>BSBN01000700.1:4008824-6642648 GCA_027924645.1 Cunninghamia lanceolata | reverse complement strand
AAGTCAGCGATGGTAGGGGAGCATCTACCTGATATATTCTCATTGGCCAACGACTCGCCTATTTGATTTGGGCTGCAAATTTGGGAGATGCTGAGGAGGATCGATGACTGTATTTGAATACATGATTTTCTTCATGGTTGTGGTGGCGTTCTTGGCGGGAAGGCTCCCAGAGCACGCAGTTTGTTGTGTTTCCGCAGGACATTGGTAGGTTGACCATTGATTGCAGAGTTACAGAGGCATGGGCTGATGATGGACGTGCCACCTACCAGTTTTAAGAGAAGAATCCCCAAATGCTGGCACGGGGCTCGAGTCCAACTACTCCTCGCCTCTCTTTTTGCCTACTGCATTGATGTTTTGAGCGCCATTTCTCATAATGCATTGTATCTGGTGATTTTTGAATTTTGTCATGTAATTAATGTTGAGTACACTCTCTTGTTGTATATAGCAGACTATGTTACTCATTTGTAGTTGTTGGAAGACTGGATAAAAATGGGGGTGCTGTGATAAGATACAACTTCATTGGTGGCTCTGTTTTGGGTGTCTTGTGAGTTTATGAATCTCATGTTGTATGATTTATGCATAAGTTAACTAGTTTTGTGCTGTTTTTATATGAGAAATGCTCTGTTGCATGTGTTTGATCATTTGTCTCCAAGTTGTGGGCATATTTTCTTTTGAATCAGAATAGCTAAGGGTCATTCAAGATTCAGGAATATGGTTTTCTATATTGAATGTTTAATCTCCTACCTTTGTTCAAGGAACAAATTAAATGTTTCAGGTTGATCATTGAGAAAGCATGTTGCAACAGGGATACCATCAAGTATGAATGACTCAACACTTGATTTTTGGGAAGTATCTGTAAGGAAGACACTAGAAATCTCCCCTTGAAACTCAGTCATTGATTCAAGCTTATGATAATCACCCACATGTGTATGTCTATTGACTCCAAGCCCCGGATAGGCACCAGTCTGGTCTTGTATTGAAATTACAATCTAGAGTCCCAGTCTTGCATCCAAATGCAAATCAAACTCAAACCTCAAATACAAACTTGTAGGACATTAGAAGTAGCTTCAGGATCGGAGTCCTCTATCTCACAACTGAGCATAAGCCCAGAGCTAGCCCCTTTGCACTTATTTCACAATTTTGGTCTGCATAAGAGAGGATTTATCTACTTTGTGTCAACATCCCAGTCAGTATATAGTCATATTTTATGGATGTTGAATAGGGAACACCCCCCTTGGTTCTGCAGAGCCTAAAGAAGAAGAGGAGATATTTATAGAGTCTATCTCCTATACTATTGGCCCCTGGCCCAGGAATCCTGTTGATCAATGATGGCAACCTTGTAGGGATAACTGGGAAGAAGCATCCTATTTGGGAAAAATCCAACAGAAACATCATTGTTGTTAAAAAAGAGATAACTTACCTTGATTTGAGTTATACTAAGAACATTGAGAACTTTTTTGAAAACTATTATGGGTTAGTTTTAAGAATTTTATTATTTGAGATCTCAATTAAGAGATGGCAACTTTAGTGGTATTAAGTTTAAGTCTTGTTAAATATATTTCTATTTGGCTAGTACTCTCTTGTACAAGGAAGTTCCTAGGAATATATAGTTAATAAGTTAGTCTTTCTAATAGTCAAATTTGTATATCCATTATAATTTTTGTTTAGTTTAATATCTATTTTTTTAGGAAGTGGTATTACTATACTTGTTATATAAATACAAAAACTTGACACCTAGATTTGTTTAACATAAGTTACATTGTGGGCCCATAACTCATAGGTGCTAGGATCATTTTCACATCTTAAACTTTGGAAAATATGGTGTTATTTAGGTGAAAATGAAATAATGATTTTAGAAGATATGAAACCAAAATGATTATCTTAAAGCATTTTCCATGGGGACATGTCAAATTTTACAGGGGGAGAGACAATCTCTAATTTTTCTTTTGACATGGAAGTTCAACGAGAATTATATTAGTATAAACCTATTATATACACATTTAAGGGATTTTTAATTTATGAAGTACCCTGTAGCTAGTAATAGTTTGTTTGTTGTTCTATTTTTGCTTAAGATGCTTTATTTGAATTCTTCATAACATCTTTATT
Source organism: Cunninghamia lanceolata (assembly GCA_027924645.1). Taxonomy (NCBI): domain Eukaryota; kingdom Viridiplantae; phylum Streptophyta; class Pinopsida; order Cupressales; family Cupressaceae; genus Cunninghamia; species Cunninghamia lanceolata. Next base: position 6,640,542 of record BSBN01000700.1, on the reverse strand, counting down.
TTATTGTACTTGATCAACCGTGTACGTGTATATGACTGACATCTAGGTTAGGTATTATAAACACCATGTTGACATTAACAAACCAATTTACATTTGAATCCTTGTTAGATCTAGATTTGTCCCAAAACATTATTTAAGTGACTAGGAAATTATATAAACATTGATGTATTTGTTGCTATTAAATTGTATTTGGTATATGAAAAGAGGATATTCGTGTAGTCCGAAATGCATGACTATCATCTTTGAATGTATTTTGAGTATATGGTACTCAATGATGAGTATATGCTACTCAATGATGAGTGACTACATAGTATGGGATATTCATGCCATTCACTAGGTAAGTGCTATGTGATCACATGATAATGTTTTGTATATTTTATGTTCAAGTGACACCTAAAAGATTAAAATATTTGTATTAAAGATAAGGTTACACACGAATGACCAAATTTAAAAGATTATTTGATAGGAGATTTAGTGTATAAACTTGTATTAGCTTCCCAAGTATAAATTCATGATCTATTTCATGTGAAAATGTAATTATAGCTCTAATCATGTTATTGATTAACAAAGTACTTCTATGGGAGCTAATTGTGGTCTTAGTTAAAGTAGAAGAGTTATTGAAAAGATCTAAAATTTGAGAAATACAATTATAGATGAAGTAAAAATGAGATAGATTCATTGTGATATTGATAGTGTTACATCCACACTTGACTAATTATTTTTTTGGTGAATTATGTTGTAGATTTAACTTGGGTTACTAAGGACAACAATTGATTTACAAGAGGAGAAATGTTATGGAACTTTTTCCCCAAAATGAAAAAGAAAGTCATTTAATGAATAACCCTTTAAAAATATAAAAGGATAAAGATTATTTAACCCTTTATAATTAAAAGGAGATGGAAAAAATAAAGGATATTATGATCCTTTGGTTAAAATGGAGATAAATAAAGAATATTTATAAAATACCCATTTAAAAGGGAGGAATTATTGTGTATGTTAATAATTATTAATGATAACCTTTGTGAAAGGGTGTGATGGTTTGGAAACCACCCCTTAAAAGGTTATATAAGGAATTTATGTGAGACTTGAAAAGGGCATGGGGAACACTCAAGGAAGAAGAAGGTGGTTTTGGTGGGCTATAGGCATTGGAGAAGGGGGCACATAGTGGTGTCCAACTTGGGGTACAATGTACACCTGGAATTGTCTTGGCCAGAGCTTGTGTACTTGGGAAGCACATATGTTAGTTCTAAATAAGAATTGGTTCCTCCTAGAATGCGCCATAGCTATGAGGGCCAAGACCATTGAAATCTTCCTAGGGTGAGAGTGGCCGATCCAAGTGCTCAGTGATTTAGATAAGTACTAAATTTTTTTTTTAAAAGGGGGTTAAAAAATTATTAATCAGAAATGCACAATAGTACAATTAACAACCACAACAAGAAGGCCAAGAGGCCCCAAAGGCCAAAGAAATAGAAACAGAACCAGAAGCATAAAGATCCAATCTAATATTCACCCACCTAGGGGCCAGGTCTCCAACCCCCTTAACCCTACATATTTGCATGAACCAACCTCTCCAAATTACCCACCAAACCCTTGGGAAGCTGCTCCCATTCACTAACTTGCCACCCACTCTAGCCCTTTGAAGTCCATTTAGCAAGGCAATCAACAACACTGTTCCATTCCCTCAGGATATGAACAAAGGAAACCTCCTCTAGAAAATTGATCACCCTAAGAATTTGTCCAGCCACTGAAGCTAATTGCCAGTTCACCCCCTCAAAATTTTGCTTATTCAACATATTAACAAGAATCATAGAGTTAGATTCACAAGCAACCTTGCGCCATCCTAGAGCATAGGCCTTCTCCAAGGCAATAAGGATAGCTAGATCCTCCATTAGATTATTAGTTTGATGTCCCTTATAAATCTAAAAGAAAAACACAACTAAGCCTAATTTATCTCTACCAATTCCTCCAACACCAGCCTGTCCTAGGTTACCCCAAATGATCCATCCGTGTTGATCTTCAAGACACCATCTGTAAGGGGAGACCATTTGCCGCACTGTTGAATTTTCCTTTTGGGTTTCCTACCCTTTGAAGATAGGAAGTCCTTCCTCCCTTTCCCAATTAACCCTAACCTGAACATCACCTCAGCTTCCTTGTGATCAGTAGGAGGAGTCACCTCACACTTAGCTCGAATAGTCTCTTGAATCATACCCATGACTTGCTGCCATATCTGTTGAACTGCCAAAGCCTGAGCTTGGAAAATCCTTCGATTCCTCTCAAGCCAAGACTACCGAAGGATACAAGAGAGCCCCAAATTCCAAGACACCTATAGACTCAAATCCTTGGCTAGCAGTCTCCCCAAACTACACCAAAAGTCCACAAAAGAAGAAGCATGAATACAAGCATGATTCTAGGCCTCCCACCACTGGTGCCACATAATCCTAACAAAAGGACATTGGAAAAAAAGATGTGAGGAGGTCTCCTCATTGCAGTCACACAGAACATAGATCGAGGGCCCCTGAAATCCCCACTTTCTCAAATTCTCCCAAGTGAGACACCGATCTTGAGCCACAAGCCACAAAAAGAAATTGTATTTGGGCCAGACGAACTTGTTCCAAGTATTCTTCCACCAAGAAACTTCCCCATCACCATGCTTCTGCCTGCCAAGAACTTGGTAACCAACAACTACTGAGTACACCCCCTGCAGGGCAGGGCTCCACATAAGGGTGTCCTCCAAAGAGAGAGAGTTGCATTCCCCTACTTCGAATATCTATAATAGCTCCTCCCAATCCTCAACTGAACCCTGTGGTAGCCATTCATGGGGAAATTTCCATCTAAATCTCACCATATGACCCACCCTCTCACTGGCTTTAAAATCTTCGACCTTGGCCCACCCAGCATCCAAAAAGATGCGAGAAAGGCTCCAAAGATTTGGGAACAAAGACAAAATTAGGGGATGACCATCATAAGAATCAAGCCAGAAAAGGGCCCTAGAGCCCTTATTACATATCTAGAACAAGCCTTGCTTTATTAGGCTGGCCCCTCTCTTGAGGGTATCCCAAATCATGGAACCTCTACCCTCCACACCATACCTAGGGACATCAATACTCTCTGCACCTCTTAAGTACTTATGCGTCAAGATCTTAGCCCAAGCTTGGTCTTGATTGATGCACCATCTCCAATAAAGTTTCATGGCAAGGGCATGACCAGTGAGAACAACCTGTCGTAGCCCAAGACCCCCCTCCTGTTGAGGTCTACAAATGTCCTCCCACTTCACCAAAGGCCACTTAGAAGAATCCAAGCTCCCATACCAAAAAAACTATCTGGATAGAGAGTCCAAATCCTTGATAAAGCTAAGAGGAGCCACCTGTACCATACATCTATAGATAGGGAAAGCCTAAACCACCAATTTAAGAAGAAGCACTCTACCCACAAAGGAGATCCATCGGATGGTCCAATGGCTCTACCCCGAAACTTATCAATAATCTTTTTCCAAGTTACTTGAGGAAAAGGACCTGCAAAAATAGGAATTCCAAGGTTCTCCAGGTGGAGGGATTCAATCTAAAACCTTAGAATCCTAGCAATTCTTGACTGAATCAAAGGAGGAGTATTAAAGAAATAAATGAAAGACTTGCCTTCATTAATCTTTTGTCCCGATGCAACCAGATAAGTATCCAACGCCTGTCTAAAATTGGTAGCTTCCCTGATCTTGGCAATCCCCATCAAAGCAATATCATCAACGAACTGAAGGTGAGACTGAGCAAGAAGACTGATCCCCCAACTCCACCCATGGATGAGCCCTTTCCTCACATACTCCTTTAAAAATATTCCAAGACCCTCAGCCAAAATGATGAAGAGATATGGAGACAGGAGGTCCCCCTGCCGAAGACCACGAGACGCCCCAAACAAATCAGAAGGCTCCCCGTTAATAAGAACAGAGTAAGAGGTAGAGGTAACACAGCTCATAACCCACTCGATCCAATCATTTCCAAACCCAAAGGCACTAAGGAATTTTTGCAAAAAGGACCATCTCACCCTATCATAAGCTTTAGCCATGTCCAACTTCATGAACATAGCCTTTTCCTTGGAATTAGCCATTGAATGGACATCCCTCAACTGCTACCACAACCCCATCCAAAATTTTCCTACTAGAAACAAAGCCTCCCTGCTCTTCTGAGATAACTCTATACAGCCATGGTTTAAGTCTCTTCGCCATAAGCTTAAAAATGATCTTGTAGACCATGTTGCAAAGAGAAACTGGTCTAAACTGATCCAACAAATTAGCTCCTACCCTCTTGGGAATGAGAACCAGAAAAGTGGCATTCAAAGCTCTCAGCATTTGTTTGTTAACCTGATATTCTTGCACAATAGCCAATAAATCATATTTGACAATATCCCAAACTCCTGAAGGAATTCAATAGAAAATCCATCTGGTCCAGGCGCCTTCCCTTTCTTTATTTGAAAAAAATTCTCTTCGACCTTGTCAAGAGTAATAGGCCTACCCAGGCTTTGATTCATCTCATTAGTAACCATAGAAGGAATAAAGTTCAAAATAATATTCTCTTCCAACAAGGCATGAGGGAAATCCTCCTTGAACAGAGAAGAAAAGTACTGAGTAGCTTCCTTAGAAATTTTAGGGAAGGAGGAAAGTTGGCTTCCTTGAGATGACACTAAAGAAGAAACCAAGTTCCCATGCCTTCTATCTTTAACAGAATTAAAAAAGAAAGTTGTATTCCTATCACCCTCCTGAAGCCAGTCAATCCTAGACTTCTGCTTCTAGTAGATCTCCTCCCGTAACATCCATTCTTCCAAAATATTCAAAGCCTCGCCTTCTTCCTAGAGGGAATTCTCTTAAAGACCTTGATCCCAGATATGTCTGGTGATTGCATCAAGATGAATTTGGGCAACAACTTTGTCCTGGAAAATGTTCCCAAAGAATTGCCTATTCCATTTCTTAATATGAAGCTTGATGTATTGAAGGTGTTTCACAAAGGAATACATGGAAGTGCTATGCATAGGCATACCTCTCCACCACCAATCCCTCACTAGCTCTTGCAAAGAAGGCTCCCACAACCACATCAGTTGGAACTTGAAAGAGGGATTCTTATTGACCCCCAACTTGGATGCTGAGAATTTGATAGGCCATTGATCAAAGCCTCTCTAGTTTAGAATCTCTGAACAACTCACCCACCCATTACCAATCCAAAAGCAAGAAACTAAAAATCTGTCAAGCCTCTCAGAGATGGAATCCATCCCACACCCCCTATTGCTTGACGTGAACATACCATTGCCAAGCTTGATATCAACCAGATTTAAATATTGGATAGAATCCCTTAGGAGAATGGAAGAGGCATCCAACCTAGCCACACCCCCTCTCTTTTCCTCCAGACTAGAAATGGCATTGAAGTCTCTCGCAAGAATCCAGGGGATAAGAGGGACTAGAGATCTTACCTGCTGAATGTGGGTCCATAGACTAGATTTGCTAGGTAAATCCATAGGAGCATACACATTAGTAAGAAGAAGAACTTCCCTTGAGAGAAAGCTAGAAGCAACCATTGTCAATGAATATCTACTGGATATCCACCAGAGAGGAGTAACCTTTTGCAGATCCCATAAGTTCACAACCCCACCTGCCCTACCATGTGCCCCAATACATTGATACTGGCCTCTACTCCATAACTTAGGCGCAATACAAGCCAATTCATCAATTGACACCTTCGATTCCTAAATAAACAAAACATCAAGAGAGTGCACTTTAATTAACTCACAAACAATATTTTGTCTAGGGATGTTGTTTGAACCCCTTGCATTCCATGACAGTTTAATTATTTCTGAGTGTTAGCAAAATGGGAGTCAATAGGCTTAACTGACCCCGATTCCACCAAGTTTTTGCCCATTAATTTTATTTTATCCTGATCCTTTTTCCTCCCTACTTTGGAAGGATTCTCTGCAACTCCTTTTTTGAGATTCTTTTGCTGCAGCCCCAATTGAGGCAGGGCTTTGTTGCCTTTCCCAGAGGGAGAAACCTCTTCTTCCAGCCTCAAAATCACATTGTGCCCTGAGGAAGATACAATTACATCAACACCTGAAGCCAGACCCAACTCACGAGACTGTGCCTATGCATGAACTGTATCCAATTGGAGCACTGGCTTCTCAGATTCTTGCCTAATCAAGTTGACATCCTATAAGTCCATCATTTGCTCTTCACCCATAGGGGAAACCTTCGGGAGCATACTATTTGGATTCCCCTCCAACAAGTCCAGATCCTCCAAAGCCTAAAAGTGATTGAAGGACTCATCTATCTGCCTATCTTTGAGAGAACATTTTAGACCCCTCCCTCTATTATGGGGTTTAATGGGAATAAACTGTTGGGATAAGTTGCCATTAACTTGCAATCCTAACCAATTCATGTGTCTCCAAAGTTCTTGGAATGTGTTCCCCAACACATTAGGACTTTGAGAGATTAATTATTGATTAGTTATATCACTTGGCTTATTGTAATTAATTCCTGATTGATAGGGTCAAACTTGGGCATCCACTTTTGGGGTGGGGGCCATAAATACTTTGTTGACTTCTCCTAAGTCTATTTTGAGAGTTTGCTAACTCCTAGTGAGTGGGAGTTAAACTTGGGTATACCCTTTTGATGGGGACTTATATTTAGACTTGGAGTTGTGCTTTTTTATGTACATGAGTGGATATTGTTGAGACACCTTGCATGGATATAATGTTGGAGTTAACTAAAGTGTTAGCGATGTATGAATTGGATATTGCTTGCATGAGTTCATAAAAGCTTGCATGGACTTGCATGTTGTTGCATGTTACTTGCATGTACTTCCATGTACTTACATGTTGTTGCATGTTACTTGCATGTGCTTACATGTTATTGCATGTTGCTTCTATGGACTTGCATGTTACTTGCATGTGCTTGGATGTTGTTGCATGTCAGTTATATGATCTTGCATGTTGTTGCATGTCACTTGCATGTGCTTGCATGTTGTTTCTATGGACTTGCATGTGCTTGCATGTCACTTGCATGTTGTTGCATGTCACTCCTATGAACTTGCATGTGCTTGCATGTTGTTGCATGTCAGTTATATGATCTTGCATGTTGTTGCATGTCAGTTTTGAGAGGTTGCTTGCATAACACTCTAACTCTAAACATTTGCAGGATGGTACATCTCCATGTTTCAGATAATGGGTATCAGTTGCACATTGAATCATGTGTTTGCATGTCACTTGCATGTACAGAACAAGATAATTCAGAATAACTTTGGGGACATCAATCTTGCATGTTGTTTACATGAGATTGGTGTGTTTTGATCACTTCAGTTAACAGAAAGAGATTGGGCAAACTTGGACACCCAATTTGAGGACTTTCTGTTGTTGCTTTTATTTGGAAATGTATTTGATGTTGACTAAGTTTACTTGGGCAAACTTGGGCGCCCACATCTAGGACAAGCAGTTAACAGGAAACTTGACTTTGTTTGACTTCAATCTTCTCTATTTGGAGTGCTTGGTTTTACATGAGGATTTGTTCTCATGTTATCAATTACAATTGATTGTAATTTGAGTTTCAAACTTTCCAATTAAGAAGCTTTTGTATTAATTAAAAAAGCCCCATACATTTTCTAGAGAGTTGAATTGTGAAAAAGACTTAGAAGAAAAAAGCAAGAAGTTTTTTGTAAAAGACTTAGAAGGGAAAAAAAACAAGAAGTTTTATTGAAGTTTTTACAGGTTTGAAGATTGAAGAAGCTTTTGAAGTGAATTAAGGAATCAAAGGATTTCAGTATTGAATGTAATCTTTTACAAGAGATTTAATACAAGCATAAACAGGTCTTTGGTGTGGACTTTTTTCCCTTAGGGGTTTCTCCACATAAATACTTGTCTTCTTCTTGCAAGCTATTTTCTTCTGCTACATTGATTAAATTGGATAAATACTCTAACATCTAAATTGAAAGTAATTTTTAGATTTACACATGCTAATAATTTCATATTTGAAAACATTTTAAAGCTACATAGCTGCAACTTTACCTTGTTCTTTCTCCCTTTTTCCAACATAAACCCCTTAACATCCGTTGACCCCTTTGTTACAAGAGCCTTTCCTTTGGTATTCACTTATTCAACATGGGACGGAGCTCTGGTTGAAGCACTACAAAAATCCTTCCCTGAGGGGTTAGCTTTAGGACACTTCCTTTGCAGGTGCCCGTACTCATGGCAAATCTGGCACCGGAAAGGAAAAGCTTCGTAATCAAGCTGTTGAATCCACATGGTATCCCCAACCCGTAGTTCGAGAGAATCTGTCAGAAAATTATTTAAGTCAATTTCAATACAAATGCGTGCATAGGAGATTACCTTCTTATCCATAGTTTGTTGTGACGGGCCTACTGGTTTGCCAAGCAAAAGCCCAATCATATGCAAAATGTCATTCCACCAGAATTCCAACGGCAACCACAGAAGGTGAACCCACACCGACACTTTTGATGGGAGCTCCTCCGACGGATTAAAACCAATATGCCATGGTTTAATAAAGAGGCCCACATGATTGTAAAAATATGGTCCTCCCTCATAGGCCTTGTTGCGATCTGTCAGGTATGAAAATACCACAATGAAATAATTGTTTACAGCCAACATCACGTCTATATCATCCTTTGGATTCCAGGTATGACGAGTCTATGATTCCAAGAATGGGAGAGAAACCTGAGAACCCATAAACTTACAAATGAGAGCATGATTACACATATATGTAACATCCTCCACCACTGAATCTTGTTGGATCACTAACACTAGATGAGTAACACTCCTCTTTAAACATCCATTCACTTTTGGGAGTCTCTAGCCACCAGACTGGGATGACCCACCAACATGCATCAAGCTATTAAGAAAATCAACCGTCTTTGCATGAGCGGATAGGGGAGGATCAAACCCCGAAACAACCTCAGAAAAGGACATGCCCTAATTAGCATCCAAAGCTACACATGCAACCATACCCACGCCAAGAAAAAACACAACCCTAAAAACGAAGAGCCCCCCGCTAACCACACACCCCCAAGCCCACAAACACCCCACCCTTGCGATGCATAGACCCCCACACTGACACCCAACTCCCCTCAACCCACACGCAAGGAAAAGGTAGAACAAAAGAGCAGGCCGCGGGCCTGCTCAGAAACTAACCCCACACCCATTCCTCTCAATCGCCAGGGAAAAATTGAATGTGGAAAGGAGTTATGTGTGGATAAAATTAAACATTCGATAAGTACTAAACTTAATGTTAATAAAAGATATTAGAATTATTATATATGTGGCTTTTGATGTTAATCTGATTATGATATCCAATTTGCTTTCTTAATGATTTACTTTAGAGTTCTTATTAAACTATCACCTATTGTAATTTACTTTTGTTATTTACACATCATTTAATATTCTAAATGATCTTAACTCTAAGTTTTAACTATAATAAATCTGTTGCAAGTAGTTAATAACTATGGGAGAAAAGTAGCATTACAGAGTCATTGTGTACAGTATATGTCTAGTTTTATGTCAGGTTGAAGCCCATTAGAATAAGATTATGTGTGGTAAGGATTTATGCAGTATTATAAGTTGGTTGGGTGATTAAAAAGCTACAGTAGAGTAGCCATATAAACTACAACAAAATTTAATCTCATAAGCACCATCCTTATTACCCCTATGGAACAAGAAACCCACTGTGAGGGTGGTCAACTAGAAGAACAGTCCCATGAACTTTGTTTGGCTAACTAGAGAGAGTGTGGTAACTTGTGAAATAATGATTGGTGATATCATGTACCCTACAATTGTGTTTATACTAAAACAATATGTTTGTGAATTGTTTGTAACTATTTGCATAATGATTATCTAGAATTGAGAGTGTAATTTGGCTACTAGAAACTAACCTAGAGGAAGTACATAAATTTGGGGAATCATGCACAAGGGAAGAGTTCGTGCGGATGTTCACTAAAAAAGGCAACACACATAGTGAAATCACAATTACACAATAGACAACTATGACTGGAGTGCTTGGGATGGATGATCTTCAAATTATTGTAGAAGATTCAAGACACATAGATAATCCAATCTATATTTAGATATAAATGTCCATATTTGATGTATAAAATGATTAATTTGAGAACACTTAAATAATAATGAAATTTGAAATTAAGTGTGTGATGCTTCAATCCTAAAAATAAATCTTCAATCCTAAAAAATAAGTTAAGCATTGGTGCAACATATACCCATGAGAGGACCTTCCTCTATAAATGTGGAATGAATCAATGTATGTCTATATTTAATGGGATGTATGATAGAGCTAGATTGTCTATACGAGGAGCTCAGTCTGATCTGTTTGTAGCCTTTTGTAAGAGCATGAATTCGTATGGTCAAGATAGATCTTAAAGTTGATTAGAATGGTAACCAAGAGGTCTTGAGTTTCTTAAGTTTAAATGCCTAGTTGGACTTGTTGGATTGGAATACGGTGAATTAATTGAGTGTGAAGTGAGTCGTGAATAGATTTTCAACTCCAGCAAGAAACCCGTAGGTGGAGTCCCATGGAGTGCTACGTGCTGCTCTACCACACTCTCGTACAATTTCCAAGAGTAATCTCGTTGGTATGCAATAAGATTTTGCATGGAATATTCCAAGCGTTGCTTCCCCTCTCACCCATTCCATCGTTGTCGAAGCTCTTCTTACCTAGCTGGATATCCCTTTGTGTAACAGAGATCCACCAAATTTGTACTGATTGTTGATTATTTTGGAAAGGTAACATGAGATACCACCACATGTGGAGTACAAAAGTAATGTGTTCATGTTAGGTATGATTGTACTCTAATGTAAGGACCTGAGTCTATCTTCGGACTATGTATGGGGGTGGTTCTACCTATCCTTTTACTATGATCCCCAGGGAGAAGAAAAAAAAGAGAGATAGGAGGAGAAGAATAATGTGTTCATGAGTTTTGTGGGATTTTTTTTACGTCAAGAGGCGTTATACAATGGCATTAAGGGGATGATTGTTACCGTGTACATAAAAACATAACATAATCGACATATATTTAAAAAATTATATAAACTAAATGTTCTAAATTAAAAATATTACAACCGACATTGTTTTATAAAACCAATGCAAATAAAAATAAAGCTCACATAAATAAAATAATGTATATAAATACAAGTAATACCTAAACATAAATAATAAAAAAATCAAATCAATTATAAAACAAACACAGTGGATTGTAGAAGTGAAGAAGTTGTAAACAAAATTAATTGGTAAGGGCACTATATTTTTTCTTATGCATCCGTTGGATGCAATTTTTTTTCTTATTTAACCAATCATCATAGAGTATTATTTTTTTTTTCCCCAAGAATGCTATAGTTCATAAATCATTTTTTCATCCAATAATTTTTAAAAATGCTATTTATTTGTGTTCTTATTGGTTCATTTAGTTAGTGCATAAATGAAATTATTGTGTTTTTTTTTCATTTTTATTTCAATTGATATAACATTTTTTGCATTCTTGACTTTTACATCATATGTGATGAAATTTCAATTCTATTAATACATTTTGTCTAGTTCAATGACATTAAAAAACTATTAAAATTGTAACTCAAATTTGTAAGTTTAACGTGTGACAAGAACAATTCATTGCTTTTAGACAAGCAATTAAAGGCCATACCCAAAACTCAATGAAATAAATATGGCTGATACAATAAATCAAATCAAATCTCTCGTAGGAAATCTTATGAAATATTATCTTTAAGAGTAAGAAATCAATGTGAAGATTTATGGTCATTTTCTTGTCTTTCTCTATACTATGTAAACTGTATATCTGCTCAAATTTTACAGTTTGTAAGACCCATTCCAGGCCTGGTAGAGAGGCAATTGATTAGGATGGAGACCCTGGAGCACCTATAGCGGAGGAAGCATTTGAGGAAGCGTCTGAGCAAGCAACTCCATGTTCTTTCGTTGGAGATATGGTTTCTTCAGAGGTGGAAGCCAAGCCGATTGACCAGGTTCGAAGTAGTAATATCCCTCTCAGGTCAGATGTTGGTGCCAACGGTTCTAGATTGTGATGTGTAGATTCTAGATGCATTTATATCTATGTCGTCCCCACTCACTACATGTACATTTCTAGTTCTTAGAACTTGTCATAGCCCACTTCATCCTGAAGCAAAGTTTGAACTTTAACAAATTTTCCATACAATCAATTCCAAAACTATACACAAGGCCCATGTGCATCGAATTTGATCCCCTGACATTCTTATCACTCCATCACGACATCAACCATCTTAATACTAAAATTTCTATATATATGCATCAAGATTGCACTTCGTAAGGCTATTTTGGTCGATTCTGGTTATGGCAGAGGTCTTGCATCTATCATAGTGAACATGAATAGATCTCTTTGAAGCGTTTTGTCAAAGGGGTAACGTGCCTTGTCTTCTCAAAGAGATATACTACGAGCAAGTTGAATTGATTTATTTTATAGATGAATTGTCAAACACAAATTCAATTTAACAAAAGAAATACCATTCTAAGAGTAACAAAAAGCTAAATTTTGCCCATGCTGCTATGCACTATCTTCCCCTGCAAATGTAGTCCGTTCATTTTATATTCTTCTAATTTGTATATTTTATTTTCTTATTTTCCATGATTTCTTCTATATTTTGTAAGAACATGGTTCACTAAAAATTATCTGAAAAAATGTTTCTATGTCCTCATTTACCAAGCCTGGATGACAAACCTGTAGTTGTAATGCCCCTTGATTTTGGTTTGTGATAGTTGTTAGTTCCCTTTTGCTTTTAGATAGTTTTGATACAGTTAGTAGTTTTATATTGCACTTTGACAGTTGGGATATTTGAGATGTTAGACTTATGTTTGATGCTTATCATGATCATGATGACATTATTGATATTTCAGCTCATGATGTGTTTTGACATGTTTAGTTGATGGCTAGATGGATTATGCAGATTGATATAATCTTGATTACGTAGTTTAATGTTATCTAACTTCTAGTTAGGGATGCATATGTTATTGTCATGATCTCAGAGAAGGGATAGTGTAGTATTGCTCACTCCGAGCACCCTACTACGCTGCGAATCCCTAACTCTGTGTATGTGTTATGTAGATACACACACACACACATATATATATTTGTATGCAACATATTATTTTGATACAGGTTGCAGGTATCGGGCCTCGAATCCACCTGACTTAGTAGGTCTGAGCGGGGGCCCTTGCACCAATGGATAACGTTGATGGAGATAAAATGAGGTTTATTCCCTAGGTTAGTTTAATCTTTAGTTTGTTGGTCGTCATGTGGTTTGTAGGTTTATTGTCGAGTCCTTGTTTAGTCAACCTATGTGTATTCTAGTATGCATAAATGGATCAATATTATTGTAATGTTATTATTGTCAAACATTATAGTATTTTTTCTTAGTTGTAAAATTGGAATACTATTTAGTGGAATACTATTTAAGTAAATCTTAATGTAGAATCAATTAACTATTTTAAGATTGGTAAAAACATATGTGGGTCAAAAGCTTTATTTTAATTCATTAATCTATATAGTTATGTATAGAATCATTCTGGTGAATAATTAAATGTGGTTAGTTGTCATTTATGTAATGCCCCAAGCTTTCACACAGGACATTAGGTCAACAAACATCGAACCAACAATTTTTTCGCGTTTGCAAGTGCAACATTTACATGTTGCATTGCACTCATGCACACACAAGGTGTTGCAACATGTACAACAACACCTAAAAAGACATCACCATTGCACAATGCAAGGTGGCACAAGCGGAAGACTTCACCCATCCTATGACAACTCACCACGATGACCAAGAGAGAGGTGGAGCTTACTCCATGACGAGGATCAGATACATGTCCACAACCTCGCTCCCTCGTGAACACATCGAGTAGGATGAGGGTGACATCCACCTCAGTCTCTTCCATGATGACACAAGACATCCCAAACACAAGGGTAACGCTCACCCATGAGATAGTCCAACTAGGAGGTACAATTCCTCAACCAACTAGAATGGTCACTAGTCAAACTCATGTAAAGGCACACATCCCAATACAAAGGAGGGAATAATCCAAGAGTGCATATCACATCATGGAAATGACACCAAAACACCTACGAGGCTAAAAATAGTAATCAATGCTAATGATGATTCATTTTAACCAAAAACATTAAGCTGTCGAACCAATTATGTCCACATGTCAAAAAGGACAAAAGCGATACAAAAGGCTATGCATGTTCGACACCAACGTCAACACATGCCAAAAGAAAAGATAGGATCCTCACCACCTATGTGGGATGAATATGATCCAACACAAACATATCTATAAACATCAAATAACTGAGTCTAAACATGCTAACATAGCTAGATTCTAACATGTAAAATCTATCAAAACATGCCAACGTCCTCACAAATTGAGGCGTGGAAAAATACAAGACGATATCCAATAATTACAATATTTGAAGGGCTTCATCCTAAACATAGATGAATCATAGCCAACATCATAAATTAGCTCAAATCATTAATTACATCTTATTACAAGAGTCTTAAAATACCTACATTATAAAGGTTACAATAATCAATAATGATAAAATACAAGTGCATAAACCACCCAAAACCAACATGCTCTCCAAGGTGCAACAAGGCACAAAGTACAAGGTAAACCACCTGCAAAAAGATCAAGGAATCCATCCAGCACCTGAAGATCATCATGAAGGACCAATGGGGAAATGTTGCTCACCTCCCAACCATATTGCCATCGTCGAGTGCAATAGATGTCTATGCAACTTTAGGCAACCCCCGAGCTATGAAGAAGGTGATCATGGCAAACCCACTAAGAGCATCTCACACATCCAGGGTATACAAGCAACATATGGAATACACGCCAATCAATGCACACAACACACATGACACAACTGCCAATACAATCCATATAAACAACACATGGTAAAACTACCATCCATTTGCATTCAAATAACATATGACACACTTGCCAAAACATAATAGAATGACATAACAACATTCAAGCATAAGGGAAATAGTCACACCTTCAATGCACACCAAATGAGGCATAAATCATAATCCATCATAGACACATACAAGCATGAATTAGACATCACAATGCACATACAATCACATGGTAAACATCACACGTTGAGTCAAACTCCGACGGTGGAAGAAGGAAGAGAGACCTAGGTAGTTAGGACAAGGAGTGTCAAATGAGGGCAATACTCACCTCACAGTAGAACATGAGGGCATAACCTCCTCATAGTAACCGGACACTACACCAAAGATTGCTCTTTACACCCAAACCAAGCAA
Source organism: Cunninghamia lanceolata (assembly GCA_027924645.1). NCBI lineage: Eukaryota > Viridiplantae > Streptophyta > Pinopsida > Cupressales > Cupressaceae > Cunninghamia > Cunninghamia lanceolata. The sequence continues at coordinate 6,625,193 of BSBN01000700.1, read as the reverse complement.
GGCGGACACTTCATCAGCACATGTAGTTTGGTGTAGATGATCTTATTATTAAATTTTATTACCCAATGTGTATAAATGTTATTCTTGATTAAAACTTCCATTCCATAAATTCCAACGACCTCTTTGGGCCATAGCGAATGATGGAAGCCACTTCTTTCCTACCCCTAGACCTCTTCCTAAACATCCATAGCACCAATTTGACCAATTGGGCATGGCACGGATTTCGAGGTGACAAAATCACAATTTTGACAAAAACACAACATATTCTCAAAAGATGTAAAATACCATTCTAATTAGGAGAAAACTCATCCCACAAACTAAAACATCAATGAAATGCATATAAAGCAATTTTCAAGTTTTCAAAAATAGAGAAATAAGTGGCACGGATTTCAATGCACCAAAATGTCTCGAAAAATAACATAGTCTCACAAGATGCAGAATCACATAATATGAAGGAGTCAAATCATCCCTCAAAGCAAATCATAAAGGAAATGCATAGAATTTAGTTTTCATGTTTTCTAAAAGTGCAAAATAACCATAAGGCCCTAAAAACTCCGTTGGAGCTCTCTTTAGCACCTTGACCAAAGTTTGACCAATTTTCTAACTTCTATTTTTCAATAGCTATGGATGATTTGACAACTACCCATTATAGATAACATGCCCAACAACCAATAATGTAATAAAAATGAGTTGGGGATTTCCACAGAAAATTTGCTAGGGTTTTGTCTGTATTTTCATCTTTCCAAAAATGAAAATACATAAAAATAAAAGCATACACAATTGAAATAAATTTTCTAAGCTTCCTACAACTAAGCAAATCTATCTTCAACCATTCTAGATGGTGTGGCATGAAGGAAACAAAATAAAACAATTTAAATGAGAAGATTGGAGAAACTTACCTTCCAATACAAGCAAAATCCAAGGAAAAGAATGAGGTTGAATGTCAGATTCAATCCACACACAACAAGCAAACACCAAGCTCTTGAATCCAATCCAAACTCCAAGCAAAACTCCCTTCTAAGCAATCAGATATCCATTTTTCAAGAGAAAGGGTTTCAAACAAAGGAGAGCAAATTTTGGAGAGAAAAAGAATAATAAAAAATACATGTCTTTTTCCTTTTATTCCTCCAAAGACACTATTCATTTTTTGGTAATAAATTAATCCTTTTAGTGATTTAATCAAACAATTCAAAATTATAGCCTTTGCACAACTAAATCATTTAATTCAACAATTAAATAATTGAATGTCTCTTTTGCAAATCAAATAGGCATTTCAAATAACACATTAATAAACCCTTTTTCACTTAAAACACCCAAATAATTCACTCAAATAGATAGGGAAATAGTTAGTCAAATGAACTCAACTATTCTAAACAGGTTATTTCTATTTAACTCAATCTCATTCCGAAAAGTACAAACATGCCATACTAGGCATTAAGTTTCTCATTTAATGCAATTTCTACCTTTTTACAGAAAAATATCAAATTTCAGAATTAAACCGAAATCACTCAAATTTGTTCCACAAGCATATAATGATGCAACAAACATTTTCACTAAAGTAAAAATAGCAATTTCCAAATTAAAATCATTAATTTAATCTGAAAACACGGAAAACACACTTTTTGAAACATTTTAAAATAAAGTGCAAGAATGCTAAGGAAACACATGCAAATGATACCAAACACACATCACGGGTTTCCACAACACAAGGATAAGGGTGAGATGGCTTAGCATCCCATGTCAACCTTCTCCACATTTCCCACATTAGTTAACACCTGTAATTACCTGCACACTCAAGTAAATCATCAGGTATACCTGCTCCATACATAAAATAGCCGAAGCACATCATAATACCCAACGTGGCATAATATTGCATAAGCATCATAAACATGGGTCGACAATCAATCGACATCATAAAATCATATATGAATAAATCAACTAACACAATCATACTAAAGACATCACATACATCCAACATATTACACAATTGAAAACAATGAAGCTAAAACACTACAATAATCTAACACACATGAACACAACGTATGCAATCCATAATGCATAGTTGGAAAGCCAAATAATAAAGCAAAACGCCATTGGAAACACCTCAATGGTCATATAGAATACACCCTCAGAACTCCTCGATGGCACCATAGACCTCATCGACAAGTTCGGTGTAATGCATCAAAGCATAATAATCACATAATACAATGATAAACACTCAGAACAACATATAACACATGAATCAAAAGCACAAAAGGCACACACTAGGGTGGGCATTACAATTTATGATTCCAGAGTGGGGAATCTCTGATATAAGTAAAAATTTAAAATTCTTCTGGTGGGGGGATTCTCGGAACGGATTGGTGTTAGTGGGCATTTATGACTCTTGGCTATTTTATTTCCAGGGGGATTTTTCTTCTAAGGGAGGGCGAAGGAAGAGAGGTCTAGAGAAGGATTCAATTTTTGGAGTGGAAAAGTATGGGTATGTCAATATTGTTGTATAGTTAAATTCTGTGAATTTCTTTATCCTTGCCTATGTTGTGCTCTGAGTAATTAGATTATTTTGTTGCCTAGTTTGCTGTCAAAGTTTTGGAAACTTTGAGTCTGAGTCATCTCCCTGAGTGTTCTAGCTCCTCAAAGGAAACCAATTTGTAATTCATCTTTTTCAACTCTGTAATCATTCTACGACTTGTTGGATGCTCTTACAAGATGATTTGGAAAAAACAGCTAGCCTACAAAACCATCTCACTACAACACTAACCTTTTTCCTTAGATGGGATCGACTGTAATTTTTGCCTTGTAGTCCAATTCGAGCATGTGGGTTCTTGTCGTATTAAGATTATCTTGTTTTCAAAATCCCATTTCCCTATTGTTTTTCCCACCGATTCATTGCTTCACTTGAGTGTCGGCTTTCCTGATTTAAAGCTTGTAGGACTATGGCAATGTGAGCTCGAACCATGTGTCCCTCTTGCAACCCTGCCATTCTCTTTGAAGGATGTAATCAAGTTCTTTTGTGATCCCTTCAATAACTCTTATCTTAACCCGGTCCACCTTGTGAGGGAGAATCTGCATGCTCCAATAGAAGTATTAGGGTTCGATGCCCCTCATCGATGCCACAGAGATTGTCGACTTGATGGAGTCTCTTCGTAGGAAGCTGCAACCAAAGCACGTAGTGATCTCTATTTTGTGTGACCACATTTGTCCCTGGTGACATCTTGTTGCTGCCTTAGTTTCGTCATGCCTCCCTCTCTCTATGGATGATGAGCACTCAAACCAGTCCGTTGACTGAGGATGGAGGTCAAAAACTTGACTCCCCTTAATAGTTTACTGCGGTGGAAATTTTATTTCTGTGAATCCCTCGCCTGTTCGCGCCCTCCGGATTCCCTTGAGACAATTTTTGTTCAACTCTCATATCTCTGTAACTTGTTTATTTCCTTGGTCACTGTCAGTGGTGGGTTTTATGAGTCAGAATGGTTGCTGATTCGTATTTCTTAGAAACTTCCCTTATTTCATTTTAGACCAATGTTTATCTAATGTCTCGCTTTGTGGAGTAATCAGGCAGTGATGATAGCTACGTTTAGTATTGTCTGATGTTTATTATTGCCTAGTGTCCCTCATTCCATCACAGAAGGGTCGGTTGCTGAGACTCTTTTAGGCAGTTTTTCCTTAAAAATCAACCCCGTATGCAGAGATTAGGAATTAGGTGGCTAAATATTAGTTACCTTACTAAAATTTGGCGTTGTTGGCCCCATCGAGTCGAACTTATAGGATTATAGTACTCCTTTCCCCCGTTAGGTTTTGGTTGATAGTGATCTTCTTTTAGGTGTTATCTATCTAGTTGAATAAGGCTTTGAAGAGATTAGTAATTGGTATCACTAATAATTAACTTAGAACAATTCATTATTAGAACCAAATTCTATGATCCTTGAGTGCCTTGTGATTTAGTTTAATGTTTTTATAAGCTTTTGTAATAAAATTAATCATGGGGTTTGGAAGAAGGTATTAGAATAGAATTTAATTTAATAAAAATTTACCCTTGCTTATTGATGTCTCTATCGGTTAATTATTTTATATATATATAATGGTCAAATTAAGATTATTTTAGAGTCAAATGTGGAGTTCAAAATAGTTCCTTAGACTTATAGTCATATTATGATTGTATTAATCTAATGATGTTTAACTATTATTCTTTCTTGAGTAGGTTTAGTGTCTTGTAAAGTCTGGAGCTCTTTATTGTCGATAATGCGTGTATATAGAAGGAAGTAAGAATGTTCTGGATATAGGTTGTAATGTTGTATTAACCTTTTCATTGAAGTGTTTCATTTTTGTAAACCTCATTCAGAAGTGGTATGTTGAGTCATTGTTATCATAGTGTAAGGTCGCCCTTGGAACACCATTGGATATTATTATCGACTTGTAATAATGATGAAATTGAGTTATTTTTCTTTTTCTTCTTTATTCTCGTTGGCCCTAAATCATATTGGTCTAAGGGAAAGTCATAGTCATTTAAGCCTGGTTTCCATATCGAGAGATGTACTTTTGTATCATGGTAAAGAGTTCATATTACCAACTCCAGAGGCTTAACTGCTTGGGTTTCAACTTGTTAATTGTGTCATTTTGTTCCAATGTTGTATTGATTTGATATTTTGAAGTGGATAAGGGAACTTTTATTGTTGAGGTTAAAGTTTGAATGGCCTGTGCAATGGATCCGATTGTAAGAAATGGATGTCTTGTAGACCCTTGTCCATGCATGTTTTGGTTTTTGGATGCTAGTTGTATAAAGGAGAGTGGCTTCCATGGTGGGGCCGGTGCCCAAAGTGGTTTCTTGGGTAATCCCACGGAAGTTGTAATCAAGTGAAAACTTAATAAATTTATTTAGGTGGGTTGGGTAGTAATTTTCATAACAAGATAAGTATGATGCCTCACCCATGCCTTGAGTGCTCTCATAGGCTAAGGATGGGATGAAAAGGCCTAGTTGGCAAGGTCAGCCTCCTTGTCTTCATGAGAGGATGTGTCAGCTCTGCATGTGTCACCCTATGGGACTGGTGCCTAGAGAGAGGCTACCAGGGTAACCATAGATGGGGGCCGGATTCTAGAGAGATAGCTCGGGTAACCCATGCTAGGACCATGCGATGACACTCTCCTTACTACAACTTAATTACTTCTTCTTTTTATCTTTGTTGATGCCTCTGGAGAACTATATTGTCTTATCTTGATGTGACTTGTCCTCATGATTGTCTAGTCTTAATGATTGTCTTGATGTGTTGATTGGTGTAGTCTCAATTACCTGTTTAATCTGTGTCGATTTGTCTTCTGGTACACCTGGTCTTAGGGGGAACCTCATTGTTATCTCCTAGCTCGGAGGGGTGGACCTCACGGTTCCATGTGGTTGGGTGGAAGAGGTATCCATTGGTCTTTTTGGATGTTATGGTTCGAGATCAATGTAGAAGTGTTCCAATTCCAGATTTGTTCTAAATCTTTAGAGTTGTAGTATACATTCATAATTGTTCTATTTTGTAAACTGATGTGATTGGTCTTGTAATCTTGTATTGAACCTTTGTACTTATTCATCTCTACAAATGAATGATGTTAATCCTCTTCTGTTGTATTATAATGTATATCACTTTTATTGTTATAATTTTATCTGATGTAGTTATGTTCCCTAGAGGTGTTAGCTATCCATTTCATTTAATGTTGTTAATAGTGTAATTGTATTTAATGACTAATGCATTTACTTGCTTAAAAAAAAAATGTCTGTTATTTTTGCTCTTGAAGTCTTACACTCTAGGGTTACATGACAGGGCATCACATTTGGTATCAGAGCCAGGTTTAAACATTAAGTACTCTAGTTACAATTGAGCCCATTATGTGACCTAGTGCTTGAACTCTGTAGATTAAATTCATCCTTGTTGTTTCCCTTTTTGTGTGTGATAAATCATCTTTTGGTGTTGTAGGTAGATGCCTAGAGGTAAGGGGTCGTGGGAGAGGTGGTGGCAGTACACCTTCTCCCAATTCTCCTAATGAGAGTGCCCATGAAGGTGGGGGTCAGAATATGGAAGGTCAGGACCAGCCTGAGGGAGCCTAGTTGCAATAGTTACTTGAGGAGGCCCTTGCCCGTTTAGGCCCTAAACAGGAGGTTGAGCAGCCTAGAGGGGGTCAGGAGGTAGATCAGCTGGAACCTAGGGAAAGAGAGAGATCACCTAGGTGGAGAGAGTTGACAGCTGAGTAAGAGGCCACACTAGCCATCCATATGAGAGATCTACTGAGGGCACGCCCTCCCACCTTTGATGGATCTAGTAGTGGTCTAGAGGGAGAGACTTGGTTATTGGATATAGGCAGGTGTTTCACCATGCATCCTTATGGCAGCAACACCAAAGCCAGATGTGCTATTTTGTATCTTCAAGGTTTTGCTTCGACTTGGTGGCAATCAAAAGAGTAGAAGCTGCACTTGGATATTAGCACTGTTTCTCAGGAGTTGTTCTTAGAGAGATTCAAAGCCCATTTCCTGTCAGATCTTTGGAGGTAGCATTGCGCAGATGAGTTCCATGAGCCGAGGAAGATGGCCATGTCAGTTGAGCAGTATGAGCGCAGATTCTATGAGCTCAAGCAGTATGCAGGTATTAGAGATGACGAGTCTATGTTGGTGCAACATTTTATCAGGGGCCTGAATGCCTGGATCAGTAGAGGGGTTCATGTATTTGAACCTAAAACTATGGAGGTAGCAGTGGAGAAATCTCGATTAGTGGAGGAGAATTTGGTGATGGCACTTGGAGGGCATACAGGTGTGCACATTGGTAGTGCACCTTCTGTAGGTGTTGGTGGTTAGTCTCATGTAGCTGGCTCTTCATGAGACCATCATGCACTTGACAAAGATGAGCAATTTCAATAGCATTGTTCTCAGTCACAACCAAAGAATACTCAGCCTCAGCAAGGTAATAGATTTCAGTCTAAGAAAGATCGATCTTGGCAGTGGAATAGGCGTAACTGCTTTGATTAGCTAGCTCAGAGTACACAGTCTGCAGTGAGTAGAGATAACTTTCAGCAGTCCAATGCTTCTTTGGGTGGCAGAGGTTTTGGTAGAGGCTCAGGATGTTACTCTTGTGGATAGCAAGGCCATATAGTAGGGTAGTGTCCACAAAGGAATGCTTTGGGTTTTGGTCAGAGGCCGGCAGCTTCAGAGTCAACCGTAGGGGATGCGGGAAGGTCTCATAGAGTGTTCACAGTGTTTGAGCATTAGGGGACAACCTTGGAAACTGCAGGTAGGGGACATGTAGCCTTCTTTGGAGATCGTGTGCGAGCTGCAGCATCGGGAGTAGACTCTCAGGGGTAGAGTCGTGGAGCAAGTCGGGGTCTAGTGGGATCTTAGTGATGAAACTTCTACTACCCGGGAGGATGCTTCTAGGTTGAGTGAGTTATACCCTTACTTATTTGCATGCTTCCAGGAGTAAGCCTGATTCTAGGGGTAAGAATGTAATGCACCTCGATTTTGGTTTGTCACAGTTGTTAGTTCCCTTTTTCTTTTAGATAGTTTTTATACAGTTAGTAGTTTTATATTGCACTTTGACAGTTGCGATATTTGAGATGTTAGACTTATGTTTGATGCTTATCATGATCACAGTGACATTATTGATATTTCAGCTCATGATGTGTTTCGACATGTTTAGTTGATGGCTAGATGGATTATGCAGATTGATATAATCTTGATTACGTAGTTTAATGTTATCTAACTTCTAGTTAGGGATGCATATGTTATTGTCATGATCTCAGAGAAGGGACAGTGTAGTTTTGCTCACTCCGAGCACCCTACTACATTGCGAATCCCTAACTCTGTATATTTATTATGTATATATATATATATATATATATATATATATATATATATATATATATATGTAACATATTGTTTTGATATAGGTTGCAGGTACTGGGCCTTGACTCCACCTGACTTAGCAGGTCTAAGCGGGCCCTTGCACCAATGGATAACATTGATGGAGATAAAATGAGGTTTATTCCCTAGGTCAGTTTAATCTTCAGTTTGTTGTTCGTCATGTGGTTTGTAGGTTTATTGTCGAGTCCTTGTTTAGTCACCCTATGTGTATTCTAGTATGCATAAATGGATCAATATTATTGTAATGTTATTATTGTCAAACATTATAGTATTTTTGCTTAGTCGTAAAATTGGAATACTATTTAGTGGAATACTATTTAAGTAAATCCTAATGCAGAATCAATTAACTATTTTAAGATTGGTAAAAACATATATGTGGGTCAAAAGCTTTATTTTAATTCATTAATCTATATAGTTATGTATAGAATTATTCTGGTGAATAATTAAATGTGGTTAGTTGTCATTTATGATTCCAGAGTGGGGAATCTCTGATATAAGTAAAAATTTAAAATTCTTCTGGTGGGGGGATTCTCAGAACGGATTGGTGTTAGTGGGCATTTATGATTCTTGGCTATTTTGTTTTTTGGGGGATTTTTCTTCTAAGGGAGGGTGAAGGAAGAGAGGTCTAGAGAAGGATTCAATTTTTGGAGCGGAAAAGTACGGGTATGTCAATATTGCTGTATAGTTAAATTTTGTGAATTTATTTATTCTTGCCTATGTTGTGCTCTGAGTAATTAGATTATTTTGTTGCCTTGTTTGCTCTCGAAGTTTTGGAAACTCTGAGTCTGAGTCATCTCCCTAAACGTTCTAGTTCCTCAAAGGAAACTGATTTGTAATTAATCTTTTTCAACTCTGTAATCATTCTGTGACTTGTTGGATGCTCTTACAAGATGATTTGGCAAAAATAGCTAGCCTGCAAAATGATCTCACTACAACACTAACCTTTTTCCTTAGATGGGATCGACTGTAATTTTTGCCCTGTAGTCCAATTTGAGCATGTGGGTTCTTGTCGTATTAAGATTATCTTGTTTTAGAAATCTTATTTCCCTATTATTTTTCCCACTGATTCATTACTTCACTTGAGTGTCGTCTTTCCTAATTTAAAGCTTGTAGGATTGTGGAAATGTGAGCTCGAAACATGTGTCCCTCTTACAACCCTGCCATTCTCTTTGAAGGATGTAATCAAGTTCTTTTGTGATCCCTTTGAAAACTCTTATCTTAACTCAGTCCACCTTGTGAGGGAGAATCTACATGCTCCAATAGAAGTCTTAGGGTTTGATGTCCCTCACCGACACCATAGAGACTGTCGACCTGATGGAGTCACTTCACAAGAAGCCACAGCCAAAGCATGTTGTGATCTTTATTTTGTGCGACCACATTTACCCCTGGTGACATCTTGTTGCTGCCTTAGTTTCATCATGCCTCCCTCTTGTTGGTGTAATTAAATATTTAATTACACTTTATTAAGTTTACTTAGGGCTAATTTTAGTCTTAGGTTATTCTTAAGTCATATTAGGGTTTTTCTCTAACTTGAAAATATAAAAGCAAGCTCTCACATGTAATTCTTTAATCCATTTCATTAATTCATCCTTATTGTGCAAATTATTCCTCTTTGATTTTTTCTCTTGTGGAAGGTAAATCTTAGGTTTTGCAGGTGATCTTTGTGGCTTGAATTAATTATCAAATTCAACATGGTATCAGAGCGGATCTGCAAGCCCCTTCTCAAATTTGGAGAAATTTTTTAGCAAGAGCCATTTGCTGGGTGTGTTTTTGTGTAAATCAGAGTATTCCATTGGATTCAGAGCAGCTGGAAAAGGCAGATCTATCTTTTGTTTGGCTAAATTTGGTTTGGGGAAGCCAGATCTGTGAAGGTTTCAAGAGTTTTTTTTTTATATGAAGAAAAATAGAGGTTTTAGAGAATTTTTGGCCAAAACCGACCTCACCATTGCGCTCAGAAGGCCCAAAAACCCCTATTTTCATATAAGAAACTCTATATTTTGCTGAAAAAAAGTTTCTGGGTGTTTTTTTAGGGTTTCAAAAATTTAGTTCTGTGAAATCCGTACGACTATATGGCGCCTCGATTTCCGTTCGATTCTCATCTGAGCTAATTTTGATTTTAGAGCTGCCTTGGTTTGCATGCCATCTTGATTTTTGAGCTGCCTTGATTTGCGTGCCATCTCGATTTCTGTGCCGCCTCGATTTCTGTGCACAGGTACAGCTGAATTTTTTATTAATTTCTTAATAAAAAATAATTTTTTATTTTGGAGGGCTAGCCCCTTGGGTTTAACCCTTGGTCGCATGGGGGACCAGCCCCTACCTTCCAAGCAGCAGCCCCCAGAGACTCAGCTCTTGGTCATATGAGGGACCACTGCCCTAGCCACCAGCCCCCAAAGACTCAGCCCCTGGTCACATGGGCGCCCAGGGGCTTCAATAGTGCTTTTTTTGGGCCTCTTTGCACTAAAGGAGCAGTTTTTGGTAAATCGAGCATATCTTGAGCATACGGAGTCGGATTTTCGAAAAAAAATAGGCGTCGAAAAGATGGTTCCGAGCACAATCCAGTGGTGTAGGTATTTTTTCCAGATTTTGTTGATTGGTATAATTTATTTCTGTTTGAAGTTAAGGCATCTTTTTTGGCCTTCGAGCTCCGTTCTTGTGCCTAGAATCTCCGTTTTTCAAAAATGAATAGGCGTTGGAAAGGTATCAGAGAGCTCTACACAGCCAACTATATAATGTTTTCAGATTTAGCCCCAGGTATATTTTAAATTAGTTTGTCAATTTTATGGCTTCTGTTGGATATCCTGGACATGCTGCCTCCTGGAAAGGTTATGTTTGCTTTGAAAGACTTCTATTATCAGCATAAATCTATTTGCATGCTTTGATCTGTAATCATCTAAGGAGATGGGATTCTACCATCAGCATAAATCTAATTGCAGATATTATGGAAGTAATCAACATGAGAAAGAGATGTGTCCTCATTTCTCACATCATCTCTTTGAAATGCTTCTTTCAATCGCTTCTCCTCCTGATGAGATCATTGTTCCACCATCACCTACTGCTACTTCAGAGTTCAGTGTTGCATCATCATTGGCTTCTAGTGATTCTATGTAGCAGGTCAATATTAGTCTTCCTGATCCACCTCATTGGGATACCTATCTTGCAGACATATCATCTTTGTTTGTAGAGTCCCATCTTATAGATTTGGAGGACCACATTGAGGACATTTGTCTTCTTTTTGATGACAGCTTCGATGGAGTTGCATCACCATCATATGCTTCAAAGATTGTTCTTCATCCTCCTCTTCTTCAGTCACAGTTTGACAGTGGATTGGAGACATTTGAGCAGTTTTTAGGAGCATCATTATTGTCTTTGGATCATGTGCAGAGTTCAGAGACATTTGTCCTTCTTCCTGTATATTCCTATCCAGAATGGGAAGACATTATGCACACATCTGCAGTTCTATTTCTTCCCAAGGAGAGGAATGTTGTTCGACATTCATGGGTCTTCATCTTTATTCTGTGTCGAGCATGTTCCAGCACTGCAGGAGTCATCTTGAGGAGCGGCTGCATGGTCTCTCTTCTCATCTCTATTTTGGGAGGGAGCATTTCCTCGCATGGGGTTTCATCCTTCTCACTTCTGGGGGGGTCATCAGACCTTCTGTCTTCTTCCTCTCTTATGGGGGCGGCATTCTTGATTGTACTTTTGTGATGGATTCACTTCTTGGGGGGTCTTAGTTTTAGTCCTTCTTCCATCACATGTTTATGTACTTGTATTTTTCTCTCTTTTGGAGAGGAGTTTTCTCCCACTGGGTTTTTCTCCTTTCTCTCCACTTTATGAGAGATTCTTGTTGTTCTTGGGTACCTCATCAGGCCTTGTAGCCGGGACCCATTCTTGCATTAGTTGCATACTTTTCATTTCTCCCTAAGTTGCACTTATGGGGGGGTGTTGGTGTAATTAAATATTTAATTACACTTTATTAAGTTTACTTAGGGCTAATTTTAGTCTTAGGTTATTCTTAAGTCATATTAGGGTTTTTCTCTAACTTGCAAATATAAAAGCAAGCTCTCACATGTAATTCTTTAATCCATTTCATTAATTCATCCTTATTGTGCAAATTATTCCTCTTTGCTTTTTTCTCTTGTGGAAGGTAAATCTTAGGTTTTGCAGGTGATCTTTGTGGCTTGAATTAATTATCAAATTCAACACCTCTCTCTATGGATGATGAGCACTCAAACCAGTCCATCGACTGAGGATGGAGGTTGAAAACTTGACTCCCCTTAATAGTTTACTGCGGTGAAAATTTTATTTCTGTGAAACCCTCGCCTGTTCGTGCCCTCTGGATTCCCTTGAGCTGATTTTTGTTCAACTCTCATATCTCTGTAACTTGTTTATTTCCTTGGTCGCCGTCAGTGGTGGGTTTTATGAGTCAGAATGGTTGCTGATTCATATTTCTTAGAACTTCCCTTATTTCATTTTAGACCAGTGTTTATCTAACATCTCGCTTTGTGGAGTAATCAGGTAGTGATGACAGCTACGTTTAGTATTGTCTGATGTTTATTATTGCCCAGTGTCCCTCATTCCATCACAGAAGGGTCGGTTGCTGAGACTCTGTTAGGTAGTTTTTCCTTAAAAATCAACCCCGTATGTAGAGATTAGGAATTAGGTGGCTAAATATTAGTTACCTTACTAAAATTTGGTGTCATTGGCCCCATCTAGTCAAACTTATAGGATTATAGTACTCCTTTCCCCCGTTAGGTTTTGGTTGATAGTGATCTTCTTTTAAGTGTTATCTATCTAGTTGAATAAGGCTTTGAAGAGATTAGTAATTGGTATCACTAATAATTAACTTAGAACAATTCAATATTAGAACCAAATTATATGATCCTTGAGTGCCTTGTGATTTAGTTTAATGTTTTTATAAGCTTTTGTAATAAAATTAATCATGGGGTTTGGAAGAAGGTATTAGAATAGAATTTAATTGTTTTATATATATAATGGTCAAATTAAGATTATTTTAGAGTCAAATGTGGAGTTCAAAATAGTTCCTTAGACTTATAGTCGTATTATGATTGTATTAATCTAATGATGGTTAACTATTATTCTTTCTTGAGTAGGTTTAGTGTCTTGTAAAGTTTGGAGCTCTTTATTGTCGATAATGCATGTCTATAGAAGGAAGTAAGAATGTTTTGGATATAGGTTGTAATGTTGTATTAACCTTTTCATTGAAGTGTTTCATTTTCGTAAACCTCATTCAAAAGTGGTATGTTGAGTCATTGTTATAATAGTGTAAGGTCGCCCTTGGAACACCATTGGATATTATTATCGACTTGTAATAATAATGAAATTGAGTTATTTTTCTTTTTCTTATTTATTCTTGCTGGCCCTAAATCATATTGGTCTAAGGGAAAGTCATAGTCATTTAAGCCTAGCTTCAATATCGAGAGATGTACTTTTGTATCATGGTAAAGAGTTCATATTACTGACTCCAGAGGCTTAACTGCTTGGGTTTCAACTTATTAATTGTGTCATTATGTTCCAATGTTGTATTGATTTGAGATTTTGAAGTGGATAAGGGAACTTTTATTGTTGAGGTTAAAGTTTGAATGGCCTATTTAATCAATCGAATTGTAAGAAATGGATGTCTTGTAGACCCTTATCCATGCATGTTTTGGTTTTTGGATGCTAGTTGTATAAAGGAGAGTGGCTTCCATGGTGGGGCTGGTGCCCAAAGTGGCTGCCTGGGTATCCCCATGGAAGTTGTAATCAAGTGAAAACTTAATAAATTTATTTAGGTGGGTTGGGTAGTAATTTTCATAACAAGATAAGTATGATGCCTCACCGATGCCTTGAGTACTCTCACAGGCTAAGGATGGGATGAGAAGGCCTGGTTGGCAAGGTCAACCTCCTTGTCTTCATGAGGGGATGTGTCAGCTCCGCATGTGTCACCCTATGGAGCCAGTGCCTAGAGAGAGGCTGCCAGGGTAACCATAGATGGGGGCTGGTTTCTAGAGAGGGATAGCCTAGGTAACCCATGCTAGGACCATGCAATGACACTCTCCTTACTACAACTTAATTACTTCTTGTTTTTATCTTTGTTGATGCCTCCGAAGAACTATATTGTCTTATCTTGATGTGACTTGTCCTCATGATTGTCTAGTCTTAATGATTGTCTTGATGTGTTGACTAGTCTTGTTGATTGGTGTAGTCTCAATTATCTGTTTAATCTGTGTCGAGTTGTCTTCTGGTACACTTGGTCTTAGGGGGAACCTCATGATTATCTCCTATCTCTGAGGGGTGGACCTCAGGGTTCTACGTGGTTGGGTGGAAGAGCTATCCATTGGTCTTTTTGGATGTTATGGTTCGAGATCAATGCAGAAGTGTTCCAGTTCCAGATTTGTTCTACATCTTTAGAGTTGTAGTATACATTCATAATTGTTCTATTTTGTAAACTGATGTGATCGGTCTTATAATATTGTATTAAACCTTTGTAATTATTCATCTCTACAAATGAATGATGTTAATCCTCTTCCATTGTATTATAATGTATATCACTTGTATTGTTATAATTTTATCTGATGCAGTTATGTTCCCTAGAGGTGTTAGCTGTCCATTTCATTTAATGTTGTTAATAGTGTAATTTTATTTAATGACTAATGCATTTACTTGCTTCAAAAAAAAATATGTCTGTTATTTTTGCTCTTGAAGTCTAACACTCTAGGGTTGCATGACGGGGCATCACAGTAGTTGAGCATCACCAATAGTTGCATAGAGGACCCAATGGGCTTCAGTTTCCATGCAACTCTGCATAGTACATTCCATCCAAAATATCTGAAAGAAAAACAATATAAATGATTAGCATAATACCTGACATCAGAGAGATATTCATTACAAATTCAAAAGTGGAAATTCTATGTGAATTTGAAATAAACTAGTAGTTGTAACAAACATTCAGATAGAATACTGTTCAAAGTATTACTGCAATCAAGCTAAAAGGAATTTCCTTAATACCACATCTAAGAGAATTTTGCCACCATTGCTTGCTTCCTTTGTTTGCAACTCCAAAAAATGAGGTTCCCTTGGTTTATATGGCTTTAGAAGTTGCTTCATGATAGCATAACTCTTACCCTCACCAAGTACATTAATTACAAACTTGCCTTCAGGAAAAACTAAACTTTCCATTGCTCTATCTTTTGCTACCTATGTTTTCATAATTCATTCAATGACTAAAAACTTAAAATGTTATTATTATGCACATATTTTTAGTATTAAAAAAGTTTTGTTTTAGTTTGAGATGGAGGGCAAAGGAAAATTGTTGAAAAATGAATAGAAGTAGAAATTACATCACCATTGCTTGGAAATCATATAGAAGAAGGATATGACATTGAATAAAGAAGAGTATAAACTCTTCAACTTGACCCTCACAAAGTGTTAGATATGAACTGCCAAGGTTATGCCAGGGGGAACAAAAGTAGCTTGGCTAACCCATGATGCAAGCATTGCACTTTCAACATCACCATTCTTTGCAAACACTACACAAAGTGACCCAACCACTATTCCCCTACAGGAATCCCAAAATAACATTCACTGGGCTAGTCTGGGAATGTGGTATTGAAGGCATGTTGACCTCTCTTAGAGTAGGACATATGATCAAACTCATAACCATTTCTCCCATCACACAAATCACCAAGCCCATAATTTTGGATTGGCTATGAGCATGCTTAATGTCTACTTTCTGCATTCTGTAGAGCAAGAAAAGTGCACCAGATATACTAAAAAAAAGAAAGGTATAGCTCAACAAAATAATATGGCACAATACTAACCCTAAAGCCCATGCCATGATGAAAATAATTACAGGCTCCAAGTTTGCCGTGACAGAAGCAAAGGCAGAAGATGTTTCCTTCAACCCCATTAATAGTAGTGCTTGAGTAAATCCCATATTGGTTCAATTAACAAGTAAATCTTAGCTTGAAGTGAACTCA
This sequence comes from Cunninghamia lanceolata, assembly GCA_027924645.1. Taxonomy (NCBI): domain Eukaryota; kingdom Viridiplantae; phylum Streptophyta; class Pinopsida; order Cupressales; family Cupressaceae; genus Cunninghamia; species Cunninghamia lanceolata. The sequence goes on along the minus strand of BSBN01000700.1, from coordinate 6,609,329 downwards.
TCTGCTGAGAGATATCAGAAGCACCTAAGATAACAAAGATAAGCTCATCTTGGACTGCTTTCCCTTGTACAAGAAAACCCAAAATATGCTTAAAAAACTATGACCAATGGTGTGAAAAAAATTGAATTAAATATCTCTTGATTGATTGACAGTTCTAAATATTAGAAATGTCTATTGTTAGCATACCTGTCGAGAAAGAAGGCAAAGGGGCACAATACAGAGGCCTCCAAGCCATAATGTTTTTAAAGAAACAAAATTTGGATATAGCTTATATAAAAGACATGGAAAATTTATTTATGATCTTGAAAAGTAGAAACTCTAGAGAGTACCACATGTAGATGATTGTCCTCCCCTGCAAACCCCATGCAAAGCTTTGTCATGGGCGGTGAAAGTGACTCACTATCTTTAATCTTTTATTGCCTTAGTTAATAACTTTCTTCATTTACCTTTCTAGTAGACAAAGATGGCAAAGAACTAATTGAAGAGCACTCCCATACCTACGTTGTCTTGGTAAAGTTTAAGCAGCTATATTTTCTTTGTTATTTGGGACATCTGAAGTCCCAAAGCTGAAAACAACTATGCCAACTCTTCTCTACACACCTAAAAGTAAAATTATGACCAGACTCACGAAAAAAAAGGTGAGCATAATCCAAGTCAAATGATGCTATCCCCAAATATAACAAGAAATCTGAGAGATAAAGCACCGTTCAAGTGTCATGTGGATCAAACAAGAATTAGTGCAACATTGCTAACTGTTTGTTTTAGTATGGTTTAAACTATATTTAGTGAAATGTGTAGCGGATAACATGAAATTAGAGGCCTACAATGGCAGGACTACAAGAAGTCACAGTTTTTCATACATGTTACAAGTGGCTCATGATATTTACAGCTACAACAACAAACAAGATGGAGATATATAGATAAAAAACTCATGTCCCTTACAACGCTGGCTATACTATGAAAACAAAAAATTTACAAATAATTGAAACCCTTAAAAATGATATCTCTAGTGATCACCAACAAATAAAAGAAGAAACTTCTCAAATGGGGAATCGCCCTACCATTGTTGTTTTTCTTTGTTTACCATAAGAGCTCCTAAAACCTCCATACATAGATGCTGATGAAGCTGAAGAGGACCTTTTGCTACAAGTTTCCAATCAATATGTGGTGCTATCTACAAATATGTCAAATCCCACATTCCTTTCTTCATAAATGCATCGCTCAGGCAAACTGCCATATAGAATGAATGCATGAGTGTATTACTATATAAGGCAAACTACCAGATGGAATGCATGTAGGAGTGTATTACTATATAAAGTTATGTGTCTTTACACTGAGAGGCATTCCTACATTCATAACATGGCTGGGAGTTGAAAGATTCTAGAATTTCTATATAAACTTATAAGATTCCAATCTAGAATCTTTATTTGAAAAAAACAAATAGATTAAAAAGACCAAAAAAAAAAGAAGATGAAAGGAATAAAAAAAATACATGGAAAGAAAGGTGGATGGCAGTTTCAAAGAAACCATCACTATGCACAAAGATGAAAGAAAGAAACATTACAGAATGGCATATGAAAAGATGCACAGTCAATCTATTTATAGTGCCTCCTTCCTCAAAGATGCTTTTGCTATTTTAAACCAAAATGCATATAAAAAATAAAAGAATAAAAATAAAAAACCAAAAAACCAAAACAAAGAAATTGGAAGATATCTATCAGCGTACTGTAGATATATTTTTTAAATATAAATATACTAGTTATTAAAATTCAAACAATACCTAGCCCTACCACTGCAGGATACAAAGGAGTCATAGCTGATATGATTTTGTTGCATTTGTAATGCCCCGTCATGCAACCCTAGAGAGTTAGACTAACAAGAGCAAAAATTCCAGAATATTTTTTTTTGAAGCAAGTAAATGCAATAACAGAAACCAAGATAATATAATATGCATCATAAAGAAAGGTGCACTTCTAACTCCTTTAGGGAAACACAACTACATTAGAAAATAGAAAAATTAAAACCACACAAGTGAAATACATTATACTTCTTCTACAGATAAGTTCAACTTTTACATTAGCAAGATAGAATATATACAAAGTTACAATACAAGATTACAAGACCGATCACATCAGTTTACAAAATAATACATAAGAAAGTATACAACACCACCAAAGGTAGGTAGCAAACTGGAACTGGAACACCTCTGCACAGAACTCGAACCGCATCTCAAAGAAGACCAATGGATAGCTCTGCCTCCCAACCATATGGAACCCTGAGGTCCACCCCTCCGAGCTAGGAGATAACGACGAGGATTCCACCAAGCCAAAGAACACATCTAAAATAACCAAACAACAACAGACTTGACACAACTGACCATATCATCAAAACTACATAAGACAAGACATCACTCCAGAGGCACCACCAAGAAACAATAGAACTGCATAAGGAGAGTGTCATTGCATGGTCCTAACATGGGTTACCTAGGCTATCTATCCCCAGAAGCCGGCCCCCATCTATGGTTACCCTGGTAGCCTCTCTCTAGGCACCGGCCCCATAGGGTGACACATGCAGAGCTGAAAGGTCATCTCATGGAGATAAGGAGGTCGGCCTTGCCAACCAGGCCTTCTCATCCCATCCTTAGCCTGTGAGAGCACTCAAGGCATGGGTGAGGTCTCTTACTTATCTTGTTAAGTGTTTTAATACCCCAACTCTCTGGATTAAGTTATTAAGTTTTCCACATGCTTACAACTTCCATGGGGTTACCCAGGCGACCTCTCACTAGGCACCGGCCCCACCATGAAAGCCACTCCCTTAGCATTCGCTGGTCAATCATAAAAGTCACCAATCAGATCCGAGCCATAACTTACACCATTCACTAGGCCACAACAATAAGTCCATAGAATCCCTTCAAAATTTGAAGCAATACCATCAGGAAACCAAGACCTATATTCAAGAGACCATCCCCATTCATTACAAGATATGAAAATCCAGATATCCCATTACATTGACATGCCACTATCTGGACCAAAGATCAAGACACCTCACCTCTAGAGTTAGGTACAACCAAAAGATAAAGAAACCATAATCAGACAAGGTCAACACTTCCATATTAACAACAAGTGGCCATGACATCACACAAGATTCCTACTTCACAACAAACCAACATAGACCAAGCTCCAGCCCAAGGTAACATAATACTCCAATACAAACATAAGATATGACCAAGGAGGAGATCGAGCAAGAGTTTCAAAGGACTCCAGATTCAATCAAGAAATCAACTTAAATCAAGTTATCACAAATAGCAAAACTTCAAAACTTTAGGAATTAATAGGGCAAGAAAGGTGAACCATAAACTAAACATCCTTACTTAAACAAAGGTCAAGGAAAGATCACAAAATAATTCCATTAATAAATCAATCCCAAGTTAAAGACACTTTAATTTCCCGTAATATGATCAAAACACAATTCTTGTTTTCCAAAATAAAAGTATGAAGAAAGCAAATATATATACAATGATATCCACCATCTACGAAGCACGAAATAAAATATTACAAGCCTGACTAACCATTAATATTTGAAAAGGTAATTATTACCCGAAGCACAATATTGTTACCTCATGAAACAAGAGCATTAATACAAATCATTTTAAGACAAACATAACTTTTCATCAACATGGTTACTACCTACCATTAAATAAAGGGAGCAACTAAATAATATAAATTGTTACCTGAAACGTAAGCATCTTACCCACTACTAATTCCTCAAGATACAGTTTCACATACACATTACTTCGCATTAGCCATAGCTATAAGAAAATATAATTTCCAATTTTAGTTTCTAATAACTATCAATTGAAACAACAACATCTATCACTAGAATTTCCTTTAAGTAAACCTACAAACTGACCTATTCCAAAATCAAAACATTATAAACCTAAATAGTGTAACTTACCATTTAAGATCTGACACTAACCTAATTTAAATTCACCAATGCATAGTTAAATCATCAAGGAATCCTTAATCTGATTCATTCTATAAAATCTTTTATGATAACCTACTCAATGATACAATGAATTTAAATGCAATTTTTTTTCCATACTCTTGATTAATGACTATTAACACAACGAAGGTTCTAAAATTACACACTTCATCAAATAATAATAACGACTCTCAAGATAGAAGAATTATGGTATACAAGGGCAGCTCAGGCAATAGTGGTATACTGTACTGCTGGCATTATCAATTGGTAACTAACTTGAAGAGGGACTATAGAAGGTGGTAAGTTCTTAGTTACAGTAAGGACAACTCGAATTTCTAGTTTTCAGCAAAAGCAACAAGGTTAGAGCTTGATACGATATGGAGCGATGACTCAGCACTCAAGTTTTAGCATGGACGGCCTACTAATATGTTTATAAGGTAAACAAACTATCCTGAGATAGGTTTTGAAAGCCACTGAAATCGCAAGGAATCTCCCAAATATAGAAACATATTGATTTAGGCACAGCTTCCTTGAATTTGTTTCAATACTAATTTCATCACACTGTCATCAGCAAAGGACGCACCTTAGTATTAGGCGACTGACTACACTATAAAACCTCAAAAAAAAAATCATGTATCTCACTAGGGAAATATTAGGATAACACAGATTAAATAGAGAAAAACATAATTGTTGGCGATTACAATTTCAAAGAGGGGTTCGTGGAGCAGATGGTAGAGATCCTCAGTGGTTCGCTGAACCCACTTAATCAACACATAGAGTAGACAAAAGTTAATCACAGAGGAAGATTTTGGCTGGTTCGGATAGAAATTATGATCATGGTAATGAACAATGGTCTAGAGAAAATGATTCTATGATAGAAAGATTCCTATCTTGCAATATTGCTAAAGGCCAATCAAAACATATATGTAATAGGCTGATTAAATAAGAAGAGAGGCCATTCCATAGATACAGAAGGCCATTAGATAGACTTGGGCAGCCGGTGGTCGCTCAGCCCTTGATTAGGATTGGCTATCAGGTAAAGAAATTTATTGATTTATCCAAGAGTTAAATCAAAGCATAGGGAACGATTCATTATATATAAAGATTACAGAGAATAAAAGGCTGCCAAAAGTATTGATAAATCTAAAATGGAGGCATGGGTACATTCTTGGTGCAGAAAATTTCCACAATGAGTATGGGCTTATAGTAGGAAGAATTAGAATCCAACCATTACAGGAGATGCTCTTAGGCTCCCCATTGTTATTGAGCCAAGGTGACCCAAATGACAGGAACAAAAATTTACTCCACGAATAGAGGATCTGGGTCAGAGACTAGTAAAGATGCTTTGAGATAAAGGGTTTTTTTCCTAGCTCTTCATCTAAGATATGAGATGGACATGCTAGCATTTTCTGGCTGTACACATGGCTGCACTGAGAAGGAGGCAGATGAACTCACACAAATGAGGTATGCATATCCATGGTGGAAGGAGAAGGTAATCATATCTGAACAAAAATGATCAGAGGGCCTGTGCCCTCTGACACCAGAGGACCCTGCACTAGTTTTGAAGGCTCTAGGCTTTGATAAGAATACACAAATCTATACTGTTGTGGGTGAAATATATGGTGGTGAAAAAAAAGATTGGCGGCATTGCGAGCAGTGTATCCTAACATTGTCCGTAAGGAGATGCTTTTGAGTTCAGATGATCTAAAACCTTTCCAGAATCATTCATCACAAATGGCTGCATTAGACTATTTGGTCTCGATTGCAAGTGACGTATTCATTCCCAGCTATGATGGAAACATTGCAAAGCTTGTTGAAGGGCATCGAAGATATCTAGGATTTTGTGAAACTATTTTGCTAGATCATAAAAAGTTGATTCCATTGCTTGATATGTACCAAAATCAAACATTGGTGTGGGATGAATTCAAAGCGGATGTGAGACAGGTACATAAGAATTGTAGAGGTGCACCTACACAAAGAAAAGCCATCTCTGAAAAGCCTAAAGAAGAAGACTACTTCTATGCCAACCCTCAAGAGTGCCTTTGTAATGCGTCATCCCTTTCTAGTTCATGAAGTACAAACAAAGATAAAGAAACAATTTATGCCTGAAACAATATCCACACAAATCAAATTAAGAAATGAAGAATAGGTTCAGATGCACCTGTTATAGCAACTTCCAAATAGATGATCCCCTATGTACAGAGGCCGAATATATGAGATTTTCTTCAACACTATAAAAATTTTCTTTTCCCAATGTTGTCTCCCTCTTCATTTCCTCCCCAGATCTCCCCTTGAAAAGATTCAACTCATCACAAAAATGCAGACATGCATCTTTCCCCAACAACCCACTCCCGAGGAATTTAAAATTTTACTAATAATAGAGATTCCACAAATCAGAGAATTCATATTCGACAACTCAAGGCATTTATTTCACATATCAAAATTATTGTGAACAAAATATACACTAATAATTACCGGTAACTCCAATTTATGACATAAATATCCTTGGGTAGGAGATAATTAATTCTAGATTATTATAAAATTTAACCAAGGTGTCAATCCAAGTTCTAAGCCAAACAAATATTATCAAATAAACATAATAGAAGTAGTATTAGTAATAATAATTCATTAAAGTATTATCCAACCACACATGAGCAATATTAACACGACGCGATGATACTCCAAGACACAAGATAACCAAACATAAAAGGCAAGGACCAAGCATCACAGCACAACTCGAGACTACCATAGAAGACAAGGACCGACCTAGTGGAATAGAACTCACATTATCTCCCATCACTGATACCCATTGGTGTAAGAACCCGCTCAAACCTGCTATATTAGGTGGAGTCGAGGTTCGGTACCTGCAGCCTGTATCCGAGCAATTGGTTGTATATAATCAAACACATATAAGTCAACACACACAGAGAGTCAGAGAATCACGACGTAGTAGGGTACTCGAAGCGAGTAGTACTACACCGTCTCTGCTCTTGAAACAATATCATAGCAATTTTTATCTGAATTCAACCACCACAATTCAAATGACACATGATGATATTAATTCGCATCATAACTGAAATAATAGTAATGCCATCATAACTCATAACACATGTCTTAATTATATCAGTCAAACATAGTCCTTCAAGACCAAAATAACATAAATCATAACGTACTAATCAAATGTCTCCAAACTATATCAATGAAATGAAAGATTAACAACTGCCTCCGACTGATAGAGAGCAATGCAGAACTACCACTTTCACAAGCCAAACAACGAGGGGGCACTACATCCTCCCCCCCTAAAACTTGACTTACTCCTAGAAGTCACAGATTAGGGTAGAAACATAATATAATAATATTTCCATATTCCATTATCAACATTCTCATCTATATACAACAACTGTTCACAACACAAGCACAAATGTTCAATGAAAGATAAGAAGAACATCTATTCTTTACCTTTATGGTGCATCCTATGATCTTCTTATAACTAATTTCACTTTTTCGGCAATCTCATACAATCAAAATAATTACAGCCACATACAACTACTTAAAGATTCATCTTATATCTTATTTCCACTAATTACCGACCATGTAAAGTGCAATTCCCCGCGGAGTCCTCCCTTGAACATACTATCAGAGGTTCGAAATGAACATGATAGAAACAACACTTACCACAAAATGAGGCCAACAAAATCAAACATTCAGAATTTCCACCATAGAAAATTTAAAAATAAATACAAATCCACATGGTAAAACAGTCAAATCCAACTTTAAGTCACAAAGTGCCGGCAAATTTCAATAAAACAAGAATAAAGAAAAGAGTATTGGTGGCCATTCTTGATAGAAGAAGGTCCAAAGAAAGAAAACTCATTGTTAACCCCTCGTACTACACATGAAGCGACTGTCAAAAATTTCAAAACAACAAAATTACAACAAATTTACGTCATGATGTGACTAATTTTATCCACAAAAAGGGAATATCTGCTACACAACACTCAAGGACACAAGGTCCAGAATGTGTTAGAGAATGTACATCAATACTCAAATAATTATGTTAACTACATTCTCTTATCTAAACAACTTCTATCTTTATTACAATACCATTTCTTTCTTCGAAACTACGAAAATATGCAATTGCTTCCTTATGCAAGAAGACATAAAGGAATATATGATATCACATACAGGAATATTTCAAACTATAATTGACTAACATTATCACATACCTGATCTCATAAGCCCAACACAAGCTCTCATTTGATCTCCTGCATACAGTTCTTACATGAGCATATACGATGCTAATTTCAATAAATTACAACAATTCTTCCATAAGAGGTCATGACCATCTAGGGGTTAGATATAGATTTTCAAGTAACCATATAAAGATGTCAACATCACATAACCACATAACTCATGATGCATGATGCCACCAGATGATTAGATGCATTAACATGCAGGGAGACATATTGTTAGATGAAACATCACCTTTCCAGAGAAGAAGGAGAATGAACATAGCAGACACATATGTAGCATAAAGCATTCATTTCCTAAAGAGCAAGTCTATAAACTTATCAACCTTCATACTAATGCATACAGGTGGGAGATACTACTACCAACATCGCTACAACGAGAAAAATTGTTTAACCTAGAGCAACAACAACCCAGAGGTCTCAGTGTTGCAACCTAGGATATAGTTAATCTACAGAGTTTAAGCACTAGGTCACATAATGGGCTCAATTGTAACTAGAGTACCCAGTGTTTAAACTTGGCTCTGATACCAAATGTAATGCCCCATCATGCAACCCTAGAGAATTAGACTAACAAGAGCAAAAATCCCAGAATATTTTTTTTTTGAAGAAAGTAAATGCAATAACAGAAACCAAGATAATATAATATGCATCATAAAGAAAGGTGCACTTCTAACTCCTCTAGGGAAACACAACTGCATTAGAGAATAGAAAATTAAAACCACACAAGTGAAATACATTATACTTCTTCTACAGATAAGTTTAACTTTTACATTAGCAAGATAGAATATATACAAAGTTACAATACAAGATTACAAGACCGATCACGTCAGTTTACAAAATAATACATAAGAAAGTATACAACACTGCCGAAGGTAGGAAGCAAATGTAAACTGGAACACCTCTGCAAAGAACTCGAACCGCATCTCAAAAAAGACCAATGGATAGCTCTGCCTCCCAACCATGTGGAACCTTGAGGTCCACCCCTCCGAGCTAGGAGATAACGACAAGGATTCCACCAAGCCAAATAACACATCTAAAATAACCAAACGGCAACAGACTTGACACAACTGACCATATCATCAAAACTGTACAAGACAAGACATCACTCCAGAGGCACCACCAAGAAACAATAGAACTGCATAAGGAGAGTGTCATTGCATGGTCCTAACATGGGTTACCTAGGCTATCTATCCCCAGAAGCTGGCCCCCATCTATGGTTACCCTGGCAGCCTCTCTCTAGGCACCGGCCCCATAGGGTGACACATGCGGAGCCGACATGTCCTCTCATGGAGACAAGGAGGTCAGCCTTGCCAACCAGGCCTTCTCATCCCATCATTAGCTTGTGAGAGCACTCACGGCATGGGTGAGGTCTCTTATTTATCTTGTTAAGTGTTTTAATACCCCAACCCTTTGGATTAAGTTATTAAGTTTTCCACATGCTTACAACTTCCATGGGGTTACCCAGGCGACCTCTCACTAGGCACTGGCCCCACCATGAAATCCACTCCCTTAGTGTTCATTGGTCAATCATAAAAGTCACCAATCAGATCCGAGCCATAACTTACGCCATTCACTAGGCCACAACAATAAGTCCATAGAATCCCTTCAAAATTTGAAGCAATACCATCAAGAAACCAAGAACTATATTCAAGAGACCATCCCCATTCATTACAAGATATGAAAATCTAGATATCCCATTACATTGACATGCCACTATCTAGACCAAAGATCAAGACACCTCACCTCTGGAGTTAGGTACAACCAAAAGATAAAGAAACCATAATCAGACAAGGTCAACACTTCCATATTGACAACAAGCGGCCATGACATCACACAAGATTCCTACTTCACAACAAACCAACATAGACCAAGCTCTAGCCCAAGGTAACATAATACTCCAATACAAACATAAGATATGACCAAGGAGGAGATCGAGCAAGAGTTTCAAAGGACTCCAGATTCAATCAAGAAATCAACTTACATCAAGTTATCACAAATAGCAAAACTTCAAAACTTTAGGAATTAATAGGGCAAGAAAGGTGAACCATAAACTAAACATCCTTACTTAAACAAAGGCCAAGGAAAGCTCACAAAATAATTCCATTAGTAAATCAATCCCAAGTTAAAGACACTTTAATTTCCCATAATATGTTCAAAACACAATTCTTGTTTTCCAAATAAAAGTATGAAGAAAGCAAATATATACAATGATATCCACCATCTACGAAGCACGAAATAAAATATTACAAGACTGACTAACCATTAATATTTGACAAGGTAATTAATACCTGAAGCACAATATTGTTACCTCATGAAACAAGAGCATTAATACAAATCATTTTAAGACAAACATAACTTTTTATCAACATGGTTACTACCTACCATTAAATAAAAGAAGCAACTAAATAATATAAATTGTTACCTGAAACGTAAGCATCTTACCCACTACTAATTCCTCAAGATATAGTTACACATACACATTACTTCGCATTAGCCATAGCTATAAGAAAATATAATTTCCAATTTTAGTTTCTAATAACTATCAATTGAAACAACATCTGTCACTAGAATTTCCTTTAAGTAAACCTACAAACTGACCTATTCCAAAATCAAAACATTATAAACCTAAATAGTGTAACTTACCATTTAAGATCTGACACTAACCTAATTTAAATTCACCAATGCATAGTTAAATCATCAAGGAATCCTTAATTCAATTCATTCTATAAAATCTTTTATGATAACCTACTCAATGATATAATGAATTTAAATGCATTTTTTTTCCATACTCTTGATTAATGACTATTAACACAACGAAGGTTCTAAAATTACACACTTCATCAAATAATAATAATGACTCTCAAGATAGAAGAATTATGGTATACAAGGGTAGCTCAGGCAATAGTGGTATACTGTACTGCTGGTGTTATCAATTGGTAACTGACTTGAAGAGGGACTACAGAAGGTGGTAAGTTCTCAGTTACAGTAAGGACAACTCAAATTTCTAGTTTTCAGCAAAAGCAACAAGGTTAGCGCTTGATACGATATGGAGCGATGACTCAGCACTCAAGTTTTAGCATGGACGGCCTACTAATATGTTTATAAGGTAAATAAATTGTCCTGAGATAGGTTTTGAAGGCCGCTGAAATCGCAAGGAATCTCCCAGATATAGAAACATATCGATTTAGGCACAGCTTCCTTGAATTCATTTCAATACTAATTTCATCACATTGTCATCAACAGAGGACACACCTTAGTATTAGGTGACTGACTACACTATAAAACCTCCAAAAAAAATTCATGTATCTCACTAGGGAAATATTAGGATAACACAGATTAAATAGAGAAAAACATAATTGTTGGCGATTGCAATTTCAAAGAGGGGTTCATGGAGTAGATGGTAAAGATCCTCAGTGGTTCACTGAACCCACTTAATCAATGCATAGAGTAGACAAAAGTTAATCACAGAGGAAGATTTTGGCTGGTTTGGATAGAAATTATGATCATGGTAATGAACGATGGTCTGGAGAAAATGATTATGTGATAGAAAGATTCCTATCTTGCAATATTGCTAGAGGCCGATCAAAACATATATGTAATAGGATGATTAAATAAGAAGAGAGGCTATTCCATAGATACAGAAGGCCATTAGATAGACTTGGGCAGCCGGTGGTCACTTAGCCCTCGATTAGGATCGGCTATCAGGTAAAGAAATTTATTGATTTATCCAAGAGTTAAATCAAAGCATAGGGAACAATTCATTATATATAAAGATTACAAAGAATAAAAGGCTACCAAAAGTATTGATAAATCTAAAATGGAGGCATGGGTACATTCTCGATGCAAAAAACTTCCACAATGAGTATGGGCTTATAGTAGGAAGAATTAGAATCTAACCATTATAGGAGATGCTCTTAGGCTCCCCATTGTTATTGAGCCAAGGCGACCCAGATGACAGGAACAAAAATTTACTCCACGAATAGAGGATCTGGGTCAGAGACTAGTAAAGATGCTTTGAGATAAAGGGTTTTTTTCCTAGCTCTTCATCTAAGATATGAGATGGACATGCTAGCATTTTCTGGCTGTACACATGGCTGCACTGAGAAGGAGGTAGATGAACTCACACAAATGAGGTATGCATATCCATGGTGGAAGGAGAAGGTAATCATATCTAAACTTAAATGATCAGAGGGCCTATGCCCTCTAATACTAGAGGAGGCTGCACTGGTTTTGAAGGCTCTAGGCTTTGATAAGAATACACAAATCTATACTATTGCGGTTGAAATATATGGTGGTGAAAAAAAAGATTGGCGGCATTGCGAGCAGTGTATCCTAACATTGTCTGTAAGGAGATGCTTTTGAGTTCAGATGATCTGAAACCTTTCCAGAATCATTCATCACAAATGGCTGCATTAGACTATTTGGTCTCGATTGCAAGTGACATATTCATTCCCAGCTATGATGGAAACATGGAAAAGCTTGTTGAAGGGCACCGAAGATATCTAGGATCCTGTGAAACTATTTTGCTAGATCGTAAAAAGTTGATTCCATTGCTTGATATGTACCAAAATCAAACATTGGTGTGGGATGAATTCAAAGCGGATGTGAGACAGGTACATAAGAATCGTAGAGGTGCACCTACACAAAGAAAAGCCATCTCTGAAAAGCCTAAAGAAGAAGACTACTTCTATGCCAACCCTTAAGAGTGCCTTTGTAATGCGTCATCCCTTTCTAGTTCATGAAGTACAAACAAAGATAAAGAAACAATTTACGTCTGAAATAATATCCACACAAATCAAATTAAGAAATGAAGAATAGGTTCAGATGCACCTGTTATAGCAACTCCCAAATAGATGATCCGCTATGTACAGAGGCCAAAGATACAAGATTTTCTTCAACACTATAAAATTTTCCTTTTCCCAATGTTGTCTCCCCCTTCATTTCCTCCCCAGATCTCCCCTTAAAAAGATTCAACTCATCACAAAAATGCAAACATGCATCCTTCCCCAACAACCCATTCTCGAGGAATTTAAAATTTTACTAATAATAGAGATTCCACAAATCAGAGAATTCATATTCGACAACTCAAGGCATTTATTTCACATATCAAAATTATTGTGAACAAAATATACACTAATAATTACCGGTAACTCCAATTTATGACATAAATATCCTTGGGTAGGAGATAATTAATTCTAGATTATTCTAAAATTTAACCAAGGTGTCAATCCAAGTTCTAAGCCAAACAAATATTATCAAATAAACATAATAGAAGTAGTATTAGTAATAATAATTCATTAAAGTATTATCCAACCACACATAAGCAATATTAACACGACGCGACGATACTCCAAGACACAAGATAACCAAACATAAAAGGCAAGGTCCAAGCATCACAGCACGACTCGAGACTACCATAGAAGACAAGGACTGACCTATTGGAATAGACCTCGCATTATCTCCCATCACTGATACCCATTGGTGTAAGAACCCGCTCAAACCTGCTATATTAGGTGGAGTCGAGGTTTGGTACCTGCAGCCTGTATTCGAGCAATTGGTTGTATAAAATCAAACACATATATGTCAACACACACAGAGAGTCAGAGAATCGTGGCGTAGTAGGGTACTCAAAGCGAGTAGTACTACACCGTCTCTGCTCTTGAAACAATATCATAGCAATTTTTATCTGAATTCAACCACCACAATTCAAATGACACATGATGATATTAATTCACATCATAACTGAAATAATAGTAATGCCATCATAACTCATAACACATGTCTTAATTATATCAGTCGAACATAGTCCTTCAAGACCAAAATAACATAAAGCATAACCTACTAATCAAATGTCTCTGAACTATATTAATGAAATGAAAGATTAACAACTGCCTCCGACTGACAGAGAGCAATGCAGAACTACCACTTTCACAAGCCAAACAGCGAGGGGGCACTATAGCATTAGATATTCTTGTAATATAACTTGTGGACTATAACAACTTAAGAATTATGACTAGGAATTCTTCTGTTGCAGTGTTACTTAAACAATAGTTACTTAAAGGTTTTAACTTCGTTGGTGAAACATGTTGAATTAACTTTATACAAATTTATAACAATTAGCTACGGTAAACATAAAACCATGGCATGACTAAACATTACTAGGCATCATATAAGAAATGAATAATCAACTAACATAAACATCTATCTAGATATCATCGTATAATATCAAAACGTATAATAATGAGTTACAATGAGTGTCACATAAGTCATAGCAATAAGTAGGCCTTAGGTTTGGGAAAGTGTCCAATTTATTGTCTTTGTTATTTCCTACCAAAAGGACAACAATTAATTCCTTTTAAGTTTTTGGAATAAATAATTTATAAAATAATAATAAATTTTAAATTAAATAAAAAGTCATAATAACTAGATATTTTTAACCAAAGAAAATAGAAAAATCCTCATTTTGGCAATTTTCACTAGTGTGCAATAATTTGAGCATTTGGTAATGTAATAGGAGCTAGGCATTGCCAAATATATATAAAACAAGTCTAGAGGAAATATTGTGGCAACATTGGATGATTATTGATGAATATTGTTTACACAAGCTTATTTTACTTCATTTTAGGTATAGAAGTTCTTTTATTAAACCCACAACCTTCTTTTATTCCCACGTTATGTTTTAATAAAACACTATGAACTAATTTAAATCATAATGCCTTGTCATAAATTATGAGCCCTTAGGACACAGGTTAATCATTTCATATAGACTATGGTTTACTAAAAAATGATACATTAGACTTTGATATGGGCATTTCTCTAGACTGATGAAGCTATTTTGCCTAGTACAAGTTGTAAAATAATGCACAATTATTGTAATATATTGTGCCATGCTAGAAAAAAGTTATGCAATGTATATCTTCTTATACTATGTGTATACACCTAAAAATAACACGACTCTATCTAAATGAATATTTTAAATATTTATTTCAATCTAATTCCTCTATCAATAAGTAAATAAATCAATTTATTTATTTGATTCACTTTCTTCCATGAAATTAAATAAAATCATTTATTTAATTAAATCTTCCAAAATTCTTCTAATGTCACTCTAAATTAAATAATACCAAATTATTTAATTAGTTCTTCTAAATTCCAAAGTCACTCTAAATTAAATAATACCAAATTATTTAATTAAATTCTTCTAAACTTAAACCATCCTCTATATTTAAATAAATCCAAATATTTATTTAAGTTATCTATTTCTTCTAAAATTGAATTAACACCAAAAATAATTCAATTAGTCCATGTGCACCTGCAATTAAATATTTTAATATTTAATTACTTGTTCCCTCACCCACATGTCCTATTTATCCTCTAGTTCCAATTAGTTAACTCATAAATCAGATCAGTTAACTAGTTAGTCTTTTCTGTTAACTCATAAATCAATTCAGTTAACTCTTCATTCTATTTTGTTAACTCCTCTTGTTGCATGAAGGAACAAGACACTTATCATCTCCCTATTTGCACACATCCTCTCAAATTTCCTCAACCATTGATCTTCTTATTCATTCTATATAGTTGATCTTCTCTCTCAGGAGTCTATAAGTACAACCCCTATTCCTCCATTTCAATCATCCAAGCTTTTATAAACTTACTCTGCAAGAATCACAACGCGCCTTTGGCACCAACCCGTTCATAGCTTGTGATCAACTATCACCGTTTGCATTGTATTGAAGATCCTCTTCATTGCAAGAACTATCATAGCCGTTCTCTATTGTCATCTTGAAGAAAAAGAGCAAGGAAGTGCACCTTCTAAGGGCTTCATTCATATGAAAGATCAATTTGAGATAGGCAAACAATGGAAGCCGTGAAGTAATAAGGTTTTTCAAGGTATTGTTCTTTGTGTTTGAATCTTGATTATTTCATATTCTATTGAGTTATTGGGTTATTATTTATTATTGATATTATCTCCACATTTTCCCGTAACACTATGCTAGACTTGATTGCTTTTAGGAACACTTGTAATGTTTGGTTCTTGTAGTGAAGGATTGAGTGCAAGAAAATACTTTGGGTTCATTGAACATATCTTTGAAACGTTTCTATATCCTTCTCTACCATTAGATTGTATTCAATCTCACAAGGTCCATAATAGTCAAGTGGGATAGTAAGATTTGGGTTCATACAAGGTATATTAATGTATTGACCTGGATATACCTTATCCCAGTTAATTTCAAGGTTTGCTTATCCCATAACTTCAAGTGATTTATATTACATGTTATTTTTAAAATTGAATAAAATTTCTACAAGCCTTATATGATGCCACAATCCAGACGTGTTGTAGCTGTTTATATAATTTATACCATTGCAGGAAATGTTAATGGCTTGAAAACTTGTTATGTTCTCATTTGTCATCTTTAGATTTTTTTCTTTCAATTCCTCCTCTATTCTTTTACAGTATTCTACCATAGATTTGATGGTATCTCCAATGCTAGGTTCACATTTATTCTCACATATTCCACAACTAATGAAACCATGATCCTAGCTTTTAGTACTTATAGATGTTACCAGTCTTGAAGCTCTTGGATGTTGACTTGGCTCAGGTATTGTGATCCTCCCCTCTAGCCTATGTGAAGATGAGATTTACTTAAATGGATTTACATAATTTTCTATTGAATTTTGATGATATGTCACTTTCAAACCCATCATTACAGTGATTGGTGGATTACTTCTAGCCATGGTATATATGGCAACCTTACTACTTGTTTTGACAATTTGAACTTGGGTCGTCAAGGCCATCGCCACTAAGACTTACTGCTAGATCAAAGTGGCACAAACTAAAATTTCTAGTCTTGACCAATACAAATTTGTAGCAAATAATATGGGATAAGGGACAATATGTAGTTTGTGCTTTGAAAGTGGCAAATACTTGAAATCAAAGTTATTGAACTGTCGATTGATTATGAGACTTTTAAATTTCTTTGGGCAACCTGTGATGGTTGAAAATTTAAAATTCTTTATACCAAATAGAAATGTGGGGTTCACGCTATGCTTTCATAGAATATACATGATAATGTAATATGTGTGAAATTGAGAAATCACATTTGGATGTTTTCTTAAAAAGAAAATCTTACAAAGCTTTCATCTTTTTGAACTTATAAAATAACCATAAAAAAATCTCCATGTTCCTCATTTTTTTTTTGGAACCAAAAAAACCCATCAACAAATATGGACAAGAATCATTATTACCAAAAATCCCATAAAATTCATGATAAAAGTTGGAATTGAACAAATGGACATTGATTTGTCTACTCCAACAAACATGTACTTGTCATCCATGGTCCATGGACCATCTCAATATAAATCCCTAACATTTTTCTAGATTAAAACCTCAATTTATCTTTTTCTTTAAAAAACTCAAATTTTGAAATCATCAAAGGAATACATATATAATACCCAAAACCAAAGCCAACTCCATGTTCTCTATGAGGTGTGTGCCAACATCTAAACTAACATTCTAGTCAAGTGAGATGAGCTTAATTGGTAAATTATCTGGGAATTTCTCAATGAGAGAAATGAAATTGTTCTATTTGTATATACATCCAACAATTTTTCAACTTCATTGATTAAAGTGGCCAAATGTTGGTTGTCTTTTCTTGCTAATATCTGAATAGGGTAGTTGTACTTGGATTGCATAGCAATATTGTTTGGTGATTTAATTAGTCAATAGAGTAGTTTGAGTAGTTATATTGATCTTTCTCCTCATCATACTTATTCATTTGTAATTGTCACTTGCAACAAATGATATGATGGTTGACCCTCTTTACAATGATGATCTTCTATAGATCTTTGTCATTTTAATAATTGACTTACTCATAGTCCTTGTAGCTCTCTATTTCATTCATAATACTAGTCATTTTGTCATATTTTCCATTTGCATATTACTCATCTTGTTGTATTGCTCCACATTTCATTGACTATGCATTGCATATCATGTCCCCTACCTTGCTTCTTCCATCACTCTTAAGATTGAGAAGAGATCATTGTAGAAGTCAATGAAGAACTGACAAGAGCTTTGTAGTTTTGCATATTCAAAGATATTGAAACAATTGCAAGCAAAGAACAAGTTCTGATTTGAGCAAGGTATGCCAAGCACTTGGTATCATCTTAATCATGAGAGTACTCATGTTAATAATCAATTTTTTATAATAAGTGAATTGTTCTCCACAAAAGTGCTAAGCATGTTTATTTTTTTTACAAATCTTTTGCAGGATATTTAAGTAATGAATGAGTTGATTATGTAACATTAGTTGCATAGATTGGTTACAACTGACAATGACAGAAAAATAGATTATAAGATGATAGAGAAATTGTTAGAGAAATCAAGGTATCAAGACTAGGGGAAAAATAATCCAACAATTCTAGATTGGAGCATTAATGCTAGGAACTTGAAAAATTCAAGAAAGGAGGGAAGATATATAGGTGTTAGAAAATGTGGAAATGAGCATTATGGTGCAGAAATCTATGACTCCAACTATAAACAATGTCAATGGTTAGGGACCTTTGATACAATAGAAGATGTTGCTTATGCTTATGATAAGGCAGCTATATCCATGAAAGGCATCAATGCCATGACCAATTTCTCATACAACAATTTAGAGGCATGCAAGTTCCTTTCGAACCAACCTATTGTTCCCCTATCCACTTTTCATTCTTCCTCTACATCAAACCATGTTAATGTTCAACCCACCAATACCTTGAAATCAAAGTCAAAAGGCTCAAGGAAAAGAAAAGACATGTACCTCAATGATACCAAATCCAAACATTCCATGGATACAGGTAAACACAGAGGTGTTAGACAACGCCCATGGGGTCATTATGTTGCAAAAATATGGGACCCAAACTCCAAGAAATGTAAATGGCTTAGAACATTTGATATAACAGAAGAGGCTGCCTATGTTTATGATATTGTAGCCATATTGATGAGAGGCATCAGAGCAATTACAAATTTCATTTGTATGGGTTCATATCCATGTAAGTTCATTTCCAATCAATTTGTTCTTCCTTCCCGCTTTCATGTATTTCTTCATATTGAATGTAGATTATATTCACCCTATTAACATGTTACAAGATGCTTTCTCTAATTATACATGTGGGAATTTGAACATGAAATATTTTGTAGTAGAAGTTGAAATATACAACTTTGCTGACTTGGTCACAAATAATTCCATGCAGTCTTCAACAAGAATGATATAGAATAATCATCAATTACTTCAGGGTTCTTCAAGCAATTTGGAAGTACACGTATCTCTTCCTAGAGGTACTACCAACCCCAACATCAACATTGCCATTCAAAGGCCTTTGGAAGAAGAACCGTTGACTAGTTATAATTGTAATCTTGAATGCTCATTTTCATGTCCACAGTCATGCATCTCTATTGCTCAATATTCTTTTCACAATAACAACATTCTTAATACAGAGTTAGGTTTGTTGGATCAAGTAATATAGAAGTTCCTTCCTCAATAGTAATAACTACAACTGGAGAAACATGACATGCATGTTTCCACCACCAATGTTGTAGTTCCTTTGTTAATAAACTAGACATTGATCTTCAACAAATTTTACGAGAGAACAATACAAAGATAGCTAATATGGGCACTTGAATGAATTACGTCACATTGAACAATATTGCCTTTTCATCTATTTCAATTTTGTTTATCAATATTTCTACCTTTGAAGCACAACTATATGACATTTCCCACCATCATGTTGTTGGATTTAGGACAAACAACTGAGAGGGGGCGGGGTGAATCAGTTGTCCAAAACTTTCTTCCAATTAAATACTTAAATCCACTTTGTAATTCAGCAGCATAATAATAAATCAATCATGGAAACATAATACATTAAATCAAGAGTAGAAACACATTAACACACAAGACACCAAGATTTTGACATGGAAAACACAGTTAAGGGAAAAACCACGAGGTGATTAACCCAAGATTGTATTCTCTATTAAAAGAATAGAAAGAACAAAATGGCACATGCCAATTAGGGCTCACTACCTGAGCACACTACTCACAAGAGGCCCACTGCCTACAAGAGACACACTGTCTACAGAATAATAAGTATCACATACTTGAACTGGAAAATAACATCTTCGCCATGCTTGAGTCAGTTCCATTTAAGCTCAATACTTCTGCTCTATCTTTCACTCTTCTCTTCTCACCGCACTCTCCTCTCTACCAAATTCACACTTGAAATGACTTTACAACCCCTTATTTATACAATACATCAACTTAGGAATAACCATCCAAGTCGGCATACAATACAAAGAAAATATACAAATACAACATGGCTTATTACAAAAAGACTTCACGCGGATCAACACACTGTTGGCCACATAGATCTGAGACTCTAATACGCCTTTAGGAACACACCATTCTTCACAAAACATCTCCAAGATCATCCGCATGGTGTGTAACTCATCTGGTTGGTCATACTTAGGAAAAACATCATCATCCGGAAGTAATTCTTCATTTACTAGCTCAGTCTTTAATGCGGACCACCAACATGAACTGGACACAATCCAAAGACCTCCACAAGCTTTCTTGAATCACCAAGAACATCCACACTACTACTATCTACTGAAATCATTTTCTCCTTCATCCGGAACCTCAAGAACACAGTCTGTCATCACTGTCATATTGGAATAGATACTTGCGGACCTCCAGACCATGAACCAATTGATTTTTCACTTCACATGGACTTCTTAAACACTACATCAAATCCTCAAAATAGGATATTGCATTTCTGGATCTCACCAAACCTATCTGTATCACTCTGTCACCTCTAAACACCTACCGAAACTAGTTTTACTTAAGTGGCCATAACTTCTTCAGATCTTCATGGGGACCTTTAAAATCTTTATTAGATCATCTTAAGACACATATCTACAAACCCTTTGAAGTGCATCCTCTGATCTTCATCTTAACTGGGATCTTTACCTCACTGTCTTCACTGTTCTTCTCTGTTCCTGATTAGGACTAATTTTCTTCAATATCCTCAGCACACAACTCATCTAATCCTTATAATTAATGCAACATGAGTATGTTGACATCAATGACAACACCGGTTAGGCCCATACTTGCAACAATCTCCCCCTTTGTCATTGATGGCAACATATGATGTGAAAAACTGTTTTAATCATCAAGACAAGAACTTCTCCTTACTGTCACAACTCCCCCTATTAGTAACAACCATTCACATGTCTTCTCTTCCTTTCCTGCTCCCCCTTTGATCAGCAATTACTTATTTTTCACATGTCTTCTCTCCCCCTTTGACATCAATGGCAAAGGGCACATACTTTCATTACTTCAGAATCATGCCAGTTGCTCCCCCAGAGTAGCAGCTCCCTATCATCAATCCAGACCACAAGATATGACTGTGATATCCACTAGACTGATGCACATCAGTGCACCTTAGTTCATCACCAAAGGGGTAATAACCACTAACTTCTCCCTAAGATACTCAAAAGAGTCCTTAGGTAGAGGTTTAGTAAAGATATATGCAATCTGATCCTTGGAAGGCACAAATTCCAATCTGACTTCATTCTTGTTCACTTGCTCTATCAAAAAGTGAAACTTGATGGATATATGTTTAGTCTTTGAATGCAACACCGGATTCCTAGATATATTTATTGCACTTGAATTATCACAAAAGATTGTGATAGGTTCCTCATACTCCACTCTGATGTCTCTTAGCATCTGCTTCATCCGCAAAACTTGAGTGCAGCTATTTGCTGCTGCAATATATTCTGCTTCGATTGTGGATAGAGATATTGCCTCTTATTTCTTGCTTAGCCAAGAAACCAATCTCTTCCGCAAAAAGAATGCTCCACCACTTGTACTCTTCCGGTCATCCACATCTCCTGCCCAATCTGCATCTGTATATGCATGAAGAGAGAAATTATGATCTCTAGGATACCACAAACCATACTCAACTATCCCTTTTAAATATCTAAAAATCCTCTTGTTTGCCATGACATGAGATTCTCTAGGATTAGCTTGGAATCTAGCAACAAGACCAACAACATTCATAATGTCAGGTCTAGTTTGAGTAAGATACAACAATCCTCCAATCATTGACCTGTACTTTTTCTGATCAGCCTTAGGAGAGTCATCATCTTTGATCAATTTACATCTAGTTGCCATGGGAGTACTCATTGGTTTTGAGTCTTCCATCCCAAATTTCTTCAACAATTCTTTCACATATTTGTTCTGATAAATGAAGATTCCTTTCTTTGTTTGAGTGATTTGTAGACCTAAGAAGAAAATTATTTTCCCAAACATGGACATTTCAAATTCACTTTTCATTTGATTTGCAAAGGTTTTGCACATACTATCTCTTCCTCCAAAAATGATATCATCAACAAACACTTTAACAATCAAGATGTTTTCATGATCAATTTTAAAATACAAATTACTATCAACAGTCCTTTGTTGAAACCAATCTTCAAAAGATGCTTATCCAATCTTTCATACTAGGCTCTTGGGGTTTGCTTCAGTCCATACAATGCTTTCTTCAACTTGCAGACCATATCACCATGATCAAACAATTGAAATCCATCTGGTTGCTCAATGTATACTTCTTCTTCCAAGTCTCCATTCAGAAAGGCAGACTTGACATCCATCTGATATACTTTGAAATCTTTGAAGGCATCAAAAGCAAGAAATAATCTGACTGCTTCAATTCTTGCCACCGGAGCAAAAGTTTCTTCAAAATCAACTCCTTCTACTTGGGAGTAACCCTTGCAGACCAATCTGGCTTTGTTTCTGACTACTTCACCATCTTCATTCAATTTATTCTAGAAGACCCATTAGGTTCCAATCAAATTCTTGTTTTTAGGTCTGGGAACAAGATCCCAAGTGTGATTTTTCTCAATTTACATCAGCTCTTCCTCCATTGCTTTAGTCTAGTTTTCATCATTGCAAGCTTCATTCACTGTCTTAGGTTCACTCTTTGAAATCAGACAATACTCTTTTGAATCTTGAGCAATCCTTCTTCTGGTTTGTACACTTTTGCTTTTATCACCTATGATCCTATCTTTAGAGTGATTCAGTCTTACATACCTGGGAACTTTGGGAGCTTCTTGCACTTCTGGTTCTTGAACAGGTTCATTCAAACTTATCTCTTCTTCTTGATTTACCGGATTCATTTGAATCTGAGTTTCAGAAGGGTCTTGAACTTCTTGAACAAAAACATCATTCTAATCATCTTCATCATATTCATAAAACCTTGAGGGTTTTTCAATACCTTCATCAACCTTCACATTTGTACTTTCCACAATCTTCTTTAATCTGTTGTTATAACACCAGTATGCTTTGCTTTGAGTAGAATAACCCAAGAATATTCCTTCATCACTTCTAGCATCAAATTTTCCTAGATCTTCATCTCTTTTAATGTAACATTTGCTACCAAAGACTCTAAAATACCTCACAGTGGGAGTGATGCCAAACCAAAGTTCATAAGGAGTCTTACTGGTATTGCTTCTGATTTGTACTCTATTGAGAGTATAGACTGCAGTGCTTACAACTTCTCTCCAATAGATCTGAGAAACATTTTCTTCCATCATCATGGTTCTAGATGCTTCCTAGATGGTCCGATTCTTTCTCTCCACTACTCCATTCTGCTGAGGAGTCTTAGGAGCAGACAACTGCCTTTTTATTCCATGTTTCTCACAGAATTCTATGAACTCACCGGATGTGAATTCTCCACCTCTGTCAGACCTTAGACATTTTAATTTTAATCCAATTTAATTCTCTACCATAGCCTTGAATATTTTGAATTTCTCAAGAGCTTCTGATTTCTCTTTCAGAAAAGTAATCCACATCATCCGGGAATGGTTATCAATTAATAACATGAAGTATCTATCACCTTGCACACTCCTGATTCTTTCCAGACCACATAGGTTAGTATGAACTAAGTCCAATAATCCTGTAGAAGATTGTTCCTTGCTTTTGAATGAGACTCTACTTTGTTTACCCAACTGACATTCTTTGCACAAACTATTTGTAGGTTTCACCAATTTTGGAAGATCTCTTATAGCCTGAGTGTTGCTTATCTTGATGATATTATCAAAATTCACATGACACATTCTCCTATGCCATAACCAACTCCGATCAATTTGAACAAATAGACAACTTTTACCAGTACTAATTAAATGGAAGATATTACCTTTTGTTTGAGTACCAGATGCAATCTCTGTTCTGGAACTTTCAAAGATCTTGCATTTTCCATTCTTGAATCCGAGATCATAGCCTTTGTCCACCAATTGTCCAACACTGAGAAGGTTGTGCTTTAGACCTTCAACATATAGTACATTACTAGTTTTGTTCTTTCCATCAAAAGAAATGGTTCCTCTTCCTCTGATTCTGCTAGTAGAATTATCACCAAACTTTACCACTCCTTCATACCTTTCCAAATCTATGAACTTATTTTTGTCACGTGTCATATGGTGAGAGCATCCACAGTCAATGACCCAATCATCCTTTTCTTCAACTTGGGCAGTCAGAGCTCTTTCCACAATTTTATGATTGACAGATATAGAGGGCATTGGATCTTCTTCCTTGATGGCAATGAACACCCAGTCACTTCCAGATTTATTTCCTGTCTCTGATTCATCATCTATTACTCCTTCATTATCATCATCTTCATGAACATAGTAACAATTCTTTTGGAACCTTGATCTATTAGGATTTGGCCTTGAAAATCTTTCCAGACACCTTGAGGCAAAATGACCAATCTTATTGCAGTTAAAACATTTAAAAGGAAATTTTCTCTCATACTTACTGGATCCTCTTGGTAGTCTTTTGGCAATAAGGGCTTCAAGTTGAGCAGTTTCTCCTTCATCTTCTTCCAGGTCTTTTCTTGCTTTTTCATACCATGATAGTTTCCTTGAAGAGTTCTCTCTCGAATCAAACTTTTGTTTTCCTTTAATAGAGGCACTAGCTTTGAATGCAGATTCAGTCTTGGGGGGGCATCTCCAAACTCAGTTAATTCAAATGCAACCAATTTACCAACCAATTGATCTCTTGTGATACCTGAAAAAGATCTGAATTCTTCAATAGCAACAATCTTGTATTTGTAATAATCAGGAAGGGATCTAAGAACTTTGCCAACAATCTCATCTTCATCCAAGACTCCACCAACACATCTAATGCCACAAACAAGTTCATATACTCTTGGCATAAAAGTAGTGATATTTTCATCTTCTCTCATCTTCAGATTTTCAAATTTTCCTTTTAGACTCTGTAGCTTTGCACATTTAACATATTTGTCTCCTTCATGCAGAAGTTCAAGTTTTTCCCAAATCTCAAAAGTAGTTTACAGGTCAACAACATTTGTCAGCTCTGAATCAGACAAGGCACTTAGAAGAGCTTCTTTAGTCTAGAGATTGTTTTCAGTATCTGCGATTTCATCTACGGATTTCAGACCATTCTGTGGAGGAGTATACTTATTTGAAACCATAGTCCAGTACTGCATTCCCATACATTGCAAGTGACATTGCATGCGACTTTTCCAAAGAGTAAAATTGGTTCCATCAAACTTCGGACTATCCTTCTAGTAGGATGACATCCTGGATCTCCTCAAGCTGTTAAGGTCCTTTTGAAGGAACTTGGCTTTGATACCAATTGTTGGATTTAGGACAGAGAACTGAGAGGGGGTGGTGAATTAGTTGTCCAAAACTTTTTTCCAATTAAACACTTAAATCCATTTTGTAATTCAGCAACATAATAATAAATCAATCATGGAAACATAATACATTAAATCAAGAGTAGAAACACATTAACACACAAGACACCAAGATTTTGATGTGGAAAACCCGGTTAAGGGAAAAACCATGGGGTGATTAACCCAAGATTGTATTCTCTATTAGAAGAATAGAAAGAACAAAATGGCACATGCCAATTAGGGCTCATTGCCCAAGCACACTGCTCACAAGAGGCCCACTGCCTACAAGAGACACATTGTCTACAGAATAATAAGTATCACATACTTGAACTAGAGAATAGCATCTTCACCATGCTTGAGTCAGTTCCATTTAAGCTCAAAACTTCTGCTCTGCCTTTCACTCTTCTCTTCTCACCACACTCTCCTCTCTACCAAATTCACACTTGAAATGACTTTACAACCCCTTATTTATACAATACATCAACTTAGGAATAACCATCCAAGTCAGCATACAATACAGAGAAAATATACAAATACAACATGGCTTATTACAAAAAGACTTTATGCAGATCAACACATTGTCGGCCACACAGATCTAAGACTCTAATACTCCTTTAGGAACACGCCATTCTTCACAGAACATCTCCAAGATCATCTGCATGGTGTGTAACTCATCCGGTCGGTCATACTCAGGAAAAACATCATCATCCGGAAGTAATTCTTCATTTACTAGCTCAGTCTTTAATGCGGACCACCAACACAAACTGGACACAATCCAAAGACCTCCACAAGATTTCCTAAATCACCAAGAACATCCACACTACTACTGTCTACTGAAATTATTTTCTCCTTCATCCGGAACCTCAAGAACACAGTCTGTCATCACCGTCATATTGGAATAGATGCTTGCGGAGCTCCAGATCACGAACCAATTGATTTGTCACTTCACATGGACTTCTTAAACACTCCATCAAATCTACAGAATAGGATATTGCATTTCCAGATCTCACCGGACCTATCTGTATCACTCTGTCACCTCTGAACACCTTTCGGAACTAGTTTTACTTAAGTGTCCATAACTTCTTTAGATCTTCATGCGAACCTCTGAAATCTTTACCTGATCATCTTAAGACACATATCTACAAACCCTTTGAAGCATATCCTCTGATCTTCATCTTAACTGGGATCTTTACCTCATTGTCTTCACTGTTCTTCTCTATTCCTGATTAGGACTAATTTTCTTCAATATCCTCAGCACACAGCTCATCTAATCCTTATCATTAATGCAATAGGAGTATGTTGACATCAATGACAACACCGATTAGCCCCATACTTGCAACACATGTTTCAATACAAAGTAATGGTTACTGTTATATATGACAATATTGATTCAAACCCAAGCAAAAGACAAGTACTAGAATGAAAAATTTGAGCAACAATGCTATAGTTTATATTTAATTTTATTATCAAATAATTTGGATACTTCTTCAACTTACTAAATCTTTCAAATTCAACTTTTGATGAGTTGGTTTCAAAAAGTTAATGATAATCCTCATGCAAGTTCAAAATAGCCACAGACACTAAGACATAATAACTATTAATTACAAGAAGAATCATTATATTCGCCACATCATCAGAAGGAACTTGACGTAATGTGTCTCTTGTTTTATTATGACACTATATTTGGTTTGGTACATTATTTACTTTTATTGTTATATATTTTATCAATGAGTAACCTTCTCATTTGAAAATTATAATATTCTATTTTTAAAATATTTCTAGTGCTACATTAATAAAATATAGTGTCAATTTTTTTATTATTAGGGCACTATATTGTATTATTAGGCCACTATATTTTATTATGACATTGTATTTGTTTCAATACATTATTTACTTTTATTGTTATTTATTTTAACAATGAATAACCTTCTCATTTTACCATTCTAATATTCTATTTTTTAAGATTTCTAGTGTTGCATTAATAAAATATACTGTGATAACCCTAAAAAAGTATTTTATCACTATATTTTTTAGGGCACTATATTTACTTTTATTGCTATTTATTTTAAGAGTGAGTAACCTTTCATTCTACAATTCTAATATTGCATCTTTTAAGATTTCAAGTGCTACATTAATAATGCCATAATAACATATAGTACTATAAAAATATTTTATTACTATATTTTAGGGCATTATTTTATTAAGTATTTAATTGTTATTTATTTTAACAATGAATAACCTTCTAATTTTACAATTCTAATATTGTATCTTTTAAGATTTCAAATGTTCTATTAATAAAATATACTACCATAATAACATATAGTACCCCCCAAAAAATTATTACTATGTTTTATTAGGGCATTGTATTTTTTTTGGTACATTATTTAATTGTTATTTATTTTAACAATAAGTAGCATTCTCATTTTAAAATTCTAATATTGTATCTTTTAACATTTCAAGTGTTGCATTAATAAAATATACTATGGTAATAACATATAGTACCTAAGAAAATATTTTATTACTATACTTTTAGGGCATTATATTTTATTACGACATTGTATTTCTTTTGCTACATTATTTATTTTTATTTTATTTTATTTTATTAATAGAATGGACTTGAGGAAAATCTTTGACTTGAAAATATTTATTTTCCAATTGAGTTTTGTTTATATGCTTCACATAATATTCGTGTATTTTTTGATTTAAGGAATCTTCTAATAAATGTAAAGAGAGAATAAATTTGACCAATGATATAATTAAGTGTTTGAAAAGCTAACCATAGTCTAAGGCTTAAGTATCTAATATTCAAGATTTTTTATTTATGTATTTTAACAATGAGCAACTTTCTCATTTTACAAATTTTCTCATATTCTATCTTTTACTAGCATACCTATCTTTCGAAAAATCTATCAAAAATATGCCAAGAGATATCCTTCTCGAGGTGTCTATCATATATATGACAAATTAATTTAAAAATAGATGCCTCTAGAAGGATATATCTCAACATATTTTAGATAGATTTTTCTAAAGATAGGTATGCTAGTTTATAAATAAACAAGAATAACACATGTGCTAACAAAGGAAATTAATACATCAAAAAATTGAAAGTGATGTAAAAAATAACACGTTAAGAACAAGAAAGGTACACAAGAAAAAATATCTTAAGTACTAAACTTGGATGTGCTAAAACTAAATTTGAAATCCATCAATGTTTAGATATTGAAAAACATGCAATTTCAAAAAAAAGCTCCAAAAATGCCCTTTTGATACTCAATAATTCACTCCTAGAAGTTTGGCCTTTGAAGTGAGTTTAAGCCCTTAGAGGATATTCATGCTACATGGGGTTGAAATTTTTACTCAATCCCATGTGACTAGGGAATAAATTGTAGCACTCTAAAATCTATCTCTTAGTCACCCATGTGACCAAGCACTCAAACCTTGGGGGTAGACTTGAAATTTTGTTAAAGACAATTAAATCAAAAATTAAAAACAATGAAACTTTATTAATTTAATGTTTTGGTTTTAAAGTAGTGTTTAGATTCTATGTATTTCTCATGTCATGGATGCTTCCTCAAGTTCTCATGTCCCCAAAAAACAATTTTTGTAATGATTCCTTGTAGTCTTCTCACTCCAACCCTATGTTAGATGCCCTCTCCTCATAGGGCACTGGTACACTTACCCTTGAACCATTACTAGTTCCTTTTTCAAGTACAACGCCCCTTCCTCTCTATGCCTTTCTTATTTATCTACATGTTTATACACTCAAAACTTAAGATAGGGTCTTGAACATTCAAGCACCCAAAAAGTATTTGCATTTGTAGAGCACAATGATGGTTTTTTGAGGTCAACAAGTGTTTATGTAGAAATTCCTCATGTCATTGAGGCCAAAACTCATTTGGATTCCACTACTGCAATCCCAATGAAATTGTCCATTAAATAATAATAATTAAGATGGAAAAAGTTCTCTCTCATCACTTAGCATTGTCAAACATCCATGCTACTAGCAAGAAACTATCTACAATATTTGTGTTTGTCTTTGATTCAATTTTGTTTGAATGTTCTAAGCACTAGTAAAAACTTAGTATCAACACTTAACACACAATTTATGAAGTAAAACTTCTCAAGCATGTAACTTGCCAAATAACTGCACCAAAAGATTAATGTCACACATATAAACCATAATGTTTGAACAAAAGAAATTTCTAAGAAAAGCCACAAAATTGCACACAAGGAGCATCTTGGATGAAAACCTAGACCAATCACCAACACCAAAAACCTCAAACTATGCAAAAGGATGATTAAAACCACCCATAGATTATTTTTGCACCAACACTTGTTAGATTTAGGGCAGACAACTGAGAGGGGGGGGGTGAATTAGTTGTCCAAAACTTTTCTTCTTTCAACACTTGCATTCACTTTACATTAACAATAAATCAATCATGAAAACTTAATGTAGATAACCAAGAGCAGAAAACACATCTACACATGAGACACCAAGATTTTGATGTGGAAAACCCGGTTAAGGGAAAAACCACGGGGTGACTTACCCAAGAATTTATTCTCTGTTAGAAGAATAGAAAGAATAAGATGGCACATGCCAATTAGGGCTCACTGCCCGAGCACACTACTCATAAGAGGCTCACTGCCTACAAGAGACACACTATCTACAATGAATGAGTATTACAAACTTGAACTGGTAAATAACATCGTCACCATGCTTGAATCAGTTCCATTAACGCCCAAATCCTTCTACTCTTCCTTTCGCTCTTCTCCTCGCTACCACACTCTCATCTCCACAAGTACACCTTTGACATGACTTCGCAATCCCTTATTTATACATGAAATCAACTTAGGAAAAACCATCTAAGTTGGAAAACATCCACAAGAACATCCGCAAGATGAATAATTCATTCAGTCAGCCAGCCTGAGGAAGAGCACCTTCATCCGGAAGTATATCTCCAATTCTGGGCTCCAACACTAATGCGGACTGACAACACAACCTCAACATGATCCAAGAACCTTCACAAGCTTGCCTGAATAACCAGGTACAGCCGCACTTCCTCTACTTACTCAAATCTCTTCTCTCCTGCATCCGGTGCCTCAAGAACATAGTCTGTCATGACTGTCACAAAAGAGTAGATTCTTTCAGACCTTCAAACCATGAACAAATTGAGATGACACATCACAAGGACTCCCTCAACACTCCTTCCAATCCACAGAATAGGACAATGCACTTCCGGATCTCACCGAACCTTTCTGTAACACTTTGTCACTCCTGAGCATCTCCCAGAACTGGTTCTACTTGATCGATCACAACTTCTTCATATCTTCATGCAGACCTCTGAAATCTTAACTGGAACCTCCTAAGACTCATGTCCACAAACCCTTTAATCCGCATCTTCTGATCCTCAACCTGTCTTGAGCTATTTCCTTACTGTCATCATTGTTCTTCACTATTTCTGACTGAGACTGACTTTCTCAGTATCCTCAACAAATAACTCATCCAATCCTTATCACTGATGTAACAGAAGTATGTTGACATCAATGACAACACCGGTTTAACCCATACTTGTAACAATCTCCCCCTTTGTCATTGATGGCAACATATTATGTGAAAAACCATCAAGAGAAGAACTTCTCCTTACTGTCATAGCTCCCCCTATCAACAACAACTATTCACATGTCTTCTCTTCCTGTACTGCTCCCCCTTTGATCATCAACCACTTGTTCCTTACTGTCATAGCTCCCCCTATCAACAACAACTATTCACATGTCTTCTCTTCTTGTACTGCTCCCCCTTTGATCATCAACCAGTTGTTTTTCACATGTCTTCTCTCCCCCTTTGACATCAATGGCAAAGGGCCCATACTTGCAACTTGATAATCACACCTGCTGCTCCCTCTGAGTAGCAGCTCCCCAACACCAATTCGGACCACAAGATATGACTGTGATATCCACCGGACTGATGCACATTAGTGCATCCTAGTTTATCACCGGAGGGGCAATAACCCCTAACTTCTCCCTGAGATACTCAAAAGAGTCCTTGGGAAGAGGTTTAGTAAAGATATCTGCAATCTGATCCTTGGAGGGCACATACTCCAACCTGACTTCATCCTTGTTCACTTGCTCTCTCAGAAAGTGAAACTTGATAGATATGTGCTTGGTCTTGGAATGCAACACTGGATTCTTAGAAATATTTATTGCACTTGAATTATCACAGAAAATTGTGATAGGCTCCTCATATTCTATTTTAATGTCTCTTAGCATCTGCTTCATCCATAGGATTTGAGTGCAACTACCTGCTACTGCAATGTATTCTACTTCAGTTGTAGACAGAGATATTGCCTCTTATTTCTTGCTTAGCCAAGAAACCAATCTTTTTCCCAAAAATAATGCTCCACCACTGGTACTCTTCTGGTCATCCACATCTCCTACCCAATCTGCATATGTATATGCATGAAGAGAGAAATCATGATCTCTAGGATACCATAGACCATACTCAACTATCCCCTTTAGATATCTAAAAATCCTCTTGATTGCCATAACATGAGATTCTCTAGGATCAGCTTGGAATCTAGCAACAAGACCAACGACCTGCATAATATCTGGTCTAGTTTGAGTGAGATACAACAATCCTCCAATCATTGACCTATATTTTGTCTGATCAACCTTGGGAGAGTCATCATCTTTGCTCAACTTGCATCCGGTTGCCATTGGAGTGTTCATTGGCTTTGAGTCTTCCATCCCAAATTTCCTCAACAATTCTTTCACATATTTTGACTGAGAGATGAAGATTCCTTTCTTTGTTTGAGTAATTTGTAGACCCAAAAAGAAATTCATTTCTCCAAGCATTGACATCTCAAACTCACTTTTCATTTGATTTGCAAAAGTTTTACACATACTGTCTCTTCCTCCAAAAATGATATCATCAACAAATACTTCAACAATTAAGATATTTTCATGATCAATTTTGAAATATAAATTACTGTCAGCAGTACCTTTATTGAAACCAATCTTTAAGAGATGCTTATCCAATCTTTCATACCAGGCTCTTGGGGCTTGCTTCAGTCCATACAGTGCCTTTTTTAATTTACAGACCATGTCACTATGATCAGATAATTGAAATCCATCTGGTTGCTCAATATACACTTCTTCCAAATTACCATTTAGGAAGGCAGATTTGACATCCATCTGATACAACTTGAAATCCTTGAAGGTAGCAAATGCAAGAAATAATCTAATTGCTTCAATTCTTGCCACCGGAGGAAAAGTTTCTTCAAAATCAACTCCTATTTGAGAGTAACCTTTGCAAACTAATCTGGCCTTGTTTCTGATTACTTCACCGACTTCATTCAATTTGTTCCAGAAGACCCATTTGGTTCCAATCACATTTTTGTTTCTTGGTCTGGGAATAAGATCCCAAGTGTGATTCTTCTCAATTTACATCAGTTCTTCCTCCATTGCCTTAGTCTAGTTTTCATCATTGCAGGCTTCATATACTGTCTTAGGTTCAATCTTTGAAATTAGACAATACTCATCTGAATTTTAAGCAATTCTCCTCCTTGTTTGCACCCCTTTGCTTTTGTCACCTATGATCTGATCCTTAGAGTGGTTTAGAGTTACATACCTTGGAATTTTGGGAGTCTCTTGTACTTCTAACTCTTGATCAGTCTCATTGAGACTTATCTCTTCTTCCTGTCTTACCGGATCAACTTGACTTTATTTCTCAGAAGAGACTTCGATACCTTGAGTCTGAACACCATTCTGATCATTTTCATCATGTTCAAGAATTCTTGAGGGTCTTTTAATTTCTTCATCAACCTTCACATTTATACTCTCTACAATCTTTCTCAGTCTCTTGTTGTAACATCGGTATGCTTTGCTTTGAGTAGAATAACCCAAGAATATTCCTTCATCATTTCTAGCATCAAACTTTCCTAGATCTTCATCCCTTTTAATGTAACATTTGCTACCAAAAACTCTGAAGTATCTCACAGTGGGAGTAATGCCAAACCAGAGTTCATAAGGAGTCTTACTGGTATAGTTTCTAATTTGAACTCGGTTGAGAGTGTAGACTGCAGTGCTGACAGCTTCTCTCCAATAGATCTGAGGAACATTTGCTTCCATCATCATGGTCCTGGATGCTTCCTGGATGGTCCGGTTCTTTCTCTCAACAACTCCATTCTGCTATGGAGTTCTAGGGGCAGACAACTATATCTTTATTCCATGTTTCTCACAAAAGTTTATGAACTTGCCGGATGTGAATTCTCCACCTCTATTAGACCTCAGACACTTTAATTTTAATCCGGTCTCATTTTCCACCATAGCCTTGAATATTTTGAATTTCTCAAGAGATTCTAATTTCTCTTTCAGAAAGGTTACCCACATCATCCGGGAATAGTCATCAATTAGCAACATGAAGTATCTATCCCCATGCACACTCCTAATTCTTGCCGGACCACATAAGTCAGTGTGAACCAAGTCTATTAATCCGGTAGAAGATTGTTCCTTGCTTTTGAATGAGATTCTGCTTTGTTTACCCAACTAACATTCTTTGCACAAACTATTTGTAGGTTTTACCAATCTTGGAAGATCTCTTACAGCCTGAGTATTACTTATCTTGATGATATTATCAAAGTTCACATGACACATTCTTCTATGCCATAACCAACTCTGATCAATTTGAACAAATAAGCAACTTTTACCAGTACCAGCTAAGTGAAAGATGTTACCTTTTGTTTGGGTACCTGATGCAATCTTTGTTCCAAAACTTTCAAAGATTTTGCACTTTCCATTCTTGAATCTGAGATCATAGCCTTTGTCCACCATATGTCCCACACTGAGAAGATTGTGTTTCAATCCTTCAACATATAATACATTACCGATTTTGTTCTTTCCATCAAAAGAAATAGTTCCTCTACCTCTGATTCTACCTGCAAAGTTATCACCAAACTTTACCACTCCTCCTTCGTACCTTTCCAAATCTATAAACTTGTTTTTGTCACCTATCATGTGGTGAGAGCAGCCACTGTCAATGACCCAATCATCCTTTTCTTCAACTTGGGCAGCTAGGGCTTTATGATTTACAGATTCAGAGGGTATTGGATCTTCTTCCTTGATGGCAATGAACACCCAGTCACTTCCGAATTTGTCTTCTTTCTCTGATTCATCATCTGTTACTCCTTCATCATCTCCTTCATGAGCATAGTAACAATTCTTTTGGAATCTTGGTCTATTACTGTTTTGATGCAGAGGCATCCACACTATACCCTTTGCTGATAGCATGAATGTCTGCAGACCAACCTCATCATCATCATCTTCGCCATCATCATCATATTCCCTAAAACTACCAACATCATCATATTTTGGCTTTACTCTGTCAGCATCATGTTTCCGAAAACCAACAGCATCATCATGTCCGACCAGCGCGAACATCCTCCGGTTGCACTGTTCATCGGGTTCCGAACTCCTTCGGCATCATGATATGCAACACTTCCTTCGTCAGCAGGATATTCAACATCCGGTTGCTCCAAATATCCTGATGACGTTCCACTTCAACAACTTGCCTTCGACGCTCCACTGCCCGATGATACAAGCAACAGCATCATGATATAAATTATCCGGTTGTCTTCGAAACCTCCTGATGATGATGTTAACACAACTTCCTGCTACGGACTTCCGCCGATACCTTAACACTTGACGACAGCAGGATAAACTCGCACAGGGGGATATCTCAATATCCTGATGACGATGACGTCATATCCTGATGACGATGACGTCACCCGTTATCCTGATGACCTTCTCAACACTTAGTCGAAAAAACTCAATTTTCACTTCCGCATCTACTCACGACATGCGGATGTTTGGCACTCCCAATATGATGATCCTGATGCCGATGCACTCCTCGGCTCCTCCTGCTGATGATCACCCCGACGAACTTGCACTTCATGCAATCGACAACATCATGCTCTCCTTCACTTATCCGGATGACGATGTCTAACCCGTCTGCAGGATATTTGCAGAAATATCCTGATGATGCTGTCTTTACTGAACTTCTGCACTTAGCGAAATCTCTCTTCGCCGATCCTCCAGGGATGACCCGATCCTACTCAGGGTGATCTTCCAACTCAATCAGCTTATCAACTCGACCTAGCACATGAGGATGCTAGGGTCCTCAACATCTCTTGATCGCGATCCTACACACCTGCATGCAAACAGAAAACAATCTACCATCTAACCTACTGTACATTACCATTCCACCGATCAGACAGATCAACCGGTGGAATGGATCAGGAAATCCATGCAACCACTCAAACCAGCAGATCAATCTAGTAGTGGAATGTAACCAGAGCAAGAACATAAAACAGGATCACTTTATTGAATTCAAAGATGCAATACAATATGATCAATCTCTCTCTCAGTCTCACTCGAGCTCGATCGATGATATCTGTCTGTATGTCTAACATCAACCGATCTCATGCTTATAAAGACTTTCCTACGAGTACTACTGACCCGACTCCAAGCGGCTGGGAACTCTCCAGGCGGCTGGGAGATCCCACCGAACATACATCATGACAGCTGTTATAACTAACTAGCTAAAAATAGCAAAAGCCTGGTCAGCATGATCTTATCCTGATCAGCATGACCTTATTACATGCAACTGGTCAAACAGACCTTCTTGGAAACATAAACAAGACCTAAACTACTAACTGCCTTATCATGACCAGCTGTCAGGTAGGTGCTCCTGCACCATGTTTGGCCTAGAAAATCTTTCTGGACACCTTGATGCAAAATGACCAATCTTATTGCAGTTAAAACACTTAAAAGACAATTTTCCCTCATACTTACCGGATCCTCTTGGTAGTCTTTTTGTAATAAGAGCTTCAAGATGAGCAGTTTCAGCTTCTTCTTCTTCCAAGTCTTTTCTTGTATTTTCATACCATGATGGTTTCCTTGAAGAGTTTTCTCCTGGATCAAACCTTTATTTTCCTTTTACCAAGGCACTTGCTTTGAATGCAGATTCAGTCTTTAGAGGATCATCTCCAAACTCAGCTATTTCAAAAGCAGCTAGCTTACCAACCAATTGATCCCTTGTGACTGTTGTGTGAACTCTGAATTCTTCGATTGCAAAAGCTTTGATTTTATAAGACTCAGGAAGGGATCTGAGAACTTTGCCAACGATCTCATCTTCACTCAGGGTTCCACCTGCATTTCTGATTCCACAAACTAGGTCATTCACTCTTGGCATAAAAGAGGTAATATTTTCATCATTTCTCATTTTCAGTCTTTCAAATTTCCCTTTTAGACTCTGTAATCTTGCACATTTAACAAACTGATCTCCTTCATGCAAAAGTTCCAATTTCTTCCAAACCTCAAAGGCAGTTGGTAGATGAATAACATTAGAGAGTTCTGAGTCGGATAATGCACTTAAAAGAGCCTCTTTGGTCTGTAGATTATTTTCAGCATCTGTGATTTCATTTAGGGTTGTTGGACCACCTTGTGGAGGCACATAAGCCTTTGTGACCATGGACCAGTATGCAAATCCCATGCACTGCAAGTGACATTCCATGCGACCTTTCCAAAGAGAAAAGTTAGTTCCATCGAACTTCAGACTATCCTTCTTATAGGATGGCATTCTGAATCTCCTCAAGCGGTTAAGCTCCTTTCAGAGGAACTTGGCTCTGATACCAATTGTTAGATTTAGGGAAGACAACTGAGAGGGGGGGTGAATCAGTTGTCCAAAACTTTTCTTCTTTCATCTTCTTTCAACACTTGCATTCCCTTTACATTAACAATAAATCAATCATGAAAACTTAATGTAAATAACCAAGAGCAGAAAACACATCTACACATGAGACACCAAGATTTTGATGTGGAAAACCCGGTTAAGGGAAAAACCACGGGGTGACTAACCCAAGAATTTATTCTCTGTTAGAAGAATAGAAAGAATAAGAAGGCACATGCCAATTAGGGCTCACTGCTCGAGCACACTACTCACAAGAGGCTCACTGTCTACAATGAATGAGTATTACAAACTTGAACTGGTAAATAGCATCGTCACCATGCTTGAATCAGTTCCATTAACACCCAAATCCTTCTACTCTTCCTTTCGCTTTTCTCCTCGCTACCACACTCTCATCTCCACAAGTACACCTTTGACATGACTTCGCAATCCCTTATTTATACATGACATCAACTTAGGAACAACCATATAAGTCGGCAAACATCCACAAGAACATCTGCAAGATGAATAATTCATTTAGTCGGCCAGCCTGAGGAAGAGCACCTTCATCCAGAAGTATATCTCCAATTTCAGACTCCAACACTAATGCGGATCGACAACACAACCTCAACATGATCCAAGAACCTTCACAAGCTTGCCTGAATGACCAGGTATATCCGCACTTCCTCTACTTACTCAAATCTCTTCTCTCTTGCATCTGGTACCTCAAGAACACAGTCTGTCATGACTGTCACAAAGGAGTAGAGTCTTCCAGACCTTCAAACCATGAACAAATTGAGATGACACATCACAAGGACTCCCTCAACACTCCTTCCAATCCGCAGAACAGGACAATGCACTTCCGGATCTCACCGGACCTTTCTGTAACACTCTGTCACTCCTGAGCATCTCCCAGAACCAGTTCTACTTGATCGATCACAACTTCTTCATATCTTCATGTGGACCTCTGAAATCTTAACTAGAACCTCCTAAGACTCATGTCCACAAACCCTTTAATCTGCATCTTCTGATCCTCAACCTGTCTTGAGCTATTTCCTTACTTTCATCACTGTTCTTCACTATTCCTGACTGAGACTGACTTTCTCAGTATCCTCAACAAATAACTCATCCAATCCTTATCACTGATGTAACAGAAGTATGTTGACATCAATGACAACACTGGTTTAACCCATACTTGCAACAACACTATGTCAGGAATTGACACAAAGCATGAGCTTCACTTTCACACTTGTTAGCATTTTATTTTATCCCTTTCACGATAACACAAAATAGAACAACACGTAAGAATCAATCTTTCTTCAAATTTGAAAAGGAAGATCCCTTGTAACTAAAAACTAAACTAAACACTAGAACTTACAAAATGGCTTTTAGCTTCTTATAGTATGCATAGAGTATCCTCTAGGTTTTCAACATGCAATGCAAACAAATAACAAAAAATATTTATATTTTGGTTTTAGGTATAGGCACAAGGATGCAACAACTCTTCTACATATCAATGACAAATTTTATAATTTTAAAACTAATGTAGTGCCCAAATTTTAGTAAGGACAAAATGTGTAAAATATAACCAAGAAATTTTGCATATTACCAAATGTAATAGAAATAGTGAAGTAATGCACAATCACACATAGGTGTATTCGTCACACATGACTACACCACACTCAAACACTCTACATGCTTGGAAGATACATGTATATAACACATGGGTAGAGATGACATCACATTGATCTACAAAGGGTGGCCCACATACCAATGCGGCACTACCACATGTACACACACATAATACTACTCAAGTGGAAGACATCAACACAAGCTATACACGTGGTGAACCATCTTGAGGTATCCAATCATCATTAGGAAACAAGGAGTAAGGGAGATAGCACCTTTCCCTCTAATTGGAATATGGGTACATAACTACTTAACATCACACTCTACAAGTGAACATAAGGAAGTAATCGTAAACAATTCAATTCCTTTTAATCATCAATTATAGTTACAAGATGAAGTAGATTAAAAAGACAACATTTTTCACTTTTCAAAGTATAACGGAATATACCAAAACTATTAATGTACATCATTAATCATTGGCTTCTGAAAGGAAGAATGGTATAGGAAAATACTTCCTATACTAAACTTCTAAGGAGAGTTGTGCAAATTTCAATCTTTTATTAATTACAGAAAGTACAAACACATATAAACATAAAATAAACAATATACCATAACACAGGTGTATGTGGGGAAAATCCTTTCGAGAGAAAAACCCCGCTCCAAAGTGGATCACTATACTATTCAATAAACAACATAATTACAATACACTTGTAGAGCAAGCCTTCACAGAAGTAACACCAACTAGAGATCTAGAGGAATTATGACAACGTAACAATACCTACTAAAATCACTCTCAAACCTCCATCTCAAGCACCTAATAAATAGGAGATACAATACATGAAGGCATCAAATGGTGATTAGAAAGCCATGATCTAAAACCACCCAAAATAGTGGCACCCAAATGCTTAGTTAGAAATCCAAAACTCAAATTCCAAAGTGAGTCCTTAGGCTAAAAAAGCATATTCTTTCCACTTGTCATAACCTCATTATAATCCACTTACCAAATTGGGCGTTCTATTTTGGCTCCATTATCCCCATCCAAAGATGCCTTATGACGTGTTGGTCAACAAGTGTAACTCCCGTTTAGAACTCTATTATGCGTTGATATTTTTACATTTCCAATGCAAGAGGCCCAAATTTTAGAGGCCATAACTTTTGATCCGGGAGGCTAATTGGGCCTCTTTTTTAAAAATTGTAGAGCTCAAGGAGGTCCATGTGATAGGCACCATAGAACCGATGTCAAGCAATCTAAAATTTTTAGTTTATCCAAAAACTAACTCTATAGCCTACAAATTGAGTTTTTCTATTTTTCAACCTAAAAATTACATTGTTTGTAATCCTAACATTAGGTGCAAGGTCGAGACACCTTTCCTAATAGCTTATTCTATAAATAACACAACAATATGTAAAAGAGATAAAAAGAACATAATGTAATATGCAACTAGTTATTTTCTTCCCTATGTACATATAACCATAGAAATATAATAAAATACAACACATTCTAATTGCTCACTTTCCAAAGATGAGAGAGAGAGAGAAAAAAGAGAGAGAGGGAGAGGAGGAGAGATGAAACACATTCTAATTTCCCACTTTTAGAGAGAGAGAGAGACTCAATTCTTTATACAATCATAATTAAAGCATTAAAAAATCAATTTTTTGTTCATAAACATGATATAATTTAGTAAAGATAACTACTATTATCTATTTTATTATCCCTTTACAAACTTAACATACTAGGTTCATTCCTATACATATAAGTATACAACTTCAAGGAGAGATATATAGTTATGTTACACACATGCATAGGTACTTTCTCATATTCAAATGAACATCATGGTAATAGAGAGGGGCAAGGATTGATTCAATTCTTTCGTAACATCATAAACAATGTTTAAACAATGATTCATTATTTTCTTAACCAAAGGAAATATTCAAAACAATACAATCTTGTAACATAGTGTAAGAATACCTAACTCATAAAAAATACTTCAAACTCCATATATGAACACACATAATGATTCTAGCACATCCTATTGTGTTGTGGATTTCCTAAAACGAATCAATCATGCAAAAAAAATTCCTACAACAAGCTTTTCCAAGTAGATATCACATAATCAAGAAAAATAGTAAAATGTTTATAAACTGATCAAAATAGAACATTCTGACATGCTACAAGGTGGAAAATAAAGGGAACATAGATTACTATGAGACCCCTAGAGAAAAATATAAAAATTAGAGCCAAGATGCTAATGCAATAGGGTAGACACCAACATAAAAATTAGGAAAAAAACATAATTCCATTAGCTGTAGCACAATTTCTATATTTTATCCCAAATTATGTAGAATTTGAAGATGAAAATTGGACATAGGTTTTCTAATATGACCTTTTAGCTTCCCAAATTAAAAGTTTGGAATTATGATCTATATGGTATAAGACGACACCTAAACATGTAAAAATACATAAAATTTATCAATCAATTTCCATGAATGTAATTTTCTCAAGAACACCACGAAAATTGAATATTGAGCATAACTTTTGATAGGAATTAGATATAGATCCACACTATACCTCTTTGATTCATAAACTTATCCAAACACAAGTTCTAGCTTTCAAAGGTCAAAAATAAGAACTTTGAAATCGACATGTAAATTTCCTTCTTCATTCAAATGTCTAATACATATTTTTATTTATAACTTTCCTCATGAATTAAATGGGAAGGATTACAAGATTCATCCCCACACTTAGGATCACATAAACCAATAATATTAAAGCTTTGAAACATAATGAATGATATTCCTTTATAAAGTTGTTACATCATTTCAAC
Organism: Cunninghamia lanceolata; assembly: GCA_027924645.1. NCBI lineage: Eukaryota > Viridiplantae > Streptophyta > Pinopsida > Cupressales > Cupressaceae > Cunninghamia > Cunninghamia lanceolata. The sequence goes on along the minus strand of BSBN01000700.1, from coordinate 6,567,195 downwards.
ACAAAGAAAGTGTTATGTCAGAAAAAGTATCTTTGGGGGCTTTTTCCTCTTAAGGTTTAGCACCCGAGTCCTTTAGAATGCATTTAGAGCATCTTGCATGATTTTGATGACTCCCGATGAGAAAACCCTGAAGTTTCATGGAAATTGGGACTTAGGGGGTGCATTTATGATGATTCCTGCCTAAAATAGGGGGAGGACTTGGGTGCTCGCACCCTAGTCCTGCCCTATTTTAGGTCAGGACCTATTTTTAGGTGTCGGTTTATGACCGTTATTTAGGTCCTATGCCGACATCCTAAGTTTGAATTACGAAATTCTTAGCGGGAATGTTTGTAGTTGCATATATAAGCATGATTAGTGATTCATTTGTAAACTAGATGGAAATTGCAAACTTGTGGCTTTATGTGAAAGTGATTCAAGGCATTCATTGTGTTGTAGAATAGAATTTTGTGTTGTTATCATGTTTGTATTTGCAGATTTGGCATCCATCTCCTCATGGCATGAAGAGCATCTTCCTTCCATGAGGTCTTCACTACAAGGTGATATCAATTGTGTTTTCTATTATTTATCATTTGGATTTTACCTCTATCCCATAGGGATATGCACTCTTTATCTGACAATTGTGTTTGGAAGACTTGAATGTCTCTCTAGGACTTGACTGAGGTGAGCCTCTAAACACCACAACCCCAACCCACTTTTTTGTGATTGTAGGTTACAGGTTGTGAAAGAGAAAGAAGTGGAGTTGCAGGAGAGTAGTGCATACTGTTAAAATTGTAGATCAGAGAAGAAAATAGGGACCTAGAGTCAGACACTCGTTCATTAGTCCTCTAGATCCCGCAACTATAAAATATCTGGAACGACAAGAACAAGTTGCAAACAATATTACCAGATCCTAAAAAAAACTGTGGGACTGGACTAGGGCACTCGCTCATTACTCACCGACTTTTCCGCACACCGAACTCTAAAATTTGGTACACATTTGGTTGTCATTTGATATCTCTATATGCGATCATTTTTCATTATTTGTCTGTTTGTTTACAATTTCATGAAATTAGGGTTTTGAGCATAACTGGGCTTAATTGAACAACAAATTCACACAATTCCAATCTTCCCCTATGCTCCAAGTGATAGGAGATCTATAGTAGAGTTCTCTACTCAGTTGAATGTCCTTGAATGTTTAGTGATGAAAGGAGGATCAACATAAACCATTAAAATCAATCCTCTTCATATTTTACCTTAAACATTTTGATGAACCCATGTTTTCAGACTTTTTGGCACCTTTCTGAGTGTTGTGCTTTAGATTTACATTCATTTCATTGTTCATCTTATTGCATTTGAAAAATTACAAAAAAATTGACATTTTTAGCTTGCATTTTCAAATAATTTGAATTAGTTGGCATTTAATTTCAATAAATTTCTGTCATTATAATCATATTTGATTTAAAATACATAAATGTTCCATTCATCATTCATTTAGATTGCATTTTCATGCTTAAATTGATAAAAATTGCTTGAAATTGTGCATTTTTCCATACAACCTAGTTTTGCATTAGCTAGGGTTTGTAGTCAAAATCTTGTTTCAGATTTTACTACCATTTTCAAATAGTCATTATGACTGATTTATAACTATAGTTTTGCATCATAGTGGCTTTCTTGCATAATTTCGTGCCTAGGGTTTGAAAACCTTGCCTTTTCCTAGATTTTAGCCTTATCAACTCTCTAGAATTGCATCATAGGCGTGTTACGAAGAATTTTTTTGCATTAATTATCTTTTATCAGGGTTATAATCTTCTCCCCCTCAAATTATTTACAAGACCCTTTCTATTAGGCCTTTGCATTGAAAATTTGTGAAAAATTGCATATTTTGGCTATATTTTCACTAAGGTTTGACTTAGATTGGCACTATAAGCATGTTGTGATGAATTTTATGACTTTATATGACTGATATTACTGTTATAATCTTCTTCCCATCCTAAAATTCTTTACAACACACTTTTTATTGGGTCTTTGTGTTGAAAATTTGTGAAACATTGCATATTTTAGTGTATTTTCACTAGGTTTTGACTTGTCATCACTCTAGATTTGCATCACAAGCGTGTTGTGGAGAATATTTTTGCATCATTGGAATATTATTTTAGCCTTATCAACTCTCTAGAATTGCATCATAGGCGTGTTATGAAGAATTTTTTTGCATTAATTATCTTTTATTAGGGTTATAATCTTCTCCCCCTCCTCAAATTATTTACAAGACCCTTTCTATTAGGCCTTTGCATTGAAAATTTGTGAAAAATTGCATATTTTGGCTATATTTTCACTAAGGTTTGACTTAGATTGGCACTATAAGCATGTTGTGATGAATTTTATGACTTTATATGACTGATATTACTGTTATAATCTTCTTCCCATCCTAAAATTCTTTACAACACACTTTTTATTGGGTCTTTGTGTTGAAAATTTGTGAAAAATTGCATATTTTAGTGTATTTTCACTAGGTTTTGACTTGTCATCACTCTAGATTTGCATCACAAGTGTGTTGTGGAGAATATTTTTGCATCATTGGAATATTATTAGGCATATAATTTTCTTTCCCTCTTTCTTCACAACACCTTTTCTTTCATTCATTTGCATTGGAAAAAGTGAAAAAATCAAGCATTTTAGGCCATTTTTTGCATTTACTTTTTGCATCCATATCAAAAATAATTCAAATATGATCTTGCATACAATTTAAAGAAAACATTTGACATAATCTTATCATCTTGTTTGAAATCTTGCATTATCTTACATTGTGTGTCTCAGCATAAAAACTTGAATTCACCTTCTTTGAGAAAACTTGCAAATTTACCTTGTTGTGTTTGCATTACTTCACTTTTTACACTTTGGTTTGTTGTGGATCTTGTGTGTGTCCTTTAGAACCTAATTTATCCCTCAAACAAGTGTTTAAAAGTTGAACTAATCTCACATCTAAGGTACCTTTGAGCTCTTTTAAGTTAGCATCATGGATATTTCTTGTTATTCATCTTTGGGAGATTTGTTTGCATACATCATAGACATTGATAATTTTGCAAGATTTACTCATGAATATCATCAATTCCTAAAACAAAGGCATTCATATATGATGTTGATATTTATATGTGTTCCATATATGAAATCCTTTATTATATATCTGATTTTGATAGCTTCACGAATCTCATGGGAATATACCCTTCGATATTAGATGATCTCACCAAATTTATAGCCAATAATACATTTAGTAGTGATGACTTCAATATGTTAGACAAAGCCCTAGATGACTTTATCTCTATTTAAAATTCCACAATGCCTCCTATTGATAATACATGTGATGATAACTTAGATTTACCTTACGATCCCTCTCCCAAAGTTGTTCCTCCTTGTGAGGACACTTCAATGCAAGAGAATGATTTCATTGACACATCTCTTAACATTATACCACCATCTCTTCCTTCCAATGCTCTCTTTGGCCAAGATGATGCATTAGTGAATGAAGAGCTCCCATCATCTCTTTATTTCAATGCTCTCTCTAGCCAAGATGAAGCATTGGTGAATAAAGAAGCATCTCCAACCAAGAACATTCCATGGGTAGACAATGAGCTTTCATCTAACAATAATAAAAACTCTCTCCCTATTATGGTGCATGAAACCTCTATGGATCATACCATCAATCTTCCTCCTTTAGTTGAATATTCAAGTACTTGGGACATCACAAAGGAAGTAAAGACCCTCGATCCCCTTCTTTTGGTCGAATGTTTAGGTCCTTTAGATATCACTAAGGATGTGAAAAATTTGATTGCATTCTTTGAACATCACTAGAGATACAAACACCAACAATTATTCTCACAACACCTTACCTTCCCTTCATTTTTATGCTCTCTCTTCAAAAGATGCAGCACTAGTGGATGAGGAAAGGTCTCTCACATTAAATCTCTTATGGATGGATGTTGAGATCACTCAAAATAAATCACTTCTTCCCCTCCTAAGAGGATAGTGAATAAGTGTATTTCTTCATTCCTAAGACACACTCGTTGTAGCACCTATTATAGTTTCTCTCAAGGGTGGCCTCCTCCTAGATATATATGTTGTTAGCATTGTGTTGTATCAGGTAAGTATTTCTAACTCTTTACCTCTATGTTGTGTTTCCCCTGTGATGTGTTATGTGTTGTTTAGGCCTCCTGGGATGACCCTTGATTCTCTTGTAAGGTCTAGGATACTGGGAGACTGCCCCTATTGTGACCCTTCTTCTATTTATATCATCATTCTTCTATATTACCTCTCCTCTATTTTCATTGTTGTGTGTTGTGTTTGACAAACATAGCGTTGCAGTTGGTGACTTGGGGGCACCCTCGTACGTGATTGTCCCTAAGATACTTGTTTCTCCTCTCTTGACTTATTGTTTACCTTCCTCTAGTGCTTCTATCTAGTAGACGGATGATGAAAAACTTATTATATTGATAAGGACCTAGTGTCCTTTTAGCGAGAAATCAATAAATGGACCAAGTCCATACACGACGACGGGGTTGATATATATTATCCGACACTTGGTTGGTAGAATCACTCCACGTGATCTTGATGTTGTCTTATCGCACTAACAAACCATAACAATACTACTACTCCATGCACTTTGTTTATCTTTGAACCTCGCCTTGGTTACACTTAGTTTTGAGATTTATACGGTATAGCCCCATGGTTATACTCGGTCTCTGAATTCATAGTATAACCTTGACTCTCTATGTGAATGATCATATGCATTGTTGTTTATCATGACTATATGGACTCTGACACTTTTCTTGCAGGAGTGTATTTGTGGGAACATTTGGTGATCATAAAGTACATGTCACCTCTAGGGGGCATGGACCTTGCAAGAGTTTGTGTTCCCTTGTGTGTTTTCTACCTACCTTAACATGCTTGATATCGGTACATGTTATCAACCACCTTAAGGTGGGGGCATATATAAGGTAAGTTGTCTATTCTAGATGCTAGTAAAGTGTGTTTGACCAATCTTGAAATCTATTTCGTATACCTCTTTTTCACCATAAGGCATCTTTGTGATGTAGGTGGGGTTGTATACTGTTGAGATCATACCTCCTTTTCACCATAAGGTGTCTCCATAATGTGGGTGGGTTGTATGCCATGCTTCCTTTTCATTGTAAGGTGTCTCCGTGATGTGGGTGTGGTTGCATTTTCAAAAGTCCTTTGTAGAGGTAGGAAGCAAATCTGTGACTATCCTAACCCTTAAGCATGTCTTCGACGATTGTTGTGGTGAAGTCCAATCATTGGTGTGTGCTTGTAATGTGCTGAAGATGGTGATGAACCTAGAAATAGGTACACTCCATCGCTTGTCTACAATGTTTTCTCCGTGTCTTCCATGTGTGTGTATTGCATGTTTGTTTCCAAGAATAGTCTAAAGACTGGTGGCGATGAGTCCCTCCTATGCTTTGGGATTTGTATGGCATGCTTGATTTGTTTTACATGTCTATTGTCCCATATGCAGTCTAAAGACCGGTGGTGATCAGTCCCTCCTACCTTATCGGTGGTGTGTTTACTTTCCTTGTACTTGCATTTGCATTATATATATGAGAAAAAAAAGAAAAATAAAATAATCACTATGTTCATTGCATTCACTATATTCACTGTGTTTTGCATGTCTTCAATACTGTCTTCTCTAAGTTTTGCGTGACTGTAACTATCTTCATTATGATTGGTGTGTCTTCTCCATGCCTGGTGTGTTTGTTGTGCTTGTTGACTGTACTTTGATGCATGTATTGGCCTTGCATTTATACATACATTAAAGTGGGGGATAAATATTATGTCAAAAAAAGTATCCTTGGGGGATTTTTCCTCTTAAGGTTTAGCTCATGGGTCCTTTAGAATGCATTTAGAGCATCTTGCATGATTTTGATGACTCCCGATGAGAAAACCCTAAAGTTTCATGGTAATTGGGACTCAAGGGCTGCATTTATGATGATTCCTGCCTAAAATAGGGGGGAGGACTTGGGTGCCCAGGCCCTAGTCCTGCCCTAATTTTAGGTTAGGCCCTATTTTTGGGTGTTGGTTTATGACTTTTATTTAGGTCCTATGCTGACATCCTAAGTTTGAATTACAAAATTCTTAGTGGGAAAGTTTGTAGTTGCACATATAAGCATGATTATTTACTCATTTGTAAACTAGATGGACATTGCAAACTTGTGGCTTTATGTGAAAGTGATTCAAGGCATTCATCATGTTGCAGAGCATAATTTTATGTTGTTATTGTGTTTTTATTTATAGATTTGGCATCCATCTCCTCATGGCATGAAGAGCATCTTCCTTCCATACGATCTTCACTACAAGGTGATATTAATTGTGTTTTCGATCATTTATCATTTGGATTTTTCCTCTATCCCATAGGGATACACACTCTTTATCTAAAAATGGTGTTCAAAATACTTGAATGTCTCTCTAGGGCTTGATTGAGGCAAGCCTCTAAACACCACAATCCCCAACCCACTTTTTATGATTGCAGGTTACAAGTTGCAAAAGTGAAAGAAGTGGAGTTGCAGGAGAGTAGTGTAAATTGTCAAAATTGCAGATCAAAGAAGAAAATAGGGACATGAACTTGGGTGCCCACTGATTAGTCTTTCAGATCCCGCAACTATAAAATCTTCAGAACAATAGGAACATGTTGCAGACAACATTCCCAGATCCTGACAAAAACTGTGGCACTGGACTAGGGCGCCTACTCATTAGTCCCTGACTTTTTTACACATCAAAATCCAAAATCTGGTACACATTTGGTTGTCATTTGATATCTCTGTGTGTGATCATTTTCTATAATTTGTCCATTTGTTTACAATTTCATGAAATCAGGGTTTTGAGCATAATTGGGCTTAAATGAACAACAAATTCACACAATTCCAATCTTCCCCTATGTTCCAAGTGATAGGAGATCTGTAGTAGAGTTCTCTACTTGGTTGAATGTCCCTTAATGTTTAGTGGTGAAAGGAGGATCAACATAAACCATTAAAATCAATCCTCTTCATATTTTACCCTAAACAGAAAGTAAGACATTCAAATTCATCATGACCATCAAGCTCTAAGAACTCACAATCCAAGGGAAAGTTAGTTACCTTTGACCATCTTGAACCCATAATCCACATCCATCATGAATAAGGAGATACATATATGTGGTTACAAACACATACATGCATTAAGAACACTCTTTTTGGAAACAATGAAAGACAAGCAAACAAGGGTTTACTCATAACAAGAATATAATCTTTCTTAATTCACAAAGGAGGATAGGTGTAGATGAGACTTATGGATTTTATTTTATCAAGGATCTTCATATCCATTGAAAATCATAAAGATAAACCATAATGAATCTCATGGAAGTAAACTCATCAATTCAAGAATGTTATGAACTATTTAGGGTAAAATTGGATTTTGTTAATCTTTTGATGTTTAGATGTTAAAATCCATCTCTTGACTAAACATTGAAGGATCTATGATCAAGTGGAGAGCACTATCATACCCTAGGTCACTTTTAGATATAGGAAATTTTGGATTAGAGAATTAATTATCAATTTTTCCTTCTCCTATGTCCAATTGACCATTAAATCCCTAATTATGCAAATACGACAACAAATTAATGAATTATAGAAAAAGCTCTTAGAAATAGGAGTAAAATACTGAATCACAGAATATCTATTTCAGGGTTCCAAAGCGGAACAATTAGGGACACTAGAGCGGGCGCCCAAGTCCAAGGTACCTACTTTTTTGGGGAATCTGGACCTCTTTCCAACACTGATCAACCCTGTAACTTCTACTTATCAAAATCTGTCTATGGAGGACATTGGAGCGAGCACCCAAGTCCTTGAAGTGCTCTTGTGTTTGACTTTTCTTCAGATCTTGAATCCTTGATGTCAACCCAATCTTCCTGCAACTCCACTTTTTTTAGATGCGACACCTGTAACCTTCAATCGCAAGACTTGGTTTGGGGGTTGTGGTGTTTAGAGGCTTGCCTCAGTCAAACCTCAAAGGACTCTTAAGTCTCTAAACACCATTGTCAGATAAAGAGGGTGTGCCCTTGTGAGGCAGAGGCTAAAAACCAAAGGAATCAATGATAAATACACAATGATATGTCACCTTGTAGTGAAGCTCTCATGGAGGAAGATGCTCTTCATGCCATGAGGAAATTGATGCTCAAATCTATAAATATCAACACACAAAACATACAAGTCTGCTCTTGCAACACAATAGAAAGCCTTCAATCACCTTGAGAATGCCTAGAGTTCATAATGATCATCTAATTGAAATCTCTTGATCCTCTAGCTTACAAATGAATTCCTACACATGCTTATATATGCAACTACAAGCACTCCCACCAAGATATTTGAAATTCAAACTTACCGTGTCGGCAAAGGGACCTAATAACGGTCACTAATCGACACTTGGAAATTGAGGCTACCCCAAAATAGGGTAGGACTAGGGCGAGGGTGCCCAAGTCCTCCCCCGTATTTTGGGAAGGGTACAACTCAAGGGGTCCTCCTAGGTCCAGTTTGCCATGAAACCCAGGCCTCATTCCATCGGGATGCCAAAATATGAACTAAGATGTCCTAAATGCATGCAAAAGACTCGGGAGCTAAACCTTATGAGGGAAAAGCCCCCAAGGGGACATTTTCTGACGTTACATTTAGCCCCCACTTTAATGTATGTATAAATGCAACGCCAATACATGCATTAAAGTAAGGTCACAAACACATCAAACACACCAAGCACGGAGAAGACACACCAATCACATGGAAAATAGTAACAGGTATGCAAAACATAGAGAAGATAGTTATAGTCATTCAGAACACGAAGAAGACAGTCAATGCATAGAAGATACATTAATGCATGGAAGATAGAAATGATATCTTTTTCTTTTCTTTTTCTCATATATATGAAATGTAAATGCAAGTACTGGAAAGTAAACAAACCTCCCATAATACACAATGCACTACCATAGGGCACAGGTCCCTGTATATATGGGGTAACACACATGCAAGACATGCAAAAGCTCCCAAAATGCACGAAGCACTATCCAAGAGCGCTAGTCTCTACATATGGGGCAACAAACATGCCACACAAAACAAGCATGCCAAAACACACACACTTGAAGACACAGAGAAAACATGGTAGACAAGCGATGGTGTGTTCCCTATTTCTAGGATCATCACCATCTCAGGTACATTACAGGCACACACCGATGATTGGGGTTTTCCAAAACAATCACTGAAGACATGTTTAAGGGTTGAGTTAGTCACAGAACCGCTCCCCACCTCCGTAGAGGACTTTTGAAAATGATAGGATAATGCAATCTGCTCCAAGAAATACACCATCCTCACCTCCACAGAGGGCTTAAGAAAAAGGATATGCTCGATATCCCACCTCTGTAGAGGACTTACATGATTGATTGCAAACAAAATTAGGATGCATGATGAACTACCCAAGAGTGCAAGTCTGCATATGAGGTCAAACACATTGCTAACACCTATAACAAACATCTTACCTTATATATGCCCCCACCTTAAGATGGTTGATAACAGTTATCGATATCAAACACGTCAAGGTAGGAAGAAAACACACAAGGGAATACTGACTTTTGCAAATCCCATGCCCCCTAGAGGTGATAAGTACATTACGATCACTAAATGTTCCCACACACACATCCCTACAAGAAACATATTAGTGTCTACAACATCATGATAAACAACAACATCAATGCATATGATTAACCACATAAAGAGCCAAGGTTATACAACAAATTCAGAGTTTGAGGATAACCGTGGGGCTATATCATGAAGCTCTCTAAATTGAGTACCACCAAGGCTAGATTCAAAGGCAAACAAAGATGCATAGAGCAACAATATTGTTAAGTTTTGTAAATGCGACAAAAACATCATCAAATTCACTATGTGGAAAGCACTAGTGCTTCCAGTGGCCAAGCGTCGGATAAGATATACAACCCCATTGTCATATTAGGAACTAAGTCCATTTTTTTATTGCTCTTGAAAGGGACACTAGGTCTTCATCAGTATAAATGTTTGTCGTCATCCGCCCGCTAGATGGAAACACTAGAGGAAGGGAAACAATAAATAAGAGAGGCAAAACAAGTGTCTTAGGGACAGTCACGTAGGAGGGTGTCCCCAAGTCACCAACCATGTCACTATGTCTACAAGACACAACACACAACAATGAAATCAGAGAGGCAATTTAGAAGAATGATGATACAAATAGAAGGTCACAACAGAGGTGGTCCCTGGTATCTCGAACCTTACAGGAGAATATGAGGTCATCCCAAGAGGCCTAAACAACACATAACACATCACGGGGGAAGTACATCAGGAGAGAGATAAAGGGTTAGAGATACTTACCTGTAGGGTCTTCATATTATATGTTGGAGTTCGCAAACCTCTTGGAGAGGTATTCGATCACGTTTGATGCAAAATTTGAGTGGTTCTTATGAAAGTCTTGTTTGTTATCATATGATACCTGTTCTTTAAATCCTTGTTTAAATGAGGCTTTTTGTTGCTTATGAGGGGGAGAACCACTATTATTTTTGACTATTGATTTTCGTCGTGCTCTTTTTTAATTTTTGGTGAGTTTTCGTTGGTGTATCTTTCTAGAACAGTAGTAGGATTCATCCTATACCATCTTGCTCATCTATATCAATTGTTGTTCTTTCTTTTCAAAGGTATTTTGGTTATCTCCCGATCCATATAAGGATAACAGAGGAGGAACCTCAGCGTAAATTTTGTTTCTTCGTGCACGAGGTGGGTTATCCACTTGTTTCTTATCCACTTCAATCATTCCCATGATACTGTCATAGTCCAAGTAATCATTCTTGTCTACTTCCACTAAACCTTGTTCCACCATGTTATTTTCAGTATGCTTAGGAAAAGGATTAGTGAATATTTGTAAATTCTAATTCAGCAGAGCAACTGAATTGTTTCCATTATCATTCACACCCAATACCTGGATGATATTTGAATCAATAAGGTCATGTATCTCATGTTTTAGACGCATACATCGTTCAGTGTCATGTCCTTGCGTCTGATGAAAATGACAAAAGGCATTAGCATCAAAGTAAGGTCCTTGTTTACTAGGATCAACAGGCTTGATCAGGGGAAGTTTTAAAATGTTATTACTCATAGCTTGATTCATGATGGAATGATAGGACTCAGATATCAAAGTGAACTTTCTTGGTTGATACGATGGTTTCTTTGCATTGTTTATAGCAGACACATTTGTATTTGGTCCATTGATCTTGATGAAACCCCTATTATTGTTCCTCTTAAAGTTGTTTTGCGATGATCCACCTATGGATTGTCCAACTTGAGTTGATGAGTTTTGGTTTTCATATTGATTAGACGAAAGTTGATAATCACGAAGGGCGGTGCATAAATGTTGAAAGGAGTTGTACTTCATAAGAGGATCTTATCACAAATATTAGGTTGTAAGTTTGTAATAAATATCTTCTGAACATCTTCATCTTTCATTTGATACTAGATCTACGTATAAAGGCCTTGATACCGACTAATGAATTCAATTAATTTTTCTTTCGGACCTTGTTTGCATTGAACCAAATTGATAAGAGTGACTTGGGGTTTGATGTTTGCTTGAAAATGTTGTAAAAATTGATCAATCAACTACAAAAAGGAGTGAATTGAATTCAGAGGCAAAGAGAAAAACCACTCTAAAGCAGTATCTTTGAGAGATCACAAGAAAAGTTTTGCTAACAAATCCTCTTCAAAATAGAAATCACTACACATAGTTGTGAATGCTACCACATGGATATTAGGATCTCCTTTTCCACTATATTTTTCAAATCGAGGAGTCTCAAACCTCTCAAGAATAGGGGTTCTTAGGATTGCATAGGATAATGGATTATGAGCATGATATGTTGGTAGACTAGGCTGTGAAGAATTTGTCAAATTCGTTACCTTTTGTTGCAAAGCAGTCATGCCCTGTAAAAGTTGGTTTAAGATGGCATCATTTGGAGATGTGGTTTGTTGTGAGGAATTGGAACCAAGGTGAGGAGGTGATTGAGCTTGAGATACAATATGCGGGCTTAGAATATGTTAACGGTGGTTGGCCATAATGATAGGTGGAAGATGGTTGCAAGTATGTAATATGAAGCTGGAATTGAGTGGATTAGATAGGAGGTTGACAACAATTATTCATAGAAGATGTCCCTTTAGAAATTAAATTATGATAATTAAATCCCATAGCTTTGTAATTAGTGCCATTAGATACTCCAATACCAGTGGTAGCATTACTACAAGCGTTCACATTAGTTGTTAAGATCGTTGATGTAAAGGTAGATATTCCTGTAGTCGGTATAGGTGCTGAAACTTTTGTATGGGATGGTGATAGAGTGTTGTTTATCACTTGTGCACATTTGGTCATTGGCATAATGTTAGTTTGTACAATATGTGTTAGACCACGAAGTGCATTAACACCATCTTGTCCTTCCTTTATCAATTCTCTTATGTTATGAATTGTAGGAACAACTTTTTTAGCTATTCTCTCATTTTCCATAAATGATTGAAATTTGGCTAACTCTCTATCCAATTTTTCTATTTTCTCATCTGATACATATCCTGTCGCCTCAATAGTATCATCAACATCATGAAAAGTTTGTTCTTCCATTGTACTTGTAATAGGTGTAATGTCTTGTAACATTTGGGTTTCTCCTTTTGTAAAGAAAGTGTTCAAAGTACCAACTTCTTCAAGAGAAATAGATCACGTGTCTTATGCTTCTTTATAAAGGTATATTTAACTTAGGGTAGTGAGTTATTAGACTCATGCAGCAATGTGCCCAAGTTTGAGGCTTAGGATATGTTGTAAATGCTTGATGTTTTGTACTTTTTAAATGAAAATGAATGAAACAAAGGGTGCTGTAAGGATTTAAGTCAAGGGAAGAAATTTAGATGTCTGATATCAGTCCAAAATAGCAATAAGATCACTCTCAACACACTCTTGATGCAATTTCAAGTTGATGCCAAGTCAAAATATAGTGAAAATATGTCAAAATAGGCACTTTTTTCACAAAAAATTAATGTAAGAGAGCATAACAAAGGGTGTTGTGAGGAAAATGATGATGGAAAGAAACTAATATCAGTAATAACAGCCACTTTAGGCCAAAATACACAACACAACATGCTTTTAGTGCCACTTAAGGTTAAACCCTAGTGAAAATATAGCGAAAATAAGCTATTTTTTACAGTTTTTCAACTCTAAGACCTACAAAAAAGGGTGTTGTAAGCAATTTTAGGAGGTAATGAGAATAATATAAATAATATCAGTCACTTCAATCCATAAAATTAATTACAACACACTTGGAGTGCAAACTAGGTCAAACCCTAGGGCAAAAATAATTAAAAAGTGTAGTTTTTCACCAAATTTTCACTACAAGAGCTCGTTAAAAGGGTGTTGTGAATCTTTTTATGAGGGGAAGAAACTAATTACCCTGATAAAAGTAAAATAATTCCAAAATATATTTCACAACACACCTATGGTGCAAGTTTATAAAGTTGCTAAGGCCAAAATTGGTGAAAATCGTTGTTTTCGAAGCCCTAGGTTTGAAATGTTGGGACAAAATGCTATGTGAATGTTTTGAAACATAATTTTTGATAGAAATTACATAATATTAGATCTAAAAATGATTTTCAAGCTTGAACATGCAAAATGCCCATGCAGATTTAATGAAAATACATCAAAATTGCTAGTTTTTGTTGAAATTTTCAATGCAAAATGTAAATATTTTAAATCTAAATGCAAATTCACATTAGAATGAAAGAATACAGACAAATGTAAATTTTAATGAGCCTCTAAAATCATTAGAAAAATCTGATAAAAGATTTTTCCTACTAACCCTAGATTTTGGAATTACTAGGTTATATAAAATTGTCAAAATTTCCACAAAACCCTACCAATTAAATGATGAAAATGCAACCCAAAATTTTGAATTTTTGTATTTTTCTATAGCTTATATCATATCTGATGTAAAAATCATGAATTAGGAAAATTTAGGAAGAATTGATGCAATTTAGTAAGCCCAACAATGCAATTTTATTTGAATTTTCCCAAATTTTCAATTTTTTTGAATTTTGCTCAATGCAATAAATTGAATGACTAAATGAATGAATGAAATCAATCCAAATCTGTAGAAAAACACTCAAAAATTTGCAATTTAACTCCAAAAACATGGGTTCACCAAAATGTTTAGGGTAAAATTGGATTTTGTTAATCTTTTGTTGTTTACATGTCAAAATCTGCCTCTCCACTAAACATTGAAGGATCTAGGGTTGAGTGGCGAGCACTTTCAGATGTAGGAAAATTTGGATTAGGGAATTAATTAAAATCTTTTCCTTCTCTTATGTCTAATTGACCATTAAAACCCTAATTATGCAAATACGACAACAAATTAATGAATTACATAAAAAGCTGTTATAGACGGGAGTAAAATACTGAATCACAAAATACCTATTTTGGGGGTTTCGAAGTAGAATAGGTGGGGACACTAGAGCGGACGCCCAAGTCCAAGGTGCCTACTTTTTTAGGGAATCTAGACCTTCTTCTAACACTAATTAGCCTTGTAACTTCTGTTTCCTGGGATCTGTCTGCAGAGGACACTGGAGCGAGCTCCCAAGTCCTTGAAGTGCTCCTATGTTTGACTTTTCTTTAGATCTTGAATCTCTGATGTCTACCTAGTCTTCCTACAACTCCACTTTTTCTAGATGCAACACCTGTAACCTGTAAGCACAAGACTTGGTTTGGGGGTTGTGGTGTTTAGAGGCTTACCTCAATCAAACCCCAGAGGACACTTAACTCTCTGAACACCATTGTCATATAAAGAGGGCGTGCCCTTGTGAGGCAGAGGCCAAAAACTAAAGGAATCAATGATAAAAACACAATGATATGTCACCATGTAGTGAAGCTCTCATGGAGGAAGATGTTCTTCATGCCATGAGGAAATTGATGCTCAAATCTGCAAATATCAACACACAAAACATACAAGTTTCTCTTGCAACACAATAGAAAGCCTTCAATCACCTTGAGAATGCCTAGAGCTCACAATGATCATCTAATTGAAATCTCTTGATCCTCTAGGTTACAAATGAATGCCTACACATGCTTATATATGCAACTACAAACACTCTCACCAAGATATTTGAAATTCAAACTTATCATGTTGGCAAAGGGACCTAATAACAGTCACTAACCCACACCTAGAAATTGGGGCTGCCCCAAAATAGGGTAGGACTAGGGTGCAGGTGAGCAAGTCCTCCCCCTATTTTGCGTAGGGTACAGCTCAAGGGGTCCTCCTAGGTCTAGTTTGCCATGAAACCTAGGTCTCATTCCATCGGGATGCCAAAATATGAACTAAGATGTCCTAAATGCACGCAAAAGACCTAGGAGCTAAACCTTATTAGGGAAAAGCCCCCAAGGGGACATTTTTTGATGTTACATGAACCACAAATACAACCATCTTTAAGGATTCCAAGCTTCCAACCTCACCATTTATTTCTCCACCACAAAGGCTCACTCTTAAGCATGGAAACAAAGACTTCACACATTCTACATCATCTATCAAGATCCTACACATGTTAAGAAGCCCTTCTACAAAGGAGACTCCCCATAAAGGTTTCAAATATACATAGATATACAAATAAGTAGAATCTTCCGTACTCAAACTCTATAACTATTATGCAATTTTTATGAATAAATAAACAAGAAAGACTCTTTTTTTCATGGTATTCAACATACTCAAAGGAAATATAAATACTTAAATATTTAATATTTACTTTCATAGTTTCATGCTTTCTTTTCCAAATAAGAAATAAAATAGGAAGAGGATGTTGGAATTAGGTCAGACAACTGAGAGGGGGGGTGAATCAGTTGTCCACAATTTTTACCTTTTCTGCTTTTAATCTTTTTTCACAACTTATAAATAGATTAATGATGTAAACATTAAAGCATGAATTAACAACACATGAGCAGAAACAAAATAAACACACATAACACCAGAATTTTCACGTGGAAACCTAGTTAAGGGAAAACCACAGTGGGGGTTAACCTACAAGATTCATACCATGTTAAAAGTACTTAAAAGAAATGGGAAGGTACTTGCCTTTGGGTGCACTACCTACAACTCATTGCTCAAAGAGGCTCACTGCCTAAAAGATTTTATGTTTAATACAGAAGGAATGAATTGAGAAATAACATCTTCTTCATGCTTGGATCAGTCCCATTGAAGTGCATGACTCCTCTGCTTTGCTCCCACACTCTGCTCTACTCTAGCACATCTCTTCTCACACCCACACCTTTGATGACCTCACTTTTCTTATTTATATATGACATCCACTTTGGAATGATCATCAAAGTTAGCTTAACAAACATCTTATTACAATTGTTCTTCAAGGTCGGCCTAACAAATTGTTACAATTACAAGATTTGATTTTATACAAAGAATTACATGTGAATCCTTATAGTGTCAGCCAAACATTTTCTGAGACTTGAATCTTCTTCAATCAACACGCTACACTCCAGAGAATTGCTCGTAGATCATCCGTAACACGCTTGAAACATCTGGTCGGTCAAGATTGGGAAGAATAACAACACCAAGGAAGAAATCTTCAATAGCGAGCTTAATCTTCAATGCAGACCTTCAACATAGTAGGCACATAATCTAGAGACCTCCACAAGCACATTAAATTCAACAATAACATCTGCACTACTCCAAATCATTAGAATCACTTGCATCTTGATTCAGTATCTCAAGAACACTGTCTGCCATGATTGTCACACTAGAAAGATTGCTTGCGGACCTCCAAACTACAAACCACTTGAGTTGAGGATACACACTGACTTCCCAAACATGCCTCTAAATTCGTAGATCATAAGTTTTCATTACGGAGCAATCCAGACCAATTTCCTATCACTCTGTCACTTTTGAACACTGCAAAACCTAGTTCTACTTAGATGGCCATAGCTTCTTCAAATCTTCATGTGAACCTCTTAAATATTAAATGGAGCTACTTCAGACAATCCTCTATGCAACCATATGGTCTGCGTACTTTGATTTTCATTCCTTTGGAAATACGGAGCAATCTACTTCACTGATCTGCATTATTTCCCCTATTTCTGACAAAGAGATATGTTGACATCAATGAAAACACATCATAGGCACATATTTGCAATAGAGGAGACATTCTAACCATTCCTACTAACATATACAAGATGAAGAACACACTTTAAAATAAAAGAATAACATGTTACATGAAAGCCTACCTCTAAAAGATATAAATCCTTTGAAATGGGATATGGGTAATGTTGATGGTTCCTTTAAGAACACTCTCTAATCTCTATAATTTCTAAAACCAAAATGGAACAATGAATTCTCAAAGAGTCAACCCCTTAGCTTAATCAACTCCTAAAGTTAAATAAACGCTACTCAAGTTTTCAAGCCTTCACAAATCAAAAAGTGACATGTGTTCATGACCATCTAAGCAAGACAAAAATAAAAAAAATTAGCTTGATGATATTTGGAAGATTTAAATTTAAAAAATAAGATAATTAAAGATAATATTCTTTCAAAATAAATAAATAAATGCACATACAAATTTTTTTTAGAACACTCTGATATAGTGAGAGGCTTGGGGTGAATCAATATATGCCACAATTAATCCAATTCAACCTTATCAACAAATCTTTCAACTGCCTTAAACAATAAAAGAATCAAATTATGCAATTCAAAGCACAATCACAATACCACACAACCATAACACCAGATTTACATGGAAACCCCTAGAAGGAAAAAACCACAGTGAGCAAGCTACTTGCATCTACTGTCCAAATCTAGCCTCACAAATAAAAATAGATTTACAAGAAGTTTTATTGGCTACAACCCAAAGGAAGCTACAACTCCCTAATACACAATTTTTATGGATTCAACCAAAGGAAGCTACAACTCCCTAGAGTGCTACAACACTTACAAGAAGAGGCTACAACCTCTGAACAAAACACTTGACAAATTCTACAATTCAATCACCTCCATAGCATCAATACCCTTCACACTGACATATATCTTCAACACCTCTACTCAATAAACTCTGCTATCTTCAATGCACTTCCACACACACACACACACACTCGCACACTCTCACACTCTCATAAGCTTTGCAAAAAACTTGATCTTTCATTTATATCATCCAACTCTTCAAAACTTTCTCCTTTGTCAGCCAAGATGAAACATGTAACATGAAACGTGCAATGGCCACAACAAGTCAGCTCCCAAAACCTTTGAATTAAGTAGAAATCCAATGTGGTTCAAACCAAGTGATAACCAGGACCTATTTTTCCTTAGCACACATCTCTACACTAGTGCACAGTACTTTCGAACACATGGCGCAATCACCTAAGCACACCAACTTGGCCCAACAAACACTTATCCTTCCATACATTTAGCTCTAGACCTAAAGTGGTACATGAGAGACCAACTAACATAATGTGGATCACTTTACAAACATTATATGACTTGAAAAGACATTCTCATACACTCCTTTCACAACTTCATGTTAGTTCCTACTGGCACAAACATTCAAACTTCGATGCCAGTATCCTTTGCATACTATGATTACACAGTCTTGATATAGAACACTGAAAAATAGACTTGCGCTACTCTTCAACATCTAAAACTTGAAATGAGCAAACATAGAGACAATATGAACTTATCCTTCAAACAACAAATCCAAATATTGTAATGCAGTGGAATGCGGTGGCTTTCACTTTCTCCTTCTAACAAACCTAATCAGCAACATGGTTTGTCCTTACTTTGCTGACTCTGAAGAACATATGTGGTACATCTTATCATTTGAAACTTGAACCATGTATACCTTTCACCTGTATCCAACTATCCTCCAAGTCACAAGATCACATCTTCAAACACAGAGAAAAGTGGAGCATTATACTATCTTTTTGCAACTAAAACAAAATTGTACCACTATCTTCACTCTACTAGCTCTAGAAAGCGCAGTGGTAAATCTCATGCTCTAAAATTTGGATCATGCATACTTCACACTTGTCTATATCTAACTTCCAAACCACAAGGCCATATCTTCAAATGCGGAGGAACGTAGATCATTCTCCTAAGCTTCTTCAGTGCAACTTCTTGTCCATTAAAACCTTGTACACTTTCCTTCATAACTTATGCAATGCATTTCATCAAGAGGAAATGAATGAAGCATTACAACACCAAACAACAATCATAATTTTTTTAATCAAAAACAAGAATCTTCATGTTAGCACATTGTTTAACCTAACAACTTTCACCTATCCATGAACTTCAGAAGATAAGGTACAACTCTGTACATATGATACCGATCCAACAATATGCTCAAGACTTTCATCACCATGTCCTTCACCTTACAAATCCTCTAATCATCACTCCTTTGTCTTCTCCTCTGATCACTTACTCTTTTGACATCACTGATCAACACTCTGTTGTCATCAATGACAACATATGCAACAATCTCCCCCTTTAGAATTGATGGCAACACTAAGCTGATATGCAATTTTTTTCCCCCTTTGACATCAAGGGCAAAGGGCTAGTGGTCTTCCTCTGTACCTACAAAAACATACAAGATCCCCTTGTCTATGCAATCCTTGTCATCCTCCTAAGAGGTAGCCTCCATCAATCCAAGGATAAAAATATATCTTGAATTTCTCCCCCTGGACAGATGCAACCTCTACGCATCTAGTTAGGAGGAGGGGAAACAACCCCTAACTTCTCTCTGAGATATTCAAATCCATCCTTAGAAAGTGCCTTTGTAAAGATGTCTACAACCTATTCCTTTGTAGGAATATATTCCAATTTTATCTCTTGATTTGTAACCTTTTCTCTCAAAAAGTCATACTTGATGGATATGTGCTTGGTTCTAGGATGCATCATTGGATTATTTGAAATAGTGATGGCACTTGTGTTGTCACATAGAATAGGAATGGGCTTATCATACATTACCTTGATATCCTTCAATGTTTGCTTCATCCCCAACACTTGAGTGAAATAGGATGCTGCAACTATATACTTTGCTTCTGTTGTTGATAAGGACTGAATCCTGCTTCTTACTAAACCATGAGACCAATCTGTCTCTCAAAAAGAAAGCTCCACCACTGGGACTTTGCCTATCATCAACACTGCCAACCCAATCTGCATAAGTATATGCACTCAAAGAAGAGTCATTACCTTTTTTTATACCATAATCCATAATCTGGAGTGCTCTTTAAATATCTAAAATCCTCTTGACTGCCTTCACATGTGTTTCCCTTGAATCATCTTGAAACCATGCAACCAAACAAACAACTTTGATAATGCCAGGCCTTGATGTTGTTAAGTACAGTAGGCCCCCAATCATAGACCTATATAGAGTTTGATCAACCTGAGATGACTCATCATCTTTGCTAAAATGACAACCATTTACCATAGGAGAATTCATTAGTTTGCAATCTTCCATACCAAACTTTTTCAACATCTCCTTGACATGCTTTGCTTGACAGATAAATATACCTTCATCTGATTAAGCCATTTGGAGTCTAAGAAAGAATGATAGCTCACATATCATAGACATTTCAAATTCCTTCTGCATCTCTTCTATAAAATTCTTACACATTTCATCATTGTCACTAAAGATTATATCATCAACATACACTACTACTATCAGAATTTGTTCATCCTCAATTTTGATACACAGATTTCTATCTGTGGTACCTTTATTGAATCCTTATTGGAGTAAGTACTTGTCCAACCTTGGATACCAAGCTCTAGGGGCTTGTTTGAGACCATATAAATCCTTCTTAAGTTTGCATACCATGTTTGGGTCTTTTGATAGCTGCAATCCATTAGGCTACTCTATGTAGACTTATTCTTCTATGCCACCATTCAAGAAAGTAGATTTGACATACATTTGATATACCTTGAAGTCCTTGTGAACTACAAATGCAAGAAACATCCCGATTTCTTCCATTCTTTCCACAGGAGCAAATGTCTCCTCAAAGTCAATTCCTTCCACTTGTGAATAACCTTTGCAAACTAGCCTTGCTTTATTTCTCACTACTTCTCCATCTTCATTCAATTTATTTCTGAACACTCATTTTGTCCCTATCACATTTTTATCTACAGGCCTTGGCACCAATTCCTAAGTCTGATTTTTCTCTATCTGATTTAGTTCTTCCATTGCTTGTATCCATCATTCATCATTACTAGCCTCAGCAAAAGTTTTAGGTTCTATCTTAGATAGTAAAGAGAAGTTTACCTATTCATTTGCCCTTGCAAATTTTTTCTAGTCCACATTCCTTCATTCTTGTCTCCAATTATCTGATCTTCTGAGTGGTTACTATTGATAGTAAGGAATACTGAGAGAGGGGGGGTGAATTAGTATTCCACAAAACCACTTCTTAACAAGTTTATTAATCCAATTTCCAAAGTTAATGATATGAAATTAGAACAAGCATAGAAACAGAAACCGTAGAGACATAACACATGAACACTAGGATTTTTACATGGAAAACCCAAAAAGGGAAAAACCAAGGTGAGTGTTAGCTCACAATATATTATTATAGCACAATACGGGATTACAATAAGGCTCACTGCCCAAAGAAATGCTCACTGCCTAGAGAAAGAAAGAGGAGGGAAGGATGGCTCACTGCTAGATTGAACTTCTCAAATTGCATCTACACATGCATGGTTACAGTTCTAAAGAAGTACAAAATACTAATTCAACACTTTTCATCTATGTTTGCCCTTTTTCACTGCTCTGATCTTACTTGGAGATAAGATCTCTCTTCTTCTACTTTTTGTCACCTTATCTTCACATGATTCACACTTACACATACATCATTGCTTCACACACACTTCCAAAACTAAAATCCATCAGATATATATATCCGCAACAAGATTTATCTCTTAATCAAGTCGGCAAGCTAACCATGAAATGTGTATACAAAGAGTTGTACTTTGTCGGCTTGATCTTGTGTATAATTTGCAATGTAAACTCAAAAAAATGTGTACAAGTCTTCACATAGGTTAACCCCAATCATATAACAACTTAGATTAATTATCCAGATGCTATGTCTTCTCTGCATAAGGATCTACCATGCCCGTCAGCTTGTTCCTTAAGAACATACTTGATCAATTCATCTGTCACATCATAGCTCATACTGCAGACCACATGAGACTTAATAAATCATATCCAAAAATCATTACTGACCTCTTAACATGCCTTTAGATTCATGGAAAAAAATATGCACTTTCAGAGAAATGCAAACCATTTTTCTTTGTACTGTACACTGTCCCTGTCTTACCTCTGTTCATCCAGACTTAGACATTTTATCCAAATGACTTTCAGGGGAAGTCATGACCTAAACACTGGAATGTATCATCATCAAGTAGCTATGAGTTATCATACCTGAACTGCATTTGTAGGTCTTCATCTGCGGAGGCATATTGATCCACTTTCTGTCCCTTACTCTGAATACTATACATACTTAGTCATTCTGGCCTTCTGGACTTGAATACTCTTGTGCCTTGTTGCCAAACCAAGTTGGTCTTCCAAAGTGATGTCTTCTTGTCATGTTGATGTATTCTCTTTGCTTTGTTGCCATCAATGACAACATTAAGGTTTTCTTCAAAGCAGTGTCTCTTGCCAACGATCTCCCCCTTTAGCATTGATGACAAAACTTAGTGTGACTGCTCCCCCTTTCTGTATACACTCTATATTTCTTCTCCCCCTAAGATGTTTGCCCATTTTTCATTGATCTTCTTCTCCCCCTTTGACATCAATGGCAAAGGTGTAGGTTTCAGAGTAAAAAATTGTTAAAACTGCAAAATTTGCTATACTCTGCCGCATATGTACAAGTACATTTTCCAACTTTATTTTACATGTGCTAGAGGATGTCATTGAAAATGTTCTTAATTTGGGTTAGCTCACCATCCCAACCTTTCTTAGTATTGTCCAAAATTTGTATATGACCACTAAGTAGGAAAACTAAGGTCTCTGCTTTGTGAAGATCAGAGGGTGTGTCAGTTTGTGAAGTTGTTTGTGCTTCAGCTACAAGATTAAACATAGAGTCTAACTTAGGATTGATTAGTCCTCTTAGCTGACACATTCTAGTTTTGATTTGATCCCTCTCACTTATTAGATTGCACAAGTCATTATGAAGTTGATGACTTGAATTTCCTTGCTACTACCTGATTCTACTATTGGATCAAATGCCTTGGAAGTGTTCATCAATTTCTATTCCAAATCCTTGATCTTCTCTTTTGTTTTCTTTGTGACTTCCGGCCAGGATAAACAAAATTTGTATATGTCACTAGCTTCTTTAATGACACTCTAAATGCTTTTTATCCTTTCATCTAGTTGGGCTTTGTCATTAGCTCATTTTCTTCAACTCAGTCAATTATTTCTCATTAAACTCTTGCCTAACTTTCATTTCTGTAGATTTCTCAAAGGATTCAAAATGCTTACTTACAAAGTTTATAAGTCCTTTGAGTTGATTTTCTAATGATAAAGAGGTGTCTTTCTGGTATGTTGGCACCAGCTTCTCTAAAATACTAGATGCCTCACCAATGAGCTCACTATCCTCTATGTGAGACTTCAACATTTCCTCTCTTGCTTTTGCCTATACAATTGAGGCCAATCTAAGTTTTTGTACAGGGGACATTGCATCCAAGTTTATTGGACCATGTAGAAAATCAGGCTCATTCAAAACTTGTTTTTCTTTTTCTAGAAGTTCCTTAACTGATTCTATAGTGTCTCTTGGTGTAGCAAAGACTTCTTCTTTCAGGCTCTGCTTTGGATCATTTAGATCCATGTCCTTATTGGTGCCCTTTTGTTCCAGTGGAGGAATTTCCTTGACCTATTCTTCCTCAATCTTCTCCTTGTTAGTTTTATCCTCAGCTTGATGTTTCGGAGAGGATCTTGTTTTAGTGTTATCAACATGTACTTCTTTCTCCTCAATCACTTTGTCATCTTCATCTATTTCTTGTTCAAGGTTTACTTCTAGAATAGATGTATCATCTCCAACATCAGTTTCTTTATTGTCATAAATGGTAGGGAGATTAAATTCCCTTAATGTGTTTAGAGTGATTTCTTTAGTTTCCTTTACCACCTTTTCAATATCTCCTCCCATGAGAGCATTCATTCTCTTTTTTGACCTAAATTTGTTGTGAATTGCTTTGGATATTTTCACTTTTTCCTCTGGAGTGATTTCTAGACATAGTTTTATTAATGAATGTTCTCTTACCTCAATATCCTTTCCCATAGCCGCTTCCTTTCTTGCAGACATTATACTTGCCAGGGTATGTGGAAGATCATCAATTATCTCAATTAGGGCCCTATTGTAGATGATTAGGTATTCTATAACAATAGTCTCAATGATCCTCTTGTATGGATCATTATACTCATCATACAATTGTGCAATGGGTTTCAAATTACCATCATTTGTTATAGATTTGAGAACATCTTCAAGGCTTATAGTTGCTTCTTCTATCTGAGGTACTTCTTTCTTTTTCCTTTTATAGATTTACCCTTACCGAAGGGTTTCTTTTTGCTGGTTCCAGAGGCCTCAGTTTTCATCTTCCTCACTTCTTCATTAGACTCTGTCTCTTCTTCATCAGTTCTTCCTACATTGACATACATTCTTCTACATTTCATTTTCTATCTCTTTGTGCCTTTGTCAGTGGATTTCTTGGATGGTTGCTCCACACTTGCAGATGGTGTGGGACCGGTGGAAGGGGTAGAACTCTTTGTAGAGCTCTGAGTTACTTCAAGCCTTTCTTGTTTGCTTTTGGGATCTTCCAAAGCCTTGACTAATTCACTCTCTTTCTTTTCTTTTGTTTCCATTTTTGCTTGTGCTTTTTCTCTTGATTCTTTAATCTATTCTTTTGAGAAACCGTGCTTTAATGCAAATTCTTCTACCACCTTCCTTGCCTTCCTAGAGATTTCTAGTTTTTTGAGTTCAATATGAATTTTCACAGATAGTTCCTCATAGGTTTCAAACCTTTCCTCCCTGCTATCCTTGGGTTTGCTCAACATATGTTGAGCATAGTTGTCTAGTATTTGTCCATCCACTTCATACCCCATTGGTAAAACCTAGACTATCTTAGGCTCAACAGCCTCCATCAAACATTGATCTTTTGTAACCATAAAACAAATGGTATCCTTATACTTTTTAACAATTTTCTTAGGGATTCTTTCTTTCGAATGCATCATGCTTTGGAAATTCTTAAAGTACCCTATAGGGCTGGTTTTTGTTCATCATGGCTTCTGTTGGTTACCAAATCTGTAGAGGGTTTGCCAGCTCCAATGCACAGGTAGATTTGGCCAACAGATTATGGGAGGTTGCGTGAGCTGTCTCCCCTTCACTTCTGGTTCTGCCGCACCAAGGGGGTATCCTTATAACTCAAGATGTAACCTTGACTAGCTCAATGATAAAAAGATCTAACTTGACAACAACAGGTAGAATACTCTCATGTATGGACCAAGATCTACATGACAGATCACAAGGTTGGCAACATTCTTGGACATATATGTCTGGTTGGGTATGAGAGTATGCAGGGGGTTCCTAATCCTACTCCTACAACTCACAGATGGAGGTGATGAAATGGGTGGACATAATGTCCTGGATGCAAGACAAGGGGTTTTGGCTCATAACTACTGACCCAGAAACAGACTGGTGCCTATCCATTGGGCAAGGAGTCAACTAGACGTATATAGCAGATGGTTTGCAACTTCACTCAAGTTTTAGGGGGTTGGACTTGATGCTTGCCTTACAAACATCACCCAAAAAAAGGTATCTAACTGCCTCTACTTACAGATATCCCTACTGACATACAACCTTCTCCATACATTGACCCTAAACAGTTTAATCCACTCCTTGAATGGAAGTTACAGATCAAGCATGCAGTATAGATATCTATACCCTAGAATCTATGAAACCCTTAGCAACCAGATTCAAAAGAAGGAAAACATGCAGCAAATGGAGACAAGCAGATAGACACATGAAATAAACATTTCTCATATAAATCAACACTAAAACTAAAAATATGTGCAAAATACATACATGTTGCAACACATAAACTCCAAAATAGGATAAAAACAACCAAGTTCATGCCTTGTTCTTCATTATTTACAAAAAGAATGCCCAGGTCTTCAACAACCTAAAATGAGTGACACAGTCTGCCTTTTATAGCAAAACTATGTACTGAATGAATTAATTACAAGGGAGGCCAAAAAATCCCGCTAGATACACAGTATCAGAAAAATGGTTCTCAAAATCATAAATGCAACAGGGAACAAATCATGGAGAAGCCAAAGAAGGACGAGGAGCAGTCGAGCTCAAGCCCTGTGCCACTATTCAAAGACATGCATCATAAAAATGGCGGTTGACCTGTCTATTATTGACCCATACCTTCTGCAAAATCTGCCATTACTGCCTCAACTACCCGTAGCCCCTGAAGACGCAACAACAGCGAGTTTCTCCCGCCAAAAAGGTTGCAAACACTCAGGAGAAAACCCACAACGCAACTTTAAAACCTGGCCGTCGATGATTTCCTAGTCGCTGAGATCCACGGCCCCAAAAAATGTTGAAAAGTCACCCACCAACCAAATCGCGCCACGTAGGCACTTCAATCTTCTATCGCTGATTCATTTTATCCTTTTTACCTTCCCTGCCAAAAGCCTTTTGTCAGAACCTCACGCGGAATGTGACACTTGGCAGCATCCGTGATATCCTTGAAACACATAGAAACTCCCCTGAAACTCCCATGGAAGCCGCCACATGGCACCTTCCGCGGCCTCTTGAAACTCAAAGACCCTTCTTGAAACTCCAGCAGAAGCTGACATGTGTCAGGCTCCACCACACTTTACTAAACTGTGTCTATAGGCTGAAGTGGCCTCCGTAGGTGACACATGTCACAACCCGCGGCATTTGAAACATGAGACACATAAAGAAATGGGGCCCACAACCTCCCGCTTGCCAAACCTTGAAGCAAATAGAAACAACGCGAAGGCTGACACGTGTCAACTTTCGCAGCAACCACAAAAGACACGTGGCACGCTCTGCCCCTGCTTAGAAACTTTTTGAAACTCAAGTGGATAGCGACACTTGGCACTTTCTGCAGGACTCAGTTTGAAACATAATAGAAACACATAAAGGGTCTTCGAAGCCTTTGGCGAAGACCGTGAAACTTGAGAGTCTTTCGGGTGCCTCCATGTGGTGCCTTCCGCGCCTAGTTGAAACTTTATAAAGGAGCTGCTTCCGCCGGTGACACGTGGTGTCTTCTGCAGGGTCTTAGATCCTTCAATGGGACCTACTCCCATCCTTACTTAGTGCCGAAACAAAAAGAAACAAAAAAGGTTCACAATGCGGAAGCTACCACTTGGCGAGCTCCGCAAAACCTGCTAGAAACACATGGCGCTTTCTGCCTCCAAGCTGAAACATTTAGGGAGTGCCTCTGTAGCTGACATGTGGCACACTCTGCGGGAAGCACAATCAATGGCGCGGGTCTAAATTGGGGCTTAACACTTGGCGGTCCCGCGGCTGTGGCACAGTTTGACCCTTCTAGCCACACTTAGAAACATTTTAGACCCAAAAACTATGGCCAAACAAGTAGTGACCCGATATGCATTTTTCATGCATTTGACCCATTTTTTATCAATTTTGAAGGGTCCGCGGGGAGATTTCTAGCCCGCCACTGTATATTTTGACCTGCACACAACTGATTTCTTGCATTTTTGATAATTGCAGGGGCCAAAAGACATAGAAATTTTGGATTTTTTGGGAAGGGGCCTGCATATTTAAATGTTTGAAACTTGAATGTTTATGCAGGCACCACTAGCTTCCAATACTATTGAGATGATCTCTAATTTGTACAGCAACATGTTTGCTACTTGACCAGAACAAATTCTTCATGTTTGGCAACTAATTCATAAAATAGAAAAATAGACTAATAATTAGTGTACCAAATTTGAACGGATAGTTTTTTCTTTCTTTGATCTTCTTAAGATTCTCCAATAGTTGAATCCTCAACAACTTAACAAATCATAATCTGCATTTTCTTTGATCATTTGATATGCAGTGTAAATTGTAGTACCAGAGACAAAGTTCTCTCAGTTTGAGAAATAAATCTTGTATCCAATGATCATAGAAGCAAATCTTACCGCATGGTCCATGATGTCATTTATTGTTAATGCCTTTTTATCAAATTGGGCTCTAATGGCTTCTGTAACAATTTGATTTTTTATGGCTTTCAGCAAGGGCACGCCTCTAGTGGAATTTAACCCTATCACTACCCTAATTGCCTCTTTGGTGATTTTGAAGGGCTGCCTTAACCACATGAATTTGTTGTGGATTCTTCTCAAGACGTACTGGACCCATTCATTTTCTACAAATGTAGGGAACTCTACATACTGAATGAATTTCTTCTCTCTTAGGACTTTGTATTCTTCCTTTAGATCATATTGATCATCACTCAAATGCTTCAGATATAATTCTAAAAATCTATTGTCTCCATGCTCATCTAGGGTAACATGAATATATGCCCTAAAATCTTCCACATACAGAACTCCATATGGTATATCAGAAAATGCACCCATTGGATCAACTTTAGTTGCTTTGTAGGGATGTTTCTTGAATTTAGGTCATGGTCGCTCAGTGATATCAACAACTTGTGGGGTAGCCATTTCAAATATTCAACAGGTTCACAATGAAGTTCCAACGGTAAATACCTTGTTATGCCAAATTAGGGTTTTCTTTACATGAATCATTCTGAGTTCTTTGAATTTCTGTTGTCATTTGAAATCTTGCTTCAATCTCGCTTGGATATCTAGTGGCTCGAATGTAAAGTGAGTTAGAAGGAAAATGAGTTTCTTTTTATCCTACACACTTGACCTAATTGTCATAAATGCTCATTCTCAAAAGCTACTTGACTTTTCTTTTGATAGATATAGTCAATCAAAATTGCTTCGCAATGTGCCGCACTGACTCATATTCTTCTAAATTTTCTTCCATAAGATCTTTCATATCATATTCCACCACATATCTTCATGCCAGACTCAGCACTAACTATCTAGCTGGGGATTTTTGATTTTCAACATTTCTTCCCTTGAGCCAAAGCTCCCAATTTACTTCTTGGAGGAAGTATCTACACCAGATGTTGGTGTGGATCCATCCCTAACTTCAATTACTTCTTTCTTGATCCAGATCTTGTCCATTTCTTTCTTAGTTTCAACTGGATGAACTTTTTCTTTTCCCTTATCATTCCTCTACTTTGTTTTCCTTTCTTCAACATAGTAATTTCTCTTCACATTCTTGCTTCTGCAAAATATTACAACATGTCCAAATTTGTTGCAATTATAGCACACAATGTTTCCTTGTCCCTAACTCCTTCATCTAAATGAATTCATCCTTGATCTGCATTGATTAGCCATGTGTCCAAATATATTGCATGCAAAACATCTTCCATTGAATGATTGAGTATTCTTTAAGTTTTGAAAGCCATTTCTTACCAAACTTCTGCGTTTGTTTGATCTATGACCAATTTTATTACAATTGAAACATTGACTAGAGAATGATGGAACATTCTAATTTACTCTACTTCTACATTGAATAGCTTTATGACCAAACTTATTGCAATTAAAACAGTCGCCATTGAAAGATGGATACCTTTGAGAATTTGGTTGTTTGACTGGAGGTCTTCTAGGTCTTCTTCTTCTTTGATTTCTGAACTAGTTGCCTCTGTTTTGTTTTAACTCAATGTCTACTTGACTAGATTTTGAATTTTCTCTTTTCTCAAATCCCAAACTTTGCTTGTCATCGAAACCTTTTTGACTAGAAATCATCTCATCAAGCTTGCAAAACTTATCTTGAACTTTTCTTCATAGCTCTTGTCTTTTTCAAAGTTTACTTTTAGACTCAATTTCTTTTTCAATTTTGACACAATCTTCTGATTTGCTTTTCACCATTATATTTAGATCTTCTACTTTTTCTCTTTCTATAACTTCCACTTCCAAATCATTCAGGGTTTCATTTGTTGATATCAATTGATCACTAACTTCTTTGTATTTTTCATTAAATTTATTGACTTGTTCTTTTAACTTTGAAATCCATTCATCAGCTTCTTGTAGTTATCCTTCAAATCCTTGACTTCTACTTCAGAGTTTTCAAGATCAATAAGAGCTTCTTCCAGTTCAACATTGTTTGAGAAATTTCTAAGTCTTCTGGATGCCATGAGTGAACTCTCCTAGATCTTCCTCAAGCTGTTAGGCTTCTTCCAAGGAACCTTGCTCTGATACCAATTGTTGATAGTAAGGAATGCTGAGATGGGGGGTGAATCAGTATTCAACAAAACCACTTCTTAACAATAATAAGCTTTGGATTTCCACAGTCTATGATATTATCTTAAGAGCTTCAAGATTTAACTGTGTGTAAGTTTTTTACTCAACATTTTGGATCACATTCCATGATCCATCATCAGGAGAGTTGGAAAAGAGAATTAGAAATGATAAATTTGTAGATCTCTCAACATGTTGAGAGATCTACAAATTTATCATTTCTAATTCTCTTTTCCAGCTCTCCTAATGATGGATCATAGAGTGTGATCCAAAACGTTGAGTAAAAAACTTACATAGTTAAAACCTGAAGCTCTCAAGATAACACTTCTTAACAAGTTTATTAATCCAATTTCCAAAGTTAATGATATGAAAGAAGAACAAGCATAGAAACAACAACCACAAAGACATAACACATGAACACTAGGATTTTTATGTGGGAAACCCAAAAAGGCAAAAACCACAGTGAGTGTTAGCTCACAATATATTATTATAGCACAATACCAGATTACAATAAAGCTCACTACCTTAGGGTTCACTGCCCAAAGAAATGCTCACTACAAGAAAGGCTCACTGCCTAGAGAAAGAAAGAAGAGGGAAGGATGGCTCACTACCAGATTGAACTACTCATATTGCATCTACACATGCATGGTTACAATTCCAATGAAGTACAAAATACTAATTCAACACTCATCTCTGTCTGCCCTTTTTCGTTGCTCTGATCTTACTTAGAGATAAGATCTCTCTACTTTTTATTTTTGTCACGTTATCTTCACATGCTTCACACATACACACACATCATTTCTTTAGACAAACTTCCAAAACCAAAATCCATCAGATATATATCCGCAACAAGATTTATCTCTTAATCAGGTTGGCAAGCTAAACATGAAATGTGTATACAAAGATTTATACTTTGTCAGCTTGATCTTGTGTACAATCTACAATGTGGACTCAAAAAAACATGTACAAGTCTTCACATAGGTCAACCCCAATCATATAACCACTTAGATTAATTATCCAGATGCTATATCTTCTCTGCATAAGGATCTACCATGCCTGTTGGCTTGTTCCTTAAGAACATACTTGATCAATTCATCTGTCACATCATATCTCATATTGTGGACCACATGAGACTTAATAAATCATATCCAACAATCATTACTGACCTCTTAACATGCCTTTAGATCCGTGGAACAAAATATGCACTTGCAGAGAAATGCAGACCATTTTACTTTGTACTGCACACTGTCCCTGTCTTACCTCTATTCATCCAGACTTAGACATTTTGGAGCTTACCTCTGTCCATCTAGACTTAGACATTTTCTCCAAATGACTTCTAGAGGAAGTCATGACCTAAATACTGGAATGTATCATAATCAAGTAACTATGAGTCATCATACCTGAACTGCATTTGTAGGTCTTCATCTCCGGAGGCATACTGATCCACTTTCTATCCCTTACTCTGAATATTGTCCATACTTAGTCATTCTGGCCTTCTGGACATGAATACTCTTGTGCCTTGTTGCCAAACCAAGTTGGTCTTCCAAAGTGATGTCTTCTTGTCATGCTAATGTATTATCTTTGCTTTGTTGCCATCAATGACAACATTAAGGTTTTCTTTAGAGCAGTGTCTCTTGCCAACAGTTACATACTTGGCAGGTCTTGGTGACCTTGTGTTTCTTCCTTTTCTTTAACTTCTTCTTTTATGCATGCATATTCATCTGAGCAGTAGTTTTCTTGCTCATATATAATTGGATGTGACTCTTCATCAACCCTAACATTTGCACTCTCAACTATCTTCCTTAGTCTTTTATTGTAGCATTTGTAGGCTTTGCTTCTAGTCAAGTATCTAAGGAAGATTCCTTCATCAGATATTAAGTTAAATTTTCCCAAACCTTCTTCATCTCTTTTGATGTAGCATTTTCTCCCAAAAACTCTAAAATACTTGACAGATGCTGGTCTTCCATACCATAGCTCATATGGTGTCTTGGTGTTGTTCACTCTTAGTTGTAACCCATGTCATCCTAAAGTAATCATCAATAAGAAACATGAAATACCTCTAACCTTGGAGACTCTTTGTCTTGGTAGGTCTGCGAAAGTTAATATGAATCAGTTCCAATGGACTTTTAGAAGAGTACTCCTTGGTCTTGAATCTTATCCTTGTCTGCTTCCCAATCTAACATTCCTTACACAAGATGCTTGTAGGCGTGATGATCTTTGGCATGTCTTACTATTTGTATGGAGCTGATCTTCACAAGATTTTTAATGTTGATGTGCCCCATCCTTTTGTACCATAGATAACATTTATTTTTTTTCCCTAGAAGACAACTCCTTCCATTAACACCTTTTATATTGTACAAGTTGTTCTCTGTCCTAGCACCTTCTGCCACCAACTTTCCTAAATTTGCTCTTATAATTTCACATCCTTCTCCATGAAATATGAGATTGTATCCTTTGTTGCACATTTGACTTACATTGAGAAGGCTGTGCTTGAGACCTTCTACATAAAGAACATATTCTATTATGGATTTTCCATCAATACCTATGGTGCCCTTTCCACAAATTTTTGCAGATGAATTGTCTCCAAACTTGACTGATCTACCATTCCACTTAACAAGATTGATGATTTTTCTCTTGTCACCTATCATGTGGATTGAACATCTACTGTCTATTACCCAGATATTTGTTTTCCCTTGAGCATGAAATGTTGTTTGGACAACCATTGAATTTTCAACTTTATTGTTTGTCTCCTGTCTTTTGGAAGAGACACTCTTCTTGCCTTGCTTAATAACATTTTTCATCTGAGATTCTAATTTTTCTAATCCACTCCTACAATATCTTCCAATATGTCCAAAATTGTTGCAGATATGACATACCACTTTGACATCCACTAGTGAAGCAAGAGAATTACTACTTACAAAATTTCTTCTATTCATTTCAAACTTGCAATCCATAGCCTTATGACCATACTTATTGCAGATAAAATAATAACCAAAAAATGCATGATTGAACTTGTTTATGAATAATTTTCTTACCTAGAAATGTATTCCTTGAGGCATGATTGGAATGAGATATGCTCCTTTAGAATAATCTAGAATTCTAGAATTTGCTGTCTCCAATTCTTTTCTGAGTGAAAGAATTTCTTTCTCAATTTTTGTGCATTTTTTTGTCTTAGCTTCATTTAAAGCTCTTTGTTCTTCATTCTCTTTCCTTGTACATTTCAAGTCTTTAAGAGAAAAAATAAGTTTACCTTCAAAATCAACTTCACATTCTTCTTCATCTATAGTATTTTCAGACATATCAGGGATTACCATGGCCATGAATAGAGATTTTCCTCTTTCATTATCTGATGAGTAGTGATCTACTTCTTCT
Organism: Cunninghamia lanceolata; assembly: GCA_027924645.1. Taxonomy (NCBI): domain Eukaryota; kingdom Viridiplantae; phylum Streptophyta; class Pinopsida; order Cupressales; family Cupressaceae; genus Cunninghamia; species Cunninghamia lanceolata. The sequence continues at coordinate 6,533,398 of BSBN01000700.1, read as the reverse complement.
AAGGAAATGTAGTCTTCTTTGGAAAGGAGATTCCTTTTGAATTTTCTCCTTTTGAAACCCTTGCTCCTATTTTCATTTTCTCCAAAAGGACATTTAGAAGCATAATGACCAACTCTTCCACATTTGAAACATTTGAAAGGTAACTTACCTTTATACTTTCTTGATCCCTTCTCTAGATTTCTCACAAAGTTTGCTTCTTCTTCCTCAGATTCATTGTATGAACCATATGTTCCTTCTTTCTTCATAGCTTTGAAAGCAGTGTCTCTTTTGTATGTACCTTGAAATTCATTTCTCGTCTCATAGGCAATGAGAGACCCAAACAACTCTTCCATGGTAAGTTTCTTCAAATCTTTGGCTTCTTCAATAGCAGAAACTTTTGAGTCAAACCTGTGAGGGAGGGTTCTCAGTACTTTCTTCACAACCACTGAATCAATTATTTCTTCACCTACTCGTTTGATTTCATTGATTGCTTCATGTACTCAAAGCAAATAACTAGCAATAAATTTTCCTCTTCTTTCATCCTTAGATTCTCAAACATTGTTTTGTAAGATTGTAATTTTTCTTTCTTTACACTATCATTTCCTTCATAGAGATTTTTGAGTTTATCTCATATCTCCTTGGCTATCTTACACTGCACTACCTTGACAAACTCTAAATTTTTTAAACCACTTAAGATATCATTCTTTGCTTTAGCATTGTTTTCATGGGCCTTCTTCACATTTGAATATGTAATAGGATGAGCAAGTTCATTATAAGCATCCTTTGTAGCTCTCCAAACATCATACCCTAGTAAGGTGAGATAGGCTTCTATCCTTACACTCTAGAAGGTATAGTTACTTCCATCAAATATCGGTGCTTTGTTAGAAGTGGACTCTTTCTGAGCCATCTGTTCTACTCTAAGATCTACCTTTAGTTGTTAGGTGGCACCGGGGAACTCAGCTTTGATACCAATTGTTAGAACACTCTGATATACTGAGAGGGGGGTGAATCCATATATGCCACAATTAATCTAATTCAACCTTATCAACAAATCTTTCAACTTCCTTAAACAGATAAAGAATCAAATTATGCAATTCAAAGCACAATCACACAACCACACAACCATAACACCAGATTTATGTGGAAAACCCTAGAAGGAAAAAACCATGGTGAGAAAGCTACTTGGATCTACTGTCCAAATCTATCCTCACAAATAAAAATAGATTTACAACAAGTTTTGTGGGCTACAACCCAAAGGTAGCTACAACTCCCTAATACATAGTTTTTATGGAATCAACCAAAGGAAGCTACAACTCCCTAGAGTGCTACAACACTTACAAGAAGAGGCTACAACCTCTAAACAAAAATCGTGATAAATTCTACTAATCAATCACCTCCACAACATCAACATCCTTCACACTGACATATATCTTCAACAACTCTGCTCAAAAAATCTACTATCTTCAACACACTTCCATGCACAAACACTTGCACATACATCCTTGCACACTCTCACACTCTCATAAACTTTGCAACAAAGTTGATCTTTCATTTATATCCTCTACAACTCTTCAAAAACTTTCTCCTTTGTCGGCCAAGATGAAACGTGTAACATGAAACATGCAATGGCCACAACAAGTCACCTCCCAAAACCTTTGTAGTCAGTAGAAATCCAATGTGGTTAAAACCAAGTGATAAACAAGAGCTATTTTTCCTTAGCATACATCTCCATGTTGGTGTACACTTCCAAACACACAATGCAATCACCTAAGTACACCAAGTTGGCCCAACAAACACTTATCCTTCCATGTATTTAGCTCTAGACCTAAAGTGGTACAGGAGAGACCAAATAACATCATGTGGATCACTTTACAAACATTATATGACTTGGAAAAACATTCTCATACACTCCTTTCACAACTTCATGTTATTTCCTACTGGTGCAAATAATCAAACTCTAATGCCGATATCTTTTGCATACTCTGATTAGACAGTTTTGATATAGAGCACTGAAAAACAAACTTGCGATACTATTCAACATCTGAAACTTGAAATGAGAAAACATACAAACAATATGAAATTATCCTTTTAAGATAGGGAACAACTAGCTAACATGCAAAAATTAAACTACAGCTAACCCTAGCTCCTAATGGAGTGCATTCTAAGCTATGAATCAATCAAACAAACATGTAAAAAACACAAATTCGAAGGTAACTAATGACTTCTCTCCATTGTCCTCTTTAAACTTGCATTATTGTTCTCAAATTTGCAAGTTCATGCAACTATCTTGAGAAGCTCATGTGCGTGATTAGCAAGATATTGGAGATTGTTCAGAGATGAGAGATTTCTAGGACTAAGAATATGAAAATGAAGCTAGATGAAGTGTTTTATAGAAGAGCCTATTTGAATGGAGGGCTAGGATTGAGAGTTGACTTTGGAGGCAAATGGAGCGTTGAGATCAGTTAGGGTTTCCCTCCACTAGAGGACAAAAGACAATTTAAAATTTGGAGAAATGGTGAGGTGTAATGTGGTTCAAATTAAATAAATTTGTCTAATTTTTTTAATTTATTAAAAGGATGCATGTGAAAGGGGACTTTGGCAATTAGGTGATGGGGTATTTGTTTGAATTAATTGAGTGAAGAGGGACATTAGGAAAATGAATGATTAAATAATTAATTAATTAAAATAATTAGTTATTTAACCATAGAGGAAAATTAGGGAATATTAGTAGAATGTGGCAGAAATTAGGGTTTTACAACTTGAGGACACTTTTAGGTGTCTGCATTTTGCCCCTCTTTGAGATGATGTTCGAGATGATGAGATTTATGTCAAGTAACATCATTTCAAAGAAGTTAGGGAAATGGATAGAGGAAAATGATGATGATGCCCCCTCGAGAGGATAGGCGAGTTGGACAAACATGGGTAGGCTCTCGAAATGAAAGGGATTGGTCATGGAAGAAAGAGAGGGGAACTGATAGAAGAAATGAATGATACGCTAAGCTGCAATGAAGGTGGATTAATTAAAGATTGGCTAGAAGAATGGGAATGAGATCTTGCTTTGATAGATTTTTGAGCTTCTCACTTGCAATTTTTTCTGCTTATCATCATAGAACTTATTATGTCAAGGGATGCCAATCACAATGGCATGATAGAGGCAAAAGTACGAAAACATGATCCCTTGTGAAACAACACAAGACAGACAAGGAATTCTTGACTCAAACTATGTAACTATGGTACCTTATCAGAACATGTGATGAGATAACTGTGAGGTGTGCAAGTCCTTATGCAAGGAAGCAGTTATTCTTTCCAATGCATGGGATGTCTTTGATTCACACCCAATGGAATCCTGATCACATGCAAGGCACCAAGTTGCCTCAGTCATTTTTCCAAGACAAACTACAAACAACAATCAAAGAAAAAGGTCTTGCTCTATCCTCGCTTGTCTTCATCACTTAGGGACTGCTTTGAGAAGCATAAGAACGAGAATGTAAAACAATCCAGTAAAATAAGATAGACTAGACCAACAACCATTTGGAACTTTTTCCAAGTGATATGTTTTTGATTGATTATGATTAGATGAATAAGGCTTGGTTTCAGGATAGAAGCATGTTGTATAAGATGCCTAGTCTAGTTTCAATGATGCAACATCCTATATAAGGCAGGTGATAAGATTGGGACATCCCGTATAAGACATGGGGTCTGGTTTCAAGAATGTCGCAAGTTGTGAAATGATTGTTATGTGATGAATGATTTTAGAAATGACGCATGACGTATAAGGCGTAGAGTCCTAGTTTCAACGATGCCCCATTTTGTGTGAGAATGTGATTGTTAATACTGATAGCAATTAGTCTATTTTGGATGATTGAATAGCTTGTCTTGTTTGATGTTTGGGATTGTTTTTCGTGTGAAAGATTGATTGCTTTATTTGATCAAGGTTTCCATCTCATCACAAGATGACTTATTATGTTAGTTGACTCGATGGGACCTAAGGCACTAACCTAATGACTCGGGGGTGCATCAAAGATGGCCTTGCCTATGTGAAATCTTAGAGGTGACGTAGTTCGACCAGGTGAACTTGGTTTGATTTGAGAATTGATTTGATTGATATGATGAAGTGATTGATTTGATTTTGATGATGATGATTTGGAATGATTTTATTGCTTGGGTTTTTGTTGGATATTTGATTTTTTTGAATTTTAGGAAATATTTTGATTTTTTTGGATTTTGATATGTTTTGATTTTTTTTGGATTTTTTGTATTTTTGGGAATATTCAATTTTTTTATATTTTTGGGAATATTCCATTTTTTTTTTTGTATTTTTGGCATGTTTTGGGAAATGGCATTGGATGGCAATTTCGGTAGCCTTTGTGCTAGGTACCAATGACAAGGGGAAAACCAAGTCTAGGTGCAGGTGGGGTAGATGGGATTGGATGGATGAATGGATGGGTGATAAGGGATGGAAGGGATGTACGCATAAGAGAGCAAGGATGTGATCTCCAAGGACTATGTCACATAGGAATAACATGCCCCATTCTAGTTAGGATTTGACATGACAAAGCGCATGATGATAGGATGATAATATGGATGGAAATGGATGAGGTATCTCAAGAGATAACCATAACATTTGTCAACACTTTACCACTAATCTTTATCAAGATCAAAAGGAGGAAGGGAGGATGAATAGATTTAATAGGATAGGTATATGTATGCGAGCGATAAGGATGGTAGGATGGTATGAAAATGATATGGAAGGAAATGATAGATGGGATGAGACAATTTTCCCCCAAGTGTAAGTGACATAGAAGATCAACTTACATATGATGTTTGTTTTCCAGGTTTTCATCATGGTACTTATCTTAGGTGCCACCAAGGGTAGTTTTGATCATCAGACGAAGGGATTTCTCTTTACTTTTTTGATATTTTTTTTGACTTTTTTGAATTTTGAATGGATGGGGGAACATGGATAGGAGGGACTTAAGTGTCTAGTGCCATGAAAGGTGATAGCCCTATTAGAGATGAATGTCGTCACATGGACCATATCAAATGTCATGATGCTCATTGATGTTGGTAAGGGGATTGCATGAAAGTGAGATGGCTAAGGTAGATAGTGACTTATGAAAGGTATGATAGTGGATTATCTAGGACTTCTGATGTGGATGGATGGAAGGCTTATGCAAAAGCATGGACCATAGGGATGTGATGGGTGAAATAGGTAGGATAATGAATGAAGGATGGGGAGATGGAGGTATGGAAAGGAATCATGACCAACGGTTGCATGCACCGTGATAAACATGGAAGCATTTGATGTGGGGAAGGTGTAGGAAGCAATGGCGATGTTTTCTTAGGAGATGCATGACGTAGGCATTTAGGAACCCACATAGACTTAGTATTTTTATGACTTTTTCTTTTCATGTGGGATGAAGGAATTTGAGACTTTTGAATGGAGTGGGATTTTTGAATGGAAGATGATGGTTGGGATGCTTGAGAGGTGGATGCCTCATTTGACTTGATTGCTTTTTTCTTAGGGACCCAAAACATTTTAGTTTTGACCTTTTCTTTTGAAGGTATGGGCTTAGGTGGCTTTTTGAATGTACTTGAATTTGATTCTTTGCATTTGTACCCTAAGGCATTAGGACGCTTAAGATTTTTATCTTTATGGGTAGAGGCATCCAAATGTTTATTTTTGAATCCCATATGTTTAGTGGAAGCTTTATGTTTAGATGATGTGCACATTTGTTGGTCATGATTACGAATGTAAGGGTATTTATGAATGATTGGGATATTAGGTGTTGGAAGCAATGGTGGCAAAGTGGATGGAGGGATATGCGGAGTTGGAAGTAGTGGAGGTAGATTGGATGGTGGAAGGTGTATGGTCACATGCTTTTGAAATTTGTAGGATGATGGAGGTGGAATGGTGACATATGTTTTAGGAATATGATAGGATGTGTGATGGAAAGTGGTTGACTTAGGAGGAATGGAGGTGGTATCAAAATATTTAGATTGTTGTCCTTGGGGTGTATTTACAAGGCCAACGAACGTGGAGGGACCTTGACATGGATTGGCTCCAAAATTCCTTGTTCATGAAGGCCTAAGCCTTTGCCATGATAATTCATCTTTTGGAGGATACGGTGGACAATGGGACTAGGAATAGTTTGGACACTAGACTTGAGTTCTTTATTGGATTGAGAGGGTGAAGTGGACAATGGTTGTTGCATTCCTAAGGAGGAACACTCATGAATGAGAGTGGATAGACCAATAGGATATGATGGTGGATTTGAAATGGGATTAATAATGGATGTGGAAGGATCATTAGGATCTTGATTATGTTCATTAAGATCCAAGTTATTTGTGTGATCTTCTATGTGTACTTGGCAGCCATTTGTCTCATCATGGGGTGTGGATATTTGTACATTAGGGATAGATGGAGGATGGATGGATGGGGTGATAAGATCTTGACAATGGAATGCATAAAGTTGACTACGCGGATCCTCATGGTCTTCTTGATCATAGAGGGGATATTGATCATGGAAAGGATAAAGTGTGTTATGGATTGGTGGAATGGAAGGGGTTTGATCTTGATTGGAATTAGGGACTAATGCTTCTTCATGCTTAGGATTGTAACTTGAAATAACTCTTGACTTGGAATGGAAGTGGATGACTCTTGATGAGGCTTGGTATGTTCTTTGTGATCAACAACATGGGAGCATGATGGAATTTGACTTAGACATATAGGATCAATAGGTTGCGGACCACATGATGGAGTTAGAGGAATAGGCATGGCATTTGAAGGCTCATTGCTAGGTGCCAAGATAGGTGTTTAATATGGGGATAGTTTGTTCCTTTCTTGTAGCCCTTGGATCACATCCTTTGTAGGTGGATGGGTGATGGAAGTTGAAGGCTTATGATTTTGACTAGGTGAAGTGGAAAGGTCCCATGGTGGAGGGATGAAAGAGGTGGAAGGTGTTGGCTCATGATTAGGATTTTGACTTTGATTAGGTGGAAGATCAAATGGATTAAATGGGTTGGTGGATTTGGATAACTCCACATGTTTGTTTTTGTAATGTTTGAACTTAGGATGTGGAGTTGGAGGATTAGGTGGTGGAATAGATAGTGGAAGGCTTGCATGGACTAGGTTGGTGTCTCCCTTATCAAAGGTGGCATTAGGACTTAAAGGCATTTGATTGTGTTTCCAAGGTGGACTTGGGCTCACATGTGCTTGTTGGTGTATGAATGGATAGGTCGATAGAGCATTGAATTGACATGTGGATGGACTGGGTTTTGGACTTGTCTCATCCTCATAATTAAAGAGATAGCCTCCTCGAAGTACAAACTTGGGCTTAGGAGGAGAGGCTCCTTGGAGTATAAGCTTAGGTTTTGAATTGTTCATAGGCTTGTTAAGGATGACCACCATGTTGATAAGTGTTTTGATGAAGTATGATGTGGAATGATTAAGATTGATAGAATGAGATGATTGGGATATGATTAGGATGATGTCGATTGGATGAAAGAGATGATTATGATGTTGAGGAGTGACAAGATTGAATGACTTGGATGGATTAGGACAAAGTTGATTTGGATATGATTAGGATATGATGCAGAATGATGGATGATTAGGATGAAAGTGATTGGATTTGAATGTGTTGGAAGGAATGTTGTGTTTATGTGTTTACTATAGGGATGACTAGGAGGATTTACTCCCTTTCTCTTCTTTTTTCAATCGTGTCTCTACCAAATGAGACATATGAATTTTGGGATGATATATGGATGTCAATGCAAGGTGATGATGCCTAGATTATGATAGAGGCTAATGGATATTAGTCTTCAAAAAGTCTACCTCTAAGAGGGTACTCTTGTCTACTAATGACCTTGTCAAAGTATAAATTAGATTTATCAAGACCTTGAGGTGTTGAAGAAATGATTGATTAAAGTGAACCCATGAGTTTTAGAATTCACTTGGAAGGATGGAATTAAACTAGTCTTGGAGTATTAAGTCCAAGTTGTGATTGATATGAAAAAGATATCAAGGTCTCTTGGTCCAGATTTATACTTGTGATACAGTCAAGCTTCAACGGTTTCTCTCTATGTTTCAACCTTAGGAAGACTATTTTCAAGAACCTGTATAGTTGTCAAAGGCTGAATGAAATTGAATATGTAGTGGGTGAACAGAACTAGTAGGTCTATAATATTTTGGCACAGTTGCAATTGGATTTGATAGGGAGGGTAGATGCTCAAAGGTTTCCCTACAGTTGTGGTGTATTGTGATTGGGAATGATTAGGATGAAATTGATTGGATTGGAATGAATGGTTAGGATATGATTAGGATGTGATTGATTGGACTAGAATGAAGATGATGATGTGTAGTGATGATATTAGATGACTTGGATGATTGTGATGAAGTTGATTGGATTATGAATGAAGATGATTATGTGTAGAGATAAGATTAGATGATTTAGATGGATTAGGAAGAAGTTGATTGGATTATGAATGAAGATGATTATGTCTAAAGATAGGATGGGATGATTTGGATGGATTGGGAAGAAGTTAATTGGATTATAAATGAATATGATTGTGGTTGTGACTAGGATGATTAAGATGATGGTGATTAGATGAAATAGGTGATTATGGTTTGATAAGGGTGACTTGGATATGATTAGGAGAATGATTAGGATGTTGTTGATTGAAGGAGGATGACGATGTGTAATGAATAGGAATGATGATTATGATAAGTTTAGATGATTTGGATTGATTAGGATGAAAATGGATTATGATATGTGGAATGAAAAGGAGGATGTGGTTAGGAAGAGTGATAAGGAGGATGATGACTTGGAATGAATGGGTTGGCTAGGGTGTTTGGGATGATGATTAAGAAAACACACACATCAATAATAAGACCTTGGCTATTTTTGGTGACTCTTGACATGTTTGAAAACACTTGTAAACATGCACGATCCTAGGCTAGCAAAGACAATATTTGTTGGATTCCCACTGTGGATAAATCTGAGCCGCACTTATTCAAAGTGGATATCTTAGAAGTTTGGTGGCACTGGCTCCCCCTTACATGACACACACTTCTTGGGTGCACCAAATTTAGAATTCCCAAAGGCCCAAAGATCTCAAGGAATTTGCTATCTCAACTTTGAACTGTGAGAATATGGGACAACTTCAGAGGTCTGACCTCTTGTGCCAGCAAGTAGAAGGATTTTGGCCACTAAATAAAGGTTATTAATCAGTGTTTCAGGATATACTGGTGTCTATAGATGTGGTGGTTCACTCAATTAAGAGGCCTCCCTGCCCTTAGAGAGGGGTTTCACGCATCACAAGGATACTGAGGGAGACATCCGTTGGTATAGAACAATGACACCAGGTGATTGATGACTTTCGTCACAACCACGTTTATTTGTATAGCGGGCTGAAATAAAAGCACCGCTTGGGTCATTCCCTCTCACAAATTGAGAGGCATACCCTCTAAAGGTACAAAAGCAACACAAGTAAATGTTTATGATTTCTAAGTTCATACTAAGATGCGAGGAGAGAGCATACACATTTACTTGGTTACACTAGCACATGTTCATTGACCTTTAGAAAATAAATGTGTGGTGTGATAATGAAAGTGTTGAGAGATGCTTTTGATTCCCAAGATCACATAACATCTAAGGGAAGAGCGTACACACCTCACAACACAAACAAGATCACTAAGAAAAGCAGACACTGATTCATTTTAAGCCCCAAAATTAAAGTGTTCCTATGATAACCAAGCATATGCACATGAAAATGAAAGGAACCTTGCATCAAATGTATTAGTAGTTTTAGTTTGATTTCTTTTCCCAGCAAGAAACACAAGTTGTAAATTAGACATTAGTAGCATAGAATCTCCATGGCAATGCAAAAAAAATGGAATACCAAGTAGATGCCCTATTTTATAAGCCACCAAGTTGAAAAGGTCAAAAAAGAAAATCTGCAAAATATCTAAAAATATTGATTAGTCATAGAAAAATAAATAGTGGTGTCAGAAAATTTAGGAAATTTTATGCACTTTTAAAAAAAATTCATGAAAAAAGGATCAAATTTGCATGAGTTATAAGCATTTGAAGTTTCAAACTAAGTTTGACTTTGACCAAAAAAATATCTCATAACACTATACCATCACCTAAAACTGACCTCGCCACAATGAAGCTAGGCGAGTCAGCTTCACAATGCCACTCATTTCATGAAATTTTGATATCATACACAAAAGTTATGAATGTTTGAAAAAAACTACCTATTTTGGCATGTGGAGGCAAACAGGGGTCTGGTTGACTGTTAAGAAAAAAACCGCTAGTTGTTATCTTGTTGGTAGTCACATGCCAACGGTCACAGCTAGCGGTTATCTAGCAGTTAGGGTTATTGTTTAGGGCTAATGGCTTAGGATAGCCCCTGGTTGCCCATATGATCAAGGGTGTGACCCAAGCTTAAAAAAATACACGACACTAAGAGCTTAAAAGCCCTGTGCCATATGACCGAGACCCAGCGTGGAGGGGACGAGAGCCTTAAACTAGCCATTGAGCTATCGATAGATAGATATGAGGAGTCAAGATGTCCTAGGCAGAGAAATGTGGTGGAGGGGCTATTGAATGGCGGCGACCATGAAGATTCAAGTGGTGATTGTGAAGATTCAGGGGGCGGAAAGGTTTCAAGTGGACAATGGTGGCGTTAAGGGGTTTTGGCAGTGTGGTGTGGGTTCTTCGATTGGTAGTGCTTTTACAATTGGTGGCAACAGTAAGGTTTAGATAGGGGCAGCGACGGTATTTGGTGGTGGCGACATGGCTTTTACACAGTGGTTGCCACCAGAAGTGGTATAGTGTTTCACGTGGGCAATAGGGTGTTAGGAAATCAAAAGGGGTAGTTAGGGTTTTATGTCAACGGAAGAAATAAAACCAAGGGGTAGATAAGGCAAGGGTCGCAGGAAGTTGTAACAGTGGAGGCGACAGGTAAATTTGTAGAGGTGGTTGGTGGCTATGCTAGATTTTGACTAGGCAAAAGAATATATAGAAGGGGTGCCACAAGGGTGGCGACCAGAAGGCTAAAGGGTTTTTGAGTGGCTGATAGGTGTTACCTTGGTGGCGACATGTATTGCAGTGGCGACCGGGAGTATTCGAGGGTGGTGACTACTCAGTACAACATTACCTACAACAAATAAAAATCAGCCTACAACAATATTACCTCCAACAAAAATTTCCCTATTAATCATGCACACATCAAAATACTTGAACAACAATAGAAACATAAAACAATGTAGATGGTATGGCAGGTCCGTATGGTATGGATCTATACAGTACAGACCTACAACCTAATTTTTTTTCAAAAAAATTAAAAAAAATTGCAGTGAGCGACATGGGTTGAATTTATAGTCATTTTTCATCGAAAGGGCCTCCCAAACTCAATGGTGAGGTCCATTTGAGCCCAAGAAGCCACCTGCAAAAGTTGAGTTGCTAAAATTAAAAAAAATGTTAGATTTTCTTTGTTTCATGCCAGGTTCACCTTTTGTTGCTAGGGAAAAACTAGCTAACATGCAAAAATTAAACTACAGCTAACCCTAGCTCCCAATGGAGTGAATTCTAAGCTATGAATCAATCAAACAAACAAGAAACAAACACAAATTCGAAGCTAACTAATTACTTCTCTCCATTGTCCTCCTTAAACTTGCATTATTGTTCTCATATTTCCAAGTTCATGCAACCATCTTGAGAAGCTCATGTGCGTGATTAGAAAGATATTGAAGATTGTTCAGAGATGAGAGAGATTTCTAGGACTAAGAAGATGAAAATGAAGCTGGATGAGGTGTTTTATAGAAGATCCTATTTGAATGGAGGGATATGATTGAAAGTTGACTTTGGAGGAAAATGGAGGGTTGAGATCAATTAGGGTTTCCCTCCACTAGAGGACAAAAGACAATTTAAAATTGGGAGAAATGGTGAGGTGTAATGTGATTCAAATTAAATAAATTTATCTAATTTATTTAATTTATTGAAAGGATGCATGTGAAATGGGATTTTGGTAATTAGGTGATGGTGTATTTGTTTGAATTAATTGAGTGTAGAGGGACATTAGGAAAATAAATGATTAAATAATTAATTAATTAAAATTAGTTATTTAACCATAGAGGAAAATTAGGGAAAATAGTAGGATGTGGCAGAAATTAGGGTTTTGCAACCTGAGGACACTTTTAGGTGTCTACACCTTCAAACAACAAAGCCAAATATTGTAATGTAGTGGCTTTCACTTTCTCCTTCTGACAACCCTAATCAACAACATGGTTTGTCCTTACTCTAGTGACTCCAGAGAACATCTAAGTTACATCTTATCATTTGAAACTTGAACCATGCATACCTTTCACCTATATCCAACTATCCTCCAAGCTATAAGATCACATCTTTAAACATGGAGAAAAGAGAAGCATTATACTATCTCTTTGCAACTACAACAACACTGTACCATTGTCTTCACTCTACTAGCTCTGGAAAGCATGATAGTAAATTTTATGCTTTGAAATTTGGATCATGCATACTTCACACCTATCTCTATCTAAATTCCAAACCACAAGGCCATATCTTCAAATGCAAAGGAATGTGAAGCATTCTCCTGAGCTTCTTTAGTGCAACTTGTTATCCATTAAAACCTTGTACACTTTCCTTCATAAATTATGAAATGCATTTCATTAAGAGACAATGAATGAAGAATTACAACACCATAGACAACAATCACAGTTCTTTTTTATCAAAAATAAGAATATTCATGTTATCACATCCTTTAACCTAACAAATTTCACCTGTCCATGAACTTTAGAAGATAAGATACATTGTGTACAGATGATGTTGATCCAACAATATACTCAAGACTTTCATCACCATGTCCTTCACCTCACAATTCTTCTAATCATCACTCCTTTGTCTACTCCTTTGATCACTTACTCTTTTGACATCACTGATCACCACTTTGTTGACATTAATGACAACATATGCAACAATTTTCAAAATATGTAAGTCTAGAAAATATTATGACATAAAGCATAAATGTACCCTTATATTACCATGTGAAGGGAACATAGGCTTCAAAGGATTTCCTATGCACCATTGATGAACCCTTACTAGTTATATGCAAATATATAAGCAAGTAGGATAACTAAGGCCTTCTAAAAACCTCTAGACAATTCCTAACATATCTACCCTATCCCAAGAGTCAAATTTTATATAAATATGAAGAAAATAACCTTATATGATGTCACAAAAATCACATATTCACTCAAATCCAAGTTTGCACATTTCCTTTTAATTTCAAACATTTAAACAGATGTATTAATTGAATAAAATCATTCCATGCTACCTAGACAATAGTAGGAAAACACATTTATAAGCATAGATCACATAGATAACAAAGATGGGGTATTCTCAAGAATTTTTGATATCTCACAAGACTATGTAAGTGCCTAAAATTTGTATAGGTATACATGACAGTCCAATCATATTGATGATTTAGTTTAAAACCAATGCAGCATGGTTGTCTTAAATGTTTTGACATTGATGGAAGCATTTTCTCAGTCTCTAGGACCCAACCATGCTCTTTTCTCATCCACCCTATTAGTAAGATATAGAGCATACAGGAAAGTCGACCGAAGGAGACTACACATTATGTGGAGGCCAGAGATGACATAAGACACATCCCTAGATATAATGGATATAGTATATAGATAGAGATAGGAGATAGTAGAATGTAAGGAAGCATGATAGGAGAATAGGAGTATACTTTGATGTAAACAATGACATAGAAGTCATGTATGTAACTAGGGAGACAAAGACTTAGATCTGCCAAAGGATGGACCAATGATATGTACACTTGATTGTTGTTAGTACATATATAAGGAGATCTCTTAGTATCGGGTAACTCTGTGTGTTATCTTATTTTGGTGTCTATGTAATGCTTTGTTTAGTTATTCTTTATGTTTTGTTTTCAATCTCTAGCTAGCTGACCAGGGTATAAATTGACTACAAAGACTTGACTAAGGACCGCATCTCTAGACTAGTATCTCCTCTACATTTCTTGTTAACATTTGGTTCCATTGTTAGGACCCTGAAAGAAGGTAGTTAAAGATTGAAAGGGAAAAACATCTGAAGAAATAGTGGAGAGTTCTAGAAAAGATAAAAGGTGAGGTTGACGGGTAAAATTTTCAAATTGTGGAGGAATTATTATCTCCTTAAGTTTCTACCTTTGTGAGAGGGGGCAGGCACTTAAGGGGATGCCAAGTGGGAAGGGAGTAGGGTCCACAAGGACCTTTCAAATGATGTGACTCTTCAAATAAGGATTCCATGGGATATAAGAGGACTAATGGAACATTGAATCAAAAAAATCCATGGTGAAAGGGGAGAAGCAGAGGAAAAGAGAGATTGGCAAAGAAATCAGAACTAGTATGGAGATAAGTAGAGAAGAGAGGTTGAAGCAAACTCAAGAAAGACAAGAATGTTACCGCAGAAGAATGGAAAGGGCACAAATGATGGAGGAAGGAGGGATAATAGAAGCTATGGAGGAAAATACAAGAGAATTTGAAGAGCGTGCCACTGAGGGTGCTTCTAGAAGGAAGAAGACAAGTATGTAATGAAGGATGTTGTTGAGTGCACCAAGGAGGGTGCTATTGGAGAAGAATGCAGAAGGAAAAGAGAAGAAATAGGTGAACTAGGGTTTATGCCGCAGACTGCCAAAATTGAATTAACACTGAAGATTTTGAAGATGGATGAGGAATATATGGAGGAGTTAATTTACCGAAGCATAAAGGAGATAAGGGAAGGAGGAGAAGATGTGATAAATATTAAGAGGAGTTTTGAGGGTTTTGTAAGATTATTTGAATCATCATTGGATGCCAACATGATGTCATTCGCAAAGGAAAGAGAATCCCTTAATTTGAAGAGACAATATGAAGAGACACAACCCCTGGACCATGAGTCACCTTGAGTGCCATATAAAGTCAAGAAATTTTCAATAGAAAAGAAAGATATTCAAGAAAACAAGGAAGCAGAGAGAATAGCATCTAGATCTTGAGTAATTTTGCAGAGGTTTTAGGAGAGGAGTACTTTGAGATCTGACTACAAAGAGATAAGGGAAGAGAATGGAAACAAGTTGATAGAAGACAACATAACCGAAGGAGCAGACCGAAGGAAACTCACCGCACAATACCGAAGATTGCGAGAAGATCAGTCATGGATATTCCTATCAAGCTACCAATGCTTGAGAAGGACACTGCTGAAGCAGTTGAACATAGTTTTGTACTAGAGTCACTTTACAACTGGAAGCAAGTAACAAGAGATGAAATCAATCTATTTAACTTTATAGGCACCTTGCAGAATGAAACATTGAAGTGGTATAGGAAGACATACCCAAATAGTGACAAGGATTGGGATGAGATCAAAAAGACATTTTTGGAAAATTTTGGAGTTTCGGATGTTCTGGCAGAAGGGGTAAGTAAAATGAGAGATTTTATGCAACTGGACAAAGAATCAATAAAGTATTTGATAAAATATTCAAGGAGACAACTAGGAGATTGGAGGAACCACTGACTAAAAAATAAAGATAGAATGGTTTATTTTCTGAATAAGCCCTAAAATAAGGTCATCCTTAGATGGAAGAATATTTGAGACATATGCAAAAGCAATAACACTAGCCTATCAGATAGAGTCTCAATCTTGGCACAGACAAGATAAGATGAAAGAAAACTTAGAATTGGAAACGCTGAAGTTGGAATTGGAGCAATTGAAGCTGAGGCAGGAGATATTGGTTAAACAGGAGGAGAATACACAAAAGTAAAGACCTAATAATTGGTGTTCATATTGTACAAGAGAAGGCCACTTGAGAAATGAATGCCCTAGGATGAAAGGTGAAAGATAAGTTGCTGAAATAAAAGCAGACACAAAGTAACAATGCAAACAACCAATTTAGTATACTATAGATTATGTAGAGAATAGGATGACCATGAAACACTGGAATGCCCTTCACAAAAATTCTGGAGGAAAAGAGACTTTGTTAATGAAGAAGATGAAGCATGGTATGGTGGAAACACTACAAATTTTGTGGAGAGCTGTAACATGACATATATGAAAGAAAGAAACTCATATGATCATGACTATATGAGCAGCTAAATTGGAGAAATCAGAGGAATGTCAATACAATACAAAATTTAAATTCTAGCGGTCCATCATATGGAAATAGTTATAATAATGATGACAGAGAATGGTTTGGAGGCTACAGACGAAGAGTCCATGGAAGAAGTCAAAGAAGGAGGGAGGATGTAACATGCTTCAATTGCGGTAAGTTAGGACACTTTGCTAATGAATGTTGGGTTGAAAGGAAAACACATTGTTCATTTTGTAATAGCACAGAGCATGATTTATTCTCTTGTGAGAGAGCACACCAATATTTTTGGAATGCACAACCATAATCTAAGAGTGATGAGTTACAGAACTTAAATGGTCAAAAAGGAGCGAGGATCATAAGAAGGGCACCAAAAGATCAAGGAGAAATAACTTTCCAAAAGAACAACAAACAGGAGATAGACATATCTTCAACTAAATCCACAGAAGAAGAAGAGTACTACCAGAGAAGCACACCAAAACATATCAGAAAAGAGAGAAGGAAAAGGAAGGAGAAAGCTGCAGTAGTGACAAGACAAAGAACAAATACCAGAAGACATTATATCATTGAGATTGAAGAGAAAGACAGTGAGAAGGATGAAGAATTTGTTCCTACTAAGAAACAACATGAAGAAGTGGTGAAGGAGGCTAAACAAACAATAAAAAAGAAACAAGAAAAGGAAAATCAATACAAGCAGTTTTTCACAAAAGGAGAAGTGGATGCTCTCAAGTAGTTAGCCCAATTGACACAACAACATAGACTCATTGAGAAACTGAAGCAATTCTCTAAGTATTGGAATAAGGAACAAAATCAAAAGAGTCAACTTTAGAGGATGGGAAGGACAGATCGAGAATGGAAGACAAAACCACTGATGGTGGATGTTCATATTAACCACAGGAAAGTCTGGAATGTCATGATATATTTGGGAACAGATGTCAACATGATCACAAAGAAGCTATGGGAACAATTAGGAAGACCTAAGCTATTAGAAACAACTTACATTATAATCTTGGTAGATGGATCTAACATGCAAACAATGGGAACATGGAAACAAGCGAAAGTTAATCTAATCGAGATCAAATATGTCTTAGATTTCATTGTGGTAGCCATGAAGGATCAAGGAGAAGCTTTCAATGCACTTTTGGGCTTGAGATGGTTTGTAGATGCAAATGGTGTCATAGACTCCTAGAAAGAAGAGTTATCATTTGCCAATGAGAACAAAGTTGTCAATATCCCTTTGGGATCATCAACAGAGGAAGCATATATAGAAGAAACTAATTAGGATAAAAACAGTGATAAGGATGTAAATAATCTCTATACAATTACAAAGTTGGATACAGAGGAGACAACATAAGAGCCTAATTCTGAGGGAGAAATGGAGATAGAGGATGATCACTATAATACAGATAGTGAGGCTCAATTTTAGAAGCTTGGATGAGAGAAGAACTGGAACTAAAAACAAGGAAAATGGTGGCCTATCGGAGCATTTGCATGATTAGGATCAACAAGAAAAACACACCGCAATCCTTCATAGTTCATCTAAACCCATCGCAAACCATTGGTGACACAGTAGGGACAGACAAGAAGCTTATATCTCAAAAATATCACCAATTGGAGAAAAGAAAATAGATAAATTGACATACCAAGATGACTGGATTACCACAGATACACATATAACAATCACAACCAAAGAGGAAAAATAAAGGGAAAAAGAATGCAAGAAAAACATTGGGGAGAGGTCACTTAGGATACCAAATCACCAGATCATCAACCTTTAGAAGAAATAAATCGATTGTGGAAAGATTCTACCATGACAACACACTATATCAAAGCCTAGTCGCTAATGAGGAGCAAAACTTAAGTTATAAGGAGAAAAGAAATAAAGTAATGAAAAAAAAAGAATAAAATAGATAAGTGGGAAAAAATAGGGTAAAACAACAATGTATTTAACCCTAATCTCACTAAGAGAACTTCACTTTGCATTCATATTTTGGTGAAATCAGAGCTCCAAGAGAAGAAGCAAGCGGTGCATTTAGCATTAAAGAGAAGAAGCACATGGACAACTAAAAAATACACAATGGCGACTCCTGAGCTGATCAACATTATACACAAGCCTTGACCAAAGTTCAAGAAATATCCTTGGAAAGCCCTAGAGGTGGATCCAGATGGTGCATTCTTGAATGTACTGACAGATGTGGTACATACAAAGGATTTACAGAAATATATTCATAACATGTCAGAAGAGATCAACCACATGAAATTTGAAGAGTTAAGGGGCACACGGCTGGGAGATGCAGGGTATCTACTAGAGTATGCAAACATACAGACAAAGAAATCATGTATATGTAAAGACTATCCCAACTTCACGGATGCCCATGAATGGGTAAGGATCATCCTAAGTAGAATACATGACGAGTTCATATATATAGACAAACCCTATAGAATAACAAAGGAGGCTATTAGGGAAGTAATATGTGTTGGGAAATAGGTGTTGTACACCTTGCATAATATTGTATTATTTTATCCACTTGTATAAGTTGTATGTAACATTGGGTTAATTATTTTATGTGCATGGGACACATATAGTAATTAATTGTTTATTTGTATTATTTAATTGTTGGGAAAAAACATAATACCAAAAATTAAATGAAGGGTCAATGGTTTTGTGTTACCCATGGTTTTGGGACACATAGTTTTCTCAATGTATTTGTGTGAGCTTGAATTATTAAAGCAAGCACAATATTATTATTTGATGTTGGCTAATTCATTGTTGGTGTACGAGAGGTTTGTGAGAGGCTATCATTGTATTAGGCTCTCTCCTGCAAGTGCAGTTTGTGAAGCATGACATGGGATGTGTGGATTCATGCTTGGACACAATGGAGGATGCATTGGAGGTGCTTGATGGTTCAGAGGTATTCATGGAGACTCATGGAATGTATTGTAATTTCTTATTGCTGAATAATACATATGAGTGTGGATGCTTTTGGAGGCTAGGTTTTCTCTCTTGAGTGTTTTACCAGGGTATATCTTGTGTTCTTTCTTTTTTCTTTTCATTTGATCTTTGCATTATGGTTACTTGTGTGCATCATTTTCTACTTATGGGTTATGTGGAATTGGTATTATTAGACCTACAAATTCCTAACATGTGGCATTAGAGGGCCATGTTTGTAGTTGTGGGAGGTGTGAGCTCCCTAGATTTTTTTAACCCTTGTGTGTAGATTTGGTGCAAATTGGAAGACATGGAAATGCATGACAAATTTGGGACAATATAGGAGGGTTTTGTGCAAGTTTTGGTTTGCAGATATGAGGGATTTGGGGTTGTAGACTTGTGTTTTTTGCAGATCTGGGTTTATAAATCTGAGTTGGAAAAAGGGAATGGCTACAATGAGGGCTTGAAGGAGAAATTTTCACAAATGATCTCCTAGAAACAAATGGACATCGCCATTGGATTCAGGAGGCCCGAAAGATGAAGATTGATATAAAATTTGACCTATTTAGGTCACTGGAGAAAAAAGAAAAAAAAATTGCCCCCTCCCTAGTTCAGTTGTACGACCATATGGATCTACAGGTATGCCTAGTTTTAAAAAAAATTATCTTGCACAATGGTTTTTCTATAGTTGAAAAGAAAAAATTAAAAAAAAAACTATAGAAAGGATTTTTTTAAATCAAGATATATATATATAAATTTAATGGCAGGGGGATACACAAATCGCCCCTCGTACCATGGCCCTACACTTGGTACAACGTGACAAGGTTGGTCGGCTCCCTATCACTGGCCAGCTAAGCCATGGACGATAGGCTTTAAGGCCCCCAATTTGGACTACTGGACTGATAGGCCCGACCAGCGGCAACCCTTTGGGCATTAAAATTTTTTTCACAACAAACAAAATTTTTAAATCAGACTTAACAAACACTAAACCCTTTTTAAAATGATGGTGGGGTCTGTGCATGCAGTGGGGGTATTGAAGACATTAAAACAAATTTAAACCTATTTTGAAATCTGCCCAGTCAAAGTCATCACCAACTATATGCCCAGTTAGTGCCACCTACACAATGATGACACCAACACTTATGTCATGCCACATCAACGGTATGGACAGGGTCCTACCAATGGTGCCCCTTTAGCCATGAGAGGGTGTTTTTCTTCTAGGAGGCATAACTTTCATCCACGATATCATTTTTTTGACTTCTTATAAGCTTCGAAAACGTCTCTCTAAGCACTATGTAGCGGTATAGGTTTGGTCACCATATTTTTCTATTAGTGTCAGAATTTGGTTCCTGGATCTAGAAATTGATTCGAGACAATTTTATGCTCATAACTTTTGCATACGAGATCAGAATTTCAATTTTGGATAGGCATTGGAGAGATATTACAGTGTACTATAGTTTGGATTGTGTAGATTTTTAGTCTGGTGTGTAGAGAGAGTTTGGTACTTGTTTGATCACTTGTAGGAGTGTGAGATTCGGGGTACGATTATGAGTGATTCAGATGGTTTTTTTTGGGTACAAACTTGTGGGAGTGCATTTTGTTATGAGAACATTAGCATGGTATAGCAGGTTTTTAGATTTGATACTTCCAGATACAAGTTTACAGGTGTTTTTAGAGTTTGGACTTTGATGGAGACAAGTACACATGTTGTCTTTTGGCTTGAGGACATCGTTGATACACGTGTGAGACTAGGAGTCTCATTTCAATGGGAGTTGAGTACATGTACAACGATGATGATGATTATGGCGTCATGGATATGTAGGTACACCTTTGTATTGGTACGACATGATCATGTATGCGATTGACAAGTATGGACTATGATGTTCAACGATTCATGATTACAAGTGGTGTTGTGGTGTTATTTTAGGAGGTTGTTCTTATCTCCTAGATGCTTGATTAGTTCCTTGACTATGGTTACTCATTTGTGGGCTTGATGGAAAATTGAATCTAGCATTGATATGGTGTTTTAGTCTTGAAGTCTACAGGTTATCTTCTTTGATATCTCATTTTGCATGTTGCTAGTGTGATGATGAGTTTGCATGCTACATTTGTTTTGGATCTATGAGTTATGTAGTTTTGTTGATTAGCTACCCCTTGACTACAGTGGGATGACTTGGATGTGGACTATCTATATCTGTGAGATTGATTCAGTGTTTATGTAGACTTTATTAGTTGGCCTTGTCTGTGATCATTTATACATTGGTATGTTGCATTGGGGTGAGAGGATGGATGATTAGAGTACCTAGATAGTCAGTTATTGGGACTTATAGCATGTTTATCATGATGTCATGGATAGCTTGGATACATGGTTTTATGTGAGCTTTTGACAGTGATGGTTTTATCTTCTTGGATTGGAGATCATGGTTTACTCAACCATTTGGGAGATGTTGATGTTATAGCAGGATTCCTTGATTGTGTTGGGGCCATGGATAATCTTCATTTTGGAGATGGTTACTTTGTTTCCATGGATAGCTTAGTATCACAATTTAGTGGAAGCTTTGGCAATATTGTGGATTCATCATTTATGATCAATGATCTTCTGTAGTGGATGTTGGTGTCATGGAGGAGCTCTTGGTAGTGAGAGTTCTTTGAAATTTTGAGTTCTGTTGATAGGAGATGGTTGTCTTCATGTGATTGGAGATGTTGATCCTTTGTTTAGAGGTGTTGATATTTTATCTTGATGGACTATTGATTGTGTATTAGAGTTTTGACATGATACAGGTTCTCTTGAGACAAGATGTATGCATCAGTGCATGTGATCACCTAGGAGGAGATGGCTAGATCATGATGTCATGATAGGCTTCTTGATTATGCAGATGTGCAGTAGGAGCATTAGCAGTGATCTTGTTGGTTCTCTTAGTATTGAGTACTTTGTTCATTTTCTTGAGAGCTTCATGACAGTACGATGTTGCATTTGGATTTTAGCATGGATTGATCATGGAGGTTCTCATGGATACTTGGAGACTTGGGTGAGGCTAGAGTTCTCTTGGGATTAGAGACACTTGTTGAGACAATTACTCTTTGGAGGTTTCAACAGATAGACCAAGGAGCCTTACACCTGGATATGAAAATTAGTTCATTATGGACTTTGAGGAGAATGTTCTTGGAGAGAGTCATTGTGGCTTGGTGTATCCTGGAGGAGCATTCTCATTCCCCACTCTTGGTCAACTCGACAATTTATCATCTATGAGGTATTGCCCATCCTTTTAGATGCATTTTTATTTATGCTTTATCGTCTCATAGATATAGATCTTGAGCTATGGTTATTGGTTTTGGAGAGTTCATTTGAGGGATGTTAGCATGGTTATCTCCTTGTTCATATGGTTTGATTTATGATGTTCATTATAAGGAGTTTATGAGAAGTGATTGGGCTTATTCCTAGTTATGGAATGGTTATGAGTTTGATCTACCTTGATTAGAGAGGCTTACATCCATGTTGGTTACATGTTACATATGTTCATTTGATCTATGAGATGGAATGGTTGGGTGTTGTTGAGGCTTTTCATTTGGGGTTGTAGAGGAGATCATACTTGACACAACTCAAAACTTTGAGGTGTTTGTAGGACATTATGATTTATAGGGTTTTCTCTCTTTGTCTTATGGATACTTCCTGGAGGATCATGTTGATATGGTTGGACTTGGGAGAGTTATGGTGACATGTGATAGAGTATGTAGAAATTTATCTTGCATGTGTGGATCATTGTAATTGTTCTTGATACTACATTGGCTTGTTGATCAGCCACACCTTGGTTTGAGTGTTGGTTGATAGACTTGATATGCCTTTGATCTATTTTTATATTTGACATTACCCATGTAGTGGGAGTTCTTGGATGTATGTGTTATTCATTGACAAGTTTTATACATGGCGCTTGTGATTGCAGTATATGGGTTGGATATGTTGTTGACATGAGTTTATTGATGTTGTTGATACCTATGAGGTACAGATGGTTGGATGTATTAGCATATGATGTGGGTGCTATTTCCAGTCATGTGGGTTTTTACCTTTGACAACAACTTGGAGCCTTTTTGTTATCACTTGGATTTGATGCTTTTGTTCTTTGGATTGGTGCATCTTCACCTTGGCATGTTCCTTTTATTCCATAGCTAGCATGTTGGAGGATGAGAGGAGTTCTTGCTTGAGATGGTGATCACTTTGATTTTATTGTAGGTATCAAGTGATGGTGAACAAAAGCATGCTAAAGATTCATGTGATTTCATGTTTGCTTATGATGATGTATTTCATTGATTGACCCTTATGCAATGTATACAACAAGTGGGAGAATGTTAGGAAATAGGTGTTGTAAACCTTGCATAATATTGTATTATTTTATCCAATTTTATAAGTTGTATGTAACATTGGGTTAATTATTTTGTGTATGAGACACATAGAGTAATTAATTGTTTATTTGTATTATTTAATTGTTGGGAAAAAAATGTAGTACCAATAATTAAATGAGGGGTCAATGGTTTTGTGTTACCCATGGTTTTGGGGCACATGGTTTTCTTAATGTATTTGTGTGAGCTTGAATTATAAAAGCAAGCACAATGTTATTATTTGAGGTTGGCTAATTCATTGTTGGTGTATGTGAGGTTTGTGAGAGGTCGCCATTGTATTGAGCTCTCTCCTGCAAGTGCAGATTATGAAGCATGGCATAGGATGTGTGGATTCTGACTTGGGCAAAATGGAGGATACATTGGAGGTGCTTGATGGTTTAGAGGTATTCATGGAAACTCATGGAATGTATTGTAATTTCTTATTGCTGAATAATACATATGAGTGTGGATGCTTTTGGAGGCTAGGTTTTTCTCTCTTGACGGTTTTCCTAGGGTATATCTTGTGTTCTTTCTTGTTTGTCATTTGATCTTTGCATTATGGTTACTTGTATGCATCATTTTCTCCTTATGGGTTATGTAAGATTAGTTTTATTAGACCTACAAATTACTAACAACAGGGTTAAGTGTCGTAGGGACCCTATAGGAAATGGAAGCTATCAGAATAGATCAAGTGAGGGAGCTGATGGGAGCTACAACAGACATGAGAAATATGCATGTGAAGGACATCACAAATATGGGGGCAAAGTATGCCACAATGGGCATTGCTTACAAATTCTATTACGCCAACTAAGAGGGTTTGACCATAGCAATTGCAATCCAAACTGTCTACCAAATGGTGAAAGAAGGCAAGGATTTTGACCTTTCCGAGGTAATGCACCAACAAATCTTGGAGAGCCTACAAAAGGCTAAGGATTCTAACTATAACTTCCAGTATGGTACTCTAATCATTTGCCTTGCATTTTATTTTTTGAATGAGCTTACGAGGTACAAGGGGAATCAATGGAAACAAAATATACCAATAGGGTTAGAGGTCAAATGACACATAGCTCAATTTTTTGACACAAAAGCATATAGTGCCACATATTGGGGTGTTTTCAAAACCCTACAAGAAGAGATGAGGGCAAGGGATAGAATCCCTTAAGGAACAATGAAGAAATACATAAAAGATATCACATTTTTGGTGGATAAGGCCTTTACATACATGGAGGCAATGGAGCCGAGAACAACATGGGTACCTCAATTACCCTATAAGCTAACTGCGGCCAAAACTGATGCTTATGAAAAACATTTACTAAGCAAGACAAAAGATACAAGTGCAGATAAATTCAGCACTTACTTAGAAGTTATGGACAAACAACATAAGAAGCACGTGGAGGAACATATTGAAAAACACAAGGGAACACTGTATAAATAGTGGGGAGTTCTGGAGAAAGGAACTACCTCAGCTCCCTTGCCTACTAAAGAGGCTCTGATAGTAAGGAGATCAAAGAGGACAACATAATAGAGACCATCAACCTCTACTATGTCATCTAGAGGGAGAGCAACATCAAAAGTGGTATCAAGAATGAAGAAGAACATAGAGAAGAAAGCCCCCCGAAAAAAACAACAAGCAAAAGGAATAAATCTCAAGACATCTCAGAGGAGATTGAGTCAGATGAAGGAGAGGAGTAGGAGTCAAAGTTGGAAAGAAAGAAGAAATCAAATACAAACTAGAGGAAGAATTGACAGGAACAAGAAATAGAGGAAACAACACAAGATCTCTATAATATGGAGGTATTGATGAATGCCATGGAAAATATAAGTATGATGAAAGAAACTACTATTTTGTATGAAGATTCATCTGTAGAGAATAAACAAGTGATATTTTACTTCTATGATACAATATATGAGGGATAAGAAGAAAACATTAGATGAAATACTGGAAGAATTCTCAGAGAGCTTAATAGAAGGATTAAGGGAAAGGAGAAATAAGGCACTCCAATTGGAGGAAAAAATAAGGAAAAATGCCATCAATAGGCTCAGTGACACATTGTAACTAGAAGAGAAGAATAAATTGATACAACAACAAGCTATGGAGTTAAGGAGAAAATAAAGAGTAGACACCCTCATGAGTGGAAATAAGAAAGAAGAAGAGAAAATACAAAAAGGAACAAACAAAGTAGCAAAAAAGATATACCAAGCTATCAAAGATCAAGAACAACAACTGGCACCTTCACCTTTGCATAACATTGAGATACTGGCAGGAGGAGAGAATAGAGTAGGGGACAGTTTGTCAAAAGCTCTAACACAAGGAATACCTCCTCTAGAGAACACAAGGATGGAGAAGAGGAATACAAAACAACAAACAGAGAACCTAGAGGATAAAGAAGATGGAAGAGAGGAGAAAACAGAGGAACACAAGAAATTAAAACAAATGAATATTTTAGAGGCCTCCTCATCCTCAATTGAGTAGATCAAATAATCTTTGGAACAACAGAAACAAATAACACCCATTTTGACCCCACAGTTACTACAATTACCGGTGGTAGATGGCCAAATAAACCTTGCCAGAATATCCCCACTATAGAAGGTACAATTGGGAGATGTGTTTCATTCCTCCACTAGAGTAGAAATATTGAAGCAACATGTGGAAGGGAGTGAACTCCTATAGGATGTGGTGGATACATTGGCCAAGGAGATGCTAGAGACACCTCTAGATACACCTTACCCTTGTCAGAACAACTGAAACAATTGACACATGGATTTAAGGATTATTCTAGCTAGATGGAGAAGAAGGTATCTGAACAACTGAACAAGAAACGATTAGTGGAAATGACGAATAAGTGTACCAAGGCACACACTCAGCTGAAAATACAGATAAAGAACATACAAAAAAGTATTGTGGAGGCTAATATATTATACAAGTTTTATTTAAAATGGCCACAAACAACAAAAGCACTCAAAGATCAAATGGATGCTCTAGAATTGCAGATTAGAAATGTGGCAGCCCAATATGACCCACTAGCGGATAAGGATGGAGTGATAAGAGCATATGTGGATACATTGCATAATCAACATCAACAGCTCCAAGATCAAAGGGATCAAATAAAGGGCCAAATAAAACATGTAAGGGAAGTAGTTAACCTGAGAATGGCTAATTTAACTAAAAAATTTTTAGAAACCAAGAAAACTACACAGTCTATAAAGATACTAAAAAATATAGAAGAAGCGAAGTAGACATGTATAAAAGTAGAAGGACAGATAGCTATGTTTTCTAAAGCCAAGAAGCAGTGGGACACTAGTCTAACTCAGTTCAAGTAAATCTATAAGACTATCCTACCTAGCAGTTGATTTTGCATGTCCTAAGGACAAGACATAATTTTGTAGGGGGGTTGATGTTAGCAGGATATAGAGCATAAAGGAAAGCCGACCAAAGGAGACTACACACTATGTGGAGTTTGGAGCTGACATAAGACACATCCCTAGATATAATAGATATAGTATATAAATAGAGATAGGAGATAGTAGAATTTAAGAAAGCATGATAGGAGAATAGGAGTATACTCTAATGTAAACAATGACATAGAAGTCATGTATGTAACTGGGGACATAGAGACTCAAACCTACTGGAGGATGGACCAATGATATGTACACTTGATTGCTATTAATCCATATATAATGAGATTCATCAGTACCGAGTAACTCTATGTGTTATCTTATTTTGGTGTCTATGTGATGCTTTGTTTGGTTATTCTTTATGTTTTCCTGTTAATCTCTAGCTACCTAAACAATGTATAAAATGAATACAAAGACTTGACTAAGGACCAAATCTCCAAATTGGTATCTCCTCTACATTTCTTGCTAACACTCCCTATTCTCCCACCTTGCTTGCACTTCTCGCTTATCATTTAAACTACATGTTTTACCCTTAAGTGGTGAGGTTGCCCGTTTAGCCTTGGGTTTCTTGGGCAATTCACCTTGGTTTCCCAAGCTATTTCAATTTTTCATAAGCTTTTCCAGGGTCACCTAAGTGACCTGCACTAATAAAGCCACAACTTTCCTTAATAAAAGTAGTGAATGGCATTTTTGGTTGGCACATGAAGCTTCGATTTCTAACCATTTTGCACCCAGTTTTGGACTTGATCTCAAGCCTAACTCTATCTTGATTGCACCTACCTCTGTCAATCCTTTAGTTCCCTCCTCATAATTGTGAATTTGAACCTAGTTATACTCCCCCAAATGGATTTACAAGAGTTCTTTTGTTGCTACTTGGGCAATGATCCCACAATAATGTGTCCCACTTTTTTGCATAAGTGGGATGCTCAAAATCAACATTTTCTAATTTGTGTCAATTATAGGGAACAAATGATCAAGAATTTAAGGATGATGTAAAGTAATGAGTTGTGGAGTTTTTATGTAGATTCAATCTATATATATTATTAGTTTTTTTAAATAATTACTTCTATCATTTTCTATTTTTATTCTTTAATCAATTTTTGTTTTTCTATTATTTTTTATTCAGTGACATTATTTTGTCATGCATAACTTTCACTACAAATAAAAAATTCTATGATTTATTGGAATTAGGTCATTGACTCCAATGTCTAGTACATGGATATTTTTTGGTTTTTTTTGTTAGATATTTTATTTATTATTAATTTTTAAATTAGTACAACAAAAATTTCAATCCTATATTATTCCATCACACATTTTTCTTAAATTATTTATCAAAATTAAATTTTTATTTTTTATTTAAACAAGGATATCTAAGTGGAGTGGAGTGCATTTTTTGAGATTTTTCTAACAATGTTTGTTATTTTTCTTAGTAGCTTGAATAGAGGTCATTGTTTTCTCATAATAGACCTACATTCACTATTAAAAAATTAAAAATATATAATATTAGAGAAAACATAATACTTATTATAATGTTTTGTAAAGTTAATACTAAGGGATACGTACCTACAAAATGGCATTTCCAAATGACTTCACTTGATCTCCCAAAAGGTGAAGAAAAACTACTTTTTTGTTAGTATTTTGATAAGTGTGGAGGAGACTCTATCTAGAGTTTGATTTAAGATGAAGGAGGTTCTATCGAAGGGGGTTTGATATAAGAGGGTTTGATCTAACCCCCTTGGATGGAACCTCTCTAGGCTTAAATCATTATTTTTTATAAAAAATATGTTATTGTTAAGTGTGAAAAAAGATGAATGATGAGACTAACATGCACACTAGATGAAACCCTCTTTCACAATAACATTCAAGGACAAGACCAATCCAAATCACTACCAAATGGAGGCAGACTTAGCTATAGATCTTGTACTTAGAAGTGCTATGGAAATATTAGATTTAATCAAGTACTTTTATCAAACCCTAGGTCGATAATGATCAAAGCCCTAGTTCTATGATGATCTAATTATAATAGAGGAGGTACAACAAATCTCCATAAACTAATTGTACAGGGAGGATCAAGAAGATGACAGAACATGTGTCCCATATGTGGAGGTGTTAGAGGACTATTTTGGGAGCGCCCAAGTCCTGAAAGGTGGAATCTTTAGAAATTGTAAACTAGAGAAATGCTATAGAGACTGACCTAATGCTAGATTTGAAGTCTGCTGAGACAAAAATGAGTAGGGTGCCAATGCCCAAGTCCTGCATAGAATATTCCCAAACTGTTGTCAGATCTTGAAACCCTGATCCTTTCCAAGTCTCCTATATCTTCATATTTTTTTGATCTCGCACCTGTAACCTACACACAAGAAAAAGAGAAGGGGTTTGGGGGTTATGGTGTTTAGGGACTTGCCTTAGTCGAATCCTAGGATAGCATTCAAGCTTCCCAACACCATTGACATATAAAGAGACCATGTCTTTACAGGGCAGAGGCTAAACACAAAATCAATGTGATGAAATCAAATGATGATGAACAACAATAATATCACCTATGTGATGAAATCCTTAGGATGTTGAAGGCTTTTCAAGTCATATTTGGGGGTTATGGTGTTTAGGGACTTGCCTCAGTCGAATCCTAGGATAGCATTCAAGCTTCCCAACACCGTTGACATATAAAGAGACCGTGCCCTTACAGGGCAAAGGCTAAACACAAAATCAATGTGATGAAATCAAATGATGATGAACAACAATAATATCACCTATGTGATGAAATCCTTAGGATGTTGAAGGCTCTTCAACTCATAAGGAGAGATAGATCTGATAACTTCAAACCTCCAAAAACACACACAATGACAATACAAATCTACTCTAGAATCACAATGAATGCTTTGAATGCTCTTTACTCCAATGCTTCAAGTTGGCTATCTCTATCTAGGTTCATAATTAATTAAAAAACACACTTATATATATTTTCCCGCTAACATTCATCAAATTAAACCAAAAGAGTCAACAAGGAGAAATTTTTTTAAAGGTCTTATGCCGACATACAATTAAATTTGCCCTGACCAATTAGGGAAGACTTGGGTGTGGGCACCCAAGTCTTGAGGCTCTTTTTTGGTTCGGGGTAAGATAAAATATGGGCCCCTTGTTTCCAATTTACATTGGTTGTGATAAATTTTGCATCAGGATGAATATTTAGAATGTATAATACATTCACAGGAACCTAGGAGTTAAACAAGGAGGTAAAAAGACATGTGTCCACTTTTACCTCCATAACATTTAGCCCCCACTTTAATGTGTGTATGATATTTTAATTAGTACATGCATTAAAGTATAGTAAAAGCATATCAAACACATCAGACACTAGAGAAAAGACACACCCTAAGTTTGGAGAACCATTTCTAGCCCCCAAGCTTAGGCAAGCATAAGAAAACACTTGACAGTCACACAAAACATAGAGAAGATAGGGAGGAAGCACACAATACATGAAGAAGACAATAAAAGGCATGTAATACATGGAGAAGGCATGAATGTAGTCATGCAGTACACAAGGTATACACAAAGAGAAGACATGATTAAACAATTATATAACTCTAACTAGGCGATGGGGGAATCTCATCACTACACGCCACCATCAAAAGCACACAAAACACACATCGTGGGGGGAGCTCATCGCTACATGCTGCAATAAAACACACGGCATGGGGGGGAGCTCATCACTTTGTGCTGTCACTAAAACATGCAAGGCACGCAAGGAATAGACATGGAATACATGAGTGTCATAAAGTATGTTGTCAACACACTATACATCTTAAACACATCAAACATGGGTGATGGGGGGAGCTCATCACTATGCGCCACCATCTAAGACATGACAAACACACCTGATGGTTGAGATATGCTACCACAACCACCAAAGACATGCTTAAGGGTCAATAACTCAAGATCCAACCCCACCTCTGCAAAGGACTTTTGAAAGGATGTGCAACCACTAAAGGGAATACACAATCTTGCCTTCTGCAGAAGATATTTCAAAAACATACAACCCCACCTACATCACAGAGATGCCTTATAGTGAAAAGGAAGCATGTGCACAAGGTATACAACCCCACTTGCATCACGAAGATGCCTTACAATGAAAAGGAAGCATGCCTAACATACAAAACAAAGTATACAACCCCACCCACATCACAGAGACACCTTATTGCAAGCACAAAAATGACACACAACCTGCATGAGGACCCCTATGATGATTAAAATCCTTGTCATGTACATGTAAGCATGAAATAATGTCCTTTAAGTAGCAGGCCTCTTGCCGATGTGTCCTCTTTTCTTGTGTTGTGTTGTTTCTTCTTTGTCAATTTCTCTCTCTCCCCGTTTGTGATGCTTTTCGACACTTGTTGTGACACTTGTTGAATTGCATTTTCTAGCTTTTGACCTTGCTCCTAAGCCTTGTGGGTGTCTTGTAGGTGAGTTTTCCCCTCTCCCCTATGTTTTTCATCTAGTGCACCTCCTAGAAGGCTTCTAGAGGTCTCCCGATCAATCTCTCACTTTCAATTTTCAGTTTCATCGAATGAATCCAAATCTCCCCCTATTATTTCTAGATCTCCCCCAGGAGATCCCATAGATGCAAGTGGAGATTTGGATTCTTCCACATGATTGATTTGTTTCTTGATGTAGAACCCTTCATTTTCCTCTCTTCTACCATCTCCTAGTATGTTTTTCTGCATCTGACCCTATCCAGCTCGGATCTCCCCCAGGCGACCCATGGTCACCTAGGGGTGACCCTGCTACCAAAAGGGTGGCCCTGCCATTTTTGAATCCATGGAAAAACTCAAGTTTTTCTCTCATTTTTGCTCTATTTTTTCCTGTTTTTCTCTCTGTTTGCATGGTTTTTGATCCCTAATATAGAGTTAACTATTTCATGCACCCACACATGCATAATTAACTCTATTTGATCTCAAATTAACTCTTCCATCAATCTCATGCATTCCCTCACCTCCATTTTCTCTCCAGTGATAAGCTATCTTTGCTTCATCACTCTTTGATCAATTGAGTTCACTGGGTAATCAATCTAGTTCACTCCCCAATCAATCCTTGTTAACTCTTCAATCAATTGAGTTAACTTCTCAATCAATTCCACCTCTCATCCTTTCTTCTAACCTATAAATACCCCTCACCTCTTCATTATTTTCCAAGTTGAGCAAGTTGGAGAATACTCTTCTCATCTTCACAAGATTTTTCAAGCTTCTTCGCAGGCCTTTGAGCCTCTTTCTTCATTTATTTCTTTATTTCTTTAGATTCAAAGATTTCATTGTTGCATAGCTTGAAAGCTCTTCCATAGAGGCAAATTCATTGTGCACACAACTCTTGCCAAATTTTTCTCTCCAACTTAGCATTCTAATGTTGTCACAGGATGAAGGTGCCTTTTCCTTTATTTGTTCAACCAAGCAACACTATGCTACTTCATTCTATGCCATTGTGCTCAATCCAAGCTCTCATTGAGCTCATACAAGCTTCATCAAAGCTTCTTTTTGCTTCTTTGGGTCATTTTGTTGTCAAGAGGATCACCTACTACCACAAAAGGATTCGAGGTTGCCTATCACAAGGATTACTGAGGGTAGTGGAGTCAACAAATCTTCATTTCTTCTAGGTTCCTTCATTGTTTTCTTTTAATTCATAGTAATTAGAGAATCAAATTTGCTCTTGGGAATAGTAAACCATTGCTTTTTCCTTGATAGTTAGATCTTGCATGTTAGATTAATTACTTTCATATTTCTAGATCTAGATTGTTAGAAGAAGCATTTTCCCTTTTCTTTAGAATAGATTGCATTAAAATCATCAAAAACACAAAAAACATAGGTTAACTTTGCATTAGAAAAGTCATATATGATTGCGCACATATTTCCTTTTCATAGATTAGAAGCACTTTTATTTCCAAAATATTCTAAAAAATACCAAAAAGAATGTTTTGCCTATCATTTAACTTGCATACATATAGATACCCTAGAATAGACAAAATTGTAAACCCTCAATTTCATCACAAGGTAATCACGGTTCAAACGATTCCAAACAAACCCTTGATTTCATCACAAGGTACTAACAAAGTCAAACCCTAGGTCAATACCCTAGATCTAGTTAACATTAGCAATTACATGATTTCCCCTATCTTGATTCATGAATGTGCTTAGGAGTGAGAGGAGAGTGGGTAAGGGCTATCTGTGATGAGATCCAAGAAATTCATCTATGACCACAACAAGAAATAGTTGTTCTACCACAAGGAGACCCATTTGTCCTCTTGGTATTAGAAGAAACTAGACAATGCCAGATACAAGAAGAACTCTTACAATACATACAAAGACAAAAGGACATGAATGAGAACAATCGCTTACCCACACAGAGGTGGAATCAAAGGAATCCAAACAAAAGGAGAGAAACTAGTGACCCTTCGGGTCATAGGGTTATCTCAACTACAACAACAATTGAATGAAACATACAACTAAGCACACAACAACAAGGGCCACAAAACTTGCCGACCCCTCTTCGTGAAGTCCAGCTCTCCAACGAGCCAGACCCCCACCATGTCTCACCTCCTCTCAATTGGCTAATTCCATGTGAGTGAGAGTGATGTGGCAGATCACCCCGTGGAAAGGAGGGAAGGGTTCGTGTGCATGCCAAAATCTGACCCGACAGCCCCAGGCAACTGGAGTCACGATTTTGAGCATACATATTTTGGTGAACCCAATGTGAACAATAAAAACTTTTGAGAGAGTCTCTTCACATTTTCATTGCATCATTAAAACAATTTGGGATGGATTTAAATTTAGGGGACATCCAACAGACACCCCACAACTTCTTGGTTTTTAACAACCCCACATACGAAGACATGATCATTCAACTTGAGGAAATCAAAACTTGTCAAGAATGCAAAACATATCAACATGACCAACTCATAACAAGCCAAAGGAAAATAGCTACCCAAATAGACAATGAGGTGAGCTATCAAAAGAAAATCTTACAAGAAGCTTGGGGGGCACAAAAACCTCCCCATGTAATACATCAAGATAAAAAGTACATGACATGCAAAGTGTCTTCAAAATGAACAAGTAGGGTTAGTCAATCCCCAACACAAAACAATCCATCTCAAAATTTTAAAACTCAAAGAATGGAACAAGCCTCACCTATAGGCCTTATAGACAAATTGGTCCAATGAATTAGGACCCTTGAAGCTAGAAATGGTTGTCAAAGAAAAATTCAAGAAAAAACTAGGGCACAAGGAAATCATTTCATTGATAAGATTGAATCAAACTAGGGGACAACACAAGATCCCTGTCATCCAAAATTCCATGAAACATTCAAGCCTCCCTTTCCCTCACAATCCAACATGACAAGTCTCCATGAAATAGGTTGGATGCATATGATGCAAAATCAACCACAAACAATCCCACCCAATCTTCAAAACATAAACATGACACCATCTAGTCATCCAAATTATTTAGGATATCAACAATCTAGCATACCCTTTCAACAAACACAACAAGCTCCACTTGAAGGGATAATATTTGGAGGAACAAAATCCTCTACACATAACTCCCTCCTAGGAACATACCTCGAGTATTTAAAGGAGCCTCTTGACTACAACATTCATCAGGTTATACTACCACGACCTCTCCCCGAGCTTCCAAAATTTAAAGGAGAGGGTGATCCTAACTCTCATATCAAGGCTTACATCATGGTAGTGTGAGAACTCCTTCCTTGGGATGGGCTAGAAGCAAAGATTTTTCCAAAGACTTTGGAGGGTATCACTCTAGATTGGTACTATCAACTTCTAGAAGCATCGATTCACTCTTTTAGGAAACTCATCAATCAATTTGTGGCTGCCTTTGACATAAACAAATTGGTCAAGACATGAATATGAGAATTTATAACAATCAAACAAGAAGCCAATGAGTCAGTTGAACTTTTTATCACACAATGGAGGAAAGTTCTCTATTCTTCAACTAGCACACCAACCATGGATCATAGAGAACTTTGTGATCTCTTCTTACATGCTCTCAACAATGACATATGAGAACAAGTACAAAAACTCCCTTACAAATCATATGAAGAAGCACTTGAAAGTGCCCTTAGAATTGACCAAGCCACTATTGATAGCATAAGAAGGGAGTACAATTCCAATGGAAGGTTGATAAACCATGATAGAAATGACAAATTCTCAACAAATAATCAAGACATAGATGGGTCAACAAACACTTCACCATTAGGGAATGACAATTATGACTACAATAGTAATACAAATTTGGGAAATGAAAATACCAACTATCCCCCAAAAATCAACAAGCATTCATACAACAATCGTCATAAACCTCAAGATCACATTCATGATAAATATTGATCATTTCATAAGAGAAGGGGGCATGAGATCAAGTCATGTCGAGGGTACCATCGCTTTATATCAAATCCCCCAAAGCATCAACAAAAAGCATTCATGGACACATTCTCCCAAGATGAAGAGCTTAGTCCCAAAATCCATCAAAACACCTCAAACCTTGTGGAATTAGGTAAAGATCAAGAAATTTATGTCATACAAGGACCAAAACAAACAAATGAGACCAACAATTCAAATTTTTCTCACATGCTAGAACTTATCAAGAGTTCTCCTACACACAAAAATGCTCTCCTCAAAGCCCTAGATCAAGGCCATATAGTTCAAAAAAATCCAAATGAAAAGTGTTCTTCTTCAACATTTTATTTTGTAAAGTTACCCTCAGATAATGACGTAGCCAAACAAGGTGACCTCCCCATCCATCTGATAGTCCAAGTTCAAGATTATTCCATTAAACATGTAGTGATTGATGATGGGTCTGCAATCAACATAGTCTCCTTTTCAATTATTCAAAGAATAGGTTATATTGAAACTCAAATCACAAAACAAACTTCCATCATTAGAATTCATGATAACCCAAACATTCAAACCATGGGTAAGGCCAATCTTCAAGTCACATTGGGTCCCAAAACCCTTCCAACTAAATTTTATGTCATTAATGAAGAAACCACTTACAACATGATCCTAGGAAGGCCTTGGATCCATAGGATGAGGGCCATTTCCTCTACATTATTTCAAGAATTACACTTCTCGTACATGGGACAAACCCACATCATCAAAGGAGATCATGATCCTTTTAGCCTTTATAGAGTTGAATAAGTGAAAAAGAAGGGAAAGTTCATGGAAACCACTAGTGACCCAAAAATTAACACTTTTGAAAAAGGAGAGACATCAAAGAAAATTGCAAACATAGACAAGACCTCAAAATGTATAGGGAAGGGGGCAATAGGAGAATTCCCCTTCAATCCCAACTCAACAAAGTCTTCTGCTCCATTCAACTTAGTGGCCATTCCAATTGAACCAAACATAAACTTCCCTATGGTTGAAATCATGACTGAAGAAGAACCAGAGTCCAGACAGAAACTAGGAGAGTCAACACCAACTCCAATTGCCCTTAACAATTTCAAAACAAACATGGGAACTCAACAAGAACATAAAATGATAAATCTAGGGGGAAAATCATCAAACAATGAAACACGTGAGTACACAAAACTCCTCTATAATACAAGGACATTTTCACACCAAGTCTTCGAGTGTCCTTGCAAAGACTTTCAAGTGATGTTCAGACCAAATTGGATAGGTCCAGAAATAGTTAAGGAAGACATAAAAAATGACACTACCTCTTGTGCATTATGGAAGGAAA
Organism: Cunninghamia lanceolata; assembly: GCA_027924645.1. NCBI lineage: Eukaryota > Viridiplantae > Streptophyta > Pinopsida > Cupressales > Cupressaceae > Cunninghamia > Cunninghamia lanceolata. The sequence goes on along the minus strand of BSBN01000700.1, from coordinate 6,496,828 downwards.
AGATCTTAGCATCTCATAAAAATCATAAAACATAAAAATACAAAAAACTTATAAAAAAATAAAAATGTCAAAAAACAATTTGTTTCTTGCATTTTTACATCACTCTGTTCATTTTGCATTATAGTTAGTGACTTACTCTTATACTATTTTCTTTTCAGTATGGAGTCTAGTGTTGCCTAGATATACGTCATGCTTTTAAGACCTAGAGATTCCTCATTTACACAATTGCCGTTATCCCCCTTCATTCCCAGTGATTCTAATCAAAGCCTAACTCTTAGCTTTACACTAATCCCAGTCTTATGAGTCAAGATGTTAGGTCTAAACAAAGTCAGTGTTCACACCTATAGTGTTCAAAGGAAGCTTGCAAGTAGACCTTCCCACTTCTTCCCTAGTAGTAGAGAAGTCCAACCAGATTACAAAAACTTTAGGTGGTGCTCAGTCCCTTATCTTTCTTGGCCAAAAACGTCAGGAAGATCAAAATGCTGAAGGAAGCAATCTATGATATGAGTGATTAAAAAAATAAGTGATCAAAATAAGAGTGTCAAAAAGTGAGAGTTGAGAGATCAAAGCATTGCATATCAAAGTTCCAAAAAGCATTCATTTCTTGAAAAGTAAAAAATCCAAAAAAAAAAAAAAATCAAGTGGGGAAAATACAAAAAAAAAAGTAAAAAAAAAAAGAGAGATACAAAAAAAAGAGTGAAAGGGAGAAGATTCATGAATGTCCATACTCTTGGGTGGAGATCAGTCTAAGCTTGAAGCCTCAAGGGTGACATTCTAATAGAGAAAGAGAGGTACAAAGCGCACACACACACACTAGTTGAGAAAAACCTAAGAGTCTAGTAGTCTCTAGGATCATCTTCTATCTAGGGACCCTTGTTCTTTCCGATTTATCCTTTACCCCAAGTCTACTTTGCTTGCCATCTATGATCTAATTCTAGTCAACACCTATAAAACTTTCTACTTGTCTAAAGTTGAAAGCTTATCAGATTGTCTTATCTAGATACGGATCAGTGTTTAGCCTTTAGCAAAGCCCAAAATCAGAAACACTCTATTTTCATTCCCGTTCCCCACTTGAGTTTTAAAATCCTATCTCATAGCCTTGAATAGGTCTCTTATATCAGGCCAACTCATAATCCCCTGAGTTGAAAAATGTATTTAAGAGAAGTCGCATTATTTGTTCCACATTGCATTCATGCCAAAATCAAGAAAAGAGTCTTAGAGAAATAAAGTCAATGTCATAAATCATGGCATTCCATAGAAGTAAAAGTTCCATTTCAACATTTCTTGTGTTATAGCATCTGCATATCATCACCTGCATTCATATATATGTGCTTAAAAAGACAAAAACAAATTGCATCATCCATATGTGATCATCTTAGTTATGCATTCTCATAAGTGAAATAAAATCTCTAACTAACCATATGCACAAAGGGAAAGTGAAGTACAAGATGTCAACTAAAGTTGTGTATGGATCTCATCGAATGAAGTCTTGTAACAATAAAGTGCAAAACAATGTCTGAGCACAAGTCACTCCTCCAACAAGTCAAAAGAGCAAAACTATGTAGTCAAGTACACGAGTCTCCCCATGCAAGGAGGAAAGGGTAGAGATCCCTTCAATAAATATAGGCCTTCCAAAGACCTCAAATAACATCAAGGTCAAACCTTTGCAAAATCTTCACAAAAACCATAAAAATTAGAAAAATCAGAAAAACCTAAATTCTTTTTGTAAAACATCAAAAATCCCTAAAAATCAAATATGTTCTTCAAAATTTGCAATAAAAGGAGAATCTATTCTCCTCCTCTCTAGATTAGCATGTTGTCTTTTTGCTTTTATGCATCTTTTTAGTGTCGTTTTGCATGTATACATCCCCACAGGTCCAAACTAACAAAGGCAAACAACTAGTCAAACTCAAATGATCCATGGTAAGTTTGTCATTTCAATTTTCATCATTCATTTTGATATATTTAAATGTCAGACTAATACTAGTTTTTATAGGTACAAATTATGGAAAAACTGATAACAGGTAAGGCCTAGTTCGGGAACGATACCTACCTTTCATGTAGATTACCGTCCCTGAGGGGGAAAATATGTAAGCACAAAAATCATGCACAACCTTCATGAGGACCCCTATGATGATTCAAATCCTTGTCACATACATGTAAGCATGAAATAATGTCCTTTAAGAAGTAGGCCTCTTGATGACGTGTCCTCTTTTCTTGTATTGTGTTGTTTCTTCTTTGTCAATTTTCCTCTCTCCCCGTTTGCGACACTTTTTGACACTTGTTGCGACACTTGTCGACTTACATTTTCTAGCTTTTGACCTTGCTCCTAAGCCTTGTGGGTGTCTTGTAGGTGATTTTTCACCTCTCCCCTATGTTTTTCATCTAGTGCACCTCCTAGAAGCCATCTAGAGGTCTTCCGATCCATCTCCCGCTTTTAGTTTTCTGTTTCGTCAAACCAATCCAAATCTCTCCCTATTATTTTTAGATCTCCCTTCAGAGATCCCATAGATGCAAGTGGAGATTTGGATTCTTCCACATGACTGACATATTTCTTGATGCATAACCCTTCATTTTCCTCTCTTCTACCATCTCCCAGCCTATTTTTCTGCATCTGACCCTGTCTAGCCTAGATCTCCCCCAGGCAACCCAAGGTCACCTAGGGACAACCCTACTATCTTTGAATCCACAGAAAAACTCAAGTTTCTCTCTCATTTCTGCTCCATTTTCACCCATTTTCTCTTTGTTTGCATGTTTTTTGATCCCTAATATAGAGTTAACTATTTCATGCACCCACACATGCATAATTAACTCTATTTGATCTCAAATTAACTCTTCAATCAATCTCATGCATTCCCTCACCTCCATTTTCTCTCCAGTGATAAGCTATCTCTACTTCATCACTCTGAGATCACTTGAGTTCACTGGGTAATCAATCCAGTTCACTCCCCAATCAATCCTTGTTAACTCTTCAATCAATTGAGTTAACTTCTCAATCAATTCCACCTCTCATCCATTCTTCTAACCTATAAATACCCCCAACCTCTTCATTATTTTCCAAGTTGAGAAAGATGGAGAATACTCTTCTCAAATTCACAAGTTTTTTCAAGCTTCTTCATAGGCCTTTGAGCCTCTTTCTACATTTATTTATTTATTTCTTCAAAGCTTCAAAGCTCTTCCATGGAGGCAAATTCATTGTGCACACAAGTCTTGCCAATTTTTGCTCTCCAACTTAGCATTCTAATGCTCTTGTAGGACGAAGGTGCTTTTGCTTTATTTGTTCAATCAAGCAATGCTACGTTGCTTCATTCTATGCCATTGTGCTCAATCCAATCTCTCATTGAGCTCATAAAAGCCTCATCAAAGCTTCTTTTTGCTTCTTTGGGTCATTTTGTTGTCAAGAGGATCACCTACTACCACAAAAGGATTTGAGGTTGCCTATCACAAGGATTACTGAGGGTAGTGGAGTCAACAAATCTTCATTTCTTCCAAGTTCATTCATTGTTTTCTTTCAATTCATAGTAATTAAAGAATCAAATTTGCTCTTGGGAATAGTAAAACATTGCTTTTTCCTTGATAGTTAAATCTTGCATGTTAGATTAATCGCTTTCATATTTCTAGATCTAGATTGTTAGAGGAAGCATTTTCCTTTTTCTTTAGAATAGATTGCATTAAAATCATCAAAAACACAAAACATAGGTTGACTTTGCATTAGAAAAGTCATATATGATTGCACACATATTTCCTTTTCATAGATTAGAAGCACTTTTATTTCCAAAATTCTAAAAAATACCAAAAAGAACATTTTGCATATCATTTAGCTTGCATGCATATAGATACCCTAGTATAGACAAAATTGCAAACCCTTGATTCCATCATGAGGTAATCACGGTTCAAACAATTCCAAACAAACCTTTGATTTCATCACAAGGTACAAACAAAGTCAAAACACAAGTCAAACCCTAGGTCAACAAAACCCTAGGTCAAAACCCTAGATAATGTTAACATTAGCAATTACACAATTTCCCCTATCCTAAATCACAAATGTGCTTAGGAGTGAGAGGAGAGTGGGTAAGGGCTATCCGTGATGAGATCCAAAAAATTCATCCATGACCACAACAAGAAACACTTGTTCCACCACAAGGAGACCCATTTGTCCTCTTAGTATTAGAAGAAAATAGACAACGCCAGATACAACAAGAACTCTTACAACACATACAAAGACAAACTGACATCAACGAGAACAATCGCTTACCCATGCAGAGGTGGAATCAAAAGAATCCAAATAGAAGGAGAGAAACTAGTGACCCTTCGGGTCATAGGGTTATCTCAAATACAACAACAATTAAATGAAACATACAACTAAGCACACAATAACAAAGGCCACGGAACTTGCCAAACCCTCTCCATGAATTCCAGCTCTACAATGAGCCAGACCCCCATCATGTCTCACCTCCTCTCGACTAGCTAATTCCACCTCAGCGAGAGTGACACGGCGGATCACCCTGTGGCAAGGAGGGAAGGGTCCATGTGTATGCTGAAATCTAACTTGACAGCCCCAGGCAACTAGAGTCACGATTTTGAGTGTACACTTACAGTGAAAAGGAAGCATACACAAACATGCTTTATCACAATATCTAAGATATCCAACCATTTACCACAATATATGCCCTCACCTTAAAGTGTTGATCCCACTTTTCGGTAGCAATCACATTTAAGGTAAAGTTGAAAAGACGTAAGGGAACAAGAGGTTTCACAAAGCCCATACCCCAAAGTGACATGTGCTTTCAATCGTTGATTGTTTCTAACAATCAAAATAGAACACATTAGTATTATATGCTAACAATTAACAAAATTTGGTTAGAAAATCTTAGCTAAGATAATAACCAAATCATCTTGCACACAATTGATAAAGAAATAAGGTGACATACCACTTAATAAACTAGGGCTATGTTGATATGCACCGGACAACTAAGAGGGGGGGTGAATCAGTTCTCACAAAACTTAAACACTTTCTACAATTTAAACATTCATCACTTATCCACAATTATAATGATTTAACAATGAGAGCATGAAAAACACAAGAGACACCAGATTTACATGGAAAACCCCAAGGTAGGGAAAAACCATGGAGAGGATTAACTCTCAATATATATTGTAATCTTGAAATAATGATCTTCAGGCTTGGTCACTCCACGGGCCTAAACATACTAGCTTACTGCCATGAAGAACAACTAGGTCTAGCACACACTGCGTCAACCCTAAACCGAGCAAGATTACAATAAGGGTTGTTAAACCCTGAGGGATGTTAAACCCTACTAGTGGCTTACTACCAGATTCACTACCATGATCAACACCTTTCTGTATTGTGAATAAACAATTCCTTAGCTCTACTCTTCCTCTGCTCTGATCTTCCTCTTCTTTCCTCTACCTCTACTATGCTCTACCTTTGGACCTTTCTTAATATCTTATCATTTCTGCTCAAGGACACCTTTTCCATGACTCAACTACAGGTATTTATACACTACATCAACCTTGGATTGATCATCAAGGTCGGCATCACAATCATCAACCATTAGAACAACCTCCAAGGTTGGTATTACAAACATTTACAAAATAAGTCCTGACCTATTGCAACATTATGCAAAGGGAATGAAACACAGATCATGCCATGCCTTACCTAGGACTCAAACATGATCTTCTACGTCATAACATGCTTCCTCAATCTTCTAGAGATCTCAGCAATCACTGGGATCAACCAGGTCAGCCAAGACTGGTTACACGCTACATTATCTGGGAACAATCTTCACACACTAACTCAATTTCTTAACATGGACCAAAGTCCAGATAGGAACATGATTAGTAGACATCCACAAGCATGTTATAATCATCAGGAGTAACTGCACAAACCTTAACCACTTTATCCATAGGAATCTTCTCATCGGAACACATAAACTTTACTATCTTCGATTGTCATAAAAGAAAGATAGCTTGCAGACCACCAAACCATGAACCATTGCAATTATAGTCACTTATCATCATCCCATACTTCCCTCTAGAACCGTAGAGCTAAATACTTTATTGCAAAGGAATGCAGAGTAGAATACTTTCTTCCTGTCCCAACTGAACTTATAGAAAGAGCAGGTTTCACTCTGGTGAACACAACTCACCCAGATCTTCATGCGGATGGCTCAAACTCAGAATGTAGCATCCTTAGACATACCTCTAACTTGCTTCCAATCCAAAGACCATGATCTTAATTAGAAATAAATGTGGAGTAGTTTACCAGACTATTCTTCAGCATACAACTCACTATCTGTACTATACTTCTCTGTAACTCACTTGTTTCTTCCAGAGAAGCTAATTTTCTCAATATCCTCAAAATACAAGTCTTCTAAACAAGTAATAGAATGAGATATAGTTGACACCAATGACAAAAATAATATGTTGACATTAATGAAAACACCAATTAGGCACATACTTGCAACAATCTCCCCCCTTTGTCATTGATGGCAACATATGATGTGAAAAACTACAACAACCATAAAGACAAGATTCTCCGCCTTTCTCTTACACATCTGCACTCTAAGTTTTTCACATGACTTCTCTCCCCCTTTGACATCAATGGAAAAGGGTAATACTTGCACTCATTTGCTCTGATCACATCTCTCTACTGCACTCTCTGACTACTCCCCCTTTGAGGTAGCCCTAAAAAGCATCAATCCATACCTCTGAGCACCTCCAGACTAATGCACTATTGTGCATCTTAGTTTAGAGCAGGAGGGGTGATGACCCCTAACTTTTCTCTGAGATACTCAAAAGTATCCTTAGGAAAAGGTTTTGTAAGAATGTCTACAATCTAAGCCTTCGTAGAAACATACTCCAACTTGACTTCATTCTCTGCTACTTTTTCTCTCAGGAAATGATATCTGATTGACATGTGATTTGTCCTTGAATGCATCACTAGATTTTTTGATATGTTAATGGCACTTGTGTTATCACAAAAGATTACAATGGGATCTTCATACATAACTTTGATGTCCTTCAAAGTCTGCTTCATCCATAACACTTGAGTACAATTGTATGCTGCTGCAATGTATTTTGTCTCTGTAGTAGATAGGGATATTGAATCCTATTTCTTGCTAAACCAAGATACTAGTCTTTTTCCCAAGAAGAATGCACCTCCACTTGTACTTTTTATGTCATCCACATCTCTGGCGCAATCTGCATCAGTAAATGCACTGAGAGTAAAGTCACAGTCCTTAGGGTACCACAAACCATAATCTATTGTGCCATTTAAATATCTCATAATTCTTTTGACTGCCATCACATGTGATTCCTTGGGTTTTTCTTGAAATCTTGCCACAAGACACACTACATGCATTATCTCAAGTCTGGTTTAAGTTAGATAAAGTAATCCTCCAATCATAGATCTATACTTTTTCTAGTCTGCCATGGGTGAGTTATCATCTTTACTCAACTTACAACTAGTTATCATAGGTGTGCATACTGGTTTAGAGTCTTCCATGCCAAATCTCTTTAACAACTCTTTCACATACTTAGACTGAGAAATGAAGATACCCTTTTCTGATTGACTAATTTGCAGACCTAAAAAGAAGTTCATCTCTCCAAACATAGACATCTCAAATTCATTTTGAATTTCTTCAACAAAAACTAAAAACATACCTTCATTACCTTCAAAAATAATATCATCAACAAAAACTACAACAATTAGGGTTTGTTCATCATTGATCTTGAAGTAGAGGTTACTATATTGAGTTTCTTTATTGAACCCTATCTATATTAGGTACTTGTCCAACCATGCATACCATGCCTTGGGAGCTTGTTTTAATCCATACAATGCTTTCTTCAATATGCATACCATGTCCCCTTGTTCTAATGACTGAAATCCTTCTGGTTGTTCAATATAGACTTAACATCCATTTGATAAACCTTGAAATCTTTATATGCTGCAAAAGCCAGAAACATCCTTATTGCTTCAATCCTTGTGAATGGAGCAAAAGTTTCTTCAAAGTCTATTCCTTCAACTTGAGCGTATCCTTTGCATACCAACCTCACTTTGTTTCTTACCACTTCACCATTCTCATTCATTTTGTTTATGAAGACCCACTTTGTACCAATTACATTCTTGTCTACTGATTTGGGAACAAGATCCCAAGTCTGATTCTTCTCTATCTGCATCAATTCTTCTTCCATAGCCTTTATCCAATTCTCATCTTTGCAAGCCTCATCCACAGTTTTAGGTTTAATCTTAGAAATCAGACAGAAATCTACTTGTTCCTATACAACTTTTCTTCTGGTTAAGATCCCTTTGTTCTTATCTCCTATGATTTGATTTTTAGAATGACTGATTCTTACATATCTTGGAGTTTTGGTAGCACTTACGGGAGCTTGTTCTTCTTCATCTGTGTTGTCTTCATGTTGCACCACTTCTGAAACATCTGGATCATCTAAGTCATATCCACTTGATTCTGAAGACCTTTCCTTACATTCATCAACTTTAACATTTGCACTTTGAATGATCTTATTTAGCCTCTTATTATAGCACCGTTAGCCTCTTATTATAGCACCGATAGGCCTTACTCTTGGTGGAATAGCCAAGGAATATTGCTTCATCACATCTAGCATCAAACTTGTCTAAATCTTCTTCTCTTTTGATATAACATCTGCTACCATAACTTTAAAATATTTCACAGTAGGAACTCTACCATGCCACAATTTATAGGGAGTTTTTGAACTGTTACCTCTTACTTGAACTTTGTTTAGGACATATACTGTGGTGTGAATTGTCTCTCTCCAATATGCCTCTAGAAGATGAGCTTCTTTCATCATGGTTCTAGCAGCTTCTTGAACTGTTCTATTTTTCCTTTCAACAACTCCATTTTGTTGTGGAGTTCTGGGTGCAGATAGCTGTCTCTTTATTCCATGTTCTTCACAAAAGAAATTGAATTAATTTTGTGTGAACTCTGCTCCTCTATCAGACCTCAAGCATTTGATTTTCAAATCCATCTCATTTTCAACCATTGCCTTAAATGCCTTGAATTTATCTAGAGCTTCAGCTTTCTCTGTCAAAAAGGTGACCCAAGTCATTCTAGAATAATCATCAATGAGCAACATGAAATACATGTCTCCTTGCAAACTTCTTACTCTGGTAGGTCCACATAAATCTATATGCACTAGCTCAAGTAGTCCTCCAACTAATTGGTCCTTTCTTTTGAAACTTGTTCTTGTCTATTTCCCAAATTGACACTCCTTCCAAACTGGATTAGCAGGCTTCACAAGCTTAGGCAAATCTCTAACAATCTGTGCAGTACTTAGATCTTCATAATATTATCAAAATTTATGTGACACAACCTTCTATTCCATAACCAACTCTCATCAATCTAAGTCAAAAAACAATAGTTCTCGGTTCCTTTCAAGTGATAGATATTACCTCTGGTCTTCTTACTAGTTGCAATGATTGTTTCAGAGCTTTCCCTGATCTTACATCCATTGTCCTTGAAGCTTAAGTCATAGCCCTTATCACACATCTGACCCACACTCAGAAGATTGTACTTTAGTCCTTTCACATACAAGACATCTTCAGTATTATGCTTGCCATCAAAAGAAATAGATCCTTTCCCACAAATCCTACTAGCTATATTATCTCCAAACCTAACCAGTCCACCATCATATCTTTCCAAACTTACAAACTTACTTTTGTCACTAGTCATGTGGTGAGAGAAACCACTATCAATAACCCGTTCATCCTTGTCCTTAATAACCTGAGCAACCAAAGCATTTTCCACTGGTTTTTCTTCCTTCATACAGCTAGAAGAATTAGTAGACACAAGATCTTCCTTAATAGCAATGAACAAGCATTCACTTACAAAGGGACTAGCATTATCTAGTTCACCATTATCTGATACTCCATCATCATCAAAATCTTCAACATAATAACACTTCTTTTGGGTCCTAGGCCTATTCTCATATCTTCTTCTATTTCTTTCAATTCTTTCGAGACATCTGGAAGAAAAATAACCTACTTTACCATAGGAAAAACATTTGAAAGGTAATTTCCCTTTATACTTACCGGATCCTCTTTGTAGTCTATCCACAAAGTTGGCTTCAACTTCATCTAACTCATCATCAGATTCTACCTTGTACTTTTTTGATCTGAAAGTACTTCCAAGAGTACTGGCTTTGAAGGTCATCTCAACTTTCAACAGAGCATCATCTAACTCCCTTATTTCAAAAGTAGTAAGCTTACCAAGCAATTGATTCCTACTAACAATTTTCACTTGCATGAATTCTTCAATCATGGCTTCCTTGTGACAATAGGACTTGGGCAGAGATTTCAAAATTTTCATAACAATTTCCTTTTTTTCAAGAGTTCCACCTATGGCTTTTATCCCTGTAACAAGTTCATCAACTCTTTGCATAAAAGTTGATATGTTTTCATCATTATTCATCTTCAAGCTTCACATTTCACTTTCAGACTTTGTAACTTGGATTCCTTCACAGAATCATCTCCTTCATACAGATTTTTCAACTTTTCCCATACCTTATTTACAGTTTCAAGATCCACCACTTTCGTCAATATTGAGTCGGTTAAAGAGCTTAGCAGAGCATCCCTTGCATTGATATCTATCTCATATTCTTTGATTTCATCTTCAGTCGTCAGACCATTTTGAGGTATGGTGTATTCTATTTTTGTAGCTTTCCAAACTTTGTAACCAAGAGAAAGAAGATGGCTTTTCATCCGAGCCTTCCAGAGAATATAATTCATTCCATCAAAATGCGGTGCTTCCTTCTTGTAAGACATTTTGGATCTTCCTCAATCTGTTAAACTTTCTTCAGAGGAACTTGGCTCTAATACCAATTATTGATATGCACTAGACAACTGAGAGGGGGGGTGAATCAGTTGTCACAAAACTTAAACACTTTCTACAATTTAAATATTCATCACTTATCCACAATTATTATGATTTAACAATGAGAGCATGAAATCAGAAACTTAACCACATATACAACATCAAACACAAGAGGTACCGGATTTATGTGGAAAACCCCAAGGTGGGGAAAAACCACGGAGAGGATTAACTCTCAATATATATTGTAATCTTGAAATAATGATGTTCAGGCTTGGTCACTCCACGGGCCTAAACATACTAGCTTATTGCCATGAAGAACAACTAGGTCTAGCAGACTCACTACCTCAACCCTAAACCTAGCAAGATTATAATAAGGGATGTTAAATCCTAAGGGCTATTAAACCCTACTGGTGGCTTACTGCCAGATTCACTGCCATGACCAACACCTTTCTATATTGTGAATAAACAATTCCTCATCTCTGCTCTTCCTCTTCTTTCCTCTGCCTCTACCCTGCTATGCCTTTGGACCTTTCTTAATATCTTATCATTTCCACTCAAGGACACCTTTTCCATGACTCAACTACAGGTATTTATACACTACATCAACCTTAGAATGATCATCAAGGTTAGCGTCACAATCATCAACCATTGGAACAACCTCCAAGGTGGGCATTACAAACATTTACAAAATAGTTCCTAAACTATTGCAACATTATGCAAAGGGAATGAAATGTGGATTACACCATGCCTTAGTTGGGACTCAAACATGATCTTCCACGTCATAACATGCTTCCTCAATCTTCCAGAGATCTCAGCAATCACTAGGATCAACTAGGTCGGCCAAGATTGGTTACACGCTACATCATTTGGAAACAATCTTCACACACTAACTTAATTTCTTAACGTGGACCAAAGTCTAGATGGGAACATGATTAGAAGACATCCACAAGCACATTATAATCATCAGGAGCAACCGCATGAATCTTAACCACTTTATCCATAGGAATCTTCTCACTGGAACACATAAACTTTATTGTCTTTGACTCTCATAAAAGAAAGATAGCTTGCGGACCACAAAACCATGAACCATTACAATTGTAGTCACTTATCATCATCCCAGACTTCCCTCTAGAACCACAGAGCCAAATACTTTATTGCAGAGGAATGTAGAACAAAATACTTTCTTCCTGTCCCAACTGAACTTACAGAAAAAAGTAGGTTTCACTTTGGTGAACACAACTCACTCAGATCTTCATGCAGATGGCTCAAACCTGGAATGTAGCATCCTTAGAAATACATCTAACACACTTCCAATCCACAGACTATGATCTTCAAGCATAAATAAATACAGAACAATTTACCAAACTATTCTTCAGCATACAACTCACTGTCTATACTGCACTCCTCTGTAACTCACTTTTTTCTTCCAGAGAGGCTAATTTTCTCAATGTCCTCAACATACAAGTCTTCTAAAAAAATAATAGAATGAGATATAGTTGATACCAATGACAACAAGAATATGTTGACATCAATGACAAGACCGATTAGGCACATACTTGCAACATGCTACACTTGTGGGTTTGGAATCAAGTATAGCCGTGAGGTTATACTTCAGGTATCTCAGAACTGAGTGTAGCTATAAAGTGAGATACAAAAACATTGCAAAGTGCCTAGAAGCATATATAGAGTATTGCAAAGGTTTGTTAGAAGAATTTCACAACATGACACATGATCACATCACAACACAAAGTGATTCTACTAGTAAAGCTTCAGTAACATATTAACCCCGTCTTCATATATGGACTAGGTCCATTTTTATTCTTGTTATAGGGATGCATAGTCCTTATTAGCATTTCATCCACTGACTAGTAGAGCCACAGAAGAATAAATCGTGAAAAATAAGAGAGAAGACAAAAGTGCCTTAGATACACAATGTGCGAAGATGCGCCCAAGACATCCTCCACAATGTTATGCCCCCAAGACACCACACACAACAATTACAATAAGAAAAATAAGAATAGAAGAAGTGTCACAATGGAGGCGGTCTCCTTGTCTCCTTGTCCTTACAAGAGTATCAAGGGTCATCTAAGGAGACCTAAACAACATTTAACACAATACGGGGAGAACACAACACAACAAATAAGGGGAGGCCACCCATGAGAGAAACTCAAAGAGGCGCTACAACAAAGGTGGTTGAATGGATGAGAAATACTTACCTATGATAAAATGTAACCACGCTAGCGATTGTCTTTAATCAGGTCATCTTCTTCCTAATCTTGATTTTCGATAGGTGGTACATAGGGCACTATAGCCCAACTTGAAACCTCTTCCTTTAGTTCTTCCATTGTTTCCATTTCTTTCAATGGGATGTTCTCTTCTTGCAGAGATATATTTCAGGCTAATACTTGTCGCTTTCTTCTTCTTTCCCTTACATTCTTGTTTCTTCTTGTCTTGTTAGTTATATTTTCCAAGGGAGCTTTTGAAAGTTCATGATTTTTCGTATTTTTTGACATTTTTGAAGAGGAAGCTGGTACAAAATTGATTTTTTATTTTGTGATGGATAGATTCTCTCTTGAAGGTTGTCTCCCGATCCTTGTGAAGGTTATCTCCTAATCCTTGTAAAGATGGCGGAGGAGGAACCTCAAAAAAAATTCCTTTTCCTTTTAGTCGAGGTGAATCCTTCAACTTGGGCTCCTTTTCACTCTCTATTTGTTGTATATGAGGAATTGTAGCCTCAAACGACCAAGAGGGTCCAGAAGTATTATTTCCATATGATAATTCAACTATTTTATTTGCTTTGTACTTTTGGTATACTAGGAAGAATTGATCTTGCGGTGGTTGATTTGCTTCAAGTGGTTGTGGCCAAAAATAATCTAAATTGAAATTTCCATGAGTGGTTAATGGTTTCCACCCAAAATGATGAATAACATGCACTCAACCTTTATAAGGGGTCTTTAAGCACTTATGAATAGTAGAAGGAACTACTTTCATGGATTTTAACCAAGGATGTCCTAACTTCACACGAAAGAGATCCAAAGTGGGAATGATAACAAATGATGCTTCCAAGGCTTTTTCAACTCCCGTAATTAAACGTGTTATCTTTCCAATTGCTGGGAGAAAATAATCATCATGTGCTTTTATCATTATATCTATAGGATCATAAGTATCTTGTGCTAGATCATGCATGTATAAGAATTCCTCAGTTATCACATTTGTCATACAATTAGGATCAATAAGAACTGCTCTTATATGATTTCCACTTATTCTTGTTGTAATGTAAAGAGGGCCATCAATATGTCTAATAGTGACTTTATGTGGTGTGAATGATATGATGGGTTTAGGATCCTTCCTTTTCTTATTCGATTAGGGAGGAAACATACCACCCTTGTTTTGATTGGATGCCATGTATGTGAGAATTTTGTACAACAAGGCACTAGTTTGAGGAAATCGGGTTTTTGAGTCTTTTTGCAAAGATCAAGAACACAAAAGTGTCACTACAAACCAAGTAATCCCAATGTTAAAGTGTTGTACACAAAGGAAAATATAGATCTCTTTAAGATGTATTGCAAAATGTGAAATAAATGCTATATTCTTATGTTGAAATACACATTGTGTAATTACAAAAGCATGAATTTTCAAACCAATATATGAAATGATGCAAGATCTTCAAATAAATAATGAAAAATATACTATAAGTCAATGCAAGATTTGATTTGAACTATCAGAAAGATGCAAATGCTCGAAGCTACGGGTTCACCAAAATGTTAGGTGTGAAAAATGTGAATGATGTGACTAGCATGCACACTAGATCAAACCCTCTTTCAGAATAACATTCAAAGACAAGACTCAGCCAAATCACTACCAAATGGAGGTGGACTTAGCTACATATCTTTTACTTAGGAGTGCTATGGAAATATCATATTTAATCAAGTAATTTTATCAAAACCTAGGTTGATAATGCTCAAAACCCTAGTTCTATGATGATCTGATTATAACAGAGGATGTACAACAAATCCCTAGAAACCAATTGTACAAGGAGGATCAAGAAGATGATAGAACCTATGTCCTAGATGTGGAGGTGTCAGATGACTATTTTGGGAGAGCCCAAGTCCTGAAAGGTGGAATCTTTAGAAACTATAAATTGGAGAAATGCTACAGAAACTACCTTGATGCCAGATCTAAAGTCTGCTAGGATAGAAAGACTAGGGTGTCAGCACCCCAAGTCTTGCATAGAGGAATATTCTTGAACTGTTGTCAAATCCTAAAACCCTGATCCTTTCTCAATCTTCTTGTATCTTCATATTTCCTAGATCTCGCACCTATAACCTACACACAAAAAGAAGAGAATGGGTTTGGGGGTTATGGTGTTTAGGGACTTGCCTCAGTCAAATCCTAAGATAGAATTCAAGCTTCCCAACACCATTGATAGATAAAGAGAGAGTGCCCTTGTAGGGTAGAGGCTAAACACAAAATCAGTATGATGAAATCAAGTGATGATGAACAACAATAATATCACCTATGTGATGAAACCCTTAGGAGGATGAAGGCTCTTCAACACATAAGGAGAGATAGATGATAACTTTAAACTTCCAACAACACACACAATGCCAATACAAATCTAGTCTAGAATCACAATGAATGCTTTGAATGCTCTTTACTCCAATGCTTCAAGTTGGCTATCTCTATCTAGGTTCATAATGAATTTAAAAACACAATTATATATTTTCCCACTGACATTCATCAAATTAAAACAAAATAGCTAACAAGGAGAAACCTTTTTTAAGGTCTTATGCTGACATACAATTAAATTTTCCCTAACCAATCAAGGAAGACTTTGGTGTAGGCATTTGAGGCTCCTATTTGGTCTAGGGTAAGGTAAAATATGCGCCCCTTGTTTCCAATTTACATTGGTTTCAGGGAATTTTGCATCGGGATGAATATTTAGAATGTATAATGTAGTCACAAGGACCTAGGAGATAAACAAGGAGGTAAAAAGACATGTGTTCACTTTTACTCCATAACAAGTATTTTAGGCAAAATGTAGGATGTCCTACAAGTGGGAAACACTATTGTGGGCTTAGCCTGCTAGATGCCTCTTGCAAAGAATTCTACATTTTTTCCTGTCTTTTCATGGATGTTTTGGCAATTTAGAAGGTCAATCTTATATTCACAAGCCCATGGGGGTGAATTCTAAGGAGCCCCAATCATCACCAAGACATGCATTAGATGAGAAAGGCATATCATCATCAATAGAGGGTGACGATGGTGTTTGAGAGTGTGTTGTAGAAGGTAAAAAATTATAAAGAGAATTAAGAGTAGGCTTCTCATGATCCAATTAAGCCTATTGACAATATTGAAAGTGTTGGAAAGAGACACTGCTAAGCATGTCAGGTGTTTTCATTGATGGCAACTAAACCTATCTTACACATCCACATTGTATCATTTGACCATACTGGAAGTCAGATTGCAGATTTGTCTAAGTCCAGATAGATAGGAATAGAGCATTTGACAAGGTTCAACGTTTTGGTCTGCATTTCTCCACAGGTAATCATATTGTGCTATGGATCTAAGGGCATGTTAAGGGATGTCAGGGCTATCTAAATCTGAATATTTAGCCTCCAGTGATGAAGGGATTGAAAGTTACAAGCTTCTGAGTATCAGGTTTTGGTTAGACAGTTCAGTCCGGTGAAAAATAGGTCGACTTGGTGTTTGATCTTTGTGCGGATTAAGAGAAGTGGTTGGTTGAGTAATTTATGAGATTGAGTGATATTGGTAGACATGTGTGGTGACTTATGGTTCGCATTGATGTTTGTGCTTAGATTCAGCTGACAGAACAATGATCTTGAAAAAGTTTCTAAGTTTTCTTGAGGTTGACTGTAGTTGATGAAATCCCATGTTGTGGATATATATAATCGATGAGTTCAAGCATTTTGATGTGTAAATGTTCAAATATGAAGTGAGAGGTGTGAAGTGTAGCAGTAACAAGTGCGAAGCAAAGAGATCAAGGGTTTGGATCATGGTAGAATAGTGAAACAGGGCAGTAAGAGATGAAGTGTGTGAAGTCCATATATTGAGCCTAATCAGAACTATAATCTTGCATTATTAGATGTTATTCCTCAGTTCAAACATTTTAGTGAACTCTTGTAATTGATCTTGTAGGCAGTGAGCTTTAGGCAGTGTGCCTTCCCATTTTGTAATACTTTTAACAAAGTATAAAATCTTGTGGGTTAACCCCCATCATGGTTTTTCCCTTAACTGAGTTTCCAC
The DNA here is from genome assembly GCA_027924645.1 of Cunninghamia lanceolata. NCBI lineage: Eukaryota > Viridiplantae > Streptophyta > Pinopsida > Cupressales > Cupressaceae > Cunninghamia > Cunninghamia lanceolata. The sequence goes on along the minus strand of BSBN01000700.1, from coordinate 6,479,687 downwards.
GTAAAAATCTTGGTGTTCATGTGTGATGATCTTGTTATTGTTATTCATAAGTTCATGCTTCGTTCTTTTGAATGCATGTGGTAAATTAATAATGGAACATAATAAAAAGTTTTGCAAAACACTAATTCACCCCCCCTCTCAGTGTTCCTTAATTTCAACAATTGGTATTAGAGCAAGGTTCCTTGGAAGAAGTATAACAACTTAAGGAAGATCTGGGAAGGTGCTTCAAAGGGTTCACTTAGGTATTCTAATGGAATTAATGAACAACTTCAAGCTGCTTTAGAAGATCTTGATCAGTCTAGAGTAGAATTTAAAGAACTACAAGAGAACCTTAAAGATGCTGATGATTTCATTAAGAATTTAAAAGAGCAACTGAGCAAATCTAATGAAAAGAGGGAGGATTTACTTCAACAGTTAGCAAATCAGAATGAAGACAATGGCATGGATGAGAATCTGAAGAAAAAGATAAGGGAATGTGAGAAGTTGGCAAAAGAAGTTGTTGTCCTAAAACATGAGATGGAATCTGGGGTGATGAGGCTAACTAAGGAAATTAAGGAAAGGAAGAAGACTGAGGAAAACCTAAATCAATCTTTGAAAGAAAGAACAGAAGAATGTTGTAGATTAGATAGAATAATTGGCCATCTAGAGTCTGATCTACAAGAAACCAGGGATAATGAGGAACAACTTGAAAGGCAAATTGTCATTCTCAAACATGACCTAGAAATTGCAAATGACTATAAAGAGAAGTTCAAGATAAGCTCAACTAAACTTGAGGTGCTTCTTGATAGTCAAAAGAAGGTAGATGATAAGCATGGTCTAGGATATGAGAAAGGTGAAAGCTCTGGATCTAGTCAAAGAAATACTGAAGCAAGAAATCAAAGAAGGAATCCTAGAAAGCCTTCGGTAAGACAACCTAATGCTCAAAGGTAATTGTTTCAAATGCAATAAGTTTGGTCATAGAGCTACTCTGTGCAAAAGTAGAGTGAATCAAAGTGGTCCATCCTTCTCCAGTCAATGCTTCAATTGTAAAAGGTATGGTCATAGATCCAATCAATGTAGAAGTATGATGATGAATAACTTTAACAATAGAGGAAATGTCAATTCCTTCAATGGGAAATGTTTTGCATGCAATAGATTTAAACACATGGCTAATCAGTGCAGATCAAGAGGAAATCAAGTAAATGAGCAAAGGAATGTTGTGTGCTTTAATTACAACAGATTCGGTCATATTACAAGATTCTATAGAAGTAGGAATGATGATAGAAAAGGTCCAACAAACAGAAATTGGAATGTGTAGAAACAACTTAAAGGGAAGGGCAAAGTAGATGTGAATGAGATCCAAAATGAAATGAACAAAACATGGGTGAAGAAAGGTGCAAAGAATGAAGGTGATGAATCCACACCAGAATCTGGTGCTTATAACTCCTCTAACAATTGAAATAGGAGCTCTGGCTCAGGAGGAGCTACATTAAAATCTAATTGCCCCTATGAGTAAGTGGGTGCCTAAATCTAGCATGATAAATGAAGATAAAGAAGCCTATTGCAGATCTGTTGAAGCAAATTCTGGAAGAAAAGAAGCTAATGGGATTGATTGCAGAGCAATTGAATATTGATTATATATAGAAATAGTGTAACCAGATGAATTAGGGCAAAAACATTTATTACATCAAAAAGTAGGTGTGTGGAGGTTAAAAGGAAAATCAAGTGACCTCAAAATCACTTTGCATCCAAGAAGAAAGAAGAAAGGTGAGCTCTGTGCTAAGGATTTCAAGAGACTGAAGTGTAAAGAGATTTCCAAGCGAAAACCCTAACCGGTGAAACAAGGTATTCTCTGTAAAGCTTTTTGAATCTGCAATTTCTAAATATGGCTACTTCATTGGTTGTTGATATCACCGAAAGGCCCTGACCTAAATTCAAAAAGCATCCACACAAATCTGTAAAGGTTGATCCATTAGGTACCTTTTCTAATGTCCCACATGGTGTGTTGGATGTTGAAGATATTAGGGCTTACATACATGCTAGCATAGATGAGTTTTGGGATTCGATTTAGTAGATTTGTTTAAGAATCACCTGAGGGGTGAGGTTCATGGTCTTAAACCTAAATATAAGGCATTGCAAGACAAACATTTCATTCAGGTCATCGGTTTCCCATCCTTCGATGAAGATGAGTGGGTCTAGTATGTACTGAGTCAGATGCATGTTGAATCCATGTGGTTGATGAAACCCTTTAAGATCACCAAGGATGCCATCCAGGTCGTGACAGGATTGAACTCATCCAGTGGACTACCAATGCTAAAATCAGTGAAGAATCAGACTATAACTGAAGCTACCAAATCAAAATTTGATAAGAGGGCAATGACAATAAATGATATAACTGATCTGGATGTCAAATTTGTATCTATGGTGATTGGGTATAAGATATACCACTCCAGTAGCAAAAACTCTATATCCGATACAACCATTTATGCTGCCTATCAGATGTTAAGAGAGAATGCTAACTATGACCTATGTGAGCTGTTGCAAAACTAGTTAATGGAGAATCTGAACAAGATCAAGAAGGACAAGAATAATACATTCAAGTATGGCATGTTGGTATTGTGTTTTTTCTTCTATTTCATGAATGAGTTACCCAAGAAGAAAAGTCTGAATTAGACCAATGACAAGCCTATTGCCATACAAATAAGAGAACACTTGCATAGTATTGGTGACTTCAATGCCCAAAGGACTGTTCTTTGGGGATATTTCAAGAATTTTTAGAACATGATGCAATCAAGGGAAAGAATCCCTACATCTGTGGTGGAAAAATACAAGGATACAATTGGCTTCAAGGTGGAAACAGATCAATGCTTGATGGAAGTAGTTGAACCAAGGACTATATGGATCATGCCCATGGGGTATGAATTTGATGAATGAATACTAGAAATATATGCTCAACACCTTCTGAGCAAACCAAAAGATACTTCAGTTGAGAGATTCGGTACATATAGTGAACTCAGTGTGAAACTTCATGTTGAGCTCCAAAAACCTGAATCTAAGAGAAAGATCCAAAGGTAAATTGAAATGTATGCAGAAAGCATTAGCATAACAAAAGAAGACGTGAGACAAAATAGGGAAAGGATAGAGAAAGCTGAGAAGGAGAAGCAGGATAGGGAACAGGGAAGTGTTCCGGTAGAATCCTCTTCTAAGCCAAGGACTACTAGGAGTTTAGGTTTAACCTCTGGTGCATCACCCTCTCCTATTGCAAAGAAATTCAAAGAAAAATCTACCCGTAAGGAAGGAAAAAGGACAAATGTAATGGCCAAAAGGTCATATGTCAGTGTGGAGAAGGAAGATGAAGAAGAGACTGAGTCAGATGGTGAGGTTAAGGACTTGAAGGCATTAGGCACTAAATCTGCTAAAGTGTCTAAGGAGAAGCCCTCTAGAAGCTTAAAGTCAGAAAGAGTAGAAACATCAAGGGTTGCCAAAGACAAGCCCTCCAGAAGCATAAGGGTGAGCAAAAGACAAAAGACTAAGACCCATGTTGAAAAATCCACCTTGTCAAATGAAGACATTGTAAATGTAGTAACTATTCATGGGAATCTGAAGCCCATAACAAAATATTATGACAAATTTGATAAAGCTAACAAGAGAATTTTGGAGGATACTACTATTAAGTACTTGAATACATTCAACAGAGCACTTGTGGAAATTTTATCAAAAATCCCTAAGAGTCTAAGTGGCATCTTGGAGATGAGAAAAGAAGTTGCTAAAGTGAAGGATTTGGAGTTAAGGGAACACGTGTTGTCTAGTCTATGTCCGGTCATCTCTAGAAAGGAAGCAGATAAAATTTTCAAAGAAGTTAAAGATCAATTCAGAAGCAAGAAAAGGATGAATAAGCTATTGATTGGAGACATTGACGAAGTGGTAAGAGAAACAGAGAAAATTTTGAGAAAAGCCCTGGACAAGAATAAGTTTTATATGGTCACTGAGGAACCTGATGCTAATGATACATCCCTTCCAAATGAAGAAGAGTTGAAAGAAACTGAGCAGCAAGTTGAGGTAGATGACCTCTTTGTTCCAGAAGAGGAAATATCAAATAAAGGAGATGAAGAGATGGTAAAGGAAGATAATTTTGATGATGCAAAGGATACTCAAATTTCTCCAAGCCAATCTGGTGAGGCAAATGTAGAAATGAATATGGAAATAAATGATCCTACTAAAGGTGATTCTGAGAAGAATAAAGAGCAGAAAGTAGGAGTTAAGAACAAGGAAGATCAAGAAAAAGAAACTGATGATGGAGTTGATTCCTCTATTCTGGATGTTGAGGAATTTATTAAAAATGATGATAATGTTGCTATTGAGGATACATATAATCCTCCAAAAAAGAATGCAAAAGACATTTCTAATAAAGATGAAAAGAAGGATGCTTCTGTTGATGATGCAAAGAAAGTAGAAGTAGAGAAAAAGATTGAGAATGGTAAGAAAGACAATGTAGTTGACTCCAGAAAGGGAAGAAATGCAGGCCCTAAAACTGAAACAGCATATTGGGCAAGAGACACTATAGAAGCAGTGAAAGAAATTTTGGAGAAAGACAAACAAGTTGCAAAAGATCTGGATATAATACAAGGTCCAGTCACTTTTGATACTCTTTTGCACAATCTAAGGCCAGAGAGGAAATTTTGAAGTTCCATATAGAAGATAGTGAGTTGCTTAGTCTTGCATCCAGAATTTTGGAGAAAATCATGCCTACATTTCAGAAGGATTCATCAGCATCCCCCTCCGATCAGTTGAAGAGTTTGATAAACTCTGTAAGTACTCACTTTGAGTCTTTTAAAAAATTAGCTGAAGTCAAAATCTGGAATGAATTTAATGATAAGAGATTTAGTTAACTAAAAAGAATAATTGACAATGATAGAATTATGCTAGATATTAGTGTAAAAAGTATTCAAAATGCCCTCACTGAAGGAGGAGATGTGTACAAATTTTGTTTATCTCGGTCTAAAGTTGTTGAAGATACTAAGAAGAAGATCAACGACCTAGAGCTTAAATTGTCTAACATTTCTCAGTCCTATAGTCCCTTAACTGAGTTTGTAATAACTAAAAAATGTCAAGTAGTGGGGTTGCTTGATGAATTGAGCAACTTGGAGAAGGGAAAGGTTAAAGTTTTGGCTAAATTGGATGAACTCTGGGGATTGATTTCTCCTAAGTTAGAAACAATGTTCAATGCATTGACAGAAGCCCAAGCTGCTACTCTGACAAGTGATCCCATTGATCTGCAAAAGGCAAAGTCATAGACATTTTTATTCAGTGATCATATTTCAATTTTGGATGGCATGAAGAAATGTTGGGACAATGAATTGCCACTATTGAAAAACATTTTTGGTGATGTGTTCAAGTTTATGTAGATAAGACATAAGGATTGTTTGTACATATACAGAATTATGTATATAAAGTCTTTGTGTGAATTTTTGGATCTGGACCTTAACCTTTGCCATTGATGTCAAAGGGGGAGTGGAAAGAAGTGAAAAATGAGGAATTCATCTAAGGGGGAACATTGGAAATCACAAGTGTATATAGTAAGGGGAAATTGTTCTAACACTTAGTCATTTTTCACTAAGTGTTGCCTTCAATACCAAAGGGGGAGATTGTTGGTAAGAGACACTACTAAGCATGTCAGGTGTTGTCATTGATGGCAACTAAACCTATCTTACACATCCACATTGTATCATTTGACCATACAGGAAGTCAGATTGCAAATTTGTCTAAGTCTGAATAGATAGGAACAAAGCATTTGATAGGGTTTAGTATTTTGGTCTGCATTTCTCCATAGGTAATCATATTGTGTTGTAGATCTAAGGGAATGTTAATAGATGTCATGGCTATCTAAATCTGAAGATTTATCCTTCGGTGATGAAGGGATTGAAAGTTACAAGATTTTGAGTATCAGGTTTTGGTTAGACAGTTCAGTCTGGTGAAAAATAGGTTGATTTGGTGTTTGATACTTGTGCGGATTAAGAGAAGTGGTTGGTTGAGTAATTTATGAGATCTAGTGATATTGGCAGACATGTGTGGTGACTTGAATTCATAAGTTGTGGTCTGCATTGATGTTTGTGCTTAGATTCAACCGACAGAACAGTGATCTTGAAAACCTTTCTAAGTTTTCTTGAGGCTGACTGTAGTTGATGAAATCCCATGTTGCAGATATTTATAATTGATGACTTTGAGCATTTTGATGTGCGAATGTGCAAATATGAGTGAGAGGTGTGAAGTGTAGTAGTAACAAGTGCAAAGCAAAGGGATCTATGGTTTAGATCGTGGCAGAATAGTGAAACAGAGCAGTAAGAGATGAAGTGTGTGAAGTCTGTATATTGAGCCTAGCCAAAATTGTAATGTTGCATTATTAGATGTTATTCCTCAGTTCAAACATTTCATTGAACTCTTGTAATTGATCTTGTAGGCAGTGAGCCTCCTTTGAGTAGTGAGCTTTGGGCAGTGTGCCCGAAGGCATGTGCCTTCCCATTTTGTAATACTTTTAACAGAGTATAAAATCTTGTGGGTTAACCCCCAATGTGGTTTTTCCCTTAACTGGGTTTCCACGTAAAAATCCTAGTGTTCATGTGTGATGATCTTTTTATTGTTGTTCTTAAGTTCATGCTTCTTTCTTTTGAATGTATGTGGTAAATTAATAAAGAAACATAATAAAACTTGTTTTGCAAAACACTGATTCAACCCCCCCTCTCAGTGTTCCTTAATTTCAACAGAAAGGGGTCAGGGTTAACACTTAGCTTATATACTTCACCATTATAAAGAAATTCAAGAGATTGATGAAGGGTAGATGGGACTATACCCATGGTATGAATCCATAGTCTATCGAGAAGAAGATTATAAGAAAGACTATCCTGCATGACATGAATCTTAGTAGGTAATGTAACAAGGATTAATATAATGGGCAATGTGATAGTGCCTAAATTTGGGTGAGCCACATTATCAAAACCTTTGATGGATAAATTTAAAGGAGAAATAGAAGAATTATCAATATTAAGGTAATTAAGGAGGTCTAAACTACAAAGGTTAAGACTGGAACCACTATCAATAAGGGTTTTCTTAATCCTAGTCAAGTTTATACCAACAATAATCATAAGAGCATTACTTTTCTTTTGAAATTTTTAGAAGAGGGGTGTTTAGATAAATGAAAGTGATATCAATAGAAGTAGAATGAAAACATTCAAGAATAGTAGCCACATCAGTGGGATTGGCAAAAGATTGTATAGATATCTTTTGTAAGGCCTATTGAAGGGCACTAGGTGAGAAGGTGATGTAGTTAGGGTAAAATTGCAAATAGGATAAATGAAGAATCAACAATGATAAAACCCTAGCAATGCACAATGAAGCACAAGACAACATGAAAATCAAAATAAGAAATGTAAATGCAAACCGATCTCCACGCTATGCTTGATTTATCTCCATTGCTCTTCTCCGCCTCGCATAAGCATGCAAGATTTTGAAGGATTATTGTTGGAGGAATGTTGGGTGCTCATTTCTGCAGCATAACATTAAGATGAAGATGATATGTGGATGATAGTTGAAGGATGCAAAGGCTCTAATGATATTTCAACAGCATGTGGATACTTGAGGATCAATGCATGCTTTAGATAATTTGGTAGAATAATGTTACTTGAGGCTCAATGCATATTAATGGCTTGTGAGGGGTTTGATTTATAGGAAAGGCTTGGTTCAAATGGACGGCTGAGATTAAAAAGCTAATTGATTGATGTGGATGGCTAGGATTGATTTGGTTATCCCACTCTTCAAGGGAGTTGTAGTCATTTGACAAGTGTCAAGGAGAATAGGGCTCATGTATGCTTGTGTACATAAAAAAGTACTACATGTGAAAGATATTAAATAAAAGGATGTAGTACCATTTATCTTTTTAAATGAAAGAGGCACACATGTTGGCTAAATGATAAGATAAATTAATTAAATAAATAAAATTTATTTAATTAATTGGAAAGTCGGCTTATAATGAAATGTGAGAACTTAATTCAAATAAAATATTTGAATTAGTTAGGATATGAGTTGGATATTAATTAAATAAATAAAATTTATTTAATTAATTGGATAGTGGAGAACTTAATTCAAATAAAATATTTGAATTAATTGGGATATGATTGGGAAATTAATTAAATAAATAAAATTTATTTAATTAATTGGCTAAGTAGGATAAGGATGGGATTGAATGAGATTTTATTAAATAAATAAAATTTATTTAATTAATTGGCTAATGGAATAAGTGGGGTTAAGAGTGGGATTTAGGACAAAATGCTACATGATGTCTTAATGATGTTTTTATCAAGGTGTTGCAAGACATGGACAAATTTGGGACAATTTTGGGTGTCTACATTTTGCCCCTCTTTGAGATGATGTTCGAGATGATAAGATTTGTGTTGAGTAACATCATTTCAAAGAAGCTAAGGTATGGATAGAGGAAAATGATAGTTATGAAATGGGATGATAAGATGATGATGGAAAGATAGGATGAAATGGGATGATGATGCCCCCTCGAGAGGATAGGCAGGTTGGACAAACATGGGTAGGCTCTCGAAAGAAATGGATTGGCTAAGAAAGAAAGATAAGGGAATGGATAGAAGAAATGGAGATGCGTTATGCTACAATGAAAGTGAGCAACCATGATGTTTGATATAACACAAGACGTTATGCACCAAGGTATAAGGACCAGGGTGACGATGTGTCTCATGTCCCAGTGTAATACAACCTTGTCTGGATACAAGATATGAATATTAGCTGGATTGATACTGATATGATGCAAATGCAAGATAAAATGATAACACACACAAGCAAGCAAGCAAGCATGCACAAATGATACAAAAACAAACAAGGTATTGCCCCTGTCAAGCTGTAAACCAATGATTAATTGTTTGATTGTTGATAGTTGAGAGTGTTGTCATGGCGGGGAAAGCTATATCCCTAGATCAACACAAGGTTGTTTGCTGAGTTGGTTGGCTAATTGGCTGATTGATTTGGCTTACAACAAGTCTAAGATCAAGACCATTGATTGTGCTTGGATAACTTGGCTTGATTGATTAACTTGATTGGTATAGCTTTAAGGATGGGCTTGCATTTGGATCATTGTTTAGAATGATTTGAAGATGATGAAATGATTAGATTGATTTGGAGAAATGTTGATGATGGGATGATATGTGGTGAATTGAGCTGCTTTTGATTTGCTGAAGTGATTGGATTTGTTCCGATTGGAGTTAATGTGCTTGAGTTGATTTGCTTTGGTGTTGATGCTGATGATTGATAGGATTTATTTTGATGGTTGGAGTGATGTGCTTTGGTTGTGATTTTTACTATTGCTGGGTTGATTGTTTTGATGATTGGATTGTTTTGAATGATGATAGTGATGATGTGATAATTAGAGTGTCCATTCAATCTAAGCATAAGCAAGTGTTCTCAGTGTGCTCAAAGGCTGTAAAACAAACAAGGTATTGCCCTTGTCAAGTCATAAACCAATGATTGATTGTTTCATTGATAATGATAGATAGTGTTGTCATTGTGGGGAAAGCTATATCCCTAGATCAACACAAGGATGTGGGAACGCTATATCCCATTGATGATGATTTATGATGTTTGATTGGGCTCATGACAAGATTAGGATCAAAAACTTGTTGATTTGATTGGATAATGTTCCTTGATTGATTGGCTTGCTTGATATGGATTAGTGTGACTTGGATTTAAGATCATTGCTTAGATTGATTTAATTGATATGATTGGAAGAAGTGATTGATTGGAATGGATGAATGAATGTTATTGATAGGAAGAATTGATGATGATGATGATTTGATTTTGATTGAATGTTGATGGAGTGGATTGTTTTGGATGATGTGATTGGTTTTATTGCTTGGATTTTTATTGGATATTTAATTTTTTTGGATTTTTTGACATATTTTGATTTTTTGGGATTTTTGAGATATTTTGTTTTTTTTTGTGTTTTTGAATGTTTTTGAAAATGCCAATGGATTTACAATTTGGGTAGCCTTTGTGCTTGATACCAATGACAGGGGAAAAAACCAAGTCTAGGTGCAAGGATGGATGTAGGATGGATGGATAAAAGGATTTGCTCATAGTAAATGGGATGAAAGGCTCATGATAGATGGATAGATAGATAAGAGGATAGGCCATATAAGGGATGGATGCATGCCTCACGATAAACGGATAGGTATGCTATAGTGGAAAGCTCATGATAAATGGATGGGGATAAGCTATAAGATGGAAAGCTCGTGATAAGGATATGCCATAGTGGATGGATCATAAGTGAGCTAGGATGTGATCTTCAAAGGCTATGTTGCATAGGAAGAATAAGTTGCCCCATTATCGGTGGTAATGCTTAGGATTTTACATGACAAAGGTTATGACCAAGGGATGACATGATAGATTGGTTTGAATAGGATGGATGAATGGTCAATGGATAGGACTTGGTTTGGAAAGAAGGTATGTCAAGAAATATCCAAACATGTTTCAACATTTTTCCCCCATGTCTTCATCAAAATCAAAAGGAGGAAGTATGGGTAAATGGGTTCAATAAGATAAGTATATGGATGTAATGGCTATGGATAGTATGGTAGGATGGAATGAATAGTTTGAAAATGGATAGGTTGGATGAGACAATGTGCCCCCAAGTGTAAGTGACATAGAAGATCAACCTACACATGATGCCTATTTGCCAGGTTTTCATCATGGTACTTATCCAAGGCGCCTGTTTACTAGGTTTTCACCATTGGACGAAGGGATTTCTCTTTACTATTTTGATTTTTTTTTCTTTTATTTTCTTTTTTCTTTTTTTTTTCTTTTAGATGGGTTGACAATTACACATGGCGCCTATTTGCTAGGTTTTCACCATGGTAATGGATAGGAGGGACTCAAGTGGCTAGTTCAATGGATGTTGGTAGTACCTTTAGAGATGGATGATGTCTTCGCATGGACCATGTCAAGTGTGCTCATAGATGTTGATAAGGGATTGCATGGATGGGAGATGGATTAGGTGGATAGTAGATTATGATATGGATTATGGAAGGTTCATGCAAGGATGGATGGATAAAAGGCTTATGCAAAAGCATGGACCATAGGAAGGTGATGGGGAAGATTTGTAGGATAATGGATGAAGGATGGGGAGATGGAGGCATGTAGGAATGTTTTAGAATGGAAGGGAACCATGACCAACGGTTGCACACACCGTGATAAACATTGAAGCTTTTGATTGGATGATGGTGTAGGAAGCAATGGAGATGTTTGCTTAGGAGATGGTTGATGAAGTGATTTAGGAACCCACATAGATTTAGCATTTTTAGTGCTTTTTCGTTGCTTTTGGGATTGTTGAAGGGAATGGAAGTTTTGGATGGAAGTAGGCCGTTGGATGGATATAGGTGGTTGGGATTCTTGAGATGTGGATGAGGATGCCTCATTTACTTTGCTAGCTATTTGCTTAGGAACCCAAATCATTTTTCTTTTGGGATTTGCTTTTGGAGGTATGGGCTTAGATGGTTGCTTAGATGTGGATGAGGATGCCTCATTCACTTTGCTAGCTATTTGCTTAGGAACCCAAACTATTTTGCTTTTGGGCTTTGCATTTGGAGGTAAGGGTTTAGATGCCTGCTTAGATGAACTTTGCTTTGAGTTTGATTCTTTATGTCCTAAGGTATGAAGACCTTTAGGGTTTTTGGTAGGATTTTTAGCTTTATAGGTAGAGGCATCAAAATTTTTTCTTTTGAATCCCATGGGGTGGGTGGAGTGGATGAAATGATTGGAAGCTTTATGCTTAAATGATGTGTGCTTTTGTTGGCCAGGATTAGGGATGTAAGGATACTTATGAATAATAGGTATGTTAGGTGTTGGAAGCAATGGTGGCAAGGTGGATGGAGGGCTATTTGGAGTTGGTAAAAGTGGAGGCAAAGTGGATGGTGGAAGATGTATGGTCACATGCTTTTGACATTTATAGGATGATGGAGGTGAAATGGCTACATATGTCTTGGGTAGATGATGGGGGGTATGATGGAAAGTGGTAGGTTTAGGATACATGAAGGGATTACCAACATCTTTAGCTTGTTTACCTTGGGGTGTGTATCCAAGGCCATATGAGCATGGAGGGATCTTGACATGGTTTGGCTCCAAAATACCTTGTTCATAAAGGCCTAGACCTTTGCCTTTGTAGTTCATGTTTTGGAGTATGCGATGGACAATGGGTCTAGGTATGGTTTGAACATTAGACTTGAATTTGCTATTGGATGGAGAAGGTGAAGTGGATAGAGGTTATTTTTGTCCTAAGGAAGAACACTCATGGAGGAAGGTGGTAATACCACTAGGACATGATGGTAGACTTGAAGTGGAATCAATGGTGGATGTGGAAGGAGGATCATTAGGATCTTGATTAGCATTGTGTTCATGTAGATCCAAGTTATTTGTTTGATCTTTTATGCTTACTTGGGGGACAAGTGTCTCATCATGACAATTGGATGTTTTCTCATTATGGATAGGACTAGATGGCATATGACTAGGAGAAATGTGGATATCTTGCTCATGGATTATAGGATTATGGATAGGATCAAGGTGCTCATAAATAGCTTCTTCATAGGTATCATCTTGATCATAAAGAAGGTAAATGTTATGGATGGGTTGAATTTGGATAGCTTGCTCATGAATAGTTGTTGGGAGATGGATAGGATCAAGTGGCTCATGGATAGATTCATCATTATGGCTATCATCTTGATCATGGAAAAGATATATGTTATAGATGGGTTGCATAAAAGTGTTTTGATCTTGAGTTGGACTAGGGCTTAATGTTTCCACATGCTTAGGATTAAACCTTTGACATACCTCTTGGGTTTTTTGAATGGAAGTGGATGACTCTTGACTTGGATTCATAATAGGAGACTCTTGAATATGCTTGATGGCTTGTAGGTCACATGATGGGCTTGAAGGGCTAAGAATGTTAATTGAGGGCTCTTGGATAGGCTTGAGGATAGGTGGACCACATGATGGGATTATAGGATTGGACATGACCTTTGGAAGTTCTTTGGTAGGTTCATGAATGGGTCTTTGATATAGAGGTAGTTTATTCCTAGCTAGTAGCCAATGGATCACATCCTTTGCAAGTGTATGATTCGATGAGCAATATAATGGATGAATGATAATAGTAGATGGCGTTGGAGTAGGATTAGGATTAAGTTGAGAGCTAATTGGATTGGGTGGATTAGGATTTGGACTAGATGGGGGTGACACATGGGATTGGGATGATGTGGCATGATTTCCCATTATAGGTAGGTACACCTTGTAAAAAATTGGGACAAATATTGGGCATTGATTTGTATTATGGCCTTTGGTCCTATGGTATGCACAATAATCATGTTCATCATATGGACTTTCTTCACATGGTTTGACTTCAAGAAGTTCAATGAGTTTTGCTTCAAGCATTCTTTGTAAAACTATCTTAGCCGCATCCTTTGGTGAATGATTAGAATGACATGGTGATGAAGGTAATGAAGGGCTTGGTGGTTTGGAAGGCAGAGGGATTAATGGACTAGGAATGGGATCACATGTTGGTGTTGGGATAGGACTTGTTGGCTCATGTGTTGGCATGGGATTGCATGATGGTGGCCACTCTAGATTGGTATCTCCCTTGTCAAAGGTTATTAGATCTTGCATAGGATAACTTGGACTCATTTGATTTATGTACAAGGGACCACTTGGACTTGGATATGATTCTTGTTGGAAAGGTGGATTTAGATCTATCAATGGTGCTTGGTGGTCATGTTGAAAAGGTGTACTTGGACTTACTTGATTTATGTACAAAGGGCTATTTGGACTTGGATGTTGTTCTTGTAATATCACTTGGTTGCCTTGTGGATGGGCTTGGTAGTGCATTGGAATGTTAGCATGAGGGATTGGATAAACTTGAGGTGGATGTTCATAGGATGACGTGGCATTGACTTGGTGGATAGGTGGATTAAGTTGATAGGAAGTGGATGGATATGACATGTGGCTATGAAGTGGATTAGGTTGATAGTGAATGGCTAAGGATTGATGTACTTTTCGAGCTTGACTAGTGGCTAAAAGGTGTTGGACTTGGGCTATGAAGTGTTGTAGTTGAGGTGATTGGCTTGCATGGGGTTGAGCTCTTTAGATGAAGAATTGTAATGTTTTAATGGCATCTTGGTTTAGGGGTTGTAATCCTTGATAAAGATTTTGGAGGAATCTTTGGAATTTGATTTCTAGGTCCTCTAGTGTAGACATGTTGTCACCAAGTGTTTGTCTTAAGTCCTTTTAGCAAGTGCTTGTTTAGGGATTTGGATGATGATGTGGAATGTTTGGATGACTTGGCTATGTTTGGGTTGGATGATGACTAGGCTATGTTTGGGATGAAAGTGATTGGGTTTGAATGTTATTGGAAGAATGTGTAGGATGACTTGTCTTTATGTGTTTGGGTGTTTAGAGCTTGATGTGGCAATATTCAAACAAATGATTATGCATATACACACATGAATCACTCACACAAGACACATAAGCAAGTTTTAGTTTGGAAGAATGTGATGATGGTTAAGCAAGCATGTGAAGATAATTCAACAAGTCCTAGGTAAGGCAAGGCCACTATCACAAGGAGGTTCTAGTGAAAATCTGGGGGACCGGCACCCCACGAGCATCCAGCAAGCCACTTAAGACTTTAACTAACCCTACTAGGAGTTTTAATATACACAAAGGTACACCTCCTTTCGAGTTAGCACTGTATGGTGAGCGCTAATACTGGTTAGACTTGGCTTTCGCCTTATCCTCTAATTTTTATAGCAGACCAGATGAAAGTACCGCTTGAGGTCGTTCCCTTGGGGTGGATACCAAGGCAGGCCTCTCTAAGGTTAAACAAAAGCAACACAAGTAAATGTTTTTGATCTCCAAGTTTGTGTTGGGACGCGAGGAGAGAGCATACACATTTACTTGGTCACACTCGCATGGGGTTAATTAACCTTAGAAGTTCAATGTGTGGAAGACAATGCAAGCACTTGTTTGTTTTAAAGCCCAAATCCAAATGTGATGAAAGACAATGGTTCGTTTTAGTCCAATTTTTTTGATGTGAATTTGCAAACAATTGTTCGTTTTATGCCCAAAATCCAAATGTGTGATCAAACAAGATTAAGAGATGAAAGATTAGAATGAGTGCACCTGATACAATCACTTTCCAATTTGCTGTAGATGTTGATGCCAATGCTGCTCCATCTCTTTAGATGATCCTACAAGTCACCAAATTCCAAAAAGAAACAAGTAAACTTGCAAAGAAGATGATTACATGAAAAAGATGAAATCTAAAAATTCTAATGAAAATGATCTGATACAGAAAAATGGATTGTATAAACAGAAAGTTTAGGAGATTCTAAGCAATTTGAAAAAAAGTTTCGCTGAAAAACGCTCAAAATTGCTCAAGTTATGCTCAAATGAAGTTTGTAATGAACCTAAACTTTGACTGATAAAAAAGCCTGAAAAATAGTATAGTCACCTAATAAAAGTGGTACAGTTGTGAAGTTTGTCCTCCTAGCTTTCCAACAAGTCCTTGTTGGTGTGATTTGGCCTCCGTATGTGAAAGTTATACAAGTTTGAAAAAAAAACAACTTCCTTTGGCATGCAGGAGGTACGAGTT
Organism: Cunninghamia lanceolata; assembly: GCA_027924645.1. Taxonomy (NCBI): domain Eukaryota; kingdom Viridiplantae; phylum Streptophyta; class Pinopsida; order Cupressales; family Cupressaceae; genus Cunninghamia; species Cunninghamia lanceolata. The sequence goes on along the minus strand of BSBN01000700.1, from coordinate 6,464,008 downwards.
AACCTTGGCGGTTAAGAAAAGTGCAGAGGCGATTTACTGTTAATCATAAGTGATCTCCTTTTAGCAACATGTGAGCCCTTGCATATTAAATGCGATGCAAAAACACCAAATGCGACTCCTGTAAGGTTATAGGCGATCCGGATAAACCCTTAAGCGATCGATTTTAGCCTATAGGCGACCTGTACCTGCAAAATGACAGTTGCAACAAAAAAAACCCTATTCTGCAAAGGCGAGCTCTGTCAGTTCAGAAGTGATGCATATCAGATCAAAAGTGGCTATTTTTAGTTCATAAGCGATGCACATAGGGTTAGAGGCGACCACTGTTATTACAAAAGCGATCCACAAAACACTGCAGGCGGTCGATTTCAATGTAGAAGCGACGCAAATATACAGAAAGCGGCTGATTTTTGCTCAAAAGCGATGCAAAAATGGATAAAAGTGCCAAATAATAGTTCATATGCGACCAACAAAAGAACAAAAGCGATGCATAATAACCCAAAAGCGATCTGGAGAGTTTCAGGAGACGGAATGCAAATGTTAACCATAAGCGACCAATTTTACCATATGCGGTCTCTTTTTGTTCAAAAGCGAGCACTGTTTGTACAAAAGCGGACCAAATTTGACCATAAGCAACTACTGTTTGCCCAAAGGCAAGCTGATTTAGCCTAGGCGACTGCTGTTTGATCAGAAGCGACCTGAAGTACCAGAAGCACATTGTTGCAGTCCGGTTGTTGTTTTCTTCACCAAACGCTCCATTTTTCATCAAATTTAGGCAAATTTGTACTCAAAGTTTATGGAAACGGCATCCCGGACGCAATGGTGAGGTTATATTTGGGCTAAAAGATCATCTACATACATATTTAGCCAAATCTTTGCAAACTAGGGTTAGAAAAATGCAAATTTTTGCTACAAAAGCTTGCGAAAATGAAAGATTCGCGCTCCAAGAGATCTAAACTTCACAAAAACAACTCAAACAAAAGAGGTTAATCAAGGACGTGAGTCCCACCGGCCGTGCCAAATGTAGTTAGGGTAAAATTGCAAATAGGATAAATGAAGAATCAACAATGATAAAACCCTAGCAATGCACAATGAAGCACAAGACAACATGAAAATCAAAATAACAAATGTAAATGCAAACCAATCTCCACGCTATGCTCGATTTATCTCCATTGCTCTTCTCCACCTCGCATGAGCATGCAAGATTTTGAAGGATTATTGTTGGAGGAATGTTGGGTGCTCACTTTTGCAGCATAACATCAAGATGAAGATGCTAGAATGAATGATAGATGAAGGATGCAAAGGCTCTAATGATATTTCAACAGAATAATGTTACTTGAAGCTCAATGCACTTTAGAAAATTTGGCAGAATAATGGTACTTAAGGCTCAATGCATGCTAATGGCTTATGAGGGGGTTGATTTATAGGAAAGGCTTGGTTCCAATGGACGGCTGAGATTAAAAACCTAATTGATTGATGTGGACGGCTAGGATTGATTTGGTTATCCCACTCTTCAAGGGAGTTGTAGTTATTTGACAAGTGTCAAGGAGAATAGGGCTCATGTGTGCTTGTGTACATAAAAAGTACTACACGTGAAAGATATTAAATAAAAGGCTGTAGTACCACTTATCTTTTTTAAATGAAAGAGGCACACATGTCGGCTTAATGATAAGATAAATTAATTAAATAAATAAAATTTATTTAATTAATTGGAAAGTCGGCTTATGATGAGAAATTAATTCAAATAAAATATTTGAATTGTTGGGATATGAGTTAGATATTAATTAAATAAATAAATTTTATTTAATTAATTGGCTAAGTTGGATAAGGATGGGATTAAGATGGGATTTAGGACAAAATGCTACATGATGTCTAAGTGATGTTTTTATCAAGGTGTTGCTAGATATGGACAAATTTAGGACAATTTTGGGTGTCTACATTTTGCCCCTCTTTGAGATGATGTTCAAGATGATAAGCTTTATGTCAAATAACATCATTTCAAAGAAGTTAAGGTATGGATAATCAATAGGGATAATGATGATGGAAAGATATGATGATGATGCCCCCTCGAGAGGTTAGGCGGGTTGGACAAACAAGGGTATGCTCTCGAAATGAAATAGCTTGGTCAAGAAAGAAAGATAAGGGAATGGATAGAAGAAATGATGATGCGTTATGCTGCAATGAAAGTGAGCAACCATGATGTTTGATATAGCACCAGACATTATGCACCAAGGTATAAGGACCAGATGACGATGTGTCTCATGCCCCAGCATAATACAACCTTGTCTGAATACAAGATATGAATATTAGCTGGAAATGACATCAAATATGATACAAATACAAGATAAAAAGATAACACACACAAGCAAGCAAGCAAGCATGCACAAATGATTCAAAAACAAACAAGATATTGCCCCTGTCAAGCTGTAAACCAATAAGTGATTGTTGATTGATAATAGTTTAGAGTGTTGTCATTGCGGGGAAAGCTATATCCCTAGATCAACACAAGGTTGTTTGCTGAGTTTGTTGGCTGATTGGTTAATGGCTTACAACAAGGCTAGGATCAAGACCATTGATTGCGTTTGGATAACTTGGCTTGATTGATTAACTTGATTGGTATGGATTAAGGATAGGCTTGCATTTGGATCTTTGCTTGGAATGGTTGGAAGATGATGAAATGCTGATTAGATTGATTTGATGAAGGATTGATGAAAATGTTGATGATGGGATGATATGTGATGGATGGAGCTACTTTTGATTTGTTGAAGTGATTGTATTTGTTTTGATGGCTAGCTTGATGTGCTTTGGTTTTGATGGTTGCTATTGTTGGGTTGATTATTTTGATGATTGGATTGTTTTGAATGATGATAGTGATGGTGTGATGATTAGAGTGTCCATTCAATCTAAGCATAAGCAAGTGTTCTCAGTGTGCTCAAAGGCTGTAAAACAAACAAGGTATTGCCCTTGTCAAGTCATAAACCAATGATGGATTGTTTCATTAACAATGATAGTGTTGTCATTGCGGGGAAAGCTATATCCCTAGAGCAACACAAGGATGTGGGAACGCTATATCCCATTGATGATGTTTGATGATGATTGATTGGGCTCATGACAAGATTAGGATCAAAACCCATTGATTTGATTGGATAATGTTCCTTGATTGATTAACTTGCTTGATATGGATTAGTGTGACTTGGATTTAAGATCATTGCTTAGATTGATTTGATTGATATGATTGGAAGAAGTGATTGATTGAAATGGATGAATGAATGTTATTGATAAGAAGAATTGATGATGATGATGATTTGATTTTGATTGAATGTTGATGAAGGGGATTGTTTTGGATGATGTGATTGGTTTTATTGCTTGGATTTTTCATTGGATATTTTATTTTTTGGATTTTTTGACATATTTTGATTTTTTTGTGTTTTTGAATGTTTTGATTTTTTTGTGTTTTTTTGAGATGTCAATGGATTTACAATTTGGGTAGCCTTTGAGCTTGATATCAATGACAAGGGAGAAAACCAAGTCTAGGTGCAAAGATGTAGGAGGATGGATAAAAGGATGGAGAAAAGGATGGGCTCATAGCAAATGTTACAGCAAGATCATGAGAGTTGGATGGATAGATAAGAGCATAGGTCATATAAGGGATGGATGCATGCCTCATGATAAATAGATAGGTAGGCAATAGTGGAAAGCTCATGATAAGGGTATGCCATAGCGGATGGATCATAAAGGAGCTAGGATGTGATCTTCAAAGGCTATGTTGCATAGGAGGAACTTGCCCCATTCTAGGTGGTAATGCTTAGGATTTTAACATGACAAAGTTCTTGACCAAGGGATGACATGATGGATTGGTTTAAATGGGATGGATAAATGGTCAATGGACAGGACTTGGTTTGGAAAGAAGGTATGTCAAGAAATATCCAAACATGTTTCAACATTTTGCCCCTATGTCTTCATCAAAATCAAAAGGCGAAAGGATGGATAAATGAGTTCAGTAGGATAGGCATGTTTATGTAATGGCTAAGGATGATAGGATGGTACATGGATAGGTTGGATGAGACAATGTGCCCCCAAGTGTAAGTGACATAGAAGATCAACCTAGACATGACACCTGTTTGCCAGGTTTTCATCATGGTACTTATCCAAGGCACCTGTTTACCAGGTTTTCACCGTTGGACGAAGAGATTTCCCTTTACTTTTTTGATTTTTTTTTCTTTTTTTCTTTTTTTATTTTTTTTTGCTTTTAGATAGGTTGACAATTACACATGGTGCCTGTTTGCTAGGTTTTCACCATGGTAATGGATAGGAGGGACTCAAGTGTTTAGTGCTATGAAGGTCGATAGTGTCCCTTTACAGATTGATGAGGTCTTCACATGGACCATGTCATTATGCTCATAGATGTTGATAAGAGATTGTGTTGATTGGAGATGGATTAGGTAGATAGTAGATTATGATGTGGATTGTGGAAGGTTCATGCAAGGATGGATGGATAGAAGGCTTATGGAATGAAGATGGATGAAAAGTTTATGCAAAAGCATGGACCATAGGAAGGTGATTGGGAAGATACGTAGGATAATGGATGAAGGATGGGGAGATGGAGGCATGTGGGGGTGCTGCAGAGTGGAAGGGAACCATGACCAATGGTTGCACACACCATGATAAACATTGAAGCTTTGGATTGGATGGTGGTGTAGGAAGAAATGGGGTTTTTTACTTAGGAGATGGTTGATGTAAGCATTTGGGGACCCACATAGATTTAGTATTTTTAGTGCTTCTGCTTTTCTTGTGGGATGTTTGAAGGGAATGAAAGTTTTGGATGGAAGTAGGCTTTTGGATGGATATAGGTGGTTGGGATTCTTGAGATGTAGAGGAGGATGCCTCATTTGACTTGTTAGCTATTTTCTTAGGAACCCAAACCATTTTGCTTTTGGGCTTTGCTTTTGGAGGTATGGGCTTGGATAGCTTTGTGAATGTACTTTGCTTAGAAGATGGATGATTTAGAGACTTTTCACATTGATACCCTAAGGCATGAGGGTCCTTAGGAGTTTTAGTTGGATTTTTGGCTTTATAGATAAAGGCATCCAAATGTTTATTTTGGAATCCCATGGGGTGGGTGGAGTGGATGGAATGATTGGAAGCTTTATGCTTAAATGATGTGTGCTTTTTTTGGTCATGATTAGGGATGTAATGATACTTATGAATGATATGTATGTTAGGTGTTGGAAGCAATGGTGGCAAGGTGGATGGAGAGATATTTGGAGTTGGTAAAAGTGGAGGCAAAGTGGATGGTGGAAGGTGTATGGTCACATGCTTTTGACATTTATAGGATGATGGAGATGGAATGGCTACATATGTTTTGGGTATATGATGGGGGGTGCGATGGAAAGTGGTAGATTTAGGATGCATGTAGGGATTACCAACATCTTGGCCTTGTTTACCTTGGGGTGTGTATCCAAGGCTATATGAGCATGGAGGAACTTTGAAATGGTTTGGCTCCAAAATACCTTTTTCATAAAGGCCTAGACCTTTGCCTTTGTAGTTCATGTTTTGGAGTATGCAATGGACAATCGGACTAGGTGTGCTTTGAACACTAGACTTGAGTTTGTTATTGGATGGAGAAGATGAAGTGGAGGACAAAGGTTGTTGTTGTCCTAAGGAAGAACACTCATGTATAAGGGTAGATAGACCAATAGGACATGATGGATTTGAAATGGGAACGATGATGGATGTGGAAGGAGGATCATTAGGATCTTGATTAGCATTATGTTCACTACGATCCAAGTTATTTGTCTGATCTTTTATGCTTACTTGAGGGACAAGTGTCTCATCATGACAAGTGGATGTTTGCTCATTATGGATAGGGCTAGATGGAAAATGACTAGGAGCAATGTGGATATCTTGCTCATGGATAGATATAGGATTATGGATAGGATCAAGGTGCTCATGGATAGCTTCTTTATAGGTATCATCTTGATCATAAAGAAGGTAAATGTTATGGATGGGTTGCATGAAAGTGTTTTGATCTTGAGTTGGACTAGGGCTTAATGTTTCCACATGCTTAGGATTAAACCTTTGACATACCTCTTGGGTTGCTTGAATGGAAGTGGAAGGCTCTTGACTTGGATTCATAATAAGATACTCTTGAATAGGCTTGATGGCTTGTAGGTCACATGATGGGCTTGAAGGGCTAGGTATGTTAATGGAAGACTCTTGGATAGGCTCAAGGATAGGTGGACCACATGATGGGATTATAGGCTTGGACATGACCTTTGAAAGTTCTTTGGTAGGCTCATGAATAGGCGTTTGACATGGAGGTAGTTTATTCCTAGCTAGTAGCCAATGGATCACATCCTTTGCAAGGGTATGAGTGGATGGACAATATAATGGATGGATGATACGGGTAGATGGTGTTGGATTACGATTAGGATTAGGTTGAGGGCTAATTGGATTGGGTGGATTGGGATTTGGACTAGATGGGGGTGACACATGGGATTTGAATGATGTGACATGATTTCCCATTATAGGTGGGTATACCTTGTAAACAATTAAGACAAATATTGGGCATGTATTTGTATTATGGCCTTTGGTCCTATGGTATGCACAATAATCATGTTCATCATATGGACTTTCTTCACATGGTTTGACTTCAGGAAGTTCAATGAGTTTTGCTTCAAGCATCCTTTGTAAAACTCTCTCAGCTGCATCCTTTGGTGAACGATTAGAATGACATGGTGATGAAGGTAATGAAGGGCTTGGTGGTTTGGAAGGTAAAGGGATCAATGGACTATGATTGGGATCACATGGTGGTGTTGGGATAGGATTAGTTGGCTCATGTGTTGGCATGTGATTGGATGGTGGAGGCCACTCTAGATTGGTATCTCCCTTGTCAAAAGTAATTAAGTCTTGCATAGGATAACTTGGACTCATTTGATTTATGTACAAGGGACTTCTTAGACTTGCATGTGCTTCTTGTTGCAAAGGTGGACTTAGGTCTATCAATGGTGCTTGGTGGTCATGTTGAAAAGGTGTACTTGGACTTGCTTGATTTATGTACAAAGGGCTATTGGGACTTGGATGTTGTTCTTGTGATATCACTTGATTGCCTTGTGGATGGGCTTGGTAGTGCATTGGCATGGCAACATGAGGGATTGGATAAGCTTGAGGTGGATATTCATAGGTTGATGTGGCATTGATTTGGTGGATAGGTGGATTAAGTTGATAGGAAGTGGATGGATATGACATGTGACTAGATGGATTAGGTTGATAGGAAGTGAATGGATATGACATGTGGCTATGAGGTGGATTAGGTTGGTATGAAGTGGATGGATATGACATGTGGCTATGAGGTGGATTAGGTTGGTAGTGAATGGCTAAGGATTGTTGTGCTTGTCAAGCTTGACTAGTGGCTAAAAGGTGTTGGACTTGGGCTATGGAGTGTTGCAATTGAGGTGATTGGCTTGCATGGGGTTGAGCTCTTTGGAGGAAGAATTGTAATATTTCAATGGCAAATGTATATCAAAAAATTTGGATTTATAAATGGAAATGATCAAAGAATTGAAATGCATAACCTAAACCCAAATAATTCAATACCTCGAAGATGCAAGATGAGCTTGATTGATCAATTTGTTGTGTTGGTTGCTCGTTTCTGTAGCATAACATTAAGATGAAGATGATATGTGGATGATAGTTGAAGGATGCAAAGGCTCTAATGATATTTCAACAGCATATGGATACTTGAGGATCAATGCATGCTTTAGATAATTTGGCAAAATAATGTTACTTGAGGCTCAATGCATATTAATGGCTTGTGAGGGGTTTGATTTATAGGAAAGGCTTGGTTCAAATGGACGGCTGAGATTAAAAAGCTAATTGATTGATGTGGACGGCTAGGATTGATTTGGTTATCCCACTCTTCAAGGGAGTTGTAGTCATTTGACAAGTGTCAAGGAGAATAGGGCTCATGTATGCTTGTGTACATAAAAAAGTACTACATGTGAAAGATATTAAATAAAAGGATGTAGTACCATTTATCTTTTTAAATGAAAGAGGCACACATGTCGACTAAATGATAAGATAAATTAATTAAATAAATAAAATTTATTTAATTAATTGGAAAGTCGGCTTATAATGAAATGTGAGAACTTAATTCAAATAAAATATTTGAATTAGTTAGGATATGAGTTGGATATTAATTAAATAAATAAAATTTATTTAATTAATTGGATAGTGGGGAACTTAATTCAAATAAAATATTTGAATTAATTGGGATATGATTGGGAAATTAATTAAATAAATAAAATTTATTTAATTAATTGGCTAAGTAGGATAAGGATGGGATTGAATGAGATTTTAATTAAATAAATAAAATTTATTTAATTAATTGGCTAATGGAATAAGTGGGGTTAAGAGTGGGATTTAGGACAAAATGCTACATGATGTCTTAATGATGTTTTTATCAAGGTGTTGCAAGACATGGACAAATTTGGGACAATTTTGGGTGTCTACAGGTGAAACTTGTATTAGGTCTCGAAGAGAAATCTTATCTTGTGTAGCTTGGAGTTGTTTAACAAGATCATACTCTTTGGTATTCTCTATAGAAAGATGAGGAGGAGGTGGAAGGATAGATTTGGTGGATGAAGGGGAACAACGATAGGAGTAATCTTTTTGTTTTGTCGAGTTCTATATGTGTGGGATATTGCATGGCAGTGAGGATCCCTAGACATATTTTGAGTTATAGACTTTGCAATTTGAGAAAAATAATTTGAAGGTCAAGGATTTTTAGGAATACCTCGAGTAGTGATCACCAGATGAGAAGGTGGGGGCAAATCAGGGACCCCATGTACAATGATTTTAAGAATAGAAGAAATATTTTAAACATTAATGGACTTTTCCAACATCCCCTTAGTAAGTGGGATAATTTTATTAACAATTATTGAATTAACATTATTATCTTCTTGAGAAATACATGATTTAAGAGAAGAAATATAAGAAGTATGCTCAACATTTATCCATGGGGTATCTAATGTGAGGTGAGACTCTTCATCTACTAATGTTTCATCTCTAGAAGGCAAAGCGTAGAAATGAAGAGAAGTTAAATTAATGTTAATATAAGTATCAATGATTTCATCCTCTTATGCTAAAATATCCTCGTAAGTAGGAGGAATCTTAGGAGAGAGATAAAAATCATAGAGTGACATAGGAAGACCTAAGTCACCATCACATGCATGGAATGGAACATCACTCTCACAAGATTTTTGAGAAAAGTTAGAAAGTTATGTAAGAAAAGAAGAAAACATGTTTATTATGAAGAATATAAGTAGTAGATTTAGAAATGTATTGACAAATCTGGTTGGAGGTTGTCATTTTTCTCCTTTAGGACTATGGAACAGGGTTCAAAGTAGCAGCCCAAAAAAAATTAGGAAAGAAAAAGAATTATTGATTTTGGGAAAAATGGAAAGAAAAAGGAGGTTCTTTAAGCTAAAGTGATAGGTTCACCAAATTGTAATATAAAAATTAAGCTACTTGCTAACTTCTATATTACATTTATATGTCCTAGAATGGAAAAATGCAAACTTATAGAAAACTGAAGTACAAATTCAAAAAACTAAATATAGAGCTAAAAAGATGAAAAAAAGAGGAACTTAGAGCTAGAAGGAGAATGTCACTATCCAAGATGCCAGTGTAGCATGTAAACATCCACACTAAATGTTGTCATCTGTATGGCCTAGAAATACAAATAAATTCTAAAAAATGTGAAAATCCACTCAACAATTCACCTATATCTACAAAACCAAAAAGGAGAACACATCAACAAGGTACTAAATGATAATAGAGATGAAAATAATAAAGATAAACTAATTGAGTCAAATGAAATAACAAGAGGAAGGAAGAAATAAACAAACCTCCATGCAGTTGAATCCTTCCCAAGTACTTGTAGCTAGAACAAGGGAAAATGTTGGGGTTGTTTAGGGGTTTTCCTTTAGGTCAAACCCCTGCTTTGGTATTTCTACCTCCATAGCAACCAAGATAGATAAATAGAAAAAATGTGTTTTATAAATCTAAGTACATATAGAAATAAGAATAGTGACTAAAATGAAACATTGAAAAGGATGTGAGAATCCCAAGGTGTTCAAGGGAACAATAAAAATAAATTCTTGCAATAACAAGGAACAAGAGAAATATCACCTTAGAAGGGCTTGAAGAAGCCAAAGAGAGAAAGAGAGCTGAAAATAGATGTTGTATGAGCACTGTAGAAAGTTGTAGAGATTGAAGAGATGTGTGAGTGCCAGAGAGAGCTAAAAGAGCCAAGAGAGACAAGAGAAACATGCAAGAGTGAAAGATAGATTCAATAATGAGAGGAGGGAAGACGAAGGGGTTAATGAGCCATTTGGAATAATCTCAAGGTGTTACCACTAATCTGCAAGAGTGAAAAGTGGTAAAACACTCAAAAACAACCACCAAACAAAAAACTGTTGCAGGATGCTAGTGCATTGCATGGATGTCTATGCAAAGTGCTAGTGCCTAGATAGTTTAGGCTAAAAAATGACGAGATACAAGAAAATCACATGGCTAACAAATAAGTGATGATAAAACTTGATGAAATGATAACATTTAAAACAAGACCTAAGCACTATGGGAGGGAAAAAGGCTAATGCAAGGGCTAAAATGAGCCTACAAATAAACTAAGGGAATGGACACTAAAGAAATGCCAAAATGTAGTGTGAAATTGCAAGGGAATGCAATTTTTAATGCTACAGTTTCCAACAACAACAAGTTTCATGTACTTTATTTATGTGTACAAAACATAGTCGTAAATGTTCAAACACCCTTTGAGAAATCTTCACCTATGAAAATTCTTGTTTGGATACTTTAAAAAATTCACTCTATTTTGTATCTACAAAATGTTTTGGATGAGGATATTTTGTACCATCTTCACCTATTACTTGTATAGTGTCCATCCTATTAGAGGCAAAACAGTGTTAGAAATAAAAGCACAACTACTCAATGGAAATCTCATTCAAATATATGTTTAACAATCTTTAACTGTGCATTATCAATGGATATTGAAACATAGATAAGAAACTATGCAACATAGAAACATCAAAATAGAAAACTAAACACATAACACAATGTTTACGTGGAGAAAACCCTTGTGGGTAAAAAATTCCACACAAGAAAGAGGCCCAATTTTGTATTAATCTAAGAAAGATTGTACAATACAACAACTCAACAACTCTCTCCACCAGTCTTCAACCTGAAAACATTTCGACATCACCTGAGTACCTAAAATCTATAATACAACAACAAATACAATCGAAAATACTTATAGAAGTGTTTTCCCTCCATTCTAGGAATCCACTTTCTCTCTCCAAGATTCCCCCACATGCAAGCATTAAATGTCATCATACATGCAACCTCCAAGTGTCAAAAGATACCCATGCAAAGTTGGGCACCCATGGTCAAGAATAGCAACTTACAACATCTTATGACATGTCATAATCGTCATACATACCACCAAAGTGTATCTTCCCAAGATGGGCACCTGGGGCTAAACATAGAAAATATACAACGAATAATATTTTCCATATGCGTCATAATGTCATAGAATCTTATGACAACTTGCAGCTATCATAGATTATTTATATGCACTCACCAAACATTATGACAATTGTCATACATGCTAAAAATAGCAGATTCTCCAAGGGTGGTGCCTACACTCATTTACTCATGAGTTTTTACAATTGCCAATAGTAAATTTCACTTCGTAACTATCACCTGAAACTCTAGAATTACCACTGCCAGTGAAACTACCTCATTTCCTTATGGGTAATTACAAATTACAAATAATACATGGAATAAAATACAATATTGCACTAATACAAAAAGAGCAATATATTACTAAAAAACTACTAAAAACTACTTATCAATAATCAAACATGGTCATGTGACCATTAGTAGTTTGTTGCCAATCATTTATAACACGATATAACATGACCAAATTGATGACCAAACCATTTTTAGTCATTTATTGGTTGTTTTGATTGATCGATTGGGTAGTATAGTTATGTAGCAAGTATGGGCCTAACTGGTGTTGTCATTGATGTCAACATACTCTTATTGCATTAATGATAAGGATTGGATGAGTTGTGTGCTGAGGATATTGAGAAAATTAGTCTCAATCAGGAATAGTGAAGAATAGTGAAGACAGTTAGGTAAAAGTCCAAGATAGGATGAGGATCAAAGGATATAGTTTAAAGGGTTTGTAGATATGTGTCTTAAGGTGGTCCAGTAGAGATTTCAAATGTCTGCATGAAGATCTGAAGAAGTTATGGCCACTCAAGTAAAGCTAGTTACAGTAGGTGTTCAGAGGTGACAGAGTGATACAGACAGGTCTGGTGAGATCCAGAAATGCATTATTCTATTCTATGGATTTGATGGAGTGTTGAGGAAGTCTTTGTGAAGTGTCAACTCAATTGGTTTGTGGTTTGAAGGTCTGAAAGCATCTATTCCTTTGTGATAGTGATGACAAACTATGTTCTTGAGGTTTCAGATGAAGTAGAGAAGGATTTCAGTAAGCAGATGAAGTGTGGATGTTCTTGGTGACTCAGGCAAGCTTGTGGAGGTCTTTGGATCATGTCTAGTTTGTGTTGGTGGTCTGCATTAGAGTTGGAGCTTGCAATTAAAGAATAACTTCTAGATGATGGTGTTCTTCCTGAGACTAGCCAACCGGATGGGTTACACATCCTGCAGATGTTCTTGTAGATGTTTGCCGACTTAGATGGCTATTCCTAAGTCAATTTCTTGTATAAATAAGGGATTGTGAAGTCATTTCAAAGTGTGTCTTGAGTAGATGAGAGTGTGGTAGCAAGGAGAAGAGCGAAAGGCAGAGTAGAAGTATTGGGCTTAAATAGAACTGATCCAAGCATGATGAAGATGCTATTTTCCAGTTCAAGTAGGTGATACTTATTATCTTGTAGACAGTGTGTCTCTTGTAGGCAGTGAGCCTCTTGTGATCAGTGTGCTCAGGTAGTGAGACCTAATTGGCATGTGCCATTTGTTCTTTCTATTCTTCTAACAGAGAATACAATCTTGGGTTAGTCACCCCGTGGTTTTTCCCTTAACCAGGTTTTCCATGTCAAAATCTTGGTATCTCATGTGTTAATGTATTTCTGCTCTTGATTTATTGCATTGTGTTTCCATGATTGATTTATTATTATACTACTGAATTACAAAGTGGAATTAAGTGTTTAAAGAGAAGAAAGTTTTGTACAACTGATTCACCCCCCCTCTCAGTTGACCGTCCTAAAACTAACAATTGGTATCAGAGCCAAGTTCCTCTAAAAGAAGCTTAACCACTTGAGGAGATCCAGGATGTTGTCCTACAAGAAGGATAGTCTGAAGTTTGATGGAACCATTTTTAATCTTTAGAAAAGTCACTTGAAATGTCACTTGCAATGTATGGGAATGGCGTACTGGAACATGGCTTCAACGAAGTATACTCCTCCACAGGGTGATCCGAAAGCCCCAAATGAAATCACAGATGCTGAAAATAATCTGTGAACTATTGAAGCTCTTCTAAGCGCATTATCTAATTCAGAGATTTCAAATGTTGTTTACCTACCAACTGCTTTTGAGATTTGGGAAAAAATGGAACTTCTGCATGAAGGAGACAAGTATGTTAAATGTACAAGGCTACAGAATCTAAAAGGGAAATTTGAAAACCTAAAAATGAGAGAAGATGAAAATATCTCTACTTTTATGCCAAGAGTAAATGAGCTTGTTTGTGGAATTAGAAATGCTGGTGGAGTCTTGGATGAAAATAAGATTGTTGACAAAATTCTCATATCCCTTCCTGCTTCTTATAAAATCAAGGTTGCTGCCATTGAAGAATTCAGAGCCCATACAACTGTCATAAGAGATCAATTCGTTGCATTTGAAATGACCGAGTTTGGAGATGCCCCTCCCAAGACTGAATCTGCATTCAAAGCCAATGCCTCTGTAAAAGGTAAATAAAGGTTTGATCTAGGAGAAAACTCTTCAAGGAAACTATCATGGTATGAAAAGGAAAGAAAAGACCTGGAAGAAGAAGAAGCAGAAACTGGTCAACTTGAAGATCTTATTGTAAAAAGACTGCTAAGAGTATGAAGGGAAGTTGTCTTTTAAGTGTTTTAACTGCAATAAGATTGGTAATTTTGCCTCAAGATGTTTGGAAGGATTTTCAAGTCCAAATCCTAATAGATCAAGGTTCCAAAAGAATTGTTACTATGTTCATGAGGAAGATGATAATGAAGGAGTAACAGACGATGAATCAGAGACATGAAATAAATCCAGAAGTGATTGGGTGTTTATTCTCATCAAGGAAGAAGATCCAATGCCCTCTGAATCTGTCAATCATAAAGTTGTAGAAAGAGCTCTGGCTGCCCAAGTTGAAGAAAAGGATGATTGGGTTATTGACAGTGGATGCTCTCATCATATGACAGGTGACAAAAATAAGTTCATAGATTTGGAAAGGTATGAAGGAGTGGTAAAGTTTGGTGATAATTCTGTTGGTAGAATCAGAGGTAGAGGAACTATTTCTTTTGATGGAAGGAACAAAACCGGTAATGTACTATATGTTGAAGGTTTGAAGCACAATCTTCTCAGTGTTGGACATTTGGTCGACAAAGGCTATGATCTCTGATTCAAGAATGGAAAATGCAAGATCTTTGAAAGTTTTAGAACAGAGATTGCATCCGGTACTCAAACAAAAGGTAATATCTTCCATTTGGTTGGTACTGGTAAAAGTTGCTTATTTTTTCAATTTGATCAGAGTTGGTTATGGCAAAGGAGGATGTGTCATGTGAATTTTGATAATATCATCAAGATAAGCAATACTCAGGTTGTAAGAGATCTTCCAAAATTGGTGAAACCTACTAATAGCTTATGCAAAGAATGTCAGTTGGGTAAGATGAGAAAAATCACTTTCAAGAGTAAGGAACTGTCGTCTACCAGATTATTGGACTTAGTTAATACTAATCTTTGTGGTCTGGCAAGAATTAGGAGTGTGCAAGGTGATAGATACTTCATGTTACTAATTGATGACTATTCCCAAATGATGTGGGTAACCTTTTTGAAAGAGAAATCAAAAGCTCTTGAGAAATTCAAAATATTCAAGGCTATGGTAGAGAATGAAACTGGATTAAAGTTGAAATGTCTAAGGTCTGATAGAGGTGGAGAGTTCACATCCGGTGAGTTCATAGAATTCTGTGAGAAGCATGGAATAAAGAGACAGTTGTCTGCTCCTAGGACTCCACAGCAGAATGGAGTGGTGGAAAGAAAGAACCGGACCATCCAGGAAGCATCTAGGACCATGATGATGGAAGCAAATGTTCCTCAGATCTATTAGAGAGAAGTTGTCAGCACTGCAGTCTATACTCTCAATTGAGTTCAAATCAGAAGCAATACCAGTAAGACTCCTTATGAACTTTGGTTTGGCATCACTCCTACTGTGAGGTATTTTAGAGTTTTTGGTAGCAAATGTTACATTAAAAGAGATGAAGATCTAGGAAAGTTTGATGCTAGAAGTGATGAAGGAATATTCTTGGGTTACTCTACTCAAAGCAAAGCATACCAGTGCTATAACAAGAGACTGAGAAAAATGATAGAAAGTACAAATGTGAAGGTTGATGAAGGAATTGAAAAACCCTCAAGGTTTTATGAATATGATGAAGATGATCAGAATGGTGTTCTGATTCAAGGAACCCAAGCCTCTTCTAAAAATTAGATTCAAACTGATCCGGTAAATCAGGAAGAAGAGATAAGTTTTAATGAGATTGATCAAGAATCATATGTGCAAGAAATTCCCAAAGTTCCCAGGTATGTAAGACTGAACCACTCTGTAGATCAGATCATAGGTGATAAAAGGAAAGGTGTACAAACAAGAAGGAGAATTGCTCAAGATTCAGATGAGTATTGTCTGATTTCAAAGATTAAACCTAAGACAGTGAATGAATCTTGCAATGATGAAAACTGGACTAAAGCAATGAAGGAAGAGCTGATGCAAATTGAGAAAAATCACACTTGGGATCTTGTTCCCAGACCTAGAAACAAGAATGTGATTAGAACAAAATGGGTCTTCCAGAACAAATTGAATGAAGTTGGTGAAGTAATCAGAAATAAAGCCAGACTGGTCTACAAGGGTTACTCTCAAATAGAAGGAGTTGATTTTGAAGAAACTTTTGCTCTGGTGGCAAGAATTGAAGCAATCAGATTATTTCTTATTTTTGCTGCCTTTAAGGATTTCAAAGTATATCAGATGGATGTCAAGTCTGCCTTCCTGAATGGTGACTTGGAAGAAGAAGTGTACTTTGAGCAACCGGATGGATTTCAATTATCTGATCATGGTGATATGGTCTACAAGTTGAAGAAAGCACTATATCGACTGAAGCAAGCCCCAAGAGCCTGGTATGAGAGATTGGATAAGCATCTTTTGAAGATTGCTTTCAACAAAGGTACTGTTGACAATAATTTGTATTTCAAAATTGATCATGAAAACATCTTGATTGTTGAAGTGTTTGTTGATGATATCATTTTTGGAGGAAGATATATTATGTGTAAAACTTTTGCAAATCAAATGAAAAGTGAGTTTGAGATGTCCGTGCTTGGTGAAATGAATTTCTTCTTGGGTCTACAAATCACTCAAACAAAGAAAGGAATCTTCATTTCTCAGACCAAATATGTGAAAGAATTGTTGAAGAAATTTGGGATGGAAGACTCAAAACCAATGAATACTCCCATGGCAACCAGATGTAAATTGGGCAAAGATGATGACTTTCCTAAGGCTGATCAGAAAAAGTATAGGTCAATGATTGGAGGATTGTTGTATCTCACTCACACTAGACCTGACATTATGAATGTTGTTGGTCTTGTTTCTAGATTCCAAGCTGACCCTAGAGAATCTCATGTCATGACAATCAAGAGGATTTTTAGATATCTGAAAGGGACAGTTGAGTATGGTTTGTGGTATCCCAGAGATCATGATTTCTCTCTTCATGCATATATACATGCGGATTGGGCAGGAGATGTGGATGACCAGAAGAGTACCAGTGGTGGAGCATTCTTTTTGGGGAAGAGATTGGTTTCTTGGTTAAGCAAGAAACAAGAGGCAATATCTCTGTCCACTGCAGAAGTAGAATATATTGCAGCAGCAGGTAGTTGCACTCAAGTTTTGTGGATGAAGCAAATGCTAAGAGACATAAGAGTGGAGTATGAGGAGCCTATCACAATCTTCTGTGATAATTCAAGTGCAATAAATATATCTAAGAATCTGGTGTTGCATTCAAAGACTAAACATATATCCATCAAGTTTCACTTTTTGAGAGAGCAAGTAAACAAGAATGAAGTTAGATTAGAGTTTGTGCCTTCCAAGGATCAGATTGCAGACATCTTTACTAAACCTCTACCTAAGGACTCTTTTGAGTATCTCAGGGAAAAGTTAGGGGTTATTTCCCCTCTGGTGATGAACTAAGGTGCACTGATGTGCATCAGTCTGGTGGATATCATAGTCATATCTTGTGGTCCAGATTGATGATGGGAGCTACTACTAGGGGGGAGCAACTGGTATGAGTCTGAAGTGGTAGAATTGCAAGTATGTGCCCTTTGCCATTGATGTCAAAGGGGGAGAGAAGTCATGTGAAAAAAAAGTAGTTTCTGATCAAAGGGGAACAGGAACGAAAGAGAAGACATGAAAATGGTTGTTGCTGATAGGGGGAGTTGTGATAGTAAGGAGAAGTTCTTGTCTTGATGGTCAAAATAGTTTTTCACATCATATGTTGCCATCAATAACAAAGGGGGAGATTGTTTCAAGTATGGGCCTAACTGGTTTTATCATTGATGTCAACATACTCTTGTTGCATTAATGATAAGGATTGGATGAGCTGTGTGCTAAGGATATTGAGAAAATTAGTCTCAATCAGGAACAGTGAAGAACAGTGAAGACAGTAAGGTAAAAGTCCAAGATAGGATGAGGATCAGAGGATACGGTTTAAAGGGTTTGTAGATATGTGTCTTAAGGTAGTCTAGTAGAGATTCCAAAGGTCCCCATGAAGATCTGAAGAAGTTATGGCCGCTCAAGTAAAACCTATTCTGGTAGGTGTTTAGAAGTGACAGAGTGATACAGACAGGTTCGGTGAGATCCAGAAATGCATTAGCATGTTCTGTAGATTTGAGCGAGTGTTGAGGAAGCCTTTATGAAGTGTCAACTCGATTGGTTCATGGTTTGAAGGTCCACAAGCATCTATTCCTTTGTGACAGTGATGACAGACTGTGTTCTTGAGGTTCCAGATGAAGGAGAGAAGGATTTTAGTAAGCAGATGAAGTGTGGATGTTCTTGGTGACTCAGGCAAGCTTGTGGAGGTCTTTGGATTGTGTCCAATTTGTGTTGGTGGTCTACATTAGAGTTGGAGCTCACAATTAAAGAATAACTTCCAGATGATGGTGTTCTTCCTGAGACTAGCCGACCGGATGGGTTACACATCCTGCAGATGTTCTTGTAGATGTTTGCCAACTTAGATGGCTATTCCTAAGTTGATGTCTTATATAAATAAGGGATTGTAAAGTCATTTCAAAGTGTGTCTTGAGTAGATGAGAGTGTGGTAGCAAGGAGAAGAGCGAAAGGCAGAGCAGAAGTATTGGGCTTAAATAGAACTAATCCAAGCATGATGAAGATGCTATTTTCCAGTTCATGTAGGTGATACTTATTATCTTGTAGACAGTGTGTCTCTTGTAGGCAGTGAGCCTCTTGTGATCAGTGAGCTCAGGCAGTGAGCCCTAATTGGCATGTGCCATTTGTTCTTTCTATTCTTCTAATAGAGAATACAATCTTGGGTTAGTCACCCCGTGGTTTTTCCCTTAACCAGGTTTTCCACGTCAAAATCTTGGTGTCTCATGTGTTAATGTATTTCTGCTCTTGATTTATTGCATTGTGTTTCCATGATTGATTTATTATTATGCTGCTGAATTACAAAGTGGAATTAAGTGTTTAAAGAGAAAAAAGTTTTGTACAATTGATTCACCCCCCCTCTCAGTTGACTGTCCTAAAACTAACAATTTAGTCGTTGGTTAGTCATTGATTTCTATAATCTGGTCACTTTTTTAGTCAGTTTTTCACTGATATATTTAGTCATTAATTTAGTCATTGATTGTTGTTAATTGGTCACTTATTTAGTGATTTTTATTCACTAATTTTTGTCCATTGATAGTGTATTTAGTCATCAATTTTAATCATCATTTTGATCAATTTGGTAGTATATTTAGTCATTTTTATTCACTAATTTAACACTGGTCATATATTTAGTCATATTTATTCACTCTTCATAGATTTTTGTCAATTGGTAGTATATTTAGTCAATTTAATTATTAATTGACATCAATTAGTAGTATATTTACTCATTTTGAAGTTTGTATTTAGTCATTAGTATATTTAGTAGTATATTTTGAAGCTTGCACAATGAACAATTTTGAGAAGGTAAAAACAACTTGTTTTATTGATAAAAAAATGCTTACAAACAGCATACAGATCTAAAAATAAGTTACAATGCTTTCTCTTTGCTAAAAAAACCTTCATGGTTACAATACATAGCTCAAAGAATGAGCAAGAAACTAATTTTCTAAGTTAAAATGCACCAAAAGATAGAAAATATATAGGTAAGAGGGCTTGGTGATTGTACAGAGCTTGGACTAGTTGGAATTCCACCACTTGCAAGCACAAAGCTTGATGCTACTGGACACTTACTAGTAGAACCTCCTGAAATTTTAGAAGTACCGCTTGCTTTATCTCTTCTCCATTGGAAACTGTGAGTACTACCAAAAGGCCTTGACATATAGCCTACTCTTGTGTATGTACCCAGAAAGCCCCTTCCATACACAGCTCTTGTTGTAGGCCTAGTAAGAAATGGAAAAGGATGACGTAATGGAGGCTAAGCAATGACAGGAGGTTCAACATTTGAATTCGAAGCAATTTTTTGCATAACCTATGCATAAACAACAAATGAGCATAGATTATAAAGTTGGCCATATAAATCTACAAGAATAAGCACACCAACAATCTTCAAAACCTTGAGAAACCTACCTTCAGCATTCGGGACATGAATGATGTCTCGTTCAAAGTCAAAGCCATTTCAGCCATTTCTTTGCTAACACATTCAATATAGGCTAACCTATTATTTATAGTAGTTAGATTACAATTACATTATCTTTTTCAGTTCTTTACACTGTCAAATGAGGATAATTCAAAAAAATAACTTATACATAGCATTGAATTAATTAATTTGATGGAATTAGTATCTATCCTTTGGGTTGGTTGATTGTAGCATCTGTTTGTATTATAACCTTGACAACTTCACCGTAACGACCGAAATGTTTGGATAATGACTCTTTAGTTGCAACAAAGTTAACCTGAAATGTCAGCAAAGAATGAGTGAATAGAGACCAACCATAGATAAATTATTCTCTATTGAGGACAATTTAGGTGCCTTGTCTATGCTTCCACATTTTGCATACATGTCTAACAGGGCAGTTGCAACTACAACATCTGACAAAATTCCTCTATCCTTTATGTTTTGATGGATGTCCATACCCTATTCCAAAGCTCCCATTTTGACACAAGCAAGGAGGATGCTGGAAAAGGTTGTGGAATTTGGCTTTACACCAGCCAATTGCATTTGCTTTCAAATTTCTAA
This sequence comes from Cunninghamia lanceolata, assembly GCA_027924645.1. Taxonomy (NCBI): domain Eukaryota; kingdom Viridiplantae; phylum Streptophyta; class Pinopsida; order Cupressales; family Cupressaceae; genus Cunninghamia; species Cunninghamia lanceolata. The sequence continues at coordinate 6,443,288 of BSBN01000700.1, read as the reverse complement.
AGCCTTTTCAACAAATCCATTTTGTGCATATCCTACAATCATTGCAGACTAAAATTTACACCAGCCTTCAACTCAATTGCTACAAGAAAAACCATATTATTCTTTTGTGGCATTGACAAATAACTAAGTATCACTAATCACATCTATAACAACTTAACATAAGACATAGAAACTAATCCTTACAATACTCCCATCACTTCTCTGACAATAGATTGAAATTCATCATCTATATATTCACGAGTTGGAAAAGGTGCAAAACTGATATTTGATGGTCTAAATGATGTCCAAGGAAAATCTTTTTCAGAGTTCTCTTCAACCATACCAAACATCTGATGGTTCTCTTCTATACGATTGTTCTCCAAGTGACTTTGGGTTTGATGAATATCTAAGTCACCTCCTTTTTCTATTTTGTCATAGCAAGTAGATCTTCCATTCCATTATGTAACAAATATTATAAATGAATCCAAAACTTCTTGTAGATGTTATGCATTCAAACCCATCAAAATACATGAAATTAGCAATAAAAGAACTCCAGACATTAAGAAAAAATCTTTCAATATATTCCAAATGAGAACCTACAAAAACACATTTAACGTTTGAGTACAATATAATTTATAGTGACAATTCAAATAAATTATAATTGTTGATCAAAATGAGAAACCCAAGAAACATGAAAAAACAACAATAAATTAAATATTCATAAGAATACACATCTAGCACCCTATTTCAAATTAGGTCTATGGGAATAAAAATGAAACAAAGGTTGGAACTTCTTGGTATTTTCCAGTCAGATCAAAATTTATTTAAGTATAGACAAAGAAGATCAGTGAATACTGTCAAGAAGCCACTGAATCCATACTATAAAGTTGGTTTGATGTCAACCCCTAATTGTAAGTCATTTACATATGGTCCATTTGTATCCATGATAGTCTTTACATCTTGAAAGCCTAAGGGAGCCCATGAATGATTCAGACAGATGCTATAATCATATATACGTGGCCCATGTTCATGAAATATAATTGCTCCTTTGATTTTGGGATGGGTGACATTCCTGATTGAAAAGAAAAATTATTCACCATGAGAACTTCAACTGGAAAGTGTTCTACCATGCTAGAACACCAATAATGTAAGAGAGAAAGAAGTTGAAATCTTTAAAACATGTTTTAAAACTTACTACCAAAATTTATCAGTTGAGATTACAAAACAAACAAGGTTTTCTAAATTTAAAAAGATGGTACGAAATTGTTAATAAAAAATGTCATGTATACACTTTTGAGGTGCCTGAGACCACATATTATTTTCTACCTAGATTACATTTCATTTGAGGTGACTAATCCCATCTATTATTTTCCACCTAGATTACATCATGCCTCATTTTTAACATGTTCTAACCTGGGAAAGAAAAAATATTTCTTAAATGTACAGATATAAAGATTTGAATTTAGATTTCAGCAATTGAAATGTCATTTACTCTTCATCTCTTTTCTTCTACAACATGAAACAATAAGATGGTTATTGTCTCTCAAAATGTGATTTTGAGAAAGTATGGACAAGACAAAGGTTGGCACCTTGAGGCCTAGGAAATTTTTGTTTTGACAAAAATAAGAGGACTTGACCTAACCAACATTATAAGACAAGAAGGTTATTCTCATAGCTAGGTAGATACTGAGACTAATCTAGATGAGGCTCCATAGAAAATACTACTCAGGCATCATTTTTCTAATTGGTATAAAAACCAGAGATGTATCAATATAAAATAAATGATAGAAAATACTTCTCAGGCATCATTTTTCTAATTAGCATAAAAACTAGACATATATTAATATAAAATATAGGATGAAAAAATAATCCTTATCTCAACTATAAAAGTCTTGGAGTATAGAGTTGTGATATACATGAAAAATATTAGATACCACAAAAATTGGGACCAATATGTTGGGGGAAATAGTTTGCCTCTCATACAACTACAAGATTGAGAAAACCCTTGCATGCCTATAGATTTGGACAACATCTTGCATATTGCCTTCTCCATAATTGTCCTTAGAGGTGGGGAGTGTTCAAGGCTTCTAGATGTCTGTGTCCCTAGTTTTAATGGCAAGTGTAGGTTCATCATGGCCAAGGCTCTTGAATCAATTCATGTCCTAGATAAGAACAAGATGACCATCATTAATCTTGTGGTGTAGATCTACTATTAAGAGGAAAATTCCTTAATGAATGTTCCCCTCTGTCTGACCAAGATAAGAAAAAATATGTTTAAAATATCAATACATTTTTTCAAGATGGAGAATTTTTGAGTCCTTTGATTTGATTTAATTCAAAAAAAGGGGACATTACATTAAGTGCAAGTGAATTCCACCTCAGCTAGAAAACATGGTTCATTCAATGAAAAGCTCTGCCCAATAGTGTTAAGTGGCTAATACCCCATATAAGTGTGCCTAAGGTTCAAAAGACTGAGTAACTAGTGGAAAAAGCAGCTTGTGGACCTGCACTTGGGCTTAAACGAGAATTTCAGTCAGTCTTCATGATGTTGCAGTAGTTCCTATAAATTTTTAGAATGGATGCATATATTGTGCAGGATTTTTCTTCATTTCTAGCAAAGTTTTACACCATTAAACTTAGAAATTCACATGTTGGTACAATACCTAGGGTTTGAAGGGACTTTTAGTCTTTATTATCATTCATATGTTGTTGTTTTGCCTCTTCAAACTGCCTAGGGTTTAGTCATCATTTGAGGATGTTTCTAGTCTTTGATAACAATTGAATTCAAATATATAACAGTTTGGATGCCTTCTTCATTGCAGACTTTTATGGTGGCTTCCATATCTTTGTTGCTACATTTCACCAAATTTTATACTAGGGTTTCAATTTTTTCAGTCCTTACAAATCCTATGCTATGGTTTTCCAGTTGGCAAGATACACACAAACAATTGGGTTTCATCTCCAAAACCCTAGGGAGTGATTTTTTAGTTTGCATTTGCTTTAAAATTTCTAAAGCCTTTTCAACAAATCTATTTTGTGCATATCTTGCAATCCTTACAATCCATGAGACCACATTTCTTTGAGGCATTCTATCAAACAATTCACATGCCTTGTCTATGCTTCCACATTTTGCATACATGTCTAACAGGGCACTTGCAACTACAACATCTGACAAAATTCATCTATCCTTTATGTTTTGATGGATATCCATACCCTATTCCAAAGCTCCCATTTTGACGAGGGCAGGGAGGATGCTAGCACAGGTTGTGGAATTTGGCTTTACACCTCAAAGAACTAGAGGATATGCACAAAATGGATTTATTGAAAAAGATTTAGAAAATTTCAAGCAAATGCAAATGGCATGTGTAAAGTCAGACTCCACAATCTTTGCCAGCATCCCCCCTACCTATGCCAAAATGGGAACATTGGAACACGATATGGATCTCTATCAAAGCATAATGAAACAGGGATTTTTGTCCACTACTGTCGTTGGAAATACTCTAGTAGACATGTATGCAAAATGTGAAAGCATAGAAAAACCTCATGAACTGTTTAATAGAATGCCTCAAAGAGATGTAATCTCATGGAATGCAATAATTGTAGGATATTCACAAAATGGATTTGTTGAAAGGGCTTTCAAAACTTTCAAGAAAATGTAGTTGGCAGTTCTAAAGACAAATTCTACAACCTTTGCCAGCATCCTCCCATCCTGTGACAAAATGGGAGCTTTGCAACAGGGTATAGAAATCCATCAAAGCATAAAGGATAGAGAAATTTTATCAGATGTTGTAGTGGCAACTACCCTAGTAGACATGTATGCAAAATGTGGAAACATAGACAAAGCACGTGAATTGTTTGACAAAATGCCTCAAAGAAATGTGGTCTCATGGACTACAATGATTGCAGGATATGTACAAATTGAACTTTTTGAGAAGACTTTAGAAACTTTCAAGAAAATGTAATTGGTAGGTGTAAAGCTAGACTCCACAACCTTTGCCAGCATCCTCCCTACCTATGCCAAAATGGGAGCTTTGGAACAGGGTATGGACATCCATCAAAGTATGAAGGATAGAGGAAATTTGTCAGATGTTGTAGTTGTAACTACCCTGGTAGACATGTATGCAAAATGTGGAAGCATTGACAAGGCATGTGAACTATTTGGAAGAATGCGTCAAAGAGATGTCATCTCATGGAATGTAATGGTTGCAGGTGTTTAGGGGAAAATTGGATTTGTTAATGTTTTAATGTTTAGATGTTTAAATCGTCCTCTCCATTATACATTCAAGGATCTAGGGTTGAGTAGCGAGCACTATCATACCCTAGGTCATTTACAAATGTAGGGAAACTTGGATTAGGGAATTTAATTATCAATTTTCCTTCTCTTATGCTCAATTGACCATTAAAACCCTAATTATGCAAATACGACAATAAATTGACAAATAATAGAAAATGCTCTTGCAAATGGAAGTAACATAGCAAATCACAGAATACCTATTTTTGGGGTTCCGAAGCAGAATAGTCAAGGACACTAGAGCGGGCACCATAGTCCAAGATACTAGTTTCTTCATAGGATCTGGACCTCCTTCCGACACTGATCAGCCCTGTAACTTCTGTCTTCAGAAATTCATCTGTGGAGGACACTAGAGCGAGCACCTAAGTCTTGGAAATGCTCTGGCAGCCTACAACTCTTCAGATCCTAAATCCTTGATGCCTGCCAGTCCTTCCTGCAACTTCACGTTTCCCAAATGTGACACCTGTAACCTACAATCACAAGACTTGGTTTGGGGGTTGTGGTGTTTAGAGGCTTGCCTCTATCAAGCCCCAGAGGACACTTGAGTCTCCAAATACTATTGTCAGATAAAGAGTGCGTGCCCTTGTGATGTAGAGGCAAAAACCAAAGGAATCAATGATGAAAACACAATATAATGTCACTGTGTAGTGAAGCTCTCATGGGAGGAAGATGCTCTTCATTCCATGAGGGAATTGATGCTCAAATCTGCAAATAATAACACACAAACACACAAGTCTACTCTTGCAACACAATGAAAGCCTTGAATCTTCTTTAGAACACTTGAACATCACAGTTGCCATCTAGTTTACAAATGAATGCCTAAGCATGCTTTTATATGCAACTACATGCACTCCCGCCAAGATTTTCATAATTCAAACTTATTGTGTCGGCAAAGGAACCTAATAACGGTCACAAATTGACACCTAGAAATTAGGGATGCCCCAAAATAGGGCAGGACTAGGGCTCGAGCACCCAAGTCCTCCCCCTATTTTGTGCAGGGTACAACTCAAGGGGTCCTCCTAGGTCCAATTTGCCATGGAACCTAGGTCTCATTCCATCAGGATGTCAAAATATGAACTAAGATGTCCTAAATGCATACTAAACATCCAAGAGCTAAACCTTATGAGGGAAAAGCCCCCAAGGGGACATTTTTCGACATTACATTTAGCCCCCACTTTAATGTATGTATAAACACGAGGCCAATACATGCATTAAGGAAAGGTCACAAACACAACAAACTCACCAAGCATGGAGAAGACATGCCAATCACATAGAAAACAATAACATACACGCAAAACATAGAGAAGACAATTATAGTCACATAGAACATGGAGAAGACAGTCAATGCATAGAAGACATGCATGATTCTTTTCTTTTCTTTTTCTCATATATATGAAATGCAAATGCAAGTACTAGAAAGTAAACAAACCTCCCATAATACAAGATGTACTACCCTAGGGTGCAGGTCTCTGTATATATGGGGAAACATAGAAAACCTCCCAAAATGTAGGAAGCACTACCCGAGGGTGCTGGTCTCTGCATATGAGGCAACAATCACGCCACACAAAACAAGCACACCAAAACACACACACTTGAAGACATGGAGAAAACATGACAGACAAGAGATGGTGTGTTCCCTATTTCTAGGCTCATCACCATCTTAGGCACATTACAGGCGCACACCAATGATTAGGCTTCACCACAACAATCACCGAAAACACACTTAAGGGTTGAGGTAGTCATAGAACTACTCCCTGCCTCTGCAGAGGACTTTTGAAAATGACAGGATGATGTAATCTAATCCAATAAATACACCATCCCCGCCTCCACAGAGGGCTTAAGAAATAGGATATCCTAGATATCCTACCTCCACAGAGGGCTTACATGATTGATTGGTTGATTGCAAAGAAACTCAGGATGCATGATGCACTACCCTAGGGTGCAAGTCTTTGCATCTAAGGTCAAACACATTGCTAACATCTATAACAGACAGCTTACCTTATATATGCCCCCACCTTAAGGTGGTTGATATCATCTATTGATATCAAGCACGTTAAGGTATGAATAAAACACACAAGGGAACACTGACTTTCGCAAAGCCCATGCCCCCTGGAGGTGACATGTACTTTACAATCGCCAAATGTTCCCACAGACACATCCCTGCAAGAAACATGTTAGTGTCTACAACATCATGATAAACAACAACATCAATGCATATGATTAACCACACAAAGAGCCAAGGTTATACAACAAATATGGAATTTGAGGATAACTGTGGGGCTATATCATGAAGCTCTCTGAATCAAGTATGACCAAGGCCAGATTCAAAGACAAAAAGGTGCACAGAGCAGCAATATTGTTAAGGTTTGTAAATGTGACATAAACGTCATAAAACTAACTATGTGGAAAGCATGAGTGCTTCCACTAGCCAAGCGTCAGAGAAGATATACAACCCCATCATCATATTAGGAACTAAGTCCATTTTTTGATTGCTCTTGAAAGGGACACTAGGTTCGCATTAGTATAAATGTTTGTCGTCATTCGCCCACTAGATGGAAACACTAGAGGAAGGGAAATAATAAATAAGAGAGGAGAAACAAGTGTGTTAGGGACAGTCATGTAGGAGGGTGCCCCCAAGTCACCAACCACAATGCTATGTCTGCAAGACAAAACACACAATAGTGAAATCAGCGAGAGGCAATTTAGAAGAATGATGACACAAATAGAAGAAGGTCACAATAGAGACGGTCTTCTGGTATCCTGGACCTTATAGGAAAATCCGAGGTCATCCCAGGAGGCCTAAACAACACATAACACATCACAAGGGAAGCACATCACGAGAGGGATAAAGGGTTAGAGATACTTCCTTGGTAGGGTCTTCATATTATATGTTAAAGCTTGCGAACCTCTTGGAGAGGTATTCGATCATGTTTAATGCAAAATTTGAGTGGTTCTTATGAAAGTCTTGTTTGTTATCATATGATGTTTGTTCCTTAAATTCTTGTGTAAATGAGACTTTTTGTTTCTTGTGAAGGGGAGAACCACTATGATTTCCTACTATTGATTGTCATCTTGCTCTTTTCTGATTTTTAGCAAGTTTTTATTGTTGAATCTTTCTAGAACAGTAACAAGATTCATCCTGTACCATCTTGCTCGTCTGTATCGGTCGTTGTTCTTTCTTTTCTGATGCATTTTGATTATCTCCCAATCCATATAAGGATAATGGAGGAGGAACCTCAGCATAAATTCTATTTTTTCATGGATGAGGTGGATTATCCACTTGTTTCTTGTCGACCTCAATCGTACCCACAATACTATCATAGTCCAAGTAATCATCCTCATCTACTTCAATTAAACCTTGTTCCACCATATTATTTTCAATATGCTTAGGAAAAGGATTAGTGAAGATTTGTAAATTCTGATTCAATAGAGCAACTGACTTATTTCCATCATCATTCACACCCAATACCTGGATGACATTTGAATCAATAAGGTCCTATATCTCATGTTTAAGATGCATACATCATTCACCAAAATGTTTAGGGGAAAATTGGATTTGTTAATGTTTTAATGTTTAGATGTTTAAATCCTCCTCTCCACTATACATTCAAGGATCTAGGGTCGAGTGGTGAGCACTATCATACACTAGGTCACTTATAAATGTAGGGAAACTTGGATTAGGGAATTTAATTATCATGTTTCCTTCTCTTATGCTTAATTGACCATTAAAACCCTAATTATGCATGTACAACAATAAATTGATGAATAACAGAAAATGCTCTTGCAGACAGAAGTAAAATAGCAAATCACAGAATACCTATTTTCGGAGTTTTGAAGCGGAATAGTCGTGGACACTGGAGCGGGCACCCTAGTCCAAGGTACTAGTTTCTTTACAGGATCCAAACCTCCTTCTGACACTAATCAGCCCTGTAATTTCTATCTTCATAAATTCATCTGCAGAGGACACTAGAGGGAGCGTCCAAGTCCTGGAAATGCTCTGGCATCCTGCAACTCTTCAGATCCTGAATCCTTGATGCCTGTCAGTCCTTCCTGCAACTTTACTTTTCACAAATGTGACACCTGTAACCTGCAATCAAAAGACTTGGTTTGGGGGTTGTGGTGTTTAGAGGATTGCCTCAATCAATCCCTGGAGGATACTTAAGTCTCTGAACACCATTGTTAGATAAAGAGTGCATGCCCTTGTGAGGCAAAGGCAAAAACCAAGGAATCAATGCTGAAAACACAATATAATGTCACCTTGTAGTGAAGCTCTCATGGGAGGAAGATGCTCTTCATTCCATGAGGGAATTGATGCTCAAATCTACAAATATCAACACGTAAGTCTGCTCTTGCAACACAATGAAAGCCTTGAATCTCCTTTAGAACACTTGAACATCACAATTGCAATCTAGTTTACAAATGAATGCCTAAGCATGATTTTATATGCAACTACAAGCACTCCCACCAAGATTTTCATAATTCAAACTTACCGTGATGACAAAGGGACCTAATAATGATCACAAACTGACACCCAAAAATTAGGGCTTCCCCAAAATAGGGCAGGACTAGGGCGCGGGCGCCCAAGTCCTCCCCCCTATTTTGGGTAGGGTACAACTCAAGGGGTCCTCCTAAGTCTAATTTTCCATGGAACCTAGGTCTCATTCCATTGGGATGTCAAAATATGAACTAAGATGTCCTAAATGCATACTAAAGACCTGGGAGCTAAACCTTATGAGGGAAAAGCCCCCAAGGGGACATTTTCTGACGTTATAGTAGGATATGCACAAAATAGATTTGTTGAAAAAGATTTAGAGACTTTCAAACAAATGCAATTAGTAGGTGTAAAGCCAAATTCGATAACCTTTGCCAGCATACTCCCTGCCTGTGCCAAAATGGTTGCTTTGGAACAGGGTATGGACATCCATCAAAGCATGAAGGATAGAGGTGTTGCAAGTATGTGCCTAATCAATGTTGTCATTGATGTCAACATATTCTTGTTGTCATTAGTGTCAACTGTATCTTATTTTATTACTTGTTTAGAAGACTTGTATGTTGAGGATATTGAGAAAATTAGCCTCTCCAGAAGAAACAAGTGAGTTACAGAGAAGGGCAGTACAGACAATGAGTTGTATGCTAAAGAATAGTCCAGTAAACTGCTCCACATTTATTTCTTCTTGAGTATCATGGTCTATGGATTGGAATTAAGTTAGAGGTATGTCTAAGGATGCTACATTTTGGGTCTAAACCATCCGCATGAAGATCTGAGTGAGTTGTGTTCACTAGAGTGAAACCTGCTTTCTTTGTAAGTTCAGTTGAGTTAGGAAGACACTATGTTGCTCCGCATTCCTCTGCAATAAATTATTTTGCTCTGTGGTTCTAGAGGGAAGTCTGGGATGATGATATGTGCCTACAGTTGCAATGGTTCATGGTTTGGTGGTCTACAAGCTATCTTTTTTTATGACAGTTGGAGACAGTAAAGTTCATGTGTTCCGGTGAGAAGATTCCTATGGATAAAGTGGTTAAGGTTCGTATGGTTGCTCCTGATGATTATAGTGTGCTTGTGGATGTCTCCTAATCATGTTCCTATCTAGACTTTGGTCCACATTAAGAAATTGAGATGGTGTGTGAAGATTGTTCCTAGATAAGGTATTGTGTAACCAGTCTTGGCCGACCTGGTTGATCCCAGTGATTGCAAAGATCTCTGGAAGATTGTGGAAGCATGTTGTGGCATGGAAGATTATGTTTGAGTCCTAGATAAGGCATGGCATGATCGTCATTTCATTCCCTTTGCATGATATTACAATAGGTCAGGACCTATTTTGTAAATGTTTGTAATACTGACCTTGGAGATTGTTTCAATGGTTGATGATTGTGATGCCGACCTTGATGAACATTCCAAGGTTGATGTAGTGTATAAATACTTGTAGTTGAGTTGTGGAAAAGGTGTCCTTGAGCATAAATGATAAGATATTAAGAAAGGTCCAAAGGAAGAGTAGAGAAGAGGCAGAGGAAAGAAGAGGAAGAGTAGAGTAGAGAAAGAGCAGAGCAGAGGAATTATTATTCACAATATAGAAAGGTGTTGATCATGGAAGTAAGTTTGGAAATAAGCCACCAGTAGGGTTTAACAACCTTTATTGTAACATTGTTGGATTTAGGGTTGAGGTAGTGAGTCTACTAGACCTAGTTGTTGTTCATGGTAGTAAGCCAGTATGTTTAGGCCTGTGGAGTGACCAATCCTGAACATCATTATTTCAAGATTGCAATATATATTGAAAGTTAATCCTCTCCATGGTTATTCCCAACCTTGGGGTTTTCCACGTAAATCTAGTGTTTCTTGTGTTTGATGTTGTATTCGTGGTTAAGTTTCTGATTTCATGCTCTCATTGTTAAATCATAATAATTATGGATAAGTGATGAATGTTTAAATTCCAGAAAAGCGTTTAAGTTTTTGTGACAACTGATTCAACCCCCCCCTCTCAGTTGTCTGGCACATATCAACAATTGGTATCAAAGCCAAGTTCCTCTGAAGAAAGTTTAACAGCTTGAGGAAGATCCAAAATATCTTACAGGAAGGAAGCACTATATTTTGATTGAACGAATAATGTTCTCTAGAAGGCTCGGATGAAAAGCCATCTTCTGTCTCTTGGTTACAAAGTTTGGAAAGCTGCAGAATACACCATACCTAAAAATGGTCTGATGACTAAAGATGAAATCAAAGAATATGAGATAGATATCAAGGCAAAGGATGCTCTATTAAGTTCATTAACTAAATCAATATTGACGAAAGTGGTGGATCTTGAAAATGCAAATAAGGTATGGGAAAAGTTGAAAAATCTATATGAAGGAGATGATTCTGTGAAGGAAGCCAAGTTACAAAGTCTAAAAGTGAAATATGAAATCTTGAATTTGAACAATGATGAAAACATATCAGCTTTTATGCAAATAGTTGATGAACTAATTGTTACAGGGATAAAAGCCATATGCGGAACTCTCGAAGAAAAGGAAATTGTTATGAAAATACTTAGATCTCTGCCCAAGTCCTACTGTCACAAGGTTGTCGTGATTGAATAATTCATGCAAGTAAAAATAGTTAATAGGGATCAGCTGCTTGGTAAGCTTACTACTTTTGAAATAAGAGAGTTAGATGATGCTCTGCTGAAAGTTGAGATAGCCTTCAAAGCTAGTACTCCTGCAAGTACTTCCAAATTAGAAAAGTATAAGGTAGAATCTGATGATGAGTTAGATAAAACTAAAGCCACCTTTGTGGATAGACTACAAAGAGGATCTGATAAGTATAAAAGCAAACTTCCTTTCAAATCCTTTTCCTGTGGTAAAGTAGGTCATTTTTCTTCCAGATGTCCTGAAAGAATTCAAAGAAATAGAAGAAGATATGAGAACATGCCTAGGACCCAAAAGAAGTGTTATTATGTTGAAGATTTTGATGATGATGAAGGAGTATCAGATAATGGTGAACTAGATAATGTTGGTTCCTCTATAAATGAATGTTTGTTCATTGCTATTAAGGAAGATCTCGTGTCTACTAATTCTCCTAGTTGTGTGAAGGAAGAAAAACTAGTGGAAAGTGCTTTGGCTGCTCAGGTCATTAAGGACAAGGATGAATGGGTTATTGATAGTGGTTTCTCTCACCATATGACCGGTGACAAAAGTAAGTTTGTAAGTTTGGAATGATATGATGGTGGACTGGTTAGGTTTGGAGATGATACAACTAGTAGGATTTGTGGAAAATGATCTATTTCTTTTGATGGCAAGCATAATACTGAAGATGTCTTGTACGTGAAAGGACTAAAGCTAAATCTTCTAAGTGTGAGTCAGATTTGTGACAAGGGCTATGACTTAAGCTTCAAGGACAATGGATGCAAGATCAGGGAAAGCTCTAGAACAGTCATTGCAATTGGTAAGAAGGCCAGAGGTAATATCTATCACTTGAAAGGAACCAAGAACTATTTTTTGTTGACTGAGATTGATGAGAGTTGGTTATGGCATAGAAAGTTGTGTCACATAAATTTTGATAATATTATGAAGATCTGTACTGCACAGATTGTTAGAGATTTGCCTAAGCTTGTGAAGCCTGCTAATCTGGTTTGTAAGGAGTGTCAATTTGGGAAACAGACAAGAACAAGTTTCAAAAGAAAGGACCAATCAGTTGGAGGACTACTTGAGCTAGTGGATATAGATTTATGTGGACCTACCAGATTAAGAAGTTTGCAAGGAGACATATATTTCATGCTGCTCATTGATGATTATTCTAGAATGACTTGGGTCACCTTTTTGAAAGAGAAAGCTAAAGCTCTAGATAAATTCAAGGCATTTAAGGAAATGGTTGAAAATGAGATGGATTTGAAAATCAATTGATTGAGGTCTGATAGAGGAGGAGAGTTCATATCAAATGAATTCAATTTCTTTTGTGAAGAACATGGAATAAAGAGACAGCTATTTGCACCCAAAACTCCACAACAAAATGGAGTTGTTGAAAGGGAAAATAGAACAGTTCAAGAAGCTGCTAGAACCATGATGAAGGAAGCTCATCTTCTAGAAGCATATTGGAGAGAGGCAATTCACACCATAGTATATGTCCTAAATAGAGTTCAAGTAAAAGGTAACAGTTCAAAAACTCCCTATGAATTGTGGCATGGTATAGTTCCTACTGTGAAATATTTTAAACTCTTTGGTAGTAGATGTTATATCAAAAGAGAAGAAGATCTAGTCAAGTTTGATGCTAGATGTGATGAAGGAATCTTCCTTGGTTAATCCACCAAGAGTAAGGCCTACCGGTGCTATAATAATAGGCTGAATAAAATCATTGAAAGTGCAAATGTTAAAGTTGGTGAGTGTAAGGAAAGGTCTTCAGAATCAAAGGGATATGAGTCAGATGATCCAGATGTTTTAGAAGTGGTGTAGCATGAAGACAACACAGATGAAGAAGAACAAGCTCCGGTAAGTGCTACCAAAACTCCAAGATATGTAAGAATTAGTCATTCTTAAAATCAAATCATAAGAGATAAGAGAAAAGGGATTTTAACCACAAGAAAAGCTGCAGAAGAACAAGCAAATTTCTGTCTGATCTCTAAGATTGAACCTAAAACTGTGGATGAGGCTTGCAAAGATGAGAATTGGATGAAGGCCATGGAAGAAGAATTGATGCAGATAGAGAAGAATCAGACTTGGGATCTTGTTCCCAGACTAGCAGACAAGAATGTAATTGGTACAAAGTGGGTCTTTAGAAACAAAATGAATGAGAATGGTAAAATGGTAAGAAACAAAGCAAGATTGGTATGCAAAGGATATGCTCAGGTTGAAGGAATAGACTTTGAAGAAACTTTTTCTCTAGTAGCAAGGATTAAAGCAATAAGAATGTTTCTGGCTTTTGCAACATACAAAGATTTCAAGGTTTATTAAATGGATGTGAAGTCTGCCTTCTTAAATGGAGAGTTGGAAGAGGAAATCTATATTGAACAACCAAAAGGATTTCAGTCATCAAAACAAGGGAACATGGTATGCAGATTGAAGAAAGCATTGTATGGATTAAAACAAGCTCCCAGGGCATGGTATGTATGGTTGGATAGGTACCTAATACAAATAGGGTTTAGTAAAGGTATGATAGATAGTAATCTCTACTTCAAGATCAATGATGAACAAACCCTAATTGTTGTAGTTTTTGTTGATGATATTATTTTTGGAGGCAATGAAGGTATGTGCTCAGTTTTTGCTGAAGAAATGCAAAGTGAATTTGAAATGTCTATGTTTGGAGAGATGAACTTGTTTTTAGGTCTGCAAATAAGTGAATCAAATAAGGGTATCTTCGTTTGTCAGTCTAAGTATCTGAAAGTGTTGTTAAAGAAATTTGGGATGGAAGACTCTAAACCAATATGCACACCTATGATAACTAGTTGTAAGTTGAGAAAAGATGATAACTCACCCATGGAAGACCAGAAAAAGTATAGATCTATGATTAGAGGATTACTCTATCTGACTTAAACCAGACCTGACATAATGCATGCAATGTGTCTTGTGGCAAGATTTCAGGCAAAACTTAAGGAATCACATATGATGGTAGTTAAAAGAATTCTGAGATATTTATAAGGAACAATAGATTATGGTTTGTGGTACCCTAAGGATTTTGACTTTATTCTCAGTGCATATACTGATGTTGATTGGGCCGGAGATGTGGATGACAGAAAAATTACAAGTGGAGGTGCATTCTTCTTGGGAAAAATATTAGTATCTTGGCTAAGCAAGAAACATGATTCAATAACTCTATCTACTACAGAGCCAGAATACATTGCAACAACATGTAGTTGTTGATAACTGAGAGGGGGGGGGTGAATCAGTTATCCTAATTATTTCCTTTATTGAACTTTCCTTTTAATTGAAGTAGCATAAAATCAAACATAAAACATTAACCATAAAACAAGAAACACATGACACAGTATTTTTGACGTGGAAACCCTGTTAAGGGAGAAAACCACGGGGTGATTAACCCAAAATTATTCTCTGTTAGAAGAATAGGAAATTACAAAGATGGCACTTGCCAATTAGGGCTCACTGCCCGAGCACACTGCTCACAAGAGGCCCACTGCCTACAAGAAGACACACTGTCTACAAAGTGATGAGAATCACAGTCTTGAACTGATTGGAAGCATCTGCATATGCTGGAGTTCAGTTCCGGTTAAGCTCAGTACACTGATCTGCTGCACTTCATCTTTCCTCTGTTCTTTATTCTGCTATCTTCCACATACCGGATCCTTTTTGCTACCTCTGCTCTTTCTCTGGACTTATTCGCATATCTCTCCACACTGACACACATTTCACAACTAAATCCATCCTCTATATATATCCGCACAAGTAATTTCATCACCTTTCTAGTCGGCATCCGGAACAGTCTAGTTTCTTACAAACTCTCATTCTGTCGGCTGAATCCTTCCTCACCAAGCAATGCGGATCAAGCATATACTTGTAGATACCATTAATCATGTCGGCCAAACATGATTCATGCCTTCACAACCTCTGTCATCAACAGTAACACATCCGGAAAGTAGTCTGATACTCTGCCAGTCAGTTCTTCCTCTGTTTTCACTGTCTCTCAGGAATCCGGTACTCAACCATTCATATCTTTTTCCTTGTCCATCACCGGAGGCTAAATCCTTGGAATATACCACTTAAGGTAGTCCTCTTGACTTCCCCAAATCCGCACTGCACCAAGACACTTCCTCTGAGAGGTCCGGACCAATCTGTCGGACCTTGCCACATGCTCTGTTCTTCTTCACCGGACCACAACATTCTTTATTCTGACTTCCGGTAGAGACATATCATGTCTTGCGGATATGTGGGATGACCTTTGTTGCCATCAATGACAACAACCATGAATCCATATAGTGTCTCTTGCCAACAATCTCCCCCTTTGGCATTGATGGCAACACTTAGTGAAAAATGACTAAGTGTTTGTACTACTCTCCCCCTTGGCTGATGCTCTATATACAATTTCCGGAACTCCCCCTTAGTTGGACCCCTCATTTTTCACTGCTCCTCACTCCCCCTTTGACATCAATGGCAAAGGGTAGGGTCCGCATATCAAAATTTTCAAAAATTTCTTATACTTAGCCGCATATTTACATACTCACATATATTGAAGAATGTCTGCAAAGGATGTCTGTAATTGAATCATTTCGGTAGCCCAACTTTGCTTCATTCTGTCCAAAATTGAAATGTGACCACTTAACAAAAATGCAAACGCTTCTGCCCGCTTGAGATCTGTCGGATCTTTTGTTTGGGCGGTGGTCCTAGCATCACTGATGGCCTCATGCATGGTTTCCAACTTAGGGATTATAATCCTTCTAAGTTCTCCCATCCGGTTGGTGATGTTCTTCCTTTCCTTCTCAAGATTCTTTATTTCGTTCAAGACTGCAATAGTCTGACATTCTTGATTTATTATAGAGGAAGAGAGAGGATCAAAACTTTGAGATAAGCTTTGTAGCTTATCCTGTTCCTCTTTTATTTTCTTGTCAAATGCTGCTGTTGCCTTTGACCAGGATATACAAAATTTATAGATATCACCGCCATCCTTAAGAGCATTCTCTAAGCTCCTTATTCCAATGCTTACAATCTTCCTATCCTTAGAGATTAATTCTAATATTTCTGAAAATCTCTTATCCAAAAATTCCTTCCGGACCTTTTCTTCAGCTGATTTTTCTAAAGAATCAAAATGTGTATCAACACTGCTGACTAAGGTTTTTAGATTACCGGAAGTGGAGGCTGTCGGATCTATCTAGATTGATGGCATGATCTTTACAAGTATTCCGGAAGCAGCCTCTATCAACTCACAGTCTTCCATATGAGACTTCAGGAGCTTTTCATTTGCCTTGGCATTTGCAAATAAAGCTATCTTCATTGTTTGTACCAGAGAGAGAGAGTCAAAATCAAATGGGCCTTTTAGAAGCTCCGGTTCATCAATCTCTAGAGTTTCTTTACTCAAAAATTGTTGAACAGTTTGTGCAGTGTCTCTTGCCGGAGACAGATGTTTCTTTTCTTCTGCAGTCTTAGAACTGTCAACCTCTTTGTCTTTCACCACTGCTTCCTTCTCCTGTAGTTGCTCTTCTTCTTTGGATCCAGAGACTGTAGGGGAAACCGGAGGAGAGATGCTAACTTGTTCATGGGCCACTTCTTCTTGAGCAGAGGGTCCCAAGTCCTCACTTGTCTGTTCAGGGCTCACTTCTTCCGGAACAGAAGATTCCAAATCAGCAGCTGTTTCTACACCTAAGTCCTCTACAACAGGAAGATTGAACCTTTTGAAGGCCTTCCGGAGGATCTCTTCTGTTTCTTGGGCCACTTTGTCAGTCTCACCAAGCATGAGTTGATTCATCCTGGCTTTGCTTCTGAACTCATCTTTACAGTCCTTGAAGATAATGTTCATTGTCTTGGGATCAATTTGAGGATATAGCTGAATAGCTATCTGCTCCCGGATCTCAAGATCTTTAGCATGAGCATTATTTTTTCTCACTTCCATTTCCTTTTCTAGGCTTTTAGGAATAAGAGATATTATTTCAATGAAAGCCTTATTATATATGTTAAGATATTTCACTGTGGCCTCCTGCAGAGTCTTTTGGTCGGCCTCACTGAAGTCATCATATGATTCAGTCATTGGTTGAAGGTTTCCATCCACCGTGACCGACTTGATTATGCTCTCTAGTGACAGAGTGGGCTTTTCAACAGTTACCTCTGCCATTTCCTCCTTGTCTTGGCCTGTGGAGGGCTTACCGGATCCTTTCTTTTTCTGTTTCTTTACTTCTCTTACTCCTTCATCTGATTCTGTCTCCTCTTCATCCTTTTGGCTTCCATAAGCCCTTGTGGCTTTTGCCTTTGATCTCTTACCGGATGCCTGGACTTCCGGTTTTGAACTTTTGGTTGAGGGAGGTGCAGATCTCTTTGTTGATCTGGTCCGGGTGGGAGCTCCAACCGGAGCACTTTCTTTGCTTTTCTCTTCTTCCTCGGCCTTCCTCCTCTTTTCCCGGCCGGCATCAAGTGCCTCCTTTGAGATACCTAGGCCTTGAGCAATGTGCTCTACTTCTTTTCTTACCTTTCTTTTAATCTCAGGTTCCCTGAGTTCTACATGTATCTTTACACTCAGCTCCTCAAAGGTTCCAAACCTTTCTGCCTTAGGATCTTTGGGCTGACTTAGCATGTGTTGAACATGCAGCTCCACTATCTGTTCATCAACTTCATACCCCATGGGCATGATCCAGACAGTCCTTGGCTCCACTGCCTCCATTAGGCACTGATCAGTGTCAACCATAAAGCACACTGAGTCCTTGTATTTCTCAATGAGAGACTGGGGAATTCTCTCTCTTGCTTGCATCATGCTCTGAAAGTTTTTGAAGTGTCCCCATAGAGCTGTATTTCTCGCTTTTGCATCCCCAAGTCCATGCAAATAGTCTCTTATCTGGACTGCAACAGGTTTGTCATTTTGCCATACCCATCCACTTGTTCCGGGTAGCTCATTCATGAAGTAGAAGAATAGACATACAATCAGAGTACCATACTTAAAGGAATTCTTCTTATCCTTCTTGATTTTCTGTATGTTTTCCATTAATTGGCTTAGTAGTAGTTCGCAGAGATCATATTCTGCATTCTTTCTTAACATTCATAAGCAGTGTATATTGCAGTTCCGGATACAGAATTCTCCCTGCTGGAGTGATAGATCTTGTATCCTATTATCATTGATGCATATTTGATATCCGGATCGGAGATGTCTTCAATGGTCATTGCCCTTTTGTCAAATTTTGATCCGGTGGCCTCAGTTACAATGTTGTTCTTGACAGATTTGAGGATAGGTACTCCTCCGGAAGAGTGTAGGCCAGTTACTGCTCTAATTGCCTCTTTTGTGATCTTGCAGGGTCTATCTAGCCATA
The DNA here is from genome assembly GCA_027924645.1 of Cunninghamia lanceolata. NCBI lineage: Eukaryota > Viridiplantae > Streptophyta > Pinopsida > Cupressales > Cupressaceae > Cunninghamia > Cunninghamia lanceolata. The sequence goes on along the minus strand of BSBN01000700.1, from coordinate 6,424,595 downwards.
GAAAGTTGTCATGCATTCTGCTCAGTACATACCGGACCCATTCATCCTCTTCAAAACAGGGGAAATGAATAAATTGCTCAAATTGTTTCTTCTGAATATCCTTATACTCTGGTTTAAGCTCAAAGGCATTGTCAATCAGCTGCTTGTGATAGAGGTCTCTTAATTTGAATTCCCCAAATTCCTCAATGTTTGCATGTATGTAAACCCTAATGTCTTCGGTGTGTAAAACTCCGTGGGGAACACTAGAGAAGGCTCCTAGTGGGTCTACCTCCAATGATTTGTAGGGATGTTTCTTGAATGAGGGGCGAGGTCTATCAGAGATCTTAACTATGTTTGGAGTAGCCATTCTTCAAAGATTTGCAGTGAGGTAACGAAAAACGGAGAATACCTTATGCGCCTTCGGTTTGCACGGAGTGGTTGGATTGATTTCTTTATACAATAGCTTTGGCAGGAGATCCTTGGTGCTTGATGAACCTTGTTGCAGAGCTCCACTTTTCGCTTCTTCTCGAGTGCAGAATGAGCAAATGACCTTTGAGAAATCCCTTAAATTGCTCCGCGAACCCTAATACCTGTCTGCAATAAATGCTTCACCTACATCATTCCGGTTTGCCTTGTCTGGATAGCTTGGAGTATCCCAGATTAGTCCTGATCTGTGGATATCATCCAGATCTTTCAATCATGAATAAATCGAGATAGCATATTACAAGATCATCTCAAACACTCTGTCCAATCCGCAGAACAAGATAGTGCATTTCCGGATCTTTCCGGACCTTTTTGTAATCCTCTATCATACCGGAGCATCTCCCTGAACAGGTCTTATTTGATTGATCACAGCTTCTTCATAACTTCATGCGGACCTCTGAAAACTTGACTGAAGTATCTCAAGACTCATATCTACAAACCCTTTGATCCGCATCTTGTGCCACATCCGGTACCACTTGTTTGGCTGGGGGAACAAGATTTTCTTTGAGTCTCCCCCTGAGCCTGAGCTCACCTTTTAATTTCCGGAAGAAATATCAGCACCAGAGTCTGGTGCAGATCCAACCTCTATATTCTCTGAACTTTTCTTCACCCATATCTTGCTCATCTGATTCCTAACCTCTTCCGCATTCATCTTTTGTTTACCCTTGTCTTGATTCTGATTATACACCGGACCTCTTTTGTCCTGATTCTTGTTTCTGCAAATTTTAGCATTATGACCGGACCTATTGCAGATTTGGCAAATAACATTTCTTTGCATATTTGACTGATATCCTCTTGATCTGCATTGATTAGCCATATGACCTACTCTATTGCATGTGAAGCATCTACCTTTGAATGATTTGTTTACTTGCATACTTCTGCATTCATGGGATTTGTGTCCATACCTTTTGCAGTTGAAGCATTGTCTGGAGAAGGATGAATTAATCTGATTCATTCTCATTCTGCACTGATTAGCTTTGTGACCAAAGTGGTTGCAGCTGTGGCAGTATCCATTGAAGGATGGATATCTTTGAGCATTTGGTTGTCTTACCGGAGGTCTTCTAGGCCTGCTTCTTGGATTTTCTGATCCAAGATTCTTCTGACCGGATACAGAGCTTTCTCCTTTCTCATATCCCAAACCATACTTGTCATCTGTCCTCTTTTGACTTCCAAGAAGAACTTCAAGTTGAGCAGAACTTATCTTGAATTTTTCTTTATATTCATTTGCTGTTTGAAGGTCTCTTTTGAGAGAGGCAATTTGATCTTCAAGTTTTCCTTCATTATCTTTGGCATCTTCAAGATCAGATTCAAGATGTCTGATAATCCTGTCCATCTGGTGGCATTCTTCTGATTTTTCTTTAAGAGATTGTCTTAGATTGTCTTCAGCCTTTCTTTTTTCTTCAATTTCTTGAGTAAACTTTATAGTTCCTGATTCCATTTCATGTCTTAACATAATGACTTCTTTTGATAACTTTTCACATAACTTGGTTTGCTCAGTCAATTCTTCATTTGTATTGCTTTCTTCACTTTGTCTTGCCAACTGTTGAAGCAGCTCCTTTCTCTTTTTCATAGAGAGACTTAATTTGTCTTTTAATTCTCTCATGAATTCATCAGCCTGTTTGAGTCTTTCCTTTAATTCACTGACTTCAGAATTTGACTGTTCAAGATCCTCAAGAGCAGTCTTGAGTTGCTCTCTTAAACCATATGCATCCATTTGAAATCCCAGATCTTCCTCAAGCTGTTAGGCTCTATTTGGAGGAACTTAGCTCTGATACCAATTGTTGATAACTGAGAGGGGGGGGTGAATCAGTTATCCTAATTATTTCCTTTATTGAACTTTCCTTTTAATTGAAGCAGCATAAAATCAAACATAAAACATTAACCATAAAACAAGAAACACATGACACAGTATTTTTGACGTGGAAACCCTGTTAAGGGAGAAAACCACGGGGTGATTAACCCAAAATTATTCTCTGTTAGAAGAATAGGAAATTACAAAGATGGCACTTGCCAATTAGGGCTCACTGCCCGAGCACACTGCTCACAAGAGGCCCACTGCCTACAAGAAGACACACTGTCTACAAAGTGATGAGAATCACAGTCTTGAACTGATTGGAAGCATCTGCATATGCTGGAGTTCAGTTCCGGTTAAGCTCAGTACACTGATCTGCTGCACTTCATCTTTCCTCTGTTCTTTATTCTGCTATCTTCCACATACCGGATCCTTTTTGCTACCTCTGCTCTTTCTCTGGACTTATTCGCATATCTCTCCACACTGACACACATTTCACAACTAAATCCATCCTCTATATATATCCGCACAAGTAATTTCATCACCTTTCTAGTCGGCATCCGGAACAGTCTAGTTTCTTACAAACTCTCATTCTGTCGGCTGAATCCTTCCTCACCAAGCAATGCGGATCAAGCATATACTTGTAGATATCATTAATCATGTTGGCCAAACATGATTCATGCCTTCACAACCTCTGTCATCAACAGTAACACATCCGGAAAGCAGTCTGATACTCTGCCAGTCAGTTCTTCCTCTGTTTTCACTGTCTCTCAGGAATCCGGTACTCAACCATTCATATCTTTTTCCTTGTCCATCACCGGAGGCTAAATCCTTGGAATATACCACTTAAGGTAGTCCTCTTGACTTCCCCAAATCCGCACTGCACCAAGACACTTCCTCTGAGAGGTCCGGACCAATCTGTCGGACCTTGCCACATGCTCTGTTCTTCTTCACCGGACCACAACATTCTTTATTCTGACTTCTGGTAGAGACATATCATGTCTTGCGGATATGTGGGATGACCTTTGTTGCCATCAATGACAACAACCATGAATCCATATAGTGTCTCTTGCCAACAGTAGTTGCACTCAAGTGTTATGGATGAAGCAAACTTTGAAAGACATCAAAGTTGTGTATGAAGAACATATTGCAAACTTTTGTGACAACAGAAGTGCCATAAACATATCAAAGAACCTAGTGATGCATTCAAGAACCAAGCACATATCCATTAGGTATCATTTCCTTAGAGAAAAAGTGATAGACAATGAAGTCAAGTTGGAGTATGTTTCTACCAAGGATCAGATTGCAGATATCTTTACCAAGCCTTTGCCCAAGGATACTTGAGTATCTCAGAGAAAAGTTAGGGGTCAACACCCCTCCTCTAAACTAATATACACAATGGTGCATCAGTCTAGAGGTATTCAGAGGTCCAGATTGATGCTTTTTAGGGCTACTTCTAACAGGGAGTAGTCAGAAAGTTTAGAAGAGAGATTAGATCAGAGAAAAAGATTACAAGTATGTGCCCTTTGCCATTGATGTCAAAGGGGGAGAGAAGTCATGTGAAAAACTTAGAGTGTAGATGTGTAAGAAAAGGGGGGAGAATTTTGCATAAAGAAAGAAGTGCGGGTGTGTAAAGAGAAAGGGGGAGGATCTTGTCTTGATGGTTGTTGCAGTTTTTCACATCATATGTTGCCATCAATGACAAAGGGGAAGATTGTTGCAAGTATGTGCCTAATCAGTGTTGTCATTGATGTCAACATATTCTTGTTGTCATTAGTGTCAGCTGTATCTTATTTTATTACTTGTTTAGAAGACTTGTATGTTGAGGGTATTGAGAAAATTAGCCTCTCTAGAAGAAACAAGTGAGTTACAAAGAAGTGTAGTACAGACAATGAGTTGTATGCTGAAGAATAGTTCGGTAAACTGCTTCGCATTTATTTTTTCTTGAAGATCATGGTTTACAGATTGGAAGTAAGTTAGAGGTATGTCTGAGGATGCTACATTTTGGGTCTGATCCATCCACATGAAGATTTGAGTGAGTTATGTTCACCAAAGTGAAACTTTTTTGTAAGTTCAGTTGAGTCAAGAAGACAGTATTTTTCTCTACATTCATCCGCAATAAAGTATTTTTCTCTGTGGTACTCAAGGGAAGTTTGGGATGATGATAAGTGCCTACATTTGCAGTGGTTCATGGTTTGGTGGTCCGCAAGCTATCTTTCTTTTATGATAGTTGAAGACAGTAAAGTTCATGTGTTCCAGTGAGAAGATTCCTATGGATAAAGTGGTTAAGGTTTGTGTGGTTTCTCCTGATGATTATAGCATGCTTGTGGATGTCTCCTAATCATGTTCCTATCTAAACTTTGGTCCGTGTTAAGAAATTGAGACAGTGTGTGAAGATTGTTCCTAGATAAGGTAGTGTGTAACCAATCTTGGCCAACCTAGTTGATCCTAGTGATTGCAGAGATCTCTAGAAGATTGTGGAAGTGTGTTGTGGCATGGTAGATCATGTTTGAGTCCTAGCTAAGGCATGGCATGATCCACATTTCATTCCCTTTGCATGATATTACAATAGGTCAGGACCTATTTTGTAAATCTTTGTAATACTGACCTTGGAGATTGTTCCAATGGTTGGTGATTGTGATGCCGACCTTGATAAACATTCCAAGGTTCATGTAGTGTATAAATACTTGTAGTTGAGTCATGGAAAAGGTGTCCTTGAGTGGAAATGATAAGATATTAAGAAAGGTCCAAAGGCAGAGCAGAGAAGAGGTAGAAGAAAGAAGAGGAAGAGCAGAGTAGAGGAATTGTTATTCACAATACAGAAAGGTGTTGATCATGGTAGTAAGTCTGGCAATAAGCCACCAGTAGGGTTTAATAGCCCTCAGGGTTTAACAGCCCTTATTGTAATCTTGCTAGGTTTAGGGTTGAGGCAGTGAGTCTTCTAGACCTAGTTGTTCTTCATGGCAGTAAGCTAGTATGTTTAGGCCTGTGGAGTGACCAAGCCTGAACATCATTATTTCAAGATTGCAATATATTGAGAGTTAATCCTCTCTGTGGTTTTTCCCCACCTTGGGGTTTTCCACAAATCTGGTGTTTCTTTTGTTTGATGTTGTATCTGTGGTTAAGTTTATGATTTCATGCTCTCATTGTTAAATCATAATAATTGTGGATAAGTGATGAATGTTTAAATTGCAGAAAGTATTTAAGTTTTTGTGACAACTAATTCACTCCCCCCTTAGTTGTCCAATACATATCAACAAGAGGAATTTTGTCATTTGTTGTAGTTGCAACTACCTTGGTAGAAATGTATACAAAATGTGGAAGCAATGACAAGCCATGTGAACTGTTTGGCAGAATGCCTCAAAGAGATGTCATCTCATGGAATGCAATGGTTGTGGGATATGCACAAAATGGATTTGTTGAAAAGGATTTAGAAACTTTCAAGAAAATGCAATTAGTAGGTGTAAAGCCAAATTTGACAACCTTTGCCAGCATACTCCCTGCCTGTGCCAAAATGGGAGCTTTGGAACAGGGTGTTAGGACCCTTCCAAAATTTGCAAGATTCCATTCTATTCATTAACCCATCTCATGGTCCACATTCTTGTCAAATGGTTTTGTCATTTATCTCCCATGGTCTCATATTATAACCATTTTGAGAAAATTTTGATTGCACCTAACTATTTGTATGTTTTTGTCTCTTACCGCAATCCCACAAGTCATTCACAATGCTTTGGTAGTTGTGCAGGACCAAGAGGAGCATAAACCATGTCTATCGCAACCCCGCAAGGCCCACACAATTGAGTGGAGGCTTGGCCATATGAAATTCTTAAATCAAGAAGGCTACCGCACCCCCACAGAGGTTTCATCATATGATTGCAACATCACGGTAAATAGAGATAGGTGGTAAGGATTAATACCATGGTCCCACGGCGGCTTGGAAGGATACTGACGATGTTGCGGTAATAAGGAATAAAGATAGAGTAAGTTACCACAACCCCACAACAGTTTCAAGGGGTATCTGTGGTAAGGTGATAAACTAGGAAAGTGAAAGTATATAGCTACCGCAGTCCCATGATGGCTAGATCAAATACCGATGAGGTATCGGTAAAAGGAAGAGGACAAACTATATGCTTCCCACAATCACGTAGCTGGTAGTGGTAGGTCGTGGAAATGCGGTAAAAGAATAAATGGGTGAATCAACTCATTGTGATGTTGTGGTTATCGAGGAATACAATAAATCATTGTGAGGCTGTGGTCATCTCATTTGGCCATTGGATCTAGTTCAATCAAGGGTTTGTATTTGAAATGAATTGAATGCTAAGATTCTACAATCTTGTGGCACGAACCAAAGTAATGGTGATATGATGAATTTCTTGGCACAATAAAATTTGAGGATTTCTCGACATTTGCTCATTCTAGTGATTGTAGACTTGACTTGGAGAAGGCACTATCTAGCTCAGTGTGCTCTCTATAAGCTTCAAATTGACCGGGTATGTTCATCTTTGCACTCCTTGCAAGAAGTTGGTGAAGATTTTGTGCTCTATTTTTTAGTTGTTGGTGCTGTAATTTGGATTTCAAAGCCCTAGTTTGCATAAGTAGCTAAAATGGCACCTAAGAAGTTTGAGTCTGCCACAAAGAGTAATGAACCTCCAACCCCCAAGAAGAGACCACTTCAACAGTCCCCATTAGAATTGTTGCCCAATTACATAGACAAAGGTTGGAAGAAAATATTTAGGGATGTAGAAGAAGGGTGTCAAGATGCCGCAATCCCTATCTCTGGGTGGAACTTGTTCTGGTACTTCTATGACAAGAAAGATGGTCTAGGACCAGTAGGCAACCCATGGAAACTTGACTTGGCAAAATTGGTGGTCCCAAATGTATTTGTAGATGTAGAACTAATTAAGGCCCTAGAACAACACTACCATTCTACCACAAAAATAGTCAGGTTGCCAGATGGACAACCATTGATAGCACTTGACAGAAATGCCATTGTGGATTGTTTTATGCCAAACAAACAGGCTCTCACTCAAGTGGACCTATGGAAGAGTGAGCAAGAATATACAAGCTTGAGAAAAACACTGAGGAGAGATGAATTGCCAATATACATGAGAAGGGGGGCAAACAATAGAAAGATTAACATCCCATCCAATGCTACCAAGTCTTTCCCTATGGAGGAATTTGTTGTGTACTTCAAGAGAAACTACTTCACATTATGCCAAGTCTTGGAAATTGATGCTCAGGGAAGAATACCAATTGGCCTGATGATGATGGCCATAAAAATACAAAACCCAGAAGCAAATACTGAGTATGATTTTGCATCATACATTGAGAAGAAACTACATGAAGGGTTCTTGCATGTAAGGGAGGGTAAGAAACCCTTGGAATTCAGGTTCTATTCTTTGTTGTGCCACCTAATTTTGTATCAGAATAGAAGGAAATGGTCAAGAAAAATGGACATAAGCATGATTGATAAAGCAAGACAAAGGAAGCCTACCCAGTGTTGGTGTTATAAGTGGGACTCATTTTATCAGACTAGTGACTACATTGTATTTCACGATGAATTTACTGTTAAGATAATGAACTCTCTAGGACATTGGTCTCCCAAGTTAACCAAGGAGGTCATGGTGACGCTCAGGCCACTTGCACATAAACCAGAACAAGGTCATAAGAATAATTATGTTGATTGGTTCTTTTTGTCTCATCACACTATCATTAGAGTGTATGGTTGTCCTCAACCACCCCATAAATTGTCAAAGTTTGTGTCAGATAGAATATTGTTCCTAGAATTCATGTGGCAAATGATGTGGACAAAAAAAAAGGTGATGAAAAAGTAGAAAAAAGGCACATTTTTTTTCTGATGCCACAGTATTTGGTGATTGGTCAATTGGCTCAGACACTCTTGGGGACTTGCAGGCCTATTTCAAGGCAAAATATTCTTTAAAATCTGGAATTAACAAAGTTTGTGACCCTGAGGGTCACATGAATTTTGTAAGGCAAATAATTTTGATAAAAATGGGGATATCCCATCAAATTCTTTTTGATGAGGATGTGATAAGAAATTTGGTAACTTTTGAAGAAGTTTATTCAAGGAAAAGGAAATAGGAAATCTTAAAGAACATTGAAGATGAGAAGAAGAAGCAGAATCCCCATTTTTCTAGATTTTTTGCTAAAGAAAAGGATCCTCTGAAGAGGTTTGATATGATAATTGATAATTTTGAGAGTATTTATGACAAGTTTGAGAATCAGCCTAATAAAATGACCAAGCTTCTAGTGAAGAGGTCTGCAGGAATTGAAATTCATGAGCCTGTCCCTAATGTTGTGTTAGTACAAGATCCACAAGTTCCTGGATCCCCTTCATTGAAAAGGCAGAGAATTGAAGGTGAGAATCCACTTGTTCCTTATGAAATGACTGAAGAAGTTAGGGACACTGAAGATGTGGCTAATATTCTCAGGCACTTGGGTGATGAAGAAGAAGTTGATCAACCACTGGTTGGCCAAGAGACAAATGCACACAAGCCTAAGGCCAGAATGGATAAATAGACCCAAGGTGAACCTGAATTAGAGGAAGATAAAATAATTGTGGCATCAATGAGATTTATTGAAGATGGTGACTTTATCAAGACTCCAGAGTTTTAGAACTTCTAGTTAAAAATGAAAATGAAAGAGTTTGATGAAAAGGTGACAATAAACAAAATGGGTGCTAATGAATCGTAGCATAATCAGATTGTCACACAAACTTTTAAAGATTTGAAGATAGATGAAATAAATGTGAGTCTAGAAGAAGCAAGGAAAATGGTCCTAAATAGCAATATGCTAATCATTCCTGGCCTTGAGTTAAAAAAAAGTCTTTTTTCTCGACCAAGTCAAAAGCCAAGAAGATCCAAAACTTGTTTCTGAATTTGATCATATGGATGGCATTAGTGGGTGTGGTTTCAACCCAAAGACAAAGACTCTTGCAATCTGGACCACACAAAAGAATACAAGAAAACCAATGTTGCTCGATGTTGTGCAAGAGATGATGGGTTTAGTTGTGGTGAAAACTTTACAAGATAAATCAGCAATAGAAGCATCTACCCTCACTGTTCATACTTCCATGTTCACTCATGCTATTGTAAAAAGATTAGAACAAAGAGTATAGGATTATGAGAAAACTAAAAATGAAATAAATGATGAAGTAAATAGATTGTTCCTTGAGAATGCCAATTTGAGAAAGCAATTGCAATATATGAGTTCTTCTCAAAGTCAGGGTACCATATCAACCCCCTGTACCAAGAGCAACAAGTGATGCCACAGTGACAATAGAATAGATTGATGCATTGAAATTGAAATTTGAAAAGGAAATTGAAGATTTGAGAAATCAAAATGAAATGACAAAAGAAGAGGCAAGGTTGAAAGTTCTTGAAGTTTTTTTTAAAATATTAGAATATAGAATGAATCTTGTTGTTGATAAGCTAGGAAATGTGAAAGATTGTTATTCCTCCTTATCTCAGGCCATGGAGTAGCTCAAAGTGAATTTGTCTATTTTGGACCCATTGCATCAAAGATGGAAACCATCACACCACACTTTGACCATTCTCTATAAAGTCTTGCAAACAAATCTTGATGCCCCTGCAACTTTGAAGCCTATAGAAAGGATGATTGGATTGATCTTGGAGGAACACCAGTGTGCCAATGGTGAAGGCTAGAAGATGCATGCCAAAATTGATTCTTTTTCCACAGTTAAGCATCTTTTTATCCCCCCAATTCTATTAGAAGACAAGCAAATCAAGAGCCTTGATGCATGGAGAGTGGCGTTTAGCCAAACAATATGTCAAATCATGGACTTTTTGAAGAAGAATGGAGATGACAAACATCATCAGCTTCAACATGATTTTGAATAGAGTGATTGCCTTAGATGTTGGGTATGGGAAATTTGTGATGGATGTCAAAGTTCTACTAGATAAAAGATGGAAGGATCACCAGGCTAACTTGCTTGAGATTCAAAACTACAAATGGCCTAGTGATTTTACAATTTTTCAATGGAAGAGCATGTATCTTGCACATTGATAAGCATCACAAGTTTTGGTGCAGAGGAGAAATGAGCTATATGCTGGTGTTAAATAACACCACCACATCTTGGACACTCTCTTTTTTGTCTCTTTATGTTTTTCATGTTTTTATAATGTATTCCAAAATGTGCTTGAAATTCTAATTTAGACTTATCAAAGTGAGAATATTGTAATGCATGTCAAGGGTTGGGAATACAAAGAGCCATTTTGAATGTGAAAGGTCTGAAGCTTGTTTCTTCCCTTGAATCTATAAAAGGGAATCCAAGACCTTATGGGCTCTCTTTGGGAATTTTGATTTTTGAAAGAGACATTGCACAGCCTATTATTTGAAGCTAATCAATACAAAAGCTATTTTTTTCTGGTGCTAAACTTTTAGTTCTCATTTGTTTATTGATTTCAATTGTTAACAATTTATCTCGTTGTCTCCAACTTAGTTTTCCTTTGTTATTTAAATCAATATATCAAGTATATTTTTGATTTGTCAGAACACATTTGTTGTTACTCATGTGGTTTGTTTATTGGGCTCCTTCAAGAAAGGATTAAAATCCTATAGGTGAATCACAGTAACCTAGGAAGATTAATTGGATTATTAAAGAAGAACCAGATAATTTACATATTTGCATGTTTGTGCAAGTCATAGACCTTGAATTGCCAAACAAATCGATTTGTGGCTAAAAGGGAAGAACAAATATTTTTGAATAAAGATTCCATAACCCAAGAGTAGGCACCGGTTGTTCTCTTGTGAAAATTATTCCTTGTATATATTTTCAAAAATCCAATTTTAATTTTCTATTTTAGGAATAGGATTTAAATATTTATAAAAGAAATTAATCCAAATCATATGCTAGATTGGATTAAGAAAAAGTGGATGATTTAATTGACAAAATTATATAAATTCCTTAATCTATTCTGAAGTCACCAACATATTTGAAGCCTAATAATTATTTGGTGAATATAAGGTACACCCGCCTAGGCCAAGCAGGGCCTGAAGCATAGGGAAGTCCAATCAATTTGATTACTTCCGTCAGTTGGCCAAATCGGCTACCAAACCTGAGCACAAAGTTTGGCATCCTTTGGGGTTTGGTAAACTATAGATTTGAGAACCAACATAGGGTATCGACATCCATCAAAGAATGAAGGATAGAGGAATTTTGTCATTTGTTGTAGTTGCAACTTCCCTAGTAGACATGTGTGCAAAATGTGGAAGCATTGACAAGGCATGTGAATTGTTTGGCAGAATGCCTCAAAGAGATGTCATCTCATGGAATGCAATGGTTGTGGGATATGAACAAAATGGATTTGTTGAAAAGGCTTTAGAAACTTTCAAGAAAATGTAATTAGCAAGTGTAAAGCCAAATTCGACAACCTTTGCTAGCATACTCCTTGCCTATGACAAAATGGGAGCTTTGCAACGGTGTATGGACATCCATCAAAGCATGAAGGATAAAGGAATTTTGTCATTTGTTGTAGTTACAACTTCCCTAGTAGACATGTATGCAAAATGTGGAACCATGGACAAGGCACATGAATTGTTTTTGGGGTCAATTGGAGTAGTATCAAAATTTGATTCTTTATTGACCATTCATTCTCACAAAATGGAGTCTACTGCCCAAATTGGAAGGAGTCTATGGCACATCAACATATAAGACTTCAAGCTATGTAGTGGGAAAAGAGAAAAAGGAGACCCCAAGCCCTAGGATAGGAACAATGAGTAGAGAGCAAAGATTTAAGGAAATGGACTTCAAAGTAAGGCATGACACTTTCCTATAGATTCCCAAAAGGAGATCACAGTCATGACTATTCAAATAAACAATGATAGTCCATGGCATAACCATGAAGTGGGCATTGAAATTAATAATAACAATGATAGGGTAGTATGACAGACTTTAAAAGATACATAAAGACAAGTAACTGAGCAGTCAAGAGGGCTTTAAAACATCATAAATCTTGTCAAGGATTCATTGTCTTGAAAGCAGTATGGTAAACTAATAAATATTTCCATCCCACAAAGTTTCAAAAGAGGACAACCTACAAGTATATTAAGGAGTACATGGAAAATATCTCAAGGAGCTACCATAGTCAATTTCAAGGTGTTGATCATGGGAAAGAGAGGTTTACATGAAGTGGGATAGTCCTTAAGAATACAATCATATGGTAAAGAGGATAGTCCATAAGATAATATTCAACCAAATACACAATATGGACCTGGAGGACAGTCCTTATGGTGCATTTATATAATCACACCTATAGGTCTTATCAAATATCATGACTCCATTAGGATATGAAAATGAGCACTAAATAAATTACCTCACAATGAGCTAAGTGTGAATGACTTTAAAGACATAGAAGATAGTGAGTTGTTAGTAGACAATTCATGATCAACAAGGATAGATTTAAATAAGATGGACTATGATAATCACAAGTGATAGTAGCCATTCATATGACAATGACAAGGGGTTTAATCATAGTCCACAAGACAGTCATAAAAGAATAAATTTAAAACTCTATAGATGATAGTTCCAAGGCATTGTTAGAGTCTTCATGAAGAACAATGTTGATGGAAGTGCTTATGACCCAGGGTAAGAATAATTCATGACAATAGGGAACTTTTAAAGAGTAGAATGCATGACTGAACCACAATGACAATGCATTGTTTGAAGTTTCATGATATAGAGGATAGTAATCTTCAAGTGATAGTAGAACCAAAGGAGAGATCACAATGATAAGAAAGGCACACTAGAAAGTGAAAATTTTCTTCAAAACATATAGTTTCATTATTGATTGAGAGGGTAGTTTCATCCTAAAGAAGATAGTGTTGAGGACAGTCACAAAGACTCAATTAGTTCTTCTCACACATCAATACTGTGTACATCCTCAAATAAACTCTAATATCAGTTCTTCTCACACAAAAATATTGTGTACAAAAAATAAATACTATTGATCTAACTTGTGCTCAAACTCTGTATATGGTGTATCCTTAGGGAGCCTATGAAGATGTTCCTCAGCCTTTACCAAGGTAGCATGTAGCTTTGGTAAGATCTATATCCTTTCATTCAGCATGAGTGACTACAAATTAAATGGCATAGTTATACCATTTCATTGCACTATCTTTGGAATACTATATACACTAAATTGAAAAAGACATAAAAGATATACATCTAGTGTCCATGATGCAAAATTGCATTGCAAAATTTACTGTGTTGATCTCACAACAAACAGCCACATCAAATCACTCAATACTAAGATGCCTTTTAGCATAGTACAAGTATGGATTGTAAAGAGACAACCTGAATAGTTACAAGATGTAGAAAAGGGTACAGTTAGTAAAAGAAAAAAGACAGTCATGACAAATCTTCAAATGCTCATCATCAAATGAAAAGAGACAAGAAAGATCTTCCTTGAAACTTAAAACAAAACTAAAACCATAAAGGCATAAAGTATATCTGGCAAGATGTGAGGATGAAGGCTTCCAGGAAAGCCTCAAATATTATCTCAACGTGGGCATGATCTGTCCTCAAAACCTTGGACAATCTCCTCGTGCATGCAATGGGTCTTCAAACCCTTGTGAATGTCTGCAGTGTGGATGAATTCAAAGCCAACAAAGAAAGGTTTCTTCAGAGTAAACTCAACATGCCTTATCCCAGATCTTCTCAACAACATGGATAGATGATGGTGCAACCAACTGTTGGTTCTACGCCATGCCTAAAAAAAATCTTTGGACTCCTTCCAACCAACAAACTAAAAATCCCACTCAATAGACACTTCAACTGAAAATTCATTTTTTCATTGTTTGGCACCCAAGGAAATGAAAATTCTCTTTTAGAATTGTTTGGTGCCCCAAAAAAACTAAGTTCTTTTTTATTACTTTCCACTTAATTTGCCACTTATGATCAAATTAGTCACTTATGATGATAAACAAAACTCAGGCTTTCACTTTCTTTTTTATTACTTTCCATTTAAATTTCTACTTATGATCAAATTAGTCACTTATGATGATCAAATTAGTCATTTATAGTTGTGTTGCAAAAAAATGATTAGAATTTAGTCATTTTTGGTTGTTGTGACTAAAAGTTTTAGTCACCTAATCATTTATTTGCCAAAATTCTACTAGTGTTGGAATTTACAAGGTTAATGGCACCTTATTCCAACATTCTCCCACTTGACATTATACATTGTAAATCAACCCATAGGAAATCAAATGAAATGATCAGGTACTAGAAACAAGGCACATGGCCTCTTTGCACCACATGAACTTCTCTGTGCTCACAGGTTTGGTCAATGAATCTGCAACATTCTCCTGAGTGTCTATCTTCTTCAGCTCAATCTATCCATTTGCAACCAACTCTCAAACAAATTGATACTGAACATCAACATGCTTAGTCTGAGCATGGTACATAGGATTCTTTGCCAAACATATAGCACTCTGGCTATCACAACCAATATGAATGATCCTACAATCAAAACCAATACCTGTACACAATCTCCTCAACCAAACTGCCCCCTTAGAGACATGGGTAGAAGCCATATACTCTTCTTCTATGGTGGACAAAGCAACTGTGGGCTGCCTCTTACTCATCCAACTCACTGCTCCTCCAAATAGAGTAAACACATAGGCACTAGTGGACCTTCGACTATCCAAGTCACCTGCCCAATCTGAATCAACAAATCCCTGTATGTCCAAAGATTTATTGGCACTATCAATATAAGAATAAACCAAACAATGATTAGGAGTACCTGCAAGATATTTAAACACCCTCTTTGCATAATTTCAATGTTGTCTACCAGGGTTAGACATAAATCTGCTCAAAACTCTCACTACTTGGGCAATATCTAGTCTAGTGCAAACCATTACATACATCAAACTCCCTACAACACTAGCATATGCCACATTAGACATATCCTCAAAATCATCCTCATTCTTTGGACACATATCTAATGAGAGCTCAGTACCAATGGGTAAAGGAACTCTAACTAGGTTACAATCTTGCAAACTAAATCTCTGCAAAATAGTATTCACATACTTACTTTGTGACAACCAAATCTTTCTATTACCTTTGTCCCTCCTAATCTCCATTCCCATAATATACCTGGAAGCTCCAAGATCTGCTTTCAGTTCACTGATCATACCCTTAATATTGTTGAAAAATAACAGTCATCAACATACAATGCAATGATCAATATAGATCATCAACACAATAAATGTAAACACAGTGATCCTCCTTGCTTCTAACAAAACCTAATTTCAACACAAATGAATCAAACTTTTGATACCACATTTTGGGTGACTGTTTCAAACCATAGAGTGACCTTTTCAACCTATAAACCTAATGTTCTTTTCCTTTTACCTCAAAACCTGTATGCTATTGCATATAAATTTCTTCCTCAAGATCTCCATGCAAGAACACAGTCTTAACATCCATTTGTTCAATCTCCCAATCATAAGTTGTAGCAATGGATAAAAGAAATCTAATAGAGGTCAATTTAGCAACAAGAGAGAAAATCTCACCAAAATCAACTCCCTCTCTCTGGGAGTAGCCCTTGGCTACCAGTCTAACCTTGTACTTCTCCAATGACCCATCTGCTCTAAACTTCTTCTTGAATACCCACTTACAACCTATGGCATTTCTTCCTTTGGGAAAATGAACAAGATCCCAGGTGTTACAAGAGTCTAAAGTCATCATCTCCTCCTACATGGATAACTGACAAGGCTCATTATCATCTGCAAGAATAGATTCCCTGTAGGATCTAGGCTCATCATTAGTACTCAATAAAGTAAATATACAACTAAAATCTAGTGGGCTATACCTATCAACTAGATTTTGTTGTATTGTGGATCTTCTCAAGGGTGGAGTAAGAGTCTCAACTTGTTCTTTTGTGTGATCATCTGTACCAACTTCTTTTGTAACAATAGATTTATCTTCATTAGAACTACTTGAATCTTCTTCTTCTTCTTCACCCCCCAAATCTATCATTCTGTTCTTCCTAAGCTGCATCTTTCTGCTCTAAATCAAAGTACACTCTCTTTACCTTTTCATCTTTTTGTTTTGGCTTCCCAGGTTCAGAAATAGCTCTAAGTTCCTTGAAAAATAACATATCTAGAATAGATAATCTTATGGGTTAGTGGATTCCAAAGCTTATAACCTTTGACATCATCACCATATCCAATGAATGTACACTTTTCATCTTTTAGATCCAATTTAGATCATCTTTCATTAGGCACATGAAGAAAAGCCTCACATCCAAAACCCTTAAATGTGAAATAGAAGGTTTCTTACCTATCCACATTTCATAAGGTGTTGAATCAAGAGCCTTACAAGGAGATTCTTAAATCAAGTAGCAAGTAGTACACACAACCTCTTCCCAAAAACATGTGTCCAATTGTGCATCACTTAGCATACTTCTAGCTCTTTCCATGATTGTTCAGTTCATCATTTCTGCAACACCATTCTACTGTGGTGTATACAGAGTTGTCTTTTATCTAATAATACCTACATGCTTGCAAAACTCATCAAATTCCTTAGATAAATATTCCCCTCCGTTGTCAAATCTTAATATTTTTATCTTCAATTTTGATTGGTTTTCAACTAAGACTTTAAAATCCTTAAACTTATTGAAAACTTCATATTTGTGTTTCATAAAATAAATCCAAGTAAATATGGATACATCATCAATGAAGGTGACAAAATATAGCGATTTTATGATATAATCATTATCCATAGGTCCAAACACATCTGTATGAATAATTTCTAACTTCTCTTTTGCTCTATTGCTTCCTAAAGGAACTAATTTTTTGTTTTGTTTACCAAACACACAATGCTCACAAAAATCAAAGTACTCATCAGAATAAGAAAAACCATCCAAAAAATCTTTATTCTTAATAGTTTTCAAAACATTATTACTTCTGTGACCCAATCTACGGTGCCACAACATACTTGTATTTGCAGTACTAGCCTTAGACACATAGGAGGCATTACAAATTGTAGTGGCTTCAAGATTGAATAGGTTTCCCAATCTCTTCCCCTTCACTACCACCAAGTTCCTTCTCACCAATCTGCAACCATGCTTATCAAAATTTACATGCATTCCCAAATAATTCAAATTTGAAACTAAAATCAGATTTCTAGCTAATCCAAGAACATGCAAAACACCAAGGAGGGTTTTAAACCTCTCATCACTGAAACACAACAATACCTTGCCTTTCCCAACTATTTGATGTGTAGAGTTGTCTCCAAGGTAGATATTACCTCCATCATACTCTTCGTATGTGGAAAACCATTCCTTATGCAGGGTCATATGAAACGGGCATCTTGAGTCAACCAACTAGTGATCATTAGAAACAACATTACATGCAAAATGTAAAACATCTTCACCTGCATTCAAGGACTTATCTGAAGCACTCTCCCATTGTTTCTTTGGGTTTCTACACTCCTTCACATGTCCCCTTTTACCATAGTTCCAACATTTAACTCTGTTCTTTTTCTCGGGAGTCTTAGATTGGCCCTTAGATTTCTCCTTAGCCCCTTTCTGATCTCCTTTTGATCTTGTTTCCTTAGACCTTCCCTTGACACTGAGAGCATCACTTGAACTATCTAAACTTTTCTTCCTCAATTCCTGTGACAGTAGAACTGAAACAAGAGCATCCAACTTTAGATCTATGAGGTTACTAGTAATAGAAAGGATAACATTCTCCCAAGACTTAGGTAAAGAACAAAGAAGCAAGATACATTTATCTTCCTCATCAACATCAACATCTACGAATGCAAGCTGACTCAACAACATTTTTAATGAATTTAAATGCTCTACAATTGAATCACCCTCTCTCATTTTCATGGAAAATAATTTTTATTTTAAATAAACTTTATTTACCATACTCTTGGCTTGGTAGATCTCACCCAACCATTTCCACAAACTATGTGCAGTCTCTTCTCTCACGACATTCAACAAAACAAAATCTGCAAGACACAAACAAATGGTTCCTCATGCCTTCTTATCCAATTTATCCTACTCATCTTGAGAGACATCATCAGGTTTCTTTCTTCCAACAAATCCTCCATTTTTCAGCTTCCACAACTCATACCTCATTCCATTAAACTTCTCAATATCTAAATGAGAGGTTGATGCAATAGTGGATGTAGCCATAATGACAACACAAGATCTGTAAAACAAACACAACCAAATCTCCCACTGTAACTACAGCTTCCATACTACCACCCAAGAGTCAAAGCTAGCCAGGATCTGATACCAAATGCTAGAAATGAAAGCACAACTACTTAACATAAATCTTATTCAAATATATGTTTATCAATCTTTAATTGTGTATTATCAATGGATATTAAAACATAGATAAGAAACTATGCAACACAGAAACATCAAAATAGAAAATTGAACACATAACACAATGTTTACGTGGAGAAAACTGGTGCAGGAGCACCTCGAAACCTGAAGAATCTGGAAGATTCCCTACATTTTATGTTATGTACAAGTGTTATGTTATAAGACCTTAGTGCCACTTTGAGTCTAGTTGGCCAAGAAACAGCATAATGTTGAGTTGTCAAGGAAAGAATTGTAACTGAACAAAGTTTGTAACTGGTAGTGGTGGTTCATTTTCCACCTTCTGTAACTACCAAATCAAGTCTTTAAATAGCTGAGTCTGTAGAAGGAAATAGTGAGACGAACAGTAAGAGAGAAGATTGTAAATTAACTCTGTGAAGGAATAAAAGTTCTATTTCTGGTGTAAACCCGCAGAAGACATCATTTGGAGTCATTCCACTGGTGGGTTTCTTTGAAACCAGTGGAATGACCTCCGTATAGAGTAGTTTGTTTTTTTCTGTTCTGTGGGTTTTTGTAGTTCTGTGTGTGTTTTGTTCGGTTACAATGGAAGTCATCGGTGTGAGGAAAGCACATCGGTGGAGCCTTAAGAAGTCATGTCGATCAACGAAGTCACACCGATAGAAGGTGTATGTGTATATCGGCATGAGATGCATTATCGGAGGGAGTATTCGAAAGTTATAGCGATTACTAGAGTCACAGCGATAAAAAGTGAAGTGCGTGTTGTAACATCAGAGTATCGGCCAGAGATCTGGAGACGGTGCCGATAGCGGTAGTCTTATCGATGAAGACTATTCAAAGGAACTATCGAAATGGTCGCATATCAGAGTGAGAAGAAAATGTTTGACCGATGTATTCTATTCATCGGGGAGAGATCCCACATCGGGATAACAAGTTTGAAGGTTGCCGATGCTCAAGGTCTGGCCAATGGTAGTTGTATCAGCGTGTCGGCGAGAGAAATGGATACACTACCGATAGAGGTAGTCTTACCAACGACTAAGTTGATGTTAAGTCTTTCGGCGTGAGGTTGGTATTAAGCCATCGGTATGAGAAATAAGATCAGGTAGATAAAGGTGCACTGAGTCGATAACATTAGTCTTGCTGACAGTAAAGAATGGAAGCGTAGTTCGGTGAGATATTAAAGGGTGTCTTGCCAATAGTAAAAGAAATCAAATAGTTTAGTATTGTTTGGACATACAAGAGGGTCTTGAAAGGTGATTAAGTTAAACCCTAGTTTTTTTGTGGGTAGATGGGTATTTTACACCCTGTTTGTAAGCTTTTGCTGGATGCTCTGCATCAAAAACCCTTGCGGGTAAAAAACTTCACACAAGAAAGAGGCCCAAGTTTGTATTAATCTAAAAAAGATTGTACAATACAAGTACTCAAAAACTCTCCCCACCAGTCTTCAACCTGACAACATTCTAACAACACCTGAGTACCTAAAATTTGTAATACAACAACAAATACAATGGAAAATACTTATAAATGTGTTTTCTCTCCATTCTAGGCATCCACTTTCTCTCTCCAAGATTCCCCCACATGTAAGCATTAAATGTCATCATACATGCAACCTCCAAGTGTCAAAAGATACCCATGCAAAGTTGGGTGCCCATAGTCAAGAACAACAACTTACAACATCTTATGATGCGTCATAGCCATCATAGATACCACCAAAGTGTATCTTCCCAAGATGGGCACCTGGGGTAAACATAGAAAATATACAACTAATAATATCTGTCATATGCGTCATAGTGTCATAGAATCTTATGACAACTTGCAGCTATCATAGATTATTTACATGCACTCACCAAACATTATGACAATTGTCATGCATTCTAAAAATAGCATATTCTCCAAGGGTGGCACCTACACTCATTTACTCATGAGTTTTTACAATTGCCAATAGTAAATGTCACTCCATAACTACTGTCGGTAACTCCAGAATTACCACTGCCAGTGAAACTACCTCATTCCCTTATGGGTAATTACAAATTACAAATAATAAATAGAATAAAATACAATATTGGAATTTACAAGGTTAATGGCACCTTATTCCAACAAACAAGAGTGTCTGATCTAATAATCAATTTCTTGTTTCTTCACATCTTTTGGAATTATATCTTTTCAAGAACCCCTACAAATATTTACCTAATTATTTTCCATGCTTTCATCTAGCTTGTTTCTCTTTGCAATATATCTTTGAACAATTATCTTGGATACATGATGTAAGTTTGTAATTGCTAACAGGTTGTCGTAAGGTCCTAACACTTTAGTTCAAAATATGTCAATTTTGTCAACCGGGTAATGTCCAAGACTGTATGCCATAGGGGATAATTTTGGACATGTCACTTAGTTAACACATTTTCTGAATTTTTGAAGAGCTTGAAACAAAATCTAAACTAGAAAGCATGTAATCTTTAAACTAGAAAGCATTTAAATTCCTAATCTAGAAAGCATGTAAACTAACTAAGAATCAACACTTTGTAGTTTAACTATGAATTCAAAACAAAGATAGCTAACTACTAACTGAAGGTACACCTAACATCTTTTGATTAATAGCTAACAACAGTTTTATGAATAGATTGGATGCTCTAAAAATTTCAAGTAAATAGAATTCAAAGGTCATTAACTTAAAACCACAACCTGCAGGAACACATAAAAGAGCTAAGCACAAAGTAAAATTTATCTAAACATAACATGCATAGAATAGAAATGACAACATTAACAATAAAAATACTTATCTACTCTATAATCCCTTGAGTGGCCAACTCTTGGGCGTTCCTACTATCGGTTCAAATCACATTTAGTACTTCAATAATTCCACAACAAATCCCATTCATAATACTTCCATTACTCAGAACAGATTACCCAGAACAAGACTGGTGGTATTCATTCATGTCATAAAAGTATCATAGAACATAGTGTAGAGAACATAGCTAGATAGTATTCAAAATATATCATAACAACATTCCTTGTTTTGAGCAACTACATATATATTGCACTACTACAAAATCCTAATTTTTAGATGGTGGGTAAATTCCATTAAAGAAGTCTTTTAAATAAAAATAGAATTACAAACTAACTAGATGTCTTTGAAACAAAATGCATTAAAGGCTCTGAGTGGAGCTATTAAGTCTTAAGTGTGTTCAACAAAAAATAACATAATTGCTTTAACAAAGTCTACGATGTATGCCTAAATTTATGGCACCCTAAAATTCCAGCGCTCTGACTCCAACTGCTTTGAAGTCTACTCCTTCCATTAGGAAATAGATGTAACCCTGCATAATTACACAAGCTCTACATCAATTAAGTCAACATTAGTGGCTAATTTCAATCAATTCGAAAATAAAGATTTATACATAATTTTATCAAAAATAGATAAATATTGCTTCTAAAAATAAACAAATTGGCATGGCTAAGGTGATTGGTTAGGACAAAAAGGGTTAAATGGCTTGTTATAAAAATGAGGTTGTTTATACATCATCACCCTCCCCTTCCTAAGCTTGAGCAAGTCCTCCTGCTCTCTGATGAGCCCTCTGTCTCTCTACATCCCTCTTTCTATTTAGTTCATCATATTTGGAGTTGAGATCATGCATGTCCTCTGCCTCCTCATTCAAATGATCAAGTTACTTTAGAAAACCTTTGTTCAATCTAATCGTCATCTACCATGCATGTAAGTCCCTCAGATCTTGCTCTATATTGACCAAAACTGTAGGGGGTGACTGAAGGAGTAATGGAGGTCTGTATCTCATCCCTATCCACTTGGTCTTGAGCTTCTATAATATTTCTATTAATGCCTCCACTCTTTTAGAAGACCATCTAATATTGGTTGGAGAAATCATCTCCCTTCATTTGAAATACATAGGTAGGGGAGTATACCGCTCCTTATAGGCACTCCATGCCTTGTCTATTAATTGTGGCCCATTAACTTTGAAATTTTCTAAACAAATCCTAATACTTTCATTATATTTGTCCTTCATAGCTTCATAGCTTTTAATCCTTCAGAATTAAGCTTTGAAGGCAAAGATCTTTCGGTTAGGGTATCTCATTTGGAGTCCTACAATTCTCTCTGCCTACAGATACTCTATGGTCCTATCCTACTAATGGATTTAATTTTGTATATTAGATATGAAGGCTTTGAGCTGTACCTCTCCAACAAAAAGGTTAATGAAGAAATCACTGTATTTTTCC
This sequence comes from Cunninghamia lanceolata, assembly GCA_027924645.1. NCBI lineage: Eukaryota > Viridiplantae > Streptophyta > Pinopsida > Cupressales > Cupressaceae > Cunninghamia > Cunninghamia lanceolata. The sequence continues at coordinate 6,401,774 of BSBN01000700.1, read as the reverse complement.
AAAAATAGATTATCTATGAAAAAATTTACACAATAGATTTTTTTGAACAGGGGGTGCCTCTTTGAATGCTTCGAGGAACTGTTTATCATCTGGGTTATGGGGTAAATTGCAGGAGATTCTAAAAAGTTTCCATCTAAATAATTGTTCATTGAGGAACATGGAATATAATTTGGATGGCTTTCTACAAGCTAATAATAACTCTCCAATCTGGCATGCATTAATTTTAGCCTGGTAGAGTTTGTCATAGGATTCTTTCAATAATACCATTTCTTTCTTAAGTCTAGCATTTTTTACCCCTACTTGCCTTAAGAAATAGCACATTTCCATCCATTTGGCCAACATGGGAGGAATGTGAATTTGAAACCACTCCATTTTAGTCAGTTCAATTTGTATTTCTTTGGATTCTATAGTTGGATTAATACTAACTTTTTGCAATTCATGTTCCATCTCTACAGTTTTACTAAGAGCTGAATTAAGTTCTAATTCTTGTTTCTCCTATTTCTCTACAAATGATCTAAGGAATTGGTCTAGATTGACAATCAAATTTTTAAACTGTTCATCTTTTTCTGATAAACTAATTAAATGTTCCTTACCTTTTTCCTCAATCTGCTTCATCCTCGACTACAACTCCTTAATGACTTTATCTTTCTATTCCAATTGAGTTCCTAGGGTTTTGATTTCCTGATCTTTTTGCTACACAAGTTTTGTCTGTATATCCTTTTCTTGTTGTTGTTTGTATATATGTTTCTCATTTTGTTGGAGTTTATTTTTCAATTGTGCTATTTCTTCCCTTAATCCTTCTAACTCCACTTTTAAGGAATCACATTTTTCACTTTCTATATCATTGGTAGGAGGGGAAACAAGAGTTTTTGAATCATTAACAAGAGAGTGAACACAGATTTCTAAATTATTAACAAGAGAGGGAAGAAAGTTTTCTGAGTCATTAACAAGAGGGGGAACTGTGTCAATTATGTGTTCATCTGGTGGCTGCTGAGTGGGAGAAAATGTTTCCACAAGCTCATTCTCTTGAGCCTCTTCTTCAACAAGTACATAATTTGGGGCTTGTTCTCTTATTTCTTCTTGATCCTTTTCAGGTAGATCACTCTCTTTCTTAGATGTAGGGACATCATTACTTCCCAAGGTTTAACATTCACTTGATTGGATTGGGTTCTCACTTGCCTGCCTATTCTATCTTTTCTTCTTAGGAACATGTGGTTGGTCACAAGCCATAACATAACTAAAATCAGGAGCCAATCTTTTACTTCTTCTCAAAGGGGGAGGTCTCTACAATTTCATTTTAGGCCTTTTTCCCTTCTTATTGGGCCAACTATTGTCATCCTTGGAGTCCACTAAATCCACATTTTCCTCCTTTCAGGGGTCTCTGGCACACTATATGGCTTCAGTTGTTCTTCAAGGTTTGGAGGCTTTAACAAATTTTTTGGTGCTTCACTAGCAGGAGCTTCTATGGCATCTTTTGGCATAGGGGAGGGTTCTCTTAGGTTTTGTACCACCAATCCAAATGACTCACCTTCCTCAAAATGGCCAGAGGGTGCAGGGTTTTCAAATTTCTTGAGAAATTTTTACCATTTCTTGTATGTTTTTCTTTTCTTAAGGATCCAGTGTTTGCAAATCAAAGAAATAAGGTTGTGGTGTTTCAATGGCCTTGACCCAATTTTAAACCTCTCTATCATGTGGACAAGAGAATCATTGAGGAAAGTGGGAAGGTTAACCCTCATTTTAGGGTTTTCAGTGCCATGGCACAGGTGAATGAGCAGACAGAAGGGAGGACCAACTACAGTAGCACATTGTCCTTCACATGTGAAATACTTGATTATCTAGGTTACCACCATTCTCCATGGCTCTACAATAGAGATTCTTTGGAACCCCTTATTTTGTCCTCAGGTATTTACAACTAGTAATGGTTGAGGTTCCCCTTCTCTTATGAAAAGTTCTATCAGTTTTTGGTAAGGAATGTTTGTAGTTTCTGATAGATTTAACCCTCCATTTTTAATGCTAGATAAACTAGAAATAGTTTGGGGACTCACCTTAAATTTATTTCCGCATACAATCATCTGTCCATCTGAGAAGTTCTTGACAAACTCTTGAACCAGCTATGAATTATGCCCCTCAAACTTTTTCATAAATTCTAAAATAGTTCTAAAATATTACTAAGTGCCAATAACTTATCTATGGAAGTAAGATTTGATTTGTGCTTTTCTCCTCCCATTCTATCCTTTGTTGGAAAGTTTGCTAAGTGTATACTAAATTTCGTGGCACACTAAGATGAAAATTATTTTAGACAAACTGTTATGTAGATTAAACAAAACTCAATCTTTATGGCTACTTGCAATCTAATAATGCTTGATAGGACATGGATTAATTCACGGCATCCAGCCACTCTATTTCTAATTGTTGATCTGCATGGAATGGGATGAGTGAGCTACTTCCAATGAAGGTATAGTTTGCACAATTTACTAAATTTAGAAAAGATGGGGGAATGTGCCAATTTAAATAATTTTATTCACAATAATTTACCTACTTAAGACAAAAGATGTATGTACCTTACATTTCATCATTGATTTCAAAGTCACCTCATGTATGCTGACATAATGGCATCATGGGTGGCAGTGTAATTAGATTAGGATGGGATGGTAAAGGATGGTAATGGATTTATTATGAATGAATGTGGGGTGGCTAAAAAGTGTTCTAATTATTATGACGATAGGTTGTCATAATAATTTTATTTATTATGGTAAGAGATTGCAATATAGGGCGTGAATTTCTGAGGTGGTGGAGGTATGGAAAAATTTAGTGATGATCATGGGTATGTTGTTGGGATTGTCAGAGCATTTGCAAAGAAGGAAAAATCACAAAATTCTGAAGCATCACTGAAAGATGTAGCTGGAATGAAGAATGAAGTTCTAGAGCATCGCTAAAAGATGCAGCTGTAATGAAGAATGAAGTTTCAGAGCATCGTTGAAAGATGCAGCTAGAAATAAGAACAAAGTTCCAGAGCATCACTAAAATATGTAGCTAGAATGAAGAATGAATTTCCAGAGCATCGCTAAAAGATGCATCTGAAATGAAGAACAAAATTTTGGAGTATCGCTAAAAGATGCAACCAGAATGTAGGAACAAAGTTCCAAAGCATCGCTAAAAGATGCAACTGGAATGAAGAATGAAGTTCCGGAGCATCGCTGAAAGATGCAGTTGGAATGCAGGAACAAAGTTCTGAAGCATCACTAAAAGATGCAACCGAAAAGAAGAATGAATTTCTAGAGCATCACTAAAAGATGTAGCTGTAATGAAGAACAAAGTTCCAGAGCATCACTGAAAGATGCGTCGGAATGCAGGAACAACAAAGGAACAAGTTCTAGAGCATCGCTGAAAGATGCACTGGAATGTGGTTCTTGGACAAAGATGAAGTCCTACAAAACAATAATGAATTTTAGACAAATGAAAACACAATAAGAATACTCTGAATTAAGTCATGAGTACATGCTTTCATCATCATTATTCTTTTATTTTATTTTATTTATTTATTTATTTATTTATTGCTTACTTAGCTGAAAATTATACTGGCTCTGCCGTAGCAGAGTCAATACATTGGGTTTCTCCTTGCATTTCTACCATTTGTGTAAATTCTTCTTTGTTAACATGTTTGTGGTAGATTCCTAATTGATGACTGTTAACTAAGAGAGTTTGAGTGTCATTAGTGTGGATCGGGTGTCCTAAAATCTCTTCTACTTCTAAAATTTCTTCATCACCTAATTCTATAGAAAGATCTTCCATGCTATTTCCTATTCCATCTTCCAACTCTTCACCATGTTGTTTAATGACTACCATAGTGAGTGAGGCCAGATTCTCTTGTTTATCAGAACCATTTGGTTCATCAATCCAAACTTGGTTATGCTCAACAGGTTGAGCAAGGGGATATAGGAATAAGTGGTTTCTATTGGGACCATTTGAAATGGTCATTCCTCCTACTCTGTAGTCAATTTAGATGCAACTGTAGCTAACCACTATCTGCCCAATATTATCGAGTAACTATCCTTGGGTGTAAGATACTAGATTATTTGGAAATCCACTAGGTATTCCCAATTGTCAACCTTGACAGGAACATTTTCTAGGATGCCCTTGGGAATAGCTATGGGTTGATTTATCATTTGTAATATAGTAGTTGTGGGACGCAAATTAGTGAGTCCTAGTTTTTCCATAACATCCACCATCATGATGTTAATGGCTGCTCCCAAGTCCACAAGTGCATTAGGTATTGCTACCTCATTTATTGTCACTATTATGAGTGGACTTCCTGGGTCACCATATTTTGGGGTTGAAGTTTTTCTAGCCAGAAGGTCAGCTAGGTATCCATCTATGTGCACAGTATTAATCTATTTTGGTTTCCTTCCTGGTGTTTTCATGCACAACTTTTTAACTAGCTGGTTTAGTTCAGGAATTTCTTTAATCACATGTAACAAGGGAATCTTGATATGGACTCATTTAATTTCTTGTATTAATGTGGTTTTAGTAGGTAAGGTCATTTCCAGAGGGTCATTCAAAGGAGTTGCTTTGAGGCGCTCAGGAAAAGGTGCTTGAGGTTTCTTTTTCAAGGTAGAATCCTTCTTTGAAAGATCTATTGAATGTTGGTCAACTTCTTCCGGAGGTAACTCGAAAGTTTTATGTGAGGATTGTTGAAGAATTTTTTATTGGTTATTTGTTGGGTTCTTATCTGAAGGTATGGAAGGTGTCTCTATTACTTCAACACAGTCTTCATTTGGTTCGTCAAGGATCTCAACTATGGTAGGTTACTGGAGTGTTTTTCCAGACCTCAACTACAAGTTTCCACAATAGATGGCATTAACTCTAGCCATGTTTTCTTGCTCCATGGAATTTACTAGTGTGGTTTGACAATTATTCTTTAGATTAGGGATAGGTTGTGATAGGAGTTGTGGTTGTTTGACCTTCTTGTTTTGTTGATTGTTTTGGGGAGTTGGCAAAAGGTTCTATTGTGGATTACGCATCCTCCTTGGCCCATGATAAAACTGATTTGGAGTCTGATTCCATTGAGGCATAGGAGTTTGATGGTACCATTGTTGTCGAGTCTAGTTTGGCCATTGTGGGTTTCCCTAGGACTGGTTTGCCCATTCAGGTGGTCCCCAATTAGGTGGTGCTTGAGGCCAAGGTGTCGCCCATTGACTATTATTCTAATTATTTGGAGGTCACTAGGAGGGATTTGAATTATAGCCATAGGAGAAATTCCCTCTGGGTCTTTGACCCACAAAATTCATCTCCTCCTCAGTGTGAGATGACCTTTCCTTGGAATTTTTGATTGCAGACAGGATCTCGGATTGGTCGGTGGCATGATTCTTTTCACAAATTTGGCAATTATCAGCTTTGTCCAAAGGACATTCTCTTAATATATGTTTGTTTCGACACCTAGGGCAGTAGATGGATAAGGTTTTAGGATTACGTGTTTTAGCCTGTATTCCATCTAGAGTGGTGTTTAGCTAAACAAGAATGTCAGTTTTCAAATTTTCTATTTCCTCTCGCAGTTTACCTATTTCATTTGAACCTCTCAAAAGACTAGATTTATAGATACCTCCTCAGGTATGGGAGAAATTCTGGCATAACTCAATGATATCACTGAGTTCAAATTGGGACACATCTCCTTTTCCCATTAAATCTAGACTTCTCCAAGCATCCTCATCAAGTCCTTTGAGAAATATGGTCTTCAAAATTTCTAGGCTTATGGCTTCTTCACCACATCGTTTGGTTAAAAAGATGAACCTATCAAGGTAATCTTCTAGGCTCTCATCTTCTTTTTCCTTAGTTTGAACAATTCCTCTTTCCTATCACCAAATCTGCAATAACTCTGATATTTGTCTAAAAAGACCGTTTCCATGTTGTCCCACATGGTTATTGACCCTAAAACTAATCCCATGAACCAACGCATTGTAGCATCTCTCAAAGTGGAGGGGAAGAGTTTAAGTTTTTGGTTATCATTTTTGTAGTCATATGTTTGACACACGACTTTGAACTCAAAGAGGAACTAGTCAAGGTCTTCAAAGGATAATCCTCTGAAAGTTGGTAAAATGGATGGGGAAATGTTTTCCATGGGTTTATCGTCATCTTCATTGAGAGCAATAGGATAGGTAAATGTCCATGCTACTCTTCTTAGGTTATCACCACCTCCTTGGTTTTCTCTCCCATCTCCTTGGTTTTCTCTTCGTCCATTGAAAGGGTCATTATTGTTATTATCATCCATGATGTTAAAAGGAATGTTCTCCTCCTTGAAGATTGGGTTTGTTGGCTGAATGATCTCCTCTTCAAAGGTTTGGTCTAATAGTTGAAGTTCTGGGGCATTTTGGGAGGTCTCAAGTTGTTCCTGGTCAATCAAATCATAGCTAAGTTCTTCAGGTGAGACTTCTACCTTCCTTCTTATGGTTGGAACTGTTATTGGGGGGGTTCTTGGTATGAATCTTTTGTGTGGACCTCATTTCCTGACCATACAGAAAAAGAAGTCTGACAACTATATTTTTTCCTAAAAGAGGTATCCAAGCAATCTCCTATTAACACTAGAAAATAATCTACTCCCCAGCAATGATGGCAAAAAGTGACAAGTTGTCGTAAGGTCCTAACTCTTTAGTTAAAAATATGTCAATTATGTCGACCAGGTAGTGTCCAAGGTTGTATGCAATAGGGGATAATTTTGGACATCTCACTTAGTTAATAGATTTTCTAAATTTTTGAAGAGCTTGAAATAGAATCTAAACTAGAAAGCATGAAATCTTTAAGCTAGAAAGAATTTAAATTCCTAATCTAGAAAGCATGTAAACTAAATAAGAATTAACACTTTACAATTTAACTATGAATTCAAAACAAAGATAGCTAATTACTAATTGAAAGTACACCTAACATCTTTTGATCAATAGCTAACAACAGTTTTATGAATAGAGCAGACGCTCTGGAAATTTCAAGTAAACAGAATTCAAAGGTCATTAACTTAAAACCACAACCTGCAGGAACACATAATAGAGCTAAGCACAGAGTAACATTTATCTAAACGTAACATGCACAGAATAAAAATGACAACATTAACAATAAAAATACTTATCTACTCTATAATCCCTCGAGTGGCCAGCTCTTGGGTGTTCCTACTATCGATTCAAATCACATTCAGTACTTCAATAATTCCATAGCAAATCCCATTCATAATACTTCCATTACTCAGAATAGATTACTCAGAACAAGACTAGTGGTATTCATTCATGTCATAAAAGTATCATAGAACACAGTACAGAGAACATAGCTGGATAGTATTTAGAATATATCATAACAACATATCCTTGTTTTGAGCAACTACATGCACTACTACAAAATCCTAATTTTTAGATGGCGGGTAAATGCCATTGAAGAAGTCTTTTAAATAAAAAACAAAATTACAAACTAACTGGATGTCTTTGAAACAAAACACATTAAAGGCTCTGAGTGGAGCCGTAAAGTCTTAAGTATGTTCAACAGAAAATAATAGAATTGCTTTAACAAAGTCTACAATGTGTGCCTAAATTTCTGGTGCCCTAAAATTCTAGTGCTCTGACTCCAACCGCTTTGAATTCCACTCCTTCCATTAGGCAATACATGTAACCCTGCATAATTACACAAGCTCTACAACAATTAAGTCAACATTAGTAGCTAATTTCAATCAATTTAAAAATAAAGATTCATACATCATTTTATCAAAAATAGATAAATATTGCTTCTAAAAATAAACAAATTGGCACGGCGAAGGTGATTGGTTAGGACAAAAAGGGTTATATAGCTTGTTATAAAAATGAGGTTGTTTATATCTCATCAATTACTTTCACTTGTCTCATACGTGATAATCTTTTACTTGAAATTATAGTCAGCAGTGTCCTCCATGCAACACTTAAATCACTTGTTTGACTCATACTTTGAATAGAGTTCAATGCTTCTTGCAATTTTTCAATTACTATCTATTTTACTGAATTTGTTTGTTTCTTGCTATTATCAATGCCTAGCAAGTCCAAAATAGGGGTCATTTATTTTTACCTAAATAACTTAGTACATAATAGTTCTCTTTCAATTAGAGATTTTTCTTTTAAAAAATCATCCCAAATTATTCTAGAATGCAACTTTATTGTACTTTCAGATAACATGTCCTTAGGTGAAATCTTACTAAAAGAACATCTTCATCCAAATCCACTAGATTTTCCATATCATGAAAAAAAATTGTATCATAGATTTCCTCCTTGATCACATTGTTTTCTACACCTATAACAATTTATTCTTGAATTTTTACAAATGCAACATGTTCTTCTTGTTCATCAATAATTTCAACTTGTTCTTCTTGACTATGTTCAACCAATCCCTCTAAAGTTAAATTTCTCTCTTTTCTTTTTTTTGCATTTTTATCTTCATTAGACCTTCTTCAATCAAACAACCTTGACCTAGTCCTTTTTTTCCCTATCACAAATTACGTTTTAATTCACCTACACACATACATGTGTACATACAACTAAATGTTAAAATCTGATAAGGTTGAACCAAATTTGTGAATTTAATTTACAAACGGGGTTGACTATAGAGATCTTTAATTTGTATGTATTGAACCTCTAAAGTGTTTGTATGCATTTATTATAGAAATAATTTCCTACTGCATATGTTGTTGTTGATGTCAATATAGTTGTGGTGGATGATGTCAATATAGTTGGGGTGGATGATGTCAATAGAGTGGTAATCAGAGATGATAGAGTAAGCAGTTTAGAAGAGCAAATAAAGGAGTGATGATTAGAGGTGTTGTGAGGTAAATAATATGGTGATGAAATTCATGAAATATTGTTGGATCAATATCATCTATACATAGTTGTACCTTATCTACTGAAGCTCATGGATAGGTGAAATTTTCCAAGTTAAAGGATGTGCTAACATGAAGATTCTTGTCTTTGATGAAAACTGTTGTGATTGTTGTCTATGGTTAGGAAGTTGCACTAAAAGAAGCTTGAAGGAGAATGCTTCACATTCCTTTGCATTTGAAGATATGGCCTTACAGTTTGGAGGTTAGATAGAGATAGATGTGAAGTATGCATGATCCTGATTTTAGAGCATAAAAGTTACTGCAGAAGATTCCAGAGCTAGTAGAGTGAAGATAGTGGTACAGTGGTGTTGCAATTGAAAAGAGTCAGAGGAATGCTACACATTTTTCCACATTAGAAGATGTGATCTTGTGGATTGGAGGATAGTCAGATACATGTGAGAGGTATGATATATTCAAGTTTTAGATGATACAAATTACCATAGAGTTTCTCTAGTGTTAGTAGAAGTAAGGACAAATCTTGTTGCTGATTAGGGTTGTCAGAAGGAGAATGTGAAAGCCACCACATTTCACCACAATACAATATCTAGCTTTTCTATTTGGAATATATGTTCAGATTGCCTATAGGTTTTCTCATTTAAGGTTTCAAGTGTTAAGGAGTATCACAAGTCTATTTTTCAATATTCTATTTCAAGACTATGTATTCAAAGTTTGCAAGAGATGTTGGGTTCAGTGTCTATTTGTTTACACCAGAAAGAATATGCATAATTCAAAGAAAGAAATGTATGAGAATGTTCTTTCAAGTCATATAATGTTTTTGAAGTGATCCACATGATGTTATTTGGTCTCTCTGATACCGATTTAGGTCTGGAGCTAATGCATGAGAGGTTAAGTATTTGTTGGGCTAACTTTGTATGTTTTGGTGATTGTGCCATGTGTTTAGAAGTGTGTGCTAGTGTGGCGTATGGTTGTGTGGTTGTGTTTTGAATTACTTCATTATCTATTTATTTGTTTTAAGGCAGTAGAAAGTTTTTGAAGATAAATTTGAATTGGATTAATTTGTGGGATATATTGATTCACCCCCCTCTCAATATATCAGAGTTTTATAACAATTGGTATTGGAGCTAGGTTCTTTGGTGTAGCCTAACAGCTGAAGATAGATCCTAGAGTAGAACACATGGATCAAAAAGACTCCTCTTCTAACAAAGCACCAAGATTTTATTAAAGCAACTATGCATTATGGAGTGTAAGGATGGAATCCTATCTCACCTCGCTAGGGTATGATGTTTGGAGAGTTATGTTGTCATGTGAAATTACACCCTGCTTGAAGTCTGGTCAATCATTCCAATGATACAATGGGACTAATCTCAAGGTGTGGGACATTGCAGATGAGATCATACCTCCAGAGAAGGCTAGTTCCTCTTTCTATACTTAAGGTCCAGAGAATTCAACTGATCCTACACTAATGATCACCAAGGAAAAGGGAGAGAGGGAGTACAAAAAGGGAAATGGTGATACACCAAGATTTAGGGTGTTTGAATGCAACTAACATAACACAATAATGATCTCAAACACTGAAGAGAAAATACACATACTCATGGGGTTTCAAATAGAGGTTAAGGTAGAGATATGAAAGTATGAAAGGGATCATTTTATCCACAATACACATCTTACATCTATCAAATAAACACAGTGCAAGAACAATGAGAGAGGCAAAATTCAGTTTATAATGATCATAGAGGCTAAATAGCCATTACAAAAAAAGAAGAATTCATTATAGGCATGAAATAGAAACAAAATGATAGACTCTCCTTCATTGTTGAATTGACATAGAGACATGATAGGCTCAAAAAAGAGCATAGTCCATCAAATCTGCCCAATTCTAGAGAAAACCACAAGGTCTGAACCTACAAGGAACTTTCTACCTCTGGAAGTGACCTAGTGCAACCAACCAATAGAAATACATCTTTTTTACATGCATATATATCTTTTACAAATCATTGTAGCAGCCATAGAAGAGGGAAAGAATGGTCAACAAGAATTATCACCCATACTGCAATAAATTTGTCCTATGGGCCTGTCAAAAGATATTTTCGTAAAGGAATGCCTAGATACATTTTTTTGTCTTTGATATAAATACATAAAATATCTTCTCTGAAGTAGCTGAGAAACAAATAGCTACATTGAAAATTTTGCATCTGATCTCCCACCTACAACAATAAATGCTCAACAACAAACTCCAGCTGGAGTTGATAGCTTGACCTTCGATTCTGGCATGTTTTCCTCTTCGCATCTAAAGATCATGGAAGTCATCAAAGATTAGGCCTTGGGCCTTCAGCGTTTTGACTTCCAAGAGAGAAGGAGAAATGAGAAAACCCCACCCCCAATCTCCACTATACAAAGGAAGATTACAATATTAGCAGACTTTGGGCCTCAGGCCTTCCATCTTCTGCCTTCCCAGAGAAGGAGTAAGAAGGAAAGTCTGAGCCATGAAAGTCTAAGGACTTAGCTAATTATTGAAAGTTTTGTTGGAGTTTAGGCCTTGGGCCTTCCACCTTCTACGTTCCATGAGAAGGAAGAAGAAGGAAGGTCTAATCCCTGAAGTTTGAAACACAGCATTATTCTGAGAGAAAAGGAGCGGAACTTAGTCCTCAAGACCTACTCCCTAGATGACATCATGACCACTTGGCAGCTTCCCGTTGTTTCACAGTTTCCCTTTGCCTTAATAAAATAATCCCCACGAAATGGCATAAATGAACTAGAATATGCCACGTGTCCCATCGGGAGTCAGTCGTCAAGCCTTCCACCTTACACCTTTTATGAAGAAGATGGAAGACAAGAAGCCCAAACTCTGACCTCCGAAAAACATAGAGCTTTTACTTGTCAAACTTCTATAAGTGGACCTCCAACCTTTAGCCTTCCAAAAGAGAAAGAGGAAGAGAGAACTCTCAACCTTTGAAGACCAAAACACTTAGAATATTTGAAAAGGGACAAAACAGAGTTTTGGAACCGATTGGGATGGTATCTAGCGAAGGGGAGAACTTCAAACTATGAAACTTTAAAAATGTCAAAAACACAAGGAAAACTCAAGATTTTTTGGACTTAGTCAAATTGGGATGTTTTTCCTTGCATTTCTAAAGGGGAAACACTTAGAGATTTCATCAATTTGGGCTATTTGGCTGGGAAGAAAAATAGGACAACATTTTAGTGACTTCTCACAAGGGTTTGCCTGCTAAACACTAGGAAACCAATGGCTTTAAGCATTCATTGGGCATAGAGTCAAAAGGGTACAACAAAAAGAACAGAGGTTGGCTAGACTAACACAAAACTGAACATTGCCTCTAGATAACACAAACACACACAATGAGACAAACAAGCTCCTAATGAGAATGTTGCTTGTACAAAAGTACTTAGAGGAAAAGAAGCCTAAAATAGAAATGAAACTACCTAAACTTAAACTAACCAACTAGAACCGACCTTAAACAAATCCATTAACTGGTTCTTTAAAATAACTGGCCTTTCTCAACAATTTACAATAGTTTACATGCTTATGGGTAGTTAATAGGAGGTGAGGAAGGGATGGGCATACAAAACATTGACAAAACACTTCCCCTAGAATGAGGGAAAACTCACTTACCCACTTAAACTAATTGAAAAGATAGTTGTCTAGAAGTGGGTAAATGGGCTAATCCCACTTATTTTTCTACTCAACTTCATGCTTAGAAATAAGCATGACATGTGGTGACTCCTCATATATCTTCAGCTGGGCCAAATGCCTTATAGGGCATCCCCTTGAAATGAAATGTAAATTAACAGAGTTGATCTCATGCCTCTACTCTATTTCTTTCTCTTGGTTCAGGTCTAAATTCGCTAATCCTTGCATATCAGTTGAAGGAATGGCTGCCTCCTGAATCTACTCAAATGGCTTAAGATTTACCTCATCTAGAGGCACTGATTTACAATCTGGATTTGAGAAGAAAACATCAAGCTCATCCCAAAAATGAGCCTCCTCCAAGTCCTCTACCCTCTTCATTATAGGACTACTCATATGCTCTTCTTCATGAGCTGGAATCTCACTATCATGCTAGGCCTCAACCTGCAACAATTCGCTATCATCTTGATTGCTCTCATACTACCTTAGTTTCATTGGCATCTACTTGTACTCATCCTCATTTTCAATGTAATTGGGCAGTTCATGAAATAGGGCACCATCATCCACTTGCCAATTCAAAAAAACACATTCAACCTACATTTTCCTTTGTCCCACCTATTGGTATGTGGTGACTAATCATACAAATATTGTACATTTGTAATGTATCCTTGTCGGGGTTCGGGGTCAATAGTTAATTTTTGTTAACTGACAAATGAAAAATGACTTTGTAAAACCATAATTCTAGAAGCTTCCAAAAATCTTGTTATAAGTAGTTGGCATGTATGTTGTGGGAGGGGAATTCGCGAGATTGTAATCTATTTTGCACTCGATAATAAAATCTTTAGATAGTTGAGTTTCTTTAGATGTAACCAATTTAGGGTGAACCACGTTAAAATTTTGTGTTGACCTCTTTTGTGTTATTCCTCATTGTTATATTTGGGTTATTTAATCTGCATATAATTGTTAATGTTTATTGCTCCGATCTACCTAAACCCTAACAAGTGGTATCAGAGTAAGTTGTGCTCGATTATCATCTGTTGGAAGGTCTCACGGTTGAGTGGGAGTCTCATGGTTAAGTGGGAGCAATGGTGGATGAGGGTAAATTGAAAGTAGATAAATTCAATGGGCAGAACTATCAGTTATGAAAGATGCAGATGGAGAATTATGTTGGCAAGAGACACTGCTTTGTTGAATAATCAAGTGTTGTCATTGATGGCAAAAACACAAAGAGACTTCACTCTGGTCGACCAAATGGATTTGGAAACAAGCATCAAGGATTCAGAAGGGTTGTGAGGTTATAGTAATCCTCATGAAGTCAATTATACAAAGAATTCTGGTTCAGAAAGAAAACTTAGGCATTTTGGCTAGGTGTTGGCAGAATACAGAGAGGACTGCAGAACTACAGTGTTATGGTCTACATTAGTCCGCAGTTGAAGATCTTGTCTTACAGTTCTGGAAAGATGTTACTAATCCTTAGATGATCCCAAATCCAAAGTTCCATCTTCTAATCATATCTGGAAGTATAGTTTCAAAAAGTATAAGTCTGGCTTAGTAGAGAACATTCTTAAATAGGACAAAATGTTAGTTTGATTTGATCTGCATTTCTCCGATAATAGATAATATGCTCTACAGTTCTGAGGATAAGCTTGGCGATGCCTAAAGAGTCTTAGTTGTGAATTTGAAGAATTCTTGTAGTCTGCATTGAAAGTTATGATTTGACAGTTGATCTAAATCTGTAACAATCAGTTTGTGAAGCTGACCAAATACTAGGATCTATGTGCGGAAGAATCTAGTGATTGGGATCACATCCTAAGTGATCTTACAGTATGAGCTGACATAGAAGAATGTATTTCAAAGTAGTGTTTTGGTCCACAAAGTATTTTGGTAATTTTTTTAGGCCAACAAGCTACACATTGTATAACTACACGTTTCGTCATAATAGGCCGACCTACCTTGAAGTTTTTAAGTGTTGTGGATTTATATATGGGATCAAACTTGGTGTTTGATTATTGTGGTGCGAATGTGAATGTGTGACATGAGAAGTAAGATGATTTTGTGGAAGCAATAAGAGCAAAAGAAGAGATATCTTGTTCTTATGTAAAAGCAGAGTAGTGAAATAGAGCAGTCAAAGATGAAGAGATTTGAGACAGTATTTCTATGCTTCATTGGAACTGTAACCAAGCATGTGTAGATGCAGTGAGTCATTCTTCTTTCTTCTTTCTTTCTCTAGGCAGTGAGCTTGTTTTCCCAGTGAACCTTTCTTGTAGTGAGAATTTCTTTGGGTAGTGAGCATTTCTTTAGGCATTGAGCCCTAAGACAGTGAGCCTTCTTGTAATCCATTATTGTGCTATAATAATATATTGTGAGCTAACACTCACCATGGTTTTTCCCTTTTGGGTTTTCCATGTAAAAATCCTAGTGTTCATGTATTGTCTTTATGGTTGTTGTTCCTATGCTTATTCTGTATTCATATTATTAATTTTGGAAATTGGATTAATAAACTTGTTAAGAAGTGGTTTTGTGGAATACTGATTCACCCCCCCTCAGTATTCCTTACTATCAATAATTCGTATCAGAGCAAGGTTCCTTGGAAGAAGCCTAATAGTTTGAGGAAGATCTAGAAGAATCAATCATGGTAGCCAGAAGGTATGGAAACTTTTCATATGAAAACAATGTTGAACTAGAAGTAGCTCTTGCTGATCTTGAAAAATTGAAAACAGAAATCAGGGATCTGAAGGATAATATTCAAGAAGCTGATGAGTGCATTTTTAAACTGAAAGAACAAGTTAATAAATTCAAAGAAAAATCTAGAGATGATAGTGAACAACTAATATCAGCAAATGAAACCCTGGATGATTTTTAAATGGAAGTTATTAAAAGGGCTAAAGTAGAAGAAGATCTAAACCTGATGGTAAACAGTAAGATAGAAGAATGTGTCAAATTGGAAGAAGTTGTGAACCTGAAAACAGACCTGGACAAAGCCAAGAGCTATGAAGAAAAGTTCAAGATAAGTTCTGCAAAACTTGATGAGATGATTTCTAGTCAAAAGAGTTGAAATGATAAGCAAGGCTTAGGATTTGAGAAAGAAGAAAGTTCAAAATCAGGTCAAGGAAATTTTTAGTTGAAACAAAACAAAGGCAACCAATTCAAAAATCAAAGAAGACCTAGAAGATCTCTGGCTAGATAGCCAAATGCTCAAAGGTACCCATCTTTCAATGGCAATTGTTTTAATTGAAAAAAGTGTAGTCATAAAGCTACTCAGTGTAGGAGTAGAATAAATTAGAATGTTCCATCATTCTCTGGTCAATGTTTCAATTGCAAGAAAATTGGTCATAGATCAAATGAATGCAAAAGTGGATGGTGAGAAATGGCTTTCAGATTTCAAAGAATACGCAATCATTCAATGGAAGATGTTTTACATGCCATGGATTTGGACACATGGCTAATTAATGCAGATCAAGAATGAATTCATTCAGAGGAAGGAATCAAGGACAAGGAAACATTGTGTGCTACAATTGCAACAAATTTGGACATGTTGAAAGATTTTGTAGAAGCAAGAATGTGAAAAGAAATTACTATGCTGAAGAAAGGAAAACAGAGCAGAGGAATGATAAGGGTAAAGAAAAAGTTGATCTAGTTGAAACTAAGAAAGAAATGGACAAGATCTAGATCAAGAAAGAAGTAATTGAAGTTAAGGATGGCTCTCCATCAACATCTGGTGCAGATACTTCCTCCAGAAAGTAAATTGGGTGCTCTAGCTTAGGGGGAGCTGTATTGAAAATCCAAAACCCCCAACTAGAAAGTTAGTACTAGAATCCGGTACTCAGGTATGTTGTGAAGAATCTTATGAGAAAACTTTTGAAATAAATTCTGATAGAAGAAGATCCAATTTCGAAGGATTACAGAGCAATTTGGATTTACTATGAGTATCAGAGAAGTGCTTGATAGCTTTTTGAAAAATAACATTAATGCCACTTAGGTTTTGGCATGCAAGGGTTAAAAGAAGTTGTATCCGAAGGAAAAATCATTTTACATTCTAAGCTCTAAAGTGTCCAAGGGAAACTAAAGCAAGATTCAAAATGATTACAGTGCTCTCCAAAGTATTTCAAGGCAAGATCAAGTTCAACCCTAATCTGGTCAAATAGGTATTTTTCATTTGAAACCCTTTCTCAAATTTGTTCCATTATTCATAGAAATGGCAACACCATAGGTAGTGGATATTTCAGAGCGACCTCAACCAAAATTCAAGAAACATCCATTCAAATCAATCGAATTCGATCAAATGGGTGCGTTTTCAGATGTTCCACATGGAGTTCTGCATGTAGAGGATGTTAGGGCATATATTCATGTTGCCTTAGAGGAATTTGGTGATAGCAGGTTTTCTGATCTATACATGAATCACTTGAGCAATGAGAATCTCAATCTGAAGGAAGAATATAAAGCATTGAAAGAGAAGAAATTCATTCAGTACATGGACTTCCCAACTTTTGTAGAGGATGAATGGGTTTGATATGTATTGAGCAGGGTTCATGATGAGTTTATGTGGCTTGAGAGACCTTTTAAGATTACAAAAGATACTATAAGGGCAATAACTAGATTAAGCTCCACCAAATTAATACCATTGTTGAAAGTAGTAAAGAATGATATAGTAATGGTGGCTATCGAAGCAAAATTTGATAAGAGGGTTTTAACAACTAATGATATTGAGGACCATTCTATAATATTTGCTTCAATGGTGTTCAGATACAAAATTTATTTCACCAACTGGGAAAATTTTGTTTCAGGCATAACCATATACACTACTTATCAAATAATCAAGGAGAATGCTGACTATGACATTTGTGAATTGCTCTGACAACAAGTAATGGATAACCTGAAGAAGATAAAATAAGGTAAATACCCCTTTAAATTTGGTATGTTGATCATATGTTTATTCTTCTATTTCATGCAAGAGTTGCCTGGCATAAAGAACTATTTGTGGATTGGAGACAAACCAATTGCAGTTCAGATTAGAAATCTGTTGAGTAGCATAGGCAATATTGATGCACAAAATTCAGCCCTATGGGGCTATTTCAAAAGCTTCTAGAAGTCAATGCAATCCAGGGAAAGAATCCCTAGAGCAGTTGTTGAAAAATATAAGGATACTATTCGTTTTATTGTTCCAAAAGATCAATGCTTGATGGAGGTTGTTGAGCCTAGAATAGTTTGGGTTATGCCTATGGGATATGAGGTAGATGGAGGGATATTGGAAAATTATGCCTAGCATATGTTAAGCAAGCCCAGATATCCCAATGAAGAAAGATTTGGGACTTATGAGGAACTGTATGCTAAAGTTCATGTTGAAGTAAGAAAACTAGAAATATCCAAGAAAATGTAGAGAGTGGCAGAGGATTTTGCTCTAAGACAAGGTTTCACAAAAGAGCAAATAGAAAAGGCAAGGGAAAAATCACAAATTGAAAAGGAAGCAAAAGAAAAGAGAAAAAGTGAACCAGTTGGTGCTCCAGAAGTACCCAAGGGTAAAATATAAAAACTATAGGTATCAAGGAGGAGAACCAAAGGATCTACCTCTAAAGAAGCTGCAACTATTTCCTCTAGTTCCACACCATCTACAAGTGTGGAAACTCCTGCCACAAGTCACAAAAGAAAGAAAACCAAGGAAAAAAGAATGTCTGTAACCATTGCAGTTGATGAAGAAGAAACAAAGTCAGATGAAGAAGTAAAGAAGATGAAAATTGAAGCTACAAAAGCCTTCGAAACCAGCAAAAAGAAACCCTCTAGTAAGGGTAAACCTATGAAAAAGAAAAAGTGAGATGTGCCTTAGATAGAAAAAGCAACTATAAGCCTTGAAGATGTTCTCAAATTCATAACAGTGGATGGTAATCTGAAACCCATTGCATAATTGTATGATGAATATAATGATCTGGATAAGAGAATCATTGAGACTACTATCGTAGAATACCTAAACATCTACAACAAGGCCCTAATTGAGATAATTATTGATCTACCACATACTCTGGCAAGTATAATGACTACAAGAAAGGAAGTGGCCATGGCTAAGGATGTTGAACTTAGAGAACATTCATTAATAAAACTATGTCCAGAAATCACTTTGGAGGAAAAAGAAAAAGTCTCCAAAGCAATTCATAACAAATTCATATCAAAAAGGAGAATGAACACTCTCATGGGAGGAGATATTGAAAAGGTGGTAAAGGAAACTGAAGAAATCACTCTGAACACATTGAAGGAATTCAATCTCCCTACCATTTATGACAATGAAGGAGCAAATGGTGAGGATACATCTGTATCGAAGATAAACCAGGATCAAGGACCAAATAAGACCGATCAAGCCTCTATCATTGATACATTGGATATGACAAATCAAGGCAAATCTAAGACTAATATTCCTCTAGAACAACAAGCTGATATTGATGGGAATAAAGGTCAAGTAAAGAGCCCTACACTGAAGCAAGATATTGGTCAACAAGAGAACATAGACATGGATCCTCCAAAACAAAGTCAAGAAGAGGTATCTGGCAAAGAAAGAGACACTACAACTATCTTGGTTGATTCTGAGAGTCAACAAGATATAGATGAGTCTAAACTTCGTCAAGGACCAATTAATCTAGACTCAATGTCACCTATGCAGAAATTCAAATTAGTATCAATTGTTTAGGCTAAGGCATAGGAAGAAATGGTAAAATCACATATCCAAGATAGCAAATTGATTAGTGGTGCATCCAACATTTTGGAGAAGTTAATGCTGACATTTCAAAAGGATATCGCATTATCCTCTGCTGATCAACTCAAGGGTCTATTAAACTCTGTAAGTACACATTTTGAATCTTTTGAAATATCTGCAGAAGCAAAAGTTAGAAAAGAGTTTGATGAGAAGAGATTGGTTGAGTTAAAGGTTATGATAGAAAAAGATAAAACTCTATTAGATAATGAAATAAAAGGCAAACATAGTGCCATTGATGCAGCCTGTAAAATATACAAATTTTTCCTATCTTGGACAGAAGTTACAAAGGAATTAGAAGATAAAATCAAGGACTTGGAGCTCAAACTGCTTAATATCTCCAAGACATATAATCTAGCAGTTGAGCCAATAAATACCAAAGAAACACATGTCGCAAATATTCACAATGATTTGAGTACTATGATGAAGAAAAGGGAAGAAGTCAAAGATAGATTATGCCAGCTAAGGGGGCTGATAATGTCATGCCCACATTTCCTATGCGGTCACGACATGCAACACATGTGTCATGTCCACATTTGTCATGTGGTCATGATATGAAATATCAAAAATATTCCATGCATCCCTAGAAACCCCCTCACACATGTCAGCATGCTCAGTGGCAATACACATAAGGCATAAACATGTCAATCAAATTTGGGGTAATACGATCACATGTGCATTCCCCTACGCGATGAAAGTCGACTAAGGGGGTCAATGCGACGTGAGACTGTCGCTAATCAGGTTAAGATCAAAAGATCAAAACCCTCGATTTACCTAAGTGGATGGAAGGATTTTGACACAAGTCAAAATCTAAGGCCTAATTCTATAGCATAAGAATAAATTAATGGCTTGATTTAAAATCAAAAAGTTTGCAGAATTGATAATTTAACACTACACAAGGTTTAAAAATGCTAAATTATCCTATCCCTAGATTTTGGAAAAATCTGGCAGCATAACGCCTCATGGGTGTGGATAGGGTTTGTTCTAATTAAATAATTTTTGGTCAAATGTTTACTAGATTTGCTAAGTTGGAAAAAAAATGACTAATTTATTTAACTAATTAATTCGCACTAGATTAATTAAATTAAAACAACTAATCTAATTAAAATCTAAATTAAAATTAACCTTGTTGATTAAAGTTCACAAGAAATAAATTAATTTCATTGATATAAAATTAATTACACATCCATAGTTAAATTGGAGGGAATTAAAATAGAATAACTAAATTCTTTTCCAAAATAGTCACATTAAAAACAATACATTCCCCCCATAGTTTAAAATACCAAACATAAATGATTTCATCCACTAAACAGAAATACTAATTCTTCTCCAAAAGAAATAAGGTTACTCACAAAACTAAATTTACCTCCAACCCCATTAAAATAAAATAAAAACTAAAAACAAAAAAAAAAAAATCAATAAGTGAGGGAGAAGTATTTAAAAACAATTTAAAAAGGGCAAGCCCTAAAAAGCTCCTCAATTAAAATAATCATATCATTATGGAAAGGAGGTCGAAACCCTAGCCTCCTTATTGTTTTCTCATTTCTCCTCTTCTTTTTTTTTCTTCTCATTTTCTTTCTTCTCCCATGGTTGTGTTGCAGGTTTGATGGAGGCATACATGGAGGGAGACTCCATTGGAGGTATACACAGTATGCATCTACATTTTTTTTTATTTTGTGTATATATATGTATATATATATTTTAATGTGTGTATATATATCTAGTTTTTTAAACCAGAGGTATACATTTTGTAAATAAAAAAAATTTGAGGTATTCATAGTGTATATATATTTGATTTTTTTAAACCAGAAGTATACATTTTGTATATAAAAAAATCTAAGGAGGTATTCACAGTGTGTGTGTGTGTGTGTATATATATATATATACAGTGTAAATATTGTAATGAAATCAAAAGGGGGTCCGTAGGTTTGAGAGACCGAAAGGCCGAACACAGAGGAGAGCGAGGACAAATTGGCACCACCGTGGATCACACAGTCCTCCTTCCGCATTTTAAAAAGGGCAAAAAGTGTGGTTTTTTTGGGGGGGGGAGGACCTCCCACCCACTGTTTGGTGGGGAGTGGGTGGGGGATCCGTCCCCCACCCACAACAAAGACAATGGCAGCAATGGGGGAGGGGGGGTGGGGCGGCAAGCCGTTGCCCCCAAACAATATTTTTTTTGTTTTAACAGTTAAAAACTTCTCAACAAAAAAAAATGTGAATCCCTAAATCGTTATCTTTGAATTCTTTTATGAATATCGACAACTACTCATTAAAAAAATATCAAGGTATAAAATATAGTAAAAATATTTATTTATATATATATATATATATAAATAAATATATTTACAATGGTTTTAACACAGTTTCATAGAAACATATTTTCTTACAGTTTGTTAAAGATGAAAAGAAATCTATTTATATATATATATATATATATATATATATATATCCAGTTTTATCAATTCCTCATAGTCATTTCCACCAACTAAAATAAAGGAAAGAATTTAGATAAAAGGATGCAAGCAAATTTTATATATATATATATATATATATATATATATATATATATACATTTTTTTCTTTAAAGAAAATATCCCAATGTAATTTTCATGGAAAAGAAAAGCATATATTTTTTTTTGAAGGAAGGAAATCTAAAATAAGTATTTTTTTTCTTTGAAGTGAAGGCATTTACATTAGACATATATATATATATATATATATATATATATATATATATATATATATATATATATATATTGAAATAAAAACAGCAATAGACTATTTTTTCTTTTCTAAAAGGAAATATCATTTTCACAAATCTTTCAAATAACAAAACAGCAACATATTTATTCTTTTTCTTGAAGTAAAACACATAAATCTACCAATAAATTTGAACATACATCTTGTCTATTAATACACATTTTTCCCATATAGTGAATAAATCAGCAAGTATGACTTTTATTTCCATATGCAAATAAGTTAAAAAAACAACTCAAAATTTTAAACATGTATCTTTTACAACTCAAGAGTAAACAACCCACTCTCTCTTCAACAACACACATACAATAGGCCAAATTAGCCATGGCTCATAATAGCCAAAATAGAAATTGACTAAACCATCAAAATGACTCTTTTTATTCCTCACTCCATAGCTCCAAATTAACCTACAATAACACATAGAAGAGGGAAAAGGCCACAAAACTGCTCTCCTCCCTACCATAAAGTCACTCATGAGTCACCTCCAAGCTTAAAGGTCATCCTCACACAAGGAAACACACACCACTTCACGACAAGACACACAAACACAAAAGCAAGAAACTCCCATGGCTTACACAAAACAAAACTCACCAAAATGAGTTTAATGGGCTAGGGGAGTGGACATCACTCAACTCAAGAGTGCCACTCCAAAAGACTCCCAAAACTAAAATTTCTCAAGGCCTCAAGCCATCACATAAATACCATTTTTCTACATATTTTTCCCATGGCTCTCAAGCCATTCAAATACACATTTTCTCATTTTGCCCTCAAGGCTAAAATACCACAAAAGAAACAAGGATGTGACCCCGAGGAGGTTCACTCCTCCCCCACCCCACACATGTTTAGAATTTTTTCCAAATGGAGAGGCTCTCACAACACCCATACAATTTTTTCCACAACAACAAATGTAAAACACAATATGGAAACACACACATAGCATCACACAAGAAATAAAAATACATAAGGAAAGGCATTAGCCTTGGATCCTAACTTTAATAGCCCAATGGAAGATAGTTGAGAAGACCTCCTCCAACTCCACCTTCAACTCCTTCTCCAAATTTAGCCTTCAAAATCCCCTCCAACTCTCTCCCCAATTCAATTAAAATTCAAAAAATTGAAAATAGTTCAACAACTCTCTTATTCTCTTCAAGAGGGATTAAAGGCTCTCCTCATGAGCCTTGAGGAATGGGGAGGTGACACATGTCACCTCCTCACTCCTCCACACAACCACTTCCAAGACTCATGGAATGGGGTGGTGACACATGTCATCCATCCATTCCACCAAGTCTTCCCCCTCCACTTGCTCTCTCTCGCACATGTGGGAGAGAAAGGTGGAGCCAAAGAAGGAGTGGGTACCACATGTGCTCCAATCATCTCCTCCTAAGAAAGCCCAAACAACCCCAAGGTACCCTCACCAATTGTGGGAGAAGCTTGGAGTTGAGTCCTCCACAATTTAGGGGTCTTGAAGACTCCCCCAACCTAGGAAAGAGGAATGGAAGAGGTTGAGTGTTTGACCCACTCTTCCTCTTCTTCCCAAACTTTCATTTTCATCACTTTATTTCAGGGTGAAGTTTAAGTGACCAAATGAGAGTTTACCTAAGGTTATACAAGCTTAAATGGTCCCTAGAACCTAGGGGTACAACCCATGGTCACTTTTAACCTATTTTGAGCACCATAGGTTGAGAAAAACACATAAAAAGGGGTCTCAAAATTATAAACTCAAAATAAGATTCAAATGAACATTACAATATATAAAAAAGGGTAGACCTAACCTAAACAACATCACACAACAACATTACAAAAATTTCATCATGCATACATAGTTGATCTTGGTTCCTCTTGGAACTAGATCGGCTTTACACAAAAAATCACAAAGTGTGTGGGATAATCTCCGATTATCCGTGGCTTGGTTAGAAACACCTGCGCACTTAAACAAAATATTAATCCAATATGTATATCATAGCCAAAGCAAGTAAAACATACACTCACATTATCTCATGATCATATAAACATCATAAAATAACATCATAATTAAATTCATCATTTGCATTTCAATAATCCATCTCAAGATAACATCGCATAATAAATCCATCACATACTCACATAACTAGTATCTAAATAACATCATAATGCAAATCATATGTCAACTCATCATCAGTAATCGAATCAACATCTAGCCTCATCACAATCATACTAAACATAATAAATCAAAGATAAAAGCATATAGTCTAATAGTCCTGCATATCAGAATCAACAGTCCCCAAAACTCTAAAATATGTCTCCAACAGTAATGTAAAATGAACATAGTCAGGGAATGAAAAGGTAGGCCTCACATCCTCCCCCTTAAGACTGAACTTCCTCCTGGAAGTCATCAAAGAGGTGAGGATACAATGCCCTCAGTCTAGCTGCATCCTCCTAAGTCACCGTGACCTCATCGTACATGTACCACTGGACCCTAACCTGGTCCAACTCTCAACCTCGAAGGCCCAGTGTCTAACAAGCCAATATGTGAATTGACTCCAATGCCAACTGTCCATCCACCTCTACCTACAGAGCACTCCAATCCAATACATGAGATAAATCAGATATGTAACGCCGTAAAATAGATACATGAAAAATATCGTGGATACGTAACAGGCTAGGTGACAAGGATAGACGGTAGGCTATGGGTCCTATCCACTCTAAGATGTCAAAAGGTCCAACAAACTATGGTGCGATCTT
Source organism: Cunninghamia lanceolata (assembly GCA_027924645.1). Taxonomy (NCBI): domain Eukaryota; kingdom Viridiplantae; phylum Streptophyta; class Pinopsida; order Cupressales; family Cupressaceae; genus Cunninghamia; species Cunninghamia lanceolata. Next base: position 6,377,075 of record BSBN01000700.1, on the reverse strand, counting down.
AGAGCCCTTTCCATAATGGATTGGACTCTTGTGCGGTCGCACTCTCAAGAATACTCTATCCCCAATCGAGAAGCTTTGATCTACCCTCTTAGCATCGGCATACTTCTTCTGTCGATCATGTGCCTCCTAAAGTCTTTGTCTAATCAAGGTTACTTGCTGCTCCATATCTTGAACCAACTCTGGCCCTCTTGCAACCCTATCCTCAATATGGTCCCAACTCAAAGGTGTCCTGCAAGGTCTACCGTACAAGGCCTGAAAAGGAGGCATACCCAACGAGCTGTGATGCCCATTATTGTAGGCAAACTCAACTAGATATAGATACTCCTCCCATCTAGACTAGTGATCCATGATGTACATATGGAGCATATCCTCTAGAACTTGATTAATCCTCTCTATCTGACAATATGGATTAGGATGATAAGCAGAACTAAAATTGATCTATGTGCTTAATGCCTGCTGTAATGCCCTCTAAAAGGCTGATGTGAACACTGAATCCCTATCAAAAATGATAAGGCGAGGTACTCCATGCAATCTAATAATCTCATCCAAGAATACTTTGGCCACTAATAGTGCATTATACGTCATGCGTATAGGTGAGAAATGTGCCACCTTGGTCAACCTGTCAACTATCACCATGATGGCATCATGGTGGCGAGATGACATACGAAGACCAACAATGAAATCCATGGAAATGGTGTCCCATTTCCACTCCAGTATCTCATGAGGGTATAAAAGATCCGCTGGATGCTGATGCTCGGTCTTGACCCTCTGGCACTCAAGGCAATGAGCAACATACTCTGCAATACCTTATCTCATACCCACCCAATGGTATAACTGTCACAAGTCAGTATGCATCTTCTTCACCCCTGGGTGTGCTGCATAAGGTGCTCTGTGAGCGTCTGAAAGAACTACTGCACATAGATCACCCGCACAAGGTACATAGATGCGTTGCCGATGTCTAAGAAGCCCATCCACCTCTAGGGAATATCCTGTAAATTTGCCCACAAGGGCCCTCTGTGACTGGATCTCCTATTGCACCTCAAGAAACCACTCATCCTCAGGTAGATGTTGAATGATGTGCTCTCTCAAGTCCACACTCAAGGTCAAGGCCAGGATCTTGTGGCACCTCCGACTCAATGCGTCAGCAACCATGTTCTCCTTCCCTTTGATGTAGTGGACATCAAAGTCATACTTGCAAAGAAACTCCATCCAACGCTACTGGTAGGTGTTCAAATTTGGTTGTGTGAATATATACTGCAAACTGTGATGATCCGAATGAATCTCAAAGTGATGACCCAATAGAAAATGTCTCCAACGAATGAGGGCATGAACCACTGCTGCAAGCTCTAAGTCGTGAGTAGGGTAGTTTAGCTCATGTGTCTTGATCTTTTGCGACTCATACACAACCATCCTACCACTCTACCTGAGAAAAACTCCCAAACCCTTGAGTGATGCATCTGTACAAACCACAAAATCCTCTATAGGATCAGGAATTGCTAAAATGGGAGCACTGATAAGATGCTCCTTGAGGACCCCAAAGGCTATCTTGCACTACTTAGTCTAAGTGAAACTCTTCCCTTTTTGCTGAAGGGAAGTGATGGGGTGCGCTATCCTAGAAAATCCCTCTACAAATCTACTGTAGTAACCAGCTAATCCCATGAAGCTCCTGACCTCTATCACACTGGTGGGTGCAGGCCAATCTTGGATAGCCCTGATCTTTGATGGATCTATGGAAATGCCATCGCCAGATAGGATATGTCCTAAATATTACACCTTAGTCCTGAAAAAGGCACACTTCTCAAAGTTGCCACAAAGTTGTTGCTCTCTCAAGCACTGTAAAACCTGACGCAAGTGATCCTCATGCTCCTCCTCGGTTCGCAAGCAGATCAAAATATCATCAAGGAAAATGATCACAAACCGATCCAAGTAAGTGTGGAACACCCCATTTATAAGACTCATGAACGCTGTAAGCTGAAGGGTACCACAATGAACTCATAATGGCCATATCGAGTCTAGAAAGTAGTCTTACGGATATCTACCTCTGTGATGTGTAACTGGTGGTAACTGGACTTCAGGTCTATCTTTGAGAACACTCTTGCTCCCTGCATCTGATTAAAAAGGTCATCAATCCTAGGCAGAGGATAATGGTTCTTCACCGTCACCCTATTAAGCTGTCTATAGTCCATGCACAAATGAAGAGACCCATCCTTCTTCTTCACGAAGATAACCGATGCAGCCCATGGTGAAATGCTAGGTCAGATGTGTCCCTTCTCAAGCAACTCCTCTAAATTCAACTTATGCTCCATGAGCTCATGTGTGGTCATCTTGTAGGGTGCACGAGACACTGGCTCTGCACCTGGCACTAGATCGATATGGAAGTCTACCTCTCTGCGTGGAGGCATACCTAGTAACTCTAGTGGAAAGACATCAGTGAACTCCCTCAAGATAGGATGGTCATCTAATGATGCCTCTAGCTCATCCTCTGATATATCACTGATCGTGATAGCAAACAACTGACATCCCTTCTGCATGCAGCACTTAAGTTGCTAAGCAGAAAACATACAAACTATTGTGGGCTTCTGAATGCCCACTACCTCAACTGACGTGCCATGATCATCTAAATAGCTAATCACCTTTTAGTGACAATCTAGCTTGGCTCTATGAGCTACAAGCCAATCCATGCCTAAAACTACACCATAGGATCCTAAAGGCATAACCCTAAGGTTGCATAATGTAGTGAAGGCCCCCAAGGAGATCTCACAATCCCGAACCAAAGCATTTATTGACATCCTAGCCCCAGTGGCCAACTCAACCTCCCACCTAACATCTTGCCTAGATGTCACCAGCCTATAACGCTCCACTAACGATGTAGATATAAATGAATCAGTAGCGCTAGAGTCAAATAAAATAGAAATGGGAACATCCCCAATCATACATACTGTCTCAATCACTAAGGTCTAGAAATCAGCCTGGCAGTTGTCAACCGCTGCAAACATACAGTGGGACTTGCCCACATCTCCTATAGTCTGCTATGACCCTCCTGAACGAGGTTGTCCCCCTGCCATAAAGCCTTGTGGGCACGCTCTGGCTAAATGTCCTGCCCCACCACAAACATAACATGGGTCCCTAACATGAATCTATCCCGTCTAAGTCCTACTACTCTGTTGTTGTCCAGTCCATCCAGTGGACCCTTGTAAACCCTTGTAAGACTTCTATGATCTCGCGGGTCCCGCAAGTGGTCCCTGCTATCTCTAATCTCTACGTGGGCCCTACTACTGCCAACCTCAATTCTGTCCTCCCTGTGCCCTCTACTAGGGTCTAGACCTCTGCTGATACTGTTGCTATTGCTGTTGTGGAGGCCTAAGAGGTAAGGATGCAGAACTAAATCCTCCTCTTTGTGGTGGTGGTGGTGGTGGTCTACAAAAATTCTATTGTTGTTGCTGATTACGATCCTGAAACTGAGGACATGAACTCTGACCTCGTCCCTGAATTTCCTTTGCAATATATGCCTTCTCGGTAGCCTCACTCATGGTCTGGGGCTCTGCCATACGCACGGGTCCTTCTATCCCCTGATTCAAACTTTTGATAAATTTGTGCACCAAAAGTTTCTCATCATGGAGATACTCTATATAATGTGAAAGCTCGACAAACTTGCTCTCATACTATGCTATGGTAAGTCCTCTCTACTGCAAGTCATGGAACTCATCGATCTGACGCTGCCTATAGTGGTCTGACAAATAATGCGCATTACAGTGCTCTATGAAAGTGTCCCATGTAAGTGTGTTTAATGATAAGTGGCATTTGCACTCCTTAGTGTGCCACCAAGTCATTGTTGCATCTCTCAGGAGGTGTACTTCCACACGTGCCTTCGTGTTGCTCCCATAAGGACACAACGTAAAGTACCTGTCTAAACCGATAAGCCAAGCCTTAGCCTTGGCTCCCTCTGTAGCTCCTGCGAAGGTAGGTGGATTTAGCCTAAGTAAGTCTCTGATGGGATCTTCTTGGTCTCTATGTCCTCTGATAGGCTCATCCACACCATAGTCGTAAGGTTCGTGATAAACCTGCTCTAACCTCATAGCCTGCTCTCGTCTTGCATGATGCAGAGGGCTCCTACTATGTGCTATGTAAGCTGACCCAATCTCCTCCACTATAATTTTAGGTATCTCTACAAAGGGCTCTACACGTGGCGCCTCTCGTGGCTCAACGTAGAGCTCTACATGTGACTCAGCACGTGGCTCCTCTTTCAGATCAATGCGGGGATCAACACATGGCACTGGTACAACTGGCGATAACCTCTCTAACATAGCCTATAACATATGTAAAATATGTGGCCCTATATCAAGTCTTGGTGATGCCTGTGGTGTCTGTTGCTCTAGTAAAGTTGTTGGTCCCTGACCCTCTGTTGTGGACTCATCTCGTACCTCTATAGGCTCAGTATGGCATGAACACGCTTGCCTCATTCTAAGTGGCATCCTACAAGAACAAGGTAATCACTAATTAATCGAAATTGCAGAATAAGTAACGTGCCCAAACAAGCCCAGTGTTTAAACTTAGGCTCTGATACCAAATGTCATTCCCACATTTCCCATGTAGTCATGACATGCAACACACGTGTCATGTCCACATTTGTCATGTGGTCATGACATGAAATATCAAAAAAAATTCCACATATCCCTAAAAACCCCCTTGCACGTGTCAACGTGCTCGGTGGCAATACGTATAAGGTGTAAACATGTCAATCGAATGCGGGGTAATAAGTTCACATGCACATTCCCCTATGCAATGAAAGTCGACTAAGGGGGTCAATGCAATGCGAGAATGTTGCTAATAGGGTTAAGATTGAAAGATCGAAACCCTAGGTTTACCTAAGTGGATGGAAGGATTTCGACACAAGTCAAAATCTAAGGCCTAATTCTATAGCATAAGAACAAATTAATGGCTTGATTTAAAATCAACAAGTTTGCGGAATTAATAATTTAACACTACGCAAGGTTTAAAAATGCTAAATTATCCTAACCCTAGATTCCGAAAAAATCTGGTAGCATAAGGCCTCACGGGCGTGGATAAGGTTTATTCTAATTAAATAATTTTTGGTCAAATGTTTACTAGGTTTGCTATGTTGGGAAAAAAACAACTAATTTATTTAACTAATTAATTTGCACTAGATTAATTAAATTAAAACAACTAATCTAATTAAAATCTAAATTAAAATTAACCTCGTTGATTAAAGTTCACAAGAAATAAATTAATTCCATTGATATAAATTAATTACACTTCCATAGTTAAATTGGAGGGAATTAAAATAGATTAACTAAATTCTTTTTCACAATAGTCACATTAGAAATAATACATTCCCCCCATAGTTTAAAATATCAAACATAAATGATTTCATCCACTAAACAAAAATACTAATTCTTCTCCAAAAGAAATAAGATTACTCACAAAACTAAATTTACCTCCAACCCCATTAAAATAAAATAAAAAACTAAAAACAAAAGGAAAAATCAATAAGTGAGGGAGAAGTATTTAAAAACAATTTAAAAAGGGCAAGCCCTAAAAAGCTCCTCAATTAAAATAACCATATCATTATGGAAAGGAGGTCAAAACCATAGCCTCCTTATTGTTTTCTCATTTCTCCTTTTTTTTTTTTCTTCTCATTTTCTTTCTTCTCCCATGGTTGTGTTGTAGGTTTGATGAAGGCATACATGGAGGGAGACTCCATTGGAGGTATACACAGTATGCATCTACTTTTTTTCTTTTGTGTATATATATGTATATATATATTTTTTTAATATTTATATATATACATATATATATATTTATATATATACATATATATGTATATATATGTATATTAATATATATATATATATTTTAATATATATATATATATGTATATATATATATATATATCTAGTTTTTTTAACCCAGAGGTATACATTTTGTATATAAAAAAATTTAAGGAGGTATTCACAGTGTATATATATAGTGTAAATATTGTAATGAAATCAAAAGGGGGTCTGCAGGTTTGAGAGGCCGAAAGGCCGAACACAGAGGAGAGCGAGGACAAACTGGTGCCGCCATGGATCACACAGTCCTCCGTCTACGTTTTAAAAAGCGCTGAGAGTGTGGTTTTGGGGTGGGGGATCCATCCCCCACCCACAACAAAGACAAGGGCAGCGATGGGGGCGGCGGTGGCCAGGACGACGCCCCCAAACAATAGTTCTTTTTTTTTTAACAATTAAAAACTTCTCAACAAAAAAAAATGTGAATCCCTAAATCGTTATCTCTGAATTCTTTTCTAAATATCAACGACTTCTCATTAGAAAAATATCAGGGTATAAAATATTATATATATATATATACACAATGGTTTTAACACAGTTTCAAAGAAACCCATTTTCTTACAGTTTGTTAAATATGAAAAGAAATCTATTTTAATATAAATATATATAGATAGATAGATAGATATCCAGTTTTCTCAATTCCTCATAGTCATTTCCAGCAACTAAAATAAAGGAAAGAATTTAGATAAAAGGATGCAAGCAATATATATATATATATGTACATTTTTTTTTCTTTAAAGCAAATATCCCAATGTAATTTTCATGGAAAAGAAAAGCATATATTTTTTTGTAAGGAAAGGAAATTTAAAATAGGTTTTTTTTTTTTGAAGTGAAGGCATTTACATTAGACATATATATATTTTTTGAAATAAAAACAGCAATAGACTATCTTTTCTTTTCTAAAAGGAAATATCATTTTCAAAAATCTTTCAAATAACAAAACAACCTAATTATTCTTTTTCTTGAAGTAAAACATATAATTCTACCAATAAATTTACATATACATCTTGTCTATTAATACACATTTTTCCCATATAGTAAATAAATTAGCAAGTATGACTTTTATTTCCATATGCAAATAAGTTAAAAAACAACTCAAAATTTTAAACATGTATCTTTTACAACTCAAGAGTAAACAACCCACTCTCTCTTCAACAACACACATACAATAAGCCAAATTAGCCATGGCTCATAATAGCCAAAATGGAAATGGACTAAACCATAAAAATGACTATTTTTCTTCCTCACTCCATAGCTCCAAATTAACCTGCAATAACATATAGAAGGGGGAAAAGGCCACAAAACTACTCTCCTCCCTACCATAGACTCGCTCATGAGTCACCCCTGAGCTTGGAGGTCATCCTCACATAAGGAAACACACACCACTTCACAACAAGACACACAAACACAAAAGCAAGAAACTCCCATGACTTACACAAAACAAAACTCACCAAAATGAGTTTAATGGAAGATAGTTGAGAAGAGCTCCTCCAACTCCTCCAAATTTAGCCTCCAAAATCCCCTCCAACTCTCTCTCCAATTCAATTAAAATTCAAAAAATTAAAAATAGTTCAACAACCCTCTCCCTCTCTTCAAGAAGGATTAAAATAGGCTCTCCTCATGAGCCTTGAGGAATGGGGAGGTGACACATGTCACCTCCTCACTCCTCCACACAACCACTTGCAAGACTCATGGAATGGGGTGGTGACACATATCATCCACCCATTCCACCAAGTCTTTCTCCCTCCACTTGCTCTCTCACACATGTGGGAGAGAAAGGTGGAGCCAAAGAAGGTGTGGGTACCACATGTGCCCCAATCATCTCCTCTTAAGAAAGCCCACACAACCCCAAGGTACCCTCACCAATTGTGGGAGAATCTTGGAGTTGAGTCCTCCACAATTTAAGGGTCTTGAAGACTCTCCCAACCTAGGAAAGAGGAATGGAAGAGGTTGAGTGTTTGACCCACTCTTCCTCTCCTTCCCAAACTTTCATTTTCGTCACTTTACTTCAGGGTGAAATTTAAGTAACCAAATGGGAGTTTACCTAAGGTTATACAAGTTCAAATGGTCCCTAAACGCTAGGGGTACAACCGAGGGTCACTTTTAACCTATTTTGAGCACCATAGGTTGAGTAAAAACACATAAAAATACGTCTCAAAACTATAAACTCAAAATAAGATTCAAATGAACATTACATCTTAACAACACCAATTAAAAGTCAAATATAAAAAAAGAGGTAGACTTAACCCAAACAACATCACACAACAACATTACAAAAATTTCATCATCCATACATAGTTGATCTTGGTTCCTCTTGGAACTAGATCATCTTTACACGGAAAATCACAAAGTGTATGGGATCATCTTCGATTATCTGTGGCTTGGTTAGAAACACCTATGCACTTAAAAAAAATATTAATCCAACATATATATCATAGTCGAAGCAAGTAAAACATACACTCACATCATCTCATGATCATATAAACATCATAAAATCACATCATAATTAAATTCATCATTTGCATTTCAATAATCCATCTCAAGATAACATCGCATAATAAACCCATCACATACTCACATAACTAGTATCTAAATAACATCATAATGTAAATCATATATCAACTCATCGTCAGTAATCGAATCAACATCTAGTCTCATCACAATCATGCTAAACATAATAAATCAAAGATAAAAGCATATAGTCTAATAGTCCTACATATCGAGATCAACAGTCCTCAAAAGTCTAAAATATGTCTCCAACAATAATGTAAAATAAACATAGTCAACGAGTGAAAAAGGTAGGCCTCACAAATAAGTCCAAAAATAGATTCCATGACTAATCTTGAAGAAGAAGCCTTGAAATCACAAGCATTAATTGATACACCTTCATATGTGCAGAAGGTAGAGAAGGTAGTTTTTTTGATAAATGGCCATATCCATATTTTGGAGAGTGCAAGGAATAGATGGAAAGGAGAGATAGCTTTGATAAAGACTATCTATAATGATATTCTACCTTCAGCCATAAATTGATATAGAAATGTGTAGCTGTATATATGCGGCAAAATATGACAGTTTTGAAGAATTTTTGACACAATTTTGCTTAAACACAAACCTTTGCCATTGATGTCAAAGGGGGAAAGGAAAACCAGTGAAAAATAAGCATACATCTAAAGGAGAATAAAAAAATAGAGAGTACAAAGTAAGGGGGAGCAACACAAGAATTTTTCACTGAGTGTTGCCATCAATGACAAAGGGGGAGATTGTTGGCAAGAGACATTGCTTTGTTGAATAATTAAGTGTTGTCATTGATGGCAACAAGGCAAAGAGACTTCACTCCGGTAGACCAAATGGATTTGGCAACAACCATCAAGGATTCAGAAGGGTTGTGAGGTTATAGCAATCCTCATGAAGTCAAGTATACAAAGAATTCTAGTCCAGAAAGAAAACTTAGGCATTTTGACTAAGTGTTGGTAGAATACAGAGAGGACTGTAGAACTACATTGTTATGGTCTGCATTGGTACGCATTTGAAGATCTTGTCTTGCGGTTCTAGTAAGATGTTACTAATCCTTAGATGATGCCAATTCCAAAGTTTCATCTTCTAATCATCTCCAGAAGTATAGTTTCAAAAATCATAAGTATGGATTAGCAAAGAACATTCTTAAATAGGACAAAATCTCAGTTTGATTTGATCTGCATTTCTGAAGTAATAGATAATATGCTTTGTGGTTCTGAGGATAATATTGGGGATGCCTAAAAAGTCTTAGTTGTGAATTTGAATAAGTCTTGTGGTCCACATTGAAAGTTATGATTTGATAGTCGATCTGAGTCTGTGACACTCAATTTGTGAAGCCGACCAAATATTGGGATCTGTGTGCAGAAGAATCTAGTGATTGGGATCACATCCTAAGTGATCTTACTGTATGAGTTGACATAGAAGAATGTATTTCAAAGTATTTTTTTGGTCTACAAAGTATTTTAGTAAATGCTTTAGGCCGACAAGCTACACATTGTGTAACTACATGTTTCATCATAACAGGCCAGCCTAACTTGAAGTTTTTGAGTGTTGCGGATATATATATATATGGGATCGAACTTGGTGTTTGATTAGTGTGGTGTGAATGTGAATGTGTGACATACGAAGTAAGATGATTTTATGGAAGCAATAAGAGTAGAAGAAGAGAGATCTTGTTCTTATGTAAAAGCGGAGCAGTAAAATAGGGCAGTCAAAGATGAAGAGTTTTGAGACAGTTTTTATTCACTTCATTGGAGCTATAACCAAGCATGTATAGATCTACAATCTGAGAAGTTCAACTTGGTGGTGATTCATTCTTCTTTCTTCTTTCTTTCTCTAGGCAATGAGCCTGTTTTGACAGTGAACCTTTCTTGCAGTGAGCATTTCTTTGGGCAGTGAGCCTTCTTGTAATTCAGTATTGTGCTATAATAATATATTGTGAGCTAACACTCACCATGGTTTTTCCCTTTTGGGTTTTCCATGTAAAAATCCTAGTGTTCATGTCTTATGTCTTTATGGTTGTTGTTACTATGCTTATTTTGTATTCATATTATTAATTTTGGAAATTAGATTATTAAACTTGTTAAGAAGTGGTTTTGTGGAATACTGATTCACCCCCCTCTCAATATTCCTTACTTTCAACAGATTATCTTTATTAGAAGTATTTATGGAGGCCATTGGAAGGAAAAGCCAAGAAACTGGCAGCAATGACTAATGAGGATTAGAAACTTCTGGATAGAAAGGCACTAAGAAGAATTTGTTTGTGCTTGGCACCATCGGTGGCATTCAATATCTCAAAAGTGAAGACAATAGCCGAATTGATGGAGACATTGGCAAAGTTATATGAAAAGCCTTCCACTTTGAATAAGGTATTTCTTATGAAGCTTTTATTTAATATGAAGATGGTAGAAGATGGATCGGTTACTGATCATTTAAATGAGTTTAACAAAGTTACCAGTTAATTGACTTCTGTAAATGTAAATTTTGATGAAGAAGTTAGAGCTCTCTTGATATTATGTTCTTTGCCTAAAGGCTGGAATAGTTTGGTAATGGCAGTTAGTAACTTTATTTCTGGTTTGAACACACTGAAATTTGATGATGTTGTTGGTGTTATTCTGAGTGAGAAAATTCGTAGGAAAAGCTCAGGTGGATCCATATCAGGCAGTGTTTTGAATACAGAAAGCAGGGGCAAATCAAAGGAGAGAGGAAAAGGTTCTAAAGGTCATGGGAAGTCACGAGGAAAATCAAAAGACAAGAGGTCCCAATCCAGAGAAAATAAGGATTGCTAGTACTATGGGAAACCAGGTCATCTGGAAAAGGATTGTTGGTCTTGGAAGAATAAAGAAGGAGATAAACAAGAAGGCAATAAGGAGGAAAATGTGGTAAGTAATAAATCCAAAGATGATTCTTTGATTCTTTCCCTAGATAATGTTGATGCTTCATGGGTTTTAGATTTAGGGGCCTCATTTCATGCTATGCCCCATAGAAGTTATTTTCTTAATTATGTCCAAGGAGATTTTGGGTTGGTTTATTTGGGAGATAACAAACCCTGTCAAATTGTTGGAAATGGAAGAATTAGGATTAAGTTGTAGAATGGAAATCATTGGCTACTACAAGAGGTAAGGCATGTTCCAAGGCTAAGTAGGAATTTAATTTCAGTAGGACAGTTAGGTGATGAAGGTTGCATTGTTACATTTAGTGATAAAAATTGGAAGGTTACAAGAGGTGCCTTAATAGTAGCAAAAAGTGTGAAAGTAGGCACCTTATATCTTTGTACAGGTCATATTGTTCCTTCTACTTTAGTTGTTGCAGAGAAAAATCAAATAAATTCAAGAATAGTTGTAGATTCGTAGGCAAATATTGAAACAGTTGCTAAGGGTTTTGAGACAACACTATGGCATAACAGACTTGGACATATGAGTGAAAAAGGTATGAAGGTACTTCATTCTAAGAAAGTTTTACCATGTCTAAAATGTATTAATATGGAATTCTGTGAAAGTTGTGTGTATGGCAACCAAAAGATAGTTTTCACAAGGATGGGAAGCAAAAGAAAGATGAAAAGTTGGAGCTTGTGCATACAAATGTATGGGGACCACCTCAGATATCTTCTCTCGGTGGCTCTCAATATTATGTTACATTCATAGATGATGCAACTAGGAAGGTTTGGATTTATTTCCTTAGGCAGAAATCTGATGTATTTGAAACCTTAAAGAAATGGAGAAGCTTGGTTGAGAATGAGACAGGTAAAAGATTAAAATGTCTTAGATCTGATAATGGTGGTGAGTATTGCAGCAAAGAATTTGAGGATTATTATTCCTCTAATGGAATTCATAGGCAGAAAACGATTCCAAGGACTCCATAGGAAAATGGAGTGGCTGAGTACATGAATAGGACAATAATGGAGTGTGCAAGGAGCATGAGATTGCATGTTGGGTTTCCTTTAAACATGTGGGCAGAGGCTATCAATACCGATGTATATTTAATTAATGGAGGTCCTTCAGTTCCTTTGGGTTGTGGTATTCCAGAGGAAGCATGGACATGTAAGAAGGTGAGTTATTCTTTTCTCAAAACCTTTGGATGTGAAGCATTTGCACATGTAGATTCTAAAAATAGAACCAGGTTAGATGCAAAATCAAAAAAGTGTATCTTCGTTGGATATGGCATTGATGAATTTGGTTATAGGCTTTGGGATATTGAAAATCTAAAAATTGTGAGAAGTAGGGATGTTGTATTCAACAAAAAGGTGTTGTACAAAGCTCAGTTGCAACATCATGAGAAGAAAGAAAAGGATTGTGTGGTGCTAGATGATACTTCAGATAGTAATGTTCCAGTGGTTCCTCATGCTCCGCAATAGCAATAGGAAATACCACAAACTCCAGTGAATGTTAGACGGTCAACAAGGACAAGTAGACCTCCTAATAGGTTTTCTCCCTCTTTGTATTCTATTTTATTAATAGATGCTGGTGAACCAGAAGGGTATGATGAAGCTATGCAAGAGGATACAAAGGTCTAGTGGGACAATACAATGGAAGAAGAAATGGACTCCTTGCTAAAAAATTAGACTTGGGAATCATGCAAGTTGCCTGCAGGTAAAAAGGCTTTACCAAACAAATGGGTTTATAGGCTGAAAGAGGAAGATGGAAGTAATAACAAATTTAAAGCTAAGTTAGTTGTAAATAGATTTGCATAGAAAAAAGGTATTGATTTTGATGAGATTTTTCTCCAGTTGTTAAGATGACTTCTATTCGTACTGTTTTAAGTGTTATGGTTATGAAGATTTGCGTTTGGAATAGCTAGATGTGAAAATTGCCTTTCTCCATGGTGATTTGGAGGAGGAGACATATATGGAACAACCCCAAGGATTTGAGGTCAAAGGTAAGGAGAAATTGGTGTGCAGATTGAAGAAGAGTCTATAAGGCTTGAAACAAGCACCTCAGCAATGGTACTTGAAATTTGATAATTTTAATGACTGAGCAAGGCTACAGCCGATGTAATTCTGACCATTGTGTTTATTTTAAGAGGTTGGATAATGATAGCTACATTATTTTATGTTTATATGTTGATGACATGCTTGTAGCATGGTCTAACATGGATCACATAAGTGAGTTAAAACAGTAGTTAGCAAAATCATTTGCTATGAAGGATTTGGGGGCAGCAAAACAAATCCTTGGTATGAAAATTTGTAAAGATAGGTAGAATAGAAAATTGAATCTATCTCAAGTTGATTATATCGAAAAGGTGTTGTAGAGATTCCATATACAGAATGTAAAAGCTGTCAGCACACCTTTTCCTAATCATTTAAAATTTACTAAGGAGATGTGTCCAAAGACACAAGAGGAGGAAAACAAAATGTCTAAGGTACCATATGCTTTAGCTATAGGAAGTTTAATGTACGCCATGGTATGCACGAGACCAGATATTGCACATGATGTAGGAGTTGTAAGCAGGTATATGAGTAATCCCAGATTGGAGCATTGAAATGCAATAAAATGGATTCTCAGATATTTGAGAGGTACATCCAATAAACATTTATGTTTTAGGGGCTCTAATACTGATTTAGCAAGCTATGTGGACTCAGATTTGGTAGGGGATATTGATACCAGGCAGAGTACTACACATTATTTTTTACTATAGGTGGGACAACGGTGAGTTGGATCTCAAGGTTGCAAAAAGTGGTTGCTTTATCCACCACGGAGGCAGAGTATATAGCTGCAACAGAGGCAAGCAAGGAGATGATATGGTTGCAATCTTTCATGGAAGAATTGGGCAAACAACAGGCTAATAGTTATTTGTTTACAGATAACCAAAGTGATGCAGAGGAAAACTAGTTGAAGCATAAAAACAGGTTGAAGTATCCTTTGAAGCCCACAAAATAGCCACTTGAGAGTCCATTGGCAAGACCTTTGAATTGTCTCACCGAAACATACAAACTCTTGCCTATCGACAACCCCCAAACATGTTATGCCGACGCCTTTGTTCACGCCGATGAACCGTTTCATTTTTGTTGAACCGGTGAACCAAATGAACCAATGAACCAGTTCAATCCGTTGGTTCAACGGCTAGGTTCAACCTGATGGTTCAATGTCGATACCTTCTCTATCGGCAACACAAATGTAACTCACGCCGATGGCTTCTAACATACAATCTTTGACCTTGAACCCGTGAACCATTGAACCGATGAACCGGTTCAATCTGATGGTTCAACGCCGAGGTTCAACGCCAAACACTTGCTTGTTCCACCATCTACAGTCAGACTCTCACATACCTAATGCAGAATACACATGAAATATTGACCATACACACAAGACGCTTGATCCCTCCTCTATCACAACTCGATATCTAAATGCAGGAAATACACAGAAGGACCTCGCATGTAATTACGATATACACACACACTGTTTGCCGCACACACACATGTTTTATACACATAAAACACACTATTCTTCTTCTGCAAACATTTATAACCGAACAACTCATAGACGCAACTAGTTTCTACAGAAATTTTAAACAAACTTAAGAACACGGGCATAGAACATAAAATGAATTAACAAATTGAGGGGTCATTCCACTGATTTCAGAGAAATCCTCCAGTGGAATGACCCCAAACAATATCCACTGTAATTAGACCAGAAAACACAAAAGCTTTTTCATTCTTCTGATTCAAACTAAAAATACAATTTCTTCCCTTTGACATCTACCTCTCTACCTCTACCTTTTCGGTCTGTCCACATTCTTTTATAGATACAGACTTTTGCTAGAGAATGACACCTATGTCAACAGCTACAATACATGGTGGGAGGTGAACCACCAACCGACCACCGTTTATAAAACAAACAGTTCGGTTACATTATATTTTTAACCCTTTTTGACACGTATACACTTGTTTCATATGGCTCGAAGGCCTTTACAACAAACCTTTCTTGAAATGTGAGGAAATTTTAGATTTACGAGGTGCCCCTGCATAGGAACTTTTAGATTTTCGAGGGTGCTCCTGCACCATACTCCCCAACTTGAAAAATTTCCATGTCCCATGGAAATGCTCAGTGAAAAGCCTGCAATATCTTTTGGCTTTCTCGATGTCTTCAATGCTAACTGGATGCCTCTACTACTTCCTCTATGTCTCTGCAACTGTGCCTTCTATCAATGGAACTGAAATCCACTCCTTCATGCTACACCCACACCTCTGTCCCTCACCTGGGAGTCCTCTCTCGCCTCTCTCCCCAGGACTTTTGGCGACACCAACTGGACCTCCTTCTCAGGCCCTGGAACCATCTCCTATGGCTCCATGACAGATCTCTCATCTGCCCACTGTAGCGAGTGAATCAGCACCTGCAACCGGAAGTCAGTAAAATTCCTTTCTAGCACTCTTTTCAGGTTCTTGCTTCTCTCTTCTTCTTATTTCTTCTTCTGCCTATTCAGTGACAGAATACCCATAACTTTTTCTGCCTATTCAGTGACAGAATACCCACAACTTTTTTTGCCTATTCAGTGACAGAATACCCACAACTTTTTTTTACCTATTCAGTGACAGAATCAATACACAAATAGCCCAGTTCTTTCGCTGAGCTCTGATACCAATCTGATGTAGAGGAAAACTAGTTGAAGCATAAAAATAGGTTGAAGTATCCTTTGAAGCCCACAAAATAGCCACTTGAGAGTCCATCGGCAAGACCTTTGAATTGTCTCACCGAAACATACAAACTCTTGCCTATCGGCAACCCCCAAACATGTTATGCCGATGCCTTTGTTCATGCCGATGAACCGTTTCATTTTTGTTGAACCGGTGAACCAAATGAACCGATGAACTGGTTCAATCCATTGGTTCAATGGCTAGGTTCAACCCGATGGTTCAATGCCGATACCTTCTCTGTCGGCAACACAAATGTAACTCACGCCGATGGCTTCTAACATACAATCTTTGACCTTGAACCCGTGAACCATTGAACCGATGAACCAGTTCAATCTGATGGTTCAACAGTGAGGTTCAATGTCGAGGTTCAATGCTGAACACTTGCCTGTTCCGCCATCTACAGTCAGACTCTCACATACCTAATGTAGAATACACATGAAATATTGACCATACACACAAAACGCTTGATCCCTCCTCTATCACAACCCGATATCTAAATGCAGGAAATACACAGAAGGACCTTGCATGTAATTGCGATATACACACACACTGTTTGTTGCACACACACATGTTATATACACATAAAACACACTATTCTTCTTCTGCAAACATTTATAATCGAACAACTCACAGACGCAACTAGTTTCTACAGAAATTTTAAACAAACTTAAGAACACGGGCACATAACATAAAATGAATTAACAAATCGAGGGGTCATTCCACTGATTTTGGAGAAATCCTCCAGTGGAATGACCCCAAACGATATCCACTGTAATTAGACCAGAAAACACAAAAGCTTTTTCATTCTTCTGATTCAAACTAAAAATACAATTTCTTCCCTTCGACATCTACCTCTCCATTACATCTACCTCTCTACCTCTACCTTTTCGGTCTGTCCACATTCTTTTATAGATATAGACTTTTGCTAGAGAATGACACCTATGTCAACAGCTACAATACATGGTGGGAGGTGAACCACCAACCAACCACCATTTATAAAACAAACAATTTGGTTACATTATATTTTTAACCCTTTTTGACACGTATACACTTGTTTCATATGGCTCGAAGGCCTTTACAACAGACCTTTCTTGAAATGTGAGGAACTTTTAGATTTATGAGGTGCCCCTGCATAGGAACTTTTAGATTTTCGAGGGTGCTCCTGCACCACAGAGTGCCATACATCTTGTAAAAAATTATGCCTTGCATTCAAAGACTAAACACATACAGCTGAGATACCACTTCATTCGGTCAGTTTTGCGGGATGGATAGTTGAAGCTGGAAAAAATTCACATAAGTGAGAATCCTATAGATATGTTCATAAAGGTAGTTACATGGGAGAAACTAATTTTCTCATCAGTTTTCGTTGACCTTCATGACTGATAATGGTGGACATAAGAAACCAGTTACACATGTAATCCAGTGCGAGCTACAAGTGCAACGGTGTCATCCAAGATTAGTCTCCAAGTGGGAGATTGTTTGGTGTGGAGACTGATCAGTCTCCAAGCGGGAGATTGTTGGTATGTGGCGACTAATCATGCAAATATTGTACAAGTTCGTAATGTATCCTTGCCAAGGTCAGTAGTTATTTTTTGTTAACCGACAAATGAAAAACAACTTTGTAAAACCCGAATTCTAGAAGCTTCCAAAACGCTTGTTATAAGTAGCTGGGATGTATGTTGCGGGAGGGGAATTTGTGAGATTGTAATCTATTTTGCACCGGGTAATAAAATATTTGGATGGCTAAGTTTTTGTGGATGTAGCCCATTTTGGGTGAACCATGTTAAAATTCTATGTTGATCTCTTTTATGGTATTCTTCATTGTTATATTTGGGTTATTTAATCTGCATATAATTGTTAATGTTTATTGCTCTGATCTGCCTGAACCCTAATAGCACCATAGCCTGCTAGCTAGGTCCAATCTGTTATTTTAGGACTACTGATGGATTGCATGGATGGTGCCACTCAAAGCCTTGAGTCAGGTTGTTCTGAATTGGAACAAGCACACCTAATGTACTTGTAGCAGCTGAGTCTATTGAGTTTAGGGGCCTGACATAGCTCAATTGATCTTTTTTTTATTGTTCCCCTAACAAGGCTGCTTGCTAAGATGATAGGGCTGATTAGGATTTTAGTATGGTACATTAGTTGTAGGAATTGGTGCCATGATTGGCTAAAAGATTAAGGCTTCTGTAAATAACGACATTAGAGGTCTAGGAGCAATCTTTCCAGCTAGGATTAAATAATTTTTTGCCCTAATAGCTACTCATAGGCATCAGGTAACACATCCTCTCCTAGAGACTAGATCATGATAATGATATCACTATTTAGGGATCTCAAATAATATAAGAATGCAACATTAGGGGAAGGTCTCACCAATGGTGGGATTCTATACCAAGTTTTTTGAAATCTGAAATTAAAATCCACCATGAATTCATAGGGAGCCCTTTAAATAGTGGCTAGTTGCTCTATCAGGGACAAATGATCAATGTTATCTTCAAAACATTGATAGAGCCTTGTTCCCAAATCGTCTCATTCATGAATTTAATTTGTAGGTAACCCCTTGTACCATTAGAGATCTTTTCCCTTTAAGGAAGAAGCAAGGAGCCTTACTGCGACATTGTCTTGGGTAACATTGTGAACAGAGCATACATTGGCAATGTCTTGGATGTGCTCAGCAGGGGTAGTGGAATTTTCACTAGTGAAAAAGGGAATAGCCTTTAGAGCTAAAACTAGGATGTCATCATACTGTGCAAGGTTGAGAGGGCTTCCACCATTAAAGGCCACAAAGGTTCTATTTATTGGCAAGGCCATGACAATGGTGTGAATGTTATGATGGGTGTATGGAAGCCTATTCTTGATGGGGGAAAAAGACCATGACTTCCATAATATCTTGACATACTAGATAATTGAAAAGCAGAGATATATCAAAATATTCTTTGAAAACAAGGGTAACAAGTCTACTTTTGGAGACTAGAAACATACCAGAAGAAAGTTGCTAGGTGATTTGAGATGCTTCTAAAAGAAAGTTAGACCAGGAAAACCACTAAAATCCTGATCCTTGAGGTTCTTTAAGCACTTGGGCTACTTTCACCAGTGGATTTGTTTAGCAAAGTCACCATGGTGTTGAACAAGACTACTCTGAATGGAAAAATTAATTGAAGAACACACCAAATCCTTCAATGGATGATAAATCTCATCAAACTAGTCCCACCAAGTGTGCCATAAAATGTTGTCACATGAAATTGCACCCTGCTTGAAGTCTGTTCAAGCATTCCACTGACACAATCGGACTAATCTCAAGGTGTGGGACCTTGCAAATGAGATCAAACCTCTAGAGAAGGGTGGTTCCTCTTTCTAGACTTAAGGTCTAGATAATTCAACTAAACCTAGGCTAATGATCACCAAGGAAAAGGGAGAGAGAGTATAGAAAGAGAAATGGTGATACACCAAGATTTATGGTGTTTGAATGTAACTGACATAACACAATAATGATCTCAAACGATGAAGGAAAAATACACAGTCTCATGGGGTTCAAACAAAGGTTAAGGTAGAGAGATGAAAGTATGAAAGGGACCATTTTATCCACAATATACAACTTACAACTATCAAATAAACACAGTGCAAGAACAATGAGAGAGGAAAATTTCAATTTATATTGACCATAGAGGCTAAATAATCATTACAAAAGAAGAAGAATTCATTACATGCATGAAATAAACACAAAATGATAGACTCTCCTTCATTGTTGAACTGGCACAAAGACATGAGAGGCTCACCAAAAGAGCACAGTCCATCAAATACACCCAATTCTGGAGAAAACCACAAGGTCCAAACCTGCAAGGAACTTTCTGCCTCTAGAAGTGACCCAGCGCAACCAACCAACTGAAATACATCTTTTTGCATGCATATATATCCTTTACAAATCATTGTAGCAGCCATGGAAGAAGTAAATAGTGGTCAACAAGAAAGAAATGTCGCCCATGATGTAATAAATTCGTCCTATGGGCCTGTCAGAAGATATTTCCGTAAGGGAATGCTTGGATACATTGTTTTGTCTTTGATATAAATGCAGAAAATATCTTCTCTGAAGTAGCTGAGAAATAAATAGCTACGTTGAAAAATTTACATCTAACCTCCCACCTGCAACATTAAATGCTCAACAATAAAATCTAGCTGGAGCTAAAAGCTTGACCTTCAATTTTGGCCTGTTTTCCCCTTTGCGTCTGAAGATCGCAAAAGTCGTCGAAGATCGAGCCTTAGACCTTTAGCGTTCCTCCTTCCAAGAGAGAAGGAGAAATGAAAAAATGCCACTCCTAAGCTCCACTACATGAAGGAAGATTGCAATATTGGTGGACTTCAGGCCTCGGGTCTTTTGTCTTCTACCTTCCTAGAGAAGGAGGAAGAAGGAAAGTCTGAGCCTTGAAAGTCTAAGGACTTAGCCAATTCTTGAAAGTTTCGGTGGAGTTCAGGCCTCAGGCCTTCCACCTTCTACGTTCCATGAGAATGAAGAAGAAGGAAGGTCCGATCCCTGAAGTCTAAAACACTTAGCATTATTTTGAGAAAAAAGGAGTGGAATTTGATCCTCAAGACTTCCTCCCTGAGATGATGTCATGGCCACCTGGCAGCTTCCTGTTGTGCAATGGTCACCCTTTGCCTCAATAAAATAATCCCCGTGGAATGACGAAAATGAACCAGAATATGCCACGTGTCCCATTAGGAGTGGGTCGTTGGTCCTTCCACCTTACACCTTTTATGAAGAAGATGGAAGGCAAGAATCCTGAACTCTGACCTTCAACAAACATAGAGCTTTTACTTGTTGGGCTTTGGCAAGAAAACCTCCAGCCTTCGGCCTTCCAAAAGAGAAAGTGGAAGAGAGAACTCCTGACCTCTAAAGACCTAAACACTTAGAATATTTGAAAAGGGACAAAATAGAGTTTCGAAGCTGATTAGGATGGTAGAGCGAAGGGGATAACACCAAACTCTGAAACTCTAAAAATGTAAAAAACATAAGGAAAACTCAAGATTTTTTGGACTTAGTCGATTTGGGATGTTTTTCCTTGCAATTCTAAAGGAGAAAACACTTAGAGATTTCATGGATTTGGGTTATTTGGTTGGGAACTAAAATAGGACAACAAGCTGTAAAGGATGCTTATATTGAACCTGCTCATCCTATTACAGATGTAAATGCCAAGAAGGCCCATGAAAACAATGCTAAAGCAAAGAATGTCATCTTAAGTGGTTTAATAAATTCAGAGTTTGTCAAGATAGTGCAGTGCAAGATAGCAAGGGAGATATGGGATAAGCTCAAAAATCTCTATGAAGGAAATGACAGTGTAAAGCAAGCAAAATTACAATCTTATAGAACAATGTTTGAGAATCTAAGGATGAAAGAAGAAGAAAACATTGCTAGCTATTTGCTCTGAGTAGATGAAGCAGTCAATGGAATTAGAGGACTAGGTGAAGATTTAACTGATTTAGTGTTTGTGAAGAAAGTCTTGAGAACTCTCCCTCACAAGTTTGATTCAAAAGTTTTTACTATTGAAGAAGCCAAAGATCTAAAGAAACTTACCATGGAAGAGTTGTTTGGGTCTCTCATTGGCTATGAGATGAGAAATGAAGTTCAATGTACATACAAAAGAGAAGCTTCTTTAAAAGTTGTGAAGAAAGAAGGAATAGCTGGTTCATACAATGAATTTGAGGAAGAAAAAGCAAACTTTGTGAGAAAGTTGAAGAAGGGATCAAACAACTATAAAGGTAAGTTACCTTGCAAATGTTTCAAATGTGGAAGAGTTGATCATTATGCTTCTAAATGTCCTTTTGGAGAAAATGAAAATAGCCATAAGGGTTTCAAAAGGAGCAACTTCAAAAGGAATCTCCTTTCCAAAGAAGACTACAGTTCCTCAGAAGAAGTAGATCACTACTCATCAAATGATGAAAGAGGAGAATCTCTATTCATGGCCATGATAATCCTTGATATGTCTAACAAGACTATAGATGAAGAAGAATGTGAAGTTGATTTTGAAGGTGAACTTATTTCTGCTCTTGAAGACTTGGAATGTGCAAGAAAAGAGAACCAAGAACAAAGAGCTCTGATTGAAGCTAAGATGAAAGAATGCACAAAACTTGAGAAAGAAATTATTTCACTTAGAAAAGAATTGGACAAAGCAAAGTCTAGAATTCTGGATTATCTTGAAGGAGTAGATCTCATTCCAGTCATGTCTCAAAGAAGGTATACAAGACATAGCTTCATAAACAAGTTCAATTATGCATTCTTTGGTTATTGTTTTATTTGCAATAGATATGGTCATAAGGCTATGGAGTGCAAGTCTAGCATGTATAGAAGGAATTTTGTAAGTAGGAATTCTCTTGCGTCACTAGTGGATGTCAATGTGATATGTCATATTTGCAACAATGTTGGACATATAACAAGATATTGTGGAAGTGGATTAGCAAAATCAAAAACTTAGATGGCAGATGTTGCAGAGCAAGACAAGGAGATTGATACTTCCAAAAGACAAGAGACTAACAATGAGGTTGAAATTTCAATGATTGTCCAAACAATATTTCATGCTCAAGGGTAAACAAATCTCTAGGTAATAGACAATGAATGTACAAGCCACATGATAGGTAACAAGAGAAAATTCATCAATCTTGTTAAGTAGAATGGTGGATCAATAACCTTTTGAGACAATTCATCTACAAATATTTGTGGAAAAGGCTCTATAAGGATCGTTGGAAAATCCAAAACAAAAGATGTTCTTTATGTAGAAGTTCTCAAGCACAATCTTCTTAGTGTAATTTAGATGTACAACAAATGATACAATCTCATATTTCATGATCAAGGGTGTGAAATTAGAAGAGCAAAGTCTGGTAGATTGGTGGCAGAGGGTTTTAGGATAGAGAACCACTTGTATAACCTAAAGGGTGTTAATGGAAAAAAATGTCTTCTAGGACAGAAAAGTGATTGCTAGTAATGGCACAAAAGGATGGGACACATCAACTTTGATAGTCTTGTGAAGATCATCTCCATACAAGTAGTAAGCGACATGCCAAAGATTATCAAGCCTACAAGCATCTTGTGTAAAGAATGTCAAATTGGGAAGTCGACAAGGATAAGGTTCAAGACCAAGGAGTATTCTTCTACAAGGCCATTGGAACTGATTCAAACTGATTTGCACGGACCTACCAGGACAAAGAGTCTACAATGTGAGAGGTATTTTATGATACTCATTAATGATTACTCTAGGATGACATGGGTTACATTTTTGAAAGAGAAATTAGAAGATTTCAGTAGGTGTAAGATTTTCAAATCCATGGTTGAAAATGAAATGAATTCTAGAATCAAGTGCTTATGTCTGATAGAGGTGGTGAGTTCACATCAAGTGAGTTTGAGGAATATTGTGAACATGGAATTAATAAAGAGGTACTTTTCTGTTGCAAGAACTCCTCAACAAAATGGAGTAGTGGAAACAAAGAATAGAACTGTCCAGGAGATGGCAAGAACAATGTTGAGTGAAGCCAAGCTGCCTGATGTATATTGGAAAGAATCAATCCATACTACTGTCTATATTCTTAATAGAGGACAACTAAGAGTGAACAACACCAAGACACCTTATGAGCTATGGTATAGAAGACCAAGATATGTCAAGTATTTCAAAGTTTTTGGAAGCAAATGCTACATCAAAAGAGATGAAGAAGGTTTAGGAAAGTTTGACTTAAGATCTGATGAAGGAATCTTTCTTGGATACTCAATGTTATGGAGTAAAAAGTGTCCACATGTCTTTTTACCTCCTTGTTTAGCTCCTAGCTCCCCATGATTACATTATTCATGCTAAA
The DNA here is from genome assembly GCA_027924645.1 of Cunninghamia lanceolata. Lineage (NCBI taxonomy): Eukaryota > Viridiplantae > Streptophyta > Pinopsida > Cupressales > Cupressaceae > Cunninghamia > Cunninghamia lanceolata. The sequence continues at coordinate 6,353,249 of BSBN01000700.1, read as the reverse complement.
TGTTCATGCCGATGTAAAATTGCTCGACACCAATGTAAATTGGGAACAAGGAGCCCATATTTTAACTTATCCCAGACCCAAAAGGAGCTGAAAGACTTGGGTACCACCGCCCAAGTCCCTCATAATTGGTTGGGGCAAAATCAAGTTTATGTCAACCTGGGACCTTTCAAAAGGTTTCTCTTTGTCAACTATTTTGGTTTAATTTCACAATTGTTAGTGGGAAAGCATATATAAGTGTGTTTTTGGATTCATTTGTAACTAGGTTGAAAAGAGCTAACTTATGTTATCAAAGGAAAGCAAGAAAGAGCATTCATTGTGATTCTAGAGCATATTTGTGTGTTGTTATTTTGTTTTTTTCTAGGCATGAAACTATCATCTATCTACCTTAGGAGTTGAAAGATCTTTATTATTCTAAGGGATCATCACATAGGTGATATCATTATTGTTTATCATCATTTGGTTCATCATTATTATTTTATTTTCAGCCTTTGTGCCCATGAGGGCACGCACTCCCTATCAAACAATGGTGTTGGGAAGCTTGAATGCTATCCCAGGATTTGACTGAGGCAAGTCCCTAAACACCATAACCCCAAACCCCTTCTTATCTTCTTGTGTGTAGGTTACAGGAGCGAGATCCGAAGAATATGAAGATACAGGAAGACTGAGTGAAAATCAAGGTTTTAGGATCTGACAACAGTTATGGAATATTCCTCTAACCAGGACTTGGGCAATGGCACCCTAGTCTTTCTGCCCTTTCTAACTCCAAATTTGGCATTAGGGCAGCATCTACAATATCTTTCTAGTTGACTATTTCAGCATATTCTTCCAACCAAGACTTGGGCAGTCCCAAAATAGTCCTTTGACACCTTTTCTTCCAAGAGACAAGTGTTATCATCTTCTTGATTATCCTTGTGCAATTGGTTTCTAGATTTCTATTGTATTTTCTCTATTATAAGATGATCATTGTTAAACTAGTGTTTCATGCATTGTTAACTTACGGTTTTATAGAAAGGCTAAATTAAATTTGATTCCTCTATATATCATACCTAAGTACAAGACTTGTAGTTAAATCCACCTTCATTTAATAGTGATTTGGCTCATACTCATCCTTGAATGTTATATTGAAAAGGGTTTGATCTAGTGTGCATCCTAGTTGTCATCATTCACCTTTTTCATAACTTAACACTCAACTAGAAGCAAAGCTTACAAATGCTACAATAAAAGACTAAGGAAGATAGTTGAGAGTGCAAATGTTAGGGTTGATGAAGCGTCACATCAAATAACATATGAGCAAGAAGAATTCTAGTCAAATGAACCTGCTTACATAAAAGAAGAAGAAGTTGAAGAAAAGGAAGAAACACAAGAGAAGGTCACCAAGACTCCTGCCAAGTATGTTTAGAAGAATCACTCAGAAGATCAGATAATTGGAGATAACAATGAAGGAGTGTAGACTAGAAGAAGATTTGCAAGGACAAATGAATAGGTAAACTTGTCTTTGTTATCTAAGATAGAGCCTAAATTTTTTGTTGATGCTAGCAAGGATGAAGGATGGATACAAGAAATGGAAGAATAACTAAATCAGATAGAGAAAAATTAGACTTGGGAATTGGTGCCTAGGCTTGCAGACAAAAATGTGATAGTGACAAGATGGGTGTTCAGAAATAAATTGAATGAAGATGGAGAAGTGGTGATAAACAAAGCAAGGCTAGTTTGCAAAGGCTATTCATAAGTGGAAGGAATTGATTTTGAGGAGACATTTGCTCGGATGGCAAGAATGGAAGCAATCAAGATGTTTCTTGAATTTGTAGTTCACAAGGACTTCAAGGTATATCAAATTGATGTCAAATCTACTTTCTTGAATGGGGACTTAGAAGAAGAATTTTACATAGAGCAGTCTGATGGATTTCAACTATTAGAAGACCCAAACATGGTATGCAGGCTTAAGAAGGCTTTATATGGTCTCAAACAAGCCCCTAGGGCTTGGTATACAACGTTGGACAAGTACTTACTCTAGTAGGGCTTCAAGAAAGGTACCACAGATAGCAATCTTTATATCAAAATTGAGGATGGACAAATTCTAATAGTGGTTGTATATGTTTATGATATAATATTTGATGGGAATGATGAGATATTTAAGAAGTTTGCAGAAGAGATGTAGAAAGAATTTAAAATGTCTATGATATGTGAGTTATCATTCTTTCTTGGACTCCAAATTGCTCAATCAGATGATGGTATTTTTATCTCTCAAGCAAAATATGCCAAGGAGATGTTGAAGAAGTTTGGTATGGAAGATTACAAACCAGTGAGTACTCCTATGGCAACAGGTTGTCATTTGAGAAAAGATGATGAGTCACCTTAGGATGATCAGACTCTGTATAGGTTTATGATTGGGGGCCTACTATACTTAATAGCATCAAGGTCTAACATTATGCAAGTTGTTTGCATGGTTGCAGGATTTCAAGCTAATCCAAAAGAAACACATGTGAAGATACTCAAAATGATTTTTATATATTTGAAGAGCACTCTAGATTATGGATTATGATATCAAAAAGGTAATGACTTTTCTTTGAATGCATATATTGATGCAAATTGGGCTGGTAGTGTTGATGATAGATGAAGTACTAGTGGTGGAGCTTTCTTTTTGGGAGACAGATTGGTCTCATGGTTTAGTAAGAAGCAGGATTCAATGTTCTTATCAACAATAGAAGTAGAGTATATAGCTACAACATCCTATTGCACTCAAGTTTTGTGGATGAAGCAAACATCAAAGCATATCAAGGTAATGTATGATGAGCCCATTCCTATTCTATGTGACAACACAAGTGCCATCAACATTTCAAAGAATCTAGTGATGCATTCTAGAACCAAGCACATATCTATCATGTATCACTTTTCAAGAGAGAAGGTTGCAAATCAATAGGTAAAATTGGAATACATACCTACAAAGGATCAAGTTGCATACATCTTTACAAAGGCATTTTCTAAGGACACATTTGAATATCTCAAACAGAAGTTAGGTATATTGCTCCTCCTTCTAACTAGATGCACATAGAATGCATTTGTCTAGGGGGAGCAATTCAAGATACATTTTTATCCCTGGATTGATGGAGGCTACCTCTTAGGGGGGAGCAAGTAGAAAGAGACTAAGGGGAATGATAATGTTTGTGCAGACAGGGGGAGCTTATATGTTTTGTAGGAATATAGGAAGACCACTAGCCCTTTGCCCTTGATGTCAAAGGGGGAGAAAGTTTGCATATCAGGTTAGTGTTGCCATCAATGCCAAAGGGGGAGATTGTTGCATATGTTGTCATTGATGTCAGCAGAGTTGTGGTGGATGATGTCAACAGAGTGGTAATCAGAGATGAAAGAGTAAGTAGTTTAGAAGAGAAAACAAAGGAGTGATGATCATAGGTGTTGTGAGGTAAATAATATGGTGGTGAAAGTCATGAGCATATTGTTTGATCAGTATCATCTGTAGACAGTTGTACAATATCTATTGAAGTTCATGGACAGGTGAAAGTTTTCAGGTTAAAGAATGTGCTAACATGAAGATTATTGTCTTTTATGAAAAGAGATGTGATTGTTGTCTATGGTTAGGAAGTTGCACTAAAAGAAGCTCAAGAGAATGCTCTGCATTCCTATGCATTTGGAGATATGGCCTTGCAGTTTGGAGGTTAGAAAGAGATAGATGTGCAGTATGCATGATCCTAATTTCAGAGCATAAAAGTTACCGCAGAGGATTCTAGAGCTAGCAGAGTGAAGACATTGGTACAATGGTGTTGCAATAAAAAAGAGTCAGAGGAATGCTCTACATTTTTCCACATTGGAAGATGTGATCTTGTGGCTTGGAGGATAGTCAGATATAGACAAGAGGTATGATATATTCAAGTTTCAAATGATACAAAGTACCACAGATGTTCTCTAGTGTCAACAAAAGTAAGGACAAATCTTGTTGCTGACTAGGGTTGTCAGAAGGAGAATGTGAAAGCCACCGCATTTCACCACAATACAATATCTGGCTTTGCTATTTGGAAAATATATTCAAATTTTCTGTAGGTTTTCTCATTTCAAGTTTCAAGTGTTGAGGAGTATCACAAGTCTATTTTTCAATGTTCTATTTCAAGACTGTGTATTCAAAGTTTGCAAGAGATGTTGGGTTCAGTGTCTATTAGTTTGCATTAGAAAGAAGATGCATAATTCAGAGAAAGGAATGTATGAGAATGTTCTTGCAAGTCATATAATGTTTGTGAAGTGATCCGCATGATGTTATTTGGTCTCTTTAGTACCGCTTTAGGTCTAGAGCTAATGCGTGATAGGTTAAGTGTTTGTTGGGCTAACTTTGTATGCTTTGGTGATTACACTGTGTGTTTGGAAGTGTGCTCTGGCATGGAGATGTGTGATAAGTAAAAATAGATCCTGGTTATCACTTGGTTTGAACCGCATTGGACTTCTACATTACCGCTGATGACTTTGGGAGGTAACTTGTTGTGGTTGTTGCATGTTTCATGTTACACGTCTCATCTTGGTTGACATAGGAGAAAGTTTTGAAGAGTTGCGGAGGATATAAATTAAAGATGAAGTTTTTTGCAAAATGTATGAGTGTGAGAGAGTGTGCGAGGATGTATGTGCGAGGATGTATGTGCGAGTATGTTTGTGTCTAGAAGTGTGTTGTAGATAGTAGACTTTGTTGAGTAGAGGTGTTGAAGATATGTCATTGTGAAGGGTGTTGATGCTATAGAGGTAATTTATTAGAAGATTTTGTCAAGTGTTTTGTTTAGAGGTTGTAGTCTCTTCTTGTACAAGTGTTTTAGCACTTTAGGGAGTTGTAGCTACCTTTGGTTGAAGCCATGAAAACTGTGTATTAGGGAGTTGTAGCTTCCTTTGGGTTGTAGCTCATAAAACTTGATGTAAATCTATTTTTATTTGTGTGGCTGGATTTGGATAGTAGATCCAAGCAACTTGCTCACTGTAGTTTTTCCCTTCTATGATTTTCCACGTAAGTTTGGTGTTATGGTTGTGTGGTTGTGTTTTGAATTACTTCATTATATGTTTATCTATTTTAAGGTAGTAGAAAGTTTTTGAAGATAAAGTTGAATTGGATTAATTTGTGGGATATATTGATTCACCCCCCCTCTCATTTTATTAGAGTGTTCTAACATTTCCAAATTCTTTTGATTTGATGAATCTTTCCTTGGACCTAATTTAGAAAGGGCAGATGGAGGCTTTAAAAATCATGTAGATAAATGAAGTGACATAGTTATGTGATGTATGTAAGGTTTATGCATAATCAAATTCTAAATGCATGTTCTTTAAAATATGAATAATTTGCATAGAATATGATCAAGAATTGAATACACATATGTGCATATGTGAGTGGTAGGATTTCTTTTTTTTCTATACAAGCGAAGAGAATGTGCCTTGAAGTTGGGAACAATTCAATGGATATAAATCAATTCAATGTCATAAGACAATACATAATATGATAATTCCCTATAATTTACATTGATCTACGGTTTCAAACTTTTTTTTATACATGAGTCTTGTGTATAGTTGGTGTAGAACACGTGACAAAGAAAAATCATGGGTGGATGATAATTTAGTGGCAAAGTGGGGTATGTTCTAGAGAATAATAAAATACATGTCGAATATGGTGGTTATTAGTAAGAAGTAGTAAATGGTGGAATGAAGAGTGGAGATGTACAGTCATTAGAAGAGAGGGAGATGGGATGACATGAATGATAGGGAAAGACAAGATAATTTAAGCAAGTCCAAGAGTGTATGAAGGAATAAATGTGTAGGATGTGAAGTTCTAAAGGGATATAAATGAAGATATAAAGGGATATACATTATTTAGGTTTAGGTTTTTTAGTTTTGTATATAGCTTTTACACAAAGTGTGAGACAAGCAAAACATAAAAACAACCTATACTACTCAGGTGGGAGTGTTTGGCTTATGAGCTCACTAATATACTAATCTTGTTCATAAATAGTGTTAGCCCAATGTTTCAAAGCACTAACTACGGAGGATTGGGACCGCACCTGTAGCCCACTATCCTATCTCTAAGATTGTACATGGTGAGTCACTTTTCAGGGATAACTGCTTACTGGTGCATTTTAGGTTATAAATAGTTGATGGATTCCTAATCTAGGTTTAATCAAGGATCAACTAGGGGAGTCCTTGATATACCTTGCAGTATGTGAGGCCCAAATCTATGATACAAGGGTGATGTATGAGGCCCGGGTATTGGTGAGATGAAACCACCTCACTTCACGATGCACTTAAAATACACAACCACTTATCCAAAAGATTGACAACTCCTCCTTGGAATTTATATAGCCCACCAAAACACAGACTTTGGCTAGCACTTGATGATGAAATCCAAGTCGCTAAACTCCTAAAAAATAAAAAATAAAAAATCCACACCATTTCTGATTTCCAAGATCATCTTACGACGCAAGGAAAGAGCATACGCGGATATGGACTTGAGAAACATGTAAACACATAAATAAATTAAATAAAAAATAATTAATATAATAAAAATTAATTAATTAATTATTAATGAAAAATTAGAATATAAATTAATAAAAATAAATTTTATAATTATTTAAAAAAAACCTCCTCTTTGCTATCATTTCCAACTTTTCTTTTTGTTGTCCTTTTCACCAAGTACAATTTTTTTACTATTGGAAACGGAGGATGGATAAAAAAAATTATATAATAATGGTTTCAGGTGAAACCTTTTTGTCCAATAAGGTTTTTCCCTAAACTAATTTGCCCCTAGAAAGTTACTGGGTGGAAACATATCGACCAAAAGCTTTTTGGGCGAAAATGTCTATGTGACATCCCATGTGGTAGTCCAACTCCTCCCCCCCCCCTTCCAACAATTTTTAAAAAATTTCAACTTCTACTACAAATTTCTTCAATCAAAATATATATTTATAAAATTCATCAAATACCCTTTTGTAACTTGCTTAGAGTGTAGATTCTAGATTTTTTTTCATATTTTGATTAAATGTTATTGTATATATTTTTTAAATTTATTGTAAGTTATTCTAATCAAACATGAAGTTGATTAGAAATTAAAAATAACTAGGTAAAATATATTTAAATTTTTTGAAAAATATACGACGCACTAGAGAGAATCTTTTCCAAGAGGGCATTTTTTTAAATAAAAAATTCAAAAGTTGGCATCCTATGAAAACAATAACATTCTGACTAAATTTTACTATAAAAAAATTAAAAAATAGTTATTCATCAAAAAAAAAAATTCCATGCACTAGATATTTGAGTTATCTAATTGGGAAAAAATTAAAGAAAACAAGTGAATTTTGCTATATTTTTCTTGACATCCCATCGACGTCATCTTTTTCAAAAAAAAAAATCAGCCACTAAAATTTATCTATTAATTTCATTAAAAAATATCCAACTAATTTTGAAAAAATAAAAAAAATTACAAGCATAAACTACATTAAAATTTCTACGTTTCATTAGTTTATATCATTTTAAAATTTAAAACATACATATGACTTTTTCATCATTTAAGTTGGAAAAATATATTTGTGTTGGTCATTTTCTTTATAAAAGTGTGACACTGTTTTGAACTTTTACTCGGTAAACCCAACCTTGTGTTTGTTGGCCACTAGATTTTGAATTTCAACAATGTGTCTATAGAGTTATAGGAGAATGATTTTGTCACTTGGATACCTTGGGAGCTTGTAGGGTACCTTGTGGAAGCCACCAACCCTGATGTAGGAAAATGTATTAAACTGGATAAACCAACTGCCCTAATTCACTAATTCACTTGTTGCCACAAATGATAGTCTTTATGCACAATCATTTTCGAGAACCCTGATTATTGCATAAACAAATGTATCAATTACAATGCAGTCATTCTTTTGTCTCTCCTTGAGCTCTAACTATGGGTAGTGATTAAATAATTTTGCTTCTCCCAACTGAAGTGTGCCAACCTTTGTCAAGCCTAGGAAATCAGTCTGGCGGGCTAGAAGATACACCAAGTAGGAGGTCATGTGGAATGTTCTCGATTTTAATACATCTACCAGCTATTCATGTAGTTTCTCACTAATAATGGTCCCCCAATCTATCATCTTCCCCTCCATCATCTTCAAGTAAAAGTAGCACATATAGGGGTAGATGTCCTTGGCACTAGGGTACCCAAACACAATTCTTAGAAGAGTGATAGCATCTTTGGCATCTTCCTTGAATCATGTGTTGAACCCTAGTCATCTTGATTACAGGCTTCCTCTGTAGTAGGAGAAAGTTCTTGTTGATGAAGTCAGTAGGTATACACTCTTTATTAAATAGTTGTGTTAGTTATCAACTTGATTTACTATTGTTTATATATATGCTCTCAGTTTGAGTTGTGTTTAATATTGGCTTGAAATGGGTGCAAGAAAACACATGCTAAGCTACAATGATGAAAAACAAATCAAAGGGCTCTTCACTCTACAAGTGACCTTGTTGTCTTTCAAAATCAAGGAGCTCATGCATATTTTGGAAGATGTGTTGGAGAGGAAGAGATTGTGTACAAGTGTGATGAAGATCTTTGAGGAAGAAATATTGCATAATATCAACACAAATTACATGTATAAAAGATTTATGGTGGTCCAATCTACTCTAATATTTACACCAGCCTTATGTCCTAACAACTATTGGGTAAACGAAAGTTCTAACTTCTTTAAACCACTATGGACATTGTTTATTCTATGATTTCTAGTTCCCCTCTTATTTGTATATAGAATTCTTAGTTGGTTCTCCTATGCCATATGAAACTTAGAAGCTTAACACTTATTATGAAGTTCCTTCAATACTCTCAATCCTATCTCCATTTTCAAGTCAAAACATCATTTAAGGTAATAATTATTATTTTCAAAGGCCCTATAAATATTCTACCTCTCTCTGTTGTGGTATGGTCATGTAGGAAGTGAGCAACCACCATCAAAGAATGAGAGGTAATATGGGTTAACTCGCATGGCAAGATCTTGCCATTGGGCTTTGTTTATCTATTTCAGGATGTAACAAGCTTTCATTTTGAGTAATATGTGTCTATATTACAAATAGCATAGAGTTCCCTTGACTGTATGGTTATTTAAGGAAGGTCTTCACAGGGACCTTTTATAGGGCACTCTTCATGTTGTTCATATTTACTAGGATCTCTGCTAGGTAATTTTTTCTGTGAAGTCATTGCCACAACTCTACACTTAATTCTCTTTAAAGCAGTTTATCTTGTATTTTTTAATTGGTTAATTGAGGTACTTTCTTAGACAACAACACAACCATGTTTTAGGTTTTTTAAATTTCCTATGGACTTGAAGCTAGAAAACTCAATTTTGACCTTTCTTGGTTGAGATTCATGCTCCTCCCCTCCCAAATCATCCATTGTAGAGGAGGAAAATGTAACATAAATCACTTATCAAGTATTTACCTAATCAATGAACATGTTTCTCAATCAATAACTCTTCAATATATGCAAATTTGATCATTTCAAAGTGATTTGGTTCCTCTTTAACAAGGCTTATTTACTCTTAGACGTTTCAATTTTTGTATTAAACAATGTGGCAATTCTTTCTTATTCTCTTCTTAAGTAGTTTTTCAAGGAGAACTAAGCTCCCCCCATCATGGCAATACTGACTTTTAGCTCACTAGATAATTTTAAGCCTTTAGAAAGGCCAAGTCTCAAGAACACTATTGGTGTTTTCCACTTATTAGAAAGTCTCAAACATGTTAACATTCGATGATCAAGAACATTCTCATCCTTCTTGGATTTCTCTAACTAGCACTATCAAAGTTTGAGTTTATGGAAGAGTGGGGGGATGGCAATCCAAGTAAGTTTAGAAGGGACCTTAAAAATAAGGAGCCTACAAGAAAACCCATTGTTTGTGAAATGTGTGGAAAAGCACCCCCTCTTGTAAGAAAAATAGTGAAATGAATCTAAACTTATACAATGGATAAAATTGTATCCCAAATGGTGTTAATTGTAAGACCAACTAGTGATAGGTAGACTTTGACTTCATCCTCTGCCAAATGTCTTAATAAGAAAGTTGTATCAAATTCAAATATAGAAAAGAACTAATCACAGTAACCTTACTTGAGATGTAGAAAATCATTACAACAAGAAGTAGATTCAAAGATATTAGCATAAGCATTCCATTTCCTATTTAATTTTGTGCCTATTTTTATGGAAGTGTCTTAATGACAAGTGACATATTCCTATGTTTAAGCTTCGCTCACAACTAGATTCCTATTCATACTCATGTTAAGCAATACCTGTTGAAATAATTGAAGAAGCCCCCTCCATGGGACCACAGCCTTAATGATGGAAGTGCTAGTCTACACATCTTCCACGTTTTATGAACGAAGCATAATTGGCTTTGGTGGGTATTAGATGTGAACATATTAAACAGGACATCCCCTTTCAAATCAAAAGTCACGCATAGGCATTTACAAAGTTTCTTTTATAGAGTTTTAAGTTTGTTGAGAAGCCACAATTAGCGGATTGAATCTGCAGCTTCGAACAATGGCAGTCAATCTCTATTATGATGGTTGCCTCAGTGCATTGATAAGCATTCTCAGAAAACTGTTTGGATTTCCTGAACCACTAAAAGAGGAGACTATCAAAGGCTTTGTTGTTCTCCAAAAGAAAAATTTCTTAGATTTGAACGATTTCCCGGCAGGTGTGGTGGACAGCTTCATGGAGCTGCTCGGAAAAAGAGTCTCCCTACAGCTTATCAGCACCACTTCTATGGATCCAGGTTATACCCTATTCTTCTCCTTGTTTCTTTCATCTTCTAATTTGATTAGTGACAAGTTAGTAATTCTGTTTAAACTAAATGTGACAGGCAATGGAAGTCTAAAACTTGGTGAGGCAGCATGTATAAAGAAATGGATATCTACTGGGGAAAGCATCGTGAGTGGGGAGAGCAAGTACCAAGTTGATTTCAAGTGGGACTTAAGCTCTGGGACTCCTGGAGCCTTCCTTATAAGAAATTCACATCACCACGAGTTTTTTCTCAAGTCTTTGACAGTTGAAATTCCTGAACAAGGCAATGTTCATTTCGTCTGCAACTCTTGGGTTTATCCTGTTAATAAATACAAGACAGATCGAATATTCTTCTCAAATAAGGTATGCCCTAATTTTGTGTTTTTTTACTTTAGTCTTCAAATGATAATACTGATAAACACAGCATTTCTGGTTCATTGATGAAGAAGGCAAAGAAAAACGGTCAATTATCTGTTTATTTATTAGAATAGTATCATATTTGAAAATCTAAATTAGAAACCTTAAAAGAAGGTTGAATTTGTAGGATTGGTCAGTTTCACAAAAAAAAAATATAAAGAAATATAAACTTTCCCTCGTGTTCATATAGGCCGATTTAATAGAATGCATACAAATAAGTAAACAATTAGTCTATACTAACAATAAGTTGTTGGATTGGATGAGATTAGCTACATAGACATTTATGACAATAAATGAGGGGAACAAGAAGACTTTGTTTTATGATTAAAGAATGAGATAATCAATGAAGATCCTGAATGTGTTAAGATGTTTTGAGCTTGGGAAATGTCACCTTTCTGTTTGATATTAATTTCTGATTGTTTGATCTCTGTTCTATTGGAGGACTGATTTGTAGGTGGATTGTAAATTCGATCTCTGCAAGCAATTTTAATTTGGACAAGTTTTGGACTTTTGTGCTTATGTTCCCATGATTCACACTTCTATGCTCTCACCAAAAAATGTTGTTGTGCTTTTTAGTTTGCATGTGACAAGGATAATTACTTCCTTGTGTCAAACCATATAAGGAAGATGATTCATCAAATGGATCAATAATCAAAGATATCAAGCAAGACCTGAAATACATATTCTTTACTCTTTTTAGTGCACCAAATCCAAGTGTGTCGTTATGGATTGTTCTTTTAATGCTCTAGGATGAGAAAAGATCACTCGATTTTCAATGAGTAGAATGAATACAATAAATATCTTTTAAATACTAACAAATGACATCAATTTGTGAAAGCATGTAATTAAATGAGTTCTAGAGGAGAAGGTAAAGGGGGCAGCCAGCCAAAATTTGAATTAGAGTGGGCTAAGATTGTGGTTGGGAGGATGACCTTACAGCTACAAACCTAAGGTAGGATCAGTAGATAGATTAGATCATGACAAGCATAACCTATCTAGAGATCAATGTACGGATGAGCATGAAATTTAGACAGATAAGCCATATGTATGAAGACATGTATACATAGGAATAAGATAAAACCGGATCTTTTTTCCCAACAGGGTAAACACATAATTCGTTATCATAGATTTTTTTGCCATTTTCTTTTAGCAGTAGTGGAGAGAGTTAAAGATTATTTTTCGTAGATTACAGGATTGATAAAAAATATGTTTTAATTTGCAGACTTATCTCCCTTGTGAGACTCCTCCAGCTCTGCTAAAACTGAGGAATGAGGAGCTGGTAAGCCTGAGAGGAGATGGAACAGGGGAGAGAGAAGTGTGGGACAGAGTGTATGACTACGATTTGTACAATGATCTGGGAAACCCAGACAATGGTGAGGAACAGCGTCGTCAAGTGTTGGGAGGATCTAAAGACTTTCCCTACCCTCGGAGAGGCAGAACAGGCCGCCCCCCTACAAAGACAGGTTGGTTATAACTAGTGCTTACAATTTTGGTTTTAATACTGCAACTTAGAACTTGTATTCAACAACCATAGAATCATTCAATTATGTGGGTGTTATGATAGATCCAGCATCCGAAAGCAGACTGTCAGTCCTGTCTATACTAGAGTTAGACATCTTCGTGCCGAGAGATGAACGGTTCGGGCGTTTAAAACTGTCTGATTTTATAGCCTACGCCTTTAAGTCCGGGGGACAAATTCTACTGCGGCTGCCTGAACTCAAACCCTTTTTCCATTCCACCCCCACCGAGTTCGATTCCTTTGAAGACATTTTGAAACTCTACTCGGATGGGATAAAGCTACCCGGCAACCCAGATCTTGATGGCGCAAAGAATTGCATTGCTTTGGAGCTCATAAAACAGTTAGTTACAACAGATAGCGAAGGCCAAAAGCTTTTTGAGTTTCCTACTCCTCAAGTCATCGCCAGTATGTTTTCTTCATCCCTGCTCCTTCACAAATTACATCATATCTTATTAGTGCAGAGCCAAAATTAACTGGACGTGGTTGCAGGGGACAAATGGGCATGGAGGAAAGATGAGGAGTTTGCACGCCAGATGCTCTCTGGTGTAAATCCGGTTATTATACAGCGACTTCAGGTGACACTGCCTTTACACAAGTTACTGTTTACCTCATTTTATATTGCGACAAACTCTGAATATTGTTATAAATGATTGAAATTCAGAGTTTCCCCCCGAGAAGTGAATTAGATCCGGAGATATATGGGCCTCAGATGAGCTCTATTACAGTTTCAGACGTAGAAAAGAGCCTCGATGGCCTCACAGTGAAGCAGGTGAACAGTAGTTTCTTACCCAGATTTATTTTATTGCACAATGCAGACAAAAGGGGTTTATTAAATGGGTGTCGATGTAATATGTGTAGGCTCTTGCGAAAAACAAATTGTTCATTCTGAACCATCACGACGCAATCATCCCATACGTGAATCGAATAAACGCTCTACATTCTACCAAGATATATGCTACTCGCACCATTCTCTTCCTCAAACAGGACGGCACGTTGAAACCTGTTGCAATAGAGCTCAGTCTACCCGCTTCGCATGATCGGCCATACTACAGAAAAGTAGTGACTCCTGCAGAGAAAGACGTTGAAGGAGCACTCTGGCAGCTTGCAAAAACCTATGTTACAGTGAATGATTCAGGATACCATCAGCTAATCAGCCACTGGTGAATAGCTAACCAATCCCAGATACATAGTTTTAGTTTTACTAAATGGCATAATTATCTCATAGGGTGTTTGTTTTTCAGGCTAAGAACTCATGCAGTGACAGAGCCATTTATAATCGCAACAAACAGACAACTGAGTGCGATGCATCCCGTTCACAAGCTACTAAGCCCCCATTTCCGAGACACAATGAACATCAATGCCTTTGCTCGCCTAATTCTGATAAATGCAGGAGGCGTTCTTGAAAGTACAGTATTTCCTGGAAAATACGCCATGGAAATGTCTGCCGTGGTCTACAAGGACTGGAGGTTTGATGAAGAAGGATTACCTGCCGATCTCCTCAAAAGGTAAATATTAATAATACCCATCTATTTATTATTGTGGCTGACATTAGGTGTTGGAGTTTATTGACAGAAGGTGTGAAAAATACAGAGGCATGGCAGTAGAAGATAAAGAAGCGGAATATGGGCTAAGGCTTATGATCGAAGACTACCCTTATGCAGTGGACGGTCTAGAGATATGGTTCGCCATCGAATCATGGGTGAAGGACTATATATCATTCTACTACAAGAATGACGAGGCTGTAGCATCTGATACAGAGCTTCAAGCATGGTGGTATGAAATCAGAAACGTAGGGCACGGAGACAAGAAGGATGAGCCATGGTGGTACGAATTGCAAAGCGTGCAAGAGCTTGGAAAGGCCTTAACTACTATCATATGGGTCGCCTCAGCTCTACATGCTGCAGTTAATTTTGGTCAGTACCCTTACGCAGGGTACATGCCCAATCGTCCCACAGTGAGCAGAAGATTGATTCCTGAAGAGGGCTCCAAAGGGTTCATAGAGCTGAAGGAGAATCCCGATTTGTTCTTGCTGAGGACCATGTCAAACCAATGGCAGACAACGCTGGGAATAGCCCTGATTGAGATCCTCTCCAGGCATTCCACAGACGAGGTGTATTTGGGGCAGCGTGCATCTCCTGATTGGACTGATGATCAAAGTATGGTGGAGGCCTTTGAGCGTTTCGGGTCCCGCTTGAAACAGATCGAGAAAAACATTACCGAAAGAAATAAGGACCAAAGATTGAAGAACAGAGCAGGCCTTGCACAGGTTCCCTATACCTTGCTTTATCCCAACACATCTGACATGAGTGGCAAAGGTGGACTCACAGGGAAGGGAATTCCTAACAGCGTCTCCATTTAATATGCATTGGGAGTGTGTATTAAAGTTGGTTTTTTTTTCTTAGAGAAGTTTTCCTATGGTAGGTATATCGGCGTTGTCTCAATCTTCGTCTCCTATTCTATATTATGAGTGTATTTTTAAGTGTTGTTTTTGTGTTGTTTTGGTGTGGAGTGGGTACGCTGAAGAGTTGTAGAAGTTCAATTGTTATGTCTTTAAGTGAATGATGATTTTCTTGTATCCCTAAGGCTCATGTCATTTTTTTACTCGAGTGTCATGAATTAATTTGCATAATCTTAATGGATTTCAAGATCCCTATGTTTTGCTTAGTTGCTGCTTCAAATGTGTGTGCTTCCTTTCTAGATTCTTGTCCATGCACTACACCTAGGTTCACTTGCATTTGATTAGTCGTCACCTATGCATATTAATAATAGTGAATATACTAATCGTATTTATAATATAATGTATATTATATAAATTATATAATAGTGATTAATGTTAATATATTGGATGATTTCATGTGAATTAATAATAAATATATAATAGTTAATAGAGATATAATATATAATCGTATTTTATTAAATATAAGATAGATAAATATAAGTTAACGAATCAAATATAACTGTATAATTACTTATTATTCATTTATAATTGTATGTAAATAATAGTATATATATAATACTAATTAAATTAACCTATAAGAAATCTAATAGCTTAATTGATCTTCCATGAGTCGTGTGTGTGTGAGAAGGGGAGGGGGGGGCTAAAGAGATAGAGAGGGAGTTAGAGAAACAATGAGATAAAGAAAGAGAGGTGATAGAGAGCTAGAGAGAGGTTAAAAAAAGATGGTAAGAAAGAAGGGGGGATAGAGACAGAGGGATAGAAAGAGATGAAGATAGAAGTGAAGAGAGATAGAGAGAAATGGATAGATAGAGAGGGAGACAAAGAGATAGAGAGAGATAGAGAGATAAAGATGAAGAGAAAGAGAAGATATATAGAGAGAGATCAAGAGTGAGAGAGAAAGGAAGAGATATGGTAAAGAGGAAATAGAGAAAGCAAGAGAGAAAGAGAAAAGGGGAGATAGAGAAACATATATACAAATAGGAAGAGAAATATGAACAGAAAGAGATATATATATAGATAAATAAAGAGGGAGCGATAAAGAAGAGACATGGTGAGAGAGAGAGAGAGTGTGTGTGTGTGTGTGTGTGTTAAACAAAGAGATATGAGTAGAATGAGGAGAGAAAGGGGGAATAGAGAAGGATAGAGAGAGAGAGAGAGAGAGAGAGAGAGAGAGAGAGAGAGAGAGAGAGAGAGAGAGAGAGAGAGGCACAAAGATAGAAAGAGAGAGAGATACAAAGAGATAAAGAGAGGGAGAGAGAGGGTAGATTGATAATTAAGTTTAGTCTCAATCTTTAGACATTATTTTAATCTATACTTGATCTGTAGTTTATCCATTTATTATGCTAAGTCAAATATGCAAATGTGGTTGATGTAGATTCAACTGCCTAACTTTTAAATTCAAAATTAATCTTGGGCTTATACTAACTCCTTTCCGATTAATCATTATTTTTCAATTTAAATGTGAAATATGTGAGAAACATTAATCCATTTGAATCATCACCAAACCCCCAAGTTTCTAATACTTTATCATTACATCATCATTTAGAGAGGATAATCCAAGCATCAAAATATTATCTAGCAACTAAGCATATATTGCAAGATTGTTTACCATGTCTCTGATTTTGTTTACACTATTAAATTGGTTCAAGGGTTTTGACCAAGAAGAAGACTCGTTGCTAGGAAAATACCCCAATATCTTTAGATAGGAGAGAGAGAGAGAGAGAGGGGTGGGGGGGTGTAAATCGAGAGAGAATTAGAAACTAATTTAAAATAGGGAGAGAGAGAGAGAGATTTAAAATCTGGCTTCCATAGATGCCAAATTATTCATCATAGGATACCATGTTTTTCTTTTGAAGCCTATTTATCTAAAGGGGATCAATATGATCCTTTCTTTGTTCTCTAGAATTGGAGGTGTAGAAGTTACTTTACATCATTTGGGCATACCACTCAATTATGTTGTATCCACACAAAATTGAGATAGGAAGAGCTAGAACATTCACTAATTTATAAAGTTATTGTAAGTGGATGAACAACTAGTACATGCAATATGAAGGACATGATCTAAGCCAACAACTCCACTCAACCAAAACAACATTGGTTAGGGATTGTTATAATGCTTGACATATCTAAAGCATTTTACAAGTGTGGTTCAAACTAACTCCTAAAGACTCTATGAAAGTTTAGATTCAACAAATAGATGATTGATTAGAAACAATGTTGTATTTGCACCCCCTCATTCTCCATCACAATAAATATCCAAAAGGGTAAACAGTTGTAGAGGCTTAAGGCAAGGAGATCCCCTCAGTTCCTAACTACTTATTATCATGGAAAAAACACTTCTCAGAAATATAGCTTTCCACTAAAAAGAAAGGAAAATCTATGGCCAACCAGCTATAAATGGAGGAACTAGATGTACATAGGTTATCATTTTCAGATTACATTATCTTCTATTCCACTCTTTTCCTTCCTGAAATAAACTAAATCAAAGCAATTCTTCATAGCTAACAATAGTCTTTAAGGAAAAATAGGAAATGTCCCAACCCACAAGAAAAAGACAATTCTTAATATCTAGTGATACAAAGAAGTGCGACTACCAATTAATTAACTAGGATTTCTGATACAATAGAAAGCAACAAATGGGTTAAGGGAAAATAACTAACACATCACTCATGGGTATGTGTAGGATCATCGCGGGCCAAACAGTGGCAATAGGAAAAAAATTGCGTTTTTACTTAGCCAAATTCGCGACTTGGCAAAGTTTGACTTTGAAACGGATATCCATTATCAAAACAGATATCCGTTTTCTTTTTCTCTATTGTTTTCATTGTTTTTTATTTTAGCATTTTAGCATTTTTAGCATTTTACTATTTAGGCATTTTAGCTATAAAATACAATCTAAATTTTAGAAAGACTGTATCATATGAAAGGGGCAACCTTGTCATCTTTTGGAATGCATGATTTCTTTTAGTTCCAACCATTTTGGCATCATTTATTCTTGTGATTGAGAGTTCTCTCCACCCCTGATTGAACCATTACTTCTCCTAACTAATTCTCCTATCCTCTTGACTCTCAATCAATTCTTTAGTCCACTCCCAATAAGTCTTCTATAATCTCTCAATCAATTATTTAGTCCACTCCCAATTAGTCTTCTATAATCTCTCAATCAATTCTTTAGTCCACTCCCAACCAACCCCACCATTCATGTTGCTTCTTCTACTATTAATACATCTCTCGCCATTATTTTTAGGGGAGACTATCCATTTCTTCCATTTATGTCAAATTCTTGTTAATATCTCTTATTCCATTTTCCATTGATCCCAACACATCATGGATAGTGAGTCACCTCAAAAGAGTTAAGCCATATTTTCATTACAACCCCCACAATAATTATTATACTTTTACAGTCCTAACTTTGTGAGCCTTTTCCATTTCAATTTTAAGGATTTGAAGGTTCTTACACTCTCCATAAAATCTCCAAGTTCTCAAGGCATCCTTATTCTTCCCATTGTCATCAAGAGGATGTTCTAATTTCTACAAAGGAGGATACCAAAATGTTGGATCCTTGAGGACAAAAGCTAGCACAGGTGCCATAAAAAGATTCCTTGAAGCTTCGCATGTTCTTTACATTATTTTAAAAAGATTTCAGTAGTAATTAGAAAACTTAAATTTGCCTAAGAAAAGTAACAATTTGTTGCCTCTTGTTGCCTCTTCTTGGTTATTTTAAAAAACAACAAGGTGAAGTGACACATCCTTATGACCAGCATCAAGAAGAACAATAGGAAGTGTATTTGGATCTTGGAAAAGATCAAGAAACAGAGGAACATCCAGTTGATGAGAATAAAGAGCAAGATAAAGAACAATCGGATGACTGAGATAAAGAGCTCGATGTGGAACATTATATGACATAGAACCAACAAGATGAACATCAAGTTGAACAATGAAAAAGTGGTATTAGTTGCACCTATATAGAGAAGTGGTTTAGAGGTTGGTTAGGGGAATTATTTAGGGTTTAGAGGTTTAGGGTTGCTCGGGTTTAGGGGTTTAGGGTTTACAGTTTAAAGAGAGATAGAGAGAGGGGACTAAAAGAGTTTGGGAGAGATAGAGGAGACAAAGGGGAGAGATAGGGAGATAGAGAGTGAGAGACATGTCTAAATACATAGAGAGAGAGATTGAGAGGTAGAGGGATGTTAGAGATAGGGAGATAGAGGTTTAGGGTTGCTTGGGTTTAGGTGCATTATTTAGGGTTTAGGGTTTAGGGTCTTGGGGTTAGGGGTTAAGGTTTAAAGGTCTAGGGTTTAGGGTTTAGAGAGAGATAAAGGACCAATAGGGAGATATAGAGGAGTCCGAGGGGAGAGATAGGGAGATAAAGAGTGAGGGACATGGCAAGAGACATAGCGAGAGAGATTGAGAGGTAGAGGGACAAAGGTGATAGGGAGATAGGGGAGAGATAGGGAGATAGTGGTTTATGGTTACTTGGGTTTAGGGTTTAGGGGTTTGGGGTTTAGGGTTTCTCAGGTTTAGGGGTTAGGGGTTAGGGTTTAGGGGCATTATAATTTAGGGTTTAGGATTTATTGTTTAGGGGTTAGGGGTTAGGTTTAGAGGTTTAGGGTTTTGGATTTAGGGTTTATAGAGAGAGAGGAATGATAGGGAGATATAGAGGAGTCTGAGGGGAGGGATAGGGAGATAGAGAGTGAGGGACATGGCTAGAGACATAGGGAGAGAGATTGAGAGGTAGAGGGACACATGTGGTAGGGAGATAGGGGAGAGATAGGGAGATAGTGGTTTAGGGTTACTTCGGTTTAGGGTTTAGGGGTTTGGGGTTTAAGGTTTAGGGGTTTAGGGTTTCTCAGGTTTAGGGGTCAGGGGTTAGGGTTTAGGGGCATTATTTAGGGTTTAGGATTTAAATTGTTTAGGGGTTAGGGGTTAGGTTTAGAGGTTGAGGGTTTTGGATTTAGGGTTTATAGAGAGAGGAATTATAGGGAGATAGAGAGAGGAGATGGAGGAGAGAGATAAGGAGATAGAGAGTGAGGCACATGGCCAGGGACATAGGGAGAGAGATCAAGAGAGGTAGAGGGATGATAGAGATAGGGAGATAGGGGAGAGATAGGGAGATATAGGTTTAGAGTTGATTGGATTTAGGGTGTACCTAGGTTTAGGGTTTCTCAGTTTTGGAGATAGATAGATAGAAAGAGAGAGGAGACAAATAGGGAGAGATAGAGGTGACAAAGGGGAGAGATAGGGAGATAGAGAGTGAGTGATATGTCTAGAGAAATAGGGAGAAGGATTGAGAGGTAGAAGGACGATAGAGATAGGGAGATAAGGGAGAGATAGGAGATAGAGTTTAGGGTTGCTCATGTTTAGGGTTTAGGGGTTAAGGTTTAGAGTTTTAGGGTTTAGTGTTTAGAGAGAGAGGACCAATAGGGAGATATAGAGTGAGGGACATGGCTAAAGCATAGGGAGAGAGATTGAGAGGTAGAGGAATGATAGTGATGGGGAGATAGTGAGATAGGGAGATAGAGCTCGATAGAGGTTTAAGGTTTCTTGGGTTTAGTGTTTAGGATTTAGGGGTTTATGGTTTCTCAAGTTTAGGGTTTAGGGGTTAGGAAATAGGGGTTAGGGGTTAGGTTTAATCATGCATCCCAGTCATTCCCCTATCATTCCTATATATCCTATCTCTCCCCTCTATCTTTCCCTCTCCCTTATCGATGAAGCAAATGGAAACAAGAAAACTAGGACTCCCTTTCTCAAGTTTAGGGTTTAGGGCTCAGGGGAATTATTTAGGGTTTATGGTTTAGGGGTTAGGGTTTAGTATTTGGAAGAATTATTTAGGGTTACTTGGGTTTAGGGTTTAGGGGCATTATTTAGGGTTTACGGTTGCATGTCAAAAGTAGTCTCTCTCTCTAAATCCGTAAACCCTAAATAATGGCCCTAATCCCTAACCCCTAACTCGCATCTACCTCTCTCCTGTATCTACCTCTCTCCTGTATCTATTCAAAAGTACCTTTAAAATACTATGAGATACCTTAGTATAAGTAAATCATATAAAAATCAAATATATATATCATCATAATCCTATATAAATTTTGAGAGTATTTTATAGCTAAAATGCCTAAATATCATCATAATCCTTTATAAATTTGCTTGTATTTTATAGCTAAAATGCCTAAATATCATCATAATCCTTTATAAATTTGCTTGTATTTTATAGCTAAAATGCCTAAATACTTAAAATGTATGCAATGCTAAAATAATAAAATAAAAAAAATGAATACAATAAGGAAAAAGAAAACGGATATCCATTTTGGAGATCATAAAAAGCAAAAAAGACTGCGTTTTTGCAAACCCACGGCTTGCAAAAACACAGTCTCATCTTCAAAAAAATGGATATCAGAGCTGAGGAACGGATATCTGATCTAAAGAGGTACGATTTCATGCATTTTTTTTGTTTGTTTTGTATTTTCAAGCAATTTTTTTGGTTTTTATGCTAAGTGGGTATGTTTTATAATTTAATTAGGTAAAATGGATGCACAAAATGAAAACCCAAACCCTCCACCACCAAACCCTCCCCCTCCAACAGTAGAAGAGAATATTCAAAGAAATATTGATCATATAAGCAGGATCATAGAAATGTATCGCCGCCACCCTCGATTGTCTATAATGACATCGAATTTAGAGGGAATCATTAATCATATTCAAACCTTGTCCACCCAACACGAATCATTTCAGCAATGGCAAGAAGCCAAGAAGGCCAAATATGCTGACGGTTTGTCATATGAGGAAGTCAAAGATTTAGAGATTACAAAAACTATGTTGGCCCAACACTTTGTCAATCCTAAAATCGGATTGCATGTTGATGTCCGTAAGCCCAAATTTTCAATCAAATGGTGTATTCATGAGGGCATTAGTCAAAACTTTTGGGATTGTTGGTGGATGGTTTTTGATAAACCACCCAACAACAATTTAGATGTGCCTTTGTATCTCCTCCGTAAACTCTATGCAGAGTTCGTCATGGGTCAACATGTTAATTATTTTGATTTTAGAGAGTTTCAAGGAGTGGGCAGAGGAATGCCTCAAGATAGACTTGGGGCAATTAGACAAGTACAAGGTCCCTATATTCCCCCTCCTACTATCCCTTCTCCACCCCCAATGCAGCACCCAGATGTTGTTGCAAGTGCAACACAACAGGGCCTTAGTGCCATACACTCTTTGACCGAGCATTTGATTATACAGACATCTCAGTTTGCACAAGCACATGATGAAGGTGATGATATTGGATCACCTGGTACTACTAGACCGTCGTCGTCCAGACATATATGTGTGCCCCATCATTGCATTTCTTGCAATCATTTATGCTTGGGTCCTATTATGGAGAGTAGTGAGCCACTGTTGAACACATCAGAGTATGATCTCCATTCACGAGATGAGGCAATGGGGTCCAGAACTCAAGTTGAGGGGTCAGGGACAAGAGTAGAAGCTACCGGATCAGTAAACATTAGAGAAGGAGAAATGCATGAGCAATCTTTTGTGCAGGTAAAATTTAAAGTTAAATTTTATGATCTATTCCATTTGAATATATAAACAACTTTATTAGTACTAATGTATCTAAGTGGGATAACAGTTGATGACAGAGAAGGAGTTGACAGAAGTTCATCATGGAACTTTGTCTACCATCCAATTTGGCTTGGACTTGCCAGTATAATTTGTTGTACACATTAACTTTTTTTTTATGCATTTATTTATTTGTGAGTAATTATATATTAATTTATATCTTGATGTTAATTTTATTTTATAGCCAATCAAAAATGTGAATGATGTGGCATCTTTGCCAATAGTCTTTTCTCGAACTCCTGATCGACCCAAGGGACTATCATTTGCAGAACGGCTTTCTCAACGCCAACAAAGGGTGGAGGTAATTTGATTGAATTGTACTTTAATTGATAATTTAGAAAACTTAAATATTTGACTATAGTCATTTAGAGTCTTACATTCTTGTCCTTTTTAATTGATGCAGGAGGCCTCGATGGTGGTATGTGCTTGTTTTCTAGTAGATAAGTTTTTGTGTAGTGCATTTCCTATTTTAAATGTATGCATTTCCTATTTTGTTTAATAATTATATATTAATTTATTTCAATGTTACTTTGCTTTTATGTAGTCTGTTGAGAATGTGAGTGATGTGCCACCTTTGCCATCATGCTTCACTAGGACACCTGATCATCTTAAGAGAAAATCATTTGCAGAACGATTGTCCGAACAATAACATAGAGTCGAGGTAATTGAATTGAATTTTTCTAAATAATTGATAGTTTATCTAGCGGTCTTATAGTTGATTGTAGTGATTTAGATGTATGTTAATAAATGAAAGTTCTTAATTGTAGTAGATAAGAATCTATTTACTAACTTTAACTTGTGTTTTGACTTGTTAATGCAGGAAACTTCACCTCCATCAATTACTAGACATTTTGGTACAAAGAGGACACTTTTTCAGGATCCATCACAGATTGTGGATCCATCACAGATTGAGGGTCAAGTGGACTTGTAGTATTTGATGTAGCTATTTGGCATGTAGATTGTATATAGATTTTGAGACATGGCATATGCCACATTTTGTAAAAAATATTTTGAGTTGGCATATTTGCCAAATTTTTGTATATGTCTACCATTATGGACTAGATTTTAATGTATATACACCTTGATATACAATATAATTTAAATTCCTTATGTGCAAGTCATGATACTTCCCATGATGCCATACATTATGATGATAATTCTTTAGTCCATTGATGATATGTTTAGCATTGAGAATGGTTTTAGATCAAGAGAATGGTTTTAGATCAATAGAATCAATATGAAAAAATTCTTTATATATGCCCTAATCAAATAAGGTCATGATAAACCATTTCATCATGTATTTAGTCTTCATCTTGTCAAATTTTGTAAATATGTCAAAGTTGTCATATGAAAAATGTAAAAAAAATGCAAAAGTATGGAAGATGAATAGTCAAGTACTCAAGAGTCAGTTGGAGACTATTGGTTTCCCTCAAATCATGTATAAATATGCATAAACCTTCGTGGAAAAGGCATTGGAGATGTATTGAAAACATTTTGAAGATGAATTGAAGACATGTTTGAATGAAATTAATGTCAAGAAACTCTATGTCAAGGACACTGGGGGCACATTACAAACATAAAAAACTTACATCTTGGGGGGAGGTGCCAATAAGGCCAATAAGGATACTATTTCAGTTGGGTGTGTGTGTGTATGCAAATCCCATTTATGGCCGAGAAGCTCTCTATTTACTATTATTTACACATCAAAGTATGACTATCCTAAAACAACATCGTGTATATGCTCATAAAAGCCATCAAACTCTGAGAATAAACTCGTCATTAGATAAGGAGTGGAAGGCTAAAGTCACATTCCCAAAAAGCTCTTAAAATCACATGTCTCCTCTTATGAAAACTAGGGTCTTTGCCGATACATTGTTCTGTAAGAGCAAAGTCACTTAAGATTCTAAGAGCAAAAACCTTGCCAGGTGCCATATTTTTTGTTCTGCTCATCGTGGGGTCGAATGGACTGCGCCAACGCGTCGAGGTGGGGGGGTAAATGCTAGGGGAGGTCTCTATTCGTGCGCCAAGCGTCCCAGTCATTCCAGGCAAGAGGCTACTGGCAAAGTCCCTTAAGATCCCTGAGACCAAAAAACTACCAAACTTTGACCAGGCAGTTCTCAAAATTCATGACAGTTGGGAATGCTCTGTTTGGACCTACAGGTGCACGTGACATCCTTCCATAATAACCTCTCTCATTTTTGGTCAACTCCATTCTGTTCGACCGTGCCGAAATCAAACGCATTGTTGCAAAATGCTTCAATTTGATGTAGTGGAAAGGTACTAGGTGCGACATTTTTCATTCCATAGCTCATGCGGTCGAACGGACTACGCCAACGAGTCGGGGTGGGGGGGTAAATGCTAGGGGAGGTCTTGTTTCGTGTGCCAAGCGTCCCAGTCATTCCGAGCAAGAGGCTACCGGCAAAGTCCCTTAAGATCCCTGAGACCAAAAAACTGCCAAACTTTGACCGAGCAGTTCTCAAAATTCGTGATAGTTGGGAATGTTCTGTTTGGACCTACAGGTGCACGTGGCATCCTTCCACAATAACCTCTCTCATTTTTGGTCAACTCCATTTCGTTTGACCGTGTTGAAATCAAACGCATTGGCACAAAATGCTTCAATTTGATGCAGTAGAAAGGTGCTAGGTGCGACATTTTTCATTCCATAGCTCGTGGGGTCGAACGGACTCTGCCAACGCGTCGGGGTGGGCGGGTAAATGCTATTGGAGGTCTTGTTTCGTGCACCAAGTGTCCCAGTCATTCCGGGCAAGAGGCTACCGGCAAAGTCCCTTAAGATTCCTGAGACCAAAAAACTGCCAAACTTTGACCGGGCAGTTTTCAGAATTCATGATAGTTGGGAATGCTCTGTTTGGACCTACAGGTGCACGTGGCATCCTTCCACAATAACCTCTCTCATTTTTGGTCAACTCCATTCCGTTTGACCGTGTTGAAATCAAACGCATTGGCGCAAAATGCTTCAATTTGATGCAGTGGAAAGGTGCTAGGTGCGACATTTTTCATTCCATAGCTCGTGGGGTCAAACGGACTTTGCCAACACGTCGGGGTGGGCGGGAAAATGCTAGTGGAGGTCTCGTTTTGTGCTCCAAGCATCCCAGTCATTCTGGGCAAGAGGCTACCGGCAAAGTCCCTTAAGATCCCTGAGACCAAAAAATTGCCAAACTTTGACCGGGCAGTTCTCAGAATTCATGACAGTTGGGAATGCTCTGTTTGGACCTACAGGTGCACATGGCATCCTTCCACAATAACCTCTCTCATTTTTGGTCAACTCCATTCCGTTTGACCGTGTTGAAATCAAACGCATTGGCGCAAAATGCTTCAATTTGATGCAGTGGAAAGGTGCTAGGTGCGACATTTTTCATTCCATAGCTCGTGGGGTCGAACGGACTGTGCCAACGCATCGGGGTGGGTGGGTAAATGCTAGTGGAGGTCTTGTTTCGTGCGCCAAGCGTCCTAGTTGTTCCGAGCTGTAAGCTACCGGCAAAGTCAAAAGTTGCTAGGATTGAAATTTTGCATTCCACAGGTCCTGGGGCTGAACGGTTTGTGCCAACACGTCGGGGTGGGCGAGTAAATGCTAGGGGAGGTCTCGTTTTGTGTGCAAAGCATCCCAGTCCTTCCGAGCTATAAGCTACCGGCAAAGTGACACACTTTGCCGGTAGCTTATAGCTCGGAAGGACTGGGATGCTTTGCACACAAAACGAGAACACACTTTGCCGGTAGCTTATAGCTCGGAAGGACTGGGATGCTTTGCACACAAAACGAGACCTCCCCTAGCATTTACTCGCCCACCCCGATGTGTTGGTGCAAACCGTTCGGCCCCAAGACCTGTGGAATGCAAAATTTCAATCCTAACAACTTTTGACTTTGTCGGTAGCTTACAGCTCAGAACGACTGGGACGCTTGGCACACGAAACAAGACCTCCACTAGCATTTATCCGCCCACCCCGATGCGTTGGCGCAAACCATTTGGCCCCAGGACCTGTAGAATGCAAAATTTCAATCCTAGCAACTTTTGACTTTGCCGGTAGCTTACAGCTCGGAACGACTGGGATGCTTTGCACACAAAACGAGACCTCCCCTAGCATTTACTTGCCCACCCCAATGTGTTGGCGCAAACCGTTCGGCCCCAGGACCTGTGGAATGCAAAATTTCAATCCTAGCAACTTTTGACTTTGCCGGTAGCTTACAGCTCGGAACGACTGGGACGCTTGGCGCACAAAACAAGACCTCCACTAGCATTTACCCGCCCACCCCGATGCGTTGGCACAAACCGTTCAGCCCCAAGACCTATGGAATGTAAAATTTCAATCCTAGCAACTTTTGACTTTGACGGTAGCTTACAGCTTGGAACGACTGGGATACTTTGCACACAAAACAAGACCTCCCCTAGCATTTACTCACCTACCCCGACGTGTTGGAGTAAACCGTTCAGCCCCAAGACCTGTGGAATGCAAAATTTCAATCCTAGCAACTTTTGACTTTGTCGGTAGCTTACAGCTCGGAACGACTGGGATGCTTTGCACACAAAACAAGACCTCCCCTAGCATTTACTCGCCCACCCCGACGTGTTGGAGCAAACCGTTTAGCCCCACGAGCTATGGAATGAAAAATGTCGCACCTAGCACCTTTCCATTGCATCAAATTGAAGCATTTTGCGCCAATGCGTTTGATTTCAACATGGTCAAATGGAATGGAGTTGACCAAAAACAAGAGAGGTTATTGTGGAAGGATGCCACGTGCACCTGTAGGTCTAAGCAGAGTATTCCCAACTGTCATGAATTCCAAGAACTGCCTGGTCAAAGTTTGGCAATTTTTTGGTCTCAGGGATCTTAAGGGACTTTGCCGGTAGCCTCTTGCCCGGAATGACTGGGATGCTTGGCGCACGAAACGAGACCTCCACTAGCATTTACCCGCCCACCCCGACGCGTTGGCAGAGTCCGTTCGACCCCACGAGCTATGGAATGAAAAATGTCGCACCTAGCACCTTTCCACTGCATCAAATTGAAGCATTTTGCGCCAATGCGTTTGATTTCAACACGGTCAAACGGAATGGAGTTGACCAAAAACGAGAGAGGTTATTGTGGAAGGATGCCACGTGCACCTGTAGGTCCAAATAGAACATTTCCAACTGTCACGAATTCTGAGAACTACCCGGTCAAAGTTTGGCAGTTTTTTGGTCTCAGGGATCTTAAGGGACTTTGCTAGTAGCCTCTTGCCCAGAATGACTGGGACACTTGGCGCACAAAACAAGACCTCCCCTAGCATTTACCCCCCACCCCGACGCGTTGGCGCAGTCCATTCGACCGCACGAGCTATGGAATGAAAAATGTCGCACCTAGCACCTTTCCACTACATCAAATTGAAGCATTTTGCAACAATGCATTTGATTTCGGCACGGTCAAACGGAATGGAGTTGACCAAAAATGAGAGAGATTATTGTGGAAGGATGTCACGTGCACCTGTAGGTTCAAACAGAGCATTCCCAGCTGTCACGAATTTTGAGAACTGCCCGGTCAAAGTTTGGCAGTTTTTTGGTCTCAGGGATCTTAAGGGACTTTGCTGGTAGCCTCTTGCCTAGAATGACTGGGACGCTTGGTACACGAAACGAGACCTCCCCTAGCATTTACCCCCCCACCCCGATGCGTTGGCGCAGTCCGTTCGACTGCACGAGCTATGGAATGAAAAATGTCGCACCTAGCACCTTTCCACTACATCAAATTGAAGCATTTTGCGCCAATGCGTTTGTTTTTGGCACGGTCAAACGGAATGGATTTGACCAAAAATGAGAGAGGTTATTGTGGAAGGATGTCACGTGCACCTGTAGGTCCAATCAGAGCATTCCCAACTATCACAAATTTTGAGAACTACCCGGTCAAAGTTTGGCAGTTTTTTGGTCTCAGGGATCTTAAGGGACTTTGCTGGTAGCCTCTTGCCTGGAATGACTGGGATGCTTGGCGCACGAAACGAGACCTCCACTAGCATTTACCCGCCCACCCTAACGCGTTGGCGCAGTCCGTTAGACCCCACGAGCTATGGAATGAAAAATGTCACACCTAGCACCTTTCCACTACATCAAATTGAAGCATTTTGCAACAATGCGTTTGATTTCGGCACGGTCAAATGGAATGGAGTTGACCAAAAATGAGAGAGGTTATTGTGGAAGGATGTCACGTGCACCTGTAGGTCCAAACAAAACATTCCCAACTTTCACAAATTCCAAGAACTGCCCGGTCAAAGTTTGGCAATTTTTTGGTCTCAAGGATCTTAAGGGACTTTGCCGGTAGCCTCTTGCCCGGAATGACTGGGATGCTTGGTGCATGAAATGAGACCTCCCCTAGCATTTACCCCCCCACCCCGACGCGTTGGCGTAGTCCGTTCGACCCCACGATGAGCAGAACAAAAAATATTGTTCCAGTTGACACATTCTCAATCATTGACATGGATGATATCTCAGTACTATTCCTTTAGGCACAATATGAGCTTCCAATGGAAGGCGCAATTGTGAGGTTAAGATGATGAAAAGTGTGCCTCATTCACAGTCATGTTTTACTTGTCTTCAATGATGATTCCTTGATTCAACTTAATCCTTTGATAATACATTTTAACCTCCTTGTGAAAGCGCACTTTCAAGGTTGCTTGAGCAAGAGCTAGCGCCTCAACATTGAGGCGCACTTTTGGTGTTCTAGAAACATGAACTAGCACCTCAAATAGTAAGGCACTCATTCTAGGTTGTTTATTCAATAATTGGCACTAGTCACATATGGTGTAGAGAGGTAGATGTGCGCCCAAGTCATTATTTGATGCCTTCAATAACTATAAACTCCTTTGATGATGCATTTTATCCTTCCTATTCACTATCTAGCCTTAGGCGCACATTTTAGGTTGATCAATCATAATCTAGTGCCCTAAGTACCAAGGTGCACTTTTAGATTAGTTTGATAAAGGATTAGCGCCTTCATTTCTAGGCAGAAGTTTGGAGTTGAAATACATCAAAATAACAAGTTTCTTCATCACTTCAAACATATTTAACACTTTGAAGATCTCCAATGCATGATTGAATATCAAGAAACCAATGTATCATTTCATGAAGGTCTTAAGTGTTGTAAATATGCATCTTCTTATTTAATCATGTGTTGTAAATGAAGGAATGCAATGATTGCAATATGTGCACAAAACGAAATTTTTGATAAGGATTGAAAGGAAATGTTAAGAAAATGCAATTGGCGGGTGTAAATCCAAAGTGTGGAAGCATAGACAAGGCATGTGAATAGTTTGGCATGACACCTCAAAGAGATGCTATCTCATGGAATGCAATGATTGCAAGATATGCACAAAATGGATTTTTTGAAAAGGCTTTAGAAACTTTGAAACAAATACAATTGGAACGTTTAAAACCAAATTCCATAACCTGTGCAAGCATTCTCCCTACTTGTGCCAAATTAGGATCTTATATATATATGCACATAATGTCATGAAAATAATGTATAGTGTATATATCAAGCCATATAGGCATGTACAAATAAAACCATATGGGTATATACAATGATATACATCGATAACATACAAAAGTATGTTTACAAAGCCAAATACACATATGTAACAAAATGTCCCAAAATCAAATCTCCTATGGATTGCTATCAAATAATCTATGGCTCTTGCTAGGCCATGAAGATGGTAAACCAGTCAATGACTCATCTTCCATCGCTCATCGACTAGACCTCCTCGATAGAGATTTTTGAATTTCCACCTATTAATACAATCAAACAACGTGCACATTAATATAGAATTTAATATTCAAAATATATAACATGACATAAGTAATCAATCACTTACCACCAATTGGTGATCCCTTTTGATCATTTGTTGTCTCTCTTCTTCTATAGAGCTGGATGGGTAGGGGAGGTGACGTCCTGTGAGAAGCATGAACAAGCAGATTTAAAAGTAAACATGAATATCATAAATATGTACATTAAATGCTGTGCTTATTATAGGACTATTCTAGTACTATTTTAAGACTGTTGTAGGACTGTTGTAGTTAAAACTATCCTAGTAGACATGTATAGGACTGTTATAGGACTGTCATCTCATGGAATACAATGATGGCAAGATTACTATCAAGATTAGTATGAAAATTAATTATGACTGTTATAGGACTTTTATAAGAATGCAAAGTAAGGAAGCATAGGCAAGGCACATGAACTGTTTGGTGGAATACCTCAAAGAAATGAGAATTTTGTCAGATGTTGTAGTTGCAATTGCCATGTGACACATGTATGTAATATGTGAAAGCATAGACAAGGCACATGAACTATTTGGCAAAAGACATCAAATACATGTCACCTCATGGAATGCCTTATGTAGAAAAAGGTACAAATGTGCAGTATTAAGAAATACAAATGAGAACTAAAAATCATACCTTGAGTATAGTCAAAATAACCTACGATGCCATACAAAATAATTTACGATGCCATGCAAAATAATCTACGATGCCATCTAAACTAACTTTATTCGCTATCCTGTATAGTCAAAAGCATGCATTATAGTTATTAAAGTAACAAGATTTTTAATAAAACAATTCTAAAAAATAGAAAAAACAAGAACAAGTTAAGATAAAAAATCTCATACCTGTCCATCTGGAAGTTTAAATGCTAGTCAAGTGTACCTGAGGGGTCATCTCTTACCTTCAAAGTATCCAATATTGCTTCATGATCAGCATTACTAATTGTCCATAGTTCTTTTGATTTTGGTCTTCCACGATGCTTTGTAACTTGACATTTGTTGCTACAACTAGGTGAGAATACATCAATATGGTTTTATGCTTCTCAAAGTCTTCAAAGGCTAGGATGCCATTCTTTTTAACCATATATGTTCGTAACCAAGTCCCAGCAATAACAACTGATCCTGTAGGATATGTGAACCCATCATCATCTGTCATAGGTTGTGTTAGCTTTTGTTTTCCCTGTACACATCGTGCCAACCAATAGTTTGACCTCTCTTCATTTCCATGCGGTGCAACAACTGCATAAACATGACCTGGCTATACAAGGTCTGAAAGATGTTCATAGTCAAATGAGCTCTCCATCTCATTGACGGAAGATGATTGACCTTCATATAAAGGGACTAAATATTGTGGAATCCATGCATCTACCCACTCACTTGACTGATAATTGTTCCAATTACATTTAATACAACTCTGACAAAAACAAGCTAATTCTCGTGTCCAAATAGTCCATGTACTTGCATTTGAGCTTTGAAATGAATGCATCTTTGATGATTCACTGATTCTCTGACATTCCAATTTCTCTATCACTATCCCATCATCAACCAACCAAAAGAACCTGCGCACTTCAGAATCAAGAGCCACTCCTTGTGACAATGCATAGTTACACCACTTAACAATAGAATCTGCATCACTGAATGTAGCACCACCTCTAATCTTTAGTTGTTCTTTAAAAAGAGCTCTCTTCACGCATGCACCTGCTCCATCATGTTCACCTTTTCTGTGCCTGGCTTCAAAAAAATTCCAAATATGAGGTATACCCTTCTCTACATGCATTTTGCTCAACCAATAGAAATTACGAGCATTCTTGAATTGACCAGTGCAATTATCTGACCAAATGAGATGTTGATCTATTCTAATATCTTTTTCTTGTAAGAACCCATAAAATTGTTGAAAACAATATTGCACAAACTTTGCTGAATGAGATTGATCATCACTCATGTAAAAATGGTATTCTCTGACAATCTTCCTGTTCTCTTCTATACTCTCGGGGGCATGTCTGTATGTGATGTGAACAAAAATAGCAATCTGAATAGAATTGTAGTACTGGGATTGAACTTCGTTTTGGGGTTGCAATGCATAGTTTTCTGCAAAATCAACTACATAGACAATAGTTCCAATTGGGAAAGAGTCTTTACACATCCTGAACTGTTGATCTAACCATCGAGACCTGTGGCTATGTCTGACATACTTGTAGAAAAGATTTTTCTTAAAATCATCAATAAAATGAGCAATACTTACCTCTCTTACAATCAACTCACATCTAAAACCTTCACCTCCACTTTTCAAATTGTATTTCACTGTCTCATATCTTTTTTTCTCAACCATTCTCTTTCCAAAATCATGCTCATTGCCCTCATGAAAACATGATACAAACTTTGAT
The DNA here is from genome assembly GCA_027924645.1 of Cunninghamia lanceolata. Taxonomy (NCBI): domain Eukaryota; kingdom Viridiplantae; phylum Streptophyta; class Pinopsida; order Cupressales; family Cupressaceae; genus Cunninghamia; species Cunninghamia lanceolata. The sequence continues at coordinate 6,320,292 of BSBN01000700.1, read as the reverse complement.
AACCCACCACATTGTAAACACTTTTCATTTAAACAATCATTCTTGTAGAACATGCAACCATCATCTCTAATACATAGAAATAAATCTAATAAGTCCCTAGATGACTTTGGTAGTTGAATTGCACCACACTCCTGTAACATTTTGTTAGTGTGCAAAGTAGAACGAATATTGCATAATAATTCATGGTACATAGAAAATTCTACATGGTATTTGCAACAACATGTATTACGAACTTTAAGAGGAACACAATAAAATGGCTTAAGAGATTCAAATGCTCTTTGTGAGATTGTCATACCTGGGTGAGTTTCACAATATTGTTTGTACAATGTTGTTTGGCTACATTCCAAGTAATGTTTAAGATGTGGTGTGCGGTCTTTATCACCAATTCTTAACTTTACAACATCTTTTGCATTCGGTGATACCCTAGAGTTAGTGTGCCAAAATCATTCAATTTCTTCCTTTGTGCTATCAATTAGCTTCTTGTCAACTCGTGGAAGCCTACCACTGAAAGCCCAAGTATCATTGGCAACAGGACTATCTAGCCTTGATCTTAATGCTAGTGCTTTTGACAATGTTTTACGATTCAATCTTAAGTCAACACAAGTTTGCCCCATTAATCGAGCATTTCTTAATTGTTTGCTTACTATTGAGGTTGTTATTACTCTACGGGTAGCTCTTTTATCTTTCTCCTTGCTAGTCTTTCCAATAGAATTGAGTGCATTGAAAAGGCTTCTTACAATAATTTTATTCCGATCGGACACTTTGTTTAACCGAATCTTTAATTTCTTTAGTAAAGGTCTCATTTTGTACATCTTTAATAATTGCACAAAAAGTTGGCATTGTTCGGTTAATATTTTCTTCTCAAAGTATTCATTGAAGAGTTTTGTAGCCCACAACCGAACCATTCGTGATGACCTCTTGCCTTCAAGTTTTTCCATTATGTTCTCATCAATTTCAAGTAACCATTTTGGGGTTTTTGGGTGTTTTCCAATTTCATCACGGTTATTCTCTTCTTGACAAATGTCCTCTCTTCTTATGAAATTTGGAGATACATTGATTGTTCTTGTTTCATCCATGTTTTCAACCTCATCAATTTTATCAACAAATGGATTATGGAGTGCAATTTCAATATCATGATGTTCATATCCACTTTCTTCAAGTGCACGTCTTTGTTTTTCTTCTTCTTCTTTGTCCATGGTATTGCTATTATGAATAGGTGTTTCATAACATTTTTCAATATTTTCATTTGCAATATCATGGTGAATTTCATTCTTATCTAACATTTCATTATAATCAAAATTAACATCTTCAATTTGCATGTCATTAGATGGTAAAGAAGAAGATTCACCTTGATGAGCATCCGCCAAACCCACCCTTCCAATCCTTTTCCTTTCCCTATCTTTTTTCCTAATTGCTTCAATTTCCTCCAATGTAACTTTCCTCCTTTTTGCTTTACGATGACTGTTGCTCCCCATTAGGGGAACAAAAATATCACCCTTATGATTGTAACAAGAAAATTGTGTCTCCAAAAGTGCATAAAAATATTCCTTTCACTGTCATAGCCAGAAATCATGAGTATTTCAACAACAGAGGTTCTTTGGTTGCGGAAGTCGGGCCCAACAATATTCCTTTTGTCTTTTTTTTGCTTTTCCAAAACGGATATCCGTTTTGGAAAACCCAATTCTTTGCAACGGACATTTGCAACATCCATATGCCTACTACAAAATAGATATCCAGTTAATTATGTACATTTGGATTCTATACTAGGGATTCATTGTATTATTCAATAAACTTGTGAATTACCATCTAATTTCAATGTTTACACACTAATCCACCTAGGTATCAACTTAATAAAGCTCTGGATATAAGCCATTATTTGATTTTAGGCTATCATCAAATGAGGAGCTTCTAAAGGCAAAAAAGTTGTCCCAAAAGAAGACTCAATGTTATTCGTAAAGACATTAGATTGTTAAAATACAAATTCGAGGTTAGATATTCCTTGGGCTATTTTAGTATAGAGAAGCAAAATTGCAATATATGACTATCCTAGGAATTAGAATGGTTGATCATAGGATATTCATGGCATTTTGATATTAATGGATGGATTGATGGATGTTTAGGGAGTTTAAGTTTAAATGTAATGTATGAGAATTCTTATTTATGAAGGATCTAATATGTCTTATGTCTTATTTGCAGGCCATTCAAGAAAGAAATGAAAAGATACCAAGGACTATCATAACACCTATTATAATTAGGTGCATCAAAAGATTGTCATCCAGGACCTTACCAATATGGGAAGTTATCAAAACCATGTCATGTTTAAAATTAAAGGCTTTATCACCTCTTTGTCCCTATAGGCCTATTAGAACAATAGGTCACATTTTATTCATATACTAGGGTTGAGAATAAACACTAAGCATTTGTAGTTATGGCAAGTGTAAATGGAAATAGATCACAACTTTAGACAATCTATCCTCTCCTAGATTGCACTGACTGAGTGGAAATTAAAAATTCCCTATTAATGTCCTTTATATACTGAAGGTATGGGTGAGAAAGGTAAACTTTGTATGTTGTAGACAAGTGATGGAGAGCAACATAGCAAAAGCTTACAAACAAGGTGTAAAATACCCATTAACCCACCAATTGCTCAAATAGCTTTTAAAATATCCTTCCCAAGGTCCAAACGAGACCGAAATACACTCTTTCTTTACTATCGGCAAGACATTTCTAATGTCTCATCGAACTATGCTTCATATGTTCTTCCTTTCTCTATTGTCGGCCAGACTTATCATTATCGGTAACCTTCAAATTTGTTAGCCCGATGTGGGACCTCTCGTCGATGTGTAGAATCCATTGCTCAGGCTTATGCTGTCGGTGTGACTCCTCCGTTGTTCTCCAATATGTATAAGAGGACGGATCAAAGTAATTAGCATGCTCCCTTCAAAGTAAAGACATGAGAATAGAGCACTTGTGAGATGGTTATTGTAAAGGGACAAATCAATTAGAGACATGTAATTTCCTAGAGAATTTGGAATGCTTCCGCTCAGGCGATTGTAGGACAAACAAAGATGTTCTAACTTCCCCAGACCACCAAATTCTGCAAGTATACTCCCCTTCAAGTTGTTGTGTGAAATTCTTTTCCAGTGAAGTTGTGAGTAATTGTCAAGAGATTTGGGAATAGAACCCTCTAGTCCATTTCTTCTTAAGTCAAGTATCTTCAATGCTTTCAACTGGTCAAACCAAGGTGGAATCCTTCCCTTGAAAGAACTAAAAGAGAGATTTAAAGTGCATAACAAGGAGAGACCTCCTTTGGATGGAAAAAGGGTACCTTTTAATTCCAATTGAGGGAGAATTATGGCCACCACTCTATTGGTATGTTTCTTGTACCAAACACTGGTCTAGAAGCACACATTTTCTGAATTGGTAGAAGTCTAGTTGGAGAAATGTGGTCTCCTCGACTACTATTATTGTAGGATATGCATAAACGGGTTTGTTGAAAAGGCTTTAGAAATTTTCAAGCAAATGCAATTGGCAAGTGTAAAGCTAGATTCTGCAACCTTTGTCAGCATCCTCTCTACCTCTACCAAAATGGGAGCTTTGGAATAGGGTATGGACATTCATCAAAGCATAATGGAAATGGGATTTTTGTAGATATTCTAGTTGGAAATGCTCTGGTAGACATGTACGGAAAGTGTGGAAGCATAGACAAGACACATGAACTGTTTGAAAAAATGCCTCAAAGAAATGTGGTCTCATGGAATAAGATGATTGCAGGATATATACACACTTACTCCGATGTGAGATTCACCACCCTTGTCTATCGGTAAGACCAATACCCTCGATGAGACTTTTTACTTGCATTCTGACGTTATAAATCTCCCCGATGTGTTTACCGTCCATTAGTCATTGGTAAGACTTCTACATCAGTCAGACATTCTCTTCGATTTCTGATATCATATGTCACACTGAAACAATAAACACCGAACTACACCATCGGCCAGACCGCCTCTATCGGTGACACTTTTCTTCTCGCCTCCGAGAGTCCATCTCTTTCCGATGTTCCTTCTGTCGGTGTGACTCCCTCTCATCGGTGTAGTTCTCAACCGTTCTTCCGATGTGCCGATAAATAACCCATCGGTGACACTTAATGATTGTCACCCTGATATGACTTGATCTATGAGATCAATGTTGTCGGCTCAATGGAACTTTGTCTCTCCGATAACTATTGTTAGTCTGATGTCTTCGATTTAGCCTATACATAACATGACTTGTTATCACCGGTCAACTAATGTATCTTTTCCCAATTTTCCCGATATGGCCAGTCAACCTTTGTATCCTTTGACATGTACATTCACCATTTACAACCACGATAAACGATAGCAAGATATACACGAAATGTCCACGCATACATAAACGATATACCCATGGATTGTATCTTCGGTGAAACAATACCAATGGTACAAAATATGTTGCTTCTCTTCATCCAAAACCAATGGCACAAAATTTTTCATAGATCAACAAAACAGATATCCATTCTGAAAATGGATATCCGTTTTCAGAACGGATATCCGTTTTCAAAACGGATATCCATTTCTAGTTGCTTTTACCGAAGCAAAACGGATATCCGTCTTGCTTTGGAAAATTACTTTTTATTTTTAAAAAAAGTCACAATAAAAAAATCATAACTAATTATTTTATTAGAAAAAAATTTCAAATAAATATGCATCACATCCGGACATGAGTCCTCTACTTATTTTGAAAGTTTCAAAAAAAAAAAAAAATTTACTCATAGTTAGGTTGGCTGGACAGACACCCACTTTTTATTTTTTTCTAAAAAATTTAATAGCTGTTCATTGAAATATTCAATTTTCACTAAGTAAATTTAGTTTTTAAAAAAAAAAAAATAGTAGCCTATAAACTATATTCAATTCTCTACAAATTTCATTCTTACATCTTTTTCAAATTGTATAGATAATCCATTCAAAATTTCACATGAACTTGATAAAGTCTGATTTTTTGTATTTTCATTGCCACTTAGAGGTATAGTTTGGCCCATCATGATCCTGCACATACCCTCATGTCAACTCACCTAGAAGAATAACATGAGTAGAATATTGTCATTTTATAGGTTGATTGGATTAAATTTCTTGCTACTAGGTGTTGTCATTTGTTATTATTTATATACGTTATTAATAGAATTAGATAACTAATGGTTTGATTTCCTTGCTTGTGTTTGAAAATAATATTTTGATTTTCCTATAAGTGATGAAGAAAATAATATGGACATCATAACTCCATGCAAGACTATTGACTGATTCTTTGGGAATCTCTCTAGTGCACCAATAATCTTCTTAGAGTGTCATTTTGAAAACATAGGAAGAGAGAAACATGAGAAAACATAGGGAGAGAGAGAGAGAGATCTCATAGAGAGGAACTGTGTGAGAGACAAGGGGGGAGGGAGACGAAGACAAAGACAAAGAGAGATAAAGAGAAATAGAAAAAGGAGAGAGGTAGAGAGAGAGAGAGATGTAGAGAGATATTGATGTTTCCTATTAAATTATTATAGGGGCTTCCACCTATTATTAAATCAAAAGCTCCAATTGAATTAATCATTTCATCAAGTTTTTCTTTTGTCAAATTCTACACATCTTCTACCTTATTCAATTTATCCTTAATATGTTATGTGGAGAGAGAGAGAGAGGGGAACAAAGAAGGGGAGAGAGATAGAGATAAAGAAATAGAGAGGGAGAGTGAGGGAGAGAGAGAGAGGGGGGGCGGGGGAGGGGAGAGATAGAACAAAAGAGAGAGGTAGAGTGAGAAATCTTAGAGAGAGGAGAGAGAAACATAGGGAGAGAGACATCTTAAATAGAGGAAGTGTGTGACAGGGAAATAGAGACAGAGAGAGATAAAAATAAATAGAGATCTAGAGAGGGAGACATATGTCTAACCTAGAGAGATAAATAGGGAGAGAGAGAGAGAGAGAGAGAGAGAGAGAGAGAGAGAGAGAGAGAGAGAGAGAGAGAGAGAGAGAGAGATCTTGACAAAGAGAGGAAGAGAGAAAGAGATAGAGCAAAAGAGAGAGATGGAGTACCTTTCAATTTCAAGTAGAGAATATGGTTACATGCATAACCCTTAGGTATGAATAATTGTTTCCAAATTTTACTTTTTACAACCCATCAAAATAAAGAGACATTTCCTAAAACACAATATCATTACCCATCATGGGATTACAAAACTAAGATTAATTGCATAAACATAGTGACAAAAAGTGTTCCATTGTGATAGACTTGAGGTTACGCTCAACCATTCCAATACTCTTTCAATTTCGGCGTACCCATTGCACACTAAGGTGTGATTGCTAGGTTACTTCTCATTGTTATTGAAAGATCTCTATTTTAAATATAAGACATATATATTCTAGTTATATCTATTAATATTTGTTATAAAATCTATATAATTTGTTATTATAGATTATAATATATCAAGATATAATAATACACATTAATAGATTTAAGTGAAATATAGGTATCTTGTTATTTTATACAAAAGACATACATAGAGTAAAAAATAGTCTAACAATAGCTACCTGTCACTTACACCTTGGACTTGTGTACACGTGTCCAATGAGCATTGGGCTTACTCAATTAAAGCACCAACCATGAACCATGTCAGGTAAGGGCATTCACACTTGGAATTGAATCTATTACATGTGGGGTACAAAGATTAATGGCTAATGAGGCTTGTGACTAAACTAAGGTGCTCTAGAGTTAATTTGCCCTTTGGGACATTATTTTACTATAATGAATATTTAAATTCTATAAAAATTAGTTGAAAACATTGATTTTTAGTTCTTTTATTTTCTAATCAACATTTTCAACTATTATATATACTAGCATATTTATATTTTAAAATATATCTGAAGTACGCCAAGAGATATCAAATATAAAATTTACCCATCACTTTTTACATTATCTTTTATAATAAATATATTGTTTTAAGAAAAAAATTAAAATTAGTATAATAGAAATAATGTAATAGAATTTAAAATAAAATAATTTATAGAAATTTAATTTATAATTTAACCATCAAATATAAAAATTACCCATCACTTTTTACTTTATCTTTTATAATAAAATATATTGTTTTAAGAAAAAAATTAAAATTAGTATAATAGAAATAATGTTATAGAATTTAAAATAATAAAATAATTTATAGAAATTTAATTTCCTGTAATTTAATTTACATGTTTAGGGGCTTTTAGCCCCTTCTTGTCACTGTAGTACACCTTATCAGCTAATTATGTTTTCCTTTTGTACCTATAAATCTATTAGATAACATGTCGAGTATGAAGATTAATGGCTAACAAGGCCTATGACTAAACTAAGGTTTTCCTTTTTATTCTTTATGTTAAGTAGATGTGTTACATTGTAAAATGCCCCCCTAGGACTTTTTACCTTCTAGTTTAGCTCCTTGGTCCCCTTAATTTAATCATACATGTGTAAAACTTGTCCTGAAGCAAAATCACCTGAAACCCATGACAAATGGGGCTTAGGGGTTCACTTCAATGCTTAATCATGACCAAAAATAGGCCTCTAGACTTGGGCGCCCGCACCCTAGTCCAGACCTACTTTGTCGGGACCCAAATTTAAAAGTGTCGATTAATGATCATTAAAAGGTTTTCCCGTTATCAGCCTTTTCAATTTGAATTACAAATGTTAGTAGGAATGCATATATAAACATGTTTACCTAGACTTCATTTTAAACTAGAGTTGATTACTTGGCAAACTTATGATTATCAAGAAAAGAGCATTTAAGGCATTCATTGTGTCGCAGAGCAAAATTGTGTTGTGTTTGTATGTGTTTGTTGTAGATTTGGCTCAATCAACTCATTTCCTCATGATTTGAAGGCACTTCATCTCCGTGAGGGTTTTCACCTCCAAGGTGATATTTATTTGTGTTTCAATCAATCTATCTTATCATTTGTTTTTTCCTTTGTCCACCAAGGATACACACTCTATTGCAAGTATGGGCCTAACTGGTGTTGCCATTGATGTCAACATACTCCTGTTACATTAATGATAAGATTGGATGAGTTGTGTGTTGAAGATATTGAGAAAATTAGTCTCAATCATGAACAGTGAAGAACAATAATGACATAAGGTAAAAGACAAAGATAGGATGAGGATCAGAGGATGCGGATTAAAGGGTTTGTAGATTTGTGTCTTAAGATGTTGCAGTAGAGATTTCAGAGGTCCACATGAAGATATGAAGAAGTTATGGCAGTTCAAGTGAAACTGGTTCCGGTAGATGTTCAATAATGATAGAGTGATACAGATAGGTCCGGTGAGATCCAGAAATGCATTCTCCGGTTCTGTGGATTTGAGGAAGCATTGGGGAAGTCTGTGCGGTGTGTTAACTAGATTGGTTCGTGGTTTGAAGGTCCGCAAGTATCTATTCCTTTGTGACAGTAATGGCAGACTATGTTCTTGAGGTTCCAGATGAAGGAGAGAAGGATTTCAGTAAGTAGAGGAAGTGTGGATGTTCTTGGTGTTTCAGGCAAGTTTGTGGAAGTCCTTGGATCATGCTTAGTTCGTGTTTATGGTCCGCATTAGAATTGGGGTCCCAGAAATGAAGAATAACTTTCGGATGATGGTGTTCTTTATGTGACTGGCCGACCAGATGAATTATACATCTTGCGGATGTTCTTGTGGATGTTTGCCGACTTAGATGTTTGTTCCTAAGTTGATGTCATATATAAATAAGGGATTGCGAAGTCATTTCAGTGTGGACTTGTGGAGATGAGTGAGTGGTAGCGAGGAGAAGAGCGAAAGGCAGAGTAGAAGGTTTGGGCTTAAATGGAACTGACTCAAGCATGGTGAAGATGCTATTTACCAATTCAAGTATGTGATACTTATTCTTTTGTAGACAGTGTGTCTCTTGTAGGCAGTGAGCCCTAATTGGCATGTGCCATTTTGTTCTTTCTATTCTTCTACCAGAGAATATTATCTTGGGTTAATCACCCCGTGGTTACTCCCTTAACCGGGTTTTCCACATCAAAAATCTTGGTGTTATATGTGTTAATGTGTATCTGCTCTTAACTTGTTTCATTATGCTTTCATGATTGATTTACTATTATGTGTGGAGTTAAGTATTTGATTTAGAAGAAAGTTTTGGACAACTGATTCACCCCCCCCTCTTAGTTGTCTACCCTAAATCTAACACACTCTACCTAACAATGGTGTTGGAAATCTTGAATGCCATTTCGGGGCTTGACCGAGGAAAGCTCCTAAACACCACAACCCCCAACCCCTCTCTTGTGATTGCAGGTTACAGGTGCAGAATCTTATGGAGAGGAGTTGTAGGAGATCAGAGTAGAGGATAAAGATTCAGGATTTGAAGAACAAAATAGAGAATATTCCCTTCTAGACAAGGGGGCCTGCCCCTATGTCCTTCAGATTGTCATTGTTGGAAACTCTGAAGCAGGTTGCAATCTTCATCATCTTACAGTTCTAGATCTACAAAAAAAGTGACTTGTTGGACTAGGGCACCCACCCCAGTGTCCTTGAAGTTTCTGCTTTCCAGAAACTGAATCCTGGTATGTTTCTAATCTACATTTAGTACCTTCCTGTGCGATCATTTGTTGTGTTTTGTCCATCTGTATACGATTTCATATAATTAAGGTTTAATACTTGATCAGATTAGGGTTTAACAAAATATCAATACATTCCAACTTTCCTTATCATCTCAAAGTGACACCAAACTTGTAGTTGAGTCCTCTTGTAGGAGAAGTGACTTAACTCGATTTATGTCCTTGAATGGTATATGTGAAAGGAAGGTTTGATTAAATCTATCTAAACAACACTTAAACTCATCATTCCCACTTTTCATATATAACAAGATGAAAGGTTTAATGGAAAACTTTTATTAGATTTTTAATTTTTATAGAATTTAAATATTTATTAGTAAAATGACATTTTCCTTTATCTATATTGATAAAAATCATAACCTGTAATGAGACTAACTAAACACACACTTTTAAACATATGTTATTAAAGGTCAGAGCATCACACTTTAAGTTTACCACTCTCTATATTTTTTTCTCGAGAACAATTTATTTGAACATTTAATTATTATAAATCATTTAAATTACATTACAATTCTTACCAATAATTAATATTATTAAATATTCTTATTACTATTATTAAATATTCATTATACTAAAATAACATTTTCGTTTCCAATGAGCATTGGGCTTACTCAATTAAAGCACCAACCATGAACCATAGCAGGAAAGGGCATTCACACTTAGAATTCAATTTATTATATTTATAATATTGTATTTTAAATTGTTAGATTATTTCTATATATTTAATATTTAATAGTATATATTGAATGTCTATTAATATTAAATATTAAAAAGTTATAAAAATGAATATTAATAATTATTATTATTATTTAAAACAAAAATATAAAATATAAAATCTAAGAATTAAAAATTAATTAATAATTAATACTATATATTCTAGCTAAATCTACTTCCACAGTTAAAAAAAATTATACTCAATTTACCCATTACACATTAAAATACAATTGCTAATACTCTATTATTTTTGTGAATACAAAACTATATAAAACTTTACAAATACATAATCTTTCACTCCCCACAATTCATGCCATTACACTTAATTACGTGGAGATAGCATACAATTTTGGTGATGGTGAGTGGTTGTCCACCCATTAGCAGAATTGAAAGAATGTAGTGATATGTGTTGTTGAGACATTTTTTAGAACACAAAATTATTGGCCATTATGGAATTACAAAAGGTTAACTACATAAACATAGTGAGAAAAAGTGTTAAGTTGTGTGATAGACTTGGGGCTATGGTTAAGCATTGTAATGAAAAATCCTACATGAAAGATTAAGATTAGGCTATGGTACTTTTAGAATGTAAAAAGTGGAGCTTGGTATGAAATGGAACTTTTAGAAAAATAGAGGATTTTTTGACCACTCAAGTTAACTATCGAGAGTTTTTAGATTTCCACCATTTAATTTAGGAAAAAAATTTGCAAGAATTTTTTTTATTTTAATCATTTTTAATCTCTTTATGTGCATATGAGTAGAAAACCATAACATAAAACTTCATGAGACCACTAGGGGAGAGGACCCAGTAGTTGAGCACCCTAACTTCACACCTCTCAAAATCATACGTGGCAATTTCGAATCACTCCAAAATTTTTACAATAGCTTACTTGGCAACGGCCCTGCTTATAACTAAGGTTTTAGTGCCACATCATCAAATATGATGCCACATCAACATGCTTTTTGTTGAGGTGTCAAATAGTTCCCCCCAAAAAAGGGTGGACCAATAGGTGTGCAATAAGTCATGTTTTGTTGGTGGGTTGATGTGGCATCACATGATTGGTTGTTTTTAGATCTAAAGGGCACATTTTATTCAATTATTAGTACTTATAGTCAACACTAACAACCTTAAAGTCACAAATACTAGTGCTAAACTTTTAAAAAAATTGGGCCTTAAATGCACAAATATTATCTCATCCATTGGAACTATTTCAGGTATTGAGTCTTTTCGCCTAACTTCCATAAATTTTGGAGCTTAAAGTTTTAAGGGTGCCCACCACTACAAAATTCATGGGACCACCCACTTTAAAATTAATGCAGGTCAAGGTTCAGGGACTTTATCAAGCTACTGAACTAGGCAGCAGTAAATCAATTCACAACAAATGAAACAACAAACAACAGTTCTTTATTCATATGCAATAGAGTGTTACAACAGGAGTACAATTAGATTCACACATGCCTTAGCTGAAGCCTTACAACATTTCAATATTCAGATCATACAAATCCTCACTTCCTTGTAGCAGTCTAGAGAAATATCATAACTGACACCAAAAACTCGTTATGGATTGTCGACCAAGGAGAATCCCCCTTCATAGTATGAAACCCCCATTATATAGGCATTTGAGGCGGCCATCGATTACATCATGGACATATGACACATGTCAAACCTCTATTCTCTCTTGAATCGGTCATGCACATGATTAATATTGATTTTTACACGTTTTGGTCACTTTGTAGGAAATTTAAGCTTCACCAGACATTGGATTGCAAAGAAAGTGGGCATTTAGGGCATGATAGGATAAAGCAGGAATAGTGACCTTCACTGGATAGGTGAGGGTTTGAAGCTTCATTGAACATGTCCAGTGTTAAGCAAACTAGCACAAACCACTTCCAGCCAGCCAAAATAGTGAAGTGGAGAAATCAAGCATCACTGGACATGTGGAGGTTTGAGGGGTCACATGATATGTCCGGCATCGATCGAAGTTAGTGCAATGTCACGTAACAACCAAAAATGCCACAGATCCTATGACAGGCCAAAGCTCTGCTGAGGCATAACTTGCTCAATTTTCATCAGATTCTCTCCAAATTTGAAATGCAGATACCCATTTTGGCCTTCTTCAAGGTCAAGTCTCCACTTGGCCAAAATCTTAAGGGAAATCTCTAGAAATGGATTACCAACCCCTATAGTAAAACACAAAAAGGAAAAACAAGCAAGAAAGTAAAACAAATCTTTTTGGTTGATGAGGATTGCTCATGAACCCAGATGCTCTTGCATCAAACACGCTGGGTAACTAAAATATTCTATGAGTTGGAAACTTATGAACATTTTGGTAAGTCTGGAACTGAAATCCCAAACTTGACTAGCTCTACAACACTCAGCCAAGAAGCTTAATCTACAACTTTGTTCTTCCATCAGACCAGGTACTCCATGCAATCCTTCCCTTTGGTCTTCTTATCCACTCAAGAGTCAATCACCTTATCCACTTCTTCCATCTTCTTTTCAAGCAACTGATCTAACCACCTTTGTGCATCAGGTGAAGGTGAATGTATACTCCCTGGTGAACTTGTCTTCCCTTCATGGAATTTCTATAAATCAACAATATTAAAAATAGGAGATATGTCTATCCCTGTTGGTAAGTCAATCTCATAGGCATTGGATGAAAACTTCCTCAACACCTCGCATGGGCCTATGTTCTTATACTTCAATTTATTGTATGTCCCTTGTGGGAATCTTTCTTTCCTCAAATGTGCCAAAACTAAGTCTCCTACCTAGAATTCTTGTTCCCTCCTATGCACATCAGTATATTCCTTGTATTTGCTGGCACTTTTCTCTAAAATTTCCTTCACTTCATTGTGAATCTCATGAATGTATTCTACAAAATCTTTCACTAGTATTGTCATCCCACAATAATAGGTTACACTTTTTGGCCAAACTTGATATTGAAATCAACATTTTGAACTAAATCTTCACTTTTTGACACCTATAGCCACTAAACCGTTAGGAATTTGAAGATGATGTGAATTAGTGATTTGTGAGATTTTATTTGTAGATTCTAAATATATATATTTTTAAAAATTTGGAGTTAAATTGTAAAAAATTTTGCGTCTCATTTGATAACTAGTTTTTAATAGTAAACAACTTTTTTTTTAAAGTGGTGTATTCCGTAGCACACAACTTTTTTTCTACAAAGGATAAAATTATGATTCTTTTGAATTTAGATTGGTAACACTAATATATAGGGCATGCATTTGGTTTCATAATGTTTTGTTGAATATTTTTTCTTAATTAAGTTTTGAAGTTAAACCAATTATAATTTAGATATAGACGTATTTCGTAAAACATAACTTTTTCTGTATGTATCGAAATTCAATTTTTCTTTTTTTTGTTGAAACAAGGACATCAATACCTAGGGCATAGATATTTTTTCAGAACTTTGTTTCACTAATTTACTAATTTTTTGTGTGTAGAACAGGGAACTTGATGTTCAGTGAAAAACATAAATTCACAAGAAATAAAAATTAATATAATAATCAAATTAAATATATTTAAAATTATAATTTTTGGGAATTTTATAATAAGGACTACATACTTACAAAACATAAATTTTAAATGAATTCATTTGATCCCCCAAAAGGTAAATCAAAAGTAGTTTTTTATTAGCATTTTGATAGGTGTAGAGGAGACTCCATTATAGGTATGGTTTAAAACAAGCGGGCTTCTATCCAAGGGGGTTTGAATCTAAGGGGATTTGATAAAACCCTTTTCAATTAAAACCCTTTAAATGGAACCTTTCAAGGCTTAAATCATTATGTTATCTAAAAATATGTGATTTCAACAAAAATTAGGATGTCCCAGAAAGTGTAGCCCATTATTGTGGTAGCAACACTCTTCCTGTTCAAATCTGCACTATCTCTCAGTTTGTCAACACCTCGTGGGTTGTACCCATAAACTATTTGGAATGGGCTCTTTCCTGCACTTCAATTCACTGAATTATTGTAAGCAAATTCTGCTTGTGCCAAGATAAGATCCCATTGATGTGGTTTGTCTCCCACTAAACATCTGAATAAGTCTCCCAAACTTATGTTCACAACTTTAATTTGTCCATCAGTATGGGGATGATAGGCTAAACCGGATCCTAATTCAATGTCCATCTTCTTCGATAATGTATACCAAAAGTGGCCAACAAAATTTGTGTTCCTGTAAGAGACTATGCTCTTAGGCAGTCCATGTAGCCTGATAGCCTCTTTGAAAAATAATGTAGCTATGTGGGATGCATCACTAGTTTTTGGCCATGGTATGAAATGAACCATCTTTGAAAATCCATCCACTACAACAAAAATGGAATCATTACCTCTTTGTGTTCGAGGTAGTCCCAAAACAAAATCCATACTTAGGTGCTCCCACGGTCTCTCTGGTATAGGCAATGGCTGATATAGTCCTATGTTTTGTCTTGCTCCTTTGGCATGTTGGCAAATCCTACAAACTTGTACTAGTCTCTTCACATATGCACTCATCCCAAGCCAAAAATAACTTTCACTTAGTTGAGCCAATGTCTTATCTACTCCAAAATGTGCACTCAAGCCTCCACTATGCTTTTCTCTAATTAAATTCTCTCTCATTGAACCTCTGGGTATACACAATTTCTGTCCTTTGAACAACAAGCCATCTTGGATGAAATACTCCAACCATGGCATCATGTCTCTGTCTATTGGACTCCTACTAACTATCCATGCTTCCTTACAGGATTACAAATCCTTCATTGCATCAAAGCCAACAACACTAACCCTTAACTCATTCATTAATAAACACCTTCTACTAAGTCCATCTGCTACCTTGTTTGACTTACCACTCCTATGTTTCAAGACAAAAGAATAACTTTGCAAGAACTCCACGCACTTCATATGCCTCTAGTTTAACTTACATTTACTGTTGATGTACTGCAAGGCATGATGGTTTGTGTACAATACAAACTCATTTGACAACAAGTAATGCCTCCACTTATTTAAGGCATGCAATATAGCATATAATTCTTGGTCATAAACTAAGTGTTTCCTCTTTGCTTCATTGAGTTTCTCATTGAAGTAGGCAATGGGTCTACCTTATTGACTTAACACTCCCCCAACTACACTACCACTAGCATCACAATGCACTTGGAAAACTTTGCCAAAGTCTGGCAATGCCAACACTAGTTGTTCTGTCACCTTCTTCTTTAACAACTGAAAACTCTTTTCTACTGCAGCAGTCCACTGGAACTCCTTCTTGACACCCTTCATTGTCTCAGTGATTGGTGCACATATTTCACTGAAGTTTCTGATGAACTTCCTATAGAAGCTTGCCATGCCATGAAAACTTTTGACCTCAAACATATTTCTAGGTGAAGGCCAATCCACTATTGCCTTAACCTTCTCAGGGTCCATCTTCAATCCTTCTTTAGACCCTACGAAACCTAGATATACTAGTTCCCTTTGCATAAAACTACATTTATCCATGTTTACTAGCAACTTCTCTTCTTTTAACTTCTGCAAAACTACCTTAAGGTGCAACAGATGTTCCTCCTTTGTTTTACTAAAAATGAGAATGTCATCCAAATAAACGATAACAAATTTTCAAAGGAAAGGCTTCATTACCTCATTCATTAATCTCATAAAGGTACCGGATGCATTTGTCAACCCAAATGGCATCACTAGCCACTCATACGGTCCATCCTTAGTTTTGATTATTGTCTTCCATTCATCCCCTTCTCTAATTCTGATTTGGTGGTATTCACTCTTCAAATCAATCTTGTTGAAGTGCTTTGCTCCACTCAAACAATCCATCAAGTCATCCATATGAGGAAATGGAAACCTGTACTTAATAGTTATCTTGTTTATAGCCCTTGAATCAGTGCACATTTGCCATTTCCCATCCTTCTTAGGTGCCAGTACAACAGGTACAACACATGGACTAAGGGTTTTTCTAATCAACCGCTTATCTAGTAACTCTTGCACTTGTCTATTCACCTCTCCATTTTCCATATGTGTCATCCTATATGGTGCCTTATTTGGTAGGCTTACACCTGGTATCAAGTCCATACAGTGACTTATGCTTCTAGTTGGAGGTAATCCATCAGGTAAGTCCTTCATTAGAATGTCGTTGAATTCATTCAGAATTTCTTGGACTTCTGTGGGAACTTCTGCCCTTTTCTCTGCCGTTATAATTTTTGCAACTTAAGGTAGGAAGGCATAACATACCTTCTCCTTTCTAATTTCCCTTAGAAATTGTTTTCCAGTCATTAAACAAACCCTATTGGTTTTCCCAACTTCCTCATCCTTATCCTTTAAAGGATTCAACACATACTCAATCCCATCCTTCTTGATTTTAATACAATTACTCTTACCATCATGTTTAGCATGCCTATCATATTGCCAAGATCTGCCTAATAGAATGTGGCATGCATCCATTGGCATAACATCACACATTATCTCATCTTTGTAATTCCCAATATGAAACTTAACAAGGCATTGCTCACTTACCAATAATTGATGTCCCTTTTGCAGCCAAGAGACCTTGTAAGGAGTGGGGTGTTTCAGCCTTTTCAAATTTAGCTTCTCCACTATCTCTTCTGACACTAAATTGTTAGTACAATGACCTTGCAACATTTCCCTCTAGACTTACACCTAGTTCTAAACAGATTTTGTCATTGTTCTGGTTCATCTTGTACCATCTATGGTATTAGCAAAACTTTCCTTAGCATTAAGGATTCTCCATCCTTGGGTTATTCTCCAAATTTTGATGATGCTGCACTTGCCACACTCTCTTCCTCAGCCTGTGCTATATAAACTCTAGGCTCCTTTCCTTTGCCACTTCTTTGTTGCACTTGAGGACATTCAAATGCTCTATGTCCAACATGTCCCACTAAATCCTCTTCCTCTTCCAAAACTTCCTCTACCTCGAGAGGAATCACCCCTACCTCTATCTCCTTGGGTGCTGGTTTGAGAAGAACTTGTTTCTCCTTGTTTATCCCGAGAACCATGTCTAGGATTTGATGCCCTCTTCCTTTGGAGGATTTGCCTCTTCCATTAGAGCTATTATGCCTTCTAGAGATCTTTTCTTCTGCCTTCAATGCAAATTGATAGGCTTCTTCTATGCTGGTAATTCTGACCATGCTAATTTCATCTTGGATAGAATAATGCAAACCATTTACATACTTGGAGATCTTCTCAACATCATCTTCAATGTGACCAACCCTGATACATTCAATTGGTAGAACTCTTCTGTATAGTCTTCCACATTTTTCTCCCTCTGCTTGAGGTTTTGCAACATTTTAAACATGGTGATATGATGGTCTACAGGCAAAAATTTTGTCTTCAACTTCATTAACATCCTCTCCCATGTTTTAATCTTTTCCTTTCATTTTCTGTCTTTCTACTTGCACATGATCCCACCATAGAGATGCATGTCCCTTCAACTTTGTAGCTGCAAGTTTTACCCTCTTAGGGTCTTCAATAGATTCCAACTCAAAATACTTTTCCATTTCTGAAATCCAGTCTATCAACTCATCTGGTTTCAAACTACCACTATAACTAGGTGACTCCACATGGGGCTTACCGACAATCTTTGTCATTGCAGTCATAAATCTCCTCTCAAATCCCTCTTCTCCTACTTCTACTTCTTCTTCACCGATTTCTTCCTCATTATCACTCACATCTACTACGATTACTCCTTTGCGTTGTGTTCTATCAATTGCATCCAGCCTAGCTGAGATGCCTCTCAGTATCTCTACCAATGATGCATCTCTAGCTCTTGGAGAAGCTCCTCTTCTTCCTCTTGCTTGGTGTGCCATGTCTACAGACCCTCTGCAGTTGTAGGTCTCTTCTTCACTCAACTAAGGAGTCTCTTGTGCAGCAATCCCACAGCCTCAAGGAATCCAAACCTAGCTCTGATACCACTTAATGCAGGTCAAGGTTTAGGGACTTTATCAAGCTACTGAACCAAGGAACAGTAAATCAATTTGCAACAAATGAAACAACAAACAACAATTCTTTATTCATATGCAATAGAGTGTTACAGAAGGAGTACAATTGGCTTCACACATGCCTTGGCCGAAGCCTTACAACATTTCAATATTTAGATCATATGGATCCTCACTTCCCTGTAGCAGTTTAGAGAAATATCCTAACTGACACCAAAAACTCATTATGGAATGTCGACCAAGGAGAATCCCCCTTCATAGTACGAAATCCCCTTATTTATAGGCATTTGAGGCGGCTGGCCACCAATTACATCATGGACATATGACACGTGTCAAAACTCTATTCGCTCTTTAACTGACTGTGCACATGATTAATATTGATTTTTACACGTTCTGATGGCTTCGTGGGAAATTCGACCTTCATCAGACATTGGGTTACAAAGAAAGTGGGCATTCAGGGCAGGACAGGATAAAGCAGGAATAGTGACCTTCACTGAATGGGTAGGGGTTTGAGGCTTCACCGAACATGTCCGGTGTCAAGCAAACTAGTGCAAATCACTTCCGGCCAGCCAACACAACAAAGTGGAGAAATCAAGCATCACTCGACATGTGGGGGTTTGAGGGGTCACAAGATATGTGTGGCACCCATCGAAATTAGTGCAATGTCACATGACAACCAAAAATATCGCAAATCCTATGACAGGCCAAAAGCTCTGTCGAGGCATAACTTTTTCAAATTTCATCGGATTCTCTCCAAATTTGAAATACAGATACCCATTTGGGCCTTCTTCAAGATCAAATTTTCACTTAGCCAAAATCTTAAGGAAAATTTTCAGAAATGGATTACCAACTCCTGTAGCAAAAGACAAAAAGGAAAAACAAGTAAGAAAACAAAACAAATCTTTTTTGTTGATGAGGATTACTCGTGAACCCAGATGCTTCTGCAAAATACTCCTAAAAATTTCAACAATACCTATCGAAATAATTTAAGAAGCCCCCTCCATGGGACTGCAACCTTAATGATGCAAGTGCTAGTCTACACATCTTCCACATTGTATGAACGAAGCATAATTGGCTCTGGTGGGTATTAGATGCGAACATATAAAACAGGACATCCCTACAAATCAAACCCTACAAATCAAAAGACACGCATAGGCTTTTACAAATCTACAGTTAAAATCCCACATTCTTCACATCGTCGACAAGATAGAAAAGCGAAGTAACACCAAATAACTGTCCTCTGATTAGATCACAGTACTTAATATGATTACATCATAGAAGTTAGTGACTTGAAAGACTTTGTGTGGAATATGTGTGACCAAGACATTTTCAAAGTTTCTTTTATACAGTTTTAACTTTGTTTAGAAGCCACAATTAGCGTATTGAATCTGCAGCTTCCAACAATGGCAGTCAATCGCTATTATGATCGTTGCTTCAGCCCATTGATAAGCAATCTCAAAAGAATGTTTGGATTTCCTGAACCACTAAAAGAGGAGACATTCAAAGGATTTGTTGTTCTCCAAAAGAAAAATGTCTTAGATTTGAACGATTTCCACGCAGGTGTGGTGGACAGCTTCATGGAGCTGCTCGGAAAAAGAGTCTCCCTACAGCTTATCAGCACCGCTTCTATGGATCCAAGTTATACCCTATTCTTTTCCTTTTTTCTTTCATCTTCTAATTTTACAAGTGTCAAGTTAAGTTTTTATAAGTGCAATGTAATTCTCTTTAAACTAAATGTGACAGGCAATGGAAGTGGAAAACTTGGGGAGGCAGCATTTATAAAGAAATGGATATCTACTGGGGAACGCATCGTCACTGGGGAGAGCAAATACCAAGTTGATTTCAAGTGGGACTTGACCTCTGGTACTCCTGGAGCCTTCCTTATAAGGAATTCACTTCACCATGAGTTTTTTCTGAAGTCTTTGACAGTTGAAATTCCTGAACAAGGCAATGTTCATTTCGTCTGCAACTCTTGGGTTTATCCTGTTGGTAAATACAAGACAGATCGAATATTCTTCTCAAATAAGGTATGCCCTAATATTTGTGTTTTTTAATTTAGTCTTCGAATGATAATACTGCTAAACAGTTCCATAGAGACACAGCATTTCTGGTTCATTGGTGAAGAAGACAAAGAAAAACGGTCAATTATCTGTTTATTGATTTAATTTCTGCTAAGCTCCGATTTCCCTTCCATTTTCTACAACTTTAAATGCATTTCCTGATGTTGCCACATTCCTGTAAAAGTATACAGTAGATTGGCCCTTCTCATTTCTACCGCTGCCATAAAGAGAATTAAAGCCCAAGTTGACAGGGCCATCAAATTAGGTCTTCATGACATGTTGGAAGATGAGTTACTTCGTAACTAAACTTACAGTTAGTGCTCACTACGTATTTTTTGTACTTCAATAGCGAAAATAAGACTTTGAGCCAATATCCAGTTAGAACTTAGAAAGGCTAAATCCTGTCAAGTAGGTAGAGGTGAGACTATGGAGCCTTTACAGTTTACCAGTTGAAGTGATTAGTCCTGCAATTCGGTGCAATTCCAGGGCCATCAGGATCTGTAACCTGACCCATGTGTATATCCCCTGTTGGAGATCTGCTGAAGCCTAGTTTTGAATTTGACTAGCTACGGCTTGCCTTGAGTCTTACCGGCCCAAAATGAAAATGTCTACCATGCGGCTAGGCTGATTTCTAAGAAGCTCTTTATCATTGTTGTTGTATAGTCTCTGTTGGCCTACTGAAATTTTCGTTTTTGGGTATGGCCCAAGTGACTTATGCACCCAGTTAACACTGTAATAAGCCAAGCTAGAGCAAAAATGGGCTCTGTTTTCTTGTGATTTAAGAAAAAAAAATTAATGTCCTTGACCCTAGTCTTCATTTTTTAATGTCTTTGACCCTATTCTTCCGTTGTCATCTCTCTGGGGTCTGAAATATCCAAGTAATTACTTCCAACTGAAACTATTGATGTTTCGATCATTTATTATGAGATCTGTGGATGTTTGATACTGCAGAAGAAGCAGCACTTTACTTAAACATCATCTATTTCAATGGACAAATAATCAATAGTAATTTTACACCTCATCTACATTAAGAAGTAAATATTTGTCCCATTTTTATTGGTCAAAATTGACATTTGACTGTTGAAATGGATGATATTTAAGAATAGCTGAAGAACCGAATGACCTTCACCATGAGAGGCCTGTGAACTCTGCTTAACCTTCCTGTTGAAATCGTGTGGAGATCCCTTTGCCTGGGCTGAATTGCTAGCCTCTCCAATCTTGAAGCTGCCTCTACATCTCCTTCCTCATCTTCTTATTTTGTTACTTCAACTTCTTCTTTTTCGTCGCCTTCTACTAGCAATAATACGAGGCTATCATTTGATAAGGATAAAGCTGTTTCCTCATTGCCTGAATTGGGCACAATTTCACAAATGGAATGGAAATGGAAATGGAATCCCTTTATAGTCCACGATACCTCACGATCTAGCTTATAGGCGGCTTGTAGCATATGGGACTACCTCATACTCCCACTGGTGTTGAAGGAGGCACCTAACTGTGCTTCAATATGAGGCATACATACCCTACCCCTACAAGATTTGAACTTGTGACCTATCTTCCAAGAGGACAAGCTTTTTAATGGAAAGCAAAGAACAGGACAAAGTAGTTGAATTGGATGACTTGGGTGAAGATTTGTTGGAGGACTTGCTTCTGTAAACTCCTGAGCAAGGAGGTAACACAAATTAGTATGTATTAGTTCATTATTTGAATTTTCCCCTAGTCCCCTTACAGCTAATGATGTCAGACTAATATGCTGATTAAGTTTAGTGGACAAAGCAACCAGATGGTCGTGAAATCGAGGATTATCATTTAAAAAAAAGAATCAATGTTTCTCTGAGATTTATATTTGATGAATTTACTCAGTTGGAGATTTATATTTAATGAGATGGTTAAGCTGCTACTAGTTTTCTATGTTAGGGGTTTTTACAGGTAGCCTCAACTATGTTCTTGCGGATTTAGAATGGGAAATCCCTTCTAGTAACGGGCATAGATTATAGAGGCTTCGCTCCTATGCAACTTTTCAAGGAGTTGGAGGCACAGTTCCGAGTTTTGCTGGGTGAATTGAAGCGTATGTAGAGTTTCTTGGTTCAAGGTGGGGAAGATTTCTCTCTAGAAGTCGATTTGGCTCATCTGTGAGTGTCATTCCATACGGCTGAACTGTCTGGAGCATGCTAAGCAGGCTATTAGGGTGTTGGTTTGAGTGGTTGGAGTGCTGTCAGCAGGGGGTGGTGCTACCACTTCCAGCGAACCACTTGAATAAGTTATGAGATGAATTAATGCCCTGTGAATGTTTGTTTTGTTTCGGATGTCATGGTGATATGAACCCACGTTAGCCAGGCCTCTTTACAATTAATATATATTGAGCCTTTGCCTTTTAATGGCAGATCATTTTGTTGTATTTCTGTTTTAATACAAAAGGAGAGGGCGTGATGCAGATTTCTATCTCTGACCCTACAAGTTAACTCAAAAATGCCCTGTTTCTGCCTATTAGCATACAAAGCATGACCAGTTTAACACAACAGAAGATTAAAAAGGAAAGATTACGTTAAGATGATCATTTTGATCACGGACATGACCGCCTTATAGTTTCTTTGGCCGACCCATCTAATATTCAAGTCAACTGTAATTCCCTGGGATAGCTATAATTCCTGGGTTTGTCAGATTTGTAGCCCATGTTATGTACAGAATCTAATCTCCAAAATCTAAAGCCAGAGAGAGACAAAGGTCTCCAGGGGGTGGGCCCAGAAACAACATCATCATTCCATACGTAACACACCGACCAGAGATATTACAATTCCCCCTGGGCCCTCCCCCGTCAAATACAACTCTATACTTTTTTCTGGAAAGAAAGCACAAGACAGAATTCAAAAAGTGACATTTCAAATAATTTCCAACCTACTATAGTTGTTATGTATAGAATTTGGCCCCCTACTATAGTAGTTGGTGTTTAGTTTAGTCTAGCCCTATTGAACCCCACTATAGAGGATAGGGCCCACCAAGATAGATAGGGCCCTTTATAAATATGTTTTAAGGTGATCTTTCCTTTTTAATCTTCTGTTGGGTTAACTGTTCATATTTTGTATGTTAATAGGCAGAAACAAGGTGTTTTTGAGTTAACTTGCAAGTTCAAAGATAGAAATCTGCACCAGTTTGGTATAAGAGCATTTTAAGATGGGAATGGAGATTTTGTGAGAAGAGTTGATAGTTTAAAGGTTAGTTGTGGTTATGGCTGTGGATGCAAAGATGAAGTTGTATCATAATGTTAAAAAAAGGATAACCAAGTTGGAAGAAAAAATAAGACAAAGGCAGAGGTAGAAGCAAACAAAAGACCAGTAAAAGGAGTTGTAGAAATTAGAGTTGGAGCTGGAGGAGTTATGGTGGATGTTGGAGCAATATGAGACATGCAATAATAGGAAAGCAAAGGAAAAGAAAATTGTAGCACAGGCTTTAAAGGGTTGTGAGAAGGAAAAGAAGAACAGTGAGAATAAATACTTACTTTGTGAGCAAGAGCTTTTTGGGGAAAGGGAAGCCACAGAGTTTAGGATTAGCCAATGAATAGAATTGTTAGAACAAGGAAAGATCAAATCCCTTGACGAGTTAGCAAAATTATTAGTGAATGGAAGATCCTTAAAAGTGGTTTGCAAAGATTTTGAGAGAGAGAGGAGATAGATGAATGGTATGAAGATAAAGAGGATGAGTGGGATGAAGATATTGAGTTGTGCTACCCCAAAGAAGGGGAAAATATTGGAGATTACAATGCGAGAGGAGAAGAATTCAAAGACTATAATGAAGAGGAATGCAACCTATCACAAGAGGAGGCCCAAGTTATTGTAGCGGTGGGAGCAGTCCATGTCAAAGATGAAGCTCTAGCAGAGATGGAGATATTTGGGAGCCCTATATGTGATGAAGTCTTGTTGGTTTTAGAGAACTCAGCCAACAAGGAGAAACTAGAGGAATGTCTTGAAAACCCCATAATTGATGAAAAGAGAGAAGAAGACCATCTCAAAGTTCTTGGAGAAGAAAAGAGAACGACTGAGGGAAGAAGCATAGGCATAAACATTTTTCATATGAAGGAGGAAGCACCTTTGGGAATTTTTTATTCCCTTAACTTAAATTTTGTTTCTAATAGTTTATGTATAGGTGCAATAGAAGGTTGGACAAGCAATGAGAATAGCCAAGACGACTTTTAGTGGAGAAGGACCACTAGAAGTAGGTCTAAACACACAAGAAGCTAGGAAAAGAAAGAGGACAAATTGGCAAGGGAGGATGATTTATTGTCCAACAAGTAGTTGGAAGCAAAAGAAGAAAAGATGTGAAAAATTGTAGAGGTATCTAAACTGGTGGAAGGGCAAGTCATGGTCTTATTTGGGTCAAAATGATGGTTCTACCATCTAACCCAAACTCTTACTGGGTGTTTGATGCAGTAGCATTTTGGGCTAAAAGCGATCTTGCATCACACAAAAGAAACAAATAGTAGTCGAGTTCTTAAGTTTCTTGGCATTCTTTGATAAGAAAATAAAATATTTGCTACCATCTTTGATAAGAAAATAAAATATTTACTACCATCATCTTGTTCCACAATCCTGTGTTGAATTAATCAATCGATTAGTTACATCTAGTTTTTGATGAAAATGAGGTGCAATAGATTGTTGCAGTACCACATACTTTGATGTATAATGTGTGTATCATAGTTTTGTAGTCCTGCCAAATTAGGTTCCACTTCATTTACTTGATGATTGCTTCCACTTCTTTCATGACTTATGTTTTGTTGACCTTTGTAGGCCATCAATAGATCTTAGATAGCATTTGATGCTATGCATGAGGAGGTTGACCTTACTAATCCATCAAAGTCCATAACCCATCCACATATTGTTCGAAGAGGCATTACTCTATGATCTAGTAGCTTAGAGTGTATAATCCCTTCACATATTGTATGAAGAGGTGATAGTCTATGATCTGCTAGAAATATATCATAATACTTGCATTGGTCAATTCTTGTTGATGAATTGATGGGATGCTTGCTCATGGGGCATTCCTTGTCAATAACCATACTATTGCTCATATGGAAACACCTGTGGATGAGAAAATTGTTCAAAGCTTAACTCCATGATACTAGATGTAAATGTAGATGGGAAAAGACTTCTATTGCCTTGGTCATTATATGAATTAACATTCATTTCATATTGTGTTTGTTTCAACTTTTGAGCAATAGATGAGTGTTGCACTTCCATTCACTATAGATTTCCTATCCATTATTGATCTACAAGGCTAGGGGAATGGGGATTAGACCCACCACACTTATAGTAGATGCAATACCTACAATATGACATGTTTGTTGACTTGAAACAAACTTTAAAATGTTAAGGTCATTGAGCATATCATCTTTGCACAATTGTTCCTGATAAATGCATCCAAAATCATTAGTTTCATTTTAGCAACCTAGCATCACAGAACTAATGTAGAAGTTGATTGATGTGTATGGGTTTATTCTCATACTCAAACAATAGTTGTTATATGAGGATCTTGATTCTTTGTTTTTGTGTCCAAGATGATAAGGATCTTGAGAATATGATGGAAAAATATGATAGGCTTGATGGAGGTGAAGGTTCTCGCAGGCTATGCATGTTTCTATTCTATGCACTAGTTCATGACCTTGCTTATTTTGATGCAATTGGAAATAAGAGGAATTCATATTAGTATCATGTTGATGTTGGCAATGGCTTCCTAAAGATTGTTGTCAAATAAACTAGCATTGAACTTGGAGGTTCAAATTCTAAAGAGATGGAGAGGATTATGGAGAGCACCTTCAATAGTGGCATATTCCACTCACCATTGATTTACTTTTTTTGTTTCATTCTTTTTTTAGGATTTTTATTTACTAAATTTAGAAATTTGTTCAACTACTCTATTTTTTTGGAGGAACATAGAGAACAACTATAAACTACTTTTATTTTGGTATTAGAAAGTAAATGAGTGTTGATCATTGTAGGACAACTAATATAGAGGTAAATGTATGCTTTTTGGGAGTTTAGTTTTTCAGTTTATAGTTGTTGGGAGATAATTCCTTTACTATAGAAAAGGAAATATCAATGATGTTGTTTGTTTAATATTTATAGTGTAAATTTTCCAAAAGTTGGTTCTTTTTTATCTTATCTATCTTATCTTGAGTTCAAACCTACTGATAACTCCTTTGGCATATGTTATATTGTGATCTTTCCTTTTTAATGTTCTATTAAGATAAATTGTTCATGTTTTACATGCTAATAGGTACAAATAGGGCATTTTTGAGTTAACTTGCAAGTTCAGAGATAGAAAGCTACATCAGGGCCCAACCCCTCATTTTATGAATTAAAAAAAAATAGAATTAAGAGTTGAGACAATAAATTGAAATTAGAAAATTGTGCTTTTCAAAATTGACAAAGAAGGGTTAGGATTACTTAGCTCCAATGTGGCTCAATGGATTTAGATTATAAATTAATATTTTATGATCTAAAATGATGCTCTATAGTCACAATTGGCTTTGTATTGTTCTAGCAAACACTAAACTAAACTTTCTTTAAATGCTCTAGGGTGAAATCATGACATATAATTGATCTAGTTCAATTTCATGGTGTGAAAATGAACTTCGTGTGTGTAATTATGTTGTGCTATATGAAATCAATATTGCTTTACCTTTGGGTATTTGGAATTGTAATAAGAAATTGGCAGTGTTTATAAAAACCTTTGATGGACCTGCTAAGTGAGGATCATGTTCTCCTCAATTAAACCCCTAGGTAGATGAATTTAATAGTTTGTGAGCAAAGATTGAAGACACTCCAAGAAATCATGTGCAATATACCTAGGCATGTGTTATTGTAGATGCTAATGTAATGCTCTAACTATTAGATTCTTTGATTCAATTCTAGATTCTAGCTTCTTGCTAAATGTTTTTAAAATGAATTAGGGTAAATGTCCTTTTATATAGCATCCTAGATTATAATTTGAAATATTTTGTGCTTAATTCAACAGATAATGACTAGTAGGAAGAGTATAGGATGAGCCCGAATTGAAAATGTAATGAAATTACTTGCACAAGAGTAGAATATAATATGAAAAAAGATGCAAATACTTGATAATAATAATGCACCTGAGGGGGGAACCTCCAAAAGTCTTCAATAGGAATAAATTCACATCATAATAATATACTACTACTACCTCCTATATATACCCTACTTATGTTATGGAGATCACGAAGACTGATGATATTATCTATATAAAGCTATATAAGTCATCATATGGATTAATTAAAGGTTATGCTAGCCACGAGTCAACCACACATATCTCAATACAATAAATGGGCTAAGGGCATAACATGCACCACCCTCTTTAAAGAAGCATTATCCTCAACATGGATCAATTATGGATATTTTTACATAAAATATTTATCTTCCCATGTAGAATCTTTGATAGGAGAACTCTTCTACTTGACAAGGTACTCTATGATTATCCTAGGCCTTAGCTTCTTTGTGCATTTTTTGAGAATTAATTTAGGATCCAAGACGATTATTTCCTCTTCATTCAACTTAGGTAACATTGTATGTCTTGGGCGCACTCTCCTAATATCATCCTTTTAACAACCATAAGCACTAGAGAAGATTACAGATAGGGATAGGGATGAGTAATACCTACATCTAACATCTCATATACCAATTTTGTTGAATGCACAAGACAACTGAGAGGGGGGATGAATCAGTTGTAACTTATAATTTCAAAAACCCTCAAACACATTTAGATCCACATCAATCCAATTAACCTTTAAACTATTATGATTATTAAGCATGAAAAACAAATATTAGAAACTGAATCACAACACCATCAAACACAAGAGAACACCAAATTTTATGTGGAAAACCCAAAACATGGAAAAACCACGGTGAGGATTAGCTCACAATATAATATGATAAAACAACGGGTTAAGGTTGGTAGAATCGGTGGACTCAATATCCAAGAATGCTCACTGCAAGTGGCTCACGACCAAAGGACTCACTGTCCTGAAAGAAAGAGAAAGAAGAAACGGCTCACTGCCAAGATTTGAACTATTATAGTTGCATCTAACACATGCATGGAGTACAGTTCCAATGAAGCTCAATATTCACCGCAACATCAACATCATCTCTGCAACACCAATGAAAGATAGTAGACACCTTTTGCTCATTGCATCCAGTAATCTAACACATGAAGGCCTGTACTGCTCTACTCACTCAACCACTTTATTACTCACATCATATCCATCATGCGTGCACTCGATCATGATCCCTTTGACACTCTTTTATATTGTCTTCAACCTTGAGAAAATTCTTCAAGGTCAATGACACAACTTAACACATAGAATTCAAATTAGGTCAAGACCTAAACATTCCCATGGTGGAAAGGAATGAAGACAGACCAAAACACACCTTAGCTTGGACCTACATTCATCCAAGCATGCTACTCCACACTTTCACAATCACCATTTAGCAACTCCTCAATTAGTGTAGACACCCAAGGTCAACCAAACCTATGTTAACACAATGAACTTTTAAGTGCATGCTTTCTCAAACCCAAAGACAACTTTTGGATCACATGCAAGGCTTCAACACAATCTAGAGTATTCAACAATCATCTTGAAACTTCTTGAAATCCAACAAATTCCTCCGCAACAACTTTTATTTGCTGCACAACCTTATCATGTTTACCTAGCAAACTCAAATATCTCTGTCATACACTACAACTCGATAAGTCCTCTTTCGAAGCACCAAATCATGATTAACCTTGACTGGAGAAAGATAGGAACCTTATAAGTATGTGTCCATAACCGCAAGACCAAAATCCACTTTGCCGAGAAATGTGGAGCAAAAACATTTCTCCCAGACCCCTTTGCAACACTCGAAATCATAGTCTTCATACTGTGAACACAACTTTCTCTTCACAATGAACCAGAGCACAAAACTTGGAATATAACATCTCTTAACAACATATCCAAACTACAGGGACAGATCTTCAACAAAGAGGAAATGTGGAGCAGAACTAGAACACTACTTTGTTAAGCCAGATAGTCTCTTCAACACATTATTTCTTTATTAATTAAATTTTCTCAAAAGCACTTGGAAACCAACTAGCAGAACCATATTCTTCACTTTTTCAGCACTTCTTCAAGGTAGCCAAATCATCTTCAACAAAGTAGCTCAATCAAACAACAACAACCTCATCAGTAAACACAATTGACACCAATGACAACACAAGCTTGTTAACATCAATGACAACATCGATATCACATACTTGCAACAATCTCCCCCTTTGGCATTGATGGCAACACATAATTTGAAAAACCATCAAGACACAAATCTGCACCAAACTTCTTTTCTTTCTTACTCTCCCCCTTTCTTTTACACATCTTACTCTCTCTCCCTGATCACTGATTTTTTTCTTTTTCACATTGCTCTCTCTCCCCCTTTGACATCAATGGAAAATGGTAACACACCTCTTCTTTCACTCTTATCAGGTGACATCATCTTTTCTTTTCACTGCTCTAAATACTCCACCTTAGGAGTGCACACCAAACTGTATCAACTCTTACTCCCCCTGTCTGCAACAATCATCATGACCACTACCTGCTCCCCCTAAGAGGTAGCCTCCAACATCAGTATAGAGAAAAGAATGAATCTTGAATTCAATTGGATTAATGCATCTCCTTATGCATCTAGTTCAAAAAAGGAGGGGCTATAACCCCTAACTTCTCTCGGAGATACTCAAATGTATCCTCAGGAAGAGCCTTGGTGAATATGTTAGCAACCTAATCCTTTGTATGCACATACTCGAGCGTCATTTCATTCTCTGCAAGCTTCTCTCTCAGAAAGTGATACTGGATTGAAACATGTTTTGTTCTTGAGTGCATCATCGAATTCTTTGAAATGTTGATGGCACTGATATTATCACAGAAGATAGGAATTGGCTCCTCATACACAACTCTAATATATTTCAAAGTTTGCTTCATCCACAACAGTTGTGTACAACAAAATGTTGTTGCAATGTATTCTGCCTCTGCAATAAACAGAGATACTGAATCCTACTTCGTACTTAACCATGACACCACTCTGTCTCCAAGAAAGAATGCACCACCACTTGTACTTTTTCTATCATCTACACATCTAGCCCAATCAACATCTGTATAAGCACTCAAAGAAAAGTCAATACCCTTTGGATACCACAATCCATGATCTGGAGTGCCTTTTAAGTATCTAAATATCCTTTTCATTGTCATAACATGTGACTCTATGGGATCCTCTTGAAATATAGCCATAAGACAAACTACATGCATAATATCCGGTCTAGTAGAAGTCAAGTATAACAATCCTCCACTCATTGACCTATACGTACTTTGATCAGCCTTAGGTGGTCCATCATTTTTGCTCAGCTTGCAACCAGTTGTCATAGGGGTACAAACTGGTTTAGAGTCTTCCATTCCAAACTTCTTCAACATTTCCTTGACATACTTTGATTGTGAAATGAAAATGCCTTTATCTGTCTAATTGATCTATAGCTTAAGGAAGAAGTTCATTTCCCCACACATTGACATCTCAAATTCTTTTTGCATCTCATTTGCAAAGTTCTTACACATGCCTTCATTTCCACCGAAGATTATATCATCCACATATACTTCAACAATCAGAATTTGATCTTCACCTACTTTGATGTACATATTACTATCTGCAGAACCCTTACTGAAACCTTTCTGCAATAAGTACTTGTTTAGCCTTGCATACCAAACTCTGGGGGCTTGCTTCAATCCATACAATGCCTTCTTCAATTTGCAAACCCTATCCAGTTTGTCTGATAACTGAAATCCATTTGGTTGTTCTATATATAGCTCCTCTTCCAACTCACCATTCAAGAAAGCAGACTTCACATCCTTTTGATATACTTTGAAATCCTTATGTGCTGCGAATGTTTCCTCATAGTCTATTCCTTCTACCAA
The DNA here is from genome assembly GCA_027924645.1 of Cunninghamia lanceolata. Lineage (NCBI taxonomy): Eukaryota > Viridiplantae > Streptophyta > Pinopsida > Cupressales > Cupressaceae > Cunninghamia > Cunninghamia lanceolata. Next base: position 6,288,930 of record BSBN01000700.1, on the reverse strand, counting down.
AAACATTCTGATGGCCTCCATCCTTGCCACCAGAGCAAATGTTTCCTCATAGTTTATTCCTTCTACCTGTGAGTAACCTTTACACACAAGCCTTGCCTTGTTTCTTACCACTTTTCCATTCTCATTCAGTTTGTTCCTGAATACCCACTTAGTTCCAATCACATTTTTGTTTGTTGGTCTTGGGACAAGTTCCCAAGTTTGATTCTTTTCAATCTGCATTAGTTCTTCTTCCATAGCCTTGATCCAATACTCATCCTTGCATGCTTCACTTACTTTTTAGGTTCAACTTTAGAGAGTAAGCACATATTTACTTGTTCTTCAGTAGCTTTCCTTCTTGTCAGCACACCTTTGTCCTTATCACCAATGATCTGATCTTCAAAATGATGCTTCTGCACATACTTGGGAGTTTTAGGAGTCTTTTCCGAAGCTTCTTCTTCTTCAATTTGTACTTCCTTTTTATTAGTATTTTCTTTTTCTCTGCAAGATGACTCATTTGATTCATAACCATTAACTTCTAAATTCTTTTGTAGATCTTCATCAACTTTGACATTTGCACTCTCAACAATCCTTCTTAACCTCTTGTTGTAGCACCGGTAAGCTTTTCTTTTAGTAGAATACCCAAGAAAAATATCTTCATTAGACCTTGCATCTAACTTTCCTAGATTTTCTTCATCCCTCCGGATATAACATTTTCTTCCAAACACTTTGAAGTACTTAACAGTAGGAATTTTTCCGCACCATAGCTCATAAGGTGTCTTTGTATTATTTGCACGCACTCGATCATGATCCCTTTAACACTCTTTTATACTGTCTTTAACCATGAGAACATTCTCCAAGGTCGGCATCACAACTTAATACATAGAATTCAAATTAGGTCAGGACCTAAACATTCCCGCGGTGGGAAGGAATGAAGGTAGACCAAAACATAGCTTAGCTTGGACCTAAATTCATCCAAGCATGCTACTCCACACTTTCACAATCACCAAAGCAACTCCTCAATTAGTGTAAACACCCAAGGTTGGCCAAACCTGTGTTAACATAATGAACTTTAAGTGCATGCTTCCTCAAACCCAAAGATGACTTTCAGATCACATGCAAGGCTTCAACACAATCTAGAGTATTCAACAATCATCCTGAAATCCAACAAATTCCTCCACAACAACTTTTACCTGCCGCACAACCTTATCATGTTTACCCAACAAACTCAAATATCTCTGCCATACACTACAACTCGATAAGTCCTCTTCCAAAGCATCAAATCACAAATAACCTCGACTGGAGAAAGATGGGAACCTTATAAGTACACATCCAGAACCGCAAGACTAAAATCCACTTTGCGGAGAAATGCAGAGAAAAAACATTTCTCCCATACCCCTTTGCAACCTAAGAAACATAGTCTTCATATTAGTGAACACAACTTTCTCTTCACAACAAACTGGAGCACAAAACTTGGAATATAACATCTCTTAACAACATATCCAAACCACAGGGATAGATCTTCAACAAAGAGGAAATACAGAGTAGAACCAGAACACTACTCTATTAAGCCAGATAGTCTCTTCAACACATTGCTTCCTTTATTGATCAAATTTTCTCAAAAGCACTTGGAAACCAATGAAATTAACCATATTCTTCACTTTTTCAATACTTCTCTAAGGCAGCCAAATTATCTTCAACAAAGCAACTCAATCAAACAACAACAACCTCATCAGTAGACACAATTGACACCAATGACAACCCAAGCTTGTTGACATCAATGACAACATCGATAGCATGTACTTGCAACAAATTTATCCATCTCACTCTTTTGTACACAAGGGTAATGGTATGGCCTAATATTAGGTGTTTTCCTTGCTACAACTAGTTGAATGCCATCATATTGGTCTCTTTTGGGTGGTAGACCTTTATCATCTCTCCAAATAATAATAGTGCACGGTAAGATATTGTTGGTTTGGGCACTTCTAATGATTTATTTGATGCCACATTTGCCTTGATATCTTCTTCTTTCTCATTTCCCATAGAAGTAACATTATCTTTCCAAGTCTTATGATGTGAATATATTCTTAGGGATTCTACAAAACTCATGAGAGAACCTGTTTGTTTGATTATTCATTGACATCTTCTTTCTTAACCCATACCATGATGTTGCCAAAATAATCTCCACAATAACTTACTCAAAACAAAGCAAAAAATAAGCTAAAATTTTTACTATAACTAACTAAAGTCTAGACCTCACTTTGGTAAAAAAATCTCTAAGAAAATCATTATTTTGTGCAAATTCGGTGAAAACCCTAATTTTAGAATAACTCCTTCAAAAATGATTCAACTGACCTCAAATATAGACTTTAACTACTTCAAGATGTCCTTGATCAACCCTCCAAATTTTAGAAAAGAAAAATCACAAATTGAGAGAGATGTGTGCTTCAAAACATGACCTAAACTAAAAAAATTGCCTTATTTCTTGCCTTCTAGGTGTCAAGTTCATGCTCTAATATCACTTGTAATGAAATTAATTGCACAAGAGAAGAATATAATATAAAATAGGATGCAAATACTTGATACTAATTAGCCACTTTGAGGGGGAAACCTCCAAAAGTCTTCCATAAGAACTCAATTCACAATATGATGATAATATACTAACCACTACCTCTTATATACCCTACTTATGCCATGAAGACCACCCAGGATAACCCTACTACCTATATAAATCTATAGGAATGATTATATGACTTAATTAAAGGTTATTATAGCCACAAATCAGCCACAAATATCCCAATACAATCAATGGGTCAAGGGCATTGCATAAAATTTGAAGTTTGAAATTTAAAAGTGTAAGGATTGATTTCACATTGTGGTTTCAAACTGAGGTGGGAAGCTAGTAATCTAAAGGTTCTTAGGATCTACATGAAGTTGGAATCAATCAAGACTTGTGTAATTTATCAACTTTTATACAAAAATATATTAGTTGTACATTAATCATTAAATAAAGGCTAACCAAATCAAATTAAGTCCAAAATGAAGAAGAAAAGTACAAATTATGCAATTTTTAGCATTATAATATGTTTGATGGGAGTAGCTGCATACTTGAATGCATTTAAATCATGATATAGATTAAGTTATCAATTTCTTGATTGCATTTAAATGAGAGATATAGTTGTTGAACACACAAAAGTACTGAGAGGGAGGGGCGAATCAATACTTAATCAAATTCTTTTTCTTCCAACAATATTCAAATTAATGAAAACATTTAATAAGAAACAAAAGAACACATGAGCACACAACCATAACACCATATGTACATGGAAAACCCTAGAAGGAAAAAAACATGGTGAGCAATCTGCTTGGATCTACTATCCAAATCTAGCCTCACAAATAAAACAAGATTATACTATCATTTATGGGCTACAACCCAAAGGAAGCTTCAACTCCCTGATCAGATACATCACTTATAACTTTTACACAATTATTCTACAACCTCTGTAAACAAAACTCATCTGACTTAGAAGTGTCTTACACAAGACACTGACTGCTCCAACCTTTTACTGACCTCTACAACTTCTGCACAACAATCTCACCTCTTTACAACTACAATACCAACCTCCACAACATCATAACAACTTAAAAAAACTCTTCTTAGTTTTCACAACCTCTACAATCACCTCCACAATAGTATTACTTCACATGAACTGATCCTTTTCACACTTCATCATTATATCTATTTCTCCAGTAAGTTTATTCACACATTATCAATGGTTTCTCACAATGCACAACACACTCATCTCTCAACATATTTGATCTTACATTTATATCCTCCACAAGCTTAAAAAATATTTCTCCTTGGTCTGCCAAGATGAAACGTATAACATAGAATGTGTAGTGGCCACAACGGTCAACTCCAAAACATATGTGGTAAGTAGAAATCAAGTGTGGTTAAAAAACAAAGCATAATTAGGTCCTAATTTACCTTAGCACACTCTTCCAAGATGGCACACACTCCACACACACAGCAAAATCTTCATTATACACCAAGTCGACTGTACAAACACTTATCTTTCCTTGTATTTGGCTCCACACCTAAAGTGGTACCTGTAAGCACAAAAATCATGCACAACCTCCACGAGGACCCCTATGCTAATTTTTAATCCTTGTAACATATATGTAAGTGTGAAATAACATCCTCTCAACATCAATTCTCTTGGTGACGTGTCATTTATTTCATCTTGTGTTGTTTCCACTTTGTCATTTTCTCTCTTTGATGTCGACACTTTTCGACACTTGTCAATTTGTGTTTTCTACACTTGCTACTCTGTTCTTAACCCTTGTATACATCTTCTAGGTGAGTTTTCACCTTTCCCCAATGTTTTTCATATGCTCCACACCCTAGGAGCCTTCTGGAGGTCCCCTCTAGCCATCTCCCACTTTTAGTATTTAGTTTCACTCAACCAATCCAAATCTCCCCCTATTATTTCTTGATTTCCCATTGGGAGATCCTGTTTTGCAAGTGGAGATTTGGATTCTTGCACATGACTGACCTGTTTTCGGAGGCAAAACCCCTTCTTTTCTCCTCCTCTTCATCTCCCATCTAGAACTTCAACCCAAGGGCTCTCCCTCTAGGGTCGCCCCCTGAGAAACCAAACTGGTGAAAGGGGCGACCCTGTCACATTTCCAGTCGCAAAAAAACTCGAGTTTCTAACTTCAAAAAGCTCCATTTTCGCCTGTTTTTCTTTTTGTTTGCATGAATTTTCGAGCCTAATATGGAGTTAACTATTTTATGCACCCACACATGCATAATTAGCTCTATTTCATCTAAAAATAACAACTCATGTATTCCCATGCACTCTTTCTTCTTCACTTCTTCTTGAGTGATAAGATTTTACTGGGTAGATCACTCTTGAATCCTCTGTGTTAACTCTCCAATTTAATTGAGTTAACTCTTTTTCTTCCTTCTTCTAACCTATAAATACCCCCCTCCCTCAACCACAAAGGGATGCAATTTCATTGTGCACACAACTCTTGCAAGTTATTGCTCTCCACATTCAACATTCTCATGCTCATACGGGACATAGGAGCCTTTTGTTTTGTTTGTTTCTCATCAAGTTTTCACATAAATCTCATCACGCGTCCATATGCTGCTCAAATCAAGCCATCGTGCTCATCAATAGCTCTCATTGAGCTCTCTTTGCAAATCTTCTAAAGCTTCTTTCACTTCTTTTGTCATCTTTTTGCCAAGAGGATGCCCCGCTGCTACAAGAGGATACAAGGTTGCCAACACAAGGAAATCTGAGGGTAGTGGAGGCTCACAAGTCTTCTTTATTTCAAGTTCTTGTATGCTTTCTGTCAATTGGTAGTAATTAGATAACTAAAATTGCTCTTGGGATCATTAATCTATTGCTTTTTCGTTGATATGATAGTTAGATCTTGCATTCTTGGAGTAATTTACTTTCATAGTTTAATTCATTTACATGCAATTTTCTTTTCTTAGATTAAATCATTTCAAATATTTGAAAAACCCCAAAAACATAGTTAAATTGCATTAGGTAAAATTCATTATAGCTTACATTCATCTTTCAATTCTTAGATTATTAAAGAAAACATCTTTCAATTCCAAAAACATAAAAAAGCACAAAAAGAAGTTTTGCATTTCATTTAGTATTGCATTCATAAAACCCAAAAAAGAACAAAAACATTAGGCACTTAGGTAATTCGTAAACCCTTGATTCCATCACAAGGTCAACCATAGTCAACCATTTGATCAAAACCCTTGATTCTATCACAAGGTCAACACACAATCAAACCTTAGGTCAATTAAACCTTAATTCAAAACCCTAGGTCTAGTCAAGGTTTGCTCACATACGCCTATCTCTTGTCTCGGCTCACGAATGTGCCCAAGATTAAGAGGTGAGTGGGTGAGGGCAATCCTTGAAGAGATAGAGGAAATCCATCCAAGACCACAACATGATCCACTTGTCTTACAACAAATAGAACAATATAAACAACTCTTGCTACGATAAGCATTCATCCAATACTTTGAAAGACAACTAGCAATCAATGAGAACAACAGCTTACCCACACAAAGGTGGAATATCAGAAAATCTAACAGAAGAATAGTGACTAGTGACCCTTTGGGTCATGCGGTTACCTCTACAACAATGATCATTGAATGACACATCTACATTAGCACATAACAACATAGGCCTTAGGACATGCCGACTCCTCTTCGCGAAGTCCAGCTCTCCAACGAGCCAGACCACCCCTGTGTCTCACCTCCTCTCGATTGGCTACTTCCACGAGAGCGAGAGTGACGTGGTGGTTCGCCCCATGGCAAGGAGGGAAGGGTCTGTGTGCGTGTCGAAATCTGACTCGACAGCCCCAGGCAACTGAGGTCACGATTTCGAGCATATAGTACTAGAGGAGAAAAAATTACATCATGCAGACCACATACTGAATATTATATGACTTACAAAACATTCATGTACACTTCTCTTATCATCTTAGGATATTTCATGTTGGTACAAACACTTGATCTCTGATGTCGGTGTTCTCAACAACTTCTGCTTACACAGTCTTAAGATAAAACAATGAAAACCATACTTGCGATGAACACAATCATTTGAAACTTGAACAACGCATACTAACTAGCCTTATGAGCTTATCACTCAATCAACAAGGCCAATTACCATTGTGTGGTGAACTATGATGGCCTTAGCTATCTTCCTCTGCTTACTTCAATTAGCACCAAGGCATGTCTTCACATAGCTGACTCTAGAGAAGCATATGCGGTACATGTCACCTGAAACTTGAAGCACACATACCTTTGACTCATATATACCTATCCTCCAAGTTGCAACATCATATCTTCATTTACGAAGAAGTGTGGAGCATTCTCCTATCTTCCTGTGACTGCACTTGCCCTATTTCAATATTGTCTTCACACTTCTGTCTCCAAAACATCTTGCGGTAAACGTTATGATCTCAAATCTGAAACATAAGTACTTGAGTGTAATATATAGCCATTAGTCCAATCCACAAACTGTTACTTTCAACTGCAGCAAAATGCGGTACCTTCTTGTGAGTCTGTGACTCCTTCCTTGACCTGTACTATACTTAGATAATTTCCTTCAATCTTTTACAACTTTCTTTATCACGTGGTAAGTATCATGAGTTCATATCATGATCATTTAGCAAGACCCCAACTCTACTCAACACAGACTTCAAACATAAATATATCAAGGTTGTGAACTTACACATGAACTTCAGAAGATATGATATGATTGTGTATAGATGATACTGATCCATCTCTTTCTGTACAGATGATACTAATCCATCTCCTTTTGCCTTTCTTGATCTGCTCCTTTGGCTGTAGTGCATATATTCATCTCGTTGCTCTTTGCTTCACAATACTTCTAATCACTTATTCTATAATGTCTTCATTGATCACCATACTGCTGCAATCCCCTTTGACATCACTTACACTCTTCCATACTGCAATACTCCATACCACTGTTGACATCAATGACAACCCATATGCAACAATCTCCCCTTTTGTCATTGATGACAACACTTGACTTGATATGAATATATTTCTCCCCCTTTGACATCAATGGCAAAGAACTACTGGTCTTCTTCTGTTCCGACAAAAACAAGTAGGTTCCCCTTGTTTGAATATTTTTTATCACCTTTTATCAATCAACTCCCCCTAAGGAGTAGTCTCTATCTCTTCAAAACTGAAGTTAGCAAAAATTGGTTCTTCATCTTACTCAAGATATACATGGATGATATAAAAAGAGTGCCTGTCACTTATTACTCTTAACTTATTTTTCGCATATCTACAAAATCATCAAAATTTGTCTTACCTTCACATAATTTTCTATTTACTTGGAAGGTAGAACATTCTTATAGATCACCTTCAACTAGGCAAGTGTAGCATCCCAGTTCTTCTTTGCAGAAGATAAGATGTGCAGTTGACTTTCAAACTGGATGTATAACTCTTCTGCTTCCTCCTGAGTGGCTGTCACCTTCACTTTTGTGCAATATTTTTAGCTTCTGTCAAAATGCCAGTCAAAACTGCTAGCCTCATACTCACCACTTCTCTCAATTGTTCAATTTCATTCTTTACCTACTCCCTTTGATCCAAGAGATGCTTCAACTAAGTATGGGAATTTTCTATTTGGACCCTAATGGTTCCATCTTTATCTTTCAAAGGATCATATACCTTGGCCGCTTGAATTAGATGTGACTCAATAGACCTCACTTTGGTAAAATAAATTATCCCTTGTACTTTACATATCATATGGTCGTACCACTATACTTCGTACTTGTAGGGAAAATTTGTAAAAAAAAGTTTTTTTTTGTGTAGAGGGGGCCTTGGCTAAGCTCCCCTCTACATCTTTTGGTGAATATTTTTTGGGTTTTGCAGGTCAATTTCAAAATTTAGGGCCTATTTTTTTGGCCCTATTCAGCCTCATAGACCTTGGTTCACCTTGCTGGCCCCATTGGGCCCAATCCAATCCCTAGTTCAACCTCATTACAGGCCTTCACAACCACTTCTAGGTCCTGACACCCCATTGTAGTTCATATCCGGTTCTAGTTCGGGCCTCATCCTCAAATTTGGTCCTAATCCATACTTTGTTGGTTGATTATGACCTATTGGACTTCAGACGCAAATGCCCTCTTGCCTTGCATGCTATGTGATTGGTTCTAGTTCGGTCCTTGATGACCTCTTTGCTCTATTTGATCCCATTCTTCATTCGACCTTTGGAGGCCCTTTCAACTAGGATAGGCCCTCTACCAAGCTAGCTGACGCATTCGACCTACTGGTCCGTTCCAACCTTTGTAGGCCCCTTCGACCTGCTACCATCCTTGTTCAGGCCCATTATGGTCTCTCTTGTTCTAGGTCATCTCATCCTTGGCAACTCTTTCAGCCTATTCCTGGCCCGACCTGGACTCTCAATCCACTTGGACTCTCTGTCAGTGCTAGTAGCCCCTTGTTGGCCTACTTGTTTGTCCCACATGAACTTCATGTTCATCAATCTGGACTCCCTATCTGGCCAACCCAACTTGGAACCCAAACAACCTATTTTCCATCTGGACTCCCTATCTGCCTAGGCCACTTAGGCCCTTCCAAGTGCCTACCAAGGGGTCCTTTTTTCTTTTTGCAGTATCTTGCAACCCAAGTGGTTGTTTTTTGGAAACTTGTAGTCAACGAAAAGCTTATTTAATCACCAACATTGTGGTATCATTAATTTTGTAAAATTGTAATATTTTAAAATTTTTTAGGCCTATGAAGTCAAGTTTTGTATTAAATTTCGATGTGGCATAATTTTCACCCTCGATATCAAAATTTTACAAACTTTTTTTCAAACTTAATAAAATTTCACAAAGAATTTATCTACACCTGTAATTTTAAGATCTAGATAGCCCATTTCCTCGATATCAAAATTTTACAAACTTTTTTTCAAAATTAATAAAATTTCACAAAGAATTTATCTACACATGTGATTTTAAGATCTAGATAGCCCATTTGATCTAAATTGTAAAAATCATCATGTACTATAAACAGTCAATTTAGGCATCTAATCTTTAACCACATTGTAATTTTTCTTGCATTTTTATGGGGGGCCTATTTCTTAGCACTAATTCTTTTGGGGGGTCATCTTGCATTTCTACTTTTAATTTTATTGTTCATGTCTCTCACACTAAATTCCTTCCATTTGAGTATTCTTTGTAATGGACTCCTACTAGATCGAAAAATCAAATGTGGATATTGTGGGAAGACCAAGCATACCGAAGAAGATTATATTCGTTGACAAATTGATGAAATGAAACTACTTCTCATTGATAATGGTATTTTGCTTTACTTGATCATTATAATCCAACACCTGTAGAATCATCATATGATCTCACTTAGACATCTTGAGAGATAACACCATCTTTTGGGGATGAACAATGTAGTCTAATGACTTGCATTGAGATTTCATCTCCTCTATCATCACCTATTGCTACATCCAAATCCAGTGTTGATTCATCTATGATTTCCAATTATTCTTTGCATCAAGTCATTGATATCAGTTTTCTAGTTCCACCACATTGGGACAAATTTTTACTAAACATATTATTCTTGTTTGTAGAGTCCTGCATTACAGATTTGGAAGACACAATTGAGGACATTCATATTCTCTTTGATGACAACTTTGATGGAGTTGCATCACCATCATCTTATTTGGATGAGCTTGTTCTTCATCTTCCTCTTCTTTTGTCACAATTTGACAGTGGATTGAAGACCTTTGAGCAGCATTCGAAGACATCATCTTGGGCATCATCTAGGTCTTTGGATCATGTGCAAAATTTTGAGACATTCATTTTTCTTCCTACATATTCCTATTTGGAATGGGAAGATATCATGCACACATTTGTGGTTTTGTTTCTTCCCAAGGGGATAAATATTGTTCAATGATCATGGATCTTCTTTAGCATCTAGTGTTGAGCATCTACCAACACTATAGGAGGCATTTTGAGGGGAGGTTGCATGGTTTCTCTTCTCATCTTAGTTTTGGGAGGGAGTATTTCCTCGCATTGAGTTCTTTCCTTCTCACCTTTTGGGGGGTCGCATAGACCTCTTTTTTCTCTCCTATGAGGGGAGCATTTATTGTACATTTGTGATAGAAGTAGTCTTTGGGGGTCATGTTGAGTCCTCCTTCACTTGTACATTTATTTCATGCATCTTTTCTCTTTTGAAGAGGAGGTTTATTCCCATTGGGTTTTCTCCTTTACTCCGTTTATGAGATATTATTTGTACATGGATACCTAACATGGCCTAGTAGTCGGGACCCATCATCATTGTATTTATTCTCCCTAAGTTGCACTTAGGGGGGTGTTAGTGTAAACATGATCATTTTACATCTAGTTAGATAATCACCTTTTCTAAGTTGACCCATTCACACTTAGCTTAAGTTTACTTAGATGTTATTCTCTCTTATGCCTCACTTCATAGGGACTTTACACATGTTCTCAACTTGTCCAAAGTGTTCTAACCTGTGTTGCATTCTTGGAGGGTTAGTTAGTTGTCTACTTCTACCTTTCTTTTTCCTCCTTGCCCTATTGATACAAGGAGCTACATTGTACATTTTACACTCTTTTTATGATAGTTATATTGGCTTATTGTGTTCATTTTCATTGTGAAAGTTATCATTGGACGTTACATTCTAATCTTGGTTGCTCCAACATATCATCCATAGAACAAACTCTAATAGGATCCATAATAGTAAAATCTAAGGTGGGAGAGTGACATAAGATAAATCACTATGTATGCCCAAATTCTAATATAAAATATAAGCAAATGAAGATCAAACCCTAGGTAAGCCTAAGAACATGTGAAAAATTAGAATAATATTAGATTTGACAATGTAAATTAGAAACCCTAAAAAAAGGTTGAATTTGTAGGATCGGTCAGGTTCACAAAAAATATAAAGGAATATAAACTTTCCCTCGTGTTCATCTAGGCTGATTTAATAGAATGCATACAAGTAAGTAAACAATTATTCTAAACTAACAATAATAGTTGTTGGATTGGATTAAATTAGATACATAGACATGTATAATTATGACAATAAATGAGGGGGATAAGAAGACTTAGCTCTATGATTAAAGAGCGAAGATAATCAATGAAGATCTTGAATGTGTCAAGATGTTTTGAGCTTGGGAAATGTCACTTTTTTGTTTGATATTAATTTCTGATTGTGTCTGATCTCTATTTTATTGGAGGGTAGATTTGAAGGTGGATGGCAAACTCGACCTTTACAAGCATTCTCAACCTAGACAAGTCTTGGACTTCTATGCCTATGTTGCCATGATTCACATTGCTCTACTCTCACTAAAAGAAGTTGTGCTTTTTGGATTGCATGTGACAATGATAATTACTCCCTTATGTCAAACCATACAAGGATGATGATTTATTGAATGGATTAATGATTGAAGATGGCAAGAAAGACCTAAAACATAGATTCTTTACTCCTTTTAGTGCACCAAATTCAAGTGTGTCACTATGGATTGTTCTTTTAATGCTCTAGGATGAGAAATGATCGCTCGATTTTTAATGATTAGAATGAATGCAATAAATGTCTTTAAATACTAGCATATGACATCAATTTGTGAAAGGATGTACTCAGTTAGCTCTAGGGAGAAGGCAAAGCGGGGTAGTCAACCAAAATTTGAATTAGAGTGGGCTAACGCTGTTCTTGAAGGAATGAACTTACAACTACAACCCTGACGTAGGATCAATAGATAGATTAGATCATGACAAGCATAGCCTATCTAAAGATCAATGTGCGAATAAATATGAAATTTAGACAAATAAATTATATGTATGAAGACATGTATATACATAAGAATAAGATTAAACAATAAATATAAGATTGTGTACAAATAAAACTAAATAGATAAACTCAACTTTACACAATATCACACTATTTATCATCATATACATAGCATAAACATGTTATGTATATCAAAGATGGTTGTTTTTAAACATCATCCACTTCAACAGTGAAAAGTCAATTTTGGCCAATAAAAATAGAACAAATATTTAACATTATGGATGAGGTGTAAAATTGCTATTGGCTGTTTGACCATTGAAGTGGATGATGTCTAGGTAGAGCCATCGAAGAGGTTGTTTTTAAACATCATCCACTTCAACACTCGAGTCAATTTTGGCGAATAAATATAATACAAATAAATGCTTGTTTTTTAATATACCCGATGAAACAACAAGTCAGTGCACTGTCTGCGTCGACGTCGCACGAAGCATCCTGCAACGTGCTAAGGGCGCACAGCCACGGAAATTTGTTTATATTTTAAGTTAAAAGATAAGCATGAGACTCGTTCACCGTAGGTAAAATGGGCAGCGTTTTAAAGACCTGACTGGTTCCCGAGTTGACGAATACAGTGGCCAAATGTTCCCCAGCCTATGTATATAAATGCTTCTTGTGGCGTCTGCTTTACCACATCAACAATCTTCATAAAGAATTCAGGCAATTGTCATACAAAACAATCTCGCTTCCCTTGTTGCGAAAGATGAACGGAGAGGAGATTATAAAAGGTGATGTTGTACTCCAGAAGAAAAATGTGTTGGATTTGAACGATTTCCATGCCGGAATCGTAGACAGTCTCAGCGAACTGCTTGGAAAAGGAGTCTCTCTCGTACTTGTTGGCACACCTCATGTCGATTCTGGTTAGTATTCGCTTTTCACCCATCTTTCTACATTTGATTATGTAGAAAACCCATGATTGATATTTATTTCTATGGTGGAACATCACAGTCGATGTAAGGGAAAAGAGAAGCGAGGCTGCCTATTTGCAGAACTGGAGAAGTACTCACGTTGGAGCCGTCACTGGGAAGACCACATATCCAGTGGAGTTCAAATGGCACCCTGACATGGGAATCCCTGCAGCTTTCGTTATAAAAAATACCCATACTCATGAGTTCTTTCTAAATTCAGTCACTCTTCAAATTCCCAGTCAGGGCACTGTTCATTTTGTCTGTAATTCTTGGGTGTATCCCGCATCTCGCTATAAAAAAGACCGGATCTTTTTCTCAAACAGGGTAAACACATAAATTGGTATCATAGATTTTGTTGGCCCATTTTCTTTTAGCAGTAGTGGAGAAGGTTAAAGCTTGTTTTATGTAGATTACAGGATTCATAAGAAATCTGTTTTAATTTGCAGACTTATCTCCCTTGTGAGACGCCTCCAGCTCTGCTAAAACTGAGAAATGAGGAGCTGCTAAGCCTGAGAGGCAATGGAACAGGGGAGAGAAAAGAGTGGGACAGAGTGTATGACTACGAGTTGTATAATGATCTGGGAAACCCAGACAAAGATGAGGAACATAGTCGTCAAGTGTTAGGAGGATCTAAGGACTTTCCATATCCTCGGAGAGGCAGAACAGGCCGCCCTCCTACAAAGACAGGTTGGTTATAACTAGTGCATACAATATTGGTTTTAATATTGCAACTGAAAACTTGTTATCGGTTCCATAAAATCATTCAATTATGTGGGTGTTATGATAGATCCAGCATCTGAAAGCAGACTGTCAATACTGTCTAGCCTTGACATCTTTGTGCCGCGAGATGAACGGTTTGGGCATTTGAAACTGTCTGATTTTCTAGCCTACGCTCTTAAGTCGGTGGGACAATTTCTGCTGCCTGAACTGAAAGCCGTTTTCGATTCCACCCCCAATGAGTTCGATTCCTTCGAAGACATTTTGAAACTCTACTCGGATGGGATAAAGCTGCCCGGCAACCCAGATTTTGATGCCGCAAAGAATCACATTCCTTTGGAGCTCATAAAAGAGTTGGTTACAACAGATAGCGAAGGCCAAAAGCTCCTTGAGTTTCCTACTCCTCAAGTCATCGCCAGTATGTTTTCTTCATCCCTGCTCCTTCACAAATTGCATCATATCTTATTAGTGCAGACCCAAAATTAACTGGGCATGGTTGCAGAGGACAAATGGGCATGGAGGAAAGATGAGGAGTTTGCACGCCAGATGCTTTCTGGTGTGAATCCGGTTATCATACAGCGACTTCAGGTGACATTGCCTTTACAGAAGTTACTGTTTACCCCATTTTATATTGGTACAAATTCTGAATATTGTAATAAATTCTTGAAATTCAGAGTTTCCCCCCGACAAGTGAATTAGATCCGGAGATATATGGGCCCCAGATGAGCTCTATTACAGCTTCAGATATAGAAAAGAGCCTCGATGGCCTCACAGTGAAGCAGGTGAACAATAGTTTCTGACCCAAATATATTTTATTGCACAATGCAGACAAAAGGGGATTATTAAATGGGTCTTGATGTAATATGTGTAGGCTCTTGCGAAAGACAAGTTGTTCATTCTGAACCATCACGACGCAATCATCCCATACGTGACTAAAATAAACGCTCTAGGTTCTACCAAGATATATGCTACTCGCACCGTTCTCTTCCTCAAACAGGACGGCACGTTGAAACCTGTTGCGATAGAGCTCAGTCTTCCCGCTTCGCATGATCCTGATCGGCCATACTTTAGAAAAGTAGTGATTCCTGCAGAGAAAGGACTCGAAGGAGCACTCTGGCAGCTTGCAAAAGCCTACGTTGCAGTGAATGATTCAGGATACCATCAGCTAATCAGCCATTGGTGAGTAGCTAACGAATCCTAGATACATAGTTTTAATAAAATGGCATAATTATCTCATAATCTACCAAATTGGGTGTTTGTTTTTCAGGCTTAGAACTTACCCAGCGACATAGTTTTAATTAAATGGTATAATTATCTCATTCCTTGACAATTTGGGTGTTTTTTTTTTCAGGCTTAGAACTCACGCAGTGACAGAGCCATTTATAATCGCAACAAACAGACAACTGAGTGCGATGCATCCCATTCACAAGCTACTGAGTCCCCATTTCCGAGACACAATGAACATCAATGCCTTTGCTCGCCAAATTCTCATAAATGCAGGAGGCGTTCTTGAAAGAACAGTATTTCCTGGAAAATACGCCATGGAAATGTCTGCTGTGGTCTACAAGAACTGGAGGTTTGATGAAGAAGGATTACCTGCCGATCTCCTCAAAAGGTAAACAGTAATAATACCCATCTAATTATTATTGTGGCTTATATTAGGCGTTGAAATTCATTGACAGAAGGTGTGAAAAATGCAGAGGCATGGCAGTAGAAGACAAAGAAGCGGAATATGGGCTGAGGCTTATGATTGAAGATTACCCTTATGCAGTGGACGGTCTAGAGATATGGTTCGCCATAGAATCATGGGTTAACGACTATATATCATTCTACTACAAGAATAACCAGGCTGTGGCATCTGATACAGAGCTTCAAGCATGGTGGTATGAAATCAGAAACGTAGGGCACGGAGACAAGAAGGATGAACCATGGTGGTACCAAATGCAAAGCGTGCAAGAGCTTGGAAAGGCCTTAACTACGATCATATGGGTTGCCTCAGCTCTACATGCTGCAGTTAATTTTGGTCAGTACCCTTACGCAGGGTACATGCCCAATCGGCCTACAGTGAGCAGAAGATTGATTCCTGAAGAGGGCTCCGAAGAATTCACAGAGCTGAAGGAGAATCCCGATTTGTTCTTGCTGAGGACCATGTCGAACCAATTGCAGACTACGCTGGGAATAGCCCTGATTGAGATCCTTTCCAGGCATTCCACAGACGAGGTGTATTTGGGGCAGCGTGCATCTCCTGATTGGACTAATGATCAAAGTGTGGTGGAGGCGTTTGAGCGTTTCGGGTCCCGCTTGAAACAGATCGAGAAAAACATTACCGAAAGAAATAATGAGCAAAGATTGAAGAACAGATCAGGCCCTGCACAGGTTCCCTATACCTTGCTTTATCCCAACACTTCTGATGTGAGTGGCAAAGGTGGACTCACAGGGAAGGGAATTCCTAACAGCGTCTCCATTTAATATGCTTTTGTTAACTAATCTTGAGCTCTTGCCATGAGGCCTCTAGAGGTGGAATTTAATTAAGGCTTCTCAATCCCAATATTTGCTGAGCACAACAGAGCAACGTACAGTTTGGTTTGTAATTTTCTTTGGCTGCTGTTGCAGCTGTTTATTCCATTTAAAAAAACAGAGCAATGTACTATGTAAGCCTATCAATGTTTAGTTTCTATCTATCTACAATTTGCACTTTAGTTTATATTAGGGTTATAAATATTTATGTTTATTAGTTATTTAATGAAATTGTTCAGTATTGTTTTTTATTATGTAAGTGGGAAACAAGGGCCCTGACCTTTTAAAAAAGCTCCCCTAAGGCATAGCAAAACAGGTTCAGCCAGGGTAAATGGTTAAGTGTTGTTTTTAATAGTGTATATATATTTAATTTATACAAATTAATGTAGATTATAAATTAAAAATTGTTTTTTTCCCACACAATCACATTTTCATATCATATTCATCATACCTATACATGTAGTATATGTTGAATAATTGTAGTTGCCCACCTACTTCAAGATTACAATTTGAGGTATGTTCTTTTTTTACACTACTATAAGGCCATTATATTTCCTTTGTGATTGTTAGGCTTTATATTTAATCCCCTAATGCATGTATATCGTATTTGCACATAACTATTGTACCATTGTTCTCATTTTTTCTCACAATTGCTTTATTAGATTGCACAATCAATATGTATTGGTTTCTAAACAACATGCATGCCATGTATGCAATACAAATCCCATAACTTATGTCATGCAATACATTTGGATGACCATCAAGTTATAGAAAGCTCACTTGGATTACTTCAATCATGTGTAACAAATTATTTGCTTTAGAAAGCTCACTTGAATTACTTCAATCAAATATATGTCTATATTAAGTGTACCCTCTACCCATATGATCAACTGAACACGTATTAGAGATCGACACTATTATTGCTTTCTACAAGAGAAAAATAATAAAAATAATAAAGATACACATAGATATATTTTCTAACAACATACATAACATATTGAATAACGTGTTGTTTCTGGCTTGTTTAGGACCTTGTTTTTGCCCTTGGGGTCGTTTTGTATAGGGCTCTGGACCCTCTTTTCTAGCTGACTTAATAAAAAACATATTGACTAATATTAATGTTTTAATTAAATACCTTTCACACAAGTCTTTCATTTTAAAATGCTTCAAGAGGACCTCATGATCAAAATTTTTGAACAAATGTTCCTATATCATTTAGAATGTGACCCAGACGATTTTGCGAGCGAGTCATAGTCCAACGCAACACATGAATCATCCTCCTTGCTAAAGGCGGCCTCCCAGTCACTTCTGCTCACATGGCAAGAGCTAGTCGAGTGGAGGTAGGATCGGAGGGTTATTCTACTCTTTCTTCAAGGAGTAGAATGTTGCAGATGGCGGTTGGGTTTAGTGCTATGTGTATGTTATGACAGTATTTTATAGAGAGACGTTCGATTGTTGTTGTAATAATTGTATGACCCAAAGGGTCACGAGTCCTAAGTCTCCTAAGCCTAGCGCGAAGGTTGTTTTGTTCGTTAGAAGTCAGAGACATTCTTGTCTCCTTTCTTCGTCTTGTAAGACCTGTTGTATCAAGGTTTGCTGATCTCTAATGTGTTGTTGGTGTTCTTGTTCTTCCCTTGCTTGTTCTATGTTTTGTTGTTAAATTGGATAGGGGAAGTTCTCCCCAATCTCATCGAGGATGGATTGTATCCAATCTTCCCTAATGCCAAGGCATGTTGAATTCTTGGTAATAGGGGGAAATGTTTGTGTTTCTCTTTGTTTGTGTTGAGTATGTTTGAGTTGACGTTGACCTCGTGATAGAACCAAGGGTTTTATTCTTGTTTGACTATTTGATTTTGTTTGATGTCTACCTCGTGATGAGATCGAGGGTTTTGTTCTCCAAGTTTCCCTAATGTTTTTGTTATTTTCTTATGAATGCACTCTAAATGTATGCAAAACAATTTTTGTTTCCTTTTTCCCCGAATTCAAATATTGTCTAATTACGTAAGAATTGAAATATGTATGCAATTATATGTGTTTTTAAATATGCAATCTATCCTATGTTTTTGTAGTTTTCATGGAACAATTTTGAATCTAATCTAACAAATTGAAATTGCAAAATGGAAATGAATGTAATCTAATGAACAAAATAAAGCTAATCAATTTGAATCAAAGCAATGCTAGTATATGAAAACAAAGAATCAACCTATCAAGGAAAGAGCAAAGCAATGATTACTTTTCCAAGAGCCAAAATGTGAGCTAAATACTATTCTAAAACATGAAACACCTAGTATGATGAAGATGATAGCACCTATCTTGAGCCCTCAGAAGTCCTTTTAACAATCCTCTCTCTTCCTCTGCAGCATCAGGGACCTCCTCTTGGTGACATAAGTGAATATGGGAGAAAAATGAATAAAATGGAAGCTTTGTAGCTTTGAAACAATTGGGCATTAGTATCCCTAAGAAGCACTATGGCTTGGAGCTATGGAAGCTTTGAAAATAATTGGGCATTATAATGCCTATGAAGCACAGTAGCTTGGAGCTATGGAAGATAAATGCAGAAATAAAAAGGCTCATGGGGTGTTGTACGAGCATAAAAATGCTATGGAGACAAAGCAAAGCAAAGGGAGAGCAACAATACTGAATTTGCCTCCTCAAATGGATAGAGGGGGGGTATTTATAGGGGTGAGTAGCACATCAATGGTGAAGGTGATTAGAGAGTTATCTTATTTGATTAAAGAGTTAATAAGCTTGATTGAAGAGTGAACTAGGTTTGATTGGGAGTGAACTAGCCTTGATAGCCTATCATAGAAGAAGAAATGGAGTTAGCATGTGATTGATTGGGAGATGGGTAGAATTGATTTAGTAATTAGAATGGACTAATTGGGAGTCTTGAGTTAGTTAGGAGGAGTTGACAATCAGTTAAGGAAGAGGACTCACACAATCTGGGCTCAATTTGGAGAAAAATTGGGCTAGAATTGGAAGAAAACATGCATGTTAAAAGATGACAAGGTCACCCCTTACAGGAAGTGGGTCACCCCTTTCACCAAGGCAAGTCACCCCTAGAGATCCTGTGATGTAGTGGCTCAGCTCTCATGCACATATTAAATAATCAACAAATCATAACAAATAAATATGGAAGGTCACTCATAATAAAATAGTCAATACATAAATATTCAAGGAAAAACTCATTGTAATCCCTAATATAAAAATACAATTGAATCTCATTACATTGACTTTTAGTAAAATATTTAGATCCTAGGAAATCCCCCCTCCCATGCAAACTCAATTGCATTTGTTTATAACCCCATGCTAAGTGCCAACAAGAACTCCAAGTATTATATCCAACTCTCCAGTGGGCACAGTTACCAGTTAACCATTGTTTCTCCTATTTAAATTGTTACTATTAATAGAAAAACTACCTTAAAAGACTGGTAGTCCTATTTTTTACACTACAATCAACTATTACTCCACTACATCCACTAAACATCACAATAACATGATTGTTTTAACAATTTTAATTAAGCCGAAACAAATTCTAAAACTCTGCCAATTATTTGGAAGACAATCACTACCAAATTCCCAACCACCCAACAATATGGTGAGAAATTGGTTTACATCATTCTCCCCTTCTTTTTTTAAATTTTTGAACATCCTGGTTCAAAGCTAAAAGAAGTTAACACACTAAGAAACCTAAAAACTGAACTATTACATTTTTGTGACACAGGATTGTTTATGCTTCTACATCAAACATCCAAGTAAGTATTTAGACTAGATGGTAGAACCATCCGTTTGACTTGAAGAACCAAGCCACAGTGTTCCCTTCCACCCAATTAGATACCTCTGCAAATCATCAAACTTTTGTCTTTTTTTACTTCTAACCTCCTGTTGGATTTGAGTTCATCCTCCTTTGCCAATTGACACTCTTTCTCTTTTACCAACTCCTTGATGGCTTAGTGGTCTTCCTCCATTGAAAGCCATCATGGCTCTTTGCACCACTCGTACCACCTTTTGCTACACCTGCAAAAACACCATTAAAAACAAAATTAAAGTTAAGGGAATCAAAATTTCCCATAATTGCTTCCTCTTCTACATTATGCCATTTAGGCATGTTTTCCACTTCATTTTTGTGAGATGGTTTTCATTTCCTATCTCGGTGTGATGTTGTTCACAAGAAAACTCCTTTTTTGTATTGTCCTCCTTTGTACCACAAATGAACATATCTCTGCTCTCTCTCTCTCTCAATCATCCTCAATTCTTCTCCAAGAAAGTGATGATCTTCTACTCTCTTTTCATCAATGATGGGATTCTCTAGATGTTCCTCTAGCTACTTTTGGTTGTTTGTCTTCTCTAAAACCAATAGGACTTCATCACATATGGGGCTCCCAAAGATCTCCATCTTTGTTGTAGCCGAACCTCTCTAATGTGGACTGCTTCCACTAGTACAACATTGTGGGCCTCCTCTTGTGATAGGTTGCATTCCTCTTCATTGCAGTCTTCAAACTCTTCTCTTGTATTGTAATCTTCAATACCTTCTCCTACTTTGGGTAGCACAACTCAACAGCTCCATCTAACTCATCCTCTTCATATTCATCCCATTCATTCTCTGTCTCTAACTCTTTGTAAATCTCATTCATCCAATAATAATTTTGTCAACTCATCCAGGGACCTAAGCTTTTCCTGTTCTAATAGTTATATCCCTTAGCTAATCCTTGTCTCTATAGTCTTCCTCTCTAAAAAAAACTCTTGTTCACAAGGTGAGTATTTATCCTTACCATTCTTGTTCACCTTCTTAGAACTCTTCAATGTATTTGTTGTAGATTTCTTCTTCTTTATCTTCTTGTTATTGCATGCCTCACACTCCTCCAACATCCACCACAACTCCTCCAATTCTTTAATCCCTTTTGATGGTCTTCTATTAGCTTTTGTCTTTGTCTTTTCCTTATTTTTTCTTCCAACCTCGTTATCCTCTTTTTCACACTATGATACAATTCCATGTTTACATTCATAGACAAAACTAAAAACAAGATTAATCTCTAATTTCTGTTACCAATTTTAGAAAATCAAACACAACTACAATTTCATCTTGTTTCTTCACAATTTTCACCTTTTACATACAACACTTCACTAGCCCAACATTTCTTGAGGACATATATTTGACATACTATTCTAGGTAGCAAACCATAATGACCTCAGGAATAAATCTTCAGAGATAAGACATACAAACCACAATAGATGGGCCTTCTTACCACAGTAAACAAATAGGCCAACATACATACCCTTGATGGTGATGAAGTGCTCTACTCCTTCCCCAGCCAAGCACAAGGAACAATGGCATTTGAGGAGAGATTGTGTCATCAACATTTGATGAGGCTTACACTAGTTCACAATTTCACACTTCAGATATGCACTCATACTCCTCAATTGGTGTTTTGTGAGTGTGCAGATTGTTTCAACGACCCTATATGTGCTTTACATTATTTGAAGAATCAAACACATTATCATTTTCTCTCTACCAACCCTTACACAATGTTTCCCTCTTTTTTTTTCTATGGGCTCTGAAAAAACTCCTCCTATTGTTTGCCTTCTATTCACTAGATCAATTGCTTTAAGTGACTCATACCCCTTTGTCTTCCACCTCAATAGCCGCATGTTTTTTTTTCAAACACATCCAAGCACTATAAGCTCTTACACACGACTACTTGCAAGAATGTAATTGTGGTGGTGTTGCGCTACCTTTATGGCCTCTCTCAAAATTCACATGGGCTGGAGAGATTGTCTCCATCCAGCAATACCTCTTAAATTAGAGGATTAGAACAATGCAAAAGATCATATTTATAATGAAGGATATATGCCCAGCTATATGTCGATTAAAAAGACATAAAAATCAAATCTAACAATTCCATCATTGAGGAGATGTGGAAGAGGGTAGAAACAGGTAAGCATCACTAGTTTGTGAAGGAACGCGAGCTACTAATTTACAAAACAACATTCCTCACTTTTGGCTTCACCTTCAATGATCCCAATACCTTTGCTTGACAACCACAGATTGCAAGATATCTCACCAATCCATAGGCCAACATGCATTTTCTCCTCCAAGTTACAGGGCTTTGTTTCTAGCACTGATGGAATATGTCACATCGTTCGTTAATCTCTCTTGGATCTTCTTATGCTCTGATACCAAACTGAAGCAGTGGCTCAGCTCTCATGCACAAATTCAATAATCAACAAATCACAACAAACAAATATGGAAGGTCAAGTTCACAGTAAAACAGTCGATATGGAAATGTTCAAGGAAGAACTCACTGTAATCCCTAATAGAAAAATACAATGAATCTCATTACATTGAATTTTAGTAAAATATTTACATCTTAGGAAATCCTCCCTCCCATGAAAAATCAATTGCATTTGTTTATAACCCCATGCTAAGTGCCAACAAGGACTCCAAGTATTATCTACAACTCTCCAGTAGGCATAGTTACTAGTTAACCATTGTTTCTCCTATTTAAACTATTACTATTAATATAAAAACTACCTTAAAAGACTGACAATCCAGTTTGTTAGACTACAATAAACTATTACTCCACTATGCCCACTAAACATCATGATAACATGATTGTTTAAAAGGTTTTAATTAAGCTGAAACAAATTCTAAAACTATGCCAATTATTCAGAAGAAATTCACCACCAAATTCTCAACCACCCAACAATATGGTGAGAATTGATTTACATCATCTTGCTTAAGTTGCTAGGTCACTGAGGGAGATCCTGAAGTCATAGGGGTTGACCCATAGAGGAGGTTTTGTACAATTGGTTTTTAGAATGGAGAATAATCTAGGAGGTGTAAGTAAGGTTTTGGCATCCCAAAACTAGTCATAGGATCTCTGTAGGGTGGGTCACCCCTTTCACCAAGGAAAGTCACTCCTGGAGATCCTAATTTAACTGCAGGATCACCTAGGGTGATCCTATAGTGATAGGTGACCTAGAAAGGAAGAATGTGAAATAAAATTGAAGCCAAGGATGGAGCATGGAGAGGTTGATAAGATGATTCTAAAGGGATGAAATGATCTAAATACCTCTATGAAACATGAATTTCCCCTCTTGTGAAGTGGATTGATGTGGTTATTGGGGCTAAAAGTGACAGGAAGGATTTGTCAAACTTTGGTCAAAAGGCAAGCTAGAAGATGTGCAAGACCATAGAAGGTTAGTCTAGAGGTTAGAAAAGCACAAACAAAATGAAAAATGAATGAAGACACATCACCAAGAGGAATGCTACTGAGAGGCATGCATATATTTACGCTTACATGTACATGATTAGGACTATAGCTCATCCTTGGGCAGCCATGTAGGCTTGTACATCTTTTTCATACTTACATATTTTCCCCCTCGGGGACGGTAGTCTATATGAAGAGTAGGTACCATTCCCAAACTAGGATTCTACCTATTGTCGATATCACACATTTATACCTAAAATAACAATTGTTAACTCAACATTATGACGTAATCAAAATAAATCACTGTAAAAGAAACAAAAAGACGTATCACATATACATGATATACTCTAGTCATTATGTTTCATCTGAGGACCTATAAGAATGAAATGCACACAAAACAAGGACATGGAAAGCACTACAAAATCTAAAACAAAGCAAATACCTAAATGTAAACTAAACTAAGAGAAGAAAGAGGTGAAATCACAAGGTAGAGTGATCAAATGGTGATGGAATCATGTGAGTGAATAGACGATGGAGAGAGCTCAACAAGGAGATTGTTGCTATGGCTACCAATCTTCCCCCTACTTGTCATCAAGGATGAAGAATGAGAAAACCCCCTTTCTAAATCCTAGGTTTTTCTTTTGTTGATTTCTTGCAAAGAATTCATTATTTATCGTATTTCTTCATTGTAATGGCCTAGATTCTTGACTTTTATCTTTTAGGGAGTTTTTGTTTGTCAAATTTTTGTTGTTTTTATTATTTTCTAAGCAATTTTTACCATGTTTGGGCATGGGGTAGGGTCTCCCCTTTCACCAGGGCAAGTTGCCCCTAAAGATCAGCCCTAGTAAAAGGGGTAACCCACCAAAAGTTTGCCATATGGAAATTTTGAATGCTCTGATACTTTCGACACTTAGATTTTTCTACTTTTCAACACTAAATTCTTCATTTATTGCAATTTTTTGTCAATATAGTGAAAGTTTTGAATGCTTTATACTTTTTTGTGATTTTTATGGATTGGCCAACTATCTAACATATCATTCCTTTGTTTTTGATAGGAGATGTGCATTAGGTGGAATGTGACCTGTGAGTAGTTTTGGTTTGCGGAGTCCCTTGAGTCCTTATCTACTAGAGATCTTACTATCTTGAATAAGATGGGTTTTGTCATGATAGCTCATGTTCCCATCATACACCCTTGTTCTTGCATATGCTTTGACATTTTTACATACTACGATGCTAATTGAAACACATTTTGATTCCCTCAGATATTTGGAGAGTGGACCATTACTCTCTATGATGTTTATCGTATCTTAGGAGTTCTTTTTAGAGGTTATCAAGTTGCTCTTCTTGAGAGTGAATTAGAGAGGGAAAGATTGTCCAGGGTTGCTTATATGGGGGTTAACTATCTTGAGGATCGTCTTAGTGTTCAGTTAACCTCAATTCCTAGCCTTGTGATTCATCCTTTGTGGAAGGTCTTCATTGGATTGATTACATCTCATTTATAAGAAGATAAGGGGTCTTTCATACTCAGATGGTGCTAGGCACCCATCATCCAAAAGCTCATGTGTGGTTCTATTTTTTCCTAGGGTATTGACATTCTTACTATGGTGTATTGAGACCTATACCATATCTCACGATAAGGTACTCTTGCCTCTAGCCACCCTTCTCTTATCATGAATTGGATTCTAGAGCACATTGTTCTATTTTAGAGGGATGTGGATCTTTTGATCCTAGATTACTAAGAGCTACGTGATGGGGACACCTTGGTCCATATGATTCTACCACTCATGTCATGTCTACACTTACAGATGTTGATTTTATTTTTGATCCTTATGCTGACATGGAGGGGTTGTGGCTAGGAGATAGAGTGATATGCGATTATTGTCAAGGGGTGAGCAATTTTACTGATAGAAATGGCTTGGTTGAGGCCCATCATGTCACTCGAGTTCAATAGTAGTTTAGAGAGGACTTTCTAGAGAATTTTCCCCAAATACCCACTTGCTATAGGTTTATGCAGGAGATGGTTGATACTCAACATAGTGAAATTTTGGTCCTCTAGTTCCTGGGGTCTCGATTACTAGGCCTATTCATGAGGTTAGTGGCAGGGAGTGCATATATCCTGATCTCACATACATGTTGTCGAGGAAAAGATTGATGACTCTAAAGATGAGGATTATGATCCTAATGAAGAGGAGCGTGATGGAGGAGATGCAGAGGTCCCTATAGATGAGGAGGAGATAGTACTAGAGGTAGCTCCCCTTAGACATATGTATGGTCTACTTTCAGATTTGTCAGAGGAGGATATAAGGCATAGTGATACCTCCTAGTAACCAAGTGACCTACTTGAGTATTCTATTGACTTCCTCTTTTCTTCTTATTGCTTTTGATCATTTCAAAATAATGGCATAGAGTTAACCCTTGAATCATCATCTTCTTCATCATCTCTTCATAGGTACAACAGATGTAACTCTTTCATAATGCTTCCTTAGGCATGCTACTCCTTGCTACTAGTCGATAGAGGGATACTCTCCTTGTTGATGCACACTTTCCATCTTTAGTGGGTTGTCTTACATATATACTAGCTCCTACTTATCCTATAGGTCAAGAAGTTGCTTCTTAGAAATCTTGGACCAATGTGAATGACTTTGAGAATGCCTTACTTCAAGGGATGACTAACCTTGGGGTTCAACAATGGTCTTAGACAACAGGCCCATCACATTCATGAGCTCCTAGTCAGATGCCTTCTTATTCTCATAGGACCTATAGACCTTCTGAGGTGGCAAATAGTTGGAGGAGACCTCAAAGCAGGATCCCTAAGGGTTCCATTAGTCAGAATCATCCTTGAAGTTTCTAGTCTTAAGTTTTTATTTTTCCCCCTTGCATGGGGAGAATTGCATGCTTGAGTGCACTTTTGTTTAGCAATTAGAACCTTATTAGTGAGGTTTCATGAACTTAGACTCTTGACTTGTACTATGATTACTCCATTCAAGTTTGACTTGTGTTTGATATCTCTTGTCCCCTTCTTTTATCTTTTGTGCATATGGATAGTTTAGGCTTCTTATTATAAACAACAAAATGATTATGCAATAATTTTGGCCTTTTTTAAAATATATGAGATGTATCATGAAATGCATAGATGCAAGAACACATGAAGGTATGAATGTAACACATTTTCCTATTTCTATGCTATGTCATGAGTTATGACATGAATTATTTCTTTTGATTTTCATCTTTATGATGTGATGTATGCAAACAAAAAAAACATTGTGACTGCTCTTAAATGGGATTTTTGACATAGGGGATTGCGAGTTGACTCAGTATAGGGAGACCTTCTAAACCTTGGGATGATATTTTGTGGGGAACTCAAGTTGAAATTGGAGGGAGATGAAAAGTTCCTGGTTTTGGTTTTGCAAAAGGCTAGATACTGATCCCTATCTAGACAAAACACTTTGACAAGCTTTCAACTTAGACAAGTAACAAATTTTATTGGTACCTTCTAGACTTAGATTAGAGATGGCCAATAAGATAGACTTGGGGTAGAGGAAAGGATTCAAAGTAGAAGATGGTCCTAACACTAGTAGAAAAACATAAATAAATGACTAAAAAACTACCAAAAATTGGTCATGTGATCAGTAGTTTGGTTACATGACCATTGGTAGTTTATTGTCGGTCATTTATCTCATGACCAAATTTATGACCATACAATTTTTTTTTTAATTTGGCAGTATATTAATTTGGTAGTATATTTTAGTCATTAATTTGGTAGTATATTTATTCATAAATTTGGTAGTATATTTAGTCATCAATTTGGTAGTATATTTCGTAATTTGGTAGTATATTTAGTCATCAATTTGGTAGTGTATTTAGTCATGTGACCATTGGTAGTTTATTGCCAGTCACTTATCTCGTGACCAAATTTATTTAGTCATTGTAATCATTAATTGCTGTCAATTGGTAGTATATTTAGTCATTTATTTAGTCACTGATTTCTGTCCATTGGTAGTATATTTGGTCATTTTAATCATTATTTTTCTATCAACTGGTCATATATAAATAACTAGTACATGATAAACATCAACCATGCCATTTTTTGTTGATAAACTTCAACAAATCTGCTCAAAGGATTGAAACAGGAATGCTGGAAAATAATTCACTGTATAGTCAAACTGTATATAAAATATGTTACAAAGAACTCATTTATCAACAAATCTTCTCAAAGGATTGAAACAACAATGCTAGAAAATAATTCACTGTATATAAAATATGTTACAAAGAACTCTATATATAGAGTTTTCAAGACATAATCTTTTTGCAATATGCAAACTGTTGGTTTATTATGCTTTTAAAACTGAAAAAACTAAAACTAAAGCTAAAAAGCCATCAGTGTGAATGCATGTCTTCAGTGATGCCATTGTTGCACATGGGGTGGACTGTAAATGCATCTAGAAGGCACTAGTTTTGCATTTTCTCCTTGCTTTGTACCTGTCCACAATAAAAAAAACTCAAAATTTGTTAATATTTTTGAAAGATTTATGAAACTTTGAAATATGAAAAATAAAGTGGGATGATAAGGAATTTTACAGTAATATAGGCATATATTATGAAAGTATTCAAGAAGAAATACTTGTAACCATGTATCATCACCCATCATGATCACACGTCTTCCATTCTTAATTAGCTACAAATCAATGAAAACCGTTGTTTCTACAATCAGTATTCCACCTATCTTTTGAGAGAGAATTGTGGATCAACTCAACAAAAATAATAGAACTTAGTAGATTAAATTAAAAATTTTCTATCTTAATAAAGGTGCTCACTTCATCCTTTTGGTCTTTTTGTCATCAATGCATCGAGATGGGGTGGTTCTATCACAAGGAGGCATCTCAAACCATAGATTGGAATGTGTTTTTGCATGTATGGGCCCAGCTATGCTAGGGTTTGTCAAATCCATCTTTAGTGAGCTAGCACTATTAGATGGTCAATGCTCCAAAGTGGCTAAAAGAGAGGATTTCATTGCCAACTTAGTGCTCTATCTCCCCAATGTTGAATTTTGTCTTTGGCTTCTCATAATCTTCCTTTTTGTTCAATTCATGGGGATGATGATGCCAGATATTAATCTAGTGGTGGGTTGGAGGTGCAAGTAGTCAAGGCTGAGGGAGTTGGCTTAGTATTTCCCACTTTACAATAGGAAGATTCACTAAATGTGTTGGATAGTTTGTAGAGTGAAATTTGGGTTCTGCAAGCCTAATGTTGCAATGTAGCAGTGTAATGTAGTCTGCATGTTAATCACTTCCATGTTCACTTAGAGGTTGGTAGTGATTACACTATTGCTTTTTTATGGTTCCTTTGTACACAAATTTGAGTGTTGACAAGAAATTTGTTATAATGTATTGTTTCCCATGCTAGCTAGTAATTGAAGGGCTCAAGCTGGAAATGATAATGCTCCTTAGGTGGAGGAAGTGGTAGATACTAGCTAATCTATGCATGGAGGCAAGGAGTGGTGGGGTGTGGTATAGTGCTATGGGTTTATGGTTTTAGCATTGTCTTTTTCTCTTGGGCTGTTGTATGTTTGTAAAGGTTTTTCATAGTTATTAGGTAGTTTTGGATTTTGGTAGTTGATGGCTATGTCAGTATGATTGTCATGGTCTTGTTAATTTTTGCCTAGTTGTATGTAGCTCTCGGTAGCTATTTTTGTTTGTAGTTTCTATGATGATGGATAGCCTTGTAATACTTCTCTTTCATGGGTGGGGCCCCATTTAGAACCCCCACCATTTGGCAGTCGATATACAAACTTCATCATCTCTAACAATTCACCATATCTATAAAATTGATATGGTAAGGAAAAAATTAAATTAACATCACAAAAAAGAGGAGCAATAATAACCTTCTCGATGAGATCCAACACATCTTCATTATCCACAAATTCTATGCTACTCCAGTTGATTTCTTCTCTAATGTATTCTTCCTGCTCCATCTTAAACACATGCTACATCAAAGTAACAAATATAACATCAGAACTAAAAATTCTAATTGCAGAATGTAGAGTAGAGTTGCTGGAGAATATGCTGCAACCATGAAAAGAGCTCAAACATATATGACAGTTTCCTAACCTGATTGAAATGCTTGACCAAGTCAAAATGGTTAACACGATCCTAAAAATTGCCTTTCCAAAGTATGCATGCTTGAAATCAAATCATAGTGATATTGCAAGGATCTTAAAGTGCAAAAAAGTAGAGAATATCAAGTTATAGCATTAGAAACAAAGATCTTAAGGTAAAATAGATGTCTAAAACTCCTAAATAAGGTACATGTACAAATAAGGCCTAGGTGGTAGGGGTGGCACATGCCCTAGATGCAAGAAAAGCACTATTTGCATGCCTTAATGCCCTCATAACAAATGTCACAAGCTTATGATGTGCAAACTAGGAATCATTAATGAATAAAAGAGGTCGTTAAGTTTAAGCTGAAAGGTAGGAGAAATAGACTTAAAGAGAGAGTTACTAAAATCACATCCAATGAATGACATTTGAAAGATGAAGATAACATCCAATATTCAAACCTTTTCATGTATAACTCCTTTCACTCTTAAAATAATTTAAAAATATTGGCACTTGTAATATCTCAGATGGAATATATATGCAAATGTTAACAACATCTGTAATCTACTACCACTATATTGTGCTAATCAAATTATTTGACACAAGCTTGTAAATTGCAAAAATGGCCCATAGACATTTTGTCAAACAATTAGCAGGTTATGTAGATTAATCAATATTTCTAAATATTAAAATTAGAACTGTTGCTCACTTCTAGATCTTATACATTTTAACAAACACTTGGTATGTAGATGAAGACATATGGACATTTAATATTATGTACATTTCTTTAAGAATACATAAAACTGCAATCATGACATTTAAGAAAACAGTTCGCAACATATGTATAATCACATGTATTTAACTTATACATATGGACAAAATGGATTTTTTGAAAAGGCTTTAGAAACTTTCAACCAAATACAATTGGTAGGTCTAAAGCCAAATTCCATAACCTTTGCTAGCATCCTCCTTGCCTGTGCCAAAATGGGAGCTTTGGAACAGGGTATGGACATCCATCAAAGCATAATGGAAGGGGGATTTTTGTTAGAAATTATGGTTGGAAATGCTCTGGTAGACATGTATGCAAAATGTGGAGGTATAGACAAGGCATGTGACTTGTTTCATTAAATGCATCAAAGAAATGTGGTCTCATGGAATGCCATGATTGTAGGATATGCACAAAATGGATTTTGCAAGGATGCTCTCAAAATCTTTGAATTAATGAAGCACTCTGGAGCATATCCTAACATTGAAATATTTGCTTGTGTTCTA
Source organism: Cunninghamia lanceolata (assembly GCA_027924645.1). Classification (NCBI taxonomy): domain Eukaryota; kingdom Viridiplantae; phylum Streptophyta; class Pinopsida; order Cupressales; family Cupressaceae; genus Cunninghamia; species Cunninghamia lanceolata. The sequence continues at coordinate 6,257,845 of BSBN01000700.1, read as the reverse complement.
TGTGCATGGAGCTATTTATCTTTAGTGGATGAGGGTTGTATATACTTCAATCATATGAGTAACCATTATTGCATTACTCCTATAGTCAATCATTATGTGTACATGGTTGAACTTCTTGCCTGTGCTGGCTATCTTGAGGACAGCCTAAACTTTATCATTAGGCTGCCAGCTAAACTTGTGGTGGTTGTGTGGATGTGTTTTCTTGGTGCCTGTAAATCACATATGAATATAGGCTTAGGAGTATTTACAGCAATGCTGCTTTTTTATTTGGATCCTAAAAATGCTGCGACTTATGTTCTTCTCTCAAACATACATGTAGAAGTAGGTAGATGGGGTGAGGTTCAAATGGTAAGGAGATTGATGAAAGATAGAGGAATTAAGAAGATCCCTGGATGTAGTTGGGATGAAGTTTTCACTCTCCTTGATTTCTTAATGGACTCTTCATCGGAGTGACCTTTGTGTTCGGCAAGACTATAGTCAGCGTCCCCACGATGGCCTGATGCTGTGTATTATTGGCGGGACCCTATGACTTCAGCGAGACTCCAATTATGGTCTCTTCGACATCCTGATGGTAAGTGTATGCATTGGGTAAAGGTGGGAAATTCCATATTGGTGGGAGTTGTCTGTTCGGTGGGACTCACTTTACATTCTCTTCGAAATGCCGATAAGGCAGAAAAATACATATCGGCAGGAGTCATCTGTTCGGTGGGACTCACTTGATGGTCTCTTCGAAATGCTGATGTCGGCAGGACCTTGAGGAGAAAAATGAGATTGGCTACACAATTGAGGTTAGACATGTTAAGGCATTAAAAACTTTCAAGCAAATGCAACTGAATATACATATACAGAGAGAGATGTATGTGGAAGCATAGGCAAGGCATGTGAACTATTTGACAAAATCTCTGAAAGAAATGTGGTCTAATAGACTGCAATGATTGCATGATATGCACAAAATGGATTTGTTGATTAGGCTTTAGAAACTTTCATGCAAATGAAATTGGTAGGTGTAAAGCCAAATTCCACAACCTTTTCCAGCATCCTCTCTACCTGTGTCAAAATGGTAAGCTTTGGAATAGGGTATGGACATCCATCAAGGCATAATAGAAGGCATATTTTTGTCAGATATTATAGTTGGAAATGCTTTGATAGACATATATGAAAAATTTGGAAGCACAGACAAGGTACACAAACTGTTTGACAGAATGCCTCAAAGAGATGTCATCTCATGGAATGCAATGATTGCACGATTGCACAAAATGGATTTGTTGAATAGGCTTTGGATACTTTCAAGCAAATGCAATTGACATCTGTAAATTCAAATTATGCAACCTTTGCCAGCATCCTCCCTACCTGTGCCCAAATTTGTGCACAGGCAGGGAGGATGCTGGCAAAGGTTGAGGAGTTGGTCTTTACACCCACCAGTTGCATTTGCTTCTGCAATCATGGCATTCTATGAGACCACATTTATTTTAGGCATCTTGTGAAATAGTTGACATGCATGCATGGCTACCAGGGCACTTACAACTACAACATCTAAAAAAATTCCCCTTCCATTATGCTTTGATGGATGTCCCTTCATTATTACTGGAGATCTGACACTGTGCACATTATTATAGTGTAAGCCTATTTTCAGATTGCTTCATTTAGCATCACCAATAATCTCCACAAGAAAATTGTCCCTGTTTAAAATGATGGAAATGATTCACATCTCTCACAACAATTTCTCTTGCAACAATCTTGGAGATAAGTTTTTTTGCAGTGTGACAATCAACACATACTCGAAGGTTCTTAGCAACTCTAATAGTTATGGGGCATGTTTAACAAACCAAATGCAATTTCCAACTTTTCACTATGATGGCAGTCTATAGAGAAATAATTATTTTTCCTCCTCTTCCACAACATCAAGTAAATGTCTTGAATCTAGAAAATACCCTACTGCCTTCATCTTCCAAGCCAATTTCTTCAACAACTTTGCATGGATCATTGCCACAACAATAATGCTTGGAGATTAAATTTATATCACCCAAGTTACAACTTTACTAGGAGATTCTACAAGATAAACTGCTAAGGAGAAGCTACAACTATTGTAATAGTCATACAATTTTTTTATATCGACAAATGGGAAGCTTTGAAGTGTTTTCATGCTACCAAGATTGACCAGAAGAAATCTTGTCTTTGATGTAGTTAAGGCTGCCATTTAGATTCCTGCACACAAGAGGTGCTATACAAAGGCCCATGAATTTGTTGTACAAACTTAACTCTCAGGTTTTCTTAGTACAAAGAATTCCTTCTAGAATCAATTAGCATCTTTAATTTCCTAGATGTGTCAACATTTCCCTAGATTCCTTATACCCTATGAATCATTTGAAAAACTTGTTGGGCCACTTCGACAATTTATGTCATTTGGACCATTAATTAGTAATTCTTTCTCAAATAGACAACTAGGTGCCTCAATGGCACTGTTGGTGCCTGAATTGACTGTCACTTCTTGAGCAATTTTTATGCAGGCACCATCCCAAAGTACCCAAAAAATCCAAAAAAATTTTCCAGTTTTGGGGCCCCTCAGTGTTCTTCAACATCCACATCATCTTTCTTGAAGAGGGGGTCTTCATGTTTTGTCCATCGGCATGAGTTTGGAGTGTGTCTTGGCAATCATGATTGGTACCAATGGCGTATTATCCTCTATCGCTAAGACTTTACCTATCGGCGTAGGTGTTTTGTGGCTTGCCGACGGACTAGGTCTCGCCGACGAGGGTTTTGGAGTGCTATCGCCAAGACTTTGGCTATCGGACGAAGTGTGGAGAGTTGGGCCGACAGGGGTACTCTGGCCGATGGTATGGTCGTCGGCGTGACTTTTGGAGTCGGCGTAGGTTTGAAGTGTTGCTCCTATGGTGTTGGTCACACCGACGGAGGAGATAGGTGGAAGTGTCGTCGGCGTGAGTTGTGTGGTCGGCGGTGGAGTTTTCTGTCGCTCTAATTGTATTTGTCTGGCCGATAAGGTAGTGCGGAGGCTTCGTCGGTGAGACGGGTGATATCGGCGGAAGTGCTTTTGGTTGCTCCGATGGTCTTTGTCTCGGCGACAAGGGGTGTGGAGCTGGCATCGGGGTGATCGTTGTTATCGGCATGCTTCGTTTGTTTTTGGCCAATATGGATGGTCTGGCCGACGGTGGAGTTGGCGTTCGATACATTGGGAAGTGCTATCGCCATGACTTTGGCTATCGAGCGAGCCGGTGTGGGGTTCACCGATGGAGTGTCTCTGGCCGACGAGGGTGTCATCGGCGTAGGTCACACCGAGAGGGGAGCTTGGAGTGGTCATCGGTGTGAATGGTATCATCGGCGTAGGTATTTTGTTGCTCGCCGATGGTTTTGGTCTCACCGACAGACAAGGAATGTGAAATAGGCGTCGGCGAGACCACTGTGGTCGGCAGGAGATCTGTGGGGTAGGCCGATAGTGTATGTCATGGCGATGGCCTGTGGGCGAAGGGTTGTGTGTCGAGCGTGGCAAAAGCGCTCGACACTTATTATGTGTGCGGCCCCTTTTTTTTAAACTAATGAAGTTGTCTCCTCACCATGCATGTGGGATTTTTCCCCTTGCATTATTTTTGAACCTGCGAAGGAGGCGTTTTGGCGGGAATTCCTTTTTGACGCGCTGCGACAGTTTTCAGGCGACCGCGGGTGGTTGAGACCCTTAATGGCGACTGTGCTGGGGCATGGGCGAGTTGTTGCGCAGTCAGGTACCGGATTTTTGACATGAAGACTTCCAGATAGTGGCGCTTGGCTCGAGGCTCCCCTTTGTCTGCTGCATTTACATTTTCTGAGCGCCATTCTTTCTGAGGACTGTATCTGGCGGATTTTTTGTAATAGCCATGTAATTAATTGCTGTGGTACACTCTCTGGCTGTTATAAGTAGGAAGTGTTACTCATTTTTAGGTTGTTGAAAGTTGAACATTTTGGCTCTGTAACACAATACAACTGATTCGGTTGCTCTGTGTAGTAAAACTTGTGAGTTTATGTATCTCCTGTTGTACGATTTGGCATGAATCCACTGATTTCATGGTTAATCTTATATGAATAATGCTATGTTTGCATGTGTTATGCTGATTCTGTCTCCAGTTTTGCATGTATCTTTCTTACTGCAATAGGGATGCCATAAGTATAGACAGCTTAACACTCTGTATTGGGAGATATCTGTAAGGCAGATATCATGTGTATCCCCCTGAAATCTAGTTTTAGCTATTCATGCTGATCATTCACAGGTGTATGTCTACCGACTCTAAGCCCTGGATAGGCACCGATCTGGCTCTGTATTGAGGTTATACACCATGTCCAGCTTTGCATCCAAAATCCAAATCAAACCATCTCTTCCTTCCATCTATTAGTTGTAGGAGTAGGATTAGGATCCTCTGCATGCTCTCATACCTAACCAGACATTATGTCCAAGAATGTTGCCAACCTTATGATTTGTTATACAAATCTTGGTCCTTACATGAGAGTATTCTACCTGTTGCTGTCAAGTTAAATCCTTCTGTCATTGAGCTAGTCAAGGTTATACTTTTATCAAGTAGGGAAACCCCCCTTGGTGCGGCAGAACCAGAAGTGAAGGGGAGGAGCTCACGCAACCTCCTGTATTCAGTTGGCTGAATCTGCCTGTGCATTAGAACTGGCAAACCCTAATGCTGATTCATAAGAAAAACCAACAAAGTGGCGACTCCGCTGAGGAGTCTTTCATGTGAATGATGATGCTCTGCTGGTGGTATGAAACTCAGAAAAATATGTGTTGAGCTTTCAGCTGCTGTAAAATTTTGTCCTCTCTGGAGAGGTGGCGACTCTGCAAAAGACCTGAATGCACATAAAAGTTGATGTGTGTGTTGTGACAGAAAATGTGCTGTTTAGACTTCAGCATCTATATAAGAAAGGTACCTTGTTCCTTCCCCTTTATATTTGCTGTTTTGCTGCATAGGTTAGATGCCAGGGGAGGTTACAAGTCTTAGGCAGACAAAGGATGTCTAAGAGTAAGTTTTTTATGAATCCAAGTATGAATTATCCCGTACTCAGTGGTGAAATGTTGGAGAAAAGAATAGAAGAGATAAAAAATAGGTTGATATTCTTAGAGGCTGAGCAGGCTCGGTTAAAAAGCAATAACCCTGTTATGTCTGCCAATCAGAAAGCTAAACCTCTTCTCAGCCCTTTTGATCCTTTGTATGACCAACTGGATTTGTCATGGGTTGATTATAAAGTAGAAACTATGCCTGCTAGGATATACCATCAGATGCCTAGATTTAGTGGTCACAGTGTATGTGATGGGAATGCACATATCCAAAATTTTCATGAGTTCATGGGAAAGCATTCATTCAGAGATGAGGATATGTGGATGAGGTTTTTTGTTAGGTCCTTTGATGCAAAAGCAAAAGACTGGTATTTAAGCTTTTCAAAGAGATCCTTTGCCTGTTGGGATGAGCTTGTTGACTGTTTCAAAGAAGAGTTTGCAAAAGAACCTGCTGATCTTGTTGCAGAATTGATGAACATCAGAAAACAAGATGAAGAGCCATGTGTTGATTTCAGTCATAGGTTTGCAGTAGCCCTTTCACAGATCCCAGAAGTCTTCAGACCTGATATTTCAGCCTGTGTTGGCATATTCTTTGAGGCTTTTGAGGAGGGCTCTAGTGCAATACTGAGGGATTTCAAGGTGACAAGTATGCAGATGGCAAACAAATTTGCTGAAAATATAGAAAATTTTAGAAATGGGCGCCTGTTGATATCCCTGTCCCCAGGCCTTGGTGTGAGAAATGGTTGTGAAGCTGCAAATGACCAAATGATTATGGCATCATGTGCAGATAAAAATGAAAATGAAAGCATAGAGGTTGAGACTGCTGTATTTGAACATAATGCTAACACTACTGCTCAACTGGATTGTTCACCTGTTGAGGATGCCAGTGAAAGGACTAGTGAGGATTCCCATTGCAATGATGAGGCATATGACCATGAAAACAATAACGAGGTTGTGGACAGCAATGAGCAATTTTTGGAATGGACCTGTGGAGACAATTGTGAGTATTGTACTCAAGACAGAGAAGATATAAGCAAACAGAGAAGCAGTCCTATGTGTGACCCATTGCCTTCCTTTCAAACACATGGAGATCATGAAGAGCAGTCAGGGATTGAAACAAGTGCTAGTTCAGAGCATGATTATTTTTCATTTGATGGCCGTTTTGCTTATGACACACAAGCTGATACTCCTCCACAAAGGGAATCCATTGGTGATGAAGATGCATGTTCTGCTGCCCATGAACAAATGGCATATTATGATCAAGCTTATGTACCTGGATCACCCATCTTTGACACATATGGTGATGAGGATCTATTTGAGTATGGTGAAGATCTAGACACTATTTTTGGCTTGGATTCTGTTTCTCATCCTGATGAAAGAGGAAACAACATACATCAGGTAAGTGACTATGAAAATGTGCCTAATTTGAAAGAGATGCCAGAGCCTGATCTTTTCCAGATTGGTGTACCAGATGGTTGTGTGCATGATGTGCACAATTGGGAATTTGAAGGCTTTTCTTTTGAAGTGCCAACATATGAAATGAGCTATGATTTTCCTAGCTACATGGTGGACTTTGAATGTTTTCAGTTTTCGATCCAACTAGGAGATCATTTTGCAATGCATAATGCTGATACAAATGTTAACATGTGTTATATTCCATTTGAGTATGCATTGCCTGATACATTCTGCATCCACTTGTTGCCGGATGCTAAGGGTTATCTGCACAGGGATGACAGTGACAAGCTAAATCAGAAGGTTGAATGTGCAGATGACCAGGTTTGTTTGTGGTCAGAGCATGGCAGTACTCTTAGGCTTGACCCAGTGTATGCAGATGAGAACAAGGTGTTTGATAAGGGGAAATATTGGTTCTCCTTTTCTTGGTGGCCTTAGGCCATCAAGAGTGTTTGGTGATGCAGATAATTATAACTTCATGACTCTGTGCCCAATGGATAGGGGATTGGTCTGCATCCCAGAGTTCTGTGGTTCTTGCCATGCCTACAAGAGGCATGCATCCTCAGACAGAGCCACTGTTGGTGCCTGAATTGACTGTCACTTCTTGAGCAATTTTTATGCAGGCACCATCCCAAAGTACCCAAAAAATCTAAAAAAAATTTCCAGTTTTGGGGCCCCTCAGTGTTCTTCAACATCCACATCATCTTTCTTGAAGAGGGGGTCTTCATGTTTTGTCCATCGGCATGAGTTTGGAGTGTGTCTTGGTGATCATGATTGGTACCAATGGCGTATTATCTTCTATCGCTAAGACTTTACCTATTGGCGTAGGTGTTTTGTGGCTTGCCGACGGACTAGGTCTCGCCGACGAGGGTTTTGGAGTGCTATCGCCAAGACTTTGGCTATCGGACGAAGTGTGGAGAGTTGGGCCGACAGGGGTACTCTGGTCGATGGTATGGTCGTCGGCATGACTTTTGGAGTCGGCATAGGTTTGAAGTGTTGCTCCTATGGTGTTGGTCACACCGACGGAGGAGATAGGTGGAAGTGTCGTCAGCGTGAGTTGTGTGGTCGGCGGTGGAGTTTTTTGTCGCTCCGATTGTATTTGTCTGGCCGATAAGGTAGTGCGGAGGCTTCGTCGGTGAGACGGGTGATATCGGCGGAAGTGCTTTTGGTTGCTCTGATGGTCTTTGTCTCGGCGACAAGGGGTGTGGAGCTGGCATCGGGGTGATCGTTGTTATCGGCATGCTTCGTTTGTTTTTGGCCGATATGGATGGTCTGGCCGACGGTGGAGTTGGCGTTCGATACATTGGGAAGTGCTATCGCCATGACTTTGGCTATCGGGCGAGCCGGCGTGGGGTTCACCGATGGAGTGTCTCTGGCCGACGAGGGTGTCATCGGCGTAGGTCACACCGAGAGGGGAGCTTGGAGTGGTCATCGGTGTGAATGGTATCATTGGCATAGGTATTTTGTTGCTCGCCGATGGTTTTAGTCTCACCGACAGACAAGGAATGTGAAATAGGCATCGGCGAGACCACTGTGGTCGGTAGGAGATCTGTGGGGTAGGCTGATAGTGTATGTCATGGCGATGGCCTGTGGGCGAAGGGTTGTGTGTCGAGTGTGGCAAAAGCGCTCGACACTTATTATGTGTGCGGCCCCTTTTTTTTAAACTAATGAAGTTGTCTCCTCACCATGCATGTGGGATTTTTCCCCTTGCATTATTTTTGAACCTGCGAAGGAGGCGTTTTGGCGGGAATTCCTTTTTGACGCGCTGCGACAGTTTTCAGGTGACCGCGGGTGGTTGAGACCCTTAATGGCGACTGTGCTGGGGCATGGGCGAGTTGTTGCGCAGTCAGGTACCAGATTTTTGACATGAAGACTTCTAGATAGTGGCGCTTGGCTCGAGGCTCCCCTTTGTCTGCTGCATTTACATTTTCTGAGCGCCATTCTTTCTGAGGACTGTATCTGGCAGATTTTTTGTAATAGCCATGTAATTAATTGCTGTGGTACACTCTCTGGTTGTTATAAGCAGGAAGTGTTACTCATTTTTAGGTTGTTGAAAGTTGAACATTTTGGCTCTGTAACACAATACAACTGATTCGGTTGCTCTGTGTAGTAAAACTTGTGAGTTTATGTATCTCCTGTTGTACGATTTGGCATGAATCCACTGATTTCATGGTTAATCTTATATGAATAATGCTATGTTTGCATGTGTTATGTTGATTCTGTCTCTAGTTTTGCATGTATCTTTCTTACTGCAATAGGGAAGCCATAAGTATAGACAGCTTAACACTCTGTATTGGGAGATATCTGTAAGGCAGATATCATGTGTATCCCCCTGAAATCCAGTTTTAGCTATTCATGTTGATCATTCACAGGTGTATGTCTACCGACTCTTAGCCCTGGATAGGCACCGATCTGGCTCTGTATTGAGGTTATACACCATGTCCAGCTTTGCATCCAAAATCCAAATCAAACCATCTCTTCCTTCCATCTATTAGTTGTAGGAGTAGGATTAGGATCCTCTGCATGCTCTCATACCTAACCAGACATTATGTCCAAGAATGTTGCCAACCTTGTGATTTGTTATACAAATCTTGGTCCTTACATGAGAGTATTCTACCTGTTGCTGTCAAGTTAAATCCTTCTATCATTGAGCTAGTCAAGGTTATACTTTTATCAAGTAGGGAAACCCCCTTGGTGTGGCAGAACCAGAAGTGAAGGGGAGGAGCTCATGCAACCTCCTGTATTCAGTTGGCTGAATCTGCCCGTGCATTAGAACTGGAAAACCCTAATGCTGATTCAGAAGAAAAACCAACAGGCACCATTCAAGCAATCTCTTCTAGTACGTTGACATTGAAGTTAGAAATACTTTTCTCCAACAAAAACTTATTGTAACCAGCCAAATGCATGACCCATGTATTGTGAGATTAATTACAATGGATAAGGGTGACTCTGCCAAAAACAAGCTCATCAGAGAATGCAAATGAACTAGACATCAAAGAATACCAAGACCCAAAGGAGTTATAGATTCCTCAAAAGGAATTGAGAGAATTTGAGAGAAGGAACAGATAAAGATTTGAATTTTTTGAATTATGGTCGAGTATTGACAATCCATGCTCTGATATTAACAACATTTACTTTACTTTCCCCTACACTAGCATTAACCATATTTAACAAACCTTAGGAAACACATTCATTCTTTGACCACTGTATTTGTTTTATCAATTAAATTGAAGCAGTAAATGTCATCTAGAGCTACTAATCTTTGGAAAACAAACATTTGTTACACAAAAAAAATAATAGAAAGAGATTATTCCACACACTTTGAATAGATTAGCCTTTGCACTCTTTCCCCCAATAAAGAAAATAAAGTGCAAAAATTATAAATTATAGTAAAAGCTTGAGCAATGACCCAAGATCTCAAATAGTTGTTGCTGTGTATTTCATATTCCTAACATGCAATAGTGTGAACTTATATCCCTAACATGTAGTAGTTTCCCACACGAAGCACTTATTAATGATGTATTGTAAACTAAGAAGTCGTGTTTAAATGGGAATTTGAGAAATGTCACAAATATATGGATTTAAGTGTTTGACTCACAAACCTTTCTTTGAGGAGCTGGCAAATATCAGATTAGCTGAAGTGAGCAAAAGTGATGCCAAATCTGACCATCTATCTTCCACCATGAAGGTTTGGGCCTCATCACAATAACGTATCACCTGAGTTTCTGCAACTTGCTCAAACAAATTACAAATAGAGCAGGCATTATAGGGATCAATATCTCCAATAACATGCAAATATCTGTACAAGTAATATATCCACATTGCTTGATCTAAAACAAAACTACAGTTGGTTGGCAATTGTTGTGCACTAATCACCATCCAATATAGTATTTTCACATAAAAGGCGGATTAAATAACTCCTAACCATAAATCATTGAAAATGAAAGAAATGTCCAAACCAACAGAACTACAAGAACTGCTGCCAAGAATATAGGAATCTGATTATTTCTCATAGAGGGCACTTCCACGAGCCTTAAGCAGAGAAAAATTTATAAAACAAAAATAATAATCATAAATCTAACACAATTAACAAATCTTTCCGCTTTACAAACAAGAAATATGACTATTGATTACAACATACACTAAATACATAGTAATGAAAAGAACTAGTTTTCTTACATATTGCAATAAAAACCTTCAGTACCTACTCCATCTAGTCTCTTTTTAAATAGTTACTTTGGCCTCAAGAGGGCCTCATTTGAAATAAGTATTGTATTGGCCTCAGGTCAGCTTTGAGGCAAAAACATAGAACTCCCTTTTACTGATTATAAACTTTGAGAAATGTTAAAGATATTAGTCATTTGTCTAAGTTGTTGTGGTGTAATGGTAATTGGCAAACTCATAAACATGTGAATTGTGTTCAAGTTCAAATCCCTTCCACCACAACAAAGAAATGAATAACTCCAATAAAAAGATGGTGAGATTCTGGTGTAACAGTTATTGGGTACGTTCAAATAACAAAAAAATCACTAGCCAGTTGGCCCAAAAAGACCCAAAGTTCACTAGCGACAATATTCCACATCATACGTTTAAAAAAAGCCACACCAGAGTTGTACTAAAGGGCCTAGGAATAAATACTAATCACAATGGGCCAATAGCACCCTAGAATGCAAATGGTAGGTCAAAGGTTGATAATGGCTAGGCGCCCCAACCACCACCCAAGTAAGGATATGGAAGAACATGGTAGAGCACCAAGTGCATAAATTTGAGGTCCTAGGTTCAAGTGCTATCTGGTACATACCAAGAAAACATGGCATCAGAGCTAGACATGACACCTTCTTACTAAATCTTGGCAGAAATTTTTAAAATTTTACACTTAGGTCACATTCAGATACACCCTATTGAATGTGGGACACGATCAAATATATACCATATTCCTTACACCATAACCTTGCTCATGACAACCTTGCTAGGGTTATGGGCCAACTTATTACAGTTAAGTTAACCTGCTCTCACGAGTATAACTCTTACGATTAAACCGCCCATGACCCCTTGGTTGAAATTAACCTGTATCCCTTGATCTAAAATTCTCTTAAATGAAGAAGAACCAAACACACAATAACTAGATTCAAAACATGGAAAGACCTTAACAATTTCATCTACTAGGTTTCTAGTGCAAAGGTTGAATGCTTACTTCAGGTCTTGCATCAGCCCACACCATTTATGTAGTAAAACGAGCCACGACAAGAGTAGCATCATCCTCCGTAGTCTCCACTACCATCGTCGTTTTACACAATACTCAGCCTGGATAAGTCAAATCAACAATCAACATCAAATGAGTTCCTAACATGAGCTAGTTTTACCAAACCAAAACAAAAAACCTAAAAATAATAACCAGGCATAACATAGCATCTTCTGGGACAAAAATATAAGGGCTTAGCTACCAAATCCCTTAGACGTGAAGTATTTTGCATAACCCAAAGCTGTAAACATATAAAAAACTTTTTCTTTAAAACTCATATTCTGGTTTGCATTACTTACAGTTTAGATTACAAGGGGTAGATAATGAAACACATGAAACTGTGATTTTGAGAACGAGTAGAGCGAATACAAAACGCAAAATCTTAAAAAACCAAAACCCTCAAAAGCTAAACAGGGTTATCGGTTTGCCCTAAAAAGACAATTGAAATGAAATATTATGAAATTGAATGAAATATTATGAATCTCAAGTGGTTTCGGGGAGACAGGGGGATATCGGGTTGACAAAAGAGAGTGTCTCACCGATACAACGATGAAACACCAAAGACAAAAGAGATCAATGGAAGTGATGAATATCGATGGGATATAAATATGAGTCCCGACAATACCTGAAAGAAAGCAGTGACATAAAGAAAGCATGGACCCAAGATATAATAAATTATTTCTAGGAACATATATATGCAAGTAGTAGACAAACATCTACACATATAATCTAGTGTTAGCATATGAATCCATCTAGTAGCTAGGGATCAACATATAATGTTGATAATGAATTAAGTAATTGTGATCACAAAATAAATGGGCCTTACAATGAGGTTGGGCCTTACAACTACTAATTGATTGAATTTTAGTTGACAAATCCAATATATCTCATATTTTGCTAAGAAAACCAAACAAATTTCTTCATAAGTATGCACAATGTACTAGATCATATTGAAGAATATATTTGGTTTTAATATAGTTTACTTATACTAAGATCTACCATAGTATTATGATCAAATTGGAAAGAAAAAAGAATAGAGGAGTAATAGTCATTTATTTAGTCATTTCAACCGATGACCAAATTAGTCATTTATTTGGTCATTTATTTAGTCCTTTCAACCGATGACCAAATTAGTCATTTATTTAGTCATTTATAGCTGTGTTGCAAAAAATTTTGGTCACGTGACTAAAAGTTTTAGTCACCTGGTCATTTATTTGCCATATTTCTACTAGTGTAAAGATAGTTGAACTCTTGGCTGTACTCAACTAGTGCGTGTGTTTGCTTTGTACCTCTCTTTTTTTCTTTCTATGATAGATGCCACCCTTATAGCTTCGAGATTAGATTTATCTCCACCCAAGAGTATGGACATCAACATAACTCTATTTTATTTTTCTCTCTTTTTGTTTGTTTGTTTCTTTTCTCTTTTTTTTTGTATTTTGCAGTATCATTTTTTTGTATTTTCTCTCTTTTTTTGATTTTTTTATGATCTCTCTCTTTTTGCACTCTCATTCTTTTTTATTGCTTCCTATGGAGTTATGACACCCCTAGCATTTTTTGCTAGGAAAGGTAAGAGGCTAAACGCCATCAAGGGTTTTCACTATTCAGTCGAACTTCCCTTTTGCTAAGGAGGAATAGAGAAGTTCTACTTCTAAGCTTCTATTGGGTACTGTAGGCTTGAGTACTAACTTCATTTGGACTTGACATTATGATTCATTAAGACTGAGATCAATATAAAGCTAAGATCTTGGCTTCAATTTGAACTTGTTGAGAAATGTAAAGGGGAACAATTAGTGGTATAATGATCATAAGGGATCTCAAAGGCTCAAAGGCTCAACCTATACCTAAGCAACCTTAGACTCCTTACTAAGACAAAAATCAAACAAGAGTGTGTCACTCACTAATGCATGACGAAACATAATGTGAAATGCAAAAATGAACTCTTTATTTTGTTGTTTTTCATGCTTTTTATTGATTTTTTGAGTTATTTGATTTTTTTTGAATTTTTGTATTTTAATGATTTTTTAAGATTTTTCAAACATAATATTTTTTTAGGTGAAAGGCATTAACAATTTCACCAACTTCTTCACCTTACATAGTGTATAAAATATAGGCACACATCTTCTTTGATTATTTAGGAACCCTTCCAATCTTCTCAAAATTTGTGTTTCTTTCTATGCTTCTTATTCTTAGTACTGCCTTTTCTAGGGATAATTTCTCCTATTCTATAAGGACTTGAGGAATTCTCTTGTTCTTGTGGATTTAACTCTGTGATTTTCTGAGGTAACATAAGGTGAGCCAAGGATTCATAGGCCTGCTAATGAGAAGGGGTCCAATATAGAACTCCATGACAATTCAATAAATCCATGAGTAGATCAAATTCATCTTGGATATAGATTTTAACTTAATTACATTCTTCGATACTTTGTAAGAATTAAAACAACTTGAAGGGAGTCTGAGGCTCCCTTTACTCCTATGGGGGAACAAAACTTATGCTCTCCTTACCATTTGGCTCTGGTCATAGGTCCATGGAGTACCCTATGTATTTGTTTGGTAGTTCAAGGATAACATGATCCTCTACTCCTATGGTTATTTGCATTTTGCACTCTTTGTGAAATTTTCCTTCAATAACTTCATCTTCATTGGGAAACCTTTCATTCATTTCAATTTGAACTCATGGTGCTTCCCATGTATCATTGGACTATATTGAAGTTGAAGTAGAATGTCATTCTTGGGTTCTTGGAGATATAAAAGATCTAAATGAAGCTTCTGGAGAATTGTTGACTCATTATCAATTGAATAAAATTCTCCTCGATCAGTAGGTTTCACCTGCATTAGGGGTGTCCAAGGTGTATAGGTTTTTTCATGAGGTGAAAGTGGTACATAAGAGTCACTATCTTCTTGAGTTTGAGGAATGTATGATTCACTTGACAACATCTCTCTTGGTGGTGTCAAAGGAGTATAGCTTTCCAATGTTTCTTCTTCAAGATCACAAGAGGCACCCAGCTCTACCTCTCTCAGATCTAGCATTGTTTAAAATTATTCTTTGATCTTGGGCCACTTTGTCATTTGAGGAACTTCACCTATACTTGGTTTGGTTAGGGTAGTTTGACTAGTCCTCTCTTGTTCGTTATCCAATAATATGTTGATTTTGAATACAACTAAAGGGAATTGAATGGGGCTGTCTTTTTCCAATGATTCCATAATTTTGGCCATCATTTCTTTTGGAACCACATAATTTTTCTTTGATGAATCTCCCTTTTCGAAGGTACTCATTTCCATGTTGTTCATTGTCTCACTAGACTATTCTACCTTCTTTATGCATATTGACTAAGGAGTTGGGTCTGAAATGGTAATTTTACTCATTGATAGTTCATAGTTGATGGGGATACCTATCCTCTTTTAGATTATGTTTGTCTTGACCATACTAAAAGGTTCAAGATCTCCTTTTGTGATATAGATCTTTCCAAGGTGTAAGAACCAAACCTCTTGGAACATTGTGGAAGGGACTACCTTCATCCTATGAATCCACAGTCTCCCCAAGTTATAGCCAATGTCCTTGTTAATGACAAAATATCGCGGGGACTATTTTAGGTCCAAAAGAGGTTGGGAGCATAATATTTCCAATCGTTGCTACCTTTAAATTGTCGTAACCTATCAAAGTGTCTCGACATGCTGTGATGTTTGTGTGTCCATATCCCATCCTTTCTAAAAAAGAAAATGGGACTATTTTCACATTGGCTTTGTCATCGATGAAAGTCCTCTTTATACAAGTGTCATAAATCCATACTTGCAAGTATAATGTTGGATCCCCCTTCTTGGTTAACTCAGCCTCAGAAGGCATTTGCTTCAAGTTGAATAAGAACCCCATATCTTGTAGCTCTACATTTGGTGGGTTCATATCAAGGTCGACTTGATTAATTTATTTGTTGGGAGGAGTAATCTGATCTATATACTTCAATCCTATTGCTTGCAAAAGTGCTGATCGATTTGATGGATATTTTTTAAGATCTATGAAAGGAATCTTATCATATGTCTCTCCTTTTGGTCCTAGTTCTATAGGGATATTTGAATCTAAGATTTTTGGGAGGCTAGTTGATTCAGAAGTAGTTGTGTTAAGATTGCTTGTTTCCTCATTCCTATGGGCTAGAAAAGGGTGTTGGAATATTTTTGTACCCACATTATGTGGCATGATAGGTGCTTGTGTTTACTTGGCATTGTTATTCTTATTATTTGTCATGAAATCTTGTGGATTAAGGAACATTTCAGTGAATAGATGCTACTGGTCTTCTGGTAGCCTTGCTATGAATTTATTTTATTCCCTACATGACTCGGTGCTATGCCCCCTTTTCCTATGGAAAGAGTAGAATTGATTGTATTCATAAGGTGGGCAATTGTATCTGCTATCATTCTAGTTTCAGTTCCATGGCTGTTGATTGTCTCTTTGATAGTAGTGATGAAGGGGGTAAATCATAAAACACACAACAACAAAAATGGAACACAGAAAATAGAATATTTATTTATTGATCTGGGCAACTCATTACATTATAGAAGCTCAATTACAATCAAAGGAATCAATTCTCCTCAGGCTGCAACACACCACAACTACACCTCACCTGGCTCTGGAATCTTCTTCCTTTTGTAACCCCAAATCAGCTAGGATTTCTATTTTCCTGCCTATTCTTGACTCTACACTTCCCCCCTTAACTCTACTATTTCCCAGGGTTCCCAAAATAGTCATAAATAACACTTTTTGGCGGCCTCTAGCTAAATTTTGAAATTTGCAACTCCCTCCAAAAGTAGGTCAACTTCTGGGAAGAATAACTTTTGCTCCAGGTGTCCGATTGACGAACTGTTTTAAGCGCTGAAAAGCTCATGATGTGAACTATCATGCTAGAAATATATAAATGGATTTTTGTCAACTTTTTGGGACGTTATGGGATGTTTTAGTGCCTCATATCTCGTTTCATAAAATTTTAGGGCCTTTTCAGAAAATAAAACTTTAATATCTTTTAGCTCACAAATGATCTTTGCCTGATTCCTTCGCCAAAGGTCTTATATTTTAGTTATGAAGCTTTCTATAACTTTTTGCTTCAATTCATGCCCAAATGTAAACTTTCCAAAACAGGTAGGTTGCTATTTTTAGCAGTTTGGAAAATTTGAAAGTCCTACATCATTATTCAAGAGATTATGGAACCAAAAACACTAATTATGGAATGAAATGAAAACATCTATAATGATTTTTAATCAACTTCTTTTTGGGTGATGCAAGATTGCCCTTACACCACTGGATGCTCCTGCATCAGACACCCAAGGTAATTTGAGAAGTGACTATGTCACGTCTTAGGTGTTTGTTTGAGGAAAACCCAAACGGTCAACCTCCACCTTAGATAACTAAGACAAATCTTCAATAGGCCTTCCTTTCTATTTCACTAGATATTCATCATATTGTCTATTCCAAGTACTTCTTCCCACACGGCTATCTAAGATCTCTTTTATCTCCTCCATTGAAGTAGATGCCAGAATAATCCACTATGCTTCTGTTGGTCCATCCTCTGTTCCACCTTCATGATATTATGATAAATCGACAATGTTGAAAACAGGGGAAATATTGATCCCACTTGGTAGCTCTACCTCATATGCATTTCTTGAATCATGCTTCTTCAAGATTTTGCACGGTCCAAATTTCTTCATTTTCAACTTATTATAAGTTCCAATTGGGAACCTTTGTTTTCTCAAGTGAACCATGACTTCATCTCCTACCTAGAACTCCTTATATCTCCTCTTCTGATCCACCTTAGCACTGTACTGAATATTCATCTTATCAATATGCTTTCTCACCTCTTCATGTAAATTCTTCAAATGTTCTGCAAAGTCTTTAGCTTCGGCACTTGTCTTTTCTCTGTTGTCTGGCTTTCTTAACTCAGAAGCATTTCTTGGGCTATTGCCATATATAATATGGAATGGTGATTTACCAATACTCCTATTGACATAATTGTTGTAAGCTAATTCTGCCTGTGGTAAAATCAAATCCCATCCCTTGGGCTTATCTCCTACTAAGCATTGTAGCAGGTTACCGAAACTCCTATTCACCACTTCCATCTGTCCATCAGTGTAGAACTGAACTTCAAATCTATCTTCAACTTCTTCCATAATGTCCTCTAGAAATAACCAACAAACTTGGTATCTCGATCTGAAACTATGCTCTTTGGTAGACTATGTAATCTCACTACCTCCCTGAAAAATAACTCTACAATATGAACAGCATCATTAGTCTTCTTGCAAGGAATAAAATATGCCATCTTCAAGAATCTGTCCACCACCACAAAAATAGAATCATGCCCTCTCTATGTCCTTGGTAAACCAAGAACAAAATCCATACTAATACCATCCCATGGCTTCTTAGGTACATGTAATGGCTGATACAACCCTGTATTCTGACTTGTTCCTTTTGCCATCTGACACACTCTGTAACTCTGCACAAATTTCCTCACATCATGCTGCAACTGTGGCCAAAAATAATTTTCACCAACAATAGCAATTGTCTTATCTCGACCAAAGTGTCCAGCTAATCCCCCATTATGCTTATCTTTTATTAGGTTCTCTCTCATGGAACTCCTTGGAATGCACAACTAGCTTCCTCTAAACAACATGCCATCTTGGATGATGAAATCCAACCATTTTGTCCTATCCAAAGTAACAGGTTCTGGACAAGCTTTCCAAGCCTCTACAAAATTTGGATCTTCTGGATACAAAATCTTGAGCTCATCAAACCCAACAACCTCTATCTTCATTTCTGTCAACAAATTTTGCCTTCTACTCAAGGCATCTGCAACTCTGTTGGACTTCCCACTTCTGTGCTTCAAAACAAAAGTATAACTCTGCAAAACCTCAACCCATTTTAAATGCCTTTGGTTCAACTTTCCTTGACTATTAAGATATTGTAAAGCCTGATGATCAGTATATAAAACAAAGTCTTTTGGCAACAAATAATGTCTCCATTTCTTCAAAGCCTGAACTATTGCATAAAATTCCTGATCATAAACATAATACTTTTTCTTGGCATCATTGAACTTCTCACTAAAATAGGCAATGGGCTTACCTTCTTGACTCAAAATAGCTCCTATAGCACTACCACTAGCATCACAATCTACTTGAAACACCTTATTGAAATTTGGAAGTGTCAAAATAGGTTGCTCTGTAACTTTCTACTTCAATGTGTCAAAACTTTTGTCTGCTCCTTTAGTCCATCTAAACTCTTTTGTATCCCCTCTCATTGTCTCATTCAGGGGTGCACAAATGCTACTAAAATTTAAGATAAACTTTCTGTAAAAACTTGCCAAACCATGAAAAGATCGTACCTCCATAGCACTCCTTGGCATAGGCCATTCAATGATAGCCTTTACTTTTTATGGGTCCATTTTAAGACCTTCCTCTGAGACAACAAATCCTAGGTATACCAACTTCTTCTTTACAAAACTACATTTCTTTAGATTAATCAACAACTTCTCCTCCCTCAACTTCTCTAGAACTCTTCTGATAAGCATCAAATGCTCATCCCAAGTCTTACTAAAATCAAAATATCATCTAAATAAACAATAACAAAACTTCCCAAAAATTCTTTCAGTACCTCGTCATAAGCCGCATGAATGTGCTCGATGCATAGGTTAGCCCAAATGGCATGACTAACCACTCATACAAACCCTCCTTTGTCTTGAAGGCTATCTTCCATTCATCTCTTTCTCTAATTTAGATCTGGTGATACCCACTCTTTAGGTCAATCTTTGTGAAGTACTTGGCTCCACTCAAACAATCCATTATGTCATCCATTCTTGGCAATGGAAACCTGTACTTGATCGTAATCTTATTTATGGCTCAAGAATCTATACACATTCTCCACTCTCCATATTTCTTTCGTGCTAGTACTATAGGTACCACACATGGACTCAGGCTCTCCCTTATCAGTCCCTTCCTTAACAACTCGTGGACTTGTCTGTTCAACTCTTCATTCTCTGCTAGAGTCATTCTATGGGCTGCTTTATTTGGCAAACTAGCTCCTAGTATCAAATCCATTTGATGACTTATCTTCCTCACTAGTGGTAAACCTTTTGGTACATTATCAGAGATAATGTCTGAAAATTCTTCCAACACATTTGAAACTTCTACTGATACATCTTCACATTTCTCTTGACTAATCTTAGGAATAAGTGCAAAGCAATGACGCTCATGCTTCATACCCTCCAAAAATTTCCTACCATCTACCAAACAAATTATAGCAGTACTACATACCTTTTCTTCCACCTCCTTCAAGGGTTTCAACTTATGACATACTCCATCCTTTGTTAGGGAATATGTGTTTACATGACCATCATGGACAACACTCCTATCATACTACCATGGCCTCCCTAACAACATATGACATGCATCCATCAGTATGATATCACACAACACCTCATCATGGTAGTCCCCAATCTTGAACTTCACTAAACACTACTCATTGACCAAAGCTCTGTGGTCCTTATACAACCATGCAATCCGATATAGATGTGGATGCTTTCTTCTTGTCAACTTAAACTTGTCAACCATCTCCTCTGAAACAAGATTGTTTGTGCTTCCACTATCAATAATAATATCACAGCACTTACCTTTACATTTGCACCTTGTACGGAATAAACTATTCCTCTGATTGGGTTCTTTCTCCTCACTCAACAAAGTTCTTCTGACAACTAGGGTTTCTCTCCGTTCAACATCTTGAGAACACTTAGACTGCACATCTTCATCTATATGTACAACTCATGCATTACCTTCAGGTCTTCTATTTGTCCTTCCTTGATGTTGCAAACACTCGTATGCTTGATGCCCTTCTTCTCCACATTGGAAATAGGTTCCTCTGAAACCTCCTCTTCCAGGTCCTTTCCCGGGTCTGCCTCTTCCTCTTCCTCTTTGCTCACCCTTGTTCTGGTCACGAGAGCAGTAGGTATTATCCCCTCTATGATTTCGACTGGTGCTAGCTTCTTCACTTTTCTTTTGATCTTGATTATGGCCTCCATAAGGTCTTCCACCAGTCCTTCTACCTTGACCTCTTCCCCTTTGCTTGCTATCGAATCTTTTATTTAGTTTCTCTTCTAGCTTCAGGGAAAACTGGTATGCATCTTCTATAGTGGTCATTCTGACCAAGATCAACTCCTCTTGAATACTTGGCCTCAACCCATTAATGTAACCGGCTACCTTCTCCTTGTTGGCCTCTGCATGGCCTGTCCTAATAGTAATCTTATAAAACTCTTCTGTATACTCCTTAACAGACTTGTTACCTTGCTTCATTCCTTGCAACTTCTTTAGAAACTCCATCTCATAGTCCACAGGAATGAACTACTTCTTCAGTTTCTCCACCATCTGATCCCATCTGGTGATTTTTCCTTTTCCTCTTTTGTTCCTCTCTAATTGGATCTCCTTCCATCAAATACTGGCATGACCCTTCAACTTTGTTTTTGCAAACTTGATTCAATCTAGGTCCTCCACATCTTCATACTCTAAATACTCCTCCATGTCATTGATCCAATCAATAAGCTGTTCCAGATTCAAACCTCTAGAATATGTAGAAACTTTGATCCTGGGCCTCTTTCTGATCTTCGAAATGGCCCTCAACAACCTAACTTTAGTAGGATCTCCTGCAGCTTCTTGTTCTTCCTTAGATAGCTTTTCTTCAGCTTCATCTTCACTTTCTTCTCTTGTTTTTGGCTCAAACCCTCTTCGTAGCTCCTCTTGTAATGCATCAATTTGCCTTTTGTAGGGCTCTAAAACCCTCTTTTGTCAAAGAATTCCTCCCACTACAATTTCTTCATGGAGGCATCTTGATCTCCACAGCAAACCCACAACCTTAGGTCTTGGTGCAAACCGCCTCACGGTCGGTGATCTGTCTACACACTTAGGAACCCTTACTCTGATACCACTTGATGAAGGGGGTAAATCTTAAAACACATAACAAAAGAAATGGAACATAGAAAATAGAATATTTCTTTATTGATCTGGGCAACTCATTACATTACAGAAGCTCAATTACAATAAGAGGAATCAATCCTCCTTAGGCTGCAACACACCACAGCTACACCTCACCTGACTCTGTAATCTTCTTCCTTATGTAACTCTAAATTAGCTAGGATTTCTGCTTTCTTGCCTATTCTTGACTCTACACTTCCCCCCTTAACTCTACTGTGATAAGTGAAATCTGGATGAAAGTAATAACTAATCTAATGCATAAACAAATGATTATACCTTCATGAAGACCTCACGAATCCATGCGGGAAGGAGATGCGCCATGTAGCTCCTCAGATTGTTCCCATGATTAGAATGACTGAATGTGTAGAATGTGGATTGCTCAAGTGCTCACAACATAATGTAGATGAGATTAGATGATGGATTGGATGGGATTGAGACAAGATTTGGAGTGATTTGGACATTATGGAGGCATGATAAGGGGATTGTGGAGTGATTTTGACAGAGTTCTGGTGCATGAAGTGGTCTTATGAAAATGGCTTGGGAGAGGCTCAATTTATAGAATTTTGGAGATTAGGATGGAGGGTGAGGATTCATTTGACAAGATCAAGGGCTAGGAATAAAAGTGAATCTTTTATTCCTAGTGGATGAATTAAAAATTCCCATTTTGGGAAGAGTGGGGGATAGTGGGAGACATCTGAATTTAAAATTTAGTGAGTGGATGAGTGGGGGACAAGGTTAATTAAGTGGCATCTTAATTAACTTAAGTCTAGGTTAATTAGATAATCAGGATTTATCTAATTAATCAGGAATTAGGGAAATGGATAAATCAATTAAATGAATATTAGGAATATTCATTCAATTAATAGGATAGGGTTGTAAGGTTAAATGGATTATTAGGTGTCTACATTTGCCCCTCTTTGAGATGGTGTTGCGGCTAAGCAACACCATCTCAAAGAAGTTAAAACATAGAGATAGATTGGATAGAAAAAAGATTTTGGTTTGGAAGAATAAGGTAAGGTTTGGGGATAATTGGTAAGGGTGATGCCCCCTCGAGAGGATAGGCGGGTTGCGCTCTCGACATGGATGAGACAGATTGGTAGAAATGGTCAGAGGATAAGTGGTGGGATGAAAGGATGATGATGTTGGGAAAGGATTGGTGGATGATCATTGTGCTGAAAATGAATTTGAGCAATCCTAGGTTTGATATAGCAAAGTGGAGATGTTCACCAAGGTATAGAAGACCAGGGTGATGATGTTTATCTGACATTTGCATGGACCAGACACGCAGACAAAGGGATGATCGCATGCATGCCCAAGATAGTACAACCTTGTCTAGATGAGGGAAGGGGACTCATAGCATAAGCCCTTAGTACAAAAAAGGTATGATAAACCTTAGATGCATAAGGAGACCAATATGCTAGAATCGACCCTATGATCAATCAAGATATGAATACTAGCTTGGAGTAATGAAACCAACCCACAAGCACAGCATACAAAAGCAAGACTATGCCCCATTCTAGATGTTGTCGCCACATACCATGATATAATAAGATCAAGGTAGCTTTGATGTGATCTTCGAGTAGGACAAAAGATAAAAATCAAAAACCAAAAGACCAACGAACCAAACAAGTAACCATTGTATCTTTTGCCAAAATGGATGATGATGTGATAGATTCTGCCTATCGTAGGAAAGATATATCCTAAGGCAGGGATTGATAAATGATTTGATGATTTTGTAAAAGTGGCTCAAGATATGATGGTGACAAGTTGTGATTGATGCTAATTTGATAGTTGGTGATTTTTGATAAGGGATGATGCTTTGATAGGTGATGCGATGCTTGGATCTAGTGTAAGCTTATTGATGATAGATGTGATGATGATGAGAGTGTGATGGAAAGTTTTATTTGTGTGATGGATAGATTATTTTTGGAATTTTGTGTGTTTTCTATTGTTTTGGGATTTTTTGATATTTGGGATGTTTTGGGTTTTTTTGATTTTGTGATGTTTTTAGATTTTTTGATTTTGTGAAAAGGAATGGTTTATTATGAGATGGTTGCCTTGGATTTTGTGTGGATAGCCTTTGCGCTAGATACCAATGACAAGGGAACACCAAGTCTAGAGGTGAAAGTAATGGGGTTGGATAGGGGGATTGGATAGCTGATTCATGATAGATGAATGGACAAGCGATAGGGATGTATGTTAGATAGATGGAAGATAGGGATGAGGATTTTCTCCAAGGGCTAGGTTGCAAGGAATCATATGCCCCAATGCCTAAAGAATTTTGCATGATGGGCTCATGTGTGAATGGATGGACTTTGCAGTAGATGGATGGAGGATATACTGACAAAGGAAGTATGTCAAGAGGTCTCCAAAGCATGTGGTTGATATGTTGCCCCTTGTCTTTATCAAGATCTAGGGTGAGAGATGGTTACAACAAGATATGATGGATGGGGAATGATAGGATACATAGGGGATGTTGGATAGGAATATGATAGGATAATGATAAGATAGTGGATAAGATGTGCAAAGGATATGATGGATGTGGATGAAGGGTACGGTTTTGCCCCCAAGTGTAGGGATACAAAATGGATGGAGAAGGGATTACGCATGATGCCCACAAGGGGTTTTCATCACGGTACTTGCCCAAGGCGCCACAAGGAGTGGTTTTCACCATTGGATGGATTTTTTTATCTTTACTATTTTCTTTATTTTTTGATTTTTTTTTTGCTTTTTTGACTTTTTTGACTTTTTTGATGGAAGGGGGACTCTAGCGTCTGTTTCCATAGCAAGGAGAAGATGGTCCCATGTTGGATAGCATTTTGGATGATGATTGCGTGGATGTTGGGAGATAGGAGAAGATGGAATGGATTATGGATAATGGATTATGTGGGTTATGATATGGATTATGCAAAAGCATGGACCATAGGAATGTGACAGGGAGGATATGTAGGATAGTGAATGAAAGATGGAGAGACAGGGGTATGAGGGAAGTGCAAGTGGTGGAGGGGAACCAAGACCAATGGTTGCACACATCATGATGTATTTGGAAGCTTGTATTTTGAATGTGGAGTTGGGAGTAATGGGGATCGGGATGGGAGATTTTTGGATGGTCGATTTGGGGTTTTAGGGACCCAAATAGACTTAGACTTTATGGGATTTTTAGATGGGGAGTGGGATATTTGGGATTTTGCGGTAGATTGGGAGGTGGATGCCTCATTAGATTTGAGTGATCTTTGTTTAGGGACCCACATCATTTTTGTTTTTGCTTTTTCTTGTGATGGTGTGGGATTGGATAGCCTTTTTGATTTTTCATTTTGATTGGAAGGGATAATATCCTTAGGCTTTTGTGCTTTATGAGTTGAGGCATTCAAATTTTTGAATCCCATGGATTTGGGGGAAGCTTCATGTTTGAAAGATGTGTGCTTTTGTTGGTCTTGATTGGGAATTTTAGGGGATTTATGGGTGGAGGGGTAAAAAGTGGATTTATGGATAAATGGATAAGGGGATTTGAGGATGGGGATATTAGGAGTTGGGAGGATAAGAGGATTTGTGGATAGGGATTGTGGGAGTTGGTAGGATAGGAGGTAGAGTGGATTTGATAGGGATCTTTGGAGTTGGAAGTAGTGGAGGTAAATTGGATGGGGGGGGGATGGATGGTCACATGCTTTTGCAAATGGTAGGATGATGGAGGAGGGATGGTGACATATGTTTTGGGAGTGCAATGAGATGCACCATGCTTGGGGTTGGATGAATGGATTTTGGAAGGTGGGTGGATGGTATCGACAGGTTGAGGTTGTTTGCTTTGAGATGGATAGCCAAGGCCATGCGAGGATGGATGGAATGTGGTGTGAATGGGCTCCAAGATGCCTTGTTCATGAAGGCCTAAGCCTTTGCCTTGATAGTTCATGTGTTGGAGTATGCGACATGCAATGGGATGTTTGGTGCTTCGGAAACAAGATGCAAGTCCATTATTTGTTGGAGAAAGATAGGTTATAGAAGGAAGTTGTTCGCCTCCTACAAGGGAGTCACCACGGATGAAAGTGCTTGTGCCAAGTGGATAAGGGGATGGATTTGGGATGGGATTGGTAGATGGAGGTAAAGGATTCATGGGGGATGGTAAAGGGGTGGTAGAAGAAGGTGTGGGATCAACAAGTTGATCAATAGATGAGAGGGGATCAGGGCTAGGATTAGATGGGATGGTTAGATCTTGATTAGGAGAAGGGGTTGATGTTACAACATGCATTGGATTTGTTTCTTGACATAGCTCATGTGTTTGAATGGAAGTGGGAGTGACTTGGATATAGGTGATGGGTGGTTGGATGGATGTGATAGGTGTTTGACTTAGGTGTTCTTGAACATGGCTACATGGTGGTTCTTGACTTATGACAGGGGGTTGTTCAAGAGGTTTGGGGGATGTTGGATTGCATGAGGGTGTTTGATTCCTTGCTATTAGCCAATGGATGACATCCTTCA
This sequence comes from Cunninghamia lanceolata, assembly GCA_027924645.1. Taxonomy (NCBI): domain Eukaryota; kingdom Viridiplantae; phylum Streptophyta; class Pinopsida; order Cupressales; family Cupressaceae; genus Cunninghamia; species Cunninghamia lanceolata. Next base: position 6,231,638 of record BSBN01000700.1, on the reverse strand, counting down.
TGAGTGTATGGGTGGAAGAAAAATATAATGGATGGAAAATGATGGTGGTTGGTGTGGGATTAGGATTGGAATTGGATATGTGGGGGATGGGATTAGGTTGTGATGGTTCGTGGATGGATTCAAGGATAGGTGTTGGACTAGATGGTGGTGTTGGAGGGGTGGTGATAGTGTTGGGACTTGGAAGATTTGATGGTGGATTAGATGGTGGATGGGTGATAGGGGTGGGTAGATTGGGGGATACATAAGGTGATGGATTAAGGTTGATAAGGTTGGAGGGATAGTGTGATGGGGGGATTGGAAGATGGGGATTAGGAGATGGGGGATTTGATTGTTGATATGAGCTTTGGATTTTGGATATGAGGTGTGCTAGATTGGTGTTCCCTTGATCAAAGTTAGCATGACAAAGGTTGGGGGATGGATAAGTTGGAGGTATTAGTTGATTGGATAAATATGATGGCATGGATGTGTAAGGGGATGGTGAATGATATGAGGGTAAAGGTTGATATGATGAAGGTTGATATGATGGAAGTTGGTATGAGGTTGAAGGTTGATATGAGGATGATGGAGGTTGATATGATGATGATGGTGGTTGATATGATGATGATGGAGGTTGATGTGAGGTTGATGGTGTGGATATGTACGAGGTAGATTGGTATGAAGGTTGAAAGAATGATGAGTGACATGATGTGGATGGGGATGAGGTGTAGGGTGTTTGTTGATATAATGAAGGTTGGTATGATGTCAATGGTGTGGATATGTATGATGTTGAAGGTTGATATGATGAGGGTTGATATGATGAAGATGGGGGAGGGGTTTGGGATTCTCCAATGATGAGGTGTGCTAAGGGTATATCTTTAATGTCATTTTTGAATTGTTCCTTAGCATTAGGATCCATGTGCTCATAGACTTTTCTAAGTCTTTGTACTTGTTGTATTGATTCATAAAGATCCATTCTATGGGAGATAGTATGGGATGATGGGGGATGATGAATAATTGTGATGTTGGGGATCAAATTTCAAGACCCTAGGATGATTTGATTTGATTTGATTTGTTTTGATGGATGGTTATCTATGCTTAAGATAGACTAATGATCTTAAGCAAGAGGGTTGATTGGGGTTGATTTGATTAGGTGATCAATTAAGGTCTTGATTTTTGATTGGGTTGATTTGGATTTGGAGTTTGATAATGATGTTGGGGGATTTGGATAATGATTGGGATAATTGTGGTTGGGCTTTTGGATGAGGGGATTGATGGAGGATGAAGGAGACTAGGTCCTTAATCAAGGTTTAATTTGCAAAAGATGATCTTTGATTAAGGATTAGGAATTGGAAGGTTTGATTAGAGTTGACAATGGATGAGGGATGACTGATGTTGGATTTGGGATTTGATAAATGGGGGGACGATTTAGCGGTGTTGGGAGGAAAACCAGGCTCGACGTGAGGGGGGGTGCAAGGGGACGGACGTGATCCCCCGCTGACAGGGGTTCAGGGGCGTAGCCTCCCAACCAATTTTTTTTTGAAAATGGGCTTATAGAATTGATGTTTTTGATGGAAAAATTTGATTTTTAGACATGGATGAAGAAGGCGCTAAAACAGATGGAAAATGACGCTGAAATAGAGAGGAAATGACGCTAAAGGATGTGAATGGTTGGATTGATGGATGAATTTGATTTTTCTTGGCAAGTAGACAAACAATCAAGCAAGAAAACACAATGGTTAAAGGTTTGATTTATGAAAAATGTGATAATCAAGCATGCACAACCTAAGGTGAAGCAAGGAAAATACTTGTTTGAACAAGTAGAGGGATTTGGGCCACTAAAACAAAGGTTCATAGTGGGGGAACATCCGGGGGATCGGCACCTTGCGAGCATCTGATAAACCACTTAAGGTTTTGACTAGCTCTACTAGATGTTTAATATACCTCAAGGGTACTACTTCCTTTCAAGCTAGCACCGAATGGTAAGTGCTCATACCGATTAGACTTGGCTTTCGCCTTATCCTCAATTTACATATAGCGGACTGGATGAAAGTACCGCTTGGGGTCACCAATGAGTTCTCTGAATGGATGTGTCTCAAGGGCAGGCCCATGTCCTAAAAAGAAAAATAGAATAGAACCATTTCTCTTCACCCAAGATCCTTTTAAAGGCAAGGGGAGAGGATACTTTGAGTCTACCCTATGGGATAACACAAACGTGCAAGTGCATAAGACACGGCAAATAAGAGCTAATGTTCATTTTAAGCCCAAATTGAAAATGTGCCTAAAGTTGTTTGTTGCAAGCAATGATTAATTTTAAGAACACCAATGTTAAATGTTTGGCACACACACAAAGATTTGATTGATTTGTTGATTTTAATGCACCAAATTTGAAACGTGTGTCTAAGCTAGCATGCAAAAAGGGTTCATTTTAAGAGCCCAATTGAAATGTTTTTGCTAGACTAAGATAAAGAAACACCCTGCAATAGATTGTTAGTGTCCTCAAGTGATGGTGATAACCTGCAAAAAACTGTCAGTCCCTACATAGAGAAGAAAAATCAATTTTTGAAATGGCACCAAAATAGGCAGTCAATAGCACCACTTTAGAAAGGAGATGGTGACACTGGCAGAAAATAGATAGAGATTCTGAGCCTTACACAGATGGCTCTAATTCACAAGATAGCGCTAATACAAGACTTTGAAGGCACCAAAACAGAATATGGCGTTACAGAGTTAGACAGAAGGCGTTACTACTGTAAATAGCGCTAATACGAGACACATAAAGCACCAAAAATAGAAGATGACGTTACAATATGACAAGGAAGGCACTACTACTGTAAATAGCGCTAATACAAGACCCATAAAGCACCAAAATAGAAGATGGCGTTACAATATGACAAAGAAGGCGCTAAATAAGGAGATAGAGCTAAACTAGGCCTATGAATGCGCCACTGCGTGTTGTCAAAGGTTCTAATCACGATTTGAAGATAGCGTCGTTTTGGCTAGATAGCGTCGATACGGGGCTAAAATGCATCTGACCTGCAAAAAAGTATTTTTCTTGAACAACACAAAGAGTTAGACAGCAAAGTTGAGGTCTTGTTAGCCTTGTCAGTGTAACAGATGAAGAAAATGAGACAAAATGATAACTGAAAAATGTGCTTAGATTTTAGAAAATTTTCGGCATAACCTCCCCTTGTATTTTCTATTTTTTCTACAAAACAGAGAGCATTTTAGGCTTAAAAAGTAGTGGGAATATCGATGAAAGAAGACATGTGAGTGGAGAGTAGTATAGAGAATGCTCTGTTGGGATGGCGCCAAAACAGAGGATAGCGCTAATATTTGATAGTGATAGTGCTACTGCGAGGGGTGGATGGTGTCGCACCTGTAAAAACATGTCTATGCACACAAAAACTCACACATCAAGTTAGATTCAGACCTTGTGGGTCCCACTGGGAGTGCCAAATGTGATAAGTGAAATCTGGATGAAAGTAATAACTAATCTAATGCATAAACAAACGATTATACCTTCATGAAGACCTCATGAATCCATGCGAGAAGGAGATGCGCCATGTAGCTCCTCAGATTGTTCCCGTGATTAGAATGACTGAATGTGTAGAATGTGGATTGCTCAAGTGCTCACAACACAATGTAGATGAGATTAGATGATGGATTGGATGGGATTGAGACAAGATTTGGAGTGATTTGGACATTATGGAGGCATGATAAGGGGATTGTGGAGTGATTTTGACAGAGTTCTGGTGCATGAAGTGGTCTTATGAAAATGGCTTGGGAGAGGCTCAATTTATAGAATTTTGGAGATTAGGATGGAGGGTGAGGATTCATTTGACAAGATCAAGGGCTAGGAATAAAAGTGAATCTTTTATTCCTAGTGGATGAATTAAAAATTCCTATTTTGGGAAGAGTGGGGGATAGTGGGAGACATCTGAATTTAAAATTCAGTGATTGGGAGACATCTGAATTTAAAATTCAGTGAGTGGGAGACATCTGAATATTAAATTCAGTGAGTGGATGGGTGGGGGACAAGGTTAATTAAGTGGCATCTTAATTAACTTAAGTCTAGGTTAATTAGATAATCATGATTTATCTAATTAATCAGGGATTAGGGAAATGGATAAATCAATTAAATGAATATTAGGAATATTCATTCAATTAATAGGATAGGGTTGTAAGGTTAAATGGATTATTAGGTGAATTAATTGATCACCAGGGATATGCAGATTGGAGGAATGGATTAGTGTGAGGTATGGAAAATTGGTTTGCAGAGTAGTCCAATTTTAGGTGTCTACATCTACTATTGCCTAGGGTTCCCAAAATAGTCATAAATAACACTTTTTGGCGGCCTCTAGCTAAATTTCAAAGTTTGCAACTCCCTCCAAAAGTAGGTCAACTTCCGGGAAGCATAACTTTTGATCCGGGTGTCCAATTGACGAACTATTTTAAGCACCAGAAATCTCGTGATGTGAACTATCACGCTGAAAATCTGTAAATGGATTTCCATCAACTATTTGGGACGTTATGGGATGTTTTAGTGCCTCATATCTCATTTCAAAAAATTTCAGGGGCTTTTCAGAGAACAGAAACTTTAATATCTTTCAACTCACAAATGATCTTTGCCCGATTCCTTCGCCAAAGGTCTTATATTTCAGTTATGAAGCTTTCTATAACTTTTTGCTTCAATCCATGCCCAAATGCAAACTTTCCTAAAATGGCAGTTAAACTTTCCAAAACAGGCAGGTTGCTATTTTTAGCAGTTTGGAAAAACTGAAAGTCCTACATCATTATTCAAGAGATTATGGAACCAAAAACACTAATTATGGAATGAAATGAAAACAACTGCAATGATTTTGAATCAACTTCTTTTTGGGTGATGCAAGATTGCCCTTACACCACTGGATGCTCCTGCATCAAGTAGCCATTATTTCAGGGTTGATCTACAATGTTTACATTTTGAGGGAAGTAGTCTCTGCCATTGTATTCATCTCTCACTTTATTTCTTATTGGGGGTTGGTTTTTCACCCCATTTGTGGTCACATTCTAATTGTCCTTTAAAATCTTAATTGTGGAAGAGTTATTTCCATTGTTACCATTGTCACCTTCTTGCATTATTAGCTAACCATTTTCACCATAAGTCCTTCATCCACTATCAATTGCGGCTTGGTCAATTCTCAATGCACTTTCTAAGGCTTCTTCATAGAACCTGTATGGTAAATTTTTCACTTCTTGTCTTGTATGCTTGTTGAGGGCATGCAAGAAAAGGTCACATAGTTCTTTGTGGTCCATATTGGAACACTTGTTGAAGAGTATAACACTTTTCTCCATCAAGTGACAAACTGTGCCACTGATTTGTTTGTATCTTGTTTTACTGTCAGGAATTCCCATATCCCTATCCTAACTAGCTTGTTCATGTCAAAAGCCATAATGAACTCTCCTATGAGTTGGTGAAAAGAGTGGATGGAGTCTTCAACAAAGACTATAGTACCAATCCAAAATAATCCCTTCAAGGGTTTTAGGAAAACTTCTTGTTGTGACTCCATCCCAAGGAAGATGTTTTGTACTAGTAGTTATGAATTCCTTTACATAAGAATTCAATTCCCCTTCTCCATTGAATTTGGGTAGGTCTAGGAGAGGACAAGGTAAATAGTATGTTGCATATGTTGTGATCTAGGGGCTCTTTCAAGTACTCGAGGTATGTTCCTAAGAAAGTACTCTGAGATATGGGTACTAAGAGTATGGGTCCTGTAGATGGGACTTGTTGATTTGGCCCTTGATATGCAAACACATTTGCGTATATTGGCTAAGTTTGTGGATAATTCTGAGGACATTGAAAATTTAGATAGTATGCATCTACTTGTGAAAGTTGTTGAATTGTATCATTACTTCCATTGTGTGAGTAATAGTTTAAATAATGGGGATTTTGAATTACCCCTGATCCTATTTGATCCTAGTGTTGTGTGAGTTTATTGCAATTCTATTTCTTGGATCATATTTGTCTCAAGGAGATTGTTCCATCCCTATAGCTTCTAATGTCCTAATCTATTGGACTAGGGTTTCTATGAGGTTGGCAGGGGTTGCAACCCTCGCTCTTAGCACTTCTCTAGTTGGTTGAAATTTTTCATGGTTTACTCCATTCATGTGTTCTGTCGAGGCATTTTCTAGTTGCTTAGCTTGATGTGTGATATGTAAGGCTTCTTGGGCCTCCCTAGCTTCTTGCAAGTGTTTTTCTAAGCATCTCACTTCGTAATCTAACTGCATAGCTATTCCTACATTGCTAGTTAATGATTGATGGATTTATGTTCTTATGAGCACTCGACATGCTCTGCAAAAGTGCATTGGTTGAGCTTCATGTTCCTAAGTGGGATTGTTGAATGTGAGAGAATGACGAGTCGCTAGTCTATCATATTCATAATCTAATTCTTTAAGATTGTAGTAATTGGTAATCGGTGCCAGTGGATCAAGTGGCACATATCTGTTAAATGAGGGTGTTTCAGGCTCCCTAGAGGGAATGTTCCCTATTTTTCCTTTGGATTTTTACATATTCAGGGGTGCCTTAAACATCACAAAATAAATGGAATGAAGAGCGATGAGGATGAAGGTGACGAGTGAAATGAAGAAAAAAATTGCGAAGTGTGAAATGACAATGGAAATGTGAAAATCTCCCCTCAAAAGGTTTTGCTCTTCATGTTGGGTTCACCAAAATATGTATTGTTTAGAATGTGACCCAGATGATTTTATGGGTGAGTCACAGTTCAGCACAACACATGAACTGTCCTGGCTAAAGTTAGCCTCCTAGTCACTCCCGCTTACATGGAAAGAGCCAATTGAATTGAGGTAGGACTGGAGGGCTATTCTAATCTCTTTCTTTAGGAAGCAGAACACCATAGATGGAGGTTGGGATTTGTGCTATGTGTAAATTTTGATGATTGTTTCTATGGAGACATTCAATTATTGTTGTTGTTATAATAATTATATGACCTAAATGGTCATGAGTCCTAATTCTCCTAAGCCTAACTCGAAGGTTGTTTTGTTCTTTTAGAAGTCAAAGATGTTCTTGTCTCCTTTCTTTGTCACGTAATACATGTTGTATCAAGGGTTGTTGATCTCTAATGCTCTATTGGTGTTCTTGTTCTTCCCTTGCTTGTTCTATGTTTTGTTGTTGAATTGGATGGTGGAAGTTCTCCCCAATCGAGGAAAGAGTGTATCCAATCTTCCCTAATTCTTGGGCATATTGAATTATTGGCAATAGGGGAAAATGTTTTCTTTTCTCATTGCTTGTGTTTAGTATGTTTGAGTTGACATTTACCTCATGATAGAACTAAGTGTTTTGTTCTTGTTTGATTGTTTAATTTAATTTTATGTCTACCTCGTGATGAGATCAAGGGTTTTCTTCTCTAAGTTTCCCTAATGTTTTTGTTATTTTCTTATGTATGCACTCTAAATGTATGCAAAGTAGTTTTTGTTTCCTTTTTCTCCAAATTAAAATATTGTCTAATTACCTAAGAATTGAAATATGTATGCAACTATATGTGTTTTCTAATATGTAATCTATCCTATGTTTTTGTAATTTCTATGGAACAATTTTGAATCTAATTTAACAAATTAAAATTGCAAAATGGAAATGAATGTAATCTAATGAAAAAAATAAAGATAATCTAATTGAATCAAAGCAATTCTAGTCTATGAAAACAAAGAAGCAACCTATCAAGAAAGAGCAATGCAATGATTACTTTTACAAGAGCCAAAATGTGAGGTAATTACTATTCTAAAACATGAAAAACTTGGTATGACAAAGATGGCAACACTTGGCTTGAGCCCTCAAAATTCCTTTAGAAAACCCTCTCTCTTCCTCTATAGTAGTGAGGTCCTCCTCTTGGTGATAGAAGTGAATATGGGAGCAAAATGAATAAAATGGGAGTTTTGTAGCTTTGAAACAATTGGGCTTTAGGATGCCTAAGAAGCACTGTGGCTTGGAGCTATGAAATCTTTAAAAATAATTGGGCATTAGGATGCCTATGAAGCACAATGGCTTGGAGCTATGGAAGCTAAATGTAAAAATGAAAAGGCTCACGGAGTCCTACACGAGCATAAAAAATGTTATGGAGACAAAGAAAAGCAAAACAAAGCAAGAGAAACAATACTGAATTTGCCTCCTCAAATGCATAGAGGAGGGGGTATTTATAGGTGTGAGAAGAACACCAATGGTGGAGATGATTGAGAGTTAACTCATTTGACTGAAGAATTAACAGGCTTGATTGGAGAGTGAATTGAGTTTGATTGGGAGTGAACTAGCCTTAATAGCCTATAATAGAAGAACAAATGGAGTTAACATGTGATTGATTGGGAGATGAGTAGAATTTATTTAGGAGTTAGAATGGAGTGATTGGGAGTCTTGAGTTAGTTAGGAGGAGTTGACAATCAGTTATGGAAGAGGACTCATGTCATTTGGGTTTAATTTGGAGCAAATTTGGGCTAGAACTTGAAGAAAATATGCATATTAAATGAAGACAAGGTCACCCCTTTCGGGAAGTGGGTAGCCCCTTTCACCAAGGCAAGTCACCCTTGTAGATCCTACTTAAGTTTCTGGGTCACCCAAGGACATCTTGAAGTCATGGGGATGACCCACAGAGGAGGTTAAATGTACAATTGGTTTTTTGAATGGAGAATGATCTAGGAGGGGTAAAAAATGTTTTAATATCCCAAAACTTGTCATAGGATCTCTATAGGGTGGGTCACCCCTTTCACAAGGGCAAGTTGCCCCTGGAGATTCTAATTTAATTGTAGGGTCACCCAGGGAGATCTTATAGTGACAGGGGGTGACCTAGAAAGGAAGAATGCAACATAAAAATTAAAGCCAAGGATGGAATGGGGAGATTGATAAGATGATTTTAAATGGATGAAATGATGTAAATGTTGCAAGTATGTGCCTAACCAGTGTTGTCATTGATGTCAACATATTAGTGTTGTCATTGGTGCCAACTGTTCTCTTATCTTGATGATTGCTTGTAATGAGTTAGATGCCTATGTAAGTGTTGGAAAGCCTGATATTGAGGATATTAAAAAAATTTGCTCCTCTAGTGGAAATAGTGTATGGAAGAGTATCTTTGTTTACTGAAGAATAGTTTGGTAGATTGCTCTGTATTTCCAGTAGAATGAATATCTTTGTCTGTGGATTGGAAGTTATTTAGAGGCATGTCTGAAGATTCTATATTCCAAGTTTGAGCCTCTGCTATGAAGATTTGAGTGAACTATGTTCACGAGAGTGAAAATTAATTTTCTATATGTTTGATGGTGACATGGAGAAAGTATTATGCTCTGCATTCCTCTGTATTGAAGTATTTTTGTCTGCGGTTCTAGAGTTAAGTCAAAGATGATGTGATGTGCCTTCAACTCTAATGGTTTATGATCTGGTGGTCTACAAGCGATCTTTTCCTTATGATAGTAGCTAGTAGTTGTGTTTATGTGCTTCGATTTGAAGAATCTTCTTGATAGATTGGTTAGAAGTTATGCTGTTGTTCCTGATGATCTCAATGTGCTTATGGATGTCTCCTGATCGTGTTCCTACCCTTGTATTGGTCTGCAAAGAGAAATTGGATCATAGATGAAGAATGTTCTTAGTAGACCTAGTGTTCTCACCAGTCTTGGTTGACTTGGTTGATTTCACTATTTACAGAGTTGCCTTGAAGATTGTAGAAGCGTGTCGTGGCATGAAGGATTGAGTTTGAGTCCCAGCTAAGGCATGGCATGATCAACATACATCTTTACATCTTTCCCTTAGCTAATTTATGTATGAGGTCCAGACCTATTTCTATGTATGTTTTTGTAATGCCGACCTTGGAGATTGTTCCAATGGTTGATGAATGTATTGCTAACCTTGATGTACATTCCAAGGTTGATGACTTGTATAAAGACTTGTAATGTAATTGTGAAAAAAGTGTGAGTGTGCAAAATGAGGAGATAAGTACAAAGAGTAAGAAGAGTAGAGTAGAGGATGAATATTGTGCTTCAATGGAATTGAACTTAGGCATAGAGTAGATGCTATCAAATCAGTTCAAAAATCTTTGGTAGTGAGCCACCCCTTAGCAATGAGTCATTCTTGGCAGTGAGTCATTCTTTGCAGTGAGCAATTTGGGCAGTGAGTCACGTAGGCAGAGAGCCTCTATTTTTTGGTATTGGTATAACTTATATATTTCTGTGGGCTAACACCCACCGTGGTTTTTCCCTTTTAAGGTTTTCCATGTAAAAATCAAGTGTCTACTATGTTGAATGTGTGATTGTGATTAAGTCTATGGTTTCATGCTTTCATGGTTAAATATGATTATTAGTAATTTAATAGTTGATGGTTTGATATTCATATGAAGCTATGTTTTTGTGACAACTGATTCACGCCCCCTCTCAATTGTCTTATGTATTTCAACAATTGGTATCAGAGCTAGTTACTCGAAAGAAAGCCTAACAGCTTGAGGAAGATCTAGGATGTCTTTTAAAAAGGAGGCTCCGCAGTTTGATGGGACAAATTATGCTCTATGGAAGGTATGAACGAAAATCCATCTCCTTTGTCTTGGTTATAAAGTGTGGAAAGCTGTAGAAACATAATACACCATACCTGACAATGGTTTGACAATTGAAGATGAAATCAAAGAATATGAGTTGAATACAAAAGCTAGAGATGCCCTATTAAGTGCTTTGACTGACACTAAGTTGATAAAAGTCATGGATCTAGAAACTACAAATAAAGTTTGGGAAAAGTTGAAAAAACCATATGAAGGAGATGATTTTGTAAAAGAAGCCAATCTATAGGGCCTAAGAGTGAAATATGAGGGTTTAAAGATGAATGAAGATGAAAACATAACAACTTTTATGCAAAGGGTTGATGAACTTGTCAATGGAATAAAAGGTATAGGAGGAACTATTGGTGATAAGGAAGTTGTGGTGAAAATTCTTAGATCACTACCAAACTCCTATAGTCACAAGGTAGCTGCAATTGAAGAAGTAATGACTGTAAAAACTATTGACAGAGATCAATTACTTGGAAAGCTTATATCCTTTGAGATGAGGGAGTTTGGTGATGCTCTGCTGAAAGTTGAGACAACTTTTAAAGCTAGTACTTTAGAAAAGATCTCCAGAGATGAGAAATATAAGGTGGAACCTGATGATGACTTTGATGAAATTGAAGCTAACTTTGTTAATAGATTGCAAAGAGGTTTTGGTAAGTTCATAGAAAAATTACCTTTCAAATGTTTTTCATGTGGTAAAGTAGGTCATTATGCTTCCAGATGTCCTGAAAGAATTGAAAGGAATAGAAAAAGATTTGAGAATAGGCCTAGAGCTCCAAAGAAATGCTACTATGTTAGAGATTTTGATGATGAAGGTGTGACTGATGATGAATATGATGATGCTAGTACTAGTGCAAATGAATGCCTGCATATTGCTATTAAAGAAGAACTTGTGTCTACTAATCCTGCTAGCTGTGTGAAGGAAGAAAAATCAGAGGAAGAAAGTGCTTTGGATGTTCACATTCAAAAAGATAAGGATGAATGGATTATTGATAGTGGATGCTCACATCACATGAGCGGTGACAAAAGTAAGTTTGTAAGTTTGGAAAAGTATGATGGAGGGCTGGTTAGGTTTGGAGACAATTTAGCTGGTAAGATTTGTTGAAAAGGATCTATCTCATTGATGGAAAGCATACTATTGATAATGTCCTATATGTGAAGAAGAAAAGGCTCCAGAAAGTGCTTCTATGACCCCCAGGTATGTAAGAATCAATCACTCTAAAGATTAAATTATTGAAGACAAAAACAAAGGAGTATTGACAAGGAAAAGAGCTGCAGAAGAACAAGTGAATTACTGTTTGCTCTCTATAGTTGAACCAAAAACTGTGAATGAAGCCTGTAATGATGAAAATTGGGTAAAGGCAATGAAGGAAGAACTAATACAGATAGAGAAGAATGAAACTTGGGAATTAGTTCCTAGACCTACTGACAAAAATGTTATTGGAACCAAATGGGTTTTCAGGAATAAGATGAATCAAAATGGAGAAGTTGTAAGGAATAAAGCAAGGCTTGTGTGCAAAGGATATTCTCAAGTTGAAGGAATAGATTTTGAAGAGACTTTTTCTCCAGTAGCTTGGATTGAAGCAATTAGAATGTTTTTGGCATTTGCAACTCACAAAGATTTCAAAGTGTATCAGATGGATGTGAAGTCTACATTTCTAAATGGTGAGTTGGAAGAGGAAGTCTACATTGAACAACTGGAAGGATTTGAACTATTAGATCAAGGTGATATGGTATGTAGGTTGAAGAAAGTATTGTATGGACTCAAGCATGCTCCTAGAGCCTGGTATGCAAGGTTGGATAAGTACTTATTGCAGTTAGGATTTAGTAAAGGTACTACTGGTCCAGTAATCTCTATTTCAAGATTAATGGTGATCAAATTTTGATTGTTGAAGTCTTTGTCAATGATATCATCTTTAAAGGCAATGAAGGTATGTGTATGAAATTTACTAGTGAAATGCAGAAAGAGTTTGAGATGTCTATGTTTGGTGAGATGAATTTCTTTCTAGGTATGCAAATCAATCAATCAGATAAAGGAATCTTCATATCTCAGTCCAAGTATGTGAAATAGTTGTTGAAGAAGTTTGGGATGGAAGATTCTAAATTGGTATGTACTCCCATGGTGACTGATTGCAAGTTGAGAAAAACTGATGAATCACCCAAGACTGATCAGAAAAAGTACAGATCCATGATTGGAGGTTTGCTCTATCTAACTCAAACTAGACCTGATATTATGCATGTAGTTTGTCTTGTTGCAAGATTTCAAGCAGATCCAAGAGAATCACATGTGATGGTAGTAAAGAGAATCTTGAGGTACTTAAAAGGCACACCAAATCATGGATGTTGGTATCCAAAGGATAATAATTTCACTCTCAGTGCTTATACAGATACTGATTGGGTCGGAGATGTTGATGACAGGAATAGTACAAGTGGAGGCACTTTCTTTTTGGGTAACAGATTAGTTTCATGGCTGAGCAAGAAACAAGATTCAATCTCTTTGTCAATTGTAGAGGTAGAGTATATTACAATAGCATGTTGTACTCAAGTGTTATGGATGAAGTAGACTTTGAAGAACATAAGAGTTGTGTGTGAAGATCCAGTTGCAATCTTTTGTGACAATACAGGTGCTATAAATATTTTAAAGAATCCAGTGATGCACTCAAGAACAAAAAATATATCTATAAGGTATCACTTTCTAAGAGAAAAAGTGACAGAGAATGAAGTAAATTTGGAATATGTGTCCACAAAGGATCAGATTGCAGATATCTTCACCAAGCCTCTACATAAGGATACTTTTGAGTATCTTAGAGAAAAGTTAGGGGTCATTACCCCCCTGCCCTAAACTAAGATGCATGGTCTGAATGCATCAGTCCAGTAGTGCCAAATGTCTCATTCTTTGATCTATATTGATGTTTTGAGAGCTACCTCTCAGGTGGAGTAGCTAGATGAGTTCCCGATAAAGTTTGAAGTTGGATCAGAACAACAGAATGCAAGTATGTGCCCTTTGCCATCAAGATGTCAAAGGGGGAGAGAAATCATGTGAAAAACTCAGGGGGAGAAAGAGTGTAGATGTGTAAAGAGAAAGGGGGAGAATCTTGTCTTGATGGTCTTTTCAATTTTTTACATCATATGTTGCCATCAATGACAAAGGGGGAGATTGTTGTAAGTATGTGCCTAACCAGTGTTGTCATTGATGTCAACATATCATTGTTGTCATTGGTGCCAATTGTGCTCTTGTCTTGATGATTGCTTCTAATGAGTTAGATGCCTATATAAGTGTTGGAAAGCCTGATATTGAGGATCTTGAGAAAATTTGCTCCTCCGGTGGAAACAGTGTATGGAAGAGTATCTTTGTTTACTAAAGAACTGTCTGATAGATTGCTCCGCATTTCCAGTAGAATGAATATCTTTGTTTGCGGATTGGAAGTTATTTAGAGGCAGGTCTAAAGATTCTATATTCCATGTTTGAGCCCCCAGTATGAAGATTTGAGTGAACTATGTTCACTACAGTGAAAATTGCTTTTTTGTATGTTTAATGGTGACAGGGAGAAAGCATTATGCTCTGCATTCCTCTGCATTGAAGTATATTTGTCTGCAGTTCTAGAGTTAAGTCAAAGATGATGTTATGTGCCTTTGACTCTAATGGTTTGTTATCTAGTGGTCCACAAGTGATCTTTTCCTTATGACAGTAGCTGGTACTTGTGTTTATGTGCTCCAGTTTGAAGAATCTTCTTGACAGATTGGTTAGACATTGTGTGGTTGTTCCTGATGATCTTAATGTGCTTGTGGATGTCTCCTAATCATGTTCCTACCCTTGTATTGGTCCACACAGAGAAAATTGGATCATGGATGAAGAATGTTCTTAGCTAGACCTAGTGTTCTCACCAGTCTTGGCTGACTTGGTTGATTTAACTATTTGTAGAGTTGCCTTGAAGATTGTAGAAGCATGTCAAGGTGTGAAGGATTGAGTTTGAGTCCTAGCTAAGGCATGGCATGATCAGTATACATATTTACATCTTTCCCTTAGCTAATTTATGTATTAGGTCCAGACCTATTTCTATGCATGTTTTTGTAATGCCAACCTTGGAGATTGTTCCAACGGTTGATGAATGTATTGCCAACCTTGATGTACATTCCAAGGTGTTGTGTGGTTACACAACATGCCCCATTTTGACTTGACAAAATAGGGACCCAACTTTTTTGTTTGGCTTTGCTTGTGTTTTCTGCTTGCTGGCGGTCTAATAAAAGTAAGTCAATACGGATGATCCTGCATAAAGGGGACTGGGTAAGTCATCATGATGAGGTCAGTTTTTCAAATTTAATATTTTAGGATAATAACCTCATGGTTGGATAGAGCACAAAATTTCACGCAGGTTTGCCTTTTGGATCACCCTGATATTCCTTAGAGAACGAGAGTTATGGTGAGTCAAAGTCCTGGTCAAACCTGATATTCTTAGGGGAGGATCATATTTCTTATCATTAGTCATATTATGAAAGATCACCTTGATCCCATTTTATCACCTGATAAATCATTTATTCAAAAATCTGGACGTCAATTTCAGGTGATAGAGGTATTTACCCTTCAAATAACGTCATATTTTGTGGGGGTCATATTTCAAATATCACCTGATATTCTGAATATCACCCTATCTTTCGAATATCATCTTGTCGCAAAATGTCACCCTAGAGTCATTATCCTGATGACATCATCCAATCCCGATAGACAAGAAATGGATAAAATGATGACATCATCATCCTTTTTACCTCATGGAGGTATATTTTCAAAATGATCCTTCCTACATAACATGATGATGACGTCGTGATGCTCTTACGATGAACCAAGTCATTATCCTGATGACGTCATCCTAATTTTCCAAAGGGAGGTCATTTTAGTATGGGGATCATCATCTTTTAACATCACCCGACATTTTCAACATCACTCGATGTTTCGACATGGGCTTTCTCGCTCAAGAGCAGATGATCATATTACACATAGAGGGTCATATTATGAATATCACCCGATATTCAGAATATCACCTGATCTTCAGAGATCACCCTGCTCCTTTTGTTGCCATGACATTAAATGCCATAAATGTGGTAGCTGGTTCCCGCCGATTACAAATGCGATTTATACACCTGGCAAGATCCAGAAGTTTCGTACAAGAAAATCAGCTATTTCAATTAATTTTCCCTAATTTGCCTTAAAGAGGAGGTTAAAAGCAAATTTTACAGGCTAATTTTACACTCACCTTGCAATAAAAAATGAATTTTTACAGAGCTCCGTGTTTCCAAACCCTCATACAATTACCTGCAGACGTATAAGGCTTGCAACAGGACAAACCACATGAACATCACTGGTATTTGAGTCTTTTTCACATAATCATCAGCGTAATTAGGAGAATAAGTGTAATCAAGTAAGTAATTGGAACCCTCCTCCTATAATTTCTGCATGTCCAGGTAGTATGATTTCTACTGGTTTGAAGTTGTGAATTATGCATGTTATAATGAAGTAATGAAAAATGAGTATAATGTGCATCATGCCATGATAATATGTTGTTATATGTATGCATGAGAAACATGGTATGGTAAGACTAGTAATGTTCATTGCAGGAGATCATGGCGGACAAAAGATTGCTCAAGTCCGAGGTTGAATTCATTAAACCCATGTTTACTTAGCTTGAAGGTGTACAGTTTAAGTATGGTGCCATCACAGATACACACCAAGGAAACACCAACCTAGTGGCATGGTCGGATAAGTTGAGTGATGGAAAGAATAACATCACATTATTGGATGCCATTTTTGTGTCAGGGATGTGGAATGCTACAGGATACCCTTATTCTATGGAGGCTCTGGAATGAGTTATTGAATGTGCAAGGAACTACAACCCACAGACCAAAAAAGTTGAGAAACATGGTAGGGTTTATGCTAATCTGTCTATCAAGGGGATTGCTGCCACTTTCAATTTGCCATTAGGGAAGAAAGTTGCTAGCATGGACCTTAAGAGGTTGGAAATTGAATATGAAAGTAATAAGAAGGCAGCCAAGAAGAGAAGGTACCAATGGAGAGTGAAAAATAGTCCTTATACTACAGCTGCCAAATTGCCAGTGCATCTGTATAAGTTTGATTTCGATGAGGAATACCAGTATGTAATAGCTCTACTCAGCAGAGTGACAGGCCAGCCTAATGCTGGAAGTTTTAAAGATTGGATGTATGGGGTCATCCTAATGTGTGTTTATACAGACAGCAAGCCACTGTGGCAAAAAATGATCAATGATGCCCTACATGATCAGCTCATGAACCTAGGAGGCCTGGAGTGTGCTTTTTACATGACTTCATATGTGGTATATTCATGTGCCTATAAGGGTACATTTGATGCACTTACAACTATATGAAAGATTGGTGGTACCACTAATGATGCCCACATCTGGGATCATTATCCCCAGCTACAAAGAGTAAATTACCTCCCTAATTATAAATTAGTGAATGATGCATTTTCTATGCATCTAGTTAGGACAATGGAGGAAGACAGAACTAAAAGACTGAGCATGGAAGCTCAGGAGGTCATTTACAGGCATGGTGCCTGGTTTATACAGTATGCTACTTTCTCCTACATCAGGATAGAGGGTTTTGAAGGTCAACCCCTCATGCTCCCCAGGTATCCCACTGATGCAGTAGTGTTAATGGAGTTTATGAGGCAAGTATCAACAATACTGGATGCATATAAAGCAAACAATAAGCTTCCACCAGTATTGTTTCCAGTGACAATGGGCTGGTATATATGCCAGGATTATGAAAACATGAAGAAGGCCATAGCTGGTCTAGACATGATGAAATTATAGCTATTCCCACTTCCAAGATCATATGATCCATATGGCAGGATGCAAAAGATCAGGGGGAAGCCCATCCATCAAAGACATCTTGAAGATTTCTGGGCAGATTGTGAGGATGAAACCGAAGTTAGAAGAAGAAAATACCAAAGGCTAACTCTCAACCAGATCAGGACCTTTGATTACATCCTAGGGCCAACACAATTGAAGAAAGATGATGGTAAGATCATGGTAGGTGAGTATGAAGAGAAAAAGATATATAATGACACTATCTCAGTGCTTAATCTTACTCAATTGGAAGATATTTCATTGGATCAGTTTACAGGTAGGATCATATAGTTAACCCAAGCTTGGGTGAATGAATAGGCTAATGCATTGAAGAAGAAGGGTGTAGAACTTATTGTTGATAATAAGAAGAAGAGACAAGATATTCTTGATGAGGAATATGATGATTTCTTGGTAGAGAAGAGGAAATCTAAGGGAGAAAGGTTGCCACCTCCGCAACAACAAAGCAAAAGACCCCCTAGAGGTAAGAAGACTGATAATGAGCCTAAATGGGTGATAATTGAGAGAGTCATGATAACAACTGAAGGTGCATCAGCATCGGAACTAGCATTAGCCTCATCAGCACCGCCTCCCAAGGATAAGCATAAGGCTAAAAAGATTCAGAGGTCAGCTGTTGAAACTATGGAAACATATGAGGAGGGTCAGGCATCACAAGCACAAACTGAAGAGGATATTCCTTTTGATGAGGAGCCTACAGAAGAAGACCCAATACCCCTCATTAGAAAAAGAAAAGTACCTCAGGTGATGGCCTCCACACCTAAGAAACCCAGAACATCCATGAGAGGTGATATAAGACATTACCCTATAATGTTGAGGGGAGCAGGTAGTGGAGTGTTTAGAAAGGAATTACAGCATGATATACCACTCCCTACCATTGTTCAGTTTAAGACTGAACAAACTAAAGAACAAATGAATGAAACCACTCGCACAAATCAAGGAGGTCATTTCTCATTAGATGAGACTGTAGACCTATCAGATGATGAAGTGGTGGATAATGTTGCTTCACAAGGAATGGAGACTCTTGTTGCTAACACTCGCATAACACCACAAGGTACACCATCAGTCTAGGCGGTAATGTTAGAAGAGTTGAAGCGAGCAGAGTAGGAAAAAGAAAAGAGCCCAGAAAAGGTAGCCCAAGAGATGGGGCTTAATACATTGATTGATTAGGTAACCAGTCCTACAGTGATTGATCTTACATATAGAAAAGATGCAAGTCCTAAAAATCAAGCAGGTGTTCCTGATAAAGAAGAAAATGTTGAGGAAGTGAAAATGGCAGAACTAGAAAGCCATACTTTGAATATGGGTGAGCAACAACAAGATACATTTGCTGAACCCAAGATAGTGGAAGTACAAGACAAGGGAGGAGAAGAAAAGGATACATCAGTTGATCCTACTCTAAAAGTTCAAGAAGCAATTACTACAGTTGCGGAATAGATTGCAGCTTTAGATCAGGTTAGTATACCTAAGGTAGACACAATAACATCCACGGAAACTAATATGCCTCATGATGAGGAAATCACCAAAGTAGATGAGGTACAGAAGGAGGCAGTACAAGATCATCAGGTGGAAGCATCGCAAGATCCTCCACCTCAAAAAGAAGCTCCTCCAGAAAAAGAAGTTCCTCGAGAAGAGGAAATACCCCAGGATCACCCTCATGAAGAACATCATGAGGAAGAAATAAGGAAGTCACCATCTCCATCAAAAATAGATACAGTTGTTGGAGATTAGGATGATCATGATGATGATGGTGGGCACCCAGGATCCGGAGACCAAGTTCCTTCATGGTTGAAGAAAGAGATAAGCACAGAGTTCAGATTAGAAATATAAGAATTTGATGTTTCAATGCTATTTTCAGAGACTCTAATGAAGCCAAAGAGGAAGGCCAGGTTGACTTCGGCCATAAGAAGAGATCCTGTTATGGGCAAAAGGACCGGCCAGGTAGCTGTTCCTATAGCTGATAAAGAGAAAGGCAAGATCACTCTAGATGAATTCTAGATTAGTACAGTGGATTTGGGATTTGCCAATGAGGATCAAGAAGGCCAAGAAGGTAAATATATAATTGATTCATTAACCCAGA
Source organism: Cunninghamia lanceolata (assembly GCA_027924645.1). Lineage (NCBI taxonomy): Eukaryota > Viridiplantae > Streptophyta > Pinopsida > Cupressales > Cupressaceae > Cunninghamia > Cunninghamia lanceolata. The sequence goes on along the minus strand of BSBN01000700.1, from coordinate 6,212,123 downwards.
AGGTGAAGAGAGAGAAAGAGAAGAATAAGCAGCATAAAGAGCACATTGCTCAGTTGCATGCCTATATAAAGGGGTTAATTAACCCTGATGATACATCAAGTGATTGAACAGTCCCATTGACTGCGATTTCTCAAGAGGAAGTCAACAAGTTAAACCTCATGAGACATGAATAAGTAATAATGTTAAAATGGATGTCATCTACGCTTGATGGAGCTGAAGAAGTGGTAAAGGCCTCTTTGAAGAGGTGGAATTCTTTAGGCACCTCCAGGAAAAAGGTAGATAAATTGCAGATGGAGATCGAGAGGAGGTCATTTCAATTGGAGAAAGTCTTGAGTACTTTGGATGAAATAAAGAGGATTGATCCTCTGATTTTTATAAAGAATCAAGTACTAAATAATAATACAGTCATATTGATTGATATATGGTACAAAGACATCCGATTTGAATGTGATGTGCTGAAGAGATGCAACGGTAAACTGAGAAACATCAGTATGAAGCTGCATGATATGATGTCTTATGAAGCAAAGGTCTTGGAGACCTTAGAAGGAAAAGTAGAGGGAAAGATAGAAAATCAAGATGAAGAGTTTTCCATTAAATCTCTACATAGTAACTTCCAGCTAGTAGCTGAAGACCCTCTCAACCACTTGACAGAAGAAGTACTGGATAAAGTAATGAGAATAAAGGTCCAGGTGGAGAATTATAATGAAACATCCAGCAACAGGAGGAGTAAATTAGAATCCCTCTGGAGTAAATATCAGGTGCATAAACATGCCATCGCCAAAGCAAGAACTCAAGATGGCAGAGAATTGGAAAAGATAGTACAAACATATGAAAATAGCAGGACATCTATGCAGGTCCATATTCAAAGAGATAATCATCACAGTGATGAGGATAGCGAAAGCGCTAAAAGTGATGATCAGGACAATAAAAATGATGATGAAGAACCTGATGAATAGATGAAGATGCACCATAAAGGGAACATATGCATTAGGTACTTAGGAAAATATGAGTTACCTAGATGGTTGCCAGTTGGCAACTTGTGCCTCGTGGAAAGAGTTGACTTGGTCAATGAAATGTGAACCGTAGATCTTAATAGATAAATCTTGATCATAGATCAATTGTAACTGCTCCCTCACTTTGTTCTATAAAAGGTGTAGGGATGCCTCATTTTGAACATTCAAAACTTAATTGAAATCTATTTGCTGAAATATTCAGGGCTCATTTCAAGGTTGTTGTATACAGATATGTTCTTGCATACCTAATGAATGAGAAGACTCTTTTGATTACAATCCATAATAAATCTTGAGTAATCAGTGTATGAATTCTTGATACATGCTGTGATTTGCTGCATCCCTTGGAGTGCATATCTACTTACATGTGTTGTTTTCATATCATTCCTTTGAAGTTATCATCGACTGTATCTAGCTATGGAATGTCCTGGTGAACATATGGTTTGGTTTCTTCTCTTCATGACTGTATTTGATGTGTATGTGGCTCAATAACTGAAGGTTCAACATTAATTTGATGTATTTCTTTCAATTTCTTTCAATTTTAGAGCATTTCATCATCATAATTGCAAATAATTGACAATCTTAAGCAAACAATATAAATATGCAGACATCCCGTAGATAATTGAACATATTCAGCATATTTGAGGTTAAAGCATGTTAAAAGGATAAATATCATGCAAAGATTTAAAGATAGACACATTATTTGAAGCATATCTAGTGTAGAATAACTATCTGTGCAACATCATTATAGGAAACACTATCTTACAGATGAGATCCACGTAAGGCCCCAAAATGGAAATAGCAACACACATCAACCTCTGAGTAACATCAGAAGATTAAGACATAATCACCAGAGACTTGGGATCATGAATTCTCTGAATTCATCGTGTCTTTCAAGATGAATAAAGGTTAATGTGTACTTTTATTCTATGTTTGTTTATGAATAACATCATGATCAACATAAATTGGCGCTAGGAGGGCTCAAAGCTAAAGGATCATCATTAGTACTTCAAGTGATGATAAAGATTGTAAGGTAACACTTAGACAGTGCTAAATTTCGAAGTTAGACACAAATATTTTTTGTTCTAAGCTTATACATGCTAATCCTATGTAAAGTTTTTGAGATCAATCATAAATATTGCAAGCTTTATAGCCGATCATCATGAATTTGTAGAAGTAAGCCCTGTCTCATGTAAATTTGCCCAAATCTTTGAGGTAAAAAGCTTGAAAACTTGATATCCTACCGTCTGTGACACAGAACTTCAAATATCACCTCACCTCTGCAAATATTCTACAAATATCTAGTTAGTATATTTTTTTGACCATAAATACCTTCCTTTCTGGTGAATTCCAACCAATCTTTACAATCATCCAGCCATTTTTCCTCAAAATCAAGAAATCCTAGCTCACATGATAAATACCAGGTTTAGATCCAGTGGAATTTTTTACGAACTACCTGTTAGAGGGTTCAAACCTAGAACTATAGATATCCTTCACACTCCAGAGTCTAGTGCATCAGGAGCTTCATCTGAACATTCTCCTATGACTCCTATTGGTTTACAGATACCTACAGGATCACCTGTACAACCTCAGGTTCAGCCTCAGCCTATTATACCTCAAGTTCAACCTCCTCCGGTTGCAATGTCATTCTTTGAGGCAGAGTCAACTTTAACTTTCACAGCATATCATCCTTTGCCAAAGAATCTGGACAAACTTTGTCCAAAGTATCATCCGTATCAAGATGCAGATGATCACATCAGAACTTTTAAGGAAGCCTGTTGTAGAGCTAGAATAGAGCATCAGGACGTTGTATGTAGATTATTTCCTTTTTCCTTAGGGGAAGAGGCTTATAATTGGTATATTAGTCTTGGTTAGAGTTCAGTCGGATCATGGGCTATCCTAGAGAAAGCTTTCACTGATAGGTTCCAAATACCTATCAACCCTTCAATGAACTATCACCTATTTGCCACAATTAAGTGGTTTGAGGGAGAACCTATTGCCAATTTCAATGCTAGGTTCTAGAAAATGCTATCCAAGTTAGTTGCTCCATATGTTGTAGCAGATGTAGCTGCTAGAAGTATCTATTATTCAGCCCTGGATCCTTTAACTTCAATGTTCATCAGGAGGGCTCATCCTAAAATCACAACATTAACATGAGCTTTTCAGGAGGCTCTTAAAGTCAATCAGCAGTTAGTCCCTACTCCTGCACCAAACATAGCCTTTCCTACACTTCCTGGTTATCCAGGATATCCTCCCCAGCCACAGTATAATGGAGCCATGATGCCTCCAGTAGTAATGCCAGCACCTCTATAGATACCTCCATTGAGTATAATGCCACCTAACGAAAATGGCCAGATGATGCAGTATCCTGGACAAGTCCAAGCACCTCAGGTTATAGACAGAATAATTAGAACAATAATGGATCCTCATTTTTCAAGCCTTTAACAGAAAATGTAGTAGCCAAGGCTCAGGAGGAAAAAGAAGAGATCAAAGAAATATCATCTCAGCTAAGGAAGCTTACAACTAAGATCACTCATTTGAGAAGCCAAAACTTTTACTCTCAGCCTAACCAGAGTAGAGGCTATAACAATGATAGACCAAATTATCCTGATAGGGGGTATAGCAACAATAACTACAACAATAACAGTGGTAATAACATTCCCCCTAGACAACTTAGAGTATGGAACTCCAAGATAATCTTACTGAGGCAGCCCTCACTAATTGGTGTAGGATACACAATACAAATGCTCATGCAGAGCTAGACTGTCCCTAATTTCAAATTGTTACAGGATAAGTGTAGGAAGATGGGGGGCCAAAAAGGGGTCTTAAGTGGCCATTTTTTTTTTGAAATCAGGAAATACTAGCCTTGGATGAGAAATTGAGCATAGTTACACTCAAAATTTGGAGATGCAACCAAAACAATGTTTGTAGTGCTCCAAGTCTACTTTCTAAACTACTATTTTGTTTTGAAAATGGCATAGATTAAGGGGTTCAAAAGAGGGAGCCACAGAAATTGGTGTTGTTTCTGTCAAAAAAACATAACATAGCATGTTTTGGGGCTCCCTCAAAAGGTCAACTTTTTTTTGGTATTTTTAAAATCGCTTTGGTGAGAAATTAGCTAATAGCATTTAGTTTATGCCCGATTTTTCTAATAATTTTTTGATGAATATTTGATTTTTTACTAATTTTCAAAGTGGACACATCCTAAAAAATAGAATTTTGGCCGGGCTACTCCTATAAATTTTGAAAACTAATTGAAAATCATTTTTTTATTTTTTTAATATTTGTAGAATGGAGTCTAGTTTCTAAATATGTAATTTTTTTGAAATTTGAATGAATAGTTATTTTACAATGAAAAAAAGACCAAACAGTGGTTTTTGCCTGAAAACGGACACACAAACAAAAGAAATTAAAGACGAAAGGCTTAACATTGTTAAAATGTGAAAAAAATCACATCGTCAAATAGCTAAGAGAAAGCCTAACATTACCCATGTGTTTGATTTGTTCAACCTTGAAACACGTGCAAATCTGAGGGTTAGCACGAACGAAATTATGTGAAATTTTGAAGAATATAGAAAAACATGTCTGTGACTATTCATAAGGCACTCCAAGCCTTTGGGTTGGAAATCCAAAGCAAATCCCAAGCCCAAGGCTTGGGATTCCCAAAGCAAGACATAACGCGAGCGCGTTATAATGTGCTCGCGTTATGTTTTGCTTTGCATTTTTCCTTCCCCGCAAGTCTGTTGTTTGTCATGTTTGACATAACGCGAGCACGTTATAACGTGCTCGCGTTATGTTCCCCTCAAATTTTTTTACGTTCAAGGCTATTAATCATGAGGGTTAAGGGATAAGGGATAGAGTTGGAGGGTTTAGGGATAAGAGATTAGTGTTTAAGGTATAGTATCGAGCCTGTTGAGGGTCTAGGAATAGGGATAGTGTTTAGGGTTTAGGGATGAGGGATGACAGATTAGGGTTGAGGGTCAAGGGATCAGAGTTAAGAGTTGAGGGATTAGGGTTTGACGTTGAGGATTGAGGGTTGAGGTTTGAGGGTCAAGGGTTTAGGGATAGGGTTGAGGGTTGAGGAATTAGGGTTAAAGTAGAGTGTGGAGGGTATAAGGATTAGGGATAGGGTTGGAGGGGCTAAGGATAAGGGATTAGGGTTTAAGGTATAGTATCAAGTCTGTTGAGAGTTTAGGAATAAGGATAGCATTTAGGGTTTAGGGATGAGGGATTAGAGTTGAGGGATGATGGATTAGGGTTGAGGGTTGAGGGATTAGGGTTTAGGGATAAGGTTTAGGGTTGAGGGTTGAGGGATTAGGGTTTAAGGTATAGTGTTGAGGGTTGAGGGTTTAGGATTAGGGTTTAGGGTTGACGGATTAGCATTTAATGTCAAGGTTAGGGTTAGAGTGTTGAGGGTAGAGGGATTAGGGATAGGGTTTAGGGTTGAAGGTTTAAGGATTGAGGGTTGAGGCTTTAGGGATGAGGGTTTAAGGCTTAAGATATGGTGTCAAGTGTTGAGGGTGTAGGGATAGGGTTTAAGTTTTAAGGGTTAAGGGTTGAGGGATAGGGATTAGGGTTTAAGGTATAGTGTTGAGGGTCAAGGGATCAGATTTAAGGGTTGAGGGATTAGGGTTTCACGTTGAGGGTCGAGGGTTGAGGTTCGAGGGTCAAGGGTTTAGGGATAGGGTTGAGGGTCGAGGAATTAGGGTTAAAGTAGAGTGTGGAGGGTATAAGGATTAGGGATAGGGTTGGAGGGTTTAGGGATAAGGGATTAGGGTTTAAGGTATAGTATCGAGTCTGTTGAGGATTTAGGAATAGGGATAGCATTTAGGGTTTAGGGATGAGGGATTAGAGTTGAGGGATGACAGATTAGGGTTGAGGGTTGAGGGATTAGGGTTTAGGGATAAGGTTTAGGGTTGAGGGCTGAGGGATTAGGGTTTAAGGTATAGTGTTGAGGGTTTAGGGATAGGGTTTAGGGTTGAGGGATTAGAGTGAAGGGTTGAGGGATTAGGATTTGACGTTGAGGGTTAAGGGTTTAGGGTTAGGGTTGAGAGATGAGGGATTAGAGTTAAGGGTTGAGGGATTAGGGTTTGACGTCGAGGGTTGAGGGTTGAGGTTCGAGGGTCAAGGGTTTAGGGATAGGGTTGAGGTTGAAGGGATTAGGGTTAAAGTAGAGTGTGGAGGGTGTAAGGATTAGGGATAGGGTTGGAGGGTTTAGGGATAAGGGATTAGAGTTTAAGGTATAGTATCGAGTCCGTTGAGGGTTTAAGAATAGGGATAGCATTTAGGGTTTAGGGATGAGGGATTAGAGTTGAGGGATGAGGGATTAGGGTTGAGGGTTGAGGGATTAGGGTTTAGGGATAAGGTTTAGGGTTGAGGGTTGAGGGATTAGGGTTTAAGGTATAGTGTTGAGGGTTGATGGTTTAGGGATAGGGTTTAGGTTTGAGGGATTAGGGTTTAGGGTTGATGAATTAGGGTTTAATGTTGAGAGTTGAGGGTTGAGGGTTGAGGTTGATTGATAGGGTTAATGGTCAAGGGATTAGGGTTAAATAAAAGTGTCGAGGGTAGAGGGATTAGGGTTTAAGGTATAGTATTGAGCCTGTTAAGGGTCTAGGAATAGGGATAGCGTTTAGGGTTTAGGAATGAGGGATTAGAGTTGAGGGATGACGAATGACAGATTAGGGTTGAGGTTGAGGGATTAGGGTTTAGGGACAAGGTTTAGGGTTAGGGTTGAGGGATTAGGATTTAAGGTATAGTGTTGAGGGTTTAGGGATAGGGTTTAGGGTTGAGGGATTAGAGTGAAGGGTTGAGGGATTAGAATTTGACGTTGAGGGTTGAGGGTTTAGGGTTGAGGGTTTAGGGATAGGGTTGAGGGTCGAGGGATTAGAGTTAAGGGTTGAGGGATTAGGGTTTGACGTTGAGGGTTGAGAGTTGAGGTTCGAGGGTCAAGGGTTTAGGGATAGGGTTGAGGGTCGAGGAATTAGGGTTAAAGTAGAGTGTGGAGGGTATAACGATTAGGGATAGGGTTGGAGGGTTTAGGGATAAGGGATTAGAGTTTAAGGTATAGTATCGAGTCTATTGAGGGTTTAGGAATAGGGATAGCATTTAGGGTTTAGGGATGAGGGATTAGAGTTGAGGGATGATGGATTAGGGTTGAGGGTTGAGGGATTAGGGTTTAGGGATAAGGTTTAGGGTTGAGGGTTTAGGGATTAGGGTTTAAGGTATAGTGTCGAGGGTTGAGGGTTTAGGATTAGGGTTTAGGGTTGACGGATTAGCATTTAATGTCGAGGTTAGGGTTAGAGTGTCGAGGGTAGAGGGTTTAGGGATAGGGTTTAGGGTTGAAGGTTTAAGGATTGAGGGTTGAGGCTTTAGGGATGAGGGTTTAAGGCTTAAGATATAGTGTCAAGTGTTGAGGGTGTAGGGATAGGGTTTAAATTTTAAGGGTTAAGGGTTGAGGGATAGGGATTAGGGTTTAAGGTATAGTGTTGAGGGTTGATGGTTTAGGAATAGGGTTTAGGTTTGAGGGATTAGGGTTTAGGGTTGATGAATTAGGGTTTAATGTTGAGAGTTGAGGGTTAAGGGTTGAGGGTTGAGGGTCTAGTATAGCATTTAGGGTTTAGTATCGAGTCTGTTGAGGGTTTAGGAATAGGGATAGGGGTTAGGGTTTAAGGTATAGGATTGAGGGTTGAGGCTTTAGGGATGAGGGTTTAAGGCTTAAGATATAGTGTCAAGTGTTGAGGGTGTAGGGATAGGGTTTAAATTTTAAGGGTTAAGGGTTGAGGGATAGGGATTAGGGTTAAAGTAGAGTGTGGAGGTGTAAGGATTAGGGATAGGGTTGGAGGGTTTAGGGATAAGGGATTAGAGTTCAAAGTATAGTAATGAGTCTGTTGAGGGTGTAGGATTAGGGATAGCATTTAGGGTTTAGGGATGAGGGATTAGAGTTGAGGGATGACAGATTAGGGTTGAGGGATTAGGATTTGACGTTGATGGTTGAGGGTTTAGGGATAGGGTTGAGGGTTGAGGGATTAGAGTGAAGGGTTGAGGGATTAGGTATCAATGCAAAGGATGTGATGAATCTATAGCAGGACAAAACGCGAGTGTGTTATAACGCGCTCGCGTTTTGTATTTCTATTGAAATAGTAAAAAAGTGGTTACCCTCGTGATCCAGGCCCACATGCTCTGTTTTCTTACTAATTCTGCATGTGCTCCGACAAAAAAGAAGTGCTTTCATGCTATTGGGAAGTTCACATGCACATTTGACACATTGTACCACCTTTGCATGATCTTTCCACCACCTTTTCTACTTTGCCAACTTGAGAAGGAGGAAATAACATAGTTTTCACACCAAGTTTGATATATATCTATTCAAGTTTCAATTTTTGTAGTGTTGCAATGTTAATTGTGATTCAATTTTAAGAATTTAACATTATAGATTGGTTAATAGTATTGTTGTTAGTAATGATATTTGAGTGTTATTTAATTTAACATTGAAAAGGAAGCAAGTGGTGAAAAACTCAAATTGTTGAGGAGTTTGATGCAAGAAGATAAAAACACTATATAATTGGGTACTCTCTCCATTCAAATCTTCATTTTTTAGGTATTTCAAGTCTTTACATGCATGTTCTTTACATTTTCCTTATTTCAAATTGAATTACTTTATCATGCTTTATCATACATGTTTAAAATAGACACATTCCCAATCAAGAAAGCAGCCTACAATCTCACATGATGCCATGTATATTTTCTACACTTGGGCTCTTTAATAATTATGTGTAATAAACAAACCTTAACATACCATGATGTCAAACTATACAAGAATAAATCCTTACAACATAAAAAAAATACAATCCCACTATTATCTTGTATTCATTTCTTGGGAACTAATATTGGTCTCTTTATCATGCTACAGACAAATTCTCTGTCATGCCGAGGAAATGATCAAGAATTAAACCAACACAGGAAGAGATAGAAGCTAAGAATGCAAAGAAAGCAGTGGCTATGAGGGAACTTCGTGAGAAGAGGAAATTGGACATGATAAATGAAGACATACCAATTGAAGAGGAACCACAACCATCACAAAGAGATATGGTATTGGCAGCACAAAGAGAACGAATGCAAAAACTTCATGGTACGAGAGATTTGAATACCATAGTTGGAGACATGTCCTTTACCGCAAGTCAACATGTAGGGACACCATCTACCACATCTCAAGTTGAGAGTACATCATCACTCACATGTGATGAAGGAGGTACACCATCGTTCCCACCTCAACCTCAAGGTATGTCATCTATTCCATCTTCGATCGAAGGTATGCCATCTAACCCATCTCATTTAAATATTGATGAAATTCCTAATGTTGAGATGAATTTACCTAACTTGACACCACCTAGAATTTTGCATAGAAAGCCAAAGTATTTGATTGATATTGATGAGAATATTTTGTAGCCAATGGAAGGTAAGATTCCAAAACGCACTTGTAGAAGATATGCTAATAAGATTTGGAGATTGTTCTTTGAAAAGTTAAATGAGACTGCAAGATGTCAACTATTCATTGAAATGATGCGAAGTATAAAGTATAGGTCTATCATGAAGATTCTTGGGCTGAGAACATCAGAGGCTTCAAGTGAAAAATCTATTGTCAAGAATCTAATGAGTGCATATGAGAGTGTGGGTAACACCTCACGCACAAAAGATAGTAATGCAACACGGCATGTGATTACATTGACTATAGTAAGTAGTCAAATGAGGAAAGCTTGTCTCATTAGAAAGATAAGTCAAGAATTGAGAATTAATAGGAAAACTTTATCAAGAGCCGTTGGAAGATGCCAAAGAATTGAGGACACTAATGCCAATGAATTATAGGTGTTCTCGGGGAGACTACCACGAAAAGATAAACCAATTGTTGAAGCATTGAGATCACTAATTGAAGACTTTTGGAAATTACACAAGGGTATCTCTGAATCAAAGGGATGTGGTAAGAAGGAGAATCGATAGTCAGAATTGCGAGCCACATCCAAAGCATTTTTTGGATGAGACTCAAACACAGTTTTATGGTAAATTTCTAGAGAAGTATCCTCAAATTAAAATTTGTCAAAGATATTTTGAATTGCTAAAACCTTTCTATGTTAAGATAAATCACACACGCACTACTTGTTGTTGTAGATTACATATTGACTTTTCTAACCATTTTGATGCTTATAGGTCTATATGTTTAGATATGCATACTAACAATGATTTACAGGGTTGTGCCATATGTGCCCCACCAACATCTTCAAGAGACTTCATATCAAGAATTTTATGTGAAAGAGAGGAAGGTCAAATATTCTAAAAGAAATTATGCTTGGATGGCACATGTCATCGTTGTGGTGGCTTGCAACATTTGCCAATATGTGAACATATGGAAATAACACATGCGGTTGGAAACAAACTAGTAGAGTTTGGCAAGTATAAAATAGTGGCATACAATACAAAAGATGGTAAAGAAGCAAAGAGGTGTGAATTAGTTATTGAAAAGATTCCAGTGTATCAATTTATGCCTATATTTCATGACAACATAGTGTATGAGTATGCAAGACATGCCCATAGAGCTCAAGTTATGCAAGGACACATTTCCAGTTGGTAGCATTGTTTCAGTCGTCGACTTTGCAGAGAACTACAGTCTACAGCCACAGCGTGAGGTGCAATCACAATATTACAACTCCACACAGGTTTCTATATTTGTGTACATCGCATTCATTCATGCGAATGATAGTACAGAGGATGATAGAAAGATCATAAGGGAGTATAATTTTTATATTAGTAATGATCACATGCATTCTACAGAGTTCATGCAAGGTTACTTTCAGGTGTTCTACAATGATTTGGCTAGACAGGGCATATCGTTCAGTCAGCATATCATATGGTCGGATAACTGTGCATCACAATTCAAGAACTCGCAGAATTTCTATTGGCTGAGTAAGAGGCATAATTTTACAGGTATTCAACATATGTGGAACTTTTGTGAGGCTGGGCATGGAAAGGGGAAGCATGATGGTGCAGGAGCATGTATCAAAAGAGCCATAGCACGAGAAGAGTTAAAGTATAAAGACAATGCAAAGTTGACAGATGCAAAATCGATTGTCGAGTGGTGTAATACTTCCATGGGTCCAGGTAATGAAGGTAAGTCTTTAGTTCATAGATTTTTTTGGTTGAAAGATGATATTAACATTGAACCATATGAGGATTGTTGTACACTGACAGGATCAAATGAGATGCACTCTTTCAGAAGCTCAATTGCAGGTTCATGGAGTATCCATACACGAAAGATGTCATGCTTTTGTTCTTCCTGTACAATTCAAGTCTGGGATGAGTGCAAGTCAAAGGAGTGGGTTGACGAATGGTAGTTAAGTTATCTTAGCCCACTTGACACGTATCGACCCCCGATGGCACTGGAACTAACACAGATGGAATCATTAGTTGACTTTGACCACATATCAGATTTAGTTCAACTAGGTAATATAGGGCACGTATATGCATCTAATTTCACCTAGTTCAACCAGGTAATGTCATCTTACTTTGTAGTGTTTTTGTAATGTTGACTAATTTCATCTAATTTGCTACACATATCAATGTAGGGCACGTATATGCAGTTATTACAGATGAAGATAATGAAGAGGGAACAGATTATTACTTATGTTGTTGTGTTGAGGCCAAAAAGAAATTGGAGGCCCCTATTACAGATGGAGAAAACATCGAATACCCTACAGGATCAGTGGATATTACTGGAACATGGCTTAGAAGGTACCCACATAAGAGTGTTAATATTTGGCTATTTCAGGACTTTGACATGCATCGAAAGATTCTTCATTACTCGAACCTTGTCGTGGCATCCAATGATAAAGTATCGGGGTAGACCTTTGAACAAAATATTGTGGAAGGTGCATGAGTCTGACCATGAAGCAATACTTGACACAATAAAGAGTAGAGTAGACCCGGATGGTTCATTGGATTAATTTGTAAGTATTCACATTGATTTTGTAAAGTTATGTTACATTGAGTTGTGAGTATGTACATTAATTTGTAAGGTTTGTCTTTTTTTTAATTTCCTCCTTCATTTTTACACATATGTACATATTTTTACATCATCATGTTATGCATTTTTGGTGTCCTGCTCCTGATGCAACCAAACTCATAACTCACCCTACTTCCTCTAGACACCACTTGATGATCTCTCCGGCACTCTGGATCCAGGGTGCCCAATCATGATGATGACCTATATACCATTCTCCCAAGGTGCTCATAATGAATGAAAAGAAGACCAAGGGTGCCTAAGCTTAATAGACTTATTTCTTTCAATTTTGATGATCCAAACTCTTGCAATATGACATCCACTTTCATGCCTTTAGATCTTCCTTCACATATAGGGCGCCAAATCAAGTTGAAAAATCTACATAAGGGCACCAAACTGGATGAAAGGAGACATGAAATGCGCCTTAGGACTCCATGCTAAGGTTTGAGCCATTAAAGTCTCTTGATATTAGGTGCTCATGATGATGAAACTTAGAGTTTTTTCCTTTCCTATGCGCTCATCTAAGATGTTTGAATGATAAGGAGCACCTCGACCTCTATAATGTACATTGGGCACCAAAATCAAGGTGATTTTAAGTCACTTTGAGTCATTTGGGGTCAGTTTGAGTCTTTGAGTCATGTTGCAAAAAAGTGTCAATGTTGTCAAGTTGCACAAAACAACTTTTGCATTTTTGGTATCCTGCTCGTGATGTGACCAAACTGACTGTTCCAACATGTCTGGATGGGTACATTTACGCTAGGCATGGTCCTATTTTTCACCCAAACATGTCGAAACAATTTGAGCTACATTGTACCGACGATATCCCTGAAGAGTCTAAAGTGTAAAAAGGCAGCAATCTTTGACGAGATGTTACTTGAAAACTGTGTCACTTAGAAACATTCTGTCTAAGGCAATGTGATCATGTAAAGTGCCTCTACAATAACCTCTCTCAGTTTTTTATATCTCTGAGGCATTTGCCCGTGGTGAAAGGTTTTCTGCTGCCCCAAAAATTGTCAGAAGGAGGCAGTGTAAAGTTGCAAAGGGGTGTAACTTTCATCCTGCTCCTGATGTAACCAAACTGACTATTCCAACACATCCGAATGGGTACATTTACGTTAGGCATGGTCCTATTTTTCACCCAAACATGTCGAAACAGTCTGAGCTACATTGTACCGACGATATCCCTGAAGAGTCTAAAGTGCAAAAAGGTAGCAATCTTTGACGAGATGTTACTCGAAAACCATGTCACTTAGAAACATTCTATCTAAGGTAACGCGATCATGTAAAGTGCCTCTACAATAACCTCTCTCGGTTTTTTATATCTCTGAGGCATTTGCCCGTGGTGAAAGGTTTTCTACTACCCCAAAAATCGTCAGAAGGAGGCAGTGTAAAGTTGCAAAGGGGTGTAACTTTCATCTTGCTCCTGATGCAACCAAACTGACTGTTCCAACGCATCTGAATGGGTACATTTACGTTAGATATGGTCCTATTTTTCACCCAAACATGTCGAAACAGTCTGAGCTACATTGTATCGACAATATCCCTAAAGAGTCCAAAGTGCAAAAAGGCAGCAATCTTTGACAAGATGTTACTCGAAAACTGTGTCACTTAGAAACATTCTATCTAAGGTAACACGATCATGTAAAGTGCCTCTACAATAACCTCTCTCAGTTTTTTATATCTCTGAGGCATTTGCCCGTGGTGAAAAGTTTTCTGCTGCCCCAAAAATCGTCAGAAGGAGGCAGTGTAAAGTTGCAAAGGGGTGTAACTTTCGTCCTGCTCTTGATGCAACCAAACTGATTGTTCCAATGTGTCTGAATGGGTACATTTACGCTAGGCATGGTCCTGTTTTTCACCCAAACATGTCGAAATAGTCTGAACTACATTGTACCGACGATATCCCTGAAGAGTCCAAAGTGTAAAAAGGTAGCAATCTTTGACGAGATGTTACTCAAAAACCATGTGACTTATAAACATTCTATCTGAGGTAACATGATCATGTAGAGTGCATCTACAATAACCTCTCTTGGTTTTTTATATCTCTGAGGCATTTGCCCGTGGTGAAAGGTTTTCTGCTGCCCCAAAAATCGTCAGAAGGTAGTGTAAAGTTGCAAAGGGGTGTAACTTTCATCCTGCTCCTAATGCGACCAAACTGACTGTTCCAACGTGTCTGAATGGGTACATTTACACTAGGCATGGTCCTATTTTTCACCCAAACATATCGAAACAGTCTGAGCTACATTGTACCGACGATATCCCTAAAGAGTCCAAAGTGCAAAAAGGTAGCAATCTTTGACGAGATGTTACTCAAAAACTGTGTCACTTACAAACATTCTATCTGAGGCAATGCAATCACGTAGAGTGCCTCTACAATAACCTCTCTTAGTTTTTTATATCTCTGAGACATTTGCCCGTGGTGAAAGGTTTTCTGCTGCCCCAAAAATTATCAAAAGGAGGCAGTGTATTAAGTCAGGAAGAAAGCCTATTCACTCTAGGCGCCTGTTGTGACCAAATCACACATCACGCCAGAGAATCCCAAACATGCGCCTTGAACAAGTGATGCTACAAGTGGTGAACAAAATGGGTGCCTTGAAGAATTGAGCCCTCTAAGACATCTTGCAATTGCCTAAAAGTCCAAAATTTACATAAGTGAGTTAAGGCACCATTTTCCATCTCCAGAGCCTCCTTTGCGCGCCTTAACATGGAGTGAATGTTTTAGTCTATGAAAGATTGCGCCTAAAGAATATAACAACCCCTTGAGTCACTAGGATGAATTAAGTTAACAAAATGAACTTCATTGAGGGAGGCGCACTTGTGCATCTAGACAACTCCAGTTTAGCGCCTAAGAAAAAGCATGTTTAGAGACACCCCTCGAATGAACCCTCTAGAACCAATAACCATAGCTCAAGATCCATAACCATGAGAAGATAAAGCATTAAAAAAATTCATCTAAAGGATGGGAAATACCTCTTAGATGATAGTCTGCCGAGTAGACCAAGAGTGGGGAATGAGAATGCTCCTTGAAGATACACCAAGCCACAATGACTCTCTCCAATAAGAATCTTCTCTAGGTCCATAATTAACTCACGCCCATATCCAATTCAAAGTCTCCTTGGTCTTCCTGCTAAAACCTCTAAAGGGTAACCATCTCAACAAGTGTCTCTAATCCCAAGAGAACTCTAGCCTCACCCAAGTCTCAAAGTATGTATGAGAACCTACAACCAATCAATCCATGTTAAGCTCCAAATGCAACACCACATTATCATGAAGCTCCCAAGCACATGACCAATGTACTCAATACCAAGAGAACCAACAAGACCACTATCAAAACTCTAACTACAAAATTAGGTATCCAAACATGACATCATGATCTAACATCTCCTCCTAGAAGATCACATGCACCAATATAAACAACCTAGTCTCAAGAGAACTTGTATCATGCTAATATTCTAATCTAGAATCAAGAGTCCACCACGACACACTACCAAACACCTCTAAACCAAGGATCAACATTTACAACCACATGAAGATAACCATCTCCTAAAAATAGTAGCCAAGATGTCAAAGCACTCTCACTACAAATAATAATCATAATCCAAGAGTTTGTCCATTACACCCAACCACTATATAAGATCATCCATCACTAGGTGATGAATACACATCACTATCAAAGCTCCCACTGAACCATGATATGAACTACACATGGCATTGTTATAACCATCTCCTAAATGAAGATCACCATGGTCCACACACACTCAACTATAATACTAATAACTCAAAAGTAGAACCAAGATCTCTAATCTAAGAAGATAAACCATCATTACTGTCAAAAGCTCACACTAAACTATGTAACTAAGATATCCATGACATCATGATAAACATGCTACAAGTCCCAATAACCAACTATCCAATCATTCTCATCATCCATCCTCTCATTCCAATGCAACATACCAATGCACAAATGAGCATAGACAAGGAAAAATAACAAAGTCTACATCAACACTGCATCAATCCCGTGGATATAGGTAATATGCATTCAAGTCATCCCACTACAATCAATTAGGTGTGCATCCCAAAAAAATGCATAGCTTGTAGATCCCAACCATTGAAAACATGCAAAATCATCATCACATTAGTAACTTCCAAACTGAGATATCAAATAATATAACTTATAGACTTCACCAAATCAATCATAGATTCAACTTTCCAAACAAGTTTACAAATGAGTAACCATAGTCAAGGAGCTAATCAAGCATCTAAGAGATAAGAACAATGTGCTAAAAGTAAACCACAACACCACCTGTAATCATGAATCAAACATCATAACCCATACCTATCAACTACAAACATGGTCAAGTCTTGCCAATGCTCAAATGTACCTACATATCCATGACACCATAATTATCATCATTGCTATACCTATGCTCAAATCCCACTGAAACAAGACTCCTAGTCCCACCATGTATCAACCATGTCCTCAAACCAGAATATTGCTGAGCCCATGGAGATTGATACACCCACTTCAATAGAATAGGCAATTAATGTACTTGATGTGTCTTCATTTAATAAACTAGTAAACATCATTTGCATCCATACTTAAACCAATCTTATTGTTGTGTTTGATGTGTCCTCTTTCAAACAACCATTTAACAAAAATTGAGTCCAAACAATAAACATTTACAACCATAAACATCTCAAAGTCCAAAATCCAAACATTCTATCATCCTTAATCATTTCCATTATAGACCCTTGGTTTGAAAAAATCATTATGCAAGATAAAAACCCTATGCCTATTACCTTGTGTGAGGCTCATGCAAAACCCAAAATCACAATCAAAATAGGTCCTCAAACCATACATCCTTTAAATGAGATCTTTTATCCAAATCAATCAAAAAATCCCTTTGACAATGATGATGATGATAGTCTTGTAGATCAAGATGATATCAAGATGACAATAGCATTAACTATGAGATCATTACATGCAAACTTTCCATAAACCTTCGTCTCCCACTCATGAACATGCAAGAATATTTCAAACAAGAAATGACTAGCACTAGCTATCATGCCAATCCTAAATACACATCTAATGGTCATCCTTATGGTACCTTTGGTAAGGGAAGAACCACTTTAGACCAAGGTCCTCATATTCAATTCATATCTCCAATCCCAACTGCATGTGAGAACTATTTATCCTATGTATCCTATTCAAATCCTCCATCTCATAATCCTTACATTCCAACTTATCCCATCAATCCAAATCATCCTTTTTAGATTTCCTCCAAGGACTTCTAGTGGAGGAAAAATCTCAAACTAGAAATCACAAATTCAATTAGTGTACCTCTCCCAAGCCTATCCAAAAGTCACATAGTACCATGTCTATCCATCAAACACCACAATGCAATCAAAATCCTAACAACATGCCCATGATCCAAGATCAAGTGCAATCATGCAAAGATATTATCAATCATAAGCCTATTAAGAATGAACTAGAGTCTTCCAGTACCATACTTTTCCATCAAACACCATCATTTAATCCATGGCCTATCAAAGAAAATGCAAACATCTTATGTAATACAATCGGACTTTAAATATTTGAAGTAGCCATCTACAAATATCCATTCAAATGTGGATTTATAATGCAAGTATGGATGCCGTCAATAAAAAAAGATTTGTATTAACCAAATATCCATATAGGCATACATCAATATCTGTCGATATAAGTATAACATATATATAAAATAGCCATATAGGCTTACAAGAATGCCATATAGGCATACAATGTCAACTATGTACAATACAAAATATATGTCTACAAATGCCATATAGGCATACAACAAAGGAACACAATAAAAAGTCATTCCCCTCTGGTTGGTGAAGAAAATAAATCATGAGCAGCCTTTGATCTTCTAGGGGATGGATACGCACATGTGGGTGGTCTACTACAAACCCGAGGGCTACTCCTATTTAGGTCTTCCTACATCTTTACCTGTTACAATAAAAAGTATAGACATTAATATATAGAAATTACATGTTATAAAAAATGAAACATTTAACAAAATAATCACTTACCGCTAACATATAATCTGTCTCCTCGCTTGCCTCAGTAGGAGGAATAGGCCCTGGTGATGTCATGTCCTATAGAAACCATCCAGATAGAAATTAAACTTCAAATCAATAATCTTTTGATTTTTCAAAAATAGACAACTATAACAATGAATGTAAATTGAAATTTACTAATCTGCCTCATACCCCTGTCAATGCCATGGAGCTATGAATCGCAGAGGCCACACCTTGCTTCATTGCCCTATGAACATGGGGAGGTGTCTCCGCAGCCTGCATCATCTGGAAATAAAACAATATTATTCAATTACGAAAACTATAATAGTGATGCAAATCATGGCTCCTAACATACACACACGTTCATCTAAACATGGAAGTACACACAATAAAGCACACAAATCACATACAAAAATTTAGTAAGTACAATTCATTCATTAAACTATTTTATTTATTACCTCCATAAAGCTTTGAAGTCCACCACCGCTGGCAGGTGTTGCCATGAAATCTACAGTATTAACCTATTCAACATCCAAAATCAGAAATTAGAATACCATTCATATAACGATGCTATTCACATATAATATTTATAATTGTTTACTAGTTACATACCTCGACAGTAGATGATCTAGTGAAAAATGCAGGTGGAGAACCATTGAAAACTGCATCGATGCTATGACCCTGAAATTTCATTAAAATCATCAATTTAAATTAGTTAATCTTTTATTTCAAAAATAAAATTTAATAAATTAAATTCAATAAACTTGCTAATATTTACCTGAGTATCAAGGCCGAAAGTCTCACTCAGGGGGGTATCTATCATCACCATCTGCTCAGATGTAGATGTAGCCTATGCACCTACATCCTGACTGTCCATGGGGTCATAACCATAGGTTGACCCACAAGCCTGGCAAGTATGTGGTGGGACCCTACTCCTCGCACTATCTCCCAACCCACTTTGTGTTGCAGGATCGGCATGCTCTATGATACTCTGGGTCAAGGCACTAATCGACTGAAGTGTATCGACCTCAACACTCTCCTTCACAATGGAAGGGATAGAAACATGCTCGTGGGTTGGTCTGCTGATTACTCGTCTCAATACCCGCTATGGGTCAAGACGTGCCCCTGGTCTATCTTGTGCTGACCCCCCACCTTTACCCTGGAAGTCCCGCATATCAAAATAGTTTGGCACTTTATTGAGGACAAACTCGTAGTAGAGTTTCCTCAAAAAGTATTGCGGGACCTCATTATTATTGCATGGAGGATAGTCAAAAACCATCCAGCACCTCTGCCCAAAATTGTCCCTTATCGCTTGGTTGTTGCACCAATGGATAGGGAACCTCTTGCATGTAATGGGTGGAGGTTGATTTGTTTGTGGGTTTGTGAAAATTGAACACAAGTCTAATTTTGTAATTTGTAATTTTTTGACATCTTGGTATGACAACTTGTCTGCATAGTAATCTCTAAACTCTCTCTTTTTATCCATCCAACTAGTTATTTGCTTGCTAATTGAATCTACATTTGATAACATAGACTCAAGAGATTTGGAAAGCGTGGACCTATGCAAGGTTAAAGTGGAAGGATCTTTCAACCTTGCAATTATATCTTCAATTTCCTTTTTGTTGTTTTCAATTTGCTCCATTATATTATCTTGTGTTCCAGGGGCATGTTGAGGAATGAATGGAGGAGGTTGTTGTTCTGCAGGTATTTCCTCCTCAAGATTTTGTGGATTTTGAGGAGGAGGAGTAGGAGGAGGTGCATTAACATTTCCTGACAAAGAACAAAATATATATCAAAAATCAACAAAAACCTACCTATTTAGAAACAAATTCAAACAAAAAAAAAGAAGATAACTCACCCCTTTGGCGTGCTCGACGTCGCGGCAGCATTTTGGCGACGAATTGATAACCTTTTTGTGTTGATTGGTGTTTTGCAAAATGCGAGTGCGTTTTTGAGGGTTTGGAAGTCGCGGGCAGAGGAGAAAACAACAAGAAATGAAATTGGACTACTTTTTTTTTATTTGTAGCAAGTCCTAACGCGAGCGCGTTATAACGTGCTCGCGTTATGACTTAATTTTTTTTAAAATTAATTTGGCCACTTTTTGGCCCCCCATCTTCTTGCACTTACCTTGCAAGTATTTTCCAAACTGAGGTATCCAATACTGCAAGAAATCCACATCATGTGGAAGGGAATGAGCTTGTTCCTTGTGGATATGATTCAACTTTAGTATTAGAAAGCTATACTGATCAACCTTATTAGCAGACTATGTCACCTCATCAGCATTATACCCAGACATGTGAAGAATCAACCATGACTTTTGAGTCAAATTATGTTTTCCCTTTTGAGGATGACAATGAGCCATCAAATGATCCTAAGGAGGTACATGCTTACCAATAGCAGTACCAGGGTAAGCACAATTATAACTTGAGAAATAATGCCAACAAACCTACTGGTCCATTGACCTCTTCCTTACCCGTAAATAATTTTAATACCCCTCCTGATCCCAAAGCGAGCAATAACCCAGGATTTCCCAAAGTCAATTCTCAGTATTTATCACCACCAAACACAGTATCAAAAGCTTTGAGCATGCCTCATGAGTCTGATAAGTTAGTCACCTATCTAGCAGATGAGATGAAGAAGATCAAAATTAGCCTATCCTTGTCAGAGTTGCTGAAAACTCCAGCCATTAAAAAAGCATTTATGAAATCACTAGATGATCCTGCTCCTAAAGAGGATATTCATCCATCACGTCAGTCTGGAGGTAAGGATCATGCTGTCAAAGATAATAATTGTAAAAACTAAAGTCCCAGCTACTATTCAAGCTGTGGAGACTTCTCACATGACCTTGTGTAGAGATAAAAGTGAATCACCTCCATTCCTCCTAACCATACAAATGTTTAGTAAAAACCTGCACAACTGTCTAGTGGACTCAGGAGCATCCACGAATGTCATGCCTTTGGCCATATGTAATGCTCTAGGGCTACATCCTGCTAAATCTCTAAAGAAGGTAACCCAAATAGACAAGATAGAGATGAATGTAATAGGGGAGTTAAATCACATTCACATGCAATTGGCATCAGACCCTAGGATCTAATACTATATTGACATTCAGGTAGTTGACATACCTAATACGTATGGTATGTTACTCAATAGAGATTGGTCCAAGACCCTCAATGGATATATGTCTACCGACTTCAGTCATATGTGGTTACCTTGAAAAGGTATACCAAACCAGATAAGGGTAGATGCTGAACCAAGAATGAAACACATGATCACTGAGTACAACCAAACAAATGAGATCATGTACGTGAATGTTGAACCTGGAGTATATTCTATTAGACCTCAGACTGTCAGAATAGAGGAGGTCCTGATGTATGACTTTCATGATGATCATGATCCTGATGATCATCCTCATGACGATAATGTTGTAGTCTTAAGATTTGGTCATGATCATGGAGATGAAACAGAAGTAGACCATTTCAAAAGTTTTGAAATATACTTGTCTAAACAGGTAGAACGCTGTCGATTATTAGATATACCTGTTCATGACATTTTGATTGATGGTTGGTGCAGATTACACGATGAAGTACATTTTGAGAAAATTTGTAAAGCATGCATTGACATGATGGAGCTTGAGAAAACATGTGGAGAAGTGTCATCATCATCATCAGAGGTAAGTTCCATATGTAGTGATGATGATCATACTGATTCTTGTTCGTTTGCTGCAGGAACAGGAGAAGATGTAAGTCAGAATGAGGATTTTATCCAAAAGACAGAAGAAATTTTAGTCTGTAAGGAGAAGAAGGATAACAGAAATAATAAGATCACCCCTGGGAGTGATTGTCTGATGGAGTCAGATTACGAATTATATGATGACGACAGAGGCAGTAATTTGACCAGATTTGAGAAGTATTTATCAGAGGAAATTAAAAAAATGATAGAACATGAGAAACCTCCACAAGATGCACTAACTGAAGGGTGGTGTAGATTACATGAGGCACCTCACTCAGAGACTACCTGTTCACTGTGCTTACATATTTTAAAGAGGCATATAGTGCCTAGTTCAGAAGATCATCCTTCTGGTGATGAAAAGAAAGCAGATAGATCAGCTTCCCAGAAGAAAGGAAAGATGAAATATGAGAAGGTTGAAATTCCTAAGTTAAAATGGATATCAGCTGGTACAGCTGCCAAAGCTGCAAAGAAAGGGGAAAGCTCAGCTAAGCCTCCTACTGAAGATAAACCGTGGATCCTTAGATTCGATGGATCCAAGTCGAAACAAGGTGCTGGAGTAGGAATTGATCTAATTGATCCATCAAGAAAGTCCTACCTAGTAGCCTACAGACTGCAATTTCCCTGTACTAACAATGTAACAGAGTATGAGGCTCTAATACACGGGATATTGTTTGCCCTTAAGATGAAAGTAAAAATTCTACATGTCTATGGAGACTCAGAATTAGTGGTAAGATAGGTGAGAGGAATTTACTCCTGTAATTATAGGAAACTGTCTAACTACAGGCACAGGGTGTGGGATTTGATTGAAGACTTTGACGCATTTAATATCACCCACGTACCTAGAGAATAGAACCATAGAGAAGATGCTCTAACCCAGGTTGCTAGTACCTTAGAGCCATTGTCTATTTCAGGTTTAAAGAGGTTTTTAGTAGAACTTATATCAGTGCCTTCAGTACCTGATAATGTTACTAATCTCCAGGTATTCAACGATGATTAGCATATCTTGGATTTCATCTCCAACAAAGATATATTTGATGCTCAGATCATAGATGAGAACAATGTGGAAGATCATGTTTGGGAAGAAGAGGAAATATTAGAGTTGCCTAGCAACAAGATTCCCAAAGGTATGATTGAATTAGAAAGAGCCTTTGACTTGGATAATATGCTAAAGCAGAAAGATCTTCCAAAGGCTAATGGAGGGCAATATTCACAAGTGAATATTGGGCAAAATGATGACAAAAGAAATGTTCTAATAGGGAAGGTATGCACAGAAGAGGAGTTAGAAGGAATAACTCAGGCACTCAAATATTACATCCATGTCATTGCATGGACTTATGATGAGTTAAAAACATATGACACATCAATCATAACTCACACTATACCTCTCAAGCTAGATGCTAAACCTTTTAGACAGAAGCAAAGACCTGTCAATGCCTTGCTAGAGCCTATAATTTTTTAGGAAGTCAAAAAGTTGTTAAATGCCAGGATCATATTTCCTGTGAGGCACTCCACTTGGGTAGCTAATCTAGTCCCAGTGAGAAAGAAGAATGGAGACATTAGGCTATGTGTGGGCTTCAGGAACTTGAACATAGCATCAAAGAAGGACAATTATCCTTTACCCTCCTTAGATGAAGTTCTGTAGATTGTCAATGGAGCAAAAATGATGTCATTCCTGGATGCTTTTTCTGGTTATAATCAGGTAATGGTTGACAAAATTGTAGATTGAAAACTGCCTTCACCACAAAGTGGGGGATCTTTGCTATAGACGCATGCCATTTGGACTGATAAATGCTGGAGCAACATTCTAGTGTGCAATGGACATAGCCTTCAGAGGCTTAATAGGAAAGTGTATAGTCATATACATGGATGACTTAACAGTATTCTCTAAAAATAGAGAAAACCATGTAGCAGATCTCAGAAATGTATTGAAAAAATGTGAACAGTATGGGATATCCTTGAACCCCAAGAAATGCATATTCAGGGTGACAACAGGAAAGTTACTGGGCCACCTAATAACTGAGAATGGAATTATCATTGATCCTAATAGGGTGGATTCTATCATGAAAATACAGCTTCCTGGAAGCAAGAAAGAACTCAAATCTTACTTTGGTAAGATAAATTTTGTTAGGAAGTTCATCACTGGCTTTGCTGAAATAGTTAGACCTTTAAATGCTATGCTGAAGAAGGATGCAAAGATTGAGTGGACATCAGAAGCTAGAGTAGCTTTTGAAGACATAAAGAAAGCTATATCTGAAGCTCCAGTGCTGGTTAGTCCAGACTACACCAAGGATTTCTATATCTATTCATTTGCTTCAGAGCATACCTCTGCAACTGTGCTGACACCAAGGAATAAAGAGAAGGAAGAGAAACCTATAGAATTCATGAGCTGTCCATTCAGAGATGCAGAACTTAGGTATATGGATGTAGAAAGGAAGGCTCTTGCTTTGGTCAGAACAGTGAAGAAATTCAAGCAATATATCCTGAGAAGCAAAGTGATTGTTGTGGTACCTGACGTAGCAGTAAAGATGTTATTGATGCAAAGCGAGCCAGGTGAGAAGAGGGCTAAGTGGATCACTGTCCTATAGGAATATGACATGGATATCACACCCATGAAGCTGGTAAGAGGACAGGCTTTAAGCCAAATGATATCAAAAATTGATCCAAATATCACAACTCAGCAGTATGTTATTAATGAGAAGGACAGTGGAGTGTGGTACTCAGATATCAGGCATATCCTGATCACTAGAAGATGTCCTCCAAGATTGCAGACTTCACAAAGAAGAGCCCTGAAAATAAAGTCCCAGAAGTACATGATGAAAGCAGGAGTACTTTTCAAGAAAAACTATGAAGGAATATACCTAAGATGCCTAGAGAGGCCTG
The DNA here is from genome assembly GCA_027924645.1 of Cunninghamia lanceolata. Classification (NCBI taxonomy): domain Eukaryota; kingdom Viridiplantae; phylum Streptophyta; class Pinopsida; order Cupressales; family Cupressaceae; genus Cunninghamia; species Cunninghamia lanceolata. Next base: position 6,187,397 of record BSBN01000700.1, on the reverse strand, counting down.
AAGCAGATAAAGTATTATCAGAGCTACATGACAGGTTTGGAACAGCACATGGGTCATCCTTGGCCACCACACATGCAATCCTTAGAGTAGGATACTACTGGCCCACAATTTTCAAGGATACTGCTGAACATATCAAATGCTGCCATACACGTCAGGTAGTTGCCAACAGAGAGAAGTATGTCGCTCAACCCCTACAGCCAGTGATGGAAGAGTGCCCATTTGCACAATGGGGCATGGATTTCATAGGACTGATCAATCCTCCATCATCATCAGGCCACAGGTATGTTTTAACCATTACTGACTACTGTAGTAGGTGGACTGAAGCCACTAGCAGCAAGACTTGCAGTGTAGAAGATGTCATCAGATTTCTGGAAAGTAATATAGTCACCAGGTATGGGGTTCCCTATGCTTTGGTAAGTGATAACGGCTCTGCTTTTGCTTCAACCAAATTGTCAAGTTGGGCCTTTGATTATGGGATCATACTAAAGTTCTCATCTAATTATTATCCCCAAGGGAATGGATTGGCAGAATCCAATAACAAAAATTTGCTGAATATCATAAAGAAGTTAGTAGACAAGAACCTTAGGGAATGGAATACACTTCTAAAATATGCCTTATGGGTAGATAGAACTAGAAACAAGGTTGCATTAGGAAACTCACCTTATCATTTAGTCTATGGGGTGAATCCCATCCTCCCTGTTAACCTGAAGATTCCTACCCTGCAGTTTACCCAAGAGTACCTAGGCATAGGCAATAACCAAGAAGTCAGGTTGCTTCAGTTGATGCACCTAGAAGAGAAAAGAAGTCAGGCAATTGATCAATTTGCCAAACATCAGGTTGTTGTCAAATGCTGGTTTGACAAAAGAGCCAAAGTCAAAGCCTTCAGGGTATCTGATTTAGTCCTGAGGTGGGATAAAGCCCATGAGAAGAAAGGAGACCATGGTAAGTTTGACAAATTATGGATAGGTCCCTTCCAAATTTCTGAGATATTAGGATACAACACTTTTAGGCTTAAGAACTTGACAGGTGAGGATGTTCCATTACCAGTTAATGGACAGTTCCTCAAACATTATTTCCAAGCCTAAGTAGCTTCATGTCAGTCATGTGTATCATAATGTATATTTGTATAGTTGTGTGTACAGTGTTTTTGCTTTGTTTCCTAGTTGAGTTTTGTTTTTGTTAGTTAGGATGATGTAGATCATCATCCCAGAAAATAACAAAATTGTTAAGATTCAAGTGATGAGAACACACATATATATAGGTTGTGACCCATTTTGAGAAAGTCATCATGATCAGGTCGGTGATATCTTTTCATCAGGGTGCCTTTTCCTAACCAAAGTGATTTCTTCACAATGAATCACCTAATAGCCTAGGGTTTGTTGAAAATACAAGTATAGGTGTTAAGTGAAAAATCTAAAGGGACTCCCTTGCTACCAATGCAATCTCCAACCTAAAACAACAAGTGACTATACCTTGCATTCTGAGCTTACATGATGACATCAGATATATAAAGTATAAATGTTTAAAAAATCCAAAAATATAATAAAATTAGGCCATCGAAGTAACTCTACCGGGGCTATAGACGCCTGCTGGCAGTGGGGCTCTACTTATGGGGATTGTATAGATAACCTTGCTAGGGCTATAGAAGCTTGCTGGCAGCAAGGCTCTATCCAGGTTGGCTATGAGGGATGATCCCAAAATATGTAGCTTAACATCAGTTACTCATGTTTTCAACTTGCTTTCAAGATGAGGATAATTAATCATTTGCACACTACTGATCCTTTGTTAGCATTGTTACCATGAGGACATTTTATCATTCAGAAAGATTATGATGATTATGCTTAGAAAGAGTTAGAATGCTATGTTAGAATGTGTTCACATCACTTGAATCATTAGAATTTTGGTGTTTTCTTTGGTGGCAAGTTGTTGTGTGGTTACACAACATGCCCCATTTTGAATTGACAAAACAGGGACCCAACTTTTTTGTTTGGCTTTGCTTGTGTTTTCTACTTGCTGGCGGTCTGGTAAAAGTAAATCAATACAGATATCCTACATAAAGGGGACTGGGTAAGTCATCATGATGAGGTCAATTTTTTAAAGTTAATATTTCAGGACAATAACCTCATGGTTGGATAGAGCACAAAATTTCACGCAGGTTTGCCTTTTGGATCACCCTGATATTCCTTAGAGAACGAGAGTTATGGTGAGTCAAAATCCTGGTCAAACTTGATATTCTGAGGGGAGGATCATATTTCTTAACATCAGTCATATTATGAAAGATCACCTTGATCCCATTTTATCACTCGATAAATCATTTATCTGGAAATCCAGACGTCAATTTTAGGTGATAGAGGTATTTACCCTTCAAACAACGTCATATTTTGTGGGGGTCATATTTTGAATATCACCCAATATTCTGAATATCACCCTATCTTTCGAATATCATCTTGTTGCAAAATATCACCCTAGAGTCATTATCCTGATGACATCATCCAATCCTGATAGACAAGAAATGGATAAAATGATGACATCATCATCCTTTTTACCTCGCGGAGGTATATTTTCAAAATGATCCTTCCTACATAACATGATGATGATGTCATGATGCTCTTACGATGAACCAAGTCATTATCCTGATGACGTCATCCTGATTTTCTGAAGGGAGGTCATTTTAGTATGGGGATCATCATCTTTTAACATCACCCGATGTTTCGACATGGGCTTTCCCGCTCAAGAGCATATGATCATATTACACATAGAGGGTCATATTATGAATATCACCTGATATTCAGAATATCACCCGATCTTCAGAGATCACCCCGCTCCTTTTGTCGCCATGACATTAAATGCCATAAATGCGGTAGCTAGTTCTCGCCAATTACGAATGTGATTTATACACCTGGCGAGATCTGGAAGTTTCGTACAAGAAAATCAGCTATTTCAATTAGTTTGCCCTAATTTGCCTTAAAGAAGAGGTTAAAAGCAAATTCACAGGCTCATTTTACACTCACCTTGCGATAAAAAATGAAGTTTTACAGAGCTCCGTGTTTCCAAACCCTCATATGATTACCTGCAAACACATAAGGCTTGGAACAGGACAAAACACGTGAACATCACTGGTATTTGAGTCTTTTTCACATAATCATTAGCGTAATCAGGAGAATAAGCATAATCAAGTAAGTAATTGAAACCCTCCTATAATTTTTGCATGTCCAGGTAGTATGATTTCTACTGGTTTGAAGCTGTGAATTATGCATGTTATAATGAAGTAATGATAAATGAGTATAATGTGCATCACGCCGTGATAATATGTTGTTATATGTATGCATGAGAAATATGGTATGGTAAGACTGGTAATGTTCATTGCAGGAGATCATGGGGGACAAAAGGCTGATCAGGTCCGAGGTTGAATTCATTAAACCCATGTTTACTCAGCTTGAAGGTGTACAGTTTAAGTATGGCGCCATCACAGATACACACCAAGGAAACACCAACCTAGCGGCATGGTTGAATAAGTTGAGTGATGGAAAGAATAACATCACATTATTGGATGCCATTTTTATGTCAGGGATGTGGAGTGCTGCAGGATTCCCTTATTCTATGGAGGCTCTGGAATTAGTTATTGAATGTGCAAGGAACTACAACCCACAGACCAGAAAAGTTGAGAAACATGGTAGGGTTTATGCCGATCTATCTATCAAGGGGATTGCTGCCACTTTCAATTTGCCATTAGGGAAGAAGGTTGCCAACATGGACCTGAAGAGGTTGGAAACTGAATATGAAAGTAATAAGAAGGCAGCAAGGAAGAGAATGTACCAATGGAGAGTGAAAAATAGTCCATATGCTGTAACCGCTAAATTGCCAGTGCATTTGTATAAGTTTGATTTCGATGAGGAATACTAGTATGTAATAGCTCTACTCAGCAGAGTGATAGGCCAGCCTGATGCTGGAAGTTTTAAAGATTGGATGTATGGGGTCATCCTAATGTGTGTTTATATAGACAACAAGCCACTGTGGCAAAAAATGATCAGTGATGCCCTACATGATTAGCTCATGAACCTAGGAGGCCTGGAGTGTGCTTTCTACATGACTTCATATGTGGTATATTCATGTGCCTATAAGGGTACATTTGATGCACTTACAACTATAGGAAAGATTGGTGGTACCACTAATGATGCCCACATCTAGGATCATTATCCCCAGCTACAAAGAGTAAATTACCTCCCTAATTATAAATTAGTGAATGATGCATTTTCTATGCATCTAGTCAGGACAATGGAGGAAGACATAACTAAAAGACTGAGCATGGAAGCTTAGGAGGTCATTTACAGGCATGGTGCCTGGTTTATATAGTATGCTACTTTCTCCTACATCAGGATAGAGGGTTTGGAAGGTCAGCCCCTCATGCACCCTAGGTATCCCATTGATGCAGTAGTGTTAATGGAGTTTATGAGGCAAGTATCAACAATATTGGATGCATATAAAGCAAACAATAAGCTTCCACCAGTATTGTTTCTAGTGACAATGGGTTGGTATATATGCCAGGATTATGAAAACATGAAGAAGGCCACAGCTGGTCTAGACATGATGAAATTACAACTATTCCCACTGCCAAGATCATATGATCCATATGGCAGGATGCAGAAGATCATAGGGAAGCCCATCCATCAAAGACATCTTGAAGATTTCTAGGCAGATTGTGAGGATGAAGCTGAAGTTAGAAGAAGAAAATACCAAAGGCTAACTCTCAACCAGATCAGGAACTTTGATTGCATCCCAGTGCCAACACAATTGAAGAAAGATGATGGCAAGATCATGGCAGATGAGTATGAAGAGAAAAAGATATATAATGACACTATCTTAGTGCTTGTTCTTACTCAACTGGAAGATATTTCATTGGATCAGTTTACAAGTAGGATCATACAGTTAACCCAAGCTTGGGTGAACGAACAGGCTAATGCATTGAAGAAGAAGGGTGTAGCCCTTACTGTTGATAATAAGAAGAAGAGACAAGATATTCCTGATGAGGAATATGATGATTTCCTAGTAGAGAAGAGGAAATCTAAGGGAGAAAGGTTGCCACCTCCGCAACAACAAAGAAAAAGACCCCCTAGAGGTAAGAAGACTGATAATGAGCCTAAAGGGGTGATAATTGAGAGAGTCATGATAACAACTGAAGGTGCATCAACATCAGAACTAGCGTCAGCCTCATCAACACTACCTCCTAAGGATAAGCAAAAGGCTAAAAAGATTCAGAGTTCAGCTATTGAAACTATGGAAACATATGAGGAGGGTCAGGCATCACAAGCATAAACTGAAGAAGATATTCCTTTTGATGAGGAGCCTGCAAAAGAAGACCCAATGCCCGTCATCAGAAAAAGAAAAGCACCTCAGGTGATGGCCTCCACAGCTAAGAAACCCAGAACATCCATGAGAGGTGAGATAAGACATGACCCTATAATGTTGAGGGGAGCAGGTAGTGGAGTGTTTAGAAAGGAATTACAGCATGATGTACCACTCCCTACCATTGTTCAGTTTAAGACTAAACAAAATGAAGAACAAATGAAGGAAACCACTCGCACAAGTCAAGGAGGTCTTTTATCATTAGATGAGACTATAGACCTATCAGATGATGAAGTGGTGGATAATGTTGCTTCGCAATGAATGGGGACTCTTGTTGCTAACACTCGCATAACACCACAAGGTACACCATCAGTCCAGGAGGTAGTGTTAGAAGAGCTAAAGCGAGCAGAGCAGGAAAAAGAAAAGAGCCCAAAAAAGGTAGCCCAAGAGATGGGGCTTGATACATCAATTGATTAGGTAACCAATCCTATAGTGATTGATCTTACATATACAAAGGATACAAGTCCTGAAAATCAAGCAGGTGTTCCTGATAAAGAAGAAAATGTTGAGGAAGTGAAAATGGCAGAAGTAGAAAGCCATACTTTGAATATGGGTGAGCAACAACAAGATACATCTGCTGAACCCAAGATAGTGGAAGTACAAGACAAGGGAGGAGAAGAAAAGGATACATCATTTGATCCTGCCCTAAAAGTTCAGGAAGTAATTACTACAGCTGCAGAACAGATTGCAGCTTCAGATCAGGCTAGTATACCTAAGGTAGACACAATAACATCCACGGAAACTAATATGCCTCATGATGAGGAAATCACCAAAGTAGATGAGGTACAAAATGAGGCAGTACAAGATCATCAGGTGGAAGCATCGCAAGATCCTCCACCTCAAAAAGAAGCTCCTCCAGAAAAAGAAGTTCCTCAAGAAGAGGAAATACCCCAGGATCACCCTCATGAAGAACATCATGAGGAATAAATAAGGAAGTCACCATCTCCATCAAAAATAGATACAGTTGCTGGAGATCAGGATGATCATCATGATGACGGTGGGTACGCAGGATTTGGAGACCAAGTTCCTTCATGGCTAGAGAAAGAGATAAGCATAGAGTCTAGATTAGAAATACAGGAATTTGATGTTTCAATGCTATTTTCAGAGACTCTAATGAAGCCAAAGAGGAAGGCCAGGTTGACTTCAGCCATAAGAAGAGATCTTGTTACGGGCAGAAGGACTGCCCAGGTAGCTTTTCCTACAACTAATAAATAGAAAGGCAAGATCACTCTGGATGAATTCTAGATTAGTACAGTGGATTTGGGATTTGCCAATGAGGATCAAGAAGGCCAAGAAGCTAAAGATATAATTGATTCATTATCCCAGAAGGTGAAGAGAGAGAAAGAGAAGAATAAGCAGCATAAAGAGCACATTCCTCAGCTGCATGCCTATATAAAGGGGTTAATTAACCTTGATGATACATCAAGTGATCGAGTAGTCCCATTGACTGTGATTTCTCAAGAGAAATTCAACAAGTTAAACCTCATGAGACATGAATAAGTAATAATGTTAAAATGGATGTCATTTGCACTCGATGGAGCTGAAGAAGTGGTAAAGGCCTCTTTGAAGAGGTGGAATTCTTTAGGCACCTCCAGGAAAAAGGTAGATAAATTGCAGATGGAGATCGGGAGGAGGTCATTTCAATTGGAGAAAGTCTTGAGCACTTTGGATGAAATGAAGAGGATTGATCCTCTGATTTTAATAAAGAATCAAGTACTGAATAATAATACAGTCATATTGATTGATATATGGTACAAAGACATCTAATTTGAATGTGATGTGCTGAAGAGATGCAACAGTAAACTGAGAAACATCAGTATGAAGCTGCATGATATGATGTCTTATGAAGCAGAGGTCTTGGAGACCTTAGAAGGAAAAGTAGAGGGAAAGATAGAAAATCAGGATGAAGAGTTTTCCATTAAAGCTCTACATAGTAACTTCCAGCTAGTAGCTGAAGACCCTCTCAACCACCTGACAGAAGAAGTATTGGATAAAGTAATGAGAATAAAGGTCAGGGTGGAGAATTATAATGAAACATCCAGTAGCAGGAGGAGTAAATTCGAATCCCTCCGGAGCAAATATCAAGTGCATAAACATTCCATCGCCAAAGCAAGAACTCAAGATGGTGGAGAATTGGAAAAGATAGTACAAACATATGAAAATAGCAGGACATCTATACAGGTCCATATTCAAAGAGATAATCATCACGGTGATGAGGATAGCGAAAGCACTGAAAGTGATGATCAGGACAATAAAAATGATGATGAAGAACCTGATGAATAGATGAAGATGCACCATAAGGGGAACATATGCATCAGGTACTTAGGAAAATATGAGTTACCTAGATGGTTGCCAGCTGGCAACCTGTGCCACATGGAAAGAGTTGACTTGGTCAATGAAATGTGAACCGTAGATCTTAATAGATAAATCTTGATCATAGATCAATTGTAACCACTCCCTCACTTTGTTCTATAAAAGGTGCAGGGATGCCTCATTTTGAACATTCAAAACTTAATTGAAATCTATTTGTTGAAATATTCAGGGCTCATTTCAAAGTTGTTGTATACATATATGTTCTTGCATACCTAATGAATGAGAATACTCTTTTGATTACAATCCATAATAAATCTTGAGTAATCAGTGTATGAATTCTTAATACATGCTGTGATTTGTTGCGTCCCTTGGAGTGAATATCTACTTACATGTGTTGTTTTCATACCATTCCTTTGAAGTTAGCATCGACTGTATCTAGCTTTGGAATGTCTTGGTGAACATATGGTTTGATTTCTTCTCTTCATGACTATATCTGATGTGTATGTGGCTCAATAACTGAAGGTTCAACATTAATTTGATGTATTTCTTTCAATTTCTTTCAATTTCAGAGCATTTCATCATCATAATTGCAAATAATTGACAATCTTAAGCAAACAATATAAATATGCAGACATCCCGTAGATAACTAAACATATTTGAGGTTAAAGCATGTTAAAAGGATAAATATCATGCAAAGATTTAAATATAGACACATTATTTGAAGCATATCTGGTGTAGAATAACTATTTGTGCAGCATCATTACAGGAAACACTATCTTACAGATGAGATCCACGTAAGGCCCCAAAATGGAAACAACAACACACATCAACCTCTGAGTAACGTCAGAAGATTAAGACCTAATCACCGGAGACTTGGGATCATGAATTCTTTGAATTCATCATGTCTTTCAAGATTAATAAAGGTTAATGTGTACTTTTATTCTATGTTTGTTTATGAATAACATCATGATCAACACAAGGTTGATGACTTGTATAAAGACTTGTAATGTAATTACGAAAAAAGTGTGAGTGTGCAAAATGAGGAGATAAGTGTAAAGAGTAAGAAGAGCAGCGCAGAGCATGAATATTGTGCTTCAATGGAACTGAACTCAGGCATAGAGTAGATGCTATCAAATTAGTTCCAAAATATTTGGAAGTGAGCCACCCCTTGGCAGTGAGTCGTTCTTGTCAGTGAGCCATTCTTTGCAGTGAGCAATTTGGGCAGTGAGCCTCTATTTTTCAGTATTTGTACAACTTATATATTTCTATGGGCTAACACCCACTATGGTTTTTCTCTTTTAGGATTTTCCACGTAAAAATATGGTGTCAGCTGTATTGAATGTGTGATTGTGATTAAGTTTATGGTTTCATGCTTTCATGATTAAATCTGATTATCAGTAATTAAGTAGTTGATGGTTTGATAGCCATATGAAGTTATGTTTTTGTGACAACTGATTCACCCCCCTCTCAGTTGTCCTATGTATTTCAACAGTAAATACCCCTACGAAACATAAATTTCCCCAATTGTGAAGTGGATTAATTTGGTTATTGGTGCGGGAAGTGATAGGAAGGATTTGTCAAACTTTGGTTAGAAGGCAAGCTACAAGGAGTGCAAGATCGTAGAAGGTTACTCTAGAGGTTAGGAAAGCGCAAATAAAATGAAAAATGAACCAAGAAATGTCACCAAGAGAAATGTTGTTGAGAGGTATGTATATATTCACACTAACACGTATGTGATTAGGACTATAGCTCATCCTTGTGCTTCCATGTAGGCTTGTGCATCTTTTTCATACTTAAAGTTCCATGTACATAGTGATGGGAACTTAATCCTTGTTATAGTCAACTGGTATATTGGGATATTGGAACACCTTAAGATTATGTGATCAAATCTATTTATGTTTGTGATAGCATTTCAATTTAACAATATTAAAGGAAGTGCATGAAATAGTACACAAACCATAAATACACATAAGATATAAGATTTATGTGGGAAACCTTATGGGAAAAACCCACAAGAAAAAGTTAGTTATAATTGTATTCAAGGAAATAGCATCCAATACTATAAGTCTCTCTTGCAAAGTATCCCAATCTACACACTATACCATAGGACCTCCAACCATTATCAATCTATTCCACTCATAAAAGCAATTAGATATATAGACATTCTCATGGAATTCAAATTATCCAACTGTCTAACAACCATGTAGAATACCAACAATCACACAACCATAATAAGACCATACTATGACATTAGCATATTACACATTTATATCAAGCATGAATTCTCCACATGGATAATCACAACATATAATAATTTGTTGCCAACACTTGGTCAAAGGTTGTTGATCATCTATACTTGAACCATGGACATGTCTTCTTACACTACAACTAAACACCAACTATGACTTGTAGTAATAGAGGCAAAAACTTGATTGTACCTAGCTACTTGTGGTACCTCTGAGTATTCCTTAGAATATATACATGCTCCTATCTATCACCATATGTACTCAAATAGTGCCACATGTGCACCTACATTTTCATACACACTCTAGTAACTATTCAAATAAATGTGGTTGTGAGTTCTGAAAATGACTTGTAGTTGTAACCATAACAACACTAGACTTAGAAAAGCCTCCATGCTAAACCAAAACATCTAAAACTTGCTACAACTTATAATAATTCATCACAACTAACTCTATAGTTGTTTACTAGTATATGATCAAACACTTGAACATAACCTAAAACAAGTTCACACATCTTCTCTCACAAGAAACTCTTAGCAGGTGAATATCTCACCAAAGTTCCAAAATTATCCTACTTGATATTTACGATAGGAGATTTTGCAGTATACACCTTGAGAAAATAACTCATGCATGGGAAATAGATAAACCCATTGAATCCCTACAATAACTCATGCATAGTAGTCCTTACAAGATTTGTCAAAGAATCAACAACATTTACTTGAGTGTCAATTTTCTCCATCTAAAATTTCCTTGTCTCTTCCTTCTCCCTAACCAAATGATATTGCACATTTACATGTTTAGTCTAGAATGCTTAATAGGATTCTTAGCTGGACAAATTGCACTTTGACTATCATAATGCAATATTACATGATTCTTAAAATCAATATTATTACAAAGCCTTTAAAACTGCATAACTTTCTTGCATGCATGTGTTGTAGCCATAAACCCTACTTTAGTTATGGACAATGCAATAGTTTGCTACCGCTTACTCATCCAACTCATTGCTCCTCCAAATGGAGTTAAAACATAATTATTAGTTGACCTACAATTATCCACATTGCCAACCCAATCAAAATCAACAAACCCCTATATGTTCGCCACCTTGTTAATATCATTAGCACCATGATAACATAAATAATAACTATAGAGTTCCTTTAAAGTACCTAAAAGCTTTTCTTAACCTGAGTCCACTATTCTCTACTAAGATTTGATGTAAACCTACTTAGAACTCCCATTGCTTGGGCAATGTTTGACCTTGTATATACCATTGCATACCTAAATTTCCTACCACATGTTCATATGGAACATCACACATATCCTTCAAAGCTTCCCTAGTCTTAAGACACTATTTTGAAATCAACTTGGTGCTTACTAGTGAAGGGACACTAGATGATCATTGTCATGCATGCCAAATCACCTCAAAACAATTTCAATATACTTCCTTAGTTCATTCATAGCTTCTTTCTAGCCATGTCTCTATAGATTTCCATACCAAGTATGAACCTTGTAGCACCTAGATCTTTCATATCAAATCTACTAGATGATTAAGCCTTGGGTTCCTTAGTCAATAGATTATTGTTCCTAATGATAAGCATATCATCAACATATAAAACATTGATTAAAACATGATCACTATCATGCCCACCCATACACACATGTACAAATGGGCATAAACACAATGAAATTTTTTCTTAAAAGTTTACAACACTATAATACCATGGTTAACACCACTCCCAGTAGTGCATGATGCACACTTGACATTGTTGTGCATGTAATGGATGAGGGTACGCCACTCGAGGAAAAGGTAAATAATATAATTACGGATGATGAAAGCCCCCCACATCACCCTATATTAAAAAAGTGAAGGCAACCTATCAAGGTATCAATGACATTATGTACGGCGTTGTGAAGGGAAAAGCTCACATGGATAACATTCCCCTAGGTTTCCTATGTGGAATTGATAAAGTGTCATTGCCTTAAAGAAACTAGAACTATAACTCAAAAATCCAAAAAAATTTCCAAATTTAATTATAAAATTTAACCATGCATCTAACATTTATTCAATTACAACCTAATCCATTTTGCAATAAAAATAAATAAATAAAGGACATAGTTTAATCGATCTTAAATAAATTTATTAAATAGGATAAGATTAAATTTACTTAATATATGGAATTGATCCCTCAAAATCAATAATAAATAAATAAAATGACAATTAATGCAACACATTTTACCTCTTTAAAACTAGGAAAATAAATAGCATATAATTCCCTTTGTTTAATTCGAAGTAAATATAATAACATTTATTTATTCACCAAACATTTAATTTACAACTAATTTTTCTTATTCTTATTTAACTAAATAACTTTTGCATAACTATTTTTTTATTCCTTGAATTTAAATTTTACAATGAGTCAAAATTTAAAAAAAACACCATTGAGTTAAAAATGAAAACATTTCCTAATATATCAAAATTAAAAGAAATGTCACATAAATAATTCCTCTAATTAAGAATTTAGTTGGCTAAATTATAGGAGGTAAAAAGGGCTCAGTAAAAATAATAAAGTATCATCTCTAACACACAAAAGCAAAGAACATATAAAGCTCTTTCCTTCTTTTTTTCTTCTCATTTACTTAGCTCATTCTCTATTGTTCTCTTGTATTTTCTTTTTGTTTAATTTCCTAGATGTAGGTAGGAGGAGAGGCTAGATGTGTACGCTCAAGGAGAAGCCAAGAGATTACCTGGATTTCTAACTTTCTAGATCATCTTTCCACCATGCACGAATACAAATTTATTTTCTATAGAGTTTCCTATTGTCTCATTGTTGTATTGAAAAAGAGATCTCCCATATTTGTTAACCTAAAAAAATTGAAATGCATTGTACCTCTATTTATAAATGGTGTATGAGAGTATGTAACAATCATGAGTCAGTCCTTCATGCATATGGAATAATGCATCATCATGGTTCCTCATGCCCTAGTGCATCCTGTCATGTGCTACAACAATTATAAGTTGCTCAACACATTTGGAAGTCTCTACAAGATCACTAGCATGTTCTTGTCATCACAAAACCAACTTTCACATTTCACAAGCATCACTTACTAGTTTTCCACTCCCTCCATGTTAATGGTACTCTCTCACATGCTCATTGCAGTGCTGGTGTGTAGGAATGCATGCCATCTTTGCTCCATTATTCTCCTGAATCTCAAAGTTGTCTTCACTAACTAGCCAATGTGAACATAGCATGTTTTCACCCCACCTAGCCTATTTATTCACCCCTCACCTCTAAGTTTCACCCTTCCACTCATTTTCCCTTGCCTTTACCTTTTGATCTTGTCCTCCTTCTAAGAGATCCCCCATTTTCTTCCAACCCACTTGCCCTCTCAAGGGGGCATCCTTATCTATTTTCCTAAAATGCTTGGGGCATCTTACCACCAGTGTTGTCCTACCATGGTATCCATATTTACTTTCTTTAAAACATCGTTACTTCCTTTTAGTCTTAACAATTCTTTGAAGTGGGGAAAATTTAGACAACAAAATTTTTTCCATCATTTCTAATGATGCATTTTATCATCATTTCTAAACTCTCATCAATATCACCATGCTAATTGACCAAATTTGACGACATTAGCATAGTAACATCATCCTAATCTAATTAGTTCAATGCTAATGAATTAAATAAATTATTTATTTAATTCACCACCTCATCACACCACTAGTTAATTAAATAATTTTATTATTTAATTAATTGGTTCAATTTCCATCCATCCTTTTAAAATAATAAACAAATTCATTTTCCTCCTCCATTTCAAATAAATGCACAAATAAATTCATTTCTCTCCATTTATACAAATAAATACACTTTGTGATCCATAATTTAAATCTCATTCATCCATTTAGGATCATTTAATCTTAACCCTCTATGTTTTAACAAAATATTTAATACCTTGCCAAATTGTTACAACAAATTATTTAATTACCACAATCATTTTAAACAACTTGCATCCTCACCATCCATTTTAAACAAATCAAATCTTGACCATTCATCATGCCACCTATATTCAAGGAAATCTTCTCAGTCAATCTCAACTATAGATTCATCAGCAAATCCAAAACATTCATCCTCTCATCCAAACATTTATAAATTTAACTTAAAATTTCCACCAAAGGATAATTTATGAACTTGGTAGGTACATGATGCTAATATTTTGAAGTATCCAAAGAGCAACTACATAACATACACAATATCATTTGCATTTTTCTCGAGCATATTCACACTAACAATGGAGTTTGTATTTGGTAATGAATTGTTGAATGCTTGTTTTACTTAAATTCTCTTATGCTCAATCTTACATTTTCACTTAGTTTGGAATGGGAATCTTTGTTTGCATTTGTTTCCTCTCATTTTATTTCAAATTTTATGTTTACACTTATGATTTACTTCCATTGTATGATTATTATGCTTATCTTATCATGATCTCATGTTTTTTAATCCTTATCATGCTTACATATCTTGATCTTACGATTAAATATTGTGATCCTTATGAGGTCCTTTGATTCCATGCCTTATGATCCTGATCATGCTTACACCCAATGATTCCATCTTAAAACCCTTGTTGTACTTGCATATTTTACATCCTATTTGTGCCTACATGATCTTTATCTATTCTTTAGATCCATTGCCATCTTATAATTTTCCTATATTGGGGGAAACCTTATTATACATGCCTTATGATTATCTCCTATGTATGTGCTTAGAGGCTACACCATTCTTATCTTATCATGTGTCTATCTTAGAGGTAGCCTTATTTTATGTGGCTTGATGATTATCTTTCATTTATATGCTTAAATGTTTATTACATGGTTTAGTTTTCTCCTCTTCTCAAATTCCTTGCATCCTTTGGATGCAACCAATTGAATGGGGGAATATATTGTTGCTAATACCTTTTATGCTTGAGATTTTAGATAGTATCTTGTATCAAATAAAGACTCATCACCTTATCCATATGGAGTTATATCATTTTGTGATGACATGCATTCATCACATAGATTTTTATCACATGCCACATCATGTGGAGTTTTAATAGCATTGACACATCATGTGGAGTTTTGATGTCACATTGTGCAAACCATTATCACATTCCTATGTCACGTAGAGTTTTTCATATCACTTTTTGAATAGGTGGAATTCCCTAGATCCCTTCTCTTCTCTTCTAATTTTACATAGAGAATTACAAAAATTCTAGTTTGTGTTTAGTTTTATCATGTGGCAAATGCTACTCATTGCATGCTTTTTTATTGTTTTTAGATTTTTATGGAGTTCTCATACCAAGGAGAGTACAAGAAGAATTCAAGAATGTTCTATTACTTTGTATGGATCAATATCTTTTTATGAGTGTCTAGATATTTACTTTTTACGTTGGCTAAAAATGTCCATACACTTTAAATTGCATGCTCATGTTAGATTTTTACACACATCAAAGTGGGGGTAAAATGTAATGGTGAAATTAACATACCCATGTCACTTCCCATTTAGTTTTGTGCCCACCTTAACGAGAATGTATTAATGTAGTAACATATCGATAAGTGGCATAGTCTTGTGTTTAGCTTGGATCATGGCCTAATCACTATTCATATATATTTCACTTAGGCATTTACACTTGTTACCATGCATTTTCTAGATATTCATTCCTATCTCATCCCCTATCATTATCACTCTAGTTTAATTTTGAGTGACATGGGATTGACCTAGTTTAGTCCTGAGGAGTGCATGAATGATCCCCAAATTTAAATCCTCTAATTCAAACTCCAACTTTCCTACCCCTTCCTACAAGTCATTATGAGCTAACTTATCACATGTTTGTGTAACATGTTTCTATGTCTTGGTGTTTAAAGACATTCAATGTGAATTAATTTAGGAGATCACATGGTAGAATCATTAGAGCACACCAATTTTTAAAGGGAAATAAAGAACCTGATTTACATCATCACACAAGCTATTTGCATGGTTGTGTATGCTATCTTTGATATCACTCATTATTATTAGTTTAGCCCACCAAGGGGGTTTGAGCAAGGGGAACCAATTCATCTATTGAGTCAGCAAGCTTCTTAATAGTTTCTCTAGACACCACTTTGACAAATTTAGATATTGAGAAGGCGAGGACAAGCAATTTTATACGTGTACATTCTATCAGTTAAATATCACATAGAATAGATCAATTCCACATGGTAATTAGGATTGAATTCACATTTCTCAAGAGTGACCCCCATCATTTTCTATGCCAATCCAAATTCTAAGACAATAATGAAGCTTAGGTCATTAATTTTATAGAGGCAATGAATCATTTTAAAACATCATCAACATCATTCCTCCATCATCAGATTCAAAACTAAACCCATTTATTCTCTTATTTTATTATCACATTCATTTCAATTCAATTATCAATCCTAACTTCATTATCTAAATTAATGGTTTTCTTATTAAATAAATTTATCTAATTAAGCTAGATAATTTAAATAATCCATGTAATGCCATTATTTTCATTACAATATTTATTAAGACAAAGGTTTCGAAGTTATGGTAGGGTTCATTTCTACATAATCCATGTCATATTAGAATTGTTTAAAAATTTGAAAAACACTAGTTGGTTAGCAAGATTTGACTTCTATATCATACAGAGTTATTATTAACAATTTAAACCCTAGATTACACATTAGTTTTTGGCATCTACTCAATAAAATCTACAAGAGTGAAAATTATTTATTTATACAATATTGTATAGATTTCTTTTATATAATATGGATTTGAGAGGTATGACTAAACTCTTGAACTTGTAAGTAGTACAGAGAGGTTCCAAAGTTTATTTGTTATATTGACTCTAGGTCAACTAGACTTATCAAAAATTTTATCTGTAAACAAGCCAATTATAGATTTCATTCTTGGGCTATCCTTTATAGTGAATTTTATATTTGTATTTGAAAATATTTATATTATTATAAAAGTTTTATTGACCATTTTATAGAACAATTTCTTAATTCACACTTTTTGACATCATGATGAAATAATGACCTCTTGATATTGATCTTATTGGGCCCCAAAGACTCCAAGTGTGTAAGATTTTTACATTGAAAAAGAATGTGATGTACAATGACCTCGAAGACTTAACAAATATATAAAGAAACCTCTAAATCAAGATAATAATATCTGATATGACATGTTAACCTACATTCCTTACATATTTCTTAGATGTCAATTCAATACACACCTTAGCATTCACTCCATCTACACTAACTTCCGTGACTATACACTTAACAAAAATGAAACCCATTAGCATAAAGTGTTACATTATCACTCACAAAATTTCCATATAAACCACTCCTAAAATATGTTCTCTTTTCATTAGGCAACTTGGTGTTTTAAAGAAGGTTAGGTGGTAGCCCACTTTACATAAAACCATGAATCCCAAAACTCTATAGGCAAATATTGGTTGCACTTTTACCATTCTACTATGAAAAGTTGAGAGACTCTATAATTAAACAAAGTAAGATGAACATCAACATGAATGTGGAAACTCCACAAAAATTAGTTTTTATGCATTGAATAACTACAAATTTCAATAACCAGTGAATAACAATATCACACATTTGTTATTTAACAAAGCATAAAATGTATAATTTGAACTTCCTATATTTACATTTAACATTAAGGTGAAAATAAATCTCTTCACCTATTCTCTAGATAATATATCAAACATATATATCATAAAAAAGTTACTCAAACCAACTAATCTTAAATCCTTTAGTTTTAGTTATATTTCCCTTGCTATTAAGTGCTACAATAAATTAAAAAAGTCTAGAGAGTTTGCAAGATGAAAAGAAACCATGGTCATCATGTTGTGAATTGAAATTGGTGTTGTCCTTGCGTATACTTGGATTGCATTGGTTTTAGAATATGTCCTTTGGAAGAGTACATGACAACCAAAACAAAATTGCAAACACAAAGTTTTTTTTGCCATAATCTCTACACAATAATTACCAAGCAAGTCCAATCACAGATGACGTATTGGCTAAACTAATGTTCCAAGAATATGAGCACTATTTTCAACCTTCTCCCATGTTGGAATTGAAAGAAACTGACAAGGGAAGTTGAGTTGTGCTTTCATTTGGGAAGCAATTGTGGTGGCTCCACTTTCATGAGCATCGCAAGCTTTACTTTCTTAATGTGACATAAAGCTAACGTGGTTTATTCTTGTCCGTAAATTCTATCCCAGTTGATACGTTTCGGATAAAAAATAGCGATGAGATGTGAAAGAGAAAGCCGACATATGAAGTGGAAATAAGATGTGAAATGGAGGCCCGACACGTCTTTATAGTGCTTAGTATGTGCAGGGAAAAATATGGGGGCGTTTACAAGTTCTCGGGCATTTTGAACCTAAAAATTGACATTTCTTATTTAGTATAGAGGAAGTATTGACTTTGCCATGTGTATGTGGGGTTTAGAAAAATTAAGTTTGGAAAATTTTGCAATAATACTATGAAGAAATCTATTAGAAATATTGTTATGTTGAGTGATTGACAAAACATCTTACCTAGTACATTTACCTAGTACATTGTATGGATTTGAGATGTTGACAAGAGGATATTAGTGAGGGAGGGACATCTTCACTCTTCAAAGTTAGTGTTCAATAACTTTTCTCATTCTTGATTGTATTTTGATAGTTTTTTTTATTGTATTTATATTTGATTGTATGTATTTGTATTTTGATTTTGTTTATGATTCTAGGGTTCACATTAACAAGCATATCTTTAACTCATTCAAATACTATGTCAAACAACTATTTTTACTTTTGAATGTTTAAAAGATTAAAAATAAGGTTCTAATTCTCCATATAGAACTAAACATGTGAAATTGTAACTATAAAGACCTAATTCCCAACATAACTCTAATTTTGTGTGTTCATGATAGCTATGAATATCATAAAGACAATCCAAGCATCATCTAACAACATAGTGTTAGAGACATTGTCTAATTGTAACTAACATCATATAGATCTAACAATAGTTAAAGCACCACATCTGATGCAATTGGGATAGGAGGGTCCAAGAGAAACTGTCCAATCGTGCAACCCACAATACAATTCAAACCACAAGTAAAACACAAGTTACCACAACACACGAGTCTCACATATTGACTAGACAACTTACACAATTGGCATTGATTCATAAACATAGTTTGCCACAATGGACCTCTTACATGCTAGGTCATAGCCATTTGATTACACCAAGATTAATTGAGATTACACAAATGGATAGTTGCCACAAGGGCATCCTACATGCAAAATACTATACTAAACTATGGAAACACCACTTCCAAACTTATTACAAGTGAACATAATGATTTTGAACATAATACAACCTCAAAGTTAAACACAAACTTGCCACAAAGGGTATGACTTGACCTAACAAAAGTATTCTCAACATCACCTTCCTACATGCCACCTTGGACACCTTCAAATTATATCCCACATCATATTACCAACTACCACACTCTATCACTAGGATCTCACTCGCTCGCTGTTGAACTTACCTTCTATGCCTATAATCTATCCTGATCTTCTTTTACTTCCTACCAATTCAAAACTCCTTATCTATACCATCTTCAATCTCCTCACATGATTTGTGTCGGCCTCAAGTTGGTGCAAAGCCCAAAACCAAATGAAACATGTCACTAACTAGATATAACAATTTACAAATTACAATGGTTGAATGGTGGAGACTCTCCACATGGTTCACTATAGATCTTCACAATGGCTACTAAACTCTTCACAAATATTCTCCTTTGGCACAAAACCAAAATAACCACTCGCAAAATAGAAATAGTTTAGATAATTCACACTATCAAACTGCAGTCACACTACGAGCTAAATAACAAACCTCCTCTCATCCAACATACCTCAAACTCTAATTGAAAATATAGGAACAACATACAAAACTTATACCACAATAGCAGAGCCTAATTCCATCATGCAATGAAATGTGCCACCACAAACATACATTCACATACAACTATCAAATTAGACCATAATTCCTCTTTCCTTAGACATGACACCATATTCTCAATGTTCCAAGGGATGCACCTACATCAGATTCTTGGGGTAAATAAAAAAATGAGTCCCTCATTTTCAAGGGTAGTTTGTCACTCTTTCTTGGAGATTCCACTTTGTTACCTCTTCAAGCCATTCTTTCCACCTTCTCAGGTATGCCTCAAGTAATACACCCTGCGTGTTGGTTTCTCCCACATTGTTTGTTACTCTGTTCCATCAACCATCTTCTACATTATCTATTCTTGGATAACTAGTATTCAATCACAAGCCACTTGTCCTTGTCAACAACTAATGCCTCACATCTATCAGTTTCATTCTTGATCACCGCATACCCTTCTATTATGCTTTCCTCAACTTGATTCTTCTTAGTATAACTCCTCATCCTCTTGTTCATCTATCCTATCCTCTAGAACACTTCTTTTGCATTTATGATGCTGCCACCAATTCTAGCAATGTTGCACATTTTTGAAATAAATGCATAATGTCCCTCCCCAATGCACACCCTACTATTGCTATAAAATTGTCCTTTTCTTACCCTCAGTGACATTAATTTGTGCTTCTGTCCATCCTTCCGGATCACGTATGTGTTAGCTCTCCCATCATACACTTCCTCCCTATCAAATTGTCATGGTCTTCCTAATATAAGATGGAACACATCCATTAGTGCAATATCACACATCTCTTCATGATACACACCTATGTTGAACCTTCCAAATACCATCTCCCTACTACAATTAGCCTATTTGGTATGGGTGTGGATGTTTCATCCTTCTCAACCCCAACTTGTCAACCATCTCCACATACACCAAGTTGTCCATGCTACTACCACCTCACAACATTTACCTCCTACCTTACATCTAGTCTTGAACAAACTCTTCCTCTATGCTAGCTCATCCCTTCTGTCACACCTCAAATCCCTCTAAAAGACTAATGAATCCACACACTTAGAGTCCCTCTTAGAAGTGGGTGACCTCTCATCACCAAATGTATCTCTTCTACTATCCTTCGTCCTCCTTACTTAGCACTTGAATGCCCCGTATCCTTCACCACACTTGAAATAGGTTCTCTTGAAGGATTTCTACCTTTTCCTCTCATATCCTCCTCTACCTTGTTTAGTCTACCCTCCACACTATCTTCTATTCTTTCATCTTTGTGGTAACTTCCATAATCCTCTCTACCTTTCCAATAGCCACTACAATTGCCTTCTTTGTTGCCATGATTTCCTCTATCATCTTCTTTCTCTCCATGGTGGGGACCTTGACCTTCTCTTTCATTATAGTACTGGTTACCTCTCCCTTGATCCCTTGCATTTCTCACCTATTGTTGTATCCTATTTTGTTGTTCTGATTCTTCTCTTCTCTTCCTCTTTGGTGGTTTCACTTTTCCTCTTACTTTCAATTCAACTTCTTCCTTGCAATGAGAGTCAATTGGTAGGCCTCCTCAATTGTCTAGATATTTTGCATATTCAACTCCCCTTGGATGGATTCCCTCAGTCCATTGATGTATTTGACCACTTTCTAAACCCCTTCCTCATGTTTTCCTAACCTAATTAGTAGCCTATAGTATTCTTTGGTGTACTCCTTCATAGTCATGTTTCCGTACTACAAATTGTGCAGCTCCTTCAACAATTCCAACTGGTAATTTTCTAGAATGAATTTGGATTTCAACTTTTGCATCATCTAGTCCCACTTTGCAATACAAGGATTCCCTTTTCTATTTTTCTCTATCTGGACTTCCTTCCACCATATCATCACATGACATTTCAGCTTGGGCTTAGAAAATTTTACCTTGTCAGGGTCTGCAATGTCCTCATACTTCAAATTAGTGATCCAATCAATTAGTTCCTCAAGATCCAAGTTCCCAAAGTAGTTCGAGATATCCACTTTGGTCCTCTTACCAATTCTAGTTATGGCCTTCAACATCCTTTCTTCCTTATCCTCTTCACTTCCACTTGTTTCCACAAGATCTACTTCCAACTCTTCATCATTTTCCTTGGCCCTGGGGTTAGGGTTCCTTCAATGGTCCTACTCCAGTGCATCGCTCTAGTTCTACATGGCCTTTAACATCTCATATATCTCCTCAATTATACCTAAAACATTGACCATACCTTGCCTTCTCTTTGGTAGCATCTTAGGTTGGTGATTTGTCCACAATCACCCCTTTGTAAACTGCCTTATAGTTAGTGCTCTATTTACAAACTCATGGGCTGCCACAATCTAAACTTTATTTAATTCCTATAAAGCCAAATTTGGTGTGACACCACCGCAACTACTATCACCACCATATCCTATGTTTTATCAAACTCACATGCTCAAAATGCAACTAAGTGCACTCACATCCCACTAGAAATACTCCCTTGATCCAACCTACTTGATAGCATATGATGCACTCATGATAGGAGAGTCTAAGAGGGAATGTCCAATCACAAACTAATAATATAATTTAAATCACAAGTAAACCACAAGTTACCACAACATAAAAGTTTCACATATCGACTAGATAGCTTACATAGTTAGCATTGATTCATAAACATAGTTTACCATAATGGACCTCTTAGATGTCAAGTCATAGCTATTTGATTACACCAAGATTAACTGAGATTACACAAATGGATAGTTACCACTAGGTCATCCTACATGCAAAATATTGTACTAAACTATGGAAACACCACTTCTAGACTTATTACAAGCAGACATAATGATTTCTAGTGTAATAAAACTTTAGAGTTAAACACAAACTTGCTGCAAGGGCTGTGACATGACCTAATAGAAGTATTATCAACACCACCTTCCTACATGCCACCTTGGGCACCTTCAGATTGTATCCCACATTGTATTACCGACTACCACTCTATCACTCAAATCTCACTCCCTCACTATTGAACTTACCTTCTTTGCCTTACTCTATCCTAATCTTATTTGATTACTTTCTACCAATTCAAAACTCATTATTTATAACATCCTCAAGCTCCTCACATGATCTGTGTCAGCCTCAAGTTGGTGCAAAGCCTCAAATAAAACATGTCACTGACTAGATATGACCAAAAAATTACAATGGTTCAAAAGTGGAGAATCTCCACGTGGCTCACTATAGATCTTCACAATGGCTACTAAACACCTCACAAATATTCTCCTTTGGCACAAACCTAAAATAACCTCCCAAAAAATAGAAATAGTTCAAACAACTCACACTATCAAATTGCAGTCATGTTGTGAGCTAAATAAAAAACCTCCTCTCATCCAACAAACCTCAAACTTTAACTAAAAATATAGGAACCACATACAAAAATTATACCACAACCATAGAACCTAATTCCATCATGTGATGAAATGCGCCACCATTTACTACTATAGATTTCTAACGAAAGACATACATTCACACACAACTATCAAATTAGACCATAATTCCTCTTTCCTTAGACACGACTCAAGGTTCCTAGGGATGCATTTGCATCAACATCTCTAACAATTTTGTCCCTTAGATACAAATAGTCTATAAAAACATAAGAACCTTGTTCTCTAGAAAATGTTAGCAATCTAAACATCATATCATTCATGTCAACTAATGATAGTCCAAGTATCATATCTTTGTCAAAGGTTAACTATAAACTAAAAATTAGTCACCACTTACAATTTTGACCTAAACCCTAAACCATCTCAATAAAGAGGGGTAATGACCCCTTCACATAGCCATCTTCATTGCCACTAGCAACTTAAGAAGATTAATTTTAGAGACATATGAAACACTAATTAATGTAATGCAACCATTATAACCTCAAAGTACCACATGGAAATCAAATTTCTCCATTGTTAGGTCTTTGGGCACTCACAACAAATCTAAGAAACAACTCACTTGTAGGATTATGGTGTCTCATAAATCCACCCTTAGGTCTAGAACTAAAAATATATTAGTAGCATAAATGAAAAAATTTGTCTACATTCATATAGCACATTCTCTAGTAATGAAAGCAGTTATGGAAGGAGTATAGAAATCACTACCTATCAAATTAGAAGAAGAATATATTTCAACACTAAATGCCACTCACTTCAAAAATCCTCCACATCATGGTAATTCCAAAGGTTCAGAAGAGTTAAATCTCACTAACTTATGCAGAATAACTTGATTGAAAAATTCCCCGAGGGGCATAATATGGTCGTTAGTTCACATGGTTGTTGTGATGGCCACCAAGGTTCAAACCCCTATTGGGTTGTTGAGTTAGTAGGTCATGGGCCTTCACTATGCTAATGTGCTCGTAGGATGTGTGCCTTTACTAAGCTAGTGGTCTCATAGGCTATGTCCCTCCATTGGGTTGTTGTGTTTGTAGGTTTAAATAAGTGATAATGACCTAGGGACTGAGACCCCCTATAGTGGTATTGATGATAAATCCATAGGGAAGAGATCCCCCATAAGTGGTCTCTCCGAGCTTGGACTAGGCTAAAAACCCAAGTTTACCAAATCAAAGAAAAAACTTGATTGCAAATTCTAAGAAAAAGTCCTTTCCATTTCATCTCCACTCTAGATCCCAACCCTTAACTCATTTAATTATTGGGATTGATTTAGGACTTATGAGGAAGAATCTCCATTCGCTAACCCCCACTTTTACTTAGGGATTATCTTCTCTCAACTTAATTTTTTCACCCAACTATACCTAACATTCCCCACTCATGACATTTTCCCTCCCATTTACCACCATCCTCAAAGACTCCTATGGTATCCTTCCAAATGTTTTGAAAATCAACATCACAACCATCCTCCATGAAAAATATTTCTTTTGATACTATGTACTCACCAACATTGGATATATTACAAAAAGGAAACAAGGATATGCACAAACTCATATATGAAAAGAGATTTGTAATTCATATTTGAATAGGGTACTTTCTAGACAATTACATTGTTTTTTGATCCAAAAGGATTTAGAAAATGTATGTAAACAAGAAAAACCAAATTTAAATGTAGGGATGTGTTTGATAGTTTTAGAAAATTGTATCAAACAAAGATTGTATTTTGAGTCCAGTAGTCTGGATTGTAACATAGGTGCAAAGGTGTCAAATACTATACCACAGGTGTGGCCAAGTCCATGAATTATACATGCATTCAAACATGGTGTAGACACATAAAATTGGTCACTCTTGATGTCATCCCTAATTCATTCCTATTCATCCCTAAACATCCCTAATTCATCCCTATTCATACCTAAACTCCCCTAATTCATCCCTAATCATCTCTAAAAGTCCCTAAATCACTATTTCTACCACATTAACTGAATAAACACATGTTTTTATAGTTAATTGATAATTCCCCTTCAAACTATGATTTTACAATATTTTATTGTCAAAATCACTATTCACATACTATTCACTATTCATCTATACCTACATTAGTACCTGCATCAGTACCTAGCCCTAGCCAAAATAATTTATTAGTCATTTACTCATCCCCGCCTATAGTCCAAACATTAGATAACTTTAATTTATCTATTATCCCTTTACCCCATCCTATGAATTAAATAAATATTTGTATTTATTTAATTCCTATTTTCTACACTTTTGATTAGGTTTTCCTAAACCTAATTAACTAACTTGATTCCCCACTTGCACAACCTAAATCCTAATCTAACCTTGGTCAAATCTTCTCCATTCCCCCAAATGTAGAATGGCATGGGCCTCTTGTACATGTCCACATGACCTTACAAAAGGCATGGTCAAGGACCCATGTACATAGGTCCTTTTGTAGGATCCATCCCCTATTCCTCCAATTTTAAATTGGGAGCTTTAAATTGGGCATGTACCCATGCTCCCAATTTAAAATCCAAATCTAAGCCAACTCATCCTTTTTCCTCCAATTTTAAATTGGGCATGTACCCATGCTCCCCAATTTAAAATTCCAATCAAATCCAACCTATACCTCCCATCTACCAAGACAATCTCATCCCTCCAATCTTCCCAAAGCCCAATCTCAACCATTGATTTGTCCTCAATCCAAGGACATATCCCATCCACCAATCTCATCATGACACTTGGCAAGCTCTTCTTTCTTGAGAGATCTCAAGAATCCTCATCCCTTGATCTCTCAATTCAATCCTAACCATCCAATTGAGCCTCCAGAAATCTATAAATTGGAGCTCACCCCTTCACAAATCACACAACTTCTTCATGAAACATAATGTTTCCATTTCCACTCCAAGACTCCATGAGAAGCAAGGTTATGCTGCCCATTTGAGAAGCCATCCACATCAAGACATCAAGGAGCACATCATAAAATCAAGGTTTTCAAGTAGTTAATTGTTTAACCTATTTGTTTTATGCATTGCTTTTGCTCAATCTGAGGTAGCTATTTAGGTTAGATGTCCAATCTCTAAGTCACAGCTTTATGGGCTTAGTTGTAAAATAATTGTAGGAGACCAACATTTTTGGTGTCGTTTCTAGGGATGGTATCAAAATAGGAAGAACTTTGGAGTCATCTTTATTATTACTTGCAAAAGACTTTTGAAGTGTGCTCTTAGTATATCCTTTATTTAGGAAGTAGTGATCCACAATCTGTTCACAACATTCTTAATGTGAGTTAGCTAATACTGAGTATATATTGCATGCATAGAGGTAGAAGAAGAGATGCTTTAGGGAGATTCCTTCCTAATGATCCAAATTACCCAGTAGAAGAAGCAAAAGTGAATCCTTTTCTTGACTTATTCCTTGATTTGAATAGTTCTAAAACATCCTCTAAAGAACAAGCTGCCCAAAACTTGATTGACAATCCATTTGCCTTGATAATCGTCCAAACAATTATGGCTGCCCAAAATGGACCCAATCAACCCACCTTTCTATTTCCTATAGCTCATCAAAATGAAGTAGATGTTGGATCTAGGGCATACAACTGAGAGGGGGGGGGTGAATCAGTTGTATAACACTTCTTGTTCTTTCAAACACTTGATTCTTGGTTGTTAGTTAACAGCATATCAATTAATCATCCATGAAAGCATAATACATAAACACAAGAGCAAATAAACATCAACACATTGAACACCAAGATTTTGACGTGGAAAACCTGGTTAAGGGAAAAACCACGGGGTGATTAACCCAAGAATTATTCTCTGTTAGAAGAATAAGAAAAAGAATGGCACTTGCCAATTAGGGCTCACTGCCCGAGCACACTGCTCACAAAGAGGCCCACTGCCTACAAGGAGACACACTGTCTACAAAGTGATGAAAATCACAGTCTTGAACTGGAGAATGACATCTCTACCATGTCCGGATCAATTCCATTTAGGCCCAAAAACCTCTGCTCTGCCTTTCGCACTTCTCTTCGCTATGCCACACTCATCCACACAATTCACACACTGAAATGAACTCACAAACCGTTATTTATACAAGACATTGACTTAGGAACAAACATCTAAGTCGGCAAACAACCATAAGAGTATCCGCAAGATGAATAACACATCCGGTCGGCCACCACAAGAACATTCGCAGGATGAACAACTCATCCGGTCGGCTAAACAGAGCAAGAACTTCATCCGGAAGAATAACTTCAATTCCGGGCTCTACTATCAATGCGGACCAACAACACAACCTAAACATGATCCAAGAACCTTCACAAGCCTGCCTGAATGATCAGATACATCCACACTTCCTCTACTTACTGGAATCTCTTGTCTTCCTCATCTGGAACTTCAAGAACACAGTCTGTCGCCACTGTCATAATGCAAGAGGTACTTCCGGACCTCCAAATCATACACAAATCAGGATGACACATCACAAGGACATCCCAAACACTCCTTCCAATCCGCAGATTAGGATAATACAATTCCGGACCTCACCGGACCTTTTTGTGATCCTCTGTCACCTCTGGATACTTGCTGGAACCAGTTCCATACCGACAGCCATAACTCCTTCAGATCTTCATGCGGACCTCTGAAATCTTAACTGAAGCATCTCAAGACTCATATCTACTAACCCTTTAATCCGCATCCTCCGGTTCTCATCCTATACAGTACATTTGCCTTCTTCTCATCACTGTTCTTCACTGTTCCTGACTGAGGCTAATTTTCTCAATATCCTCAGCACACAGCTCATCAAATCCTTCTTGTCAATGCAATATGAGTATATTGACATCAATGACAACACTAGCTCACCTCATACTTGCAACAATCTCCCCCTTTGTCATTGATGGCAACATATGATGTGAAAAACCATTAAGACAAGAACTTCTCTTTTTTGTCACAGCTCCCCCTATCAACAACAACTTTTCACATGTCTTCTCTTCCTTTACTGCTCCCCCTTTGATCATCAACCACTTGTTTTTCACATGTCTTCTCTCCCCCTTTGACATCAATGGCAAAGGGCTCATACTTGCAATTCTCATACATCAGAATCATACCAGCTGCTCCCCCTTAGTTGCAGCTCCCCATCATCAATCTGGATCACAAGATATGACTGTGATATCCATCGGACTGATGCACATCAGTGCATCCTAGTTCATCACCGGAGGTGCCATGACCCCTAACTTCTCCCGGAGATATTCAAAAGAATCCTTGGGAAGAGGTTTAGTAAAGATATCTGCAATCTGATCCTTGGAGGGAACATACTCCAATTTGACTTCTTCCTTGTTTATTTGTTCTCTCAAAAAGTGAAACTTGATAGATATGTGCTTAGTCTTAGAATGCAACACCAGATTCTTAGAAATATTAATTGCACTTGAATTATCACAGAAAATTGTGATAGGCTCCTCATATTCAATTTTAATGTCTCTTAGCATCTGCTTCATCCATAAGATTTGAGTGCAACTACCTGCTGCTGCAATGTATTCTGCTTCAGTTGTAGACAGAGATATTGCATCTTGTTTCTTGCTTAACCAAGAAACCAATCTCTTCCCCAAAAAGAATGCTCCACCACTAGTGCTCTTACGGTCATCCACATCTCCTACCCAATCTGCATCTGTGTAAGCATGAAGAGAGAAATCCGGATCTCTAGGGTACCATAGACCATACTCAACTGTTCCTTTCAAGTACCTAAAAATTCTTTTGATTGCCATAACATGAGATTCTCTAGGATCAGCCTGGAATCTTGCCACAAGACCAACAACCTACATTATATCTGGTCTAGTTTGAGTGAGATACAACAATCCACCAATCATTGATCTATACTTTATCTGATCTGCCTTTGGAGAATCATCATCTTTGCTTAACTTACATCTGGTTGCCATAGGAGTGTTCATTGGCTTTGAGTCTTCCATACCAAATTTCCTTAATAATTCTTTCACATATTTGGTCTGAGAAATGAAGATCCCTTCTTTTGTTTGAGTAATTTGCAGACCCAAGAAGAAATTCATTTCACCAAGCATAGACATTTCAAACTCACATTTCATCTGATTTGCAAAAGTTTTGCACATACTGTCTCTTCCTCCAAAAATGATATCATCCACAAACACTTCAACAATCAAAATGTTATCATGATCAATTTTGAAATATAAGTTACTGTCAGCAGTACCTTTGTTGAATCCAATCTGCACAAGATGCTTATCCAACCTTTCATACCATGCTCTTGGGGCTTGCTTCAATCCATACAAAGCTTTCTTCAACTTGCAGACCATATCATCATTATCAGACAATTGAAATCCATCCGGTTATTCAATGTAGACTTCTTCTTCCAGATCACCATTTAGGAAGGCAGACTTGACATCCATCTGATATACCTTGAAGTCTTTGAAGGCAGCATATGCAAGAAGTAATCTGACTACTTCAATTCTTGCCACCGGAGCAAAAGTCTCTTCAAAGTCAATTCCTTCTATTTGAGAGTACCCTTTGCAGACCAATCTAGCTTTGTTTCTGATTACTTCACCAGCTTCATTTAGTTTGTTCCGGAAGACCCACTTGGTTCCAATTACATTCCTGTCTCTAGGTCTGGGAACAAGATCCCAAGTATGATTTTTCTCAATTTGCATCAATTCATCTTCCATTGCTTTGGTCCAGTTTTCATCATTGCAGGCTTCATTTATTGTTTTAGGTTCAATCTTTGAAATCAGACAACATTCATCCTGATTTTGAGCAACATTCCTTCTAGTTTGTACACCTTTGCTTCTGTCACCTATGATCTGATCTTCAGAGTGGTTCAGTCTTACATACCTTGGAATTTTGGGAGTATCCTACACTACTGCTTCTTGATCAGGCTCATTCAAACCTATCTCTTCTTCCTGATTTACCGGATCAGGCTGACTCTGTCTCACCGGAGAGGATTGAGTTCCTTGAACACTGTCTTGGTCATCTTCATCAAACTCACAAAATCTTGAAGGCTTCTCAATTCCTTCATCAACTTTCACATTGGTGCTTTCTATCATCTTCCTCAATCTCTTATTGTAACATTGGTATGCTTTGCTTTGAGTGGAGTAACCCAAGAAAATTCCTTCATCACTTCTAGCATCAAACTTTCCTAGATCTTCATCTCTTTTAATATAACACTTGCTACCAAATACTCTGAAATATTTCACAGTAGGAGTGATGCCAAACCAGAGTTCATAGGGGGTCTTACCGGTGTTGTTTCTAATTTGAACTCGATTGAGAGTGTAGACTGCAGTGCTGATAGCTTCTTTCCAAAACATCTGAGGAACATTTGCTTCCAACATCATTGTCCTGGCAGCTTCCTGGATGGTCCGGTTCTTTCTCTCAACTACTCCATTCTGCTGTGGAGTCCTAGGAGCAGACAACTGTCTCCTTATACCCTGCTTCTCACAAAAGTCAATGAACTCACCAGATGTAAATTCACCACCTCTATCAGACCTTAGACACTTTAGTTTCAATCTGGTTTGATTCTCTACCATAGCTTTGAAGATTTTGAACTTCTCAAATGCTTCTGATTTTTCTTTTAGAAAGGTAACCCACATCATCCGGGAATGATCATCAATTAACAACATGAAATATCTATCACCTTGCAGACTCTTGATTCTTGTCGGACCACAGAGATCAGTATGTACTAATTCCAACAATCTGGTAGAAGACTGATCTTTGCTTTTGAAAGAGACTCTGCTTTGTTTACCTAACTGACATTCTTTGCACACACTATTTGTAGGTTTCATCAATTTTGGAAGATCTCTTACAGCCTGAGTATTGCTTATCTTGATGATGTTATCAAAATTTACATGACACATTCTTCTATGCCATAACCAACTCTGATCAATTTGAACAAACAAACAACTTTTATTTGAACCAACCAGATGAAAGATATTACCTTTTGTCTAAGTACCGGATGCAATTTCAGTTCCGGAGCTTGTAAAGATTCTGTATTTTCCATTCTTGAACCGGAGATCATAGCCTTTGTCCACTAACTGACCAACACTGAGAAGATTGTGCTTCAATCCTTCAACATATAGTACATTACCTATTTTGCTCTTTCCATCAAAGGAAATAGTTCCCCTACCTCTGATTCTGCCAGCAGAATTGTCACCAAACTTTACCATTCCTCCTTCATATCTTTCCAAATCTAAGAACTTATTCTTGTCACCAGTCATATGGTGAGAACATCCACTGTCAATAACCCAATCATCCTTTTCTTCCACTTGAGCAGCTAAAGCTTTTTCAACAACTTTGTGATTGACAGATTCAGAGAGTATTGAATCTTCTTCCTTGATGGCAATAAACACCCACTCATTTCCGGATTTGCTTCCTAGTTCTGATTCATCATCTATTACTCCTTCATTGTCATCTTCTTCATGAACATAATAGCAATTCTTTTGAAACCTTTGTCTGTTAGTATTAGACCTTGTAGATCTTTCCAGACATCTTGAAGCAAAATGACCAATCTTATTGCAGTTGAAACACTTAAAGGGTAGTTTTCCTTCATACTTACCAGATCCTCTTGGTAGTCTCTTTGCAATGAGGGCTTCAAGTTGAGCTATTTCTGCTTCTTCTTCTTCCATGTCTCTTCTTGCTTGATCATACCATGACATCTTCCTTGATGAGTTTTCTCCCAGATCAAATCTCTGTTTGCCTTTCACATAGGTACTGGCTTTGAAAGCAGATTCAGTCTTGGGAGGATCATCTCCAAACTCGGTCATTTCAAATGCAGCTAGTTTGCCAGCCAGTTGTTCTCTTGTGACAGTTGTGTGGGCTCTGAATTCATCAATGGCAGCAACCTTGATTTTGTAGGCAGCAGGAAGGGATCTTAGGATTTTGCAGACAATCTCATTTTCATCTAGAGTTCCACTAGCATTTCTAATTCCGCATACCAGCTCATTCACTCTTGGCATAAAGGTAGTGATGTTTTCATCATCTCTCATTTTCAATCTTTCAAATTTCCCTTTCAGACTTTGCAACCTTGCACTTTTGACAAACTCATCTCCTTCATACAGAAGTTCCAGTTTAGTCAGGATCTCATATGCAGTTGGTAGGTCAATAACATTCGAGAGATCTAAGTCATTCAATGCGCTTAGAAGAGCTTCCTTGGTCCGCAGATTGTTTTCAGCTTCTGTGATTTCATTCAGAGTTGTCGGACCACCTTGTGGAGGTACATATGGTTTTGAAACCATAGCCAAGTATGCTTTTCCCATACATTCCAAGTGACACTTCATGCGACCTTTCCAAAGAGTGAAGTTGGTTCCATCGAACTTCGGACTATCCTTCTTGTAAGATGACATCCTGGATCTCCTCAAGTGGTTAAGCTCCTTTCAGAGGAACTTGGCTCTGATACCAATTGTTGGATCTAGGGCATACAACTGAGAGGGGGGGGGTGAATCAGTTGTATAACACTTCTTGTTCTTTCAAACACTTGATTCTTGGTTGTTAGTTAACAGCATATCAATTAATCATCCATGAAAGCATAATACATAAACACAAGAGCAGATAAACATCAACACATTGAACACCAAGATTTTGACGTGGAAAACCCGGTTAAGGGAAAAACCACGGGGTGATTAACCCAAGAATTATTCTCTGTTAGAAGAATAAGAAAAAGAATGGCACTTGCTAATTAGGGCTCACTGCCCGAGCACACTGCTCACAAAGAGGCCCACTGCCTACAAGGAGACACACTGTCTACAAAGTGATGAAAATCACAGTCTTGAACTGGAGAATGACATCTCTACCATGTCCGGATCAGTTCCATTTAGGCCCAAAAACCTCTGCTCTGCCTTTCGCACTTCTCTTCGCTATGCCACACTCATCCACACAATTCACACACTGAAATGAACTCACAAACCGTTATTTATACAAGACATCGACTTAGGAACAAACATCTAAGTCGGAAAACAACCATAAGAGTATCTGCAAGATGAATAACACATCCGGTCAGCCACCACAAGAACATTCGCAGGATGAACAACTCATCCGGTCGGCTAAACAGAGCAAGAACTTCATCCGGAAGAATAACTTCAATTCCGGGCTCTACTATCAATGCGGACCAACAACACAACCTAAACATGATCCAAGAACCTTCACAAGCCTGCCTGAATGACCGGATACATCCGCACTTCCTCTACTTACTGGAATCTCTTGTCTTCCTCATCCAGAACTTCAAGAACACAGTCTGTCGCCACTGTCATAATGCAAGAGGTACTTCTGGACCTCCAAATCATACACAAATCAGGATGACACATCACAAGGACATCCCAAACACTCCTTCCAATCCACAGATTAGGATAATACAATTCCGGACCTCACCGGACCTTTTTGTGATCCTCTGTCACCTCTGGATACTTGCCGGAACCGGTTCCATACCGACAGCCATAACTCCTTCAGATCTTCATGCGGACCTCTGAAATCTTAACTGAAGCATCTCAAGACTCATATCTACTAACCCTTTAATCTACATCCTCCGGTTCTCATCCTATACAGTACATTTGCCTTCTTCTCATCACTGTTCTTCATTGTTCCTGACTGAGGCTAATTTTCTCAATATCCTCAGCACACAGCTCATCAAATCCTTCTTGTCAATGCAATATGAGTATGTTGACATCAATGACAACACTGGCTCACCTCATACTTGCAACAGTAGATAACTTCAAAAACATCCTCGCTTCAGCTCTCTCCAAGTTCTATAGACTTGCAATGAAGGACCTAGACACCTTCTTGTTTGAATTTGATATCATCTACAGAAGCTATGACTACACCACTGATGCTCATAGGCTTAAGCTATTTCCTACTACCATGAAAGATGTTGCATTGAGGTGGTTTATGGGTCTAGGTAGTGATATTGTCAATACTTGGGATGAGATGAAAGAGAAATTCCTTGAGAAGTATAAAGACTACTGTAGGGGTGGAGATATGAGAGGAAATGATATTTTTAGAATGCCACAGAAAGAAGATGAAAGTTTGGAGGATTACATCTCAAGGTTCCTGTTTTGTTTACAAAAATCTCCCCATCATACACTCAATGAGGAGTCTTAGAAACTACTCTTCCTTAGAGGAATAAGTGAGCATTGCATGGATGCCTTCGATTTAATGGGAGGAGATATTACCCAAGTACCTTGGGAGGATTTTAAGAAGTTGTGCCAGAATTATTCTAGAGCAGCCATGAAGAAAGGAAGAGGTTACCATTCCCTTATGGGCAAAACCCCTACCAATGGAGTTTAAAGGATGGAGATAAGTCACTTGCTATCTAATTTTAAGAAAGATATCATAAATAATATGGCCACCTAGCTAGACACACTTTAGGCAAAGAAGAAGAAAGACGAGGTAGAGGTAATGTTGGCTGAATATTGCCCTCATTGCAGACAAAAGAAGAGGGACTGGAGATGCAAGATGGTAGCTAATATTGACAGTAAGAAGATTCCACTTGAGTTCAAGCCAATCAAGGTTGAAGAAGCTCAAGTCTACTATGTTTCACAAAGGTGGCCATGGGCTCTAAGACAGGGTATGCCACCAGATCCATTATCATTTGCTGGACCATATTTTAATACTTATGCATCTGCTAACCAATGGCAACAACCATCTCCATGTAACTATGGAGGATATTCACCTCAGCCTTGGAACAACCCTCCAAACACTTGGCAAAATTACCAAAACCCTGCACCCTAGTGGGAACAACCTTATGGGAATTAGTAGTCACCCCCAAGAAACTGGCAGCAAACACCTCAATGGAGGGGAGGATAGCAATGGGCAAACCAGACAACTAATTACATGTAACCACCTTCTTAGCCCCAATAGCCTGTTATAATGCCTCCTCCTGCTTGTACAAATTCAAATATACCTAAACCTACTTAGTTACCAGCTCAACCCTCACCTAACCTAAATAATAGACCACAACAGTAGCCAATATACTCTGCTGATACAAATCAATTCCCTGCATATGCTGTGAGTATAAGTGACATCCACCTGCGTTCAAGAACTACCTTGGCAGCTCCTTCCAAACCCATCATTACTAAGCTTCCTGAGGAGGAAGAGGAGCCTTTAAATGCCCCCATTTAGCCAAATGCACCTAAAAATCCTGAACCAGTCCTAGTCAAGCAGACTGAACAAGAACCACCATTTCCATAGAGATTAGAAACTGTGAAACAAAAGGAAGAGAAAGAGGAACCCACCTTTGACATTCTAGAGCATTTGAAACATGTATGTGTCAAGATCCCTCTATTTTAGGTCATAAAAGATGTTCCTATATATGGCAAAGCAATCAAGGAAGCATGCCTTAAGAAGCCAGGCAGAAAGAGGAAAGACTCCACTATGGTTCATGTGGTGGGACAGTTGGCTAACATCATGCTTGGGAAAGTGACTATTCCCAAATATAATGATCCAGGGTGTCCTGTGGTAGGAGTTGTTATAAATGGGATCCAAATTAGAAATGCTCTAATTGATTTGGGAGCAACCATAAATGTGATGACCAAGGATATCCTACAGTAAATGTTGCAAACATGAGACCTACTCCTACTGTCTTGTAGCTTGCTAATAGTTCTACTGTTAAACCCGACGGGATAGTAGAGGACCTTGTGGTATCCCTGGACTCATGGGAATATCTAATAGCTTTCATGATACTTTCTCTTAAAGCTGTAGGAGTAAGGACAAGACTCAGAGGGGGGGTGAATCAGTGTTGTATGAATTTTCAAATCTTTTTGCAAACTTTGATTTTCAAAACACACAAGGAGAGAAAGATATCATTGATTTGTCAAACACATATGCACATGACTGAAAATGAAGAAAGAGAACAAAACCTCATGAGTAAATCATACACACACAGAGAAGATCAATATACATTATGACACAAGATCTGCACGAGTGGAAAACCCTCCAAGGGTAGAAAAACCACTCCAAAACTGCCTCACTGGCTTTATCAAAAATCTCACTGATTACAATGTTTAGAAGCACCAACTTCAAGGAGCACCAACCCCTAATACAGAACAAACTGCAAAGTGTGCAAGAAGTGATTGCCACTCAATCTAATTTGCACCATTATATAACTTGTCTTCTCTTTTGCAAATCTCTATTCAATTACAATCTGAATATCAATCTCATTATCAATTCACCTCAATCAACTGCATATTGTCTTCTTAAGTTTGTTGCACAAGGAGGTCATCCTTTTTGCTCTTTATTCTTACACAAAAATCTCTGCACAAAATCAATGATGTCTCTGCAAGTCTATTTGGCTTCTTTGTACAAACATGTGTCTGCAAATATTAACACAAATCTTCAAAACAATTTAAATCATCTTTGCATATACACATAAATCCTCTCATCTTTTCTTTGAAAATAAAACCTATGCAAAATGTTTCATCTCACACTATATATATACAACCTCTATGTTCTTCATCTTCTGTATGTTTCATCTCTGTCTATTTATGAAGTTGCATCAATGCACCTGAAAAACCATTGAATTAAGATGACCATTCACCTTCTCATATTTAACCTTTTCAATCTGAGCACTTATGTCTTTTAATTATCCCCGCATAAAAAAATTATATCTCCACAAAAAAATAGTTCCAAAAAACTTTTCATATTCCTCTAACCCTTTTCAAAACACCTACAAATTCTTTTTCAAGACTTTACACAAACAATAATATCAAATTTCCATTTTGTTCTCAATAAAAAAAACCTTTTATATTGCATTGACTCTGTAAATAAGATAATATCCTTTGTCTCTTCAAAGTCTTGGGATCTGTAAAAAAAACTTTTCAGATCCTTCATTTCAAACATCATCTTTTCAAAACTCTTGATCTTCTCTACAAAAACACATTTCCAAACTCTTGATCTTCTCTGCAAAAACACATTCCAAAACTCTTGATCTTCTTTGCAAAAACACATTCCGTGAATGCAAAACAAAATCAACAAATATTCTTCAAATTCTTTTATCTCATCTTGAATTCTCTTTGTCTTCTCCAATAAAAAATTAATCTACAATAATATCTTCATCAAACCTTTCATCTCCTTCACAATCTCTTTACAAAAATTTGTTCATCTTTTGTGCAAAATGATCCTTCAAAAAATAAATCAATCTTCTCACATAAAATCTTCACTAAATTCTTCAATGGCATGGGATAGAATTTAGAAATAGTTTTCCAAAAATATGGCTTTTAAAAAAAATCAACCATCTCCTATAAAGGCTCCTTGAAAAACTCATATACATTCTATAATGAATTCATGCCTTTTAAATAAAATAGAAATTTAACAAATTTCCAAAAAAAAAACTTTTATTTTGATGTCATAAAATTATGACATAGGGGCCAATAAAGATGAGGTTAATATTTAGAAAAAGCCATAAAAAGCTTAATGGAAATCTTCAAAGCCGATAACAATATGAGCATGGAATTTAAAACCAAGGAGGCCGATAAAGTTTTAAAACCAAGACTTTACACATTGGCACTCACAAACATTATATGGAGACCACTTATATGATGACCGTTGCATAAGGTGAGTTAAAGAAAAGGGCCTGTCAATAGATGCTCAAAAACCCCTTTAGCAAGTATCAGTAAGTGAATCTACCTGCTATTATAAGTCAACAACAATTTATGACATAAAGTGTATGATATAGATTATGGGCATAGAAGACTTTAGAGTTTGGCTTTAGAATATACTTTATCCAACTCATGACCCTTGATAAAACCCTAAGAGGACATTTTGGTTCAAAGACATTTCACTAACAAAGACATTACATATGGCAACTAGAGTATTAGACCTCATCAAAAAGCTCTTGAATGCGAAACCATCACCAAGATCTTGAACAAGCTAGGAAACCAAATCACCTCAAATGTGATACAATGAAGAGCTAACTGTCACTAAATGTGTCACATGCTAGTAATTATCATATGCCACTGTAAGAAGAGTCTTGTTAACTAAAACAGTCAAGAAACATAGATGAACATCATATGAAAACTTTGCAAGAGACCATGATATCCAACATCACAACTGCCACAACTAAAAACAAGATCAAATGAAGACCATGCCATTGTATGTGTCACAACTGCCATGATACAAGAATATATTACAGAGATAAGCAACAACTATCAACTGTAAGAACAATGACATCCCAAAGAAGATCTTTTGATTTGTAACAACAATCCTGCATCATCATCACTTGATCAAGAACATACATCAGACATATGAATCATGTGAACTTTTGTATGAACAATATCAACACACTTATACAACTCTTGATTGATGTTCAACTATGAAAGACATGATCCAGAACAACCTATGTCAAAAGTGCAAGTGATCCTCAAATGACCTGCAGTTTTGATGATATCTTGTGGAGATGCACACTTACATAATTATCTCAATACCTTTTGACATCAATGACAAACTATCACCATCAAAAGCTACATTGGGAGGGTATCCCATCATTCTAGGGAGGTCGTGGTTTGCCATAGTTGATGCTTATATTGGATGCCAGTCAGGAGACATGACCATCTTTGATGGGAGAAGCACTAAAAATCTTGTTCTCTACCCACCTGCACAACCATCTCATGATATGGATAATCTTGTTTGGCCACATGTTGGTGAAGAGGCTGAAGAAGCTAATTCCATGGATCAGCTTATGATGTTAGGCAAAAGCTCTTTCATGCAACTTCAAGAGGATGATGAGGTATTGTCTAACATAATTTAGAATCATTGTGAGGTAGAGGAAACATCATCCTCTCATTCTGCTGATCTAGTGAAAACACTTATTCCCACTTTTCTTGCAACAATAGGTATGTCTAATACATTGCTTCCACAAGAAATTAAGGTACCAAGCATTAGTGAAGCAACTATGGTAGAGTTAACAACTCAAGTGGAGATTTCAGAAGAAAGATATCTAAATATTAACAACAAATTGACTCAAGAACAACAGCTGTCTTTGACAAACTTGTTAAAGAAACATAAGAATGTCTTTGCAT
The DNA here is from genome assembly GCA_027924645.1 of Cunninghamia lanceolata. Lineage (NCBI taxonomy): Eukaryota > Viridiplantae > Streptophyta > Pinopsida > Cupressales > Cupressaceae > Cunninghamia > Cunninghamia lanceolata. The sequence goes on along the minus strand of BSBN01000700.1, from coordinate 6,148,050 downwards.
GGGATTACCATGACATGAATGGACTAGATCCCACATTATACACCCATAGGATTTACATAAAGGAAGAGTGTACACCAGTAAGACTGCCACAAAGGAGAATCAACCCTACATTAAGAGAGATTGTTAAAGAAGAATTGCATAAGCTATTAGATGTAGGATTTATCTACCCAATCTCAGATAGCCAGTGGGTGTCTCCTTTGGTTCTCATGCCCAAAAAGGGAGGGAAATGGAGAGTCTATATTGATTACAGAGAATTAAACTCTGCCAACAAAAATGATCATTTTCCCCTTCGTTTCATAGACCAGGTATTGGACTCACTTGTAGGAAAGCAGTACTCTTCCTTTTTGGATGGGTTTAGCGGTTACAATTAGATCTAGATTGCATCAGAGGACCAAGAGAAAACAACCTTTACCTATCCTTGGGGGACATATGCCTACTCAGTGCTTCCATTTGGCTTATGCAATGCACCTGCAACTTTCCAAAGGGTAGTCATTAGCATACTTTTAGATATCTCACATGATTGCATGGAAATCTATATGGATGATTTCACTACTTATGGTGCTACTTTTGAAGAGGCATTAGAAAACTTAGGGAAGGTGTTGGAGAGATGTGAAGACCACAATATGTCCCTGAATAGTGCAAAGTGCTTCATGATGATGCAAGGAGTAGTGCTTGGCCACTATGTCTCTTCAAAAGGAATTCAGGTAGACCGAGCAAAGATTGAAGTCATCATCAATCTGCCCATTCCTTCAAAACAAAAAGATGCTAGAAGCTTCTTGGGTCATGCAGGGTACTATAGACATTTCATCAAGGATTTCAACAAAATGGCAGCCCCATTGTATACTCTTCTCACTAAGGATGCTGAATTTTAGTGGAATGAAGACTATAACAAGGCATTTTCTAATTTAAAGGCAACATTAACTCATGCCCCTGTACTCAAAGGGCCCAATTGGGAGCTCCCTTTCCACATTCATATTGATGCATCAGATTATGCCATAGGAGCAGTCTTAGGGCAGAAAGAAGGAGCCATTGAACATGCTATTTATTTTGTCAGCAAAAACTTGCAGGGAGCTGAGTTCAATTATACAGTGACAGAGAAGGAAATGCTGGTAGTAATCTATGCCCTCAACAAATTTAGGAACTACATAATAGGCTATCAAATCTTTGTGCACATAGATCATGTAGCCATTAGGTATCTTATGAACAAACCCTTGATGTCAGGTAGACTAGCAAGATGGGTGTTGCTAATGCAAGAATTTGACATCACTATTATGGATAAGCTGGGGAAGGCCAATGTTGTTGCAGACTTTCTTTCAAGGCTGACTACATCAGAGGACAACCAAGTCATTGATGACTTTTTCCTTGATGAACATTTGTTTTCAATCATTGTGCAAATACCTTGGTATGTTGACACAGCCAATTATCTAGTCACAGGGAGAGTCCCTCCTCATTTCTCTCCAAAGGAAAGAAGGGTGCTCATTGAAAAGTTTTTTCCTTTTTCATGGATTGCAGGATGTTTGTTCTACACTAGACTAGATCATGTCATGAGGAGATATGTGAAAGAAGATGAAACATATGACATTTTGCATGCATGCCACAATGAACCATGTGGAGGGCATTTTGTAGCAAAAAGGACAACAATGAAGATTTTGAATATAGGCTATTACTGGCCCACACTCCACAAGGATGTAGGAAGATACACACAAAAATGTGATAGATGCCAGAGGATGGGATGACCAACCAAACTTGATGAGATGCCCCTTTACCCTTAGTTTGTGATCACTCCATTTGATAAGTGGGGATTATATTTTGAAGGACCCATTGATCCTCCATCCAATGGTAAATCCTAATCTTAGTATGCACTGATTATGTAACCAAATGGGTAGAAGTTAAGGCCATGAAGCATGCAAGAGATAACAAGGTTGCAAAATTTCTTTATAAGGAAATTTTCACATGGTATGGGGTTCCCATAGAGATAGTGACTGATCAAGGAGCTCAATTTACCTCAACCCTAGTTGCAACACTCATCAATGAGTACAACATAAGGCACAAGAAATCTACTCCTTATCACCCTTAGGCCAATGGCCAAGTTGAGGTCACTAACAGGGAAATTGAAGCCATTCTGACCAAAACTGTGACTGTCCATAACAAGGATTGGGCAAATAGGATGCCAGAAGCTGTCTGGGCTTATAGGACAACTTGAAAAACAACCACAGGCTTCACCCCGTTTGAGTTATTGTATGGAAAAATAGCTATGATTCCTATTGAATTTGAACATAAGACTCTTCAGACTACAATAGACTTGGGGATGGATATCTCTGAGGTAGAAAAGAACAAAATCATGCAGCTCAAAGCTTTGGATGAGATGAGGAAAGCAGCCTTGCATCACACAGAGGTAGTGCAGAATCAGAGAATAAAGTGGCATGACAAATTCATCAAAGACAAGAAATTCCAGCCAGGTGACTGGGCATTGCTCTATGCCTCAAGATATCAGGATAATGTAGGGAAGTTGTAGACAAGGTGGCTAGGACCATATGAGGTTGCTGAAGTTTTCTCCAATGGTGCTATTTAACCTACCACCATTGACCCTGTCAGATTTAAGCTGTTAGTCAATGGTCATCACCTCAGGTTGTATCACAAGCCAACTTCAAAGGAAGAATTCCTACAACAATTCACTCAGCATGCACCTCCTGAACTTCCTGTAGCTGAAGGCAGTGGACCTAGTGTCCCTCCTTCTAGCTAACCAAGGTACGACACTTGTCATAATAAAGACTTCCACTTTTGTGGAGGTCCACTTCTTCATTCATTCACCCATCTGCCCATCCATTTCCATCATTCTCTCTTCCATTACGCTGCCATGATCTCACTTCATTCCATCTCACTTTCTTCCACTCCACTTTCATTCATTGCTCAATCAAATTCTTAAAAGGTGACTGATACTTTCTCCATCATTTTTGTAATTGATCTTCCACACTTCAAGGTACATGCACTTTAATTTGTTATATCTTACTTATCTTTTAGTACATTCATTTAATTATTGTCAATTGATGTTGATGTTCTCCATAGCATGTCATTATTCCCTGCCCCGTCCAATCATGCAACACCATTCCGCATGTGAGGACACATTCTCAAATTTAGGTTAGGGAGGGAGTGTGAATACCATGTCCATGTGTCAGTCTATTTGCTTTACACCAGCATGTCAGCAAAGTTCAAAATTAAGTTGATTTGAATTCTGAGTGAGATGACAGCTCACACGTGTGAGGTGATAGCATTCATTGATTACTCCTTACTGCCTGTACAACTCTTGTCATAGTCTTGAGTTTCTAAATAAGGAAAATTTAGATGACATTGGTGATTGAAAATTTAACAGTGTTGCAGGAAGGTGACGTTTAGTTTTCAGACAAAAATTGCAGGAAGAAAAACTTTGTAGAGTGATTGTTTTTAGGTAGCTAAACAATGGGAGGTGGATTAATTCAAAATAAACCCATGGTTCATGACATATTATTGCAGGATGCACCCAGCCAGGCCGAGTTTAGAGATTGCAGGTGGTTAGACTATTTCTTGAAGCTGAATGGTTTTAATGAAGATGTTGCATTGGAATTTGCCCAGACATTGTCTGAAGGTAAGGCCATGGTAAAAGGGTTAGAGGTACTGGCTACTAAAGAAAGGATTGTAGAAGTTACAGGGTTGCTTGCTGACGGTGAAAATTACCCTATTACCAGAGATGCTAGGTTAGCTAGGGCCAAATTTATAGAACTTGGTGACCTTCCAATAATTGTAGACAAACAGGGAGACAAGAGAACTTCTCTACCTGAGCCATGGAAGCAAGTAGCTATTCATGTTGTGAGGTACATTACTTGTGAAGGTTGTCAGTCAAATCTTCATTCTATGCATTTCAAACTGCTGAATCATATGAGGCATGGGAGAAGAATGAATGTACCAAACATGCTATACCACCTTCTCTCAATCATGGTAGTCAAGACCCAAAAAGGTAGGGCTAATTATGTTTCCCACCATTGTTTGATCAAATTGTTCATTGAAAAGTCTCTGCATGATGTGTCTAATATGACTTGGGAAGAGTTTCTAAATATTGATCAAATGGGACCAAGGCATTTGCGACCTATGGTTGTACCTCAACCTCGTAGGACTAGGAGGAGAGTGAGTTCTATTGAAGATACTCCCGGAACCTCAACTTCTGGTATAAACCCTCCTGCAGCTGAACAAACTATTGAGATTAGTTCTTCTGAGGCTGAGCATTTAGACAAAGTGAGTTCTTCTTTTGATTCTAATGATGATGTTCCTCTTAGTAATCTAATTCAAACTAGGGCACAAAAGAAAAAGGCAGAAATAAGGAAGTTTAAAACTAAAAAGAAAACCATAGGAAAAAAGGTGCCAAGCTCTAAGAAATGGAAGGCTGACACTATTCTTCCTGCAACCAAAGAAAAACATGAGAGCCCTCCTAGGAAATCAAGACCTGCTGGGCCAGCCTTTGGTGTGCCTCCGTAGAAAAGCCCTAGGGTTGAAGAAACGTCACCAGAAGATATAGAAGCCCCAATGGGGCATGCGAATGTTGAAGAAAAGGACATGTTTGAGGAAGAGACAAATGTAACATTGGCAGACCTTGCCGCCACCGCTGAGAAAATTAAGAGTCAAGGACATGAAGACAACCAGGAGTTCCTATAGCAAGAAGCCCTGCAGCCCGAATTGGCTGAACATTCAGGAACCATGCAGTTAGTGCTATATGAAGGGCAACCATCAGTGCCAGGAAAACTATTGGTAGGAATACATAGGCCCTCTGATTTTTCAATGCATATGGTAGCTATGAATTTATGGAATGAAATGCAGAGGAGAGAAGAAGAATGGAAAAAGGAGAAACATAGGCTGAAGGAAGAAATTCAAAATAAAGATGAAGAACTTGAAGATAAGAACACAAAAATTGTGACTTTAAAGGAGACAATGGATAATATGGAAGCCTTAGTACTTTAGGTATTAGAGTGTAGGACTCCTCCAAAGGTGTATGCTCTGTATTTAAAGGAGAAGTATCTTTCTTTTAAAATAGAAAGGATAGTTTCAGGTTTGAATCCTTCCATTGAGTCTCCTCTTGAATTTTTCAATGCTTATTAGATTGCTTCTCCTGAAATGAAGAATTTGTTATGTCAATTCTATTTACATAATTATGCTGTGTCCTAAGATCATGATTGGAATCCCTTGTTGTATGTTGGGAATGTTCAATTAAGGGCATTTATGTTCTGGATACAAAATGAGATTAATTGGGGACAATAGTTTAGGGCTCATAGGAAAACAGAATTCAACACTCCCTTGCCCATCAGAGCTGAATCTAGAAATCTAGGAAGCATTTTCAATGATTCGCACAGAATGCTTTATAGACCAAGCTATGGCAGTAGAATCCTGCCTGAGAGAGAAGCAACTTATAGAGAATATGAGAAGGTAGCAAACACTATAGGAGAATCTATAAAGGGACATTTGGCACAAAGGTGGAATAGTTTGTCTGATGAATTAAAGCAAGCAGAGCCTCACTCTTTGTAGAACTATGCTACAACATGTAAAAGAGCGGATATATATATATAGATTAGGAGGACAAAGGGGCAATTCTAGCTTCCCTTAATTTTCCAACCACCTATCCTATTGTGGCCTGTACCAAATTACAAGTACTACCAGTATGATATTGTTGAAGAGAGATAGAGATGGAACAAGTTGGATAGACAGTAAGGGTTCTATTGGGATCCTAATTCACACACTATAGAAACTGATATAGGATAGCTAGCAGTTGCTAATTTTAAGGCATTGACCAAACAAAAGAACAACCCTTCCTCTGTTGGAGGACCAACAAAGTCTTAGGTTGGGGAGAGTGATGAGTCTAGTTTATGACTCAATTTTGTTAGAATTTATTATCCATTTGTTGTAGTTATCATGGACTTTGGTACTTAGATCTTGATCTTTTCATGACATTTCCTCAAAACCATAAGATATTGGGCATAGGTTATTTCCTATAATCTTTAATGACATTGACATGCTATATGAACTATCTATGTTAATTTTACATGTGGTTAATGAATGTTACTCTAAGATAGTTACAGATATACAATTATTGTGCGTACTAATATTGTTATGTAGATATAATTAGCAGCTAATAAAGTCAAGGAAGATTCTGTCAGTTGGTTACTCGCCATCAAAGTCAAACAAGGTGGTCATTCAAATGTCAAATAGAGGGAAGATAACTACCTTGTAACTGGTCTTAATTACTTGTTGAGTGAATATAAGAGTTACTGTTGTGCTAGATCTGTATTAAAGCAAGCATGTTTGACCAGATTCCATGCATGCATAACCTCCTCTCCACTTTCTATGCTTTCCCTAAAGTGGCGTCCTCCTATTTTGTTGGAGTTGACCGCCTTGCTAGGTAGTTGGTTTGTAGTTTTCTTTCTATAAATAAGACTCAGATGCTCCTTCTGAGGGGTTGATTAATCTGAGGTTGTACTTGCATTATTAAGTTTTTCAGTAATACTGTTATGTTGCTCATTTGTACTTATGTTTTCTGATGAATAAAATGAAGTTATAATTTCACATTTCTGAGTTTACATTTGTCTTAAGGGATACTCATCCAAGGGGGCACACTTGGTGAGCATTCCATACTTTAGTTTAGTTGTATTTTTTGTTAAATAGTTAGTTAAATATGGCATTGAATGTTCTTGCAGCCACTAGAATTCCATTCTGTGTCTGTTCCTGCAGCCAAAGCAGACATAGTAGTTTCCTATTTGTTTGCCCAGATTTTTATTTTCTGTCATACACTTCAGCTTAGTATAGTTGTTGGTTGGTGTTGAGCATTTATGTTATTTCTTTCCAAGCAGTTTACTTTCAGCATTATATCTTTCTTAGTTGTAGAATGAATGTGGCTACTTTGGAGTTTCTAGTACACATACTGTGCTGACCCATTTCAAGTTCACGTCCCTGGGTTGACAAGTTAAATGCATCTTCATAGTGATTAAGATAGCTATTCAGGTTAGATGTCCAATCTCTAAGTCATAGCTTTATGGGATTAGTTGTTAAATCATTGTAGGAGACCAACATGAAGGATATATTGCAAAGTGTAACAATGGAAAAAAATAGTTGATAAATGTGAAGAATTCATAGAATAAGGAGGGATTTCTATCCCATAAGAACATAAGTTTGATTAAAAACATAAATTGGATGTATTACAAGGAACAAAGTGGTCAAAGTGTGTAGGATTACACCACCAAGTTCCAGTAGTAAGCTATGGCGAATATCATGGACCTTGAAGAGGACATGATGATAAAGTATCCTGATAGGATTCATACTTACATACAAAGGAGGGTAGTCACCACTAAATCAAATGACATGGACAAGGCATGTGTCTACACATATTATGTAGATGAGGACATGCAAAGGTATGAAGGCAAGTCTTCTAAATTCAAGGAAAATTTTAAGACAAACTAGAAAACAAATAAAACCAATATAGTAGTGCAAAAGAAAGATAATAACGAAAATGAAAAGGGCACAAAAATCATTGTAGTCCTTGTGATCTAGATGGGATGTAAATTCAAAGTATTGGAAGCTTCATCTTGAAATTTGTCCTAAGAATAAAAAGAAGTATAAATAAAATGATATAAAGAAATCTATATGTTAATATTCAAGAAGGTGAAATGGAAATAGAGGAGAGTTTAGTTATTGATGAAAAACTTAGATGCACATGGCCATTAAGGAAAATGAAATTGAAGAGATGAACACACTTTTTGTTTTGAAGTTGCAAGTTAAAAAGAACATAATTAATGCTTTAGTAGAACTAGGATCACAATGTATTCTTATTTCAAAAAAATGGTTAAAAGGCTTCAACTAAAAATAGAGGAACATCCACATCTATACCCATTAGGATGGGTGAAAAGAGGTGTGGAGATATAAGAGAATAAAAGGTGCAAGGTAAGATTTGGGATAAATGCACAAGATATATATGAGATAAAGGTTGATCTCATTCCCTTGATACTTTTTATATTGTTCTTAGTAGTCCATATCTTTATGTCAAAGATGCTATATTCATGAGAAGGGATAATAAGTACAAGTGGCTCAAGTGTGGAGTCAACTATATAATGAAAGGACACCAAAGTAGGGCTAAATTAGCTATGGTAAGTACTAACCATGAAATCAAATTAATTCAAGAAACTAAACAATTTTGTTTACTTTTGATTAAATATAAGAATAGAGATGGGATTGACATTTCTACCATGAATAACTCAAAGTTGAAAGGTTTGGATGAAGTCTCGTCATCTTTTCAAGAGGTGTTTGTAGAACTAAAATAGTTTCTACCAAGAAGGGAAGTGGAGAACAAGATTCAATTCCTACCAAAATCTTCTCTACCAAACATTGGCTTGTATCAACATTTCTCACTTGAGAGCAATGGGGTCAGGAGTCAGTTATAGGAACTATTGGAACAAAGAGTGATTTTCCCTAGAACTTCACCTTGTTCATCCATAGCAATGGCAAGGAAGAAATGTGGTTCTTGTAGGATATGCATAGATTATTGAGGTATTAATAAAATTACTATTAAGAATAGATATCTTGTAATGCCCAAAGCTTTTTCCAAAGACATCAATAGACAAAAACTAGAACATTTTTTTTATGATACAAATGCAACACCAAACATACCACTTTATGCTTGTATATGAACACAATGTTACAACACCATGTGATGACACCCCTAACTGACATAAATGCACTATTCTTGATAATGAAAGAGGAAGACTTACTATGAAACAACCTAAAGACTCTGTGACTACTATAAGCTATGAGATTTGGAGGAAGGTTAGGGTCCTAGTGCCAATTGACAAACCATTGCACCTCATACAACAAACCACTCCTTAGGAACCTTGGGATTTGATGGTTTGAAAGCTATTCTACTATCATGCTAACATTTCCCTGTGCGGTCATGACATGCAACACACGTTTCATGTCCACATTTGTCATGTGGTCATGACATGAAATATAAAAAATTTTCCATGCATCCCTAGAAACCCCCTCGCATGCGTCAGTGTGCTTGGTGGCAATATGCATAAGGTGTAAACATGTTAGTCAAATTTGGAGTAATGCGATCACATGCGCATTCGTCTACATGATGAAAGCCGACTAAGGGGGTCAATACGATGCGAGAAGCGTCACCATTAGGGTTAGGATCCATTGATTGAAACCCTAAGTTTTCCTAGGTGAGTGAAGTGATTCCAACACGAGTCGAAATCAAAAGCCTACTACTAAAGCATAACATAATTAAATAACTACTTAATTACGATCATCAAGTTTGTGGAAACATTAAATTTTGTTCTACACAAGGTTCAAATTGCTAAGGAATGTTAACCTTGAATCCCAGAAAAATCTGGCAACATAATGCCTCTCGAGCGCGAATAGGAATTATTCTAATAATTAAATTTTAACCAAAGGTTCCCCTAAGCTCTTTAAATTGGATTAAATGACCTAATTAATTAATTAATTATTACACACTAGATTAAATAAATTAAAGCAACTAAATTGAATAAAATAAAATTAACCTCTTCGATTAAATTAATTTGAATCGACTTAGAATAGAGGAAATTACATTATTTAAAATTTGAATGGTAACTTGTAAGAAAAATATAAACCCCAAAACTAATAATTAAATTAAATCAATATATTTTCCCCTAGTTCAATTAATTAAACTCTAAGAGCTAAAGAAATCAATTAAAAGAATTTAATTTCCATCCCTAGGTAAATAAATAACAACTAGTGAAAATAACACTACTAAATAAAACAACCCACTCATAAGTTAAACTTACCCTTCTACTTAATTTTTCAAAGACAACACATATTAAATAAGTTAAATAAAAAGAACATGAGTTAAGTGAGAGGTATAAAGAATAAATCAAATTTGTTTTCTCATCTCTAATTTCTTGTTTCTCATTTTCCCACTTTTTCTTTTGTGTTGCAGGTGAGAAGATAAGGAAGCCATGGATGAAGCTTCGGAGGTATACACACATAGTATATACCCATTCCAAATTCATTTTATTATTATTTTTTTTAAAAAAAGTGTATATATAAACATTGGTATTTTTACCAAAGATCAAATATTTTTATAAGCTGCACTACTGAGTATTCAAAAAAGGTATACACACACACATATATATATTTGTATTAATAAAAGTTTCAGGACACATAGAAGCCAATGATCAGAGCCCACAGGCTGCATACACCATGACTGTTAGATTGTTAAACACAAACTATATTGTAAGGAAGGAGAGTGGTGGGTGGGGAGAAGGAGAGGGGTGGGTGGGAGCGAACTCCCCACCCATCTCCCACTACATAGTGGGAGATGGGTGGGGGGTTTGACCCCCCATCCCTCAATGAAATTTAAAACAACTTAAAAAGAAACAAGGGGTGGCGGCGGCAACACTGCCGTCCCCCCCATCACATTCAACCTTAACACAGTTACTCTCTATTCTTTTTTTTTATGGTTATGCTATTTGCCCCCTATTTACATTGTATATACACAATATAAAATTCATTATATATATATATATATATAAACACATATACAGTCTGACCATATTGCTCTTCAGTAAAAAAATGAAATATTAATAATGATAGAAAACATAAAATAAAGGGTTTATATATATATATATATATATATATATATATATATATATATATATATATATATATATATATATTTCTCTCCTTCAATATAATTAGATTAAATAATGAAAAAAAATACTTCTGTTTAATTCCAACAACATATCTTTTGGATATAGCTCACATAATATATATATATATATATATATATATATATATATATATATATATATATATATATATATATATATATATATATATACTTTTGTGTATATACCTATGAAGGAATGTGTTTGAGCAATATCCACCTAAATCAATTTGGTAAATAGTAGAATTGTTTTATTTATAAATACATGGTATAAATACCTTTTTATGTTGCAATATATTAATAGACATATACTAATTTTTTTTTTGAAGTACAACAACACTATACTTTATAATAATTTTTTTAAATAAAAACCAACAACTAATAATCTCCCTTTTTTTTTTTAAATCATTTTAATAGAGGCAACCCAAGCATACATCATTGTTTCCATTTAACATTTTTTTTAATTCATATATCAATAAAACCAGCCACTAGATTTAAATTTATTCAATTTCAAAATAAAATCCAACAATACAAAATGTAAACATTTTACTTTACATGGCAAGAGAGGAAAAATCTTCTCTCTTTTCTTGAGACAAACTACACAAAGGTTAAAACTTGGCCAAGGCTCTCAAGGAGCCAAAATGACAAAACTCAAGGTTCAACCTTTTTCTTCCAAGCTCCAAAACTTCAATAAACCTGCAATAACAAATACGAGAAGGGAGAAAAGGCCATGAAATACCGCTCTCCTCCCTACCATAGACTCACTCATGAGTCACCCTCGAGCTTGGAGGTCATCCTCACACAAGGAACTTCCACTCCATATTACAACAAAACACATAACACAACTAAACATGAAGAACACCTATGGCTTGCACAAAACAAAACTCATAGAAATGAGTTTAAAGGGGTAGGGAAGTGGACATCATTCAACTCAAGAGTGCCACTCCAAATATCACAAAAAATAATTTTAACAAGGCCTCAAGCCAACATATATATACCAAATTTCACATATTTCTCCATGGCTCTCAAGCCATTCAAAAATTCTCAATCTCATAACTTGCCCTCAAGGCTAGAATACTAAACTAGGAGGTGACCTTGAGGAGGTTCACTCCTCCCCCACCCCACACATGTTGAGCTTTTCATCCAAGTGGAGAGGCTCTCACAACACCCATAAAAATCCCCACAACAACAAAATGCAAAATACGCACACACAAACCATCACACAAGAAATGTAAATTACATAAGGAAAGGCATTTAGCCTTGAATCCTACCTTAAATAGCCCACAAGGAAGATAGTTGAAGAAAAGCTCTTCCAACTCCACCTCCAAGTCCTCCTCCAAAAATTCCTCTAACTCTTTCCCCAAATTCAAATAAAAATGACAATTGAAAACAAATCAACAACCCTCTCCCTCTCTTCAAGAGGGATTAAAATAGGCTCTCCTCATGAGCCTTGAGGAATGAGAAGGTGACACGTTACCTTCTCCTTCCTCCTCAAATCCACTTGTAAGCTTCATGGAATGTGGGAGTGACACATGTCACCCTCCCATTCCACCAATTCTTGCCCGCTACACTTGTGCTCTCTCACACATGTGGGAGAGAAAAGTGGAGCCAAAGAATGATGTGGGTACTACAAGTGCCCCAATCATATCCTCCTATGAAAGCCTACAAAACCCCAAGGTACCCTCACCAATGTGGGACAGCCTTGGAGTTGAGTCCTCTACAATTTAGGGGTCTTGAAGACTCCCCCAAGCCTTGGAAAGAGGTGTGGATGAGGTTGAGTGTTTGACGCAACGTTCCACTCCTTTCCAAACTTCCATTTTCGTCACTTTACTTCAGGGTGAAGTTTAAGTGACCAAATGGGAGTTTACCTAAGGTTAGACAAGCTCAAATGGTCCGTAGACCCTAGGGGTATAACCCAGGGTCACTTTTAACCCATTTAGAGCACCATAGGGTGTGTAAAATCACATAAAAAGGGGCCACAAAAATAAAATAGACAAAATAAAAATCAAATAAACATTACACCTTTACAACACCAAGATACAATCAAATATAAAAGGGTGACCTATCCCAAACAATACCACACAATAACATTATGAAATTTCATCATGCATAACATAGTTGATCTTGGTTCCTCTTGGAACTACATCGGCTTAATACGGGAATTCACAAAATGTGTGGGATAATCTCCGATTATCCATGGCTTGGTTAGAACACATGTGCACTTAAACAAAAGATTAATCCGACATGTATATCATAGCCCAAGAAAAGTAAACATATACTCATACCATCACATAATCATATAAAACAATCATAAAAATCACATCATAATTTGATTCATAATTTTGCATTTCTATAATCCATCACAAGATAAAATCACATAATAAATCCATAATTTAATCTCACAACTAATATCACAATTAACATCATAATGTATATCACATGTCAAATCATTGTCAATGCATCAAATCAAGATCTAGTCTTATCACAATCATGCTAACATAATAAATCAAAAGTAAAAGCATATAATCTAATAGTCCTGTATATCGGGATCAACAGTTTGCAAAAGTCTAAAATGTGTCTCCAATAGTAATATAAAATGATTAAAATAAGGGATTGAAAAGGTAGGCCTCACATCCTCCCCCCTAAGACTAAACTTCCTCCTGGAAGTCATCAAAGAGGTGAGGATATAGTGTCCTCAATCTAACTGCATCCTCCCATGTTGCCATGACCTCATCGTACCTATCCCATTGGACCCTAACCTGTTCCATCTCTCGACCTCGAAGGCCCAACATTCGACAAGCCAATATGCAAATTGGCCAAAGCCAACTATCTGTCTGCCTCAACCTATAGAGTACTCCAATCCATGACATGAGATAAATCAAATATGTAACGTCGTAAAACAAATACATGAAAAACATAGTAGATGCGTAACAAGCTAAGTGGCAAGGCTAGATGGTAGGCTACAGGTCCTATTCGCTTCAAGATCTCAAAAGGCCCAACAAATTGTGGTGTGAGCTTAGAGCCCTTTCCATAACGGATTGGGCTCTTGTGTGGTCGCACTCTTAAGAATACTTTGTCCCCAACCAAGAAGCTTCGATCTAATCTCTTAGCATCAGAATGATTCTTCTGTCGATCATGTGCCTTTTGAAGTCTCTATCTAATCAAGGTCACCTACTACTCTATATCCTGCACCAACTCTGGCCCAATATTAACCCTGTCCTCTATACGATCCCAACTCAATGGTGTCCTACAAGGTCTGTCGTACAAGGCCTGAAAATGAGGCATATCCATGAGCTGTGATGCCCATTATTGTAGGCAAACTCAACTAAATACAGATACTTTTCCCATCTAGTCTGGTGATCCATAAAATACATATGGAGTATATCCTCTAGAACCTAACTCACCCTCTCTGTCTACCCATTTGTCTCAGGATGATAAGCGTAACTGAAGTTGAGCTGTGTACCCAACACCTACTGTAATGCCCTCCAAAAGGATGATGTTAACACTGAGTCTCTATTAGAAATGATACATCGAGGTACCCCATGTAATCTAACAATCTCATCCAAGAATACTCTCTCCACTGATGGTGCATTGTACGTCATGCATACAGTTGAGAAATGCGCGATCTTGGTCAACTTGTCAACCGTCACCATGATGGCATCATGGCGGTAAGATGACATAGGAAGACCAACAATGAAATCCATGGAAATGGTGTGCCATTTCCACTCAAGTATCTCGTGAGGGTATAAAAAATCTGTTGGATGTTGATGCTCGGCCTTGACCCTCTTGCACTCAAGGCAACGGGCAACATACTCTGCAATATCTCGTCTCATAGCCGCCCAATGGTACAACTGTCGCAAGTCAGCATACATCTTCTTCACCCCTAGGTGTGCTGCATAAGGTGCTCTATGAGCCTCTAAAAAAACTACTGTACGTAGGTCACCTATACAAGGTACATAGATGCGTTGTCGATGTCTAAGTAATCCATCTATCTCTAGGAAATATCTTGCATATTTTCCCACAAGGGCCCTCTGTGACTGGATCTCATGCTACACCTCAAGAAACCACTCATCCTCAGGTAGATGCTGAATAATGCACCCTCTCAAGTCCACACTCAAGGTCAAGGTCAGGATCTCATGGTGCCTCTGACTCAATGCGCCAGTAACCACGTTCTCCTTTCCTTTGATTTAGTGGACATCAAAGTCGTACTCACAAAGAAACTCCATCCAACACTGCTGGCGGGCATTCAAATTTAACTACATGAATATTTACTGAAGACTATGATGATCTAAATGAAGCTCAAAGTGACGACCCAAAAGAAAGTGTCTCCAACAAACAAGAGCATGAACTATTGCTGTGAGCTCTAAATCATGAGTGGGATAGTTCAAATCATGGGTCTTGAGTTTTTGCGCCTCATACGCGATCGCTCTACCACCCTGTATAAGCACGGTTCCCAAACCCTTAAGTGATGCATCTGTACAAACCAAAAAATCCTTTGTTGGATCAGGAATCGTTATGATGGGAGCACCGATAAGATGCTCCTTGATGACCCTGAAGGCCCTCTTGCATTTCTTAGTCCAAGTGAAAGTCTTCCCTTTCCACTAAAGGGAAGTGATGGGGTACGCTATCTTGGAAAAACCCTCTAGGAATTTGCGGTAGTAACCAGCTAACCCCATGAAACTCTTGACCTCTGTCACACTGGTGGGTGCTGGCCAATCTCTAATAGCCCTGATCTTCAATGGATCTACAGAGATGCCATCGCCAGATAGGATGTGTCCCAAATACTGTACCTTGGTTTTGAAAAGGCACACTTCGCCAAGTTGCCATAAAGTTGCTACTCTCTCAAGCACTGCAAAACTTGATGTAAGTGATCCTCATGCTCCTCCTCAGTCTACAAGTAGATCAAAATATCATCAAGGAAAATGATCACGAACCAATCTAGGTAAGTACTGAACACCCTGTTCATGAGACTCATGAACACTGCAGGGGTGTTCGTCAAGCCGAAGGGTACCACAGTGAACTTATAGTGACCATATCGAGTCCAGAAAGCATTCTTATGGATATCTATTTCTATGATGCGTAACTGGTGGTAACTAGAATTCAGGTCTATCTTAGAGAACACTCTAGTCCCCTGCATCTAATCGAAAAGGTCATCAATCTTAGGCGGAGGATAATAGTTCTTCACCGTCACCTTATTAAGCTACCTTTAATCCATGCACAAATGAAGAGACCCATCCTTCTTCATGAAGATGACTAGTGCACCCCATGGTGAAACGCTAGGTTAGATGTGCCCCTTCTCAAGCAACTCCTCTAACTACAACTTGAGCTTTGTGAGCTCATGTGTGGTCATCCTATAGGGTGCACGAGACACTGGCTCAGCACCTAACACTAGATCAATGTAGAAGTCTACCTCTCTTCATGGAGGCATACCTGGTAACTCTAGTGGAAAGACATAGGCAAACTCCCTCAAGATAAGATGGTCATCTAATGACGCCTCTGGCTTATCCTTTAATTTGTCGCTAACTATGATAGCAAACAACTGATATCCCTTCTGCATGTAGTGCTTAAACTGCTGAGCGAATATCATATGAACTTCCATGGGCTTCTAAATGCCCACTACCTCGACTAAACTGCCATGATCATCTAAATAGCTAATCATCTTTTGGCAACAATCTAGCTTGGCTCTATGAGCTACAAGCCATCTATGCCTAAAACTACACCATAAGATCCTAAAGGCATAACTCTAAGGTCGCATAATGTAGTGAAGGCCTCTAAAGAAATCTTACAGTTGTGAACTAAAGTATCTATTGACATCTTGGCCCCAATGGCCAACTCAACCTCCCACCTATCGTTCTGCCTAAAGACCACCAGCCTGCAATGCTCCACTAACGATGGAGATATAAATGAAATAGTAGCACCAGAGTCAAATAAAATAGCAATGGGGACATCCCCAACCATACCTGTTGTCTTGATCACTGAGGTCTAGAAGTCCACCTGGCAGTTATCAACTGCTGCAAATATGCGATGGGATCTACCCACATCACCAACTATCTACTCTGAACATCTTGCACGAGGCTGTCCCCTTGTCGTTAAGCCCTGTGGGCACTCTCTGGCTAAATGTCCTTCCCTACCACAAGCATAGCATGGGTCCTGAGCCTGTACCTATCCAGCCTGTGTCCTACTACTCTGCTATTGTCCAATCTAACCCATAGACCCCTGAGAACCCCTGTAAGACTGCTGTGATCTCGTGAGTCTCGTAGGTGGTCCTTGTTGTCTCTGATCCCTATGTGGGCCCTACTTCTGCTAACCATGATTCTACCCTCCCTATACCCTCTACTGGGGCCTAGACCTCTACTGATACTGCTGCTACTGTGGAGGCCTAGGAGGTAAAGGTGCAGAACCAAACTCTCCTCTATATGGTGGTGGTGGTCTATGGAAATTCTGTTGCTACTACTGGCTATGATCCTGAGACTGAGGGCATGAACTCTGACCTCATCCCTGAATCTCCTCTACTATGTATGCCTTCTCGGCGGCCTCATTCAAGGTCTGGGGGTCTGCCATACACACTGGCCCTGATATCCCCTGATTTAAACCTCTGATAAACTTGTGAACCAGAAGTTTTTCATCATGAAGATACTCCTCATAACATGACAGTTCTATGAACCTACCCTCATACTGTGCTATAGTACAACCTCGCTGCTGTAAATCATGGAACTCATCAATACGATGCTACTTGTAATGGTATGACATATAACACATATTAAAGTACTCAATAAAAGTGTCCCATGAAAGCGTATCCAAAGATAAGCGACACTTGTACTCCTCAGTGTGCCACCAAGTTGCTATTGTGTCTCTCAACAGGTGAACCACCATGCATGCCTTCATGTTGCCCTCTTAAGGACACAACACAAAGTACCTGTCTAAACTGATAAGCCAAGCCTTCACCTCAGTTCCCTCTATTGTCCCTGCGAAGGTGGGTGGATTCTGCCTAAGTAAATATATGATGGGGTCCCCACGGTCTTTGTGTCCTCTGATAGGCTCATCCACACCATAACCATAAGGCCTGTGAAAAACCTGCTCTACTCTCACCGCCTCCTCTCACCTCGCATGATGTGGAGGGCTCATGCTATAGGCTTTGTAAGTTGAACCAACCTCCTCTGCTGTCGTGTCAGGTATCTCAACATAAGGCTCTACACGTGGTGCCACTCGTGGCTCGATGTAGGGCTCTACATGTGGCTCCAAACATGACTCAACACGTGGCTCCTCTCACGGATCAACGTGGGGCTCGACACACGGCTTGATATGCGGCTCAACTGTGGCCGGTGGTAACCTATCTAGCACTACATGTAATGCTTGTAAGATTTGTGGTCCGATATCAGGTGCTTGTGGTGCTTGTGGTGCCTGCAATGCCAGTGGCCCCTAACCCTCAGTTGATGAGTCGCTATCCACCTCTACAGATGTAATACGTCGTGAATGCGCTCTCCTCATTCTAGGTGACATCCTACAAGAACAAGATAGTCACAAATCAGAATAATTTATGGAATAAGTAACGTGCCGAAATAAGCCCAGTGTTTAAACTTAGACTCTGATACCAAATATCATGTCCACATTTCCCATGTGGTCAAGACACGCAACACACATTTCATGTCCACATTTGTCATGTGCTCATGACACGAAATATCAAAAAAAATTCACGCATCCCTAGAAACCCCCTCGAACGCGTTAGCGTGCTTGGTGGCAATACGCATAAGGCATAAACATGTCAGTCAAATTTAGGGTAATGTGATCACATGCGCATTCCCCTACATGATGAAAGCCAACTAAGGGGGTCAATGCGATGTGAGAAGTGTCGCCATTAGGGTTAGATCGATTGATCGAAACCCTAAGTTTTCCTAGGTGAGTGAAGGGATTCTGACACGAGTCAAAATCAAAAGCCTAGTACTAAAGCATAACAGAATTAAATAGCTACTTAATTATGATCATCTAGTTTAGGAAAAGTTAAATTTTGCTCTACATAAGGTTTAAATTGCTAAAGAATGTTAAGCCTGAATCCTGAAAAAATCCAACAGCATAGGAATTATTCTAATAATTAAATTTTAACCAAAGTTTCCCCTAATCTCACTAAATTGGATTAAACAACTTAATTAATTAATTATTACACACTAGATTAAATAAATTAAAACAACTAAATTGAATAAAATAAAATTAACCTCTTCAATTAAATTAATTTGAATCAACTTAGAATAGAGGAAATTACGTTATTTAAAATTCAAATGGTAACTTATAAGAAAAATATAAACCCCAAAACTAATAATTAAATTAAATCAATATATTTTCCCCTAGTTCAAATAATTAAACTCTAAGAGCTAAAGAAATCAATTAAAAGAATTTAATTTCCATCCTTAAGTAAATAAATAACAACTAGTGAAACTAACACTACTAAATAAAACAACCCACTCATAAATTAAACTTACCCCTCTACTTAATTTTTCAAAGACAACACATATTAAATAAGATAATTAAAAAGAACACGAGTTAAGTGAGAGGGAAAAATAATAAATCAAATTTTAAAATCCTACTTGCCCTAAAATTTTTCCCAATAAAATATTAGTTTCCTTATGGGGATATTGCTAACCCTAACCCTATTCTTTTGTTCTCCTATTTTGTTTCCTCATCTCTAATTTCTTGTTTCTCATTTTCCCACTTTTTCTTTTGTGTTGCAAGTGATAAGATAAGGAAGCCATGGATGAAGCTTCGGAGGTATACACACAGAGTATGTACCCATTCCAAATCCCTTTTATTATTATTATTTTTTTAAAATGTATATATATACATATATACACTAGTATTTTTACCAGAGATCAAATATTTTTATAAGATGCAATACTGAGTATTCTCTAGAAGTACACACACACACATATATATTCTTTTATATTAATAAAAGTTTCGGGACACACAGAAGTTGACGACTAGTCAAAAGGAGTGGCAAGTTTTAGGGAGCCCACAGGCCGCATACACAATGACTGTTAGATTGTTAAACGCATACCATATTGTAAGGAAGGAGAGGGATGGGTGGGGAGTTCCCACATGCCGCATACACAGTGACTGTTAGATTGTTAAACGCATACCATATTGTAAGGAAGGAGAGGGGTGGGTGGGGAGTGAACTCCCCACCCATCTCCCACTGTTTAGTGGGATCCTCAATGAAATTTAAAACATCTTAAAAAGAAACAAGGGGCAGCGGTGGCAGCACCGCCGTCCCCCCCATCACATTCAACCTTAATACAGTTACTCTCTATTATTTTTTTTACGGTTATGTTGTTTGCCCCTTGTTTACAGCGTATATACATAATATAAAATGCATTATATATATATATATATATATATATATATATATATATATATATAGTCTGACCATATTGCTTTCCAGTAAAAAAATGAAATATTAATAATGATAAAAAAACATAAAATAAAGGGTTTATATATACATATATATATATATATATATCTCCTTCAATACAGCTAGATTAAATAGTGAAAAAAATATACCTTTGTTTAATTTCAGCAACATATCTTTTGGATATAACTCACATTATATATATATACACACACACACACAAGTATATATATATAAATATAGTGAGAGAGAGAGAGTTCTTATATATATATATACACACACACATAAAAGTATATATATATAGAGAGAGAGAGAGTTCTTATATATATATAAGAACTCTCTCTCTCTATATATATATACTTTTGTGTATCTACCTATGAAGGAATGTGTTTGAGCAATATCCACCTAAATCAATTTGGTAAATAGCAGAATTGTTTTCTTTATAAATACATGGTATAAATACTTTTTTATGTTGCAATATATCAATAGACATATACTAATTTTTTTTTTGAAGAACAACAACAACACTATACTTTATAATTTTTTTTTTTGTAAATAAAAACTAGCAACTAACAATCTCCCTTTTTTTTTTCTAAATCATTTTAATAGAGGCAACCCAAGCATAGATCATTCTTTCCATTTAATATATATATTTTTTTCATTCATATATCAATAAAACCAGCCAGTAGAATTATATTTATTCAACTTCAAAATAAAATCTAACAATACAAAATGTAAACATTTTACTTTACATGGCAAGAGAGGAAAAATCTTCTCTCTTTTCTTGAGACAAACTACACAAAGGCAAAAACTTGGCCAAGGCTCTCAAGGAGCCAAAATGACAAAACTCAAGGTTCACCCTATTTCTTCCAAGCTCCAAAACTTCAATAAACTTGTAATAATAAATATGGGAAGGGGGAAAAGCCACAAAATACCTCTCTCCTCCTACCATAGACTCACTCATGAGTCACCCCCGAGCTTGGAGGTCATCCTCACACAAGGAACTTCCACTCCACATTACAACAAAACACATAACACAAATAAACATGAAGAACACCCATGGCTTGCACAAAATAAAACTCATAGAAATGAGTTTAAAGGGGTAGCGAAGTGGACATCACTCAACTCAAGAGTGCCACTCCAAATATCACAAAAAATAATTTTAACAAGGCCTCAAGCCAACACATATATACCAAATTTCACATATTTCTCCATGGCTTTCAAGCCATTAAAAAATGTTCAATCTCATAACTTGCCCTTGTGAGGACCGCCTTTTTTTTTTACTACTGTTGTCATGACTATTTACAGTGCTGTTATTATTACTTTCATATTTGTGGGATAGCAGTTCCCGAAATTTGTCAGACTATTTAACTTTATTATGTTTTCGGAAAAACTAATTGGGTGATGTTTGGATAAGTTACTTTTCAGAAAAATGAATTAGAGATGTTAGAGATGATGGAAAATTGTAATATGATTTTTAATTATGTTAAATTGTACTAAGGCATGAGAATGCATGTGTTATTTAAGTTGCTTCGGCTATGATGAATTTATGTGGTTACTGATCTTGTAATTGAGTGTGCAGGGACTACTAATCAAACCACAGATTTCGGAGATCATTCCACACCTTGTTAATTGTTATTCCCTGTTAAGCCGATCTGGTTCCACGAAGAACCAAGATCTCTTTGTGTTTGATGTCATGATGTAATGTGGTCTTTCGTATGGTCGAGTGGGTTAGGTTACCCTCATGTAATATTATTTTTATAAGTAAGTGTTGTAAAGAGATTGAATTTGAAATTTCTATTTTTATTTAAATTATGAGGCCCTTTTTCTTGTGCTTTACCTTGACCTGGGGTGTCTTGTATGGGTTAAAATTGACCCTGGGTTCTACCCCATGGGTCCAGGGGCCCATTTGGCATGGGTAACCCTTGAGTAACCTCCATCTAGTCAACTTAACCTTTCCCTGAAGTTAAGTGGCGAAAATTGGAGGTAGGAGGGGACATGATGGGTTGTACCAACACTCAACCCATCCCCTCTACTTTTCCCTAGATAAGAGATGCCATCCATTAGTAAAAGTTACCTCTTCTTTAGTAAGATTCCCCCATGTACTATGGGGACACCCATGTGAAGAAAGGAGAAAGAGGCATGGGTCACCTGTCTTGTTCCCATTTAACTCTTTTTTTTATTTCTCCTATGAGAAAGTGGAGTCACATGAAAGGAATAAGGAGTACCCTTGGGAATGGAGAGTGACATAAGCCACCTGGACAGAATAGTGATTTTTGGGAAGGGTGAGGAGGTGACAAGTGTCACTTCCCCATTTCTCAAAATTAGAAAGAAAGAGAATTTTGGGTTATTTATTTTCAAATTTTGGGATGAGAGGGAGTTAGTGGAATTTTGGGGAAAATCTTTCATCTTTGGCCTTACCCAAAATAGAGAAGTTAGTTTGGAAGATAGAGAAGGGAGAGGGAGTTGGTGGCTAAGCTTGGGAGTGAACTCTGTGGACTCTGCAACAACTTCATTCCAGGAGGGCTTTGCAAGGTTGGTCTGAATTTTACCTTTGTTTTGGTAGAACTGAAATGTGTATGAAATGTGTTTGGAATATGTGTTTAAATTTGTTTTCTGTGGGGTTCTTGTCGGGTGTTTGACAGAGCGTCTCCCACTTGGGAGAAATGCTCATCAAGTTTGGGGTAGGGGAGGAGAGATCCTCCTCGGGTGCATACCTGTTCCATCTTTTGGGATGTTGAAAGCCTTGAGGGCATGTATCTGTGACTGTATTTTTGACTTGAGAGTCATATACAGATTTCTTGCAAAATGTGATCACACTTGGTTGAGACCAAGAGATATTTATATGAGTTCATTTATCTGTCAGGGTGACACTCTGGAGTCGAGTGTATCCACTCTCCTGCCCCTTATGAAACTCACTGTAGTTGAGTTTCCGTATTGTGTAAAATAGCCACGGGTGTATGTGTGCTTTGGGATTGTTGTTGTTTCTGTTGTGAAGTGGAGTGTTTGAATACCCAGGTGTGAGTATGGTCTCCCTAGCTCGGGGGTGACCCTCTTGCGGGTCTACGGTAGGGAGGAGAGCTAGACAAGTGGTATTTTCTTCTTTGTTGTCTTTGATATGCAGGTTTTTCTCTTGGAGCTTTCTAGTTGGCTATTTATGAAGAAACAGATCATCTTCTTGTCATGAGAATTAGGCCTAGATTATTTCATAGAAATGAAGAGAGAACACCTCTCTTGTTATTGTTGTAAATTACTGATATTCTGGGAGTGAAGAAAATCACCTCCCTGGTCTTGTTATTATTGGACTTTTATTGGTTGTCATAAGTTTTCAGTTGTATACTGTTTGGGAGGAGAAAGTTCATATCTGGGAAGTTGGTATTCATGTTTGAGAAGTTGTAATATGACTGTGCTTAAATTTTTAAGTTGATGTTTGCAACCTTTGTTCAATAGCAATTTTTGTGTTTCAAGTATTACTGAAAGGAATAAGTTCGTTTTTGCAACTTAATCTGAGTTGTTTACATTGAAAGTTTGGAATTGCTTCACTAGTTGAAATGCTGATTTTCTATTCAATATTAAAATGGAAAAGACAGTTTTAAATATTTGTGTTATCCTCCCTATTTAATGGATTCTGTTAAATTAGAAGGATTAGAGGAAATCTAGCATGTAAATATAATCTGGTTGTAAATTTACAAGTCTTGTATGTTTATAAAAATGGAAATTTATACTTTAAATGAGGGAATAGCTAATTACTTTTTGGTGAAATTGGCAGATATATATATCTAATTGTTATGACAATTTCTTATAATAGGTTGATTTGGAGAAAATGCTTAGAGTAGTGAATTTTGAGAAAATTGTGGAAATTGGAATTATAAAAATCTATAAAGAGTATTTCTTTTTCTCTCAATAAATTTATAAATATATATATAGAGCTATATATATATTTCTCATTTTGAGTAATTATCATTTTAAGAAAATAAAAGAGTAATTGAAAGTAATTATAACTGTTATATATCAATATAAAAAAAAAAAGGGGGGATATATATATATATATATATATGAACTATATATATAGATATATATAAATATATTATTGTTGAAATATATATATATATATATATATATATATATTTATATATGAATATATATAAATATATATATATATATAATATATTATTATTATAAGAACCAACGAATGGTGAAAGACTGTCAACATGTTAGCCGCGGATAAAAGAAACACAGTCAAAATTTTATTTGGGCGGTGGGGAGTAAACCCCACCGCGAGCTGTTATTACATATGGAGGTGTGGAGTGGGGCGGAGCCCCACCCACACCCCACGTCGTGGGAATGTGGGTGGGGCTCCGCCCCACTCCACATCTCCCCCCCCCTCCAAACCCTTATGCCTCCCGCGAAACCTTTCCGCCGCTCTGCGGCCACCGCGAAGTCTTGCCCGCCGCTCTGCGGCCACCACAAATCCCCGTCCGCCGCTCTGCGGCCACCACAGATCCCCGTCCGCCGCTCTGCGGCCACTGCCGCCCATGGCCGCCATCTGCTGTGGGTTGAAAGCAATAAAAAAATGTAGGGCTTGGGCCCTAACATATGAATGGGTTATTTGGTAAATAAATTCAGTTTATTTTTATATAGCTCTATATAAAGGCATATATATATATATTATATATGTCTATGTATATAGCTATATATATAATATAAGAATGATTATATATATACATATATATATATATATATATATATATATATATATATATATATATATATATATATAGGTTTATAAGTTGTGGGAAACCAATTTGTTCATTATTGAGATATTAAAATAAATATATTATATGTAAGTATGTATATATATATATATATATATATATATATATATTTATTGGACCCTCGTTTAAAATCGTTAATAACTATGTTTCATGGATATAGAGAAAAAAAATATATATATATATATATAACAATTATAATCTCACAGGAGATGTTATTAAGTGTTGAACACAACAACCAAAGAAGCTATATTACCATGAACAGAGTTTTATAAAGTGGTGAACCACCTACATCTATTGACAACGTCATACGAGTTACAAACAGTGTATGAATCGTAATTAAGAGTAACAGTAACAACAGTAATTCTAAACAAGAGAAAATAAAATTAGATGTAAAGTGAGTTTAGGAATATTCAGTGATACTCTGGAAAGAGTTTCTCAGAAGTTTCATCTGTTAACGTACTTATAGACACCCAGAAAATGAAGAGGAAAATTACTCAACTCCTTGTGCAAAAGAACACTGGAAATAAACTTATGATGCCACCACTAACAATCCATGTGGCCATATTAATCTCAACTGTAGCAAACAATCTCATATGTAAACCTGTAAGAGGTTCCGAAGAAGGAAAAACCAACATTGGAAAACACAGAGGAGAAAATGCGCGACATATCTCCCACGGGATAAGAGAACTAAGTTGACGGACCCTTCTGTCAATTGTGCTTAGGTACAAGTTGACTAAGTATTTACGAAGAGGAGGAACCTAGATCGGGGAAGATTAGGAGACTGAGTCCAGCGAAATAGTAAACCAGCCTTTGTGGCCTAGATCATCCTGAAATTAGGTTTAATATCAACAATAACTGCAGTAATAACCCTGATTGACGTAAATCACGAAGAAAGGACAGGATGCACATAAAGAAAGTATAGAAAATGAAAGAGAGAGAGAGACCGAAATATAAACACACTAAATGAACTAAGAGATAGTTAAGGTAAGGGCGATAAAGTTATAATCCAACTTAAGAACTTGTGGAAAGGGAAGAGAGGGCAACCTAGCCGCCTTGTTGAAAATGCTAAGTCATAGGAGTAGTATGTTTCAGGAAACAAGAGAGGAGACAGACAACCGTGCCTGGCTGAAAAATGACTAAATAGGGAGATCACTAGCCGGTTTAGTTGGAACAAGGCGTCGAGGGGAGTGGTTCCTCTATCAGCGAACCACGTGCGTAAATGAGTGCAGCGTAATTCCCACTAACGCCGTAAGGCATTTTGCTACCGAACATTGCCGAGGGTTCGATTTAAGAACTTGGGTAATCTCACTCTTGCAATGACATTAGCAGCGTTGTATCGATCCTCTTGTTGATCTATATGTTTCCGTTTGCACGCCATTGTACTTGTATTCCGTCGATGAGTATAGTGTTTCGCCATGAGAGAACACCGTTGAGCAT
Organism: Cunninghamia lanceolata; assembly: GCA_027924645.1. Lineage (NCBI taxonomy): Eukaryota > Viridiplantae > Streptophyta > Pinopsida > Cupressales > Cupressaceae > Cunninghamia > Cunninghamia lanceolata. Next base: position 6,121,727 of record BSBN01000700.1, on the reverse strand, counting down.
GCGTACGCATGCGAAAGGGGTTTTTAGGACGGTGTGAGAAAAGTTTTTCATATCTCGTGTCATAACCACATGACAGATGTGGCTATGACACGTGCGAAGTGTGTTGTGACCACAAGGAAAATGTGGGCATGACATTTGGTATCAGAGCCAAGTTTGTAAACACTGGGCGTATTTGGGCACGTTATTATTCCGCAACTTTGGCTAATTAGTTTCTACCTTGTTTTGTAGGATGCCTCCCCGACGTGTTCGACGAGCGCGATCACGCCACACAGCGTCAGTCGAGGTGCACAGCGATTCCTCAGCTGAGGGACTGGCACCTGCAGATTCAGCAACACCACCTGCACCACCTGTGCCACAAGCACTACTAGTACCACAGGCGACACCAGTAGCGGATATAGGTCCACAGATCTTACAGGCACTACAGACTATGCTAGACAGGTTACCACCAGTGATTCCTGAGCCACGTATAGAGCCTCGTGTTGCTCCGCGAGAGGAGCCACGTGCCGAGTCACGTATTGAGCCACGTATGGAGCCCCGCGTTGATCCACTAGCGGTGAGACGTGTGGAGCCCTTCGTTGAGATTCCTGACACAACAGTAGAGGAGGTAGGGTCGGCCTCCCGAGCACGGAGCAGGAGTCCTCCGAGACTTTTGAGACAAGAACAGGTTCAGCAGGGAGTATATGAGGATGGTGTGGAAGAGCCACTTGGGAGACTTAGAGACAGAGGGGACCCTATCAGAGATCTACTGAGGCTCAACCCACCCACCTTCGCAGGAGCTACAGAGGGAGCTGTGGCCGAGGCTTGGCTAATTAGCTTAGACAGGTGTTTCGCATTGCGACCATATGAGAGCAACACGAAAGCACGAGTGGCAGTTCATCTTCTTAGGGATGCAGCAGCCACCTGGTGGCGTACAGAGGAGTGCAAGCGCCGACTCTCCGTGGATACACTCACATGGGACATCTTCATTGAGCGCTTCAATGCGCGGTATTTGTCCAAACATTATAGACAGCGCAGAGTCGATGAGTTTCATGATCTACAGCAGAGGGGACTCACCGTTACTCAGTATGAGAGCCGATTTATAGAACTTTCTCGTTATGCGGAATACCTCCATGACGAGAAAATCTTAATACACAAATTCATCAGGGGGCTAAATCACGGGATATCAGGACCAGTTCGTATGGCAAATCCCCAAACCATGAGCGAGGCTGTTGAAAAGGCCCTTATATCAGAGGAAATTCAGGGACGAGGACAGAATTCACGCCCACAGTACCAGGAACGAAATCCCCAACAACAGCAAAATTTCCGAAGGCCTCAAAACACAACACAGAGAGGAGGGTATAATGCTTCATCATTACCTCCTAGGCCTCCACAGCAACAGCAACATCAGCAAAAATCCAAATTTCAACAGAGGGGACAGGGAGGACAGAACCGTGGATGGCAGCAGCAGGGACCACGCAGGGATCAGAGACAGTAGGGTTCATCGGTAGGACCCGCAAGGTCCCAGCAGTCTTACAGAGGCTCACAGGGATCCACCGGACGGACCGGGCAACAACAATCGGGCAGAACACAGTCAGGGCAGTTACAGGTTAGAGGACCATGTTATGTATGTGGTGGGGCAGGGCATCTGGCTAGAGAGTGTCCGCAGGGATTTACTGCAGGGGGTCAGCCCCGATCAGGAGGGTCTGAGCAGACCGTAGGTGACGTGGGCAGATCTCACCACATGTTTGCAGCGGTTGATAACCGCCAGGCCGATTTTCAGGCTTCTGTCATCGAGGCAGCAGGTACGATTAGAGACTTTCCCATCTCGATCCTTTTTGATTCAGGAGCTACTGACTCTTTTTTGTCTACATCGTTAGTGGAGCGTTGCAGGCTGGTGGCTTCTAGGCAAGACATTAGGTGGGAAGTTGAGTTGGCCTCAGGGGCCAGGATGTCAGTAGATACCTTGGTTAAAGACTGTGAGATCACATTGGGATCCTTCACCACAATATGCGACCTTAGGATTATGCCATTAGGGTCTTACGGAGTAGTTCTGGGTATGGATTGGCTTGCGGCACATAGAGCCAAGCTTGATTGTCGCCAGAGAACGATTAGCTGTTTAGATGATCATGGTTCATCGGTTGAGATAGTGGGCATTCAAAAGCCCACGGCGGTTCGTATGATATCCGCACAACAGCTTAAGCGCTGTATACGGAGGGGATGTCAGATGTTTGCCATCACAGTCAGTGATAGAGCAGAGGATGAACCTGAGGCTACTTTAGATGATCACCCTATCCTTAGAGAGTTTGCCGATGTGTTTCCACCAGAATTACCTGGTATGCCTCCACGTAGAGAAGTGGACTTCCACATTGACTTAGTGCCAGGTGCAGAGCCGATATCCCGCGCACCCTATAGAATGACGACCCATGAACTCACAGAACTTAAGCTGCAGTTGGAAGAATTACTTGAGAAGGGACACATCCGACCTAGCGTTTCACCATGGGGCGCACCAGTGATCTTCGTGAAGAAGAAGGATGGGTCTCTTCGGCTATGCATGGACTACAGGCAGTTGAACAAGGTGACGGTGAAGAATCGTTATCCTCTACCTAGGATTGACGACCTTTTTGATCAGATGCAGGGAGCCAGAGTGTTCTCGAAAATCGATCTAAAATCTGGGTATCATCAATTGCGCATCACGGAGTCAGATATTCATAAAACTGCTTTTCGAACCAGATATGGCCATTATGAATTCACAGTGGTACCTTTCGGGTTGACGAACGCTCCTGCAGTATTCATGAGTCTCATGAACGGGGTGTTCCGTACATACCTAGACCGGTTCGTGATCATATTCCTAGATGACATTCTGATTTATTCACGGACTGAAGAGGAGCATGTAGAGCACTTGCGTCAAGTTTTGCAGAAATTACGAGAGCAACAACTTTTTGGCAACTTGACGAAGTGTGCCTTCTTCAGGACAGAGGTGCAGTATTTGGGACACATTTTATCAGGCGATGGCATCTCTGTAGATCCATCTAAAATTAGAGCAATCCAGGAGTGGCCGGCACCCACGAACGTGACAGAGGTCAGAAGCTTTATGGGGTTAGCTGGGTATTATCGTCGGTTTGTCGAAGGTTTCTCCAGGATAGCACATCCCATTACTTCCCTTCAGCGAAAAGGGAAGGGTTTCACTTGGACCGAGCAGTGTGAAAAGGCTTTTGGAGTCCTCAAAGAACGTCTTACGAGCGCTCCTATTTTAGCAGTTCCAGATCCGTCGGAAGAGTTTGTAGTTTGCACGGATGCATCATTAGAAGGTTTGGGAGCCGTGCTTATGCAGGATGGACGAGCGATCGCATACGAATCGCGGAAACTAAAGACACATGAGTTAAACTATCCTACGCACGACTTAGAGCTTGCAGCTGTTGTTCATGCCTTGGTTCGTTGGAGACACTTTCTTTTAGGGCGACGCTTTGAACTCCATTCAGACCATCATAGTTTGCAGTATATTTTCACACAGCCTAATTTGAACGCCCGCCAACGACGTTGGATGGAATTCCTATGCGAATATGACTTCGATGTCCATTATATAAAAGGGAAGGAGAACGTGGTCGCTGATGCTCTGAGTCGAAGACGCCACGAGATCCAGACCCTGACCTTGAAGATGGACTTGAAGGATCGCATCTTACAGCATCTGCCGGAGGACGAATGGTTTCTTGAAGTGCAGCAGGCAGTACTAAATCAGAAGGCCCTTGAGGGCAAATTTACAGGATATACCCTTGATTCTGATGGAATGCTTCGACATCGGCAACGCATATATGTACCCCATGCGGGTAATCTTCGTACAGTAATCCTATCAGAGGCTCATAGAGCACCCTACGCAGCACACCCAGGAGTGAAGAAGATGCATGCTGATTTACGACAGCTTTATCATTGGGCTGGGATGAGGCGTGACATTGCCGAATTTGTTGCTCGTTGCCTGGAATGTCAGAGGGTCAAGGCCGAACATCAGCATCCAGCGGGACTGTTGTACCCTCACGAGATACCTGAATGGAAATGGGATACCATTTCTATGGATTTTATCGTTGGTCTACCTATGTCATCACGTCGCCATGATGCTATTATGGTGACAGTTGACAAGCTGACCAAAGTGGCGCATTTTTCACCAATATGTACAACATACAATGCACCATCAGTGGCAAAGGTGTTTCTTGATCAGATTGTTAGACTTCATGGGATACCTCGCCGCATTATATCTGACAGAGACTCCGTATTCACTTCATCGTTCTGGAAAGCCTTACATCAGGCGTTGGGCACACAGCTCAACTTCAGTTCTGCATATCATCCAGAAACCGATGGACAAACAGAAAGAGTTAACCAGGTGTTAGAAGACATGCTTCGCATGTATGTGATGGACCACCAGTCTAGATGGGAGGAGTACCTGTATCTAGTTGAATTCGCCTACAATAATGGGCATCATAGCTCGTTGGGTATGCCTCCTTTCCAGGCATTATATGGCAGACCATGCAGAACACCTTTGAGTTGGGATCGTATAGAGGACAGAACAGTCATCGGCCCAGAGATAGTTCAGAATATGGAACTGCAAGTTAAACAGATAAGACAGAGGCTTCTGGAAGCACAGGACAGGCAGAAAAAGTATGCTGATGCTAAGAGGACAGACCGAAGCTTCACTGTGGGGGAAAGAGTATTTTTGAGAGTGCGGCCGCACAAAAGTCCAATCCGTTACGGAAAAGGCTCTAAACTCGCACCTCGATTTGTAGGACCTTTCGAAATCTTGGAGCGGATAGGACCAGTAGCCTATCGTCTAGCCTTGCCACCTAGCCTGTCACGTATCCACGATGTATTTCATGTATCAGTTTTACGTCAATATGTTTCTGACTTATCTCATGTGTTGGATTGGAGTGCTCTTCAGGTAGAGGCAGACGGACAACTGGCGTTGGAGCCAATTCGCATATTGGCTCGACGGACGCTGGCCCTTCGAGGTCGAGAGCTGGACCAGGTTAGAGTCCAATGGGACTTGTACGACGAAGTCACTGCAACATGGGAAGATGCAGAGAGATTGAAGACCCTGTATCCTCACCTTTTTGACGACTTCCAGGAGGAAGTACCGTCTTAGGGGGAGAGGATGTGAGGACCGCCTTTTTTTTTTACTACTGTTGTCATGACTATTTACAGTGCTGTTATTATTACTTTCATATTTGTGGGATAGCAGTTCCCGAAATTTGTCAGACTATTTAACTTTATTATGTTTTCGGAAAAACTAATTGGGTGATGTTTGGATAAGTTACTTTTCAGAAAAATGAATTAGAGATGTTAGAGATGATGGAAAATTGTAATATGATTTTTAATTATGTTAAATTGTACTAAGGCATGAGAATGCATGTGTTATTTAAGTTGCTTCGGCTATGATGAATTTATGTGGTTACTGATCTTGTAATTGAGTGTGCAGGGACTACTAATCAAACCACAGATTTCGGAGATCATTCCACACCTTGTTAATTGTTATTCCCTGTTAAGCCGATCTGGTTCCACGAAGAACCAAGATCTCTTTGTGTTTGATGTCATGATGTAATGTGGTCTTTCGTATGGTCGAGTGGGTTAGGTTACCCTCATGTAATATTATTTTTATAAGTAAGTGTTGTAAAGAGATTGAATTTGAAATTTCTATTTTTATTTAAATTATGAGGCCCTTTTTCTTGTGCTTTACCTTGACCTGGGGTGTCTTGTATGGGTTAAAATTGACCCTGGGTTCTACCCCATGGGTCCAGGGGCCCATTTGGCATGGGTAACCCTTGAGTAACCTCCATCTAGTCAACTTAACCTTTCCCTGAAGTTAAGTGGCGAAAATTGGAGGTAGGAGGGGACATGATGGGTTGTACCAACACTCAACCCATCCCCTCTACTTTTCCCTAGATAAGAGATGCCATCCATTAGTAAAAGTTACCTCTTCTTTAGTAAGATTCCCCCATGTACTATGGGGACACCCATGTGAAGAAAGGAGAAAGAGGCATGGGTCACCTGTCTTGTTCCCATTTAACTCTTTTTTTTATTTCTCCTATGAGAAAGTGGAGTCACATGAAAGGAATAAGGAGTACCCTTGGGAATGGAGAGTGACATAAGCCACCTGGACAGAATAGTGATTTTTGGGAAGGGTGAGGAGGTGACAAGTGTCACTTCCCCATTTCTCAAAATTAGAAAGAAAGAGAATTTTGGGTTATTTATTTTCAAATTTTGGGATGAGAGGGAGTTAGTGGAATTTTGGGGAAAATCTTTCATCTTTGGCCTTACCCAAAATAGAGAAGTTAGTTTGGAAGATAGAGAAGGGAGAGGGAGTTGGTGGCTAAGCTTGGGAGTGAACTCTGTGGACTCTGCAACAACTTCATTCCAGGAGGGCTTTGCAAGGTTGGTCTGAATTTTACCTTTGTTTTGGTAGAACTGAAATGTGTATGAAATGTGTTTGGAATATGTGTTTAAATTTGTTTTCTGTGGGGTTCTTGTCGGGTGTTTGACAGAGCGTCTCCCACTTGGGAGAAATGCTCATCAAGTTTGGGGTAGGGGAGGAGAGATCCTCCTCGGGTGCATACCTGTTCCATCTTTTGGGATGTTGAAAGCCTTGAGGGCATGTATCTGTGACTGTATTTTTGACTTGAGAGTCATATACAGATTTCTTGCAAAATGTGATCACACTTGGTTGAGACCAAGAGATATTTATATGAGTTCATTTATCTGTCAGGGTGACACTCTGGAGTCGAGTGTATCCACTCTCCTGCCCCTTATGAAACTCACTGTAGTTGAGTTTCCGTATTGTGTAAAATAGCCACGGGTGTATGTGTGCTTTGGGATTGTTGTTGTTTCTGTTGTGAAGTGGAGTGTTTGAATACCCAGGTGTGAGTATGGTCTCCCTAGCTCGGGGGTGACCCTCTTGCGGGTCTACGGTAGGGAGGAGAGCTAGACAAGTGGTATTTTCTTCTTTGTTGTCTTTGATATGCAGGTTTTTCTCTTGGAGCTTTCTAGTTGGCTATTTATGAAGAAACAGATCATCTTCTTGTCATGAGAATTAGGCCTAGATTATTTCATAGAAATGAAGAGAGAACACCTCTCTTGTTATTGTTGTAAATTACTGATATTCTGGGAGTGAAGAAAATCACCTCCCTGGTCTTGTTATTATTGGACTTTTATTGGTTGTCATAAGTTTTCAGTTGTATACTGTTTGGGAGGAGAAAGTTCATATCTGGGAAGTTGGTATTCATGTTTGAGAAGTTGTAATATGACTGTGCTTAAATTTTTAAGTTGATGTTTGCAACCTTTGTTCAATAGCAATTTTTGTGTTTCAAGTATTACTGAAAGGAATAAGTTCGTTTTTGCAACTTAATCTGAGTTGTTTACATTGAAAGTTTGGAATTGCTTCACTAGTTGAAATGCTGATTTTCTATTCAATATTAAAATGGAAAAGACAGTTTTAAATATTTGTGTTATCCTCCCTATTTAATGGATTCTGTTAAATTAGAAGGATTAGAGGAAATCTAGCATGTAAATATAATCTGGTTGTAAATTTACAAGTCTTGTATGTTTATAAAAATGGAAATTTATACTTTAAATGAGGGAATAGCTAATTACTTTTTGGTGAAATTGGCAGATATATATATCTAATTGTTATGACAATTTCTTATAATAGGTTGATTTGGAGAAAATGCTTAGAGTAGTGAATTTTGAGAAAATTGTGGAAATTGGAATTATAAAAATCTATAAAGAGTATTTCTTTTTCTCTCAATAAATTTATAAATATATATATAGAGCTATATATATATTTCTCATTTTGAGTAATTATCATTTTAAGAAAATAAAAGAGTAATTGAAAGTAATTATAACTGTTATATATCAATATAAAAAAAAAAAGGGGGGATATATATATATATATATATATGAACTATATATATAGATATATATAAATATATTATTGTTGAAATATATATATATATATATATATATATATATTTATATATGAATATATATAAATATATATATATATATAATATATTATTATTATAAGAACCAACGAATGGTGAAAGACTGTCAACATGTTAGCCGCGGATAAAAGAAACACAGTCAAAATTTTATTTGGGCGGTGGGGAGTAAACCCCACCGCGAGCTGTTATTACATATGGAGGTGTGGAGTGGGGCGGAGCCCCACCCACACCCCACGTCGTGGGAATGTGGGTGGGGCTCCGCCCCACTCCACATCTCCCCCCCCCTCCAAACCCTTATGCCTCCCGCGAAACCTTTCCGCCGCTCTGCGGCCACCGCGAAGTCTTGCCCGCCGCTCTGCGGCCACCACAAATCCCCGTCCGCCGCTCTGCGGCCACCACAGATCCCCGTCCGCCGCTCTGCGGCCACTGCCGCCCATGGCCGCCATCTGCTGTGGGTTGAAAGCAATAAAAAAATGTAGGGCTTGGGCCCTAACATATGAATGGGTTATTTGGTAAATAAATTCAGTTTATTTTTATATAGCTCTATATAAAGGCATATATATATATATATTATATATGTCTATGTATATAGCTATATATATAATATAAGAATGATTATATATATACATATATATATATATATATATATATATATATATATATATATATAGGTTTATAAGTTGTGGGAAACCAATTTGTTCATTATTGAGATATTAAAATAAATATATTATATGTAAGTATGTATATATATATATATATATATATATATATATATATATATATATATATATATTTATTGGACCCTCGTTTAAAATCGTTGATAACTATGTTTCATGGATATAGAGAAAAAAAAAAATATATATATATATATATAACAATTATAATCTCACAGGAGATGTTATTAAGTGTTGAACACAACAACCAAAGAAGCTATATTACCATGAACAGAGTTTTATAAAGTGGTGAACCACCTACATCTATTGACAACGTCATACGAGTTACAAACAGTGTATGAATCGTAATTAAGAGTAACAGTAACAACAGTAATTCTAAACAAGAGAAAATAAAATTAGATGTAAAGTGAGTTTAGGAATATTCAGTGATACTCTGGAAAGAGTTTCTCGGAAGTTTCATCTGTTAACGTACTTATAGACACCCAGAAAATGAAGAGGAAAATTACTCAACTCCTTGTGCAAAAGAACACTGGAAATAAACTTATGATGCCACCACTAACAATCCATGTGGCCATATTAATCTCAACTGTAGCAAACAATCTCATATGTAAACCTGTAAGAGGTTCCGAAGAAGGAAAAACCAACATTGGAAAACACAGAGGAGAAAATGCGCGACATATCTCACACGGGATAAGAGAACTAAGTTGACGGACCCTTCTGTCAATTGTGCTTAGGTACAAGTTGACTAAGTATTTACGAAGAGGAGGAACCTAGATCGGGGAAGATTAGGAGACTGAGTCCAGCGAAATAGTAAACCAGCCTTTGTGGCCTAGATCATCCTGAAATTAGGTTTAATATCAACAATAACTGCAGTAATAACCCTGATTGACGTAAATCACGAAGAAAGGACAGGATGCACATAAAGAAAGTATAGAAAATGAAAGAGAGAGAGAGACCAAAATATAAACACACTAAATGAACTAAGAGATAGTTAAGGTAAGGGCGATAAAGTTATAATCCAACTTAAGAACTTGTGGAAAGGGAAGAGAGGGCAACCTAGCCGCCTTGTTGAAAATGCTAAGTCATAGGAGTAGTATGTTTCAGGAAACAAGAGAGGAGACAGACAACCGTGCCTGGCTGAAAAATGACTAAATAGGGAGATCACTAGCCGGTTTAGTTGGAACAAGGCGTCGAGGGGAGTGGTTCCTCTATCAGCGAACCACGTGCGTAAATGAGTGCAGCGTAATTCCCACTAACGCCGTAAGGCATTTTGCTACCGAACATTGCCGAGGGTTCGATTTAAGAACTTGGGTAATCTCACTCTTGCAATGACGTTAGCAGCGTTGTATCGATCCTCTTGTTGATCTATATGTTTCCGTTTGCACGCCATTGTACTTGTATTCCGTCGATGAGTATAGTGTTTCGCCATGAGAGAACACCGTTGAGCATGCGTACGCATGCGAAAGGGGTTTTTAGGACGGTGTGAGAAAAGTTTTTCATATCTCATGTCATAACCACATGACAGATGTGGCTATGACACGTGCGAAGTGTGTTGTGACCACAAGGAAAATGTGGGCATGACAGCCCTCAAGGCTAAAATACTAAACTAGGAGGTGACCTTGAGGAGGTTCACTCCTCCCCCACCCCACACATGTTGAGCATTTTCTCCAAATAGAGAGGCTCTTACAACACCCATAAAAATCCTCACAACAACAAAATGTAAAATACACACACACAAACCATCACACAAGAAATGTAAATTACATAAGGAAAGACATTTAGCTTTAACTCCTACCTTAAATAGTCCACAAGGAGGATAGTTGAAAAAGAGCTCTTCCAACTCCACCTCTAAGTCCTCCTCTAAATGAGCCTCCAAAAATTCCTCCAACTCTCTCCCCAAATTCAAATAAAAATGACAATTGAAAACAAATCAACAACCCTCTCCCTCTCTTCAAGAGGGATTAAAATAGGCTCTCCTCATGAGCCTTGAGGAATGAGAAGGTGACACATGTCAGCTTCGCCTTCCTCTTCAAATCCACTTGCAAGCTTCATGGAATGTGGGGGTGACACATGTCACCCTCCCATTCCATCAAGTCTTTCCCCCTCCACTTGTGTTCTCTCACACATGGGAGAGAAAAGTGGATCCAAAGAAAGATGTGGGTACTACAAGTGTCCCACTCATATCCTCCTATGAAATCCCACAAAACCCCAAGGTACCCTCACTAATGTGGGAGAGCCTTGGAGTTGAGTCCTCCACAATTTAGGTGTCTTGAAGAATCCCCCAAGCCTTGGAAAGAGGTGTTGATGAGGTTGAGTGTTTGACCCAACCTTCCACTCCTTCCCAAACTTCTATTTTCGTCACTTTACTTTAGAGTGAAGTTTAAGCAATCAAATGGGAGTTTACCTAAGGTTAGACAAACTCAAATGGTCCCTAGACCCTAGGGGTATAACCTAGGGTCACTTTTAACCAATTTAGAGCACCATAGGGTGAGTAAAATCACATAAAAAGGGGTCACAAAAATTAAACTCAAAAAATAAAAATCAAATAAACATTACACCTTTACAACACCAAGATATAATCAAATATAAAAGGGGTAGACCTATTCCAAACAACACCACACAATAACATTACAAAATTTCATCATGCATAACATTGTTGATCTTGGTTCCTCCTTGAACTAGATCGGCTTAACACGGGAATTCACAAAATGTGTGGGGTAATCTTCGATTATCCATGGCTTGGTTAGAACACCTGCGCACTTAAATAAAAGATTAATCTGACCTGTATATCATAGCTAAAGCAAAGTAAACATATACTCACACAATCACATAATCATATAAAATAATCATAAAAATCACATCAAAATTTGATTCATAATTTTGCATTTCTATAATCCATCACAAGATAAAATCACATAATAAATCCATAATTTAATCTCACAACTAATATCACAATTAACATCATAATGTATATCACATGTCAAATCATCATCAATGCATCAAATCAAGATCTAGTCTCATCACAATCATGCTAACATAATAAATCAAAAGTAAAAGCATATAATCTAATAGTCCTACATATCGGGATCAATAGTCCCCAAAAGTCTAAAATGTGTCTCTAATAGTAATATAAAATGATCAAAATAAGGGATTGAAAAGGTAGGCCTCACATCCTCCCCCCTAAGACTAAACTTCCTCTTGGAAGTCATCAAAGAGGTGAGGATATTGTGTCCTTAACCTAGCTGCATCCTCCCATGTCTCCGTGACCTCATCATACTTGTCCCACTGGTCCCTAACCTGGTGCAACTCTCAACCTCGAAGGCCTAGCGTTTGATGAGCCAATATACGAATTGGCTCCAAATCTAAATGTCCATTTGCCTCTACCTATAGAGCACTCCAATCCAATACATGAGATAAATCAGATATGTAACATCATAAAATAGATACATGAAGAACATTGTGGATGCGCAATAGGCTAGGTGGCAAGGCTAGATAATAGGCTACAGTTCCTATCTGCTCCAAGATCTCAAAAGGCCCAACAAACCATGGTGCGAGCTTAGAGCTCTTTCCATAACGGATTAGGCTCTTGTGTGGTCGCACTCTCAAGAATACTCTATCTCTAAGCAAGAAGTTCTGATCTAATCTCTTAGCATTAATATACTTCCTATGTCGATCATGTACCTCCTGAAGTCTCTGTCTAATCAAGGTCACCTGCTACTCCATATCCTACACCAACTTTGGCCCAATAGCAACCCTGCCCTTTATACAACCCCAACTCAAGGGTGTCCTACAAGGTCTATCGTACAAGGCCTGAAAAGGAGGCATACCCAATGAGCTGTGATGCCCATTATTGTAGGAAAACTCAACTAGATACAAATACTCCTCTCATCTAGTCTGGTGATCCATAACATACATATGGAGCATATCCTCTAGAACCTAATTCACCCTCTCTGTCTGCCCATCTATCTCAGGATGATAAGCAGAACTGAAGTTGAGTTGTGTGCCCAATGCCTGCTGTAATTCCCTCCAAAAGGCTGATGTGAACACTGAGTCTCTATCAAAAATGATACAGCAAGGTACCCCATGTAATCTAACAATCTCATCTAAGAATACTCTCACCACTGATGGTGCATTGTACGTCATGCGTATAGGTTAGAAATGCACCATCTTGGTCAACTTGTCAACTATCGCCATGATGGCATCATGGTGGCGAGATGACATAAGAAGACCAACAATGAAATCCATGGAAATGGTGTCTCATTTTCACTCAGGTATCTTGTGAGGGCATAAAAGGCCCACTGGATGCTGATGCTCAGCTTTGACCCTCTAGCACTCAAGGCAACAAATAACATACTATGTAATATCTCATCTCATACCTGCTCAATGATACAACTATTGCAATTCGACATGCATCTTCTTCACCCTTGGGTGTGCTGCATAAGGTGCTCTATAAACCTCTGAAATAGCTACTGTACATAGGTCACCTGCATGGGGTACATAGATGTGTTGTCGATGTCTAAGTAACCCATATGTCTCTAGGTAATATCCTGAATACTTTCCCACAAGGGCCCTCTGTGACTAGATCCCCTGCTGCACCTCAAGAAACCACTCATCCTCAGGCAGATGTTGAATAATGTGCCCTCTCAAGTCCACACTCAAGGTCAAGGTCAGGATCTCATGGTGCCTCTGACTTAATGCATTAGCAACCATGTTATCCTTTCATTTAATTTAGTGGACATCAAAGTCATACTCGCAAAGAAACTCCATCCAACACTGCTGGTAGGCATTCAAATTTAGCTATGTGAATATATATTGAAGACTATGATGATCTGAATGAAGCTCAAAGCGACGACCCAAAAGAAAGCGTTGCCAACAAATAAGATCATGAACCACTACTGCGATCTCTAAATCATGAGTGGGGTAGTTCAGCTCATGGGTCTTGAGCTTTCACAACTCATACATGATCGCTCTACCACCCTGCATAAGCACGACTCACAAACTCTCAAGTGATGCATCTATACAAACCACAAAATACTCTTTTGGATCAGGAACCGCTAGGATGGGAGTGCTGATAAGATGCTCCTTGAGGACCCCGAAGGCCCTCTCGCATTGTTTTGTCCAAGTGAAACTCTTCCCATTCCACTAAACGGAAGTGATGAGGTGCGCTATCTTGGCAAATCCCTCTATGAATCTACGGTAGTAACTGGATAACCCCATGAAACTCTTGATGTCTGTCACACTGGTGGATGCTAGCCAATCTCTGATGGCCCTAATCCTCAATGGATCTATGAAGATGCCATTGCCAGATAGGATGTGTCCCAAATACTGCATGTCGGTTATGAAAAAGACACATTTCACCAAGTTGTTGCTCTCTCAAGCTTTGCAAAACCTGACGTAAGTGATCTTCATGCTCCTCCTTGGTTTGTGAGTAGATCAAAATATCATCAAGGAAAATGATCACAAACCAATCTAGTTAAGTACAAAACACCCCATTCATGAGACTCATGAACATTGCAGGGGTGTTCATCAAGCCAAAGGGTACCACAATGAACTCATAGTGGCAATATTGAGTCCGAAAAGCGGTCTTATGGATATCTGCTTTCGTGATGCGCAACTGGTGGTAACCAGACTTCAGGTCTATCTTAGAGAACACTTTAGCTCCCTGCATCTGATCAAAAAAGTCATCAATCTTAGGAAGAGGATAATGGTTCTTCACCGTCACCTTATTAAGCTGCCTATAATGCATGCATAAATGAAGAGAGCTATCATTCTTCTTCACGAAGATGACTGGTACACCCATGGTGAAACGCTAGGTCAGATGTGCCCTTTCTCAAGCAACTCCTCTAACTGTAACTTGAGCTATGTGAGCTCATGCGTGGTCATCCTGTAGGGTACACGAGACACTTGCTCGGCACCCAACACTAGATCAATTTGGAAGTCCACCTCTCTACGTGGAGGCATACCTGGTAACTCTAGTGGAAAGACATCGACAAACTCCCTTAAGATAGGATGGTCATCTAATGACGCCTCTGGCTCATCCTCTGATTTGTCGCTAACCATGATAGCAAACAACTGATATCCCTTCTGCATGCAGCGCTTAAGCTGCTGAGCATATATCATACGAACTGCCATGGGCTTCTGAATGCCCACTACCTCGACTGAAGTGCCATGATCATCTAAATAACTAATCACCTTTTGTCAACAATCTAGCTTGGCTCTATGAGCTGCAAGCCAATCTATGCCTAAAACTACACCATAGGATCCTAAAGGCATAACCCTAAGGTCGTATAATGTAGTGAAGGCCTCTAAAGAAATCTCATAGTCATGAACTAAAGCATCTACTGACATCTTGGCCCCAGTGGCCAACTCAACCTCCCACCTATCGCCCTACCTAGAGGCAACCAGCCTGTAACACTCCACTAACGATGGAAATATAAATGAATCAGTAGTGCTAGAGTCAAATAAAATAACAACGGGGACATCCCCAATCATACCTGCTATCTCAATCACTAAGGCCTAGAAGTTAGCCTAACAATTATCAACTACTACAAACATATGGTGGGATCTACCCACATCACCAACTGTCTACTTTGAACCTCCTGCACGGGGCTATCCCCCTATCGTAAAGCCCTGTGGTCACTCTCTACCTAAATGTCCTACACCACCACAAACATAGCATGGGCTCTGAGCTTGTACCTATCCAGTCTGTGTCCTACTACTCTGCTACTGTCTAGTTTAACCCATGGACCCCTGAGAACCCCTGTAAGACTGCTGTGATCTCACAGGTCTCGCGGGTGGTCCCTGTTGTCTCTGATCCCTACGCAGGCCCTGCTACTGCCAACCATGATTTTTCCCTCCCTGTGCCCTGTGCTGGAGCCTGGACCTTTGCTGATACTGTGGAGGCCTAGGAGGTAAAGGTGCAGAATTAAACCCTCCTCTTTGTGGTGGTGGTCTATAGAAATTCTGTTGCTGTTGCTGGCTACGATCCTGAAACTGAGGGCGTGAACTTTGACCTCGTCCCTATATCTCCTCTACTATGTATGCCTTCTCGGTAGCCTCGCTTAAGGTCTGGGGGTCTACCATACACACTGGCCCTGATATCCCCTGATTTAAACCTCTAATAAACTTGTGAATCAGAAGTTTTTCATCATGAAGATACTTCGCATAACATGACAGTTCTATGAACCTCCCCTCATACTATGCTATAGTAGAACACCATTGCTGTAAAATCATGGAACTCATCAATACGATGCTTCCTATAATGGTCTGACAAATAACACGCATTAAAGTGCTTAATAAAAGTGTCCCATGAAAGTGTATCCAAAGATAAGCGGGGCTTGCACTCCTTAGTGTGCCACCAAGTCACTATTGCATCTCTCAATAGGTGATCCACCATGCGTGCCTTCTTGTTTCCCTTGTAAGGATGCAATGCAAAGCACCTATCTAAATGGATAAGCCAAGCCTCTGCCTCGGCGCCCTCTGTGGTCTCTGCGAAGGTGGGTGGATTTAGCCTAAGCAAATCTTTGATGGGGTCCCCACAGTCTCTTTGTCCTCTAATAGGCTTATCCACACCATAAACATAAGGCCCATGAAAAAATTGGTCTACTCTCACCACCTCCTCTTGCCTCGCATGATGTGGAGGGCTCCTGCTATGGGCTCTGTAAGCTGAACCAACCTCCTTCGTTGTCATGTCAGGTATCTCAACATAAGGCTCTACACGTGGTGCCACTCGCAGCTTCACACGGGGCTCTACATGTGGCTCCACATGTGACTTAGCACGTGGCTCCTCACGTGGCTCCTCGCATGGATCAATGCAGGGCTCGACACACACCGTGATACATGGCTCAACTGCGGCCAATGGTAACCTATCTAGCACTGCCTATAATGCCTATAAGATCTGTGGTCTGATATCAGGTGTGGGTGGTGCCTGCTGTGCTGGTGGTCCTTGACCCTTAGATGATGAGTCACTATGCACATCTACAGATGCAGTGTGGCATGAGCATGTTTGCCTCATTCTAGGTGGCATCCTACAAGAACAAGGTAGTCACGAATCAGAAGAATTTGTGGAATAAGTAATGTGCCCAAACAAGCCCAGTGTTTAAACTTAGGCTTTGATACCAAATGTCATGCCCACATTTCCCATGTGGTGAAGACATGCAAAACATGTGTCATGTCCACATTTGTCATGTGGTCATAACACGAAATATCAAAAAATTTCCATGCATCCCTAAAAACCCCCTTGAACGCGTTAGCGTGCTTGGTGACAATACGCATAAGGCGTAAACATGTCCATCAAATTTGGGGTAATACGATCACATGCACATTCCCCTATGTGATGAAAGCTGACTAAGGGGGTCAATGTGACTTGAGAAGCTTCACCATTAGGGTTAGGATCGATTGATTGAAACCCTAAGTTTTGCTAGGTGAATGAAGAGATTCTGACACGAGTTGAAATCAAAAGCCTACTACTAAAGCATAATAGAATTAAATAACTACTTAATTATGATCATCAATTTTGCGGAAATGTTAAATTTTGCTCTACACAAGGTTTAAATTTCTAAGGAATGTTAACCCTGAATCCTGAAAAAATCTGGCAGCATAGGAATTATTATAATAATTAAATTTTAACCAAAGGGTCCCCTAAGCTCACTATGTTTAATTAATTAAGTATTACACACTAGATTAAATAAATTAAAGCAACTAAATTGAATAAAATAAAATTAACCTCTTCGATTAAATTAATTTGAATCGACTTAGAATAGAGGAAATTACATTATTTAAAATTCAAATGGTAACTTATAAGAAAAATATAAACCCCAAAATATATTTTCCCCTAGTTCAATTAATTAAACTCTAAGAGCTAAAGAAATCAGTTAAAAGAATTTAATTTCCATCCCTAGGTAAATAAATAACAACTAGTGAAAATAACACTACTAAATAAAACAACCCACTCATAAATTAAACTTACCCCTCTACTTAATTTTTCAAAAATAAGACATTAAATAAAAAGAACATGAGTTAAGTGAGAGGGAACAAGAATAAATCAAATTTTAAAATCCTACTTGCCCTAAAAGTTTCCCCAATAAAATATTAGTTTCCTTATGGGGACATTGCTAACCCTAACCCTATTCTTCTGTTCTCCTATTTTGTTTTCTCATCTCTAATTTCTTGTTTCTCATTTTCCCACTTCTTCTTTTGTGTTGCAAGTGAGAAGATAAGGAATCCATGGATGAAGCTTCGGAGGTATACACACAGAGTATATACCCATTCCAAATACCTTTTATTATTATTTTTTTAAAAGTGTATATATATACATATATACACTTGTATTTTTACCAGAGATCAAATATTTTTATAAGCTGCAATTCTAATTATTCGCCAGAGATATGCACATACACACACACATATATATTTGTATTAATAAGAAGCCAATGACCAGTCAAAAGGAGCGGCAGGTTTTAGGGAGCTCGCAGGCCTCATACACCATGGCTGTTAGATTGTTAAATGCAGACCATATTGTAAGGAAAGAGAGGGGTGGGTGGGGAGTGAACTCCCCACCCATCTCCCACCGCGTAGTGGGATCCTCAATTAAATTTAAAATATCTTAAAAAGAAATAGGGGGTGGCGGTGGCAACATTGACGTCCCCTCCATCACATTCAACCTTAACACAGTTACTCTCTGTTCTTTTTTTTATGGTTATGTTGTTTTCCTCTTGTTTATAGCGTATATCCACAATATAAAATGCATTATATATATATATATATATATATATATATATATATATATATATATATATATATATATATATGAAGACATATACCGTCTAACCATATTGCTTTCCAATAAAAAAATGAAATATTAATAATGATAAAAAAAATATAAAATAAAGTGTTTATATATATATAAATTTCTCTCCTTCAATACAGTTAGATTAAATAATGAAAAAAATATACCTCTATTTAATTCCAGCAACATATCTTTTGGATATATCTACCTATGAAGGAATATGTTTGAGCAATATCCACCTAAATCAATTTGGTAAATAGCAGAATTGTTTTCTTTATAAATACATGGTATAAATACCTTTTTATGTTGCAATATATCAATAGACATATACTAATTTTTTTTTTTTTTGAAGAACAACAACACTATACTTTATAATTTTTTTTTTTGTAAATAAAAAACCAGCAACTAACAATCTCCCTTTTTTTTTTCTAAATCATTTTAATAGAGGCAACCCAAGCATAGATCATTCTTTCCATTTAATATATATATTTTTTTCATTCATATATCAATAAAACCAGCCAGTAGAATTATATTTATTCAACTTCAAAATAAAATCTAACAATACAAAATGTAAACATTTTACTTTACATGACAAGAGAGGAAAAATCTTCTCTCTTTTCTTGAGACAAACTACACAAAGGCGAAAACTTGGCCAAGGCTCTCAAGGAGCCAAGATGACAAAACTCAAGGTTCAACCTTTTTCTTCCAAGCTCTAAAACTTCAATAAACCTGCAATAACAAATATGGGAAGGAGGAAAAAGCCATGAAATATCGCTTTCCTCCCTACCATAGACTCACTCATGAGTTACCCCCGAGCTTGGAGGTCATCCTCATACAAGGAACTTCCACTCCACATTACAACAAAACACATAACACAAATAAACATTAAGAACACCCATGGCTTGCACTAAACAAAACTCATAGAAATGAGTTTAAAGGGGTAGGGGAGTGGACATCACTCAACTCAAGAGTGCCACTCCAAATATCACAAAAAACAATTTTAACAAGGCCTCAAGCCAACACATATATAGCAAATTTCACATATTTCTCCATGACTCTCAAGCCATTCAAAAATGCTTAATTTCATAACTTTCCCTTAAGGCTAAAATACTAAACTAGGAGATGACCTCAAGGAGGTTCACTCCTCCCCCACCCCACACATGTTGAGCATTTTCTCCAAGTGGAGAGGCTCTTACAATACCCATAAAAATCCCCAGAACAACAAAATGCAAAATACACACACACAAACCATCACACAAGAAATGTAAATTACATAAGGAAAGACATTTAGCCTTGAATCCTACCTTAAATAGTCCACAAGGAAGATAGTTGAGGAAGAGCTCTTTCAACTCCACCTTCAAGTCCTCCTCCAAATGAGCCTCCAAAAATTCCTCTAACTCTCTCCCCAAATTCAAATAAAAATGACAATTGAAAACAAATCAACAACACTCTCCCTCTCTTCAAGAGGTATTAAAATAGGCTCTCCTCATGAGCCTTGAGGAGTGAAAAGGTGACCTTCCTCCTCAAATCCACTTGCAATCTTCATGGAATGTCAGGGTGACACATGTCACCCTCTCATTCCACCAATTCTTGCCCCCTCCACTTGTGCTCTCTCACACATGTGGGAGAGAAAAGTGGAGCCAAAGAAGGGTGCGGTTAATACAAGTGCCCCAATCATATCCTCCTATGAAAGCCCACAAAACCCCAAGGTACCCTCACCAATGTGGGAGAGCCTTGGAGTTGAGTCCTCCACAATTTAGGGGTCTTGAAGACTCTCCCAAGCCTTGGAAAGAGGTGTGGATGAGGTTGAGTGTTTGATCCAACCTTCCACTCCTTCCCAAACTTCCATTTTCGTCACTTTATTTCAGGGTGAAGTTTAAGTGACCAAATGGGAGTTTACCTAAAGTTAGACAAGCTCAAATGGTCCATAGACCATAGGGGTATAACCCAGGGTCACTTTTAACCCATTTAGAGCACCATAGGGTGAGTAAAATCACATAAAGAGGGGTCACAAAAAAAAACTCAAAAAATAAAAATTAAATAAACATCACACCTTTACAACACCAAGATACAATCAAATATAAAAGGGGTAGACCTATCCCAAACAACACCACACAATAACATTACGAAATTTCATCATGCATAACATAGTTGATCTTGGTTCCTCTTGAATAACATATCAAGCATGGATCAACTTAAACTCTTGAATAACATTCATGAAGAGCAAACAACTGATGTAGGGGCATCTGTGGTTCAAGAGAAATCTTGCATCAACTAAAAATATTTGCATTTCAGTTTGTTTCTTTTCATTTTCCAGTTCAGATTAGTCAGTTCAGTCAAAAGTAGTTTCTATATTTTGGTCCACATTCTGCTGCAGTTGAATTTCAGACCTTGCAGAGCTGAACTTAGCATCTAGATTCATTCATCTACATCATATCTAGAATCCAGAGCAATTGGATCAAGTACCGGAAAGTTATTGCTCTCAGAAGATCAACTATATTCTGAGAACAAAGCATTCTAACAGTCTTAGACAATCAGCTAAAGGAGAAGACTTGTGGAGAATTTCACGACTTGCAGAGGTTAATGACACATCATTCAATGTTGTTTGGGTTGTTTTCGACCTTCCTTGAGATCCATACATCAGTCCATTCATTTGCAGAAGTGTTCTATGCATTTTGGTCTGACGTATCTATATACACATGTTACACCTCTTTCTTGGAGTTTGTGACCTTCTTTGGCCGATGTAGAGGAATCTTGTGATCTAGAGATGATATATATTGATGAAATAGATGCCTAGGAAAAGTAGTTAGCAATTGATTCATAATTCATGTTTTAGATTCTTTGTGAAGGAGCTTAAAGGCTACATCTTGTGCATAATCTAATATTCTGTAATCAAGCCTGTGAGCCCTAATTGTAAGCCCACATGATGACGACTAGATTGTATTTGAATTCGATGATATATTGAATGACTGAATCTATGTTTGTTTCATATCTTTTAGTTGTTTCTATTGTGTTTACTCTAGCTACATGGTCTGGACTATTCATCCTGTGAACCCTCCTATCGTGACTGCACCAAGTGGTATCAGAGCAAAAGTTTGAATCTTTGGGAGCAAATTGAGTTGGTGAAGGAATTTTGTAAGATCCTACTATTGATAGATCACTGAAACTGAGGAAAGTTATTTATGTTGCAACTGATCACTGATTGTGAGACAACTGTCACCTTGTAGCCCAATTGACAAACTTGAGCCAATTTGAACTTGATCCGAGGAAGAATACCATTAAGGAGAGTCTCTGCTATTGGAATGATGGATAGAAGAATGGATGAGATGATGGAAATGATAAAAAAAATGAGAATTCAATTGGATGCTATCGAGGAAGATAGGCGAAGAGGATTGACACCTAGAGCTAATGTTGAAAATGATGATGAAGAGGAATTTCAATCTGTTGAGCAAACTGGCGAAACCCTAGGAAGAATTCCATTGAGGCAAGTTATTTGTGTTGCAACTAATCGCTGATTGTGAGATAGTTGTCACCTTGTAGCCCAATCACCAAACTTGAGGTAGTTTGCACTTGATCCGAGGAAGAATGTCATTGAGGAGAGTCCCTGCTATTGGAATGATGGCTGGAAGAATGGATGAGATGATGGAAATGATGAAAAAATGAGAATTTGATTGGATGCTGTTGAGGAAGATAGGCAAATAGGATTGACACCTAGACCTAATGTTGAAAATGATCATGAAGAGGAATTTCAATCTGTTGAGCAAATTGGCAAAACCCTAGGAGCTGACGAAGAAGATGAAAATGACATGGAAGAATACTTTGAGTATGAAGAACTTGAAGACTCGGAGAAGGTGAAATTTGTGAAGACAAAGTTGAAAGGACATGCTTCTATATGGTGGAAAGAAATTCAGTTGGATAGAAATAGAAGAGGAAAAGAAAAGATTACAAAGTGGGACAGGATGGTGACAAAATTGAAGAATCAGTTTATCCCTACTGACTATGAGTTAGAGTTGTTGAAGAGATTGCAAAACCTAAGACAAAAGGAGAAATTTGTGAAGGAGTATATTGAATAATTTCATAAGATGATCATAAGGACAAGACATAGTGAAGCAAGCAAAGAGAAAGTGGCTAGATACATTAATGGACTGAGATTGAACATTCAATAAGAACTAAGTTTGGTGAGGATGACATCTATGGAGGAAGCATACCAATTTTCACTAAAAGTTAAAGAGAAGTTTAATAAATGACATGATCAGAGACAGAGAGGTAGAGGAGGTAAAATTTAGAGAGGTAGAACATTTTCTAGAGGAGATAGACCATATGCTAAGCAGAACAAAATAGAGAACACATTCAAGAAGGAGGACAAAGATAACAATGCATACCGACGAGATGACATAACTTACTACTGGAGAGGAAACCCTAATGCATACCAGAATGAAGGATACATAAGAGATGGAAGAGGAACTGATAGAAGAACATTCAGAGGCACTTGTTTCAAGTGTGGAGGTGAAGGACATAGAGCATTTGAATGTAATCAAGGGAATAAAAACATGAAGACAAAGAATAATGGAAGAGAAACCTTTATTTAAGAACCTCTTGGATCACCTAGTTCAGTTGGTAAACCTAAAAAAAGAGAATCACTTGTGATGAGGAGAGCACTATTTCAAATAGAGACAAATGAGGAACCACCGCAGAGGAAAAGTTTGTTCAGGACCAGATGCAAATCAGGAGGTAAATGTTGTAAAGTTGTAATTGATAGTGGTAGTTTTGATAACCTAGTTTCAGAGGAGATGGTCACTAAGCTGAAGTTGGAAAGATTCAAACACCCTAATCCCTATCAGATAGCATAGATTTAGGATGATCATAAGGTACTGATGAGTGACCAATGTTTGGTGAAATTTTATATTAGATATTATCATGATGAAGTCTTGTGTGATATTATGCTTATGGATGTTTGTCATATCTTTTTGGGTAGACCTTGGCAGTATGATAGAAAATGTATACATGATGGGAGAAAGAATACATACACTATAATAGAAAATGGAAAGAGAATTACTTTGATTCCTTTGGAAGATGATCCTAAGAGTGAAGTATGTGGAAATGCTAGAATCTATTTGGTAGATGGAAGAAAAATTCTAGATGGTTTGAGACACGAGAATATGTGTTATGCTTTGATTCCTAAGAAGCCTGAAACAGTGAAGAAGGAGACTGAAGAATCATAACCAGAGGAGATAAAAGAGTTGCTGACAGAGTATGAAGAGATCATATCAGGTAATGTATCGAAGGGATTGCCACCTATAAGAAGTAACAGTCATCACATGGATCTTATACTGCAAGCTAGTTTGCCTAACAAAGTAGCACATAAAATGACATTGGTAGAGAATGAAGAATTGAATATGTAGATACAAGAGTTGTTGAGGAAAGGTTTGATCAAAGAAAGTTTGAGTCCTTGTGCAGTACCTGTAGTGCTAGCACCAAGGAAGGATGGAGAATGGAGAATGTGTACTAACTCTAGAGCAATCAACAAGATCATAGTTAAGTATACATTTCCTTTACCTAGGATGGATGATATCATGGACTATTTGAGTGGAGAAAAATATTTCACAAAAATAGACTTGAAGAGTGGATACCATTAGATCAGAATCAGAGAAGGAGATGAATGGAAGATTTCTTTTAAGACAAATGAAGGATTGTATGAGTGGTTAGTGATGCCTTTTGGATTAACAAATGCACCAAGTACTTTCATGAGATTGATGAATGAAGTCTTGAAGAAATTCTTAGGTAAGTTTATTATTGTATATTTGGATGACATTATGATTTTCAGCAAGACAAAAGAAGAACACTTGTGGCACCTTAGACAAGTATTGCAGAGACTAAGAGAGGAGAAATTGTTGATAAACATTAAGAAGTGTAGTTTCATGAAGGAAGAATTGGTTTACATGGGATTTGTGATTTCTATAGAAGGATTGAAGATGAACCCTGAGAAAGTAAGAGCAATTGTGGAATGGCCTACACTGGAGAACATTGGAGAACTCAGATCATTTTATGGATTGGCTAGTTTCTACCAAAAGTTCATCAGAAATTTTAGTTCAATTTATAACCCTATGACAGAGACAAAGAGAGGTAACATAAAGGATTTCAAGTGGACATCAGGAGTAGATAAAAGTTTTGAATTGTTGAAGCAGAAAGTGACAGAGCAACCTATTTTAGAATTACTAGATTTCAATAAGGTATTTCAAGTAGATTGTGATGCAAGTGGGAATGCAATAGGAGCAATGTTAAGTCAAGAAGGTAGACCTGTAGCATATTTCAGTGAGAAGTTGAATGATGCAAGGAGAAGATATTCAGTTTATGATCAGGAGTTCTATGCCATAATTCAAGTCTTGAAGAAGTGGAGACATTACTTGTTGCCTAAGGAGTTTGTGTTGTATACAGATCATCAAACTTTGAAATATTTGAATAGTCAAGGAAAGTTGAATCAGAAACATATGAGATGGGTAGAGTTCATGTAGAGTTATACTTTTGTGTTGAAGCATAGGAGTGGTAAATCAAACAAAGTTGCATATGCCTTGAGTAGGAGAAGAAACTTGTTGACAAAGATGAGAGTTGAAGTGTTGGGATTTGATGAGTTGAAGAACATGTATGAAACAAATATTGATTTTATAGAACCTTGGAAAGCATGTAAGGAACATATTGTGATAGATAGGAGCAAGTGGTTGGACTATTTCATTCAAAAAGATATGTTGTTCAAAGGAAATCAGTTGTGTATACTTAGAAGTTCAATGAGAGACAATTTGATCAAGGAGAAGCATAGTGGTGGATTGGCAGGACATTTTGGCATTAACAAGACAGTGGCTTTGGTAAGTGAAAATTAATTTTCACCTTAGATTCATAAGGATGTTAAGAAATTTGTGCAAAATTGTCGAGTTTGTCAAGTTGTAAAAGGGAGTAGTTAGAATACTGGATTGTATAAACCTTTGACCACACCAGAGAGACCTTGGGAAGACATAAGTATGAATTTTGTAATGGGATTACCGAAGACACAGAGAAGACATAATTCAATATTCGTGGTAGTAGACAGATTTCCAAAGATGGCACACTTCATACCTTCTAAGAAGACCACTAATGTAGTGTATGTAGTTGACCTATTTTTCAAAGAGATTGTGAGATTGCATGGATTACTTAAGAGTATAATTTCAGATAGAGACACCTGATTTCTTGGATATTTTTGGAAGAGACTTTGGAAGGAGATGAAGATAGATTTGAAGTTTAGTTCAACATTTCATCCACAAACTGATGGATAGATAGAGGTAGTGAATAGGAGTTTGGTAAACTTGTTGAGATGTTTGGTTGGAGAAAAGACAAGAAGTTGGGATTTGGTTCTTTCAAAAGTAGATTTTGCATACAATAATTTAGTGAATAGGAGTATCCGAAGAACACCTTTTGAGATTGTTACTGGAGTAAACCCTAGAGGAGTTGTAGAATTGAGAGATATCAGTATGGTAAAAAAGAGAAGCACAGAAGAAGAAGAATTTACAGAACATATGGAGATAGTGCATAATCAGGTGAAGAAGCATTTGGAGGATATGAACAGCAAGTATAAGGAGCAAGTAGATGAGAAGAAGAGACTTAAGGAATTTGTAGTTGGAGAGGAAGTGATGGTGTACTTGAGAAAAGAAAGATTTCCATTTGGGACATATAACAAGTTAAAGACGAAGAACTTTGGACCTTGTAGGATACTCAGAAAATTTGATTCGAGAAATGCATATGAAGTGGAGCTACTAGAGACATTGGGTATTTCACCTATTTTCAACATTGTAGACCTAAATCAATATCATGAAGCAGAGTTCAGTGACAGCATGGAAGAAGACTTGAAGAGGCAATTACCACAACAAGCACTAGAGTAGATTGAAGACATTTTAGATAGCAGAGTTGGATGCAGTACCAGAGCAAGACAATAGAAGGAATACCTTGTGAAGTGGAAAGGCAGATCAGAAGAAGACTCATCTTGGATTTCTTAGGCTGAAGTGGACCGTCTTCATTTTCCTCTAGCCCCAGTAAAGTGAGGGACTCAATTTTTCAATAACCTCAGATCTCTGATGCAATAACATCCATGGTTCAAGAGCAATCTTGCATCAACAAAAAATATTTGCATTTCAATTTGTTTCTTTTCATTTTCTAGTTCAGTTCAGTTAGTTTAGTCAGAAGCAGTTTCTATATTTTGGTATGCATTCTGCTGTAGTTGTATTTTAGACCTTGTGGAGCTGGACTTAGCATCTAGATTCATTCATCTACATCATATCTAGAATCCAGAGCAATTGGATCAAGTACTAGAAAGTTATCCCTCTCAAAAGATCGATTGCTTTCTCAGAACAGAACATTCTAACAGTCTTAGAAAATCAGCTAAAGGAGAAGACTTGCAGAGCATTTCACA
This sequence comes from Cunninghamia lanceolata, assembly GCA_027924645.1. NCBI lineage: Eukaryota > Viridiplantae > Streptophyta > Pinopsida > Cupressales > Cupressaceae > Cunninghamia > Cunninghamia lanceolata. The sequence continues at coordinate 6,094,874 of BSBN01000700.1, read as the reverse complement.
ACTTACAGAGCTTAATGACACATAATTCAATGTTATTTGGGTTGTGGCTAACCTTCCCTGAGATCAACATATCAGTCCTTTCATTTGCAGAAGTGTTCTATGCATTTTGGTTTGACTTATTCGTGTACACATGTTACACCTCTTTCTTGGAGTTTGTGACCTTCCTTGGTTGACACGGAGGAATCTTGTGATCTAGAGATGGTATATATATATATATGTATATATATATATACATAATGATGCAATGGATGCCTAGGAAAAGTAGTTAGCAATTGATTCATAATTCATAGTTCAGATTCTTTGCGAAGGAGATGAAAGGCTACATCTTGTCCATATTTTGATATTCTGTAATTAGACCTATGAGCCCTAATTGTAAGCCCACATGATGCCAACCAGATTATATTTAAATTTGATGATATATTAAATGATTGAATCTGCATTTGTTTCATATCTTTAAGTTGTTTCCGTTGTGTTTACTCTAGCTACACGGTTTGGACTGTTCATTCTGTGAACCCTCCTACCGTGACTGCACCAACATCCGACACCCAATGCATACACATATCAAATTCATTATCACATTATTACACCAAGTAAGCATGCACGAAGAGATCATCGAACATCATTTGTCACACACATATCAAATACATTATCACATTATTACACCAAAAAAGCACACATGAAGAGATAATCCAACATCATCAAGCATGTAAATAAAACACAGTGTAAGGCACAAGATACATCTAAACACTAGATTGAGAAGGTACACCAATCAACATATTCAAGAGATCACAAGTACTCATTGGATATGTAATCCAAGGTATAAAGGAAGAGAGGTCTATCCTAGGTACTAGCAATGAAGTGTCATTGTGGGTCTCAACCATGCAATGGTTGAGGAGAATGTTAGCATCCCATGGAGGTCTTGAATGATACCAATATTGATACATAGGTTTGTCCCAAGATCCATGGTCTTAGAAATTCTAAATATCCTTTGTGGATCTTTCCATGTATCCTCATGGGCATATAGAAGTGTCTTGTAGGTTATATTTCTTTAGTGTTTACTTGTGAAATTCCTAGTTCATTTTAGTTATATATTGTTTTAACCTCTCATTGCCTCATCCTAACTTAACATACTAGTAGATGGGCATGAGAATCCACTCCATCCTAGCCTAGGTTCCTCAACTACCATGTTCTTGTAACCAAAGCATACAATCTCACCACATGAAGAATAAGAATACATGACAAGCTCTTATAATACATTTCATTCACTATTCATCATTTCATTTTCATAAAAAAAAGCATAGACATGTCTTTTCACAAATTTCAAGGTTTCTAATGCAATTTTTTCCAAATTTTAAAACATCAAATTTTATAAATGCAACCATACACTTTTGGATTTGAGGGCATGGAAAAACTCTTTTCCAAACACAATAATTTTAGAGAAATCTCACCATGGTTTTGGAATAAAATGAGAAAATTTCCCAAATGCATACAATAGAGATTGTTGAGTTGGTTTCCATCAATTCAATAATCCTCTCAATCAATCTTTTTCTAAAAAAAGTGGTGTAGTCATGATAGGAGGGTCCAAAGAATGAACTATCCAAACCATGCAGCCAAAGTAAACACAATAGAAACAACACAATTATAGAATGAAATGGAATATTCATATATTTAGAATATCAAAGAAATACAATGCTCATATGTTGGCAACATGCGGGCTATAATCAAAGGGCTCACAAGCTTGCTTTCTAGGTTAAAACAGATATGCAAGATATGTCATTAAAGTGCCTTCTAAAAAGAAAATAGATCTTCTAAACTATCAAAATCCTATCATTGAACTAATGACTTCCTAATGCATCTAAGAGATCTATATATATCATCTTCAAGCTCATAGAATCCTCTGCGTCAGCCACAAAAGGTTACAAACTCCAATGAAAGGTGTAGCATGTAGAAACATGTAGGTCCACCTACAACATATGGTATTGCTCTATAAATGGATGAAACTTGGTTCGGACCTCAAGGAAGGTCTATCTAATCCTTATGTGCTATGTATGATGCTCCATTAGGTTCCACAAGTCATGGAAGTGCTCTACAAACCTTCTCCTTCCAACTGTCTGTCTAAATGCTCTGTTCTGTGAAAGCTGATGATCTTCTGATAGCAATAACTTTTAGGAAACAAATCCAAATCACTTGAAATCTAAATATGATGTAGATGACATGATGTAGGTGCTAAGTCCTACTCCATGAGATCTGATATGAAGATGCATCAAAATACAGTACAAAATGCTGAAATTGAAAATGACTGAATTGAATTGAAAATGAAAGAAAACAAAAGAATGCAAATATTTTTGGTTGATGCAAGATTTCTCTATAACCTGGGATGCTCCTGCATCAGACACCTAATATTGTTGAAAAAGTGAGTCCCTCACTTTGCTAGGGCTAGAGGAAAACCAAGGTGATCTACCTTTTCCCAAGATATCCATGATGAATCTTGTTTTGGTCTTCCTTTCCACTTTACCAAATATTCTTTGTGTAAAGGGTAAAATTTGGATAGTTAAGTTTTTGGTAGTTTTATATGTGTATCCTCCTTTCACCCTTGCATTCAAGGACCTACGGTCGAGTGGCAATGCATTATCATACCCTAGGTCACTATGAGATGTCGGGAAAATTGGATTTGTATGATTTGATTGTCAATTATACTCAATTATGCTTAATTGTACCTTAAAACCCTAATTATGCAAATACGGAAGCAAAATGATGAATATTAGAAAATGCTGCTACAGAAAGATGTAAAATTATAGATAACTGTGCACCTATTTTTGGAGTTCGAAAGAGAAATAGTCGAGGACTAATGAGCAGGCACCCAAGTCCAATGCATAGGTTTTTATCAAGATCTAGAAGTTGGTCTGCAACCTGTTCCTACTGTCTCAGAGATTTTCCTATCATAGAATCCAGAGGACTAAAGAGTAGGTGCCCAAGTCCAGGGTGCTATTTTTAACTTTGATCTACAAATTTGACACTCTACAATATCCTACTGCAACTCCACTTTTCATGTATCTTCAACCTATAACCTGCAATCACAGAAAAGTGGGGAGGGGGTTGTGGTGTTTAGAGGCTTGCCTCATTCAAACCCTGGAGAGACATTCAAGTCTTCCAAACACTGTTGTCAGATAGAGAGTGTGTGCCCTTGTGAGGTAGAGGCAAAAACCAAATGATAAATGCTCAAAAACACAAATGATGTCACCTTGTAGTGAAGATCTCTTGGAAGGAAGAAGCTCTTCATGCTGTGAGGAGATGATTTCTCCAATCTGCAAATACAAACACATAGACAACACAAATCTGCTCTTGCCACACAATGAATGCCTTGAATCACCTTCACATAAACTTGAGAATCCAAATTGCTAGCTAGTAATCATCTAGTGTAAAAATGAATGACTAAACGTGCTTATATATGCAACTACAAACACTCTCACCAAGAATTTCATAATTCAAACTTACCGTGTTAGCATAGGACCCAAATAACAGTCACAAGCCAACACTAAAAATTTGGGCCTGACCTAAAATAGGGTAGGACTAGAGCACGGGTGCCCAAGTCCTCCCCCCTATTTTGGTTATGGTTAGGATCAAGGGAACCCCCTAGGTCCCATTTGTCATGAAACTTAGGGCTCATTTCATCGGGATGTCAAATTATGATGCAAAATGTCCTAGATGCAGATAAAAGACCCAGGAGCTAAACCTTATGAGGGAAAAGCCCCCAAGGTTTTTTGATGTTACATTTATCTCCCATTTTAATGTATGTATAAATGCAAGGCCAATACATGCATTAAATTATGGTCAACAAACACAACAAATATGCCAAGCATGGAGAAAACATGCCAAACACATTGAAGACAGTGACAAACATGCAAAACATGGAGAAGATAGTTACAGTCACACAAAACACGGAGAAAACAACATATGCATAGAAGACAGTTAATGTATGGAAGGCAAGAATGATTTCTTTTCTTTTCTTTTTCTCATATATATATGAAATGTAGATGCAAGTACAGGAAAGTAAACATAGCTCCCATAATGCAGGAAGCACTCATCATACTGTTCTTTAGACTGCATATATGGGGCAACACACATGCAAGACACACCAAACCTCTGAAAATGTAGGAAGCACTCATCGTGCTGGTCTTTAGACTGCATATGGGGCAACAAACATGCCAAACAAAGAAAGCAAACCAAACACACACACTTTGAAGACATGGAGAAAACATAGTAGACAAGCGATGGAGTGTTCCTGTTTCTAGGCTCATCGCCATCTCAGGCACATTACAGGAACACACCGACGATTGGGCTGCGCCACAACAATCACCGAAGACACGCTTAAGTGTTGAGTTAATCATAGAATCTCTCCCCGCCTCCACAGAGGACTTTGAAAATGATAGGATGGGCACTCTCCACAAGAGATACACCACCCATGCCTCCACAAAGGGCTTAAGATGATTGATTAATTAATTGATTGATTGCAAACAAACTCAGAGTGTAGGAGGGACTCATTGCCACCAATCTTTAAACTACACTTGAGGACAAGCACATTGCTAACATCTACAACATACAACTTACCTTATATATGCCCCCACCTTAAGGTGGTTGATATCACTCATCAATATCAAGCACATTAAGGTAGGAAAAAAAACACAATGGAACACGGACTTTCACAAAGCCCATGCCCCCCAGGAGGTGACATGTACTTTATGATCACCAAATGTTCCCACAAACACATCCCTGCAAGAAACATGTTAGTGTCTACATAATCATGATAAACAACAACATTAATGCATATGATTAATCACACAAAGATCCAAGGTTATACCACAAATTCAGAGATTGAGGACAACCGTGTGGCTATATTATGAAAATCTCTAAACGGAGTACCACCAAGACGAGATTCAAAGACAAACAAACTGCATGGAGTAGCAGTATTGTTAATGTTTGTAAGTGAGATAAAGATCATCAAAATCACTACACAGAAAGCACGAGTGCTTCTCCTAGCCAAGAGTTAGATAAGATATACAACCCCATCGTCATATTAGGAACTAAGTCCAATTTTTGATTTCTTGCTAAAGGGACGCTAGGTCTGCATCAGTATAAATGTTTTTTCATCATCTATCTGCTAGATAGAAACACTAGAGGAAAGGAAATAATAAATAAGAGAGGAGAAACAAGTGTCTTAGGGATAGTCATGTAGGAGGGTGCCCCCAAGTCACCAACCGTAATGCTATGTCTACAAGACATAACACATAACAATGAAATTAGAGAGAGAAGAAATATAGAAGAATGATGATACAAATAGAAGAAGGTCACAATAGAGGTGGTCTCCTAGTATCCTGGACCTTACAAGAGAATTAGGGGTCATCCTAGGAGGCCTAAACAACACATAAGACATCACGGGGGAAGCACATCACAAGAGAGATAAAGGATTAGAGATACTTATCTATAGGATCTTTGTGCTAAGTCTCATCATCAAGAAAATCATCGTCATCCTCCCACTTCTGAATGTTAGAGGAAAGTGGGACATAAGGTACCATAGCCCAAATGTTGTCTTTGTCTTTAGATTGTTCATTGTTAGGATCATATTTGTTTGGTTCAATGTTTGGATCAATGTTTTCTTGTTGAGATGCAAAGTCGATGGCATAATCTTGTCTTATTCTCCTTCTTTCTCTTGCTTTTCTATTTCTCTTTCTCTTACCATTTATCTCTTGTAGGATAGGGCTTTGTTTGTTTATGGGTTTTTTTGTTTTATAAGAAGAAGCAGCGAGATCAAATCTCATTTATCTAGGTGAAATGTTTTGTTGTTGACAATTACCTCCTGATCCTTGTAAGGATGACAGGGGAGGAACCTCAGCATAGGGACCTTGTCCTTTCAGTCTAGAGTTCTCTTCAAATGCGGGTTGCTTATCTTTTGTTATTTCATGTATAGAGGGACCGCCCATTAGATGTAATAGTTTTGATTTGTAATTTATATAGCTCAAAAGGTTAAAGTTTGTTCATGGCTCTAGTTTCTTTTCAGATTTATCCCAAAAGTAATGCAGTGTACAATATTTTCTTACAACCAAAGGTTTATACTTATTGCGAGGGATAGTAATTACATGTCCATCAAAAGGAAATTTTAGACAATTATGAATTGTTGAAGGGACAACTTTTATAGCCTTTAACCAAGGGTGTCCCAATTTAATGCAAAAGAGGTCAAAAATGGGGACAACATCAAACCATTGTTCTACATGTTTCTCAAATACTGTGACTAACAATGATATCTTCCTAGAAGTGTTTATAAAGGTTCCCTTATGTGTTTCAATCATCTTATCTGAAGGGTCATAAGATCCTTGAATTAATTGATGTGCAAAGAGGAACTCTTCCGTGGTGACATTAGTCTTGCAATTAGGATCAATAAGTGTTCCATCTATAGGGTTTCCCATTATTTTCACAGTGATGTAAAGTGGTCCTTCGGTATCTCCAATTGTTCTATCATGAGGTGTAAACACAATTTCAGGTTCAGGGACCTTTTTTTTCATGTAAGGCCTAGGAGGGAACCTATTGTTGTTGTTTTGATTAGAGGCCATGTGTATGTGCTCAAATTAATGTAAAATCAGATTTTAAAAGCTTTCAAAAATTATGCCAAAGACAAGTCCAACACTATATGCAAAAATGACCTAAAATGCTTGCTTTTTTATACTTTTTTAATGCGAATATATCAAAGAAAAGGTGTTGTAAGGATTTTGATCAGGGAAAGATGATAATATGTTTGATATCAGTCCAATACAGTAATAATATTTGTCAAAACACATTCTTGATGCAAATCTAAGATGTTTACAAGTCAAAACCTAGTGAAAATACACTGAAATGTGCGATTTTTCCACCAAATCGCAATGCAAAAGAGCATGAATGTTGTGAGGAAAATGATGATGGAAAGAAAATTATTAGTAATAATAGCAACCTAATGCCAAAAAAATCTGTCACAACACGCTTATAGTACCACTCAAAGTCAAACCCTAGTGAAAATATAGCAAAAATATGCCATTTTTCACGATTTTTCAACTCCAAGACCTATAAAAAGGGGTGTTGTAAAGAAATTTAGGAGGTACATAAAATAATAGAAATGATATCAGTCATCTCAATCTATAAAAATTTTCACAACACGCTTAGAGTGCAATCTAGGTCAAACCCTAGGGCAAATATAGCAAAAATGTGTAATTTTTCACCAAAATTTCAATACAAGAGCCCGATAAAAAGGTGTTGTGAAGATTTTTAGGAGGGGAAGAAAATAATTACCCTGATAATAGATAATTAGTGAAAAAATATTCTTCACAACACACCTATGGTGCAAATTTCGAGAGTCGATAAGGTCAAATGTAGTGAAAATCAAGGTTTTTCAAGCCCTAGGTGTGAGATTTTAATGCAAAATTATATATGAATGCTTTGAAAGCTGATGTATGATTAAAATTAAATGCACTCAAATTTGAAAATGATTTCCGAGTCCTAAGATGCAAAATGCAAGTGCAAATGTAGTGAAAAATCAATGAAAATGCTAGTTTTTTGTTGAAATTTTCTATGTAAAAATGCAGATTTTTGAGATCTAAATGCAAATTTACACTAAAATGAAACAATACAGCCAAATAAAATTTTTAATGAGTGTCTAATATCAGTAGAAAATTCTGAAACAAGATTTTTCCTACAAACCCTAGGTTTTGGAATTACTAGGTTATATGAAAAATGTAAAATTTCTAAAAAAACCCTAGCACATTTATGATAAAAATGCAATGTAAGCTATTGAATTTTAGTAATTTTCTACAATTTATCGCAGATCCAATGCAAAAATCAGAAATTTGATGAAATTGAAAGTAATTGATGCAAAATAGAAGCCCTAGAATGTAATTTTTTTTCCAATTTTTCAATTTTCTTGTAAGTTTTCCAATGCAATAAGATGACTGACTATATGAATGAATGAAATCATTGAAAATCTAAAGAAAAACACTCATCAAGGTGTAAACAAGTCCAATAACATGGGTTCACCAAAATGTAAAGGGTAAAATTTGGATAGTTGAGTTTTTGGTAGTTTTTTGTATGTATCCTCCTTTCACCCTTTCATTCAAGGACCTAGGGTCGAGTGGCAATGCACTATCATACCCTAGTTCACTGTGAGATGTAGGGAAACTTGGATTTGTATGATTTGATTATCAATTATGCTCAATTGTACCTCAAAACCCTAATTATGTAAGTACGAAAGCAAACAGATGAATATCAAAAAATGTTGCTACAGAAAGATGTAAAATGACAAATAACTGTGCACCTATTTTTGAGGTTCGGAAGTGAAATAGTTAGGTACTAATGAGTAAGCACCCAAGTCCAATGCCTAAGTTTTTGTTGGGATCTAGAAGCTTGTTTTGTAACCTGTTCCTACCATCCCGTCATAGAATCTGGAGGACTAAAGAGCAGGCACCCAAGTCCACGGTGCTATTTTTAACTCTGATATGCAAAATCCTCCTGCAACTCCACTTTTCTTGTATCTTCAACTTATAACCTGCAATCACAAAAAAGTGGGGAGGGGGTTGTGGTGTTTAAGGCTTGCCTCAGTCTTCCGAACACCGTTGTCAGATAGAGAGTGTGTGCCCTTGTGAGGAAGAGGAAAAAACCAAATGATAAATGCTCAAAAACACAAATGATGCCACCTTGTAGTGAAGATCTCATGGAAGGGAGAAGCTCTTCATGCCATGAGGAGATGATTGCTCCAATCTACAAATACAAACACATAGACAACACAAATTTGCTTTTACCACACAATGAATGCCTTGAATCACCTTCACATAAACTTGAGAATCCAAATTGCAAGCTAGTAATCATCTAGTTTACAAATGAATGCCTAAACATGCTAATATATGCAACTACAAACACTCCCACCAAGAATTTCATAATTCAAACTTACTGTGTTGGTATAGGACCCAAATAATGGTCACAAGCTGACACTAAAAATTTGGGCCTGACCCAAAATAGGGTAGGACTAGGGCGCGGGTGCCCAAGTCCTCCCCCCTATTTTGGTTAGGGTTATGTCCAAGGGATCCCCTAGGTCCCATTTGTCATGAAACTTAGGGCTCATTTCATTAGGATGTCAAATTATGATGCAAGATGTCCTAAATGTAGATAAAAGACCTGGGAGCTAAACCTTTTGAGGGAAAAGCCCCCAAGCGGACATTTTTTGATGTTACACTTTGTACTACTTGCCTTTGGTACTGCGTTCAACTTTGCTATCCAAGATGTCCTCTATCTGCTCTAGTTGTTGCTGTGGTAACTGATTCTTCAAACCTTCTCCAATGTTGTCACTTGACTCTCCCTCATGATACTGGTATAGGTCTGCAATGTTGAATATAAGTGATATACCAAATGTCTCTGGTAGCTCCACTTCATATGCATTCCCCGAATTAAACTTCTTAAGAATCTTACATGGTCCAAACTTGTTCATCTTTAGCTTGTTGTATGCCCCCACTAGAAATCTCTCCTTTCGCAGATATACCATTACTTCATCTACAACTAAAAATTCTTTATGTCCCCTCTTCTCATCTTCTTGGTCCTTATACTTGCTATTCATTTCCTCCAAATGCTTCTTGACTTGATTATGTACTATCTCCATATATCCTGCAAACTCTTCTGCTACTCCTCTAGGTTTCACTCCAGTCACAATCTCAAATGTTGTCTTCTTTGTACTCCTATTCAATGAATTATTATATGTAAACTCTACTTTCCATAGGATTAGATCCCAATTTCTTGCCTTATCTCCTACTAAACATCTCAACAAGTTACCCAAACTCCTATTTACCACTTTTGTTTATCCATTTGTTTGTGGGTGAAATGTTGAACTGAACTTTAGTTCTGTCTTCATCTTCTTCCACAACGTCCTCCAAAAATATCCAATGAATCTTGTATCTTTGTCTGAAACTATACTCTTAGGTAATCCATGCAATCTCACAATCTCCTTGAAAAATAAGTTATTAACATGCATTGCATCATTTGTCTTGTTACAAGGAATGAAATGTGACATATTTGTAAATCTGTTCACTACCACAAATATAGAATCATATTCCCTCCATGTTCTTGGAAATCCTAACATGAAATCCATGCTTATATCTTCCCAAGGTCTATCCAGTACTGTCAAAGATTTGTAAAATCCAATATTTTGACTACTTTTTTCAACTTGACATATTCTGCAACTCTAAACAAACTTCCTTACATCCTTATATATCTAAGGCTAAAAGTAATGTTCACTTACCAAAGCTACTGTCTTGTCAATCCCAAAATGCCCTGCCAATCCATCACTATGTTTCTCCTTGATCAAATTGTTTCTCATTGAACTCCTAGGTATACACAACTAACTTCTTTTGAACAACATATCCTCTTGAATGAAATAGTCTAACCACTTACTTCTATATATCATAATAGGTTCCTTACATGCTTTCCATGGTTCTACAAAATCAAGATCCTCTTAATACATGTGCTTCAGTTCTTCAAATCCTAATACTTCTACTCTCATCTCTGTCAGCAAATTCCTTCTTCTGCTCAATGCATCTACAACTTTCTTTGACTTCCCACTCCTATGCTTCAATACAAATGCATAACTCTGCATGAACTCTACGTATCTCATATGTCTCTGATTCAACTTTCCTTGACTGTTCAAATATTGCAAAGCTTGATGATTAGTGTATAATACAAATTCCTTCGGTAACAAGTAGTGTCTCCACTTCTTCAAGGATTGAATTATGACATAGAACTCTTGATCATAAACTATATATCTTCTTCTTGCATCATTCAAATTCTCACTAAAATATGCTACTGGTCTCCCTTCTTGACTTAATACTGCTCCTATTGCACTCCCACTAGCATCACAATCTACTTGAAACACTTTGTTAAAATCTAGTAATGCTAACGATAGTTGATCTATCACTTTTTTCTTTAACAATTCAAAACTCTTATTTTCTCCTGATGTCCACTTAAAATCCTTTCTGTCACCTATCATTGTCTCTGTCATAGGTGTGCATACCAAACTGAAATTTTTGATGAACTTATAGTAAAAGCTTGCTAATCCATGAAATGATCTAACCTCTCCAATGTTCTTAGTTGTTGGCCACTCAACAATTGCTTTAACCTTCTCAAGGTCCATCTTCAATCCTTCTGCAAAAATCACAAATCCCAAGTATACCAACTCTTCCTTCATGAAACTACACTTCTTGATGTTTATCAACAATTTCTCTTCTCTCAACCTCTACAATACTTGTCTAATATGCCACAAATGTTTGTCTTTTGTCTTACTGAAAATTAGAATATCATCCAAGTATACAACAACAAACTTACCCAAGAATTTCTTCAAAACCTCACTCATCAACCTCATGAAAGTACTCGGTGAATTAGTCAATCCAAAAGTCATCACTAACCATTCATACAATCCTTCATTTGTCTTAAGTGCAATCTTCCACTCATCTCCTTCTCTGATTCTGACCTGATGGTATCCACTTTTCAAGCCTATATTTGTGAAATAGTTTGCTCCACTCAAACAATCCATAATTTCATCCATCCTTGGAAATGGAAATCTATACTTAAATATGATCTTATTGATTTCTCTTGAGTCTGTACACATCCTCCATTCTCCATCTTTCTCTGGTGCTAGTACTGCAAGTACTGCACATGGGCGTAAACTTTCTCTGACCAATCCTTTCCTCAATAGTTCTTGTATTTGTCTATTTAGCTCCACATTTTTTGCTGGTGTCATATAGTGTGCTACTTTGTTAGGCCAACCAGCTCCAGGTACAAGGTCCATATGATGACTGATACTCGGGATTGGTGGAAATCCTTCAGACATATTATATTATATGATATCTCCATACTCTATCAACATTTCAATTATCTCTTCTAGTGGTGGTTCTTCTTCTTTTGTTGTGGTGTTCTCTATACTTAGGGTTCCACACTTCTTAGCAATCAAAGAAAAACACATATTCTCATGTCACAATCCATCCAGAAATTTCCTTCCATCAACCAAACAGATTCTAGCATTCCCACATACTTCACTTTTAGGCTCATCTTCCAAAGGTATCAAGATATGCTTCTTCCCATTAGATGTTATAGTGTAAGTATTCTACCTCCCATCATGTATAGCCTTTTTATCATACTACCATGGTCTACCTATTGTGTGGTTACACAACACGCCCCATTTTGACTTGACAAAATAGGGACCCAACTTTTTTGCTGCTTTGGCCTGTGTTGTTTTTTTGCTCTTCGTCGGTCTGGTAAAAGTAAGTCATGTAGATGACCCTGCATAAGGGAGCTAGGTAAGTCATCATGATGAGGTTAGTTCGTCAAAGTTAATATTTCATATCAATAACCTCATGATTGGAAAGAGTACAAAATTTCATGCAGGTTTGCCTTTTGGATCACCCTGATATTCCATAGGGAACGAAAGTTACGGTGAGTCAAAGTCCTGGTCAAACCTGATATTCCGAGCGGGGGTCATGTTCCTTAACATTAGTCACCTTATGTTAGATCACCCTGATGCCAATTTTATTACCTGATAATCATTTGGTCTGAAACTCTGGACATCAATCTTACGTGATAGTGGTATTTAACCGTCAAACAACTTCATATATTTTGTGGGGCTCATATTTCAAATATCACCCGATCTTGTGAATATCACCTGATATTTCAAATATCACCCTGCCGCAGAATATCACCCCAGAGCCAATATACTGATGACGTCATCCAATCCTGATGAACAAAGAAAATCACCCTGATGGTGATGCCATCATCCTTTTTACCTCGCGGAGGTACGTATCCAACAATCACCCTTTTAAATAACATGACGGTGACATCATCCTGATCTTTTGAAAGGGGGTCACATTCGTTAATATGACTCATCTTTGTTAACATGATGATGACATCAGTTTATCCCATTTCACACAGGACCTGATATGATGATGACATCATCAATCGGCTTGACATTGGAAGCTCGTCTATTCTCTAAAATCTATCATCTTTTCTAATATGACTAATCTTTCCTAACATGCCGGTGACATCATTCTGACTCGATATATAAAAAGCTCGACATGACCATGACGTCATCCTATTCAGAGGGTGATATTCCTCAATATCAGCGTCATATTTCTTAACATCACCTGATTTCCTTCAGTATGACCATGACGTCAGCCTTTCACATTTTAACGAAGCCCGTCCATGATGATGACAACATCATCATATCCTGATCTATGAAGAGAGTCATATTAGTTAATATCCCTCATATTAACTAATGTGCATACCCAGACCCGATAGTTTCATTCAATGAAATTTAGTGAACCAAAACACATGTATTGCATATGCATGATCTTATACATACGATAACTGAAAATGTAAGGCTTTCATATCATATGAAGGGTCACATCACCCTTGGAATACAAAAAGAACTACTGCAAGGTGAAACCATTTGCAAAAAATTCAAAGAAATTCAAAAAATTAGGAAATTTTTGATCTTCTCCTTGGTAGGGTCATAACTCCTAGCTACTGTGTCAGAATTTAAACTTTTTGGACTCATTGGAAAGATAAACTAGTTATCTAGTTTGAGTTCCTCAATTATTAAGGCGTAATGCCTAGTAATCAATGAAGTCTTGAGGCCCTAATTTTGCTCCTAAGGCCTCTGAAAATGCAATTTACTAAGAGGTAGAAAATATCGAAAATCATATTTTTGATATTTTTATCAAAAAATCACTCAAATGATCCTGGACCTAATCAGATATTGAGCCATTTTAGGGCCTAATAGCATGTTTTCCAGTCAACGATAGTCACCCAGACCCTCTTGACCACCTATGGACATTTAATTACATGAATTTTCACAGATGCTCAATATTCATAACCCGATATGTATAGGTTTGCACATTCACAGCCTGATAAAATATAAATGTTTTTTTTCCTGCTAGTTATTAAATGAAGCTGATGCTTGATTCTTGTGTTTTTATTGCAGGATGTTGAAGTTGTTTTGGAGTATGGCTGAAAACTGTGGAGTTACTGACACGGAGGCAACCTGAACCAAAGCTGAGGAGGATATTGTCAAATATGTTGTTTGCTAGCTGGAGGATGGACTAGGTCAAAGATGCTAGAATATTCTGTGCCAACTGGCAAACATGTGCTATTCATCTAGACTGTTGATCTTAATAGATAATTCCTGACCGTAGGTCATCTGTAACCATTCCCTCACCTTATTCTATAAAAGGTGCAGGGATGTGATAATTGGATGATTTAGAAGCTTACTTGAAATTTGACTGCTGAAATATCAGGGCCTATTTCAAAGTTATTGTAAGCATACATATCATTGCATACTTAATGAAAGAGAAGACCATTTGATTACAAATCGTCATAAATCCTAAGTAATCAGTGTTTGAATTCTTGATATATGCTTTGATTTGCTGCGTCCCTTGGAGTGCTTATCAGTCTATGTGTGTTGTCTTCATTCCTTTTCCTTCGAAGTTAGCATCATCTATATCTAGCTGTGGAACATCCTGGTGAAAATATGGTTTGATTTCTTCTCCTCATGATTGTATTTGGTATGTATGTGGTTCAATAGCTAAGATTCACCAAATTTGAAGTATTCTTTTAATTTTCTTTGAATTTTAGAGTAATTCCCCATCATAATTATAGATAATAGATAATCAAAAGCAAATAACATGAAATATGCTGACATCTCGTAGATAACTGAATATCATTAGCATATTTGAGCTAAATGCATGTAGTGTTGAAAATATCATGCAAATAATTGCAAGTAATGGTAGAAATCATGCAAATATCAACCTGTAGGCACATTATTTGAGTGAATTCATAGTGCAGACGTAAAATAATTTGGAGATTTATGCAGGGCAGATATAAAGAACAAGATATTTGGAGAAATATTGATGAACTTTGTAGAAATTACTGAAGAACGTAAGGCCCCTGAATGATTAACAACAACATACATCAACCACTGAGTAACGTCAGTAGATTATGAACTAATCAACGGAGACTTGGGATCATGAATTCTTTGAATTCATCATATCTTTCAAGATGAGTAAAGGTTGTTGTGTAACTTTTATTCTATGTTTGTTTATGACTAACATCATGATCAACATAAATTGGCGCTAGAAGGAGGGCCTGAACAAAGAATCTGTGGATTTTCTGCAAATATTTCATCATTTGAGGTTAATGTCTGCAAATATCTCTTATCTGGGAGGTTTTGACTGTATCTTTGCAAAGATCTAGCTCAAAGCTTCAAAGATTTGGCCAACATTTTTTGAACCTTCAAGTTTTATTCTGAGATATGATAGATCTCATTAAAATTTCAAAATCCTAAAAAAAAAATTGAAAATAGAGTCTCATTTTGATGGATGCATATGAAAATAATTGTCAGATCAACATTCCTTTATTTCAAGAAACTTTGAATAGGCAGCTTTATCCTTAGAATTTATTTGACTCTGGTTTATCCAGTTGTTGTAGGATACACCAGACTGTGGAACATAGTGAAATTAATTATCTAACTTTTCTTATAAGGTTGGATCTATATTTGAAAGGAATAATATTTTTTATAAATGTGTTCAGGGATGAAGTCTGGCAGGAAAATGAAGAAATTCTGGAGCAACAAGCAGATGCAGCTCCAGAAGTTATTAGTTGTTCAGACACTGAAGTGGAGCACTCTGAAGATTTTGAATTATACTTGTCCAGAAATATACAGTGTAGTCAAATATTAGGTTTATCCACTGATGATGTCCTGATTGAAAGTTGGTGCAGGTTACATGATGAAGAGCATTCAGAAAGGGATTGTGACGATTGCTTGGTCATATTGAAGAAGACTCTAGAAAATACAATAGTTGAATCAGTTCGAGAAAGTGAGGATAGTGAAACATCCTTCCTTAAGGCATTCTATGGTAAGATTGATAGGAGTTCTCTACTTTATGATAAGGGTGAGGCAGAGTGCAGGTATGAATCTTTTGAAAATTGTGGAGAGGAAACCATTTGTCAGGATAAAGTCTTTGATTCTGATCCTATTGCTTTTGATAAGGATAGTGAAACATCTTTCCTTGAGTCATTTTATGGTAAAAAGGAATAGAGATAGGTGGAAGAATTTAAATGCACTACTATTGATGAAGTTCCTATGATAGTAACCCAGGGAGTTGTAGAAAAGAGAATAAATGTTGATTTACTATCTAACTTGTTTAAGTTGAATGATCAAATGCAAGAATGTTGCAGGTTAATGGAACCAGATACCTTACTGGATGGAAAATGTGAGTTATTTGATGAACAATTCATGAAAGTTGAAGATGCAGAAAGCTTTGGAATTGTTGTGCATAATCAGATTCTAATCCAATGTCATTTTGAAAATGAAATGGGGGTGTATTCCTATCAATTGAAAGTTGTTTCACCTTTACAGTCAAATGATTTAAAAGGGATAAATTTCTGTCTATCAGGTTATGAAAATAAAGATACTCATTTAGATGCTACTATGCAGGGTTTTAATGAAAACAATGAGGTGCTTCCTGAAGTCAAGAATCAGACATGCATCCAGAATGAGGAGACAAAGTTGGATAAAGATGAAGGATTAATACTTCAAGAGTCATACATTCTTCAATTTGAAGTGAGACTAGACACTAAGCTGAGCAATGAGAATGCAAAGTTAAATAGAAGACTAGCTATCAATGAAGAAGCATGTCCAACAGAGCCATAAATACATCAGGTTGTATTTCTCCTTTCCACAATAAATGATGTTGAATACTATTTTGATTATGGAAATTCAGGAGATAAGACATGCATATGGATTAATCATGAACATGATGAGCTTCCTCAATTGCTGATCGTTAAGAGTTATTCTGTTAAACGGTGAATTTAGAATACAAGAATATTTTTCAGAATACAAGGATGAATTTGCTAAGATGAGAACCATAACTAATGCCCTGATGCTCCTGCACAATTTAAGGAAATATACAAATACAGGTGTCTTTGGGTCTTCTCCTGGGTTTTATTTGCCTTGTGGGGTTTGTATATAGTTTGGTAGAGTAATTGTCTTGTTTCTTTCCTTGCTTTCTTGTTTTGTTTTCTGTTGTTTCCTTTTGTAGTTAGTTGTTTGTAAAGTTTGCTTAGTGTGTTTGCTTTTGTTTGTTTGCTTGTTGAGTTCTGTTTTGGTTAGTCAAGATGATGCAGCTCATCACCCTAAGAAAATAACTAAATTGTTAAGATTCAAGTGATGAGAACAAATTCATATATAGGTTATGATTCATTCTAAGAAGTACTTGTGATCAGGTCTATGATATCTTTTCATCAGGGCACCTTTTCTTGACCAAAGTGACTCTTTCACAATGACTCACTTAATAGCCTTGGGTTTTTGAACACACAAGTATAGGTGTTAAGTGAAAAATCTAAATGGATTCCCTTACTACCAATACAATCTCCAACCTAAATCAGCAAGTGACGATACCTTGCATACTAAACTTACATGATGACATAAGATATATAGAATATAAAATATTGAAAAATAAGAAAAAGAAATAAAATTAGGCCATCTAAGTAACTCTATCGGGGCTATAGACACCTGCTGGTAGTGGGGCTCTACTTAGGGGGATTGTATAGATAACCTTGCCAGGGCTATGGACGCCTGCTGGCAGCAAGGCTCTATCCAAGTTGGCTATGAGGGATGATCCCAAACTATGTAGCTTAACATCAGTTACTCATGTTTTCAACTTGCTTTCAAGATGAGGATAATTAATCATTTGCACACACCTGATCCTTTGTTAGCATTGTTGCCATGATGAAAACCTTATCATTCAGAAAGATTATAAGTACTCATGCTTAGAAAGAGTTAGAATACTATGTGAGAATGTGATCACATCACTTGAATCATTTGAATTTGGTTGTTTTATTTGGTGGCAAGTTGTTGTGTGGTTACACAACATGCCCCATTTTCACTTGACAAAATAGAGACCCAACTTTTTTGTTGCTTTGGCTTGTGTTGTTTTTTTGCTCTTCAGCAGTCTGGTAAAAGTAAGTCATGCGGATGACCCTGCATAAGGGAGCTGGGTAAGTCATCATGATGAGCTCAGTTCGTCAAAGTTAATATTTCATATCAATAACCTCATGATTGGAAAGAGTACAAAATTTCATGCAGGTTTGCCTTTTGGATCACCCTGATATTCCTTAGGGAACGAAAGTTACGGTGAGTCAATGTCCTGGTCAAACCTGATATTCTGAGGGGGGGTCATGTTCCTTAACATCAGTCACCTTACATTAGATCATCCTGATGGCATTTTTATCACCCGATAATCATTTGGTCTGAAACTCTGGACATCAATCTTACGTGATAGTGGTATTTACCTGTCAAACAACTTCATATATTTTGCAGGGCTCATATTTCAAATATCACCTGATCTTGCGAATATCACCCTAGAGCCAATATGCTGATGACATCATCCAATCCTGATGAACAAATAAAATCACCTTGACGGTGACGTCATCATCCCTTTTACCTCGCGGAGGTACGTATCCAACGATCACCCTTTTAAATAACATGATGGTGGCATCATCCTAATCTTTCGAAAGGGGGTCACATTCATTAATATGACTCATCTTTGTTAACATGATGATGACGTCAGCTTATCCCATTTCACAAAGGACCTGATATGACGATGACATCATCAATCGGCTTGACATCCGAAGCTCGTCTATTCTCTAACATCCGTCATCTTTTCTAATATGACTGATCTTTCCTAACATGTCGGTGACATCATTCTGACTCGATATATAAAAAGCTCAACATGACCATGACATCATCCTATTCGGAGGGTGATATTCCTCAATATCAGGGTCATATTTCTTAACATCACCCGATTTCCTTCAGTATGACCATGACGTCAGCCTTTCACATTTTAACGAAGCCCGTCCATGATGATGACATCATCATCATATCCTGATCTATGAAGAGAGTCATATTAGTTAATATCCTTCATATTAACTAATGTGCATACCCAGACCCGATAGTTTCATTCAATGGAATCTAGTGAATAAAAGCGCATGTATTGCATATGCATGATCTTATATATGCGATAACTAAAAATGTAAGGCTTGCATATCATATGAAGGGTCACATCACCCTTGGAATACAAAAAGAGCTACTGCATGGTGAAACCATTTGCAAAAAATTCAAAGAAATTCAAAAAATTGGGAAATTTTTGATCTTCTCCTTGGCAGGGTCATAACTCCTAGCTACTGTGTCAGAATTTAAACTTTTTGGACTCATTGGAAAGCTAAACTAGTTATCTAGTTTGAGTTCCTTAGTTATTAAGGCTTAACGCCTAGTAACTAATGAAGTCTCGAGGCTCTAATTTTGCTCCTAAGGCCTCCGAAAATGTAATTTACTAAGATGTAGAAAATACTGAAAATCATATTTTTGATATTTTTGTCAGAAAATCACTCAAATGACCCTGGACCTGATCAAATATTGAGCCATTTTAGGGCCTGATAGCATGTTTTCCAGTCAACGATAGTCACCCGGACCCTCTTGACCACCTATGGACATTTAATTATGCAAATTTTCACACATGCTCAATATTCATAACCCGATATGTATAGGTTTGCACATTCACAGCCTGATAAAATATAAATGTTTATTTTCCTGCTAGTTATTAAATGAAGCTGATGCTTGATTCTTGTCTTTTTATTGCAGGATGTTGAAGCTATTTTGGTGTACGGTTGAAAACTGCAGAGTTGCTGACACGGAGGCAACCTGAACTAGAGCTGAGGAGGATATTGTCAAATATGTTGTTTGCTATCTAGAGGATGGACTAGGTCAAAGATGCTAGAATATTCTATGCCAGCTGTGTAGTTGCCAACTAGCAGACACATGCTATTCATCTGGACTGTTGATCTTAATAGATAAATCCTAACCGCAGGGATGTGATAATTGGATGATTTAGAAGCTTAATTGAAATTTGACTGCTGAACTATCAGGGCCTATTTCAAAGTTATTGTAAGCATACATATCATTGCATACTTAATGAAAGAGAAGACCATTTGATTACAAATCATCATAAATCTTGAGTAATCAGTGTTTGAATTCTTGATATATGCTTTGATTTTCTGCATCCCTTGGAGTGCTTATCAGTCTGTATGTGTTGTCTTCATTCCTTTTCCTTCGAAGTTAGCATCATCTGTATCTAGCTGTGGAATAGTCTGGTGAAAATATGGTTTGATTTCTTCTCCTCATGACTGTATCTGGTATGTATGTGGTTCAATAGCTAAGATTCACCAAATTTGAAGTATTCTTTTAATTTTCTTTGAATTTTAGAGTAATTCCCCATCATAATTGCAAATAACAGATAATCAGAAACAAATAACATGAAATATGCTAACATCTCGTAGATAACTGAATATCATTAGCATATTTGAGCTAAATGCATGTAGTGTTGAAAATATCATGCAAAGAATTGCAAGTAATGGTAGAAATCATGCAAATATCAACCTGTAGGCACATTATTTGAGTGAATTCATAGTGCAGAGGTAAAATAATTTGGAGATTTATGCAGGGCAGATATAAAGAACAAGATATTTGGAGAAATATTGAAGAACTTTGTAGAAATTACTGAAGAACGTAAGGCCCCTGAATGATTAACAACAACATACATCAACCACTGAGTAACGTCAGTAGATTATGAACTAATCAACAGAGACTTGGGATCATGAATTCTCTAAATTCATCATATCTTTCAAGATGAGTAAAGGTTGTTGTGTAACTTTAATTCTATGTTTGTTTATGACTAACATCATGATCAACACTACCCAACAATTTATGAGATACATCCATTGGCATAATATCACATAATACCTCATCATTATAAGATCCTATATGAAATTTCACCAAACACTGTTCACTCACCAGTACCTTGTGTTCATCTTGAATCCATGCTATCTTGTAGGGCTTAGGGTGTTTCAATCTCTCTAGGTTCAGCTTAGTCACCATCTCCTCTGAAACCAAATTATTAGTACTACCACTATCAATGATAACCTTACAACATTTACCTCCTGATTTACATCTTGTCTAGAACAAACTTTTCCTTTGTGATGGTTCCTTAGTTGTCTCTACTTGAAATAATTCTCTCCTCGTGACTAATGATTCTCCTTTCTCTAGTTTTCCAATGGAACTAGGTTATCCAACAAGTTCTTCCTCTGCATAAGATGTTCTTGCACTATTCTTTGTCCTCTTGCTTGTACTCCCTGATGACATTCAAATGCTCTGTGTCCTTCACCTCCACACTTAAAACAAGTTCCTTTGAATGATCTCTTATCAAATCCTCTTTCATCTCTCCTGTATCCTTCATTGTGGTAAGAATTATGATTCCCTCTGCTGTTGTGGTAGAAACTTGTCATCTCTTTGGTATGATTTTCTACTCTGTCTTCCTTCTTGTATGGACTACTTTCCTTGTTTGGCTCTGCATAATTTCTTTCCCCTCTAAAATATGTTCTACCTCTTTGAAATTTTCCTCCTCTACCTCTCTGTCTTTGGTCATGCTTCTTATTTAACTTGTCTTCAACTTTTAATACAAATTGATATGCTTCTTCTATTGTTGTCATCCTTACCAAACTTAGTTCTTCTTGAATATTCATTCTCAATCCATTTATGTATCTTGCCACTTTCTCCTTGCTTTCTTCACTATGTCTAGTCCTTATAATCATCTTATGATATTCTTCAATGTACTCCTTCACAAATTTCTCCTTTTGCCTTAGGTTTTGCAATCTCTTCAACAATCCCAAATCATAGTTAGCAGGTATGAACTGATTTCTCAACTTTGCCAACATCCTATCCCATTTTATGATCTTGTCTTTTCCTCTCCTATTTCTATCCAATTGAAATTCTTTCCACCAAATAGCAGCATGTCCTTTAAACTTAGTTTTTGCAAATCTTACTATCTCTAGGTCTTCAATTTCTTCATATTCAAAGTAGTCCTCCAAGTCATTTATCCAATCAATCAATTCCTCTGGATTCAAATTTCTAGTATAGTTCGGTACTTCCACTCTAGGTCTCTTTCCTATCTTAGAAATAGATTTCAACATCTTCACTTGATCTGATTCTTCTTCTTCTTCTGGGGCTTCTTTATTTTGGTCAGCAGCTTGGATCTCATCATCATCACTTTCATCTTCATGTCTAGGGTTTAGTCCTCTTCTTCTATCTTCTTCTACATCATCCAATCAAGCTTTTATTGGATGAAACTTGGTGTAGACCTCAAGGAAGGTCTATCTGATCCTTATGTGCCATGTATGATGCTCCATTAGGCTCCATAAGTCACGTAAGTGCTCCACAAACCTTCTCCTTCAAACTGACTATCTTAATGCTTTGTTCTGTGAAAGTTGATTATCTTCTGATAGCGATAATTTCAAGAAACAAATCCAAATCACTTGAAATCTAAATATGATGTAGATGACACAATGTAGGTGCTAAGTCCTGCTTTGCAAGCTTTGATATGAAGATGAAACAAAATGTGGTACAAAATGCTAAAACTGCAAATGATTGAACTGAATTGAAAATGAAACGAAACAAAAGAATGCAAATATTTTTGGTTGATGCAAGATTTCTTTGCAACCTGGGATGCTCCTGCATCAAATAGTCAATACATCCACTTAAGATGGACATGACCAAGCATCACAAGGAAAATGTATAATGAAATGAAATTTAATCACTTAGCTTTTAGCCAAGCATAGGAAACTAAAAGAGTCAAAATGGAGAGTTAAGGGGGCATATTTCTTCTCCTTTCCATGCCCAAAAGATGCAAAAATCTAGCAAAAACAAGGGAAAAAAATGGCTGCTCAAAACCGTCATGCCCAACAATGTTTTTCCTCCTTTTGGCCACGCCCCTGCATGTTCAACAAGGAGATATATGGCAAAGGTAAAGCTCTCATTTTTTATTCCAAAACATTCAAAACCCTTCCCCAAAGTGTATGTCCAAGGAAGAGAGAATATTCTTCAATGGAGAATCATTAGAAAAAGAGACAAAAGGCTATCTCCCAATAGTCCCACACCTCAAAATGGGATTTTTCCTTTTTTTATTCTAAAACCAATTCCCAAAGTAAGCTTTTTCAATTTAAAACAATAATACAATTATTTTCATAAAGGAATTCACTTTTTGACAACTTATAAAATGCATGATAAATTGATTAAATAATTCAATGCTAACAAAGGGAAACACTAACTTTTTATGGAAATAACAACTATGATTTTCTGATACAATATAGATTTTGTCGAATCACATGACATTAAAATAATTATAGAAACATACAAATTTATAATTGAAATCATTCCAAAATACACATACATCTTTTTAGCACACAATAATTGATAGAAAAATAATTACATAAATTAAATCAAAGAAATTAGGTGAATTACACAAAATGATTAAATAACATAAATCATAGGATTCAAACCATTATGACAATCATATAAACATATTTATGGTTCTACACATGACTCAAAAATCCATAACCAACTAATTGAGATTTTATCTCACAGGACCACATAAGACACATCTTGTAGCTTGACTTAAAGTGAGATGAGATACGGTAAGATATTACACATTTACTCAAGCCAACTATCTCCAATTTATCTTTTTTGGGGACAACTTGTGCTTGTACACTCAAGGGAAACATTAGGCATATTTGTCCAATACAAAATAGTCAAAGCACAATACAATATCCACCAACAAGATAATATGAAATCTACATATACTAAAAATCATCTAACACTAGCATGATTTGGGTATAGAAATACAAGATACATAATCATGATGTTGAACTCAAAATACACCTAGACAACATCACATACCATCACGGAATAGTGAAACTAGAGTACTATTGAAACCAACATAAATTCCACACATATAAATCCATACACCTCAATGACAATCCAGAATATCACATACAATGATAAAACATATCCAATAATAGCATAAGAGTCTGAGGTACACAATCAAAACACCTCGATAGCAATCCAAGGCCTCATTAGAAAGTCTAAGGTACAAAGCATCATAGCAGACACTAGTAGGCAATACATATCCTCTCTCGAGGATAGATGATTTACTATACCAACGTAGACATGCTACGTATTTTACCAAGTTGGATCTTATGTCTAGTGTCCATTAGGTGTAGATGAAAGAAGATACTTGGAAGAAAACTTCCAAAACTAAATAGGGACTTTACGAATGGTTAGCACTTCCTTTTGACTTGAATAATGTGCCTACTAATTTTATGAGATTGATGTATGATGTGGTAGGGGTATGCATATATAACTTTACGATAGTCTATCTATATGATATTCTAATATTTAATGCTACATGGGAAGACCACTTAATCCACATCAAACAAATCTTACAAAGGTAAAAAGAACAACAACTACTATGAAATCTAAATAAATGTGAATTTAGTAAAGAATCACTAGTATATTATGGAATGTTGTAGGAGGAAAATTAAGAATAGATCCATCTAAAATTGGAAAAATTATAATTTAACTTACTTGAAAGTGTACTACAAAAACTAAGAGTTTTGTAGGGGCTACACAATTCATGAGAAAGTTTATTGCTTTTTTTTCCTACATGTTGCACCTTTATATCAAATTTCATCTCAAAGGAGGAATTTTAATTGGGATAATGATCATAATTAGACATTTTAATATTGAAGTATAAAATAACTCATGCTCCTATTGTAGCTCTTCATAACATATGAAAACCATTTTGTAGTTCCCACCAGTGTGTTAACTCTTACCTTGTGGTAATCATTCTATGATTGGGTTGAAATTTATAATGAGATGATTTTAATATGATGTAATTGCAGGATGGATATATACCTTGCTAGATCACATGTACTTTAGTTGATATGTGTTGCTTTAGCTATGATCCCCATTGTTGGATTTGATTCCTTGCTTGAGTGTGTAGGATATGCGTACAAGTGTGGAATGTTATATGCTTGGACTCAATAGTAATTTGGACTCACTATTTTTATTTTGATTTGTGATCTTACTGTGATCATTGAGTTCAAAACTAGGATTAAATATTACACATCAATAAATCTGAATCATGCTTGTCTATTATATGGTTTTTAGTTAGATGTGGATTTTGATATTATCTCATTGGTGGCTATATGCATACTGTACTTCAATTATTTTTTATTGGACATGTATGCTTAATGGTTTCCTTGAGTATGTTATTTGTTATAATGGGCGAAAAGAAAGAAGAGATTTTGGAATAAAGTAAAGGAAAAAAAGCCCATTTTTGTGGGGGCGTTCATCTTTGATGGAGCTTTGGGGAAGAGTAGCTAGCTTACTACAAAGCCCACACCAATACCTAGCGTTGAGCCTAAGATATTGTAATGCAATAAAATAAACAAAGAAGAATTGAGTTTCTGCAAATAGGCAAACTCACTGAGAGTTGTGAATTGCCTTCGAAAAACTAATTTTTATTCATTTCCACTTGAAATATATAGGCTTACATATCATATGAAGGGTCACATTACCCTTGGAATACAAAAAGAGCTATTGGAAGGTGAAATTAATTACAAAAATTCAAAAAAACTTAAAAAAATTAGGAAATTTTTGATCTTCCCCTTGGTAGGGTCATAACTCCTAGCTATTTTATCAGAATTTAAACTTCTTGGACTTGTTGGAAAGATAAACTATCTAGTTTAAGTTCCTTAGTTGTTAAGGCACAAATTCTTGAGCCCTAATTCTACTCTGAAGGCCTTTGAAAATGCAATTTACTAAGATGTAGAAAATACCAAAAATTATATTTTTGATATTTTCCCAAAAATACCACTCAAATGACCCTAGACTGGATCACCTTCCCTCCTCCATGGTGTTTGGTGTGAGAATGGTGGCCTTAGATGGGTAGGTTTTGACATGGGGATTGGAGTTTTTTCTCTCCTTACTTTAATCCTATCTTCATCCCTTCTTCCTCCTTTGTTGTTGATATAAGGATCTACCAAAGATTTTCTGATGGCTTGGTGGTGGTGAGATGTAGGGATGGAGTTGCATCCATATTTTGCTATTTCTTCTCTTTGTGGAGTGTTTGGTTGAAGGTAAGGGATTTACCTTCACCCTGGAATTGCATGAATTTTCTCTCCTTTACATATTGGCCATGCCCACAATAGGTGGAGTCTATGGAAACCTTCCATGGAGTTCATGACATGGGAAGAATCCCTAGTTTTATTGTTTTAGGGTTGTTTTATTATGATTTCTTGGATTTCTTGGAAATTTTGAATACACATCATAATTCTATCAAAATTTCAATGAAATGTGCTTGTGGTTATAAAAGTGTTGTTTGAAATCACCTAGTTAAAAAAGGGTATGATTGAAATCTTAGATATCAATATTTGAAAATTAAGAATTCCATCATTGGGAGTTTAGGAGTTTTTCAAATAAAAAGCTTGAATATGATAAAAGGAAAATTGTGCATGTGTTACCTTTTGTGAGAAAAAAGATCTTGTTATGGAAAAAGGATGGCAATTCATTTTGTCTTGTATGTACCTTGTCTTGGACCTTGCTTTTGTGTCATTCACCTTTATGTGTCTATAGTCACGTGTTCATGCATTGGTTGATGTTTGTAGATCCCTTATTTATTCTTTTCTTATAAAGAATTCTTGTGTTGAGTGTGACTAACATGAGTATGCAATGGTTGAGGAATGTATGTCCTCTCAGGTATACCTTGCTTGGTTAACCCTCTCTTCCTTGTGCTTTTGATTTGCATACCGAGTTTGTGCATGTGATTTCATGGTTCTTTTCTTGGTGTGCCAAGTAACCTTTCTTATGGTTGTTCTTGGATGATATGTTGATATCCCTTGTGTATGCATTGATGGTGTAGTTAAAATCCTCATGTATGGTTACTTGGAATTCTATGTGTTTGATGGGTTTAGTAGGTGTATGCATGGATGATCTTGGTAGGACCTCATATGTACTTTCTTGTTGATCTATGTATTGATGCAATTAGCATGCATATGAATTGATTGGGGGTTGCTTCTCTCTCATGTATGTTTCTTGGAATCCCACATATGTGTTGTGAACAATATGCCCATATCCAATCCTCCTTTCCCTTTTGTACCTTGAATTGCACATCTAATATGAGTTTGTGATCTCTTTGCTCATATTTGATGGGTGTGCTTTTCCTAGTTTCATGAGTTTATGTATCTTGTGCCTTGTATGAGACTTTAGATGCTTACTTGATGGTGTTGGATATTCTCCTCATGCATGTTTTCTTGATGTGACACTATGTTAATGAATTTGGCATGCGTATGTGTTGGATGGTGGATGCAATTCCTCTTGTATGCTTGCTTGATGAGCTCTTGTATGCATGGTAATGTTTACATTCTTTTCCAATCTCATGTGTGATTGTGGGTGTGTTGGACTACTTGAATTAGTTGTCTCCCAATTTAGAGGGGTGGACCTAAGGTTTCCATGTGATTTAGTGGTGTTGAGCCATAGTTGGGAAAGCTCATCAATTCTTGGAGCATCTTAGAGATTGCAGGTAATTTCATCATCCATCATTTAATATTATGATATTTTCTTGTTTTATAGAAAATGTATAAATTTAGGACCTTTGATGTCCTTATTTGTAAAATGTATATGTTGAAAATGGACCATGGTGTGTTGTAGGTTATTCCACCCATGAATGCGACGCCAGCTTTCTAATACTTATTATGGTGCAACCAACCTTAAAGTAGGATTTTGTATGGCTATTATAATGGTCTTTATCATGTTTATTTATCTTAGAAAATGTGATTTCATATGTATGATTTCTTATCTTTTAGACCTAATCTTGTCATAGTTGTATTGGGAGTTCATACCCATTTTGTGAGTTTAAATATTTTGTGGTTGGTAGTGTTCCATCATTTTCCTTGGTTGTTCAGTATGAACTTTGCCATTCTCTTGCATGGCACATTCTTAAGAAAGTGATTTCCACTTGCAAGGGCCTAGACTATATTACTAGGCAATTAGGGAACTTCGTACTTGGCCATTATGGGGCTCACATGTGCCCAAGTACTTGATCTAGACCATTTTTTAATAGCACACAAAATAAGGAAGTTATTCCCCTTTGATTGATAGTTGAAAGCTTGTTGTCTCTACCTTGTGAGAAATTTTTATGGAAGTCTAAAATAGAAATTTCCCATTGGACCCCATAGTCTAAATTGTAGGGATAGTTGAAAACTACTAGTTGTGTAAGGTTTACTTCATATTGCACAATACTATTTAAGTCAACTTCCATAGTCTGAGGGAGAGTACATCAGTATTTTAGACTTTCTTTGGCAACTTCTATGGGTTGGCATGTTGAGGATCGAGCTCTAAAGTCTAACCAAGGTCACTTAGAGTTTGAACCTTTTTTAAGGCTATTGGTGATGTTTAAGAGCCTAGCTTTGTGGGGCCTAGTAGTGGGTGGTTTAGAGTTTTCCTTCCAATTCACAAGTGCAAATTGTAGCTTGAAGATCTTATCTCAAATCTTGAGTATCTACTTAATTGATTCTTAGCATCTAGTGTGAAATATTTTCTATTTGAGGAAAAATGGGCAACCGGACTTTGAAGTCTAACTTGTTGAAGGAAAGATCAAACATGAATAGTCAACATGATAGCTCAATATTTGGCATTTTAAGGAGGAAGAGAGTTGGATTATGGCTAGGACACCAAGTCTAATTTATTGTAATCTTAGCCTAGAAGTATAAGTAGTCTGTGTGGTCTACTAAATACAATTTGGGGACCAAAGTTTGAGCTAGTGAGGATCAAGTAAATTGATTTGTCAAGTCGAAACTCATGCATTTTTCAAGTCTAATCTAGTGAAAATTTCCATTTGTCTTTTCAAACCTTGAGATTCTTGAGGAGTGACTTGTTAATCAAGGAACTGGAGTTAGTCTTTTGGCATGAGGACCTTAATCTACCTCTGGATCTCACTAATCAAGTTAGTCATGGTGTTTAGGTTCATGGTTTGTAAGTCTTCCAGTTATTTCACTATGCAAAGTGCATTGGTGTGCATGTTAGATGCACATCATAGCATCAAGTTGTGGCATTGTGTGTACATATAGGAACAATGTGGCATGTTTAGTGTTGATTTTGTATCATGAAAAAATTGTTCATCTATTTTGTATCTATTAATGCCTTATGCGTAAGCTTGGGGCATTACATTTTGTATATCAAAGACCAAGTTGCAACATTGGGAGCTCTAGGTGATGTTTTTCTTCTGTGTTGTTGGCTATGTGTTTTAGCATGTTGGTGTTCAAGCTTGTGTGTTTGTGTGTTCATGCAACATGGGTCATTTCTTGGTATGTCTTCTGGTCATGTGCATGTTAGTGGAATACCTAGTTGTGGGGGTTGTTAGACCCTTATGTATGTTGAGAATCTATGTTTGGTGTGTGCTATACCTTATTAATACCTTGGGTTATTAGAAAAATCCTTTTTGGTGTGTGATGAACTTAGTTTCTAATCCTTACAAGTTCTTATGAATGAGTTATGCTTGAAATGTTCGTGGGAAATAGTTAGACCTAGATGATTTTATTGTAGTATCCGCATCTTGTGTGGCTGATGGAACTGTTTGATGCTTGAGTGCTCTCATTGAGAATATATTAAAAGGTATAATTATTAATGTTAGTGATGCATTAAGATAATCTTGGTGTACTTTCTTGGTGAATGGTGCATAGGGAAAATTTGAGAAAGGATGTGTGACCAAATCATATGCATAGAATTCATAAAGAAAGATGTGTGTTTTGGTAATTAATAAAAAAGTCAAATAGGTGTCTTGTGACCTTAACCATGTGCATATCATGTTGCATAGTGTGTATATTGGTTTATGATTAGAAAATTGTTTCATTGAAAGATATTCTTTCTCGATAAGATGAGAATCCCTTGTTGTGTTGCTCCTTATGTATGATGTCTAAATGACTTTGCTTATGTGTTAACTATTTGAGTGTGCTCTTCCATGATGTTAATTTTGTGTTTTATACTCTTGATCATATGTGAGTCTTATTGCAAACTATGTATACTATTATGTGGAAGAACTACTTGGCAAAGTTATGGTAGAATGTTTGGGTACAAATTAAAGCCCCAATTGGATTCCTGTTAAAGTTTTCCATTATTCAATGATTTTTTTTATTAAATGAACATATTTATTGCACTTAAGATTTTCTTAGTATGATTTTGGATGGTAATCTTCTCCATATTATGTGTTGTGTTGTGAAGCATTACCTTGTGAATTGGAATATTACTATTTTAATTTCAATTGTGGCCCAATATATGAATGCTAGTGCATGAGTGAGCTTTCCTTGATGTATTGTGATGTTGTTAAATGCAATTTTTTTTTGGTTTCCACTTATAAATATTAGAAAGTTCAATTCTAATTGATGTTGGGTGAACTTAGAAGATCTTATAACAATTTATTGCATAATATTGTATAAAGAAGTTGTTTCAAACATTGAGTAATGAATGAGAAAAAGGATTTGTGTTTTGTGTTCCTTTGTCAATGTGAGTACCCTATTATGTGTGTACATGTGATGTGTTGTGAACACCTAGTACATGATTTATGTATCCATGGGCTTGTGATACTGTGTATCCACCCTTGGATTGTGTGCATAGCTACAAGTATGGTGGAGTCCTTGTAGGGTTTCTTGTCTGTACACCATATTGAGTGTCAACCTTAACATCAATGACCTCGATATGTATGGACTTAAGTAGAGACAAGGAAAACTTAGGAAGATATGGTGACATGTTGTTGTATTGGCTATGGGTGACCCTATTGACCATACCTTTCTACATGAGAGTACTTCCTACTTCCCCTTATTGAATGGGCCCTTGAGTGGTCCATAATTCTAGCCTATCTTGCATTGTTCCTCCTTATGGTACTATTGGCATTGCACATATGATCATGGTTATGGTTTGGTTTGGGCATGATATTTCACTCAAGGCCATGCAACTTGGCACAAGTTTGCTCTTACCTTTGGTACATCTAGTATTTTAGATATAGATGTATTATATTGGGGAAACTTTGGCATTATGATAGAGTTAGCTATTATGAAACTTTTTATCTTTTTAGCATATTAGAATAGTAATTATGTGACAATTTAACTTATGAAATGATTATATTTTTGAGTTTGGTAACTACCATACCAACCCATGTTCCAACATGGAGCATATGAGTGTGATGATACACCATACTGATGTATTGACATAATGTAGGTGGTGATGATGCATTACTATTTGGAAGTAACCTAGGCTCGGGAAAATGATTCCATGTGGTATTACATGAAGGTGCATATGTTTTGTTCCTACATGGTTTCTATGAGATATATCATTGTTGTGCGAGGGTCATTTGCATATGTAGAAGAGGACCTAATTCTTGCTAAATACTTGTGTGCATAGGTATAGGATAAAATATGAGTGTGCCTAGCCATGTTAACCTCTGACTAGTGATATGTGGCCTTTTCATGTATTTTCTACAGGGCATAATACCATGCTACATGGGGCTTGTGTATGCCTTTTCTACAAAACACACATAAAGGACTATTTTATAGTCATGACCATGAATTCCCTCCTTCCTTATTGTTTATTTTCTTGAGTCACGTAGTGCTATTATTTGTAATTTCAAGAATTGTGACTTTTATTTTGGTTATTGGTGATCTTTTTATCTTTCTTGTGTGGACTAGAAGTGATCATTCATCTTTGATTGTGATTAGTTTAGCCACAAATATTTATTATTATTCATGTGACTCTTGATGTTACATTTGATTTGTTGTTGAAACTACTAGAATTTATTTACCTTATTGTTGGAATTTAAATTTCTTTTCTTTTGGTACATTCATGAATTTTGTGGTGGCTAAGATAGATTCTTTCTATTTGCAAGTGCTAGTCTTGTGTTGTGATGTTCTTCTCACCATGTTGATGAAGAGTGACCTCTGGTTGAGTGTATATAAGAAAGTAGACACATGAAACTTTGGAGGATGGGATGAAATGTTGGCATTGTTTTGTCATTGATGTCAATAGTAGTGTTGACAATGTTTCTTTGACCAATTGTCATTCACAAGATCACTGATGTTGTGTCATTGAAATCATGGTAACTATTTCGTGGAGATGTCATGTCTCAAACTTTGAAAACCCTCTAAACTATTCGGATAAGGTGTCATTAACCTTGTAAATCCCATGATTGTATTATTCCATTTATTATTTGTAATTACCCACGAGGGATGTACAAGTTTCACCAGTAGTGGTAAAACTTATTTAATGTCCATGGTAATTATGGAGTTACTGCACGGTAAGTCTCAGAGTTACCAACGGTAGTTATAGGATATCATTTACTATGGTAAATGGTAATTGGTCAAAGTGGGGTGCACATGTGGAGGAATAATCTATTTTTAGTGTTATGATGTACGTCATAGATGTTGTAAGAAGGTGTAAGAGATTCTATGACAACTGTAAGTTGTCATAAGAGTATATGACACTTATAATAGCATATGACATGTCATAAGATGCTGTAAGTGGCTATTTTTGGCCCCAAGGCATTCAAGCTTGCATGGGCACATTTTTCCAAGTGTAGGATGCATGTATGATAGCATTTATGACCCCGTAAGAGCCTATTCTTGGCCATGGACGCCCAAGGTTGTATTGTTGACTCTCGACAAGTGTTATGGGCTTGTAAGAAGTCATTTAATGTCTTGAGGTTGTGTAAATTCTATATAAACCATAGCATAGTAGATGAGATGCATATAACAATTTACAGGTACCCAGGTTCCGCCGGAGTGAAGGTTGGAGGACAGAGGAAGTGAATGTATTTGTAATCTCCTTTTGTGAAGATAATACAACTTGACCTCTTTTCTTGGTGGAGATTTTTACCCAAAAGGGTTTTCTCCACATTAAACACTTGTGTTATGTGCTTCATTATGCTTCTAGTATATTTCTGTATTATGGGTTTATGTTTTGTTACAATCTCCATTAATAACACACAGTTAAAGTTTGCTGAAATTTATCTCAAATCAGACCATTGAAGTATTGTTGCTTTCATATCTAACATTTGGTATTAGAGCCTGGCCAGCTTTGACTCTTGGGTGGTAGTGTGGAAGCTGTAGCTACAGTGGGAGATTTGGTTGTGTTTGTTTTGCAGATCTTGTGTTGTTATTATGGTTGCATCCACTGTTGCATCAACCTCTCGATTGGACATTGAGAAGTTCAACAGAACGAGGTATGAGTTGTGGAAGCTAAAAATGGAAGATTTGTTGGAATAAAGAAACCAATGGTTGGCTATTCAAAAAGAGAAGAAACCCGATGATATCTGTCAAGATGAGTGGGATAGATTGGATAAGAAGGCAAGGGGAACCATCTGGTTGTGTCTTTCAGACTTTGTCCTATTGAATGTCGTAAAGGAAGAGACTACATATAAGTTGTGGAAATGGTTGGGTGAGATCTATCAAGCCAAGAGTATGGTAAATAAACTTTATTTAAAAAAATGTTTTCCATGAAAATGCAAGAAGGTGAATCAGTTGCAGAGCATTTAAATTTTTTTAATTTGTTAGTGAGTCAGCTTGATTCAGTAGATGTTGGGGTTAGTGAGGAAGATAAGTGTATCTTACTTCTTTGTTCTTTACTTGAGTCTTGGAAGAATGTTATCCTTTCTATCACTGCTAACCTTGCGGATTCGAAGTTAGATGCTCTTGTTTCATTGCTACTGTCATAGGAATTGAGGAAGAAGAGTTCAGATAGTTCAGGGGATGCTCTCAGTGTTAGGGGAAGGTCTAAGGAAAGTGGGCCTAAAGGAGATTAGAAAGGGGCTAAGGACAAGTCCAAGGGCCTATCTAAGACTCCTGGTAAAAATAATAGAGTTAAGTGTTGGAACTACGGTAAAAGGGGACATGTAAATGAGTGCAGAAATCCCAAGAAATAATGGGAGAGTGCTTCGAATAAGTCATTGAATGTAGGTGAAGAAGTTTTACTTTCTATATGTAATCTTGTTTGTAATGATCACTGGTTGGTTGACTATAGATGCTCGTTTCATATGACCCCGCATAAGGAATGGTTCTCCACATATGAAGAATATGATGGAGGTAATATCTACCTTGGTGACAACTCTTCATATCTGATTATTGGGAAAGAAAAGGTATTGTTGTGTTTTAGTGATGGGAAGATTAGAACCCTCCCTAGTGTTTTGCATGTTCCTGGATTAGCTAGAAATCCAATTTCAGTTTCAAAGTTGAATGATTTGGGAATTCATGTGACATTTGACAAGCATGGATGCAGATTGGTGAGAGGGAACTTGGTGGTAGTGAAATAGAAGAGATTCAGGAACTTGTTTAAGCTTGAAGCCACTACAGTTTTTAATGCCTCTTATGTTTCTGAGGCTTTTGAAATAACTTGTATGTTGTGGCACCGTAGATTGGGCCACACAAGAAATAATGTATTAAAAACTATTAACAATAAAGAATTGTTGGATAGTTTCTCTTATTCTAATGAGCACTTTGATTTCTGTGAGCATTGTGTGTTTGGTAAACAAAAGAGAAAATCTTTTCCTTTAGGAAGCAATAGAGCAAAAGAAAAATTAGAAATTATTCATACGGATGTGTTTAGACCTGTGGATAATGAATCTATTGGAAAATATCATTATTTTGCAGCCTTCATCGATGATGTATCTAGATTTACATGGATTTATTTTATGAAGCATATATCTGAAGTTTTCACTAAGTTTAAGGAATTCAAGGTCTTAATAGAGAACCAATCAGGTTTAAGATAAAAATATTAAGATCTAATAATGGAGGGGAATATTGCTCTAAGGAATTTGATGAGTTTTGCAAGCATGTAGGTATAATAAGATAAAAGACAACTCCATATACACCATAGTAGAATGGTGTTGCAGAAAGGATGAACTGAACAATTATGGAAAGGGCCAGAAGTATGCTTAGTGATGCACAGTTAGATAAACGCTTTTGGGCAGAGGCTATGTATTGCTTGCTACTTGATAAATAGATCTCCTTGTAAGGCTCTTGATTCAACACCTTATGAAGTGTGGATAGGTAAGAAACCTTGTGTTTCACATTTAAGGGTTTTTAGTTGTGAGGCTTTTGTTCATGTGCCTAAGGAAAAGTGATTTAAGTTGGATCCAAAAGCTGAAAAGTGTACATTCATTGGATATGGTGATAATGTGAAAGGTTATAAGATTTGAAATCCACTAACCCGCAAGATTATCTTTTCTAGAGATGTTATTTTCAAGGAACTTAGAGCTATTTCTGAACTTGAGCAGCCAAAAGAAAAAGATGAAAAGCTAAAGAAGGTGCACTTTGATTTAGAGCAGCAAGATGCACCTCAGGAAGAACATAATGATGGATTGGGGGGTGAAGAAGAAGAAGAAGATTCAAGTAGTTCTGATGAAGATGAATCTGTTGTTATAGAAGAAGTTGGTGCAGATGATCATGCAGAAGAATGAGTAGCGTCTCTTACTCCACCCTTGAGGAGATCCACAAGACAACAAAATCTAGTTGATAGGTATAGCCCACCAGATTTGTTAGGGTTAGCAGGAAGAAGATATCAATTAAATGCAAATATAGATTAAACAGAGGAATGGAAATACATAGAAATAATAATAGTGAGAGACAAGTTTTAACATGGTTCACCCAAACTTGGGCTACATCCACCAAACATAGAGTCCAATATTATTATCCAATAAATCAAAACAATTACAACCAGCAATCCCTGCAACTTAGTACCACTGTAAAATGCTACAATACATCAATCCAAACCCTAACCCTTAACTGCTTTTTATCAAGCTTTTTGTCGGTTACAAAAATAGGGTTTTCTTATGTTGGCCAATGAAAAACAACTCTTGGTACTTTAATAAAATGTTAAAAAATCATGTGAGGTTTCAGGGGTGTTGCTCTCGAACCCCTTGACCTTGTCTTGGGGGTGCTGCCCCTTGACCCCGTAGGGATTTGGGGGGAAACCGCGCTGATAAAAGTGGGGTAAATTTAACCTCTAAGTTTCATTAGGCTCCATATAACAACAATCTCCCACTTGGAGACTGATCAAACTCCACACCATATCATCTCCCACTTGGAGACTAATCATAACACCACTGACCTTGTAGCTCCTATTGGAAATAAGCACCCTGGACTCTGCTATTCTATTTTTGTTGTTTTTAGTCTTGAAGACCAACTGAAGCTGAAGACGAGATCAACTTCTCCCTTGTCACTGCCTTTGTAAACATATCCACTGGATTTTCATCTATATGTATTTTTTCCAGCCTTAACTATCCATCATCCAACACCGACTGAATGAAGTGATACCTCAACTGTATGTGTTT
This sequence comes from Cunninghamia lanceolata, assembly GCA_027924645.1. NCBI lineage: Eukaryota > Viridiplantae > Streptophyta > Pinopsida > Cupressales > Cupressaceae > Cunninghamia > Cunninghamia lanceolata. The sequence continues at coordinate 6,058,506 of BSBN01000700.1, read as the reverse complement.
GGTCTTTGAATGTAAGGCATAATTCTTTGCAAGATGTATGGCACTGTGACTATCCATAAACAAATAACTGTTAGCCTATTGGTTTCCCAATTTTGCCATGAAAGAGTTTAACCATATCATCTCCTTGCTTGCCTCTGTTGCAGCTACATACTCTGCCTCTATGGTGGATAAAGCCACCACCTTTTGCAACCGTGAGAAGTAACTCACTACTATCCCACCTACAGTAAAGACATAACTTGTAGTACTCTGCCTAGTATCAATATCCCCTACCAAATCTAAGTGTACATAACCTACTAAATCTGTATTAGAGCCCCCAAAACATAAGTGTTTATTGGATGTACCTTTCAAATATCTGAGAATCTATTTTACTGCATTCCAATGCACCAATCTAGGATGACTCATATACCTGCTTACGACTCCTACAACATGTGCAATATCCAGTCTCATGCATACCATGACATACATTAAACTTCCTACAGCTGAAGCATATGGTACCTTAGACATTTTTTCTTCCTTCTCTTGTGTCTTTGGACACATCTCCTTAGTCAATTTCAAATGACTAGGCAAAGGTGTGCTGACAACTTTTGCGTTCTCCATATGGAATCTCTGCAACACCTTTTCATCATAATCAACCTGAGATTGAGTCAATTTTTTGTAATTCCTATCTCTGCAAATTTTTATACCAAGGATTTATTTTTCTACCCCCAAATCCTTCATAGCAAATGACTGTGCTAACTGTTGTTTTAACTCTCTTATGTGATCCATGTTAGACCCAGCTATGAGCATGTCATCAACATATAAACATAAAATAATGTAGCTATCATTATCCAACCTCTTAAAATAAACACAATGGTCAGAATTACACTGGTTGTAGCCTTGCTCAACCATAAAACTATCAACTTTTAAATACCATTGCCAAGGTGCTTGTTTCAGGCCATACAAACTCTTCTTCAATCTGCATACCAATTTCTCCTTACCTTCTCAAATCCCTGTGGTTGTTCCATATATATCTCCTCCAAATCACCATGGAGAAAGGTAGTTTTTACATCCAGCTATTCTAAATGCAAATCTTTAGTAGCCACAATACTAAAAATAGTACGAATAGAAGTCATCTTGACAACTGGAGAAAATATCTCATCAAAATCAATGCCTTTTTTTTGTGCAAATCCTTTTACAACTAACCTGTCTTTAAATCTTTTCTTACCTCCATCTTCCTCTTGCAGCCTATAAACTCATTTGTTTGGTAAAGCCTTTTTACCTGTAGGCAACTTACATAATTCCCAAGTCTGATTTTTTAGCAAGGAGTCCATTTCTTCTTTCATTGCAAGCTCCCACTGAATCTGTGTATCTACCTGCATAGCTTCATCATACCCTTCTGGTTCACTAGCATCTGTTAACAAAATAGAATACAAAGAGGGAGAAAACCTTTCAAGAGGTCTACTTAGCCTTGTTAACCGTCTAACATTCACTGGAGTTTGTGGTATTTCTGGTTGTTGTTGTAGAGCATGAGGAACCACTGGAATGCCACTATTTAGAGTATCATCCAACACCAGATAATCTTTTTCTTTTTTCTCATGTTGTTACAACTGATCTTTGTACAACACCTTCTCATTGAATATAACATCTCTGCTTCTCACAATTTTTTTATTTTCAAAATCCCAAAGCCTATAACCAAATTCATCAATGCCATATCCAATGAAGGTACACTTTTTTTATTTTGCATCCAGCTTGGTTCTATTTTTAGAATCTACATGTGCAAATGCTTCACATCTGAAGGTTTTAAGAAAAGAATAACTCACCTTCTTACCTGTCCATGCTTCCTCTGGAATACCATATCCCAAAGGAACTGAAGGACCTCTATTAATTAAATATAAAGTAGTGTTGACAGCCTTTGCCCACATATTTAAAGGCAGCCCAACATGCAATCTCATGGTCCTTGCACGCTCCATTATTGTCCTATTCATGCGTTCAGCCACTCCATTTTCCTATGGAGTCCCTGGAATAGTTTTATGCCTACGAATTCCATTAAAGGAACAATAATCCTCAAATTATTTGCTGCAATACTCACCACCATTATAAGATCTGAGACATTTTAATCTTTTACCCATCTCATTCTCAACCAAGCTTCTCTATTTCTTAAATGTTTCAAATACGTTAGATTTCTACCCAAGGAAATAAATCCATACCTTCCTAGTTGCATCATCTATGAATGTAACATAATACCGAGAGCCACCAAGAGAAGATACCTGAGCTGGTCCCTATACATATGTATGCACAAGCTCCAACTTTTCATCTTTCTTTTGCTTCCCATCTCTAAGACAACTGACTCTCTTTTGTTTGCCATACACATAACATTCACAAAAATCTATATTAATACATTTCAGACCTGGTAAAACTTTCTTAGAATGAAGTACCTTCATACCTTTTTCACTCATATGCCCAAGTTTGTGATGCCACAGTATTGTGTCAGAACCTACAGCAACTAATCTTGAACCTGTTTGTTTTTTTTCTGCAACAACTAAAGTAGATGGAACAATATGACCTATACAAAGATATAAGGTGCCTACTTTCACACCTTTTGCTACTATTAAGGCACCTTTTGAAACCTTCCAATTTTTATTAGTAAATGTAACAATGCAACCTTCTTCAGCTAGCTGCCTTGCTGAAATTAAATTCCCACTAAACCTTGGAACATGCCTTACCTCTTGTAGTAGCCAATGATTCCCATTCTACAACTTAATCTTAATTCTTTCTTTTCCAACAATCTGACAGGGTTCATTATCTCCCAAATAAACCAGCCCAAAATCCACTTGGACATAATCAAGAAAATAACTTCTATGGGGCGTAGCATGAAATGAGGCCCCTGAACCTAAAACCCATAAATCATTAGGATTATCTAGGGAAAGAATCAAAGCATCATCTTTAGATTTATTACTTACCACATTTGCCTCCTTATTTCCTTCTTGTTTGTCTCTTTCTTTATTCTTTTGAGACCAGTAATATTTCTTCAGATGACCTAGTTTCCCACAGTACTAGCAATCCTTCTGTCCTCTGGTTTGGGACCTCTTATCCTTTGATTTTCCTCGTGACTTCCCATGACCTCCAAAACCTTTTCCTCTCTCCTTTGATCTACCCCTACTTTCTGCATTCAAAACACTGCCTGATGTGGATCCACCTGAGCTTTTCCTACGAATTTCCTCACTCAGAATAACACTAACAACATCATCAAATGTTAGGGTATTTGAACCAGAAACAGAGTTACTAACTACCATTACCAAACTATTCCAGCTTTCAGGCAATGAACATAATATCAAGAGAGCTCTAACTTCTTCATCAAATTTTACATTTATAGAAGTCAATTGACTGAGAATCGTATTAAATTCTTTTAAATGATCTATCACAGATCCACCTTCAACCATTTTCAGATTAAACAAACACTTCATGAGAAATACCTTATTTGAGGCTGAGGGTTTTTCATACAATTTAGCCAAAGCTTTCATCAGACCATTTGTTGTTAGATTTAGGGTAGACAACTGAGAAGGGAGGGTGAATCAGTTGTCCAAAACTTTCTTCCAATTTAAACACTTAAATCCACTTTATAATTTGGCAGCATAATAATTAATCAATCATGAAACACAATGCATTAAATCAAGAGAAGAAACATATTAACACATGAGACACCAAGATTTTGATGTGGAAAATATGGTTAAGGCAAAAACCATGGGGTGACTAACCCAAGAATGTATTCTCTATTAGAAGAATAGAAAGAATAAAATGACACATGCCAATTAGGGCTCACTACCCGAGCACACTGCTCACAAGAGGCTCATTGCCTACAAGAGACTCATTGTCTACAAAATAATAAGTATCACATACTTGAACTGGAAAATAGCATCTTCACCATGCTTGAGTCAGTTCCATTTAAGCCCAGTACTTCTACTCTTCCTTTCGCTCTCCTCCTTGCTACCACACTCTCATCTCCACAAGATGCTTATTAAAATGACTTTCCAATCCCTTATTTATACAAGACATTGACTTAGGAATAATCATCTAAGTTGGTAAACATCTACAAGAACATCTGCAGGATGTGTAACTCATTTGGTCAGCCAGTCTTAGGAAGAACACCATCATCCTGAAGTAATTCTTCAATTGCAAGCTCAAACTCCAATGCGGACCATCAACATGAACTAGACATTATCCAAAGACCTCCACAAGATTTCTTGAATCACCAAGAACATCCACACTACATTTTTTTACTGAAATCCTTCTCTCCTTCATCCAGAACCTTAAGAACACAGTCTATCATCACTGTCACAAAGAAATAGATGCTTGCAGACCTCCAGACTATGAACCAATCAAGTAGACACTTCACAAGGACTTCCTAAACATTCCACCAAATCTATAGAACATGATAATGCATTTCCAGATCTCACCGAACCTATCTGTATCACTCTGTCACCTCTGAACACCTACTAGAACTAGTTTTACTTGAGTGACCACAACTTCAGATCTTCATGCAGACCTCTAAAATATTTATTGGATCATCTTAAGACACATATCTACAAACCCTTTAAACTGTATCCTTTGATCCTCATCTTAACTTGGACTTTTACCTTACTGTTTACACTATTTTTCACTATTCCTGATATGACCAATTTTCTCAATATCCTCAGCAAACAGTTCATCCAATCCTTATCATTAATGCAACAGGACTATGTTGACATCAATGACAATACCGATTAGGCCCATACTTGCAACAATCTCCCCCTTTGTCATTGATGGCAACATATGATGTGAAAAACTATTTTGACCATCAAGACAAGAACTTCTCTTTACTAACACAACTCCTCCTATCACCAACAACCATTCACATGTCTTCTCTTCCTTTACTGCTCCCCCTTTGATCAACAACCACTTGTTTTTCACATGTCTTCTCTCCCCCTTTGGCATCAATGGCAAAGGGCACATACTTGCAATTCCACCGCTTCAGAATCATACCAGCTGCTCCCCCTGAGTAGCATCTCCCAATTATCAATCCAGACCACAAGATATGACTATGATATCCACCAAAATGATGGACATCAGTGCACCTTAGTTCATCATCGGAGGGGCAATAACCCCTAACTTCTCCCTGAGATACTCAAAAGAGTCCTTAGGTACAGGTTTATTAAAGATGTCTGTAATCTGATCCTTGGAAGCACAAACTCTAATCTGACTTCATTCTTGTTCACTTGCTCTCTCAAAAAGTGAAACTTGATGGATATATGTTTAGTTTTTGAATGCAACACTAGATTCTTAGATATATTTATTGCACTTGAATTATCACAGAAGATTGTGATAGGCTTCTCATACTCCACTCTTATGTCTCTTAGCATTTGCTTCATCCGCAAAACTTGAGTGCAACTACTTGCTGCTGCAATGTACTCTACTTCTGCAGTGGACAGAGATATTTCCTCTTGTTTCTTGCTCAGCCAAGAAACCAATCTCTTCCCCAAAAAGAATGCTCCACCACTAGTACTCTTTCGGTCATCCACATCTTGTTGCAAGTATGAGGTTAACCAGTGTTGTCATTGATGTCAACATACTCATATTGCATTGATAAGAAGGTTTGGATGAGCTGTGTGCTGAGGATATTAAGAAAATTAGCTTCAATCAGGAACAGTGAAGAACAGTGATGAGAAGAAGGCAAAAGTACTCTATAGGTTGAGGATCAAAGGATGCGGTTTAAAGGGTTTGTAGATATGAGTCTTGAGATGTTCCAGTTAAGATTTCAGAGATCCGCATGAAAATATGAAAAAGTTATGATCGATCAAGTAGAACTAGTTTTGGGAGATGCTCCAGAGTGACAGAGTATTACAAAAAGGTCCGGTGAGATCCGGAAGTGCATTATCCTATTCTACAGATTGGAAGGAGTGTTTGGGATGTCCTTGTGATGTGTTATCTCGATTTGTACATAGTTTGAAGGTCTGGAAGAATCTACTCCCTTGTGACAGTCATGACAAACTATGTTCTTGAGGCACTGGAGGCAGAAGAGAAGAGATTCTAGCAAGTAGAGGAAGTGTAGATGTACCTGGTCACTCAGGCAAGCTTGTGAAGGTTCTTGGATGATGTTGAGGTTGTGTTGTTGGTCTGCATCAATGTTAAAGCCTGGAATTATAGATATACTTCCAGATGAAGATGTTCTTGTTCAAGCTGGCTGACCGGATGAGTTATTTATCTTACGAATGTTCTTGTGGATGATTGCCGACTTAGATTATTGTTCCTAAGTCAATGCCTTGTATAAATAAGGGTTTGTGAATTCATTTCGAAGTGTGTCTTGCGGTGATGAGAGTGATATAGTGAAAGGAAGTGCGAAAGGCAGAGTAGAAGTTTGTGGGCATAAATGGAACTTATCCAAACATGGTAAAGATGTCAATCTCTAGTTCAAGTTTGTAATACTTGTTATCTTGTAGACAGTGTGTCTCTTGTAGGCAGTGTGCCTCCCTGTGAGTAGTGTGTTCAGGCAGTGAGCCCTAATTGGCATGTGCCATTCATTTTTCTTATTCTTCTAACAGAGAATAATTCTTGGGTTAATCACCCCGTGGTTTTTCCCTTAACCGGGTTTTCCACGTGAAAATCTCAGTGTTTCATGTGTTGATGTGTATCTGCTCTAGTGTTTATGTCTTATGCTTTCATGGATAATTAATTGCTATGCTATTGATTAACAAAGTGGATTTAAGTGTTTGAAATTGCAAGTGAATTAAGGATAACTGATTCACCCCCCCTCTCAGTTATCAACAATTGGTATCAGAGCCAATTTCCTCTAAAAGGAGCTTAACCGCTTGAGGAGATCTAGGATGTCATCATACAAAAAGGACAGTCTGAAGTTTGACAGAACCAACTTCAATCTTTGGAAAGGCCACATGAAATGTCACTTGGAGTGTATGGGAAAAGCATACTTGTCCATGGTCACAAAACCATATGTACCTCCACAGGGTGGTCCGACAACCCTAAATGAAATCACAGATGCTGAAAACAATCTGCGGACCAAAGAAGCTCTTCTAAGCGCATTAATTGACTCAGAGCTCTCAAATGTTATTGACCTTCCAACTGCCTATGAGATCTGGATTAAATTGGAACTTCTACATGAAGGAGATGAGTTTGTTAAGAGTGCAAGGTTGCAAAGTCTCAAAGAGAAATTTGAAAGATTGAAGATGAGAGATGATGAAAATATCACTACCTTTATGCCAAGAGTAAATGAGCTAGTGTGTGGAATTAGGAATGTTGGTGGAGTTTTGGATGAAAATGAGATAGTTTACAAAATTCTCAGATCCCTTCCTACTACGTACAAAATCAAGGTTGCTGCCATTGATGAATTCAGAGCTCATATGACTATCACAAGAGACCAATTGGCTGGCAAACTGGCTGCATTTGAAATGACCGAGTTTGCAGATGATGCCCCCAAGACTGAATCTGCATTCAAAGCCAGTGCCTACGTGAAAGGAAAACAAAGATTTGATCCAGGAGAAAACTCTTCAAGGAAGCTGTCATGGTATGATCAAGCAAGGAAAGACATGGAAGAGGAAGAAGCAGAAACAACCCAACTTGAAGCCCTCATTGCAAAAAGAATGCCAAGAGGATCTGGTAAGTATGAAGGAAAATTACCTTTTAAATGCTTCAACTGCAATAAGATTGGTCACTTTGCATCAAGATGTTCGGAAAGATCTACAAGGTCAAACTCTAACAGAAAAAGGTTCCAAAAGAATTGTTATTATGTTCATGAAGAAGCTGATAATGAAGGAGTAAGAGATGATGAATCAGAGATTGGAGACAAATCCAAAAATGAATGGATGTTTATTGCCATTAAGGAAGAAGATCCAATATCTATCAATCATAAGGTGGTAGAAAGAGCTTTGGCTGCCCAAGTTGAAGAAAATGATGATTAGGTTATTGACAGTGGATGCTCTCACCATATGACAGGTGACAAGAACAAGTTCTTAGATTTGGGAAGGTATGAAGGAGGAATGGTAAAGTTTGGTGACAATTCTAATGGTAGAATCAGAGGTAGGGGAACTATCTCTTTTGATGTAAAGAACAAAACTGGTAATGTACTGTATGTTGAAGGATTGAAGCACAATCTTCTCAGTATTGGTTAGTTGGTGGACAAAGGCTATGATCTCTGGTTCAAGAATGGAAGATGCAAGATCCTTGAAAGCTTTGGAACTGAGATTGCATCCGGTACTCAAACTAAAGGTAATATCTTTCATCTAGTTGGCACTAATAAAAGTTGTCTATTTGTTCAAGTTGATCAAAGTTGGTTATGGCATAGAAGGATGTGTCATGTAAATTTTGATAACATCATCAAGATAAGAAATATTCAGGCTGTAAGAGATCTTCCAAAGTTGGTAAAACCTACAAACAGTATGTGCAAAGAATGTTAGTTAGGTAAATAGAGTAGAGTTTCATTCAAAAGCAGGGATCAGTCCTCTACCAGATTATTGGAGTTAGTTCATACTAATCTATGTGGTCCGACAAGAATCAAGAGTATGCAAGGTGATAGATATTTTATGTTATTGATTGATGATCATTCTCAGATGATGTGGGTTACCTTTCTGAAAGAGAAATCAGAAGCTTTTGAGAAGTTCAAAATCTTTAAGGCTATGGTAGAGAATCAAACCGGACTGAAACTGAAATGTCTAAGGTCTGATAGAGGTGGTGAATTCACATCTGGTGAATTCATAGACTTTTGTGAGAAGCATGGTATAAAGAGACAATTGTCTACTCCTAGGACTCCACAGCAAAATGGAGTAGTTGAGAGAAAGAACCGAACCATCCAGGAAGCATCCAGGACAATGATGATGGAAGCAAATGTTCCTCAGATGTTTTGGAAAGAAGCTGTCAGCACTGCAGTCTACACTCTCAATCGAGTTCAAATCAGAAGCAATACTGGTAAGACTCCTTATGAACTTTGGTTTGGCATCACTCCTACTATGAGATATTTTAGAGTATTTGGTAGCAAGTGTTACATTAAAAGAGATGAAGATCTAGGAAAGTTTGATGCTAGAAGTGATGAAGGAATTTTCTTAGGTTACTCCACTCAAAGCAAAGCATACCGGTGTTACAATAAGAGATTGAGAAAGATGATAGAAAATACAAATGTGAAGGTTGATGAAGGTATTGAGAAGCCCTCAAGATTTTATGAGTTTTGGTAAGATGATCAGAATGATGTTCTGGTTCAAGGAGCACCATCCTCTCATGAAAGTCAGATTCAAACTGATTTGATAAATCAAGAAGAAGAGACAGGTCTGAATGAGCATGATCAAGAAGCAGAAGTGCAAGAAACTCCCAAATTTTTAAGGTATGTAAGACTTAATCACTCTGAAAATCAAATCATAGGTGACAAAAGCAAAGGTGTGTAAACTAGAAGGAATGTTGCTCAAAATTCAGATGAATGTTGTCTAATTTCAAAGATTGAACCTAAGACAATAAATGAAGCATGCAATGATGAAAATTGGACAAAAGCAATGGAAGAAGAATTAATGCAAATTGAGAAAAATCACACTTGGGATCTTGTTTCCAGACCTAGAAACAAGAATGTGATTGGAACCAAATGGGTCTTCTGGAACAAACTAAATGAAGTTGGTGAAGTAATTAGAAATAAGGCCAGATTAGTCTGCAAAGGGTACTCTCAAATAGAAGGGATTGATTTTGAGGAAACCTTTGCTCCGGTGGCAAGAATTGAAGCAGTCAGACTATTTCTTGTATTTTCTACCTTCAAAGATTTCAAAGTGTATCAGATGGATGTCAAATCTGCTTTCTTGAATGGTGATCTAGAAGAAGAGGTGTACATTAAACAACTAGATGGATTTCAATTATCTGAGCATGGTGATATGGTCTGCAAACTAAAGAAGGCACTGTATGGTCTAAATCAAGCCCCAAGAGCATGGTATGAGATGTTGGACAAACATCTTTTGAAGATTGGTTTCAACAAAGGTACTGCTGATAGTAACCTATATTTCAAAATTGATCATGAAAACATCTTGATTGTTGAAGTATTTGTTGATGATATCATCTTTGGAGGAAACGACAGTATGTGTAAAACCTTTGCAAACCAAATGAAAAGTGAGTTTGAAATGTCAATGCTTGGTGAAATGAATTTCTTCTTGGGTCTGCAAATTACTCAGATAGAGAAAGGAATCTTTATCTCTCAGATCAAGTATGTGAAAGAACTATTGAAGAAATTTGGAATGGAAGATTCAAAGCCAATGAACACTCCTATGGCTACCAGATGTAAGTTGAGCAAAGATGATGACTCTCCTAAGACAGATCAGACAAAGTACAGATCAATGATTGGTGGATTACTATATCTCACTTAGACTAGACCAGATATAATGCAGGCTGTTGGTATTGTGGCAAGATTCCAAGCTGATCCTAGAGAATCTCATGTCATGGCAATCAAAAGAATTTTTAGGTACTTGAAAGGAATAGTTGAGTATGGCCTGTGGTATCCCAAAGATCATGACTTTTCTCTTCATGCATATACAGATGCAGATTGGGCAGGAGATGTGGATGATAGGAAGAGTACAAGTGGAGGAGCATTCTTTTTGGGAAAAAGGTTAGTTTCTTGGCTAAGCAAGAAACAAGAAGCAATATCACTGTCTACAACAGAAGCAGAATACATTGCAGCAGCAGGTAGTTGCACTCAACTTTTGTGGATAAAGCAAATGCTAAGAGATATTCAAGTAGAATATGAGGAGCCTAACACAATTTTCTGTGATAATTCAAGTGCAATAAATATTTCTAAGAATTCGGTATTGCATTCTAAGACCAAGCATATATCTATCAAATTTCACTTTTTGAGAGAACAAGTGAACAAGGGTGAAGTCAGGCTGGAGTATGTGCCTGTAGATATTTTTACTAAACCTCTTCCCAAAGACTCTTTTGAGTATCTCAGGGAGAAGTTAGGGGTCATGGCCCCTCTGGTGATGAACTAGGATGCACTGATGTGCATCAGTCCAGTGGATATCACAGTCATATCTTGTGATCTGAATTGATGATGGGGAGCAGCTAGTATGATTCTGATGTGTTAGAATTGCAAGTATGAGCCCTTTGCCATTGATGTCAAAGGGGGAGAGAAGACATGTGAAAAAAAAATGTTGATGATCAAAGGGGGAGCAGTAAAGGAAGAGAAGACATGTGAAGAGTTGTTGCTGATAGGGGGAGCTGTGACAGAAAGGAGAAGTTCTTGTCTTGATGGTTTTTCACATCATATGTTTCCATCAATAACAAAGGGGGAGATTGTTGCAATTATGAGGTTAACCAATGTTATCATTGATGTCAACATACTCATATTGCATTGATAAGAAGGTTTGGATGAGCTGTGTGCTGAGGATATTGAGAAAATTAGCTTCAATCAGGAACAGTGAAGAACAGTGATGAGAAGAAGGAAAAAGTACTCAATAGGTTGAGGATTAGAGGATGCAATTTAAAGGGTTTGTAGATATGAGTCTTGAGATGTTCTAGTTAAGATTTTAGAGGTCCGCCTGAAGATCTGAAGAAGTTATGATCGATCAAGTAGAACCAGTTCTGGGAGATACTCCGGAGTGATAGAGTATTACAAAAAGGTCCGGTGAGATCCGGAAGTGCATTATCCTATTCTGTGGATTGGAAGGAGTGTTTGGGATGTCCTTGTGATGTTTTATTTCAATTTGTACATAGTTTGAAGGTCCGGAAGAATCTACTCCCTTGTGATAGTCATGACAAACTATGTTCTTGAGGCACCAGAGGCAAGAAAGAAGAGATTCTAGCAAGTAGAGGAAGTGCAGATGTACTTGGTCACTCAGGCAAGCCTATGAAGGTTCTTGGATCATGTTGAGGTTGTGTTGTTGGTCCACATCAGTGTTAGAGCCCAGAATTGGAGATATACTTCCGGATGAAGATGTTCTTGTTCAGGCTGGCCAACCGGAAGAGTTATTTATCTTGTGAATGTTCTTGTGGATGATTGCTGACTTAGATGATTGTTCCTAAGTCAATGCCTTGTATAAATAAAGGTTTGTGAATTCATTTTGAAGTGTGTCTTGCGGTGATGAGAGTGATATAGCGAAAGGAAGTGCGAAAGGCAAAGCAGAAGTTTTTGGGCTTAAATGGAACTGATCCAGACATGGTAAAGATGTCAATCTCTAGTTCAAGTTTGTAATACTTGTTATCTTGTAGACAGTGTGTCTCTTGTAGGCAGTGTACCTCCCTATGAGCAGTGTGCTTAGGTAGTGAGCCTTAATTGGCATGTGCCATTCATTTTTCTTATTCTTCTAACAGAGAATAATTCTTGGGTTAATCACCCTGTGGTTTTTCCCTTAAATGGGTTTTCCACGTGAAAATCTCAGTGTTTCATGTGTTGATGTGTATTTGCTCTAGTGTTTATGTCTTATGCTTTCATGGATAATTAATTTCTATGCTATTGATTAACAAAGTGGATTTAAGTGTTTGAAAATGCAAGTGAATTAAGGATAACTAATTCACCCCCCCTCAGTTATCAACACATCTCCTGCCCAATCTGCATTTGTATATGCATGAAGAAAAAAATCATGATCTTTGGGATACCACAATCCATACTCAGTTGTCCCTTTTAGATATCTAAAAATCCTCTTGATTGCCATGACATGAGATTCTCTGGGATTAGCTTGAAATCTAGCAACAAGACCAACAACATTCATAATGTCAGGTCTAGTTTGAGTGAGATACAACAATCCTCCAATCATTGACCTGTACTTTTTCTAATCAGCCTTAGGAGAGTCATCATCTTTGCTCAATTTACATCTAGTTGCCATGGGAGTATTCATTGGTTTTGAGTCTTCCATCCCAAATTTCTTCAACAATTCTTTCACATATTCTATCTGAGAAATGAAGATTCCTTTCTTTGTTTGAGTGATTTGTAGACCCAAGAAGAAATTCATTTTTCCAAGCATGGACATCTCAAACTCACTTTTCATTTGATTTACAAAAGGTTTACACATACTATCTCTTCCTCCGAAAATGATATCATCAACAAACACTTCAACAATCAAGATGTTTTCATGATCAATTTTGAAATACAAATTATTGTCAGCAGTACATTTGTTGAAACCAATCTTCAAAAGATGCTTATCCAATCTTTCATACCAGGCTCTTGAGGCTTACTTCAGTCCAGACAGTGCTTTATTCAACTTGAAAACCATATCACCATGATCAGACAATTGAAATCCATCTATTTGTTCAATGTATACTTCTTCTTCCAAGTCTCCATTCAGAAAGGTAGACTTGACATCCATCTGATAAACTTTGAAGTCCTTGAAGGCAGCAAAAGCAAGAAATAGTCTGACTGCTTCAATTCTTGCCACTGGAGCAAAAGTTTCTTTAAAATCAACTCCTTCTATTTGAGAGTAACCTTTGCAAACCAATCTAGCTTTATTTCTGATTACTTCACCAACTTCATTTAGCTTGTTTCAGAAGACCCATTTGGTTCCAATCACAGTCTTATTTCTAGGTCTAGGAACAAGATCCCATGTGTGATTCTTCTCAATTTGCATTAGCTCTTCCTCCATTGCTTTAGTCCAGTTTTCATCATTGCAGGCTTCATTCACTGTCTTAGGTTCAATCTTTGAAATCAGACAATACTCTTCTAAATCTTGAGCAATCCTTCTTCTTGTTTGTACACCTTTGCTTTTATCACCTATGATCTGATCTTCAAAGTGGTTCAGTCTTACATACCTAGGAACTTTGGGAGTTTCTTGCACTTCTGATTCTTGATCAAGCTCATTAAAACTCATTTGTTCTTCCTGATTTACCGGATTAGTTTGAATTTGAATTTCAGAAGGGGCTTGGGCTCCTTGAATCAAAACACCATTCTGATCATCTTCATCATATTTATAAAACCTTGAGGGTTTTTCAATTCCTTCATCAACCTTCACATTTGTACTTTCTATAATCTTTCTCAGTCTTTTGTTGTAACACCGGTATGCTTTGCTTTGAGTAGAGTAACCCAAGAATATTCCTTCATCAGTTCTAGCATCAAACTTGCCTAGTTCTTCATCTCTTTTAATGTAACATTTGCTACCAAAGACTCTGAAATACTTCATAGTAGGAGTGATGCCAAACCAAAGTTTATAAGGAGTCTTACCAGTATTTCTTCTGATTTGTACTTGATTGAGAGTATAGACTATAGTGCTGACAACTTCTCTCCAATAGATCTGAGGAACATTTGCTTCCATCATCATGGTCCTAGATGCTTCCTGGATGGTCTGGTTCTTTCTTTCCACTACTCCATTCTGCTGTGGAGTCTTAGGAGCAGACAATTGTCTTTTTATTCCATGTTTCTAATAGAATTCTATGAACTCACCGGATGTGAATTCTCCACCTCTATCAGACCTCAGACATTTTAATTTTAATCTGGTTTCATTCTCTACCATAGCCTTGAATATTTTGAATTTCTCAAGAGCTTTTGATTTCTCTTTCAGAAAAGTAATCCACATCATCTGGGAGTAGTCATCAATTAATAACATGAAGTATCTATCACCTTGCACACTTCTGATTCTTACCGGACCACATAAATTAGTATGAACTAAGTCCAATAATCTAGTAGAAGACTATTCCTTGCTTTTGAATGAGACTCTGCTTTGTTTCCCCAGCTGACATTCTTTGTACAAGCTATTTGTAGGTTTCACCAATTTTGGAAGATCTCTTACAACCTGAGTGTTGCTTATCTTGATGATATTATCAAAATTTATATGACACATCCTCCTATGCCATAACCAACTCTGATCAATTTGCACAAATAGACAACTTTTACTAGTACCAACTAAATGGAAGATATTACCTTTTGTTTGAGTACTGGATGTAATCTCTATTCTAGAACTTTCAAAGATCTTGCATTTTCCATTCTTGAATCAGAGATCATAGCCCTTGTCTACCAACTATCCAACATTGAGAAGATTGTGCTTCAATCCTTCAACATACAGTACATTACCATTTTTGTTTTTTCCATCAAAAGAAATAGTTCCTCTACCTCTGATTCTACCAGTAGAATTATCACCAAAATTTACCACTCCTCCATACCTTTCCAAATCTATGAACTTATTTTTGTCACTTCTCATATGGTGAGAGCATCCACTGTCAATGACCCAATCATCCTTTTCTTCAACTTGGGTAGCCAGAGCTCTTTCTACAACTTTGTGATTGATAGATTCAAAGGGCATTGGACCTTCTTCCTTGATGGCAATAAACACCCAATCACTTCTGGATTTGTTTCCTGATTCTGATTCATCATCTGTTACTCCTTCATTATCATCATTTTCATGAACATAGTAACAATTCTTTTGGAACCTTGATTTGTTAGGTTTTGGCCTTGAAAATCTTTCTAGACACCTTGAGGCAAAATGACCAATCATATTGCAGTTAAAACACTTAAAAGGCAATTTTCCTTCATACTTACCAGATCCTCTTGGCAATCTTTTTGCAATAAGGGCTTTAAGTTGAGCAGTTTCTGCTTCTTCTTCTTCCAAGTCTTTTCTTGCTTTTTCATACCATGATAGTTTTCTTGAAGAGTTCTCTCCTAGATCAAACCTTTGTTTACCTTTTATAGAGCCACTGGATTTGAATGTAGATTTAGTCTTGGGGGGCATCTCCAAACTCGTTCAATTCAAATGCAGCCAATTTACTAACCAATTGATCTCTTGTGACAGTTGTATGGGCTTTGAATTCTTCAATGGTAGCAACCTTGATTTTATAAGAAGAAGGAAGGGATCTGAGAACTTTGCCAACAATCTCATCTTCATCCAAGACTCCACCAGCACACCTAATGCCACAAATAAACTCATTTACTCTTGGCATAAAAGTAGTGATATTTTCATCTTCTCTCATCTTCAGATTTTCAAATTTTCCTTTCAGACTCTATAGCCTTGCACTTTTAACATACTTGTCTCCTTCATACAGAAGTTCCAGTTTTTCTTAAATCTCAAAAGTAGTTTGTAGATCAACAACATTTGAAAGCTCTGAATCTAACAAGGCACTTAGAAGGGCTTCTTTAGTTCGTAGATTATTTTCAACATCTGTGATTTTAGTTGGGGTTTTTGGGCCATTCTGTGGAGGGATATACTTCATTGTAGCCATGTTCCTGTATTGCATTCCCATACATTGCAAGTAACATTTCATGTGACTTTTCCAGAGATTAAAGTTGGTTCCTTCAAACTTCGATCTATCCTTCTTGTAGGACAACATCCTGGATCTCCTCAAGCAGTTAAGATTTTTTAGAGGAACTTAGCTCTGATACCAATTGTTAGATTCAGGGCAGACAACTGAGAGGGGGGGTAAATCAGTTGTCCAAAACTTTCTTCCAATTTAAACACTTAAATCCACTTTATAATTCAGTAGCATAATAATTAATCAATCATGAAACACAATGCATTAAATCAAGAGTAGAAACATATTAACACATGAGACACTAAGATTTTGACGTGGAAAACCTAGTTAAGGGAAAAACCATGAGGTGACTAACCTAAAAATGTATTCTCTATTAGAAGAATAGAAAGAATAAAATGGTACATACAAATTAGGGCTCACTGCCTGAGCACATTGCTCACAAGAGGGTCATTGCCTACAAGAGACTCACTGTCTACAAAATAAGTATCACATACTTGAACTAGAAAATAGCATCTTCACCATGCTTGAGTCAGTTCCATTTAAGCCCACTACTTCTACTCTGCCTTTCTCTCTCCTCCTTGCTACCACACTCTCATCTCCACAAGATGCTTATTGAAATGACTTTCCAATCCCTTATTTATACAAGACATCAACTTGAGAATAATCATCTATGTCGGCAAACATCTACAAGAACATCCACAGGATGTGTAACTCATCCAGTCAACTAGTCTTAGGAAGAACACCATCATCCTGAAGTAATTCTTCAATTGCAAGCTCAAACTCCAATGTGGACCATCAACACGAATTGGACACAATCCAAAGACCTCCATAAGATTTTCTGAATCACCAAGAACATCCACACTACATTTTCTTACTGAAATCCTTCTCTCCTTCATCCGGAACCTCAAAAACATAGTTTGTCATCACTGTCACAAAGAAATAGATGCTTGTGGATCTCTAGACTATGAATCAATCAAGTTGACACTTCACAAGGACTTCCTAAACATTCCACCAAATCTGCAAAATAGGATAATGCATTTCCAGATCTCACCGGACCTATTTGTATCACTCTGTCACCTTTGAACACCTGCTGGAACCGGTTTTACTTGAGTGACCACAAATTCTTCAGATCTTCATGCGGACCTCTAAAATCTTTATTGGATCATCTTAAGACACATATCTACAAACCCTTTAAACTGCATCCTCTGATCCTCATCTTAACTTGGATTTTTACCTTACTATCTTCACTATTCTTTACTATTCCTGATATGACCAATTTTCTCAATATCCTCAAGAAACAGTTCATCCAATCCTTATCATTAATACAACAGGAGTATGTTGACATCAATGACAACACCGGTTAGGCCCATACTTGCAACATTTGTTTTCTTCACTTCCATTATATTGAATGCCACCGATGGTGCTAGGCACAACCGAATGGTTCTTAGTGCCTTTCTATCAAGAAGATTCCAATCCTCATTAGTCATTGTTGCCAATTTCTTGGCTACTCCTTCCAACGACATCCATAAATCCTTTTGATAGAGGTAATCCTCCATCTGCATCTTCCATAACTAATAGTTCTACCCATTGAATTTATTGACCTTCAATTTACCCTTGTCTGCCATTGCTCCCACTCAACCGTGAGACCTTCCTATAGATGATAATCAAACACAACCTGCTCTGATACCACTTGTTAGGGTTAGCCGACAGAAGATATCAATTAAATGCAAGTAAAGATTAAACAGAGGAATGGAAATACACAGAAATAATAACAGGGAGAGACAAGTTTTAATGTGGTTCACCCAAACTTGGGCTACATCCACCAAACAGAGAGTCTAATATTATTATCCAGTAAATCAAACTAATTACAACCAACAATCCTTGCAACTCAATACCATTGCAAAATGCTACAATACATCAATCGAAACCCTAACTCTTAGTTGCTTTTTATCAATCTTTTTGTCAGTTACAAAAATAGGGTTTTCTTATGTCAGCCAATGAAAAATAACTCCTGGTGCCTTTATAAAATAATAAAAAACTGTGTGAGGTTTCGAGGGTGTTTTCCCCAAGTCCCTTGACCCCGTCTTGGGGGTACTGCCCCCAAACCCCCGCAAGGGGCACTGGCCCTTGACCCCATAGGAATTTGGGGGGAAATCACACTGATAAAAGTGGGGTAAATTTAACCTCTAAGTCTAATTAGGCTCCATATAACAACAAGATTTCCATTGTGTATATGTTTTATTGAGTACTAACGATGAACCTAGATCCTATAGGGAAGCTATTTCTACAGATGATAGTGAGTCTTGGAAATTAGCCATGCAGGAGGAGATGATGGTTTTAGACTCTTGTAACACTTGGGATCTTGTTTGTTTGCCCAAAGGAAGAAAGGCCATAGGATGTAAGTGGGTCTTCAAGAAGAAGTTTGGAGCAGACAGGTCATTGGAGAAGTACAAGGCTAGACTGGTAGCCAAGGGCTACTCCCAGAGAGAGGGAGTTGATTTTGGTGAGATATTCTCTCCTGTTGCTAAATTGACTTCTATTAGATTTTTCTTATCCATTGCTACAGCTTATGATTTAGAGATTGAGCAAATGGATGTTAAGACTGCATTCTTGCATGGAGATCTTGAAGAAGAAATTTATATGCAACAACCTACAGGTTTTGAGGTAAAAGGAAAAGAACATTTGGTTTGTAGGTTAAAGAGGTCTCTTTATGGTCTGAAACAATCCCCCAGAATGTGGTATCAAAAGTTTGAATCATTTGTTTTAAAATTGGGTTTTGTTAGAAGTGAGGAGGGTCACTATGTTTACATTTATTGTGTTGATGATTCTATATTGGTTATTGCTTTGTATGTTGATGACATGTTTTTCAGCAATACTAAGGGTATGGTCAGTGAGCTTAAAGCCCAACTTTCAGGTGCATTTGCGATGAAGGATATTGGTGCTGCAAGGTATATTTTCGAAATGGAGATTAGGAGGGATAGAGTTAACAGAAAGCTTTGGTTGTCACAAAGTAAGTATGTGAATACTATTTTGCAGAGGTTTAGTTTGCAGGCCTCTAACCCAGTTAGAGTTCCTTTACCCATTGGTACTAATATTTTATTATATATGTGTCCAAAGACTGAGGATGATCTTGAGGATATGTCTAATGTGTCATATGCTAGTGCTGTAGGGAGTTTGATGTATGTAATGGTTTGCACTAGACCAGATATTGCCCAAGCAGTGGGAGTTTTGAGCCGATTTATGTCTAACCCTGGTCGACATCATTGGAACCATGCGAAGAGGGTGTTGAAATATCTTGCATATACTCCTAATCATTGTTTAGTTTATTCTAGTACTGATAGCACACTGATAAATCTTTGGACATACAGGTTTTTGTTGATGCAGATTGGGTAGGTGACTTAGATAGCCGAAGGTCCACTAGTGGCTACGTGTTTACTCTGTTTGGAGGTACAGTGAGTTGGATGAGTAAGAGGTAGCCCACAGTTGCTTTGTCCACCATAGAAGTAGAGTATATGGCTGCTAATCATGTCTCTGAGGAGGCAGTTTTATTGAGAAGACTATGTACATGTATTGGTTTTGATTGCAGGATCATTCATATTGGTTGTGATAGCTAGAGTGCTATCTGTTTGGCCAAAAATCCCATGTATCATGATTGGACTAAGCATGTTGATGTTCAATATCACTTTGTTCAAGAGTTGGTTGCAAATGGAGAAAGTGAGCTGAAAAAGATAGACACTCAAGAGAATGTTGCAAATTCATTGACCAAGCCTATGAGCACAGAGAAATTCATATGGTGCAGAGAGGCCATGGGCCTTGTTTCTAGTGCCTGATTATTTTTTATTTGATTTCCCATGGGTTGATTTGTAATGTATAATGTCAAGTGAGAGAATGTTGGGATAAGGTGCCATTAACCTTGTAAATCCCATTATTGTATTATTCCATTTATTAGTTATAATTACCCACAAGGGATGTACAAATTTCACCAACAATGGTAAAAAATATTTACTGTCCGCAGTAATTATGAAGTTACTGCATGGTAAGTCCCAAAGCTACCGGTGGTAGTTACAGGATGTCATTTACTATGGTCAATGGTAATTGGTCAAAGTGTGGTGCACATGTGGAGGAATAATCTATTTTTAGTGTTATGACGCACGTCATAGATGCTGTAAGAAGGTGTAAGAGATTCTATGACAACTGTAAGTTGTCATAAGAATCTATGACACTTATAATAGCATATGACACGTCATAAGATATTGTAAGTGGCTATTTTGGCCCCAAGGCATTCAAGCTTGCATGGGCACATTTTTCCAAGTGTAGGATGCATGTATGACAACAATTATGACCCCGTAAGAGCCTATTCTTGTCCATAGACGCCCAAGGTTGTATTGTTGACTCTTGACAAGTGTTATGGGCTTGTAAGAGGTCATTTAATGTCTTGATGTTGTGTAAATTCTATATAAACCATAGCATAGTAGATGAGATGCATATAATAGTTTACAGGTACCCAAATTTTGCTGGAGTGAAGGTTGGAGGACAGAGGAAGTGAATGTATTTGTAATCTCCTTTTGTGAAGATAATACAACTTAACCTTTTTTCTTGGTGGAGTTTTTTACTTGAAAGTGTTTTCTCCATGTTAAACACTTGTGTTATGTGCTTCATTCTTCTTCTGGTATACTTCTATATTGTGGGTTTATGTTTTGTTACAATATCCATTAATAACACATAGTTAAAGTTTGCTGAAATTTATCTCGAATCGGATTTCCATTGAAGTAGTGTTGCTTTCATTTCTAACATGAACTTAATTATATGTAGAATTATTAGATATTTTATTGTGATTATGTTATAAATAGGTAATTATCGATGAATAAAAAAGTGAAATATTATTATTCCTTTTTCAAGTATACAATTAGAAAGTTATTAAATGGTGAATATAGATGCTTATGTGATGCTTCGGCTATGGATTTTTGGTTACTAACCTATTAATAAAAAATTGAGTTGAATGAGTGCATGTATGTGTCAAAGGCAAGGGCTTGCTTAAGGTAAAGGCGATCTAGCCGCTCGACAAGAATTGGATGGAGAAAATCTTGATGCTTGCACACACAAACACATAGCTCATATTGCATTTACATTTTTATCATTTCATGGAGTGACCTCTGTCATGTTTTATCTACATGGTAGTGTGGTTGATGGTATTAATTGATTACTCATGTTAGAATATATCTCCATTATACTTCTTTAGATGTGTAATTAAATGATTTGCTTATTATGTTCTAGGTGTCTTTTTATTTAAAATAGGTTAAGTTAAAATTGTATATTCTCTTTTCAAATAAAGATAATAGTTTTTCTTTTAGTTTTATTTACTTATTTCTCTAAGAGAATATCTGTGTTAAATTAAAAATTATATAAAATAAAAATATATTTTATTTTTAATATATCTATTGGTGCAAAAATGAATTTCTTTTATTTCCTTTAGATAACATCAAGATTGCAGAGAAACCTCTGACCCATGTAGAGGAACAAATTGCGGCGAACTAGAAAATTCTCAGTCATATCCCTGTTCATAACAATACCAAACTATTGCAGAGGCTTAATACTAGATGGAGTCCTCCGATTCCTAACTGGATGAAACTTAACTTTGATGGGGCTTCTAAGATAGATGGTATAGCTAGTGGGGGAGGGGTCATAAGAGATGACAAAGGGTGGATGTTTGTTGTCTATGCTGGTGGTCTGGGCTGTCAAAGCAATAACTATGTTGAGGCCATGGCTCTTCTTTGGGGGATTAAATTGGCCATATCCCTTGGTATTAGGAATTTGTACATCCAGGGGGACTCTAAAATGGTTATTGATGCAGTTAACAATGTGTCGACTATTGGCATTAAGTTGAAAGATGTTATTAGGGATATACAGATTCTCCTACAGAAGATTCCCAGTGTGAATATCTCCCATATTTACTGTGAGGGCAATGGAGTTGCAGACACCTGTGCTGATTTGGGACAACGGTTTTCAAATTGGCAGTGTTGGCGCCAATTTGATCATATCCCTTTTAATCTTAAGGCACTCATTCTTAAGGAAGTGTCAGGGTAGTGATGAGTCAGATTTGTTGGAAAGTAGCTCATATGGTCAGCTATTTAGGAGGGGGCTAACATGCTTCTTGAAGTACAGGTCCTTTTGTACCTTCTCCATTGTCATTTCCACTCCTTATTCTCATAAGGCAAGTGGGCGGCTGGATCATCACGGCGTGTGCCGTGTAATTATGATTAAGTATGGGATGCGTAAGCGTCATTTTTGCAAGGTTTCCCATATTTATGATAATGCGTGTGGTGTTATCACCTGCATCATTAGCCTTGATCAAGCCAGTAATGCTCTTGTAAATACGACTGAGGAGATTTGGGGTTTTTGTTACATGCTTTGTAATTCTGACATGGGTGGAGATCGAATCAGAACTGAACTAGTCTCTTGCTATGAGTTTAAAGACAACCTGGTGGTCTGGCATTATTGCAAAGAGGGTGGGATTAGTCCCTATTTGAAGCAGCTCAATGGATATAATGAAAATATTTTTGAACAATTCACCAGGTCTTGGCAGAACTGGTGGGTTTCGATCGGCGGAACTAGCTTTGAAATTTTTGAAAGAGTGATTGCTATGGCCACTGGTATGTCTACCTAGGGTTTGAAACTACAGAGGAAAACTAAAATTGTGAACCTTTCCAGTCAGAAGCTCTTTCTTGGAGATGGCGAAGAATTAGTCCCATATCAGGGGGGATTTGACAAAGCCAAGCTGCCTGAGCCGTGGGACGGTGTGTGTTTTCTCCTCATGAAGTACTTCACCCTGGAGGGGCACTTCACCAGGTTCTATAACTACCACCTCCCCCTTTTGAATCATTTCTGTCACAATGCTCAAATTAGCTTTCTATTTTATCTGCTTTCCTCCCTTGAACATTCTATCCTTAGGGTTAGGGCTAAACTGGCAAAAAACCCTACTAAGAAATCCATCCCTCTTCATCAAGGCCTTATCCTCTGCCTCTATAATCACCATCTTGCCCTTAAACCCACCAAGTCCATTCAAACCAATAGTGGGGAACCCTCCTCTAACCCTAAGGATATTCCTAGTGTTGATGAACCTGGGCCATCCCCTGTTCCTACTAAGACTAAAGAAGTTGCCTTTTCCACACCTAAGGATATTCCTGTTTATACTCCGGGTCCTATTGTCATTACGAAGGGCAAAAAGAGAAAGACTATTGCTGGGAATACAAGCACTGGTAGGGCTGTGGTTGGGACCCCTAAAAATCCTGGTAGGACCCCAGTGGGCTAGAGTAGCAAGTCTCATTCTTCTGCTAAGGTGTTTAAGGATGGTCTCCCCTCTGGTGTTAGGCAATTCGGGCGTATCACTAGCAAACCTGCTCTTAAAGCAAAACTAATCGATTACTCTAAGAACAGTTTGGATGAATCCACCTAGGGGGAAGAGGATAAGGAGATTGAGGTTCAGGACATATCTAGGGATGCTGAAGGCAATCAGGAGACTCATGATATGGGGGCTACCACTGAGGAAGTTGCTGACTCTGCCGACAATGCTGACAAAGCAGGTGAGATGTTCGTGGAAGAGGCTAATGATGATATGGACACTGATGCTAGTCTGGGAGCTGAACTAGCAGGTCTGAGGGCTCGCATTGAGAAGCTGGAGCAGAATCTCTCCACTATGCTCAGGAGTTCTATTTTCCTAAATATTTCTGTGCTAAAAAACCTGGGGGTGCCTGTCAATGCTGACAATGATGATCTTGCTAGGAATTTGGATGACATTATTAAGTCCATGGATGACATTATTTTGATGCTTCTCTTCTACTCTGCTACTCTGTATTTACTATCTTAGTTCGCGGCTGGGTTTGCTGGTTATGATGGATTATCTGTTTATGATGTTTCTGGTTTAAGGCACTTTTTATGCTTGCTGCCTTTGTGGCCTGTCTGCTTTTTGTAAGGGTTTGGCCCCTTGTTTTGCCACCTTATATTATCAAAAATATCAAGATTTAAAAGAAATAAAACAAAAAGAAGGAAAGAAAGCTAAAGAAAGACTTCATGCAAAAAAAAAAAAAAAGAAAAGATAGAAACAATCTAAGAATTAAAAACAAGAAGAAAATCTTTAAAGGGGAAAAATACACCTCAAAAGAGAAGACAACAACAAAGTAGAGGAAGAAGAAAAGAAGAGGAGAGACGGTGAGTAGGAAGGAAGAGCAAGAAGTCTCAGAGATTAGGAAATCAATCTTCGACCGAGCATGGAACTACTGGTACACAACCTTTGACTTACATTTTGTCTGAAATAGATTTCAATTTGTCTGATGTACATGTAATATTTGTTTTATTCTTAGTATTCCACTTGATCTTAGGTATTGAATCGGTCTTCTATGAATTAGAATCAGCCTCATCTAAACAAACCTTTCCTAAATTCAATTGACCTATCAAAGCAAGGCTGACAAGTTTTAAACTTCCTACTGCTTTGTAGTTCTAGTAAACTACCGTTATATTTGACCACTCATTTACATTCTTTGCATGTAAACCTCTTCTCTATCAACTTTGTGGTACCTTCCTTGCTGTGATTCACATTATTCTACCTCATGGAAACAAACTAGATAGCTTGAGTAGTGGCCTATCAGCCTGGTGTATGTAACAATCATATATGTTTAAATAAATTTTACTCTCTTAGAATTTACTTTATAGTTGTATCAAACCAGCATTAACAATTAATTCAACATCTGTGGGTTATATTCTTTTTCAGTGATTCCTTATCTTTGATTTTTGCCTTTGCAACTATGGCAACACTTTTCAAAACTTAAGCGGCCTCACTTAAATCCCATTGATCTTATATGTGACCTCTTTCCTTTGAAATGATGTTCTCACATATTAGTAAGCGGCCTCCCAAACTAAAAACATGCCTTCTTTAATATTCTTTGATCTTATTCTTTTGATTACATTTCAGCTCCGTCACATTCTTAAACTTCTGTGGCTTGAAGATCCCAGTGTCAACTTTACCCATTTTGTTTCTATTTAAATAGTCTATTGCGTCACCAATAACTTTAGTTTTACGAACTGGGTTTCTATAAAATTTTTATATAAGGTGTGAAACTTCATTATTTAAATCATATCCAAAAATTAGCCTTACCTAGTTTGTCCTTTTGGGGGTATGTAATAATTAGCGACTGTCTAGCTTTTACCCATTTTGTCTTTGTTAAAACAGTCTATTGCGTCACAAATAATATTATTTTTGCAAACTGGGTTTCTTTGCAATTTTTATATAAGGTGTGGCATTTAGTTATTTAAATTATATCCAAAAATTAACCTTATTGAGTTTGTCAATTTGGAGATATGTATTAATTAGAGAATGTCTATCTCTTATCCATTTTGCCTCTGTTAAATTAATTTCTGAAATATACTGGATGGATGAACCCTAGTCTACATCTATTATTTCATTCCATCGATTGATTATATTTTACTCTTTTCACATTGGATTTATGTTAAAAGCTTATGTGATTTATTGTTGTTAGGTTACTATTATTACTGTCGCAACTTTTTGTATTCTTGTAGTTGCATTCTTTCTTTCCATAGTCACACTATTTGTTTGTAATGTTGATAAGTATATCATAAGTTATCCTCTCTTATTTTGTATTTTTGATAGAAGATAATCTCTGTAACTTTTTGGTTATCATATAGCTTTCTATTTGTATTTTCTGTAACATTCTGTGCTATTCTTCTTGTAGCTTACTATATCTCTTATAGCAGGATAGTTGGGATTGTCGTAGTAACTATTTAGTCACCTGTAAGATGAATATAACTGACTTATGTACTTGTGACATTATTAAAGAGTGTTTTTTTTCTATTGGAAAGTATGAACCTAAAATTAACTAAATATATAATTTCCTAATTCTTCTTAGTCATAAATTTAATCATTATCGCATTATAACCAACCTTGCTTGCTGATATAAATGCTTAGATCTAGTTATTTCTTTCATAATTGTGACTGCAATATAATGACCTATATATACCTACAATATATATTTATCTATATAAAGACTATCATGATCAATTTTGTCGTTAACTTATTATTTAAATGGAGGAACTCTTGTGTGATGTATAGTATGCTTTAACCATCATAGTTTTCATTCTTGTTAAGTAAAAATAGATTCACACTATCTTTTGCAAAGAAAGTAACTAGTAGATTGCATGTTCTATTACGAATTGATTTTTCTATAGAATTAGTTTATTTTACTGTGTATGTTGAGCTTACCTTCAGGGATAGGATGCCAAATGCAGGCTAACAGAGAAGGTGATCTTCTTTTTCAAGATCTACCAATTATGAATTTATGTTTTGGCCAAAGCTATGTTTGTACCATTGAAATAGATGGATATTTAATGCCTAGTGATTAATATTATTCTGTGCCACATCTTGTTTGCAAGAAATATGATTATTCTAGATTAGAATGCATATAGGCATCAGACACACATCGAGTGTTCCCTCTTGCCAATTGTTCCAAGTTGCTAGGTGCTTCATGTAGGGCCATGTATTCTTCGAGGTAGGAATAATTATGGGGAAGTGTAGTGCTTCATGGTTGGGTGGAAAAAGCACAGTAACCATGCTCTTGTCCTTCGGCTTGCGGAAGACTAGTGGGTTATGGCGGCTGAAGATAGATATTTATATAATTGATCATCATTATGTAATTTAGATAATTGATATATCATTATATGGAATAATTGTATGGCTTTCTTAACCAAGAGATGTAATTATATTTTTCCTTGTGGTGCTATTTTAGCATTTGCACTTGTAAGATATCATAACATTTATGAATATCTTTGTTAATAGAAAGTTTCACCTTTCCATTTATAAGTTGAGAATTGCTTTACTTCTGTATTTTTAGTAAGTGGAATTTGAGTACCTTACTATAGAGTAAATCAGGATAGCTTTGTGCTTTGCAATCATATCACCTCTACAGATAGGAGTTCAATGTTTCATCCTCTGCTCCTTGTAAACAAATGTTTGTTTTCTAATTACACTTTTGTATGGCTTCTTGCAAGTTAGGGTTTGACTATTTGTTTGAGGTCCTAAAACTCTAAGGACCTAACTGTCTCCAAGAGCAAAGTTTCATTTCTTTTGTTTCAAGCTCAAAGGAATCATTTCAACCTTATGATTTCATCTAGTTTATCCTCTAATATAGGTTGCTTTCAGAAGCTAAGGATCAAATTTCAAGACAATGATTCTTGATGGCAGATTAGGGTTTGTGAATGTTTGAAGACCCAACCCTATAACCTTGAAAACAAGTCACAAAATGCACTTATCATAGATCGGTTCCTTTTTTTTATTTCATTGGTGACTTATTATCACTACTCACCTATGACTTAAGTGACAACGTAAGTCACCCTTCTTGATGAAGTGATTGACCCCGTGACCTAGTAGTGACCAATAGGACCAAGACAAGGTTTATAAATGGGCACCAAAACCTTCATCAACGGTGCTCATTTAATCTTCAAATGGCAAGAAGGTTTTCATCAACGGTGAATGTTTAAGTCCGTAACGGTTGGGTATTTGCAGGATCATGATGGGCCATCCTATACCTCTAAGTGGCAATGAAAATACTAAAAATCAGACTTAATCAAGTTCATGTGAAAATTTGAATGGAATATCTACATAATTTGGAAAAGATGTAAGAATGAAATTTGTAGAGAATTGAATCTAGTTTATGGGCTACTATTTAAAAAAAAAAAAACTAAATTTACTTAGTGAAAAATGAATATTTCAATGAGCAACTATTAAATTTTTTAGAAAAAATAAAAAGTGGGTGTCATTCCAGCCCACCTAACTGTGAGCAATTTTTTTTTTAAAACTTTCAAAATAAGTAGAGGACTCATGCCCAGATGTGACACATATTTTTTTGAAATTTTTTTCCAATAAAATAATTAGTTATGATTTTTTTACTGACTTTTTTTTAAAACTAAAAAGTAATTTTCCAGCCAACCTAACTCGATAAAAAAAATTGGAATTCAAATTTTCTTTTTAACCTATAGCCAGAAAAGCATAGAGTGTGACACAACTTTCAAATCTCAAAAAGGTGAAACGGTTTGAAAGTTATGGATGTTTTTCAATCAATGTGTCCATCAGGATTTCAAACACACACTATATAGAAAATTATTAATAATTATTTAATAAAATGATAACCAAACAAATCTTATATTTTTAGAAAGATGACAATTTCTTTTATAAACCCTTTTCATTTAATCAATTTTGCATAAAAAAAAGTCATCAGCACGAAGGGTGAAGTTCGAAGAAGAGAGAGAAACTTGCAAAAATGTTAGAATTTAGGGAAAGTCAACAATGAAAATGGATATCCATTTTGCTTCAGTTAATGGAAAATAGATATCTATTTTGCTTCGGTTAATAGAAAATAGATATCCATTTTGCTTTGATAAATGGAAAATGGATATCTATTTTGGGCAGCTAGAAACAAATATCCATTTCTGGGAAATGGGTATTCATTTCTGGGAAATGGATATCCATTTCTAGCTACCCAAAACCTTGTGGTATGTGTGTTTATGCTTCATTCCTCAGGGTCCTTGTAGTGTATTCATGTGTATACTTCATGATTGATGTGTATTCAAGTGTATACTTCATGACTTAAGTGTATTCATGTGTATACTTCATGACTTATGTATATTCATGTGTATGCTTCATGAATTATGTGTATCCATGTGCATACTTCATGTATATTACATGGATTTACATGTATGGTTCATGCCTTATGTACATTCATGTATATGCTTCATCTCTTACGTGTATTGAACTCTATCATGCTACTTACCTCCTCCCTATCATGAATCCTATGAACTCCTTATCTCTCTCTTTCCATGATAAGTTATTTGACGTAGTGATTCTAGAATTAGATCTTCAAGCCATCCACATTCCACTATGTCATTATTACATTTACTATTATCTTATCTACACTTAACTTATGCTATCTATCCTTTCCATGATTAGGTTCATGTATTCTTGCTTCCCCCTTCTACCTTCCTAATAAATGACCTCACTAGTTTTTCCTAGAGGCACATAGGTGGATCACCCTTCTTCTAGCTCATCAATTTTGGAGTTCTCAAATAAATCAATCTTTTATTTGCATGCACAGTAAAATGATGTCTGTACTCATTGGGTCTATCCTTTGGTGATGAACACGTCCTCCTAGTTTCATGGGGTTAGGCTATGGGGGTCACATCGCTTCCAAAAAAGATAGAAAAATAAATGAAAATAAAAAGAAAAAGCACATGTGCTAATCAAAGCAATTCAAATCCATATCTCAAAAATTAAAGCAAGTCAAAGTATACCAAGTCAAAGAAAAATACTCCACTTGATCAAGTAGTCCCACTTCTCTAATTATTTTTATATTGAATCAACCTATATGCTATCCTTCAATTTAAGTCTAGGATTGAAATCTTGAGTTGCAGATGTTTTCTTTTCCCTTTCTTATGGTCTACATGACCTAAAATTGGATCCCTACTTTATCATATCACTTCACTTCCTTCATCCACAATCCCCTTATACACTTGCCTTTCCTCATTCTCCTGAAATCCAAGATTACACATTGACTAGTCCACTGAATGATTCATGCAAATCCCTTGTCTTTTCACATTATCTCCTATATCCTACATTTAACATACTTACACTATACACTTCCACTTTTCCATATATACATGGTGCACTTCTATTTTATAGTTGAAAGAAATTTTCTTACCATCTTAGTGTATAAAGCTAGGATGGCATTATGAAATTCACTTGAATATGTTGTGACTCCTTGTGCCTCTATACTTTATTTTCCTACAACCTATTCTCCATATTGTCCTTCTACATCATTTTTCTTATCACTTATAATCACATTATCTCTTGTTACTTTTTAATCTTTGATCTTCTATCAACTTTATTTGAAACTTCACCTTCTTCTCTTTCATCCCATTTACCACTCTATCATCACACCAACCATTACACTTTTTGGGGCATAGTCTTACTTGTTCAGATCCTATTTTTATATTAGTTTATTTTTGTTATCTTTTTAACTCTATCATCTCTTTGGGACATTTCTCTCTTTTTCCCCTTGGGGAATTTACATTGACATTACAACCATCTTATTACTCCACACCTACTTTCTCCCTTCTTCTTGATTGTTTTCCTCTATCATCCACACTTCCTATTGTAATAGGGGGAAATTGATTTTATTTATTTCAACCTTCTAATTTCTTGTAGCTATAGATCTTATAACATAAAACTATAGTTTTGATATACAATCTAACATAGTGATTTAAATGTAACTAAATGTATTTCACCTAATCAAAACTATGCTAATTCCCTAGACAAAGTACTATGTGTATACACCTAAAAATGGCTCGAGATGAATTAAATAAATATTTTATATTTATTTTATTCCTCTATCAATAAATAAATACACTAATTTATTTATTTGGTTCACGTTCATCCTATTCTTCCAATGATTAAATAAAATCAATTTATTCAATTAAATATCCTAAATTACTCTAATGTCATCACTATTTAAATAATCCTAAATTATTTAATTATTTCCTCTAAGACAAAGTCCTATGTGTAAAATCTACATCGTCTCATCCTTGTCATCTTCCACATCATTATACACCTCACCATGTTGCTCCATAAATTAAATATTATTAATATTTAATTAGGTATTTATCCTCTCAACACATGCCCTATTTCCTCTCAACCATCCCTACTTTGCAAAAATTGGTTTCTCCACATCACCATGGTCAATGTTGACTATGAGACACTTGTCTCCTAAATCCTATATTCCCTCTCACATTCCAACAACCAAAGACTTCTTCCTCCATGTTCTTCTGATGATCTTGCACCTTTGTCTCATTGGTCCTTGTGAGCATCATGCCATGTGGATTGTGGTTCCACATATTCCTTCTCCTTGTCATCATAGTAGGAACATCTTCCACCTTTATCTCTCTCATCCCAACCTTGACCGTACATGTGACAAGACTTATTCTTCCATCGTGGATCTTTTGATACTTGGATTGGACCCCTCCTTGGCCTATAAAAGCAATCTCCTCACCTTCATTTTTATCAATCACAAGAGCTATAGTACTTACATGTTGCAGAAATTCCATCAAGCAATCAAACGTTCCTTTGGCCCCCCCATTATCATAATCTCCATTGTTGCATTACCATTAGCTTCATAGTATCATTAGTTGCATATCAATATCTCATATCAATCATTATCAACATCATGGCTATATCAAAATCATCATCATGATCTTAGTTGCATTGTAGATTTATTTACATTGCATTTGAATCCACAATTCCATTCATCTCATTGTCATCGTGAAAAGAAAAGAAGTACAATTTTGAGAGCAATATCATTATCAACAAGATCGTTGAGAAGATAGGAGATAATGGAACACATGATAAATCAGTTTGCAAGGTATAACTTATGTTTCTATATTTTTCTTAGTTTCATTGGTGAATTGAATTTAACTAGGAATTCTAGAGTATTTGTGGTATCTTATTAGGTTCTTATAGTTGTTTCAAATTATCAATCACAATATGCATTTAGAAATTGTAGTGCACTTCATAGATGCAACACAAGTAGGCTCACATCTAAATGTTTTGTAGTCCTTTGTACTAAAAATCATAAAACGTACATAGGAAATGAAGGACCTGGGTGGCAAGGACACAATGAAAGTACCTAGTAATATAAAATAATAACTAGAATATAGGAATTTAATGAAAGTGTATACCTCATGACTTGTAGTGTATTCAAGTGTATACTTCGTGATTGATGTGTATTCAAGTGTATACTTCATGACCTATGTGTATTCATGTGTATACTTCGTGACTTACTTATATTCATGTGTATGCTTCATGACTTATGTGTATCTGGATGTGCATACTTCATGTATATTGCATGTATTTATGTGTATGCTTCATGCCTTATGTACATTCATGTATATGCTTCATGTCTTATGTGTAGTCAAGTGTATACCTCATGACTTGTAATGTATTCATGTGTATACTTCATGACTGATGTGTATTCAAGTGTATACTTCATGACAAACAACATACATGTATTCATGTGTGTATACTTTGCGACTTATGTATATTCATGTGTAAGCTTCATGACTTACATGTATCCATGTGCATACTTTATGTATATTACATGTATTTACGTGTATGCTTCATGTCTCGTATCTTACGTGTATTTATGCGTATACTTCATGTATTACATGTATGCTTCATGCTTCATGTATTATGTGTATTTATGTGAATACTTTGTGTATTATGTTTATGCTTCATGTTTCTTATATTACATGGTGTAGCACCCCTTCGCAATGAAGAATAGGTCTAATTATAGTATGTTTTACTTTGTGATGTAATAAGGTCCATGTGACCAATTCTTATGTTTTAAGTTAATCTAGGGTTATGTGCAGTCGGTTATAGTTTGTTATGCTAGCTGTCCTCCCAACCGCTGGGAATCATTTCTGTACTACTCATGAGGAGTAGATATATTTGCCCAAGATCAGTTTGTTTGATACAGTTGATAGTTTTAGTATTGCATAGGAGAAACAGAGACATTGTGTTTGGAGGTTTGACAGAACACTGTGATATAGTGAGGCTGAGATATTTGTATGCATTTCTGATATTGGAATAAAGAAGATCCTGTTGTTTCATTTGTCTGATTTTCAATCTATCTATGTAATCATTTTTCCTATTTGCAGGTGAGATGGATTTACTTATCCATTCCACCGGTTGATTCTCCAAATTGGTGGAATGGCTTTGTACAGTAGATTAGCTTTCCTTTTCATTTTTTCTGTTTATGCATTTCATGTTTTGGGGTCGAGTTGTGGCATGCAATATTCATTCCTAGAATCCTCATGTGCTAGGGCTCAAAGGATAAGATTCTAAGCCGAATTTGTTAAGATAGTGGATCGGTCCGATCCTAGATTTTTCTATGCAAAACTTGTGAAGTTTCAAGGGTTTTACTTTGTTATACATTTGAGTGTTTGCAGATGCAACAGAGTCCATGATAGAGTCAAAGACATGATCACTAAGGTGGACAAGTTGTCGGTTGGTCAGAGACATCGGCGTGAGAAGAGCCAATGGGTTGAAAAGTCTTCATTGCACTGACAGGGGACACCTTCACCGATCAGGGTGACAATTGTGAAGTGCCACCGACAGAGAGTATATTGGTATGAGATATCATATCGAAAGACACGGCTAAAAGCTAGGTTGATGGTTTAAGTCACAGCGACAAGAGAAGTGTGGATAGTCCATTGGGGAGAGAAGAGTCATCGGCGAAGGGTTTCCGGTTTCTCCCGATGAGTTCTCACCGATGATAGTGGATGGTAAATACATCGGTGTGAGGTGTGATATCAGTGAGCGTAGAGAATGGTTTCACCGATAACGAGGTCATACCGACAAGCACGAAGGAGAAGTCATCGGTGTGAGTTGGTAGATCGGAGGACAAAGTGAAAGTCACTCCGACAACATAAGTCTGGGCGATGGACCGACTGTCGTATGTAAGGGCACCGGAAGGAAGGATTGAAGTTTGCATGTTTTGGTGTAAGGATATCGGTAGAAGGAATGGAGTCTTCATCGATAGTTATGTGTCTTGGCGATGAGGAGTTTGACGTCGACGTGAGGTGAAGCATCGGGGAGACCTTCCATGGCTAGTCTGATAGCATAAGTGTTGCTGATAAGGAAGGAGAGGTCTATTTTGGTGAGACATTAGGGGTATCTTACCGATATAAACAATAATGACATTTTTGTGGGTTTTAATGGGTTTTTCACCCTATTTGTGAGCTTCTACTGGCCACTCTGCATCATAGTGGTATTAGAGCAAAGGAAGAATCTTCTAGGAGGATAAGAAGATAGTAAGATGTCGGATGAAGAAGGAACATCAAAGATTTTGGCAAGGATGACCAACGCTGAGTTGGCAGTTCTGGTAAAGAAGCAGATTGCAGAAAACAAAGTTGTGAAGGCTCAGAATCAGGCATTGAAAGATGAGTTGGAGAAGTTGAGGGACAGAGTAGGTTCTGGTAAAGAAGAAGATAGGGAAGAAGAGGAGATCCCTAGGTGGAATGAGGTAGACATTCTTGCAGACCAGAGACCTTTGATTAATGCCCTGAAATCCATGGAGAGGAGAACCATGGATGTGAAACTAGATTTGCTAGTGTTTACAGGAAAGATGGATCCTGATTCAGTGATGGAGTGGATAGACTCCTTAAACAATTTCTTTGAGACAGAGGAGATACCAGAACACCAGAGGGTAAAGATAGCCCAATCAAAAATGAAAGAGGCTGCATTAACTTGGTGGAGCTTCATCCAAGATGACAGAGTACAAGAAGGAAAGTGTAGAGTTGCTACATGGACAAAGATGATGCCTTTAGTGAAAGAGGCCTATGTTCCATTGGATTACAACATCCAATTGCATAAGAGGAAACAAAATTTGAAGCAGAAGGAGCTAGATGTTAGCTCATATATAGAAGAGTTCATGAAGCTTTGTGTCAAGACAAAGGTGAAAGAGAGTGAGGAAGAAAAGGTAGCTAGATACCTTAATGGATTGAGGTTCAACATTCAGGAAGATTTGAATATGCACAACCCAGATACAGTTCAGAAATGTTTTCAGTTGGCATTGAAAGTGGAAGAGAAGTTAAAGAGGAGACAAGAACAGAACAATAGGGGAAGAGGAAAACAACTAAGAGGTGGAAGAGGTCCTTTCAGAGGCAGAGGACATGGATTTGGATATCAGGGAGAATCCAGTCATGACAATAGCAAAGGAGATAATAGTCAAAACCAGAGAGGAAGTTACAATCAGCAAGGAAACTTCAGAGGCAGAAGACCTTTCAGAGGAAGATCCTAGGGTAGAGGATCTATCAGATGTTATAACTGCAATAAAGAAGGCCATATAGCCAGCAGATGTCCAGAAAAGGCAACAAGTTTAGTAGGAGAAAGGAGAACAAATCTGATCCAAGAACCTGATAGTCAAAGTGCAACAAGCTCAAATGCTTTTCAAAGTGTGAATGCTCTTGACAACTATGGATATCCAGAGAGTGGAGAATCTCTGATGATGAGAAGAACAATGACCACCATGAAGGTACTTGACAAAGAACCCCCACAAAGAAAGTCTCTTTTCAGAACTACATGCAAGGCAGGAGGTAAGGCATGTAAAGATTTAATTGATTCGGGTTCTACTAAAAATTTTGTATCTAATGAAATGGTAACAAAGCTTAAGCTTAGAAGATTACCTCACCCATCCCCATATAAGGTCTCATGGCTTACCCAAGGTCAGCAAATAGTTGTAGAAGAGCAGGCTTGGGTAGAATTTTAGATTGGATCATATAAGGACAAGTTGTTGATATTACCAAGATGGATGCTTGCCATCTCTTGTTTGGAAGACCATGGCAGTATGACTTGAAGGCACAACATAATGGTGTTAGGAACACCTATACAATCACCAAAGATGGTACGGTGACAGAGCTAATCCCACGGACAGAGAAGGAGGAGAAATCAAAAGGAAAAGAGGTAAAGGTGATGCTGATGGAAGGAAAACAATTTATGAAAGAAGTAGCAGCAGAAGGTGCAGTTGCATATGCCCTAATTCCATGTTTGATAGTGAATAAAGAACAATAGCAAGAAGTCAAGAAAGAGAAGAAGCAGAGGTTCATAGACCTAGCTGTCCAAGAACTATTAGATAAGCATAAAGGCATCATCTCTGATGGAATGCCAAGATCCCTACCACCTATAAGGGATATCATTCATTGCATAGATCTAATCCCCAGATCTACACTTCCAAACAAAGCAGCATACAAGCTAACTCCAAAACAGAATGCAGAAGTAGCAAGACAAATTGAGGAATTATTAGACATAGGTCTGATTGGCAAAAGTTTAAGCCCCTGTGCAGTACCAGCTATACTAACACCAAAGAAAGAAGGCACTTGGAGGCTTTGAACAGATTCCAGGGCTATTAATAAGATCATAATCAGGTATATGTTTCCAATACCGAGGATAGAGGATTTACTTGACTGTTTGGGAGGTGCTAAGTATTTTACAAAAATAGATTTGAAGAGTGGTTATCATTAGTCAGAATTAGGCCAAGAGATGAATGGAAAACAACATTCAAAACTAATGAAGGGTTGTATGAGTGGAAAGTTATGCCTTTTGGTTTATCTAATGCACCTAGTACATTTATTAGATTGATGAATGAAGTTTTGAGAGAATTCATGGGAAAGTTTGTCATAGTATATCTAGATGACATTCTGATTTTCAGAAATACAAAGGAAGAGCATCTCACACATATAGATTTGGTTCTCAAGAGGTTACACGAAGAGCAGCTGATGATAAATTTGGACAAGTGTTTGTTCATGCAGAAGGAGATCACATATTTGGGTTTTGTCATTTCACAAGGTAAGTTGCAAATGGATAAGGAGAAGGTGAGTGCCATATTATCTTGGCCAACTCCAAGGACTATGAATGATGTCAGAAGTTTTCATGGGTTAGCAACCTTCTATAGAAATTTTATAAGAGGGTTTAGTCATATTTGTGCACCCATGCTTGATACCATAAAAGGAGGGTAGAAGTGCAGATTTGCTTGGACTAAGTAAGCAGATGAATCCTTTGAAACATTGAAGAAGAAGGTGGCACAACAACCAGTCCTTGCACTTCCAAATTTTAACAAAATCTTTCAGGTAGAATGTGATGCAAGTCACATGGCAATTGGAGCAGTACTTAGCTAAGAAGGTAGGCCAATTGCATTTTTTAATGAGAAGCTCAATGATGCTAAAAAGAGGTATTCCTCATATGATTTGGAAATGTATGCTCTAGTCTAGTCACTCAAGAAATGGAGGCATTACTTGATGCCAAATGAATTCATAGTATTCACAGATAATCAGGCTCTAAGTTTTATCAACAGCCAGGAAAAGTTGAACCACAGACATATGAATTGGGTAGAAACTTTGCAAGCTTTCACTTTCACATTGAAGCATAAGAAAGGAATCAAGAATAAGGTAGTAGATGCCTTGAGTAGGAGAGCTCTAACAGTCAACCAGATTCAGTTGGAAAGTGTTGGCATTGATTCATTGAAGACCATGTATGATGATGATGAAGATTTTGGAGAGATTTATCAGGTATGTACTTCTTTTAGAGATAAATATCATTCTGAGTTCTCTGAATTTCTGATCCAAGATGGATTACTGTTCAAAGGTGGACAGTTGTGTATTCCAAGGTGTTTTATGAGGTTGAACATCATTAAAGAGAAACATTGTGGAGCTATGGCAGGACATTTTGGTTTGGATAAGACTCTTGATCTTGTCAGAAGACATTATTTTTGGCCTAAGTTACAATCAGATGTTAGAAAATTTGTAGAGACATGTGTGATATGTCAGATTGCAAAAGGAAGATCAACTAATGCAGGTTTATATCAGCCATTACCCATTCCTTCTAGACCATGGGAAAGCATAAGTATGGATTTTGTGTTGGGTTTACCCAGAACAAGCAAGGGATATGATAGTGTTTTTGTTGTAGTGGATAGATTCAGCAAAATGGCACATTTCTTGCCATGCAAAACTACTATTGATGCTTCATATATTGCAGATTTGTTTTTCAAGGAAATAGTAAGGATACATGGATTGCCATTGAGCATTGTGTCAGATAGAGATGTGAAGTTTATTGGTCATTTTTGGAGGACTCTTTGGAAGAAACTAGGCATAAATTTGTCTTTTTCATTCACCTATCATCCTCAAACGGATGGATAGACTGAAGTTGTAAATTGTTCCTTAGGGAATTTGCTCAGATGTTTGACCAGACAACATGAAGAAAAATGGGATAACATCCTATCTCAGGCAGAATTTTCCTATAATGATACTGTCAATAGAAGCACAGGGAAATCACATTTTTCAAATAGTGTATGGTATGCATCCACAAGGTATTTTGGAGCTAAGAGATCTACCTACAGGAGATTCTATTAGTGCAGATGGAGAAGCTTTTGCTGAAGCCATAAAAGAGGTACATGATCAGGTCAAGAACCAACTCCAACAAACTACTTTGAAATATAAGGAGTATGCTGATAAAAAGAAGAAAGATGTATAGTTTGATGTTGGAGATTTAGTATGGGTTCATTTCAAAAAGGAAAGACTTCCTAAAGGCAAATATACTAAACTCATGCAGGGGAAGCTTGGACCATGTCAAATTTTGAAAAAGTGTGGACAAAATGCTTATGAAATCCAACTTCCTTCTGATCTTGGTTTATCACCTATATTCAATGTATGTGATTTAACTCCATACAAGCATAATCCAGATGAAGAACAGGAACTACTCTAGGATACAGCAACTGATGAAATTTGAAAACATGATCCACCATAGTTGTAGAAGATTTTAGACACAAGAGTGATTAAGAAAACCAGGAACAAAGACTATGTGGAATATTTGGTGGCTTGGCAGGGAAAACCTAACTCAGAAGCAGTGTGGATGACTGTGGAATAGATCAACCAACATGGTTCAGACCTACATACTCTCATCTCAAGTGGACTTGAGATTTCTTCTTCTGGGGAGTATGGTGCAAGAGCACCCCTTCGCAATGAAG
Organism: Cunninghamia lanceolata; assembly: GCA_027924645.1. NCBI lineage: Eukaryota > Viridiplantae > Streptophyta > Pinopsida > Cupressales > Cupressaceae > Cunninghamia > Cunninghamia lanceolata. The sequence goes on along the minus strand of BSBN01000700.1, from coordinate 6,019,726 downwards.
AATAGGTCTAATTATAGTATGTTTTACTTTGTGATGTAATAAGGTCCATGTGACCAATTCTTATGTTTTAAGTTAATCTAGGGTTATGTGCAATCAGTTATAGTTTGTTATGCTAGCTGCTCTCCCAGCCACTGGGAATCGTTTCTGTACTACTCATGAGTAGATATATTTTCCCTAGATCAGTTTGTTTGATACAGTCGATAGTTTTAGTATTGCATAGGAGAAACAGAGACATTGTGTTTGGAGGTTTGATAGAACACTGTGATACAATGGGGCTGAGATATTTGTATGTATTTCTGATATTCAAATAAAGAAGATCCTATTGTTTCATTTGTCTGATTTTCAATCTATGTAATCATTTTTCCTATTTGTAGGCGAGATGGATTTACTTATCCATTCCACCGGTTAATTCTCCAAATCAGTGGAATGGCTCTGTACAGTAGATTAGCTTTCCTTTTCATTTTTTCTGTTTATGCATTTCATGTTTTGGGGTTGAGTTGTGGCATGCAATAATCTTTCCTAGCATCCTCATGTGCTAGGGATCGAAGGATAAGATTCTAAGCCAAATTTGTTAAGATAGTGGATTGGACTGATCCTAGATTTTTCTATGTGAAACTTGTGAAGTTTCGAGGGTTTTACTTTGTTATACATTTAAGTGTTCGCAGATGCAACAGAGTCCACGATAGAGTCAAAGACACAATCGCTAAGGTGGACAAGTCATCGGTTGGTCAGAGACATCGATGTGAGAAGAGCCATCACGTTGAAAAGTCTTCATTGCACCGACAAGGGACACCTTCACCGATCGGGGTGACAATTGTGAAGTGCCACCGACGAAGAGTATATCGGTATGAGATATCATATTGGAAGACACGACTAAAAGCTAGGCTGATGGTTTAAGTCACAGCGATAAGAGAAGTGTGGATAGTCCATTAAGGAGAGAGGAGTCGTTGGTGAAGGGTTTCCGGTTTCTCCCGATGAGTTAAATCTCACCGATGATAGTGGATGGTAAATACATCAGTGTGAGGTGTGATATCGGTGAGCGTAGAGAAAGGTTTCACCGATAACGGAGGTCATACTGACAAGCGCAAAGGAGAAGTCATCAGTGTGGGTAGATCAGAGGACAAAGTGAAAGTCACTCCGACAACATAAGTCTAGGCGATGGACTGGCTGTCGTAGGTAAGGGCATCGGAAGGAAGGATTGAAGTTTGCATGTTTCGGCATGAGTAAGGATATCGGCAGAAGGAATGGAGTCTTCGTCGATAGTTATGTGTCTTGGTGATGAGGAGTTTGATGTCGGCGTGAGGTGAAGCATTGGGGAGACCTTCCACGGCTAGTCTGACAGCATAAGTGTTGCCGATAAGGAAGGAGAGGTCTATTTCGGTGAGACATTAGGGGTATCTTACCGATATAAACAATAATGACATTTTTGTGGGTTTTAATGGGTTTTTCACCCTATTTGTGAGCTTCTACTGGCCACTCTGCATCATTACATGTACTTATACATATACTTGGTGTATTACGGGTATGCTTCATGCTCCGTGTATTATATGTATTTACACGTATACTTCATGTATTATGTGTATGCTTCATGTTATGCGTATTATGTGTATATATGAGTATGCTTCATACTTCGTGTATCATGTGTGCTTATATGCTTCATGCCTCACATGTATTTATCTGTATACTTCATAGATTACATATGTTCCATGCTTTGAGAGGAAAACAATTTATGGATATTAGTTGCTAGATATCTGTTGCCCAAAGAATTGGGCTTTAGGTAATGGATATCCATTTTTTAAGAGAGGACATTTTTCAAGAAGAGAATAAGCATGATGAAATTGGAAAACATCCAAGAACCCCAAAATGGTTATTGAAATTGATGAGAACATAATGGAAAAACTTAAGGCAAGAGGTTGTCATGAACGGTTCGGTCATGGGTTTCAAACTCTTCAATGAATACTTTAAGAATAAAACATTAACCGGTCAATGCCAACTTTTTGTGCAATTACTAAAGATGTACAAAATGAGACCTTTACTAAAGAAATTAAAGATTTGGTTAAACAAAATGTCCAATCAGAATAAAATTATTGTTAGAAGCCTTTTCAATGCATTCAATTCTATTGGAAAGATTAGCAAGGAGAAAGATAAAAGAGCTGCTCGTAGAGTAATAACAACCTCAATATTAAGTAAAAAATTAAGAAAGGCTCGATTAATGAGGAAAACTTGTGTTGACTTAAGATTGAATCGTAAAACATTGTCAAAAGCACTAGCATTAAGATCAAGACTAGATAGTCCTCTTGGAAATGATACTTGGGCTTTCAGTGGTAGGTTTCCATGAGTTGAGAAGAAGCTAATCAATAGCACAAAGGAATAAATTGAATGATTTTGGCACACTAACTCTAGGGTATCACCGAATGCAACATATGTTTTAAAGTTAAGAATTGGTGATAAAGACCGCACACCACATTCTAAACATTACTTGGAATGTAGCCAAACAACACTGTACAAACAATATTGTGAAACACACCCAGGTATGACAATCTCACAAAGAGCATTTGAATCTCTTAAGCCATTTTATTGTGTTCCTCTTAAAATTCATAATACATGTTGCAAATACCATGTAGAGTTTTCTATGTATCATGAATTATTACACAATATTTGTTTTACTTTACACACTAACAAAATATTACAAGAGTGTGGTGCAATTCAACTACCAAAGTCATATGGGGACTTATTGGATTTATTTCTATATATTTGAGATGATGGTTGCATTTTCTACAAGAATTATTGTTTAAATGAAAAGTGTTTACAATGTGGTGGATTATCAAAGTTTGTATCATGTTTTCATGAGGGAAGAGAGCATGATTTTGAAAAGAGACTGGTTGAGAAAAAGAGATATGAGACAGTGAAATACAATTTGAAAAATGGAGGTGAAGGTTCTAGATGTGAGTTGATTGTAAGAGAGGTAAGTATTGCTGATTTTATTGATGATTTTAAGAAAAATCTTTTCTACAAGTATGCCAGAAATAGCCACAGGTCTCAATGGTTAGATCAATAGTTCAAGATATGTAAAGACTTTCCTAATTAGAACTATTGTCTCTGTAGTTGATTTTGTAAAAAAATACATGTTGCAACCCCAAAATTAAGTGCAATTCCAGTACTACAATTCTATTCAAATTGCTATTTTTGTTCACATCACATACAGACATGCCCCTGAGAGTACATAAGAGAACATGAAGATTGTTAGAGAATACCATTTTTACATGAGTGATGATCAATCTCATTCATTAGAGTATGTGCAATATTGTTTTCAACAATTTTATGGGTTCTTGCAAGAAAAATATATTAGAATGGATCAACATCTCATTTGGTCAGATAATTGCACTAGTCAATTCAAGAATGCTCTTATGTTCTATTGGTTGAGCATAATACATGTAGAGAAGGGTATGTTGAACTGCACTGGACAACTGAGAGGGGGGTGAATCAATTGTCCTAAAAATTTTAGCCAAATATGATCGTCAACTTATCAATTACTTATATTCAGATATAACCATGGAAGCATCAAATGAGAAGCTTAGTACAAAAGCATAAACAACATAGGAGACACAAGATTTTTATGTGGAAAACACTAAAGGGAAAAACCACAGTGGGTGTTAGCCCATAGAAATATATAAGTTATATCAATATAAAAAATTAGAGGCTCACTGCCTACAGGGATCACTGCCCAAATGCTCACTACAAAGAAAGGCTCACTGCCTAAGGATGGCTCACTGCAAAATGGTGGCTCATTTCCAAAAGAAGGCTCACTGCCAAAGGGTTGAACTGAGTTAACAACATCTACTTCATGCCAAGGTTTAGTTCCATTGAAGTACAAACACCTTTGCTCTGCTCTGTTACCTTCACTTTATCTTCACATCTTTGCACTTCGATACATTTTCATGACTCAATTACAAGTATTTATACACTTCATCAACCTTGGAATGATCATCAAGGTTGGCATTAAAATCATCAACCATTGGAACAATCTCCAAGGTATGCATTACAAACATACATAAATTACGTCTAGACCTAATACAACTTTAGCTAAGGAAAAGATGTAAGAATGTATGCGGATCATGCCATACCTTAGCTGGTACTCAAACACAATCTTCCATGCTACAACACACTATCACAATCTTCAATGTATCTCCGTAGATGATGAATTTAACCAGGTTGGCCAAGACATATGTTAACATGGGTATTCTCAAGAACACACTTCATGCACGATCTGAATTCTATGTTGCAGACCAATCTAAATGTAGGATCATGATCAGGAGACATCCACAAGCACATTGTAATCACCAGGAACAACCGCATGATCTCTAACAACTTAATCAATAAGGTTCTTCAAACTAGAGCACAAGAACAACATTGCCAGCCACTGTCAAGAGTAAAAGATAGCTTGTGGACCACCAAATCATGAACCATTTCACTTAAATGCATTTAACATCATCACATACTTACTTCCAGAACTGCAGACCAAAATGCTTCAATGCAGAGGAATGCAGAACAAAACACTTTCTCTCTGTCACCACCAAACATATAGAAAAAGTTTTCACTCTGGTGAACATAACTCACTCAATTCTTCATACCAAAGGCTCAAACTTAGAATATAACATCTTCAAATAGGCTTCTAAATAACTTCCAATCCGTAGGTGAAGATATTTATTCATCAGGAAATGCAGAGCATTCTTCTGCATGTAATGCACTATTTCTATTGCAACACATTGTTATCATCGGAGGGGCTAATTTTCTCAATATCTGCAACAAAGTAAGAGCACAGTTGACACCAATGACAACATAGATATGTTGACATCAATGACAATACCAATTAGGCACATACTTGCAACAATCTCCCCCTTTGTCATTGATGACAACATATGATGTGAAAAAACTTAAAAGACCACCAAGACAAAGTTCTCCCCCTTTCTCTTTACACATCTGCATTCTTTCTCCACCCGAGTTTTTCACATGATTTATCTCCCCCTTTGACATCAATGGTAAAGGGAACATACTTGCATGTTGTTGCTCTGATTCACTTACTTTATCAGAACCATCTAGCTACTCCCCTTGAGAGGTAGCCTTCAAAACATCAATTCAGATCAAAGAATGACACTTGAGCTCCACTGGATTGATGCATTCCTATGCATCTTAGTTCAAGACAGGAGGGGTAATGACCCCTAACTTTTCTTTGAGATACTCAAAGGTATCTTTAGGTAGAGGCTTAGTGAAAATGTCTACAATTTGATCCTTTGTGGACATATATTCCAACTTTACTTCATTCTCTGTCACCTTCTCTTTCAAAAAGTGATACCTTATTGATATGTGCTTTGTTCTTGAGTGCATCAATGGATTCTTTGAAATGTTTATGGCACATATATTGTCACAAAATATTGCAATTGGATCTTCATACACAACTCTGATATCCTTCAAAGTCTGCTTCATCCATAATACTTGAGTACAACAACATGTTGTTGCAATATACTCTGCTTCTGCAGTTGACAAAGATATTGAATCTTGTTTCTTACTCAGCCATGAGACCAATCTATTTCCCAAGAAGAAGGTACCTCCACTTGTACTCTTTCTGTCATCAACATCTTTGACCCAATCTGCATCTGTATAAGCACTGAGAGTGAAATCATTGTCCTTTGGATACCATAATCCATAATCTAGAGTACCTTTAAAATACATCAGGATTCTCTTAACTGCCATCACATGTGATTCTCTTAGATCAGTTTGAAACCTTGCAACAAGACAGACTGCATGCATAATATTAGGTCTGGTTTGAGTTAGATAAAGCAATCCTCCAATCATGGATCTATTTTTTCTTATTAGCCTTAGGTGATTCATCAGTTTTACTCAACTTGTAACCAGTCACCATGGGAGTACATACCAGTTTAGAGTCTTACATCACAAACTTCTTTAACAACTCTTTCACATACTTAGACTAAGATATGAAGATTCCTTTATCTGATTGATTAATTTGTAGACCCAAAAAGAAATTCATTTCACCAAACATGGACATTGCAAATTCACTTTTCATCTCATTGACAAACCTTATGCACTTATCTTCATTTCCTCCAAAGACAATGTCATCAACAAAGACCTCAACAATCAAGATCCGATCATCATTGATTTTGAAGTACATATTGCTATCTGCAATACCTTTATTAAATCCCAATTGCAATAAATACCTGTCTAACCTTGCATACCAAGCTCTAGGAGCTTGTTTGAGTCCATACAATGCTTTCTCCAACCTGCATACCATATCACCTTGATTTGACAATTGGAATCCCTCTGATTGCTCAATGTATGCTTCCTCTTCTAATTGACCATTCAAGAAGGCATATTTCACATCCATCTAATATACCTTAAAATCTTTGTGTGCTGCAAATGCCAGAAACATTCTAATTGCTTCAATCTGAGCTATTGGGGCAAAGGTTTCTTCAAAATCTATCTCTTCAATTTGGGAATATCCTTTGCATACAAGTCTTGCTTTATTCCTTACAACTTCTCCATTTTCATTCAGGTTGTTCCTGAAGACCCATTTAGTTCCAATAACAATTTTGTCAGCAAGTCTAGGAACTAACTCCTAAGTTTCATTCTTCTCTATCTGCAATAATTCTTCCTCCATTGCCTTTACCCAATTTTCATCATTGCAAGCTTCATTCACAGTTTTTGGTTCAATCTTTGAAAACAAACAGTAATTGAATTGTTCCTCTGCAGCTCTTCTTCTTATTAGTACACCTTTGTTCTTGTCACCTATAATCTGATCTTCAGAGTGATTGATCCTTACATACCTGGGAGTCTTGACAACACATTCTAGAGCCTCTTCTTCATCCTGACTGTCTTCTTGTTTATCTTTCTCTTCATTTACTATAGTCATAGGTTCATCTAGTTAATAACAACTCAGGTCTGATATTCTTTCCTTGCCTTCATCTACCTTCACATTTGCACTCTCAACAATCTTTTTGAGCCTTTTTTTGTAGCACTGATAAGCCTTAATCTTGGTAGAGTATCCAAGAAAGATTCCTTCATCTCACCTTACATCAAACTTTCCTAGATCTTCATCTCTCCTGATGCAACAATTGCTTCCCAAGACTTTGAAATATTTTACTATGAGAATTCCTCCATACCACAATTCATAGGGAATTTTAGTACCATTACCTTTCACTTGAACTCTATTTTGAATGTAAATATTAGTGTGAATAGCTTATTTCCAAAAGACTTCCAACAGACCTTCTTCCTTCATCATTGTCCTAGCAGCCTCCTGAACTATCTTGTTCTTCCTTTCCACAACTCCATTCTGTTGAGGAGTCCTAGATGTAGACAGCTATCACTTTATCCCATGCTCTTCACAAAAAAATGTTGAATTCATTTGATGTGAACTCACCTCCTCTATTAGATCTCAAAGATTTAATCTTCAAATCTATTTCATTCTCAACCATTGCCTTGAAAGATTTAAACTTCTCTAGGGCTTCTAATTATCTCTTAGAAAAGTAACCCAAGTCATTTTAGAATAATCATCAATAAGCAACATGAAGTACTTGTCACCTTGTAGACTTCTCACTCTTGTAGGACCATGAAAGATTTGTATGCATTAGATCCAGCAAACCAGCAGAAAATTGTCCTTTGCTCTTGAAACTTGTCCTTGTCTACTTTCTCAACTAACATTCCTTACAAATTGAGTTGGAGGGTTTCACAAGTTTTGGTAAATCTCTCACAACCTGACTTGAGCTTGTCTTTACTAGACTATCAAAGTTTATATGACACATCCTTCTATGCCATAGCCAACTTTCATCTGCCTAAGCCAATAAACAATAATCACTAGTTCCTCTCAATTGATAGATATTACCTTTTGTTTTCTTACCAGTAGCAATCACAGTTCTGAAACTTTCCATGATCTTGCACCCATTATCTTTGAATCTCAGATCATATCTTTTGTCACGCATCTAACCAACACTCAAAATATTATGCTTCAAACCCTTTACACATAGAACATTGTCAGTATTATGCTTTCCATCAAATGAAATAGATCCTTTTCCACAAATCTTACTAGTTGCATTATCTGCAAACCTAACCAGTCCTCCATCATACTTTTCCAAACTTACAAACTTACTTTTGTTACCGGTTGTTGTGTGGTTACAAAACACGCCCCGTTTTGACTCGACAAAATAGGGACCCAACTTTTCTGGCTTGGCTTGTTTTGTGCTTTCTGGTGGACTGGTAAAAGTAAGTCATGTAGATCATCATGCAGGGAGAGGCTGGGTAAGTCATCATCATGAGGTCAGTTTGTCAAAATTCATATTTCATTTCAGTAACCTCATATTTAGAGAGAGCATCAAATTTCATACAGGTTTACCTTTTACATCAGACTGAGATTCGTTAAGGTGTGAAAGTTATGAATGGTCAAAGTTTGAGTCAAACCTGATATTTCTAGGAGGAGGGTCATATTTCGTAACATCAATCATACAGAAGGCCATCCTGATCTAATTTATCACCTGATAAATCATGCAGTCCAAATATCCATACATCAATTTTAGGTGATAGTGACATTTACCCGTCAGCAGCATTATGTATTTTGCGAGGGTCATATTTCTTAATGTAACCTGATATTTCTTAATATCCTCTTGCCGCGAAATATCCCCCTAAGCTATTATCCTGATGATGTCATCCAAGTCCAATAACCAAAGTGACAAACATGACGATGACGTAATCATCATATTTACCTCTCAGAGCATATTTCCTAAACATGATCCTTATCGAATAACATGACGATGACGTCATGATGCCATAGTGATATAATGAGCAAATATCTGGATGACATCACCCCGATATTCTGAGAGGGAAAAGTTATAGTTTATCCGGTCATCATCATTTTGTAACATCACCTGATATATTGAAATATCCTCCTGATGTATTAAGTATGACGTAAGGGTGCGTTCAACACCCGATCTTGTGAAGATAGTTCTTCCTCTCGAGGAAGATAATCACATTGCACTTGGGGTGATATTTGAGAATATCACCCTGATATCTAAATACCACCCCGATATCCAAACATCACCCCGATATTTGAATATATCCTATCATATGAATATCACCCCGCTCCCATTGCCACCATTGACATTTAATGTGTGCAGAGGTGGTAGATAGTTCCCGCCGACCATTAAACTCGATGAAACACCTAGCGAAATCCTAAGTTTCCATGAGAAGATCAATGATTAAAATCCAATGCGTCAAGGTTTGCCCTAATTTCACCCTAAATGCAAAGTTAAAAGGTAAATTCATCGTCCCTTTCACACTTACTTAGCGACAAAATCATTTTTACAAAGCACTAGCTTCCAAACCCTCATACAAGTGATACTTGGATGAATGGAGCTTACAGGCAGGAAGAGGCACGGGATTATAATCAGGATTATGAGCATTCCTAGAAAACCACTGGTATAAGGGGATCTACATAACCAGGTAAGTAATTGAAACCCTCATCCTGTTGCTTCTGCATAATCAGGTATGATGATTGTAGGTTCCAGTTTATGCATCCCATGATAAGTAAATGCTGAATAAGTACAGTATGCATGATGTTAGTAAAGATAAAATGTTATGTGCATGCTTGTGAACATTATTGTAAGACAAGTCTTGTTAATTGCAGATATCCATGGCTGACAAGAGGTTAGCTAAGTGTGAGGCCGAATTCAGTAAGCCCATGTTCGCATCTCCTAGAGGAATCTTGTTCAAATATGGTGCCATAACAGATACACATCAGGGAAGTACTGATTTGGAGGCCTGGTCTGCCAAGATGAATGATGAAAAGAACAGAAGCACCTTACTGGATGTAGTGTTTGTGTTAGGAATGTGGAATGCGGCTGGATTTCCTTACTCCATGGAGTCTCCAGAGCTGGTTATTGAGTGTGCATGAAACTATAATCCAGAAACAAGACAAGTGGTAAAGCATGGAAGAATATATGCAGACCTGTCCATCAAGGGTCTTTCCAAGACATTTGGATTGCCATTGGGCAGGAAGGTTAACAACATAGATTTGAATAAATCTGAGATTGAATATGAAAACAATAAGAAGAAAGCAAGAAAGACCATGTATCAGTGGAGGGCCAAGAATAGCACATATCCTGTAGTGGCCAAACTTCATGTACACTTGTATAAATATGATTTTGATGAACAATATCAGTATATGATTGCATTGCTTAGCAGGGTGATAGGCCAGCCTGATGCTGGTAGTTTTAAAGATTGGATGTATGGTGTCATCATGATGTGCATATATGCAGATACCAAGCCACTATGGGGCCAATTGATAAGTGATGCTCTACATGAGTAGCTGATGAACCTGGGAGGTTCAAATTGTTCTTTTTACATGACATCCTACATTGTCTACTCCTGTTCTTACAAAGGCACATTTGATGCACTGGTTATAGATGGGAAGGTGACAGGAACAATCAATGTTGTACACATTTGGGATCATCATCCCCAGTTGCAGAGAGTTAATTACCTCCAAGATTACAAATTGGTAAATGATGCATTCTTTATGCATCTGGTGAGAACCATGGAGGAGGACAGGACAAAGAGATTGAGCATGGAGGCTCAAGAAATAATTTACATGCATAGAGCCTGGTATATTCAATTTGCCAAATTTTCTTATATGAGAATTGAGGGTTTTGAAGGACATCCCCTCATGCTGCCTAGATACACCACTGATGCAGTGGTATTCATGGAATTCATAAGGCAGAGCTCCACCATACTAAAAACATACAAGGATGCTTAGAAAATACCACCAATTTTGTTTCCAGTAACCATTGGCTGGTACATGTGCCCAGATTCAGAAAGTATCAAGAAGGTGATGGTCAGTTTGAACAAAATGCAATTGCAGCCATTCCCACTGATAAGGCCATATGATCCTTATGAGAGGATATAGAATATAATAGGGAAGCCTATTCATCAGAGGCACCTAGAAGACTTCTGGGTGGATTGTGAGGATGAAGCAGAAGCCAAAAGAAGAAGATACCAAAGGTTGACATTAAATCAAATCAAAACCTTTGACTGCATCCCCATTCCTTCACAATTGAAAAAGGATGATGGCAGGTTAATGGCAAATGAGTATGAAAAAAAGAAAATATATAATGATACAATATCTGCACCTGACCTGACCATACAGGAAGATATATCTTTGGATCCTTTCAATGCCAGGACCTTACAGTTAACCCAAGCTTGGGTTGATGAACAAATTGAGGCATTGAAGAGGAAAGGTGTGGCCATTATTGTAGATAACAAAAAGAAAGGACAGGATATTCCTGATGAGGAATGTGATGATTTTATAATTGAAAAAAGGAAATCAAAAGGAGATGCCTCCACAACAACAACAAAGCAAAAGACCCCATAGGGGTAAGAAAATTGATAATGAACCCAAGGGGGTGATTATTGAAAGGGCAGTATTTCCAGCTGAGGAGGCAGCAGCATTAGGATCAGGATCAAGATCAACATCACCTCCACGGACAAGTAAACAAAAGTCCAAGAAACATCAGACAGCAGGAACAGTAGTTACTGAGACCCAAGAAGAGGGTCAATCCTCATGAAAACCAGTAGAACAAGATATTCTTATGGAGGAGGAGTCTAAAGAAGAGGAGGCCCCTTTACTATTCAAAAGTAAGAGAAAAGCCCCACAGGTGGTGGTAGCTACCACACCTAAGAAACCAAGAACCTCAATGAGGGGTGAGATAAAGCAATCCCCTACACTGTTGAAAGGGGTAGGCAGTGAAGTTGTCCATAAAGAATTTAAGCATAATGTTCCACTTCCTACCATTATGAAGGTCAAGGTTGAACAAGTAGAGGAGCAAAGAAAAGAAGCCTCCAATATATTCGAAGGAGGCAATATCTCATTAGAGGAAACAATTAACCTATCTGATGATGAGGTTGTGAAGGAAGTAGCTTCACAAAAGATGGAAACCCTTGCTGCAGGTATGCAAATGACTCCTCATGGGACTCCATTAGTTCAAACAATATTGGAGGAGATGAAGCAAGTGGAAGCTGAAGCAGAAAATAGTCCAGAGAGGATAGCTCAAGAAATAGGGCTGGACACATCAGTTGCACAGGTGACAAGTCCTGCAGTAGTGGATTTGACATATAGACAGGATGTAAGTCCTGAACATCCAGCAGGTACACCTGATAAAGGAGAATATATAGAAGAAGTAAAGATGGCAGAACTAGAAGGCCATGCTTTAGAAATAAGCCAACAGCACCAACAAGACATACTAGTTAAACCCATTATGGTGGAGGTTCAGGAAAAGAAGGCTGATGCCAAGGATGTATTAGAAGATCCTACTTCCAAAGTTCAGGAAGTAAGTAGTGCAGGTGCAAAGCAAATAGTGGTTTCAGAACAAACGCCAGCACCTAAGGAGGATTCCGCCATATCCATTGCTGTGAATGTGCATCAACAAGAAGAAAAGTCAAAGGTGGATGAGGTAATAACGGAGAAGGATCATGATCATCATATCGATGCATCACAAGATCCTCCACCTCAGGATGATGCTCCTCCAGAAAAGGAAATCCCTCAGTAGGAGGATATACCCCAGGATCGCCCCCAGAGTGAGCATCATGAAGAAGAAATGAGGAAATCACCTTCTCCATCACATATGCTGACAGATACAAGAGACCAAGGTGAACATCATGATGATGCTGAGAAACATGATCAGGTACCTCAGTGGTTGAAGAAGGAAGTCAACACAGAAGTTGGTTTTGAGATTCAAGAATTTGATGTATCCACTTTATTTTCAGAGAATCTAATAAAACCAAAGAGGAAGGCTAGAATGACTTCAGCCATTAAGAGAGATCCAACAACTGGAAGAAGGACTGCACAGATTACAATTCCTACTATAGATAAAGAAAAAGGTGATATTACTCTGGAAGAATTCTAGATTAATATAGTTGACTTAGGATTTGCAAATGAAGAACAGGAGGGTCAGGAAGGTAAGGATATCATTGATTCCTTAACTCAAAGAATTAAGAAAGAGAAAGACAAGAATAAGCAGCATAAAGAGCACATTGCTCAACTGCATGCATACATAAAAGGGTTAATTAACCCTGATGATACGTCAACTGATCATGCAGTCCCATTGACTGCTATTTCTTAGGAAGAAGTAAATAAAATAGATCTCATGAAGCATGAGTCATCTATAATGAGAAAGTGGATGTTATCCACATTTGATGAAGCAAAGGAAGTGGTAATAGCTTCTTTAAAGAGATGGAATTCTTTAAGTGTCTCCAGGGGGAAAATTGATAGATTGCAGATGGAGATTGGGAAGAGGTCTTTCCAGCTAGAGAAAATTTTGGTCATCTTGGAAGAAATAAGGAGAATTGATCCTCAGGTTCTAATAAGCAATCAAGTGCTAAATAATAATAATGCACTATTGGTTGACATATGGTATAAAGATACCAAATTTGAATGTGAGGTACTTAAAAGATGCAACACTAAATTAAGAGACATCAACATAAAGCTACATGATATGATGGCATATGAAGCTGAACTTTTAGAAGTGCTAGAAGGGAAGGTGGAAGGGAAGATAGAGAATCAAGATGAGGAGTTTGCAATAAAAGCTATACATAATAACTTCCAACAGGTAGCTGATGATCCCCTAAACAACCTAATAGAGGAAACCATGGACAAAATTATGAGGCTCAGGGTCAAGATGGAAAATTATCATGAGACATCTAGTAGCTAGAGAAGTAAATTAGAAAATCACTGAGGCAAATATCAAATGCATAAGCATGCCGCCATCAAAGTAAAAACTCAGGATGGTGGGCAAATAGAGAGAATAGTACAACTATATGAGAATATTAGGACAGCTATGCAGGTCCATAACAAAGAAGACCATCATCATGATGATGAAGAGAGCAAGAGTAGTGGAGGTGATGATGATGACAAGGAACATGATGAGGATACATCATAAAAGGGAATATAAGCATCAGTTACTTATGAAAATAAGTACTCTAGATAGTTTCCAGCTGGCAACTTGTGCCACTTGATAAAGTTGACAAAGTCAAATGAAATACTGACCATAGATATTCATAGATAAATCAAGATCATAGATCTTTTTGTAACGGATTCCTCACCTTGTTCTATAAAAGGTGCAGGAATGCCTCATTTCAAATATTTGAAACTTAATTGAAATCCATCTGCTGAAATATTCAAGGCTGATTTCAAAGCTTTTTGTATACATTTATATCCTTGCATACTTAATGAATGAGAAGACTTGTTTGATTACAATTCATAGTAAATCTTGAGTAATCAGTGTGTGAATTCTAGATATATGCTGTGATTTGCTGCATCCCTTGGAGTGCATGTCTACTTGCATATGTTGTTTTCATACAATTCCTTTGAAGTTAGCGTCAACTGTATCTAGCTGTGGAATGTCCTGGTGAACATATGGTTTGGTTTTCTTCTCTTCATGACTGTATCTGATGTACATATGGTTCAATAGCTAAAGGTTCAACATTAATTTGAAGCATTTCTTTCAATTTCTTTAAATTTCAGAGTATTTCACCATCATAAGTGCAAATAATTGATAATCTCAAGCAAATAATGCAAATATACAAACATCTCGTAGATAATTGAAAATATTTAGCATATTTGAAGCTAATGCATGTGTAATTGATAAATATCATGCAAATATTTGAGTATATGGTGCAGGAGCACCTCCTCTGTAGTGCAGGGTCATATTTTCTTTTATTGTTTCATAAGACTCTTAAGCATTTCATGTTATAATAAGGGTCAATTTGGTCCCATTGATGTAATTGTGCAAGGCAAACATGTGGTTTTTCTTGTATGAAGGGTAAAGCCAATGGCTAACTGATTTGAATATCAGTTTGCACGGTTGGAGGGAATAACTGTTGTCTCTAACCCTTTTCTAGGGGCAAGCTGTATGTCACACGGGGAGAAGTGTGTGTTGCAACAGAGATTTGATGAATGAATAAGAAGAGTTTTTCTGGGTGTGATATATGTTGGTTTTCCTATGTGTTCTTTTGTATTTGATATCTCTATTAAGATAGTGTGCATCCATGCCCTAATCTAGATGTTATCTGGTAGTTCTTAGTGTTCTGTAGTGTGCAGACAGTGTATTACTAACATTTCCATAGAGACTGGTTTGTAACCTTGGGGTTAGGGTTTGATTCATAAATGGAGACCCTTTCCTCTATCTACTGAAGTCCTGTGTAGTATTAGTGTGATGGGGGAAAGATGTTTAAGTTTGTTGTTTTCCACATTCTCACCCAGGAATCTAGAGAACTCATCTGGATTCGACTAGACATCTCCATGTGGCTAGTCAAGAAATCAACGTGAAGTGAATGGTGTTGATTTGGGACTAGATTGATATAAGTGGTTGAGGGTTTGACACAGGAATCAACCTAATTCCTTGTTTTGTAGAAGGGCCTCATGCATCAGGTTGTCACAGAGTATTTGGGAAGCCATCAGTCTAACTTGGGGCATTGGAAGAGCCTTCGGAAGTGACTCCAATTCGCAACGTCTGACCGATGAGTGAGCATCGGTGATAAGCGAATCCCATCTCGCTAAAGATTAGGAATGGTGTCGGAGACACATACAAGCATTCCTTTGAAAGACTAAGGAAGGTGGACCCCACACATAGCCTAACGAAGTGCATGAGTATGCATCGGCGAGACCAGAGGCATCGGGCTGAGGAAATTGCATTGGGTCGACAGTATAAGGTTTCATCGATCAGGGTGACTATTGCAAAGTGTCACCGATGAGGAGTTCATCGGCGTGAGATGGGGCATCAGCTAGAGTTCGTAAGCGGTTGCCGATGAGGAGTGTGTTGCCGATAAAGACATCGAGGAGAGAATAAGTGTCAGGTTGACATATCTAATGGAGGCTGATAACAATTGTTTGGCCGATGTGCATGAGGGTTTTGGTGAATGCGGAGGAAATGTGACTAACTGTTACGGTTAGGTTGACAGAAGCCAACAGTCATCGGAGTGTTAGCATGAGAAAAACAGACACTGCCGATAGAGGAAGTCTGTCTAAAGAAGACAGAAGACGTTGGTCATCAGTAAGAGTATATAGATCAGCGAGAGAAATAAGAGGGGGCCCGATAGTAGTTTGTTTGGCCAATAGGGAAGTTATCGCCAAGACATAGCTCGAGTCTGGCCAATTATACTTGAGGACCTTTCATTGCGCACTCTGCATCAAATTGGTATCAGAGCCAATATTATGAATCACAGCCGTGTAGGTTAGACGAAGAGTTGGAGATAGAGATAGAGGCTAGCACAATGCCTCCCAAGTTGATGAGCAAAGCAGCCATCCAGAAGATGGTAGAAGAGATGCTTGAAGAGAGACTGAAGGAAGAAAGATCCAAAGAGAAGAATGGAAGCACTTCTGAGTCACAGGAGGATGAAGAAGAGGAAACAAGAGAGAATCCTCAAGGAGAAGGTATGTCTGCTGATCAAAAGGCATTCCTGAACGCACTCAAGGGTCATGGAGATAGTAGTGATCCGAAAATGGATGTTCCCACGTTCAATGGGAAACTGGATGGAGATACTCTTGTAGACTGGATTGAGGCCATAAGTAATTACTTTGACTTCAAGGAGTACAGTGATAGTAAGAAGGTAAAATTTGCAAAAACCAGACTGAGAGGTTCTGCATTAGTTTGGTGGAACTACACCCAATGTGAAAGGGAGAAGGTTGGAAAGAGTCCAATCACCAAATGGAGTAGAATGGTGGCCATGTTGAGAACCAAGTTCTTACCATGTGACTATGAGTTGCAGATTATCAGAAAATTTAATCATCTCAGACAGAAAGATATGGACGTGGCTACATACACTGAAGAATTCCACAGATTGAGCATGAGAGCCAATCATAGAGAAGAAGAGAAAGAGATGGTGGCCAGATACCTGGATGGTCTGAGATACAATATACAGGATGAGTTTAGTATGGTGGTTCCCAAGACTATAGATGAATGTTTTCAGTTAGCCTCTAGAGCTGAGGATAAGCTGAAAAGGAAAGGGGATCAAAATAACAGAGGAAGAGGTGGCAGGAACAATAGAAGAAGAGGTAATTTTGGTAGAGGATAGCCAAACAAAGGTGAAAGTTCAAGTCAACAAGAATCATGTTCTGATACAAAATAGAAAGGTGGTGGTTTCAAAGGTTGGAGAAGACCTAATGGCAGAGGCAGAGGTGGTGGTGCAGGCAGAGGACCTGGAGTCTTCACTAGAAGATGCTACAACTACAATCAAGTAGGCCATACTGCAAGTAAGTGCCCTAATAAGGCATCTAGCTCTCATGATGGTGGGAGAAGGAACCAACTATTATAGGATGATGATTGTTAGAGTGTAAACTCACCAATTAGTAGTGCTGCACCAATACTTGAAGGAGAGAGCATGATGATTAAGAGAACCCTAGTGAAGATGCCATTGAAGCAGGAGCCTCCACAAAGGAAGAACCTCTCTAGAACCCAAGGAGTAGCATATGGTAAGCTCTATAAAATCATTGTTGATTCAGGTTCTACTGAAAATGTAGTGTCTGCTGAAATGGTAGAAAAATGTAAACTAAAAAGATTGCCCCATATTAATCCTCACAAAATATCTTGGTTGAATAAGAATCAGAACTATTTGGTGGAAGAACAAACTTGGGTAGAGTTTGAACTAGGTGATTATAGGGATAAGGTGCTATGTGAAATTATTCCTATGGATGCTTGTTACCGTCTTCTTGGATGACCTTGGCAGTATGATGTGAAGGCACAGCATGATGGTGAAAAGAACACATATGTGATCACCAAGAATGGTAAGAAGTTTCAGATGGATCCCTTACCAGAGCAGGTTGGAGAGAAGAACAATGACAACAGTGTCATGTTAGTGAGTGGCAAAGAGTTCCTACAATTCATGAAGGAGGAGGATACCCAAGGGTATGCACTGATGATGAAGCCTGTATCAAATCAGTAAAGCAAGAAGCAGAAGGAAATTCCTTTGGAAGTGCAACAATTATTGGATAGATATCAGGATCTTGTGGTAGAGGATACACCTGATTCTTTACCACCTATGAGGGACATAAGTCATTAGATTGACTTGATTCCTGGAGCCACATTACCCAACAAGGCTGCCTACAAGTTGACACCACAACAGAATGAAGAGGTAGGTAGACAGATTCAAGAACTCTTGGAGAAAGGTTTGATTAGGAAAAGTCTCAGTCCATGTGCAGTCCCTAGTGTACTTGATCCTAAGAAGGATGGAAAATGGAGGTTATGTATAGACTCAAGGGCTATTAATAAGATCACCATAAGGTATAGATTTCCCATGCCAAGAATTGAAGATCTGTTGGACTATCTTGGTGGTTCATGCTACTATTCCAAGATTGATTTGAAATTTGGTTATCGCCATATCAGAATAAGGTAGGGAGATGAGTGGAAGACTGCTTTCAAGACTAATGATGGTCTTTATGAATGGCTTGTTATGTCATTTGGTCTTAGCAATGCTCCAAGTACATTTATGCACTTGATGAATGAGGTATTAGTTGAATTCATTCGCAAATTTGTTATTGTTTATCTTGATGACATACTAATCTTTAGCAGGACAAAAGAAGAGCATATGAAGCATATTGGCCAGGTGTTGGAGAAGCTACATGAGCACAAGTTGATGATCAACTTAGACAAGTGTGAGTTCATGAAAATAGAACTTGTATACCTTGGATTTGTGATTTCTAATCGCTGTTTGAAAATGGATCCCTCTAAGGTTGAGGCTATTCTGAATTGGCCTACTCCTAAGATAGTTGGAGAAGTAAGAAGTTTCCATGGGTTGGCAAATTTTTATAGGAAGTTTATCAGAGGTTTCAGTCACATTAGTGCTCCCATCCTCAACACCATCAAGGGTGGAGTCAAATGTAGATTCCAATGGACAAAGGAAGCTGATGTTGGCTTTGAGTTGTTGAAAACAAAGGTAGCTGAGTTACCTACTTTAGTACTTCCTGATTTTGATAAGGTGTTTGTTGTTGAGTGTGATGCAAGCAAGCAAGCTATTGGTGTTGTTCTTAGCCAAGAAGGACATCCAGTTGCATTCTTCTCAGAGAAGATAAATGAGGCCAAACAGAGGTATTCTACCTATGACCTAGAGCTCTATGCAATGGTGCAAGCTCTGAAGAAATGGGGACTTTATTTGCTACCAAAAGAATTCATTGTTTTCTTGACAACCATGCTCTTAGTTTCCTAAATAGTCAAGAAAAATTGAACCATAGACATGTTAAGTGGGTGGAATAGGTACAAGTTTATACCTTCACAATTAAGCACAAGAAAGGTGTTTCTAATAAAGTGGCTGATGCTTTAAGTAGGAGGTTGCTTATTGTTCAGGAAATTCAGTTAGAAAGCATGGGCATTGACTGTTTGAAGGAATTATATAAAGAGGATTCAGATTTCAATGAGGCTTATGATGTTTGTGTGAATTTGGCTAACACATTCCATGGTGCATATTCAGATTTTGTATTACAGGAAGGACTTTTGTTTAAAGGCAATTTTTTGTGTATTCCTAAGTGTTCCATGAGGGACAATATCATTAAGGAGAAGCATAATGGTTCTTTTGGAGGACATTTTGGCTTAGACAAGACACTAGTACAAGTTACAAGGTTCTATTTCTGGCCAAAGGTACAGTCTGATGTGCGAAGATATGTTGCTAGTTGTGCAATTTGTCAAAGGGCCAAAGGTGTGTCTTCAAATGCAGGTCTATACCAGCCCCTTCCTATTCCCAACAGGCCTTGGGAAAGTATAAGCATGGATTTTGTACTTGGGTTACCTAGAACAGTCAGAGGGGTGGATAGTGTGTTTGTTATTGTTGATAGGTTCAGCAAGATGGCTCATTTTGTGCCATGTAAATGCACAAATGACGCATCTCATATTGTAGGTCTATTTTTCAGAGAGGTAGTAAGAATACATGGTTTGCCATTGTCAATTGTAACAGACAGGGATTCAAAGTTTGTAGGTCACTTCTGGAGGACCTTATGGAAGAAGTTGGGCACACAGTTGTCCTTTTCATCAGCCTACCATCCACAAACTGATGGTCAGACTAAAGTAGTCAATAGGTCCCTTGGAAACCTTCTACGATGCCTTACAAAATAGCATGGTTTGGCATGGGATTTAGGTATCAATCAGGCTGAATATGCTTACAATGATTTAGTGAACAGGAGTACTGGTAAAAGTCCTTTTGAGGTAGTTTATGGTTTTCACCCAAGGGGGCCACTTGAATTGAAGGATCTCCTAGGATGGGATAAAAGGAGTGCACTTGGTGAAGATTTTGCTACTTCCATGAAAACAGTCCATGATCAAGTCAAGTTGCAATTGGAGAAAATAATCACAAGTACAAAGAAAGGGCTGATCTGAAGAAAAGAGAGATGCAGTTCAAAGTTGGAGATTTAGTTATGGCATATCTAAGGAAAGAAAGGTTACCAAAAGGACAACCAACTAAACTCCTGATGAAGAAGATTGGGCCATGCAAAGTAGTGCACAAATTCAGTCCAAATGCATATGAGATTGAGTTACCATCTGCTCTTGGTATCTCTCCTATTTTCAATGTTTGTGATCTTTATCCTTTCAGACCTCCATTGCATGGTGATAGTGGATCAGATGTGGTGGATGTAGATGCTGATTGGATCAAGGATTTGCCTCCAAGTAAGCCTTTACAGTTGGAATGCATTTTGGATTCCAAAATTGTCAAGAAGACAAGAAAGGGTGTGTACAAAGACTACTTGGTCAAGTGGCAGGATCTTCCTGATTCAGAGGCAATCTGGATGAGTGAAGCAGATATTCTGAAGCATGGGAAGACACTTTAGCAGCTAGCAACTCAAGGGACTTGAGTTTTTCCTACAGGGGGAGTATGGTGCAGGAGCATCTTCTCTGTAGTGCAGGGTCATATTTTCTTTTATTGTTTCATAAGGCTCTTAAGCCATTTCATGTTGTAATAAGGGTCAATTTGGTCCCATTGATGTAATTGTGCAAGGCAAACATGTGGTTTTGCTTGTATGAAGGGTAAATCCAACGACTAATTGATTTGAATATCAGTTTGCACGGTTGGAGGGAAATAAATGTTGTCTCTAACCCTTTTCTAGGGGCAAGCTATATGTCACATGGGGAGAAGTGTGTGTTGCAACAGAGATTTGATGAATGAATAAGAAGAGTTTTTTTGGGTGTGATATATGTTGGTTTTCCTATGTGTTCTTTTGTATTTGATATCTCTGTTAAGATAGTGTGCATCCATGCCCTAATCTAGATGTTATCTAGTAGTTCTTAGTGTTCCGTAGTGTGCAGACGGTGTATTACTAACATTTCCACAGAGACTGGTTTGTAACCTGGGGGTCAAGGTTTGATTCATAAATGAAGACCCTTTCCTTTATCCACTAAAGTCCTGTGTAGTATCAGTATGATGGGGGAAAGATGTTTAAGTTTGTTGTTTTCCACATTCTCACCCAGGAATCCAGAGAACTCAGCCGGATTCGACTAGACATCTCCATGTGGCTAGTTGGGAAATCGACGTGAAGTGAATGGTGTTGATTTGGGACTAGATTGATATAAGTGGTCGAGGGTTTGACACAGGAATTGACATAATTCCTTGTTCTGTAGAAGGGCCTCACACATCAGGTTGTCGCAGAGTATTTGGGAAGCCATCGGTCTAACTTGGGGCATCGAAAGAGCCTTCAGAAGTCACTCTGATTCGCAACGTCTGACCGATGAGTGAGCATCGGTGATAAGCGGATCCCATCTCGCTGAAGATTAGGAATGGTGTTGAGACACATACAAGCATTCCTTCGGAAGACTAAGGAAGGTGGACCCCACACATATCCTAACGAAGTGCATGAGTATGCATCAACGAGACCAGAGGCATCGGGCTGAGGAAATTGCATTGGGCCAACGGTATAAGGTTTCACCGATCGGGGTGACTATTGTGAAGTGTCACCAATGAGAAGTTCATTGGCGTGAGACAGGGCGTCGGCTAGAGTTTGCAAGCGGTTGCTGATGAGGAGTGTGTTGCTGATAAAGACATCAGGGAGAGAATAAGTGTCAGGTTGACATATCTAAAGGAGGCCGATAACAATTGTCTGGCCGATGTGCATGAGGGTTTCAGTGAATGCGGAGGAAATGTGACTAACCGTTATGGTTAGGTCGACAGAAGCCAATGGTCATCGAAGTGTCGGCATGAGAAAAATGGACACTGCCAATAGAGGAAGTCTGTCCGAAGAAGACGGAAGATGTTGGTCATCGGTAAGAGTATATAGATCAGCGAGAGAAATAAGAGGGGGCCCGATAGTAGTTTGTGTAGCCGATAGGGAAGTTATCACCAAGACATAGCTCGGGTCTGGCCGATTATACTTGAGGACCTTTCGTTGCCCACTCTGCATCAGTATAACTGTATCATTTGATCAAACAACTATATAATATGACCTCTCTATGAAGAATCTTTGCAGAAATAGTGTCATGATGATGAACTTGACGTAAGGCCCCAAAATGGAAACAACAACACACATCAACCTCTGAGTAATGTCAGATGATTAAGACCTAATCACCGGAGACTTAGGATCATGAATTCTCTGAATTCATCGTATCTTTCAAGATGAATAAAAGTTAATGTGTACTTTTATTCTATGCTTTTTTATGACTAACATCATGACCAACATAAATTAGCGCTAGAAGGAGGGCCTTTATCTGAAAGAGGATGCTCATCATCATTATTTTCAGGTTTGATGATGCAGAGAGTAAGGTAACCTTGAATGTATCTGTGAATTCCAAATATTGCTCAAATATTTACTGTAACAAGCTTGTAGATGCTCATTTTGTGTAAAGATTTCCAGATCCACCGTAAATATTGCAAGCTTTACGGTAGATCATCATGAATTCACAAATATTGGCCAATGTTAAGTAAATTTGTTCAAGCTTTGAGGAGTTTTGCCTTAGAAGCCTGATATCTTGTGATAAGAGTCATCATACCCCCATTATCACCTCATATTTGCACTATCTTTGCAAATATTTCATAAATATCCAATCAGATCAGTCATTCGATCATAAATATCACCTCAGCTGGTGAATTTCAACTGATATTTGCGAAGTTCTAGGCAATTTGCCTTAAAATCGAGAAATCCTGGCTCATAGGATAAATACTAGGTCTAGGCCTAGTGGAATCTTTGAAGAATTACCTGTTAGAGGGTTCAGACCTAGAATTGTGGACATCCATCACACTCCAGGGTCTAGTGCATCAGGAGATTCACTAGAACCTCCTCCTGTAACTCCTATTGGTTTGCAAATACCTTCTGGAATATCTGTGACACCTCCTGTTCGGCCTCAACCCCAAGTTCAACCTCAACCAACTGTACCTCAGGCTCAACCTCCTCCGGTTGTAATGTCTTTCTTTGCAGTAGAGTCACCTTTGACCTTCAATGCATATCATGAGTTGCCAAAGAATCCGGACAAACTTTGTTTGAAATATTATCCTTATCAGGATGCTGATGATCATATCAGAACCTTTAAAGAAGCCTGCTGTAGGGCCAGAATAGAGCATCAAGATGTTATATGCAGATTATTTCCTTTTTCCCTAGGGGAAGAGGCTTATAGTTGGTTTATTAGTCTTGGTCAGGGTTCTGTTGGTTCATGGGCTGTCCTAGAGAAAGCTTTCACTAATAGGTTCAAGGTACCAATTGATCCTTCAATGAACTATCACTTATTTGCCACTATCAACAGGTTTGAAGGAGAACCTATTGCCAATTTCAATGCTAGGTTCCAGAAAATGCTATCCAAGTTAGTTGCCCCTTATGTAGTAACAGATGTTGCTGCTAGGAGTATCTATTATTCAGCTCTGGATTCATTGACTTCCATGTTCATTAGGAGAACACACCCTGAAATCACTACCTTGATAGGAGCTTTTCAAGAAGCTATCAAAGTGAATCAACTGTTAGTTCCTGCCCCTACACCAAATGTTGCATTCCCTACATTGCCTGGTATGTATCCAACTTATCCTCCACAATATCTTGCATCATATTCGGCATAACAATATCTTAATGGAGCAATGGTACCTCCAGTAGTCATGCCAGCACCTTTGTAAGTGCCTCCATTAAGTATCATGCCACTTCCTAATGGGAATGGCCAGAAGCCACAATATCCTGCACAAACCTAGACACCTCAGGGTGCTGACCTATCCAACAATAATACCAGATCTTCTTTCTTCAAGCCTCAAACTAAAAATGTAGTGGCTAAAGCCCAAGAAGAGAAGGAAGAGATTAAAGAAATCTCTGCTCAGCTAAGAAAACTCACTACAGAAGTGACACATTTGAGAAATCAAAATTTCTATTCCCAGTCTAATCAAAATAGAAGTTATTCCAATGACAGACCAAATTATCCTAACAGAGGATACAATAACAATAGTAATTTCAATAGTAGTGGTGGAAATAACAATAATCCTCAGAGATAGCCTAGAGTATGGAACTCCAGGCCAAATAATGGTTCATTACCATCACCCTTAGATAATCAATCACCTGGTGAAACCAAACAGACTACTAGAGTCAATCTTGCCAAGGCAACCCTCACTAATTGGTGCAGGATCCACAATACAAATGCTCATGCAGAGCTAGATTGTCCACAATTTCAAATTGCTGCCAGCATTTTCTAGATAGAAGTATCTAATACCTCTGGAAATACCCCTTAGGTGGAAGGAAATGAAATTGTTCCTTGTGGATATGACTCTACATTTGTATTGGAGAGCTATACTAATCATCATCATTAGCAGACTATGTCCTCCCACCAGCATTATACCCAAACATGTGAAGAATCTACTTTAGCCTTTGAGTCAAATTGTGTCTTCCCCTTTGAAGATGAGATTGATCCTTCCACCGAACACGAGGAGGTGCATGCATACCAGCAGCAATATCTTGGTAAGCATAATTACAATTTGAGAAGTAACTCCAACAGACCTACTGCCCCATTAACATCTTCTCTGCCTCCGAATAATTTTAACACACTTCCTGATCCTAAGGCAAGTAACAATCTAGGATTTCCAAAGGTAAATGCTCAATACCTGTCACCTCAAAATATAGTGTCAAAGGCTGTTGGCCTACCTCATGAGTCTGATAAACTTGTTACGTACTTGGCAGATGAGATGAAGAAGGTAAAGATCAGCCTGTCTCTGTCAGAATTATTGAAAACTCCTACAATTAAGAAAGCTTTCATGAAATCACTAGATGATCTTGCTCCTAAAGAGGATATTCATTCTCCAGGTCAGTCTAGTAGTAAAGATCATGCTGCTAAAGATAACATTGTCAAACATAAAGTGCCAGCTACTATCCAAGCTGCAGAAACCTCCCACATGACATTATACCAAGATAAGAGTGAGTCACCTCCTTTCCTCCTCACTATAAGAATGTTTAGCAAGATTTTACACAACTGTTTGGTAGATTCAGATGCATCTACCAATGTGATGCCCTTGTCTATATGCAATGCTTTAGGACTGCATCCTGCTAAATCCCTAAAGAAGGTGACATAGTTAGATAAGACAGAAGTGAGTGTAGTAGGGGAATTGACTCATATACACATGCAGTTAGCATCTGATCTCAGGATCCAATATTATATTGATATCCAGGTAGTTGACATACTTGATACATATGAGATGCTACTTAGTAGAGACTGGTTAAAGACTCTGAATGGATATATGGCTACTGACTTCAGTCACATGTGGTTACCTTGGAAAGGTATACCTAACCAGATAAGAATAGATGCTAAACCCAAGATGAAACACATGATAACTGAGTATAATAAAATGAATGAGATAATGTATGTAAATGTTGAACTTGGAGTTTATGCTGTTAGACCACAGACTATCAGGATAGAAGAAATCTTGATGCTTGACTTTCATCATGATGATGATGATGATCATCAGGAAGACATGCCGGTTGTAGAACCCGATAGTAATTTTGAGAATGAGAATGAAATAGATTGCTTCAGAAACTTTGAGATGCATCTGTCCAAGCAGGTAAAACGTTGTCAATTGTTAAATATTCCTGTTTATGACATTCTGATTGATGGTTGGTGCAGATTACACGACGAAGCACATTCAGAAAAGACTTGTGAAACATGCTTAGACATGATGATGTTGGAGCAGACATGTAGTGAGGCATCATCATCATATTCTGAGGTAAGTTCTACATCTGGTGATGATGATGATATTAATTCTTGTTTGTCTTTTGCAGGAACCACAGAAAAGGTGATGAATCATGATGAAGATCATATACAGAGAAAAGAAGAAATTTTGGTGTGTGACTAGATAAATGTTAAGAAGAAAGAGAAGATCACCCCTGGAAGTGATTGTCTGATGGAGTCAGATTATGAATTATCTGATGAAGACAGTGGTAGTAACCTGACCAAATTTGAAGAGTTTTTATCAGGAGAAGTTAAGAAGATGATAAAACAAAAGAGACATCCACAGGATGCACTGACTGAAGGTTGGTGTAGGCTGCATGAGGCACCTCACTCGGAGACTACCTGTTCACTATGTTTACATGTTTTAAAGAGACATATAGAGCCTAATCTAAAAGATCATCCTCCTGATGATGAAAAACAAGAAGAAAAATCAGCTTCTCAGGAGAAAGAAAAGGTGAAGTCCAAAGATACTGAAATTCCTAAACTAAAATGGATATCAGGTGGAGCAGCTGCCAGAGCTGCAAAGAAAAGCAAAGGTTTAGTTAAGCCTCATGCTAAAGATAAACCTTGGATCCTTAGATTTGATGGATCCAAATCCAAACAAGGAGCTAGAGTAGGGATTGATCTTATTGATCCATCAGGAAGATCCTACTTAGCTGCATACAGACTACAGTTCCCTTGTACTAATAATGTGACAGAGTATGAAGCTCTGATTCATGGGATACTGTTTGCTCTTAAGA
Source organism: Cunninghamia lanceolata (assembly GCA_027924645.1). Taxonomy (NCBI): domain Eukaryota; kingdom Viridiplantae; phylum Streptophyta; class Pinopsida; order Cupressales; family Cupressaceae; genus Cunninghamia; species Cunninghamia lanceolata. The sequence continues at coordinate 5,992,782 of BSBN01000700.1, read as the reverse complement.
AGAAGGTAAAAATTTTGCATGTCTTTGGGGACTCAGAATTACTTGTCAGACAGGTAAGAGCAATGTACTCTTGCAACTATAAAAGATTGTCAAATTATAGACACAGAGTGTGGGATTTGATTGAAGATTTTGATGCATTTAATATCACCCACATTCTTAGAGAACAAAATCATAGGGCAAATGCACTTGCCCAGGCTGCCAGTACACTGGAGCCACTATCTATATCAAGCCTAAAGAGATTTTTAGTAGAACTGGTATTAGTGCCATCAGTACCTGATAATGTCACTAACCTTCAGGTCTTTGATGATGATCAGCATATCCTTGATTTCATTTCTAACAGGGATATACTTGATGCTCGGATCATAGATGAGAACAGTATGGAGGATCATGTTTGCGAAGAAGATGAAATACTAGAGTTACCTAGTAACAGGATTCCCAAAGGTATGATTGAATTAGAAAGAGCCTTTGATTTGGATAATATGCTGAAACAGAAGGACCTTCCCAAAGCTAATGGAGGTCAATATTCACAAGTGAATATTGGACAAAATGAAGATAAAAGAAATGTCTTGATTGGTAAGGTTTGTAAACTAGAAGAGTTAGAAGGAATAACTCAGGCCCTTAAGGATTACATCCATGTAATTGCATGGACTTATGATGAGATGAAGACATATGACACATCAATCATAACTCACACTATACCTCTCAAGCCAGATGTGAAACCTTTCAGATAGAAGCAAAGGCCAGTCAATGCTTTGCTTGAACCAATAATTTTTGAAGAAGTCAAGAAGCTATTGAATGCCAGGATAATATTTCCTGTGAGGCACTCCACTTGGGTGGCAAACCTAGTGCCAGTAAGAAAGAAGAATGGAGACATCAGACTATGTGTAGACTTCAGGAACCTGAACAGAGCATCAGAGAAGGATAATTATCCTTTACCCTCATTAGATGAAGTTCTGTAGATTGTTAATGGAGCTAAAATGATGTCCTTCCTGGATCATTTCTCAGGATACAACCAAGTGATGGTTGATAAGATTGACAGGCTGAAGATTGCCTTCACCACCAAGTGGGGGATATTTGCATATAGACGCATGCCATTTGGACTTATAAATGCTGGAGCTACATTCCAACGAGCAATGGACATAGCCTTCAGAGGCTTAATAGGAAAGTGTATAGTCATCTACATGGATGACCTCACAGTGTTCTCCAAAGAGAGAATAGACCATGTAATAGATCTTAGAAATGTACTGAAGAAATGTGAAGAGTATGGAATATCCTTGAACCCCAAGAAATGCATATTCGGGGTAACAACAGGCAAATTATTAGGCCATTTGATAACTAATGATGGAATCATCATTGATCCTACCAGAGTGGAGTCTATTATGAAAATACAACTCCCTGGAAGCAAGAAAGAACTTAAGTCTTACTTTGGTAAGATTAACTTCGTAAGAAAATTCATCACTGGTTTTGTAGAGATAGTCAGACCACTAAACGCTATGTTGAAGAAAGATGCCAAGATTGAGTGGACATCAGAGGCCGAAGTTGCTTTTGAGGACATAAAGAAAGCCATATCAGATGCTCCTATCCTCATCAGTCCAGACTACACAAAAGACTTCTACATTTATTCATTTGCCTCAGAACATACCTCTGCAGCAGTATTGACTCAAAGGAATGAGGAAAAAGAAGAGAAACCAATTGCCTTCATGAGCTATCCCTTCAAGGATGCTGAATTGAGATATGTGGATGTTGAAAGACAAGCACTTGCATTCGTCAGGGTAGTTAAGAAATTTAGGCATTATCTACTAAGAAGCAAGGTGATTATAGTAGTGTCTGATGCAGTAGTGAAGATGCTGCTAATGCAGAGTGAACCTGGTTAAAAAAGAGCCAAGTGGATTACTGTATTACAAGAGTATGACATGGAGATTACACCAATGAAATTGGTAAGAGGCTAGGCTCTAAGTCAAATGATATCAGAGATTGACCCAAACATCACAAGTCAGCAGTATGTTATCAATGATAAGGACAATAAGGAATGGTATTCAGATATCAGGCACATCCTGATTACTGGAAGATGTCCTCCAAGGCTGCAAGCTTCATAGAGAAGAGCCTTGAAGATAAGGTCACAAAAATATATGATGAAGGGAGGAACCCTGTTCAAGAAGAATTATGAAGGAATATACCTGAGATGCTTAGAAAAGCTAGAAGCAAATAAAGTTCTGTCAGAACTACATGACAAGTTCAGAACAACACATGGATCAGCCTTGGCCACAACACATGCAATCCTCAGAGCAGGATATTACTGGCCTACAGTTTTTAAAGATACAGCTGAACATGTTAAATGTTGTCATGTATGCCAGGTTGCTACCAACAGAGAGAAATATGCTGCACAACCCTTGCAGCCAGTGATGGAAGAGCGCCCATTTGCACAATGGGGCATGGACTTCATAGGACCAATCAATCCTCCATCCTCTTCAGGCCATAGGTATGTCTTAACAATTACTGACTATTGTACCAGATGGACTGAAGCTGTCAACAGCAAGACCTGTACTGTAGATGATGTTATTAAATTTTTAGAAAGCAACATTGTTACCAGGTATGGAGCTCCTTATGCTCTAGTAAGTGATAATGGTTCTGCCTTCACTTCAACCAAATTGTCAAGTTGGGCTTTTGATCATGGGATCATACTCAAGTTCTCATCCAACTATTATCCCCAAGGGAATAGATTAGCAGAATCCATCAACAAAAATTTGCTGAATATCATAAGAAAATTAATAGAGAAGAACCCTAGGGAATGGAATTCATTTTTGAAATATGCCTTATGGGTAGACAAAACTAGAATGAAAACTACACTAGGAAATTCACCTTTTCACTTGGTATATGGGGTAGATCCTATCCTCCCTGTAAACTTGAAAATTCCTACCCTGCAGTTTGCCCAAGAATACCTAGGCATAGACAATAGACAAGAAGTCAGGTTGCTTCAACTGATGCACCTGGAAGAGAAAAGAAGTCAAGCAATTGACCAGTTTGCAAAACATCAGGCTGTTGTCAAACACTGGTTTGACAAAAGAGCCAGAGCCAAGGCCTTCAGGATATCTGATTTAGTCCTGATGTGGGATAAAGCCCATGAGAGGAAAGGAGACCATGGTAAGTTTGACAAATTATGGATAGGTCCCTTTCAAATTTCTGAGATACTAGGAGACAACACTTATAGGCTTAAGAACCTGACAGGAGAGGATGTCCCATTGCCAGTCAATGGACAATTCCTCAAACATTATTTCCAAGCCTAGGTGACTTCATGATAGTCATGTGTATCATAATGTACATTTGTATAGTTGCTTGTACAGTTGTTTGTTTTGTGGTTTGTTTGTTGAGTTTTGTTTTGGCTAGTCAAGATGAGAAAACCTGCCATCCTAGAAAATAACAAATTGTTAGGATTCAAGTGAGGAGATCAAATTTAGACATAGGTTATGATTCATTCTAAGAGGTATTCATGATTAGGTCTGTGATATCCTTTAATCAGGGTGCCTTTTCTTGATCAAAGTGAATCAATCACAATGAAACACCTAACAGCCTTGGGTTTGTTGAACACACAAGTATAGGTGTTAAGTGAAAAATCTAATGGGACTCCCTTGCTACCAATACAATCTCCAACCTAAAGTTGCAAGTGACTATACCTTGTATAAATGAGCTGACATGATGATATCAGAAATAAATTTTAAAAGAAAATCATAAAAGGAAATAAAATTAGGCCATCTAAGTAACTCTACCAAGGCTATGAATGCCTGCTGGCAGTGGGGCTCTACTTAGGGAGATTGTATAGAGAACCTTGCCGAGGCTATAAATGCCTACTGGTAGCAAGGCCCTATCCAGGTTGGCTATGAGGGATGATCTCCAACTATGTAGTTTAACACTAGTTACTTATGTTTTCAACTTGCTTTCAAGATGAGGATAATTAATCATTTGCACACACATGATCCTTTGTTAGCATTGTTACCATGATGAACTTTTACCATTCAAAAGATCATGATGCTTGTGCTTAATAAGAATTAGAATAATATGGATGAATGTGATCACATCACTTGAATCATTGGAATTTTTTTGTTTTCTTTGGTGGCAAGTTGTTGTGTGGTTACACAACACGCCCCGTTTTGACATGACAAAATAGGGACCCAACTTTTCTGTCTTGGCTTGTTTTGTGCTTTCTGGTGGACTGGTAAAAGTAAGTCATGCAGATCATCATGCAGAGAGAGGCTGGGTAAGTCATCATCATGAGGTCAGTTTGTCAAAATTCATATTTCATTTCAGTAACCTCATAGTTAGATAGAGCATCAAATTTCATACAGGTTTTCCTTTTACATCACCCTGAGATTCGTTAAGGTGTGAAAGTTATGAATGGTCAAAGTTTGAGTCAAACCTGATATTTCTAGGGGGAGGGTCATATTTCGTAACATTAGTCATATTACAGAAGGTCATCCCGATCTAATTTATCACCCGATAGATCATGCAGTCCAAATATCCGGACGTCAATTTTAGGTGATAGTGACCTTTACCTGTCAGCAGCCTTATGTATTTCGTGATGGTCATATTTCTTAATGTAACCTGATATTTCTTAATATCCTCCTACCGTGAAATATCCCCCTAAGCCATTATCCTGATGATGTCATCCAAGTCTGATAATCAAAGCGACAAACATGACGATGATGTAATCATCATATTTACCTCTCGGAGCATATTTCCTAAACATGATCCTTATCGCATAACATGACAATGACGTCATGATGCCATAGCGATATAATAAGCAAATATCTGGATGACATCACCCTGATATTCTAAGAGAGAAACGTTATAGTTTATCCGGTCATCATCATTTTGTAACATCACCGATATATTGAAATATCCTCCTGATGTATTAAGTATGACCTAAGGGTGCGTTCATCACTCGATCTTGTCAAGATAGTTCTTCCTCTCGAGGAGGATAATCACATTGCACTTGGAGTGATATTTGAGAATATCACCCTGATATCTAAATACCACCCCGATATCCAAACATCGCCCAGATATTTGAATATATCCTGTCATATGAATATCACCCCGCTCCCGTTGCCACCATTGACATTTAATGCACGTAGAGGTGGTAGGTAGATCCCGCTGACCATTAAACCTGATGAAACACCTAGTGAAATCCTGAGTTTTCGTGAGAAGATCAACGATTAAAATCCAATACGTCAGGGTTTGCCCTAATTTCACCCTAAATGCAGAGTTAAAAGGTAAATTCATCTTCATTTTCACACTTACTTAGCGACAAAATCATTTTTACAAAGCACTAGCTTCCAAACCCTCATAGAGGTGATACTTGTACAAATGGAGCTTACAGGCAGGAAGAGGCACGGGATTATCATTAGGATTACGAGCATTCCTAGAAAACCACTGGTATAAGGGGATCTGCATAACCAGGTAAGTAATTGAAACCCTCATCCTATTGCTTCTGCATAATTAGGTATGATGATTGTAGGTTCCAGTTTATGCATCCCGTGATAAGTAAATGCTGAATAAGTACAGTATGCATGATGTTAGTAAAGATAAAATGTTATGTGCATGCTTGTGAACATCATTGTAAGACAAGTTTTGTTAATTGCAGATATCCATGGCTGACAAGAGGTTAGCTAAGTGTGAGGCCGAATTCACTAAGCCCATGTTCGCATCTCCTAGAGGAATCCTATTCAAATATGGTGCCATAACAGATACACATCAGGGAAGTACTGATTTGGAGGCCTGGTCCGCCAAGATGAATGATGAAAAGAATAAAAGCACCTTACTGGATGTAGTGCTCATGTCGGGAATGTGGAATGCGGCTGGATTTCCTTACTCCATCGAGTCTCCAGAGCTGGTTATTGAGTGTGCACGGAACTATAATCCAGAAACAAGAGAGGTGTTAAGGCATGGAAGAATATATGCAGACCTATCCATCAAGGGTCTTTCCAAGACATTTGGACTGCCATTGGGCAGGAAGGTTAACAACATAGATTTGAAGAAATCTAAGATTGAATATGAAAACAATAAGAAGAAAGCAAGGAAGACCATGTAACAGTGGAGGGCCAAGAATAGCACATATCCTACAGAGGCCAAACTTCCTGTACACTTGTATAAATATGATTTTGATGAAGAATATTAGTATATGATTGCATTGCTTAGCAGGGTGACAAGCCAGCCTGATGTTGGTAGTTTTAAAGATTGGATGTATGGTGTCATCATGATATGCATATATGCAGATACCAAGCCACTATGGGGCCAGTTGATAAGTGATGCTCTACATGAGTAGCTGATGAACCTGGGAGGTTCAAATTGTTCTTTTTACATGACATCCTACATTGTTTACTCCTGTGCTTACAAAGGCACATTTGATGCACTGGTTACAGATGGGAAGGTGACAGGCACAATCAATGCTGTACACATTTGGGATCATCATCCCCAGTTGTAGAGAGTTAATTACCTCCAAGATTACAAATTGGTAAATGATGCATTCTCTATGCATCTGGTGAGAACCATGGAGGAGGACAGGACAAAGAGATTGAGCATGGAGGCTCAAGAAATAATTTAAAGGCATGGAGCTTGGTATATTCAATTTGCCACATTTTCTTATATGAGAATTGAGGGTTTTGAAGGACATCCCCTCATGCTGCCAAGAAACCCCACTGATGCAGTGGTATTGATGGAATTCATAAGGCAGAGCTCCACCATACTGAAAACATACAAGGATGCTCAAAAAATACCACCAATTTTGTTTCCAGTAACCATTGGCTGGTACATGTGCCCAGATTCAGAAAGTATCAAGAAGGTGATGGTCAGTTTGAACAAAATGCAATTGCAGCCATTCCTACTGATAAGGCCATATGATCCTTATGGGAGGATATAGAAAATAATAGGGAAGCCTATTCATCAGAGGCACCTAGAAGACTTCTGGGCAGATTGTGAGGATGAAGTAGAAGCTAGAAGAAGAAGATACCAAAGGTTGACATTGAATCAAATCAAAACCTTTGACTGCATCCCCATTCCTTCATAGTTGAAAAAGGATGATTGTAGGTTAATGGCAAATGAGTATGAAGAAAATAAAATATATAATGATACAATATCTGCACCTGACCTGACCATACAGGAAGATATATCTTTGGATCCTTTCATTGCCAGGAACTTACAGCTAACCCAAGCTTGGGTTGATGAACAAATTGAGGCATTGAAGAGGAAAGGTGTGGCCATTACTGTAGATAACAAAAAGAAAGGACAGGATATTCCTGATGAGGAATGTGATGATTTTATAACTAAAAAAAGGAAATCAAAAGGAGAAAGGTTTCTCCACAACAACAACAAAGAAAAAGACCTCGTAGGGGTAAGAAAATTTATAATGAACCCAAGGGGGTGATTATTGAAAGGGTAGTATTTCCAGCTGAGGAGGCAACAACATTAGGATCAGGATCAGGATCAGCATCACCTCCACGGACAAGTAAACAAAAGTCCAAGAAACATCAAACAGCAGGAACAGTAGTTACTGAGACCCAAGAAGAGGGTCAATCCTCACGAAAACTAGTAGAAGAAGATATTATTATGGAGGAGGAGTCTGAAGAAGAGGAGGCCCCTTTACTGTTCAAAAGGAAGAGAAAAGCCCCATAGGTGGTGGTAGCTACCACACCTAAGAAACCAAGAACCTCAATGAGGGGTGAGATAAAGCAATCCCCTACACTGTTGAAAGGGTCAGGTAGCGAAGTTGTCCATAAAGAATTTCAGCATAATGTTCCACTTCCTACCATTGTGAAGGTCAAGGCTGAACAAGTAGAGGAGCAAAGAAAAGAAGCCTCCAATATATTCGAAGGAGGCAATATCTCATTAGAGGAAACAATTAACCTATCTGATGATGAGGTTGTGAAGGAATTAGCTTCATAAAAGATGGAAACCCTTGCTGCAGGTAGGCAAATGACTCCTCATGGGACTCCATTAGTTCAAACAATATTGGAGGAGATGAAGCAAGTGGAAGCTGAAGCAGAAAATAGTCCAGAGAGGATAGCTCAAGAAATAGGGCTGGACACATTAGTTGCACAGGTGACAAGTCCTGCAATAGTGGATTTGACATATAGACAGGATGTAAGTCCTGAACATCCAGCAGGTACACCTGATAAAGGAGAATATATAGAAGAAGTGAAGATGGCAGAACCAGAAGGCCATGCTTTAGAAATAAGCCAACAACACCAATAGCACATAGCAGTTAAACCCATTATGGTGGAGGTTCAGGAAAAGAAGGCTGATGCCAAGGATGTATTAGAAGATCCTGCTTCCAAAGTTTAGGAAGTAAGTAGTGCAGGTGCAGAGAAAATAGTGGTTTCAGAACAAACACCAGCACCTAAGGATGATTTTGCCATATCCATTGCTGTGAATGTGCATCAACAAGAAGAAAAGTCAAAGGTGGATGAGGTAATAACGGAGAAGGATCATGATCATCATATCGACGCATCACAAGATCCTCCACCTCAGGATGATGCTCCTCCAGAAAAGGAAATCCCTTAGCAGGTGGATATACCCCAAGATCGCCCCCAGAGTGAGCATCATGAAGAAGAAATGAGGAAATCACCTTCTCCATCACATATGCTGACAGATATAGGAGACCAAGGTGAACATCATGATGATGCTGAGAAACATGATCAGGTACCTCAGTGGTTGGAGAAGGAAGTCAACACAGAGGTTGGTTTTGAGATTCAAGAATTTGATGTATCCACTTTGTTTTCAGAGAATCTAATAAAACCAAAGAGGAAGGCTAGAATGACTTCGGCCAATAAGAGAGATCCAACAACTGGAAGAAGGACTACATAGGTTGCAATTCCTACTGTAGATAAAGAAATAGGTAATATTACTCTGGAAGAATTCTAGATTAATACAGTTGACTTAGGATTTGCAAATGAAGACTAGGAGGGTCAGGAAGGTAAGGATATCATTGATTCCTTAACTCAAAGAATTAAGAAAGAGAAAGAGAAGAATAAGCAGCATAAAGAGCACATTGCTCAACTCCATGCATACATAAAAGGGTTAATTAACCTTGATGATACATCAACTGATCATGCAGTCCCATTGACTGCTATTTCTCAGGAAGAAGTAAATAAAATAGATCTCATGAAGCATGAGTCATCTATAATGAGAAAGTGGATGTTATGCACATTTGATGAAGCGGAGGAAGTGATAAAAGCTTCTTTAAAGAGATGGAATTCTTTAAGTGTCTCCAAGGGGAAAATTGACAGATTACAGATGGAGATTGAGAAAAGGTCTTTCTAGCTAGAGAAAATTTTTGTCATCTTGGAAGAAATAAGGAGAATTGACCCTCAGGTTCTAATAAGCAATCAAGTGCTAAACAATAATAATGCACTATTGGTTGACATGTGGTATAAAGATACCAAATTTGAATGTGAGGTACTTAAAAGATGCAACACTAAATTAAGAGACATCAGCATAAAGCTACATGATATGATGGCGTATGAAGCTGAACTTTTAGAAGTGCTGGAAGGGAAGGTGGAAGGGAAGATAGAGAATCAAGATGAGGAGTTTGCAATAAAAGCTATACATAGTAACTTCCAACAGGTAGCTGATGATCCCCTAAACAACCTAATAGAGGAAACCATGGACAAAATTATGAGGCTCAGGGTCAAGATGGAAAATTATCATGAGACATCTAGTAGCAGGAGAAGTAAATTAGAAAATCTCTAAGGAAAATATCAAATGCATAAGCACGTTGCCGTCAAAGCCAAAACTTAGGATGGTGGGGAAATAGAGAGAATAGTACAACTATATGAGAATATTAGGACAGCTATGCAGGTCCATATCAAAGAAGACCATCATCATGATGATGAAGAGAGCGAGAGCGGTGAAGGTGATGATGATGACAAGGAACATGATGAGGATACATCATAAAAGGGAATATAAGCATCAGTTACTTATGAAAATAAGTACTCCAGATAGTTGCCAGCTGGCAACTTGTGCCACTTGATAAAGTTGACAAAGTCAAATGAAATACTGACCGTAGATATTCATAGATAAATCAAGATCATAGATCTTTTTGTAATGGATTCCTCACTTTGTTCTATAAAAGGTGCAGGAATGCCTCATTTCAAATATTTGAAACTTAATTGAAATCCGTCTGCTGAAATATTTAGGGCTCATTTCAAAGCTTTTTGTATACATTTATATCCTTGCATACTTAATGAATGAGAAGACTTGTTTGATTACAATTCATAGTAAATCTTGAGTAATCAGTGTGTGAATTCTAGATATATGCTGTGATTTGTTGTGTCCCTTGGAGTGCATGTCTACTTGCATATGTTGTTTTCATACAATTCCTTTGAAGTTAGCATCAACTGTATCTAGCTGTGGAATGTCCTGGTGAACATATGGTTTGGTTTTCTTCTCTTCATGACTATATCTGATGTACATGTGGTTCAATAGCTGAAGGTTCAACATTAATTTGAAGCATTTCTTTCAATTTCTTTAAATTTCAGAGTATTTCACCATCATAATTGCAAATAATTGATAATCTCAAGAAAATAATGCAAATATGCGGACATCTCGTAGATAATTGAAAATATTTAGCATATTTGAAGCTAAAGCATGTGTAATTGATAAATATCATGCAAATATTTGAGTATAACTATATCATTTGATCAAAAAATTGTATAATATGACCTCTCTGTGAAGAATCTTTGCAGAAACAGTGTCATGATGATGAACTCGATGTAAGGCCCCAAAATGGAAATAGCAACACACATCAACCTCTGAGTAATGTCAGATGATTAAGACCTAATCACCGGAGACTTGGGATCATGAATTCTCTGAATTCATCGTATCTTTCAAGATGAATAAAAGTTAATGTGTACTTTTATTCTATACTTGTTTATGACTAACATCATGACCAACACCGGTCATGTGATGTGAGCATCCACTATCAATAATGCATTCATCCTTATCTTTCTCAACCTAAACAACCAAAGCACTTTCTTCTATTAGTTTTTCATCCTTCACATAGCTAGCATAATTAGTAGACACAGGATCTTCTTTAATAGCAACAAATAGAGATTCATTTGCACTAGTATTAGGATCATTAGATTCATCATCAGTCACCCCTTCATCATCAAAATCTCTGACATAGTAGCATTTCTTTGGAACTCTAGGCCTGCTTTCATGTTTCTTCCTATTTCTTTCAATTCTTTTAGGACATCTGGAAGCATAATGAGCTACTTTACCACAATAGAAACATTTGAAAGGTAATTTACCTTTGAACTTACTGAAACCTTTTTGAAGCATGTCAACAAAGTTAGCTTCAATTTCATCAAAGTCATCATCCACCTTGTATTTCTCAGCTCTGGAGAAGTACTGGATTTAAAAGTTGATTCAACTTTAGGCAGGGCATCACCAAATTCTCTCATCTCAAAGGCTATAAGCTTTCCAAGTAACTGATCTCTGTCAATAGTTTTCATAGTCATGAATTCTTCAACTGCAGCTACCTTGTGACTATATGAATTTGGTAGTGATCTGAGAATTTTCATCACAACTTCCTTATCATCGAGAGTTCCTCCCATACCCTTTATTCCAGTGACAAGTTAATTAACTCTTTGCATAAAGGATGTTATGTTTTCATCTTTATTCATCTTCAATCTCTCATACTTCACTTTCAGACTTTGTAGCTTGGCTTCTTTTACAGAATCATCACCTTCATACAAAAATTTCAGCTTCTCCCATACCTCATTTGCAATTTCAAGGTCCACAACTTTTGTTAGCACTGAGTCACCTAAGGAACTTAGCAGAGCATCCTTTGCTTTGATATCCACCTCATATTCTTTGATTTCATCTTCAATCATCAAACCATTTGGAGGCATGGTATATTTTGCTTCTAGAGCTTTCCATACTTTATAACCAAGACAAAGAAGATGGATTTTCATTCGTACCTTCCAAAGTGCATAATTTGTCCCATCAAAATGCTGAGCTTCCTTCTTATAAGACATCCTAGATCTTCCTCAAGTTGTGAGGCTTTCTTTAGAGGAACCTTGCTCTGATACCAATTGTTGAACTACACCTGACAATTGAGAGGGGAGGTGAATTAGTTGTCCTAAAACTTTTAACCAAATATGATCATCAACTTATCAATTACTTATATTCAAATATAACCATGAAAGCATCAAATGAGAAGCTCAACACAAAAGCATAAAAAACATACGAGACACACAATTTTTACATGGAAAACCCTAAAAGGGAAAAACCATGGTGGGTGTTAGCGCACATAAATATATAAGTTATATCAATACCAAAAATTAGAGGCTCATTGCCTACAGGGCTCATTGCCCAAATGCTCACTGCAAAGAAAGGCTCACTACCTAAGGATGGCTCACTGCCAATGGGTGGCTCACTGCCAAAGGGTTGAACTGAGATAACAACATCTACTTCATGCCAAGGTTTAGTTCCATTGAAGTACAAACATCTCTGCTCTACTCTGCTACCTTACTTCACTTTATCTTCACATCTTCGCACTTTGATAATTTTTATGACTCAATTACAAGTATTTATACACTTCATCAACCTTGGAATGATCATCAAGTTTGGCATTACAATCATCAACCATTGGAACAATCTCCAAGGTAGGCATTAAAAACATACATAAATTAGGTCTGGACCTAATACAACTTTAGCTAAGGAAACGATGTAATAATGTATGTGGATCACACCATGGCTTAGCTGGGACTCAAACACAATCTTTGATGCATCTCCATAGATGATGAATTTAACCAGGTTGGCCGAGACTGATGTTAACACAGGTATTCTCAAGAACACGGTTCATACACAATCTGAATTCCATCTTGTGGACCAATCCAAATGTAGGAGTATGATCAGGAGACATCCACAAGCACATTGTAATCACCAGAAACAACCACATGATCTCTAACAACTTAATCAATAAGATTCTTCAAACCAGAGCACAAGAACAACATTGCCAGCCACTATCAAGAGTAAAAGATAGGTTGTGGACCACCAAATCACAAACCATTTCATTTAAAGGCATTTAACATCATCATAGACTTACTTGCAAAATCGCAAACCAAAATACTTCAATGCAGAGGAATGCAAAGCAAAACACTTTCTCCCTGTCACTACCAAACACATAGAAAAAAGCTATTTTCACTCTGGTGAACATAACTCACTCAATTCTTCATACCATAGGTTCAAACTTGAAATATAACATCTTCAGATAGGCTTCTAAATAACTTCCAATCTACAGGTGAAGATATTTATTCTATAGGAAATGCGGAGCATTCTTCTGGACTGTTGTTTTGCATGTAATGCACTATTTCTACTGCAACACATTGTTATCACCAGAGGGGCTAAATTTCTCAGTATACTCATCAAAGTAAGAGTACATTTGACACCAATGACAACACCGATTAGGCACATACTTGCAACAGGGTATACCTCATATTTGAAATTTTTTTTAAGCTGGGCACGGAAAAGGTGAACATGATGGGGTGGGTGCATGCGTGAAGAGAGATCTTTTTAAAGAACAACTAAAGATTAAAGGTGGTGCTACATTTAGTTATGTAGATTCTATTGTTATGTGGTGTAACTATGTATTGTCGCAAGGAGTAACTCTTGATTCAGAAGTGCATAGGTTCTTTTGGTTGGTTGATGAGGGGATAACGAGAGAGAAATTGGATTGTCAGAGAATCAATGAATTGTTAAAGATGCATTCATTTTTTTGAAGCTCAAATGCAAGTGCATGGACTATTTGGACATGAGAATTAGCTTGTTTTTTATTGGAATAATTGTGAGTCAAGTGAGTGGGTAGATGCATGGATTCCATGATATTTAACCCCTTTATCTCAAGGTCAATCATGTTTAGGCAATGACATGGAGAGCTCATTTGACTATGAACATCTTTCAAACCTTGTATAGCTAGGTCATGTTTATGCAGTTGTTGTACAACATGGAAATGAAGAGAGATCAGACTATTAGTTGGCACGATGTGTATAAGGAAAACAAAAGATAGCACTACCTATGACAGATGATGATAGGTTCACATATCCTACAGAATCAATTGTTATTGCTGGGACTTGGTTGCGAACATATATGATTAGAAAGAATGTCATCCCTTCCTTTAAAGACTTTGAGAAGAAAAAAACCATATTGATGTATTCGCACCTAGTTGTAGCAACAAATGTTAATTTACTAAAGCATCATGTAAAACCAAAAACAAAACAACTATGGACAATTAGTAATGCTAACCATGAAGCAATATTGGATACTTTGAAGGTAAGAGATGACCCCTCAGGTATGCTTGACTAGCATTTAAACTTCTAGATGGACAAGTATGACAATTTTTATCTTAACTTGTTCTTGTTTTTTTCTATTTTTTAGAATTGTTTTATTAAAAATCTTGTTTCTTTAACTATAATGCATGCTTTTGACTATACGGGACTACAAATGAGGTTATTTTGCATGGCATCATAGATTTTTTTGCATGGAATTGTAGATTATTTTGAATGGCATCATAGGTTATTTTGACTATACCTGAGGTATGATTTTTAGTGTTCATTTGTATTTCTTAATATTTTGATTTCTAGCTTTTTCTACATACTAATTTCTAAATTCATTTTGTGCATATACTGCAATCAAGGCATTCCATGAGATGACATGTATTTGATGTGTTTTGTCAAACAATTCATGTGCCTTGTCTATGCTTCCACATTTTGTATACATGTGTCATAGGGTAATTGCAACTACAACATCTGACAAAATTCCCATATCCTTCATGCTTTGATGGATGTCCATACCTTGTTCCAAAGATCCCATTTTGACACATGCAGGGAGGATGCTAGCAAAGGTTGTAGAATTTGGCTTTACACCTGCCAATTAAATTTTCTTGAAAGTGTCTAAAGCCTTTTTCAACAAATCTATTTTGTTCATATCTTGCAATCATGGCATTCCATTAGACCACATTTCTTTGAAGTATTCTACCAAACAATTCATGTGCCTTGCCTATGCTTCCTCACTTTGCTTCATGTCTCCTAGGGTAGTTGCAACTACAACATAGGACAAATTTCCCATATCCTTCATGCTTTGATGGATGTCCATATCCTATTCCAAAGATCCCATTTTAGCACATGCAGGGAGGATGCTGGCAAAGGTTGTGGAATTTGGCTTTATACCCACCAATTGCATAAAAATATGGACACTTAGGAAGGCTACACTTAGCTATAGGATCATGCAACAGTATCTTGGCATCCCCATTTTACTTTATGAGAATAGTCATGGCAATCTTGATTGCCCCTTGGATGGTCTTCATACTTCCTAAGACAATGCCTAACTTCTCCTTTCCATGGTCATCCTTCATAATATAATGGCAATCATCTATTTTATAATTTTCCTAAAGCATGACAATGCTCCATAATCAACAATAATTGTTTTTATTTGAAAGCCTCCTTGAAACCTTATGTTTCCTTCTTCTAGATGGTGGTTCACTTCATTGCTAGGTCATTCTCTTGATGAACCTTGGAGGTGACATCATTGATAGTAATCCTTTTGGAACATGGACTACCTTCCACAATACTGCTCTCATACCTTCATGACTATCATAGGGTAGAGTATGACTATTTTTTTAAAATGAGGACATCACTAGCCCTCTACCTCCATTTTGTGTTCTTGTCCATGCAACAATACTCCATATAGATGATAAGTTTTAGGTTATGATTAAATGATGCTAATTACATGTATGTTACAACTAGGTGTTAAGGTAGATATCTTATCTCAAGATACAACATCATACTCACAAATCTAAATTACTCCCATATGGTATTTGGACTACTTTGAGGTTGCAGACTATGGCATTGGATTGTTTGGAAGTTATGACTCTCCTCTACGGAATTCCATCATGCATTCATCAAGAAAAACCTCTTCACTATGCTAATGATAACCTTGTCAAAAGCTCATGCTTATCTCATATGGTATATTTCATGAACATTGTTGTCCCAAATGTATGACAACCACCCTAGGATTGTGACAATGAGTTTGAACAATCTCTTTTTGACTTTGAAAGTCTTCGTTCCACATCATGAATAGGATAGTCCCTTCTAAACTACTTAAATAACCTTATCATTCCCATGGACTTCTCCAGGAGTTGTTACAGCATTCTCCACATTTGAGAATGATAAAATCTTGAAAACATGACATCAAAATGAAATTGTGACCCTACTGTATAAGATAATCATCATGGACAAAACACTATATTGTGGTAGGGACTATTACTTTCTAGGAAATGACCATACATAGTAAATTAACTTTCATAATTGCCTTCCACAACACTGCCCTCATACCCTCATGATAACTTTTCAAAGAATGAAAGAATTCAAAAGCTTCCATCCATGAGACAACTGACACCCAAAACTGCTAGTGACATTTTTAGGACAACACTTAGTTTTTTGACAATACAACTTTGGGTGTATAATAGGATAGTGACATTTTTCTCCATGAAATGTTAGTCCCTTCTACTTTCCTTGGGTTTTGGATAAATAGTTTCAATGAAACCTTGACCATGTTCAAGAAAGTAGGTATGATAGTCAGCAAGGTATAGTTCCTTATCCTTATGACAAATGAAATCAAATTACACATTTGTCTATGTTTCCACACTTTGCTTTACATCCACCAATTGCATTTTCTTGAAATTTTGTAAAGAAATAAATCCATTTTGTGCATATCTTGCAATCATAGTATGACAATCTTATAACAGTCCTAGTTTAACAATCCTATAATAGTCCTATGATAGTCCTATAATAGTCCTATAACTAACCATTAATTTACAACAAGAGTTACACATGTGATTGAAGTATGTACAACCCTCATCCACTAAACTTGCATGGCTACATGCAAATAGAACACAAGAAAAAATTACAATGTTAAGATATGTTCCAAAGTGTTCGATTAATTCAAAGATTTTGAGAGAATCCTTGCAAAATACATTTTGGGCATATCCTGCAATCATGGCATTCCATGAGACCACATTTATTTGAGGCATCATGTCAACTAGCTCACTACCCTTGTCTATGCTTCCACATTTTGCATACATTTCTCCTAGGGTAGTTGCATCTGCAATATTTGATAAAATTACCATATCCTTTATGCTTTTATGGATGTCCATACAATATTCCAAATATCACATTTTAGCATAGGATGGGATGATGTTGGAAAAGGTTGTAAAATTTAGCTTTACACCCACTAATTGCATTTTCTTGAAAGTTTATAAAGCCTTATCAACAAATCTATTTTGTGCATATCTTGCAATCATTGCATTCCATCAAACATCAACTATGTTCATATGGACTAGTATAATAGTCCTATAACTGATGTTCTTAAAATTTTCTAAAGCAACAAATCTATTTTGTGCATATCTTGCAATCATTACATTCCATCAGACAACATCTCTTTGAGTTGTTTTGTCAAATAGTTCATGTGGCTTGTCAAATTATTTTATGTTATAAATTCAGGTCGTGGTCTTAGTAGGGTATCAAATTAGCATCATTCATGACTACCATCTTCTAAGGGGACATTGTCAACATTCACAATTTAAAGGAGAAGTAGACAATCCATGCAAAGAAGAAGAAGGAGGGTATCTACAAGATGATACAAAGGGAGTTATAAATGCAGGTGTTTTAAGTTTTTTTTGCTTGACAAATTTTAATATACAAATGCAAGTGTTTTGGAGAATAGAGTAATTGTACATTCAAGGGATTGAGATTCTGGTTAAGGTAATTAGCTTTCATTTTGGAGACATTCGATATAATTCCTAAGGTGACATATAAGACATCTTTCATCAAACTTCTTATAAAAAAAATATTAAATTAGTTGTACTTGATGGTGTTTATTTTTCTTAACAATTTTTTAACTTATAAATGTAGGTGTTTTCAATTATAAAGCTATTGTATCCAAGGGATTGAGATAAGTGGTTAAAGCATTTAGCTTCCATCATGGAGACATTTGTTATAATTGTATATTTATATATTTGTATATTTGTATATTTTGTATATCCTATGAGGATATTATGACCATAATATAATAATGTTTCCATCTTACATATCCTCCTAGAGTTTCTTCACATCTGGTGCTAATAATTGATAACCATTTCATGTGATTTTAGTAGTACACTCTTAAAGGTGTGTTTTCTCATTATGTTTAATGCTAAATTTGATGGTTATATATGCATCAATTTGATGTCATGAATATTTCAACAATAAACTAGTATATCTCTTGAAATGAGTCCCAAAAACCTCTTAAAAACAATCCCAAAAACCTTTTAAAAATAGTCCCAAAAACCTCTTAAAAACAGTCCCAAAACCTCTTAAAAATAGTCCCAAAAACCTCTTAAAATAGTCCCAAAACCTCTTAAAATCACATGTCTCCCCCTATGAAAACTAGGGTATTTGCTGGTACATTGTTCCCTAAGAGTAAAGTCACTTAAGATCCTAAGAGCAAAATCCTTGCCAGGTGCCATATCTTTTGTTCTGCTCATCATGGGGCCAAACAGACTACGCCAACATGTCATGGTGGGTGGGTAAATGCTAGGGGAGGTCTCGTTTCATGCACCAAGGGTCCCAATTATTCTGGGCAGTAGGGTACTGGCAAAGTCACTTAAGATCCCTAAGACTAAAAAACTGCCAAACTTTGACGGAGCAATTCTTAGAATTTGTGGTAGCTGGAATGTTCTGTTTGGACCTACAGGTGCATGTGGGGTCTATTCATAATAAAATCTCTTAATTTTGGTCAACTCCAGTCCATTTGACCGTGCCGAAATCAAATGCATTCTTGCAAAATGCTTAAGTTTGATGCAGTGGAAAGGTGCTAGGAATGACATTTTGTATTTCATAGATCATGGGGCCGAATAGACTGCGCTAATGTGTTAAGGTGGGCAGGTAAATGCTAGGAGAGGTCTTGTTTCATGTTCCAAGGGTACCAATCATTTGAGACAGTAGGCTACTGACAAAGTCACTTAAGATCCTAAGAGCAAAAACTGCCAAACTTTGATAGAACAATTCTTAGAATTTGTGGTAGTTGAAAATTTTTTGTTTGGACCTATAGGTGCAAGTGGGGCTTGTCCACAATAACCTCTCTCAATTTTGGTCAACTCAAATCCATTTGATCATGTTGAATTCAAATGTATTCTTGCAAAATGCATCAATTTCATGTAGCACAACCTTATCATGTGTCATATTTTGTGTTCTTCTCATCATGGGGCCAAACAGACTACACCAAAACATTAGGGTGGGTGGGTAAATTCCAAGGGAGGTCTTATTTTGTGTACCAAGCATCCCAGTTGTTTCAGGCAATAGGCTATTGGTGAAGTCCCTTAAGATCCATAAGACCAAAAAACTACCAAATTTTGATGGAGCAGTTCTTAGAATTTGTGGCAGCTAGGAATGTTCCTTTTGGACCTACAGGTGTACATAGGGTCTATCCACAATAACCTCTCTCAGTTTTGGTCAACTCCAATTCTTTTGACCATGCCGAAATCAAATGCATTCTTGCAAAATGCTTCAGTTTCATGCAGTGGAAAGGTGCTAGGAGTGACATTTTGTATTCCATAACTTGTGGGGTTGAATGGACTGTGCCAAAACATTGGTGTGGTAAGGTAAATGCCAAGGGAGGTCTCGTTTCATGTGCCAAGGGTCCCAATCATTCGAGGTAGTATGCTGCCAACAAAGTCACTTAAGATCCTAAGAGCAAAAAATGCCAAACTTTGACAGAATAGTTCTCAGAATTCATGGAAGTTGAGAATGTTTTGTTTAGACCTACAGATGTATGTGGGGTGTGTCCATGATAACCTCTCTTAGTTTTGATCAATTCAAATCTATTTGACTGTGCCAAAATCAAATACATTCTTACAAAATGCATCAGTTTCATGTAACAAAACCTTGCCATGTGCCATATCTTTTGTTTTGCTCATCATGGGGCTGAATGGACTATGCCAACATGTTGGGGTAGGTGGTTAAATGCTAGGGGAGGTCTTGTTTCATGTGCCAAGGGTCCCAGTCGTTCTGGGCAGCAGACTACTAGCAAAGTCACTTAAGATCCCTAAGACCAAAAAACTGCCAAACTTTGATGGAGCAGTTCTTGGAATTAGTGGTAGTTGGAAATATTTTGTTTAGACCTATAGGTGTATGTTGGGTCCATCCACAAAAAGGTCTCTTAGTTTTGATCAACTCCAATCTGTTTGGCCGTGCCGAAATCAAATGCATTCTTCCAAAATGCTATAGTTTCATGCAGTAGAAATGTGCTAGGAGTGACATTTTGCATTCCAAAGCTCCTGGGGTTGAATGGACTATGCCAACACATTGGGGTAGGTGGGTAAATTCTAGGGGAGGTCTCATTTCATGTTCCAAGGGTCCCAATCATTCAAGGCAGCAAGCTACTGGCAAAGTCACCTAAGATCCTAAGAGCAAAAACTACCAAACTTTGATAGAATAGTTCTCAGAATTCATGGCAGCTATGAATGTTTTGTTCAAACTTACAAGTGTATGTGGGGTCCATCCATGATAACCTCTCTCAGTTTGTGTCAACTCAAATCCATTTGACCGTGCCAAAATCAAACGTATTCTTGCAAAATGCTTCAGTTTCATGTAGTAGAAAGGTGCTAGGAGTGACATTATGCATTTCATAGCTTGTGGGGTTGAATGGACTACACCAACGTGTTAGGGTGGGTGGGTAAATGATAGGGGAGGTCATGTTTTGTGTGCCAAGGGTCCCAATCATTCGAGGCAGCAGGCTACTGGCAAAGTCACTTAAGATCCTAAGAGCAAAAACTACCAAACTTTGATAGAACAATTCTTAGAATTTGTGGAAGCTGAGAATTTTTTGTTCAGACCTACAAGTACATGTGGTGTCTATCCATAATAACCTCTCTTATTTTTAGTCAACTCAAATCTGTTTGACCGTGCTGAAATCAAATACATTCTTGCAAAATGCATCAGTTTCATGCAACACAACCTTGCCATGTGCCATATTTTTTGTTCCTTTCATTGTGGGGCCAAACTGAATATGCCAACGCATTGGGGTGGGTAGGTAAATACTAGGGGAAGTCTCATTTCATGCACCAAGTGTCCCAGTCATTCTAGGCAGCAGGATACTAGCAAAGTCCCTTAAGATCCCTAAGACCAAAAAACTACCAAACTTTGACAGAATAGTTCTCAGAATTCATGGCAGCTGGGAACATTCCATTTGGACCTACAAGTGTAAGTGGGGTCCATCCACAATAACCTCTCTCAGTTTTGGTCAACTCCGGTCTATTTGACCATATTGAAATCAAATGTACTCTTGCAAAATGCTTCAGTTTCATGTAGTGGAAAAGTGCTAGGAGTGACATTTTGCATTCCATAGCTTGTGGGGCAGAATAGACTGTGCTAGCACATCAGGGTGGGCAGGTAAATACTAGGGGGTTTGGTTTCATGAGCCAAGCATCCTAGTCATTTTGGGTAGTAGGCTATTGGCAAGGTCCCTTAAGATCCCTAAACTAAAAAATTACCAAACTTTGACAGAGTAGTTCTCAGAATTCATGGTAGCTAGGAATGTTCTATTTGGACCTATAAGTGCATGTGGGGTCCATCCACAATAACCTCTCTTAGTTTTGGTCAACTACAATCTATTTGACCATGCCAAAATCAAATGCATTCTTACAAAATGCTTCAGTTTCATGTAGCACAACCTTGCCAGGTGCCATATTTTTTGTTCTGCTCATCGTGGGGCTAAATCAACTACACCAACATGTCGATGTGGGTAGGTAAATGCTATGGGAGGTCTCATTTTGTGTGCCAAGCATCCCAATCATTCTAGGCTATAAGCTACTAACAAAGTTGAAAGTTGCTAGGACAAAATTTTTGCATTCCACAGGTCATAGGGTCAAAATGCTTGTGCTAACATGTCCAGGCGGGTAGGTAAATGCTAGGGGAGGTCTTGTTTCATGCACCAAGTGTCTCAGTCACTCCAAGATGCAAGCTATCAGTAAAGTTGAAAGGTGCGAGGAGTGATATTTTGTGTTCCATAGCTTGTGGGGCTGAATTGACTGCGCAAACGTGTTGGGGTGGGTGGGTAAATGCCAAGGAAGGTCTCCTTTCATGTGTCAAGGGTCCCAATCATTCGAGGCTGTATGCTACCGGCAAAGTCACTTTGTTGGTGGCTTATAGCCTGGAATGACTGGGACACTTGGCACACAAAACAAGACCTCCCCTAGAATTCACCCACCCACCTGGATGTGTTGGTGCAATTGGTTTGGCCCCACGACCCATGGAATGCAAAATTTTAGTCCTAGCTACTTTTGACTTTGTCGGTAGCTTACAGCCTGGAACAATTGGGATGCTTGGCACATGAAATGAGACCTCCCCTAGTATTTACCTACCTAACTCGAAGTGTTGGCATAGTCGGTTCAGCCCCATGACAAGTAGAACAAAAAATATGGCTCCTGGCAAGATTGTGCTGCATGAAACTGAAGCATTTTGCATGAATGCATTTGATTTTGGCACGGTCAAATGGATTGGAGTTGACCAAAACTAAGAGAGGTTATTGTGGAGGGACCCCACATGTACCTATAGGTCTAAACAAAACATTCCTAGCTACCATGAATTCTAAGAAATGCTCTGTTAAAGTTTGGTAGTTTTTTGGTCTTAGGGATCGTACGGGACGTTGCCGGTAGCCTGCTGCTTGGAATGACTGGGACACTTGGCCTATGAAACGAGACCTCCCCTAGCATTTACCTATGCACCCCAACACATTGGTGCAGTCCGTTTGACCCCACGAGCTATGGAATGCAAAATGTCACTCCTAGCACTTTTCCACTACATGAAATTGAAGCATTTTGCAAGAATGCATTTGATTTTGGCATGGTCAAATGGATTAGAGTTGACTAAAAGTGAGAGAGGTTATTGTGGATGGACCCCACAAGCACCTATAGGTCCAAACAAAACATTCCCAGCTACCACCAATTTCGAGAACTGCTACATCAAAATTTGGTAGTTTTTTGGTCTTAGGGATCTTAAGGGAATTTGCTAGTAGCCTGCTGCCTGGAATGATTGGGATTCTTGGTGCATGAAATGAGACCTCCCCTACCATCTACCTGCCCACCCATGTTACCCAATCTGTAGATTTCTATCAATGACTTCTTGCAAACATTTTTCTTAAAACTTTCGTGAATGTAAATAAACATCATAACTCCACACTTTCACTAATTGGGTGATTTAATTAATAGCATAATTAATATTTGGCAATTTTAATATAATCTCATAGTGAAATTAACTTGTGGCGATTTCCAAACATTAAAATAATTGTGAATTTGCACTTAGATTTGAAATGTCTTCATACCAATATGCCTAAAATTCATAGAGAGCACCTCAGAACCTATCACAATAAAATGAAAATTTGTTTTTCTACTATTGATACATGATCAAAGAGTCAATCATTTTTCACCAATAATTAGGTCACCAAAATTTATAACTTGACCTCGACTAACTTGCAACACTCTGAGGAGTCTAGAATTGACTTTAAACTATTTGTGACTATGACCATAAATTGATGAGTTCAGTGAGCAATTTAACAGTACAAAATGATTAAGGATATTTGCAACCAAGACTTTATGATCTGTAGATATTATAGTTTTGAACTTGATTAAACTAATGTGACAAAGGGACTCCACATGCGACTTGGAAGATCAACATGGCATTCAAGAGGTTAACTTAATGGCACATCTTTTTAAAGAGTGTTAATTTTTTAAAATTTTCTAGTGGACAACAACTAACTTTAACTAGGGAAAAGGACCTTGTGGATGCAATAGGAACTTAGAATCTCTAGAAAAGATCGATGCATTGTCTATTGGGTCATAAATTTGATAGTGTACACAATATAACAAGAAATAATAGAGGACTTTGACACAAGGAAAACTAAACATAAGGCAAAATACACACACAAAATAGAAAAAAACATGAAAAAAATTCCTAGGTAACCTATGTACATGGTAGATCATGTGAACCCATTGATAAACTTAGAAAAATATGCAATTGTGCCAAATAATGGACTATATCTATGAAGCATCGATGAACCAAATTGTTATTTTTGTTTCATGGTGAGGGATTTGAAGTCTTTTAAATGCATAAGCTTCATGAATAATGCATCATACCCAAACAATAACTCTTCCTCATAGGAGTTAGAAGCCTCTTGAATCAATTTAGTGTCACCATTTGTCATATTGATCATGTCTTCTTGCATTACATCATGCATATCAATGTCCCACATTTAGATGCATCTTTGATCATTTGAGTTTGAGGAGATTAAGTCTCAAGTTTCCCATGTTTTGTACAAATCCTGAGATGGGTAGATTTCTTGTAGTTTAGGTTGCAAACTCACTTCATGAATAGTAATTTCAAGGAGCGTGGGGTAATCCTTGATTAAATTAATTTCATCCATCTTCATTGCGATAAACTCAAAAAAAATGTTATCCAATGATGATAAAGGAGGAGAAAAGGATAATACATATGTAACTTTGGACTCATCAATACATGTGCTTTCTTCTATGATCATTAGAGAAGTAGGAATGGCATCTTCACCACAAAGGAACTCAATGTCTAAAGCTTCAAGGTACCAACTTGAAATGAAGATTTCATAGGACCGCAAATATTCTTGAGATTCATTTGATTGATCATTCTTTGTTTGCTTGTCTTTTAACAATTTTAGTTCTTTAGACCTCTTCTATATAACATCAACAAGATGCATCAAATGATGGATAAAAACTAGAGTTGTCTACCCACTAATTATTTCTTATAGTTTCAACACATATTTTGAACATAAGGTAACCAATTCTTCATCTTCAATATGACAAGAAAGTTTCAATTGGTACAAAAAGTAGAAGTAAAATACCTCATTTTTCATTGACCAATGAAATACTTGCAATCCCTTCCATAGATTTGTGGTTGTATCATGTATTAAGTCATTGGATAGACTAAGAATTTTTCCATTGAATTTTAATATGATTGCTATGGAAAATTGAAAATATGAAAACAACTCTTGAAAAATGAAGCTATAGAAAAGAGACTCAATTCTTTGGAGCAACATCAATGTTATGTATTTAGTATATATTGAAGTATAATTCTTCTCTCAAATAATTTTTTTAAAAAATACGCCTATTAAAATTTTTAATGTGACTAGCAACACTGGTGCGACACGCCCTCTAGCTCCATGCAAATGCTTTTGCTCAGAGCAATGGACTGGTGAGGCCACAACACAGGGGACCTCATCTCCTAGGAAGAATACTTCAAACCCATGATCTCATTGGCCCAGCGAAGGGGTAAAGCCTGCGAGCTCATTGGCCCAGCAGGGGTTTGAACTCTGGTGGCCTCCACTACAACCGAGTGACTTAACCACCGAACCACACCCTTATCAGCTTCTATCAAATACGTATTATATCTTTAGTGTAATGTATATTTTACTTTTGGATAAATATGAGATGTTTCATTATTTACCTTTTAATATATGATATATTAAACATTTAAATGAACATGAAAGGGTTCAATAAAGCTCAATAAATATCACATGTATTATGTATTTCAATGAATATGATATGCTTCCTTATTTATTAAAGGAAATATTATTTTATAAAAACACAAAAACAAATAGATAATCTTATTCCTCTCTAAATTTTCTCAGAATTATCAATGCCAATGCTGCATTCTCATTGATACCTATCCTACATAAGACAAAACAAAAACTTGTCAATGGCCAATACCATTCATGTCTTGCATATATATAGAAATCTTATATATCGAAATATTTTTCCCTTTTTATGTCTTGCAAAACGGATATCCATTTTAGGTTGCACAAAATGAATATCCATTTCAAAATAGATATCCGTTTTGGTTTGGATACTAAACCAAAATGGATATCTATTTTGGTTCAGTATCCAAACTAAAATAGATATCTATTCCATGCCTATGAAAGTCAAAGTTGGCCAATTCGTGAATTTGGCTAAGTAAAAATGTGAATTTTTTCTCTATTGCCACTATTTGGCCCACGATGATCTTGCACATACCTGGTTACCTCCCCAAGTATGGTGTTTGATGGGCAGTTACCCGTATTATTAGTTTGACAGCAGTTCGAGCAGTTTTGATAACTATTCTCAATAGCGATGGAGATAGATTTTTTTAAATCTTGTTAAGGGATGATTCTTAAGTTTTTTTTGAGAGGGTGATGATAATAAATTGAAGACATATTTTTGTTGTGTGGTGACTGATAAAAAGAATTGAAGAGTTATTCATTGTAACAGTGTAAAGTACATGAAAAGATCATTATTCTGATCTGAGAATGTATGGTACTATTTTAATAAGTGTAGTGGATGGTTGTATGCAGGTTAGAGAGGTCCCATATGTGTATTGTAGCAACTATAAACATAGTAGTACTTTGTCCTTAAATTTTTCTTTGTGATTGGAGTTCGTTCTCCTAAGTGAATTGGAGTTGGTGCTCCTACTATTGTAAGGGGTTGGTGCTCCTAAATCTAGGTTTTAAAGTGTAATCAGTGAGATTTGGTCAGTGAAACCTAATAGTGATTTTTCTTGTGAGGTTGGATTGGTTAAGCAAACCCAAAAAACATTTCACACACTAATTTTTCCCTTTTTAGGGTTTTCCACATACATATATGTGTCATGGTACAATTTGTGTGATTCCATTATTCTCTAAGTATTTTGATGTGTTTGAATTAATTGTTTTTACAAGTATTGAGTCATTAGATGAACTAGTTTTTATTGTACCACTGATTCACCCCCCCCTCTCAATGGTTTAGTGTATTCCAATAATTGGTATTAGAGCAACAAGTTCCTTGTAGAAGTTTAATAAACTTACATTGATCTTGGTAGTGGAATACTATGGCTAGTCAGGAAGGATCTTCTACTACTAGAGCACCTCTCTTTGATGGCACAAATTTTGCTTTTTGGTGTATTAGGATGGAGTCTTACTTGTCCTCTTTAGGATTTGATGTGTGAATGGTAGTAGAAAATGGGCATACTATACCTCCTCAACCACCTACTACTGCAGATGAAAAAAAGCTTATGAATGCAATGCCAAGGCCAAGAATGCCATTCTTTGTGGTCTATCAAATGAAATCCTAGTTAAAGTTATCCATTGTAAAACTGTAAAGGAAGTTTGGGACAAATTAGTTAGCATTTATTAAGGTGATATCAAAATTAAAGAAGCCAAGTTGTAAACTTTTAGAGAAAAATTTGAAGGATTAAAAATGAATGAAGAAGAGAAGATTGGTCATTATCTTCTAAGGGTAGATGAGATAGTTAATGCCATTAGGGGTCTTGGAGAGGAGGTGAAAGATTTAGTAGTGGTCAAAAAGTTCTTAAGATCATTGCCTTCTAGATATGATTCTATGGTGTCTACAGTTGAAGAGGCAATAGACTTGAACAAGATCTCTTTAGATGAGTTACATGGTACATTCACTACCTATGAAATGAGAACACACAATGAAGAATTCACAAATAGAGAAGCTACTTTTAAGACTGTGAAGAAGTGTAAGGAAATAAATTTTGAGTCTGATGACATGGATGTAAAAGAATCACACTTTGTTAAAAAGTTGAAGAAGGGATCAGGGAAGTACAAAGGAAAACATCCTTTCAAATGCTTCAATTGTGGAAAAATAAGACATTTTGATGCCAAGTGTCCTTATGGTGAACCTGAAAGTGATGTAGAGGATGATGAAAAGCAAGGCAAAAAGAAACAATATGATACTAGAAGGAAGTACTCTTTTAAAAATAAGAAGATCCTATATATTAGAGATGTTGATGTATCTGATAGCAACTCTGAAGACTCCACTGATGAAGAAGGAGAGACCTTATTTATGAATGCTGTAAGTTCAAATGAAGATCAAAGAGATAAACATGGCAATGAATCTAATAAGGATGAGCAAACAGAATTTGATGAAGTTGAACTTGAAGGTGAACTAATTTGTACCCTAAGGGAAATAAAAAGATTGAAAAAGGAGGCCTCTATACAAAAAGATTAGACTTTGAAAGATAGTGAAAAATTGATCAACACAATCAAAGAATCAGATCAATTGATTATCAGTCTGAAAACACAACTTGAGGAGAGTAAAAGAGTTGAAGAGATGACCAAGACATAGTTAGAAGTCAAGGTAAGAGATTGTCAAAGTTTAGAGACATAAATTGTTTCTTTGAGGAAGAATTTAGAAAGGTTTGACAGTACCAACAGATTGGAAAATTTATTGAGTAAGCAAAAGAGTTATAAAGATATGACTGGTTTGGGATATGAGATAGGCCAAAGTTCAAAAAATTGTAATCTTAGAAGAAAAAAGTTGAGTAAACCTATCAAACTTCTTCAAAAGATGATCAAAATAGTCCAACCAAGAGTGTTGATGCAGATGGTTTTACAAAAGTTAGAGATAAGAAGTTTAGAAGACCACCTATTACAAGAAGAACCACTCCATTTAGGTTCAATTCATACTTTTATGGTTATTGTTTTTATTGTAATCAATATGGCTATAAAGCTAGTGATTGTAAGGTTGTTCTTTGAAAAAGATCTAACTTTGTTAGCAGAAATCCTTTTGATATCTTGAACAATTTAAGATGCTATAACTATAATAATTTTGGTCATATAGTCAAGTATTGTAGACCTAATCTTGATTAACAAAAAAAGATGGGCGATAATCATCTCATGGAGAATATGAACCTCACAAAACCTGATAAGAAGAAGAAAAAATCAAAAGCAGTATGGAAGCAAAAATAAAAATACATGAAAGTGGAAAACTCAATGTTGGTACAAACTTCCCTGCATGCTAAAAAGAAAGATCTATGGGTCATAGATAGTGGGTGGTCAAATTACATGACTGGTGATAAGAAAAAATTCACCAAACCTGAAAAGTATATTGGAGGCTCTGTCAAATTTGGAGACAACACTTCCATTCAAATAAGAGGCAAGGGAACTCTGTTTTTGGATAAAAAATACCTATTCATGATGTCTACAATGTAGAAGATCTAAAACACAATCTATTGAGTGTTAGTCAGATTTGTGATAGTGGTTACCACATTTTATTTAATGCTCAAGGCTGTGAGATAAAGAAAAAATTAGGAAAAATAGTAGCAGAAGGTATGAGAACAAAAGGTAATGTATACAATCTCAAAGGGACTAAAAACAAAGATGGACATGGAAGAATCTACCTTATGGGATAGGTGGAGGAGAGTTGTTTATGGCATAGAAGACTTGGACACCTAAACTTTGATAATCTAGTCAAAGTTAGTAAAAATTAAAATGTTAGAGACATGCCTCACATCACGAAATCTATCAATAGTACATGCAAAGAGTGTCAGCATGGAAAACAAACCAAAATCAACTTCAATTCAAAAGAGCATTCATCCACAAGAGCATTGTAGTTAGTACATATAAATTTGTGTGGTCCTACAAGGACAAAAGCTCTAAGTGGAGAAAGATATTTCATGTTATTAATTGATGACTACTCAAGGATGACTTGGGTAACATTTCTAAAACACAAATAAGAGGCATTTGAAAGATTCAAGATTTTTAGAAAGCTGGTTGAAAAGGAATTAGACCAAAAAGTCAAATGCTTGAGGTTTGATAAAGGTGGAGAATATACTTCAATGGAGTTTGAAGACTATTGTGAGCAACATGGCATCAAAAGACATTATTTTTGCCTCAAGGACACCTCAACAAAATGGTGTGGTAGAAAGAAAAAAATAGGACAGTCAAGGAGATGGCTAGAACAATGCTAAATGAAGCCAATTTGTCAGATATCTACTGGAAAGAGGTGGTCCATATAGACGTATACACCTTGAATAGAGTCTAATTGAGGGTAAATTCAAAGAAAACTCCATATGAGCTTTGGTACAGTAAGTCAGCTACTGTTAGTTATTTTAGAATATTTGGTAGCAAATGCTATAGTAAGAAGGATGAAGAAGATTTGGCTAGATTTGAGGCTATGAGTGATGAACGAATATTCCTTGGATATTCCACTCATAGAAAATCATACAAATGTTCCAATAAGAGGCTAAAAAGAATTATTGAAAGTACTAATGTCAAAGTTGATGAACAATGGTAGATTGACAAACAACAATTAAAAGTTGTTGAAGAGGAATCTAAATCAGAAAAAGAAATAGAAGTTCCAAAAGAAGAGTTGACACCTAAAAAACCTATTGAAACTATGGTAAAGACTCCCTTAAGAACTATACAAAGAAATCATCCTGAAGAGTAGATTATTGGGAACAAAGATGCAAGAGTGCAAAGTAGAAAAAGCCTTGCAAAATCAAGTGAACAAGCTAATGTTTGCTTGTTATCTTCAATAGAGCCAAAAAATTACACTGAGGCTAGCAAAGATGAGTGTTGGATCAAGGCCATGAAGGAAGAACTAAGTCAAATTGAGAAGAACAAAACTTGGGAACTAGTTCCTAGGCTTGAAGACAAGAATATCATTGGAGCCAAATGGGTATTTAGAAACAAATTTGATGAAAATGGTAAGATTGTTAGAAATAAAGAAAGACTTGTTTGTAAAGGATACTCTCAAGTTGAGGGTTTTGACTTTGAAGAGACATTTGCACCTATGTCTAGACTTGAGGCCATAAGAATGCTTTTAGCTTTCTCTGTCTATAAGAACTTGAAAGTGGACCGAATGGATGTGAAATCATCTTTTCTGAATGGGAACTTGGAAGAAGAAGTCTATATGGAGCAAACTGAAGGTTTTCAATGTGAAGGAGGACATCATTATGTTTATAGATTAAAAAAAGGCCTTATATGGTTTGAAGCAGGCCCCTAGAGCATGGTATTCTCAGTTGGACAAGTATTTGCAAGATTAAGGATTCACTAGACGTGGAGTAGATAGAAATCTATATTTCAAATCAAAAGGTGAGGACTTACTAGTTGGTGTAGTTTATGTGGATGCCATAATAATTGGTAGTAGTGATAATGATATCTCTAAATCTTTTCCTGACCTCATGAAATCAAAATTTGAAATGTCTATGCTTGGAGAGTTCTCCTTCTTTCTTGGATTGTAGGTTTCACAAGTTGCTAAAGGTATCTTCATTTCCTAAACTAAGCATGCAAAGGAGATGTTTGAGAGGTTTCAAATAGATGAATGCAAACCAGTCAATACTCTCATGATAATTAGTTGCAAGTTGAGCAAGGTTGATGGTTCACCTGATGTAGATCAAACTATGTACAGGTCTATGATAGGTAGTCTGTTATATTTAACAACATCTAGGCCTAACGTCATGCAGATAGTTTATTTGGTAGAAAGATTTTAATCATATCCCAAAGAATCTCATGTGAATGTAGTGAAAGGAATCTTTAGATACCTAAAAGGCACATTAGACTATGGTTTATGGTATCCTAGAACTAATGACTTCACATTACTTTCCTATACTGATGCTGATTGGGTAGGGTGCATTAATGACATGAAGAGTACTAGTGGTGGAGCCTTCTTCTTAGGTGGTAGATTAGTATCATGGCATAGCAAGAAGCAAGAGTCAGTGTATTTGTCAACTGTAGAGGTAGAATATATTAATGTTGCTTCATGTTGTACATAGATTCTTTGGATGGTACAAACTCTTCAATACATCAAGGTAGAAGTTCCTAAACATATCTCGATTTTGTGTGATAATAGTAGTGCCATCAACATATCAAAAATTCCTATTATGCACTCAAGAACTAAGCATATTGCTATTAAATATCCTTTCTTGAGAGAGAAAGTACTAGCAAATGAGGTTGCACTGGATTATGTTGCTACTAAAGACCAAGTGGTAGACATTTTTACCAAGCCTTTAGCCAAGGATGTTTTTGAGCATTTGAGACAGAGGTTAGGTATTCAATCTCTTTATTTTATCCACTAGTAAAATATTTTGGCATAGTTTTAGGGGGAGCTTATGGATTCCTTTCTTTATCTCTAAAACTACTTTCTTTGTCAAGACAGTATGTGTTCTTATAGCCCTTTCATCCTTTGTCATTGATGTCAAAGGGGGAGTATTACAATCAACTCTGTTTGTTGTTTGAATCATTTGCTCAATGGATGATGGAGAAATTCAGTGTGAATGTTTGGAGAAGTGACAACACTGTTTGTTGTTTACATCATTTGCTCAATGACTGATGGAGAAATGTAGTGTGAATGTTTGGAGAAGTGATAGTAGGAAGTGACAGTTCTACAGGATGTGTTGTTACAGTGTTTGTGGTTTGCATTAGTGTCGGAGTTGTAAATGTTTTGTGATGTACAATGTTTGTTATTTGCATCAGTATCAGAGTTGCAAATGTTTTTGTATCAAAGTATATCTAGTTAGTTGTATCACATCAGTCTATGTGGTATCATCAGTGTATACAATGCATCAGTCTATATAGCATTAGTGATGATGCATAAGTGGTATCACCATTGATAGTATGATTGGTTGTATGGATGATATGTGATATGTTTTAGTATAATTGAATTATGGCATCATAGAGCATTATATGTATCACAAAGTAGTATATGTGACTAGTTCAAGATGACAGGGTAGTTCAGGATGACAAGGCAGTCAACAACATGACATGACAATGTTAGATAGGGGGAGCTAGCAAAATGCATTTGTTACAAAGGTAAGTGCAATGGTTTTTTTGGTTTACATCAATGATGAAGGGGGAGTTTTTTGGCATTATTTTTGTCATTGATGTTAATAGTAGTCTTGACAATGTTTCTCTGACCAATTGTCATTAACAAGATCACTGATGTTGTGTCATTGAAATCATGGTAATTGTTTGGTGGGTAGAGTAAATCAGGATAGCTTTGTGCTTTGCAATCATATCACATCTACAAATAGGAGTTCAATGTTTCATCCTCTGCTCATTATAAACAGATGTTTGTTTGC
The DNA here is from genome assembly GCA_027924645.1 of Cunninghamia lanceolata. NCBI lineage: Eukaryota > Viridiplantae > Streptophyta > Pinopsida > Cupressales > Cupressaceae > Cunninghamia > Cunninghamia lanceolata. The sequence goes on along the minus strand of BSBN01000700.1, from coordinate 5,959,837 downwards.
TGATTACACTTTTGTATGGGTTCTTGCAAGTTAGGGTTTGACTGTTTATTTGAGGTCTTAAAACTCTAAGGACCTAATTGTCTCCAAGAGCAAAGTTTCTTTTCTTTTGTTTCAAGCTCAAAGGAATCATTTAAACCTTATGATTTCATCTAGTTTATCCTCTAACAGAGGTTGCTTTCAGAAGCTGAGGATCAAATCTCAAGACAATGATTCTTGATGGTAGATTAGGGTTTGTAAATGTTTGAAGACCTAAACCTGAAACCTTGAAAACAAGTCACAAAATGCACTTATCATAGATGGGTTCCTTGTTTTAAAATTTCATTGGTGACTTGTTATCACCAGTCACCTATGACTTAAGTGACAACTTAAGTCACCCTTCTTTATGGAGTGACCTACCCCATGACCTAGTAGTAATCGGTAGGATCGAGACAAGGTTTATAAATGGGTACCAAAACCTTTATCGACGATTCTCATTTAATCTTCAAATGGTGTGAAGGTTTTTTATCAATGGGAACATTTAAACCCTTAATGGTTACCTCTCCGAGTATGGTGTTTGACGAGCAGTTACCCATATTATTAGTTTGACAGTAGTTCAAGTAGTTTTGATAACTATTCTCAACAACAATGGAGATAGGTTTTTTTAAAATCTTGTTAAAAGATGATTCTTAAATTTTTTTGAGAGGGTGATGATAATAAATCAAAGACATATTTTTATTGTGTGGTGACTTATAAAAATGATGCAGAGTGGGACGCAACGGAGGCTAACTAACAGGAAGGAGTAGCCAACAATACAAACAGCATGATAAAATTCTCTATCGGCTGAACATCATCATCATATTTCCTAGAGACACCAATAGCATCATCACATTTCAACAGCATCATCATATTTCGGATGATCGCAAATATCCTCCTGTCGACTACTATTTACCTCCTCCGTTTGTCGCCTATCATCATCATCATGATAATCAACGGGCGCAAACATCCTCCGGTTGCACTGTTCATCGGGTGCCAAATACAAGCGGCATCATCATGATATTCAATATCACCTTCGTCAGCAGGATATCCAAATATCCGATTGCTCCAAATATCCTGATGACGTTGCACTTCAACAACTTGCCTTCGATGCTCCACTGCCCGACGATACAAGCAACAGCATCATGATATTGTTCATCCGGTTCCTCGAAACCTCCTGATGATGCTAATACAACTTCCTGCCCACGCCGATACTTAACCACTTAATGACAACAGGATAAACTCGCATTGAGGGATTTCTTAATATCCTGATGACAATGACGTCATATCCTGATGACGATGACGTCACACATCATCCTGATGAACTCTTCAACACTTAGCCAAAAAAACTTAACTTTCACACCCGCATTAGTTAGCGATACGCGGATGATGAGCTTCTTCGAGAGATGATCCTGACTACGATATATACACTGAGTATATATCCAACTCAAAACATCATGATGCACCTGCAACATGCAAACTTCAACAACTTCATGACCCGATCCTGATGGCGATGGATCCGCAGATGATGATGCAGCTCGTTCCGACTGGAAACGCACATGCAGACTCCTGTGTATCCTTCCACTGCATGTAAGCACTCCGAACCGCTCTATTTCACAAAGATCATGTGACGACCGGGTCGGATCACCTTCAAACCAAAAATCTAACAACTTATCTTCTAGACCTAGCACATGAGGATGCTAGGCTGATTCATAGCATGCTCCTAACTGATCTCCTGAACAATGCAATGCATAAACAGAAAACACAAATGCAACCTAAGCTATGATACAAGACCATTCCACCGATTTGCAGGATCAACCGGTGGAAGGGTTGAAAGTGCCCATTAACTTGCAAACAGAAAAGAAAATCAACACAAATACAACTGATACTACCAGATACTGCAAAAGATGAGATCTTATTCAATTGAGATTCAACTGTCCTGCTTTTACAATTCTACTTCACAATATCTGGACTGATCACCAGTACAGCATATCACCAGTACTACTCTCCTGAACATAACACCTATCAAACTCAATATGAACTATCTTTTTGAACTGTGTCTAAACCCTAACAGATCGAAGGTATATATAACAAATCCTTCGAGTACTACCAACTTCACTTCCCAGCGGCTGGGAGCTTCCAAGCGGCTGGGAGAGAGGACAACTCAGACTATCTTATCCCGATCTCTAACTGCCTACACATACTCCTAGGCTGACTAATACATAGCATCGGTCCAGTGGACCTTATTACATGCTAAAGTCAAACATACTAAAAATAGACTATCCGGTCATCATACTGATAATTATCCTATATCCTGATCATGTATGTCATCATGCGGACCTATATCCTGATCATGTGCGGGTGCTCCTGCACCATACTCCCCAAAAGAAGAAATCTCAAGTCCACTTGAGATGAGAGTATCAAGGTCGGCACCATGTTTCTGTATCTGTTCTGCAGTCATCCATACTGCTTCAGAATTCGGCTGTCCCTTCCAAGAGATGAGGTACTCCAAGTACTTCTTGTTCCTGGTCTGTTTGACCACTCTAGTGTCCAAAATCTGCTGTATCTGTGGAGGATCATGTGGAGGAAGGTCTTCAGCAACTGTATCCTGTAGGATATCCTGATCTGCATCTGGATTAGCCTTGTATGGAGTTAAGTCACATACATTGAAGATAGGAGATAAACCGAGATCAGGTGGGAGTTGGATCTCATAAGCATTTTGTCCATGCTTTTGCAAAATCTGACATGGTCCAACTTTCTTTGGCATGAGCTTAGTATACTTCCCCTTAGGAAGCCTGTCTTTCTTCAAGTGAACCCAAACCAAATCTCCAACAGCAAATTGAACATCCTTCTTCTTCTTATCAACATATTCCTTATATTTCAAAGTGGTTTGCTGGAGTTGGGTCTTAACCTAATCATGAACTTCTTTGATTGCTTCAGCAAAAGCTTCTCCATCTGCACTAACAGGATCTGCTGTAGGTAGCTCTCGCAGCTCTAAAATACCCCTGGGATGCATTCCATACACTACCTGAAAAGGCGATTTTCCTGTGCTCCTGTTGACAGTATCATTATATGAAAACTCAGCTTGAGACAGAATATTGTCCCACTTCTCTCCATGCTGTTTTGTCAAGCATCTAAGTAGATTCCCCAAGGAACGGTTCACAATCTCAGTTTGTCCATCCGTTTGAGGATGATATGCAGAGGAAAAAGACAAATTGGTTCCCAGTTTCCTCCAAAGGGTTCTCCAGAAGTGACCCACAAACTTCACATCCCTGTCTGAAACTATGCTCAAAGGCAATCCATGAATTCTGACAATTTCCCTGAAGAATAAATCTGCAATATATGAGGCATCAGCAGTGGTTTTGCATGGCAAGAAATGTGCCATCTTACTGAATCTATCCACTACAACAAAGACACTGTCAAATCCTCTCCTGGTCCTTGGCAAACCTAAAACAAAATCCATACTGATACTTTCCCACGGTCTGGAAGGAATGGGTAAGGGCTGATATAACCCTGCATTAGTTGACCTGCCTTTAGCCTTCTGACAAATTACACAGGTTTCTACAAATTTCCTGACATCTGACTGCAACTTAGGCCAGAAATAATGCCTCCTGACCAGATCAAGGGTCTTGTCTAGACCAAAATGACCTGCCATGGCTCCACAATGTTTCTCCTTGATTATATTCAACCTCATAGAACACCTTGGGATACACAACTGTCCACCCTTGAACAACAATCCATCCTGGATCAGGAATTCAGAGAACTCAGCATGGTATTTCTCCCCAAAAGAAGTACAGACCTGATATATTTCTCCAAAATCAGCATCAGACTCATACATGGTCTTGAGTGAATCAATACCAACACTCTCTAACTGAATCTGATTGATTGTGAGAACTCTTCTGCTCAAAGCATCTGCAACTTTGTTCTTAACCCCTTTCTTATGCTTCAAGGTAAAAGTGAAAGCCTGTAGGGTCTCTACCCACTTCATATGTCTGTGGTTCAGCTTCTCCTGGCTGTTGATGAAACTCAAAGCCTGGTTGTCTGTGAAGACTATGAACTCCTTTGGCAATAGATAATGCCTCCATTTCTTTAGGGACTAAACTAAAGCATACATTTCCAGATCATATGATGAATACCTTTTCTTAGCATCATTGAGCTTTTCACTGAAAAATGCAATTGGTCTACCCTCTTGACTGAGTACTGCTCCAATGGCCATGTGACTGGCATCACACTCTACCTGAAAGATCTTGTTAAAATCTGGAAGTGCAAGGACTGGCTGTTGTGCCACCTTCCTCTTCAATGCCTCAAAGGAATCATCTGCTCCTTGAGTCCAAACAAACCTGCACTTCTGTCCTCCTTTGATGGTATCCAGCATGGGTGCACAAATATGACTGAACCCTCTGATGAACTTTCTGTAGAAGGTTGCTAACCCATGGAAACTTCTGACTTCATTCATGGTCTGTGGAGTTGGCCAATTCAATATGGCACTCACCTTCTCCTTATCCATCTGTAGCTTTCCTTGTGAAATGACAAAACCTAAATATGTGATCTCCTGTTTCATGAACAAACACTTGTCCAAGTTTATCATCAGCTTCTCTTCATGTAGCCTCTTGAGAACCAGATCTATATGCCTGAGATGTTCTTCTCTGGTGTTACTGAAAATCAGAATGTCATCTAAATAGACTATGACAAACTTACCAATGAATTCCTTCAGAACCTCATTCATCAGCCTCATGAAAGTACTAGGGGCATTAGACAAACCAAAAGGCATAACCTTCCATTCATACAAACCTTCATTTGTTTTGAATGCTGTCTTCCACTCATCACCTGGTCTAATCCTGATCTGATGGTATCCACTCTTCAAGTCTATTTTTGTAAAGTACTTAGCATTTCCCAAACAATCAAGTAAATCCTCAATTCTGGGGATTGGAAACCTATACCTGATTGTGATCTTGTTGATGGCTCTGGAATCTGTACAAAGTCTCCAAGTGCCTTCCTTCTTTGGTGCTAGTACAGCTGGTACTGCACATGGACTCAGACTCTTCCCAATCAGACCTGAATTCATCAATTCTTCAATCTGCCTGGCTACTTCTGCATTCTGTTCTGGGGTAAGCTTATAAGCTGCTTTATTTGGAAGTGTAGACCCTGGAATCAAGTCTATGCAATGACTGATATCTCTAACAGGTGGTAGGGATCTTGGCATTCCCTCTGAGATGACACCTTTGTACTTATCCAATAACTCTTGGACAGCTGGGTCTATCAACCTTGGCTTCTTCTCTTTCTTGGCCTCTTGCTGTTGTTTCTTATTCACACTCAGACATGGGATTAGGGCATATGCAACTGCACCTTCTGCTGCTACTTCTTTCATGAACTGTTTGCCTTCCATCAGCATGACCTTCACTTCTTTGCCTTTAGACTTCTCCTCTTTCTCCTTCAATGGGAATAGTGTTACATCTATACCATCTTTAGTGATTTTATAGGTGTTTTTAACACCATCATGCTGTGCCTTCAGATCATACTGCCATGGTCTACCAAACAAAAGGTTGCAAGCATCCATCTTGGTGATATCAAACAACAACTTATCCTTATATCCACCAATCTGGAATTCTACCCAAGCCTGCTCTTCTACAGTTGTCTGTTGACCTTGAGTAAGCCATGAGACTTTATATGGAGCTGGGTGAGGCAATCTCCTAAGCTTCAGCTTCACCACCATCTCTTCAGACACAAAGTTCTCAGTAGAACCAGAATCAATCAAAACTTTACAAGCCTTACCTCCTGCTTTGCAAGTGGTTCTGAAAAGAGACTTTCTCCGAGGGGCTTCTTTGTCAGGTACCTTCATGGTAGTCACTGTCCTTCTCATCATCAGGGACTCTCCACTTTCTGGATATCCATAATTCTCAGGACCATTCACACTCTGAAAATCATTAGAGCTTGTCCTACTTTGATTATCAGGTTCATTGACCAGATTTGTCCTCCTTTCTCCTGCTGAGCTTGTGGCCTTGTCTGGACATCTGCTGGCTATATGGCCTTCTTTGTTACAGTTGTAGCATCTGATGGATCCTCTGCCCTGGGATCTTCCTCTGTAAGGTCTTCTGCCTCTGAAGTTTCCTTGCTGACTGAAATTCTCTCTCTGATTCTGACTATTGTTGCCCTTGCTATTGTCTTGACTGGACTCTCCTTGATATCCCTGTCCATGTCCTCTGCCTCTGAAAGGACTTCTTCCACCTCTCTGTTGTCTTCCTCTTCCTCTATTGTTTTGGTCTTGTTTTCTCTTCAGCTTTTCTTCCACTTTCAGTGCCAACTGAAAGCTTTTCTGCACTGTATCTGGGTTATGCAGACTGAGATCTTCCTGAATATTAAACCTCAATCCATTAAGGTATCTGGCTACCTTTTCCTCTTCACTTTCTTTCACCTTGGTCTTCATACAGAGTTTCATGAACTCTTCTGTATATGAGCTGACATCTAGCTCCTTCTGCTTCAGGTTCTGCTTCCTCTTGTGTAACTGGATACTGTAATCCAAAGGAATATAAGCCTCCTTTACCAATTCCATCATCTTCTTCCATGTGGCAACTCTACGTTTTCCCTCTTGTACTCTATCATCCTGAACAAAGTTCCACCATGTCAAGGCAGCTTCTTTCATCTTTGACTGTGCTATCTTCACTCTCTGCTGTTCTGGTATCTCCTCTGTTACAAAGAAATTGTTCAAACAATCTATCCATTCCATTACTGAATCAGGGTCCATCTTACCTGTAAACACTGGCAAATCCAGCTTCACATCCATGGTTCTCCTCTCCATGGCCTTGAGGGCGTTCAACAGCGGTCTCTGGTCTGCAGGAACGACCTCCTCGCTCCAATTAGGGATATCTTCTTCTTCCCTATCATCTTCTCTACCAGAACCTACTTTACTCCTCAACTTTGCTAACTCATCTTTCAACTCCTGATTCTGAGCCTTCACGGCCTTACTTTCTGCAATCTGTTTCTTCACCAGAACTGCCAACTCAGCGTTGGTCATCCTTGCTGGAACCTCAGATGTTCCTTCTTCGTCTGACATCCTGCTTATCTTTTCCAAAAGATCCTAACCTTTGCTCTCATACCACTATGATGCAGAGTGGGACGCAACGGAGGCTAACTAACAGGAAGGAGTAGCCAACAATACAAACAGCATGATAAAATTCTCTATCGGCTGAACATCATCATCATATTTCCTAGAGACACCAACAGCATCATCACATTTCAACAGCATCATCATATTTCGGATGATCGCAAATATCCTCCTGTCGACTACTATTTACCTCCTCCGTTTGTCGCCTATCATCATCATCATGATAATCAACGGGCGCAAACATCCTCCGGTTGCACTGTTCATCGGGTGCCAAATACAAGCGGCATCATCATGATATTCAATATCACCTTCGTCAGTAGGATATCCAAATATCCGGTTGCTCCAAATATCCTGATGACGTTGCACTTCAACAACTTGCCTTCGATGCTCCACTGCCCGACGATACAAGCAACAGCATCATGATATTGTTCATCCGGTTCCTCGAAACCTCCTGATGATGCTAATACAACTTCCTGCCCACGCCGATACTTAACCACTTAACGACAACAAGATAAACTCGCATTGAGGGATTTCTTAATATCCTGATGACAATGACGTCATATCCTGATGACGATGACGTCACACATCATCCTGATGAACTCTTCAACACTTAGCCAAAAAAACTTAACTTTCACACCCGCATCAGTTAGCGATACGCGGATGATGAGCTTCTTCGAGAGATGATCCTGACTGCGATATATACACTGAGTATATATCCAACTCAAAACATCATGATGCACCTGCAACATGCAAACTTCAACAACTTCATGACCCGATCCTGATGGCGATGGATCCGCAGATGATGATGCGGCTCGTTCTGACTGGAAACGCACATGCAGACTCCTGTGTATCCTTCCACTGCATGTAAGCACTCCGAACTGCTCTATTTCACAAAGATCATGTGACGACCGGGTCGGATCACCTTCAAACCAAAAATCTAACAACTTATCTTCTAGACCTAGCACATGAGGATGCTAGGCTGATTCACAGCATGCTCCTAACTGATCTCCTGAACAATGCAATGCATAAACAGAAAACACAAATGCAACCTAAGCTATGATACAGGACCATTCCACCGATTTGCAGGATCAACCGGTGGAAGGGTTGAAAGTGCCCATTAACTTGCAAACAGAAAAGAAAATCAACACAAATACAACTGATACTACCAGATACTGCAAAAGATGAGATCTTATTCAATTGAGATTCAACTGTCCTGCTTTTACAATTCTACTTCACAATATCTGGACTGATCACCAGTACAGCATATCACCAGTACTACTCTCCTGAACATAACACCTATCAAACTCAATATGAACTATCTTTTTGAACTGTGTCTAAACCCTAACAGATCGAAGGTATATATAACAAATCCTTCGAGTACTACCAACTTCACTTCCCAGCGGCTGGGAGCTTCCAAGCGGCTGGGAGAGAGGACAACTCAGACTATCTTATCCCGATCTCTAACTGCCTACACATACTCCTAGGCTGACTAATACATAGCATCGGTCCAGTGGACCTTATTACATGCTAAAGTCAAACATACTAAAAATAGACTATCCGGTCATCATACTGATAATTATCCTATATCCTGATCATGTATGTCATCATGCGGACCTATATCCTGATCATGTGTGGGTGCTCCTGCACCAAAAAAGCATTGAAGAGCATGGTACTCTCAGTTGGACAAGTATTTGCAAGAGGAAGGATTCACTAGAGGTGGAGTAGATAGCAATCTATATTTCAAATCAAAAGGTGAGGACTTACTAGTTGTTGTAGTTTTTGTGGATGACATCATATTTGGTAGTAGTGATAATGATATGTCTAAAGCTTTTCCTTACCTCATGAAATCAAAATTTGAAATGTCTATGCTTGGAGAGTTATCCTTCTCTCTTGGATTGCAAGTTTCACAACTTGACAAAGGTATCTTCATTTCCCAAACTAAGTATGCAAAGGAGATACTTAAGAGGTTTCAAATGGATGAATGCAAACCGATCAGTACTCCCATGATAACTGGTTGCAAGTTGAGCAAGGTTGATGATTCACTTGACGCAGATCAAACTATGTATAGGTCTATGATAGGTAGTTTGTTATATTTAACAACATCTAGGGTTGACATCATGCATGCAGTGTGTTTGGTAGAAAGATTTCAATCATCTCCTAAAGAATCTCATATGAATGTAGTGAAAAGAATCTTTAGATACCTAAAATGCACATTAGACTATGGTTTATGGTATCCTTAAACTGATTACTTCACATTACTTGCCTATACTAATGCTGATTGGGCAGGGTGCATCGATGATAGGAAGAGTACTAGTGCTGGAGCCTTTTTCTTAGGTGGAAGATTAGTATCATGGCATAGCAAGAAGCAAGAGTTAGTGTCTGTCAACTACAAAGGCAAAATATATTGCTGCTGCTTCATGTTGTACATAGGTTCTTTAGATGGTACAAACTCTTCAAGACATCAAGGTAGAAGTTCCTAAACATATCTCTATTCTTTGTGATAACACTAGTGCCATCAACATATCCAAAAATCTTTTTATGCACTCAAGAACTAAGCATATTGCTTTTAAATATCATTTCTTGAGAGAGAAAGTGCTAGCAAATAAGGTTGCACTAGATTATGTTGCTACTAAAGACCAAGTGGTAGACATTTTTACCAAGCCTTTAGCCAAGGATGTTTTTGAACATTTGAGACAAAGGTTAGGTATTCAATCTCTTTCTTCTATCCACTAGTCAAAGCTTCTGGCATAGTTTCAAGGGGAGCTTATGGATTCCTTTCTTTATCTCTAAAACTACTTTCTCTATCAGGACAGTATGGGTTCTTATAGCCCTTTCATCCTTTGTCATTGATGTCCAAGGAGGAGTATTACAGTCAACTCTATTTGTTGTTTGCATCATTTGCTCAATGGTTGATGGAGAAATGTAGTGTAAATTTTTAGAGAAGTGACAGATCTATTTGTTTTTTGCATCATTTTTTCAATGGCCGATGGAGAAATGCAGTGTGAATGTTTGGAGAAGTGACACTAGGAAGTGATAGTGCTATAGGATGTGTTGTTATAGTGTTTGTTGTTTGCATCAATATCAGAGTTGCAAATGTTTTTGTATCAGAGTATATCATAGTTGGTTGTATCACATAATTCTATGTGGTATCATCAGTGTATACAGTGCATCAGTTGTATCAGTCTATATATCATCAATGATGATGCATAAGTGGTATCATTAGTGATAGTATGATTGCCTGTATGGATGATATGTGATATGTTTTAGTATTGAATTATGGCATCACAAAGTAGTATATGTGCCATAGAGTAGTATATGTGATCAATTCAGGATGACAGGGTAGTCAACAGATAACTTGTTCAGGGCAATCATAATGATATGACAGTTTAGGATGACAGGGCAATCAACAACATGACATGACAATGTCAGATAGGGGGAGATTGCAAAATGCATTTGTTGCAAAGGTAAGTGCAATGGTTGTTTTGGTTGACATTAATGGCAAAGGGGGAGTTTGTTGGCATTATTTTTGTCATTGATGTCAATAGTAGTCTTAACAATGTTTCTTTGACCAACTATCATTCACAAGATCACTGATGTTGTGTCATTGAAATCATGGTAACTGTTTGGTGGATAGAGTAAATTAGGATGGCTTTGTGCTTTGTAATCATATCAGCTCTGCAAAAAGGAGTTCAATGTTTCATCCTCTACTCCTTGTAAACATATGTTTGTTTGTTGATTACACTTTTGTATGGGTTCTTGCAAGTTAGGGTTTGACTATTTGTTTGAGGTACTAAAACTCTAAGGACCTAATTTTCTCCAAGATAAAAGTTTATTTTATTTTGTTTCAAGCTCAAAGGAATCATTTCAACATTATGATTTCATCTAGTTTATCCTCTAATAGAGGTTGCTTTCAAAAGTTGAGGATCAAATCTCAAGACAATAATTCTTGATGGCAGATCAGGGTTTGCAAATGTTTGAAGACCTAACCCTAAAACCTTAAAAAAAAAGTCACAAAATGTACTTATCATAGATGGGTTCCTTTTTGTTTTATTTCATCCATGACTTGTTATCACTAGTCACCTATGACTTAAGTGAAAACTTAAGTCACCCTTCTTTGTGGAATGACTGGCCCTGTGACCTAGGAGTGACCAGTAGACCGAGACAAGGTTTGTAAACGGGTGCCAAAACCTTCATCAATGGTGCTCATTTAATCTTCAAATGGCATAAAGGTTTTCATAAATAGTGAATGTTTAAACCCTTAACAATTACCTCCCAGAGAATGGTGTTTGATGGGCAGTTACCCGTATTATTAGTTTGATAGCAGTTCGAGCAGTTTTGATAACTATTGTCAACACCGATGGAGATAGGTTTTTTTAAAAGCTTGTTAAGGGATGGTTCTTAAGTTTTTTTTGAGAGGGTGATGATAATAAATCAAAGACATATTTTTGTTGTGTGGTGATTGATAAAAAGCATTGAAGAGTTGTTCATTGTAACAGTGTAAAGTACATGAAAAGATCATTACTATGATCTGATAATGTATGGTATTGTTTTAATCAGTTTAGTTGATGGTTGTATGAAGCTTAGAGAGGTCCCATATGTGTATTGAAGCAAACTATAAATAGAGTAGTACTCTGTCCTTGAATTTTTGTTTGTGATTAGAGTTGGTGCTCCTAATATTGTAAGGGGTTGGTGCTCCTAAATCTAGGTGTTAAAGTGTAATTAGTGAGATTTGGTCAGTGAGACCTAATAGTGATTTTTCTTGTGAGATTGGATTGGTTAAGAAAACTCAACCAACATTTCACATAGTGGTTTTTCCCTTTTTAGGGTTTTCTACATACATATATGTGTCATGGTGCAATTTGTGTGATTCTATTGTTCTCTAAGTATTTTGATGTGTTTGAATTAATTATTTTTACAAGTATTGAATCATTGGATGCACTAATTTTTATTGTACCACTGATTCACCCCCCCTCTCAGTGGTCTAGTGTATTCCAACATGAAACTCCCTAGCTTTTACACTAGAACATTAATCGACAAACATGGGACGAACCAATTTTTCTTGATACAAGTGTGACATCTACATGTCACAATTGCACACAAAGCATGAAAAATTACCCAAGTGCCACACAAAGGCATAAGAGAGAAGGTGGTACAAGACACCCACTTCTCCAAAAGAGACAACCATGTCAACATGTGGCCAACCCACCATTTAACACGTCGACATTCAACCTACAAGCCAAAGGGAGGGTTGACCATGACACCTCACAAAATGTCTCAACCACAATGATCCAAACCACCAGGCATCCACTTGACAACCATAAAAAACATGCCATATAATATCAAAATCATGAAATAACTCACATATAGAATTATAGCTATTTTCCAAAATGCTAACATACATGCCAAATAAGAAAAATTGCAAATGGAAAGCCACACTCATTCAACACTGACGTTGAATCGAGCCAAAACCAAACATTGAAAAATCAATCATAATGTGGGGGAAATACATCCCAATCCATAAAAATAACATAATATAAATGGATCATACAAAATAGAGGACTCCAACATCCTCAGTTAACCATTTCCAACACATGAGAAAATGTTACAAAAAGATAATTTCCATCCAAAACATGATTAGTTTTCTAACCAAATGACATCATAAACATACAACATGATGGAGGCTACTTCCAAAACATGGAAGGATCACACTCCAATAAATAAAAAATACAAAGCATGAATATACACCATAATAAATTGCTACCAAAATGCCTCAATAGGCATATAGAACAACATAGTCAAAATGTCCAGAAATAGACATAGAACTCATCCAACTCCTGCAAGATCATCTCGATAGGACCAGTGGGAAAATGTTACTCACCTCCCAACCATATTATCATCATCGAGCACAACAAATGACTATACCACTCAAGGAAACCCTCAAGCTACAGAGTAATGATCATGGCAAATCCTCTATCAAGTCCATCTCACACCAATCCAAGGAATGCATAGAACACTCGATCAAGTACAAATGTCTCAGACAACACACTTACTTAAGAGTCACAAGATGGAATCACAAAAAGTACAATAAGGTAACACTTGCATCACTAGTTCTCACAAAGCACATGCGACTACTCACACCACAAAGAGCACAAAGGCAACATATGGCACACATGCCAATCAATGCACAAAATGGAATAACACTCAACAAAAAACATATCAATAATGGTATCACTACTCTCATATGAGCCTCAAGGTAAGGATCCTCAAGGTAAGGATGTTCCACTCTTATAGGATCCTCAAGGTTAGGATGTTCCACTCTCATAGAAGCCTCAAGGTTAGGATGCCACCACTCATGTACAAAGCCTCAAGGTGCCCATCTGCCACTCACACATAAGAGCCTCAAGATTCACATGTTCCACTCACACATAACAGCCTCAAGGTACATGTCTGCCACTCACACATAAAAGCCTCAAGATGCACATCCACCACTCACACATGAGAGACACAAGGTGAACGATAACCACTCTAAACACTCAAACATGTTTAAGGGGCAAATATTCAATGCACTCCTTGCATCCAACATCATCCAATGAGTTGGGAACTATTCAACCCACACAAACAAGTGATTCCTCCTTCAAGAAAGCTAAAAATAGAAAAAGATTGTTTTACCCTTGAAGGTACGCTTCCAAATGCAACCATAAAATCAATCAAAAATTCATATTTTTGAAAAACAAGGAATTCAAAATCATAAAATACCATCTTGGTCTAAATTATCCCAACAATAAACTTTTTCAATCACATAAAAATTCTAGTCAAATCAAGAAGGGCAAAACACATAAATTTATGCACTTTTCACATTTTCCAAGAAATCTAAAAAATAAAAATAAAAACATACCCTCCTATTCTAATTATACCCAACAACACACTTTTCATAAAACGTTTCACTTTTAGAAAAATTTTACAGGGTTTGGGTAGGAAATTCAAATTTCCAAAAATAATATTTTCTACAAAATAAAAATTGGTAAATAAAAATAAATACATATCAAATAGGAGAAATACCTGACTCAAACTAAAGGTATGGAGGAGGGGAATATTTTTCATTGTTACCATAATCTGATCCTACCAAGTGATCTCCCGGTATGAGCAAATCCAATTTCTTCCAAAAGAGGGTTTTGAAATTCCCATAATTTCTCTCCATTTGATAAATTACATAATGAAAATAATAAAGCACTTTTTTATAAATATTTCCCATTTTGACAAACATCTAAGTCTTTTATTCTTTTCCACAATATAAAATCACTTTAAACACTAATATTTCTTTTCAAATAGAATTTAATCTTTTTCAAACACCAAGCAATTAATTAAAAATGCCTTTTCAATTAAATATTTTCCAAACACCTACTAAATGATTTAAATGCTTTTCTCCTATTTAGGAAATGTTTGATGGAGGTTGATTGTCATTGATGTCAAAAAGGTGTTGATTTGTTTGTCGCTAATGTCAAAAGTAGCAAAAGTATGTCCTTGATGCTATGAAGTTGATAGTATGGATAGTATGTTTTGCTTGTTTGTTCAAGTTCTGCACAAAGAGTTTGATGCCAATATTGATCTTATGTCAAAGATGATCTTGTATGATATTCATGTTTTATCTCATGTTGATGTCTGTCATTATAAAGTTCATGAAGATATTGATCATCTCATGAGTTCAATGTTGATGGTGCTTTGATGATGATGTCATTCTTTAGAGTTGAATTGCAATGATGGATAGTGCAGGACACTAGGAGAACAGATCACAACATCAAGAGTGATCACATTAGGAGAACAGATTAGGAGAATATTGACAAGGGTTTTATCATTCTATGGTGTTATATAGCACAAGTTGATGCAAATTTTGCAAAGATCATCAACATATGTTAATATTCACAGGGAGGTTCTATTTGGTCTCATCTCATTTGGTGCTTCATGCTTCAAGATCAGGATGAAAAAATGTCATCTTCATATATCAGATGTTGATCATTTGCACTAATGTTTGTGGGTGTTTGAAAGTAGTTTAATGTTGTTCCATGTCATGGGTATTGATGCTTCTTATCAAAAGATCTCAGGTCCGATTACTCTTCATGACATGAAGATGTCATATTTCATCATAATGAGCTTCATTCAAGACTTCTTCACAAGTGTTCATGATCATGATAAGTTTATTTGGTAATTCTCAAGGCACTTGATAAGTTTAGTAAAAAGCTAACACCACTCACATTGTTTTCTTAGAAGGCAATATGATATTGATGATAGTATGATTCTTGAAATAGAATAGATGCTCTTATTGTGCAAGGAAAGGTAAGGTATATGAAGTCTCCTAAAGTTCTAGCATATCCAAAACCCTAATAGTTCTAAAGCACCCTAAGATCTCAAATATATTTATTTGTCCTCTACCATAAAATTAGGGATAGCATGGTTTCAGGTCAATGGGCAATATTTGGTATTAGGGTTTGAGAATTCCTAAAGATCTAGTCTTCCATCTCCTAAAAATCCTAAGCTATATTCTCCTAAGCATAAGTTAATAAATCTTTCACAGACCATCATTCCCATTTGTACTTTTCTTATATTTCATTATTTACCTACTCACAATTCATAGGATAACTTAAGTTGCAACAAAGGGGGTCGGCACCATGGGGCAATCGGCCCCTTCACCTAGCATCACCGACTCTGTCAGCCTCCACTTGAGCACGTGGGCGGTGAAGTTAAATCAAAGGCTCCTTTTTAAAGTGAAATGGGCATGCTATGTCAAATCAACAGTCAACATTTAAATTGAAGACTCTGCTCCTCTACTTCATAATTGATGTGTAGTGGAACGTCAAGGATTTGTAACTGTAAGTTAAAGTGCTTTTTTAAGGCTATATTTAGCCATCTCAAAGGTAGTTTTTGGATGGTTCTAAAAGCAAAAGTTTAAAGAAGATTTTTTTCTATTTTCAAACTCTCTTGTGATATTGAAGGCATAAATGAAGGAGCATATATTGTCTTTTCTAAATGTGAGAAAATCACTTTGTGGAGATTCTATTTTTAAGAATGATGATTATTGAATTTATGCAGAGGATTTTTAGAAAGTGAAAATAAAAGAGGATTTTTATTTTCTTGACAGGGCATATTGGTTAAATATTTTGAAGATATTTATTTGGAGATGATGTAAGTCTTTTGTTTTATTTTTCTTGAATAGGTGGAGATAAATGCAAAGAGAAGAGGAAAATGAAAGGTTTTTTAGTCTTTGAAATAAGAGAAGGAAAATGAAGAGAAGCAAGAAATGAAAGGTTATTTTTCATTTATAATGATATTGCAGGAGCATTGAGATTATGTGTGTTGAGATATGCAGCATTGAAGACATATTTTGGAGATGTGTTTTGAAGAGGTAATGCAGATGAATCATGTGAATATTTGGTTTGAGAATTGAGAGATAAATGAGATGTTTTTCTAGGTGACATATACACAAGATGAAGACAATATGCAGCCAATTGTAAAGATGGCTATGTGTACCGGAGCATAGCTTGATCATGTTCTAATTGAAAAGAATTTTGACAAGTAAAAGGAAAGGAGAGAGAAGGTTTTGTACAAAAGTGAATCAGGGTAACCCCCTGATTTGTTTTGGTTTTATCTAAGGTGATTGTACATTGTGTTAGTGAGACACCAATTTACTAGTGAGGTATATTGTAGCTAGTGAGGCTTGCATGGTCAGTGAGACCTATTTGTTGCCAGTGAGGCATGTATGTTAGTGAAACAATTGTTGTAATCAGTGAGATTCAAATAAGCTAGTGAGGCACATTTTCAAAGTGGTTTTTATCCCTATGAGAGTTTTCCACTCACCAAAAACATGTGTTATGGTTTATGTTATTTGCCTCTATGTGTGTGTGTCTCCTAATGTTTTGCTCATAGGTTATGTTCACACTATTCATCATCATACTTGTACATATGTGTTTGATAGATTATTGAAGTCTCTTTCATTCTCTGTCTTGTAAATTAAAGGGTGCAAAAGATGTTAAAAATTATACAACACTAATTCACCCCCTCCCCCCTCTTAGTGTTGTCCTATACTCCAACAAGTGGTATCAGAACCTAGGTTCCCTTTTTGAAGTCTAGCAGGCTTGGGTAGGTCCTGATAGTGGAGTACCATGGGAAAGTGTAGAAGAAATAAGGGCAAGAGAAATGTCAAGCCACATACTAGTCAAAAGGCACCATCTATACCAAATTCAAATGTTGATATACAATCAGTTGATGAAATGGTTCACAAGTTGAGTCAGGTATTAAATTAGAGGAAGAGTTTTTAGGAGTTCCTTTCTTTGATGGTTCAGATTTCTCTATTTGGTGTATTAGAATGCAAGTCTATCTATCCTCTTTAGGGTATGGTGTGTGGATGTCAATTGAGAATGGGTATTTTATTTCCTCTCGATCACCTAATAATACAAATAACAAAGAGGCTTATGAATGCAATCATACAACAAACAAGGCTATTCTATCTAGATTATTTAATGAAGTTTCTTGTAAAGTTATGCATTGTGAAACAGCTCAGGATGTGTGGAAGGAGTTGATTAGAATCTATCAAGGTGATGCACTTGAAGAAGAGGATAGCTTGGTGTTTGAGGAAAGTGACAATGATAGAAGACATTCACATGAAGGAAATGAGGTATAATCTAATTCAAAAGAAGGTCACATTATGAGTAATTATGATTAGGAGTATGATGAACAAGAATTTGAGGTTGATGTTGAAGGAGAACTCATGTGTGCTCTGGGTGAGATCAAGAAATACAAAAAGAAGAACCAGAGATTAGAGTTGCAGCTACAACAATAAAAAGACTCCAAGTACAAAAGCACTTTTTGATCTTAAAGAGACAAGAAATTAGATTATAGAATTAAAGAGTCATGTTGATGAATCTAACAAATTGATTATCAGTCTAAAGACTGAAATTGAGGAAGCCAAAAGAATAATAGATGTAACAAAATTTGACCTTGAGGTTAAAAGAATTGAATATCTAAAATTAGAGGCTGAAATTGTCAATCTGAGAAAATATTATGAAGGTCTCAAGGTTCTATCCAAGAAATATCAAGAGTTTGAAGAAAGCACAAACAAGTTGCATGAAATGTTAGGCAAACAAAAGCATCATAAGGACACTACTGGTCTAGGTTATGAAGAAGGAGAGTGTTCCAAAGTCAGAGAGACTCCTAGAAGGAAAATTGATCTAAGTTATCATGATTCTGCTCCATGAAGGCAAAAAGAAGATTGAAGCTAAAATAAAAACCAAAGATGAGTTTGTAAAAATGCACAATCAAAGAAGAAATCTCAGAAGAACTGCTCCAACAAGGAAAGCATATATGTATAGGTATAATTATTCATTTTTTTGTTAGTGTTATACCTGTAATCAGTTTGGACATAAAGCAGTTGTTTGTAGAAGAAGTCAATCTGCTTCAATAAGGAATGCTAATCTTGTATGTTTCAAGTGCAACTCTCTTGGTCACAAAGCATGTAGTTGCAGAATAACTTCATCTGGTTTGAAATTTTTGAAAAGGAAAGAGTCTGACAAAGTTTGGAAGAAGACACCTGAATAGAAGAAAGAACTTGTGAAAGTTTGGAGACTGAAAAAAGATAAGAAAAGATAGATCCTAAACTTGTGCATCTTGTACAAGTTACATCATCAGTTGCATAAGATATAGCATAAAGTGAGGGGGAGTTGTCTAATGTTCTATCACTTAACCCCAAGAAGTTTTAGGATGAGATCATTTGATGCTTGTCAATATGGTGATTTTGTTTTGTTTATCATGCTATTGGATTCATGCCTGATAATGTTTGCTAGAATGTTTTATGTCAAGATTCTACTCATATCAGTCTTATGAAATGAAGTTCATGTAGTTGAAGATGGTGTTGATAACTTTGTTGATCTTTAGTGTATGTCAGTAATACAGGTGATCAGTGCAAACAAGATGTTGATAAGATGTTCAAGGAATGTTATTGATATGTGAGTGAGGATGTGAAGTGTTGATCATCATGTGTTTTAAGCTATGTGTTATGCATGAGAGGTGGAGCTTTCATGTGGATTGGAGATAGTGTCAAAAGAACATGGTGAATAGGAGATGTAAATTCATGATCATTTAGAAGAGTTCTTGATATGATAGTTTGACATGTTTCTTTGATGGGTTTCTTCATTGATTGGTTTCAGGAAGGCATGTGCAAGTTGTGTGCTTCTAGTTATGAAGTGGTATCAGTGTGTTTCACTACTGCAATGATGTTGTTAATATCATTCACAGAGGAAGTTAAAGGTGTGTCTTGAATCCTAAAGAGCAGTGGTAGATGATAATGGTGATATTCAAGTACTGATGTCTACTCTATTTGCTTTTTGCAGGGTAATATCAGATAGAGATAAATTGCTATCATGATTTAAATTTGTTCTCATTCTCTTGACACTGTTTCAATCCATTTTCTCTTATCAATATATTTTTTTAGTGTTGGTAATTGTGATTGAAGATGTTGTTCATGGTCATTAGGAGGATGGTCTTCATCAAGATAGTCTTCATTCCTTACAGGATCGTCTTCATTCTTTATCATGCAAAGACATGTGTACAGGAGTAGATTGGTTGTAGGTTGATTGTCCATTAAGATGTATTTTGTTGTCACTATCATGGAAGTCTTGGTGAGGTTATCTCTTGAGTGGTCATCATGTCATCATGAGTTGTGAATATTTTGTTGAGAAGTCTTCATGCTTTTATTATTATAATTTCTCTTGTTGAGCATGTATTGTTGTTCATCATGGGTTTTGAAGTGTTAATGATATCTTTGCATGGAGTTCAAGTTCATATGTGTCATGTCAAAGGCTTGATTTATCTAAAACCTAAGAGTCATTTTTCTGCCATCATAATCATACTTTATACTTAGGGAGATCTTGGAGATTTGTCATTTAGGACAAAAAGGGTTGATGATTGTGAAAGAATTGTTTGTCATGAAAAGTTTGTTTTGCAACCACAAGTGAAGTCATCAGGAGTTTGTATTTGATAGCAGAGATTTGTCAATTTTCATCTTGTCAAAAGAAGTGATCAGAGGATCTTAATGATGTTATTTTTTATCTTCATCTTCATATTGGTGTTGTGACAAGAAGTGGTATTGCACTAAGAGTATGGTACAGTCTATGGGCAATTTTGTAACAATGGTTTGGTGCTTTGTTTGGTGTGCCTCACATGATGTTTCCCTCAACTTGTTGCTCTCAAGTTGAAGAGTTGTTTGAGGGTATTGTCAACAAGGTTTGTCATATGTGAAGAAGATGTCTACAAGATTTAACATCTTTCAGTGGAGTTAAACGACAATGGAGTACATTATCGTTTGTCATCCGATGTCAAAAAGGGGGAGAGAGAGAATGCACCATGTAGTTTTGCCATCAATGACAAAGGGGGAGATTGATGGAGGTTGATTGTCATTGATGTCAAAAAGGTGTTGAGTTGTTTGTCATTGATGTCAAAAGTAGCAAAAGTATGTCCTTGATGCTATGAAGTTGATAGTATGGATAGTATGTTTTGCTTGTTTGTTCAAGTTCTGCACAAAGAGTTTGATGTCAATATTGATCTTATGTCAAAGATGATCTTGTATGATATTCATGTTTTATCTCATGTTGATGTCTGTCATTATAAAGTTCATGAAGGTATTGATCATCTCATGAGTTCAGTGTTGATGGTGCTTTGATGATGATGTCATGCGTCAAAATTGAATTGTAATGATGGATA
Source organism: Cunninghamia lanceolata (assembly GCA_027924645.1). Classification (NCBI taxonomy): domain Eukaryota; kingdom Viridiplantae; phylum Streptophyta; class Pinopsida; order Cupressales; family Cupressaceae; genus Cunninghamia; species Cunninghamia lanceolata. The sequence goes on along the minus strand of BSBN01000700.1, from coordinate 5,938,977 downwards.
GTGCAAGACATGAGGAGGACAGATCACAACATCAAGAGTGATCACATCAGAAGGATAGATCAGGAGAATATTGACAAGGTTTTTATGATTCTATGGTGTTATAAAGCACAAGTTGATGCAAATTTTTCAAAGATCATCAATAGATGTTAATATTCACAGGGATTTTCTATTTGGTCTCATCTTAATTGGTGCTGCATGCTTCAAGATCAAGATGACATAATATCATCTTCATATATCAGATGTTGATCATTTGCACTAATGTTTGTGGGTGTTTGAAAGTAGTTTAATGTTGTTCCATGTCATGGGTATTGATGCTTCTTATCAAAGGATCTTAGGTCTGATTAATCTTCATGACAGGAAGATGTCATAATTCATCATAATGAGCTTCATTCAAGACTTCTTTAGAGGTGTTCATGATCATGATAAGTTTATTTGGTAATTCTCAAGGAACTTGATAAGTTTGGTAAAAAGATAACACCACTCACATTGTTTTCTTAGAAGGCAGTATGATATTGATGAGAGTATGATTCTTGAAATAAAACAAAGGCTCTTATTGTGCAAGGAAAGATAAGGTATATGAAGTCTCCTAAAGTCCTAAAGTTCTAGCATATCCAAAACCTTAATAGTTCTAAAGCACCCTAAGATCTCAAATATATTTATTTGTCCTCTACCATAAAATTAGGGATAGCATGGTTTCAGGTCAATGGGCAATATTTGGTATTAGGGTTTGAGAATTCCTAAAGATCTAGTCTTCCATCTCCTAAAAACCCTAAGCTATATTCTCCTAAGCATAAGTTAATACATCTTTCATAGACCATCATTCCCATTTGCACTTTTCTTATATTTCATTGTTTACCTGCTATCGCAAGTCATAGGATAACTTAAGCTACAACAAAGGGGGTCAGCGCCGTGGGGCAACTGGTCCCTTCAGCTAGCATCACTGACTCTATTGATCTCCACTTGAGCGCATGGGCTATAAAGTTAAATCAAAGGCTCATTTTTAAAGTGAAATGGGCGTACTATCTCAAATCAATGGTCAACATTTACATTGAAGACTCCACTCCTCTGCTTCATAATTGACTTGCAATGGAATGTCAAGGATTTGTAACTACAAGTTAAAGTGTTTCTAAGGCTATATTTAGCCATCTCAAATGCAGTTTTTAGATGGTTCTAAAAGAAAAAGTTTAAAGAAGATTTTTTTCTATTTTCAAACTCTCTCATGATATTGAAGGAATAAATGACGGAGCATTTATTATTTTTTCTAAATGTGAGAAAATCACTTTGTGGAGATTCTATTTTTTAGAATGGTGATTAAATTGAATTTATGCAGAGGATTTTTAGAAAGTGAAAATAAAACAGGATTTTTATTTTGTTGACAGAGCATATTGGTTAAATATTTTTGAAGATATTTATTTGGAGATGATGGAAGTCTTTTATTTTTTTTATTCTTGAATAGGTGGAGATAAATGCAAAGAAAAGAGGAAAATGAAAAGTTTTTTATTCTTTGAAATAAGAGAAGGAAAATGAAGAGAAGCAAGAAATGAAAGGTTATTTTTCATTTATAATGATATTGCAGGTGCATTGATATTATGTGTGTTGAGATATGCAACATTGAAGACATATTTTGGATAGGTATTTTGAAGAGGAAATGCAGATGAATCAGGTGAATATTTGGTTTGAGAATTGAGAGATAAATGATATGTTTTTGCAGGTGACATATACATAGGATGAAGACAATATGCATCCAATTATAGAGATGGCTATGTGTACCAGAGCATAGCTTGATTATGTTATACTTGAAAAGAATTTTGACAAGTAAAAGGAAATGAGAGATAAGGTTTTTGTACAAAAGTGAATGAGGGTAACCCCCTGATTTGTTTTGGTTTGTATCCAAGGTGATTGCACATTGGGTCAGTGAGACACCAATTTACCAGTGAGGTATATTGTAGCCGGTGAGGCTTGCATGGTTAGTGAGACCTATTTGTTTCTAGTGAGGCATGTATGTCAGTGAAACAAGTGTTGTAATCAATGAGATTCAAATAAGCTAGTGAGGAAAATTTTTAGAGTGGTTTTTTATCCCTACGAGGGTTTTCCACTCATCAAAAACATGTGTTATGGTTTATGTTATTTGCCTCTATGTGTGTGTGTCCTAATGTTTTGCTCATAAGGTTTTGTTCACAATATTCATCACCATACTTGTACATATGTGTTTGATAGATTATTGAAGTCTCTTTCATTCTCTGTCTTGTAAATTAAAAGGTGTAAAAGATTTTCAAAATTATACAACACTGATTCACCCCCCTTGTCAGTGTTGTCTTGTACTCCAACAACGTTAGTATAAATCAATGATTTGTAGGCATAATAAATCAATTCACACACCAAAAATACATAGAATTGCACAAGCGATAAATCAAATGTACCCAAGAAGACATTCGCGGGTCCATCTCTAGAATCACAATTGATTCAAATGAGGTTTTCATTGGTTTTAACAATACAAGGATCATGAGGTGAGATGACCAAGAATCCCATGTTATCTACTCCACATTTCACTCATTGGTCAATACCTATAATTTCCTGCACACTCAATGGAAATGTTACATGTATCTGTCCAAAACATAACAGTATCCAAAGAAATTATAGAAATTACATAAGTAAATATTAATCATTTAAAATGCACATTTCAATTAAATCAAGTATTCTAAAAATACAATCAATATGCAATTAATCATCTAGCATAATCATACTAAAGGAATTTGAACTACCCACCTAACATATTATTTAAATGAAAATAGTGAAGATGAAGCTCCAATAATATAACAATACATAACATGACCTCATCAGAAACTACTCGATGATCATACAAAACATCTTATAAAGCATCCAACCTACACCATCAGAACACCTTGATGGAAATAATATCATCGAAAAGATTGATGCAACGATGCAAAATCATAAGAACACATAATACACTATAGAAATAATCAATATCATGTCTCATAAGGATCCAATAACATGATCTATGCACAAATAGTCATCTATTACATACAATGACAAGGGTCAACATAGGTAAGCATTACATGGAAGTAAATGTGGGCTGGTATGAGACAATCATCATCCATTTACCTTCCTAGTGATGTATGTGCTTTGTATATTTATTTTTAAGGCAAATCCCCTTAAATAAACAAGAGAAATGGATGCGTCTGAAATGTATGGAGGGGTCCCTAGGTGTGTGGCCCTGAGATGATCATTCCACTTAGTTCTTAGTTTCTTGGCATTGGTTCTTGGAGTACTTGGTCCTATGATGTGGCCATGACATCGTTGTGGACCTATATGTGAACCGTCTGTTATTATCCTTGTGATGTGAATGAATGAAAATATGTTATTGGTGAGGACTTTGTATTGGACATATCTACATATGAGTTATTGAATTTGTATAATCTATGTGTAGAGTGTATTTACATATGAGTTACTAATCTTGTATAAACATGCATTGAAATGAGTGAATTATTATGTACATGTGGAAATGACTAATGATTATGCAACTCTATTACATGTTGAATTTTAATTTTTGGAATTGCCTTTTGTTAAAAGGACAATGCTTTAATGCATCCATCTTGCTTTATATTCTATTAAGTAGCTCTATTATACCTGTGTGTTCTTATGATGGATCTATCCTATGGATGGTTGTTATGCTACTTCCTTGTATAATGTGGTGTTGTGCTTATATCCTAACCTTGTTGACTTCTAAGATGAAGTCAATCGCTTGGGGGGAGGATATAGTGCCCACCCATGTGTTAACTCTTACCTTGCCATAACTATTCTATGTTTGGATTAAAGGTTGTAATGAGATGATTTTGATATGACGTAACTACAAGATGGATATGTACATTGCTAGATTACACATAGTTCGGTTGATATCTTGAGTGTGCAGGATTGACATACATGCATGGATTGTTATATTCTTGGACTCAACAATACTTTGGCCTCATTATTTTTATTTCAATATGTGATCTGAGTTCAGCACTGGGATTAACTATTATGGATCAATATATCTAAATCATTCTTGTATATTAGATAGTTTTCATTTAGATGTGGATTTTGATATTATCTCATCAATGGCTATATTCATGCTATACTTTAGCTATTCTATATTGGATAGACACATTTGATGGTTTCCTTGAGTATGTAGGTACAAGTTTTCCCCAATGGTGATTAATTGGAGACAACTGATTTGGGTAAATGTGTTATGTGTTATCTTCCCCATATCACTCAAAGTCAAACTATGAGATGTGATTTTGGATCTTTGAGTCATGTGGAAACTTATAATTTTATTTATGGGTTCCCCTAACTATGGTGATTTATTTTATTTAACTGTTTTTCATAAAATTTTCCTAACTTCTATGATTAAATTTACTCAATGATTTTCCATAGGTTTATTGTGTGTTGGCAAAGTGGATTTTATAGTGGTAATTGATTTAGATTGTAATTTTATGTTTTTACAATGTATTATAATGTGGTTGTGTAAAATAATGGAGTTTATTCTTTAGTGGGATTGTGTTAGTATGTTATGCCTAAAATGTATAATTTTTGTATGTTGGAGTCATCACCTATTTTTGAAAGGAAAAATTAGAATAGGAATGCATATGTTTAAGAGTTGCAAAAGTCAATTTAAATAAAAATAGATCGTATCATTATAATGGGAGAAAAGAAACAAGGGATTTTGGAATAAAATACAAGAGAAAGAGCCCAGTTTTGGTGGGCATTCATCTTTGGTAGAACTTTGTGGAAGGGTAGTTAGATTTTGGATGTGGAAGTTTTCTTCAAAGTGTATGCTTGTTATTTTTTTCCTCCATGGTGTTGGGTGTGGGAATGATGGCCTTGTATGGGTAGGTTGGGGCATGGGGATTGGAGTGCCTTCTCTCCTCCTTCCTTCATGCCTATATTCATTCCTTCTTCCTCCTTTTTTTGTTGGCATGACAATCTCCTAGAGCTACTCTTGTGGCTTGGTGGTGGTGAGAAGAATTGTTGTTGCATAGAGCAGGAGTTACATCCATAACTTGTGACCTCTTCTCTTTGTGGAGCATTTGGTTGAAGGTAAGGGTTTTACCTTCACCCTCCTTGTATGAATTTCCTCTCCTTTGCATATTGACTATGTCCATACTAGGTGGAGCATAAGGAATCCTTCCATGGAGTTCATGGAATGGGAGGAATCCCTAGCTTTATTGTTTTAGGGCTGTTTTGTTATGATTTCTTGAATTCCTTAAAATTTTTGAATTTACATCATAATGCTATCAAAATTTCCATGAAATATGTTTGTAGTTAAAAACGTATTTTTTGAAATCCCACAGCTCCAAAATAGTATGCTTGAAATCTTGGCTATGGATGTTTAAAATTAAATTTGAGAATTTCATCATTGGGAGTTTTTTAAATAAAAAGCTTGTATGCCATAAAAGGAAAATTGTGATTCTATAATGTGTCTGCATTACCTTTTGTGAGAAGAAAGATATTGTTATGGAAATATGATAGGAATTCAATTGGTCTTGTGTGCAACTTGTCTTGGACCTCACTTTTGTGTCATGTACCTTTGTGTGTCTATGGTCACATGTTCATGCATTGGTTAATGTTTGTGATCCCTTATTTATGCTTTTCTCAAAAAATTTCTTGATTTGAGTGTGACTAACATTAGTTTCAATGATTGAGGAATGTATGTCCTCCCAGGTATACTTGTTTCATTAACCCTCTCTTCCTTCCTTGTGTTTTGGATTTGCATATTGAATGTGTGCATGTGATTTCATGGTTCTTTTCTTGGTGTGCCTTGTTTTCCTTGCTTATGGTTATTCTTGGATGATATGTTGATATCCCTTGTATATGCATTTATGGTGTTGTTAAAATATTCATGTGTGCTTACTTGGAATTTTATGTGTTTCATGGGCTTAGCAGGTGTATGCATGAATGATTTTGGTAGGACCTCATGTGCATACATTCTTGGAAATCCATGTATTGATGCAATTAGAATGTTTTTTCTTTGATTAGAAGTTGCTTCTCTCTCATGTATACATTTTCTTGGGAGCCCGTATATGTGGTGTGGATAATACATGCATGTTCAATTCTCCTTTCCATTTTGTACCTTGAATTGCACATCTTATGGGAGCTTGTGAACTCTTTGCTCATTTATGATTGGTGTGCTTTTCCTAACTTCATGTGTTTATGTATCTTGTGCCTTTATGAGATTTTAGGTTCTTGCTTGATTGTGTTGGATGTTCACCTCATTCATGTTTACTTGGTATGAATTTGTGTTAATGCATGTGGCATGTATATTTATTGGATAGGGGATGTAATTCATCTTGTATTCTTGCTTGATGAGATCTTGTATTTATGGTGGTGTTTGCATTCTTATCCACCCTTTTGTGTGGTTGAGAGTGTGTTGTACTACTTGAATTGGTTTTCTTCTAATTCAAAGGGGTGGGCCTAAGGGTTCCACATGGTTGAGTGGCATTGAACCATCATTGGGGAAGCTCATGGATTCTTGGAGTATCTTGGAGAGAACGCAAAAAATTCCATCATCCATCATTTGATATTATGCTCTTTTCTTGCTTTGTAAAACATGTATAAATTTAGGACCTTTGATGTTACTTATTTGTAAAATGTATATGTTGATAATAGATAGTGGTGTGTTGTATTATATTCTACCCATGGAGGTTATGCTAGATTTATAATATACATTATGGTTCAATTAACCCTAAAATCATATTTTGTATGGTTGTTATAATGGTCTTTATCATGTTTATTTAGATAAGAAAATGCAAATTCATAAGTATCCTTTCTTATCTTATAGATGTAATCTTCTCATGGTCTTATTAGGGATTCATACCCCTTTTGTGAGTTTAAATATTTCTATATGGTTTGGTAGTGTTCCATCATCTTCCTTGGTTGTTATGTATGAGATTTGTAATTTTATTGGATGACATGTTCTTAAGAAAGTGATTTATACTTGTTGCTCAGGCTTATACCACTTTCCAAGGCAATTGGATAACTTTATTCTTTGAGAATGTGGGGTCCATGTGTTCTTGATTACTTGGTACAAACTATTTTTGAACAACATATTATATGAGGGAGTTATGCCCCTTTTATGATCAATAGTCGAAAGATTGTTATCCCTACCTTGCAAAAACTTTATGTGATAGTCTAAATTATAAATTTCCCATTAGACTCCAAAGTTTAAATTGTGGGGGATAGGAAGGAATTTTGTATTAACTTGAAAATTTCTAGTTATGTAGGGTGTATTTTATATTGTATGATGTTAGTTGACTTATGAAGTCTAAGGGAGAGCACATCAATGTTCCAAACTTACTTTGGAAACTTTTGTGGGTTGGTGCAGTGAGGACTAGACTCTGAAGTTTGAATATTTTCCTGGGTTGCTAAGAGTTTGAGCCCATTTTCTAGGTTGTTGGTGATGTCCAGGACTCAAGGTTTGAGGGGCCAAGTAGTTGAATGTTCATAGTTTCACTTCTGATTTGTAATTAAAAATTGTAGCTTAAAGGCCAAAGTCTGAAGCTTGAGTATTTTCTCAATTGGTGCTTGACATATAATGTGTGGAGTATCTTTTGTCTAAAGATAAATTATTGATTAGAATATAAATATTGACTTATAAAAGGAATACTCAACCTCTAAAGTTTGAATAGTGAGGGGTATAGTTTAGTGTTAGGCATTCAAAGTAGGAAGAGAGTTCCTTATGGGTTACAACTTAGACTCTAAAGTCTGAGTTCCTACAATCTGATCCTGGTAGTTTGAGGTCATGTGGGAAACTAAATACAATTAATGCATGAAAGTTAAATCTATTGAAGATTATGTAAATTAGTTTGTCAAGTTTGAACTCATGCAATTTTCCCTCTAAATTTTGAACCAATTCAATTTTACCTTCATCTTTTCAAATCTAGAGAATGCTTTAGGAGTGACTTATTAATTAAGGTACTAGGCTATCTTTTAGCATGAAGACCTGAATCTACCTCTAGATTTGACCGATGAAGTCATCCATGGTGTTTTAGTCTTGTGGTTAGTAAGTCTTCTACTTATGTCACCATGCGTATTACATTGATGTGCATGCTAGGTGCATCATAGCATCAAGCTATGGCACCTTATGCATGTAGGGGTTGAATGTGGCATGTTTAGTGTCACTTTTGTATTGTGAAGAATTTGTTCATCTAGTTTGTTCTATTAATTTCTTAGGTGTATGCTTGGGACATTACACATTTGAAGTAGAAACAAATGCTAGTGAATATGAAATGAGCTCCATCTTACTTCAAGGTAGTAAGTGTTAGGGATTTACATCCCTATTATGGAGAACTAATAGACTAAGATAATGAATTCTTAAGACTATGTTTAGTTAATAGTCAACATGTATCAAATCTAAAGAATCAACACAAATGAAAGTAATGGAATAGTATGTAGTCATGAGGTTACATAAGAAAAAAATTATTTTTTTACATGGAAAACTCTTAAAGGACAAAACCCACCACCAAAAGACATTCACAATTGTATTTTTTAGAATCAGCACTGATTCAATACAAAGTTTTAAGAAAACCCTTTTATAATCTCTCAAGTGTTTACACTACATAAATGTATTCAATATATATAAAATCAATTCATAACCTCAAGTAACCTTGGCACATTCACATAAATTAATATATAGACGTATTCATGGGAAAACCAACTATCCAATTATTTAACCAACCCATGGAATATCAAGAGTTATGTAGCCATATTTTGACCATACATGATGTCATCATACCACACTTACCATTAATTAAGATATCTCCACATGGATAATCACCTTATAAAATTTTTCATCGTCACACACTATGAATCAATAGTTACAACATTTATGTTGTTAGTATTAGTATGTTTCTAGTATACCTATCAATACTAGCTTCTCACTTGTGGTAGTACATACAAACATAACTTCAATCTTGATTGCTCATGATGCCTTGTGATCTTCTAGGACATTAGAAATCCCTTAAATCATGAACTGCATGTTCACTAGTTCATTTGCAAGTGATCTTGCATCACTAATCATGCTCTAACAAACACAAAATTCATATGAGGTTTGAGTTTTTCATCCAAAATATTTAAAGTTTTTATCATAGCACCACCACATGTGAACCAAAATATATGATGTACCATGAGATTTGCAACATAATTAACGTATGTAAATCACTATGTCTACTATACCACAATGCCTAAAAATTCACACCACATTCCATTGCAATGTAGATTGTAGATAAACTCTTCCTATCAAGAATTTCTACAAGTGAATATCATCCAAGTCCCAAAATTGTCCCACTTGATATTTACTATAGGAGAGTGTGTGATATTTAACCAAATAAGTTAACCTAATTCTCAAGAATGGGATAACCCCATCTCATCTCTACACCACATAAATTTTCTTGTATTTACAACTTTTATCAAATAATCTATGGTGTTTGCTTGAGTGTCAATTTTCTCAATCTAGACTTTCCTATTCTCAACCATCTCCCTCACAAAATGATATTGCACATTAATATGTTTTGTTCTAGCATGGTAAATAATATTCTTCTCCAAACAAATTTCACTCTGTGAATCACACTTCAACACTATTTGATTCTTAAAACCAATATTGTTACTTAACCTCTTCAACCACATAGCTTCCTTAGAATCATGTGTTGCATCTATATATTCTACTACAGTAGTTGAAAGGGCAACTATCTACTACCTCTTTCTCATCCAACTTACTACTCCTCCAAACAAAATAAACACATATCCACTTGTAGACATTCAGTTGTGAATATTTCTAGCCTAGTCTGAGTCAAAAAATCCCTATACACTCCATCTTTCTCATATCATTAGTACCATGATAAACCAATAAATAGTATAGAGTTCTCTTTATGTACCTAGACATCTTTTTAACATGTGTCCAATGTTATTAACTTGGATTCACTATGAATTTACTTAGAACTCCCATTGCTTGGGCAATGTCTAGTCTTGTGTAGACCATTTCATACATGAGACTTCCTACTACACTTGCATAAGGATCCCTTCTCATTTCATCTAAATCCTTTACAAATTTGGGACATTGTTGTATACCCAACATTGTACCAATAGGTAGGGTGAGATTACTAGTTTACTATCAGGTATTTTGAACCTTCACAGATTATCTCAAGATACTTCCTCTGGTATAACCATATTTCCCTTTTACTCATATCCCTACATATCTACATTCTAGGAATGTATCTAGTAGCTCCTATATCTTTCATATCAAACTTACTAACTAATAGAGTTTTAATATCTTGAATTAATGCTTTATTCTCTCCAATGATAAAAATACCAATGTATTAAACAATCAAAATATAGTCATGTATCTTTTTGAAGTATACACAATGATGAACATTACTTCTTCCAAAAACCAATTCTAGCACATGTGTGTCAAACTTTTCATTCCACATCTATGGTGTTTCCCTTAACCCATATAGAGACCTATTGATCTTACAAACTAATTTCTCTTTAACTTTCACCTTGTATCCTTTAGGCCATTCCATAAAAAAATTCTTCTCTAAATCTCCATGCAAGAATGCTATTTTGACATCCATTTGGTCAATATCCAAGTCAAGTGTTGTAACAATAGACAATAAATTTCTAATGGAACTTAACTTAGAAACAAGGGAAAATATCTCATTAAAGTCTATTCTCTCAACCTAGGAATAACCCTTTGCAACCAACCACATGTTATACTACACAAGAGAGCCATCTACTCTGAACTTATTCTTAAACACCCACTTGTATCCAATGGGTTTCCTTTCCTTAGGTAGATCAACCAAATTCTAAGTCTTACACTGCTTCAAAGCCAACATCTTCGAATCCATGGCATTCTTCTAATACTTTTTCTCTTTGGAAGCGAGAGCCTCTTCCATTTAAGTTGGATCACTATCAATAAAAGTTAGAGAAAAATGCAAATTTGGTGGACTATACTTGTTAGGCTATCTTTGTTTCCTTGTGGACCTTCTCACAATTATTGGTGAATAATTTATTGTCTTATTTTTTTACACTCTATTCTTCTTTATAGCTACGACTAGATGTGTTAACCTCTTTCTCTCCCAAACTTTCCTATCTACAATGTTGTTTAGCTTCAAATACATCTTGCTACTCTACCTTTGTATCAAAATGCATCTAGTCTCCTTCATTTGACTATTCAATTTTTGGAACTACACCAAGTTCCTTGAATGTAAAATCTCTTGAGTAGAGAACCTTCAAGGTTTCTAGATTCTAAAGCTTGTAGCCTTTAACATTTTTTCTATAATTATTGAAAATACACCTTTTGGCTTTGAGATCCAACTTGGACTACTACTCTGTAGGCACTAGAACAAATTCCTCACAACTAAATGCTTGTAAGTGTGTCACCTCTTATTTATTATAGTCCACACTTAATATGGCATCTTATACTTTAGCATAGAAGTGGGATACCTATTCTTCAAGTAGCATGTATTGCTCAATTCCTATTCCCAAAAATTCTATCCTAGGCCTATACTACTCTAAATACTCCTACCATGATCCAACAAAGTTGTGTTTAACTTTTTTCTACTGCATTCTATTATAGTGTGTATGGGGTAGTTTTGTGCTTCATAATTCTAGCATTCTTACAGAATACATCAAACTCTTTAGAGAAAAAATCATCACCATTATCTATCCTAAGAACCTTTATTTTCTTACTAGTTTGATTCTCAACAAGATCTTTGAACTCCTTAAACTTAAGAAACACCTTAGAATTATTTCTAACAAAATATAACCAAGGATACCTAGAACAATCATTAGAGAATGAAAAGTAGTATAGAGACTTACCAATGGATGGGATATCCATATAACTAAACACACCACTATGTATCAGCTCCAAAATCTCCTTTGCTCTAATGCTTCCAGATTTGAACCACATTGACACACAATGTTCATAAAATTTAATACCAACAAAACAATCACTTAGACCTTACACCATGTCTTTACTTACCAAGGTCTTCAAGATTTTTTCATTAAAATGACCTAACTACAAATGTCACAATAACCTTGAATCATATTTAGTAACATTAGCACTACTAGATAAAGATGATTCATCCATCCTACATAGAGTACCATGCCACACACCTTTTGCAAGCACCAAATTGTCTCTAACTAATCTACATCCTTTTCCATCAAAAGTGACATGAACTTGTACAATAGTTGATTTAGACACAAACATAAGATTTCTTGCCAAGCTTGGTATATGTAGTACATATTTGAGTGTCCATACTCTACCATCCATGAAAGAAACTTTGACATTTCCTTGACCAACAATATTCAAAGAGTTATTGTCACCAAGAAACACTTGTCAGGATCATTACTTTTGGTATACTTTGAGTACCACTCCCTGGTTCCTATAAGAAGTTGGGTCCACATGTAGGGGAAGTCATGGGCAAAGAAAAAATCTTGACAAGAATGGGTACTTGTTTTAAAAGAAATAGGTACCCATTTCGGAATGAGCGCCTAAGCCTAAATGGGTACCCGCTTAGGAATGGGTACTCGTTTAGGAATGGGTGCTAGAGCCTAAACAGGTACCCATTTCTAGACATGTATTTGAATTTAAAAAAAATCCATGCATGCTTATTTTTCCCACAAAAAAGGAACAGGTACCTATTCCTAAAATCTTAGGCTCGAGAAAGGCATGGTAAGCCAACCCCTAGCCTTGGACCTGCAAGTACAAGTCCATGTTCAGAGCAAGAGAAAGTACCAACTTTACCAATATGGCTGACGATGTTTTTCTAAATTTTTTTATGAAATTAAAATCCATTATTGATGACAATGTGTAGTTTTCAAATATGTATTTTTTTATTCAACTTTTTTTTCTCTTTATTAATTAATTTATGAGCAAACTGGTCCATAAACTTGAAATGAGGTGTTTGCATTTTTTTAATAACTTTTAATTTTTAAATTTTAAGAAAAGAATTACTTGTCATCAATCTACACATCATTCTTTACACAATGACAAAAAAAAAATTATTTTATGATTCGTTTAGCTCAAATTATGTTGGCCATAGGGGTTTTCAAAAACAATAATTAGGGCCAATAAAAAGTAATAAAAAATATATATATTTGGAAAAAAATTATAAAAAAATATCCTCATCAAACTTCACTATAATATACATCTTTGTCCAAAAGGATTTAGAAAAATACTTTTATTTAGGTCAAATTATGTTGGTCATACACGTGCATTGTATGGTCCTAAAAAGGTGACTTTTAAAAAGTGGTGTTTGTACAAGCCTCTGTAAAATTAATTTGTATCATCTGGGTATTAAAATAAAATACATATTTGAAAACTAGATTCAAAATACTACATTTCATATTACTAGACTTTCTTAAGATTATATGTGTAAATGCTTCAAATTTTGACTCCAACTATGACAAACTTTAATTTTCAAGGAAACACTTCCACTTTTTAGCCAAAAAGTGGACGTAGCTTCTTGCACTCACCCCCCTATTTGGTGTCATATGAAAAGAAGCACCTAAATCAATCAATTAAAATAATCACCAACAACATTTGTAGATACAAAGACATCACTGCTATATTCATTAGTGTCACAAGACTTATAAGAGAAGTCATCCTTCTTTTTGGACTTACACTCCTTAATGTGACCCTTTTTCCACAATTCCAACATTTTAATTTAGACTTACCTAGAGACTTAGACTTGTCATTACCCTTAGAATTCTTTTATCCTATCTTCTTATCTTTCTTCTCTTTTGACTTAACTCTTACCACAAGGGCATCAAAAGATTTATCATCCATGGGTGTTTTTCTAGTGTCTTCACTTAAAAATTTCTAATCACATTGTCCAGTTTAAGTGTTGTATCATTACTACTTGTTAAGGGATAATTGGAGTAAACATGAATAATCAATATATCAATATCAATAATACCCAAAACTCAATGAAAATGGAAATAATCAAGGTCAAACAAACAAAAGATGAAACCTTTGCAAACCTCAATACTTCATAGCTTCTGTTGATTGCCTATCTCAATCAATCTTGCATGTATGAATAAGGCCCTTAGAGAGTACACTTCTTTGCTATTCCAAGATTGTCAATGGAGAATGGCCATGATAGTGCTTTGTAATGAAGACGAGCTTCACAACAATGGTAGTGATATGGTAACAAGTTGATCACAAGAAAATGAAATGACTTGGGTGCCAAAGGCGAGTTGTGATTCCTGCAGAGTAACAATATTGAAAGCTTGGATGATTGAAATGGAGGAAGAGGGTTCAATTTATAGACTTGAGAAAGAGAAGATCAATGGTATAGAAAGAATGAGAAGATCAATGGTTTAGAATGGTTGAGGAACATGCGCAAATAAGAAGAAGACAAGTGTATTGCTATATTTTGCATGAGAAGAATTAATAAAATAGAAGAATGAGTTAACTGAAGAGATAAATCAATTAACAAAATAGATAGAAGAGTTAACTGAATAGAACTAGAGAATAGAAATTGCATGAGGATGAGAAGATATTTTAGCTCAATTAAATATTTAGAATATTCAATTGCATGTGCACAAGGATTGAATTATATTTAGAGATAACTCAATTTAGAAGAAATGGACAACTTAAATAAATATTTGATTTAGTTAAATTTAGAGAAGATATTATTGGAAGAAATAATTAAAAAATTGATATTATTTAATTTAGAATGAATTTGGGAGAACTAATTAAATAATCGGTATTATTTAATTTGTTGGAGGATTTGGAAGAATTTTAATTAAATAAATTGATTTTATTTAATTGTTGGAAGAATATGAATCAAATAAATAAATTTGTTTATTTATTTATTGATAGAGGAATTTGACTTAAATAAATATTAAGAATATTTATTTGGATAGAGTTGTGTCATTTTTAGGCATATACATTTTGCCCCTCTTTGATGCAATGTAGTTTACGACGTTGCTTCAAAGAATATAAATCTCTAATAATGATACATGTCTTAGTTTGCCCCTAGTATAGGTTATGATGATAGGATGCCCCCTCAGGAGATTGGACAGGAAGAAGGCAGAAGGACATGAGACAGAAAATCTCATGAAGAAGAAGGGAAAACTAGGGTAGGATTGAAGAAAATAGGATGTGTTTTGGAGAAACAGGAAGAAACAGGCTAGGGAAGCAGTCATAGTCACCACACAGCCAATTTAGGGTTTGCATGCTATAAATAGGAGCTGTGTCCACAAGAAAAGTCATTTGCACACTTCTCTTTGTTTAGTATGTCCTTGAGAGCTTAGGAGAGCATAGAGCATAGAGCAGTCAGAACTAGAATGGATATTCCACGCGAGGAGCACCGCTTTGAGCGAGTTCAACAGTTCGACCAGCTAATTGAGGTAGGACCACCGGTATGTATCTTGAAAAACTTCACCTAGGGTCAATTATGAGTAATAAATTCTAGGAAAAAATAGGTAAAACAAAAGCATAGGATAGTAGTTTGGTGCATGTGACATGCAAAACTACGCATCCATCTTGTTGCAGCACATGTAGGTTATGAAACTACGCATGCAATAGTGTTGTGCATGCATGTTGCAAGTCAGTGCATGCATGAGGATTGTACGCACTTGACACAAGAATTAGCGCATGCAATTTGCTTGTGCATATATGGTATGGATCAGCGCATATGATATGGTTCAACGCATTTAAGAAATGTTGCTGCACATTTGCCAAAACTGGCACATTTGCTGAGAAATGGTGCATTTACCTTCTATTTCAGCGCATATGATATAGATAGTTGGTTTACTTAACAAAATTGACTCGATTTGGCATCCTATTTGATGTGTTAATCGATAAGCTATCTCTAAGATTGCAGGAATCTAGTCAAGAGATGTAGTATGCTATTTTGATCAATTTGATATGCTAAGTTAGTTGATATGATTCTATAGATATGTTGAGCATGATACTTGCAGCTTTAGGTTGACACCTTGCCTTGTGTGCTTTGCAAGAGGATATTTGAGATACATTGATGTTGAGGGAGTAGTTTCCCCTACCGATGTTACAGCACTATATGCTTACAGAGATAGATCGATAGGCTCTCGGTGCGATGGGCCTAGATTACATTTGCTTCATGCCTAAGGTTCAAGCAAACCTCAGTTTACTAACTGCAGCTATGAAGAGATTCCATAGTGAGGATGGGACTTTTCACTTCCCAACTGGTGAGATGACGGTGACTCTTGAGGATGTCTATAGGATACTGCACTTGCTGATATAGGGTGAGCTTGTGGTATATGATCCTTAGTGGGATACAGGACTTGCAGAGTGCAGACGAGTTTTTGATGACCCTGAGCTAGACTATCAAGTTATCTCCTAGCAGGATATACATGATTATTACGACTACTTCCCTGGTATAGTGGTAGGACTGATCGAAGGCATTGTATGCCCCAATAGGAGATCGCATGTGTTCTTGATTGGATGGGAATAGATCATGGAGAGGATGATCACAGAGGGCACCCGTTATGCTTGGGGTGTTTGTGTACTAGCGCACCTATACCACAATATGCATCAAGTCGTATACCATAGGGGAGCGAGTCTATCATCAGGTGTTTCACTACTACAGTTTTGGCTATGGGAGCACATTGCCATCACTAGACTGATTTGCATGTTTTAGAGATAGAGGGGAGAGCCCTATAGCTATGGATATGCAGGAGTGATTTCCTAGTATAGGCTGGGGAAGTTGGAGTATTGGAGGCATGCATTGGATGGGGTAGATGTAGTTATCTGGCGGCCATATCTGGACTATGAGCCTTGGGATGACGAGGATGATGAGCTGCCATACTACTTTCAGACTTGGTGGCTTATAGGTAGGATGCAGTTTATCTTAGAGAGACAGATTGTTAGCAAAGTGTGGAGGCAGTTTGGGAGGAGATAGGGCATGTCACAGGGATAGGCTTAGTTTGTACGGACACATGCAGAGTGGTTTAGATGGGGACCCAGTGGCATCCTATGAGGAGGCATTGGAAGAGTTTCAACAGATTCCTTATGTGGCTTGGCCTATGAGGAGAGAGGTGGCAGATGTAGGGATGACTCTGGATTACGAGGATTGTTTCATGGCTCACCTTTTTTTGAGGTACTCAGGGCGTGAAGAGCTAGTTCCTTGCATAGACGAGGAGAATTCAGATGAGGAGGGCAAGGCTTGTAGGAGGAGGAGGAGGAGAGGAGGATGGGGAGATGGAGGAGATGGTGAAGATGGAGGAGGAGGAGGAGATGGTGGAGATAGTGGAGAGGGCGGAGATGGTGGAGATGGAGGCAGAGCGAGACATAGGAGGAGATTTGGAGGGTTCTTCTCACCCTCAATAGGTAGCATAGCCACAGGTTGCACAACAGGTGCAGATGTCGCCACCACAGTAGGTGGCCCAGTAGCAGGTGCCCCAACAGCAGGTGCAGGGATAGGGAGATGCTCCTCAGGGTCCAGTGCAGCCATATGCACAGGAGCGAGTTCTTTCTATGTTGAGGGGGTAGGTTAGACAGTTGAGGGCACAACTCAGGATGGCCGAGGCTCAGAGAGAGTCAGACGCAGGCCACGTGTCTGAGATCTCGAGAGAGCAAGATGCAGCTGAGGCCAAGATGCGAGCTATCAAAGTAGAGAGGGACACAACAGTGGTAGCCCTAGGTACAGATGGTACTAGTAGCTTCCTAGTTGGACAAGTGCAGCAAGCACAGGCATAGCTAGTACAGACACAGGCATAGCTGGCCCAGGTACAGGGTGAGCTTGCTAGAGTGCAGGCCCAGACACAGTACTATCGAGGTTTATATCTTGGTGCAGTTCCAGCAGAGCAAAGGGTACCTAGCTATAGGAGTCAGTCTGTGGCCTCGTAGAGAGCAAGAGGCTCACGGTCGTGAGCCTCTGTGATGGGCCTACAACAGTTTGGGGCCACCAGAGGAGGGGATGGAGAGGGGAGTGTTGGTAGTAGTGGCCCATAGTAGTAGGGTTAGCTAATACCTGTATAGATTTTGGCGTATGTGTATATACTTATTGATGGCTCAAATAGCTTGACATGTATATGTATCACTTTTGTACTTGAGACATGTATCATTATTTTTGAGATGTATACACTGTATATGACATTGACTCAGAGATGGACCTTTGATATTGTACATTTTGACACCCTTTTTGATATTTATATGATGATGCAATTATTTATGATCTCTATGTGTAGTTTGTTCACATATTATGGATGCATTTCTATTGTATGATGGTACTCATGTGATGCATAGTTTGATTATGTCTATGTGATGTTTATCTAATGCAGACTTTTGATGTTTACTTTGATGCTATGTGATGTTATCTAATGCAAACTTAGATGTTTACTTTGATGCTATGTGATGCTTATCTAATGCAAACTTTTATATGATGCTATGTGATGTGAAAAAATGTGTTATGCTAGATACATGATGATTCAGATGTTATGATGCTCTACATACCTTTGTCTATTTTTTTGGATTTTTCTGTTTTGACACTATGTTTGGATGCAAAATGTCTATGGATGACCTAATGCATTTTTTATGTATACAAAATGATTTAATCATGTAAATGACTATCTCATGTGATATGATTTGCAAACTATGCTATGTTTTTGTTTATGTCCAAATGTACTCAATCGACACAGAGATGGCACAATGATAGACAAAAGATTGATTGACGACTGACTTGGTAGAAAGACTCAAACTTTCATTTGTATTGATACTCTATATTTTGTGGATCTTTTATTGCATGGGATATGGTATGGATGCTTTTATGGATGCATAATGGATGCGAATAGTGTTTTCTTTTGACATCTTGATGGTGCAAGTATTTTGAAGTGCTTATTTCATCATTGGGCTATTTTATTGGGTACTTTTTCCAAATGTTGTAAGTTAATACAAGCATCTAGGTATAATTGAACTGAGATGACCCAAGTATTGCTTACATGGATTTTGATTTAGCAAGTTAATACAAGCATCGAGTTATAATTGAACTGAGATGACCTAAGTATTTCTTGTGTATAAATAGACAAGGATTGCCCCATTTCATGCTAGACCTTTGATGTCCTTGATGATCTTTTGCCAATCATGTCGTTAGACAAGGCGTCACATTACTAAAGTTTAATCCACAAATAACAGACAAAGAAAATAATCATGCCCCCATCATAGCATCTCTATCTTTTGGCATCCTTGAGTAACAAAAATCAAGACATGATAACAAAAATCAAGACACCGTAACCTAACCTGATCACAACCACAAAACATTTTTGCATTTAGATGTGTTTGTTTCTTGCCATAATTTAGGTAAAATCATTTAGAGTGCTTTAAGTACTTGCTTGCTTTGCTTTGGATAGGTTGAGGTATTGCATCAAAATTTCTTCTTGAAAGTAGGCTTTGTTTGTGCTTGCATGCCTTTGAGAAAGATTCCACAATCCTTATTGGTGAGACGGACCCTAAGGGATTGACCTAGTGCCTTAGGGGTGCATTGCTAAATTGCCTTGCCTATGTGATGACATAGAGGCAACGTAGTTTAGGGACCTATACCATGGATGGACTAGAGGATAGATGACAAGAAATGGGATGGATGGAAAGGTGGAGCCTCGGGGGTGCATTGCAAAAAAATGGCCTTGCCTACGTGACAACGTAGTTCATGGACTTGGACCATGTGGACACTGACAACAAACACTATGCTAGGCTGACACTGTGGATAGGATACTGGATAAGACCTTGTTTGACAAGGTGAATAAAGAGATAGAGTATCAAGCCATGATAGGTTATCATTTAGGTCACACAAGGTACTTTATTATAGAACAGATATGGATCGGATGGGACACAATTGAAGGAAGAATGGACACAAGGTGATTAGTTTCCAAAAGACAGAGGAAGTGGTTTATCACAAGTAATACCTATTTACCAAGTTTTCATCACTTGCTTTTATTTACACGAAAGCTAAAAGTACACGTGACACCTGTTTGCCAGGTTTTTATCATGGTACCTATCCAAGGCACTTTTTTGCCAGGTTTTCACCAAAGGACGATTTTTTTTGCTGTTTTTTTCATTTTTTTGATCTTTTTTGTATTTTTTTGATTTTTTGATTTTTTTGTATTTTATGCCCCCCTTACATTGGGGTTCTCTTATGTATAGAACCGATGAAGATGCATACTATTGATTGGGTCATCAAACAACTCACTTTCTGATGTTGCCAATTGATATGCCCCCGATCCATAGGCAACAACGATCACATAAGGCCCAAGCTAGTTGGGTTCAAACTTGCCTTTCTTTTCTTGAAACTGTTGATTATGGGGATTTTCTTTAAGTACTAGATCTCCAACCTTAAAGACTCTTGGATGGAATCTGTGGTTGTAGCTTCATGACATCATTTGTTGATATGCTTTGAGATAATTAAAGGCCTTCTATCTCCTTTCCTCTAGCAGCTCTAACTCTTGTAATATGGAAACTCTATACTCTTCATCAGTTATGAGGCCTTTTAATGACACCCTTAGAGATGGTAACTCAACTTCGATGGGTAGGATAGCTTCTAATCGATAGACAAGGGTGTAAGGGGTAGCCCCTATGGGAGTGTATATGCTAGTTTGATAGGCCCATAGAGCAGGATTGAGTTGGATGTGCCAATCACAGCCAACATCATTGACTATTTTCTTGAGGAGTTTCAAGATTGTTTTGTTGGATGCTTCTACTTGGCCATTGCCTTGGGGATAATAGGGTGTGGAGAAATGGTGTTGGATTTTGAATCGGTTACAAAGCTCTTGTACATCTTGGTTTTTGAAAGGTCTTCCATTATCCATGATAATGGATGCAGGAATTCCATTTATGTAGATGAGGTAATTGAGGATGAATGAGGAAATTTGTTTACCTGTGATGGTGGTGAGGGGAACAGCTTTAATCCACTTGGTAAAGTATTCAGTAGCAGTTATTATGAACTTGTGGCCATTGGATGAGGGTGGGTGGATTTTTCCTACAAGGTCAAGTCCCCATTGACAAAAGGGCCAAGGTGTCATTAAAGGTCTTAGCTCTTGAGTTGGTGCATGTATCAGGTTTCCATGTATCTGGCACTGCTTGTACTTCTTCACAAACTGATATGCATTTATTTCCATGTTCGGCCAATAATAACCCAAATGCATGAGTTTCTTAGCTAAGGACCGCTAGAGTGTGTTCCACAAATTCCTTCGTGCATGTCTTGTAAGGCTATTTGAGATTCTTCTCATTCTAAACAATGGAGTAAAGTACCATCCAGACCATGTCAATATAGGGTGTCGGTAATAATGGTATAATGAGAGGTTTGGCGGATCAAGGTTTGATGTTGGTTTGAAGAGAAGTCAAGTGGGAGGGTGTTATCCTTGAGGTAAGTGTAAATCTTATCATACCAAGGTGAATCAAATCCGACTAGTAGGCATATGGAGTGCATTTCAGGATGATCATAAGCTGGTTGCTGAATTGAGTTCACCAAGAACTCATACTATGACTCATTCTCTGGGATCTTGAGGAGTGAGGCAATGGTTGCCATGGCAAATACCACTTTGTTTTCAATGCGAGGTATCTGTTCAAAGGAGATGATCACAAAGTAGTCCTTAAAGTCATTGACCATACGCTTGTATGGGATAAGCTTCTCATCTTTGGTTTGGTAATCATCATTGACTTGGTTGATACTAGTTGAGAGTCACCATAGACATGTAGCTCTTTGATTTTCCATTCTGTATCCATTTTGAGACCAATGACAAGGGCTTCATATTCTGCTATATTGTTTGTGCATGGGAATAACAGACGATAAGACTTTGGTATGGTGTCGCCATGGGGAGTGACCAACAATATTCCTTCCCCTGATCCATGGTTTGTATAAGATCCATCAAAGTAGAGCTTCCATGAGTGTGTTGATATATTGAATAAGGATTCATCTGAAAACTCAAATGTCATTGGTATGGTATCCTATAATGGTGCTTCTACTAACTAATCAACAATGATTTGTCCCTTGATAGCCTTTCTATCTACATATTCAATGTCATATCCACTTAGGAGCATTACCCACTTGGCTAGGCGACCTGGTAGAGCTGACTTGCTTAATAGGTATTTCAGCGGATCTATCTTTGCAATAAGCTTGGCTGGATGTGCTAGCATGTAATGTCGTAGTTTTTGAGAAGCAAAAACCACAACAAGACATGATCTTTCTATTTGAGAGTATTGAAATTCATAGCCCACCAATGTACAACTGATGTAGTAGATAGCGGTTTCTTTACTTTCATAATCTTGTTGTGGTAGAAGGGCCCCAAGAGCTGTTGGTGTAGTAGATATGTAAAGTAACAGTGGTTTTCCTTGGATAGGAGGCATGAGAATAGGTGGATTCATAAGATATTCCTTCAGGTTGCCGAATGCCTCTTCACACTTCTCATCCCACCTAAATGGAATGTTCTTATGTAGGAGATGACTAAAAGGTTGGCACTTGTATGCCAGTTGTGATATGAATCTATGGATTGCTTGTAGCTTTCCCTGTAGAGACCGTAGTTGAGTAATATTCTTGGGTGGCAACATTTCCATGATGGCCTTGACTTTGGTAGGATCCACTTCAATCCCATTTGTTGATACAATGAAGCCTAAGAGCTTTCCCGAGGTGACTCCAAACACACATTTCTTTGGGTTCAACCTGACCTTGAATTGTTCTAGTCTCTGAAAGACCTTCTCTAGCACATACAAGTGTGATTCTCTTGTGAGTGACTTTGCAAGGATATCATCTATATAGTCTTCCATTGTGACATGCATCATATCATGGAATATAGTGGTCATAGCACGTTGATATGTGGCTCCTGCTTTCTTTAGCCCAAAGGGCATGACATTCCAGTAGAAAGTGTCCCATGGACAAGTGAAAGTCATCTTGTGTTGGTCTTCTAGTGCTATCCTGATTTGATTATATCCAGAGAATCCATCCATGAGAGATAACATGGTATGCCCTGTTGTTAAGTTGACTATGATATCTATATTTGGCAACGGAAAGTCATCCTTGCGGCAAGCTTTATTTAGATCTCTAAGATCGTTGCATAGTCTAACTCGGCCGTCAAGTTTGGATATTGGCACTATGTTGGAGACCAACTCTAGATAGTCTATTGCTCTGATGAATCCTACATCTAGTAGTTTCTTGAGTTCTTCTTTCACTAGTAGTGCAATGTTAGGATGCATCTTTCTAAGTTTCTGTTTGACTGGTTTCACTCCTGGATCTAGTGGAAGATGATGTAGAATCAAATCTAGATCCAATCCTGGCATATCTGCGTATGACCAAGCAAAGTTGACTTTCTTTTTCTTGAAGAATGGTACAAACTTAGTCTTTTCAGGTCGAGTTAGAGATTTAGCAAAGTGAATGACCTTAGGTTGTTCCTTTGTTCCAATGTTAATAGTTTCTATAGGTTCCACAACAATCTGAGACTTCTCCTGGTGCATGTTGTCAGGGAGAGTGTCAAGCCTTCCATCATCAGGTGCCACAATTGGGTTTTCACCATCGGATGCATCCTTTCTTTTTACTATTTTGGGATCTGATACTGCTATGAAGTAGTTTTCACCATCAAATCCAGTTTATATTTTCATATTTTTGTGACTAGAAGACTTGGCACCCTCTCTGAAATAAGCCACAGTATTGAGTTCAATGGCAAATCCAACTTTATGATCTCTTATAGGTAGGTGGTCCCTAAGTTCCATGTAGTTAATGTAGGAATCATCATTTTGGAACATGTCTAGTTGTGGGGTTCCTTGTAGATCCTAGTCGATAAGTTCAAGATGCATAAGGGGGAGGGAGTCAAAGGATAGATCTGATTCATTAATAGTTTGAATGGATATGCTAGGGGTATTGATAGGGATAGGGTTTGGGATGGTACTTTCCTCCAAATTGTTTATTATGATAGAAGTCAAACCTTCCCCAAAAGTTGTATTCTCAGGAATTGGTGAATCACACTCTAATGGTCTATGTGTTAGCATTTGTCCCTCATGGTAGGGGCTATAAGTTTGAACAGTATCAATTTCCTTGTCATGATAGGAGTGCTCTGTCAGCTCATCCCACTCATACTCATTGGAATCGATCACTGTCCTCTTAAAAATTATGGATCATTTCCACAAGACAAGCATTTGCTTTTGCTTTGCCCTTGTCCTTGTATCCTAGACCTTTTGTATTTCTTTCCAATGATGATGAAGAAGGTTGAATGGGTTCTATTATTCCTTCTTTTCTTAGGCTAATGGGATCTTGTCCTTCATAAGCCATTTTGTGTAAGATAGACTCACCTCGCCCATAGATTTCTATTGGGAGCTTAGGTGGTTCTTGTTGTGTGTTCTCTTCTTCTTCTATGTAGAGCCATTGTAGGATATCTCTTTCCTCTGTTTCATCTGTTAGGGTCCCCCATTTTACAAAGGGAGTTGTAGCAGGTGCAGGGGGAACATATGGCTTTGGAAAATGCTTGGGTCACCCAAAGGATCTAGGAGATAGAGGCATTTTGGCTAAATTAAGGCTATGCTCGATGGAGTATTCCCCTACTCCTATTTCTTTGATGGTAATTTTCTACTCTTTGGGCTTGGATGAGGAAGCTTTAGAGGTAGAATCATGCTATGGGGTAGGAGATGTAGATGCTCTATTGTTGGGTATTATGTAATCAGGTTTTGAGTGGACAGAGTTGCAATGTTGAAAGGGGTCTGGATCACCTTGGATGGTGACTTGTTTGCTATTATGAGGGAATTTTATGCATTGGTGATAGGTAGAAGGCACATCTTTCATGGCATGAATCCATGGTCTACCTAGGAGAATATTATAGGTTAGCTCCCTGTCTAGGACTTGGCAAACAATGTCCTTTACTACCTGCCCCACTTGTATTGGTAACACTACTGTTCCTTCAGTAGTTCTTTCCTCTTCATCATAGGCTTTAATAGTGATCTTTTTCCTTAGATCCACAGTGTTTTCAGAGAACCCTAATGTAAGGACTAGCTTGAGTGTGCAAATATTTAAACCGGCTCCCCCATTAATGAGAACCCTCTTGATACAGTGCTTATGGATGAAGGCGACAATGTATAAAGGGGTGTTATGAGGCTAAGACACTAAGACGTCATCCTATTTGGTAAATGATATGGTGCTAGAGGAGGTTAGATTTCCTACCATGGCTTGAAACTTCTCTTGGGCCAAGTTCGTGGGTACAATTATTTCCACTAGGGCTTTTTCGAGAATCTCTTTGTGGGAAGGAGAAAGATGCAACAACTCTAGGATAGAAATGTGGGCAGGAGTTTTTTGAAGTTGGTCTATGACACTATACTGATGGGAGTTGGACTGAGAAGGTGACAACCTTAGAGGGAGGGTATTCAACGTGACCTTACCACTATGGGTGATGATACTACAATCAATTTTGTTCGGCTTCGAATGTTGGTTGGGCGTGACCACATTGACTTGTGGGATGTGCTCTGATATACAATTGATGGTATAATCGAACAACACACTTGCATAATTAGCATTATTATTCCCATTATTCTGATTTTACCTATTACAATTTTTGTTGTATGGCCTGTCGTGATTGAGAAGTGGATCTTTGTATGCCACATGCGTCTCATTAGAGGTGTGTTGTTGAGCACTTCCTTGATTTTGATCAAGTATGTCTTGAATAACATGTTTGAGATAGATACAATTGTTGGTCATATGTCCTCTTCCTCTATGATACTCACAAAAATTGGTATCTTTCCAATAGTGAGGTTTTATTTGAGGTTCATAATCACTAGTTGGTGGGAGAGTGATCTCGTTGTTGGCCAATAGCTTCCTTAACGCTAACTCTTGGGACTCACCCAACGGTGTGAACCTTCACTGATGCAGAGGAAAACTAGTTAACAGATAAAATAGGTTGAAGACTCCATTTGAAGCCCACAAAATAACCATTATAGAGTGGATCGGCCAGATAAGGTAGAAGTCACACTAAAATATCCATATTCTTTTACTATCAGCATGATA
Source organism: Cunninghamia lanceolata (assembly GCA_027924645.1). Classification (NCBI taxonomy): domain Eukaryota; kingdom Viridiplantae; phylum Streptophyta; class Pinopsida; order Cupressales; family Cupressaceae; genus Cunninghamia; species Cunninghamia lanceolata. The sequence continues at coordinate 5,912,971 of BSBN01000700.1, read as the reverse complement.
CTATTCTATCGGCGAGCTCCTCGAATCTTCTGCCGACGCTATCTTTCACTCCGATGAGTCTAACATATAGCTGTCGGTAAGACTTCTTGAATCTCACCCCGATCGGCTTGACATAAATCATCGACCACTTCATAAATTCCTTCGCCGATAAGTCTCCTCTCCCCGATGGTTAGAACCATTGGCTAGACCTCATCACACTCACACCGACGATAATGTTTATGCCGATGCACTCCAGCTATTGGTGTGACCCATTCTATCGGCGAAGCTTCTAACACTTCTCCCGACGGTGTGTGTTCACACCGATATCTCTTGTCGGCGACACCTCACCACGGTCTCCCCCGATCGGTGAGACCTTCCGCATCAGGCTAGCACAAATCTTCTTCACCGATATGTTTAGTCAGACCGATAGACCTAGCATCCACTCCATCGTCGGCAAGACTTTTGTCTATCGGCGCCACCTTTCTCCTTTTCACCGATGGTAATCCTTACACCGACGCATACCTATAATTCATTCTGCAATCGGTGGGGTCCACAGTCTTTGACCCAACCAGTTATATGACTAAAAGGATAGATACACACAAACTATTCTGTCATACAACTGACGTATACACACCGATTGATTCCGCATACATTTGTATACACATGAAGTGCTAATTCCTTCTCTGCACATTGTAACCGAACACAACACACAGAAAACTACAAACCTACAGAACAGAAATGAATCTACTCCTAAGGAAGACATTCCACTGGTTTCGAAGAAACCTCAACCAGTGGAATGCTTCCAAACTACATTCCAGGGGTTACACCAAAACGACAGAAACTCTTTATTTCTTTCTTCTAAATATTAATACAGATTTGTTCTTCCTCTCTGTCTGCCTGCCCTTTCTACGAATACAGAGATAACTATTTAAAGACTCGATTCGGCAGTTACAGAAGGTGGAAGGTGAACCGTTCCTCAACCACCCTACCAATCGGTTACATTCTACTTGTTCGGTTACAATCTCTTTTTTCTTGACACGTATGCCATTACTCGGCCAACTAAGATACGACATGGCACTAAGGCCTTACAATGTGGTATTTTGGACATAACACAAAATGTATAGAATCCTCAGATTCTCAATGTCTTCGAGGTGCTTCTGCACCATACTCCCAAACTTGAAAATTTTCCATGTCCCATGGAAATGCTCAGTGAAAAGCCTGCAATATCTTTTGACTTGCTCGATGTTTGCAATGCTAACTGGATGCCTCTGCTGCTTCCTCTTCATCCTCAACTGTGACTTCTCGCAATGGAGTTTAACTGGCTGCTCCTCCAGATGCTGCTCCAAACATAAGTCCACCCTCAATGCTGCACCAACACTTTTGTCCCTCACCTGGGAGTCCTCTCTCGCCTCTCTCCCCAAGACTTTTGGTGACACCAACTGGACCTCCTTCTCAGGCCCATGACAGATCTCCTATCTGCCTACCTGCAGCTTGTGGACATACATTTGCAACTACAAATATTAGCAAACCAAAACACCAATTTCTCACTTAGCCCCATCTCAGATATAATTCAACACAAAACTTCCCAGAGCTTTCACTAGCTCTGATACCAATTTGATGCAGAGGAAAACCAGTTAACAGATAAAACAGGTTGAAGACTCCATTTGAAGCCCACAAAATAACCATTATAGAGTGGATCGGCCAGATAAGGTAGAAGTCACACCGAAATATCCATATTCTTTTACTATCGGCATGATACTATTCTATCGGCGAGCTCCTCGAATCTTCTGTCGACGCTATCTTTCACTCCGATGAGTCTAACACATAGCTGTCGGTAAGACTTCTCGAATCTCACCTCGATCGGCTTGACATAAATCATCGGCCACTTCATAAATTCCTTCGCCGATAAGTCTCCTCTCCCCGATGGTTAGAACCATCGGCTAGACCTCGTCACACTCACGCCGACGATAATGTTTATGCCGATGCACTCCAGCTATCGGTGTGACCCATTCTATCGGCGAAGCTTCTAACACTTCTCCTGACGGTGTGTGTTCACACCGATATCTCTTGTCGGTGACACCTCACCACGGTCTCCCCCGATCGGTGAGACCTTCCGCATCGGGCTAGCACAAATCTTCTTCACCGATATGTTTAGTCAGACCGATAGACCTAGCATCCACTCCATCGTCGGCAAGACTTTTGTCTATCGGCGCCACCTTTCTCTTTTTCACCGATGGTAATCCTTACACCGATGCATACCTATAATTCGTTCTGCAATCGGTGGGGTCCACAGTCTTTGACCCAACCAGTTATATGACTAAAAGGATAGATACACACAAACTATTTTGTCATACGACTGACGTATACACACCGATTGATTCCGCATACATTTGTATACACATGAAGTGCTAATTCCTTCTCTGCACATTGTAACCGAACACAACACACACAGAAAACTACAAACCTACAGAACAGAAATGAATCTACTCCTAAGGAAGACATTCCACTGGTTTCGAAGAAACCTCAACCAGTGGAATGCTTCCAAACTACATTCCAGGGGTTACACCAAAACGACAGAAACTCTTTATTTCCTTCTTCTAAATATTAATACAGATTTGTTCTTCCTCTCTGTCTGCCTGCCCTTTCTACGAATACAAAGATAACTATTTAAAGACTCGATTCGGTAGTTACAGAAGGTGGAAGGTGAACCGTTCCTCAACCACCCTGCCAATCAGTTACATTCTACTTGTTCGGTTACAATCTCTTTTTTCTTGACACGTATGCCATTACTCGGCCAACTAAGATACGACATGGCACTAAGGCCTTACAATGTGGTATTTTGGACATAACACAAAATGTATAGAATCCTCAGATTCTCAATGTCTTCGAGGTGCTTCTACACCATTCACCTAGGATTTGAGTTGTACCATGACTTTGACTCCTGAGAGAATGTTTTGTTGGGCATAACATTGCTTGCCTCTCATTTGAGAGTGAAGATTGGTTGTTGTTTGGGAGCTGCAACCTTGGCATCAACTACTCCATCATTGACAACATTTTTATTCTTAGTCCAAAACTTTGACTTGTCCATAGTGTAGTTGGAGTTAGGGGTGTCCTTGTACAACTTAATTTGCCCCTTGACGATCATAGCTTTCTCGATGAATAATCCCATTTCAAGGACTTTTGAAAATGAGGTAGGACATTAAATTTGGATTTGATAGATGAGATCAGAGTTGATGTTGTGGACAAACATCTCCATCAGTTGCTTCTTAGGTACATCATATGAGCATTTGCTTGCTAGTTGTCTCCAACTTTGTAAGAACGAGGCGAATGATTAGCCACTCTTTTGCTTGGTATTGCATGGATCGAGCATGGAGGCTTCGTGTTCAATGTTGTATGAGAAGTGTGTGATGAATTTGTTTACTAGCTCATCAAAAGTTTTGATGCCCAGTGGAAGTCGTGAGAACCACTCCATGGCTTGACTGCCTAGAGATCTAGGGAATAGTCTCATTAAGAAAGTTTCATTGTGAGCTACTTCCATGCATGCAGCATTGAATTCCTAATATGATCTCTTGGGTCTCCCTTCCCTTTGTACTTTTCAAACTTAGGAACTTTGAACCGAAAGGGGAAGGGTAACATGTTCAAACTTTTATCAAAGGGGTATGGTGCGATGTCTTCCAATGAGTAAGTTTTAGTATTTGTTCCTATTTTAAGATCTGTCATTTGTTGTGTTAGGCCCTCAATTTGTTTCCTTATTTCTTCCATGGGTATGTTTGGGTCTATGACTTTCTTTCCTTTATCTTCACCTATGTGGTGTTCATGAGTTTCCTCTTCACTCTCTTTCAATTTGCTGAGATCAAAGTCAGTGGGTAGCTTAAGTCTGAGATTTGTGAGATGAATAAGGTACTTGTGAGGATCCTCATGGAGCACCTTTTCTATTAAGTGTTGAAATTTCCAATCTTGGAGGTGTCCTTGGTACTCTTCATGAGAGTTTTCCTCATCACTATCGTGAGGGGTGGCAATGCGATTGGATGATTCGACCATTTCAAGTTGCTTTTTGTACCGAGATCTAGTTAAAACCATGCAAGGTGACGTGGGATGCAGTGGGATGAAACTAGAGATTTTGGTAAGATGATGATGGAGATTGTTGAGAACAGGATACTTGTGCTGAGATTTGGACAAGGGACTCTTTCAATCAATGATCCCAAGTAAGATGGCTGATACAAGATGATAGGCACAAGTAAGGGTACTCGATACCTGTCTTACTATGTAGACTCGTCATGCACCAAGACCACAAGCGAAGTTCTGTGACTTACTAGGGTTACTTGAATCTGATATGATCTAAAAAAGCTCTTGCACTAATCTGATATAGGATACTTTGACTTTGCACTATGGAGACCTGATAGAAGGTGGATGAGATGACTAACGAAGGAGAGAGTTTGATGCAAAATGGATTGAAAAATGACTGCAAGGTAAGACCTAATCTCAGAACTTGGAACTAGGCTGAAATGGGTACCCAGAAATGGTAAAATTTTTCTCTCAGAGTATGGGGAAGCACTCATTGTTATGCATGCGTAGGAACAGATGCGCAGCAAAAAAGGATAAATACGTAGAAAGTCAACATAGATGCATAGCATTGGTAAAAATTAGATGCATAGTAATAGGTGATATAAGTGCAACAAGTCAGTACAAATGCACAACAAGTTGGGACAAATGAGCAACAGAAAATGATAAAAGCGCAGATCTAGTTTTTTCAATGTTTTTGCAAATGTTTGAAAATTTTTTGATGTTTTTGGTTTCTTTTGTTGCAAGATGGTCTCTTTTGATCTGATTTCCTTTAATGATGGCAAGAAGACACAACAAACACAAAAAATGTTTTCATGGTTTTTTTATTTTTTTTACTCTTTTTGACTAAAAGAAAATACAATCCTAGGTTTCAAAGGACAATATAAACTTAATTCTCACTATCTCTAGTGAAGCATCTTCGGGAGGTGATAATCACCCTTCCCTGCACCGTCTTATAGGGGTTTTTGGCCACTAAAGCAATGGATAATTAATAAGTGCAACCGTTCGAGTGGTTATACATGCGGCAGCACTACTCTCCGTTATGGAGTCTCCCAGCCTACAAGGGTTACACCTTGGAGGGTTTTAGGGGAGGTTGGTTGTCGGTATAACACAACTTCACTCATTGTTTGAAACTTTCACTCTAAACACAATTTATTTATAGTGGCTTGACAGAGCTTGGCTTTAGCTTGTTACCACTTAGGGTCGTTCCTACTTGGATGAATGGTATCCAAGAGCAAGCCCCTCTAAAGGTTAAACACATGCGAAAATGATATGTCTAGCATTTTGGTCACCCAAGATAAGAGAGAGAATAGGCTTGTATCATTCCCAAAACACAGAAGAGAGTGGTTATTTCCCCTAGTTAAAAAGAAAAAGACTAAATAAGCTATCTACTTTGGGAAAGAATAGAAATTTGTTAACTTTGAAGTGATAACAAGATAGCAATGGTTTAATTTTACCCAGATAGCAATGTGTCTAACTTTGAAAGATAGCAATATAGCAATGATTTAATGATATGCAAGATAGCAATGATTCAGTTACCACCCTCCTAGTTAAGACTATGTGAGATTTGCATGAGCATCCATTTACTTTCTTATTAGAAATTGAATTGTGAGTTAACAAGTGCAGCTATATGATTCTAAACAAGTACCTAGCCTACAAAATAGATCCAAGAGCATTCTTGCGAAAGAGTGTTAGCGTTAGCAAAAACTGCAAGAAAAACCCTAAAATCACTGTCTAGATCAGATGCACAACTTCAGAGCCTGAATGCGTAGAAATAGAGCTCAGAAGTGCAAGAGTAGAAATGCGTTGAGATAGAGGTCAAAAGTGCAGGAATACAAAATGATTGCACATAACTGACAGATGCACCATTTCATAAGGTATATGCACCGGAACAGAGTTTGTATGTGCCAAAAGATTGGATGCGCTAGAACAGATAGCAGATGCATGTTAGGATGAGGTAGATGCGTAGATTCCTCTTGTGTATGGCTTTCTAACTAACAAAAACTTAGTTTTTGGGTCAAATTGGGGTTAGGCCCCATGCTGGGCACCAAAAATGTTAAGGGAAAATTGGAGTAAACATGAATAAACAATATATCAATATCAATAATACCCAAAACTCAATGAAAAGTGAAATAATCAAGATCAAACAAACAAAAGATGAAACCTTTGCAAACCTCAATACTTCATAGCTTTTGTTAATTGCCTATCTCAATTGATCTTGCATGTATGAATAAGGCCCTCAGAGAGTACACTTCCTTGCTATTCTAAGATTGTTAATGGAGAATGGCCATGATAGTGCTTTGTAATGAAGATGAGCTTCACAACAATGGTAGTGATATGGTAACAAGTTGATCGCAAGCAAATGGAATGACTTGGGTGCCAAAGGCATGTTGTAATTCCTGTAGATTAACAATACTGAAAGCTTGGATGATTGAAATGGAAGAAGAGGGTTGAATTTATAGACTTGAGAAAGAGAAGATCAACAGTATAGAAAGAATGAGAAGATCAATGGTTTAGAACGGTTGAGGAATGTGCGCAAATAAGAAGAAGACAATTGTCTTGCTATATTTTGCATGAGAGGAATTAATAAAATAGAAGAATGAGTTAACTAAAGAAATAAATCAATTAACAAAATAGATAGAAGAGTTAATTGAATAGAACTCGAGAATAGAAATTGCATGAGGATGAGAAGATATTTTAGCTCAATTAAATATTTAGAATATTCAATTGCATGTGCACAAGGATTGAATTATATTTAGAGATAACTCAATTTAGAAGAAATGGACAACTTAAATAAATATTTGATTTATTTAAATTTAGAGAAGATATTATTGGAAGAAACAATTAAATAACTGATTATTTAATTTAGAATGAATTTGGGAGAACTAATTAAATAATTGGTATTATTTAATTTGTTGAAGGATTTGGAAAATTTTAATTAAATAAATTGATTTTATTTAATTGTTGGAAGAATATGAATCAAATAAATAGATTTGTTTATTTATTTATTGATAGAGGAATTTGACTTAAATAAATATTAAGAATATATATTTGGATAGATTCGTGTCATTTTTAGGCGTATACACTACTTATAGACATTACAAGGTTATCCCATGAATCTGTTAAGAAAACAAAGTATGACAATGCATTTTTCCTTCTCTTCCATCTTAACTCCTATTGATGCATGTTGACTCAATATCATATTAAAACAATTCAAATGATTAGTTACATATCTTCCCTCCCTCATTTTCAAAGAACATAACTTTTTCTTCAAAACAAGTTGATCAACTAGGCTATTGGATTGATATAATATACCTATCTTATTCCATAATGAAATCATTTCTTTCTCTTTAAACATTTTCATTTATATAGAATTTGATAGACATAACTTAATAGTGCTCCTAGCTTTCTTATCTAGCTTTACCTAGTCTTCATTAGAAATACTTAAGGGTTTAATCGAAGAAGATACCACAATCCGCTAATCTCTTTCTACTAGAATATCCTCTATCATCAACTTCCATGATTCAAAATTCTAACCATTAAATTTATCAATTTTAGACCTTGATGTGTTTTCCATAGATTTAATGTTGTTCTACTTCCTCATAGAATATATCAAAGATTTTGATTGATTCTAGTTATACACCAACTACAACTTTCTAAATGTGGTAGGGTTACACCATCACACATGCTAGGTTTTGAATTCTAATGAATTAGATATCACCCAAACTACCAAACTCTCTCTAATACCAAATTTTGGGGATTTACATGTTGAAATAACAAATTCTTAAGATTATGTGTTTAATTAATAGTCAACATGTATCAAATTATATAAAGAATCAGCACATATGAAAGTAATGGATAATATCTAGTCAAAGATTAAACAAGACACATAGATTTATTTTTATGTGGGAACCACTTATAGGAGAAAACACACCACCAAAAGATGTTCATAATTGTATTATTTAAAATCAACACCAATTCAATAAATCAAGGTCTTAGGAAAACCTTTTATAGAGTCTCAATCTATAATATACCCTTCTTCTACAATCTCTTAAGTGTTTACACACCAAAAATGTAGACAAAGGTCTTCAGTGTATATACAATTAATTCATAACCTTGAGTAACCTTGGCACATTCATACAAATTGTTGTATAGACATATTCATGGGAAAACTAACTATCCAACTATCTAACTAGCTTGTAGAATACCAAGAGTCATGTAACCATATTTTGACCACACATGATATTAGTAGACTACACTTATCATTGATTAAGATCACTCCACATGGATAATCACCTTGTAAACTTTACTAGTATTGTCACACACTATGAATCAATAATTACAACTTTTACACTATCAATATCAATATGTTTCTAATATAGCAATCACTACTAGCTTTTCACTTGTGGTAGCACATACAAACATAACTTCACTCCTAATTTCTTGTGGTACTTTGTGTCATCTTCTAGGAAATTATACATCCCTTAGATCATGTTGCATGTTCACCAATTTCTCCACAAGTTTTTTTATATCATTAATCATGCTCCAACAATCACAAAAATCATATGTGATTGTAGGTTCTTCATCCATATGACTTGTAGTTGCCATCATAGAAACACCACATATGAACCAACATATGTGACATACCACAATATTTACAACATCATTAACATATGTAAATCACTATGTCTACTATACCATGATACTTGAAAACTTACCACATTTCACTACATTACATTGTATTCCATTGTAATAAAAACTATTGATAAACTCTTCCTACTAGGACTCTATGTAGGTGGCTATCACCCAAGTCCCAATAGTAAGCTTATATGTTGTTATAAAGAAGTTTTTACTTTAGTAGTTAGGGGTAATCCAACTTATGATAAAGAATTTTGTGCTCTAGTTTAAGTAATTAAAAAATCAAGACATTATTTATTTTCTAAGAAAACTATTGTGCATATTGACCACCAACCTCTACAATATTTGCAAGGAAAAAGTAAACTGCAACAAGCAAGACACTACAAATGGACGTGTTTTCAAAAATTCCATTGGTAATCAAATATAAAAAGGGACTAACAGTATTATGGTAGATAGGTTGTTTGGGCCACCTATTTCTATAATGGCTATGGTAAGTCACTTGGAGCCTTTCACAAAAGAGGCTTATGTTGAAGAATATACACATGATAAAGGTTTTAGTAAGAAATATTAAAAACTTCTACTACATGATCATGTAAAAAGTGAGAAAGATATTTATCTTCAAGATGAGTTTCTATATAAGGTAGGAAAATTATGTGTACCAAAAGCATAAAGGATTCTACTAATCAGGGAGGTGTAAACCTCCAAAGTAGTAGGTCACTTTAGTGTAGGAAAAAAATGGCTTATTTGAAAAAGTATGTGTTTTGGACCAAAATGAAATAAGAGGTAGCAAGGTTTCTTAGAAGTTGTAAATTATGGTGCAATATCAAATCTAAAATAAGGAAGGAATATATATACCTTTACCTATTACCACAATGTTACACATATGGTTCCTAGAGTTGTCATTGATGTCAAAGTTGAACACAATGAATACTGAGAGGGGGGGTGAATCAATATTCTACAAAACCACTTCTTTACATGATCTATAAACCAATTACCAAATTCAATAACATGAAAGCAGAATAAACATAAGAACAACAACTATAAAGTCATAACACATAGACACCAAGATTTTTCTGTGGAAAACCCAAAAAGGGAAAAACCACTGTGAGTGTTAGCTCACAATATATTATAATAATACCAAATTACATGAAGGCTTACTACCCAAGGACTCACTGCAAAAAGGCTCACTACTAGGAAGATAGGAGAGAAGATAGAAGAAGGATTGGCTCACTGTAAAGAGATGACTGCTATAAATCCATCTACAAAATGCTGAGGTGCAGTTCCATTTACAGCTTAATATATAGACTCAAATGTCTTCATAATGTCTATTCTGCTTTTTCTTCTATGCTTCACATATACTCTTCTTTTATACTCTTTCTATCTTTTTCTAGTTATTAGACTGCCTTGGATTGCATACCTATTGAATTCGCACACTTGTCTCCTATTTTTCCATGCCTAATGCTAAAGTACATTGAGTATATATATTCGCATCAAGAATTATCTCAAAATCAGGTCGGTAAGCCAAACATGAACCGTGTATACAAATGTTATACCTTATCAGCTTGAACTTGTGCACAAACAATAATGTGGACCCAAATAAACATACAAAAGTCTTCACATAGGTTAGGACTAATCATTTCATCACTTAGATTGATTGTTCAAACAATATGTATGTTCGACATATAGATCCAACATACTTGTCGGCTTATCCCTTAAGTACCTACTTGATCAATTCAATTGTCACATCATAACTTCCACTGTGGACCATATGAGACTCTAAAAATCATATCCAACATCCATCATTGACCTCTTAGCATACCTTCAAAACCACATGACATAATAGTTCGTTATAGCAAAATGTGGATATTGGAACTACTGCTCTGTCATAGTGAAATATTGTCAAACTGGAAGCCGATAAAGAACAACTTGTAGAATGTGATCAAAGGAACTTCAGAAGCTATGATTATGTATTTAGGTAGTCATGATATGTATCTATGTTTCCTCAGAACTGCAAGACAAAATATCCCACAGTAGAGGAATGCAGACCCTTTTACTCTGGTATTGAGTACTGCTCCTGACTTAACTTTGTTCACCCAAACTTAGGTATTTCACCATATGACTTCTGGAGCAAGTTAGGACTTGAATATTGAAACATGTGATCACTAGGTAGTTATGAGCAACATACCTAAACTACATACAAATATCTTTATGTATAGAGGATACCATCTCAAACACTGTTACTTACTTTGTATAATGTATACTACCCATACTTAGTCATTTATTTTTCTGGAGTAAAGTCTCTTTGCCATGCTGGTGGAAACCCTTGGCCTTGTTGCCATCAATGACAACATTCAACATACATTAGAGTAGTGTCTCTTGCCAACAATCTCCCCCTTTGGCATTGATGGCAACACTTAATGAAAAATGCTTATTTGCTCCCCCTTATATGTGTGCCCATCTTTCACTAGTTTTCTTCTCCCCCTTTGACATCAATGGCAAAGGTGTATGTACAGAAGTCAAAATTATGTCAAGATTGCAAAAACTACAAAAATTGTCATACTTTGTCACATATGTACAGGTGCAATCTTCAACTTAATTTGTGGGTTGTAGGATGTCACTGAAAATGTTCTTGATTTGAACTAACTCTCTATCCCAACTTTTCCTTTCATTGTCCAAAATTTTAATATGTCCACTTATTAGGAAGACTAATTTCTATGCCTTTTGTATATTAGAAGGTGTGTCAATTAGTGCACTTACCTATAGTGCTTTCGCTGCAAGATTTGACATTGAGTCTAGCTTGGGACTTATTAGTCCTCTCAACTGACACATTATGTTTTTCATTTGATCCATCTTATTCACCAAATTACTTAACTCATTATGAATATTGATCACTTGTATCTCTTTACTGCTTACTGACTCAACTGCTAGATCAAATTACTTAGAAATATTTGTTAGCTGCAATTTCAGATCCTTGATCTTCTCCTCTAACTCCTCTGTGGCTTGCAGCCATGATAAATTTTTTTTGTACAAATCACAAGCTTCTTTAATGGTATTCTATATACCTCTTATTCCATTGTCTAACAAAGTTTTATCATTTTCTAACATGGTCTTCAATTCATCAAATCTTTTCTCATCAAACTCTTTTCTGACTTTTGTTTCTACATATTTTTCAAAAGATTCAATGTGCATACTTATAGAGTTTATGAGTCCCTTTAGTTGATTTGTTGAAGACATCAAGGTATCCTTTTGATATGATGGCATCAGCTTCTCCAAAATGTTGGATGCTTCACCAATTAACTCACTATCCTGTATTTGTGACTTCAATATTTCTTCATGTGCCTTTGCTTTCACAATTGATACCAATTTAAATTTCTGCATAGGGGACATTGAATCCAAGTTTATTGGTCCCTACAAAAATTCAGGCTCATCCAAGACTTGTTTTTCTCTTTCCAAGAATTTTTTGATAGACTCTACAGTGTCTCTTGCTATACCAGAGACTTCTTCTTCTTGGTTTTGTTCTAGAAGATCTAAATCCATGGCATCATTTGCATTAATTTTTTGTTCTGGTACAAAGTTCTCTTCAACTTGTTCCTCTTCTTGATCATCATCTTTGTTTTGTTCCCTAGTATTTTCCTTGTTTGTTTGGTCATCAGTTTGTTGTTTCGAAGGAGTATTTGTTTTGGATTGATCCTTAACAGCAATATTTGAGCTAGTAGCAAGGACTGGATCTTCTTTCTCCTTCGAGACTTCATCACTTTTGTCTAATCCTTGATCCATATTCACCTCAAGAATAGATGTATCATCTCCAATATTTGTTTCTTCATTATCATATATTGTTGGAAGATGAAATTATTTCAGTGCTTTCAAAGTGATTTCCTCAGTCTCTTTAACTACTTTCTCAATGTCATCTAACATGAGAGTGTTCATCCTCCTCTTTGTTCTAAATTTTTTATGCAGTACTTTAGAGACTTTTGCTTTTTCTTCTGGTGTGATCTCCAGACATAACTTTATTAGTGTATGCTCTCTGAGTTCAACATCCTTAGCCATAGAAGCTTCCTTTCTTGTAGACATTATGCTTCCTGAACTATCTAGGAGATCAATTATCTCAATGAGAGCTTTATTATATATATATCCAAGTATTTGACAACAACATTCTCAATGATCCTTTTATTTGCATCATTATAATCATTATACAATTGGGCAATAGGCTTTAGATTGCCATCAATTGTAATAGCCCTTAAGACTTCCTCCAAGCTCATTGTAGCTTGGTCTTCTACAGGTGCTTCCATCTTAGCCTTTTTTCTCTCTTTACTTTTATCAGAGGTCTTCCCTTTTGTGGTACCCGAGGGTTTGCCTTGCTAAGAACAGGAAGGTGGTGCACTCTGTGCCTTCATCTTCTTCACCTCTTCATTGGTCTCAATTTCCTCATCATCAACTACATCAATACTGACATACACTCTCTGACCTTTGGTCTTCTTCCTCTTGCTTTTTTACTTTTTTGCAGTTGTTGTGGAGGGAATACTAGAGGATTTAGATGTTGTTCTAGAGGAACTTGCACCTCTTATTCTTGTTTTTGGTGTAGCAGGTGCCTCTTAAACTTCCAAAGCTTTATTAGCTTCCTTTTCTTGCTCCTCCTTTTCTTTAGCTACTCTTTCTACCTCATCTCTAGCTCTTGTGGCTGATATTTGTTCTTTGGTGAATCCTTTTCTTTGTGCATATTTTTCTACCATTTTCTAAGCCTTCTTTGAAATTTCTAGTTTTCTTACTTCAACATGGATTTTTGTTGATAGCTCCTCATATATCCCAAATCTTTCTTCTTTGGGGTCTCTTGGTTTGCTTAACATATGTTGGGCATAATTTTCTAGTATTTCTCCATCTACTTCATAGCCCATTGGCATAACCCATACTATTCTAGGCTCAATGGCCTCCACCAGGCATTGGTCTTCTGTCATAATGAAGCAAATGGTGTCCTTGTATTTATCAACAACTGATCTAGGGATCCTTTCCCTGGATTGCATTAACCTTTAGAAATTTTTGAAATAGCCCCATAGGGCTAAGTTTTGTGCATCAATATTTCCTATGATAGTCAACTGGTTCCTAATCTATATTGCAACAAGTTTATCTCTAGTCCAAAAAATGATTCTTCATGCCTGGTAACTCTTGCATAAAGTAGAAGAACAAGCACATAATTAACGTACCAAATTTGAAGGGATATTTGTTTTTTTTTGTCTTCTTTAGGTTCTCCATTAGCTGCTGTCAGAGCAGTTCACATAGGTCATATTATGCATTTTCCTTAACTATTTGATAAGCAGTATATATGGCAGTATCAGAGACAGTCACAGTTTGTGAAATAGACCTTGTAGCTGATCACCATGGAAGCAAACCTAACTGCATGACCTTCAATGTCATTAATTGTCAATGCTCTTTTGTCAAATTTGGCTCCGGTGGCTTTCATCACTATATCATTTTTCACAACCTTCAATATAGGCATTGTATCGGTAGAGTTTAATCCTCTAATTTCCCTTATGGCATCTTTAGTGATCTTGAATGTAGAGTTAAGCCACATAAACTCATCATGAATTCAGCTTAAAATATACCTGATCCATTCATTTTCTATAAAAATTGGAAAATCTATATACTAAATAAGTTTCTTCTCCTCCAATTCCTTGTATTCTTCTTTTAGGTTAAATGTATCACCACTTAGATGTTTTAGATATAGATCTGAGAGTTAACTATCTCTGTGTTCCTCCAGGGAAACATGAATATAAGGCCTAACATCTTCCACATGCATCACACCAAACAAAATCTTTTGAAATGCACCATTTTGATCAATCTCTGTTGATTTGAATGAATGCTTCTTGAATTTTGGTCGGGCTCTTTCAGTTATATCAATCACATGTGGTGTTTCCATTTTTGCAAAGATTCAAATAAATTCATAGTAGGGTTTCAAATTCGAAGAATACCTTTTTAGCCAAATTAGGGTTTTACTTTATCTTGTCCTAAATTGCTTTGAAGATTACTATAGCCACTTGGAATTTCACTTCAGTTCACTTTGGACACTCGAGATCTTGAATGTAAAATGAATTTTCTATTGAATGAGCTCCTTTTTAATCCTTTATCTATCTTGACCTAGTTGCCATAAATGCCCTTTTTAAAAAGCTGTCAAACACATCTCTGTAGAATACAGTCGATTAGGATTGCTCTGCAATGTTTCGCATTCAATCCTTTTCTTTCAGAATTATTTTCTAAAGATCTGTCATATGAAGCTTCTCATCATATCTTCATGTTAGTTTTAAACAATAACTAACTGGCTAGGGGATTAAGATTTTCATTACAGCTCCCCCTGAACTAGAGGTCTCAATCTACTTCCCAGAGAAAGTGTCTTCACCAAAAACTAGTGTGGATTCATTCCTGACCTCATTTACATCCTTCTTAATCTAGACCTTACTCATTTCCTTCTTGATTTCCACTAGATCAATCTTGTTCTTGCTTTTATCTTCTCTCTTCTCTATTTTCCTATTCTCTGTAGGATAGTCTCTCTTCTAATTCTTTCTTTTGCAAAATATTGTAATATGTCCTTAGAACTTATTGCAATTTTAGCATACCACATTATTCTTTCCTTGATTCCTTCTATTAAATGGATTCAATCTTGATTTGCATTGATTAGCCATATGCCCAAATCTATTTCATGCAAAACACTTTCCATTGAAGGATTGAGTATTCCTTACATTGTTAAAACCATTCCTTACTAGGCTTCTACATTCATTTGATCTATGAACAATTCTTGCAATTGAAACATTGACTAGAGAATGATGGAACATTCTGATTCATTCTACTCCTACACTAAGTAGCCTTATGACCAAACTTATTGCAATTAAAACAATGGCCATTGAAAGATGGGTACCTTTGAACATTTGGCTACCTAACTGAAGGTCTTCTAGGTCTTCTTCTTTGATTTCAGAACTAGTTGCCTTTGTTTTGCTTCATCTTAGTGTTTGCTTGACCTAATTTTGAACTTTCTCTTTTCTCAAATCCCAAGCCTTGCTTGTCATCTGGACTCTTCTAGCTTTCAATCAACTCCTTAATCTTTGTAAATCTTATTTTGAATTTTTCTTTATAGCTATTTGTTGCTTCCAGATCATATTTCAAAAGTAATACCCCTTTTGCCAACTTTTCACATTGCTCAAACTTATCCTTCACAACCTGGTTTAGATGATCTTTGGCCTTTGTTTTTTCTTCAACTAGTATAGATAGGTTGTCTATGGCTTCATTTGCTACTTTTAATTGTTCACTTAGCTCTTTCCTTCTATTTGAGACTTCTTGACTTGCTCCTTTAGTTTTAGAATGCGATCATCAGCTTCTTTGATATTTTCCACCAAAACTTTGATATCTACCTCAAACTTGTCAAGATCTTCAATAGTAGCTTGTAGTTGTTGATATCTTCTTGATTCCATGTGTTCACCTTCCCAGATCTTCCTCAAGCTGCTAGGCTTTTTCCAAGGAACCTTGCTCTGATACCAATTGTTAAACACAATGAATACTGAGAGGGGGTTGAATCAGTATTCTACAAAACCACTTATTGTAAATGATCTATAAACCAATTACCAAATTTAATAACATGAAAGCATAATAAACATAAGAACAACAACCATAAATTCATAACACATAGACACCAAGATTTTTACGTGGAAAACCCAAAAAGGGGAAAAACCATGATGAGTGTTAGGTAACAATATATTATAATAATATCGAATTACATGAAGGCTCACTGCCCAAGGACTCACTGTCCAAGAAATGCTCACTACAAAAATGCTCATTGCTAGGAAGATAGGAGAGAAGATAAAAGAAGGATTGGCTCATTGTCAAGAGATGATTGCTATATATGCATCTACATAATGTTGAGGTTTAGTTCCATTTACAGCTTAATATACAAATTCAAATGTCTTCATAATGTATGTTCTACTTTTTCTTCTCTGCTTCACATATACTCTACTTTTCTGCTCTTTCTATCTTTTTCTAGTTATTAGACTGCCTTAGATCGCATACCTATTGAATTTGCACACTTGTCTCCTATTTTTCCATGCCTAATGCTGAAATACATCGAGTATATATATTCTCATCAAGAATTATCTCACAATCAGGCAAGCAAGCCAAACATGAACCATGTATACAAATGTTATACCTTGTCATCTTGAACTTGTGCACAAATAGCAATGTGGACCCAAATAAATAGACAAAAGTCTTCACATAGGTTAGGACCAATCATTTCATCACTTAGATTGATTGTTCAAACAATATGTCTATTCCACATATAGATCCAACATACTTGTTAGCTTATCCCTTAAGTACCTACTTGACCAATTCAACTGTTAGATCATAAATTCCACTGCGGACCATATGAGACTCTAAAAATCATATCCAACATTCATCATTGACCTCTTAGCATACCTTCAGAACTACAAGACATAATAGTCCTTAATGGGAAAATACAGATCTTGGAACTGCTGCTCTATCACAGTGAAATACTTGTTGGGAATTAAGGTGTCTCAACCTTGGTAATTCCTTGTATTATTTCATTGTATTTATTTATTTAGTGCCTATTGTATAATTAGGATGCAAATTCTATGTTGTCATCTTGTGGGAGTTGGCACAGTGATGTGTCATCCTACATGGCATATGACCACATGTAAATTTGTCCTCACATGAGGAGATAGGCATCCCACTTAGTGGTAGGAATATTTTACCATGTTTCAGTATCTTGGAATGTGTGTAAGGGAATATTGACCGAAATGGTCATGATAGATTCCTATGCCAGTTCTATGACATGTAAGAGTCAGAAATAGAAGATCCTATGATAGGTATGGACATGTGTCAAGAAGCATCTTTGAAAAAGGCATCTTTGGGCGCCCCAAGGTGGGTTATGACATGTAGGAGAATATACTATTTATAGCTTGTGTATGACAGATTCCCTTATAGTTGTAAGTTATGACAGCTATGACAAATTCTATGATGGTTGTAAGAGTCGTAAGAGCATCTATCATTGCCCATTTTGGAAATAGGCAACCTCTTTGGGATGGGGTGACTTGACAAGTGTCAGAAACATGCTATAATGTTCTACAAGTGTCTATAGGCATGGGTTTTGGGACATAAGGTTATGTTGGACGCCCATCTCAATGTGGAGCCATTTTTGCCTTGCATTTTCTTTATAAATAGGTGATTTGGAGAGGTGATGCATTATGTGATTGACAGGTACTGTTATGCTACTAGATCATCTCCAGATATGAGTGTTGAAGACTCTTGCAAGAGCATTGGCTCTGTGACCTTCATTGTTTACAGAATACATTTGAGCTGTGTTTTAGAGTGTGGGGTTTTTCACTCACAAGGGTTTTCCCCATGTATATCTTGTGTCTCTCTTCTTCTACCTTACATTCTTGTGTATGTGTTTGCTGCAATATCTCTGTTAGTGGGTTAACATAATCTATAATTCTAAAGATAAAATTGAATTTGCACTCTCCTCCCCTCATTAGATTAGTGTAGGAAGTGATTTTTGCACACCGAGCTTCCTTTTAGTTGGTATCAGAGCCTGGCCAGTTTTGGTTCTAGCTGCTTGGTAGGGGTTTTTTGAGTTAATATTAGGTTGAGTGGGAGTTTTGTATAGAGTATTCTGTATCTTGTTGTAGGAAGGAGATGAAAACCACATATGGAAGATTAGAGGTGGAGAAGTTTAATGGCACTAATTTCAAGTTGTGGAAACTCAAGATGGAAGACCTACTTGTTGATTATGACCTATGGGAAACTGTATCCAGTGTAAAACCTACAACAATGTCACAAGCTGATTGGGACCTCAAAGATCAAAAGGCTAAGGGTCTCATAAGACTTTTTCTAGCTAACTCTGTCCTGTTGAATGTCCATGAGGAGAAGAGCATGAAAGACCTTTGGAAGAAGCTGGGTGATGTTTATCAGGCCAAGTCCTTGGTGAACAAGCTTTTTCTAAAAAATAAGTTGTTTTCTCTAAAGATGGAAGATGGAGGATCTGTTGTAGACCATATGAATTCTTTCAACATAATCGTTGCACAGTTGACATTTGTGGGTGTGAAAATGGAGGAGGAGGATCAGTTATGACCCTACTTTTTTCTTTGCCAGATTTGTGGGATCATCTTGTCATGGCCATCAAAAGCACCAATACCACTTTCAAGATGGAAGATGTGGTGTCTTCACTGTTATCTAAAGAAATGCAGAGAAAGACATCTAAGTCAGCCAAAGAGGCTCTTATGGTTTGTGGAAGACCCAAAGAGAAAGGGAAGAAGAAGGACAAGAAAGGTGAAAAGGGTAGATCCAAATCCCATGGGAGATCCAAATCTCCTGGAAAGTCCAAGGCTCTCTATTGGAACTATGGCAAATCTAGGCATTTCTGAAAGGAATGCAAAGAAGAAAAGAAAAAGAAAAAGAAGATAGCCTCAGATTCAGATTCTGACAAGTCACAAGATGATGGTGATGCCTTCATCATAGCCCTAGCCACCCATGCATCTGATGATGTGTGGTTGATTGATTTTGGTGCATCATTCCACATGACCTTGCATCGAAGCTAGTTCATGAAGTATGAAGAGTTAGATGGTGGAAGAGTGTACCTACGTGATGACTCTCATCTAAAGATTGTTGGTCATGGAAGAGTCTCAATCTATTTCCCTGATGGATGAGTGAAGGGGATCACTGGGGTTATGCACATCCCAGGCCTAGCATGAAACTTGCTTTCTATAAGTATGTTGAATAATGCAGGTGTGCAGGTTGTCTTTTCGAAGGATGGATGCAATATGACTCAAAGAAAAGAGTTGCAGTCACTTCATCCCCACCATTTGAGCGAGCAGTGAAGAAATCTATTGTAACTAGTTTTGATGGTAGTGCACATTCTTTGCAAGTTAAGCTTCCTACTGAAAAGACTATGTTATGGCATTTGAGATATGGCCACATTGGTGAGAAGGGTCTTAGAACCTTGAAAAATAAAAACCTCATTGATGGGTTAAATGATTGTAATCTTGAGTTCAACTTTTGTGAACATGGAAAGCAAAACCATGTCCAGTTTTACTCTAGTTCTCACAAGTCTTTTGGTGTATTGGATCTTATTCATTCTGATGTGTTTAGTCCTATTAATGTTCCTTCAATTTACAAAGCTGTATATTTTGTATCTTTCATAGATGATTATAGTAGAAGGACATGGGTTTATTTTATCAAAAGCAAGACTAAAATTTTTATTTAGTTTAAAGAGTTTAATGCCTTTGCTAAAAATTAGACTAGTAAAAAGATTAACTATTTGAGAGCTAACAATGGTGGTGAGTTTTGTTTGGCAGAGGTTGATAAGTTTTGTAAAGAGCAAGGGATTGAAAGACATAAGACAACTCCATACACCCCGCAGCAAAATAGAGTCATAGAGAGGATGAGCAGGACATTGATGGAGAAGGCTAGGAGTATGGTTAGTGGAGCAAGCCTCAAACAAAAGTTTTGGGCTGAAGCTATAGCCATTGCTTGCTACCTGGTAAATAGGTCTCCTACATTAGCTCTTGTTGGTAAGATACCTATGGAAGTGTGGTCTAGTAAGAAGCCTTCAGTTAGGCATCTTCGTGTTTTTAGTTGTGAGGCATATGCACATGTGCCTAGGGAGAAATGGTCTAAATTGGAGAACAAGGTTGTTCAACTTATTTTCATTGGCTATGGTGTTGGTGTGAAAGGATACAAGCTTTGGGATCCTATGGTTGAAAAAGTTTTGTATAGTAGAAGTGTTATCTTCAGAGAGCTAACACCTTCTTCTGTTGTTCTATAGCCAGAACAAATAGAAAAGAAAGATGATGCGGTTCAATTTCCTTCTACCCCTGAGAAGACTGAACTGACAGACCCTATGAGACCTGTTGATGAGGAGAGCTCTAGAAGCTCTAAAAGCTTAGAAGAAGAAGCAGAACCTCAACCTTAGCCATTAAGGAGGTTTGCACGAATGAGAAAGCAACCTGATAGGTTTGGTTATTCATTACTTGATTCTAGTTGTGCTTTTGCTTTACTTACTAACACTGATGAGTCTAGAACTGTGAAAGAGGCTATGGGCATGAAAGATGCAGGTTCTTAGAAGGAGGCCATGGAGGATGAGATGGCTTCTCTCGAGAAGAATAAAACATGGGACTTGGTGCCTTTGCCTGAAGGATGGAAACCTGTTGGATTCAAATGGGTTGTTCAAGAAGAAATCTGGTGCAGATGGCAATTTTGAAAAGTACAAGGCTAGATTGGTTGCGAAGGGGTACTCACAAGTGGAGGGAATTGATTATGGTGAAATTTTCTCTCCCATTTCAAAGCTAACATCCATTTGGTTCTTGTTATCTCTTGCATCTTCTTATGACTTAGAGGTAGAACTGATGGATGTGAAGACAACTTTCCTTCATGGTGATTTGGAGGAAGAGATTTACATGTCACAGCCAGAGCATTACATAGAGAAAGGTAAATAAAATTTGGTTTGCAAGTTAAAGAAGTCTTTGTATGGTTTGAAGCAGTCTCCTAGGATGTGGTACTTGAATTTTGATGCCTTTGTGTTGTCAATTAGATATCTGAGATCAAAATCAGATCATTGTGTGTATTACAAATTTGATAATGATCACATTCTCATTATTGCATTGCATGTTGATGATATGTTGTTGATTGGGAATGGTAAGAATATGATTTCTGATTTGAAGTCTCAGTTGTTAGTACAGTTTGAGATGAAAAATCTTGGGGCAGCCAGGTACATTCGAGGAATGGAAATCAGAAGAGACAGAGATAACAAAAAACTTTGGTTAAGCCAGAGTAAGTATGTGAAGATTGTGTTGGATAGGTTCAACATGGCAGATTGTAGACCATTGTGCATTCTTGTTTCATTGGGGACAAAGTTGCTATTAATGATTGTCCAAAATCTCCTAGTGAGGTGGAGGACATGAGCAGAGTACCTTATGCTAGTGTTGTTGGTAGTTTGATGTATGCTATGGTCTGTATAAGAACATACATTGTCCAAGTAGTGGGAGTCCTTAGTTAATTTATGGCTAATCCTAGATGGGTACATTGGGATGCAGTTAAGCGACTGTTCAAATATTTGAGGGGTACTTCCAAGTATTCCATATGCTATCATGGTAATGTTATAGGACCTCCGCATTCAGTTTGTATTCATGGATTTGTGGATTCTGATTGGGCAAGTAACATTGACAGCAGGAGATCCACTAGTGTCTATGTGTTCACTATGTTTGGTGGTGCAATTAGTTGGATGAGTAAGCGACAACCTGTGGTTTCTTTGTCCATGATAGAAGATGAGTATATGGCAGAAACTCATGCTTGCAAGGAATCCATTTGGCTTAAGAGATTGTGTTGATAATTAGAGTGCAATTTGCCTTGCAAAGAATCCAACTTTCCATGCCAAAACAAAGCATATTGATGTACAGTTTCCCTTCATGCGAGACATGATAGAGGATGGGAAGGTAAATTTGGAGAAGGTAGATACTTTGAAGAATGTTGCAGATGCATTGATGAAGCTAGTGGACACAGAGAAGTTCAGATGGTGTTCAGAGTCTATGGGCCTCTCGGCCTATAGCAGTTAAATCCTATTAATTTTATTGGCTCTTACAAGGTGTTCAACAAGTGGGAGAATGTTGGGAATTAAGGTGTCTCAACCTTTGTAATTCCTTGTATTATTTCATTATATTTATTTATTTTTTGCCTATTGTATAATTAGGATGTAAATCCTATGTTGTCATCTTGTGGGAGTTAGCAAAATGATGTGTCATTCTACATGGCATATGACCACATGTTAAATTGTCCTCACATGAAGAGATAGGCATCCCACTTAGTGGTAGGAATATTTTTCCGTGTGTCAGCATCTTGGAATGTGTGTAAGGGAATATTCACCGAAACGGTCATGATAGATTCCTATGATAGTTCTATGACATGTAATAGTCAGGAATAGAAGATCCTATGATAGGTATGGACATGTGTTGAGAAGCATCTTTGAAAAAGGCATCTTTGGGTGCCCTGAGGTGGGTTATGACATGTAAGAGAATATGCTATTTATAGCCTATGTATGATAGATTCTCTTGCAGCTGTAAGTTATGACATCTATGACAGATTCTATGATAGTTGTAAGAGTCGTAAGAGCATCTGTCATTGCCTATTTTTGAAATAGGTGACCTCTTTGGGATGGGGTGACTTGACAAGTGTACAATATTGGACAAGCATGGGTTTTGGTCCATGAGGCCATGTTGGATGCCCATCTCAATGTGGAGCCATTTTTGCCTTGTATTTTCTTTATAAACATGTGCTTTGGAGAGGTGATGCATTATGTGATTGACATGTATTGTTATGCTGCTGGAACATCTCTAGATACAAGTTTTGAAGACTCCTACAAGAGCATTGGCTCTATGGCTATATTGTAACCTTCATTGTTTATGGAATACATTTGAGTTGTGTTTTGGAGTGGGGTTTTTCACTCGTACGGGTTTTCTCCACGTATATCTTGTGTCTCTCTTCTTCTGTCTTACATTCTTTTGTATGTGTTTGCTACAATATCTCTATTAGTGGGTTAACATAATCTATAATTGTAAAGATAAAATTGAATTTGTACTCTCCTCCCCTCATTAGATTAGTGTAGGAAGCGATTTTTGCACATCGAGCTTCCTTTCAATACTGTCAAATAGGAAATCAATAAAGAACAACTTGTAGAATGTGATCAAAAGAACTTTAGAAGCTATAATTCTAGATTTAGGTAGTCATGATATGTATCTTTGTTGCCTTATAATTGCAAGATAAATATCCCATAGGGGAGGAATGTAGGCCCTTTTATTCTGGTACTGAGTACTGCTCTTGACTTAACTCTATTCACCCAGACATAGATATTTCACCATATGACTTCTGGAGGAAGTTAGGACTTGAATACTAGAACATGTGATCACTAGGTAGTTATGAGTAACATACTTGAACTACATACAAATGTCTTTATCTGCGGAGGCATACCATCTCAAACATTGTTACTTACTTTGTATAATGTATACTACCCATATTTATTTTTCCTGAGTAAAGTCTCTTTTCCATGTTAGTAGAAACCCTTGGCCTTGTTGCCATCAATGACAACATTGAACATACATCAGATTAGTGTCTCTTGCTAATAGTCAACACTATCACTAGGTTGTCGTTGATGTCAACACTATCATGGTGGTGTGATGGTGTTCATGGTTGGATGTCATGTCCCATCCAACAAGAGAAGGGAGAAGATATAGTTCATATTAACGTGGGAATTAGAAGCACAAAGATTATTAGATGTATTGTTGATGCTACTGATGGCCTAAAGTATGTATGTTCCAAATTCTGTGATGATTACATTATTGGAAGAGTATTTTGCTATTGACTGATTGAAGACAATGTTGTCTCTCTAAAGATGTTCTATGTAGGACAACAAAATGCTCCACATTTATCTGCATTTGTAGATATGGCTATATGGTTCTGGAATTATGTTCAAGATGTAGTGAAGGTGATAATTCCAAGTTTTTAGATCATTTGTCCTACTGTGAAAGTTATGCATGATAGAGTACCGACATGTGTTTTGGTAGAGTATGCTTGTGTTGAAGGCCTATTGGAATGATCTGCATTCCTCTGCAAATGAATGATGGCCCTTGCATTTTTGAAGACATGTTTATGGATGTGTATTACATACTTCCTTGCAATTTCAAGGTTCTTGGTGCTCCACAACTCAGTTTTTCAAATGACAACATGTCAAGAGTCAACTATGATTTTTATTTTTCCTCATTAGGTAGATGGGGATTTATCTTAAAAAACACCTCTTCCTAAAATCTACTACAACTATTATGAAATGGGAAAATTGGTTCATATTATTTCCTACCTTCACATATATTAGGATTGGAGGACTCGTAGGTGCTCCCTACGAATTGCAAAAATATGTGAGTGATAAAGTCTTCCTTTTGGAATTGACAAGACAAATTTGTGAAGTGAATAAAATCTTATCTAAAAGGCATAGATCTCGTATGAAGTTTCCCATTATTATCAACTCAAACACTTGCTCTTCTTTATTACATGCCAAAGGTTCAGATAATGAACTATGTAGATTAAATCCATATATACATGATGAAAGTTCTTCCTCTAACCCCAAAATAAATATTGAGAACTTTTTTGGCTCTAACTATATACACAAACTTATCTTGGAAGAATTCTAGGTAGATTGTGTAGATGAATATCCAATTGAAAGGAAAAGATATTCCATATTAACCACCTTTCAAATTAGAGCATGTAGAATTGCTAGTGTTCCCAAAGAAATATTAGATGATAGAAATATTTTAAGTGATAAATAGAGGGGAATTTTCAAATTGCCCATCCCATTGGTTGATTATTGTCAAGGAGAATAAATTTTGTGAGAAGTTATAATTAGAAGTGTGATTGATAATAGTTTGACATGGTTAGATAAAAAGAAGAAAGAATTAGATACTTGTGCCAAGAGAATGAAAAGAAGTCATAAGACTACAAAAGAATTTTCTAAAAAGGAAGCCAATTTTGGATAAATAAATAAATATTTAGTAAAACCAATGCCCAAATTGGGCATTATGAATTCAGATTTAGAAGAAGAAACTAGAGGAATCTAAGGTCAGAACAAGGTTCGAAATTCTTCTAGAATGGGATGTGAAAAAACAATGGCCACTAAGACACCTTCCTCCTCACACATGTAGCATCGTAAAATGTGTACACTAGAATTTTATCCTTGGTTTAGATCTTAGATGGGCCTCAAATATTTACACTTGTTTATTAGGACCTATTTTAACACCTTTTTGAGCATTAAGCATGTAGTTCTTGATCTTGATGCATGAAAGCAAGAAAAGAATCATAAGATGGGGATAAGCATGCTTTAAGTGCCCTCTTTCATGGACTATGTGGCTAAAGGATGAGGGCGCTCAAGTGCCCTAGGCCCTCCTTTATCCCTACTCTAAATTGTGGCCTTGTTAGCTTAGGCCTATTAAATGACCCCTAAGGTCAGCCTCATGAGGTTTAATTCTTTAGAAATTAATGTGAATGCATATAAAAGTAAGTTATTCTATTCATTTGAACATCTAACTCTCTCTAGCAAATCTTGGCACTCTTGCATTCTCTCTCTTCCTCTCTCATGCTCTCTACAACTCTCTCTTGTGGATTATTGTTGTGACACTAACATATTGTAGGTCTTGTCAAGATCTTGGAGGCTACACCAACTTCTTGAGTCAATATGTGACACCATCTATAAGCATACAAGGGTTTCCATGCTCATGGTGACTTCTTTCCTTCATGCTTTGTGTTAGCATTCCTTTCTACTTTGGATTTACCTCTGCCCTCCTAGGGCATGCACTCTTTATCAATCATCTTTGATATTGCAGAGGTGGAAACACCATTCACAGGGATTGAGTAAGGCAAGCTCCTAAATAGCACCCAACCTTTTCCCTCTTTTTGTGTGTGCAGGTAAGATGGACAGGTTTCAGAAGGTGGTCTTCGAGAAGAAGACTAAGGTTGTTGTTACAGACTCAACAGAAGAATTAGTTTCTAGAGACCCTAATTTGGGACTAGGGCACCCAAGCACCCTTGTCCTTAGAATTTTGACCTCCAAAATCAGGTTCTAAATCATTTTCTAAGCTCTGTTGTCCCTTTGGTTGCCAGTTTCTGATTCTAATGGTCTATTGTACTCAGATCTTTGTTAACTAGGATTTCATGGCTTGACTCTAGCTTGATTAATTGGATTTGGTTAATTCCTTCTATATACAACAAAATGGCAGAACCCCTATAGTTTGGATCTCTTTCTAAGGTATAATCCAAGCTCATTTTGTGCCCCGAATGTTTTGTAGAAGAGGGTTTGACCTAGTTTGATCTATTGAGCTAGTCTCTCTTTTCTACATTACATTTTGGTGAACATGTTGTTTTTTATACTTTGACATCCTTCTTGCAGCATATCTAAGATATTTTTCTTCCCTAGATCTGATTATATTCAATTCATTCATCATTTTTCATGGTTACATGGCTGAATTTTACATACTTTCATTGTTAGGGTTTGAAAAAACCTTGCATTTTTGAAAAATCTAGCTAATCTTCAACTTAGGGTTTGTAGATTAGCATCCTGTTGCAGATCTTGTTGAATTATTAGATTTATTAAAAGGATTTAATTTTCTGTACCTTATTATCCTTTCTTTTGTAATGCATCTTTGTATATTTGCATTGAAAAAGGTGAAAAAATCAAGCATTCTAGGCTTGCAAAAAGGCATATTTGTGAATTGTTTTCATCGAATGTGTTATAGATCATCATAGAAAGATTTAAATCTTTGATTTTTACATCAGATTAGATTCATATTACAGTATATAATCATTTCATGATGTTTCACCTTGCATTTGAATCTCTCATTTGCTAGGGTTTTGTTGAAAACCTTGCATTTTTTAAAAACCTAGTCAAATTAAAAACCTAGGGTTTGTAATTAAAATCTTGTTTCAGATTTTTCTTCTGTTATAAACATTTCAAATTTTATCTTTCATTGATGTATCATTCCATAAATTTAATTTGTGTTCAAAATAAGGCTTGCATCAAAAAAATTTGGTCCAGAAGTGAGCATTTAAGATCTAGTGTTTGCTAGTAAAGCCTAGCTAGTCTTGCATTTAGTACATCTTCAAAAATCTATAATGATTTTTTACATTCAAGTGGATACATTATTTAGGCACTTAATTTACACATACCACATGTCCTACATTTACAAGATTATTTGTTGTGGTTACCAAGAATATCAAATTTTTGAAAGGCTTGCTTCTCTTGCATTTGTAGGTCTTTGATTGCAATCTTATTTTCACATTGGTGGTACTTGATTAATGAATAGATATTATTGTACATTGTTGTTCAAAGACACTCTATTATGGGCTCTTCTTTTTATTTTTCTTTGGAATCTTCACATGCATATATCATGGATTTTAAATTTTTTTCTAAATTCATTAATGAGCATCCTCATATTTTAGATCATATAGAATCCATGAATGATATTGATAAGAAAGATGGTGGTGATAATGCTTCTTCTACTCCTACTAAAACTTATGACATCACCTCTAAAAAATATTATGGTGACTTAGCTTTACGTACTTCACCCTATAATTTGGACTCCTCTCCCAAAAATGAAGACATTTTGGTGAAAGAGGATGAGATTATTGACATACTACTTAGTCTCTCTTCTATAGATAATGTTGAACATACTACTTCCACTTATACCATACTAAATGATAATTATATGGCTTATCCTATGGATCTTCCACCTTTGATTGAATGTTCAAGTACCTTGGATATCACTAAGGAAGTGAAGACCCTTAATCTTCCTCCTTTGGTTGAGTGTTCAAGTACCTTGGATATCACTAAGGATGTGAAGACCTTGGATGTTAGTCCTCTGGTTTCATGTTCAAACCCCTTGGACACCATTGAAGATATAATCATCAACAATTTCAACAACACCTCACCCTCCATTCATTCCAATGCTCTTCCTTCAAAAGATGAAGCATTAGTGGATGAGGAGAGGTCTCTCACATTATATCCCTTGAGGATGGTTGTTGAGATTAATCGAAATGAAAACAATGTCAATTCAATCATCATTAATAGACTTATTCCACCCACTAAGGGGATAGTGGATAAGTGTACTAATATTCCTAAAATAATTGTACATGAGGCACCTAATACACCTCTTCACTTCAAACTGGTGATTACAGTCCAAGGTGATTCAACACCACCTCGACCCCCGGGTTACATTCTCACTTATGCAAAATAAATCACTCAAAAGAATCAAGGTGTTCAAGATATGTAGCAGCATCACATGATTACTCACACATACAAAACATGTAATAACAAAGTAAGAAATGTGCCTATCTCTCTTCCACCTTCCCAACCTATCCTACCTCAAGCACCTTGTCTTCCTTCACATTTTGGTAAAGAATATGATCTTGTTGAGAAGCTTTGTGCTACTCAGGATAAGATCTCTCTATGGGATTTAATACAAACATCACCTACATACCATGAACTACTCCATGAGGCTCTACAAAAGGTGAGTGTTCCACTTGTTGTTCATCTGAATGATGTAGCATCTCTGTTAGATTGTATGCAAGCAACAACATCTGATATTCCATTTCAACAACATGAGTTACCTCCCATAGAAGTTCAAACCCAAAAGGAGAGTCTTTTGATATTCATCACATTTGGTAAAAAGAGGATAAGACACACTATGATTGATGGTGGATCAGGTCTTAATGTTTGTGGAATAGATTTGTTACATAAACTCCATATTGATACATCTTTAATGCAACCATATGATAAACTCAACATTCATGGCTTTGATAATGTTAGTAGACAATCATTGGGTACCATTACCTTAGATATTAAGGTTGGACCTAAGACATTGCCTACCCTTATCCATGTCATGCCTAATTCTCTTAAATCATATAACCTTCTTCTTGGTAGACCATGGATTCATACAATGGAGGTAGTTCTGTCTACCCTTCACCATTCAATAAAATGCATATTTGAAAATAAATTACATACAATTGAAGATAATCTGACTCCAGATAGTTGTTTGAAAATAGAAGCGAGACATCAAACTCCTTTGAGTAGTTTGATCCCTTCTTTAACACTACCCTCCACTACTAACAATAGTTTTGTTCGAGATAGTGTTGGCCCTTTGAATGCATTTTTTGGTGATGATTTGGGTTTGTTGGATTTTACACCCTCCTTTACATGAGAATATAAAATCCCACCCTCACACCCTAAGACCTCAAAGGTAAATACAATTTCATCACTATAATATCATACTCCTACAAAGCATAAGCTTAAATTTAATGATGATGGAACCTTTAAAATAGATGAAGATCTGCCTTCCCCTACAAGAATGGTGGCCATTTGTGATAAAGTATCATCTCAATCAAATGAATCATCTAATTCTAATGCATGTCTTGGTAATGAAGTGGCCTCTTTAGATTTCAATCCCCATGGGGTGATTGAAACAAAGATGGATCCTCCTCACCATGATAAAAATAATGATCCTTCCTCTTCAACATATAATCATACTTATAAAAACAAATCTATCCATATAACCTCTCTTCATCCTTCAGTCTTAGAGAAGCGTTATGGGCATGGATTCTAAATTATTTCAAAACAAAGAGACTATGGAAATGGGCTAGGATGTAAAGAACAAGGAATTAAGGAGCCCGTGGAACCAACACCACACTTGTCTAAAGTAGGTTTGGGTTTCCAGCCTTCTCCTATCTTCTCACCACCATGTTCTCAACAAAAAGGTTTGCTTCCTACTCTCCCTATATATTCTCTTTTATCCCAACAAGAGTGTATTTTTCCAATTCTACTTAAAGACCACTTAATCACTCTTCCTCCTCTAAAATGAAAAAAGATTCAACAAAATAATTATTCAACACTTTATTGTGTGTATCATTGAATACTTGGCCATTCCACTAACAAATTTCGAGTCTTGGGTGACAAAATTCAATAAATTCAAACAAGGTTTGACTCTAGCACTTCTCAGCACGATTGGTGTAGTCCCTAGAGCACCTTGTCCTCTATTCATTTTATAATCAAGTTGAGGGAGGATAATTTGTTATAGGCTGACTCTCAAGAGTGATCCCTTCTTCTCTTTTGTGTTATGTTTTGTGATCCACGTATTGTGATGTACTATTGATTGTTTGTTCTCTCTTGGCACCCTTGTTAGCACAAAGGTACAAGGAGTAAGAACGTGTTGGTGTCATTCCTCTATGTGTATCTATGTTCTTCTATATGTCATGATGTGTAATTTCATTATTTTTTCTTGGATGATTTAGCATCCTTTCATGTTGCTTCAATTTATATATATGTGATCTTTCTTCCATCTATATGGAACCTTGTAGAAATGCTCGGCATCATAACATGACTACACAATCCATTGTGTATCATGACTGTAAGCATCACCTTGGTTTTCTCATCTTGGGGGCAACCCCTTGTTGCGATGTAGCTTTTGAAAACACATCTCATTTGGACATGCACTTTTAGAAATCTCTCGTGCTTGTCTTATGTTTCTTTCTCACTTTACCTTAAAGGTAGTTTCTCCCTAATGAGGTTAGAAATCACTTTAGTGTGGGAGCATATGTCATTCTATGAGCCTTATTCTCATCATTCTACCTAAGCACTTATTGTTTATAAAATAAACACTCTCTTGGAAAGGATTATGAAAGGATTGGAAACAAGATCTTGAGTCTATCTTGTTCTTCTAGTTTGAGACTTGGAAGCAAGCTCTTGAGTCTATCTTGTTTTCCTAAGTTGAAGCTCCTTGCATGTTTGGGAGAAGGGTTGCACCACCGACTAGAGTTTGGTAGTAAGGTCACTTTGCCTTCTTATTCTACAAGGCTTCGTGTAAATCCTCTTGTAGGAGGTGGCTTTGTGTATTCCCAATAGTGGAAACACTTTCCTTTTGAGATGGATTATGTGTATGATGTGTTTGTACTCTTATGCTTCTTCTCTTTTCTAACTAACCCCTTAGCATTCTTCTTCATTGCATCTTGGGGAATGATGCATGGTGATTGAGACAGCCTTTAGATCAAGGTCTCTCTTATCATGTTGACTCAAGGTCTTGCACATTATGTTCTTATGTATTCTTATTCTTTATGTTGTGCTTCACATATATTCCATGTGTATTGTATGTATACTTTGTGCCTTATATGTGTATACTTCATCTATACTTTGTGTATTGTGAGTATGCATTGTGATTTCTCAACTGTATGCCTTGTCTTATCTTGTGTCCTCTAAGTGCTTCATGTTTGAGTGATGTGTCTTATGTGTATGCCAATCATCATAGACTAATAGAATCCTAAACTTGGGGGCTTGATCACCCCTCAATTTTGGTGTCATTTTGTGGTTTCTATGTTGTTGTGTTTGAGTTGTGTCTTCTCCATCATTTATTATGATTTCAAACATAAGTTCACACCCACACTAAAGTGGGGGCTAAATGTAGCCTTGTAAAATGTGTACACTAGGATTTTACTCTAGTTTATCTCCTAGATGGGCCTCAAATATTTACACTTGTTTATTAGGACCTATTTTAGCACCTTTTTCAATAATTAAGCATGTAGTTCTTGATCTTGATGCATGAAACCTAGAAAAGAATCATAAGGTGGGGCTAAGCATGCTTTAAGTTCCCTCCTTCAGGGACTATGTGGCTAAAGGACCAGGGCGCCCAAGCACCCTGTGCCCTCCTTTAGCCCTACTCTAAATTGTGGCCTTGTCATCTTAGGCCTCTTAAATGACTCCTAAGGTTGGCCTCATGAGGTTTAATTCTCTAGAAATCAATGGGAATGCATATAAAAGTAAGTTATGCTATTCATTTGAACATCTAACTCTCTCTAGAAAATCTTGGCACTCTTATATTCTCTCTCTTCCTCTCTCATGCCCTCTATAGCTCTCTCTTGTGGATTACTATTGTGGCACTAACATATTGTAGGTCTTTTGAAGATCTTGGAGGCTACAACAACTTCTTGAGTCAAGTTGTGATGTCATCTACAAGAATACAAGGGTTTCCATGCTCATGGTGACTTCTTTCCTTCATGCTTTGTGTTAGCATTCCATTCTACTTTAGATTTGCCTTTGCCCTCCTAGTGCACATACTCTTTATCAATCATCTTTTCTATTGTGGAGGTGGAAACACCATTCACGGGGCTTGACTGAGGCAAGCTCCTAAATAGCACCCAACCTTTTCCTTATTTTTGTGTGTGCAAGTTAGACGGATAGGTTTCAGAAGGTGGTCTTGTTGAACACAATGAATACTAAGAGGGGGGTGAATTAGTATTCTGTAAAACTTCTCTTTCACACATTTATTAATCCATT
The DNA here is from genome assembly GCA_027924645.1 of Cunninghamia lanceolata. NCBI lineage: Eukaryota > Viridiplantae > Streptophyta > Pinopsida > Cupressales > Cupressaceae > Cunninghamia > Cunninghamia lanceolata. The sequence continues at coordinate 5,880,393 of BSBN01000700.1, read as the reverse complement.
TACCACATTCAATAACTTGAAAGCAAAACAAATGTAAGAACAACAACCATAAAGGCATAGTTCACATAGACACTAGGATTTCTACGTGGAAAATCCAAAAAGGGAAAAACCATGGTGAGTGTTACCTCACAATATATTGTGATAACAACACTGAATTTCATGAAGGCTCATTGCCTTAGGGCTCACTGTCCAAGGACTCACTATCCTAAGAAGTGCTCATTGCAATAGGCTCACTGCCAAAATAAGAGAAGAGAAGATAGAAGAAGGATTGGCTCACTACTAGAATAACTGCTACAAGTTCATCTAAAAATTGTTGAGGTGTGGTACCAATTAGCTTAGTATACAGATTCAAAGATCTTCATAATGTATGCCCTGCTTTTCTACTCTGCTTCACATATGCTCTACCTTTCTGCTTTTACTATCCTTTTTTGATCATAAAATTGCCTTAGATTACAACAACATTTTATTTGCACATTTCTTTTTACCTATCTCCATGCCTCCAACACTGAAATCCACCGAGTATATATATCCACAACAAGTTCATCTCACAATCAGGTCAACAAGCCAAACATGAAATGTGTATACAAATGTTATACCTTGTCGGCTTGATCTTGTGCACAAATAACAATGCGGACCCAAACAAACATACAATAGTCTTCATATAGGTTGGCACTAATCATTCAATCACTTAGATTGATTGTTCAAACAATATATCTTCACAGCATATAGATCTAACATATCTATCAGCTTATCCCTTAAGTACATACTTGACCAGTTCATCTGTCACAACATAACTCCCATTGCAGACCATATAAGACTTTAAATTTCATATCCAACATTCATTATTGAACTCTTAACATGCCTTCAGAGCCACAAGAAAAAATATGTAACAGTGGAGAAATGTGGACCCTTTTACTTTGGTATTGTGCACTATTCCTATCTTAACTCTGTTCACCCAGACTTTAAACATTTCATAGTATGACTTCCGAAGGAAGTCAGGACTTGAACAATGGAACATATCATCACCAAATAGATATGATTAACAAAATTGAACCACATGTAATGATCTTCAACTGCCAAGGCATACTGACCCAATCTCTGACACTTACTCTGTATACTTCCCATACTTAGTCATTTTAGGCTTCTAGACTAGAATCCTTTTATGCCTTGTTGTCAAACCAAATTGATCTATCAAAGTAAATTCTCTTTCCCTTGTTGGTGGAATCACTTTGCCTTGTTTCCATCAATAACAACATTCAATTATTCATTAGAGTAGTGTCTCTTGCCAGCAATTACCCCCTTTGGCATTGATGGAAACACTTAGTGAAAAATGCTTATCTTCTCCCCCTTTCTATATACACTATGTTTTACTTCTCCCCCTTAGGTGTTTTCCCATTTTTCACTAGTTTTCTTCTCCCCCTTTGACATCAATCGAAAAGGTATATGTATAAGAGTCAAAATTGTGTCAAAACTGCAAAAACTATCATACTTTGCCGCATATGTACAGGTGCAATCTTCAACTTAATTTGTTGTAGGTTGTAGGATGTCATTGAAAATGATCTTGATTTGAGCCAGTTCTCCATCCCAACTCTTCTTTGCATTTTCCAAGATTTGAATATGGGCGTTTATTAGGAAGACCAAATTTTTTGGTTTTTGTATATCAAAGGGTGTGTCAATTAGTGTATTTACTTGCAATGCTTCTGCTCCAAGATTTGACATTGAGTCTAGCTTAGGACTTATTAGTCCTCTCAAATAACACATTCTATTTTTCATTTGATCCCTCTTATTCATCAGGTTACTTAACTCATTGTGAATATTGATAACTTGTATTTCTTTGTTGCTTAATGACTCAACTGTCGGATCAAATGACTTAGATATATTTGTCAGTTGTAGTTTCAGATCCTTGATCTTTTCTTCTAACTCCTCTATGGCTTTCAACCATGATAAACAAAATTTGTACAAATCACAAGCTTCTTTAATAACACTCTGTATACCTTTTATTCCATCATCTAATAAAGTTTTATCATTGATCAACATGGTCTTCAACTCAGTTAATCTCTTCTCATCAAACTCTTTTCTTACTTTCATTTCTACAGACTTTTCAAAAGATTCAAAATGCACACTTATTGAGTTTATGAGTCCCTTGAGTTGATTTCTTGAAGACATTGATGTATCCTTTTGATATGATGGCACACTAATGAGTTCACTGTCCTCTATATGTGACTTCAATATTTCTTCTTGTGCCTTTGCTTGCACAATTGATACCAATTTAAATTTCTGCATAGAGGACATTGAATCCAAGTTTATTGGACCTTGTAAAAACTCAGGCTCATCCAAGACTTGTTTCTCTTTTTCTAAAAAATCCTTGATAAACTTAGTAGTGTCTCTTGCTATATTAGAGACTTCTTCTTCTTTATCTTGCTCCATAGGATCTAGATCCGTAGCCTCATTCACATCAACATTTTTCTTTGGTGTAGGGCTCTTCTCAGATTGTTCTTCTTGATTGTCAACTTTGTTTTTCTCATCAGTTTGTTGATCTGAAGGAAGACTTGTCTCAGTTTGATCCTTATCAGTTGTATTCAGACCATCAGTAGTAGGGGCCTGACCTTCTTTCTCCTTTAACTCTTCATCATTTTTATCTAACCCTTGATCCATGTTGACTTATGGAATAGATGTGTCATCTCCAACACCTATTTCTTCATTATCATATATTGTTGGAAGATGAAATTCTTTCAACACTTTCAAAGTGATTTCCTCAGTCTCCTTGACTACCTTCTCAATGTCATCTGACATGAGAGTGTTCATCCTCCTCTTTGTTCTAAATTATTTATGCAGCACTTTAGAGACTTTTACTTTTTCTTCCAGAGTGATCTCCAGACATAACTTTATTAGTGTATTCTCTTTGAGTTCAACATCTTTATCCATAGAAGCTTCCTTTCTTGCAGACATTATACTTCCCAAACTATCTAGGAGATCAGTAATTATCTCAATGAGAGCTTTATTACATATATCCAAGTATTTGACAATAGCATTCTCAATGATCCTTTTATCTACATCATTATAATCATCATACAATTTGGGCAATAGGCTTTAGATTACCATCAATTGTAATGGCCTTCAAGACTTCCTCTAGACTTATTGTAGCATGTACTTTTACAAGCTCTTCAATCTTTTCTTTCTTTCTCTGTTTACCCTTACTGGAGGTCTTCTCCTTTATGGCATCAGAGGGTTTGCCTTGTTGAGAACTAGAAGGTGGTGCATTATGTGCCTTCATCTTCTTTAGCTCTTCATTGGTCTTAGCTTCCTCATCACCAACTGTACCAACACTGACATACATTCTCTGACCTTTGGTCTTCTTCCTTTTGCCTATTTACATTTTTGCAGTTATTATGGAGGCAACACCATAACTTGTACCTCTTACATTCTTTCTTTTGGTGCAGTAGGTGCCTCTTGTTGCACCCCATGAACTTCCAGAGCTTTACTAGCTTCCTTCAATTTTTTAGTTGTTCTTACCCTTGTTTTAGCAACTTCTTTTGTAATCCCTATGCTATGTGCATATTCCTCCACCAATTCCCTCATCTTTTTCTAGGTTTCTAGTTTCCTTAGTTCAACATGAACTTTTACATATAATTCTTCATAAGTGCCAAATCTTGGCATAGAGGTATCCCTAGGTTTGCTTAACATGAGCTTGGCATAACCATCTAACACATCTGCATCTACTCCATACCCCATTAGCATAATCCAAATTGTTGTAGGCTCAACAACCTCCATCATACATTGATCTTTGTTGACAATGAAACATATATCATTTTTATATCTCTCAACAATTAATGCAGGTATCCTTTGTCTAGAATGCATAGCTTTTTGAAAATTCTTAAAATAGCCCCATAGAGATACATTCTATGCATCTTTGTTTCCTATGCCACTTAGGTGATTTCTAATTTGAATTGCAATTGGTTGATTGCTAGACCAAATCAACTTCATTCCCAGTAATTCTTGCATAAAATAGAAGAATAAGCACATGATCAATGTACCAAATTTGAAGGGATACTTGCTTTCTTTTGCCTTCTTTAGATTCTCCATTAGTTGTTGCCAGAGAAATTCACAAAGATCATAGTCTTCATTTTTCTTAATCATCTCATAGGATGTGTATATAGCAGTACCTAAGACAGAGTTCTCCCAGTTTGAGAAGTAGATTTTATAGCTGATTACCATAGATGCAAACCTTACTACATGGTCTTCAATGTCATTGACTGTTAAAGCCCTTTTGTCAAATTTGGCTCTGGTGGCCATCATCACTGTGTCATTTTTCATAGCTTTTAGCATAGGTACCATTATAGTAGAGTTCAATCTAGTTACGACCCTTATCGCATCCTTTGTGATCATAAATGGTCTTTCCAGCCACATGAATTCATCATGTATTCTACTTAAAACGTATCAGACCCATTCATCTTTCGCAAATGTTGGGAATTCTATGTACTAAATGAATTTCTTCTCACTTAGCGCCTTATATTCTTCCTTTAGATCAAAATTGCCATGGCTTAGATATTTTAGATAGAGATCGTCAAACCTACTATCACCAAATTCTTCTATGACAACGTGAATGTATGCCCTCACATCTTCCACATGCATTACACCAAACAAAATTTCCAAAAATGCACCATTTGGATCAACCTATATTGATTTGAATGGATGTTTCTTGAACTTCGATCATGGTCTCTCAGTGATATCAACTACTTGAGGAGATGCCATTTTTGTAAGGATTTAAACAAATTTACACTAAGGTTTCAACTGTAAAGAGCTTTTTATGCCAAACTAGGATTTTCTTCACTTGAATCACTCTAAGTTGCTTTGAATCTCTGGAGATCATTAAAATCACTTGGAGTTCACCTTCAATTTCTCTTAGACACTTGATAACTTGAATACAAAGTGAATTATATGTTGAATGAGCTCCTTTTTAACCCTTGTTATAATAACCTAGTTGTCATAAATACAATCCTTAAAAAAGCTATCAAACACTTCTCTATTACTCTTAGTCAATCTAGATTACTCTACAATGCTCAACATTCGATCCTTTTCTACCAGAATTTCTTTCAAAAGATCTGTCATATGAATTTTTTCATTATATCTTCGTGCTAGATGCCAGCACTAAATATTTGGATAGGGGATTTAGATTTTCAATATTGCTCCACCTAAGCCAGAGCTCCCAATTTACTTCTCAAAGGAAGTATCTACACTAGAGACTGGTGCAGATCCATCGCTGATATTATCAACATCCTTCTTAATCCAAACCATACTCATTTCCTTCTTGATTTCCACTGGATCAAACTTGTTTTTACCTTTATCTTCTCTCTACTATGTTTTCCTCTTCTCTATAGGATAGTCTCTTTTCTCGTTCATGCTTTTGTAGAATTTTACATGTCCAAACTTATTGCAATTGTAGCATACCACATTCATGTGTCCTTGATTCCTTTTATTGATTGAATTCATTCTTGATCTACATTGGTTAGCCATATGTCCAAATCTATTGCATACAAAGCACTTTCCATTGAAGGATTGAGTACTCCTTGCATTATTAAAACCATTCCTAACTAGACTTCTACATTCATTTGATCTATGACCAATTTTCTTGCAATTGAAATATTGACTAGAGAATGATGGAACATTCTGATTCATTCTACTCCTACACTATTTGGCCTTGTGACCAAACATATTGCAATTAAAACAATATCCATTGAAAGATGGGTACCTTTGAGCATTTGGCTACCTGACCGAAGGTCATCTAGGTCTTCTTCTTTGATTCTAGAACTAGTTGCCTTTATTTTTCTTCATCTTAATTCTTTCTTGACCTAATTTAGAACTTTATCCTTTTTCAAATCCCAAGCCTTTCTTGTCATCTGAACTCTTGTAACTTTCAATCAACTCCTCAAGCTTTGCAAAGCTTATTTTGAACTTTTCTTTATAGCTATTGGCTGCTTCCAGATCATATTTCAAAAGTAAAAGATCTTTTCCCAATTTTTCACATTCCTCAGACTTATCTTTCAACATTTGATTCAAATGTTCCTCATCTTTTTCTTTCTCTTCAACTAACCTTGATAAATTATTTAGGGTTTCATTTTCTTCAATCAACTATTCACTTAGCTCTCTATTCTTTTCTTTTGATCTATTAACTTGCTCTCTTAGCTTCAGGATGCCCTCATATGCTTCTCTGACATTTTCCTTCAAATCCTAGATATCAGCTTCATACTTATCAAGATCTTTAAGGGTTGTTTTTAATTCTTGATCAATTGTGACACTGCCTGGTGTAGGATACCTTCTGGCTACCATGAGTACTATTTCCTAGATCTTCCTTAAGTTGTTAAAATTCTTCCAAGGAACCTTGCTTTGATACCAATTATTGAACACAATGAATACTAAGAGGGGGGGTGAATCAGTATTCTATAAAACTTCTCTTTCACACATTTATTAATCTATTTAACACATATTTAATAACTTGAAAGAAAAACAAACTTAATAACAACAACCATAAAGACAACACCTAAACACTAGGATTTTTATGTGGAAAACCCAAAAAGGGAAAAACCACAGTGAGTGTTAGCTCACAATATATTATGATAATAATATTGAATTACATGAAGGCTCATTGCCTTATGGCTCACTTCCCAAGGACTCACTATCCTAAGAAGTGCTCACTACAATAGGCTCACTGCCAAAATAAGAGAAAAGAAGTGTCATGACCCACGTCCACCCCTCAAACATACTTTATGCATTTTGAGTTCTAAGTTTGATTAGAATACTATGAATGTTTATCACTTTTACTAAATACCACTAATGGCTAATTGTAGGCATTTTATTATTGAAGTATTCAAATCTTACCTTTTATATTACTAACACACATAAAAGCTATTAATAACCTTTTTAAAATTAAAATTAAGCAATGTAAAATATCAAGTCACCTTAAAAACAAAATAATAATAACAAAAATAATAAATAAATGATTTCTTTTAAGATAATTTTAAATTTTAAATGAATAAATAAATAAATTGAAAAGAGTACACTTCTAGAAAAAGAAATAAATGAGGATTCAACCCCCTCATTTCTAAGTCAAGTCTCAAAGCTAACTTTTATGGATTAAATGAGATTTTTCCACAAGAATTAATTTCAAATTGGAAAATTGAAATAAGACATTAAATTTGGTAGACTTGACTCCAAAGACTCAAAATTTCCACCATGTTCTTGAAAATAGATGGTTCTCGATAAGGGTTGATTTCTCTATAAATAACTATTGATATGTGAAGGGAAGACACAATTGGCTCTAGTCTAGAGTGTTAGAGCAATCTGTAAGAGCCTTCCTCCTTTCCATAATTTTGTTTCTTAAAATTTTGTTAATAATTTTATTATATTTCAATTTTGTTTTGGATTCATTTTGATGAAATGCCTTAGAATATTTACAATTTGAAATAATTCAAGAGAGAATTTATGTGTAAGTCTTTTAAATCTAAAATCATCCAAGAAAATTTTGTGCATAAGTTTTTGTGAAGAATTTAATTTACCAATTGAAATAATTCAAGAAAGAATTTGTGTGTAAGTCTTTTAATCTAAAATCATTCAAGAGAAAAATTGTGTATAATTTTTTGTTAAGGCTCTGGTGATTGGTAGTGGTACTTGGAACTATATCCTTTGTCCATTCCCTACTTCAGCTCCCATTTTAGCACTAACAGGGTGAATGCTTCCAAAGGTTGAGGAATTTGGCCTTACTTCTTCCAATTGCATTTTTTCTTCTTCTTGAAAGTTCCTAAAGCCCTTTTAACAAATCCATTTTGTGAAATCTTGTAATCATTGCATTCCATGAACTGACATCTCCTTTACGCATTCTGTCAAATAGTTCACGTGCCTTGTCTATGCTTCCACATTTTGAATGTATGTCTACCAAGTCACTTGCAATTACAACATCTGACAAAAATTCATCTTCCGTTATGCTTTGATATAAGTCCATACCCTAATGCAATTTGGGCATAGGTAGGGAGGATGTTAATAAAGGTTGTAGAATTTGACTTTACACCTTCCACTCACAATTGCTTGAAGGTTTATAAAGTCTTTCCAACAAATCTATTTTGTGCATATTCTGTAATCTTTATATTCTGTTAGATGACATCTCTTTGGGGATCCTATCAAATAGTACGCGTGCCTTGTCTATGGTTACACCTATTGCATACATGTCTACCAGTGCATTTCCAAATATAACATCTGACAAAAATCCCCTTACCTTTATGCTTTGATGGACGGCCATACGCTGTTCCTGAGCCCTACTGGAAAAGGTTGTGAAATTTGGCTTTATGCCTACCAATTGCATTTGCTTCAAAGTTTCTAAAGCCTTTTCATCAAATCCATTTTGTGCATATCCTGCAATCATTTGAGGCATTCTATCAAATAGCTTATGTACTTTGTCTATGCTTCCATGTTTTGCATACTTGTCTACCAGGGAAGTCGCAACTACAACATTAGACAAAATTACATTATTCTTTATGCTTTTAGGGATGTCCATACCCTATTCCCAAGCTTCAATTTGTGCGTAAACAGGGAGGATGATGGCAAGGATTGTGGAGTTTGACTTTACACTTGCCATTAGAAGATGTTTGAAATTTCCTGAAGCCTTTTCAATAAATCCATTTTGTGCTTATCATGCGATCCTTGTAGTGTATGAGACCATATTCCTTTTAGGCATTTGTCAAACAGTTTATGTGCCTTGTCTATGACTTCATGTTTTGCATACAGGTTGACTAGGGCACTTACAACTAATACATCTGACAAAAACCCCCTACCGTTTGCTTTGATGGACATTCATACCTTGTTCAAAAACTCCCATTTTGGCACAGGTAGAGAGGACGTTGGCAAAGTGTGTGAGATTTGGATTTTATAGTTGACAATTGCATTTGCTTGAAAGTTTCTTAATCCTTTTCATCAAATCCATTTTTTTGTAATCTTGTGATCATTGCATTCCACGAGATGATGTCTCTTTGAGGGATTCTGTCAACTAGTTCATGTGTCCTATTGCCACGTTTTGCAGAGCACTCCCAATTGTAATGTCTAATAACCCCCCTACTATAATAATGTCTTTACCCTGTTCCAAGGCTTCAAATTGTGTGCAGACAGTGAGGATGCTGGCAAAGGCTGAGGAGTTATTTTTACATCCACCTGAGGCAATTGCATAAAACATTCTAGGCTTTTTTAAAAACAATAGAGTTTTGGTGTCTAAAATAATACTTGCCTTTCATTTATCATTAAAGAATCTAGACATGGTCGCTATTGTTGGTAGTAGTATATGATTGGGTAGGAGAATGTTGGATTGTAAATTTGTCTATTGGAGTTCAATTTAATTGAGATCATAAACAATTTTAATTTATGGAAAAATACTATTATTAAGCAATACTTAGATATGATTCTAATCCACTTCTGATTTAAATTAGATATTGATTTTTAAACTGTCCAAATTATAGTCTCAATGGAAAGTGTAGTGAAATGGAAAATTTAGATTCCTTGGTTGTCATAAGACCATAGCTATTGTTCAAACCCAATGGCTAGAACTCTGTAATTCTACAAATTAAACCTTAAATAAATCTCTTGAGCACATGTTAACATGGATGAATAGCCTGTATAATGGAATTGCCTTATGAAAATATTTTGAGACTGTCAAGAAAGTGGGGAAATGGGTCACCTTACTTAGTCTTAGGAGGGTTAAATATATAGATGCCATTACTATCAAAAATACAAACTTGTAAAAAACATGAATATATTTATTAACATATCATTAATGCTAAAACATTAATTCTCTGTATTTTATTCTTATCGAATTAAAAAGGAGTACTTAATGTTTCTAAAACTATTATGAGTTATTGTCAACTTGAGTGTTGGTATGTGTTTGTTTAGCAAATGTTTGAGGAAGAACCTATTAAGATAATCATTGTACTTCATTATTCTTGGCCTTCTCAATTGTCCACCTCAAGCCAAATCGATAGCTAGTAGGATCAAGTTCCTTCAAGGTAAGGGTTCAATATACATTCCAAGAGCTTAGAGAATTGTTTGTAAATGAATTAGTGACTTCATTGTATCATCACTACTATTGAAAATAGTTAGATGATACAAATATTTAATGGGCATTGTAATATAAAATGTTAAACTATAATACAAATATATTCTTTAGAAAGAATTTTACGAACTGGATATAAATGTAAGTGTGCACTAATTCAAGATCATAATGTAAATACTTTTCTTGGATAAAGTTTTAATATTTAAAATCCTTTAAATAAATGATTATACATTTCAATCTAAGGAAAAATCATACAAAATGGGGAATTTATACTTGGTAGTGCCACAAATAGTAATATAAATGTTAGAGATTCTTAAAATATGTGTATAGGTACTTTATGGATTTCGATATTTGATCAATTGTACCCTATTGCAAATTATTAATGATAAAATCAATAATAGTGTTACACATTTCAAATCTAATTATTTAATTAGATATCAGAATTTGATTATGTATTTTGACGTGAATGATGGAGTCACCTTATATGAATTTACGTTTCCCTTGGATATATAATTGTAGAAGTATAATGTTTAATAAGAATATTTTAATAGATAATCTTGAACTAGTGATTACATGAGGGAAGTGATTATTATATGGAGCCAATACTTAAGCTTTTGTTTCCTTGGGAATAGATTTCAATGTCAAAGGTTGGATTAATTGGTAAAATATTTAGTAAAAGATTATCATGAGAATCAAAGATGGATTTGAAATATTTCTTTAAAGAATTGATAATCCTAGATATTTTAGGAAGTACAAGATGAAAACTTAGTTCTTTAAAACAACTTCCCTAATCTCAAAATGTGATCAAAGAATCCCTCATTGTGACCTATGAAATAGAAGTCAACATTATTCATTTTGGTTATGATTTTATAATCTCAATTAATGAAGTTTAATTTAAACTCTTGTTGAAAAACTTATCTTGTTTAGATGACAAGCCTTAATCTGGTTCCATTTATATATATGTTTGAAATGATTGTGCAAGAAAATGATCTAGTACCTTACTTTTGGAACAAAGATTAATTTGATATGCATTAATTCCTTATTTGTCTCAAACTATACGTTATTGTTTTAGTACTTTACTTTTGAACAAAGTTTACTTGATGTACGACAATTTAATTATATAAACTCATTATTTCATCTTAGAATGAATGATTAAGTATCTTTTCTAGTTTTTTCTTATGATTAATGTGAAGTGAATTAGTATCTTTTCTGGTATTATGCTTACAAATTGTTTGAATATATTTACTTGACTATTCCTTATGTATATATGAATGGATTAAATACCTAGTCTTATTCTTTACATGCATTATGATTGATCAAGCAAAGAAGTTTATTTTCCTTCTCATTTCCTTATAAGTTATCATATAAGTTTTCTTTTCATCTAGATAGGTAAACTTTATAAATCAATGTCCCAAAACTCAAACAAATCGCAATATTCAATTTTTACAGTACCTCTGTGTCACATTTATGGGTAATGCCGTCGTGTTGAACCAAGTACCTCGTGCCTAACATAGCTGCAACAACGATGTCTAGGCACTGTCCCTCTAAATCATCAAGGAGTAATAAGGGACATGTTGAAGCTAAATCTACAAGAAGGGAAAATATCCTCAGATATCTCATTAGAAAGATTAACTAAAGGATGAGTCTATTGAAACAGTTGTATGATGATTACCATTTGAATTTTTAAGTATTGAGGCTAAAATTCTCATTTAGAAAACCTTTCAAACTATCAACAGAAAACGGGGCTAATTGACAACATGAGTCTAAATCGGAGATGACTTGTAAAATGTTAGATAGGGCAACTAGTCTGATCCAGAAACCCTATCTATCATAAGCTCTCACCTTGCCTTCATAGATTATGGTGAAAGCACTAGGGAATGGGGAATGGACTTAGATATGAAATTACCAAATTTGGCTTTAGGAAGTAAATTAGATTTCATGAGAAGACATCTGATAGGGATTCTGCACACTAGGACTAGCTGACAAACACCCCTTTAGGTGTTTGTGGTAGTGGACTAATTTATGTCCCTATTTCACCTGAGTGGGTGGTAGCCGATGAAGAATTATCTAGGGCAAGGAATAACCCTAGAAAGGGCTGGATACCTACTCATGGTTGCATCAAACATAGTGCAAGACAAAACTACATATTCGCATACCCTGGTGTTAATAGCATCAAGAGGGGGCCTTGATCCCATGGATACAAGGTATGTAGGCAGTCTGGACGGTGAAGGATGCCCCCAGTACTCAGGTCCCCCGAATATAGTGTACTCTTCTATAATTAACATCATGATATTAACTTTTTGTGCAATGATTTTTGAGTCATGTTAACATGAGATTCTCTAGTTAGTTTTGTGTAGATGATAAGGATACCAGTCATTGGAGAAAAAGCAAGTTGTCAGAAATGAATTCAAGGTGTAGTGAAGAACTTAAGGTATGTGTTGCTCAATTGTCCTTATATGATATCTTATTAAATGTATTATCTCTCTCTTCACTAGATCAAGATTGATGATCCTTTCTAGACTTGATGACCTTATAAAACTAATCTCTAGTTGTCTAACCACAATAACCTTAATTGAGCAATTCTTAGAATTAATATTAAAATTTCATGAATCTACATTTCTTGCATCTGTTAGATCAAAATTTTTAATTCCTAAGTATTTTCAAATTTAGAGTTTGGTATTATTTTGTTAAGGATGAGTTGGGGCCTTACATGTGGTATTAGAGCCGAGGCTCATATACTAGGCCTGGAGGTCTGCTAACCTAAAGTATGGAAAGAATTAAGATATAAGGTCTTATAATATGATGTTAATGATATTCCCCCTCTTGTGATCTAATGATTGTCTAGTTATTGATAAACACGAAGAGAAAACATGCAAAACAAAGGAAAGGGTAAGGTCATAGATAAACCCTCTCTAGAGGGTGAGATGAATAGGAGATGGTAGTAGTCTAGTACATGACAACCGTGAGACTTGTGGATTCTCTTTTTGGAAGTGGATATCATATTCTATGGCTAATTCCTTTTGTGGCATATCTTAATAGATCTTTTCATAATGGCATGCCCTGGGTTGTGTGGGGGCATGTGACTATTCGTGTGGATATTCAATATAGAAATATGATAAGGTTGTTCTAGGTTGTGTGGGGAATGCTTAGTGTGACATGGTGATTTATCATCATGGTTGAGACCATTGTACGATTTATCTATTTTAGTGATAGAAGTCCACCCAATTCCCCTACTCCCCTTAAGTGGTCTTGTTGTAAGGCTACATGGTGATTGTAATGTGCAAATTTTATGAGATTGTTGCATTATTTATTCTTGTGTTAAAGGTTTTACTTAAGTTCTAAGCCAACAGTGTTTTGTTTCTTTGGGTAATTAGTCATTTTAATTTTGAGATGGTCCTTTTACCTCGAGGACTTGTTCTTTGTTAAATTTGTGATGTAGCAATGGTTTCTTTCTTTGATCTTCACTTCTTCTTGGCTTGTTTTATTTTAATGTATTATAATTGAGAATTTAACTTATGGACTTGTTTTACTTTATCCTTCTTGATTTGAGGCATTTTATTGTTACAACTGATGGCATGTGTGGAGTAATGTGATTTATGTAAACTGCCATGTTCAAGAGGGGCCCTTGGTAGGTTGTATGGGGGAGTAGGTGGCCTGGGGAATTTTATTGTTAGGACGAGGGTTGCAAATGGGACTAGTATGGGACAGTCATAATCCATTCATCCCCCTAGATCTATGTGTGTGTTTCTTGCATACCTTCCTCTTGGAGGATAACACCTTAAACGAACATGAGAAAGGTATTAGGAAACGTGAGGAGGGGTCTTTGAGAGGGCCCTGAGACCATTTTTCTTTTTTAGTTACTTGGCATTAAGCTATTAATGATATTCATTTCCCTTGGAGGTGAGACTATATAATTTTATGGCTAACTGGATGAGTGCTAGAGATAGCTATTGACTTTTAGGAAATTGATGTCATTCATGGACTCCTAGTTTGGGAAGCTACTATCAATTTTGGGATGATAACACTACATTTGGATAACAAGCCCTAAGGTGGTGCCAAATGATGCAACAATTGCAAAGAGAGAGATGGATGGAAAGTTTGGAAGAGTTGTTGATATGGCAGTCTCTGCAAATAGGCATGCATGACAACTAGAATTGTTACCTTTCACTTGAGAATTGATGTGTGTGCCTGAGCATGTCACATGTCAAATTTTGATACTATCTGTGGTTGCATTATGTGGAAATAATCTATGGACAATTAAGTGTGTTAGATAGATAATTTATTATTTTGAATAATTATTTTAATATAGATTAAAATGAAATGAATATTATATTATGTTAGTAATGCTTCGGCTATTTGTTACTAACCTATTAATGGGAAAATTTGAGTTATTTTAATGGCAGGTTGTCGAAGACAAGAGAGTGGTTGAGGGAAAGGATATTAGCATCCTGGCAGGGTTAAGATGGAGGGATATCATACACACACTTCATGTAGTGTCATATGGCTGCATATTGAATAATTTAATAGTTTAAGTTGCATTTTTATCTTATTGCATAGTTAGTTAATAATGATTTAATTAGATTGTTTAACTCTTTGTTATTTAAATATTTTGAGTGTTTTAAAATAGAATAGTTATTTAATTTGTTTACGTAATAGTTTTATAGATATATAATGTTAAATATGTAAATTATTTTTGTAATAATATCTTAGAACAAGTTTTGTAGTAATTCAAAACAAGTTTTAGAAAACAAAAACTTAATTAGGAAAAATAAAAGTTCTAGAAGATGAAACTTTGAGGAAGAGGAAACAATAAAAGAAGTTTCAAATTCTTTTCTTGAGCACCAAAAACTTCTATTTAACCTCTCTCATTCTCAAAAAGGGGGGATCATCATTTTTTCTTCTATAATTGCATTCAAATCAAATTGGGGAAAGCATTCTGGGCATGACAAAAGGGAAAATAAATCAGATCAAGGAAGCTTCTGTAGGAATCCGACATTCAATTGCATTAAGGAACAAATTTCTAGGTTCTTCTTTAATCTTAGATCCTCTGTGGCTATTTATGTATTTGAATCTTTTTTCTATCTGCAAAATATCATGATCTTCTATTTGAAATTGTTATAAAATATAAGCAGCTAGGATGGTGGAATTGGTTTGCACTGTCAGATGCTTTGCATAAAACATTATATTCATGTCATGCCTGGAGTGTTGATGTTATTGTGATGCCCCTTTATCTGATCATTACTTCACTAGTACCTTGGTGCTTCACTGATACGATTCAATTTTAGGCGTTTTCTTTTAAGATGAATACCATGGATGTTATACTTGGTTGATGTATGGATTTATGTAACCTTAAATAATAATCCACAGTCAACGTATAATTATTTCTGGTATATAAACTTAGATTTTTAATCTTAGCTTTCTTTTCGTTTCAAAATAGTGATATTTCTTGATTATCTAGGCAGTAGCCTTGTTTGGTTATCTATCATTGCAATTACCTAAAGGATCCTTAGTCTTCCTCAATGCTTTCTTGGTGCTCGTATTGTGATCATTGCATTCCATAAGATAACATCACTTTGGGGTATTTCATCATACAGTCGTGTGCCTTGTCTTTTCTTTCACATTTTGCATACTTGTCTACCAAAGCATTTCCTACAATGTGCAATCCTAATCGACCTGTATCTATTTAACTATTCTTTTAATTGAATGTGCCATATTGTGGCGTTAGGGGAACCTGTTTCATACTACTGTATATAGGCATATCTGTTGTTTTTATTCTTTTTATATCTTCTCTTTGGCTTTGTAAACTCTGTAAGTATTAAGAGTTTTCCTTTAACTCAACGATGAGCTAAACTAAGTAGTTGTTTTAATATGTTTCCACCTTATAAATAAATTGTTCTTTCTTCTTAAAATGCTTCTAATTTTTCTTTGATATAAAACTATACCATGTTCCATCATGATGCATGATGCAAGGCTTCGTAGATTGAGTTTCAGATTAAGTAGAAATCCATAAGTCTAATAGCAGTTATCTGATGTTTTGTTGTTGATTTAATCTATTTTATTTCTTTTGGGATTCTAGCAAACATTTGGGGATAGTCGCCCATCACTATCTGTGTTTTGTTTCTTTTAAATTGTTTGTATTCACCACAAACCATTATAAAATCCTTGAATATTTATATTATTTAAGCATATCTCTATTACGTTTATACAGTCTTATATATATATAAAGACCAAATGAATATACTTCTCTTTTTATTAAGATGTATTGTCTATAATTTTTACATTCTAGAAATTGAAAAGTTCATTATATCATTTTGTAGCATGAAGATTATTGTCTAAAAACAAATGACCATATTCAATTTTATCCTTGTTTATTTTTAATATAAATATAAATATGTGTGTGCGTGTGTATTTTGAGTATATGTGTACATGTTTTGATGATTTAGAAATGAATATGAGGGAATAGATCTTCACTTCTATTTGGGTATTATTGTCAAATTAAATTATATATATGTAAAATTGGAAATTGAATTCATTATTCAGCAAAAAAATAAATTATTCATTTATCATACTTTTGCTTTAATAAGAAAAAGTTGTAGAAATTTTCTAATCATTGAGTTCTTGTTAATGTTATTTTTACAACTAGTAGTATATCAAAATTCTTGATTTTTGAAAGAAATGTATTATGTTTAACTGGTAATTCTTCACATAGAGAAAAATAGTAAATCTTTTAATAAGTAAACTAGTGAAATAATTGGATCAATGGAAATAAGTTTTGAGATTATGGAAAAATCAAACATAAGAAAACTGTATTGTAAAACTGCATTGTATTCATCTTGGTAAAGTACGAACTTTTGGGACAGGATGCCAAATGTGGGTCTACAGAGATGATAGTTATACTTTTTCTAAAACTATCATTTTTTTATTTATTTGTTTGGCCAAGCAACTGTACCATTCAAATAGATGGTTTTGTTTTAAAAGCATAGAATTTTGTAGTCTCTGCCACATCTTGTTGCAAGAGTTTATGTCATTCTAGGATTAGGATGCATATAGGCAACATGCATGCATCGAGTGATTCCCTCCTACTTACACCATTCCAAGTTGCTAGGCTCCTTGTGTAGGGTCGGTGCTTTCTTCGAGCTATGAAGAAACCCAGGGAAGTTCAGTACTTCGTGGTCGGGTGGAAAAAGCACCTCAACCACTCTCTTGGTCTTGGTTTATAGATGATTAGAGGATCGAGGCAAATGAGCTATTGATATGATATTTGTTTATATATATATTCTTTGTATGGCTTCATTGCCAAGTATTGAAATATGTATCATGACTCATGGATATCTTGATAGTAAGATTTACTTGTGTAACATTGAGGTAGATGTATTGAAACACCAAGTTGGGTGTATGTAAACTATTTTGTAATCCATTCAGGTATATGGATCATTATTTTATTCATGAAATACTTGCCATTATTTGATTATTTGAAAACCATTATTGGTTGATTATCTTACTTATGCAATATGTTTTTCTTTTCAAATATTATTTTTAGTTACTAAATTTTTTGCACCTTACAGAGCACATATTCATTTTAAGTGTAATGTTTATATGATATCACAATAATGGAAGTCACTGTGATGCAACACACAACATACACTCAATACAATTTTGCCATTAATCATGTGAGAGCCAAAGATTTGAATACTGGAACATAAAAAAACTTCTATTCATCAACTCTGCTGCAACAATGAGAGAAAACTCTCTTATATCCAAGAAAAACAAAAAAACAAAAAAATTACCTTTTTTAGCAGATTTCGACAATTGTCAGATTTTTGCCATTTTAGGTAATTTTACAATCATATCTAGAAAATCCTATTTTTTCCCAAAAGCTTCCTAAAACTAAGGTAGGATGAAATGCCAACTAATATTCTAAATTTGAAACATGAGTTTCGAGTTATTAAAGAAAGCGACGTTTAAAAAACTAGAAAAAAACACTAAGTTGCCATTTTGAGGGCCAAGATGAAAGTTTCAAGCCTTGAAAGAGTGCCAAGACGAGGTCCAACCAACTAGGGTGGGTTGGAAAACCACTGGCCACCTCATAAATCATCCACCTATAAAATTTCATAGAAAACCCACATCTGAGTCAAAAGTTATGACCTCCAGAAGTCCCTGCATCATTCTCCTCTGGTTGAAAAGAATGCAACTCCTACAAGTGAATGTTGTCAAACTGCTACCATTTGACTGGATCTAACCTTTGCACTTCCCACTCTGTAATCCATGTTCTATCTATTGGTGGCAATCCTTCCCACTATACTAAATACTTGTTGTAATGCCCTTGCCGAGTGTAGATAGTTTTCTTATCAAGAACCTGTGCAATCTTTTCCTTCTTCTTATGGGCAATGTGGTGGTGCCATGCCACTTCTGGTTGACTATCTTCAGCATCATCCTCACCATGGAATGCATATAAATTAGAAATATTAAACACAAGAGAAATATCGAGATCATCTGGTAAACTGACCTCATATGCATTATCATTGATCTTCTTTGTAATTCTACAAGGACCAATTTTCCTATACTTCAACTTGTGGTATGTTCCAATAGGAAATCGCTATTTTCTCAAATATACAATCACTAAGTCACCTTCATTGAATGTCTGATGTCTTCTACTAGTATCCACTATATTCTTGTACCTCTCATTATTGTCCTGCAACTTATGTCTCACTTCTTTCTACAACTATTGAAGGTGTTCTGCAAATGCTTCCCCATCATCACTAACCCTATTTTTCATTGGTAGCTATACCAAATTTAGAACAGCTTGAGGATTCCTACCATACACAATCTGGAAAGGGGACTTTCCCATTGATCTGTTAACAAAACTATTATAGGCAAATTCAGCTTGGGGTAATGCCACATCCCATTATTTTGGCTTTTCTCCAACAATACACCTCAACAAATTTCCTAGACTCCGATTGACTACCTCTATTTGCCCATCCATTTGAGGATGATAAGCACTACTAAACTATAACTTAGTCCCCATCTTCTTCCATAAAGTCCTCTAGAAATGACTAAGGAATTTGGTATCCCGATCAGAGGTAATAGTCTTTGGAACACCATGCAGTCGAACAACTTCTGAAAAAAATAACTCTGCTACCCTCATTGCATCATTAGTTTTCTTACAGGCAATAAAATGAACCATCTTGGAGAACCTATCAATAACTACAAAAATGGAATCATTACCTCGTTGATTATGTGGAAGTCCCAAAACAAAGTCCATGCTCAAATTTGTCCATGGTACTGGTAATGGCATATACAACCCTGTATTTTGTGAATGTCCCTTAGCCACTTGGTAGATTCTACACCTTGTTACATACTTAGTTATATCCCTTTTCATCTTTGGCTAGTAATATTTATCTTCTATCAAGGCTATTGTCTTGTCCTTGCTAAAATGTCCAACCAACCCACTACTGTGAAATTCTTTGATAATGTTTTCCCTCATAGAGCCAGATGGTATGCATAGTTGTTTTCCTTTAAATAGATACCCATCTTGCATAAAATATTCACCCCTAAAGTGATCCAAGTTACCAGATACTAGTGCCTTCAATTATTCCACAATCTCCCAAAAATCATCATCAGACTCATACAAATTTTTGATGGCATCAAAACCAATCACCTCAGTTTCCATTGTGGTCAAAAGTGCAACACGCCTACTTAATGCATCTGCAACTTGATTTTGTTTTCTAGACTTATGCTTCAACACAAAATTGTACTCCTGCAAGAAAGAGACCCAATTTGCATGCCTACTATTCAACTTTTTTTGTGTGTTCAAGTATCTCAGTGCAATATGATCTGTAAACAATACAAACTCCTGGGGAACTAGATAATGTCTCCAATGCCTCAATGCTTGAACAATTGCATAAAATTCGAAATCATAAGTAGAATAATTCTTTCTCACTTTATTCATCTTTTCACTAAAGAAAGCTATAGGTTTTCTAGCTTGGCTAAGCACAACACCTATTCCCACATGGGAGGCATCACATTCTACTTCAAATACCTTAACAAAATTTGGCAATGCAAGTATAGGTGCTTCTGTTACCTTTTGCTTCAAGTACTTAAAGCTCTCCTTAGCATCCTTGGTCCATACAAACTCCCTTCCTTTGGTGTAATCTATTATAGGACCTACAATACTACTAAAATTTTGAATGAACTTTCAATAGAAAGTGGCCAAGCCATGAAAATGTTTTACTTCTGTGATGCTGTTTGGACTAGGCCATTCTAGAATTGCCTTGACCTTTTTTGGATCCATTCTGACACTATCTTTAGAAATGACAAAGCCTAAAAAAACCAAACTGTCCTACATGAACCTACACTTCTTCAAATTGGCATAGAGCTTCTCCTTCCTTAACACACCAAAGATGATCCTCGAGTGTTGTAGATGCTCTTCTTTGCTATTACTAAATAACAAAATATCATCAAAATAAACTACCACAAACTTACCAATGTAAGGTTGTAGTATAGTGTTCATCAATCTCATAAATGTGCTAGGTGTATTTGATAACCTGAATGGCATAACCATCCACTCATATAATTCGTCTCCAGTCTTAAAGGCTATATTCCACTCATCCCCTTCTTGGATCTGGATTTGGTCATAGCCACTTCATAGGTCGATCTTGCTAAAATATTTGGCCCCTGCAAGGACATCCATCATGTCCTCCATATGAGGTATAGGAAACTGATACTTGATGGTAATCTTATTAATTGCTCTGCTATCAGTGCACATCCTCCATGTTCCATCTTATTTTGGGGTCAACAATGTAGGTACAACACATGGGCTCATGCTCTCTCTCACCACACCTTTACTTATGAGTTCTATTACTTGCTTATTCATCTCTGTGTGTTGTGTTGGATTCATCCTATAAGCTGCTTGGTTGGGTAGAGTTGCTCCTAGAATCAAATCAATATGATTTTGAATATCTCTCTTTGGTGGTAGACCATCAGGCAATTCATTAGGCAAAACATCAACAAATTCTTTCAATAGCTCTGCTACTTCTAGGAGAACTGAAATGTCTTCCTCTTCACCTTTTTTCACTACTAATGCATAGCAACACCCTGTCACCTTCATTTCTTTAACAAGATCTCTTTCAGACAACATGGTCTCACCTTTTCCTTCATCCTTGAGAGGCAATAAAATCACCTTAGAGCCATATTTCCAAAAGGTGTATGTGTTTCTCTCCATCATGCATAACTTTTCTATCATACTGCCATGGCCTTCCTAATAACACATGACATACATCTATTGGGACAACATTACACCATATCTCATCCTAATAGATCTTCCCTATGCTAAACTTAATTAGGTATCCTTTATCAACAATGACTTCATTTCCCTTTTTAAACATTGCAATGCGGTATGGATGAGGATGCTTTTCACAGAGTAAATTCAATTTTTCTACCATTTCTTTAGAAACCATATTTACACTACCTCCATCAACAATAACTTGACATACCTTGCCACCTAAAGTGCATCTAGTTCTGAAGATATTGGTTTGAAGCCATGAGCCATCAGAGCTTTTGGCTTGTGTTTTCTCCTTTTCTAGAATCATCGTTGCTCTTCTCATCATGAGACTTTTTCCCACATCTGGTGGAACCTCTAATTCCATCCCTTCCACTTCATGTTGTGTTTGAATTAGGTTCACCCTAGGTTGTCCTCCTTGATTTCTTTCTTGCATGTTATAATTTGAGCATTCAAATTCCCTATGACCTTCTTCTCCAGATCTAAAACAAGTGAAAGGCCTTCTCTAGTTTTCCCATCCTCTACACTACCATAACCTCTATCTCTTTGAAATCCCCTTCCTCATTCTTGATTCAAAGGATCTTGTCAAGTGTCTACTTGTTTTTCCAATCCATGGGATGACTCTCCCCTGCCATAATTTGAACCTCCTTGAAATGGGGTTGATGTACCCCTTCTTCCTCCTCTATTCCTCTGATGGTATTGTCTATTTTATTTTTGTTCAGTCTTTAGAGCCAATTGGTAAGCCTCTTCCATACTATTGATTTGATGCATGCTCAATTCATCTTGAATAGAAAATTTCAGGCCATTCACATATCTAGAAGCCATCTGTTCATCTGTTTCTTGATGCTCTATACGTATAGATAGCGTATAAAATTCATTTGTATAATCTTGCATAGAAGAGAGGTTCTGCTTTAAATTTTGAAACCTATGAAAAAGGGTTTGCGCATAATCTATGGGCAAAATTTTTTCTCTCAACTTCTTCTCCATTTTATTCCATGTCCTAATCTTATCCTTGCCTTTCCTTGTTCATTCCTTTTGAAGATGATCCCACCAAATCATTGCATGACCCTTTAATTTGGTGCATGCAAATTTTACCTTCTTTTCCTCTGTCATGGATTTTCATTCAAAAAAAATTCTCATGTCATTCAACCAGTCTATTAACTCCTCTAGTTTAAGACTACCTGCATAATTGAAACATCTACCTTGATCCCTTCATTTTTCCCTTCTAAGGCCCTAAGCATCCTCTCTTCAAAACTCATGCCTTCTAATTCTTCTTCTTCGTGTTCTGTATCCTGATTTGCACCTCCTCAACCTATCTCTTCATCAGATTCACCTCCTCCTCTACCTAGTCTTTGGTTTTCCATCCATGTTGTAAGTTCTTCTATTTGCCTTTGTAGATTTTGCATTTCTCTATGCATCTGGGCAAGACCGCCTCTTCCTCTTCCTCTCCCAGCCATCTTCCTGCTCTGATACCAGATGATTGATGCAGAGGCATCCACACTAAAACCTTGACATACAGCATGGATGTCCGCAACCCTTCATCATCATCATCATATTTCCCTTAACACTGTCAGCATCATCATATTTACTCTGCCGACCGATATCCTCCTGATGACAAGCCTTCGACCTTTCGCCTGTCAGCAGCATCATCATATCCAACTATCGGCAGCATCATCATATTCGGCAAGCGTAAACATCCTCCTGACGTTCACTGTTCATCTTACCGCCAACCGCTAACTTCATCATCATGATGTTCAACATCATGTTCATCAGCAGGATATAAAATATCCGGTTCCTCCCATATACCCTGATGACGATACTCAACTTCACGCACCTTTCCTCTGATGCTTATGTCACCCCGATATCCTAATGATGATGACGTCATATGCAGCTCCTTCAATATCCTGCTGCCCCGATATCCTGATGACGATTATCCTGATGATGATGACGTCACATGCAGTTCCTTCAATATCCTGCTGTCGGCCAAACTTAACATATTCGGCCCGCGATGGTTTTATCAACCTGATCTTCTACCTTATGCTGATACGCTCCTCCTCGGCAACACCTGATGATGATCACCCCAATGCACATTCACTTTATGCAACCGACTGCATCATACTCATCTCCACTTATTCGGATGACGCCCGAAGTAACTGCAGGATATACGCAGAAATATCCTGATGATGCCGTTGCGAAGGATTTTCTAACCTTAGCGAATTTCGATCCGCCAAACCTCCTGAGATGACCGATCTGCTTTCAGGGTGATCTTCCAGACTCTACCTATCAGCTCGACCTAGCACATACCCATGCTAGGGTCCTCAACACCTCTCGACGACGATCCTGCAAACATGCACATGAACAAACACGAAATGCAAACTAAATCCTAACCTACTGTACATAGCCATTCCACCAATTCGACGAATCAACCGGTGGAATGGATCAGCGAATCCATGAAACCACCAAAACAGCAAGTCGATCACACACAATGGAGATCAAACAGAAGATGAACACAAAACAAGATCTCTTATTTGATTTCAAAAGATGCAATACAATGATCAGTCTCTCTTTCTGTCTCACTTTGTGCAACCTAGCTCGATGATCTAAAACCAACCGATCCTCATGTATAAATAGGATCTCTTGCGAGTACTACTGACCCGACTCCAAGCGGCTGGGAAATCTCTCCAGGCGGCTGGGAGATCCAACCGGACCTACAGCATAACAGCTGTCATAACAAACTATCTAAAAATAGTAAAGCATGGTCAACATGACCTTATTACATGCATTGGTCTTATCAGACCTTCTTGGAAACATTAACAAGACTCAAAACAAACTAACTGCCTCATGGAGGCCAGCTGTCAGGTAGGTGCTCCTGCACCATACTCCCCAACAGAAAAGAACTCATGTCCCATGAGTTTAGTTGTGGAAGCCCTCCACCTTTACACTTTGTCATGTCAGTGTTCTGACCTGTTCCAGCTTTATCCTCTGCTGGCTCTTGGCTGCTCCAAGACTTCTGAACTGTAACTTGCTTTCTTGCAAGTAAATCCTCATGCCTATCAATGTAGGCCTTTCTCTCACATACCTTGTGTTTGTCAGGTTGTCTGACCAGAACCTCTGTCTGAACTGCCTCTTGAACTTCTGCAATGTTCAACTCTATCTTCCTTTCAAACTTTATAGGACAAACAATAGTCCCAACTATGACAACATCCTTGTCATTCCTCTCAACTGGTTGCTGTTTGCAAACCTGTTTCTGCACCTGCTGCTGACCTCTGTCAGTCAAAACTGAAGCTTTCTTCAACCTGTTGTCCTTAACAACTCCTTTCCCTGCAGTGTCCTCAATTGCCTTTATGCCAGCTCCTATAGGCATCTGCACAAATTCCTTCTTTCCCACTAAAATGATTTTGGCTGCCCCCTGTGCTGCAGCATTTTCCTGTAATGGCATCAACATAATAGTCTTCCCATCTTTCTTGATGGTATAGGTATTAGCATACCCATCATACAGTACCCTCCTATCAAATTGCCATGGTCTACCCAACAGTAGGTGACAACATTCCATGGGCAAAATGTCACACAAAACTCTATCATGATATGCTCCAATCTGAAAATCCACATATGCCTATTCATAGACAAAAAGTGATTGACTATCACTCACCCAAGAAGCCTTGTAAGGGTGATGGTGTGGAATCCTTTCCAAATTCAGTTTATCCACCATTTCCTGAGATACCATGTTGTCTGTTGAACCAGTATCAATGACAACCTTACATACCTTACCTTTGCTCTTGCATGTGGTCTTGAAAAGAGCTCTTCTTTGCATCATATCCTTTGATGCCTGCAAACTAATTCTCCTTAGCATCAATGCTTCTCCCTCCTCAGGATATGCATAATTGTCAGGAACTCTATCTCCTTGATAAGTGTTTGAACTATGCACACTTTGCTCTACTTTCTCTTCTTGCACAAGTTGTACTCTCTTGTCATTTGTTCTATCATTTCTGGATGATGAACCTTTGCTTCCTGGACATTTGAAAAATGGATGACCAAACTCACCACAGGTGTAACATTTTCCTGAAAATGTAGTAGAACCTCTACCACCTCCAATTCTTCCTTTATTACCTTTCCATCCACCTCTGAAATCAGACTGTCCCTGTCCTTTACCAGTGTCTTCTTGACCCTCATTGGTTTGCCTTTGTGTAGGGGCTAATCCTCTTCCCCTCATATTGTTGCCTCTTCCTCTCATGGACTTTTCTTGTCCCCTATTCATCTTTTCTTCAATCCTGATTGCCATTTGATAACAATCCTCCACATTCTTAGGGTTAGCTAAAACTAACTCATCCTGTATGTTCAATCTCAAACCAGCCAAGTACCTAGCCACTTTTCTACCTCATTCTCATGATGACCAGATCTCATACTCAATTTATAAAACTCCTCAGTATATGCCTTCACATCCATTTCCTTCTGCCTTAAAAATTGCAGCTTCTTAAACATCTGAATTTCATAATCCCTTGGCAAGAATTTACCTTTGATCCTTGCTACCATTTTATCCCATGAAGTGATCTTTGACTTCCCTTGTTTCCTTCTCTCAGATTGTACATAATCCCACCAAACCAAAGCATGACCTCCTAACTTGGTCTTTGCAATCTTTACCTTCTGATCCTCAGCAACATCTTCACATTCAAAGTGATTATCCAGTGCAGCAATCCAATCCAGTAACTCATCTTCATTCAAACTTCCATTATACTTGGAAACATCAACCTTTACCTTAGGTTTATCATTCTGCACTGCCTTTAACAGTTTTGCCAATCTCTGGTCTTCAGCATCCAGATCTTCAGCTACCTCTTCATACTCTTCAACAGCATCTTCATCTTCTTCAGACTCACTGTCTTCCACTTCCCTCTTTTTGTTCTTTTCCAAGGCTACAAGCCTGGCTTGAAGTGCTTCAGCAAGCTCCTTCATCTTCCTCATCTCTCTGGCATGTTTTTCCTTCATCTCCTGCAATTCCCTTGCAGTACCACTACCTTTCGGAGGCATTTTGTCAACCTCTCACTTCTCTACCTCTGTCCTTTCGGTGACAGAATCAACTCTACCTCTGCCCTTTCAGTGACAGAATCAACACACAACAGCCCAGACCTTTTGCTGAGCTCTAATACCACTATGATGCAGAGGCATCCACACTAAAACCTTGACATACATCATGGATGTCCGCAACCCTTCATCATCATCATCATATTTCCCTTAACACTGTCAGCATCATCATATTTACTCTGCCGACTGATATCCTCCTGATGACAAGCCTTCGACCTTTCGCCTGTCAGCAGCATCATCATATCCGACTATCGGCAGCATCATCATATTCGACAAGCGCAAACATCCTCCTGACATTCACTGTTCATCTTACCGCCAACCTCTAACTTCATCATCATGATGTTCAACATCATGTTCATCAGCAGGATATAAAATATCCGGTTCCTCCCATATATCCTGATGACGATACTCAACTTCACGCACCTTTCCTCCAATGCTTACGTCACCCCGATATCCTAATGACGATTATCCTGATGACGATGACGTCATATGCAGCTCCTTCAATATCCTGCTGCCCCGATATTCTGATGATGATTATCTTGATGACGATGACGTCACATGCAGTTCCTTCAATATCCTGCTGTCAGCCAAACTTAACATATTCGGCCCGTGATGGTTTTATCAACCCGATCTTCTACCTTATGCCGATACGCTCCTCCTCGGCAACACCTGATGATGATCACCCCAATGCACATTCACTTTATGCAACTGACTGCATCATGCTCATCTCCACTTATTCGGATGACGCCTGAAGTAACTGCAGGATATACGCAGAAATATCCTGATGATGCCGTTGCGAAGGATTTTCCAACCTTAGTGAATTTCGATCCGCCAAACCTCCTGAGATGACCGATCTGCTTTCAGGGTGATCTTCCAGACTCTACCTATCAGCTCGACCTAGCACATACCCATGCTAGGGTCCTCAACACCTCTCGACGACGATCCTGCAAACATGCACATGAACAAACATGAAATGTAAACTAAATCCTAACCTACTGTACATAGCCATTCCACCGATTCGACGAATCAACTGGTGGAATGGATCAGCGAATCCATGAAACCACCAAAACAGCAAGTCGATCACACACAATGGAGATCAAACAGAAGATGAACACAAAACAGGATCTCTTATTTGATTTCAAAAGATGCAATACAATGATCAGTCTCTCTTTTTGTCTCACTCTGTGCAACCTAGCTCGATGATCTAAAACCAACTGATCCTCATGTATAAATAGGATCTCTTGCGAGTACTACTGACCTGACTCCAAGCGGCTGGGAAATCTCTCCAGGCGGCTGGGAGATCCAACCGGACCTACAGCATAACAGCTGTCATAACAAACTATCTAAAAATAGTAAAGCATGGTCAACATGACCTTATTACATGCATTGGTCTTATCAGACCTTCTTGGAAACATTAACAAGACTCAAAACAAACTAACTGCCTCATGGAGGCCAGCTGTCAGGTAGGTGCTCCTGCACCAATGATGCAGCACACAACATACACTCAATACAATTTTTCCATTAATCATGTGAGAGCCAAAGATTTGAAGACTGGAACATAAAAAAACTTCTATTCATCAACTCTACTGCTACAATGAGAGAAAACTCTCTTATATCCAAGAAAAATAAAAAAATAAAAAAATACCTTTTTTGGCAGATTTCGACAATTGTCAGATTTTTGCCATTTTAAGTAATTTTACAATCATATCTAGAAAATCCTATTTTTTCCCAAAATCTTCCTAAAACTAAGGTAGGACGAAATACCAACTAATATTCTAAATTCGAAACATGAGTTTTGAGTTATTAAAAAAAGAAACTTTTAAAAAACTAGAAAAAAACACTAAATTGCCATTTTGAGGGCCAAGATGAAAGTTTCAAGCCTTGAAAAAGTGCCAAGACGAGGTCCAACTAACTATGGTGGGTTGGGAAACCACTGGGCACCTCATAACGCATCCACCTATAAAATTTCGTAGAAAACCCACATCGGAGTCAAAAGTTATGACCTCCGGAAGTCCCTGCATCACACTGATACTCAGAAGAATCCACCTGGCTAGTTGTCCGCAAACCTGAGGGAGGGCACAAGGTCCTTAGAACATTCTTATCAAATGAACTTACGAAAATTCCTCAGTGCAATATATGGGCCTATTGCATAAATTCTTATAAGTGACTCAGGATCTGGATTGATCCCGATGAGTCTAAGTCTCTGGTAGAGCAATTTATTTATTCCTGTCCTTGTTAGCCCATATGGCTATTGTGTTTACCTATTGGATAAAGTTTGGATCTATTTGACCAGTATAGGCCATTTGGAAATTATTTTATCTACCTCGTATTGGGTAGTGATAGGGTCCTTTAGACCCAGTTCCATATGAACTAGTTGACCCAAAGGACAGAAGAGCCTAGTTGGCTTTATTTTAGTATGTCCCATTTTGGACACTTTAGCCTAGATTGGCTATTTCCAGAGTACTTAGATTGACTAAGATAATAAAATTCTTCTAATCTACAGTGGTATATCATTTCTCTTGGATTTAAACATAGGTTGGAGTAAACTTCTAACATAACTAGAAATTTTGGATAATGAGTTTCAGTACTTAACATTTGGAGTCGATGCACAAGTAGTAAGGTTGCATAATTAGTTATGAAAATCTCGCATTTACTCAACCCCATCTTAATGCAAGACAAAGAAGGCAGCTAGAATTTCTAAGTGAGTATATATACATCGAGGGCGAATGGAGTGGCTAATGCATTAAGTAAAAGAAGACACATTATAGTAACATAAACACTTCAAACCAACCTTAGGCAAACAAAAGAATGATCCATGGTGTAATCAAGTAGGGGCAACTCTTGAAGTATCTCTAACAGATCAAAATATGCAGGGTATACCTTTGATACTGATGGAATTACCAAGGGAGAATCTATGAACCTAATTTTTTTTACTGAACTTAGAAGGTTGATTCTGAGGTTTTATTGTCTTTGATGATGAAATTTTAAAGTGAATTACAAGCATGAATGATCAAGGTCATGACATTGTAATAGCATTAAAGGAGGTTTTAAAATGAGAAAATATTAAGGATATGAACAGTAAGATCAGACACTTGGACTTTGAGTTCGATACAATTTTCATTATGATCAAGTATGGTTGAAAGAAAAGGAGAACAATAAATGTGACCCTCTTATGCAGGAGAGAAACTAACTTAAATGTGGATTTAGAAAGATAAGTTGGTATAAATTATAATATATCTCGGAAGATGGAATAATTAGTAAAGGAAGAAGATTTATTTAATGACATTTTGGATATGGATAGGATCAATTATATCTATGAATATTTTATTCTCTATGAAGGGAAATAGTTAAAAACCAAAGTGAGTAGCAAGTTTACTTAGCTTTATTGTGAATGGACTAAGGTAAGAGCCTTCTTATATGGAAATGAATCTCCTGAAGAGATGTTAGAAAATAATAATATTTTGATCCTCACATTTGATATGATAATAATTTGACCTCTTAACATTGAAATATGTTTTACTTTCATTTTCTCTTGAATATACAACTCTCATGACAAATCCATGAGTGTGGGAATGTTTTACTTTAATTAGTTCACATGTGGAGTTCATGATAATGACACATGTTTGATTTGATGGATCTATTCTATGATAATTGTGAAAAAGTTATAATATGATGATAATGTGCTTAATGATGACACTCTTGCAAGTTAGATTTATTCCTTAATTTGTAGACACTTATTCACTTATTGTGACATTTAAAAGGCTCCTAAAGATAACTATGAGGGAGGTACTTACATGATGAAGTAATGATTTTAAAAATGGCATCTTTGGTAAATTATGATCATTTATTACTTTAATTTGCTTTTCATTGATAAATCAAAGTACTTTGTGATGAATTGCTACACATTGACATGACAATCTGAGAAGCATGGTTGAACAATACCATGATTAATATCATAACATGATATGTCTAACAACCTATGCAAGTGTTTATCCTAGACATAGGAAAATTTGAATGAACTAGTATACTAGAATAATCAACATTCCCGACTAGAGGACAAGCTACAAGGATATGCTTAATCAAGTTTGAAAGGTTAAAGTAATTTCTTAAACTCACATTGTTATGATAATATGCATTTACATTATCATGATAGAAGTTTTGATCTATGACACCTTAATTCACGAACTAAAGTTGGTGATGTTTTGCATCTAGACAATGCAAAGTTTTAGGGGGGAAGTATGTCATGACCCACTTCCACCCCTTAAACATATTTTATGATATTTTGAGTTCCAAGTTTGATTAGAATATTATGCATGTTTATTACTTTTACTAAATACCACTAATGGTTAATTGTATACATTTTATTATTGAAGTATTCAAATCTTACCCTTTATATTACTAACACACATATAATCTATTAATAACTTTTTTTAAATTAAAATTAAATAATGTAAAATATCAAGTCACCTTAAAAAAATAATAATTAAAAAAAAATGATTTCTTTTAAGATAATTTAAAATTTTAAATGAATAAATAAATAAATTGAAAAGGGTACACTTCTAGAAAAAGAAATAAATGAGGATTCAACCACCCCCCATTTCCAAGTCAAGTTTCAAAACTAACATTTATGGATTAAATGAATTTTTTCCACAAGAATTAATTTCACATTTAAAAATTGAAATAAGACATTAAATTTGGTAGACTTGACTCCAAAGACTCAAAATTTCCACCATGTGCTTGGAAAAAGATGGTTCTAGATAAGGGTTGATTTCTCTATAAATACCTATTGATATGTGAAGGGAAGACACACTTGGCTCTAGTCTAGAGTTCTGGAGCAATCTATAAGAGCCTTCCTCCTTTCCGTAATTTTGTTTCTTGAAATTTTGTTAATAATTTTATTATATTTCAATTCTGTTTTGGATTCATTTTGATGAAATTCCTTAGAATATTTACAATTTGAAATCATTCAAGAGATAATTTATGTATAAGTCTTTTAAATCTAAAATCATCCAAGAAAATTTTGTGCATAAGTTTTTGTGAAGAATTTAATTTACCAATTGAAATCATTCAAGAAAGAATTTGTGTGTAAGTCGTTTAATCTGAAATCATTTAAGAGAAAATTTGTGTATAAGTTTTTGTGAAGACTTTGGTGATTGGTAGTGGTACTTGCAACTATATCGTCTATCCATCTCCTACTTTAGGTCCCATTTTAGCACTGACAGGGTGAACGCTGCCAAAGGTTGAGGAATTTGGCCTTACTTCTGCCAATTGCATTTTTTTTCTTCTTGAAAGTTTCTAAAGCCCTTTCAACAAATCCATTTTGTGAAATTGTTCAATCATTGCATTCCATGAATTGACATCTCCTTGAGGCATTCTGTCAAACAGTTCATGTGTCTTGTCTATGCTTCCACATTTTGCACGCATGTCTACCAAGTCACTTTCAATTACAACATTTGACAAAAAATCACCTTCTGTTATGCTTTGATAGAGGTCCATACCCTAACGCCATTTGGGCACAGGTAGGGAGGACACTAGTAAAGGTTGTAGAAATTGACTTTACACCTGCCAGTTGCATTCGCTTGAAGGTTTCTAAAGTCTTTCCAACAAATCCATTTTGTGCATATTTTGTAATCTTTATATTCTAGACATTAAGTTTCCACAGTCCATAAAGTTAAGTTTAGTGCTTCAGGAATAAACTATGTGCAAGTTTTTTATCTCAACGTTTCGAATCACACTCCATGATCCATCATCAGGAGAAGAAGCAAGAAAAGAGAGCAATAGAAATGATCATTTGCAAATTGATTCCTCTCAAATAGAACTAGGAGCACGGGAACCAAGTAGAAGATGGGAGAAGGAGTTAAAAATATTTAAAGGAGATAAGTATCAACACTTAAAAACTACAAGATAAAATTAGTAATAACAAGGAAAACATAGTAAATTAAAAGAAGAGAAATTTTTGATAAATATGATATGTATAAACAAGAAGAGACAATGATATATGTAAAAAATACAAATGTGCATAGAAATATATACCTATTAAAATGCAGATAAGTAGGACAAATAAAAGATTAATTATATATATATATATATATATATTTCGAATATATATATATATAATTAATCTTTTATTTGTCCTACTTATCTGCATTTTAATATATATATATATATATAATTAATCTTTTATTTGTCCTACTTATCTGCATTTTAATAGGTATATATTTCTATGCACATTTTTATTTTTTACATATATCATTGTCTCTTCTTATTTATACATATCATATTTATCAAAAATTTCTCTTCTTTTAATTTACTATGTTTTCCTTGTTATTACTAATTTTATCTTGTAGTTTTTTAGTGTTGATACTTATCTCTTTTAAATATTTTTAACTCCTCCCATCTTCTACTTGGTTCCCATGCTCCTAGTTCTATTTGAGAGGAACCAGTTTGCAAATGATCATTTCTATTGCTCTCTTTTCTTGCTTCTTCCCCTGATGATGGATCATGGAGTGTGATCCGAAACGTTGAGATAAAAAACTTGCACACAGTTTATTCCTGAAGCACTGAACTCATCTTTATATTCTGTTAGATGAAATCTCTTTGAGGGATACTATCAAACAATCCATGTGCCTTGTCTATGGTTATACCTAGTGCATACATGTCTACCAGTACATTTCCAAATATAACATCTGAGAAAAATCCTCTTACCTGTATGCTTTGATGGATGGCCATACCCTGTTCCTGAGCAGCACTGGCAAAGGTTGTGAAATTTGGCTTTACGCTTGCCAATTGCATTTGCTTGAAAGTTTCTAAAGCATTTTCATCAAATCCATTTTGTGCATATCCTGCAATCAATTGAGGCATTTCGTCAAATAGCTCACGTGCTTTGTCTATGATTCCATGTTTCTCATACATGTCTACCAAGGAAGTCACAACTACAACATTAGACAAAATCACATTATTCTTTATGCTTTTAGGGATGTCCATACCCTATTCCCAAGCTTCAATTTGTGCACAGATAGGGAGGACGATGGCAAGGATAGTGGAATTTGACTTTACACTTGCCATATGCAGATGTTTAAACTTTCCTTACGCCTTTTCAAGAAATCCATTTTGTGCTTATCCTATGATCCTTGTAGTGTATGAGACCATATCCCTTTTAGACATTTTGTCAAACAGTTTGTGTGCCTTGTCTATGACTTCATGTTTCACATACAGGTTGACCAGGGCACTTACAACTAATACATCTAACAAAAACTCCCTCTCATTTGCTTTGATGGGCGTTCATACCCTATTTGAAAGCTCCCATTTTGGCACAGGTAGGGAGGATGTTGGCAAAGTGTGTGAAATTAGGACTTTACAGTTGACAATTGCATTTGCTTGAAAGTTTCTTAATCCTTTTCATCAAATCCATCTTTTTTATAATCTTGCAATCATTGCATTCCATGAGATAACATCTCTTTGAGGGATTTTGTCAACCAGTGTTACCACATTTTGCAAAGCATTCCCAATTGTAATGTCTGATAACCCCCTAATATAATAATGCCTTTACCCTATTCCAAGGCTTCAAATTATGTGCAGACAGTGAGGATGCTGGCAAAGGTTGAGGAGTTGGTTTTTACATCTACCTGAGGCAATTGCATAAAACATTCTAGGCTTTTTTAAAAACAATAAAGTTTTGGTGTCTAAACTAATACTTGCCTTTTGTTTATCATTAAGGAATCCAGACATGGTCGCTATTGTTGGCAGTAGTATATGATTGGGTAGGAGAATGTTGGATTGTAAATATGTTTGTCGAAGTTCAATTTAATTGAGATCATAAATAATTTTAATTTATGGAAAAATACTATTATTAAGCAATATACAGATACAATTCTAATCCACTTCTGATTAAATTAGATATTGATTTTTAAACTGTCCAAATTATAGTCTCAATGGAAAGTGTAGTGAAATGACAAATTAGGATTCTTTGGTTATCATAAGATCTAGCTATTGTTCAAACCCAATGGCTAGAACTCTGCAATTCTACAAATTAAACCTTAAATAAATCTCTTGAGCACATGTTAACATGGATGAATAGCCTCTACAATGGAATTGCTTTATGAAAATATTTTGAAATTCTCAAAAAAGTGGGGAAATAGGTCACCTTACTTAGTCTTGGGAGGGTTAAATATATAGATGCCATTACTATCAAAAATACAAACTTGTAGTCAAAAACATGAATATATTATTAACATATCATTAATGCTAAAACATTGATTCTCTATATTTTATTCTTATCTAATTAAAAGGAGTTATTCAATGTTTCTAAAAATATTATGTGTTATTGTCAACTTGAGTGTTGGTATGTGTTTGTTTGGCAAATTTTTGAGGAAGAACCTATTAAGATAATCATTGTACTTCATTATTCATGGCCTTCTCAATTGTCCACCTCAAGCCAAATTGATAACTAGTAGGATCTGTTAGTGTAGGTTTTTTATTCCTTATTATAAGGTTTTTCCTACACATTTATTTAAGCTTGCTTAGGTTAATAAAGCATGTCTTATTATGTGAGTGGTTACGAGGTGTCACCTTCCTACATGTGAGCATCTATTAGCTATCTTGGGAAGATACTTTGCTATCTTTAGTCCGATAGATGGTTGCTCTTCATTGGTCGGTGTTGCCACCTCCTCCCTCTCTCTAGTCTATATAAGCATGCTACCTAGCTTGTATTTTCATTCGATATTGGAGATAGTTATCTGATGCTATTTTGCCATTCGAGCATTTCACATCAATCTCATGGTATCATTGTTATTGTTTTTGCATTTACAACTTATGTTTCTAACTCTTTCAATTGATTCTGGGTTATAATCTGTTTTACGGATTTTAACATGGTATCAGAGCAAGTTTTGTAAGGTTAGATTCTTTGTAGAGATCTTGTAAAATCCCGTTTGTTCTTCTCTTGCATTTTTTGAACGATCTGGAGAATCAGAAAGGATTTATGAAGATCCAGTAAATCTTGATTTGCTCAAATCTGTCAATCGACTTGCATATTTGGTGTTTTAATCAGTATTGTAGGTTGCAACATGCCTTTGCTTGATTTAGGTAGCTGATTCTACCTTTGCATGCCATTTTTTGGTTGCTGGGGTCATTTTTTATGGCTAAAGGCATCTGGTTTACACTAGATCTACATCTTCTGTACATCAGCAAGAAAAATGCCTTCTGGGTTTTGTTCGCAGCACAGAAAAACCATCTAGGTATCTTTTAGGTTTTGCATGTAGACTATATATTTTGCAAAAGTGAACTTGCAAAGCTACAGCAGACCCCCTCTCCATTGGCAGTTGCAGATTTGAATGCAGTTTTCAAATGCTCCGTTCTTACTCATACGGACTCTGTTTCTCATGAAATTTTTCTTGATCTTGGCTATTTTTTCGTGCTCTATGCACTAGTACAATTGTTTTTTGATTTTAGTGCAGAATTTTTTTAGAAATTGTAGATTCTCAATCAGGACACTACGCAGTCCTCATTTTGGGAACTTTGAAGAGGCATAACTTTTGCATAAAACCTCAGATCGAGGTGATTCTTTTTTTTGAAAGTGGATGTGTTTTCATGTAATTTGTAGTGGTGCTATTTATTTTACTAGGTATTGGCCCTAAGTATTAATTTCAACATATGCTCTTTTTGAGGGTCTGTAATAGCATTGAGATCAAGTCCACTCAGTATTTCTTGCTGGTGGAAATTGTAAACGCACTAAATATAAAGTGCCAAATCAAATTTTCTTGGGGGGGTTCTTTGATTGAGTGGAAAAGGGGGGGTGTCTTGTGTATTCTTACATCTTTTCTTTCCTAACAACAACAACAACAATAATCTAATTCTGCATTAAGATGGATCAATTAATAATGCCTGTTCTAACACCCTACAACTACTATGAGTGGAAGGCCAAGATGATTATCCAACTTAGAAGTTAGGACTATGTAGAGTAACAATGGGTCTAGAAACTGAACCAACCTTAATTGCAGAAAGGCCTAAATTTTATAACAGGCTAGATGAAGCTTTTGGAACTCTATGCATGTTTGTATCTCCTGATCTTCTTTTTCATGTTGAATCTGCTACAACACCAAATGATGTATGGACTACTTTAGAAAATCTCTTTGGTAAACAAGATGAATTAAGGGGACATCAATTGGAGAATGAGCTAATAGGGTTAAATCCATGTAATTTTGATACAATACAAGACTTCTTCACAAAGCTAAAGGCCATTAGATTACAGTTGAAGTAATGTAGGATTGAAAAGAAAGATCCACAATTGATCTTAAGTATTCTTTCTAAGCTTGGTCCTAACTACTCAGTATTTGTTTCTACATTTTATGCCACCAAAAGTGCTCTTGGGACTACCTAAAAAATGTCTTTTTTAGATGAATTTGCTGCTAAACTCACTAAAGAATAGGATAAATTAGTTCACATGGGCACTATTAATCCTTCTAAGTCTCATGCCTTGGCTGTAAATCAGGGCACTAAAGATCAGAAAGGCAATGTAAAGCAAAATAACAAACAAAAGGATCAAGGAGAGAAGAAACAAGGTCCAAAACAAGTTGCAAACAATGCAACTCCTGAGTCTTCCTCTAAAGACAACATGTCTAAAAAGAAGAAGACAAAGCGTGCCTTTTGTAAGAAACTTGGTCACGATGAGCATAAGTGTTTGAAAAAGCAAATAGCTCATCTCACTTATCTTCTTGAGAAGAATAATATCAAAGTGCCAGATTCAGCTAAGGAAGATTCTTCACAATCTTCAAAGGACACGAAAAATAGTAAGGGGAAGGGCAAGGCCCTTGTTGCAGTTGCTACACTACCAGATAGTTGGGTAATTGACTCAGGTGCTTCTCACCACATGGCCAATAGAAAGGAAAGTTTCTCATCCTTGGAGTCATGTTTTATGCCTGGTATTCTTATGGGTAATGATACACTAGAGGAAGTTCTTGGGAGAGGGTCTATTGACATTGGTGATGGGACATTCCATGATTTTCTTTGTGTGCCTTCTTTGTCAACTAATCTCCTATCTGTCTACCAGATCACCCATACAGGTTCCGGCAAGAGAGTTGAATTTACACCTGAGTCAGTGGTTATCAGTGATCTGCATAGTGGGTCTACAGTTGCTATAGGAAAAGTTGATAACCATTCTTGGCTCTATCACTTTTCTCATTTTGTTCCTGATTCTCCTTCACTTGCATTGCTCACTCACTCAAATGAGGTGAGCCATTTGTGGCATCAGCGGTTTGGCCACTTGAACTATCGCTACTTGTAGTAGCTCAGTTAGCATGACATGGTTATAGGGTTGCCTTCTATTTGATTCTCTGATGGAGTGTGTCAAGGATGCATTCTTGGCAAGCATCTTGAAGAAAAATTTGACAAAGGTAAAGCACGAAGAGCCACACAACTCTTGGAGTTAGTACATAGTGATTTGGCTGGTCCATTTCAACATCCTTCATTCAGTAGAGGTAGATATGTATTGACCTTCATTGATGATCTTTCCCGATACACCTTTGTATACTTTCTCAAAAAAAAGTTTGAAGTCTTTGAGTATTTTCAGGACTTTAAAGCTTTTGTAGAGAAATAATCTAGGAAGGTTGTCAAGATTCTGCGCACCGATAATGGTGGGGAATATGTCAACCAAAGGTTTGAGCAGTTTTGTGCCTCAGAGGGCATTGATCTTTAGCACACAGTTCCCTCTAGTCCATAGCAAAACGGAGTTACAGAACGAAAGAATCAGTCATTGAAGGAAATGGCCAATTGCATGATTCACTCCAAATCATTGGCACCTCAGTATTGGGAAGAGGCCATCAACTGTGTGTGTTATATGCAGAACTAGGTTCCTCACCGAGTTGTGAAGGGGGTAACTCCTTTTCAAGCTTGGACCGGTCGAAAACCCACAGTCAAGCACTTCCGAGTATTTGGGTCTCCTACATGGGCCCACATTCCAACAGAGAAATGCAAGGCTATGGATCCGCAGAGTAGGCCTTGCATATTTGTTGGCTATCCAGATGGTGTCAAAGGCTATAGGCTATTCCACCCTACCACACACGAGCTCTTTATTGAGAGGAGTGTTCAATTTGAGGAGGATACTTCTTCTACCACTTCTCCATCTATCATTCCCGTGGAGACACTGTGACTTCATGATGATAGTTATTTTGAGGACCTTAATCATCCTAAGGAGTCTTCTTCCTCCACTTCAGATGGTGATGATGAGGGTTCATCTTCCTCCTCTCTTAGTCATCATTCAGAGGATGTTGATTCTCCTCCAGATTCTCCTTCCACTAGGCCTCTTTGGGCTCGTCAGACTTTGGAGTCAACAGGTGATTGGGTTGGTGATCCTTCAGATACGAGAAGAACAAGGTCACAGTTCAAGCAGGCTCCTCATCTCTTCTTTGCTTCAGCTTCTGATCCACAGTCCTTCAGGGAAGCTTATGGTGTCCCCAAGTGGGATGCTGCTATGCAGGAAGAGTTCAGTTCCTTGGAAAGGAACCATACATGGGATTTAGTCCCACTTCCTAAGGGAAGAAAACTTGTTCGATGCAAGTGGGTCTATCGAACAAAATTTGTTGCAGATGGGTCAGTCAATAAACATAAGGCTCACTTGGTCGTAAAAGGATTCTCCCAAGTTCCTGGGATTGACTACTCTAAGACTTTTGTGCTGGTTGCCAAGATGAATTCAATCTGACTTGTCCTTGCCATTGTTGTAGCCCATCGCTGGGAAGTTCATCAGATGGATGTGAAGAGTGCTTTTCTTCACGGTGACCTTCAGGAGGAGATATATATGGAGTAGCCACAGGGGTTCGTCCAGGATCCTTCACTTGTCTGCCGACTTCGGAAGTCTCTCTATGGCCTTAAATAGGCCCCTCGAGCCTGGTATGCCAAGATGGACTCCTTTCTTCTATCAGTTGGGTTCACTCCGTGCCATTCTGATCTGAATGTCTACATTTTGCAGCAGGATGATACTCTCACTTTCCTTGTTCTCTATGTTGATGACTTGCTAATTACAGGGAGTTCCTCATCCACCATCAAGGCAGTGAAAACTACCCTTCATGATCATTTTCTGATGTCTGACTTGGGTCTTCTTCACTATTTCTTGGCCATTGAGATTACATAGTCTTCGGTTGGTATCTTTCTTTCTCAGACCAAGTATGCTCTTGATATGCTCTCCAGATTTCGCATGGCTGATTGTATGCCTGCGCCGACTCCCTTTCTGTCAGGAGTCAAACATGAGGCTTCTTGTTCTTGACCTTTGGTAGATGCTACCTTGTATCGCTAGTTGGTTGGGAGTCTCATATACTTGACTCACACGAGGCTTGATATTTCATATGCCATGGGCCTAGTCTACAGGTTCATGCAGAAGCCACATGAGCTGCATTGGAAAGCAGCTAAGAGGATTCTTCACTATGTACAGGGCACTCACAGTGATGGGATTCATTATGTAACAGGCGTGGATATTGACTTG
The DNA here is from genome assembly GCA_027924645.1 of Cunninghamia lanceolata. Lineage (NCBI taxonomy): Eukaryota > Viridiplantae > Streptophyta > Pinopsida > Cupressales > Cupressaceae > Cunninghamia > Cunninghamia lanceolata. The sequence goes on along the minus strand of BSBN01000700.1, from coordinate 5,840,484 downwards.
GTGGGATATACAGATTCAGATTGGGCAGGCGATTCTCAGGATCGCAAGTCTACTTCAGGGTATTGCTTCTCTCTTGGTTCTAGTCTGATTTCTTGGTTGAGCAAGAAGTAGTCTGCTATTGCTCTTTCATCTACAGAGGCTGAGTATCAAGGAGCAGTTAATGCTACTACTGAAGCCATTTGGCTTCAACACATTCTCACTGAGTTTGGTATTTCCTTCAGGAAGCCTATGGTCATCTTTTGTGACAACCAGAGTGCTATTCAGATCTCTCGCAATCTGGTCCATCATCAGCGGACCAAACACATTGAGATTAACATGCACTACATTCAGGAGCTGATTCATGAGCAGGTTCTTGATCTTCAGTATTGTCCGACATCAGATCAGACAGCTGACATCTTCACCAAACCCTTCACTGAGAGCAAGTTCATTCATTTGCAAGCTTTGCTTGGGGTACGGTAGGTGTCCTCCTTTTAGGGGGCTTCTTAGCTCCTTCTTTCTCTCTTTATTCTGGGGGGTGTACTCTCTTTTGTGGGGGGGGGCTACTTCTCTTTTGGGGAGGAATTCATTGTACATGGGTACCTCATCAGGCTTGATTTGTCGGGACCCATCTCTTTACCCACCTAAGCTACACTTAAGGGGGGGTGTTAGTGTAGGGTTTTTATTCCTTATTATAAGGTTTTTCCTACACATTTATTTAAGCTTGCTTAGGTTAATAAAGCATGTCTTATTATGTGAGTGGTTGTGAAGTGTCACCTTCCTACATGTGAGCATCCATTAGCTATCTTGGGAAGATACTTTGCTATCTTTAGTCTGATAGATGGTTGCTCCTCATTGGTTGGTGTTGCCACCTCCTCCCTCTCTCTAGTCTATATAAGCATGCTACCTAGCTTGTATTTTCATTCGATATTGGAGATAGTTATCTAATGCTATTTTGCCATTCGAGCATTTCACATCAATCTCATGGTATCATTGTTATTGTTTTTGCATTTATAACTTATGTTTCTAACTCTTTCAATTGATTCTGGGTTATAATCTATTTTACAGATTTTAACAAGATCAAGTTCCTTCAAGGTAAGGGTTCAATATATATTCCAAGAGCTCAGAGAATTGTTCGTAAATGAATTAGTGACTTTATTATATCATTACTACTATTGAAAATAGTTAGATGATACAAATATTTAATGGGCATTGTAATATAAAATGTTATCTAATAACTTAATCAAATTGATGCAAATACAATAAACAAAGATATTACCATCATAGACCAATTCACCTCATAACTTCCATTGTTTCCTATCTCGTATTGATCTTATGTATGATTTGAGCTCTCAAAAGTTGTACTTCCTTGCTGTTGAAGATGACAATAGGAGAATTGCTGTAGATGGATAATGCAATGAAGGTTAAACTACAAATGCAATTCTATGATGATGGATAATGGAGATATGGAGACATGGTTGGATGATTGTGATGATAATGGGATTATGCAAGTGCAATGAGGATACTTTGCCAAAGGAATGCTAGTAGGATTTTTGCAGAGTAAGATTGCTAAATCTTGAGTAGATCAAAATGGGTGTGAGAACCTTGTTTTTATAGGCTTAAGAGACGCCAAGTCCCAGTGTCAATAGATCCACGACTAGAGGAATTATCTGTGATGTGTACGGTTGAGATGGAGTTGAGGAAGATAATCATAGGAAATGTTCCTACTACATTTACAAGGTAGAGGAATAAGTGGATCCATGAGCCACATGTCTTTGTGCTCACAAATGACCTGTGAGTTAAAGGTGGAAGTCTTTGAGGAGATTGTGGAAGGACTCTTGACTTGTGGGAATATGAGAGATGAACTAGAATTAGAAATACAAGTGTCTTTGAGCATAAAGGTGATTGAGAGACAATAAGACACATGTGGAGAATAAATAGGGATGACTAAGAATAAATAGGACATGTGGGTGAGGGTAATTAGTTAATTAAATATTAAAAATATTTAATTATGTGTGCAACATGGTGAGGTGTAAAGTGAGGTGGAAAGTGATGTGAATTTATGAATTTAAGACTTAGGATAGATGAGTTTGTGATTAATTAAATAATTTAGGATTATTTAATTAGATGAGACATTAGAGGAATTAGGGAATACTAATTAAATAAATTGATTTTTATTTAATTTTGGGATAATGAACCAATCAAATAAATTAGAATATTTATTTAATTGATAGAAGAATAAGAATTAAAATAAATATTTAAAATATTTATTTAGTTCGACATGAGCCAATTTTAGGTGTATACATTTTGCCCCTCTTTGATGCAATGTGTTATATCACGTTGCTTCAAAGAATAAATTTGTTTTGACTATGATGAATGCCCCAATTTGCCCTTGGTTTAGGTTAAATGACAATAGGATGCCCCCTCGAGAGATTGGTCGGGTTGGATGGTTTTTGACAAAAAGATGATGAACAATCTCATGATGAACAAGAATGATAAAGGATGGCTAAGTGTAACATAAGAAAATGTCCCCTTGGGGGCTTTTCCCTCTTAAGGTTTAGCTCATGGGTCTTTTACATGCATTTATGACATCTTAGTTCATAATTTGACATCCCAATGGAATGAGCCCTAAGTAACATGACAAATGGGACCTAGGAGGACCCCTTGAGTTATACCGTGCCCAAAATAGGGGGGAGGACTTGGGTGCCCGTGCCCTAGTCCTGCCCTATTTTGGGGTAGCCCTAATTTTTGGGTGTCAGTTTATGACTGTTATTTGGGTCCTTTGCTGACATGGTAAGTTTGAATTACGAAAATCTTGGCGGGAGTGCTTGTAGTTGTATATAAAAGAATGTTTATGCATTCAAAACTAGATGGAAATTGTGATGTTCAAGTGTTCTCAAGGTGATTCAAGGCTTTCATTGTGTTGCAAGAGCAGACTTGTGTGGTTTGTGTGTTTGTATTTGCAGATTTGAGCATCCATTTCACCATGGAATGAAGAGCATCTTCCTCCCATGATACCTTCACTACAAGGTGACATTATATTGTGATTTTATTATTGATTCCTTTGGTTTTTACCTCTATCTCACAAGGGCACACACTCTATCTGACAACGGTATTCGGAGACTTAAGTGTCCTCCGGGGTTTGACTGAGGCAAGCCTCTAAACACCACAACCCCCTCCCAAAGTCTTGTGATTGCAAGTTACAGGTGTCACATTTGGGAAAAGTGAAGTTGCAGGAAGGATTGGCAGACATCAAGGATTCAGGATCCGAAGAGAAGCAAGACACTAGAGCATTTCTAAGACTTGGCCACTCATTCTAGTGTCCTCCGCAGCTAAATTTCTAGAAACAAGAGATACAGTGTTGATCAGTGTTGGAAGGAGGTTTGGATCCCGTAAAGAAACTGGTACCTTGGACTAAGGCACCTACTCCAGTGTCCTTGATTGTTCTACCTTGGAACCCCAAAAATAGGTACTCTATGATTTGCTATTTTATTTTCATCTACAAGAACTTTTTCCGTTATTATTTAATTTATTGCCATATTTGCATAATTAGGTTTTAATGGTCAATTAAGCATAAGAGAAGATAAATTGGTGATTAAATTCCCTGATCCAAACTTCCCTACATCTCACAGTGATCTAGGGTATGATAGTGAATTTCTACTTGACCCTAGATCCTTGAATGTAAAGTGGAAAGATGGATTCAAACATCAAAACACTAAAACATTAACAAATCCAATTTTCCACTAAACATTTTGGTGAAACCATGTTTTTGGACTTAAATTGCAACTTGATGAGTGTGTGTCTTTAGATTTGGATTTCATTCATTCATTCATATAGTCATTCATTTTATCGCATTGAGAAAAATTTTAAAAATTTGAAAATTTTGAAAAATTCAAAAAAATTAAATCGTTTGGCTTACTAAATTGCATCAATTCTTTCTAAATTTTCCTAATTCATGATTTTTGCATCATATCTGATATAAACTACAAAAAATACAAAAATTCGGAAATTTGCATTGCATTTTCGTCATTAATTTGCTAGGCCTTTGTAGAAAATTTGACAATTTTCATATAACCTAGTAATTCTAAAATCTAGGGTTAGTAGGCAAAATTTTATTTCAGATTTTTCTACTGATTTTAGAGGCTCATTAAAATTTGAATTTGGATTTAGTCTTACATTTTAGTGTAAATTTGCATTTAGATTTAAAATATTTGCATTTTTGCATTGAAAATTTTAACAAAAACTAGCAATTTTCATGCATTTTCATTAGATTTGCATTGGCATTTTGCATATTAAAGCTTGGAAATAATTTTCAGATCTGAGATTAATTCATTTACATCATAATTCAGTCTTCAAAACATTCACATAGCATTTTGTACTGAGATCTCAAACCTAGGACTTCTAAAACAACGATTTTCATTAAATTTGGCCTTATCGACTCTAGAAACTTGCACCATAGGCGTGTTGTGAAAATTATTTTTTCATTAATTAGATGTTATCAAGGAAATAATTTTTTCTCCCTCATAAAATATTCGCAACACCCTTTTAACGGGCTCTTGTAACGAAAATTTGGTGAAAAACCACATTTTGACTATTTTTGCCCTAAGGTTTGACCTAGTTTGCACTCTAAGCGTGTTGTAATCAATTTTATGGATTGAGGTGACTGATATAATTTATATTATTTTCTATACCTCCTAAGATTCATTACAACACCTCCTTTGCTAGGTCTTGAAATTGAAAAACTGTAAAAAATTGGATATTTTGCTATATTTTCACTAGGGTTTTACCTTAAGTGGCACTAAAAGCATGTTGTGTTGGGTATTTTAGAACCAAGTGGATTTTATTACTAATATTATTTTCTTTCCATCATCATTTTTCTCACAACACTTTTTTTTATGCTCTTTTGCATTGAGTTTTATTGAAAAAATTGCCTATTTTGACATATTTTCACTATATTTTGACTTGGCATTATCTTGGATTGGCATCAAGAGTGTGTTGAGAGTGATCATATTACTATTTTGGAATGATATCAAACATATAATTTGTTTCCCTTGATCAAAATCCTTAAAACATTATGTATTTCATTCATTTGCATTGAAACGGTACAAAATACCAAGCATTTTGGTCGTCAATCATATTCTTCTCCAGGGATTTGTTCTCTTAGTTTGTGTCTTGTGTGTTGTATTATTTTGTATAATCTTTATGACACTCTATCATAAAAACAATATCCCTTTGACAAGAAGTAAAAGGTTAATGGGATCTACTGCTCTTGAAAATGACATTCCTACCTCTAATAATCCTTTCAGCACCTTCTTTACAAAGGGAGAAACTCAAATTGTGCAAGATATTATACATCCTCCAACTACAATGGAATAACAAAATTTTCATGCTGTTGATGATACTATTGAGGCGATAGGATATGTATCCGATGAGCAAATAGAAAAATTGGATAAAGAGGTAGCTAAATTTCAATCATTTATGGGAAATAAGAGAATAGCTGAAGAAGTCCCTACAATTCATAATATAAGAGAATTGATAAAAGAGGGACAAGATGGTGTTAATGCAATTCATGATCTAGCACATATTGTACAAACCAATATCATGCTAGTGACCGAATGTGCACAAGCGATAAATAACACTTTATCACCATCTCATACTCAAGTATCCATACCTATACTGACTACAGGAATATAAACTTTTACACCAACGATCTTAACAACTGATGCAAATGCTTGTAGTAATGCTACCATTGGTATTGGAGTATCTAATGGCACTAATTACAAATCTGTGGAATTTGATTATCAAAAATTGGTTTCTAAGGGGACCTCCTTTATGCATAATTGTTCTCAGCCACCTATCTATTCCACTCATTTCCAACCACCTATTACCTACTCACAACCATCTTCTACCTATCACTATGTCCAACCACCGTTAACATATTTTGAGCCTCCACCTATCATATCTCAATCTCATTCACCTCCTCACTTTGGATCCAATTCCTCACAACAAACCGCATCTTCAAATGATGTCATCCTAAACCAACTTTTACAGGGCATGACTGCTTTACAACAAAAGGTAACAAACTTGACAAATTCTTCGTAGTCTAGTCTACCAACATATCATGCCCGTAATCCCCTTTCCTATGCAATCTTGAGAACTCCTATGCCTAAGAGGTTTGAGACTCCCTGCTTTGAAAAATATGGTGGAAAAGGTGATCCTAATATTCATGTGGTAGCAATTATAGCTATGTGTAGTGATTTCTACTTTGAAGAGGACTTGTTGGCAAAACTTTTCCACGATCTCTCAAAGATACCACTTTAGAATGGTTTTGCTCTTTGCCTCCAAATTCAATACACTCCTTTTTGCAATTGATTGATCAATTTTTACAACATTTTCAAGCAAATATCGGACCCCAAGTCACTCTTATTGACTTGGTTCAATGCAAACAAGGTTCGAAAGAAAAGTTGACCGAATTCATTAGTCGGTATCAGGACTTTATGCACAGATTCAGTATTAGATGAAAGATGAATATGTTCAAAAGATATTCATTACAAATTTACAACCTAATATTCATGATAAAATCCTCTTGATGAAATATAACTCCTTTCAACATTTATGCACAGCTCTTCGTGATTATCAACTTTCGTCTAGTCAATATGAAAATCAAAACTCATCAACTCAAGTTGGTCAATCCATGGGTGGATCATCACAAAACAATTTTAAGAGGAATAATAATAGGAGTTTCATCAAGATCAATGGACCAAATACTAATGTGTCTACTATAAATAATCTAAAGAAAGCATCATATCAACCGAGAAAGTTTACTCCGATATCTGAGTCCTATTATTCTATCATGAACTAAGCTATGAGTAATAACATTATGAAGCTTCCCCTGATCAAGCCTGTTGATCCTAGTAAACAAGGACCTTACTTTGATGCTAATGCTTTTTGTCATTATCATCGAATGCAAGGACATGACACTGAATGATGTATGTGTCTTAAACATGAGATACAGCACCTTATTGAATCAAATGTCATCCAAGTATTGGGTGTGAATGATAATGGAAATAAGTTATTTGCTCCTCCAAATTAGAATTTACAAATCTTCACTAATCCTTTCCCTAAGCATACTGAAAACAATACAGTGGAACAGGGTTTAATGGAAGTAGACAAGAATGATTACTTGGACTATGATAGTATCATCAAAATGATTGAAGTAGATAAGAAACAAGTGGACAATCCACCTCATCCATGAAGAAATGGAATTTTTGCTAAGATTCTTCCTCCGTTATCCTTATATGGATCAGGAGATAATCAAAATGCATCAGAAAAGCAAGAACAATAATCGATACAGATGAGTGAGATGGTACAGGATGATTCCCATTACTATGCTAGAAAGATTCAACAACAGAAACTTGCTAAAAATTAGAAAAGAGTAAAACAACAATCAACAGTTGGAAATAATAGTGGTTCTCCCCCTCATAAGCAACAAAAAGTCTCATTTCAACAAGAAATCACAAAACAAGCATCATATGATAATAAACAAAAAATTCATAAGAACCACTCAAATTTTACATTAAATATGATCAAGTACCTCTCTAAGAGGTTCATGAGCTCCAAGATATAATATGAAGACCCTACAGGTAAGTATCTCTAACCCTTTATTCCTCTCGTGATGTGCTTCCCCTGTGATGTGTTATGTGTTGTTTAGGCCACCTGGGATGACCCCAAATTCTCCCATAAGGTCTGAGATACCAGGTGACTACCTCTATTGTGACCTTCTTCTATTTGTATCATCATTCTTCTATATTGACTCTCTTTGATTTCATTGTTGTGTGTTGTGTCTTGCAGACATAGCGTCACGGTTGGTGACTTGGGGGCACCCTCCTACGTGAATGTCCCTAAGACACTCATTTCTCCTCTCTTATTTATTGTTTCCCTTCCTCTAGTATTTCTATCTAGCGAGTAAATGATGAAAAACATTTATACTGATGCGAACCTAGTGTCCCTTTCAAGAGCAATCAAAAAATGGACTTAGTTCCTAATATGACAATGGGGTTGTATATTTTATCCGATGCTTGGCTAGTCAAAGCACTCATTCTTTTTGCGTAGTGAATTTCATGATGTTTCTATCACATTTACAAACCTTAACAATACTGCTACTCTATGCACCTTTGTTTATCTTTGAATCTAGCCTTGGCGGTACTCGATTTAGAGAGCTTCATGATATAGCCCCACAGTTACCCTCAAACTCTAAGTTTATTGTATAACCTTGTCTCTTTGTGTGGTTAATCATATGCATTGATATTGTTGTTTATCATGATGTTGTAGACACTATCATGTTTCTTGCAGGGATGTGTTTGTGGGAACATTTGGCGATCATAAAGTACATGTCACCTCCAGGGGGCATGGGCTTTGCGAAAGTTGGTGTTCCCTTGTGTGTTTCCTTCCTACCTTAACGTGCTTAATATCAATACCTGATATCAACCACCTTAAGGTGGGGGCATATATAAGGTAAGCTGTCTATTATAGATGTTAGCAATGTGCTTGTCCTTAGGTGCAGAATAGTGTGATGAGTACTTCCTACATCCTGAATTTGTTTGCAATCAATCAATCAATTTATCTTGAAATCTATTGCGTATACCTCCTTTTCACCATAAGGGATCTCTACAATGCAGGTGGGGTTGTATACTCTTGAACTCATACCTCCTTTTCACCTTAAGGTGTCTCCGTGATGCAGGTGGGATTAAAATTTCAAAAGTCCTTTGTGGAGGCGGGGAGCGATTCTGTGACTAACTTAACCCTTAAGCATGTCTTCAGCAATTGTTGTGGTGAAGCCCAATCGTCGGTGTGTGTTCTTGTAATGTGCCTGAGATGGTGTTGGACCTAGATATAAGTACACTCCATCGCTTGTCTGCCATGTTTTCTCCATGTCTTCAAAGTGTGTGTGTTTGGTGTGCTTGTTTTGTTTGGCATGTCTATTGCCCCATTTGTAGTCTACATTTTGGGAGGTTTTGTGTGTCTTGCGTGTGTGTTACCCCATATATACAAAGACCTGTGCAATGAGTGCATCATGTATTATGGGAGGTTTATTTAATTTCTAGTATCTGCATTTCATATATATGAGAAAAAGAAAATAAAAGATATCATTTCTATCTTCCATGCATTAATGTGTCTTCTATGCATTGACTATCTCGTCAGTGTTATGCATGATTGTAACTGTCTTCTTCGTGTTTTGCATGTCTGTTACTGTTTTCTATGTGATTGGTGTGTCTTCTCTGTGCTTGGTGTGTTTTCTACGTTTGTGACCTTACATTAATGCATGTATTGGCCTCGCGTTTATACATACATTAAAGTGGGGGCTAAATGTAATGTCAGAAAATGTCCCCTTGGGGGCTTTTCCCTCTTAAGGTTTAGCTCCCCGGTCTTTTGCATGCATTTAGGACATCTTAGTTCATAATTCGGCATCCTGATGGAATGAGCCCTAGGTAACATGACAAATGGGACCTAGGAGGACCCCTTGAGTTGTACCCTACCCAAAATAGGGGGGAGGACTTGGGCACCCACACCCTAGTCCTGCCCTAATTTTTGGGTGTCAATTTATGACCATTATTTGGGTCATTTTCTGACACGGTAAGTTTGAATTATGAAAATCTTGGTGGGAGTGCTTGTAGTTGCATATAAAAGCATGTTTAGGCATTCATTTGTAAACTAGATGGCAATTGTGATGTTCAAATGTTCTCAAGGTGATTCAAGGCTTTCATTGTGTTGCAAGCACAGACTTGTGTGGTTTATGTGTTTGTATTTGTAGATTTGAGCATCCATTTCACCATGGAATGAAGAGTATCTTCCTCCTATGATATCTTCACTACAAGGTGACATTATATTGTGTTTTCATTATCAATTCCTTTGGTTTTTGCCTCTACCTCACAAGGGCACACACTCTCTATCTGATAATGGTCTTTGGAGACTTAAGTGTCCTCTAGGTTTTGACTGAGGCAAGCCTCTAAACACCACAACCCCCTCCCAAAGTCTTGTGATTGCAGGTTACAGGTGTCACATTTGGGAAAAGTGAAGTTGCAGGAAGGATTGGCAGACATCAAGGATTCAAGATCCAAAGAGTAGGACACTAGAGCATTTCCAGGACTTGGGTGCTCGCTCTAGTGTCCTTCACAGCTGAATTTCAAAAAATAGGAGTTACAATGTTGGAAGGAGGTTTAGATCCCGCAAAGAAATTGGTACCTTGGACTAGGGCGCCCGCTCCAGTGTTCCCGACTATTCTACCTCAGAACCCTGAAAAATAGGTACTCTATGATTTGCTATTTTACTTCCGTCTGCAAGAGCTTTTTTTGTTATTCATCAGTTTATTGTCATATTTGCATAATTAGGGTTTTAATGGTCAATTGAGCATAAGAGAAGATAAATTGGTGATTAAATTTCCTAATCCAAGCTTTCCTACATCTCACAGTGATCTAGGGTACGATAGTGAATTGCCACTCAACCCTAGATCCTTGAATGTAAAGTGAAAAGGTGGATTCAAACATCAAAACAATAAAACATTAACAAATCCAATTTTCCACTAAACACTAAGAAAATGGAGGATGTAAGATAAGAGATGGATGAAAGATTGAATGACATGTTATGCAAGATAAAATGATAACATACACAAGCAAGCAAGCAAGTATGCACAAATGATACAAGAACAAACAAGGTACTACCCCTATCAAGCTGTAAACCAATGATTAATTGATAATGATTGATGATAGTATTTTTCATTGTGGGGAATGATATATCCCAAGACCAATAGAAAGATACAGGAAAGATGAATCTTACTGATGATGACGATTGATTGATTAATTGAGTTGGTTTACGACAAGATTAGGATCAATATCATTGATTGCGATTAGATAATTTGACAAGATTGATTTACTTGATTGGTATGGATTAAGGATGGAATTGCATTTGGATCATTGCTTGGATTGACTAGATTGATTTGGTGATCAGATTGATGAGGCCCAAGAGTGAGGGTGACAAGGAAAGATAATGGTAAGTTAGCAAATAAGATGAATGATAATGATGATGCCCCCTCGGGAGGACAATTGGTGCACTCTCAAAATGAAAAGAGAGAAAAGGGTGAGTAGATAAAGAGATGTAAATAAAGAAAGTCCACTTAGATCTTAAGCCAATTGGAAAATGATAAGTATGAAATGCTTATAGATGAAATGAAATGCAATTTGGTATGTATGATAGTGGATTTTATCATCTTCTTGTATAAGTTTTTGAAGTACTTTGTTTCATCATTGAGCTTTTAAAATGTTGTAAGAAAATATAAGCATCTAGGTATAATTAAACCATGATGACCTGCGTATTACTTACATGGATTTTGATTTAGCAAGTTAATACAAGCATCTATGTATAATTGAACCAAGATGACCTAAGTATTGCTTGCATATCAATAGACAAGGATTACACCTATTTCATGTTTAGACCTATGATGTCCTCGATGATCATTATGTTGATCATTTCATTAGACAAGTCTTCACATTACTAAAGATAAACCCACAAATAGAATACAAATAAAATAATTATGCCCCCATCAAAGCTCCTCCAGTTTTTGACATCCTTGAGTAGCATAAAAAGACATAATAACAAAAATTATCATATAAGACATAAAACAACCATTAAACCTTCTTACCATAGATATATGTTTCATGCAATAACTAATAGAGTCATGTTTGATAGTTTTAGGTAGGTAGGGATTTGTCAAGTTTAGTTTAATGTCTCTTTGTCATGATGATGTTTAAAGCTTGCTTGTTGTGCTTCTTGTCATCTAGTGATAAAACCATGATCCGATTTGTTATCCTCTGAGTTGTAGCATTCAAAAATCCAATTCACTAACTAGGTTAAGGATTTGCCCCCAGTCAAGTAAAGGATCGACTTATTATGGATGAACTAACAATAGACATGAAGAAACGAGCCCTAAGGGACTGACCTAGTGCCTCGGGGGCTCATTGATAAATGGCCTTGCCTACGTGATGACGCAGAGGCAATGTAGTTCACTTTAGGTGGACTATTGTGGACCTAAGACTTAGTGGTTGGGAAGCCTCGAGGGCTCATCAATGATGGCCTTGCCTACATGACAACATAGAGGCAATGTAGTTCGACCTTGAAGGCTGACACGGGTAAATGGATGAAGGGAAGATATGCAAAGGTTTATGATAGGATTAGGGATATGGATGGAAGGGAAGCCTTGGGGGCTCATCAAAGATGGCCTTGCCTATGTGACAAATCAGAGGTGACGTAGTTCGACAATGGTAGAAATGATGGAGTTATAACGGATGACAAGATGGACGAAGGTTTGGATGGATAGACTAATGGGACAAGATGATAAGGGCAAACGAACAACAAGCCATGATAGGTATCTTTATGCGATTTGATTGATGCAGTTAGAAAAGATTGGATGAGGACTAAAGTCCTAACAGATGGAGGGATCAGTTTATCACAAATAGTGCATGTTTCCAGGTTTTCACCACTTGCTTTTATTTGCACAATTGTTAAAATACACATGACGCCTATTTGCTAGATTTTCATCATGGTACCTATCCAAGGTGCCTGTTTACTAAGTTTTCACTAGAGGATGATTTTTTTTGTTATTTTTCTTTTTTTTTATTTTTTTGTTATTTTTATTATTTTTTTATTTTTTTGTTATTTTTGATATATGATCCCTTGCATTGGGGTTTAGGTGTAGAACATACGAAGATGCATACTATTGATGGGATCATCGAACAGTTCACCTTCTAATGTTGCTAGTTAATAAGCTCTTGATCTATAGGCATCAACAATGACAAAGGGGCCAAGCTAGTTGGGATCAAATTTGCCTTTCTTCTCCCTATCTTGCTAATTTCTGGGATTCTCTTTGAGGACTAGGTCACCAACTTGAAAGACATGGGGTTTGACTCTATGGTTGAAACTTTGTGACATTCTTTACTGGTAGACTTTTAGATGGTTGAAGGCATGTTGTCATTGTTCCTCCAACAGTTCTAACTCCTAAAGTCTGGAAACCTTGTATTCTTCATCTAATATGAGGCCTTTTAATGATACTCTCAAGGATGGTAACTCGACTTCAATGGGCAAGATGGCTTCAGAGCCATAGACTAGTAAATATGGTGTTGCACCTATGGGAGTACGGATGCTTGTGTAGTAGGCCCATAGAGTGGGATTTAGTTGCATGTGTCAATCACGATCAACATCATTAATAGTCTTCTTTAGGATTTTTAGTATGGTTTTATTAGATGCCTCTGCCTGGCCATTTCCTTGGGGGTAATATGGGGTGGAAAAGTAGTTTTGGATGTGGAATTTGTCGCATAGTTCTTTGACATCCTATTTTTCAAATGGTCTTCCATTATTAGTGATAATGGATATAGGGATACCATAGCGGTAAATGATGTAATTTAGGATTAATGAGGTGATTTGTTTGCCTATGACATTGGTGAGGGGTACAAATACAATCCACTTCGTAAAGTACTCCATGGAGGTGATTATGAATTTATGGCTGGAGGATGATGGAGGGTGTATCTTGCCCACTAAGTTGAGTCCCCATTGACAGAAAGGCCAAGGATTTGTTAACGACTGTAGCTCTTGTGCTGGTACATGTATTAAGTTCCCGTGGATTTGGCATTTCTTGCACCTTTTCACAAAATGATAGGAGTCCTTTTTCATAGTTGGCCAGTAGTACCCCATACGTATGAGTTTCTTCACCAGGGTAGGACCACTAGAGTGAGTCCTACATATACCATCGTGAACTTCACTTAGGGAAGTTTGATATTCCTCACTGTCAAGACACCTAAGGAGAGTACCATCTAGTCCTTGTTGATACAGGGTGTTAGCAATTATGGTATAATGGGAGGCTTGGCGGATGAAGGTTCTTTTTTGGTTATTAGATAGGTTAGGTGATAAGATGTTCTCTTTCAGATAGGTATATACTTTTCCATCCAAGGGAGAATCAAATCCTATGATATGGCATATGATGTTGGTTTCAGGGGTGTTGTATGTAGGATGGGATACTGGTTCTACCAAGAACTCATAGCATGACTAGTTTTTAGGTATATCAAGGAGAGATGCAATTGTTGCCATGCAATCTGTTGCTTTGTTCTCCAACCTGGGTATCTTCTCAAAAGAGATCACAACAAAGTATTCTTTGAAGTCATCCACCATAGGCTTGTACAGTATTAACTTCTTATCTTTTGTTTGATAGTTGTCATTCACCTGGTTGATGACAAGTTGTGAATCTCCATACACATGAAGTTCTGTGACTTTCCATTCTACTGCCATCTTGATGCCAATAACCAGGGCTTTGTATTCAGCCACATTATTAATGCATGGAAAGAGTAGTTTGTATGACTTTGGAATTGTGTCTCCATTAGTTGTGACCAACAAGATACCTACTTCAGACCCATGCTGAGTATATGATTCATCAAAGTATAGTTTCCAGGTTGTTGTTGTGATGTTAAAGATAGATTAATCTAGAAATTCAAAGCTTAATGGGTTGTCATTTGTCAAAGGTGCATCTGCCAGATGATCTACAATCACTTGCCCCTTTATTGCCCATCTATCTACATACTCATTGTCAAATTCATTGAGTATCATGACCCATTTTGATATTCTACCTATTAGTGTAGCTTTGTTGAGCAAGTATTTCAATGGATTGATCTTTGCTACTAGCTTGATGGAGTGTGAGAGCATGTAATTGTAAAGGGTAAAATTTGGATAGTTGAATCTTTGGTAGTTTTGTGTGTGTATCCTCCTTTCACCCTTTCATTCAAGGACCTAGGGTTGAGTTGCAATGTACTATCATACCCTAGGTCACTATGAGATGTTGGAAAATTTAGATTTTATGATTTGATTTCCAGTTATCTTCTCTTATGCTCAATTATACATCAAAACCCTAATTATGCAAATATGACAACAAATAGATGAATATCAAAAAATACTGCTACAGAAAGATGTAAAATGACAAATAACTGTGCACCTATTTTCAAGGTTCAAAAGAGGAACAATCAGGGACTAAAGAGTGGGTGCCCAAGTCCAAGGCCCTACTTTTTGTCAGGATCTACAAACAAGACATGCAACCTATTCATGTTGCACCAAAGATTTTCCTATCATGGAACATCAAGGACTAATGAGTGGGCGGCCTAGTCCAGGGAGCTAGTTTCTTCTCTAATATGCAAACTCGACACTCTATAATGCCCTTTTGCAACTCCACTTCTCTTGTAACCTGCAATCATGAAAACTTTGGGAGGGGGTTCTGGTGTTTAGAGGCTTACCTCAGTCAAGCCCCAAAGAGACATTCAAGTCTTCTGAACACCGTTGTTAGATAGAGAGTGCATATCCTTGTGAGGTAGAGGCAAAAACTAAATGATAAATGCTCACAAACACAAAATGTCACCTTGTAGTGAAGATCTCATGGGAGGAAGAAGTTCTTCATGCCATGAGGACATGATTTCTCAAATATGCAAATACAAACACATAGACAACACAAATCTATTCTTACTACAAAATGAAAGCCTTGAATCACCTTTAGAATGCCAATGCTTATCTAGTAATGCTTTCTAATTTACAAATGAAATCCTAAACATGCTTTTATATGCAACTACAAACACTCCCACTAAGAATTTCATAATTTAAACTTATCATGTCGACATTGTTGATAACTGAGAGGGGGGGGGGTGAATCAGTTATCCTAATTATTGCCTTTATTGAACTTTCCTTTTAATTGAAGCAGCATAAAATCAAACACAAAACATTAACCATGAAATAAGAAACACATGACACAGTATTTTTGACGTGGAAACCCTGTTAAGGGAGAAAACCACGGGGTGATTAACCCAAGAATTATTCTCTGTTAGAAGAATAGGAAATTACAAAAATGGCACTTGCCAATTAGGGCTCACTGCCCGAGCACACTGCTCACAAGAGGCTCACTGCCTACAAGAAGACACACTGTCTTACAGAGTGATAAGAATCACAGTCTTGAACTGATTGGAAGCATCTGCATATGCTGGAGTTCAGTTCCGGTTAGGTTCAGTATACTGATCTGCTGCACTTCATCTTTCCTCTGTTCTTTAGTCTGCTATCCTTTCACATACCGGATCTTTCTTGCTACTTCTGCTCAACTCTGGACTTGTTCGCATATACTTTCCCACATTTCACACACTTTACAACTAAATCCATCCTCTATATATATCCGCACAAGTAATTTCATCACCTTTCTAGTCGGCATCCGGAACAGTCTAGTTTCTTACAAACTTAGATCTGTCGGCTGAATCCTTGCTCACCAAGCAATGCGGATCAAGCATATACTTGTAGATATCATCAATTATGTCGGCCAAACATGATTCATGCCTCCGCAACCTTTATCATCATCTGTAACACATCCGGAAAGTAGTCTGATACTCTGTCAGTCAGTTCTTCCTCTGTTTTCACTGTCTCTCAGGAATCCGGTACTCAACTATTCATATCTTTTTCCTTGTCCAACTCCGGAGGCTAAATCCTTGGAATATACCACTCAAGATAGTCCTCTTGACTTCCCCAGATCCGCACTGCACCAAGACACTTCCTCTGAGAGATCCGGACCAATCTGTCGGACCTTGCCACATGCTCTGTTCTTGTTCACCGGACCACAACAATCTTCAATCTGACTTCCGGTAGAGACATATCATGACTTGCGGATATGTGGGATGACCTTTGTTGCCATCAATGACAACAACCATGAATCCATATAGTGTCTCTTGCCAACAATCTCCCCCTTTGGCATTGATGGCAACACTTAGTGAAAAATGACTAAGTGTTTACACTATGCTCCCCCTTTGCTGATGCTCTGTCTTTATATACAATTTCCGGAACTCCCCCTGAGTTAGATTCCTCATTTTTCACTGCTCCTCACTCCCCCTTTGACATCAATGGCAAAGGGTAGGGTCCACACACCAAAATTTTCAAAAATTTTCTATATATAGCCGCATATTTACATACTCACATATACTGCAGAATGTCTGCAAAGGATGTCTGCAGTTGAACCATTTCAGTAGCCCAACTTAGCTTCATTCTGTCCAAGATTGAAATGTGACCACTCAACAAAAATGCAAAAGCTTCTGCCCGCCTGAGATCTGTCGGATCTTTTGTATGGGCGGTGGTCTGGGCATCACTGATGGCCTCATGCATAGTTTCCAACTTAGGGACTATAATCCTTCTAAGTTCTCCCATCCGGTTGGTAATGTTCTTCCTCTCCTTCTCAAGATTCTTTATTTCATTCAAGACTACAATAGTCTGACATTCTTGATTTATTATAGAGGAAGAGAGAGGATCAAAACTTTGAGATAAGCTTTGAAGCTTGTCCTGTTCCTCTTTTATTTTCTTGTCAATTGCTGCTGTTGCCTTTGACCAAGATATACAAAATTTGTAGATGTCACCGCCATCCTTAAGAGCATTTTCTAAGCTCTTTATTCCAATGCTTACAATCTTCCTATCCTTAGAGATTAATTCTAATATTTCAGAAAATCTTTTATCCAAAAATTCCTTCCGGACCTTTTCTTCAGCTGATTTTTCTAGAGAATTAAAATGTGTATCAATACTGCTGACTAAGGTTTTTAGATTACCGGAAGTGGAGGCTGTCGGATCTATCTGGATTGATGGCATGATCTTTACAAGTACTCCGGAAGCAGCCTCTATCAACTCACAGTCTTCCATATGAGACTTCAGGAGCTTTTCATTTGCCTTGGCATTTGCAAATGAAGCTATCTTCATTGTTTGTACCGGAGAGAGAGAGTCAAAATCAAATGGACCTTTTAGAAGCTCTGGTTCATCAATCTCTAGAGTTTCTTTGCTCAAAAATTGTTGAACAGTTTGTGCAGTGTCTCTTGCCGGAGACAGATGTTTCTTTTCTTCTGCAGTCTTAGAACTGTCAACCTCTTTGTCTGTCACCACTGCTTCCTTCTCCTGCAATTGCTCTTCTTCTTTGGATCCGGAGACTGTAGGGGAAACCGGAGGAGAGATGCTTGCTTGTTCATGGGCCACTTCTTCTGGAGCAGAGGGTCCCAAGTCCTCACTTGTCTGTTCAGGGCTCACTTCTTCCGAAACAGAAGATTCCAAATTAGCAGCTGTTTCTGCACCTAAGTCCTCTACAACAGGAAGATTGAACCTTTTGAAGGCCTTCCGGAGGATCTCTTCTGTCTCTTGTGCCACTTTGTCAGTCTCACCAAGCATGAGCTGATTCATCCTGGCTTTACTTCTGAACTCATCTCTACAGTCCTTGAAGATCATGTTCATTGTCTTGGGATCAATTTGAGGATATAGCTGAATAGCTATCTGCTCCCGGATCTCAAGATCTTTGGCATGAGCATTATTCTTTCTTACTTCCATTTCCTTCTCTAGGCTTTTAGGAATGAGAGATATGATCTCAATGAAAGCCTTATTGTATGTGTTCAGATATTTAACTGTGGCTTCCTGCAGAGTCTTTTGGTCTGCCTCACTGAAGTCATCATAGGATTTAGTCATTGGTTGAAGGTTTCCATCCACCGTGACCGACTTGATTATGCTCTCTAGTGACAGAGTGGGCTTTTCAACAGTTACCTCTGCCATTTCATCCTTGTCTTGGCCTGTGGAGGGCTTACCGGATCCTTTCTTCTTCTGTTTCTTTACTTCTCTTACTTCCTCATCTGATTCTGTTTCTTCTTCATCCTTTTGGCTTTCATAAGCCCTTGATGCTTTTGTCTTGGATCTTTTACCGGATGCCTGGACTTCCAGTTTTGAGCTTTTGGTTGTGGAAGGTGCAGATCTCTTTGATGATCTGGTCCGGGTGGGGGTTTCAACCGGAGCACTTTCTTTGCTTTTCTCTTCTTCCTCAGCCTTTCTCCTCTTTTCCCGGCTGGCATCAAGTGCCTCTTTTGAGATGCCTAGGCCTTGAGCAATGTGCTCCACTTCTTTTCTCACTTTTCTCTTAATCTCAGGTTCCCTGAGTTCTACATGTAATTTCACACTCAGCTCCTCAAAGGTTCCAAACCTTTCTGCCTTAGGATCTTTGGGCTGACTTAGCATGTGTTGAACATGCAGCTCTACTATCTGTTCATCAACTTCATACCCCATGGGCATGATCCAGACAGTCCTTGGCTCCACTGCCTCCATTAGGCACTGATCAGTGTCAACCATAAAGCATACTGAGTCCTTGTATTTCTCAATGAGAGACTGGGGAATTCTCTCTCTTGCTTGCATCATGCTCTGAAAGTTTTTGAAGTATCCCCATAGAGTTGTATTTCTCGCTTTTGCATCCCCAAGTCCATGCAAATAGTCTCTTATCTGGACTGCAACAGGTTTGTCATTCTGCCATACCCATCCACTTGTTCCGGGTAGCTCATTCATGAAGTAAAAGAATAGACATACAATGAGAGTACCATACTTAAAGGAGTTCTTCTTGTCTTTCTTGATTTTCTGTACATTTTCCATTAATTGGCTTAGTAGTAGTTCACAAAGATCATAATCTGCATTCTTTCTTAGCATTTCATATGCTGTGTATATTGCAGTTTCGGATACAGAATTCTCCCTGCTGGAGTGATAGATCTTGTATCCTATTATCATTGATGCATATTTGATATCCGGATCCGAAATATCTTCAATGGTCATTGCCCTCTTATCATATTTTGATCCGGTGGCCTCAGTTACAACGTTGTTCTTGACAGATTTGAGGATAGGTACCCCCCCGGAAGAGTATAGACCAGTTACTGCTCTAATTGCTTCTTTTGTGATCTTACAGGGTCTATCTAGCCAAAGGAAGTTGTCATGCATCCTGCTCAGTACATACCGGACCCATTCATCTTCTTCAAAGCTAGGGAAATGAATAAATTGCTAAAATTGTTTCTTCTGGATACCCTTATACTCTGGTTTGAGCTCAAAAGCATTGTCTATCAGTTGCTTGTGATAGAGGTCTCTTAATTTGAATTCCCCAAATTCCTCAATGTTTGCGTGTATGTAAACCCTAATATCTTCAGTATGTAAGACTCCGTGGGGAACACTAGAGAAGGCTCCTAGTGGATCTACCTCCAATGATTTGTAGGGATGTTTCTTGAATGAGGGGCGAGGTCTATCAGAGATCTTAACTATGTTTGGAGTAGCCATTCTTCAAAGATTTGCAGTGAGGCAATGAAAACGAAGAATACCTTATGCGCCTTCGGTTTGCACGGAGTGGTTGGATTGATTTCTTTATGCAATAGCTTCGGCAGGAGATCCTTGGTGTGCTTGATGAACCTTGTTGCAGAGCTCCACTATTCGCTTCTTCTCAAGTGTAGAATGAGCAGATAACTTTTGAGAAATCCCTTATATTGCTCCGCAAACCCTAATATCTGTCTGCAATAAATGCTTCACCTGCATTATTCCGGTTTACCATGTCTGGACAGCTTGGAGTATCCCGGATTAGTCCTGATCACTGAATATCATCCGGATCTTTAAATCATGAATAAATCTAGGTAACATATTACAAGAACATCCCAAACACTCTGTCCAATCCGCAAGACAAGATCGTGCACTTCCGGATCTCTCCGGACCTTTTTGTAATCCTTTATCATACCGGAGCACCTCCCTGAACAGGTCTAACTTAATCGAACACAGCTTCTTCATAACTCCATGCGGACCTCTGAAAACTTGACTGAAGCATCTCAGGACTTATATCTACAAACCCTTTAATCCGCATCTTGTGCCACATCCGGCACAACTTGTTTGGCTGGGGGAACAGAATCTTCCTTGAGTCTCCCCCTGAGCATGAGCTCACTTTTTAATTTCCGGAAGAAATATCAGCACCAGAATCTGGTGCGGATCCAACCTCTACATTCTCAGAGCTTTTCTTCACCCAAATCTTGCTCATCTGATTCCTAACTTCATCTGCATTCATCTTTTGTTTACCCTTGTCTTGATTCTGATCATACACCGGACCTCTTTTGTCCTGATTCTTGTTTCTGCAGACTTTAGCATTATGACCGGTCCTATTGCAGATTTGGCAAATAACATTTCTTTGCATATTTAACTGATATCCCCTTGATCTGCATTGATTAGCCATATGACCTACTCTATTGCATGTAAAGCATCTACCTTTGAATGATTTGTTTACTTGCATAATTCTGCATTCATGGGATTTGTGTCCATACCTTTTGCAGTTGAAGCACTGTCCGGAGAAGGATGAATTAATCTGATTCATTCTCATTCTGCATTGATTAGCTTTGTGACCAAAATGGTTGCAGCTGTGGCAGTATCCATTGAAGGATGGATATTTTTGAGCATTTGGCTGTCTTACCGGAGGTCTTCTAGGCCTGCTCCTTGGATTTTCTGATCCAAGATTCCTCTGACCGGATCCGGAGCTTTCTCCTTTCTCATATCCCAAACCATACTTGTCATCAGTCCTCTTTTGACTTCCAAGAAGAACTTCAAGTTGAGCAGAACTTATCTTGAATTTCTCTTTATATTCATTTGCTGTTTGAAGATCTCTTTTGAGAGAGGTAATTTGATCCTCAAGTTTTTCTTCATTATCTTTGGCATCTTCAAGATCAGATTCAAGATGTCTGATAATCCTGTCCATCTGGTGGCATTCTTCTGATTTTTCCTTAAGAGATTGTCTTAGATTGTCTTCAGCCTTTCTTTTTTCTTCAATCTCTTGAGTGAACTTTATAGTTCCTGATTCCATTTCATGTCTTAACATAATGACTTCTTTTGATAACTTTTCACATAACTTGGTTTGCTCAGTCAATTCTTCATTTGTATTGCTTTCTTCACTTTGTCTTGCCAACTGTTGGAGCAGCTCCTTTCTCTTTTTCATAGAGAGACTTAATTTGTCTTTTAATTCCCTCATGAATTCATCAGCCTGTTTGAGTCTTTCTCTTAATTCACTGACTTCAGAATTTGACTGTTCAAGATCCTCAAGGGCAGTCTTGAGTTGCTCCTTTAAACCATATGCATCCATTTGAAATCCCAGATCTTCCTCAAGCTGTTAGGCTCTATTAGGAGGAACTTAGCTCTGATACCAATTGTTGATAACTGAGAGGGGGGGGGTGAATCAGTTATCCTAATTATTGCCTTTATTGAACTTTCCTTTTAATTGAAGCAGCATAAAATCAAACACAAAACATTAACCATGAAATAAGAAACACATGACACAGTATTTTTGACGTGGAAACCCTGTTAAGGGAGAAAACCACGGGGTGATTAACCCAAGAATTATTCTCTGTTAGAAGAATAGGAAATTACAAAAATGGCACTTGCCAATTAGGGCTCACTGCCCGAGCACACTGCTCACAAGAGGCTCACTGCCTACAAGAAGACACACTGTCTTACAGAGTGATAAGAATCACAGTCTTGAACTGATTGGAAGCATCTGCATATGCTGGAGTTCAGTTCCGGTTAGGTTCAGTATACTGATCTGCTGCACTTCATCTTTCCTCTGTTCTTTAGTCTGCTATCCTTTCACATACCGGATCTTTCTTGCTACTTCTGCTCAACTCTGGACTTGTTCGCATATACTTTCCCACATTTCACACACTTTACAACTAAATCCATCCTCTATATATATCCGCACAAGTAATTTCATCACCTTTCTAGTCGGCATCCGGAACAGTCTAGTTTCTTACAAACTTAGATCTGTCGGCTGAATCCTTGCTCACCAAGCAATGCGGATCAAGCATATACTTGTAGATATCATCAATTATGTCGGCCAAACATGATTCATGCCTCCGCAACCTTTATCATCATCTGTAACACATCCGGAAAGTAGTCTGATACTCTGTCAGTCAGTTCTTCCTCTGTTTTCACTGTCTCTCAGGAATCCGGTACTCAACTATTCATATCTTTTTCCTTGTCCAACTCCGGAGGCTAAATCCTTGGAATATACCACTCAAGATAGTCCTCTTGACTTCCCCAGATCCGCACTGCACCAAGACACTTCCTCTGAGAGATCCGGACCAATCTGTCGGACCTTGCCACATGCTCTGTTCTTGTTCACTGGACCACAACAATCTTCAATCTGACTTCCGGTAGAGACATATCATGACTTGCGGATATGTGGGATGACCTTTGTTGCCATCAATGACAACAACCATGAATCCATATAGTGTCTCTTGCCAACAGACATAAGATCCAAATAATGGTCACAAGACGACAATTAAAATTTGGGACTGACCCAAAATAGGGCAGGACTAGAGCGCGAGCGCCCAAGTCCTCCCTCCTATTTTGCTCAAGATTGTTGGCAAGAGACATTTCTACGCATGATAGGTGTTGTCATTAATGGCAACTAGTCTATCCTACTCATCCGCATTACATGATTTGTTCATACTGGAAGTTAGAGTGAAGATTTGGCTAAGTCTGGGTAATTAGAAATAGAGCATGTGACAGGGTCCGGTATCTTGGTCCAGATCTCTCTGGTGGTAATTCACAGTATGTTATAGATCTGAGGGAGTGATAAGGATTGTTAGGGCTATCTAAATCTAGAGATTTATCCTATGGTATAAAGGATTCAAAAGTTATAAGGATTTGAGTGTCAGGTTCCAGTTAGTCAGCATAGTTAGAAGAACAAGGCGACCTAGTATTTGATCTTGGTTTGGATGCAAAAAAGTTATTAGATAAGAAATTAATGATAATCAATGATATTGGTCAACATGACTGATGATCTGGGAACACAAGTTTTTGGTCCGCATTGATATTTGTGCATAGATTCAGCCGACAGAGCAGAGTGCTTAATAAATGTTTTAAGTTTTATTGAAGTCGGCTATAGTTGATTAAATTTATTGATGCAGATATATATAGCCAATGGATTCAAGTGTTTTGAAGTGTGGTGTGATGGTGTAAGTGTCAAAAAGGTAGAAAGAAATGTGAGGGTGAAGATCTAAGCTCTGATCATGGCAGAACAATAAACAGGGCAGAGTAAGGATGAACTATGTAAGATCAATATTTTGTAATTAACTAGAACTAAATTCTTGCATTGGCAGATGTTGTTCATCAGTTCAAACCTTCTGTAATCTTCTTGTAATCATTCCTGTAGGTAGTGAGCCTCTCTGAGCAGTGAGCCCGAAGGCATGTGCCTTCCCCATTTGTAATACTTTTAATAGGGTATTAATTCTTGTGGACTAACCTCCACCGTGGTTTTCTCTTAACCAGGTTTCCATGTTCAAAATTTTGGTGTCAAGTGTGTTATTTGTGTTTCTGCTCATGTGTTATTAATTCATGCTTTCATGGTTATAATAATGGTCTGTAAATAAGTGGTAGTGAAGAATTAATTGTAGCAAATGATAAAGTTTTAGGACAACTAATTCACCCCCCTCTCAGTTGTCTACCCCAATTCCAACAATCGGTATCAGATTGAGGTTCCTTGGAAGAAGCTTAACAGCTTGAGGAAGATCTAGGAAGGTAATAAAATGGATTCATACAACCTCTAGGAACAACTTAAACTTGTTTTAAAAGAACTTGATCAGTCCAAAGATGATGTCAAGGAACTACAAGAGAACCTTAAAGATGATGAAGACTTCATTGAGACTTTAAAAGAAAAATTGAGCAAATCAAATGGAAAAAGGAAGGAGCGACTTCTTCAACTAGGAAATTAGAATGAAGATAAGGACAAGGATGAGGCCCTGAAAGAGAAGACAAAGGAATGTGAGAAGTAAGCTAAAGAAGTTGTTGTACTAAAACATGAGATGGAATCTGGGGTGATGAGGTTAACCAAAGAAATTGAGGAAAGAAAGAAGACTAAAGAAGACCTGAAACAAACTCTCAAAGAAAGAACAAAAGAATACTACAAATTTGGACAAAATTGTTGGCCATCTAGAGTCTAATCTACATGAAAGCAGAGACAACAAAAAAGAACTTGAAAGGCAAATTGTCATTCTCAAACATGACCTAGAAGTTGCAAATGAATATAAAGAGAAATTTGTGATAAGCTCAACTAAAATTGAGGTACTGCTTGATAGTCAAAAGAAGGCAAACGATAAGCATGGTCTGAGATTTGAGAAAGGTGAAAGCTCTAGATCTAGTCAAAGAAATCTTGATGCAAGAAATCCAAGAAAGAATCCTAGAAGACCTCTGATAAGACAACCCAATGCTCAAAGGTATCCATCCTACAATGGAAGTTGTTTCAAGTGCAATAAATTTGGTCATAGACCTACACAATGCAGAAGTAGAGTGAATCAAAGTAGTCCATCCTTCTCTGGTCAATGCTTCAATTGTAAGAGATATGGTCATAGATCCAATGAATGTAGAAGTATGATAATGAAAACTCTAACAATAGAGGAAATGACAATTCCTTTAATGGCTACTATTTTGCATGCAGTGGATTTGGACACATGGCCAATCAGTTCAGATAAAGAGGGAATCAAGTAAATAAGAAAAGAAATGTTGTATGCTTTAATTGCAATAGATCTGGTCATATTACAAGATTCTGCAGAAGCAATAATAATAGAAAAGGTCAAGTAAATAAAAATTAGAACATGCAGAGATAAGACAAAGACAAGGGAAAAGTTGATGTGAATGAGGTCCAAAATGAAATGAGTAAAACATGGATAAAGAGAGGTGAAATAACTGTTGATAATGGATCCACACCAGAATCCGGTGTTGATAATTCCTCTGGGAATTGAATTAGGATCTCTACTAAAGGGGAGCTACTTAGAAAATCTAATTCCCCCAGCTAGTAAGTGAGTGCCTGAATCTGGCAAAATGAATAAAGTTAAAGAAGGCTATTACAGATCTATTAAAGCTAATTTTGGAAGAAAAGAAGCTAATGTGACTGATCATGGAGCAATTAAAGATCGACTATATGCAAAACAGTGTAACTAGATGTGTTAGGGTAGAGCATTTATTACAATGAAGAATTAGGTTTTACGGAGGATAAAAGGTTATTCATTTGAGCATTTGAAGCACTTTGCATTTGAAGAGAGCAAGCAGAAGAGCACCTGAGCTAGGATTTCAAGGATTTGAACTGCGATCAGAGAATTCATCTTGTAACCCCAACTCTGTGAAGAAAAAGGTATTTTGTGCAAAGCTTTGAACCTGTAATCTTTTGAGATGGCTACTCCTCTTGTTGTTGATATTACTGAAAGGCCTCGACCAAAATTTAAGAAGCGTCCATACAAATAAGTAGAAGTCAACCTGTTAGCTACATTTTCAAGTGTTCCATATGGTGTATTACATGTTGAGGATATTAGGGCCTACATTCATGCCAGCATAGATGAATTTGGAGACTCAAAGTTTGTAAATTTGTTTAAGAATCATCTAAGGGATGAAATTCACTATCTTAAACATGAGTATAAGGCATTGCACGATAAACATTTCATTTAGGTTATAGGGTTTCCATGCTTTGATGAAGATGAATGAGTACAATATGTTTTAAGCCATATGCATGATGAGTTTATATGGCTAATGAAACCTTTCAAAATCACCAAGGATGCCATCAAAGTTGTGATAGGGTTAAACGCATCCAGTGGACTGCCAATGTTGAAGGCTATAAAAAATAAACTGTGACTGATGCTACTGGTTCAATGTTTTACAAAAGGGCAATGACTATCAATGACATTGTTGATCTAGATGTTAAGTTTTCTTCAATGGTGATTGGATACAAGATTTATCATTCCAGTAGGGAAAATTTTGTATCCGGTATGGCTATCTATGCAACTTATCAGATGTTGAGAGAGAATGTTGATTATGACTTGTGTGAGTTGTTACAAAACCAACTGATGGAAATTTTGAATAAGGTAAAGAAGGATAAGAAGATCACCTTCAAATATGGTACACTAGTCTTATGTTTGTTCTTCTATTTCATGAGCGAGTTACCTGGCAAGAAAAACATGTGTTGGACCAATAATAAACCTGTTGCTATTTAGATAAGAGAGCACTTGAATAGTATTGGAGATGCCAATGCCCAAAAGATAGCTCTCTAGGGATATTTCAAGAATTTTTAGAGCATGATGCATTCAAGGGAGAGAATTCCTTCTTCTATAGTTGAAAAATACAAGGATACAATTTGTTTTATGGTAGACATAGATCAGTGCTTAATGGAAGCTGTTGAACCAAGAATGGTATGGATTATGCCTATGGGTTATGAAGTTGATAAGCAAGTCTTAAATATGTATGCTCAACATCTTTTGAGCAAGTCAAAGGATACCACAATTAAAAGATTTGGAACATATAAGAAGCTAAGTTTGAAATTGCATGTTGAGCTTAGAAAACCAGAAATCAAAACGAAAGCTCAGAAGCAAGTAGAGATGTATACTGAAAGTATTAGCATAACTAAGGAAGCTATGAGGTAGAATAGAGAAAGGATAGAAAAAGATCAGAAGGTGAAGCAGGATAAGAAACAAAGAAGTGCTCTGGAAGTCTCCTCCAGCCAGTCTAGAAAAACCAGAAGCTCTGCTACTACGCCTGTTCCCCCAAAACCTTCCAAACCTAAGAAACTAGAAGACAAATCATCCAAAAAAGAAGAGAAAAGGGTGAAAACTAAGGCCTTCTAGACATATAAAAGCATGAAGAATGATGAAGAAGAAACTGAGTCTGATGTTGAAGTCAAAGAGTTAAAGGCATTAGGTACAAAAGTAGCCAAGGTATCTAAGGAGAAGCCCTCCAAAAGCAAAAGAGAAAGCAAGAGGCAAAAGACTAAAACATATGTTGAAAAGCCTACTCTCTCTGTGGATGACATCATCAAATCAATCACTGTAGATGGTAACCTAAGGCCAATGAATAAATTCTTTGATCATTACAGTGATGCTGATAAGAGTGTTCTAGAAGCAACAATCAAATATTTGAACATCTATAATAAGGATTTGATTGAAATAACTTCTGAAATTCCAAATAGTCTTATAGATATTCTAGAGTTAAGAAAAGATAATGCAAAAGGTAAAGACATTGAGATTAGGGGGCATGAGTTGATAAATTTGTGCCCTCAGATTATTCCAGATTAGATGAACATGATATTTAAAGAAGTGAAGAATGATTTTAGGAGTAAGAAGAGAATTAATAAACTCATGCTTGGTGAAACAGATGAGATAGTCAAAGATACTCATGAGATTCTTTTGAATGCATTGAAAAGACATAATCTCCCTATGTTGAAAAAAAAGATTGATGATGGGATTGACTCCTCAATTCTGGATGTTGAAGAATTGAAGATCAATGAACAACAAACTAAGTTAGATGACTCCTCTATTCTAGAAGAGGAAGCAATAAACAAGGAAGATGTAAAGATGACAGATGAAACTGATGATACATGAGGTATTCAAACTCCTCTGAATCAATCTTGCAAAGAAGATACATAGATGAATGTTGAATCAGATGATCAAATTAAAGATGATTCATTGAAGAATAAAGAGCATGAAGTAGAAGAAGGAAAGGACCAAGAAGCAGAAAAGACCAAGGAAAGAAATGAAAATGAAGAAGAAATTACAAAGGTTGATGAAGAGCCCAAGTAGGACAATCTAGTTGACAATATCAGTAAGGATCAAATAGATACATCATCATTTTGGGCAAGAGACACTGCAGAAACAGTGAAGGAAATTCTAGAAAGAAACAAACAAATTGAAGAAGATCAAGACATTATAGAAGGTCCAATAAATTTTGATACCTTATCTCTAGTGCAAAAGATAAAGTTGGCCTCCATTGCTCAAGCTAAAGCCAAAGAAGACATTTTGTAGTCTCAGATAGAAGACAATGAGCTACTTGGCCTAGCATCAGGAATTTTAGAGAAGATCATGCCCACTTTTCAGAAGGATTCTTCAACATCCCCATCCAACCAATTAAAAAATCTAATAAGCTCGATAAGTTCTCATTTTGAGTCTATAGAGAAGTCTGCAAAGGTCAAGGTTCAAAAGGAATTCAATGAAAAGAGATTTGATTCTCTAAAGGGGTTGATTGGAGTAGATAGAATGGTCCTGGATGCCAGTGTAAAGAGTATTTAGAACGCTCTTACAGAAGGAGGAAATGTATATAAATTCTACCTATATTGTCCTAAAAGTATAGAGGATACGGAATATAAAATAAAGGAATCTAATCATAAACTATCTAGTGTATACAAATCTTTTTATACTATGACAACATTAGTGGTAAGCAAGGAGTGTCAGACAATCAGCTTGATTGAAGAAATAAAGAGATTGACAAAAGAAAAGTAGAACACTAGGCAAGGATGAGTGAGCTCTAGGGACTAATTTCTCCCAAGATGGAAATAATGTTTAATGCTCTGACCAAAGCCCAAGCTACAGCTCAGTCAAGTGACCCAATTGATCTGCAAATAACAGAGTCACAAGCATTCCTATTTAGTGGCCATATCTCAATTTTGAACACTATGAAGAAGGGCTAGGATAGCAAGCTGGCACAATTGAAGAACATTTTTGGAGATGTACTCAAGTATATGTAAATAAGACTTAAGGATTGTTTGTACATATGCAGCCTGGTATGTAGAATTCTTTGTGTAATTTTTGGTTTGTTAATCCCACCCTTTTCCATTGATGTCAAAGGGGGAGTAAAGAGTAGTGAAAAATGAGGAATCTAGCAAAGGGGGAGCATTGGACTACAGTGAAAAGCATAAGTGTACTTAGTAAGGGGGAGTTATTCTTACACTTAGTCATTTTTCACTAAGTGTTGCCATCAATGCCAAAGGGGGAGATTGTTGGCATGAGACACTGCTACACATGACATGTGTTGTCATTGATGGCAACTATGTCTATCCTACTCATCCACATTACATGATTTGTTTATATCGGAAGTCAAAGTGAAGATTTGGCTAAGTCCAGGTAATCAAAAATAGAGCATGTGACAAGGTCTGGTATCTTGGTCCAGATCTCTCCGGTGGTAATTCACAATATGCTACAGGTCTAAGGGAGTGATAAGGATTGTTAGGACTATCTAAATCTAGATATTTAGTCTCTGGTGATAAAGGATTCAAAAGTTATAAGGATTTGAGAATCAGATTCCAGTTAGTCAGTACAGTCAGAAGAAGAACAGGGTGACCTAGTATTTGATCTTAGTCTAGATGCAAAAAAGTTGTTGGATAAGCAATTAATGATAATCAGTGATATTGGACGACATAACTGATGATCTGGGAAAATAATTTTTTGGTCCACATTGATATTTGTGCATAGATTTAGCCGACAGAGGAGAGTGCTTAATAAATGTTTTAAGTTTTATTGAAGCTGACTACAGTTGATTGAATTTCTTGATGCATATATATATATAGCTGATGGATTTGAGTGTTTTGAAGTGTGGTGTGATGGTGTAAGTGTGAAAAAGGCAGAAAGAAGTGTGAGGCTGAAGATCTAAGCTCGAATCATGGAAGAATAGTAAATAGGGTAGAGTAAGGATGAACTGTGTAAGATCAGTATTCTGTACTTAATCAAAACTAAATTCTTGCATTGGTAGATGTTGTTCATCAGTTCAAACATTCTATAATCTTCTTGTAATTATTCCTATAGGCAGTGAGCCTATCTAAGCAGTGAGATCTGGGCAGTGAGCCTGAAGGCATGTGCCTTCCCCATTTGTAATACTTTTAACAGGGTATTAATCTTGTGGACTAACCTCCACCGTGGTTTTCCATTAACCAGGTTTTCACATTAAAAATCTTAGTGTCAAGTGTGTTATTTTTGTTTCTTCTCATGTGTTGTTAATTCATGCTTTCATGGTTATAATAATGATTCGTAAATAAGTGGTAGAGAAGAATTAATTGCAGCAAATGATAAAGTTTTGAGACAACTGATTCACCCCCCCTCTCAGTTGTTTTCCCTAATTCCAACAAGGGTTAGGTTCAAGGGACCCCCCTAGGTCCCATTTGTCATGAAACTTAGGGCTTATTTCATCAGGATGTCAAAATATGATGTAAGATGTCCTAAATGCAGACAAAAGATTGGGGAGCTAGACCTTATGAGGGAAAATCCCCCAATGGAACATTTTTTGATGTACCGTAATGTCTCCATTTTTGTGAAGCAAAGACAATAGCAAGACATGCTCTTTCAATTGGTGTATATTGTAACTCATAACCTACTAGTGTCCTATTGAGGTAATAGATTGATTGCTCCTTTCCTTCGTGGTTCTATTGTACTAACAGAGCCCCAAGGGCTTTTGGTGTAGCTAAGATGTAGAGTAACAATGGTTTGGCTTGGATTAGAGGCATTAAGACAGGTGGGTTCATTAGATAAACCTTTAGATGTTGAAAAGTGTGCTCACACATGTCATCCCATTTGAAAGGAATGTTTTTTGTGTAGGAGATGTGTGAATGGATGACACTTATCTGCCAGCTAAGAGATAAACCTTTTGATGGACTGTAGCTTTCCTTGTAGAGACCATAACTGACTCAGATTCTTGAGTGGTGGCATTTCCATGATTGCTTTTACCTTGGCTGGGTCCACCTCAATTCCCTTTGTAGACACTATATATCCAAGGAGTTTACCAGATGTTACTCCGAAAACACACTTTTTGGGGTTTAAGTGTACATTAAATTGCTCTAATATTGTGAAAATCTTGTCAAAGACCTGAAGGTGTCCTTCTCTGGTAACTAACTTGGCTAGAATGTCATCTACATAATCTTCCATGATGGTGTGCATCATATCATGAAATATTGTAGTCATGGCTCTTTGATATGTTTCCCCCAAATTTTTTAATCCGAATGGCATGACACACCAACAATATGTACCCCATGGACATGTGAATGCGATCTTGTGTTGAACTTCCAGTGCTATTTTGATTTGATTATAGCTGGAAAATCCATCCATTAGTGACAACATAGTGTGCCCTACTATTAGATCTATAATGATGTCAGTGTTGGGTAGAGGGAAGTCATCTTTGGGACAAGCCTTGTTCAAATCTCTAAAGTCATTACATAGTCTAACCCTTCCATCTAGTTTGGAGACAGGAACTATATTTGAAATCCACTCCAGATAATTAATTGGTCTGATGAAACCAACATCTAGCAGCTTCTTCAATTCTACCTTCACTAAGAGTACGCTATGCGGATGCATCTTCTTTAGTTTTTGTTTGACTAGATTAGCTCCTGGAGCTAGTGACAAATGATGCATTATAAGATTTGGATCCAATCCCGACATATTCGTATATCACCATGCAAAGTTAATTTGTTTCTACTTGAAGAATTTGGTAAATTCTGTCTTTTCTTGTGTTAATAAAGATTGTGCCATATGGATAATCCTTGGGTTGTCTTATGTGCCAATGCTAACAGCTTCTACTAATTCAATCAAAATTGAGGACCTCTCTTGATGTGTCAAATTGGGAAGAGTGTCAAGCCTTTCATCATTCAGCACCTCAAAGACATTTTCACCATTGGATACATCTTATTTTTTTACTATTTTCACAATCTAACACTGCCACAAAGTAGTTTTCACCATTAGATCTATCTTTTATTTTCACATTTTTATGACTAAAAGGCTTGGCACTCTCCCCAAAATAAGCCTTGTCATTGAGTTCTATAGCATAGCTAGTTTTGTGATCCTCTGTGGGTAGATGGTCTCTAAGTTCTAGATAATCTACGATGGCATCGTCATTTTGTAAAGTATCGAGCTCAGGAGGTTCATCTTGTAAATCCCAGTTTATGAGTTCAGGATGCACTAAGGGTAATGGGTCATCAGGTTGATTAGGTTTGAGGGTAGTGATGGTTAAGATGGAGGAGTTGTTTAGGCTAGTGTAAGTATTTACAAAGTCTATGATGGTACTCTCCTCAAGTTGATCTATCAAGTGTGACATCATTCCTTCCTTAGGATACTCATTTTCGGTACTTTGCGGATTCAACTCTAGAGGTCTAGACCTAGACCTTTGTCCCTCGTCTAGCATATGGATAGATCTATATTGTTGAACCACATCAACATATTCCTCATCACAAGATAGTTCAGAAAGACTATCCCATTCATATTCATTTGAGTTTGTCTCACTCCATTCTTGTAGTCATTGAATCTGCTCTACTAAGTTAGTAGTAGCTATTTCTTTTTCTTTTCCTTTGTGCTTGTCTTTACGTTTGACCTTTTCTTTGCCTTTGTAACCTAGCCCTATAGTGTCTTGGGTTGTTGAAGAAGGAGGTTGGATAGGTTTGATGATACCTTCTTTCCTTAATCCTATGGGACCATGACCATCATATCCCATTCTTTGTAAGATAGAGAACCCTTGGCCATAGTGTTCGGTTTGCAATTGGGATTGAGGGCTTGGTGGTTTGGATTCACTGTCTTCATCTTTATATAACCATTGTATAATGTCCTTCTCATCACTCTCATCTAATAGGAATCCCCATTTAACAAAAGGATCTTTAGGAATCTCCACTGACTTGGGTTTGTTCATGGATGGTTTTCCATAGGACTTGGGAGATATAGGTAGCTATGCTAGGCAGAAGGATTGTGCGATGGTATATTCTCCTACACCCTTATCTTTGAGCTTAAATTTGAGTTTGGATGTCTTGGATCTAGAAGGTAGTGAGGTGGGGTCAACACCAGATGAAGATGAGACAGATGCATGATTGGTGGAAATTACAACTTTGGGCTTGGATTGGATGGAATTGCAATATTGGAATGGATTAGGATCACCTTGGATAGTGATTTTTTGGCCATTATGAGGAAGCTTGATACACTAATGGTAAGTGGATGGCATAGCCTTCATCACGTGTATCCAAGATCTTCCAAGGATAATATTATATGCTAGTTTCATGTCAAGCACTTGACACACCACATCTTTCACTACCGGTCCCACTCTTATTGGAAAAACCATGGTTCCTTTTGATGTCCTTTCTTCTTCATTGTAAACCTTGATGGTAATTTTATTGTTAGGATTGATGGCATTCTCTGAAAACCCCAATGCAAGGATATTTAAATCTGCCCCTCCATATTAGGACCCGTTTTATTTTATGCTTATGGATGAAGGTTTCAATATGGAGAGATGCATTGTGCAGTTGGGTGATAGACATATCACCTTTTTCTATGAAGGATAAGAAATGGGGTGTAGTTAGATGACCTACCATGGCCTAAAATTGCTTTTCAGCTAGATTGGTTGAGACGGTAGTTTCCAAGAGAGATTTTTTGAGGATGGCTTTGTGAGATGGGGATAGACACAAAAGCTCCAAAATGGATACATGGGCTGGTGTTTTATGGAGTTGGTCAAGGACATTGTATTGGTTGGATGTGGAGGATGCTTTGCATGGAGCCCCTTTGAGAGTAACCTTTCCACCACGAGTGGTCACATTATAATTGGGCTTTTTATTTATAGCGATCACATTTACATGTGAATCACCTTCGAAGATGTGGTTAACAACATAATCATATGACATATTTGTATAGTTGGCATTGTTACCATTGTTATTGTTTTAATTTGAAGACCCTCCCTTCTCATAGTTGGGGAGTGGATTCTTGAATGCCAAATGGTCATCATTAGATACATGTCAATCAATTTTTATTACCTTTTGATCAATCAAGTCTTGAATGATATTCTTTAGTCTTTGACAGTCATTGGTTTTGTGACCTTTGCTTCTATGATATTCACAAAAGTCTGAGTCTTTCCACCAAGAGGGTTTAAATTTTAGTTTATAATCCCACACCATTGGAAGTGTTATGAGATTGTTTGATATGAGCTTTCGTAGGGCAGATTCGATTGATTCCCCTAAAGGTGTAAACTTTTGATGAGGAGGAAAATTTGTGGATCGTGGTTCATTGTTTTGAGGTTTGTTTGATGGTGTGTTGTTTTGTGGATTTGATAGATTGAAGATTGGTTGTTTCGATACCATATTTTTAGCATCAACACCATCATTTACAATGTTTTTGTTTTTGGTCCAAAACCTTGGCTTGTCTATGTTACTACTTGCACTTGGGGTGTCTTTGTAGAGTTTGATTTGTCCCTTGGCTATCAAGGTTTTGTCAATGAGTAACCCCATTTCAATGACCTTACTAAAGGAAGTAGGACATTGTATTTGTATTTGATAGCTCAAGTCAACATTTAAGTTGTGGACAAACATCTCTATCATTTGTTCTCTGGCATATGGTATGGACACTTGGTAGCCAGTTGTCTCCATCTTTGTAAGAAAGAGGCAAAGGATTCTCCACCTTTCTGTTTGTTGCTACAAAGATCTAGCATTGAGATTTCATGCTCAATGTTGTAGGCAAAATGGGTCACAAATTCATCCACAAGCTCATTAAAGGTTCTGCTGCCAGGAGGTAATCAGGAGAACCATTCCATTTCTTGTCCTCCTAAACTACATGGAAATAGTTGCATTAGGTATGTTTCATTGTGAGCGACTTCTAGGCAAGCAACACTAAATTATCTTATATGGTCACGCAGGTCACCTTTTCCTCTATATTTATCAAAATTTAGAACCTCAAATCTTTAGGGAAAAGGTATCATGACCAAATATTTGTCAAAAGGATATGGTGAGATATCCTCTAGTGAGTAGTGCTTTGTTGAAGTTCTGGTTTGGATGTCCATAAGCTGTTGTTGCAAGACTTGGATTTGTTGGGTTAATGTGTCTAAAGAGTTTGATCTATCCTTAGTCTTGTCATTTTAGGAACATCGGTGTCATTAGATGGGGCTTCTTCTCGTAATTTTGAGACATCAAAATTAGGGGGTAATTTAATTCCTTGTTGTGCTAGAATGAGGAAGTACTTTTGGGGGTCTATGTTTATGACCTTGTCCATAATTCTTTGGAATTTGGGATCTTGCATAACACTAACAATTTCCTCCTAGGGGATTTCCTCCCCATTATCGCTAGATGCAGCGGAGTGCTCACTATGGTTTGAGGGATCCATTTATTTGTTTTTGTTGCTTTGTGATCTAGTCTGAACCATAAGACTCTTGGATATGGGTGAAGTTTGATGAAATGTTTGTGAAAGTAAATGAAATGTTTTTGGTAAGATGTGGTTGAGAGATGGTTGATTGGATTTGGACTATTTTGTGATAAGATTTTCTAAGGTTTTCTTTTGATCTACTTGGCCAAACAAAGATGTCTTGAGCTAAAATGGTATTAGCCATCAAAGTGTTGATATAAAGGAAGTCAAATAGGGATGCTTGGTAGCCACTATTGATGTAGACTAGACCTTTATCAAGATTTTGTTTGATTTGGAGAATCTCAATGAAAGTTTAGTGAAAATCATGGTTTCGTATGACTTTTGGATGGCTAGGTATGTGACGGTAAGAGGAATGTTTTGGAAATGGATAGGAAATGGACTTTTATGGGTCAACTGAGTTCACAACCTAAATTTAAGCAATAATGGGTACCTGAAAATGATTTTGTTTTTCTCTCAAAGTGTTAGGAACAAGCCACTGTCATAGATGCACAGGTTTATTTGCTCAAAATTAAAGTTTAAATGTGCGCTTCTGTGGTTTACATGCATAGTTCTGAATGTGGGTTTCTATTGTTTGAATGCCCCAAATTGTGTATGCACTGAAAGACTATTTAAATGCACAACAAAAAAACTTAAATGTGCAGTAGGATACAAATGGTGAAAGACCTGTCAAATGCGCGAGAAGAAGTCTCAAATGCATCGTTCTAGTTTTTTTAAATGTTTGATCAATTTTTCTTGTTTTCAAGGATGTTTTTCTAAGCAACTAGAATGTTTTCACTAATGATTTTTCTTTAGTTTGTTGCAAGAAAACATAGCAAACAAGAAGATTCCAGTGTTATACAAATTTTTGATACACTTTTTTTTTTCTTTGCAAACAAGTACAATTCTAAAGATGGCAAGGGAAATATTCGTTGAATTCCAACTTGGATTTTACTCCAGCCACTTACATAAAGGTGAATAGTTAGCAACTTGGTAGCACTAGCTCCCCCTTACAGCGCACTCACTTCTCACACATACCAATTTACAGTTCCTCTGAAGAGTTGAACTTTTCTATCTCCACACTAAATGAGTGTATGACGTTGGATGGATTCAGAGGTCCAACCTCTTGCATCAACAAATAGGTGTTTTTGGCTTTCTAAAACAATTGGCTTTTAGTTTGGGCATCCGTTCGGGTCGTTATACATGTGGCAATTTGCTCTGTTATGGAGGATTCCCAGTCTGAAGAGGTTAGATGTAACAGAGTTAAACACACCACAAGGGTACTATGGGAAACATTTGTCAGTATAACACAGTAGCACCCATTGTTTGTGCCTTTCAACACAAACATAATTTATTTAAAGTGGCTTAGAAGTGGCTTGGCTTTAGCCTGTTACCGCTCAAGGTCATCCCACTTGGAAGAAATGCAATCCCAAGGGTAGGCCTCTTCTAAAGGTTACACAGATAAAATGATGAGTTTGGCATTTTGATCACCCAAAATGGGAGAGCATAGTCCTATCACCATTTTCAAACATAGAATACACTAGTTTTTTATCCTCCTATAGTTAAAACTAAGTGTGTTTTACTCTACCAAGCACAAGAAATTGACAAGATAGCAAAAAAATTGAAAAGATGGTTAATTTTATCCTCCTAAACAAATCTTTGTGAAGATTGTTGTTGAAGAATTAAACAAATTACTTTCCCCAATTTAAGCTAGATGGGAGTTTGTATGCAAGTTGTATGAACAATGATTTACTTCCTCATAATTAAAGCTAGATGAGAATTGGATGCAAGTTGCATGAACAATGATTTACTTCTTCCTAATTAAAGCTAAATGAGAATTGTGTGCAAGTTGCATGAACAATGATTTACTTCCTCCTAATTAAAGCTAGATGAGAATTGTTTGCAATTTGTATGAACAATGATTTACTTTCTCCTAATAAGAACTAGGTGAAGGTTTGACATGTAAGATGCAACTAAAAATGCCTAAACCCCCTCCTAAACCTGCAAGGACATTTTGTCAATAGATTCCATTGAGGACTGATAATACCTACAACCAAGTTAGTATCAAAAATTTTACAAAAAACATTACAAATTTGTGACAGGAATTATATGCACTGAAATAGATAATGGATGTACTAAAAGATAGAATAAATATGTGGGAATATAGATGTACAAAAAGATCCAATAGATGCACAGATAGAAGCTTTAAATGCACTGAAAGAATGATCATATGCATAGAAAGAATCTTCATATGCGCTGGACTATGATTTGCATCATGGATGCACATAACTGGAAAGATGAATGTGATGGAATGACATGTCACAACTTCAACTCGACCAAAAACTCAAAATAGAGATTAAAAATGGGGTAGTGGCCCCATGGTGGGCACCCAAAATGTGATTGGAAGTAGGAATAACAGTATTAAACTACTTACTATCCAATAACTCAATGAAATTGATGCAAATACAATCAACAAAGATATTACCTTCGTAGACTGATTCACCTCATTACTTCCATTGTGGCCTATCTTGTATTGATCATGTATAATTTGAGCTCTTAGAAGTTGTACTTCCTTACTGTTGAAGATGACAATAGGAAAATGGTTGTAGATGGATAATGCAATAAGGTTAAACTACAAATGCAATTCTATGATGTTGGATAATGGAGATATGGAGACATGGTTGGATGATTGTGATGATAATGAGATTATACAAATGCAATGAGGATACTTTGTGAAAGGCACGCTGGTAGGATTTCTGTAGAGTAAGATTGGTAAAGCTTGAGTGGATCAAAATGGGTGTGAGAAACTTGTTTTTATAGGCTTAAGAGAGGCCAAGTCCAAGTGTCAATAGATCCATGACTGGAGGAATTATCTGTGATGTGTACAATTGAGATTGAGTTGAGGGAGATAATCATGGGAAATGTTCCTACGATGTTTACAAGGTAGAGGAATAAGTGGATCCATGAGCCACATGTCATTGTGCTCACAAATGACCCATGACTTAAAGGTGGAAGTCTTTGAGGAGTTTGTGGAAGAAGGACTCTTGACTTGTGGGAATGTGAGAGATGAAGTAGAATTAGAAAGACAAGTGTCTTTGAGCATAAAGGTGATTGAGAGACAATAGGACACATGTGGAGAAAAAATAGGGATGACTAGAGGATAAATAGGACATGTGCGTGAGGGTAATTAGCTAATTAAATATTAAAAATATTTAATTATGTGTGTAACATGGTGAGGTGTAAAGTAAGGTGGAAAGTGATGTGGATTTATGAATTTAAGACTTAGGATAGATGAGTTTGTGATTAATTAAATAATTTAGGATTATTTAATTAGATGAGACATTAGAGGAATTAGGGAAATACTAATTAAATAAATTGATTTTTATTTAATTTTGGGATAATGAACCAATCAAATGAATTAGAATATTTATTTAATTTATAGAAGAATAAGAATTAAAATAAATATTTAAAATATTTATTTAGTTCAACACGAGCCAATTTTAGGTGTATACAAATATAAATGTAAATGTGCACTAATTCAAGATCATAATGTAAATACTTTTCTCGGATAAAGTCTTTATATTTAAAATCCTTTAAATAAATTATTATATATTTCAATCTAAGGAAATATCATACAAAATGGTGAATTTATACTTGGTAGTGCCACGAATAGTAATATAAATGTTAGAGATTCTTAAAATATGTGTATAGGTACTTTATGGATTTCGATATTTGATCAATTGTACCCTATTGCACAATATTAATGATAAAATCAATAATACTATTACACATTTCAAATCTAGTTATTTAATTAGATATTAGAATTTGATTATGTATTTTGACAACGTGAATGATAGAGTCACCTTATATGAATTTACATTTCCCTTGGATAATAATTCTAGAAGTATAATGTTTAATAAGAATATCTTAATAGATAATATTGAACTAGTGATTACATGAGGGAAGTGATTATTATATGGAGCCAATACTTAAGCTTTTGTTTCCATGGGAATAGATTTCAATGTCAAAGGTTGGATTAATTGGTATAATATTTAGTAAAAGATTATAGTGAGAATCGAAGATGGATTTGAAATATATCTTTTAACAATTATTAATCCTAAATATTTTAGGAAGTACAAGATGAAAACTTAGTGCTTTAAAACAACTTCCCTAATCTCGAAATGTGATCGAAGAGTCCCTCATTGTGACCTATGAAATAGAAGTCAACATTATTCATTTTGGTTCTAATTTTATAATCTCAATTAATGAAGTTTAAGTTAAACTCTTGTTGAAAAACTTATCTTGTTTAGATTACAAGCCTTAATCTGTTTCCATTTATATATAATTTTGAAATGATTGTGCAAGAAAAAGATCTAGTACCTTACTTTTGGAACAAAGATTAATTTGATATGCATTAATTTCTTATTTGTCTCAAACTATATGTTATTGTTTTAGTGCTTTACTTTTTGTAAAGGGTAAAATTTGGATAGTTGAGTTTTTGTTAGTTTAGGTATGTGTATCCTCCTTTCACCCTTTCATTCAAGGACCTAGGGTCAAGTTGCAATGTAGTATCATACCCTAGGTCACTATGAGATGTAGGGAAACTTGGATTTGTTTGATTTGATTGTCAATTATGTTCACTTATGCTCAATTAAACTTCAAAACCCTAATTATGCAAATGTGACAACAAATAGATGAATATAAGAAAATACTACTATAGAATGATGTAAAATGACAAATAATTGTGCACCTATTTTTAGGGTTCTGAAACAGAATAGTCGGGGACTAATGAGCAGGTGCCCAAGTCCAAGGCCTAGGTTTTTGTCAAGGTCTAGAAGCTTAGTTTGCAACCTATTCCTATTGTCACAAAGATTTTCCCATCATGGAATTCAGAGGACTAAAGAGCGGGCGCCCAAGTTTCGGGTGTTGTTTTCAACTCTGATCTACAAATCCAATACTCTGTAGTACCCTCCTACACCTCCACTTTTCCTATATCTTCAACCTGTAACCTACAATCTCAAAACTTTGGGAGGGGTTGCGGTGTTTAGAGGCTTGCCTCAGTCAAGCCTCGAAGAGACATTCAAGTCTTCTGAACAATGTTGTTAGATAGAGAGTGCATGCCCTTGAGAGGCAGAGGCAAAATCGAAATGATAAATGCTCAAAAACATGAATGATGTCACCTTGCATTGAAGATCTCATGGGAGGAAGAAGCTCTTCATGCCATGAGAAGATGATTACTCAAATTTGTAAATATAAACACATAGACAACATAAATCTGCTCTTGCTACACAATGAAAGCCTTGACTCACCTTTAGGATGCCAAAAGATCACAATAATCATCTAATTTACAAATGAATGCCTAAACACACTTATATATTCAACTACAAACACTCCTGCCAAGAATTTCGTAATTCAAACTTACCGTGTCAGCATAAGACCCAAATAATGGTCACAAGCCGATACTAAAAATTTGGGACTAACCCAAAATAGGGCAGGGCTAGGGTGCGGGTGTCCAAGTCCTCCCTGTTAGATTTAGGGCACACAACTGAGAGGGGGGGTGAATCAGTTGTACAAAACTTTCTCCTACTTTAAACACTTAACTCCACATTGTTAATTAGAAGCATAATGGAAGATCAACCATGAAAGCACAATGCAACAAATCAAGAGCAGAAACACATCAACACATGAGACAAGAAGATTTTTGACATGGAAAACCTGGTTAAGGAAAAAACCACGGGGTGATTAACCCAAGAATGTATTCTTTGTTAGAAGAATAGAAAGAACAAAATGGCACATGCCAATTAGGGCTCACTGCCTGAGCACACTGCTCACAAGAGGCTCACTGCCTACAAGAGACACACTGTCTACAAAAGAATAAGTATCACATACTTGAACTGGTAAATAGCATCTTCACCATGCTTGAGTCAGTTCCATTTAAGCCCAGACCTTCTGCTCTACTTTTCACTTTCTTCCTTTCTACCACACACTCATCTCCACAAGTCACACCTTGAAATGACTTTGCAATCCCTTATTTATACACGACATCAACTTAGGAACAAACATCTAAGTCAGCAAACATCCGCAAGATGTATAATTCATCTGGTCAGCCAGTCACAGAAAGAACACCTTCATCTGGAAGTATTTCTTGAATTCTGGGCTCTAACTCTGATGCAGACTGTCAACACAAACTGAACATGATCCAAGGACCTCCACAATCTTGCCTGAAACACCAAGAACATCTGCACTTCCTCTACTTACTAAAATCCTTCTCTCCTTCATCTGGAACCTCAAGAACACAGTCTGCCATTATTGTCACAAAGGAATAGATACTTGCGGACCTTCAAACCACAAACCAATCGAGTTGACACACAACACAGACTTCCCCAACACTTCCTCAAATCTGTAGAACTAGAGAATGCATTTTTGGATCTCACCAGACCTATCTGTATCACTCTGTCATCACTGAACATCTGTCGGAACTGGTTTCACTTGAATTAGCCATAACTTCTTCATATCTTCATGTAGACCTCTGAAATCTCTACTGCAACATCTTAAGACACATATCTACAAACCCTTTAATCTGCATCCTCTGATCCTCATCCTGTCTTGGACTTTAACCTTATGTCATCACTATTCTTCACTGTTCCTGATTGAGACTAATTTTCTCAATATCCTCAACACACAACTCATCCAAACCTTGTCATTAATGTAACAGGAGTATGTTGACATCAATGACAACACCGGTTAGGCCCATACTTGCAACACTCCCTCCCTATTTTGGTCAGGGTTAGGTTCAAGGGATCCCCCTAGGTCCCATTTGTCATGAAACTTAGGGCTCATTTCATCAGGATGTCAAAATATGATGTAATATGTCCTAAATGTAGATAAAAGACTTGGGAGCTAAACCTTAGGAGGGAAAATCCCCCAAGGGGACATTTTATGACATTACATTTAGCCCCCACTTTAATGTATATATAAATGCAAGGCCAATACATGGATTAAAGTACAGTCAACAAATACAGTAAACACACCAAGCATGGAGAAGACAATAGATCCATAGAAGATAGTTAATGTATAGAAGACAGGAATGATTTCTTTTCTTTTCTTTTTCTCATATATATGAAATGCAGATGCTTGTACTAGAAAGTAAACACACCACCCATAATGCAGGAAGTACTCATCGCACTAGTCTTCAAAATGCATATGGGGCAACACACACGCAAGACACACCAAACCTCCCATAATGCAAGTACTCATTGCACTAGTCTTTAAACTGCATATGGTGCAACAGACACGCCAAACAAAGCAAGCACACAAAACACACACACTTTGAAGACACGAAGAAAACATGGTAGACAAGCGATGGAGTGTTCTTATTTCTAGGTTCATCACCATCTCAGGCACATTATAGGCACACAGCGACGATTGGGCTTCACCACAACCCAAAGACATGCTTAAAGGTTGAGTTAGTCACAAAACCGCTCCCTGCCTCCCAATGAGGACTTTTTGAAAATGATAGGATGGGAACTCTCTGCAAGCAATACACCACCCCCACCTCCACACAGGGCTTAAGATGATTGATTAATTGATTGATTGCAAATAAACTCAGAGTGTAGGAAGTACTCATCGCACTAGCCTTTAAACTACACCTAAGGACAAGCACATTGCTAACATCTACAACAAAAAACTTACCTTATATATGCCCCCACCTTAAGGTGGTTGATATCAGGTGTTGATATCAAGCACATTAAGGTAGGAGGAAAACACACAAGGGAACATAGACCTTCATAAAGCCCATGGCCCCCAAAGGTGACATGTACTTTACGATTGCCAAATGTTCCTACAAACACATCCCTGCAAGAAACATGTTAGTGTCCACATAATCATGATAAACAATAACATCAATGCATATGATCAATCACACGAAGAGCCAAGGTTATACTACAAATTCAGAGATTGAGGATAATCGTGGGGCTCTATCATGAAAATCTTTGAACCGAGTACCACCAAGGCGAGATTCTAAGATAAACAAAGTACACAGAGCAGTAGTATTGTTAAGGTTTGTAAGTGAGATAAAGATCGTCAAAATAACTATGCAGAAAGAACGAGTGCTTCTACTAGCCAAGCATTGATAAGATATGCAACCCCATCATCATATTAGGAATGATGTCCAATTTTTGATTTCTCGCTAAAGGGACTCTAGGTCCGCATCGGTATAAATGTTTTTTGGTCATCCTCCTACTAGATAGAAACAATAGAGGAAGGGAAACAATAAATAAGAGAGGAGAAACAAGTGTCTTAAGGATAGTCATATAGGAGGGTGCCCCCAAGTCACCAACCACAACGCTATGTCCATAAGACACAACACATAATAATGAAATCAGAGATAGAGGCAATATAGAAGAATGATGATACAAATAAAAGAAGGGTCACAACAGAGGCGGTCTCCTAGTATCTCGGACCTTACAAGAGAATCAAGGGTCATCCCAGGAGGCCTAAACAACACAAAACACATCACAGGGGAAGCACATCACTAGAGAGATAAAGGGTTAGAAATACTTACCTGTAGGGTCTTCTAGGCTAGCGGTTATCAAGTAAATCATCACCATCCACCCACTCCCAAATTTTAAAGGATAGTGGGACATAAGGTACCATAACCCATTTCTTGTCTTTGTTAGGATCATCTTTTTTTGGTTCAACATTTGGATCAATGTTTTCTTGTTGAGATGCAAGGTTTATGGAATAAGTTTGTCTTCTTCTCCTTCTTTCTCTTTCTCTTTCTATTTCTTTTTCTCTTACCACTTA
The DNA here is from genome assembly GCA_027924645.1 of Cunninghamia lanceolata. NCBI lineage: Eukaryota > Viridiplantae > Streptophyta > Pinopsida > Cupressales > Cupressaceae > Cunninghamia > Cunninghamia lanceolata. The sequence continues at coordinate 5,795,917 of BSBN01000700.1, read as the reverse complement.
TCTCTTGTAAGATAGGGCTTTGTTCTTTCATGGGTTTGTTCATTTTAGAAGAAGAAGCACTGGGATCAAATCTCATTTGTTGAGGTGGAATGTTTTGTGGTCAACAATTATCTCCCGATCCTTGTAAGGATGGCAAGGGAGGAACCTTAGCATAGGGACCTTGTCCTTTTGGTTTAGGGTTCTCTTCAAATGCGGGTTGCTTGTCTTTTGTTATTTCATGTACAAAAGGACTGGCCATTAGATGTAATATTTTGCTTTCTAATTTCTATAGCTCAACAAGTTAAAGTCTATTCGTTTCAGATTTGTTCCAAAAGTAATCCAGTGTGTAATGTTTTCTTGCAACCAAAGGTTTATACTTATTGTGAGGGATAGTAATTATATGTCCATCAAAAGGAAATTTTAAACAATTATGAATTGTTGAAAGGAAAACTTTCATAGCCTTTAACCAAGGGTGTCACAATTTAATGTGAAATGGTTAGAAATGGGGATAATATCAAACCATTATTCTACATGTTTCTCAAATACAGTTACCAACAATGATATCTTACCCAAAGGATTTACAAAGGTTCCCTTATGTGTTTTAATCATCATGTCCAAAGGGTCATAAGATCATTGCATTAAGTTATGTAAATAGAGGAAGTCTTCTATGGCAACATTAGTCATGCAATTAGGATCAATAAGGGTTCCATCCACATGGTTTCCCATTATTTTCATAGTGATGTAAAGAGGTCCTTCAGTGTCTCCAATTGCTCTATCATTAGGTGTAAACACAATTTCGGGTTCGGGGACCTTTCTTTTCAAGTAAGGCCTAAGAGGGAACCTATTGTTGTTGTTTTTATTAGAGGCCATTTGTATATGCTCAAATTAATACAAGATCAGATTTTAAAATCTTTCTAAAAGTGTGCAAAAGACACGTACAAAACTATATGCAAAAATGACCTAAAATGCTAGTTTTTTTGTACTTTTTGAATGCAAATATATGAGAACAAAGGTGTTGTAAGGAAATTGATCAGGTGTGAAAAATTATATGTCTGATATCAGTCCAATACATCAATAATATCCTTCACAACACACAATTGATGCAAATCTAAGGTGATGGCAAGTCAAAATATAGTGAAAATACACTAATATATGCGATTTTTCACCAAATCTCAATGTAAAAGAGCATGACAAAGGGTGTTGTGATGAAAATGATGATGGAAATAAAATTATATTAGTAATAACATCCACCTAATGCCAAAAAATCTATCACAACACACTTATAGTGCCACTACAGGTCAAACTCTAGTAAAAATAAAGCAAAAATAGGCAATTTTTCACAATTTTTCAATTCCAAGACCTAGCAAAAGGGGTGTTGTAAAGAATTTTATGAGGTGAATAAAATAATATCAGTTATATTAGTCACTTAGAATCATAAAATAATTTACAACATGCTTAAAGTGCAAACTAGGTCAAACCCTAGGGCAAATATAGCCAAAATATGCAATTTTTCACCAAATTTTCAATACAAGAGCCCAATGAAAAGGTGTTGTGAAGATTTTTAGGAGTGAAAGTAGATAATTACCCTAATAACATCTAATTAGTGAAAAAATATTATTTACAACATGCCTATAGTGCAAATCTAGAGAGTCGATAAGGCCAAATCTAGTGAAAATCAAGGTTTTTCAAGCCCTAGGTGTGAGATCTTAATGTAAAATGCTATATGAATGTTTTGCAAGCTGATGTATGATAAAAATTAAATATACTCAGATATGAAAATGATTTCCAAGTCCTAATATGCAAAATCCAAGTGCAAATGTAGTGAAAAATCAATGAAAATGCTAGTTTTTTGTTGAAATTTTCTATGTAAAAATCTAAAATTTTGAGATCTAAATGCAAATTTACACTAAAATGCAACACTACAGCCAAATGAAAATTTTAATGAGTGTCTAAGATCAGTAGAAAAATCTGAAATAAGATTTTGCCTACAAACCCTAGTTTTTGGAATTACTAGGTTATATGAAAAATGCAAAACTTCCAACAAAACCCTAGCAATTTTATGATGAAAATGCAATGCAAACTATTGAATTTTTATAATTTTCTGCAATTTAACTCAGATATAATGCAAAAATAATAAATTTGATAAAATTCACATTAATTGTTGCAAAATAGAAGCCCTAAAATGCAATTTTTTTTTCAATTTTTCCAAATTTTTAATTTTTTTGTAAGTTTTCCAATGAAATAGATGAATGATACCATGAATGAATGAAATTAATGTAAATCTAAAGCACAATACTCAACAAGGTGCAAACAAGTCCAATAACACGGGTTCACCAAAATGTAAAGGGTAAAATTTGGATAGTTGAATTTTTGGTAGCTTAGGTATGTGTATCCTCCTTTCACCCTTTCATTCAAGGTGTTACGGGTAAAATGGGATAATAAAATGAATTATAAAATACCCAATAACATTAATGAAATGTACAAATAAAAAAATCTTTAAAATAAGATTGATACTTACAACCTTTGTTACCTCGCAATTTCCATTGCTCGCCTATTCTCTTTTGATCTTTTGGTGATGAATGTAGCCATCAGGAAGCTTGCTTCCTTGCTTTGATTCCTCGAGATGACAAGGAGAAATGGCTCGGATACTTGTAGTGTTGAAGGTGAGCTTCAACACAATATGAAATGGATAATAAATGATGTGAGAGTGAGGGTGCCAATGGCATGCTATGGATTCTGCAGCATAAGTTTACTTGAAAGCTTCGTTATGTTGAAATGGAAGAATAGAGGGATATTTATAGGATTGTGTGAGAGAAGATCAATGGTGTAGAAGAAATAAGAAGATTAATGGTAGAGAATGTTTGAGAGAACATGCGTGAATAGAAGGAGGACATGTGTCATTCAAAAGGATGCTTTGTTGAGTTAACTACTTTCTTGATGAGGATGAGCTTTTATTTCTTAAATTAGAATATATTTTTCTAATTTAAGAGTTTTGTTGATAAAAACAAAGTTGCTTTAAATCAGTTAACTTAGCTTTTGCTTTTGCATGACAAGGAAGATTTATTTTAAGAAGATTTGGAAGATAAGAAAGCAAGATTAAATAAATAAATTTATTTAATTGTTTGTGCAAGATTTAGAGGAATAAATAAAATATTTGATTATATTTTTTTTTGGACATTGAGATTTAATTTAAATAAATTTGCATTTTATTTAAATTTGGAAGAATGAATGATTTAATTAAACAATTAAAATTATTTAATTGTTTAGAAGAATAAAGTTGATATTGATGGAATTAATTAAATAAATGTAATTTATTCAATTAATGGGAGAAAATGAATCAAATAAATAAATTGATTTATTTATTGATAAAGAAATATTAAGATGAAATAAATATTTAAAATATTTATTTAGGTAGAATCATCTCCTCATTTGCAATGTAATATCATACCCTAGGTCACTATGAGATGTAGGGAAACTTAGATTTGTTTGATTTGATTGTCAATTATGTTTACTTATGCTCAATTAAACTTCAAAACCCCAATTATGCAAATATGATAGAAAACAGACAAATATGAAAAAATGCTATTACAAAAAGATGTAAAATGACAAATAACTATGCACTTGTTTTTGAGGTTTCAAATCAGAACAGTCAGGGACTAATGAGTGGGCACCCAAGTCCAAGGCCTGGGTCTTTTTGGGGTCTGGAAGCTCAGTCTGCAACCTATTCCTACTCTCACAGATATTTTCTTGTCATAGAATCTGGAGAAGTAAAGAGCGGGTGCCCAAGTCCAGGGTGATGTTTTCAAATTTGATCTACAAATTTGACACTCTGTAGTACCCTCCTACAACTCCACTTTTCTTGTATCTTCAACTTGTAACCTATAATCACAAAACTTTGGGAGGGGGTTGTGGTGTTTAGAGGCTTACCTCAGTCAAGCCCCTAAGAGATATTCAAGTCTTCTGAACACCGTTGTCAGATAGAGAGTGTGTTCCCTTGAGAGGCAGAGGCAAAAACCAAATGATAAATGATCAAAAACACAAATGATGTCACCTTGCAGTGAAGATCTCATGGGAGGAAGAAGCTCTTGATGCTATGAGGAGATGATTGCTCAAATCTGCAAATACAAACACATAGACAACACAAATCTGCTATTGCTATACAATGAAAGCCTCAAATCACCTTTAGGATGCCAAAAGATCACAATAATCATCTAGTTTACAAATGAATGCCTAAACATGCTTATATATGCAACTACAAACACTCCCGCCAAGAAGTTTGTAATTCAAACTTACCGTGTCGGCATAGGACCCAAATAATAGTCACAAGCTGACACTCAGAATTTGGGACTGACCCAAAATAGGGTAGGACTAGGGTGCAAGCACCCAAGTCCTCCCTATTTTGGTCAAGGTTAGGTTCAAGGGATCCCCCTACATCCCATTTGTCATGAAACTTAGGTCTCATTTCATCAGGGTGTCAATATGTGATGTAATATGTCCTAAATGCAGATAAAAGACTTAGGAGATAACCCTTAGGAGGGAAAAGCCCCCAAGGGGACATTTTTTGGCGTTACACTTCGGAACAAAGTTTAGTTGATGTACGAAAATTTAAATATCATAAACTCATTATTTTATCTTAGACTGAATGATTAAGTATCTTTTCTAGTTTATGCTTACGAATAATGTGAAGTGAATTTGTAGTGCCCCTCATTTTGCTTAATAATAGACTAATAGTTGTTCTAATTGGACATTATGACATTTTTGGATTTACTGTTTGATGATGATACTTGTTTATTGCTTTGATGCTATTGTTAGAACTAATGTTTTATGCTTATATTATGGTTGGTTATGGACTCAATTGATTATATGGATTAATCTTATCAGATGCTTATGTGATTATCTGATGATGCTTTATATAGATGCTTAGTTATTGATGAACATGCATGATGTAGTTACTTGTTGTTGTGATTAGTGGAAGGGGCAGTGTCGCATTACTCACGTGTGGGTACCTTGCTATGCTATGATTCCCTTCCACGATGTGTTGATTTGATGATTATATGTATATATATGTATGCTTGACCATTTTCATAGGTTGCAGGTTGTAGGTACCAGGCATCGACTCCACCTAAATTGGTAGGTCTGAGCATACATTATATCTAATGGAGAATTGTGGATTGGAGATGACATAAGGTCCCTTAGCTTGATATCATCCTCGAAGAGGATGAGCTTTCTTGTTCCGTGACTTGGCAGTCTGGTTGGTTGAGCATGTTAGCCAATCACTTTCTTGAGGTATGGTTTGGTCATGATTGGTTGTATGTTATTACTTGACATTAGTCGGTGTTAGCTATATTAGTTGGATTATGTTTTGTTCCCTCATGATCATTATATAAATCTTGTCTTGATAGCACATTGTTTATAATAATAATAATAATAATAATAATAATAATAATTTATTAGAAATTATAATGTTTTGTACATATATATAAGAATATAATTGATAGAGTTGAATAAATAATAATTATTAATTATGGGTGAGAGTTGATTTATATAAATATATATCCTATTTTTTTAATTTAAGATTTATTTATTAAAAAGATGGGTGTCAGGAAATCATATATATAGTATATTTTTTGAATTAATTAGTGGGAGTCATTGTTGGTGTAGTGGGGAATTTATGGTGAATTAGTGGAAGCCCTGTATGTAAAAGGGGATTTATGGTATGGCTATTTTTATGTTTTGAAAGGGGATATTTTGGGGGGAAAGGAATCTCTGGAGGACAAGGGAATTTTGGGAAAAATTGTGGGAGATCGTTTGGGGAAAAAGAACCAAGCATAGAAGAGTTGCAAGCTCAGAGACAAATTAGCTTTTCCAGCAACAGGCTTGCGATTTACATGGGTATTTTCTATGACAGATATTGTTGAATGCATATGTTTATCAGAAATAAATATTTTCTTTCATTGCTTAGACAATAATCACCCCCGGAGTTTAAATCTGTGTTATGGACATCACCTGCACCTCGCTATCAATCATTTTATTTAATCTCTAGAATGATCTCTTCTCTACACATTCATTGTTCTGTTTAAAACACCAGTCAACTTCAATCAAATGTCTTGGTCATGGTTCCTTGATCCACCTTTGCACAATCTGACTTCATAGTATTGTTGTCACATGAAATTGCACCCTGCTTGGAAGGATTTCCAAGCATTCCAATGACACAATGGGAATGATCTCAAGGTGTGGGACCCTTCTCAGAGAAATTAGACCTTTGGAGAAGGTCAGCTTCCTTGCCTGATTATCACCTAAAACTACTAAATTTTTGAGGGGAAAAGGGAGAAGGAAAAGCTTATAATGAAAATAAAAATAGAAAAACAAACTTGAAAGAAAAGGGTGATGCACCAGACAGATAAAAAGAGACTTCCACAACACTGAGAAAATGCACAATATGATCAGATACATCAAGTAAACATACACATATTAGATGATTCTACCAGAGGTAAGGTGCAATAGGGTTGAGAGGAACAAAGACATTCATAGACAACCTCATGCAGATTCACACAGAAACTAGAAATCAGTAAAGGAGGTAAAATAACTTACATATATCCAATGAAAAGGCAAGGTTACAATATATGAAAGAGCTTTGTTTGGAAACAAAAGAGCTTGTATGCTAAAAATTTCCAACCCTATTTACATCATTCGAATGCATATATATAGCATTCAAGAATGCCCTAAGTCAGCTACAAAATTTTCTCTATGAGCTATAACAAAAATTATCTTCATTTAATGACAGTCCACCTGCATCAGTTATGGCGTCAAATATCTAGAACTGGGCAGATAGAAGATATTTTTGAGTCTTTAATGCAGTTGTTACATAATCAATCTGCAGTCATGAATCAATGGAAGATATTTTGGGCATGAATACGAGCAGCTTCCATTACCTGCAAAAATGAATGCAACAAAATATCTGCATTCTACCCCAAAAAAGGTCACTGAAACATCCAGTTGCCCAAAATATGCAAAACTAGATCTGAAAAATAAAAGGTGACAAAAACCCCTGAAAAACCATCCAAATGAAAGAGGGGATAAAAATATGCATCTTTGCCTCTTGCAGCATGTCAAAATTCGCCAGGATGGAGGAGATACAGGCGATCAAAGTTTTGGTCAACTGCCTGTTTATATCGCTTTGCATCTGTGTATATATTGCTTGAATTTGCCACCTAAATCAACATTTAAAACCTTCTCTCCAACTCCTTTCGCATATGCCAAGCGCTTGTATATCGGGCCCCACCATTTGTATGTCGCATTGTATCTTGCCTTGTATATCACAATATACAATTGCAAATATACAAGCAGAAGATACATGCAAAGCACTTGTGCCTTGGCGGACCCCACCAGTTGTATCCCTTCTCCTACAAACATACAAGCCTCGGACTTCAAAATGACAATTAGCTGCATTTGATTGTTCTGTCGGGTCCGGCTTGTATATCACCTTTCCTTGTATATCTATTTGTATGTGCAAATATACAAAGCACTTATACATACATGTCGTGGACTTGATGCCTGAATATGGTAGAATTTGATCTTCAAATCAGGTCCACCTTGTATACTTCCTTTGCACCTTTGACTTGTATATCGCAATGTACAATGTCCACATACATGCAAGCTGCAGATTTCAATTTTTTATGAAGCATACTGGAAAGGCTTTGAAATTTGGCTTGTATATCACCTTTGTATGTTTGCTTGTATGTACGCAATATACATTCCACTATTGCATGTGATTTTTTGTATGTATATCAGCCTTGTATCTTTGACTTGTATGTGCAAACATACAAGCCACATATATAATGCACTGTTCATGATATACATTGGCCTTTGTATATTGTCTCCTGTATGCATGGCCCCTTTGTATATTTGACTTGCATCTTTTCTTTGTATGTCACCGATATACAAACACCTTTGTATATTGTGGACCCCACCTCTTGCACATTCGGCCTTGTATTTTTTTCATTGTATGTTTCAAGTGTATGTTGGAAATATACAATGCAAAATAGACATTCTCTTTTGTTCATTGTGTTGATGTACCTCTATTGTAGCCGATGCATATTATCTTTGTATATCAGCCTTGTATGTACGAACATACAACCTGATATACATTCCACTGTACCTTCTCACTTGCACATTCGGCCTTGTATCTTAGGCGAAGGTCCCTTATATGTTTGAATTGCATCTTTCCCTTTGCATGTTACGAATGTGTGTGCCAAACATACATTGGCGAATGTATATGTGAATGTACATTAAAAATTGTATCTTGAAATACAAGCATGAAACTGAAAATTCCCAGTGATAGAAAATACTTGAAGTTAAAAGATTTCTGGGTTTTTTTTGGTTTTTTGTAAAGAATCTTGTGGTGAGATTTTGGGACATTTGGCAAGGTAGAGCATGAGTATTTGGAAGATTTTAAGCTTTGTATGGACATTTCTAAAGGATTTTCAAGAAAATTGCAAGGTGAACTATTTGGCTCTGGGTAGAGGAAAATAGGTCAACATTTTTGGTGACCTCTATGGGATGTTTGCTTGCTAAACAATTAGATCAGTGGCCTTAAGGATTTATTGGGCATGGAGTCATACAAAGACTAGGAAAACATCTTGACAAACAACTTTGACTTTAGCTACTCAGCATATTGGCAATGAAGAACATTGGAAGATCAAACCAAGACAAAAATGTTGAAGGCAACCCCTCCAACTGTGCTAGAAAGCACTTAGGGAAAGAAAAAAGATCTAAACTATTGTGCTGTAGCACTTATTTGAAAGTAAGAAATCTAATCTACTACTTTACAAGGTAAGTCATATCTCAAAACACTTCTTCAAGTGTATCCCATTGATTGGGATAGGTAGATTTTCTCCATTCATACTTGATAACTGAAATGCATTGTGCTCCTTGTATTGAGTAATGAGAAATGGGCCACTCCACATGCTATCAAACTTGGAATGCTTTCCTGGTCTGCTTTTCAATTCATCCCATTTGAGCACCATATCACCCATTCTAAAATTTCTAGGGGTGGCCTTCTTATCAAAATTTCTTTTTGTTTGAAGCTGATGATACTCCATAGCTTTCATAGCTTTATCTCTTATTTCTTCAAGCTCCATCAGTTGAGCATATCTGACAGCCACGGGGTCCTCTGCTTCAAACATTTCCAGCTGATTCATGTCTAGTGCAGGTAGTTCCATAGACATAGGCAATCTTGCCTCTTTCCCATAAACTAACATATATGGGGAATTCCTAATTGACCTCTTGGGAGCTATTATGTATGCCCATAAGGCATACTTCAGATTAGCGTGCCAGGTCCTCTGGTTATCCCCCATTGATCTTTTAATGATCCTTATGAGATTTTTATTTGTAGATTCAGCCAAACCATTACCCTGTGGGTAATAATTTGATGAAGTATTCAGATAGATCCCATTCTTAACAGCCTAGTCAGTTATCTTTAGTCCAACAAAGGCTAAAGCATTATCGAAGATGATTGACCTAGGCACTCCAAACCTAGATACCAAATCACAATAAAAATTTAAAACAACAGTTTCATTGGATTCCTTCAAAGCTACTGCTTCAGTCCACCTTGTGAAATAATCTGTAGCTGTAAGTATCCACCTATGGCCTGTACTTGATGGTGGATTAATGGGACCTACAAAATCAATGCCCCATCTCATAAAGTGCTGCTCTATTTGAATTGGCTGCAAAGGTAAAGTTGGCAGCCTTTCTTTGCCTGCGAAAATGGCACATTTTACACATTTTATAGCCCATGCATGGGCATCTTTGAATAAGTTGGGCCAATAATAGCTAGCTCTCATTATTTTCCAAGTAGTAGTCCATGGGGCAAAATGACCCCCTACTGTTCCATCATGGAATTCATGAAGTACCTTGTCAGTCTAATCTCTATCAATGCATCTTAACAATACACCATTAAAATATTTTCTGAAAAGCGTGCCATTTATTAAAACATACGGAATGGATTGTATTGTCCAACATTCCATTTAGTCCTATCTAGGTCTAAGGTCTAGACTTGTGCTGATTCATGTCTAATCTCTATCAATGCATCTTTTAGTCCTATCTAGACCTGTTGGACATTTACCAGTTTGCAAAAATTGAGTCATTTTATTAACCCAACTTGTGCCTACTGCTGCTGTATCATCCTGAGGAGCATGTTCAATGGTTAGAAGTACGTCCTCCTCTTTTTCTATTTTGTTCTCAGAACTAGTGGCAAGCTGTTCACTGAGTCCTCTACCTCTGACAAGCTTGGTTATCTTAAACTCCATGTCATATTCCATGACCTTGGTGATCCAACTAGCCCTTTTCTCATTTACATCTTTACTTAATAGGAATTCCTTTATGCTAGGGTGAGCGACCATCAAATGTATCTTGTTATTAGAAACAAGATGCCAAAATTTCTTGAGGCTCCTTACCACTGCAAGGACATGCTTCTCCATGAAGCTATATCTCTTCTCATAGCCCTCTAGCCCCTGACTAAAGAATGCGATGGGTTGCTCAAAATTGTCACTTTGCTGCTGTACCAGAATCGTAGAGATTGTATCCAGGCCGCCACAAGCATACAAGATAAAATCTTTGGAGAAATTCAAATTTACCAGCATTGGTGTAGCCACTAATGCCTCCTTTATGGACTCAAAGCTAAATTTGGCTTCTTTCATACAACTGAAAACTGTGCTCTTCTTCAACATAGATGTCAAAGGCTTCAGCAGATTTGTAATGTCGGGGATAAACCTTCGCAGAAAGTTAATTCTACCAATAAAAATTTGTAGCCCCTTCTTGTGACTGGGTAAAGGCAACTCTAGAATAGCCCTTACCCTTTCAGTATCAACGGTAATGCCTTCTTTTGACACAACGTGCCCTAGCAACTTGCCCTCATGCACAGTAAAAATGTATTTCCTGGGATTGAGAGATATCCCAAACTCTTTGCATCTCTTGAACACTAGCTTCAGATGGGATAAATGCTCAGCTGCGTTCTTAGAAAAAATTGTGATGTCATCAAGGTACACCAACACCAATTTATACAGCAAACCCTTGAAAGCCATATCCATGGGTCTTTGAAAAGTAGAGCCAGCATTTGAGAGGCTGAAAGACATTCTTTTATAGGCCATGGTACCCCATTTGGTGGTGAAATTTGTCTTGAATTGATCTTCCTTCTTGACTAACACCTGATTGTAGCTAGAAAATCCATCAAGCAAAGAGAATCTCTCTGAGCCAGCCACCACCTGTAGAATTTGCTCCATTGTGGGCAATGGGTAGTGGTCCTTTAGGGAGGCTCTATTGAGGTCTCTGAAGTCGACACACAGCCTAATCTCTCAATTTTTTTCTCACAAGGACAAGGTTGGAGACCCAAGACTTATGTTTGATTGGAAAAATGATTTCTCCCTCAATTAGCTTGGTCAGCTCTTTAATCATTAGAGGCTCAAGCTTTGGATTTAAAGGCCTTTGCTTTTGCCTCATAGTTTTAATACCTGGTTCTAACTCTATGGTGTGCTGGGCAATATGAGGGTCGAACCCTTTTAGGTCTGAGTAATCCCAGGCAAACACATCTTCAAATTCTTGACAGAGAGTAATAAAATCTCTCCTGTCCTCAGGTGAACAGATTTTGCCAATTTTAAGAAGCTTACCTTTAAAAATTTCTAGCTCTTCATAATGCTCTTCTTTAATCTGCATGCTAGTCTTGCCCTTCTTCAGTTGATCATCAATCCCAAAAATAGATTTCGAGGTTACCAATCCCTTGGGCAACTTGTTTGTTCCTAACTGAACAATTTGATCATTGCCATATTGTTGTTTGAGCTTATCCTGATTTACCACAGAAAACTCATCTTCTCCTAACAAGAAACGCAAGATCTACTCATCACTCTCAAAAACTTGCCAATGAATATTATTATTGGGGATAGAGGGCCTATCAACTATTTTTACATGAGGTTGTACCTTCTCCCTTTGAATATCACTGGGGATGTCAAACTAAGCCCCAATTACAGCTAACCTATCAGCATGATAGTTTTGATTTCTTCGAATAGAGATCAGATTGAAAGCATCAAATTCTTCAATCATGTCCCATACCCTATATTTGTAGCATTTTAGAACATCACTCTTTGTAAGATGTAGTCCTCTCAACTAATTGACAATGAGTTCACTGTCACCATATACCTACAAACAACCAATTTTCCTCTTTCTGGCCCACTGCAAACCTTGGATTAATCCTTCATATTTAGCAGTGTTATTTGTACATGCAAAGGGAAAATAGAAAGTAGAATAATATTTTTCATCTTGGGGAGACACAAGCATTGCACCACCACCAGATCCATTTTTGTTCCTTGAGCCATCAAAGTACATTTTCCACACCTCATTTTGCTGTTCTGCCTGTTGTTCTACCTCCTTGACTAGATTTGGAATTGATGTTTCAGACTCATGTAGAATGTAAACCCCCATACCAGTTTCTTGGATGTGTCCTTTAGGATCATCAACAACATTTTTTGAGGCCCACTCCCTTAGAAGCACTTCTGGTATACTTTCAACTTGTAGCTCTTGAGCGGCAACAAGTTCAGGGTTATCAGAAATAATGCAATTTGCATTAACAACACTTGGTGTATATGGCTCTATGTGATGATTTGAGAGCAATTCAGACTTTAGAGTCACTTTCGTGCCATATCTAGTCCTAAAAAACATGTGGGACCAGTCTGAGGATAAATATACTCCTATCTTGGCTGTGAACTCTCTTGATAAACACATGGCAAAATAGGGAGGCAAGTCTATGATGAACACCTCTTGGAAAATGGAAACATTTGGGCAAGTGTGCAAGGTGAGACCTAGGTCTTTTCTCGCACCCATAGTATTGATAGTTGTTCCATCTAGTTGGAGTACACCCTTCTCAAGGGGCTAGTATTTCAATCCCAATTGATCTGCAATCTGTTTCGGCATCATAAAACTATTTGCACCACTATCCACCATGCAATTATGTACTAATTTATCTCCAACTATTAATGACACATAGAATGGGAGTGGTTTCGCACTTTTGTTTGGCTATTTGCTGCTATTCTAGGATGAATTGGTAAGGACGGCTCTATTTGGGTCAACAGTTATATTATTGGACACCTTCAAATTAGACAAGGTAGATTGTAATATGTCCTTTTGGCCAGGGACAACTAGAGAATCCCACATGGACATTGTCACATTCATCTTCTTCATATTTTCAATTATATTGAAAGGTGAAGTGACACCTTTTGTTGTGACTTTGTAGCAATAGTATCAGCCTGCAAATGAGACATTTCCCTTGTTGTTGAAAGTGTTTCTCTACAAAATGTGGGGAACATGGGATGTAGAAGCATCAGTATATCCTTTTCCTTTATTTGCTTCTTGCTCTACTTCATAACCCCTCTTCTTGGCTCTTGTATTGGCTGCAACTAGAGTATTATTGTTGTTTATGCCACAAAATTCACCTTCTTGCCAATTTATGAAGGTAGAATCATTCTGAGGTTGTTCTAGTTGTTGTGCAGCTCCATCATTTGGTGTGTTTGGCTATGAGACTGCCACATTTTGCACCATTAAAGCCTGATTTATCACTCCATTAGAGCTGGCTTCTTGACTGTGTGGTTGATTGCATGGATAGCACCATTCATACTCAGCTACAAGGTTGTTCTAACTAGGGACAAGGTCCCTCACTGCATTAATTGATGCCAAATTATAAGGCTGAAAAGGCCTTTGATTCACATTTTGCCTGGCACCTTGGTAGTTGCTTTGATAAGGTGGTCTATTAGCCTGATAAGGTTGATTTTGGCCTTGAAAAGGTTGATTTTGCTAATAGGGTTGTCTGCTTTGGGACTGTTGCTTTTTGATGTTTACCAACTCATTCCCAAAAGTTTGCAAAATATTTTCTATTTTTTGTTGGCTACTTTTGATTTCTTTTAGCTCTCGAGATGAACTAGAGGTAGCAGGTTCAGATTTGGCAGTGTTTGGTAATGCTGCTATAGTAGGTAAAGAGGCAAAATATGGGATTGGCAATGGCATCAAAGCCTGAATCTCAGGGAAGATGGGCACAGGTGGTCTAGGTGTTATTTTCCAGCCTGCATCAGATTATTCTCTGCCCTAATTACTATTTCATAAGCATTAGGTAAACTAGTACCTCCTAATGATTGAATCATCACTGAAATATCACTATTTAGGGCTTTCAAAAAATACAAGAATGCATATTCAACTGGAGGCCTTACCATGGCAGGGATTCTATCCCATGTCTTCCAAAATTTGAAATTGAAATCCATCATTTGCTCCTGGGGAGCTCTCTTTATGGTGGTCATCTGTTCAACCAATGATAGATTATCTGATTTATCTTGGAATTATTTGTTTAATTTCTCTCCTAGATCATCCCAGGTTCCTATAGTTTACACTAGTAGACTCTTGAACCATTGCAATGCTTTCCCCTTGAATGAGGTAGCAAGTAGCCTGATGGCTACATTTCTTGGGTGACATGGTGTACGCCACACAGAGATGTTATGTCTCTAATGTGCTCAATAGGAGTAGTTTGATTTTCCCCTGTGAAATAGGGTAGACTCTTCAAAGCTACCATAGGTATAATGTCATGTACTGTCAGGTTTAAAGGGCTACCCCCATCAAAAGCTACGAATGGCTGATTCCTTGCCATTTGAATGGCTGGAGGTAAATTTGCTTGAGCTGGTGTAGGAACTATAGGTGTACTTGGTCTAAAATTTGCTAGAGTTGACTGTATCCTTTTAGAAACTGGGGTCCTTACTGCAACTCTACTCTGTCTTTTTGGTGGAGACAGCTGCAAGTAATCAAATGTATTTGAACTCCTAGTTTGTATCTTTCTCATAAAATGTAACAACAGAATTGAACTACTTGTCCTTCCTCAGTGTGAGTCACCAGATATGCGGATTTAACCTCTTATAGGTCTGAAAATCACTAGCTGCACATCAAAACCAACAATAAATTTGTAAAGCCCCACCGGGCATGCCAGAAACTGTATCCTTTTAGAAACTAGGGTCCTTACTACAACTCTACTCTATCTTTTTGGTGGACACATCACATGAAATTGCACCCTACTTGGAAGGATTTCCAAGCATTCCAATGACACAATGGGAATGATCTCAAGGTGTGGGACCCTGCTCAGAGAGATTAGACCTCTGGAGAAGGCTGGCTTCCTTGCCTGATTATCACTTAAAACTACTAAATTTTTGAGGGGAAAAGGGAGAAGGAAAAGCTTATAATGAAAATGAAAATAGAAAAACAAACTTGAAAGCAAAGGGTGATGCACCAGATAGATAAAAAGAGACTTCCACAACACTGAGAAAATGCACAATATGATCAGATACAACAAGTAAACATACACAGATTAGATGATTCTAGTAGAGGTAAGGTGCAATAGGGTTGAGAGGAACAAAGACATTCACAGACAACCTCATGCAGATTCACACAGAAACTAGAAATCAACAAAGGAGGTAAAATAACTTGCATATATCCAATGAAAAGGCAAGGTTACAATATATGAAAGAGCTCTGTTTGGAAACAAAAGAGCTTGTATGCTAAAAAGTTCCAACCCTATTTATATCATTCAAATGCATATATATAGCATTCAAGAATGCCTTAAGTTGGCTACAAAATTTGCTCTATGAGCTATAACAGAAAATATCTTCATTTAATGATAGTCCACCTGCATCAGTTATGGCGTCAAATATCTAGAACTAGGCAGATATAAGATATTTTTGAGTCTTTAATGCAGCTACTGGATCATCAATCTGCACTCATGAATTAATGGAAGATATTTTGGGCATGAATACTAGCAGCTTCCATTACCTACAAAAATGAATGCAACAAAATATCTACATTCTACCCCAAAAAAGGTCGCTGAAACATCCAATCGCTCAAAATATGCAAAGCCAGATCTAAAAATAAAAGGCGACAAAAACCCTTGAAAAACTAGCCAAATGAAAGAGGGGAAAAAAATATGCATCTTTGCCTCTTGCAGCATGTCAAAATTCACCAGGATGGAGGAGATACAGGCGGTCAAAGTTTTGGTCAACCGCTTGTATATATCACTTTGCATCTGTGTATATATCGCTTAAACTTGCCAACTGAATCACCATTTAAAACCTTCTCTGCAACTCCTTTCACATATGCCAAGCACTTGTATATCAGGCCCCACCATTTGTATGTCACATTATATCTTGCCTTGTATATCGCAATATACAATTGCAAATATACAAGCAGAAGATACATGCAAAGTGCTTGTGCCTTAGTGGACCCCACTAGTTGTATCCCTTCTCCTGTAAACAGACAAGCCTCAGACTTCAAAATGACCATTAGCTACATTTGATTGTTCTGTCAGGTCTGGCTTGTATATCACCTTTCCTTGTATATCTCTTTGTATGTGCAAATTTACAAAGCACTTATACATACAAGCCGTGGACTTGATGCCTGAATATGCTAGAATTTGATCTTCAAATCAGGTCCACCTTGTATACTTCCTTTACACCTTTGACTTTTATGTCACAATGTATAATGTCCACATACATGCAAGCCGGGGATTTCAAATTTTTATGAAGCAAACTGGAAAGGCTTTGAAATCCATCTTGTATATCGCCTTTGGATGTTTGCTTGTATGTACACGATATACATTCTGCTATTGCATGTGATTTTTTGTATGTATATCAGCCTTGTATCTTTGACTTGTATGTGCAAACATACAAGCCGCATATACAATGAACTATTCATGATATACATTGGCCTTTGTATATTGTCTCTTGTATGCAAGGCCCCTTTGTATGTCACCGATATACAAACACCTTTGTATATTGTGGACCCCACCTCTTGCACATTCGGCCTTGTATATTTTTCGTTGTATGTTTCAATTATCTGTTGGAAACATACAATGTGAAATATACATTCTCTTTTGTTCATTGCATCGATGTACCTCTACTATAGCTGATGCATATTATCTTTGTATATCGGCCTTGTATGTGCGAACATACAACCTGATATACATTCCACTGTACTTTCTCAATTGCACATTCGGCCTTGTATCTTAGGTGAAGGTCCCTTGTATGTTCAAATTACATCTTGCCCTTTGCATATTGAGAATGTATGTGCCAAACATACATTGGCAAATGTATATGTGAATGTACATTAAAAATTGTATCTTGAAATACAAGCATGAAACTGAAAATTCCCAGCGATAGAAAATAGTTGAAGTTAAAAGATTTCTAGGTTTTTCTGGGTTTTTTTGCAAAAAATCTTGTGGTAAGATTTTGGGACATTTGGCAAGGCAGAGCATGAGTATTTGGAAGATTTTAAGCTTTGTATGGACATTTCTAAAGGATTTTCAAGAAAATTGTAAGGTGAACTGTTTGGCTCTAGGCAGAGGAAAATAGGTCAACAATTATGACTATCAATCTTTCTGTTGCCTCGAATCTGATTCATCTGTGGCTTTTGAATGCACTCCAAGTCCCTATTGTTCTTATTCAAGACACAGCTTGAGAATTTTAATATACCTCTTTTGAAAGTGTGATAGAAAGTCAACCCTATAGTTTTGCATCTGGTTTGACCTTTTTTCTTAAAATTTATCCCTTGTATGAATTCAATTAGCCTCATTTGTTGTTAAGTGTGGTCTCTTTTGATGAATCCATATGTAGTCTGTATTTCATCTCCATTAGATTGTAGCCACTCAAATCCATCTTGTGCATGCTCTGTGATCCTTGCAAACTTTTAGAACAACTTAATGAAGCAATCTTAGCTTACATCGTAGGCACCTTCTTGCCTTCATCGATCAAACCACTATTTCTAACTATTATTTTAAAAAAAAAACCCTCATGGCTCACCATTGCAACTTGTTCCTGCACCACGCATCATTGTGAGCAACATATGCATCAATCTTGATGATCCTTAGATACTGAAGAAACTCATCCTCACCTCATTTCAATCCCATCTAGTTTCTCTTAACAAAATTTTGGGTGTTTGTAATCTGTTGCATGCAATTATTGTGCCAATAATATCGAAGCGAGAGTTGTGAACCATTTCTTAATATTTTCTTTATGACTATCTATGAAGGATGGTGGTGGAGCTAGAAAGGTAGGTTAGAAATTGATTATTATCATATTATTGATTTTTCTTAACCCTTTTTATAGATTTCTTCACCAAAAGCTTTCTTATGGCCATATGTGCTCCTGCCCATGCATTCTATCTCCTAGCCTGAGACTTTCTAACAATTGACATTCACTATTCCTTTCTGCATTTCTTCATGCTTCAGGTTAGATGTCTTTCTAGGATAGTCCTATGCATAAGATAGAGTCATTCATTAATACTTGTGAGGAAGCTTTCTCTTTTAAAATCCTTATCAATTTAATTTTCTTCCTCAACTAGTTATTGGTGAGCTGGCGGTTCCTAAGTTCATGGCGTTAATGATGAGTAGGCCAGTTTCCTTAATGTTTTTCTTTAGTAAGCTATGAACTTTCTATTTAGTAGATTCCTACCAATGATCTCCTTTTATGTGAATTGTAACCAGTGCATCCTATTTAGTGGGTTCGGTCCTTACTTTCAAATTATGTGATTTGTCGAAACTCAGAAATCATCTTTCCCATGTTTAGAAACACTCTATGATTTTGTTGATTAGCTTATGTGTCTTGTGCAAATCACTGTGTGTTTGATTACATTTAGTCCTTATCATTCTCCTTTGGCTTATATGAGAAATTTGAAACTAGGATAATCAAATAAGACCACGATCGACATTTCATATAGGGTTAATACATTTGATATAAATGTTTGAGTGATATTGTTCCAAATGACCCATCATATTTTATTTTTATTTTAAGACTAAATATTTCTATATAATAATATTAAAAGTCATAGTTTTGTATAAGATAATAAAATCACTCTATATTTAATTAGTAGAATATAAAGTGTCTAGAGTTAGAAAATATGGAATACTCGAATCATATGGAATATTAACATTAATTTTGGATTAAATAGGAATCATTATGAATGTATTGTTGTTACATGGTTTTATATGTATTGATTTAATTATTGTTGATAAATGTTATGTTTTTAATCATAGGTATTACATTTAAATATTATTAAATTAGACTTAATTAGTATTATCATATAAAGAAATTACTATTATTGGAAATTAAACAATGTTTATGGTTTTGTAAGTCAAGTCAATGGAATGGAAGTAAAGTTATGTTAGTTCTGGAGGCATTGGGTTTCATTTTTGTTTTCAGGTTTATGTCATTACTGTTAAGTATTATGAGGAAAAGTCTTGTCAGTTGTCATGGTTTAGTTTAATGTTGTTTATGTGTGAGTCAGATTTGGTTTATGGGAAGGTTATGAAAAGTAATTAAATGTGTTGTACAAGGTTGCTTCACATAGAAGCTATGTATAATGCAAGTGAGTTAATTTGTCCTGTGATTATGATGAAAATGCAAGAGGGTTAATACCTTGCATGAGTTATATTACCTTTGTTATGCTTTTTGAGAGGGGTATTCTAGATTCAGGTAGGGGAGTGGCTCTCAATGTGGGCTGGAGCCCAAAGTGGTGTCATGGACAAGCTAGGTGGGAGTTTCCTTAATCAAGTGATAACCTAATTAATGAACCTAGGGGGTTGGGTAGAAAACACACTTAACAAGATAATTGAATGCCTCACTCATAGCTCAAGTGCTCGTTTAAGCTTGAGATGAGATGGGAAGGCCTGGAATGGAAAAATCAACTACCTTGTCCACATGAAAGGTATGTTGATTCTGCGTGAGTTTGTATGGGGGGCAGGGGTTGGGAGAGGCTACCAGGATAACCCAGGATGGGGGCCAGAGCCTAGGAAGGCCTACCAGGACAACCCATGACAAATGACGTGATGACACTCCTGCCCACTATAGTCTAGCATTTCCCTATTGTTCACTTGCCTTGTGTTGCGTGGTTGCCTCTAGAATTGATGCCTGACCTGGGTAGTGATGCTGTCATGTATAGTCCTTATGTATCTTAGTTTTTTCAAGTTGACTATTCATGTCATGGGACCTTATCGTTATCTCCTAACATGGGGGGTGGACCTCAGGGTTCCACATGGTCGGCTAGATGTGCATCTCTCTATTGGTCTTTTGCAGTTGTTCGAGTGCTTGAGGAGTTATCTTGTAGCAGACCACTATTGTTCAGATCGAAGAAATAGACATTCATGTTGTACACTAGATTTATTATATTGATATATATACTTTGATGTATTCATAAAGAAATATAGTTGTCCTTGTAAAGATGCATCTCTTCGTAAAGAAGAATTTAAATATCTTATAATTCTTGTGCAATATCTTGATGTTGTTATCTGATTTAATATTGTAATGGAAAAAGTTTATATCTCTTTAATGTTCTTGATTTTAGAGTAATCATAGATGATTATCAGATTATGTTAATAATTAGTAATGCAGTCATGTTATCCCTAGAGGTTAAAGTTAACTTGTAATGTAATTGTGTGATTACACCTTGTTTTATTTCTTATTTATTTAAAAAAAAAGTATGCCCTTTGTGATGCATAGTTTAACTTATCTCTAGGGTTTTGTGGTGGGGCATTACATTTGGTATTAGATCCAAGTTGTCAAACACTGGGTACTCTAGGTTAGTATCAGCCATTACGTTGTCTCACGGTTAGTATGAGCCATTACGTTGTCTTAGTTGTTAGACTCTGAAGATTATGTTTTCCCTTTTTATCTTCCTTGTCTCATGAACTAAGGTTGTTCTTGGGTGGTGTGTGTGTAGGAGGATGCCTAGGGGTCGAGGTCGAGGTAGAGGGCATGAAAGAGGTGGTGGCGGGACACCTCTTCCTAGTCCCCCTTATGAGAGTGTTCAAGAGAATGGGGGTCAGAATGTAGAGAATCAAGGTTAGCCTGAGGGAACTCAATTGCATCAATTGCTTGAAGAGGTTCTTGCTCATCTTGGCCCTAGATAGGTGGTTGGTTAGTCAAAGGAGAGGGGAAGAGAAGGGTCTCCTAGGCAGGAGGTTAATCAGCTGGAGGTAAGGGAAAGAGAAAGGTCTACTAGAAGGAGAGAGATGACAATAGATCAGGAGACTATCTTGGCAGGTCACATGAGAGATCTTTTGAGGGCACACCCTCCCACTTTTGATGGAGCTGGTAGTGGTTTGGAGATAGAGACCTGGTTTCTAGATTTCAGTAGGTGTATTTCCATGCATCTATATGGTAGCAACACCAAGGCAAGCTATGCTATCTTGCACGTTAGAGGTTTTGCTTCTACTTGGTGGCATCTCGAGGAGCATAAGTTCTATTTGGATATTGGTATAGTTTCTTGGGAGTTTTTGTTGGAGAGGTTTAGAGCTCATTTCCTATCAAATCACTAGAAGTAGCATTAAGCTGATGAGTTCCATGAGTTGAGACAAATGGCCATGTCAGTAGAGTAGTATGCTCGTGTAGATTTTACAAGCTTAAGAAATACACAGGCTTTGGAAATGACAAGGATATGTTAGTTCAACATTTCATTAGGGGCTTGAACGCCCGCATCAGTGGAGGAGTTTGTGCTTTTGAGCCTAAAACCATGGAGGTAGCAGTTGAGAAGGCTCATTTAGTAGAGGAGAATTTACCAATGGCTCTTGGAGGTCATATAGGTGTGTAGATTGGCAGTGCACCCACATCAGGGTTTGAGTCTCGAGGTGGTCAGTCACAAGCAGCAAGTTCTTATAGAGGTCGTCATGCACCCGCCAAGGGTGGGCAGTAGTAGCAGCAGTATTCTCAATAAAAACTAAAGAATTTTCAGCCTCAGCATGGTGGTGGTCCCCGGTCGAAGAAAAATTGTAATTGGCAGTGAGCTAAGCAACATTACCCTAATCAGCCAGCTTAGAGCACTCAGTCTATAGTTAGCAGAGGTAGTTTCCAGCATTCCAATATTTTTCTGAGTGGTAGGGGTACAGGATGTTTCTCTTGCGGCCAATAGGGCCACATAGCTAGGCATTGTCCACAGAAGAATACTACAAGATTTAGTCAGAGGCCGGTACCTTCAAAACCAACCATTGGTGATGTAGGCAGGTCACACAGTGTTTTTGCAGTGGTTGATAATTGCCAGGAAGAGCATCAGGGCATAGTTGTGGAGACTTTTGGATTGATGTGAGGTATTGGTATTTCCATTCTTTTTTATTTTGGTGCTTCTGATTTGTTCATTTCTCCTTCTTTAGTGGAGCGCTATGGATTGGTGGCAACAAAGCAAGATGTTAGGTGGCAGGTTGAATTGGCCTCTGGGGCTAAGGTCATAGTAGAGTCCTTAGTGAAGGGTTGTGAGTTAAGGATTGGTTCCCTTTGTACCATAGTAGATCTTTGCATCATACCCCTTGGATCATATGATATAGTGTTGGGTATGGATTGGTTAGATGCTCATCTGGTAGTGATAGATTGTCAGTGCAAGACATTAAGGTGTATGGATGATTCTCGTTGTGAGGTGGAGGTAGTTGGTATTCAAAGACCCATCTCCTTGTGTATGATCTATGCCATGTAGTTAAAGAGATGTATGCATCAGGGTTGCTAGTTGTTTGTTGTGATAGTTAATGACTTGGAGTCAAAGGAGAGTTGAGAGACATCTATTGATGATCATCCCCTCCTTAGAGAGTATGTAGATGTGTTTCCCAGTGAGATTCTAGGGATGCCACCTAAGCGTGACATTGATTTTAGGATTGATCTTGTTCCCGAAGCAGAGCCTATTTTACGAGCTCCATATCGAATGACTACACAGGAGATTAAGGAGCTTCAATTGTAGTTGGAGGATTTGTTAGCCAAAGGGTTCATTTGTCTTAGTGTTTCTCCTTGGGGAGCACCTATTATCTTTGTGAAAAAGGATGGATCTCTTTGGTTATGTATAGATTATTGACAGCTTAATAAGGTGACTGTGAAGAATAGGTATCCCTTGCCACAGATTGATGATCTTTTTTACCAGATCAAGGGGGCTAAGGTGTTTTCAAAGATCAACCTTTAAGTTAGGATATCATCAGTTGCATATCTTTGAGGCAGATATTCATAAGACAACATTTCACACCTGTTATGGATATTATTAGTTTATCGTTGTACCATTTGGGTTGACGAATGCACCTTCTATGTTTTTGAGTTTGTTGAATGGTGTATTTCACACCTATCTCAATAGATTTATCCTTGTGTTCTTGGATGACATATTGATTTATTCAAGGACTATGGAGGAGCATGAGGAGCATTTGTGTCAGGTTTTACAGTGTCTGAGAGAAAATCAGTTATATGCTAATTTGGTGAAATGTGAGTTCTTTCAAATAGAGGTGAGGTATTTGGGTCATGTCATTTCTGGAGAGGGTATTGCGGTGGATCCTTCGAAGATCCAAGCCATTATGGATTGGCCTGCACCTACTAATGTTTCTGAGATTTGTAGTTTTATGGGTTTGGTAGGCTATTATCATCAGTCTGTTCAGGGTTTTTCAAGGATAACTTACCCCATTACTTCTCTTCAGAGAAAAGGGAAGAAGTTCATTTGGTCGGACCAGTGTCAGACAGCCATTCAAACCCTTAAGGAACAATTGACTAGTGCACCTATTCTGGAAGTTCCTGATCCTACTGAAGACTTTGTAGTATGTACTGATGCATCCTTAGAGGGTTTATGAGTAGTTTTGTTGCATGATGGTCACGTGATTGCCTATGAGTCTCGCAAACTCAAGGATCACAAGTTGAACTATTCCATACATGATCTAGAGTTAGTCGTAGTTGTGCATGCCTTGGTGACATGGAGGCATTTTCTTATGGGGCATTGGTTTGACTTGCATAGTGATCACCGTAACTTACAGTATATATTTATGCAGCCAAACCTGAATACGAAACAAAGACGGTGGATGGAGTTCTTGTGCAAGTATGATTTTAAGGTTAAGTATATCCAAGGTAAGGAGAATGTAGTGGCAAATGCTCTTAGTCAATGAAGACATGAGCTTTCAGCAGTCAATCTTGTAGTGGATTTGGGAGGCTAGATTCTTGCAGCACTTTCTACTAATAGCTAGTATCAGGAAGTGAAGTTAGAGGTTGAGTTAGTTAGACCATTGGAGAGGACATTTGCGGGTTACTCTCTTGAGTCAGATGGTCTTTTGCAGCATTTGGATCATATTTATGTTCCTAGTTTAGGGGGTCTTCGTACCCTAATCATGTCAAAGGCGCATCAGGCACCCTACTCAACACATCTGAGTGTCAAGAAGATGCACGCATATCTTCGTCAATTATATTTTTGGAGAAGAATGAAGAGGGATAGTGCCTATTTTGTCTCAAGGTGTCTTGAGTGTCATAGAGTTAAGGCAAAGCACCAACACCCCATAGGTCTTTTGCAGCCACATTTGGTCCCAGAATAGAAATGGGACATTATCTCTTTAGACTTTATAGTCGGGATGCCTATATCCTCCCATTGTCATGATGCTATTATGGTCACTGTGGATAGGTTGATGAAGGTGGCACACTTCTCTCCTATTTAGTCATCATATAATGCTTCTTTTGTGGCTAGAGTATTCATGGAGGACATAGTCAGATTGCATGGGATTCCTAGCAGGATCATCTCTGATAGGGATCTAGTATTCACTTCAGCTCTTTGCATGTCTTTACAACATGCTTTGGGGACTCTGTTGAACTTCAGTTCAACCTACCATCTAGAGACTGATGGACAGACCGAGAGGGTTAATTAGGTCCTCGAGGATATGCTCAGGATGTATGGAATGGACCAATAGAACCATTGGGAGGATTATTTATATGTGGTGGAGTTTCCCTACAATAATGGTTATCATAGTTCTATTGGTATGTCTCCATTTCAGATTTTGTATGGTCATCCTTGCTGGACCCCACTGAGTTAGGATTGCCTTGAGGATAGAGTTCTCCTAGGACTGGATATGCTTAGGGAGATGGAGAAGCAGGTTGAGCATATTAGAGAGCATTTGGTGGCAGAACAAGATAGACAGAAGAAGTATACTGATGCTCATAGGGTCGATCAACAGTTTTTAGTAGGTGACTGGGTTTTCTTGTGGGTGTGTTCGCAAAAGAGTCCAATTCATTATGGGAAAGGCTCTAATCTCGTACCACACTTTGTTGGGACATTTCAGGTGTTGGAGAGGATGTTGGAAAGAGACACACTGTAGCCTCATGGTTGTTGTCATTGATGGCAACAAAGTTCATCCCACCCATCCGCAAGACATGGTGTGCCTATACCGGAAGTCAGATTGAAGAGTGTTGTGGTCCGGTAAGCAAGAATAGAGCATGTGGCAAGGTCTGACAGTCAGGTTTGGATCTCTCAGAGGAAGTATCTCAGTAAAGTGTGGACTTGGGGAAGTCAAGAGGAGTACCTTGACTGATAGATTCTAGGGATTTGGCCTCTAGTGAAGAAATATGAGCATCTGAGTATTGAGTTCCTGTTTGGCAGAATAAACTGAGGAAGACCTGACCGGTAGAGCATCAGACCTCAATCTGGATAAGGTATTGATGGTAATCAAGTTTCTTAAGAGATAATTCATGATTGGCTAACATGAATGATGTTTTCTATAACTGTCCTTTTGATACGCATCACTTGGTAAGCAAGGATTCGGCTGATAGATCAAAGTTTGGGAAAATATTGACTATTCCAGATGTGAACTAGAAAGGTGTTGAAATCATTAGTGTAGATATATATACCAAAAGGATTTGGATGCGAATGTGTGTGTGGTGTATGTGTAAAGTGCAAAAAAGAGCAAAGAACAGTGTGGAGATAGAGATAGAGGTCCGGTATGTGATAGAACAACAACACTAAGGCAGAGAAAGAATGAAGTGTAGTAGATCAGTGTATTGAGCTTAACCGGAACTGAACCTAGGCATATGTGGATGCTTCTCATCAGTTCAAGTATCTAGTTTCCTTCTATAAACCATTGTAAGCAGTGAGCTCTAATTGGCAAGTGCCATTTTGTACTACCTTATTCTTTTAATAGAGAATACAATCTTGGGTTAGTCACCCCGTGGTTTTTCCCTTAACAGGGTTTTCCATGTCAAAATCATTGTGTTATGTGTATTGAGTTTATTTCTTCTTTCATGGTTATGCATGCTTATTTAAATTTGAAGAATAGAAAGTTAAATTATTAAGATAACTGATTCACCCCCCTCTCAGTTATCAACAATTGGTATCAGAGCCAAGTTCCTCCAAATAGAGCCTAATAGCTTGAGGAAGATCTAGGAATTCCAATGGATGTGTATGGTATGAGGGAACAACTTCAGTCTGCCCTAGATGATCTTGAGCAATCTCACTCTGAAGTCAATGAATTGAAGGAAAGACTCAAACAAGTTGATGATTTCATAAATGAACTAAAAGGGAAACTGAGTATCTCTATGAAAAAGAGAAAGGAGCTACTTCAACAATTAGCAAGTCAAAGTGAAGCCAATAATACTGATGAAGATCTAAATGAGAAGAACAAGTTGTGTGAGAAGCTATCAAAAGAGGTCATTATGGTAAGACATGAAATGGAATTAGGAGTTATGAAATTCACTCAAGAAATTGAAGAGAAAAGAAAGACTGAAGATAATCTAAAACAATCTCTGAAGGAGAAGTCAGAAGACTGCCACAATATGGATAGAATAATCAGGCATTTGGAATCTAATTTTGAAGAAGCTAGAGATAATGAAGAACAACTTGAAAATCAGATTGACACTCTAAAAAGGGATCTTCAAACAACAATGAATACAAAGAGAAATTTAAGATAAGTTCTGCTCAGCTTGAGGTTCTTCTTGAAAGACAAAAGAGGGTAGATGACAAACAAGGATTGGGGTATGAGAAAGGTGAAAGCTCCGGATCTAGTTAGAAGAACTCTGGATTAGGAAATTCAAGGAACAGGTCTGGAAGACCTCTGGTAAGGCAACCTAATGCTCAAAGATATCCATACTTCAATGGATACTTCCATAATTGCAATAACTTTGGTCATAAAGCAAATCAATGCAGAAGAAGAATGAATCAGACTAATTCATCCTTCTCCAAACAGTGTTTTAATTGCAAAAGGTATGGTCACAAATCTCATGAGTGTAGAAATATGAAAATGAACAATTCATTCAATGGTAGATGCTTTGCATGCAATAGAATGGGACATATGGCTAATCAGTGTAGAACACGAGGATATCAGTCAAATATGCAAAGAAATAGTGTTTGCTACAATGGCAATAGATCCTGTCATATTGTCAAATTCTACAGAATTAAGAATCAGGACAAAAGGGGTCCAGTGCATCATAATCAAAACCAAGACAAAGGAAAAGGAAAAGTGAATGCGGATGAAATTCAAAGGGAGATGAACAAGATTTGGGTGAAGAGGAGTACAGAAAATGTTGGAGATGGATCTGCACCAGAATCTGGTCCTGATATTCCTTCCAGAAACTAAATAGATGAGCTCTGGCTTAGGGGGAGTCACAAAGGAAAAACTATTTCACCCAGTTAGATAATTAGTGCCTAAAATTGGCACATGGAAAGTGGCGGATTGAAAGGCATCTTAGAGAAACATCTAAATAAGTTTTGGTAAAGATATGGAAGATTTGTAAGAAGTTTCGAAGAGGTTAATCTTCTAAGATTGACCTAGTTTAACAGTCATCCGATAAGAAACAGGTCTTTCACAGTTAGATCCAGTATGATTCAAAATTGAGGGATCTTGATCTGCGGATAGATCAAATGATTGAGGAAAGAAAGATAGATTGTCAATAATCATCAAGAATAACTCAAAGCATATCTCAGTGATCTAGAAAAGATCTTTCTCAAAACAAGGAGAACAAGGCAACTGGAATGACTTGAGTTGCGCATTTATTGCAAGAGAAATTAGGGTTTTCTTAGTGATAAAAGGGTTCATTTTCTCTTCATTTACACATTTGCATTAGTGAAATAGATAAGAAGAGCTCTGCAAACAAGTTTGCCTCATCTCTCTCAAGAATCGTAGAATTCAAATCAGTTGGTGATCTCTTCAGCTCATTCCATGAACCCTAAAAAGTGTAAGAGGTATTTTCTGCTCTTGAAATCTCTCTCTGAATCTTTAAAGATGACTACTCCAAATGTTGTGAAGATTTATGATAGGCCGCACCCTAAATTTAAGAAACATCCCTACAAATCTCTAGAAGTGGATCCCTTAGGTGCATTTTCTAGCATTCCACATGGGGTTTTGCATGTTGAAGACGTTAGGGCATACATTCATGCAAACATTAAAGAATTTGGAGAATCCAAGCTGATAGATATCTATCACAATCAGTTAATAGATGACTCTTTTGGACTCAAACCTTAGTATAAGGCTATCTGAGATAAACATTTTGAACAATACATTCATTTCCCTTATTTTGCAGAAGATGAATGGGTCCGGTATGTTCTAAGTTGAATGCATAATAACTTTATATGGTTGATGAGGCCATTCAAGATAACCAAGGATGCCATTAGGGTAGTTACCAGATTGCACTCATCCAGTGGGATACCTGCTTTCAAATCTATCAAGAATCAGATAGTGAGTGAGGCAACTGGATCAAAATTTGATAAGAGAGCCATGAAAATTGAAGATATCACTGATCCAGATATCAAATTTGCATCTATGATAATTGGTTACAAGATATATTGCTCTAGCAGGGAAAATTCAGTACCCGAAACTGTAATTTACGTAGCTTATCAGATGCTAAAATAAAATGCTGACTATGATCTTTGTGAACTTCTTCTAAACCAACTGTTGGAGAACCTACAAAAGATCAAAAAGGACAAGAAGAATTCATTCAAGTATAGTGGGTTGATATTATGTTTGCTCTTTTACTTTATGAATGAGCTTCCTAGAATCCAGTAGTTGGGTATGGAAGAATGATAGACTAGTAGCCATTCAAATTAGAGATTATATACATGGGCTTGGTGATGCCAAGGCACATAATACAACACTCTGGGGCTATTTCAAGAACTTTCAAAGTATGATTCAAGCAAGAGAGAGAATTTCCCAATCTCTAGTTGAAAAATATAAGGATATAGTATGCTTTATGGTAGAAACTGATCAATGCCTAATGGAGGCAGTAGAACCAAGGATAGTCTGGATCATGCCAATGGGATATGAAGTAGATGAGAAAATTGTAGAGCTACATGTTCAACACATGCTTAGTTAATCCAAGGATCCTAAGGTAGAAAGGTTTGGAAACTTTGAAGAGTTGAGTGTGAAGATCCATGTGGAACTAAGACAACTAGAAATAAAAAGAAAAGTGAGAAGAGAAGTAGAAGAATTCACCAAGAGGCATGGGCTATCAAAGGAGGCACTTGATGCCAACAGAGAGAGGATGGAAAGGGCAGAAAAAGAAAGGCAAGAGATAGAAAAAGAAGGTGCCCCGGTACAAGTCACCTCATGGACTAGATCATCCAAAAGCTCTGCACCTACCACTTCCAAGAGTCAAAAAGCCTCAAAATTAGAAGCTTAGACATCTAGAAAAGGAGAAAAGAGAACCAAGAAAAAGGCAACAGGGTCTTATACAAGCCAAAAGGATGATGAAGAGACAGAATCAGATGAGGAAGTAAAGAAAATGAAGAAGAAAAGGAAAACATCTGATGAACCCTCTATTGAAGAAGGGACAGAAGAGTTTGTTGAGAAGCCTACTCTATCCATTGATGATGTAGTCAAAGCAGTCACTATGGATGGGAATCTACAACCAATAACAGAATTCTATGATGAGTACAATGATGTAGATAAAAAGACTTTGGAGGAAGCCATAGTTAAGTATTTGAACATATACAATAAAGCATTTATTGAAATCATCTCTCTAATTCCCAAAAGTTTAGAGAAAGAACTTGAAATGAGAAAGGAAAATGCCAAGGCAAAGGACTTAGAAATTAGAGAATAGATAGCCATTTAGCTCTATCCTTCAATTACTCCAAAACAAATGGATATGATATTTAAAGATTGCAAGGATGAGTTCTAGAGTAAGGCTAGAATGAATCAACTCATATCCTCCGGAATGCTTTTAAAAGATTCAATATTCCTGTTATAGAGGACCTAGGTAATGAATCATCTGTCATGGATGAAGAAGAAGAATCTACTGTAAAAAATGGAGAAGAGGAAAAGGAGACAAGTGAAGAGAAAACTAAGGACTTAGATTCCTCTACTCTAGAAGAGGAAGTTCATGAACAAGTAAACATCTCTCCTCTGGTTTCCCCTGCAGACTCTAGATCTAAGGGAGAAGAAAGAATAAAGGAGAAAACCAGTCAAGGAGAAGAAGTACAAGAAAAAGAAAAAGGTCAAACAAAGAAAACCTCATATGAAAGTACTAAGGTTGTAGAAGGGGAGAAAACCCTATCACTAGCAAGAGACACATTAGAAGCAGTCAAAGATTTCTTAACCAAAGAGATGATGGAATTTGATGAACTAGAACTTCTTCAAGGACCGTTCAATTTTGACTCCCTCTCCCCAGTTCAAACCATGAAGCTAGCATCCTTTACCCAAGCAATGGCAAAAGAAAAACTCCTGAAGTCTCACATGGAAGACTGTGAGCTCATAGAAGCTGCATCCGGTGTATTTGAGAAGATCATGCCATCCTTCCAAAAGGATCCTTCTTCCTCCACATCTGGTAATCTAAAGTCTCTTGTAAATTCTGTTCATACACATTTTGATTCCTTAGAGAAGTCAACAGAAGAAAAGGTCCGAAAGGAGTTTTTGGAAAAGAGATTCTCTGAAGTACAAGGATTAATAACAAATGATAGGAGAGTTATGGATATTGGAATAAAGAGCTTAGAAAATGCTCTTAAAAACGATGGAGATATATATAAATTTTGTTTATTCTGGCCTAAAGTGACCAAGGACATTGAGAAGAAAGTAAAAGAGAAAGAGTATAAACTATTAAGCTTATCTCAAAGTTTTGAACCTCTCTCCTCTTCCATAATCAATCAATAGTGTCAAACTATTGTAGTCACAAATGAAATAAAGAAGCTTGAGAAGGAAAAGAAAAAAAGAATAAATAGGTTAAGTGAACTTAGAAGGATCATTGTCCCTATGTTAGAGGCCATGCATGAGGCCCTAACTGATGCTCAGACAACAGCTCAGACCAGTGATCCAACAGATCTAAAAAGGGCAGAAGCTTTTGCATTCCTGTTGAGTGGTCACATCTCAATTTTGAATAGAATGAAGAAGAGTTGGGTGACAGAAGTGGTGTAGTTGAAAACCACTTTTGCAGATATAATTTAGTATATGTAAGTAAAACATGTATATATGTTTATGCAGCCAAATATAGATTGTTTTTGGGAAATTTTGGTGTAAGGACCCTACCCTTTGCCATTAATGTCAAAGGGGGAGTGAGGAGCAGTGAAACATGTGGAATCTAGCTAAGGTGGAGCTCTAGTAAAGTGTATATTAGAACAGAGCATCAACTAAGGGGGAGTGTAGTGTGACAGTCATTTTTCACTAAGTGTTGCCATCAATGCCAAAGGGGGAGATTGTTGGCAAGAGACACAATGTAGCCTCATGGTTGTTGTCATTGATGGCAACAAAGTTCATCCCCCCATCCACAGGACATAGTGTGCCTATACCGGAAGTCAGATTGAAGAGTGTTGTGGTCCGGTAAGTAAGAATAGAGCATGTGGCAAGGTTCGACAGTCAGGTTTGGATCTCTTAGAGGAAGTGTCTCAGTAAAGTGTGGACTTGGGGAAGTTAAGAGGAGTATCTTAATTGATAGATTCTAGGGATTGAGCCTCAGGTGAAGAAATATGAGCATCTGAGTATTGAGTTCCTATTTGGCAGAATAGACTGAAGAAGACCTGACTAGTAGAGCATCAGACCTCAATCCAAATAAGGTATTGATGGTAATCAAGTTTCTTAAGAGATAAATCATGATTGGACAACATGAATGATGACTTCTATAACTGTCCTTTTGATATGCATCACTTGGTAAGCAATGATTCAGCTGACAGATCAGAGTTTTGGAAAATATTGACTATTTCGGATGCTGACTAGAAAGGTGTTGAAATCATTAGTGCGGATATATATACCAGAAGGATTTGGATGTGAAGGTGTGTGTGGTGGTGTATGTATAAAGTGTGAAAAAGAGCAGAGAATAGTGTGGAGATAGAGATAGAGGTTCGGTATGTGACAGAACAGTAGCACTAAGGCAAAGGAAGAATGAAGTGCAGTAGATCAGTGTATTGAGATTAACTGGAACCGAACCTAGGCATATGTGGATGCTTCTCATCAATTCAAGTATCTAGTTTCCTTCTATAAACCATTGTAGGAAGTGAGCCTCTTGTGAGCAATGTGCTCGGGCACTGAGCCCTAATGGCAAGTGCCATTTTGTACTACCTTATTCTTTTAACAGAGAATACAATCTTGGGTTAGTCACCCTGTGGTTTTTCCCTTAACATGGTTTTCCACATCAAAATCATTGTGTTATGTGTATTGAGTTTATTTATTCTTTCATGGTTATGCATGCTTATTTAAATTTGAAGAATAGAAAGTTAAATTATTAAGATAACTGATTCACCCCCCCTCTCAGTTATCAACAGAGGATTGGTCCTATCACTTACTGTCTTGCTTTGCTGCCCAGTTTATCATGCATCCATGATGTGTTTCATGTTTTTGTTCTTAGACCATATTATCCAGATATTACTCATGTTCTTGATTGGAATGCTCTATAGGTAGAGGACAGGCAACTGGCTTTGGAGCCCCTAGACATTTTGCATTACAGGAGACTCATACTTAGGGGCAAAGATGTGGAGCATGTCAGGGTCCAATGGGATCCTAATGATGAGACTTCTGCCACCTACGAAGATGCATCCAGGATGCGGGAATTATATCCATACTTGTTTGCAGGCTTCCAGGAGTAAGCCTGATTCTGGGGGGGAGGATGTAGTGTCCCTCATTTTGCTTTCTGATAGGCTAATAGTTGTTTTGATTAGACATTATGACATTTTTAGATTTACTGTTTGATGATGATACTTGTTTATTGCTTTGATGATATTTTTAGAACTAATGTTTTATGCTTATATTATGGTTGGTTATGGACTCAATTGATTATGTGGATTAATCTTATCGGATGCTTATGTGATTATTTGATGATGCTTTATATAGATGCTTAGTTATTGATGAACATGCATGATGTAGTTACTTGTTGTTGTGATTGGTGGAAGGGACAGTGTCACATTACTCACTTGTGAGTACCCTGCTACGTTGTGATTCCCTTCCACAGTGTGTTGATTTGATGATTATATGTATATTTATGTATGCTCGACCCTTTTCATCAGTTATAGGTTGCAGGTACTAGGCATCCACTCCACCTGAATTGGTAGGTCTGAGTGTGCCTTATATCTAATGGAGAATTGTGGATCAGAGATGACATAAGGTCCCTAAGCTTGATATCATCCTCAAAGAGGATGAGTTTTCTTGTTCTGTGACTTGGCAGTCTGGTCAGTTGAGCATGTTAGCCAGTCACTTTCCTGAGGTATGGTTTGGTCATGATTGGTTGTTTGTTATTACTTGGCATTAGTCAGTCTTCATTGTATTAGTTGGATTATGTTTTGTTCCCTCATGGTCATTATATAAATCTTGTCTTGATAGCACATTGTTTATAATAACAATAGTAATAATAATAATAATAATAATTTATTGGAAGTTATAATGTTTTGTACACACATATATAAAAATATAATTGATAGAGTTGAATAAATAATAATTATTAACTATGGGTGAGAGTTGATTTATATAAATATATATCCTATTTTTTAAAAATTTAAGATTTATAAATTAAAAAGATGGGTGTCAAGAAATCATATATAGTATATTTTTTGAATTAATTAGTGGAAGTCGTTGTTGGTGTAGTGGGGAATTTATGGTGAATTAGTGGAAGCCCTATATGAAAAAGGGGATTTATGGTATGGCTATTTTTATGTTTTGAAAGGGGATATTTTGGGGGAAAAGGAAGCTCTGGAGAGACACGAGAATTTTGGGAAAAATTGTGGAAAATGGTTTGGGGAAAAAGAACCAGGCAGAGAAGAGTTGGAAGCTCAGAGACAAATTAGCTTTTCCAGCAACAGGCTTGCGATTTATATGGGTATTTTATATGACAAATATTGTTGAATGCATATGTTTATTAGAAA
Organism: Cunninghamia lanceolata; assembly: GCA_027924645.1. NCBI lineage: Eukaryota > Viridiplantae > Streptophyta > Pinopsida > Cupressales > Cupressaceae > Cunninghamia > Cunninghamia lanceolata. The sequence continues at coordinate 5,761,843 of BSBN01000700.1, read as the reverse complement.
TAAATATTTTCTTTCCTTGCTTAGACAATAATCACCTCCAGAGTTTGAATCTATGTTATGGACATCACTTGCACCTCGCTATCAATCATTTTATTTAATCTCTAGAATGATCTCTTCTCTACACTTTCATTATTCTATTTGAAACACCAGTCAACTTCAATCAAATGTCTTGGTCGTGGTTCCTTGATCCACCTTCGCACAATCTGACTTCATATTATGACTGTCAATCTTTCTGTTGCCTCAAATCTGATTCATCTCTGGCTTTTGAATGCACTCCAAGCCCCTATTGTTCTTATTCAAGACAGCTTGAGAATTTTAATATACCTCTTTTGAAAGTGTGATAGAAAGTCGACCCTATAGTTTTGCATCTGGTTTGACCTTTTTTCTTAAAATTTCTCCCTTCTATGAATTTAATTATCCTCATTTGTTGTTAAGTGTGGTGTCTTTTGATTAATCCATATGTGGTCTGTATTTCATCTCCATTAGATTGTAGCCACTCAATTCCATCTTGTCCATGCTTTGCAATCCTTGCATACTTTTAGAACAACTTAATGAAGCAATCTTAGCTTGCATCGTAGGCACCCTTTTGCCTTCATCGATCAAACCACTCTTTCCAACTATTTTTTTTTTTAAAACCATCGTGGCTCACCATTGCAACTTCTTCCTACACCATGTGACATTGTGAGCACCATATGCATCAATCTTGATGATTCTTAGATAATGAAGAAAGTCTTCCTTGCCTCATCACAGTCCCATTTGGTTTCTCTTGACAAAATTTTGGGTGTTTGTAATCTATTGCATGCAATTATTGTGCCAATCATATCAAAGCGAGAGTTGTGAACCATTTCTTAATATTTTCTTTACGGCTATCTATTAAGGATGGCAGTGGAGCTAGAAAGGCAAGTTAGAAATTGATTGTTATCATATTATTGATTTTACTTAACCATTTTTATAGATTTCTTCACCAGATGCTTTCATACAGCCGTATGCGCTCCTGCCCATGCATTCTATCTCCCAGTTTGATACTTTCTAGTAATCGACATTCGCTATTCCTTTCTGCATTTATTCATGCTTCAGGTTAGATGTCTTGCTAGGATAGTACTATGCATAAGATAGAGTCAATCATTAATACTTGTGAGGAAGCTTTCTCTTTTAAAATCCTTATCAATTTAATTTTCTTCCTCAACTAGTCGTTGGTGAGCTGGCAGTTCCTAAGTTCATGGCGTTAATGATGAGTAGGCCAGTTTCCTTAATGTTTTTCTTTAGTGAGCTATGAACTTTCTATTTAGTAGATTCCTACCAATGATCTCCTTTTATGTGAATTGTAACCAGTGCATCCTATTTAGTGGGTTCGGTCCTTACTTTCCAATTATGTGATTTGTCGAAACTCAGAAATCATCTTTCCCATGTTTAGAAACACTCTATGATTTTGTTGATTAGCTTATGTGTCTTGTGCAAATCACTGTGTGTCTAATTACATTTAGTCCTTATCGTTCTTCTTTGGCTTATATGAGAAATTTGAAACTAGGATAATCAAATAAGACCACGATCGACATTTCATATAGGATTAATACATTTGATATAAATGTTTGAGTGATATTGTTCCAAATGACCCATCGTATTTTATTTTTATTTTAAGACTAAATATTTCTATTTAATAATATTAAATGTCATAGTTTTGTATAAGATAATAAAATCACTCTAGATTTGATTAGTGGAATATAAAGTGTCTAGAGTTATAAAATATGGAATACTCAAATCATACGGAATATTAACATTAATTTTGGATTAAATAGGAATCATTATGAATGTATTGTTGTTACGTGGTTTTATATGTATTGATTTAATTATTGTTGATAAATGTTATGTTTTTAATCATAGGTATTAGATTTAAATGTTATTAAATTAGACTTAATTAGTATTATCATATAAATAAATTACTATTATTGGAAATTAAACAATGTTTATGGTTTTGTAAGTCGAGTCAATGGAATGGAAGTAAAGTTATGTTAGTTCCGGAGGCATTGGGTTTCATTTTTGTTTTTAGGTTTATGTCATGAGTGTTAAGTATTATGAGGAAAAGTCTTGTTAGTTGTCATGGTTCAGTTTAATGTTATTTATGTGTGAGTCAGATTTGGTTTATGGGAAGGTTAATGGGAAGGTTATGAAAAGTAATTAACTAATGTGTTGTACAGGGTTGTTTCACATAGAAGCTATGTATAATGCAAGTGAGTTAATTTGTGTTGTGATTATGATGAAAATGCAATAGGGTTAATACCTTACATGAGTTATATTACCTTTGTTATGCTTTTTGATTGTGGTCTTCTAGATGCAGGTAGGGGAGTGGCTCTCAATGGGGGTCGGAGCCCAAAGTGGTGTCCTAGACAACCCAGGTGGGAATTTCCTTAATCAAGTGATAACCTAATTAATGAACTTAGGGGGTTGGGTAGTAAACACACTTAACAGAATAATTGAATGCCTCACTCATAGGTCAAGTGCTCATTTAGGCTTGAGATGAGATGGGAAGGCCTGTAATGGAAAAATCAAGTACCTTGTCCACATGAAAGGTATGTTGATTCCACGTGAGTTTGTATGGGGGCCAGGGTCAAAATAGGCTACCAGGATAACCCAAGATGGGGGCCAGAGCCAAGAAGGCCTACCAGGACAACCCATGACAAATCATGTGATGATAGTCCTACCTATTACAGTCTACCATTTCCCCATTGTTCACTTGCCTTGTGTTTTGTGGTTGCCTCTGGAATTGATAGCTGACCTGGGTAGTGGTGTTGTCATGTGTAGTCCTTGTGTATCTTAGTTTTGTCAAGCCAATTGTTCATGTCATGGGACCTTATTGTTATCTCCTAGCATAGGGGGTGGACCTTAGGGTTCCACATGGTCAGGTGGATGTGCATCTCTCTATTGGTCTTTTACAGTTGTTCAAGTTCTTGAGGAGCTATCTTGTAGCAGATCTCTACTTTTCTTCAGATCGAAGAAACAGACATTCATGTTGTACACTAAATTTATTATATTGATGTATATAGTTTGATGTATTCATAAATAAATATAGTTGTCCTTGTAAAGATGCATCTCTTTGTAAAGAATTTAAATATACTGTAATTCTTGTGCAATATCTTGATGTTGTTATCTAATGTAATATTGTAATGGAAAAAGTTTATGTCTCTCTAATGTTCTTGGTTTTAGAGTAATCATAGATAGTTATCAGATTATGTTAATAATTAGTAATGCAGTCATGTTATCCCTAGAGGCTAAAGTTAACTTGCAATGTAATTGTGTGATTACACCTTGTTCTATTTCTTTTTTATTTAAAAAAAATTATGCCCTTTGTGATTTATAGTTTAACTTATCTCTAGGGTTTCATGGTGGGGCGTTATAGAATTAGTATCTTTTTTGGTATTATGCTTACAAATTATTTGAATATATTTACTTGACTATTCCTTATGTATATCTGAATGGATCAAATACCTAGTCTTATTATTTACATGCATTATGATTGATCAAGCAAAGAAGTTTATTTTGCTTCTCATTTCCTTATAAGTTATCATATAAATTTTCTTTTCATCTAGATAGGTAAAATTTATAAATCAATGTCCAAAAACTCAAACAAATCACAGTGTTTGATTTTTATGGTACCTCTGTGTTACATTTATAGGTAATGTTGTCACATTGAACTAAGTACCTCGTGCCTAACATACCTGCAACAACAACGTTTGGGCACCGTCCCTCTAAATTGTCAGGGAGTAATGAGGGACATGTTGAAGCTAAATCCACAGGAAGGGAAAATCTCCTCAGATATCTCATTAAAAGGATTAACTAAAGGATGAGTCTATCGAAATAGTTGTATGATGATTACCATGTGAATTTTTAAGTATTGAGTCTAAAATGCTCATTTAGAAAACCTTTCAAACTATCAACAGAAAACAAGGTTGATTGACAACATGAATCTAAATCAGAGATGAATTGTAAAACGTTAGATAGGGAAACTAGTCTGATCCAAAAACCATGTCTATTGTATGCTCTCACCTCGCCTTCGCGGATCATGGTGAAGGCACTAGGGAATCAGGAATGGACTTAGACAAGAAATTACCTAATTTGCCTTGAGGAAGTAAACTAGATTTCATGAGCAGGCACCTGATAGGGATTCCTCCACACTAGGACTAACTGACAAACACCCCTTTAGGTGTTTGTGGTAGTGGACTAATTTATGTCCTTGTTTCACTTGAGTGGTTGGCAGCTGACGATTAACTATCTGGGGTAGGGAATAACCCTAGAAAGGGCTAGATAACCGCTCACAATTGCATCAAACATAGTGCAAGATAGAACTACATATTCACATACCCCAGTGTCAGTCGCATCTAGAGGGGGCCTTGATCCCATGGATATATGGTATGTAGGTAGTCTGGATGGCGAAGGATGCCCCTAATACTCAGGTCCCCCAAATTTAGGGTACTCTTCTATAATAAACATCGTGATCTTAACTTTCTGTGTAGTGATTTCTGAGTCATGTTAACATGAGATTGTCTAGTTAGTTTTGCACAGATGATAAGGATACTAGTCACTTAAGAAAAAGCAAGTTGTCAGAGATGAATGCAGGGTGTAGTGAAGAACTTAAGGTATGTGTTGCTCAGTTGTCCTTATATGTTATCTTGTTAAATGTATTATCTCTCTCTTCACTAGATCAAGATTGATGATCCTTTCTATACTTGATGACCTTATAAAACTAAGTTCTAGTTGTCTGACCACAATAACATTTATTGAGCAATTCTTAGAATTAATAGTAAAATTTCATGAATTTGCATTTCATGCATTTGTTATATCAAAATTTTTAATTCCTTGGTATTTTCAAATTTAGAGATTAGTATTATTTTGTTAAGGATGAGTCAGGTCCATACAAGAAGATAAAAGAAGGATTGGCTCACTACTAGAATAACTGCTACAAGTGCATCTACAAAATTCTGAGGTGCAGTACCAATTAGCTTAGTATATAGATTCAAACATCTTCATAATGTCTACCCTACTTTTCTGCTTTGCTTCACATATGCTCTGCCTTTCTACTTTTACTATCCTTTTCTTATCATAAAACTGCCTTAGATTGCACACACATTTTATTCACACCTTTATTTTTACCTATCTCCATGCCTCTAACACCAAAATCCATCAAGTATATATATCTGTAACAAGATTCATCTCACAATCAGGTTGGCAAGCCAAACATGAAATGTGTATACAAATGTTAGACCTTGTCGGCTTGATCTTGTGTATAAACAATAATGTAAACCCAAACAAATATATATAATAGTCTTTATATAGGTCAGCACCAATCATTCAATCACTTAGATTGATTGTTCAAACAATATATATTCACCACATATGGATCTAACATGTCTGTTGGCTTATCCCTTAAGTACATACTTGACCAGTTCATCTGTCACAACATAATTCCCACTGCGGACCATATGAGACTTTAAAATCCAACATTCATTATTGATATCTTAACATGCCTTCAGAGCCACAAGACAAAATATGTAACAACAAAGAAATGCAGACCCTTTTACTTTGGTATTGTGCACTATTCATGTCTTAACTCTGTTCACCCAGACTTTAGACATTTCATAGTAGGACTTCTGGAGGAAGTTAAGACTTGAACACTAGAACATATCATCACCAAATAGCTATGATTAACATATCTGAACCAAATTTAATGATCTTTAACTATAGAGGCATACTGACCCAATCTCTGACACTTACTCTGTATATTGCCCATACTTAGTCATTTTAGGCTTCCGGACTAGAATCCTTTTTGCCTTGTCAAACCAAATTGATCTACTAGAGTAAAGTTTATTTGCCTTGTTGGTGGAATCACTTTGCCTTGTTTCCATCAATGACAACATTCAATTATTCATTAGATTAGTGTCTCTTGCCAATAGGACTCTAGGAAGAAGACTAAGGTTGTTGTTACAGAATTGACAAAAGAATTAGTTTCTAGAAACCCTAATTTGGGACCAAGGTGCCCAAACACCCTTGTCCTAGGCATTCTAACCTCTAGAATTAGGTTCTAAATCATTCATTGAGCTTTGTTATCCCTTTGGTTGTTGTTTTTCTAATTTCATCAGTCTATTGTACTCAAATCTTTGTTAACTAGGATTTCATTCCTTGACTCTAGCTTTATTGATTGGATTTGGTTAATTCCTTCTATATACAACAAAAGGGAAGAACCACTATAGTTTGGCTCTCCTTCTAAGGTAGAATCCAAGATTAGTTTGTGCCCTGAATGTTTTGTAGAAGAGGGTTTGACCTAGTTTGATCTATTGAGCTAGTCTCTCTTTTCTACATTACAACAAGAACCACTTTTAAATCAATCTTTTGTTCAACCTTCTTTACAATATTTTTTGCAATCTCATCTCAAAGTTTCTCTACAATCCCTTATTCAAATTTCTCCCCATTCTCTTGTACATACTTCTCATTGCTCCATGTTAGAAGATCAAATCCCTCTTTCTTGTACAAGAGGTTTCTCAAAAGGTAATTGATCCACCAACCTAGCCTACAAAATATAAAAAATCCTAAGGATCCCACTCCTAATGAGTCATCTCCTTCTCCATGCTCAGGTCCAAACTCTCTCCCAATCTATGTCTATTTCTCCACTAGTACAAAATTAAGACTAGATAGGACAAGGTGAAGAAAAATTTAATCAAAACAAGGAGGAGACAAAGAAAAATGATGAAAAACAAGTTAGGTAGGGTGAGAAATAGGTATTACAAAATACAAAGGAGAGTATGGAACAATATGGTGAACTAATGAAAAATGTTGAACAAATGGTTAAAGAAAAATTAGGTCAAGGGTGAAAGGAAGCTAGGTGTGTGGAAATCACTTCCTACACTAATCTAATGAGGAGAGGGCTAAGAAAATTCAATTTAATCCTTGCAACTACAACAACATGAAACATATAAATGAGATATTGCAGCAATATACATGAATTAGAAAGAAGACAGAAGAAGAGAGACAAAGATATAACGTGGGGAAAACCCTTATCAGGTGAAAAACCCCACACTCAGAAACCTGCACAATGTATTATCAAAACTGAATGTTGTTTACAATACACTTGCAATGCAAGCTTCAATGGTCTTTGACACTCGTATTTGGAGTCAATTTGGCAACATAACAGTACCTGGCAATCTTGTAATACATCTCCTCTTCCAAGCACCTATTTATATAGAATATACAAGGCAATATTGGTCATATCTTGGAATGGGTGTCCAACTTGGCCTCATGGCCCAAAACCCATGCCTAAGGATACTTGGTCAACATTGTAGAATGTGTCTGACACTTGTCCATAGCTCCCCATTAGATTTAGGGCAGACAACTAAGAGGGGGGGTGAATCAGTTGTCCAAAACTTTTTTCCAATTAAACAATTAAATCCACTTTGTAATTCAGCAGCATAATGATAAATCAATCATGGAAACATAATGCATGAAATCAAGAGCAGAAACACATTAACACACATGACATAAAGATTTTGACGTGAAAAACCTAGTTAAGGGAAAAACCATGGGGTGATTAAGCCAAGATTGTATTCTTTGTTAGAAGAATAGAAAGAATAAAATGGCGCATGCTAATTAGGACTCACTGCCCGAGCACACTTCTCACAAGAGGCTCATTGCCTACAAGAGACACACTATTTACAAAATAGTATCACTTACATGAACTAGAGAATAGCATCTTCACCATGCTTGAATCAGTTCCATTTAAGCCCAAAACTTCTGCTCTGCCTTTTTCTTTCCTCCTCGCTACCACACTCTCATCTCCACAAGACACACCTTGAAATGACTTTACAATTCCTTGTTTATACAAGACATCGACTTAGAAATAATCATCTAAGTCAGAAAACATCTACAAGTACATCCGCAGGATGTGTAACTCATCCGATCAGCTAATCTCAGGAAGAACACCTTCATTCGGAAGCAATTCATCAAGTGCGAGACTAAACTCCAATGTGAACCACCAACATGACTTGGACATGATCAAAGACCTCCACAAGCTAGCCTGAATCACCAAGAACATCCACACTTCATTTGCTTACTAAAATCCTTCTCTCCTTCATTCGAAACCTCAAGAACACAGTCTGTCATTACTATTACAAAGGAATAGATGCTTACAGACCTTCAAACCATGAACCAATCGAGTTAACACTTCAGAAAGACTTCCTCAACACTCCCTCAAATCCACAAAACAGGACAATGCATTTCTAGATCTCACCAGACCTGTCTGTATCACTCTATCACCTCTGAACACCTATCAGAACTAGTTTAACTTGGGCAGCAACAACTTCTTTAGATCTTCATGTGAACCTCTGAAATCTCTACTGGATCACCTTAAGACACATATCTACAAACCATTTGAACCGCATCCTCTGATCGTCATCTTATCTTAGACTTTTACCTTACTCTCTTCACTGTTCTTGACTGTTCCTATTATGACCAATTTTCTCAATATCCTTAGCAAATAGTTCATTTAATCCTTATCATTAATGCAACATGAGTATGTTGACATCAATGATAACATCGGTTAGGCCCATACTTGCAACAATCTCCCCCTTTGTCATTGATGGCAACATATGATGTGAAAAATTGTTTTAACCATCAAGACAAGAACTGTCTTAACTTCCTCTATCAGCAACAACCATTCACATGTCTTTTCTTCCTTTCCTGCTCCCCCTTTGATTAGCAACCACTTGTTTTTCACATGTCTTCTCTCCCCCTTTGACATCAATGGCAAAGGGCACATACTTGCAACTACAATACTTTAGAACCATACCAGTTGCTCCCCCTGAGTAGCAGCTCCCCATCATTAATCTGGACCACAAGATATGACTATGATATTCACCAGACTGATGCACATCAGTGCACCTTAGTTCATCATCGGAGGGAAAATAACCCCTAAGTTCCCCCTGAGATACTCAAAAGAGTCCTTAGGTAGAGGTTTAGTAAAGATATCTGCAATCTGATCCTTGGAAGGCACAAATTCCAATCTGACTTCATTCTTGTTCACTTGCTCTCTCAAAAAGTGAAACTTGATGGATATATGTTTAGTCTTTGAATGCAACACTAGATTCTTAGATATATTTATTGCACTTGAATTATCACAAAAGATTGTAATAGGCTTCTCATACTCCATTCTTATGTCTCGTAGCATTTGCTTCATCCACAAAACTTGAGTGTAACTACCTACTACTGCAATATATTTTGCTTCTACAGTGGACAGAGATATTGTCTCTTGTTTCTTGCTCAGCCAAGAAACCAATCTCTTCCCCAAAAAGAATGCTCCACCACTAGTACTCTTCTGGTCATCCACATCTCCTGCCCAATCAACATCTATATATACATGAAGAGAGAAATCATGATCTCTAGGATACCACAGACCATACTCAACTGTCCCTTTTAGATATCAAAAAATCCTCTTGATTTACATGACATGAGATTCTCTAGGATCAGCTTGAAATCTAGCAACAAAGACCAACAACATTCATAATGTTAGGTCTGGTTGAGTGAGATACAACAATCCTCCAATCATTGACCTATACTTTTTTCTAATCAGCCTTGGGAGAGTCATCATCCTTGCTCAACTTACATCCAGTTGCCATGGGAGTACTCATTGGCTTTGAGTCTTCTCATCCCAAATTTCTTCAACAATTCTTTCACATATTTGGTCTGAGAAATGAAGATTCCTTTCTTTGTTTGAGTGATTTGTAGACCTAAGAAGAAATTCATTTCCCCAAGCTTGGACATCTCAAATTCACTTTTCATTTGATTTGCAAATGTTTTGCACATACTATCTCTTCCTCCAAAAATGATATCATCAACAAAACACTTCAACAATCAAGATATTTTCATGATCAGTTTTGAAATACAAATTACTGTCAGCAGTACCTTTGTTGAAACCAATCTTCAAAAGATGTTTATCCAATCTTTCATACTAGGCTCTTGGGGCTTGCTTCACTCCATACAGTGCTTTCTTCACTTGTAGACCATATCACCATGATCAGACAATTGAAATCCATCCAGTTGTTCAATGTACACTTCTTCCAAGTCACCATTTAGGAAGGTAGACTTGACATCCATCTGATACACTTTAAAATCTTGAAGGCAACAAATGCAAGAAATAATCTGACTGCTTCAATTCTTGCCACCAAAGAAAAAGTTTCTTCAAAATCAACTCCTTCTATTTGAGAATAGCCCTTGCAAACCAATTTAGCTTTATTTCTGATTACTTCACCAACTTCATTTAGTTTGTTCCAGAAGACCCATTTGGTTCCAATCACATTCTTGTTTTAGGTCTAGGAACAGATCCCAAGTGTGATTTTTCTCAATTTGCATCAGTTCTTCCTCCATTGCTTTAGTCTAGTTTTCATCATTGCAAGCTTCATTCACTGTCTTAGGTTCAATCTTTGAAATCAGACAATACTCATCTGAATTTTGAGCAATTCTCCTTCTAGTTTGTACACCTTTGCTTTTGTCACCTATGATCTGATCTTTAGGAGTGGTTCAGTCTTACATACCTTGGAAACTTGGGAATTTCTTGCACTTCTGATTCTTGATTAGGCTCATTAAAACTCATCTCTTCTTCCTGATTACCAGATCAATTTAAATCTAACTTTCAGAAGTGGCTTGGGCCCCTTGAATCAGAACACCATTCTGATCATCTTCATCATATTCATAAAACCTTGAGGGTTTTTCAATTCCTTCATCAACCTTCACATTTGTACTTTCTATCATCTTTCTTAGTCTCTTGTTGTAACACCGGTATGCAGTATTGCTTCTGATTAAACTTGATTGAGAGTTTAGACTATAGTGCTAACAACTTCTCTCCAATAGATCTGAGGAACATTTGCTTCCATCATCATTGTCCTAGATGCTTCCTGGATGGTCTGGTTCTTTCTCTCAACTACTCCATTTTGCTGTGGAGTCCTAGGAGCAAACAACTATCTCTTTATTCCATGTTTCTCACAGAAATCTATGAACTCACCAGATGTGAATTCTCCACCTCTATCAGACCTCAGACATTTCAATTTAATCCAGTTTCATTCTCTACCATAGCCTTGAATATTTTGAATTTTTCAAAAGCTTATGATTTCTCTTTTAGAAAAGTTACCCACATCATTCAGGAATAGTCATCAATTAGTAACATGAAGTATCTATCACCTTGCACACTCCTGATTCTTGCCGGACCACAAAGATCAGTATGAACTAAGTCCAATAATCTGGTAGAAGATTGTTCCTTGCTTTTAAATGAGACTCTGCTTTGTTTTCCCAACTCACATTCTTTGCACAAACTATTTGTAGGTTTCACCAGTTTTGGAAGATCTCTTATAGTGTGAGTATTGCTTATCTTGATGATATTGCCCAAAATTCACATGACACATTCTCCTATGCCACAACCAACTCTGATCAACTTGAACAAATAAGTAACTTTTACCAGTACCATCCATGTGGAAGATATTACCTGTAGTTTGAGTACCGGATGCAATCTTTGTTCTGGAACTTTCAAAGATCTTGCATTTTCCATTCTTGAATCAGAGATCATAGCATTTGTCCACCAATTGACCAACACTAAGAAGATTGTGCTTTAATCCCTCAACATACAATACATTACCAATTTTGTTCTTCCATCAAAAGAAATAGTTCCTCTACCTCTGATTCTACTGGCAAAATTATCACCAAACTTTACCACTCTCCTTCATACCTTTCCAAATCTATGAACTTATTTTTGTCACCTATCATATTGTGAGAGCATCCACTTTCAATGACCTAATCATCCTTTTCTTCAACTTAGGTAGCCAGAGCTCTTTCTATAACTTTATGATTGATAGATTCAGAGGACATTGGTTCTTCTTTCTTGATGGCAATTAAACACCCAATCACTTCTGGATTTGTTTCCTGTCTCTGATTCATCATCTATTACTCCCTTCATTATCATCTTCCTCATGAACATAGTAACAATTCTTTTGGAACCTTGATCTGTTAGGATTTGGCCTTGAAAATCTTTTGGACACTTTGAGGCAAATGACCAATCTTATTCCAATTAAAACACTTAAAAGGCAATTTTCCTTCATACTTACCGGATCCTCTTGGCAGTGTTTTTGCAATAAGGGCTTTCAAGTTGAGCAGTTTCCGCTTCTTCTTCTTCCAAGTCTTTTCTTACTTTTTATACCATGATAGTTTCCTGAAAAAGTTCTCTCTAAGATCAAACCTTTGTTTACCTTTTATAGAGGCACTTGCTTTGAATGCTGATTCAGTCTTTGGGGGGACATCTCCAAACTCGGTCATTTCAAATGCAGCTAGTTTAACCAACCAATTGATCTCTTGTGACAGTTGTATGGGCTCTAACTTCTTTAATGGCAGTAGCTTTGATTTTATAAGAAGCGGGAAGGGATCTGAGAACTTTGCCAACAATATCATCTTCATCCAAGACTCCACCAGCACATATAATGCCAGAGACAATCTCATTTACTCTTGGCATAAAAGTAGTGATATTTTCATCATCTCTCATCTTCAGATTTTTCAAATTTCCCTTTCAGACCTCTGTAACATTGCACATTTAACATACTTGTCTCCTTCATGTAGAAGTTCTATCTTTTACAAATCTCAAAAGCAATTGGTAGGTCAACAACATTTGAAAGCTCTAAATTAGATAATGCGCTTAGAAGAGCTTCTATAGTCCACAGATTATTTTCAGAAAATTTAATTTAATCCTTGCAACTACAGCAACATTAAACATATAAATGAGATATTGTAGCAATATACATGAATTAGAAAGAAGACAGAAGAAGAGAGACAAAGATATAACGTGGGGGAAAACCCTTATCAGGTGAAAAACACCACACTTAGAAACCTGCACAATGTATTATCAAAACTGAATGTTGTTTACAATACACTTGCAATGCAAGCTTCAATGGTCCTTTGACACTTATATTTGGAGTCAATCTAGCAACATAACAGTACCTGTCAATCTTGTAATACATCTCCTCTTCTAAGCACATGTTTATATAGAATATACAAGGCAATATTGGTCATATCTTGGAATGGACGTCCAGCTTGGCCTCATGGCCCAAAACCCATGCCTAAGGAGACTTGGTCAACATTGTAGAATGTGTCTGACACTTGTCCACAACTCCTTATTAGATTTAGGGCAGACAACTGAGAGGGGGGGTGAATCAGTTGTCCAAAACTTTCTTCCAATTAAATAATTAAATCCACTTGTAATTCAATAGCATAATGATAAATCAATCATGGAAACATAATGCCTGAAATCAAGAGCAGAAACACATTAACACACAAGACACCAAGATTTTGATGTGGAAAACCTTGTTAAGGGAAAAACCACGAGGTGATTAACCCAAGATTGTATTCTTTGTTAGAAGAATAGAAAGAACAAAATGGCATGTGCCAATTAGGGCACACTGCCTGAGCACACTGCTCACAAGAGTCTCACTGCCTACAAGAGACGCACTATCTACAAAATAGTAAGTATCACATACATGAACTGGAGAATAACATATTCACCATGCTTGAATCAGTTCCATTTAAGCCAAAACTTCTATGTATGAGGAAAAATTGATCAAATCTAAACTAAATAAAACCAAAGAACCCAATAACGTAAAGAAAACAAATTTAAATAAAAGCCATAAATAATCACTCAATGAATAAAAGACTTTTACCGAAATCTGTGTTGTTCCCTTTGGATTGAATGTGGATTGCTCAATGAAGTTGCAAAGCCATGGCTGCAGCAAGCAAGTATGTGCTCAAGAGATCAATGTCAAAAATCGTGATAGTGCTCAATCGACGCGTTTTGTATGCTCGAAGCTCTATTAAGTACACCTGAGAATACAATCGAAGAGAGAGGCTCAATGAAGGAGATGAGGGGGGTTTATATAGGTTTCATCAAAGATCGATCAACTGTCCAGATAATTCAGAAGAATCAACGAGAGGAGATAAGTTGAGGAATGTGCAACGAATGAGAAGAAGACATGTGTCCTTGCTTGCTTTTGCATGAGAGGAGTTATCAAGAATAGAAGAATGAGTTAACTGAAGAGATAAATCAATTAAAAGAATAAAGCAATCAGTTAAGTGATTTAAAACAAGAAGAAGAGATTTGTATGAGAAAAGAAGATATTTTGCTTTATTAATATAAAAAGCTTGAGTTATATTAGAGATAACTCAAATTAGAAGAAAAAGCAATTTAAATAAATAATTGATTTATTTAAATTTAGAGAAGATATTTGGAAGAAATAATTAAATAATTGGAATTATTTAATTTAGAAGATTTGAAAGCAAATTAAATAAATAAATTTATTTAATTGGTTGTGCATGATTTTGGAAGAATAAATTTGATTTAATTAAATAATTTAAGAATTATTTAATTTTAGATAAGAGGGAATTTGTTGAATTAATTAAATAATTAATTTATTTAATTAATGTAAATTTGATTTTTGGAAAGAAGATAATGAACAAATTAAATAATTAAAATTATTTTAATTGTGGAAGAATATAGAGGAATTTGATTTAATTAATTAAATAAAGAGGATTTATTTAATTAATGTTGAATTTAGGAGATTTAGAAGAATTTGGTGAATTAATTAAATAATTAGATTATTTAATTAATGTTTGCAATGCAAGTGATTTGACGACACGGTCATTTTAGGGTGTCTACATTTTGCCCCTCTTTGATGTAATGTAGCATGTAGCGTTGCATCAAAGAAAACGATTGTTGAAGATGTGATACAATTTTTTGATGCCCCAGTGTAGGTAGTTGCCCCAGCGTATGCCCCCCTTGAGCGGGAAGACGGGGAAGTGACAGAGGAAGGGTGTTGATGCTCGACCAGAAGAGGACGCGATGAGGTAGACAGAAAAGCAGAAGAAGGGGTGGGAAAGAAAAAACGAAGGGGGGGACACTATAAATAGGTCCCATGGGGACCACAATCCTCATTTGCACCCTTGGATAATCTAAATTTAGAGAGGAGAGAATTCGAACCTAGGTGGAGTGAGTTGAGTAGCCAGCGAGGAGAGATGCCAATTCTAGCGCACAGTCATCGGGCGGAGTTGGTGCGGACCTACAGGAGGCCAGCAGGAGCTCGGCAGCGGTAAGTGATCGAAAACCCCCTTTTCATTTGTCGTTTAGGGTCGTTTAGGGCTAGGTTTAGGGAGGGTTAGCCAAGTCATGCAAAAGCACCTTAGGAAGCCACAGCACGTTTGGTGAAGGGTTGCAGCGCTTTTGGCGCACTGTAGGCGGCGGCTGGTAGTCGCCTGCAGCGCTCTTGGTAAAACCACGTCGCTTTTGGTGTTGGGTGTTCGCGCCGCAGCGTAGTTGGGAAATGCTGCATCACTTTTGGTGGAGGGGGTATAGCGCACTTGGTCGGGTAGGATAGCGCGACTGGCCGGGAGGTAAACAAAACACATCGCTTCTGGTAGTGCAGAAAGGCACGGTTGGTATGGGATTAAAGCACTTGTGGGAAACAAAGCGCGGTTGGTAGACAAAATGTAGCACAGGTGCACCAACAGTGTGGCGCGGTTGGCAGGAGACATAGCGCAGTTGCATAGAACAAAGCGCTTTTGGCTAGACAGAAAAGAAAGTTTAGGGTGCAATAGGATGGGGGACTTAGAAGAGGGACACCTAGCCTAGCTGTCAAGAGGGAAAAGGTATGGTCGGGGGTTTAGGGAAGATGTAGATAGGTTTTGAGGAATTTGGGAAAGAAATTGACAAGTGATTTGTTATGGATGCAGAGGATTTTGCCACCACTAGATGTCAACGGGAGCGACATCACGCGATAGCGCACGAGGTTGTCCAGCTTACGTGGGAGGAGGACGCATTTCTGGAGCATGCGGGACTATGGCATGTGGCCCCACCTGACACACATTAGGGCGAATCTCGCCCTAGTGACAGCAGTCGTGGAGAGGTATCACAGCGAGACCTCGTCATTCCACTTTTCGACGGGGAGGCTACAGTGACACTAGAGTATGTATACCGCATCCTGAGGATCCGGATAGATGGAGAGATCGTGGACTTTGACCCAGCGCCAGGGCGAGGCAGGCTTGGAGGAGTCTTCTGCACAGATGACCTATGGATAGAGGATGGGGAGATCCGATGGGCAGACGTCCCGAGACTCTGCGATAGGATCAGATGGATTGTTGCTTCATTGATTGGCGGCTTCCTGTGCCCGGATAGGAGATCTAGAGGACTATCAGTTGGCTAGGGGACAAGTTCTATCAGGGATGTTCACCCATGGCAGACAGTATGCATGGGGACCCTACGTGCTAGGACAGCTATACCATGACATGCACCATTGTGTGTACAGGAGAGGCAGGAGCCTCTCAGCAGGTGTGACTTTGTTACAGGTATGGGCATGGGAGCACATTCCAGTCATCTGACCCATGGCGCAGTGCCACCGAGACAGAGGTGAGCCATATGCATTTTTGTATGACGGGGTGATGACACATCGGAGGATGGGGTTTGTGACCTACTGGAGGCGACAGATAGATGAGATGGACATCTTTATATGGAGGCCCTGGTTACTATGTGAGGAGTGGGCTGACGAGCCTGAGTAGCTCATGTACTGTAGATAGGCTCGCTATCTGTTCGGTAGACGAACATATATGATAGAGAGATACCTACCCGAGTGAGTTCTCAGGCAGTTTGGGTTGCCACAGGGGTTACCAGTGGGGGAGGCCACTCATGCCAGGACACGGAGGGAGGTAGGAGACTGGGATGCCGAGATCCCATTGGCGACAGCATTGATAGAGGTGCAGGGACTTATCCCTGTGAGATGGGATTGGGATTCTGGGCTAGCAGACCCAGGGACACTGCTAGAGTATGATCAGTACTGGCAGACACACAGGCCGATGAGATTGACTACACCAGGTGTAGTAGGGGCAATGGGAGAGGTGCTAGTGCTTGGAGGAGAGGCCAGGATGAGGTGGCAGGCCAGGGCAGCCAGGCAGTAGGCAGCGGGTCAGCAGGCAGGTGGAGAGGGCAGCGGCCAGCAGGCCGATGTGGAGATGGCAGAGGCAGTGGGCCCGGTTGTAGAGACCGACTTACAGAGAGCAGAGCGATTGCTGCAGGAGGAGATAGCCAGGAGGACTCACTTAGAGCTCTGGATGGCACGACTCAGGAGAGACAGGGATGCAGCGCGGGCTGATGCGAGGCAGGCAGAGGCCACAGCCCAGGCACAGACACAGGTAGCCACAGCAGCACAGACAGCCCTAGCACAGGTGCAGGCACAGCTACAGGCACAGGTGCAGGCATACAGACAGCTGCAGGCCTAGATACAGGCATAGGCACAGGTGCAGCCACCAGCCGCACCAGCAGCAGACGCAGAGGAGCTAGCGCAGGCTAGGAGAGAGAGAGACACAGAGGTGCAGCTGCGTTTGACAGTAGAGGCCACACTATTTAGAGTGAGGCAAGAGAGAGAGGAGGCACGCCGTGCACTGGGTGCAGACCAGAGGACCTTGTACAGTGAGCTCGTCCGAGTGCAGGGCAAGCTTGTATCAGCCGGCAGAGAGGCAGAGTACTATAGGGGCTTATATGTGGGTGCGGTGCCAGTAGCTCAGCAGGCACCGAGCTATAGAGACAGGAGCAGGTCGGGGGCATCAGGATCCCGGAGGATAGGGCAGTCAGCGTCCTCAGTCAGAGGACCATCAGGGGGACCTCCACCGAGCACAGGGGGAGGACAGGGGCCACAGTAGGAGGGTGGCTCTACCCACTAGGGTACTTTCATTTGTATTGTATCATATTGTATCATTTTGGACAGATGCCTGTGTGCATTCTGATGTATACTTTGAGGGCTCTTGATAGCCTTGATGTACTATATTGGTGTATATTTTGGATGTATACACATTTTTTGTATTATTGATGTAGACACAGACACTTTGTATTATGATGGCCATTACATGATATATATATATGATGATCTGTTCGACTCACAATTGCTCATGCTTTTGTGTATGCATTCGTTGATGTCATGGATGTGATGATATGTATGTATGATTATGGATTCATGTGATGACATATGGGGCTTATATGATGCTTATAGATGTATGATGATAGAGATATATGATGATATAGATGTGATGACTAGTGATATCTGACATGTGGGTTTTGCAGATATGCACCAGAGAGGAGAACATGAGGAGATGGAGATAGAGACTGTTGATTGAGTACTGCAATGAAAGTGATATAAAGGATGTGGAAATGGATGAATGAGCTTGTTGCAATGGCTTCGCATTTGTATATAAAGAACAATCCTTATTTTGATATAGCACGTGGATAGTTCGCCACCAAGGTATAAAAGACCAAGGTGCAGTACTATCCGAGTGCGTGGACGTTGACTCTGCAAACAAACGGTTTGAACCTAGATCCTTTAGACATAATATAACCTTGTTGGAACATGTGAATAAGCCATAGTCTTGAACATAAAATAAACTTCAATACATGTAAATGCAAGAAGAATTATCAATATGTAAGATGCTAGGGCGTAACACACACAAGATAAATAGAATGCTAAGAAAGATACTAGAGATCATTCCTCAAACATGGCACACAGAAAGCAATGACTATGCCCCCAATCCGTACTGTATTGCAACATACCAAGATTATAGATAAATCAAGGTAGCCTTGAATAGGTATTGGAATAGGGAACAAAAAATAAACCATAACACAAATTGACTGACTTACAAAGTAAACATACAGCCAACATATTCTCTTGCCAAAGAGGTTGCTCAGGATAGATTGGATAGGAAAGATAACAACCTTATCATAGGAACTCTGTGTCCGTTAAAGGGTGCTATCTACCTAAAAAGACAATGTCTTGCTGCAGGGAATGCCACATGTCGCATGAGATGCGTGTGTTGGTCTCGACAATGGAACACTTCGCAGAAGACAAGCTTGTGGATCTAGGGCTTTGGTTAAGCGGTACTTAGCTAATGTTGGCAATCGGTATGCAGGACAGTAGATGACTCTAGAAGGAAGCTGCTTTGCTTCAAGTTTGCTAAGGACTTTTGCTTTGAAAGGATGTGCTAGCTTGCTGCTTGAGTTAGTCAAGTCGAGGTGAATGGATTTTGACAAATGGAAGACTAGAAGGATGGAATGCTAATGGATTGGGATGGGTGGAGAATGATGGATCGTGTGTGCCTGAGTACTGGATACATCCTTCGTATTCCAGACTGCCTACATACCCTGTATCCACGGGATCAAGGCACACTTACGATGGAAGATGAACGTGATAAATATGTAGTTCTGGATAGAGTGATGAATGGGATCTTATGTACCTGAGTACTGGAAACGTCCTTCGTATTCCAGACTGCCTACATACCCATATCCATGGGATCAAGGTACCTTAAGATTGAGAAGAGATGATATGTAGTTCTGGTTAGTGTGATGATGTGGGAAAAGAGCAGAGAAGAGGTGATCTTATGTACCTGAGTACTGGAAATGTCCTTCGTATTCCAGACTGCCTACATACCCATATTCATGGGATCAAGGTACTTTAAGACTGAGAAGATGATATGTAGTTCTGGTTGGTTTGATGATGTGGACAAGTGTTGAGAAGATAACATCCTTATCGTAGGAGCGATGTGTCCGTTAAAGGGTGTTACCTGTGGAAATGAGACAAGATTGAAGTATGTGCTGCGAACCACGAATAAGGAACCAATCCTAGACCGAAACTAAGGAAAGAGTTGCCCCCATTCTGGTAGAGGAAACTGTAGGGGTGATTGCCGACGAAGACACAGAAAGACATGACCTAGGACAAGACAGTGTTAACTGTAGACACAGATCACGACATGGGAAGACGACGAGGGACACTGACAAATTTCCAAGCTATACTAGATAGGGAGATGGAAATGCAAACAAAGTCAATGGTTTTATTATGGATGGATGGATGAAGCGTGTTGCGAACTAGACAAGGAGTGGACAGGACTCGATAGACGATGGATGCTGACTCTACGCATAGCGCCTGTTTGCCAGGTTTTTACTATGGTACTTATCCACAGCGCCTGTTTGCCAGGTTTTCACCAGAGGATAGATTTTTTTTTTTTTTCAGAATACTCTGAGGATCAGGCATAGAACTTCTTGAGATGGACACTGTTAAGTGGTTCATCTAGAGGAATGCCGTCAGGTGTAGCTAAAGTATAAGCTCCTGATCCATATGTTGCTGTCACAATGAAGGGACCTAACCAGTTAGGCTCAAACTTACCCTTCTTCTCTCGATCTGCTTGATTTCTCTGATTCTCCTTAAGTACAAGATCACCAACTTGAAACCGTCTTTCTTTGATCTTTTTGTTGTAATTAAGCCGGAGGCGGTTTTGATAGACATGGAGATGATTAAGTGCGGCAAGGCACCTCTCATCTAGTAGTTCAAGCTCAGCTAATCTGGAAGTGTGATACTCATCTCCACCGATCAGGTCCTACATGGATACTCTGAGGGATGGGATCTCGACCTCTATGGGTAGGATGGCTTTAGAGCCAAAGACCAAGGCATATGGTGTGGCACCAGTTGGTGTTCTGATACTAGTGCGGTAAGCCCATAGGGCGGGATTGAGTTGCAAGTGTCAATCGCGACCAGCTTTATTGACTATTTTCTTGAGGATCTTGAGAATGGTTTTATTGGAAGCCTCAGCTTGGCCGTTACTCTGCAGATAGTAGGGAGTTGAAAAGCGATGTTGGATATTGTAATGTATGCATAAGGCACGAACATCTTGGTTCTTGAATGGTCTCCCATTATTAGTGACAATGGCTTGGGGAATACCATACCGGCATATGAGGTAGTTCAGAATAAACTTGGCTATTTGCTTACCGGTGATATAGGTCATAGGAATGGCTTCCACCCACTTCGTAAAATACTCAGTGGCGATAATGATAAACTTGTGGCCATTGGAGGAGGAAGGGTGGATTTGTCCTACGAGGTCGAGACCCCATTGAGAAAAAGGCCATGGAGTTGTCACAGGTTGTAATTCATGAGCTGGTGCGTGAATCAAATCTCTGTGCTACTGGCATTGTAGACACTTCTTAGCAAACTGTGCAGCATCTTGCTCTATTGTAGGCCAGTAATAACCTGTTCTGAGTATCTTCTTAGCAAGATTAGGACTGGTAGAATGTGTACCATAGACACCTTCGTGTATGTCTCGTAAGGTAGCGTCAGCTTCTTCCGCGTTAAGACATCGTAAGAGGATACCATCAAGACTCCGGCGATATAGTGTATCACCCAGAATGATGTAACGAGAGGATCGACGGATAAAGGTTTTGCGTTGGGTGGAGGATAGGTCAGGGGGAAAGGTATTGTTCTTGAGGTATTCATAGACATCTTCGTACCATGGGGAATTGGGACCAACAAGTTTGCAGATGATTTCAGTAACAGAAACATCAACGGCTGGTATCAACAATTGCTCGATCAGGAATTCACACTTCTGTGTATTTGCAGGCATGTCAATCAGTGACCCTACAGAAGCCATAGAATCTGCAGCTTTATTATGCTCTCTTGGAATTTGCTCAAATGTGATGGTAGAAAAATGTGGTTTGTAGGCATCCACTAGTTACTTGTAGGGGACCAACTTTTCATCCTTTGTTTGGTATTCATCCGTGACTTGGCGAATGACTAGCTGTGAGTCTCCATATACTTGTAATTCTATAATGTCCCATTGAACCGCTGTATTGAGACCTATAAGGAGTGCTTCATACTCAGCTATATTGTTGGTGCAAGGGAATGCTAGCCGATATGATTTTGGAATGTAGTCATTCTGAGGTGTAACAAATAAGATGCCAGCTCCTGATCCATGCTGTGTGTAAAAACCATCAAAGTACAACTTCCACATTATGGAGTTAGCAAGAGTGAATAGATTCTCATCAGGAAAGTCTGCTACCATAGGATGTGTGTCTTTCATAGGTGCATATGCTAGTTGATCTGCGAGGGCTTGTCCTTTGATTGCCTTATGATCCATGTACTCAATGTCAAACTCACTAAGGATCATGACCCATTTAGCTAGTCTGCCTGTGAGAGCTGCTTTTGCTAGTAGATACTTCAGGGGATCAATTTTAGCTATCAGATTTGTGTGTTGGTTCAGCATGTAATGCTACAACTTTTGGGAGGTGAACACTACTGCTAAACAAGCCCTTTCCATTGGTGAATAATTGAGCTCGTATCCCACCAAGGTTCTACTAATGTAATAAATTGCATGCTCCTTTCCTGTGTCATCATTCTGTGCTAGCAGGGCCCCTAGGGCCGAGTTTGTAGTGGAGATGTATAAGATCAAAGGTTTGTCCGCAACTGGTGGAACCAATACAGGAGGTGTGGCTAGATACTCTTTAAGTTGATCAAATGCTGCTTGACACTTATTGTCCCATCGAAATGAAACATCCTTTTGGAGCAAGTGTTGAAAGGGTTGACATTTATCTGCTAGCTGTGAGATGAAGCACCTGATGGACTGCAACCTGCCTTTGGAGGCTCCTTAATGCTTTAAGATTCTTTGGTGGAGGCATCTCCACTATAGCCTTTACTTTCACTGGATCTACTTCGATGCCTCTATGAGATACGATGTATCCCAACAGCTTTCCTGATGTTACACCAAATACACACTTCTTTGGATTGAGTCTTACTTGGTATTTTTCCAGCTTGTCAAAGATCTGTCCTAAGACCTGTATGTGATCCACTCTAGAAGATTTAGCCAATATATCATCAACATAGTCTTCCATGATGTGATGAAACAGATCGTGGAAGATCACTGTCATTGCTCTCTGATAGGTTGCTCCTGCATTCTTCAGACCAAACAACATGATGCACCAACAATAATTGCCCCACGGACAAGTAAAGGTTGTTTTATGTTGATCTTCTTCAGCGATCCTTATCTGATTGTAGCCCAAGAATCCATCCATGAGAGAAAGCATCTCGTGACCTGCTGTTAAGTCCACTATAATGTCAATGTTTGGAAGTGGAAAGTCGTCTTTGGGACATGCCTTGTTGAGATCTCTGAAATCATTACACATGCGGATGCGCCCATTGGGTTTAGATACAGGTACAATGTTTGAGACCCAATCTAAATAGTCAATGGGTCATATGAACTTTGCGTCTAACAGCTTTTGTATTTCCACCTTCACCAAGAGAGCTATCTGTGGGTGCATTTTTCTCAACTTCTGCTTGACTGGTTTCACCTTGGGATCAACTGTGAGATAATGAACTACCAGCTTAGGGTCTAGCCTTGGCATACCTGCATAGGTCCATGCAAAGTTGATGGTTCGTTGCAAGAAGAAGCTGTTAAGATTTCTATGCTCTGTGTCAGATAATGATGCCGCTAGGAATGTGGTCTTTGGATTCTGTTCTGTACCCAGGTTGATCTCTGTAGAATCTTCCACTAGGAGAGCTGATTTCTCTTGATACTTAGATGGTAAGGGAAGGTCAAATCCTCCATCCTCAGGTGCCACAGTTGGGTTTTCACCTTTGGATACGTCCTTTATTTTTACTATTTTAGGATCAGGAGGTGCCACAGTGTGGTTTTCACCTAGAGATCTTTCTTTATTTGGACTTTTGCGACTGGAGGATTTGGCATTCTCACCAAAATAAGCCGTGGGCTCTAGTTCCATTACAAAACCTGCTTTCTGATCGCCAAGAGGGATACCTTCCCGAAGTCCCATGAACTCAGCTAAAGCCTCGTCATTCAGAAATACATCTATAATGGGGGCCCCTTGTTGGTCCCAATCGATAAGTTCCGGGTAGACAAGCGTGACATTTTGGGTGCTGGTGGTGGAAGTTAAGGATACGGAGGATAGTGTAAAAATGGAGGATTCAGCGAATAGATTGGTCATGTGGAGGGAAGAGTCATCGATGATATCCTCTGTAGACGTCGTATCAGCGGGAAAAGTGTCAGCTACCTCGTCGAGGATATACTCGATGTCCAAGGCGCGTGGTACCTTCTTACCAAATCCTAATCCTTTCTTGTCTAGCTTCTTTGTTACCACAATGGGCTCCATAGTGCCTTGATTCTGTTTCCCAAGGCCACCTTTGCCTTTATAGCCCATGTTTTTCACTATCCTTAAGCCATTGCCATATTGCTTGACTAGTATCGTGACTGGTTCTTTCTCCTTGTAGAGCCAAGAAGAGATGTCCTCAATGGTTTCCTCTTCCAATAACCGTCCATGTTGGAATTGGATTAGGAATGTTGGGGGAGGAATAGCTGCTTTGTTGGTAACTTTGGCAATGGGTGGTTTGCCGTAAGATTTTGGAGATAAAGGCATCCGCCCTACACAACAAGATTTGGAGATATCATAAGTGCCAAAGCCTATATCTCGTACGCGAGCTGTGATTTTGGGGAGGGGTGTAGGTTCACTTGTAGAGGCTTGCGTGAGAGTTTCAGGGTCAACATAGAGAGGGGATTCAAGGGCTTTGTCATTTTTAGGCACTTGGTTGCAATTCTTATAGCTTCCTTGTAAGACATGGCAAAATTCAAAAGGATTAGGATCTCCTGGGATGGTGATCTCCGTACCATTGTATGGGAACTTGAGGGACTGATGGTACGTGGAGGGAACAGCTTTCATTGCATGGATCCATGGGCAGCCTAGGATAATGTTGTAAGGCAGCTCAATGTCAAGAACTTGGCACCTAGTTTCAAGCATGACTGGGCCCAGTTGTATAGGCAAGTGAATAACACCTTCTGAACGGTGTTCTGCATCATCATACCCCTTGATTGTAATACTATGATCAGTGTTGACATGATCCTCAGAGTATCCCAATTGCTTTAGCAACTTTAAAGAACAGATGTTGAGACCAGCACCACCATCTATGAGGATGCGTTTGATTTTGTGTTTATGGATGAGAACTTCAATATGCAGGGCATCGTTGTGACAAGGATCATGGGAGGGGAGGTCTTTCTCAGAGAAGACCACATTGTAGGGTGAAGCAATTTTACCCACTATAGCTTGGAAATCTGTGACTGCTATGTTATTAGGAATGGAAGACTCTTGGAGGGCTTTTTCTAGCACCACTCTATGTGCAGGTGATGACCGTAGAAGGTCCCAAAATAGAGATCTGTGCTGGTGTTCTCCCTAGATGTTCAACAAGATTATAATCAGACTGAATTGGAAGCCTGGGTGTAGGTGCACGGATGGTGACATGACCTCGACGAGTAGTAACAGCACAATCCATAGATTTGCCTTTGATTGTGAGGGTAGACACTCGACTCTCTTCAAAACGACCTACAATGGAATCGAATGATGTGGAAGCATGATTGATACCTTTACCTCTATTCTGAGGAGGGGGTGGACCATGATGAGGGAATGGTTCCTTGTACATATCAAGATCTTTGTTCGTGTGTTGAACTGGTGATTCATCCTCAAAAGTGATTTGATTACCATCGATGAGGTTTTGGATGAGGTGCTTAAGTTTCATGCAAGACACAGTTCTATGCTCTTTGCTTCTATGGAACTCACAATACTCATTGTCTCTGTAACGTGCCATTTTGTAGACAGGTTCTCCATAAGGAGGAGCATCAGGTAAGGTTATGAGCCCTTTCTGCAAAGCTTGCTGTAAGACCGATTCGATGGGTACTCCCAAGGGAGTGAATTGACGTCGCGGAGGGTAATCTTGTTGGGGCCGCTCTTGTTGTCATTGCTGTTGGTTGGGATAAGGCTGCCTTTGTTGCTACTATTGTTGAGGTGGAGCTTGACTTGGTTTGGAGAGTTGCAGTGATGTTTGCAACATTTGGACATGCTTAGTATCGACCACCCCATCGTTGACCACGTTTTTGTTCTTGTTCCAATATTTGGGTTTATCGTTCGACTGTTGATGAGAAGTACTATCTTTCAACTCTTTAAAGATTTTGACCACACCCTTAGCAATGAGGGCCTTCTCAATGTTGATACCCTTGTATGTGATTTCATCGAAGGTTGTAGCACTAAGAATCTGCAAATGGAAACCTAACTCTTGGTTGAGGTTCTGCACAAATATGCTAACAAGTTGTTTCTCCAGAATCTTGAAAGGGAATTTACTAGCCATTTGTCTCCATCATTGAAGGAAAGAAATGAAAGTTTCACCATTTTTCTGTTTATTGTTGCATAGGTCCGTCATGGAAATCTCATGCTCTGCGTTGTAAGAAAAATGGGTGGCAAACTTCTCTGCTAGCTTGTTGAAAGACTTGATACCCATGGGTAAGTGTGAGAACCATTCTATTGCTTGACCTCCAAGACTACAAGGAAAGAGACGCATAAGATATGTGTCGTTATGAGAGACCTTGAAACAAGCAAGATAGAATTCCCTAAGATGGTCTTTTGGGTCACCTTTTCCTTTGTACTTATCAAACTTGGGAATAGTGAAATTTTGAGGAAAATGGATCATTGGTAATGACCGATCAAAAGGATAAGGACACACTTCCTCTAAAGAGAAGGTCTTTTTGGTGTGGCCAAATGTAAGATCAGATAGTTGTTGTTGCACTTCTGCGATCTTTAGCTCCATAGTCGTGGGAGGGGTTGGTAACATCTCCTATTGTCCAAAAAGTGGTTGGTGTTGCCCATATGGAAGATTATAGTGTAAGCCATGCACACTGGTATTATAAGGGTCGTAAGATTGATTGGGATCATATGGGTTGTACAATTGGTTTAGATTCGGTTGGAATTGGAGGCCTTGAGTTGGCAGAGGTGGAGGTGGTGCTAGGTAAGAATGTTGGCTTTGTGATGGTTGAAGAAAAGAATTGGGTGGAGGAAAGCTAAAGTGCGTTTGATTAGGTTGTGATGGTGGCACATAGCTTTGGGAAACCTGATGTTGGGAATGTTGAGAGTGGCTAGGCAATGTATGAAAGAAGTTGAGCGAGGATGAATGTTGTGGAGGAGGGACATAGGTAGAAGTGATTTGCGACGGTTGGGGTTGATTGAAGATGAGAGTAGAAGAATGTTGTGGTGGGGGCTGCGTGACTCTAATAGGTTGAGAGACATGCAGGTGTGATGATATAGGAGGCGGCATTTGTTGAGACCCTTGTTGCATGGCTACATAAGTGTTCCCCAGATTGTAATTGGGTGGGAAACCTACGCGTGATTGGGTAACCAAGATTCCACTTGCGATTGGGGTGGACACTTTAGGAGGTGGTTGCACATTCGATTGAGCTAAGGTGGCTTGCTTAGCTAACTCTGCTTGACGTTGGAGAGTTTCTTGTTGGTTTTGATAGATCTCCATAGGAGTCAAAAGCGGTGATATGGGCCTCTCCCCTGTTGGGTTTTGAAAAAGGGGATTCCTATACTGCGAACCTTGAGTAGGTAAGGGCGTAGTCACTGTGGACATGGTTTGCACCTCTTGTATGGCTTCTTGGGCGTTATTGTTCTCCTTGAGAGTGGATAAATCAAAATCTTGAGGTAACTTGGCGCCCTGCTTTGCAAGCAAACGAAAGAAATGATCCTGGTTCTCACTAAGGATTTTATCAAAGGCAGCTATAGCTCTAGGATCTTGTATAAATTCATCAAGATCTTGCCCATCTTCTCAAAAGGATTGACCTATTTCAAAGTGTCGCTCTTCTTGAGATGGGGTTTGATCTACAATATAACCTTGTGGGACAAAATCCAGAGGCAAGCCTGTGGTATACTAAGGTGCATTTATCAAAGGGGTGCTATCCTTATGAGGATTGCTTGGTTCATCTATGTGTGGCATGTTCGGAGAGCTGATTGGTTTTGCCGCGGGTGTACTAGGAGTCACCTTGGTGCAGGGCACCTAGGAGCAGTCTGACACCTCAAGCATTTTTTTTATGCATTTTGATAAGCTATGTTTTGTTTTGATTATATGTGTGGTAATAAGGCTTTAGCCATGTTTGTATGGTCCCTTTTGTGTGGTCAAGATGATTGAGGTGACCCTATAAACCTCAATCATGCTTAGTCCACTTGGATCCTTGTTGTGCCAATTAGGCCTAGAAGGTCTAAGGATTGGTTTTCAAGTTTTTTTTGGTTGTTTTAATGTTTTAGTATGTTGGAAGGAGTTTGTTGATCATTTGGATTCCATTGGACGAGCCAAACAAATCAACCTCCTTGTGTTAATGTAAAACACCATAGTTGTCAAAGGTGTTATGTGTTGGGTCGGTTCAAAAACCACTTTGGGCAGTTAAATGCTATTGTAGAAGTTGGAAACCAACTTGGATGGGTTAATATGGTGGATATCTGACTCCAGTACGGGAGAGGAAGTTTTTGTACGGAATTTGGGCACAAAATTCAAGAAAACTGACTATTTTTTGCTATTTTTCTTGCTGTGTACGGACTGTACAGACTTTTCATGTGTGCAAATGATATTTTTCTGAAAGCTCTTGGAGTCAAGGTTCCATTGCAACTAGTTTGAGGTCCTGAAGTGGTCGGGATCAAAAGTTATAGATTTTTCTTTCAAAATAGGTCCAGAAACCCTATTTTCTAGGGCAGCCATAGAAATCTGGCCCTAGAATGCATTCCCACCGTTGAAAATTTGCAAAAACTGGTGAAATGCAGGCTAGGGGTATGTACTATAAGATTCCAAAAGATTTTTGTCAGAAAATGCAGTCTTCTATTTTTTAGGTGATGCCCTAGGTCAAGTATTTCATTGTATTTGGCCAATTTCATGCTATTTGAGGTTGTAGATGATAGAATCCTGTTAGGGTGAGCAAATAAATGATGGATTTGTGTTGTAGGGACATGGTAGAAGCATTCCAAATTCCTGCCCCTGACCTATGCACCCAATTTTGAGCACTTGCTTTGTAACCTAGCCTAAATTGATCAATTAGGCCTAGAGACCTAGTAGGCGTTCTGGATTGCTGGAGTAGAGTTGGAGCAGGAGATTTGGAGGTTTGTTAGGGTCCCCTAAAAGGTGTTCAATTCCATCATTTGTTTGCCTAGACCTTTGGGATTTTGTCAAGTTTTGTTGAGAAAACCTAGTTTGGAGGGCTAGTAGCCTTACTAGTCAAGGTATAGGTTGAAGAGTTTTGGGAAGTTGGAGATCAAACCAACTGCATAGAAGGTGTTTGTTGATCTGTCTTAAGGTGTTGGAGAAGCCTTAGGGGTTGGACAATAGTCTGGACATCAAATCCTTCATATGCCTTGTATGTGCTTTTGGTTGTTTGGTTGGTTGAAGGCTAGTTGAAGTGGGTGAGTGGGCAAAGGACAATAGAGTAAACTTTTGTGTGTTGCTTCCCTTGTGCCACTCTGCATCAGGTGGTATCAGAGCCATCAAAGAGATGGGAGATAGAGAAGAAGAGGAGGAAATTCCTTCAAAGGTGACAAATGCCGAATTGGCAAAGATAGTGAGAGAGCAAGCAGCCAAGAACAAAAGGATGGAGGCTGAGATAGAAAAGTTGAAGAAAGACAAAGAAAAGAAGAAGAAGTCAGAAGTCATCTTAGATTCAGATGAAGAGGATCAAGATGAGGAAGAAGAAGTGCCTATGGAAGAGCCACAAGGAGGCATGTCAGAGAGACAATTCCTAGATGCACTTGGAAAGTTGAGTAGGAAGGACACTAAGGCAGACTTACCTATGTTTCCTGGTAAGATGAATCCAGAGGAGTGCCTTGATTGGATTGAGGCAATGGAGAACTATTTTGAATGTGAAGAAGTGGTAGAAAATTAGAAAGTGAAGATTGCCAAATCAAGAATGAAAGGGCCAGCCTTGAGTTGGTGGAATTTTATTCAAAATGAGAGGATAGAAGATGATAGGAATCCTATCTCTACATGGAGGAAGATGGTACTTGAAATCAAGAAGCAATTTGTCCCTGAGGATTATGAGGTCAACTTGAACAAGAAGTTGCACAACTTGAGACAAAAGGACATGGACGTAAGCACCTACACAGAGGAGTTTCACAAGATGACATTGAAAGCCAAGATGCCTGAGAATGAAAAACAGAAGCTTGCAAGGTATCTTAATGGCCTCAAGTTCTCCATTCAAGATGAATTAACTCTCTTTAACCTGGAGACAGTCCATAAGTGTTTTCAAATGGCACTGAGGATTGAGGATAAGCAGAGAAGAAAAGGGGATTTTGGCAGCAGCAGCAGAGGCAGAGGAAATCAGAATTTTAGGGGCAGGGGCAGATTTCAAAACAGAGATAATTTCTCTAGATTCCAAGGTGGCGGATCACAAGAAGGCAGCCAAGGGCAGGCTGATAAAAACAGTGCTGATAAGGGTCAGTTTAGGGGCAGAGGTAATGGCAGAGGAAGAAGTGGGGGCAGAGGTCCCAATGTGTTTACTGGAAGGTGTTTCTCTTGCAATCAGATTGGACATCAGTCCTTTAGGTGCCTGGAGAAGATGGGAAACACTGCTGCAAATCAGAAAGAAAGAAGAGTACAACTCCTTCAAGAAGAGGACTGTCAAAGCACCACAAGTTACCAAATAGCCTCATCCAAGTCTGCAGCACCTGAGAGTGGAGAATGCATCATGTTTAATAGATCCCTCATCATGCCAGCCACCAAGGAGCAGCCCCAAAGAAACAACTTGTTCAGAACCACTTGCAAGGTGAAAGGAAAAGTTTGCAAGGTAATAGTAGATTCAGGTTCTTCTGAAAATTTGGCTTCTAATGAAATGGTGATTAAGTTAGGATTGGAAAGAATGCCTCATCCTAACCCCTATAGAGTCTTTTGGCTAACCAAGGAACAACAAATTGTGGTGAAAGAGCAATTTTGGGTTGAATTCAAGATAGGTGAATATCATGATAAGGTTCTTTGTGAGATAGTGGATATGGATGCATGCCACCTTCTTCTTGGAAGGCCTTGGCAACATGACACAAGTGCCCAACATGATGGTAAGAACAATGTAATTCATTTGTCCAAGAATGGTGAAAAGTTTACAATGACTCCTTTGATTGATGATTGCAAAGAGAAAGTCATTTCTAGTTCAGTTATGTTGGTAGGTGAAAAAGAGTTTTTGGCTAATCTCAAGGAAGAGAAAGTGCCATGTTTTGCAGTAGTCATCAAGCCCAAGGATGTGAATCCCAAGAAGGTCAAAGTGCAGCAACCTCTTAGGAGGATTGGACCAAAGGAAGTGGAAGAACTATTGGAGAAGTTTCAGGATGTGATAGCCGATGAAGGCAAGGATGCCCTTCCACCAAAGAGGGAGATTAGTCATTGCATTGATCTCATCCCTGGATCCACCCTACCAAACCAAGTAGCCTACAAGTTGACCCCAGAGCAAAATGTTGAAGTGGCAAGACAAATCCAAGACTTATTGGATAGAGGACTTATCAGGAGGAGTATTAGTCCATGTGCAGTACCTGCAATACTTGCACCTAAGAAGGAAGGAACATGGAGACTATGCACTGATTCCAGGGCCATCAACAAGATTACTATCAGGTATAGATTTCCAATGCCTAGAATAGAAGATTTAATGGATTGCTTGGGTAAGGCTAAGTATTTTACCAAGATAGATCTAAAAAGTGGTTATCACCAAATCAAGATAAGGGAAGGGGATGAGTGGAAAACCACCTTCAAAACCAATGAAGGACTATTTGAATGGGTTGTCATGCCTTTTGGCTTGTCAAATGCACCAAGCACCTTCATGAGATTGATGAACGAAGTGTTAAAACCTTTCCTTAACAAGTTTATTGTTGTATATTTGGATGATATACTGATTTTTAGTGACAGCAAGGAAGACCACATAAGGCATATCCATCAAGTACTCAGGAGGCTTCAAGAGGAGAAGTTGAGAATCAATCTTGACAAATGTGTCTTCCTACAAGAAGAGTTGATATTTTTGGGGTTTGTCATCTCCAAGGGCAGCCTAAAAATGGATCCAAGTAAGGTTGCAGCCATTCTTAATTGGCCAACACCTACAACAGCCTCGGAGGTAAGGAGTTTCCATGGTTTATGCAGCTTTTATAGAAAGTTCATTAGAGGGTTTAGTGGCATTTGTGCTCCACTTGTTGACACCATAAAAGGGGGCAAGAAATGTGTGTTTTTATGGACAAATGAGGCCAACCAAGCCTTTGAACTGTTAAAGAAAAAAATATCAGAAAAACCGGTCCTTGTTCCTCCTAATTTTGACAAGGTCTTTGTGGTAGAATGTGATGCAAGTAAGAGGGCTGTTGGGGGAGTCCTAAGTCAAGATGGGAGGCCTATAGCATTCTTTAGTGAGAAGTTAAATGAGGCAAAACAAAACTACTCCACCTATGATCTAGAGTTATATGCCATGGTTCAGTCATTGAGGAAATGGAGACACTACTTATTGCCAAAGGAATTTATAGTTTTTACTGACAACCATGCATTAAGCTTCTTGAATAGGCAGCAAAAGTTGAATCACAGACATGTCAAGTGGATGGAGTACATCCAAGCATACACCTTCTCCATAAAACACAAGAAAGGAGTGGCCAATAAGGTAGCTGATGCCTTAAGTAGGAGAAATCTTGTTGTGCAAACTATTCAGTTGGAAAGTACAGGTATTCATGCCATTAAAGATCAGTATACAGCAGATGAAGACTTCAAAGAGCCATACCTATCTTGCAAGGCCATGACAGGAAGGTATAATACTGATTTTTCTAATTTTTTGTTGCAAGATGGATATCTTTTCAAGGGTAGCATGTTGTGTATCCCAAGAGGATCTGTTAGAGAGAATATAATCAGGGAAAAGCATTGTGGCAGCATGTCAGGTCACTTTGGTATTGATAAGACCCTAGAATTGGTTAGGAGGTACTATTTTTGGCCAAAATTGCCAACCGATGTAAGGAAGTTTGTTGAAACTTGTCAAATTTGCCAAAGAGCAAAGGGGCATACATCAAATGCAGGTTTATGCACTCTTCTACCTATTCCTTCAAAGCCTTGGGATTCCATAAGTATGGACTTTGTACTTGGTTTGCCTAGAACAAAGAATGGACATGACAGCATTTTTGTGGTTGTAGATAGGTTCTCAAAAATGGCTCACTTCATCCCATGTAGAACCACACATGATGCCTCACACATAGCAGGTCTTTTCTTCAAGGAAATAGTCAGGTTACATGGTTTACCTTTGTCAATAATCTCAGACAGAGACCCCAAGTTCATTGGACACTTCTGGAGGACACTGTGGAAGAGACTAGGTACAAATTTGTCCTTATCATCTGCCTATCACCCTCAGTCTGATGGACAAACAGAGGTGATTAATAGGTCACTTGGCAACCTCCTAAGATGCCTAACCAAGGAGCAGGGTGCTAGTTGGGATTCAATTTTGGCTCAGGCAGAGTTCTCATACAATGACACTGTCAATAGAAGCACCAGCCTGTCTCCTTTCCAAATTGTTTATGGCGCTCACCCAAGGGGTATTTTGGAACTAAGAGAGGTTAAAGGACTGGAAAACAGCAGTGCCTTGGCTGAAGACTTTGTTCAAGTCATGAAAGATGTCCATGAACAAGTACAACAGAAATTGCTGTCCACTTCTAAGAAATATAAACAATTTGCTGACAGAAAAAGAAGGGATTTGCAGTTCAAGGAAGGTGATTTAGTAATGGTTCATCTAAAGAAGGAGAGACTCCTAGCAGGTAAACACACTAAGCTACTCATGAAGAAGATTGGGCCTTGTGAAGTGCTCAAGAAATGTGGAGAAAATGCCTACAAAATCAGACTTCCGGATGGCATTGCTTTGTCTCCAATTTTTAATATTTTAGACCTTTATCCCTATAAAGGATCTGATCCTCAGACTGTTGTTGAAGAAGATCAAACTGATCACACACTCCAGGAACTCATTCCTTCATCTCCAAATCAGATTGAGTGCATTTTGGACAAGAGGATTGCAAAACAAACTAGAAGGCACACCTATCATGACTATTTGGTGAAGTGGCTAAACAAACCTCAGGAGGATGCCACTTGGATGAGCAGGGCAGACATTGAGAAGGCAGGTTTCACATTTGATAGCATTCCAACTCAAGAGGCTTGAGTTCTGTTTGACAGTGGGTGTATGGTGCAGGGCACCTAGGAGCAGTCTGACACCTCAAGCATTTTTTTTATGCATTTTGATAAGCTATGTTTTGTTTTGATTATATGTGTGGTAATAAGGCTTTAGCCATGTTTGTATGGTCCCTTTTGTGTGGTCAAGATTATTGAGGTGACCCTATAAACCTCAATCATGCTTAGTCCACTTGGATCCTTGTTGTGCCAATTAGGCCTAGAAGGTCTAAGGATTGGTTTTCAAGTTTTTTTGGTTGTTTTAATGTTTTAGTATGTTGGAAGGAGTTTGTTGATCATTTGGACTCCATTGGACGAGCCAAACAAATCAACCTCCTTGTGTTAATGCAAAACACCATAGTTGTCAAAGGTGTTATGTGTTGGGTCGGTTCAAAAACCACTTTGGGTAGTTAAATGCTGTTGTAGAAGTTGGAAACCAACTTGGATGGGTTAATATGGTGGATATCTGACTCCAGTACGGGAGAGGAATTTTTTGTACGGAATTTGGGCACAAAATTCAAGAAAACTGACTATTTTTCGCTATTTTTCTTGTTGTGTACAGACTGTACGGACTTTTCATGTGTGCAAATGATATTTTTCTGAAAGCTCTTGGAGTCAGGGTTCCAATGCAACTAGTTTGAGGTCTTGAAGTGGTCGGGATCAAAAGTTATAGATTTTTCTTTCAAAACAGGTCCAGAAACCCTGTTTTCTAGGGCAGCCATAGAAATCCGGCCCTAGAATGCATTCCCACCGTTGAAAATTTGCAAAAACTGATGAAATGCAGGCTAGGGGTATGTACTATAAGATTCCAAAAGATTTTTGTCAGAAAATGCAGTCTTCTATTTTTTAGGTGATGCCCTAGGTCAAGTATTTCATTATATTTGGCCAATTTCATGCTATTTGAGGTTGTAGATGATAGAATCCTGTTAGGGTGAGAAAATAAATGATGGATTTGTGTTGTAGGGACATGGTAGAAGCATTCCAAATTCCTGCCCCTGACCTATGCACCCAATTTTGAGCACTTGCTTTGTAACCTAGCCTAAATTGATCAATTAGGCCTAGAGACCTAGTAGGCGTTCTGGATTGTTGGAGTAGAGTTGGAGCAGGAGATTTGGAGGTTTGTTAGTGTCCCCTGAAAGGTGTTCAATTCCATCATTTGTTTGCCTAGACCTTTGGGATTTTGTCAAGTTTTGTTGAGAAAACCTAGTTTGGAGGGCTAGTAGCCTTACTAGTCAAGGTATAGGTTGAAGAGTTTTGGGAAGTTGGAGATCAAACCAACTGCATAGAAGGTGTTTGTTGATCTGTCTTAAGGTGTTGGAGAAGCCTTAGGGGTTGGACAATAGTCTGGACATCAAATCCTTCATATGCCTTGTATGTGCCTTTGGGTGGTTGGTTGGTTGAAGGCTAGTTGAAGTGGGTGAGTGGGCAAAGGACAATAGAGTAAACCTTTGTGTGTTGCTTCCCTTGTGCCACTCTGCATCACACCTTGGGAGTAATGTTGAGACGACCTGATTGTGGTGTGCGAGGAGGTGACTTGCGCTTCTTAGGGACAACTTGCTTGGATTTCATAGTTTGCTGTAGCCTAGTGGTGACCATGGGATATACCTGGACACAATGTAATGCTAGGAATCTGTGAGATGCTTTAAGAAACAGACAAGCTTCTGATGCACAAAGTATTGGACCAAAAGCGCTACACTGTTTGACCAGAGGCGCAGGACTGTGCTACCAAAAGCGTACTACTGTGGGCCAGAGGCGACAGACTGAGCTACCAATAGCGAGTTACTGCTATACCAAAGGCGAGCTACAGTGACCTAAAGCGAACTACTGTTATACCAAGGGCGCTGAAGTAGAGTTTTGCCAAAGGTGGGTTACTGCTATACCAAAGGCAATCTACTGTAATACCAAAGGTGAGCTGCTGTAATACCAGGGGTGCTGAAGTAGTGTCTGATGTTTTTCAAAGGCAAAATTTTTCTATTTCTGATTGGATTAGTTTGGCAAGAGAAAACACAGCAAAAAAGTGGTCAACAAAGGCACAAGGACTGACACAACAGATAGTGTATGTTCAAGGCTCCAAACAAGCCCAATGTTTCCACAGGTCTAATACAATTGTAATCAATAACAAGCACTTTTTATCCCTAGAGACAAGGTTTCATTGCAGTAGATCAGCTCACAGCTTAATACTCCATCGATAAAAATATCATTCCATAAAGGTGTCGGATATTTAGTATCTTTGCGAGAGACGATAGGTAGGGATATCTCACCCTCCCCTTGGAAAGCTCAAGTAGGTCACAAGAGCTTTATGTCCAAGGGAATACTATCTCTTCTCAAGGGAGCCAATGGTGAGTATCTTAAGGGTTTAAATCAATTTCCCTTGCACTGATGATTACCGCAATGTTCGGAGGTAGGTCAGGTAGTCTCTATCTAAAAATGGTTCTTAGTGACTTTAAGGGACCAACGCCTTACGAGTAATGCGACAAGCTACTAAAAGCTTTAACCAATCCTAGTAAGAGTTTCAAACACTTCGCTCAATGTGAAAATCATTTCCACAAAGAGCTAGTACACCTCTTTTCAGTTTGGCACCACAAGGTAAGGCTGACATCGGTTAGGACTTGGCTTTCGCCTTATCCCTCTTATATAGCGGTTCAAAGGAAAACTCCGCTTAGGGTCGTCCCTTTTGGATGAATTGCAATCCAAAAGCAAGCCCTTCTAAAGGAAGTAAAAAAAAAAAAAGTAAAAGCAAGCACATCAAACAAAGGTTCAATTGTCCCGTTATAAGAAAAATAAGGTGCAACTAAGCTATGCACACACACGATTGTAGTTGTAAATTGTCCCTTATGAAATGAAGTGTTTGGCATTCATGTCCATTGTCCTTTAGAAAATTGAGGTGTTTGTTCATACATGTCCATTGTCCCTTAAGAAAAGAAGTATATTCCTAAGACTTAGATTGCAAGAAAAGATTTGTTCAATTATCCTTTTAAGCATGCAATGTGTTTCTAAGACTTAGTGAGATAAATCAAAAGAGGTTTTCAATGCTCGTCCTGCATGAACATATTAAGAAAACACCTATTGGCTCTGTGTGAGTAATAAGAAGCCGCAACAAGTGAGTTAGTTCCACCAAAATTTCACAAGTTAGCAAAAAACAAACAAACTTTAACCAAAAGCGCTGCACAATTTTACCAGAAGCGACTTACTATATTCCAAGAGCGCTGTATTGCAGACCAGAAGCACTGTAGAATATTACCAGAGGCGCAGCAAATTAACCAGAAGCGCTTCACTGTGTTTTCGAAGGCGCTGTGATGCAGACCAGAAGTGCAATATAATAATACCAGAAGCGCTGAAGAATATCTGGAAGCATGGAACTGTGTTACGAAAAGCGTGAGACAATATAACCAAAAGCGCTGTGCTGTCTCATATCACAAAAAGGGGAACTTTTTCAAAATAATCAGATCTAAAGTAAAATTCCATGATTGATTGACTGTTCTGAGAAGTGGTAGCTGAGAGATCTGTGTTCTACAATCTAAAAAAAACTCAGAAGCTGTAACAACACCAAGGATTAACCCAAAAATTGAAGGTACTCCTAAATAAATCAGCTTAGGATGTCCAAAAAAAATAGGTTTGTCTGACAAATACAACAGCTTGTCATACAAAGTAATAAGATAGATGGCTTGAATATCCTGTAAAACAGTGAACAAGGTCAGAAACCTAATCTAGCCAAAAGCGCTGTTCTGTAATGCCAGGAGCGCTGCTCTGCACAGCTAGAAGCACTGCAGTGCCTCCAAAAGCACCTAACTGTGCCTCCAGAAGCACTCAAAGATCCTGCCAGAAGCGGTGTGGGGTGTCGTTTGCGCTGTGCCGTACTGTGACTTCAAAAAAAATAAATTTCTCAAAGAAACAAAGGGATTAGTGGGTCCCACCGGGCGTGCTAGAATGTGTATGAGGAAAAATCGATCAAATATAAACTAAATAAAACCAAAGAACCCAATAACATAAAGAAAACAAATTTAAATAAAAGCCATAAATAATCACTCAATGAATAAAAGACTTTTACCGAAATCTATGTTGTTCCCTTTGGATTGAATGTGGATTGCTCAATGAAGTTGCAAAGCCATGGCTGCAACAAGCAAGTATGTGCTCAAGAGATCAATGTCAAAAGATTGTGATAGTGCTCAATCGACGCGTTTTGTATGCTCAAAGCTCTGTTAAGTACGCCTGAGAATACGATCGAAGAGAGAGGCTCAATGAAGGAGATGAGGGGGGTTTATATAGGTTTCATCAAAGATCAATCAACAGTCCAGATAATTCAGAAGAATCAACGGAGGAGATAAGTTGAGGAATGTGCAATGAATGAGAAGAAGACATGTGTCTTGCTTTCTTTTGCATGAGAGGAATTATCAAGAATAGAAGAATGAGTTAACTGAAGAGATAAATTAATTAAAAGAATAAAGCAATCAGTTAAGTGATTTAAAACAAGAAGACAAGATTTGCATGAGAAAAGAAGATATTTTGCTTTATTAAATATAAAAAGCTTGAGTTATATTAGAGATAACTCAAATTAGAAGAAAAAGCAATTTAAATAAATAATTGATTTATTTAAATTTAGAGAAGATATTTTGGAAGAAATAATTAAATAATTGGAATTATTTAATTTAGAGGATTTGAAAGCAAATTAAATAAATAAATTTATTTAATTGTTGTGCATGATTTTGGAAGAATAAATTTGATTTAATTAAATAATTTAAGAATTATTTAATTTTAGATAAGAGGGAATTTGTTGAATTAATTAAATAATTAATTTATTTAATTAATGTAAATTTGATTTTTGGAAAGAAGATAATGAACAAATTAAATAATTAAAATTATTTAATTGTGGAAGAATATAGAGGAATTTGATTTAATTAATTAAATAAAGAGGATTTATTTAATTAATGTTGAATTTAGGAGATTTAGAAGAATTTGGTGAAATTAATTAAATAATTAGATTATTTAATTAATGTTTGCAATGCAAGTGATTAGACAGATAATGGAATGCAAGTGATTTGACGACACGGTCATTTTAGGGTGTCTACAACTTCTACTCTGCCTTTCACTTTCCTCCTTGCTACCACATTCTCATCTCTAAAAGACACACCTTGAAATGACTTCACAATTCCTTATTTATACAAGACATTAACTTAGGAATAATCATCTAAGTCGACAAACATCTACAAGTACATCCACAGGATGTGTAACTCATCCGGTCGACCAATCTCAGGAAGAACACCTTCATCTAGAAGCAATTCATCAAATGTGAGCTTAAACTCCAATGCGGACCACCAACATGAACTAGACACAATCCAAAGACCTCCACAAGCTAGCCTGAATCACCAAGAACATCCATGCTTCATTTGCTTACTAAAATCCTTCTCTCCTTCATCCAGAACCTCAAGAACACAGTCTATCATTACTTTTACAAAGGAATAGATGCTTGCGAACCTTCAAACCATGAACCAATCAAGTTGATACTTCACAAAGACTTCCTCAACACTCCCTCAAATCCGCAGAACATGACAATGCATTTCTGGATCTCACCAGACCTGTCTGTATCACTCTGTCACCTCTAAACACCTACTAGAACTAGTTTAACTTAAGCGGCCACAACTTCTTCAGATCTTCATGCGGACCTCTGAAATCTCTACTGGATCACCTTAAGACACATATCTACAAACCCTTTGAACCATATCCTCTGATCCTCATCTCATCTTGGACTTTTACCTTGTTGTCTTCACTGTTCTTCACTGTTCCTGTTATGACCAATTTTCTCAATATCCTTAGCAAATAGTTCATTTAATCCTTATCATTAATGTAACAGGAGTATGTTGACATCAATGACAACACCGGTTAGGCCCATACTTGCAACACTCCCATCCCAAAGAGGTCACCTATTTCCAAAATGGGTATGATAGATGCTCGTACGACTCTTATGGCTGTCATAGAATCTGTCATACACAGGCTATAAATAGCATATTCTCTTACAACATGTCATAGTCCACCTTGGGGTACCCAAATATGCCTTTTTCAAAGATGCTTCATGACACATGTCTTCACCTGTCTTACAAGCTTCTATTTCTGACTCTTACATGTCATAACTTTGTCATAGGAATCTGTCATAATTGTTTCAGTCAAACATTCCCTTATACAACATCCAAGATGCCAACACATGGAAAAATGATCCTACCACAAAGTGGGATGCCTATCTCCTCATGTGAGGACAAAATTACAAGTTGTCATCTTCCATGTAGGATACCACATCACTGTGCTACATCCCACAAAATGACAATATGGAATTTACAATTAATTTACAACATAGGCAATGAATTAATAAATACAATCATAAATAATGCAAGGAATTACCAAGGTTGAGACACCTTAATTCCCAACATTCTCCTACTTGTTGAACACCTTGTAAGAGCCAATAGAATAACATGATTTAGCTTCTATAGGCTGAGAGGCCCATAGACTCTGAACACCATCTGAACTTCTCTATGCTAACTAGTTTTGTTAATACATCTGCAACATTCTTCAAAGTATCTACCTTCTCCAAATTTACCTTCCCATCCTCTACCATGTCTCACACGAAGTGAAACTGAACATCAATATGCTTTGTTCTGGCATAGAAAGTTAGATTCTTCGCAAGGCAAATCGCACTCTGACTATCACAACTGATCGTAATCTGACCTACAACAACGCCAATATCTAAACACAATCTCTTAAGCCAAATGGATTCCTTGTAAGCATGACTTGCTGCCATATACTCAACTTCTGTTGTGGACAAAGCAGCCATAGGTTGTCACTTACTCATCCAACTAATAGCACCACCAAATAGTTTAAACACATAAGCACTGGTGGATCTCCTACTGTCAATGTCACCTACCCAATTTGAATCTACAAATATCAATAGAATGCAGAGGTCTTGTAGCATTACCATGATAGCATATGGAATACTCAGAAGTACCCCTCAAATATCTTAACACTCACTTAACTACATCCCAATGTATCCATCCAGGATTAGCCATAAATCGACTAAGGACTCCCACTGCTTGGGCAATGTCTGGTCTTGTGCAGACCATAGCATACATCAAACTGCCAATAGCACTAGCATAAGGTACTCTGCTCATGTCATCCACCTCACCGAGAGATTTTGGAGAATCCTCAACAGACAACTTTGTTCCCAAAGAAATAGGAACACACAATGGTCTACAATCTGCCATGCTAAACCTATCCAACACGGTCTTCACATACTTACTATGGCTTGACTAAAGTTTTTTGTTGGTTCTATCTCTTTTGATTTCCATTCCTAGAATGTACCTGGCTGCCCCTAAATCTTTCATTTCAAACTGTGCTGACAACTGAGATTTAAAATCAGAAATCATATTCTTATCCTTCCCAATGAGCAACATATCATCACAATACAATGCAACATTGAAAATACGATCATCATCAAACTTATAATACACATAGTGATCCGATTTCGATCTCACAAATCTAATTGACAACACAAAGGCATCAAACTTCACATACCACCTCCTAGGAGACTTCTTCA
The DNA here is from genome assembly GCA_027924645.1 of Cunninghamia lanceolata. Classification (NCBI taxonomy): domain Eukaryota; kingdom Viridiplantae; phylum Streptophyta; class Pinopsida; order Cupressales; family Cupressaceae; genus Cunninghamia; species Cunninghamia lanceolata. The sequence continues at coordinate 5,720,386 of BSBN01000700.1, read as the reverse complement.
AACCATATAAAGACTTCTTTAATTTGCAAACCAAATTTTCTTTACCTTTCACCATGTAATGCTCTGGTTGTGACATGTAGATTTCTTCCTCCAAATCACCATGAAGGAAAGTTATCTTCACATCCATCTATTCTACCTCTAAGTCATAAGTTGTTGCAAGAGACAATAGGAATAGAATGGATGTCATCTTTGCAACAGGAGAGAAGATATCACCATAATCTATACCCTCCACTTGTGAATACCCCTTCGCAACCAATCTGGCCTTATGCTTCTCAACACTGCCATCTACATCAAATTTCTTCTTGAACACCCATTTGCATCCAACGGGTTTCCATCCAGGAGGTAAAGGCACCAAGTCCCAAGTTTGATTCTTTTCCAAAGAAGCCATTTCATCCTCCATGGCCTCCTTCCAAGAACCTACATCTTTCATGTCCATAGCCTCTGATATAGTTCTAGGTTCATCACTATTAGTAAGCAAAGCAAAAGCACAACTAGAATCAAGCAATGTAAAACCAAACCTCTTAGGTTGCTTTCTGATTTGTGTGGACCTCCTCAAGGGCTAAGGTTGAGGTTCAGCTTCTTCATCTGAGCTTTCAAAGTTGCAAGAGCTCTCCTCATCATCAGGTCCAACATTGTCTTTCTATTCAGTCTTCATAAGGGTAGCAAGAAACTTAACAACATCCTCTTTCTTTTCTTTTTCTTCTAGCTGTAAAATAGTGGAAGAAGGTGTAAGCTCTCTGAAGATGACACTTCTTCTATACAACACTTTTTCAGCCACAGGGTCCCAAAGTTTGTATCCTTTCACACCGACACCATAGCCAATGAAGATACACTTAGCAACCTTATTCTCCAATTTTGACCGCTTCTCCCTAGGCACATGTGCATATGCCTCACAACCAAAAACACGAAGATGCCTTATTGAAGGCTTTCTACCAGACCACACCTCCATGGGTGTATTTCTAACAAGAGCTAATGTAGGAGATCTATTTACAAGATAGCAAGTAGTGGCAATAGCTTCAGCCCAAAACTTTTGTTTTAGGCCAGATCCACTAAGCATACTCCTAGCCTTCTCCATCAGTGTCCTGGTCATCCTCTTTACAACTCCATTTTGCTGCGGGGTGTATGGATTTGTCTTATATCTTTCAATCCCAAGTTCCTTGCAATATTTATCAAATTCTATAGAATAGAACTCACCACCATTGTTAGTTCTCAAACACTTAATCTTTGTACCAGTCTAATTTTCAGCAAAGGCCTTAAACTCCTTAAACTTACTATAGACTTCAGATTTGCTTTTAAGAAAATAAATCCATGTTCCTCTACTGTAGTCATCTATGAAAGATACAAAATATACATACTTTGATAACGAAAGAACATTAACAGGACCAAATACATCAAAATGAACAAGGTCCAATACACCAGAAGAGTTATGAGAACTTGAATAAAACTAAACATGATTTTGTTTCCCATATATGAAATGTTCGCAAAAGTTGAACTCAAGATTACAATCATCTAACCCCTCAACAAGGTTTTTATTTTTTAGGGTACGCAGACCCTGCTCACCAATGTGGCCAAATCTCCTATGCCATAACATTATCTTTTCAACAGGAAGCTTAACTTCCAATTTATTATTATAACCATCAGAACTAGATACAATATATTTCTGCACTACTCGTTCAGATGGTGGGGATGAAGTGACTGCTGCCCTCTTCCTTGAGTCAAAAGAACTATTGCATTGTGAAATGCATGCCTCCAGCTAAAACAGAGTACCTCTCCTAGTATGCTTAGCAAGCACCATAGCTTCTCTAGTCATCTTGCATCCTTCTTTTGAAAAGACAACTTGCACACATGCATCATTCAACATACTTACAGAAAGCAGGTTCCATTCTAAGCCTAGGATATGCATAACCCTAGAGATTCCCTTCACTCATCCATTAAGGAATTGGATAGATACTCTTCCATGACCAACAATCTTCAGATGAGAGTCGTCACCCAGGTACACCTTTCCACCATCAAACTCCTCATACTTAGTGAACCAGTCTCAATGCGAGGTCATGTGAAATGATGCACCAAAATCAATCATCCACACATCTTCAGATGCATGGGTTGCCAAGGCTGCGATGAAGGCACCACCATCATCTTGTGACTTGTCTGAATCTGAATCTGGGTTCTTCTTCTTCTTTTTCTTTTCCTCTTTGCATTCCTTTTGAAAATGCCTAGATTTACCACAATTCCAATAGAGAGCCTTGGACTTTCCAGGAGATTTGGATCTACCCTTCTCAGCTTTCTTGTCCTTCTTTTTCCCTTTCTCCTTGGTTCTTCCACGAATTGCAAGAGCCTCTTTGTCTACCTCAGAAGACTTTCTCTGCATCTCTTCAGACAATAGTGAAGAAACCACTTCATCCATTTTGAATGTGGATGTGGTGCTTCCAATAGCCATGACAATGTGATCCCACGAGTCTCGAAAAGAACAAAGCAAGGTCACACACCGATCCTCCTCCTCCATTTTCACACCAATGGATGTTAATTGTACAACCAACATGTTAAAAGCATTCATATGTTCTGCAATGGATCCTTCATCTTCCATTCAAAGGGAATACAACTTCTTTCTCAGAAAAAAATTGTTAACCAGGGATTTGGCTTGATACACATCTCCCCACTTCTTCCAAAGCAAGTTTGCAGTAGTCTCCTCAAGGACATTTAATAGGACAAAATTAGTAATACTAAGTCTTATGAGACCCTTAGCCTTCTGATCCTTGAGATCCCAATCATCTTGTGACATTATAGCTAGTTTAGTTCCATTGATAGTTTCCCAGAGGTCTCGATCAATAAGCATGTCTTCCATCTTGAGCTTCCATAGCTCAAAATTTATGCCATTAAATTTCTCCACCTCTATCCTTCTGGATGTGCTTGCCATCTCCTTGCTATAATAAGATTCAGAATACTCTACACAAAATCCCACTCAACTTAAGATCAGCTCAAAAAACCCTACCCAGCAGCTAAGACCAAAACTGGTCAGGCTCTGATACCAACTGAAAGGAAGCTAGGTGTGCGAAAATCTCTTCCTACACTAATCTAATGAGGAGAGGGCTATGCCAATTCAATTTAATCCTTGCAACTACAACAACATGAAACATATAAATGAGATATTGCAGCAATACACATGAATCAGAAAGAAGATAGAAGAAGAGAGACAAAGATATAACGTGGGGAAAACCCTTATTGGGTGAAAAACCCCACACTCAGAAACCTGCACAATGTATTATCAAAATTGGATGTTGTTTACAATACACTTGCAATGCAAGCTTTAATGGTCTTCAACACTCATATCTGGAGTCAATCTGGTAGCATAACAATACTTGTCAATCTTGTAATACATCTTCTCCTCCAAACACTTGTTTATATAGAATATACAAGGCAATATTGGTCCTATCTTGGAATGGGTGTCCAACTTGGCCTCATGGCCCAAAACCCACATCGAAGGACACTTGGTCAATATTGTAGAATATGTTTGACACTTGTCCACAACTCCCATCCCAAAGAGGTCACCTATTTCCAAAATGGGCTATGATAGATGCTCTTACGACTCTTATGACCGTCATAGAATCTATCATAGCAGTTATAACTTACAACTGTAAGAGAATCTATCATACACAGGCTATAAATAGCTTATTCTCTTACAACATGTCATAGTCCACCTTGGGGTGCCCAAATATGCCCTTATTAAAGATGCTTCATGACACATGTCTTCACCTATCTTACAAGCTTCTGTTTCTGACTCTTACATGTCATAACTTCATCATAGGAATCTGTCATAACCATTTCAGTCAAACATTCCCTTACACAACATCCAAGATGCTGATACATGGCAAAATGCTCCTACCACAAAGTTGGATGCCTATCTCCTTATGTGAGGATAAAATTACAAGTTATCATCTTCCATGTAGGATGACACATCACTGTGCTACATCCCATAAAATGACAATATGGAATTTACAATTAATTTACAACATAGGCAATGACTTAATAAATACAATCATAAATAATGTAAGGAATTACCAAGGTTGAGACACCTTAATTCCCAATAAAGGGGACACTTCTCAACAAGTTGATTCAAACATAGTAATGGTTCCCACTTTGATGGATATTATGATTAAAAAGAGAAAAAGATTTGTGAATCCACTATCTAATGATTTTTCATTTTTTTCTTCCATGGTTGATAAGACTTATCTTAGAAAAAATCCTATGATTATTATTCCATTTTATAGATGAACAAACTTCAAGAAGAATTACTCAGATTGTAACTCATATAATTGGTAAAGATGAAAGAGAATTACTACCATAAGAGTACTAATCTCAAGGGTCAACCTAGGAGAACAAGATAGGAATGCAAAACATCATGACATACAAATAGCTATCACTATTATTATTTCAAGAATGTACAAAGATCATAGGACTAAACTAGAGTTGAAGTAATAAGGCATTTAACTACCTACATCAAACATTTGGTTGGACCTCTATAATCCTTTAGTCATCATATTTCCACTCCAACTATAGCTTCCCAAGAAGATGCTTTAGACATACAAGAGATGAAATACATTATAAGTCCCACTAGGAAATAGATAAAAGATTTACTTATAGATCAAAGGTCATTGATGAAGCCATGAGGCTGTGCAACAGGGTTAATGAAGATTATGATTCGATTAAAAATTATTAAATATATTTAAAGGGGACTTACAAATCTACTTAGACAACCTTCCACAAATTAAGGCCATTACAATGGTTAGTTTTGATGCACTAATCAATGAAGACAGATTAGACATGGATGATACTTCTCTTCTAAAGGAATGGATAGAAACCATAAAATTGAGGACTAATTTACTTGAAGAAGAAATTAATAAAATGGAGGTTTCTCATAGTGAATCTATTGACATAATAATGGATACACATTATTTATTTGTGAAAACAATAGGGCATTATTATCATAAAGATCAAATTGTCAATAATTTTGATGTTCTTAAGTAACATTTGGTTGAAGTAATTAATCAAGGCCTTACCTAGTCACTTACCTTCAATTGTTCTTCCTTGGATAGACTGGTAGAAATCAAATTTATTTTTAAATAATTTGGAACATAAGTGATCAAGAAGTAGGTAAAAGCTCATCAAATTTCAAGTGTATACATTTCTTATTGCTTTCACTCTATTATGTTGAAGGCTAGATATGGATACAATCAATGAAACATTGATGTCTTTTGAAGATTACCAAAGGAAAGAAAAGGTCATACGTGATAATATTATTATTGATGATTTCAATGTTGGTGGAGAAGGTACTAGCTAGGACGCGGTAGCATGAGCATCTTTGAGGGTCACCTAAGTGTCAAGTTTAATTTAAAAAGTAGTGATTAAATATTTCTCTTATGTATAATATTTGGACTTATATATTTTGAAAGGACTTGAAGTTAACATTTATTAATGAATATATATATATATATATATATATGTATGTATGTATGTATGTATGTATGTATGTATGTATATGTATGTATGTATGTATATGTATATTATAATTTATCAATAGTTATGGGTTAGGCTATAAATACTTAATTTTGTAATTGTAAAGGGTTGGAACTTAGAGAAATTTCTTTGCAAAGTTGTATTTGAAGTTAGACTTTGGATCTTTAGGATTTTTGGGAAACAAAATTATCCTACCTATATTTTAAATAAATTAAGATGTTATTATTATATCTTCTCTTATGTTAGATATGATTGTGGATCTATATTTTGTTACATTAGATACATTTACTTTTCCTATAAACTCCCCTTTGTAATTTTTGAAAATTTGTTGTGACTTCTTCTAGTTAAATCTATTACATTCTCACTCTCTTTGTGTGTGTGCTAATTTATCAAAATTTGATCTTCCATTTGATAAGTTTTCACATTTCATAAAACCCAACTTGTACAAACAATTATCAAACTCTAACTTATATTTGATGAATCAATATGTACTCTATTTTTCTAAAAATCTATTTGCATTTAAAATTCTCAAAAATCCTAATTTTTTTTGTGAAGTGTATTGTTTTATCTCATTGTGCACAATTTAGGCTTTCAATAAAGGCAACATCTTCATCTTGAGAAGGCGTTTTTACCCCTATAACACTTGATATTTGACAAGGCAAGTCCATTTAGCAATAGTTTTTCTAGTGACTTTGTTGGGGATTTGGATTTCCTCTTATTAATAATCCTTTCACACTTTTCATATAATAAATATTTAAAATACACATGTATGACAATCCAACACAATTTCCATATAGTTTTATAGCCTAATATTAACTAGATAAACATGGAACAAGAAGACATAATTAGTGATTTAAGGAATCTTATGTGGAGGTATCAAATGTCCAACCTACAATACCATCAAGTTGGTAATGTACTAAATAGAGAATAAGAGTGTGGATAGGCAATTCAAAGGGAATCCAATAGAAATATAATGAGAGGAAAACATATTATTATTCTTGATAGAGTGTTGGTTATACTACCACCACAATTAAACAAACCTAACCAAGCACAACTAGCCCAAAAGAATCAACAATAAATCTCCAAATTGGTTGTAAAATAATATACAAGTGGTGATTGTAAAAGAGTTATTCAAGATCCCATATTTGATTTTTTTGAAGACTCTAATTTCTCTCTATATCCTATGTGTTTGTAAAAATTTCAAATCAACAAGTGTGCCATCTTCCCCTACAAAAGCTACTAGTAGTTATTATCTTGGTCAAGTGCTTACTTTATGTGACACTATCTTGACTCTTGTCATAAATTTCCAGCAAACTTATACTCAAAACATGGCTCAACAACCATCTATAACTTGGGCTGCCACTATTGGTCCTCATCCCTCAAAAAATTAACTTCATGATCTTCCCCATGTCTTAAGGAAGAATATTCCCAAATTCAAAGGTGATGGGAAAGTAAGCAGAAATGATCATATTAATGTATTTTTTGCTACAAGTATAGTTTTGGGAGTACAACATGAAGATGTGGTAGTTCATTTGTTTATTGAATCATTATCTAATGCTACAATAGAGTGGTTTTATTTTTTGCCCACCGTTTCTATTATAAATTAGAATAATATGAAGAGGAAATTTGAAAAGAGATTTAAAAGCGTTGAAGATAATCATTCATTGCTTTCTCAATTGAACAAAAAAAATTAGATGCATGAGCCTATGCAAGAATTCGTAGAAAAGTTCTACACATTGGTTAGAAAAATTGAATAAACAAAAAGACCAAAACATAAAATTAGAAATGTTTATTCATAAATGCTCAATCACATAATGTAAATTTTTAGCTAAGGAGAGCTGGAGTTGTTGATCTAGACATAACTCAAACCAAGGTTATTGATATAGAGGATGATCTCCTCATTTTTGGAAAATAGAAAAGAGAACTATAGAAAGGTAAAACAACAAATTATACCACGTCTCCTTTATCTTTAATATATCCCATGATCTAAAATTTGGAAAATGACTTGGTCACATTGAAGAAACAAATTCCATGTATACAATAGTAACAATAGCCTTTGTACCAAGACATTTCAAGAAGGAATTATGTTCCTTTTAATAATAGTAATAGGCCTACAAGATTGCCACCTCTTGCACAAACTCTAGCTATTGAAGCACCATCTACTATTGGTCAGGGTAATAATAGTGTGTGTGACTTCCACCTCACAAAAAATCACGACATGACTTCATATCCTAAAATGAATAGATTCATACAAATGAGCATAAGTAGAGAAGTAGTTGAAAAGGTAACTACTTTGAAATAAAATTAAAAAATATATGACGACTCTACTATTAGCTTCTTGGAGTATGAACTTGATAATGAGCAAGAAATTTTGTCTAGTCTAAACAATTAATCTTGTGCTATATTTACCCAAAGTTGGAAACAAAGAGCTCATAGAAGTCATGGGAGCCAAACTAAAAGTTTTGTTGAAAGGAAATAAATCAACACTCCATGATCCAAAGGGGGTGAAATTTTTCCAAAATATATCCTTACAAGGAAGGATATCTCTATCACTCAGCCATCTATATTTATACCTTTAGCAAGTAGTGTTGTGCCCTACACAACACACCTCATTTTTATTCAAAACATGGAACCCCTTCTTTTCTTTCCAAGATTTTATGCTTCATTGAATTAATTTGGTGATCTCCTAATTGATTTGGTCCCCCTAGGTCTAATTTTAGCTATATGATTTGGTGCTTTCATGTGCTTTGATGTAATTTAGCTAAAGTCAATTTGAGTGTTATCATTCATTTGGTGAGTTTTAAACTTGATCCATTTGATTTTAGGCTTTGTCCTTAGCCTTTTCAGTGGTTTTATGTTTTTTGGGCTTTTGAACTATGTCATTTTTTGCATGCTGGAAGAGACAAGCCTAACCCTCGACTCCTGGTGACTTCACACTTATGTATTTTTTGGAGCCATGGTGTTGAGCCTTCTCCTTTCACCTTTCCATTTGGAAAGATGATAGAGGTTTCTCCCAACCCCTGACTCTTGACGACTTCATACTTATGTATTTTTTAGAGCCGCGACACCAAGCCTTCTCCTTTCACCTTTCCATTTTGAAAGATGATAGAGGTTTCTCCCAACCCCTGACTCCTAGCGACTTCATATTTATGTATTTTTTTGAAGCCGCAACATCGGGCCTTCTCCTTTCACCTTTCCATTTTGGAAGATGATAGAGGTTTCTCTTTACCCTTGACTCCCAGTGACTTCACACTTATATATTTTTTGGAGCCACACTGTCGAGCCTTATCTCTTCACCCTTCCATCTAAGAAGGTGATAAAGGTTTATCCCCAACTCCAGATCTTGGATAACCTCTTTCTTGACTCAAGATCTTTCAATATGTATTGATGGTCTTGACATACTTGAGTTTGAGAACCTAGATTTGAAAGTTGTGTCATTGCTTCATTAGCTTTCCTAGTTTACATGTGGACTATGATTGGTGATCTTGTCCTTGCATCATGTAAGTATTATGAATGAAGTCATCTTGTTGGTGTGCATGGGTTTGAGGTCTTTAGTAAAATTGGGTTTTGGCTTGGAAGGATCACATTTTATATTATGCTTCCTTAATAGTCTCAAGAACTTCTAGTAATGAGCACTATTGTGATTGATTGATCACACTATCAAAAGTGAGACCAACTCAAGAGTTAAGTTCACTAAGAGGTTGATTATTAGCTTAAGTGAGGCTCTCTATTCTTCATAAGACATCTTATCCCTTTTAGTTAACTATAAGCCCTTTTAGATCCATTGAAAACTTTAGAAGAGGCCTCATAGCAACTCAGATGCCAAAAGTGGTTTTATTTTATTACCCTTAAGATTGATCTTAATGGTTTAAACCATTATTTGCATGTCATGCACTTTATAAAGAGCATTTTTATTAGAAACAGTTGTTCCATTTCGAAACATGATTTTTTTTACTCATTTTGTTGTTAAAGGGAAAATTTTCTAATTTTAAATGCCTCAAGTCTTCTGTAACTTCATGGTTTGTGCCTTTGGAGATCGATAAGAGGTAGATTTGCATGGATATTATGGAACATGTTGTTGGAAACTTGCTAGTGTTTTCATTGAAGTCAACTCTCAATAGATGGTTCACTTGGTTTCCAAGTGCTTTTGAGAAAATTTGATAAAAAGGTGTACAGTGTGACAGAGGTACCCTCAGTGTTATGCTCTGCATTTCTTCCTAATTGAAGATATGCATGTGCAGTTTGGAAGTATTGATCAGAGGTGTTCAGAGGTATTATATCTAGAGTTTTAGGTTCTAGATCATGCGGAAGTAGATATGTTTGACAGAATATTTGACTATGAAGGAGGGTGTCTGGGAGAAATAAGAATGCTCCTCATTTATCCGCATTGAGATTTTCTATCTTGCAGATCTGGGAGAGTGCTTCTATTATCTATATCCACCTTCCTTTGAAGTTTCTAGTGTTGGGATGCTCTATAAGTTTAGTTCTTGCATTGGTGATCAGTAACAGAGTGTCCTAATGTGCATAATGAAGACATTCTTTGATTTAGATGGTTGTAGTAGTATTGTAGAAGTTTATGATGATGATGAGTATTCTTGGAAGGTGTGTGAATGCTTTGGAGTGTCTCTCTCTAGTTTGCATGATGTTCTTGTACTTGGAGAAGTGTGAATATGGCCATTAGCTCAAGTTTGGCCAACCTAGCTTACTAGTGACATTTGTGAAGGTACTATTGGAAACAAGGCAGATAACTGAGAGGGGGAGTGAATCAGTTATCTCAAAATTTCCTTAACTTTCTTTTTCTTTTGTTATCTTAATAATCAGTGTTGCATCAAAACATGAAAGCATATGTAATCATAAGAATAGAAATAAAATCAACACACATAACACAAGAATTTTTACGTGGAAACCCTGTTAAAGGAAAAACCATGGGGTGACTAACCCAAGATTGTATTCTCTGTTAAAAGAATAAAGGAGCACAAAATGGCACTTGCCAATTAGGGCTCACTACCTGAGCACACTACTCACAAGAGGCACACTGCCTACAAGAGACTCACTGTCTACATAACTTACAGAAGATAATCAAGTGTTTGAACTGATGAGAAGCATCTACAAATGCAAGAGTTCAATTCTGGTTAGGCACAATACACTGATCTGATGCACTTCATTCTTCCTCTATTTTAATGTTGTTGCTCTGTCACATACCAGACTTGAATTGCTACTCTCACACTTATCCCTACTTTTCTTTGCACTTTATTTCATCACTTGTTCACAGTACTTCCTTACATGCTTAAATCTATCTGTTATATATATCTGCATCAAGGATTTTTATCAACTTTCTAGTCGGCATCAAGAACACTGCAAGTAATTAATCTGTAAGCTGAATCCATGCTTCATTTGTGATGCATATCAAAAACATAGGCATAGAAGTCATTAATCATGTTCGCCAACAATGTATAATCCCACAAATTGCTTGATCAACACCTTTTACTCATCCAGATTGAAGTCTGATACTCTGTCGATCAGTTCTTCCTCTATTTGCTCTGCCTGATTGGAACCCAACACTCAAATGCTCATATATTTTCCTTGATTTATCACCAGAGGCTAAATTACTAGAGTACAGTAATCATGATACCCCTCTTGATTTTCCCAAGTCCACAACTTACTGAGTTACACCATCTAAGAGATCCAGACTTGATTGTCAGACCTTGTTACATACTCTGTTCTTGTTCACTAGACCAAAACATTCTTCAATCTGACTTTCGATGAAGGCATATTATGTACTACGGATGTGTGGGATAGACTTTGTTTCCATCAATGACAACACTTATGAAGCCACACAGTGTCTCTTGCCAACAATCTCCCCCTTTGGCATTGTTGGCAACACTAAGTGTAAAATGGCTAAGTGTCACAGTAACTCCCCCTTGGCTGATGTTCTATCTTTTTACACTATTATACCAGAAATCCTCCTTAGCTAGATTCCACATTTTTCACTACTCCTCACTCCCCCTTTGACATTAATGGCAAAGGGCAGAATCCACATACCAAAATTTGTAAAAATTGTCCTATATATGGCTGCATAAGTATATATGTGTTATACTTACATATACTTAAGTATATCCGCAAAAGTAGTCTTCAGCTATACAACCTTTGTGGCCTAGCTCTGCTTCATCCTATCCAAAATGGAGATGTGACCACTCAACAAAAAAGCATATGCTTCTACCCTTCTTAAATCTACTGGATCACTGGTCTGAGCTGTGGTCTGAGCATCTGTCAAGGCCTCATGCATTGCCTCTAGCTTAGGGATAATTATCCCTTTGAGTTCACCTATTCTGTTCATTTTGTTCTTCTTTTGTTTGTCTAGCCTCTTTATTTTATTGATGATAACAATAGCCTGGCATTCTTGATTCATTAGAGAGGTAGTAAGGGGATCAAAATTCTTAGATAAACTTGACAGTTTACCTTCTTATTCTTTCACTTTCTTCTCAATGTCCTATGTCACTTTGAGCCAAGATAAATAGAATTTGTATATGTCCCCACCATCTTTAAGAGCATTTTCAAGGCTCTTTATTCCAATGTCTAGGGTCCTCCTATCATTAGCAATCAGTCCTTACACTTTAGTGAATCTTTTTCCTAGAAACTCCTTCTGGACCTTTGCTTCTGCTAATTTTTCTAGAGATTCAAAATGAGTGTTAACAAAATTTACAAAGTTTTTCACGTTACCAGATAGTGAGGCCAAAGGATCCTTTTGGTAGGATGACATGATCTTCTCTAGCATCCTAGATGCAATTTCCAACAGTTCACAGTCCTCCATGTGAGATATCAGGAGTTTTTCTTTTGCTTTGGCTTGAGCAAAAGATGTTATTTTCATTGTCTAAACTGGGGAGAGAGAATCAAAATTCAATGGTCCTTGAAATAGCTCAGGTTCATCTATCTTCATCATTTTTCTATTTAAGAAGTTCTTCACTACCTCTGCAGTGTATCTTGCCAGTGATTGAGTCTTCTTTTGTTCTAGGATATCAGAACAGTCATCATTAGTCTTTTCTGCTTGTTCTTCTTCTTTTCCCTTAACCTCTTCTTCTTGAATCACCTTCTCCTTTCTTCTACTTTCTCCTTCAGCTTAAGAGTCTAGAATGTCTGCATTGGGATTCAGAGGAGAGATATCACCTATGTTTACTGCTTCATGAACTTCCTCTTCTGGAACAGAGGAATCTAAGTCCTCAGACTTCTCTTCATCTATTTTCTTTGATCCTTCTATATCCTTGTCAAAAGATTCTTCATTGATTACATTTAATCCTTCAACATCCATGGTAGAAGGTTCTTCAACTATTTCCTCTGTAATAGGAAGATTGAATCTTTTCAAAGCATTCCAGAGGATATCTTTTATTTCACTTGCTACATGGTCAGTTTCTACAAGCATAAGTTTATTCATTCTTGCCTTACTCTGGATCTCATCCTTACAATCCTTGAAGATCATATCCATTTGTTTTGGAGTGATAGAAGGATAAAGCTAAATCATTATCTGTTCCCAAATATCTAAGTCTTTTGCCATTGCATTCTCTTTTCTCAACTCAAATACCTTTTCTAGGCTCTTAGGAATCAAAGATATAATTTCAATGAAGGCTTTATTGTAAATGTTCAAATAACTGACAGTAGTCTCTTCCAGAATTCTCTTGTCAGCATCATTGTATGAATCATAGAACTCAATCACCAGTTGCAAGTTCCCATCTACTGTAACTACCTTGATGATGTCATCAGTAGAAAGAGTGGGTTTTTCAATAAATTCCTCTACCTTTTCTTCCTCATTTCTACTAGCAGAGAATTTCCTAGATGTTTTCTTCTTCTTTATTTTATTGATTTCCTCATCAGATTTTGTTTCTTCGTCATCTTTAAGGCTTGTATATGACCTTGTGGCTTTGGTCTTCATCCTCTTTTCTCCTTTTCTGGATGTCTTGACTTCTGGTTTGAAATCTTTTGAGCTTTTAGGAGTGATAGGTACGGAGCTCTTGGAAGATCTAGTCCGGGAGGAGGCTTGTACCGGAATGTCTCCTTTCTTTGCTTCTTTTTTCTCTTTCTCGGCCTTCTCCATTTTCTCTCCATTTGCATCCATAGCCTCCTTTGATATGCCAAATCATTTGACAATTTCTTCAAATTCCCTTCTTACTTTCCTCTTTATCTCCAGCTGTCTTAACTCAACATGTATTTTTGCACTTAGCTTTTGAAAGGTTCCAAACCTTTCTACTTCAATGTCCTTGGCTAGCTCAGCAGATGTTTAATATGAAGGTCCAAGATTTTTTCATTGACTTCATATCCCATAGGCATTATCCACACAGTCCTTGGCTCAACTGCCTCCATTAGGCATTGATCAGTGTCAAACATAAAGCAAACTATGTCCTTGTATTTCTCAACTATGGACTGTGGAATTCTCTCTCTGGCTTGCATCATTCTCTAGAAGTTCTTGAAGTAACCCCAAAGAGCTATGTTTTGGGCTTGAGCATCACTAAGTCCATACATATAATCTCTAATTTGGATTGCAACCGGTTTATCATTTTGCCAAACCCAACCACTTGATATAGGTAGCTCATTCATATAATAGAAGAATAAACACAGTATTAGACAACCACATTTAAAAAAATTCTTCTTATCCTTTTTGATCTTTTGTAGGTTTTCCCATAGTTGATTTAGAAGAAGTTCACACAGGTCATAATCTACATCTTCCCTCAACATTTGATATGATGCATAGATTGTTGTGCCAGACACTGAATTCTCCCTGCTTGAATGATAGATTTTGTAGCTGCTTATCAATGAGGCATACTTGACATCTAGATTTGTGATGTCATCTATGGTCATTACTCTTTTGTCAAATTTAGATCTGGTGGCTTCAATTACTATTTGGTTCTTCATAGATTTAAGTGTAGGTAACCCATTGGATGAATACAGTCTGGTCACTGCCCTGATGGCATCTGTGAGGCCTACACTTTTTCATTTCTGTTCATCTGACTTTTTATCTTACTATTGCTAATACTTGTTTATTTGGGGGACTGTTGATCCTAGATTTTTGAACTATTAAACCCTATTATGTTAAAGGAAAACTAATTTGGGTGATGTAAAATAGATGTTTATTTTATAGGAAAAACTAATTGGGTGATGTTAGAAAGAAAATTGTCATGTGATTTCATTATATTTATAAGAACTGTGGTATGCTTTAGAAATGCATGTATTAAATTTACTTTGGCTATGATATGTATATGTGGAATTAACTTTGAGATTGAGTGTGTAGGTATTTCTAACAAAACCATAGATATTGGAGATCATTTCGCACCTTATGTTGTAATCCCTTATGAAGCCGATCTAGTTCCATGAGGAACCAAGATCAACTCTGTGTTTGGTGAAATGTTGTAATGTTATAATGTGTCTTTCATGAGGTTGAATGGGTTAGGTCTACCCTCTTGTAAATTAGAATTATGATTTGTGTTGTAAGAAACGTAGTTGAATTTTATTTTTTTAAATTTAAATTTTTGAAACCCTTTTCTTGTGTCTTAACTTCATCCATTAAAGGACTTTTTAAGGTTGGAATTCACGGCTTTTCCTTTGTATTTCTATTTGTTGCATGAAGGATGTGTGAAAATTATTTATTTTGCTTGTGTTATAAATTTTGTTATTGTGGGGAAATTTTATTTGGATGTTGGCAGAGCTTCTTTCACTTGGGAGAAATGATCATCAAGTGTGGGGTAAGGGAGGAGTGATTCTCCTCGACTGCATGCCTTGTTTCTTTTGAGATATTGAAAGCCTTGAGGGCATTTGTGTGAATTTGAGAAAATTGGTTATATGGCTTGAGAGCCAAATATGATATCCCTTGGAATCTGATTATCGTGTTTGGCTTGAGGCCATGAGAAAAATTGTGTTGAATTATTGTGAAGGGTGGTACTCTAGAGTTGAGTGTGTCCACTCTCTTACCCCTCTATAAACTCACCTTTGTTGAGTTTTTGTGTTGTGTAAATTCCCTTGGGTGTATGTGTGTTTTAGTGTATTGTTTATACCTTGTTGTGAAGTGAATTTTTGAAATACCCTAGGTGTGTGGATGATCTCCCTAACTCGGGGGCAACCCTCTTGCGGGTCTACGGTAGGGAGGAGAGCAGCTTGTGTGGTGTTTCTTCCCTTGTGTGATATGTAAGTTTTCTGGGAGCTTATTGTGAAGCTTCGAGAAGATTATTAGATCTTAGAAAATATTTTATTTTCCTTAAGTCTTAAGGAGAGCCTGATCTTTTAATAGCTCCTTCCTTGTCAATTTTCTAGAAGGAGAAAATTATCTCCCTATTGTTGTATAAATTATTATTATTTTTTAGTTGTGAGGAAATCCTCTGTTCTTAGGTTGATAGTTGTAATTTTCTTGTTCATTAAGTTTTACCATTTAGAAATAAGAAAAGGAAAAGAAAATTTGTTTTTAAAAGGATATTAAAATTATCTAGTTCTTTCTTCTTCTACTTGCAAAGTTGTGAGTTAGTTGATGTTTTAATTAAGTTTATAAAAGTATTATTTTTGTGTAAGCTTAGTGGAAATATTAATTTTACATTTGTTATAAGCGAAGTTGTAAATTTTCTACCATGAAAGAAATGAAATTTGGGTTGCAGTATTGCTTTTGAAATTACCGCCACCTTGAGGGTCTCTTCCTAGGATGGGGACCTTTTCCTTTTACTATTCACTTTTCACTTTTCACTATTCACTATCACTATTCACTATTCACTTTTACTATTCACTATTTATTTTTACTATTCACTTTCACTATTCATTTGAAGGTAAACTATATGTAGTTTGGAACAATTGACTTGAAATAGAAATTTTAAAGCAAGGAAAGTGGGATTTATTTATGCATATTGTATAATAGGAATTGAATAGATGCTTAAACTCAGAGTTGCAATTCAGAAATACAATGTTTATATTTGCAAAAACAAATTAACTCATTGCTCTATTTTTAATGAATTATTGGATAGTAATCTGTTTTAACAAAATATATATATTTTTTATTTATTTATTATATATATATTTTATACTTTCTTTATAGTTAAGGAACTTATTAATGAAATTGTGAGTTAAAGTGAATTGAGATAATGGCAGTATATATACATATATATATTTAAATTAAATTTATAAGGATAAATATAATTATAATATAAAAAGAGCATAGGAAAATATATTTTAATTTTAAGTAAGAGTTTCTTGGAAGTTTCAACAATTATCACAAATTACTTAACAGGAAAATGAAAAGGAAAATACGATCCTTTCATTTACAAAGGACACTAAAAATAAATGCAAACAAGCCCTCATAGGCATTCCAAGAGTGGCCATTTTAAACTCAACTGTAGATTTAGAGAATAAATGTCTAATTAAAAAAAAAGAGAGAGAGAGAAAGAACAGCTAACCTTAGAAAACAAAGAGGAGAAAATGCGCAGCATTTCCAAACAGGGCTAAGAGAACTAAGTAAGTTTAACCTACCGTTAATCTTGTTTAGGAACAGTTTGATTATTAAAATTAATTCAAACATTGAACTAAAACCTAGAGCAGAACCCTAGGGGGACTGAGTCGAGTGAAGTTAACCAACCCTGTTTAAGTGATCTGGTTTACCAAGAAATTAGGAATAATGTAAAGGATACAGTGTTAACATTGTTCAATAAAGAACATGAAGAAAAAAAATAGGATAACGTAACAAGATCTTGCACAATGGGAAAGAGAATGAGATAGAAATACAATCAAAATTAAATTCCAAGAAAAGGAAGAGAGGGCAAATGAACGGGCTTGGTTGAAAATGCTAAGTCTGAAGGAGGAGAAATTAATATTAAATTCCAGAAAATGGAAAGAAGAACACATGACCATGCTTTGCTGAAAAATGATCTATCACCTAAAACAATTGTTGTTCAAATGTAATTCGAGAGATTGACCTAAGTCAGGAAACCACGCATTTTCTTGCGTCAGGTGTGCACACATGTACTTGGTACCCCGCCAACAATTGTATTGTTTTCACCTTAAGGGTACGCCGCCGAGCACGCCTACGCGTGTGAGGGTGTTTTTAGAAGAAAAGATTGCATGAAGTGTATCTTGCTTTAAATTTTAAGAGTGTAATTTGTTACGTATGTGATTTCATTAGATTACCTTGTAAAAATACTAAGAAAGAAAGAGGTGAAAATTAGTTTTATGCATGGCAAATTGTTAAGAATTAACATATGTCCTTAAATTGTTCAATGAGGAATTTGTGTGCTTGGCGACCCTTTTTGTAAAGTACTTCTACAAACTAAAATTTTGCATTTTATAACTTTGTTTTTGTGTGAAATTGATATCATGTTATGCATACCTTGTGCGGAAAAGATGTTTAGGCTTCATAGTAGAATAGTAAAATTAGAGATATTCCTCTACTTTATGAACCTTGTGTTAGATAAATGTGTGGTGGTTTCATAGTGCATATGTCATGTTATATGGGATATTGTTAACTCTATGATATGTGATTTATTGTGAGTCACAATCTTGTGAGTTGAAATAATGTTGTTTGGGTTCAATTATGATCTATGAAGCATAGCTAGTAAATTGGTGTACTTACTTGAGGGTGTTGCCTTATCTCTCAATGTGAAGTCATGGTTGGATTCCAATATGCTCTAGATGGATTAATTTGAGTTGATGTTTGAGTAAATTTCTTAGAGAATCTTTATGGTAATTATTATGTGACTTTGGGGTATGAAAGTTGTCCTTCTTCACTAAGTAATGAACATTAAAGGAGAATTATGTTATGTGTTACCTTGTGGATGTAAATACCTGTTATGAACATGTTTGCTATGTGTTGTGATTATCCCATACATGCTTAGTGTACTCATGAGCTTGCGATACTGGGTATCCATCAACGGGTTGAATGTATAACTACAAGTATGATGGACTCATGCTTGTGTGGTTGTTTGTATGTACACCCTGTAAGGTCCAATCTTGGAGTTGGAGACCTTCCATGTCTGGAGTTAAGTAGTGGAGAGGAAGAACTTAGGAAGCTATGGCGACGTGTTGTGGCATGGGTTTGGGATTACCCAACCAACCATACCTTCCTATGTCAGAGTACCCCCTACTTCTCCTTAGTGAATGGACCGTTGAGAGGCCCATAGTGTTATCCTATCATGCTCAGTTTCCTTGACGATACTATTGACATTTGACATGGGATCTTGGTTATGTTTTGGTATGGGCATGTGATTTGCTTGAGGCCATGCTACTTGTGCAGGTGTATTCTTACCTTGGTATCTTATTTGTACCTTTGAGAAGGGCACAATGTACTATATTGATGACGTGTACCTTTGAGAAGGGCATGATGTACTATATTGATGACGTGTTACCTTTGAGAAGGGCATGATTCCACGTAAGAGTACGTGAAGGCGCATTGATAATACTTACCTACATGATGTTATTGTATTGGTTGTGTTTGCATAACCAATGTAGTGACCGTGTTTCCCTCCTTCCTTATTGGTGACTTAATGTTAGTCACATAGTGATGTAATGTGCACTTTCTTGGATTGCGATTATTTCTTTCAGTTGTTTGGTGACCTTTTTGTATCTTGGTTGTGTGGACCAGCCATGTTATTTTATCTTGTCTAAAAGTAGCTTAACCACAACCTTTGATTCTTCCTTTTTCACGTGACTCCTATGGTTACGTTGTTTTAATGTTGAAATTGCGCACATTTAATCATTTATGCTAATTTGGGTTTTGGAGACTTCTCCTCTTGGCTTTTCTAGATATTTGTGTTGGCTAAGCTAGGTTCTTTCTATTTTTCTAGTGTTGGTCTTGTGTCGTGATATTCTTCTCGCCATGTCGATGGAGCAACCTCTGGTGGAGTGTATATAAGGAAGCAGACATGGGAAACTTTTGAGGATGGGGGTAGGTGTGGACTATTATGGGCTGGTCAATATCCACTTACCTTCCTAGGGATCTTGTTCTTATATTGGTTATCTCTTGGAGGCTAAACCCCTTATACAAACAAGAGGTAGGCCATTGTGGGAATGTATGGTGAGGCACCCAGGCACGTGGTCCTGAGACCATCATTCTACCTGGTTCTTGGATCTTTGGTTACTTGGCACTGGTTATTGGTTACTTGGTTCTATGATGAGACAATGACATCTCCCTAAACCTTTATGTGAGCCTTCTGAAGTTAATTCCTGTAATGTGGATGAATGAAATATGTGTTTAGATGTAAGATCTATAATTGATGTATCTGTATATAAGTTGATGTTCTATATAAACAGGTTGTACGATGTGTGAATCCCTTATGCATGTGTGATAATGATTGATGAACATGAAATTCCTTATGTTGATTTCAATCAATGTAGTGTGCTTTGTGAATAGGATTATGCCTTTATAACATTTAGTTATCATACTTTATAATCTTATGAGTTCCTTATTGCATATGTATCTTTTTGTACTTACCTTGTCTGGTGCAAGAAAGTATTTTATCCTTTAAAACATACTTAAATATCAAAACTTGCCATAGTATTTTACTGGTACCACAGACATAACATCTGCTATAAGAAAATTTGTTTGATAAGCAATGTCAACTTTCAAATCTGATCCCGAGATTTTATTTTTTATTTTTTATTTTTTATTTTATTATTTTTTTTTTTTAAAGGTTGCATTATATTTTAAGGAGCGATTTATTGTTTTTAAAGGCTGCGTCATATGAAGAGACACTTTACTATTTTAAAGGCTACATCATATGAAAAGAGAGACTATTATTTAAACAAATCTGCATCGTAAGAACAGAGGGATTTAATTTTTTTTACAATGGCTATATCATATGCAAGGAGAGATTTCAACATTTGGTAGTGGGGTTCCATGCATGTTAGTGGTTGCATTCTCAATTTTCTTCTTGGGTTAAAAGTTAGTCATTGATGTGGATATAGTTAGATTAGTAGATTCTAAGCATTTGACTCATTTAGAAAGAATGCATGTAGGTATACAAGGAAAATTATTCTCCTACAAAAAATTTATCCACCTTGCTATGAGATAGAATTCAAACAAATATAGTGGGATAGAAATAAAGCTTATTTCAAGTTACTTATTTTCTTTCTAGCTAAAGAAAAAAATTGTTACAACCTAAGCATAGAAAAGATTGATATTCGTTCGGTATTAGAACCGATTAGTGCTTCTTTTACATTTGAAAAGCTTCATTATATGCAATTTATAATTCAAGTAATTTTTCCTTGTATATGATGAGCGTTCTAATCATAATGTGGTTTTCGTTGATTACTTTGGGGTGTTGCAACGGGTAGGTTATCAGGATTGAATTTGTCAGTCGACCTTGATTGTCAAGCAATTCATTTTTAATAATTATCTAGTCATTGGAGTCTTTAAATACTATGACATATCTTAGTATAAGTAAATCATAACCCTATATAACTTTGGATAGCTTTCTCTAATCCTTCCTCTCATAGGTTAGGGTCCAGTGGGACATGTATGATGAGGTCACTACAACATGGGAAGATGCAACAAGACTGAGGACTCTTTATCCTCACCTCTTTGACGACTTCTAGGAGGAAGTATAGTCTTTGGGGGGGGGGATGTGAGGCCTACACTTTTTTATTTCTGTTCATGTGACCTTTTATCTTACTATTGTTGATACTTGTTTATTTGGGGGACTGTTGATCCTAAATTTTTGAACTATTAAACCCTATTATGTTAAAGGAAAACTAATTTGGGTGATGTAAAATAGATGTTTATTTTATAGGAAAAACTAATTGGGTGATGTTAGAAAGAAAATTGTCATGTGATTTCATTATGTTTATAAGAACTATGGTATGCTTTAGAAATACATGTATTAAATTTGCTTCGGCTATGATATGTATATGTGGAATTAACTTTGAGATTGAGTGTGTAGGTATTTCTAACAAAACCACAGATATTAGAGATAATTTCGCACCTTATGTTGTAATCCCTTGTGAAGTCGATCTAGTTCCACGAGGAACCAAGATCAACTCTGTGTTTGGTGAAATGTTGTAATGTTGTAATGTGTCTTTCATGAGGTTGAATGGGTTAGGTCTACCCTCTTGTAAATTAGAATTATGATTTGTGTTGTAAGAAACGTAGTTAAATTTTATTTTTTTAAATTTAAATTTTTGAAACCCTTTTTCTTGTGTCTTAACTTGGCCCTAGGTGTCCAAACTAGGTTAAAATTGACCCTAGATTATACCCCATGGGTCTAGGGACCTTTTTGACTAGGATAATCTTTGGTTAACCTCAGTATGGTCACCTTAACTCCACAGTAAAGTTAAGTGACGAATTTGGAGGTATGGGGAAAATAGGATGAGTGGAATCAACACTCAAGCCCATTTCCAAGTCATGGAATGACCCCATGATCTACCAATAATGGAGTGGTTTGTCTTTTTGTTCCTCACTTTTGGTGGGAGTCCCCCATGAAGAGGTGTGGTGTGTCATCCACTCCCTCTTTAATTTTATTTTACTAATTTTATTTCTTTTTTTTTTTTCCTCCATGTGTTGGAAAAAGGACTATGGTGGGGGACCTCATGAGTGGGGATATTTTTTAATCCCACTTGGGATAGTGGAGATATTTTTTAATCCCACTTGGGATAGTGGGGATTTTTTTTAATTCCACTTGGGATAATGGGGATATTTTTGAATTCCACTTGAGATAGTGGAAAAAGGAGTGGGGTTATTTTTTTTACATATAATTAAATATTCTTAATATTTAATTAGCTAATATCCTCCATTATCCAAAAATAAATCTTTAATTCATTTTGTCCTCCACTAATGGAATTGAAAATTTAATTTGTCATAATCCACTCTTCCAAAAAAATAAATTTTTAATTCATCCACTGTGAATTTAAAATTCACAAATAATGAGACCCCTTGATCTCAACTCTTGATCCTCACCCTCCATTCATTTTTTAAAAAATCTATAAATAAGACCCTTCTCTAAGCAATTAGGGGGAATAAAACTTTATTTTTGCAGGGGGACTTCATTCTTGCATTCTTATCATGCCTAATTTCCTCTAGGAAATCTTCTTTTGGCATCCTCATTATGCCCAATTCCTTCTCTATTCTCCTCTTCATAGCCTCATAATGCCGAAATTATTCTAGCCATCATATATCCTCCATTCATTGTCCCTTGCTTGTGATCATAGAAAGATTGTTTTTTTTTTTTAGAAGGGAGATTGGAGAGGAGGCTAGAGAGGAACTCTACATCAACTTCATCCATTAAAGGGTTTTTTAAGGTTGGAGTTCATGGCTTTTCCTTTGTATTTCTATTTGTTGCATGAAGGATGTGTGAAAATTATTTATTTTACTTGTGTTATAAATTTTGTTATTGTGGAGAAATTTTATTTGGATGTTGGCAGAGCTTCTTCCACTTGGGAGAAATGCTCATCAAGTGTGGGGTAAGGGAGGAGTGATCCTCCTCGAGTGCATGTCTTGTTTCTTTTGAGATGTTGAAAGCTTTGAGGGCATTTGTGTGAATTTGAGAAAACTGGTTATATGGCTTGAGAGCCAAATATGATATCCCTTGGAATCTGATTATCGTGTTTAGCTTGAGGCCATGAGGAAAATTGTGTTGAATTATTGTGAAGGGTGGTACTCTAGAGTTGAGTGTGTCCACTCTCTTACCCCTCTATAAACTCATCTTTGTTGAGTTTTTGTGTTGTGTAAATTCCCTTGGGTGTATGTGTGTTTTGGTGTATTGTTTATACCTTATTGTGAAGTGGATTTTTGAAATACCCTAGGTGTGTGGATGATCTCCCTAGCTCGGGGGTGACCCTCTTGCGGGTCTACGGTAGGGAGGAGTGCAGCTTGTGTGGTGTTTCTTCCCTTGTGTGATACGCAAGTTTTTTTGGATCTTATTGTGAAGCTTGGAGAAGATTATTGGATCTTAGAAAATATTTTATTTTCCTTAAGTCTTAAGGAGAGCCTGATCTTTTAATAGCTCCTTCCTTGTCGATTTTCTAGAAGGAGAAAATTATCTCCCTATTGTTGTATAAATTGTTATTTTTTTTAGTTGTGAGAAAATCCTCTGTTCTTAGGTTGATAGTTGTAATTTTCTTGTTCATTAAGTTTTACCATTTAGAAATAAGAAAAGGAAAAGAAAATTTGTTTTTAAAAGGATATTAAAATTATCTAGTTCCTTCTTCTACTTGCAAAGTTGTGAGTTAGTTGATGTTTTAATTAAGTTTGTAAAAGTATTATTTCTGTGTAAGCTTAGTGGAAATATTAATTTTACATTTGTTATAAGCGAAGTTATAAATTTGCTACCATGAAAGAAATAAAATTTGGGTTGCAGTATTGCTTTTGAAATTACCACCACCTTGAGGGTCTCTTCCTAGGATGGGGACCTTTTCACTTTTACTATTCACTTTTCACTATTCACTATTCACTTTTCACTATTTACTTTTCACTATTCACTATTCACTATTCACTTTTACTATTCACTATTTACTTTTACTATTCACTTTTCACTATTCATTTGAAGACAAAGTGTATGTAATTTAAAACATTTGACTTGAAATAAAAATTTTAAATCAAGGAAAGTGGGATTTATTTATGCATATTGTATAATACGAATTGAATAGATGCTTAAACTCAGAGTTGCAATTCAGAAATACAATGTTTATATTTGTAAAAACAAATTAACTCATTACTCAAATTGTGAGTTAAAGTGAACTAAGATAATGGCGGTATATATATATATATATTAAATTTATAAGGAGAAATATAATTATAATATAAAAAGAGCATAGGAAAATATATTTTAATTTTAAGTAAGAGTTTATTGGAAGTTTCAACAATTATCACAAATTACTTAACAAGAAAATGAAGAGGAAAATATGATCCTTTCATTTACAAAGGTCACTGAAAATAAATACAAACAAGCCCTCACAGGCATTCCAAGAGTGGCCATTTTAAACTCAACTGTAGATTTAGAGAATAAACATCCAATTGAAAAAAAGAGAGAGAAAAAGAAGGAACAGCTAACCTTGGAAAACAAAGAAGAGAAAATGCGCGACATTTCCGAACAGGGCTAAGAGAACTAAGTAAGTTTAACCTACGGTTAATCCTGTTTAAGAACAGGTTGATTATTAAAATTAATTCAAACGTTGAACTAAAACCTAGAGCAGAACCCTAGGGGGACTGAGTCAAGTGAAGTTAGCCAACCCTATTTAAGTGATCTGGTTTACCAAGAAATTAGGAATAATGTAAAGGATACAGTGTTAACGCTGTTCGATAAAGAACGTGAAGAAAAAAATGGGATAACATAAGAAGATCTTGCACAACGGGAAGGAGAATGAGATAGAAATACAATCAAAATTAAATTTTAGAGAAACAGTAAAATGAATGTGATAGAAATACAATCAAAATTAAATTCTAAGAAAAGGAAGAGAGGGAAAATGAATGGGCTTGGTTGAAAATGCTAAGTCTGAAGGAGGAGAAATTAATATTAAATTCCAGAAAATGGAAAGAAGAATAGATGACCGTGCTTTGCTGAAAAATGATCTATCACCTAAAACAACTATTGTTCAAATGTAATTCTAGAGATTGACCTAAGTCAGGAAACCATGTGTTTTCTTGCATCAGGTGTGCACACATGTACTTGGTACCCCGCCAACAATTGTATTATTTTCACCTTAAGCGTACGCCGCTGAGCACGCCTACGCGTGTGAGGGGGTTTTCAGAAGAAAAGATTGCATGAAGTGTATCTTGCTTTAAATTTTAAGAGTGTATTTTGTTACGTGTGTGATTTCATTAGATTACCTTGTAAAAATACTAAGAAAGAAAGAGGGGAAAATTAGTTTTATGCATGGCAAATTGTTAAGAATTAACATATGTCCTTAAATTGTTCAATGAGGAATTTGTGTGCTTGGCGACCCTTTTTATAAAGTACTTCTACAAACTAAAATTTTGCATTTTATAACTTTGTTTTTGTATGAAATTGATATCATGTTATGCATACCTTGTGCGGAAAAGATGTTTAGGCTTCATAGTAGAATAGTAAAATTAGAGACGTGATCTTGCTATTAGATTCTTCTTGTGATATGCCTCTACTTTATGAACCTTGTGTTAGATAAATGTGTGGTGGTTTTGTAGTGCATATGTAGTGTTATATGGGATATCGTTAACTCTATGATATGTGATTTGTTGTGAGTCACCATCTTGTGAGTTGAAATAATGTTGTTTGGGTTTAATTATGATCTATCAAGCATAGCTAGTAAATTGGTGTACTTACTTGAGGGTGTTGCCTTATCTCTCAATGTGAAGTCATGGTTGGATTTCAATATGCTCTAGATGGATTAATTTGAGTTGATATATGAGAAAATTTCTTAGAGAACATTTATGGTAATTTTTATGTGACTTTGGGGTATGAAAGTTGTCCTTCTTCACTAAGTAATGAACATTAAAGGAGAATTGTGTTATGTGTTACCTTGTGGATGTAAATACCTATTGTGAACATGTTTGCTATGTGTTGTGATTATCCCATACATGCTTAGTGTACTCATGAGCTTGCGATACTGGGTATCCATCCATGGGTTGAGTGTATAACTACAAGTATGATGGACTCATGCTTGTGTGGTTGTTTGTATGTACACCCTGTAAGGTCCAATCTTGGAGTTGGAGACCTTCCATGTGTGGAGTTAAGTAGTGGAGAGGAAGAACTTAGGAAGCTATGGCGACGTGTCGTGGCATGGGTTTGGGATTACCCAACCAACCATACCTTCCTATGTCAGAGTACCCCCTACTTCTCCTTAGTGAATGGACCGTTGAGAGGCCCATAGTGTTATCCTATCATGCTCGGTTTCCTTGACGATACTATTGACATTTGACATGGGATCTTGGTTATGTTTTGGTATGGGCATGTGATTTGCTCGAGGCCATGCTACTTGTGTAGGTTTATTCTTACCTTGGTATCTTATTTGTACCTTTGAGAAGGGCACGATGTACTATATTGATGACATGTACCTTTGAGAAGGGCATGATGTACTATATTGATGACGTGTTACCTTTGAGAAGGGCATTATTCCATGTAAGAGTATGTGAAGGTGCATTGATAATACTTACCTACATGATGTTATTGCATTGGTTGTGTTTGCATAACACATGTAGTGACCGTGTTTCCCTCCTTCCTTATTGGTGACTTAATGTTAGTCACATAGTGATGTAATGTGCACTTTCTTGGATTGCGATTATTTCTTTCAGTTGTTTGGTGACCTTTTTGTATCTTGGTTGTGTGGACCAGCCATGTTATTTTATCTTGTCTAAAAGTAGCTTAGCCACAACCTTTGATTCTTCCTTTTTTGCGTGACTCCTATGGTTACGTTGTTTTAATGTTGAAATTGCACGCATTTATTCATTTATGCTAATTTGGGTTTTGGAGACTTCTCTTGGCTTTTCTAGATATTTGTGTTGGCTAAGCTAGGTTCTTTCTATTTTTCTAGTGCTGGTCTTGTGTCATGATGTTCTTCTCACCATGTCGATGGAGCGACCTCTAGTGGAGTGTATATAAGGAAGCAGATGTGGGAAACTTTTGAGGATGGGGGTAGGTGTGGACTAGTATGGGCTGGTCAATATCCACTTACCTTCCTAGGGATCTTGTTCTTATATTAGTTATCTCTTGGAGGCTAAACCCCTAATACAAACAAGAGGTAGGCCATTGTGGGAATGTATGGCGAGGCACCCAGGCACGTGGCCCTGAGACCATCATTCTACCTGGTTCTTGGATCTTTGGTTACTTGGCACTGGTTATTGGTTACTTGGTTCTATGATGAGACAATGACATCTCCCTAAACCTTTATGTGAGCCTTCTGAAATTAATTCCTGTAATGTGGAAGAATGAAATATGTGTTTAGATGTAAGATCTGTAATTGATGTATCTGTATATAAGTTGATGTTCTATATAAACAGGTTGTACGATGTGTGAATCCCTTATGCATGTGTGATAATGATTGATGAACATGAAATTCCTTATGTTGATTTCAATCAATGCAGTGTGCTTTGTGAATAGGATTATGCCTTTATAACATTTAGTTATTATACTTTATAATCTTATGAGTTCCTTATTGCATATGTATCTTTTTGTACTTACCTTGTTTGGTGCAAGAAAGTATTTTATCCTTTAAAACATACTTAAATATCAAAACCTGCCCTAGTATTTTACTAGTACCACAGACATAACATCTGCTATAAGAAAATTTGTTTGATAAGCAAAGTCAACTGTCAAATCTGATCCCGAGATTTTTTTTAGTTTTTTTATTTTATTTAATTTAATTTATTTTTAAAGGTTGCATTATATTTTAAGGAGCGATTTACTATTTTAAACACTGCGTCATATGAAGGGGCGCTTTACTGTTTTAAAGGCTACATCATATGAAAAGAGAGACTATTATTTAAACAAAATCTGCACTGTAAGAACAAAGGGATTTAATTTTTTTTACAATGGCTATATCATATGCAAGGAGAGATTTCAACATTTGGTAGTGGCGTTCCATGCATGTTAGTGGTTGCATTCTCAATTTTCTTCTTGGGTTAAAAGTTAGTCATTGATGTGGATATAGTTAGATTAGTAGATTCTAAGCATTTGACTCATTTAGAAAGAATGCATGTAGGTATACAAGGAAAATTATTCTCCTACAAAAAATTTATCCACCTTGCTATGAGATAGAATTCAAACAAATATAGTGGGATAGAAATAAAGCTTATTTCAAGTTACTTATTTTCTTTCTAGCTAAAGAAAAAAATTGTTACAACCTAAGCATAGAAAAGATTGATATTCGTTCGGTATTAGAACCGATTAGTGCTTCTTTTACATTTGAAAAGCTTCATTATATGCAATTTATAATTCAAGTAATTTTTCCTTGTATATGATGAGCGTTCTAATCATAATGTGGTTTTCGTTGATTACTTTGGGGTGTTGCAACGGGTAGGTTATCAGGCTTGAATTTGTCAGTCGACCTTGATTGTCAAGCAATTCATTTTTTATAATTATCTAGTCATTGGAGTCTTTAAATACTATGACATATCTTAGTATATGTAAATCATAACCCTATATAACTTTGGACAGCTTTATCTAATCCCTCCTCTCATAGGTTAGGGTCCAGTGGGACATGTATGACGAGGTCACTACAACATGGGAAGATGCAGCAAGACTGAGGACTCTTTATCCTCACCTCTTTGACGACTTCCAGGAGGAAGTACAGTCTTTGGGGGAGAGGATGTGAGGCCTACACTTTTTCATTTCCGTTCATGTGACTTTTTATCTTACTATTGCTGATACTTGTTTATTTGGGGGACTGTTGATCCTAGATTTTTAAACTATTAAACCCTATTATGTTAAAGGAAAACTAATTTGGGTGATGTAAAATAGATATTTATTTTATAGGAAAAACTAATTGGGTGATGTTAGAAAAAAAATTGTCATGTGATTTCATTATGTTTATAAGAACTGTGGTATGCTTTAAAAATGCATGTATTAAATTTGCTTCGGCTATGATATGTATATGTGGAATTAACTTTGAGATTGAGTGTGTAGGTATTTCTAACAAAACCACAGATATTGGAGATCATCCCGCACCTTATGTTGTAATCCCTTGTGAAGCCGATCTAGTTCCACGAGGAACCAAGATCAACTCTGTGTTTGGTGAAATGTTGTAATGTTGTAATGTGTCTTTCATGAGGTTGAATGGGTTAGGTCTACCCTCTTGTAAATTAGAATTATGATTTGTGTTGTAAGAAACGTAGTTGAATTTTATTTTTTTAAATTTAAATTTTTGAGACCCTTTTCTTGTGTCTTAACTTGACCTTAGGTGTCCTAACTAGGTTAAAATTGACCTTGGGTTATACCCCATGGGTCTAGGGACCTTTTTGACTAGGATAATCTTTGGTTAACCTCCGTATGGTCACCTTAACTTCATAGTAAAGTTAAGTGACGAATTTGGAGGTATGGGGAAAATATGATGAGTGGAATCAACACTCAAGCCCATTTCCAAGTCATGGAATGACCCCATGATCCACCAATAATAGAGTGGTTTGTCTTTTTGTTCCTCACTTTTGGTGGGAGTCCCCCATGAAGAGGTGTGGTGTGTCATCCACTCCCTCTTTAATTTTATTTTACTAATTTTATTTCTTTATTTTTTTTTTCCTCCATCTGTTGGAAAAGGACTATGGTGGGGGACCTCATGAGTGGGGATATTTTTTAATCCCACTTGGGATAGTGGAGATATTTTTAAATCCCACTTGGGATAGTGGGGATTTTTTTTATTCCACTTGGGATAGTGGGGATTTTTTTAATTCCACTTGGGATAGTGGAAAAAGGAGTGGGGTTTTTTTTTTACATATAATTAAATATTCTTAATATTTAATTAGCTAATATCCTCATCAAGTGTGGGGTAAGGGAGAAGTGATCCTCCTCGAGTGCATGCCTTGTTTCTTTTGAGATGTTGAAAGACTTGAGGGCATTTGTGTGAATTTGAGAAAATTGGTTATATGGCTTGAGAGCCAAATATGATATCCCTTGGAATCTGATTATCTTATTTAGCTTGAGGCCATGAGAAAAATTGTGTTGAATTATTGTAAAGGGTGGTACTCTAGAGTTGAGTGTGGCCACTCTCTTACCCCTCTATAAACTCACCTTTGTTAAGTTTTTGTGTTGTGTAAATTTCCTTGGGTGTATGTGTGTTTTGGTGTGTTGTTTATACCTTGTTGTGAAGTGGATTTTTGAAATACCCTAGGTGTGTGGATGATCTCCCTAGCTCAGGGGTGACCCTCTTGCAAGTCTACGGTAAGGAGGAGAGCAACTTGTGTGGTGTTTCTTCCCTTGTGTGATATGCAGGTTTTCTAGGAGCTTATTGTGAAGCTTGGAGAAGATTATTGGATCTTAGAAAATATTTTATTTTCCTTAAGTCTTAAGGAGAGCCTAATCTTTTAATAGCTCCTTCCTTGTCGATTTTCCAGAAGGAGAAAATTATCTCCCTATTTTTGTATAAATTGTTATTTTTTTTTAGTTGTGAGGAAATCCTCTGTTCTTGGGTTGATAGTTGTAATTTTCTTGTTCATTAAGTTTTACCATTTAGAAATAAGAAAAGAAAAAAAAAAATTTGTTTTTATAAGGATATTAAAATTATCTAGTTCCTTCTTCTTCTACTTGCAAAGTTGTGAGTTAGTTGATGTTTTAATTAAGTTTGTAAAAGTATTATTTCTATGTAAGCTTAGTGGAAATATTAATTTTACATTTGTTATAAGCGAAGTTGTAAATTTGCTACCATGAAAGAAATGAAATTTGGGTTGCAGTATTGCTTTTGAAATTACTGCCACCTTGAGGGTCTCTTCCTAGGATGGGGACCTTTTCACTTTTACTATTCACTTTTCACTATTCACTATTCACTTTTACTATTCACTATTCACTTTTCACTATTCATTTGAAGGCAAACTATATGTAGTTTAAAACATTTGACTTGAAATAGAAATTTTAAATCAGGGAAAGTGGGATTTATTTATGCATATTGTATAATACGAATTGAATAGATGTTTAAACTCAGAGTTGCAATTTAGAAATACAATGTTTATATTTGCAAAAACAAATTAACTCATTGCTTTGTTTTTAATGAATTATTGGAAAGTAATCTTTTTTAACAAATTATATATATATATTTATTTATTATATATATATTCTATACTTTCTTTATAGTTAAGGAACTTATTAATGAAATTGTGAGTTAAAGTGAACTGAGATAATGGCGGTATACATACATATATATATATATAAATTAAATTTATAAGGAGAAATATAATTATAATATAAAAAGAGCATAGGAAAATATATTTTAATTTTAAGTAAGAGTTTCTTGGAAGTTTCAACAATTATCTCAAATTACTTAACAGGAAAATATGATCCTTTCATTTACAAAGGACACTGAAAATAAATGCAAACAAGCCCTCACAGGTATTCCAAGAGTGGCCATTTTAAATTCAACTGTAGATTTAGAGAATAAACGTCCAATTGAAAAAAAAAGAGAAAAAGAAAGAACAGCTAACCTTGGAAAATAAAGAGGAGAAAATGCGCGGCATTTCTGAACAGGGCTAAGAGAACTAAGTAAGTTTAACCTACCGTTAATCCTGTTTAGGAATAGGTTGATTATTAAAATTAATTCAAACGTTGAACTAAAACCTAGAGCAGAACCCTAGGGGGACTGAGTCGAGTGAAGTTAGCCAACCCTGTTTAAGTGATCTGGTTTACCAAGAAATTAGGAATAATGTAAAGGATACAGTGTTAACACTGTTCGATAAAGAACGTGAAGAAAAAAAATAGGATAACATAAGAAGATCTTGCATAGCGGGAAGGAGAATGAGATAGAAATACAATCAAAATTAAATTTTAGACAAACGGTAAAATGAATGTGATAGAAATACAATCAAAATTAAATTCCAAGAAAAGGAAGAGAGGGCAAATGAACGGGCTTGGTTGAAAATGCTAAGTCTGAAGGAGGAGAAATTAATATTAAATTCTAGAAAATGGAAAGAAGAACAAATGACCGTGCTTTGCTGAAAAATGATCTATCACCTAAAATGATTGTTGTTCAAATGTAATTCGAGAGATTGACCTAAGTCAGGAAACCACGCGTTTTCTTGCGTCAGGTGTGCACACATGTACTTGATACCTCACCGACAACTGTATTGTTTTCGCCTTAAGCGTATGCCACCGAGCACGCCTACGCGTACGAGGGGGTTTTCAGAGTAGTAAGGGAAAAAATTTTATAGTTTGTATCATGATCACATGACGCATGTGGACATGACATGCGTGAATACGTGTTGTGACCGCATGGGAAATGTGGGCATGACAACATCTTTAGTTATCTTGAAGGGCCTCATTAGCCACATGAAATTATCATGCATCCTACTTAGAACATACCGGACCCAATCATCTTCTGTAAAACATGGAAAATGTATGCAATGTCTGAAGTGTTTATCCCGGAGGGCCTTGAATTCAGGTTTGAGTTCAAAATTTTCATCTATTAGCTATTTGTGATAAATATCCATCAATTTTGACTCTCCAAATTCTTCAATGTTGGCATGGATATAAACCTTAACATCTTCTACATGCAATACTCCGTGTGGAATGCTAGAAAATGTGCCCAAAGGATCAACTTCTAGAGATTTATAAGGGTGTTTCTTGAATTTAGGTCACGGTCTATCAGAGATCTTAACAACCATTGGAGTAGCCATTTTGCAAGAGATTCAGAGAGAGATTTTTAGAATGGAAGTACCTTTTCATGCTTTAGGGTTTGAAACAGGAGCCAGAATAAATCGCTGTTTGAATTTGTTTTTCAGTTGATCTTGTAGAATCTTTGTTGTAGAGCTCTTCTTTTCTTCTTCGTGAGTGCAAGTGTACAAATAATGAGTGAAAGAACCCTTTTATCCTTACGCAAACCTTAATTTCCTTTTGTAATAAATGCACAACTTAAGTTATCTGGTTGCCCTGTTTTGAGAGAGATCTTCTCGAATCACTACACTGAACTTAGAATCATTGTCAGTGAGGATTGATAATGTATCTTCTTTTCTTCAATCATGACATGGGTCCACAGATCAAAGCATTTCAATTCTAAATCATAACGGATCTGTCTACGAAATTCTGCTTTACCAGACAGCTATCAGAACCAGATAAACTTGAGTAGTTATAAGTCTTACAAAACTCCATGCGGATCTTTCACATTTTGACTGAATATTATTTGGAGGTTTTTCTGAGAACCTTTTAATCCACAGCGTCAGATGTTTACTCAATATGCCAAATTTAGGCACTAGCTGACTGGATGGGGGAAATTATTTTTCTCTATGACTCCCCCTGAGCTAGAGCTCACCCTTTTAGTTTTTGGAAGGAATATCAGCACTAGATTCTGGTGCAGATCCATCCCCAATATTATTTGTACTCTTCTTTACCCAAATCTTGCTCATCTCCTTTTGAACTTCATCCGCATTCACTTTACCTTTGCCCTTCTCTTGTTTTTGATTATGTTCCATCAGACCTTTTCTATCTTGATTTATGCTTCTGCAGAATTTGGCAATATGACCGGATCTATTGTAATTGTAACATACAACATTTCTTTGCTTATTTGATTTATATCCTCTTGATTTGCATTGATTATCCATATGTCCCATTCTATTGCATGCAAAGCATCTACCATTGAATGAATTGTTTATTTGCATATTTCTACATTTATGAGATTTGTGACCATACCTTTTTCAATTGAAACAATGTCCAGAGAAGGATGAATTATTCTAATTCATTCTCCTTTTACATTGAGTTGCTCTATGACCAGAATTGTTGCAATTGAAGTAGTATCCATTGAAGGATGGATATCTTTGAGCATTTGGTTGCCTTATTGGAGGTCTTCTAGGCCTGTTTCTTTGATTTCTTGATCCAAAGTTCTTTTGACTAGATCCAGAGCTTTCACCTTTCTCATATCCCAAGCCATGCATACCATCTACCCTCTTTTGGCTTTCAAGAAGAACTTCAAGTTGGGATAAGCTTATCTTGAATTTTTCTTTGTATTCATTTGTAGTTTGAAAATCTTGTTTAAGAGTGTCTATCTGATTCTCAAGTTGTTCTTCATTGTCTCTAGCTTCTTCAAGATCAGATTCAAGATGCCTGATTATTCTATCCATTTTCTAGCAGTCCTCTGATTTCTCCTTGAGGGGTTGTTTTAGATTATCTTCAATCTTCCTTTTTTCTTCAATTTCTTGGGTGAATCTCATAACCCTGATTCCATTTCATGCCTTACCATAATGACTTATTTTGATAGCTTCTCACATAGCTTATTTTTCTCATTCAGATCTTCATTAGTATCATTGACTTCACTCTGATTGGCTAATTTTTGAAGTAGTTCCTTTCTCTTTTTCACAGAGATGCTAATTTTTTCTTTTAGCTCATTTATGAAATCATTAGCTTGTTTGAGTCTTATTCTCAAGTTATTGACTTTAGAGTGGGATTGTTCAAATCATCTAGGGTAGACTGAAGTTGTTCCTTCATACCATATGCATCCATTGAGATTGCCAGATCTTCCTCAAGCTGTTAGGATTTGTTTAGAGGAACTTAGCTCTGATACCAATTGTTGGAAACAAGGCAGATAACTGAGAGGGAGGGTGAATCAGTTATCTCAAAATTTCCTTAACTTTCTTTTCCTTTTGTTATCTTAATAATCAGTGTTGCATCAAAACATGAAAGAATTTATAATCATAAGAATAGAAATAAAATCAACACACATAACACAAGAATTTTTGCGTGGCACCCTGTTAAGGGAAAAACCATGGGGTGACTAACCCAAGATTGTATTCTCTGTTAGAAGAATAAAGGAGTACAAAATGACACTTGCCAATTAGGGCTCACTACTCGAGCACACTGTTCACAAGAGGCACACTGCATACAAGAGACTCACTGTCTACAAAACTTATAGAAGATAATCAAGTGTTTGAACTAATGAAAAGCATCTACAAATGTAAGAGTTCAATTATGGTTAGGCACAATACACTGATCTGATGCACTTCGTTCTTCCTTTATTTTAATGATGTTGCTCTATCACATACTAGACTTGAATTGTTGCTCTCACACTTATCCCTGCTTTTCTTCATACTTTATTTCATCACTTGTTTACACCACTTCCTTACATGCTTAAATCTATCTGGTATATATATCTGCATCAAGGCTTTTTATCAACTTTCTAGTTGGCATCAAGAAAACTGCAAGTAATTAATCTGTCAGCTGAATCCATGCTTGATTTGTGATGCGTATCAAAAACATAGGCATAGAAGTCATTAATCATGTCAGCCAACAATGTATAATCCCACAAATTGCTTGATCAACACCTTTTACTCATCTGGATTAAAGTCTGATACTCTGCCGATTAGTTCTTCCTCTATCTACTCTGCCTGACTGGAACCCAACACTCAGATGCTCATATCATTTCCTTGATTTATCATCAGAGGCTAAATCACTAGAGTACAGTAGTCATGATACCCCTCTTGACTTTCCCAAGTCTACAACTTACTGAGTTACACCATCTGAGAGATCCAGATTTGATTGTTGGACCTTGTTACATACTCTGTTCTTGTTCACCAGACCAAAACATTCTTCAATCTGACTTCCGGTGAAGGCATATTATGTACTCCAGATGTGTGGGATAGACTTTGTTGCCATTAATGACAACACTTATGAAGCCACACAGTGTCTCTTGCCAACAAGTACCTCATGGATTGTGGATGTGATAAGCAGCTTGATGCTACAAATTTGAGTCCTAATTATCCCTTCACATGGTCCACTTTCACTTCTTTCCACTATAGAAGTGTTTAGTGCCGACCTAAGTAATGTTGCATGTGTGTAATGCACATGCTTCATTAGGACCAACCTAATTAAGATAGGTCTTGGTTATAGATGGTATAAACGCAAGATGAAGTTGAATGAAGCAAGGTAGAGAAGAATATGTGAAATTAAATCAAGGGTGGTGAAGTTGTGTGCGAACTTAAATGCTTATGACTCCAGAATATAGTGAGCAGAAGGTGTCTACATTTTAGTGTGCCAAAAGCTACTGGAGGTACTAAGCCAAAGGTTGCAGATGGAAAGGAGTGGCAGTAGTGCATCTCTCATGTTGCTTTGAGATAGTGAAACTCTTTGTAATAGTCTTCTTCTTTCTTCTCTCTTCTGGGTAGTGAGCCCTTGGAAGTGAGCCTTTCTTTGGCAGTGAGCCTATTGATATTCGATGTTGTTATTCGCATATATTGTGAGCTAATCCTTACCATGGTTTTTCCCTTATTGGGTTTTCGATGTAAATCTGGTGTTCTTATGTGTTCGGATGTGTTTGCATTGATGCTTCATATGTTTACATTCTGCTAATGCATTATAAGTGGTTTATGTTTTGAGGGCTTAAAGTTTTAACATACAACTACTTCACTTCCCTCTTAGTTGTCATGTGCATTCTAACACATGCCTATATTACTTGCATGCATTTGATTTCACTAAAACTTCATTGTTTACATGTGTATAATATCTAGGCTTAGTTTTAGTAAATCTAATGGAGTTTGTTTGTGCTTGGAAGGGATTTGGTACTCAGGTTTCAGGGCAAAATCATCTCCTATAATTTCTTTCTCCCAAATATCTCCTAACTTCATGGGATCAAACTCTTCCATTTTGCCATGAATGTGAATTCTAATAGCTTTAGTCAGTAAATCCACATATGGAATTGATGAAAAGGCTCCTAATGAGTCATCCTCAATCGATTTGGTGAGGAATTTCTTAAACTTGGGTTGTGGTTTCTCAGCTACCTCTATAACCCTTGGAGTAGCCATTTGTAAATGCTATCAAACACTTCAAATATCGCTGTGAAATTAGGGTTAACCAGAGACTAAAAAATACCTTTTCTTCACTTTGCCAAACTAGGGTTTGGATGCTTTGAACTTTGAATCACCTTGATCTCTTCTTCTTCTACTCAGCGCTTTTTGAATGCTTTTGTGAATAAATTTTCTAAGATCCTTTTTAAAACCCTTTTGGATCTGACTTAAATTGCATTAAATACTTCAAACAATAAAGCTATCAAACCTTTCTCTATATACGTAGTCACTTTCAAATGCTCTGCATTATGAGATTTTCTACCAGAGTTTTCTTCAATAGTTCAACTTCAAACAATAAAGCTATCAAACCTTTCTCTATATACATAGTCAATTTCAAATGCTCCACATTATGAGATTTTCTACCAGAGTTTTCTTCAATAGTTCAACCATGTTGACTTACACCATATATCCTCATGCCAAAGCATCATCACCTTTTCTTTGGTAGGGGATGAAAGATTTTCATTAAAGCTCCCTATGAGCCAAAGCTCTCAACTTAGTTTTTGGAGGAAACTTCTGCATTAGATGTAACTTTATATACATCCTTAAACTCTATTTCTTCCTTCTTTCTCCATATCTTTTGCATTTCCTTCTTTATTTTTGTAGGATCAATCTTTTTCACTGGTTCACACCTCTCAACCAGTTTATCCTTCTTCATTTTTATGCTTCTACAAAACTTAGAAATGTGTCCATGCCTATTGCAATTGTAGCATATAACATTCTTCAAACTAGTATTCCTTTCATTCATTCTAGATCTGCATTGATTAACATTATGCCCAAATCCATTGCATGTATAACAGTAGCCTTTGAAAGATTAAACCATTCTACCACTATTATAGCCATTCATCATTTGACTTTTGCATTCACTAGCTCTATGCCCTTGCATGTAAAACATTGACCAAAGAAAGATGGAACATTTTGATTCATTATTCTTCTACATTCTATTACCTTATGTCCAAATTTATTGCAAGAAAGACAAAAACCATTAAAATATGGGTACCTTTGTGCATTTGGTTGTCTGATTGGTGGTCTTCTAGCTTTATTTCTTTGATTCCAGAGTTTTTTTCCATTGTTCTTATTTTTAGCATTTGATGTCTGACTTGATTTTGAACTTTCACCCTTTTCAAATCCTAAACCCTCTTTATCATTAGGACCTTTCTAATTTGTAATTATTTCATCAAGCTTTTCAATACTCATCTTGAATTTATCTTCATGACTCCTTGCTTTCTCTAGATCAAATTTTAGATTCACAACCTCTTGTTCAAGCCTTGTACATTCTTCATAATTACTTTTCACAACTGCATTAATACATTCCTCAATTCTTTTCTTTTCTTAAACTAGTACTTTTAGACCGGTGATGGTTTCATTTTCTTGCCCCAATTGCTCACTGACCTCCCTATGCTTTTCCCTAAACTGCTTGATTTGCTCTTTCAATTTCCTGATGTATTCATTTGCTTCCCTGATATTTTCTTTCAGATCCCTATTTTCACTTTCAGTTCTTTCAATATCTTCAAGGACATCATTGAGTTCTCCTATCTTGTCAAGCATACCATCTTCTTCAGTGAAATTAACAGCAGGAATCTCTTCCGGAGGAATAGGTAATCTTCTAGAGGCCATGTGTTCAATCTCCAAGATCTTCCTTGAGCGGTTAGGCTTCTTCCAAAGGACTTGGCTCTGATACCAATTGTTGAACACCTGGAATACTGAGAGGGGGGTGAATTAGTATTCTTTTAAACCATTCAAACATTGAACATCCAATCCTTTTAGCATAATTACTTGTAGTAAATGAAATGAAACATAAAAACATGTAATAACCACACATAACACATGAACACTAGGATTTTTATGTGGAAAACCCAAAACAAGAAAAACCATGGTGAGGATTAGCTCACAATCTATTATGATAAAGAAATAGGTTAAGGTTGATACAAATGGTGGACTCACTGTCCAAGAATGCTCATTGCAGGTGGCTCATTACCAAAGGACTCACTATCTTGAATGAAAGACATAGAAGAAGAGTTGTGGCTCACTGCCAAAATTGAATTGTTACAATTGCATCTAACTTGTTAGTGCCTGAATTGACTGACAATTTTTGAGCAATTTTCATGCAGGCACTTTCCCTAAGAATCCAAAAAATGCTCTAAGTGTTGGACCTCCTCAGTATCTCTCAGCTACAGCATCATTTTTTCTTTGAGGAGGAGGTCATCATCATCATATTTTCTTCGATGGTGGTCAGCATCATCATGTCCTCCGTCGACCGGTTTCTCATCGTCATCATCATATTTCAATATCGGGTGATGTTTGGTTTTTATCCTGATGATGATGCTGATGAGCTACAGTGCACCCTAAGTTGCTTGCGGGGGTGATATTTCCAAATATCCGGTTGTCTTCCGAATATCATGATGATGTTAATATGATGATGACGTCATCAGGGTCCCGGGGGGGTCATATTTCTAACACTGATCATCTTAAGGAGATCCCCTGATATTTGCAAACATGATGATGACGTCATCCGGATATGAGGAGGTGCGCAGTAGGCAGATATGATGATGACGTCAGCAGGATATGATGATGACGTCAGCAGGATATGATGATGACGTCAGCAGGATATGATGATGACGTCATCAGGATGTTCATCGGCCAGACTTTTGGTATAGGCTCAGCAGGAGGATGTTCCTCCGATGGATCAGGTTGTGCCGATTATCATGCAGGTTATATTTCAAATATCATGATGACGTCAGGGTGATATTTCGAACAACAGGATATCATGCTGCTGGAGGATGATGATGATGAAGTCTTATACTAGTGTCGTCAGGAGCAAAAGCACCGACATGATATATGCTCATGACCTAGTATATAAAGTGTTATTGAGGTCATCGTGGGGTGCATGTGGGATATTGATATCCTGCATTTTCAAATATCATGATGATGAGTCTCGGCGGGAAATGCTTGCGAATGCAGAATTGATGTTCTTCCCGAGGCCGCGGGTTGGTGCGCCATCAATGGCGATTGTTGCAGAGGTATGGGCGATGGCGTGGGCTGATCTGGTACCCGATTGAAGGTGTACATCAGTGGCGCAGGGCTCGAGAAATCTTCCTGTCTCCTCCCCTACCTGCTGCATTCAAGTTTGGGTGCCAATCTGGTTGTGTTTGAGCGCCATTTTTATGATACTGTGTATCTGGCGGGATTTTTGGTCAACCTGGTAGTTAATGCTGAATACACCCTCCTGCTATATAATGCAGATGGTGTTATTCATTCAAGGTTGTTGAAAGTTGATGATTTTTGGCTCTGTAATTCAAAACCAGCTGATCTGGTTGCTCTGTATAGCTTAAACTTGTGAGTTTATGTATCTCCTGTTGTACGATTTGGCATGAATCCACTGATTTCATGGTTGATCTTGTATGAGTAATGCTATCTTAGCATGTGTTGTGTTAATTCTGTCTCCAGTATTGCATGTATTCTTCTTCTGGATCTGGATATTTGGGTAATGTTTAGATTCTAGAGCATAGAATTCCTATGTTGAATGTCTGACCTTTTAACTTCTGCTCAAGGGGTAGATTAAACTGTTTTCAGGTTGAACATTGGGAAGGGTATACTGCAGTAGGGATGCCATAAGTAGAGATAACTCAACACTCTTCATTGGGAGATATCTGTAGGGCAGATATCATGTGTATCCCCCTGAAATCCAGTTTTAGCTAATCATGCTGATCATTCACAGGTGTATGTCTACCGACTCCAAGCCCTGGATAGGCACCAATCATGCTGTGTTCTTGTGTTATACACCATGTCCAGCTTTGCATCCAAACTTCAAACTAAAATATTTCATACTTCCACCTGTTAGTTGTAGGAGTAGGATTAGGAACCCCCTGCATGCTCTCATACCCAACCAGACATCATGTCCAAGAATGTTGCCAGCCTTGTGATCTATCATGCAGATCTTGGTCCATACATGAGAGTATTCTGCCTGTTGTTGTCAAGTTAGATCTTTCTATCTTTGAGCTAGTCAAGGTTACATCTTGAGTTATAGGGATACCCCCCTTGGTGCGGCAGAACCAGAAGTGAAGGGGAGGAGCTCACGTAACCTCCTGTATTTAGTTGGCTGAATCTGCCTGTGCATTAGAAGTGGCAGACCCTAATGCTGATTCAAAGAATGTCAACAGAATGGCGACTCTGCTGGGGAGATCAATGTCATATCCATGAAAGTTTGAGTCTACAAGATTAAAAAATTAGACCTGGAAACTGTTTGTTGCAGCAGAAAAAAAAAAGGTTGTATATGTGACTCTGCTGGTGGATGACCCAGAAAGAAAGAAATCAATTTGCAGCTTCAGCTTGTTAGAAGCTCATTCCTCTTCAAGGAGGTGGCGACTCTGCATCAAAGAACCTGATAAAAGAACAAAATCAGTCAGAGAAGAATTTGTAGCTTCTGCAACATATCCAGGTATTTCATATTATTTGACAGATTCCCTATTTGGTGAGAAAGCACTGGTTAAAAGGGAACATTGGTGAAAACAGAGCTTGCATGCTTTTATTAGAACCTACCCTGTATTTCAAAGGGCATGCAATGTTGTTCAAAAGACTCATTTAAAGGACTTTAGGGAAGTTTGAAAAAACAGTCTAAACTTTGAGTGCCTAAAGTCATTGTTTGTAGAAAATTTGAGTAGAGAGGAGGGTTGCCATAACATAAAGGATGTATTATCAGCCTATGCACCCTTGTGAAGTGTCAAATGCAAAAATATATAACAGTCAATCCCAACCATGTAATAAAAGAAGTTTCAACATAGATAGATATAAGCCCATAAATTTCAATGGCATTTGTGGCTATCCAAATGCCTTTCCACCTAAAATCAGAAATTTTTTGCCCAAATTCAATGGTATAAAGGATGAATCAGCTGAGAGACACTTGC
This sequence comes from Cunninghamia lanceolata, assembly GCA_027924645.1. NCBI lineage: Eukaryota > Viridiplantae > Streptophyta > Pinopsida > Cupressales > Cupressaceae > Cunninghamia > Cunninghamia lanceolata. Next base: position 5,678,593 of record BSBN01000700.1, on the reverse strand, counting down.
AGCAGTTCATGAATGTGATAGATGACTTTGAGATTGACCATGAGGATGTGGTTATGAGATTATTTGTTCAATCTCTAGATGAAGATGCAAGGGACTGGTTTTCCTACCTTCCAGCTCACTCTGTCAACTCTTGGCATGGTTTTAAATCTGCATTTCTAGTACAGTATGGTGAAAGAGTTTCTGAATATGCAGCCATTAGTGACTTCATGTACATCCATATTGAAGAAGACGAGTTGATCCCAACCTTTAACCTCAGATTTATGAGGGCATTGAATAGAATTCCAGAATGCATGAGACCTAATGATGCACTGTGCTTAGTTACCTATTTGGGAGCCTTTGATGGGAAAATGAGTTACAGATTAAGAGACAAGGAGCCCACCACATTGCATCAGGCACATCAGTTTGCATTAGATATTGAAAACAATTGGAGGTATGGAATACAAAAGGGTTATTTCTCTGAAAATTTTTGTTGTCCTGCAGCCCCCAGTGTTAATGAAGGATTTAATTCAGGTATTGACATTGAATGTCATAGCACTCACACCCCTGTTGTCCCAGTTTTTGCATCATTCCAAGTGGATGATGTTTCTATCATAGAGGAGGATGTCCTTTTTTGCCCAGCAAATGAAGTTGAAAATAATAATTTTTCAAGTAAAATTTGCATACCAGTCCTAAACAAAGAGCCTTCATGTTTAAATGATCCAGTTGTGCAGAGTTGTGATCATATGGATCAAGAATCAATATCAGTTTCCTCAGGAAGCATTGGAGGGCTGGAAAATGATGCAGATTGTTCAACTTCAGAGTACATTGAGACAGCAAAAATCTTGTATGCGGGGCAATTAGATGATAAAAGTGATATCCATGACCAATTCATGGATCAGGTTTGTTCTTCTTATGACTCTAGATCTGATGATAATGAAGAAGAATTGGAGTGTCATGAAGAAGAAGCAGAGGCCTTTGCAGTGAATGTTAATCCCCTTTATGATGAGCCTGCTGATGCATATGATGTTGTGAGTCATGACCTTCATTGGTGCAGGATTAACCCTTTGTTTGAAGATGATGATACTGATTTGCAAACTGTAAATAATGAATGTTCATCATCACCTGATTCAGACATGTGCAACATTGGGTGTGTGGATCAGGATTTGTTTTCAATATCAGTAGATATTAGGGGTCTCATATTTTCTGAGTATTTTGAATTTTTGGATCAGCTGGATGAGTGCCTGATAATGTGCAGCAGCCAGATAAATGATAAAGAATGCCAAGAGCAGTATGATGTACTGTCTGAGGGACATGACATACATGTGTTGCCTAATGTTGAAGAATATTATGTGTATGGTTATATGTCTAATTCTAAAATCCAAAATGACAGAGCTGAAAATGATGGTGGCAAGCTTTCAAAACTGGTGGAATATCTTTTTAAGCAGATGACATTATGGGCAGATTATGCCAATCTTTTCAGTTGGGATTGGGATCTTCCAGTTTGGAATCAGGCATTTGACAAGAAAAAATTATGGTTCTTCCTTTTTGGTTGCCCGGGGCCGCCAAAATGATGTTTAAAAATAATGAGTTTGGTGATGCAGATCAATATAACATCATGACTCTGTGCCCAATGGATAAGGGACTGGTCTGCATCCCAGAGATCTGGGGTTCTCACTGCAGTCTTGCACCTGCACGTCCCCAGACAGAGCCACTGTTAGTGCCTGAATTGACTGACAATTTTTGAGCAATTTTCATGCAGGCACTTTCCCTAAGAATCCAAAAAATGCTCTAAGTGTTGGACCTCCTCAGTATCTCTCAGCTACAGCATCATTTTTTCTTTGAGGAGGAGGTCATCATCATCATATTTTCTTCGATGGTGGTCAGCGTCATCATGTCCTCCGTCGACCGGTTTCTCATCGTCATCATCATATTTCAATATCGGGTGATGTTTGGTTTTTATCCTGATGATGATGCTGATGAGCTACAGTGCGCCCTAAGTTGCTTGCGGGGGTGATATTTCCAAATATCCGGTTGTCTTCCGAATATCATGATGATGTTAATATGATGATGACGTCATCAGGGTCCCGGGGGGGTCATATTTCTAACACTGATCATCTTAAGGAGATCCCCTGATATTTGCAAACATGATGATGACGTCATCCGGATATGAGGAGGTGCGCAGTAGGCAGATATGATGATGACGTCAGCAGGATATGATGATGACGTCAGCAGGATATGATGATGACGTCAGCAGGATATGATGATGACGTCAGCAGGATATGATGATGACGTCATCAGGATGTTCATCGGCCAGACTTTTGGTATAGGCTCAGCAGGAGGATGTTCCTCCGATGGATCAGGTTGTGCCGATTATCATGCAGGTTATATTTCAAATATCATGATGACGTCAGGGTGATATTTCAAACAACAGGATATCATGCTGCTGGAGGATGATGATGATGAAGTCTTATACTAGTGTCGTCAGGAGCAAAAGCACCGACATGATATATGCTCATGACCTAGTATATAAAGTGTTATTGAGGTCATCGTGGGGTGCATGTGGGATATTGATATCCTGCATTTTCAAATATCATGATGATGAGTCTCGGCGGGAAATGCTTGCGAATGCAGAATTGATGTTCTTCCCGAGGCCGCGGGTTGGTGCGCCATCAATGGCGATTGTTGCAGAGGTATGGGCGATGGCGTGGGCTGATCTGGTACCCGATTGAAGGTGTACATCAGTGGCGCAGGGCTCGAGAAATCTTCCTGTCTCCTCCCCTACCTGCTGCATTCAAGTTTGGGCGCCAATCTGGTTGTGTTTGAGCGCCATTTTTATGATACTGTGTATCTGGCGGGATTTTTGGTCAACCTGGTAGTTAATGCTGAATACACCCTCCTGCTATATAATGCAGATGGTGTTATTCATTCAAGGTTGTTGAAAGTTGATGATTTTTGGCTCTGTAATTCAAAACCAGCTGATCTGGTTGCTCTGTACAGCTTAAACTTGTGAGTTTATGTATCTCCTGTTGTACGATTTGGCATGAATCCACTGATTTCATGGTTGATCTTGTATGAGTAATGCTATCTTAGCATGTGTTGTGTTAATTCTGTCTCCAGTATTGCATGTATTCTTCTTCTGGATCTAGATATTTGGGTAATGTTTAGATTCTAGAGCATAGAATTCCTATGTTGAATGTCTGACCTTTTAACTTCTGCTCAAGGGGTAGATTAAACTGTTTTCAGGTTGAACATTGGGAAGGGTATACTGCAGTAGGGATGCCATAAGTAGAGATAACTCAACACTCTTCATTGGGAGATATCTGTAGGGCAGATATCATGTGTATCCCCCTGAAATCCAGTTTTAGCTAATCATGCTGATCATTCACAGGTGTATGTCTACCGACTCCAAGCCCTGGATAGGCACCAATCATGCTGTGTTCTTGTGTTATACACCATGTCCAGCTTTGCATCCAAACTTCAAACTAAAATATTTCATACTTCCACCTGTTAGTTGTAGGAGTAGGATTAGGAACCCCCTGCATGCTCTCATACCCAACCAGACATCATGTCCAAGAATGTTGCCAGCCTTGTGATCTATCATGCAGATCTTGGTCCATACATGAGAGTATTCTGCCTGTTGTTGTCAAGTTAGATCTTTCTATCTTTGAGCTAGTCAAGGTTACATCTTGAGTTATAGGGATACCCCCCTTGGTGCGGCAGAACCAGAAGTGAAGGGGAGGAGCTCACGTAACCTCCTGTATTCAGTTGGCTGAATCTGCCTGTGCATTAGAAGTGGCAGACCCTAATGCTGATTCAAAGAATGTCAACATAACTTATGCATGAAATATAGTTCCAATGAAGCTCAAATTACAAAATCAAAACTCTTCACACTGCTCTACTCTATATTTGCTCAATTTGCTTTCACAAGCACTTGGATCATACATATCACCCTCTTATCATTAAACATTGAAAACAATCTTCTTTAAATATCTGCTTCACCCACAACATCAATTAGGTTGGCTTAATTGGATGTAACATGCAAAACATGTCATATAGGACTTGTTGGCCCCAAACCTTCACACACACACTTCACTCCAAGATTCAAACTTTGAAACAAATTGAAATAGGTCAGTATGGACCTAAAATAGCTCCCACTTAACTCCACATAACTTTTTTACCTTCTGCATAAATTCACACTTAATAGGTCGGTCCACTGAAGGGCTAATACAAAAAACCCTTCAACTGTAGACCCATAAACTGATCCAAATGTCTCCAATCGACATGAAAACTAGAAATCACACTCTATTTACATTTATTAACATTCCCTTAAAACTACAAAATCAAAAACCAATTTGCAGAGGAATGCGGACTCTCTCACACACCTACTTTGAACCAAAAATAATTGTATTCTATCAAGCCAAACTTCTATCACCCATAACTTTCACATTGTATGTCAAAAATAGATAAAATTTTGGATTTAGAAGCATCTGACAACCAACAAACATATACTAGAACTACAGATCAATAACTTCAATAGCAGACCAATGTGGACCAAATTATCAGATGCTCTGTAACACAGAAATGCCAGAGTTGATACTTAGCCAAATTTCATAACAAGTTCCTTACTAGATCAACTTTTTTGCAAATTAGTCTTCTTACAGATGATCAAACCCTCTTGCAATGTTGAACAATGTTGACATCAATGACAATGCTGCAATGCATGACTATATGCTCATGTTGCCAACAGCAGCATCAATGACAACTCCTCATTCTTGCAACAATCTCCTTCTTTGTCATTGATGGCAACATGCCAAAACATTTCTCCAAAATACTCTCCCCCTTTGACATCAAGGGCAAAGGGCGTATATAGCAGTCTTTATTCATATCGGATCTCCCCTTGTCAATTATACTCATGCACATATAAACTAAAATTTTGAACTAACTCCTCCTGAGAAGTATATGTACAAACTAAATTGACTCCCCCTTAGATATGTACCGGAGCTGGAACCAAAAAGAGTTGTGCTAGAAACTGCTCCATATATTCTGCATAGATACAAGAAATCTAAAATTGAAAACTAAAAATGCATAAAGAAGATAAATAGTATTGTCACATGATGAAGTAGGTGCCTGTAACTTCTGTACTTGAGTTTGCCATTCTTGTTTCCCTGAACATCCCACACTTTCTTAGCTTCTTCAAGCATTTTGCATTGAGTTTCAATATTCATTAGGAACTCTTCTCCTTCTTTCGGAGTGCTAGGTACCATATTTATTTGTGAAACTTTTGTTGCACTCAAAAGGGCTCTTGAAGTAATCATGAATTTGGGATTCACCAAATCCCTTATTTCTCTGAACTACAAAATAATGTTCTTTTTTGGGCCTATAGTTGAAAATATTTCTTATTTAGATCTTCAATGGTATTCCTTGTGTTCCCATCAAGACCTAGTGCTAGATCAGAGGCACCAAAGGCATTATTGATCAAGGAATCAATGGATTCCATCTCTTTTCTGATGCTTTGAGTGGCTCCATGCCACTTTAGGCCAAATTGGAAAAGGACCTTTGCCTCACCCACACAGGCTTGAGCATCTTTCAATTTTTCCTGAAACCTTTTATGTGCAATGGCACATTTCTTAGTAAGCTCCTTCAATCTCTTTTCATTTAATTTCTTTTCAACCTCATCTTCAATTTGTTCCTTGACTCCTAAGGCATAATCTTTAAAATAATCAATTAAAGATTTCAAATTCTTTATACTTGAAAATAATGTATCAATATTTGCACCAAGTATGACATCTTAATGCCTTCACTGCTTCATTAATCAATTCACCACTCTTTTGATGGATCTCAATGACTTCTTTTTAGGAAGATGCAAGAAATACATCTCCCAGCTATAGCTTCTAGAGAGGAGATATCTTATCCAGATCTATGCTTCCCTATTGCACTGGTAATTGGAGCACTTGTGATGAAACAACAGGTTGAAAGTCAAGTTGAATACTCAATAGATTCTTCAGGGAGTCTTTGGAGGAACTGGGGGAATCACTAGAAGGTTTTGATAACTCCATAGGCTTTTCTTTCAATTCCTTCTCTTTATCTTCTCTGGAGTCTTTAAGATATTCTTCCTTATCCTTTACATCTTCATTTTTCTTTGCATCTTCTACCTCTGAGGTTTTCACAATGTTGTCCGGAGGAGAATTGAAAGTCTTCTTTTGTCCCTTGCTCACTAGTGACCTTGTCAATATTATCCATAGGAGTAGAAGCTTCAATTATCAGAGGAGGAGTGGGTGTATTTTCATTTTCAACATCCTTACTAGTAGTGGTCTTTTCTCCAATATTCTCCTTTGTATCCTTGTAAATCTAAGCAATTTTTTCTAACATCGGAGCAACATTGTCCTGAGTTTGTTCATTATTTATTTCATGCTCATGTTGAGCACCAATGTTTAGGGCCTCTTCTTCAGTGACATCGTCTGAAATAGAGTCATCAGAGAACATGCCATATTTCTAATCAATGTCAAAAATCTTCTCAATTGTCTCCTACAATTTCTCAATATCATTCTTATCTCTGTGCATCAAAGTAGTCACTCTTTGCTTCACTCTGAATTTAGTTGAGTAAAGTTGAGCTAATGTAGCTCTATTTTCCTTATTCAAAGAGGTACCAACCTTTTGTAAAGCATATTATTTTATTTTTCTTTCCTCTTGAATAGATTCATGTCTCCTCTTCATCAAACATCCCAAAGTTCTGGAGGGATCTAATCTTCTATGTTTTTCATATCAACTTCTAAAACAATTATATACTTAATAATAGCCTCTACTATGGTGGCCTTATCCACCTCATTAGCTTTGTTATACAAGGTAGTAGTTTCTCCTAATGCATCATATTGTACAATACTATTGAAAAATGATTCTAACTTCATAGGTGAATTTGGTCTTACCAGTTCTGATGTAATTTGTTCTTTGTCTTCATCTAGAGACCTTTCTTTGCTTGCCTCTGTCTTCTTCTTCTTCAATGCCACTTTCTTGGTGGCCTCTTTCTTCTTTTCTTTAATATGAATAATATTTTTTTCTTTTTCCTTCTCTAAGTCTCCTTCACTATCAGACTCAACAATCTAAGTTTTCTTTTCTTGGCAATAACTTCACCTTGTGAAGCAACATTTGTCCCTTCTAAGACCAATTTTGGTTATGCCTCTTCTTCTTCCTCTTCTTCTTCTTCTTGAACACTCATACTTACATCCTTCTTTCTAACTGCCTTTCTCTTTATTCTTTTCTTTCGAGGAGAAGTAGGAGGAGTTACTATGGTTGTTTTCTTCTTCTCTGCCTTAGTAACTTGTACAATCGAAGGAGTTTTCTCACTTACCAGAGGACCAATGGTAGTTTTTCTCTTCTCACCAATAGATGGCATAGTCTCGGAGGACTTCTGGAGTGCAAGAGGTGTGGTAGAAGTTCAACCTGATCTTCTTGTGCTCCCTAAGCCCTCCACAACACTAGATTTACTTTTTTCTTTGGCATGCTACACTTGCTACTTTGATATTCCTAGCTATGCTTTATGCATATTCATCAACCATTTTTTGTACCTTCTTCTTTATCTGGGGCTTACACTGCTCCATATGCACTTCTACAGATTTCTCTTCATAGGTACCAAATCTTGCTTTCATGATGTCCTTAGGGATCTTCAACAATACATCAGCTAAACCATCAATTTCTTGCTCATATAATTCATATCCCATAATAGGGATCCACACAGTCGTTGGCTCAACGGCTTCCACCATACATTCATCAGCAAAAACCAAAAAGGTAAATATCATTCTGATATTTTCAACTATTTTCCTTGGTATTCTCTCTCTTGCCCACATTTTTTTCTAAAACAATGCAAAGAATGTAGTAAAGGCATTATCTTTGGCTTTAGAATCACCAAGACTTCTTATGAAGTCTGCAATTTGATGCACTACAGGCCTTCCTTGAAAGGAAGCTAGGTGTGCAGAAATCACTTCCTACACTAATCTAATGAGGGGAGAGCTATGTAAATTCAATTTTATCCTAACTATTACAGCAATGTTAAACCATTAACATGAGATATTGTAGCAAAACACAAGAACCAAAAAGTAGATAGAAGAAGAGAGACAAAGATTTACGGTGGGGAAAACCCTTATCGGATGAAAAATCCCACACTCAGAAACCTGCACAATGTATTAACAAATATGAAACAATGTTTACAATACACTTGCAATGCAAGCTTCAATAGTCTTCAACACTCATTTCTAGAGTCAATCCAGTAGCATAACAGTACCTGTAAACCTGTTATACAAACTCCATCTCCAAGCACCTGTTTATATAGGAAATACAAGGCAATATTGGACCTATCTTGGCATGGGCATCCAACATGGCTTCATGGACCAAAACCCACACCTAAGGACACTTGGTCAACATTGTAGAATGTACCTGACATGTTTCCACAACTCCCATCCCAAAGAGGTCGCCTATTTCAAAAATGGGCTATGACAAATGCTCTTACGACACTTACGACCGTCATAGAATCTGTCATAGTGGTTACAACTTACAACTGTAAGAGAATCTATCATACACATGCTATAAATAACATATTCTCTTACAACATGTCATATTCCACCTTGGGGCACCCAAATATGCCTTATTCAAAGATGCTTCATGACACATGTCATCATCTGTCTTACAGACTTCTATTTCTGACTCTTACATGTCATAGATTCATCATAGGAATCCATCATAACCATTTTGGTCAAACATTCCCTTACACAACATGGAAGATGTCGACACATGGAAAAATGCCCCTACCACAAAGTGGGATTCCTATCTCGTCATGTGAGGACAAAATTACAAATTGTCATATTCCATGTAAGTTCAACACATCACCGTGCCACATCCCACAATATGACAATATGGAATTTACAAATATTTACAACATAGGCAATTAAATAATAAATGCAAACATTACAAATGTAAGGAATTATCAAGGTTGAGACACCTTAATTCCTAACATTCTCCCACTTGTCAAACACCTTGTAAGAGCCAATAGAAAAATAGGATTTAATTGCTATAGGCCGAGAGGCCGATAGACTCCGAACACCATCTAAACTTCATTGTGCCCACTGGTTTTGTCAATGCATCTGCAACATTCTTCAAAGTATCTACCTTCTCCAAATTTACCTTTCCATCCTCAACCATGTCTCGCACAAAGTGAAACTGAACATCAATGTGCTTGGTTCTAGCATGGAAAGTTGGATTTTTTGCAAGGCAAATCACACTTTGACTATCACAACTGATCGTGATCTGACCTGCATCAACCCAATATCTGAACACAATCTCTTAAGCCAAATGGTTTCCTTACAAGCATGAGTTGCTACCATATACTCAGCTTCTATCATGGAAAAAGCAACAACAAGTTGTCACTTACTCATCCAACTAATAGCACCACCAAACAGTGTAAACACATATGCATTGGTGGATCTCCTTCTGTTAATGTCACCTGCCCAATCAGAATCCACAAATCCATGAATATCAACAAAATGTGGATGTCCTGAAACATTAACATGATAGAAAATAGAATACTCAAAAGTACCCCTCAAATATCTGAACACTCGATTAACTGCATCCCAATGAACTCATCCAAGATTAGCCATAAATCGACTAAGGACTCCCATTGCTTGGGCAATGTCTAGTCTTGTGTAGACCATAGAATACATCAAACAACCAACAACACTAGCATAAGGTACTCTTCTCATGTCCTCCACCTCACTAGGAGATTTTGGACAATCCTCAATAGACAACTTTGTCCCCAAAGAAACGGGAACACACAATGGTCTACAATCTGCCATGCTGAATCTGTCCAACATGGTCTTCACATACTTACTCCGGCTTAACCAAAGTTTTCTGTTGGTTCTGTCTCTTCTAATTTCCATTCCTAGAATGTACCTGGATGCCCCTAAATCTTTCATTTCAAACTATGCTAACAACTGAGATTTAAAATTAGAAATCATATTCTTACCCTTCCCAATGAGCAACATATCATCAACATACAGTGCAACAATGAGAATACGATCACCATTAAATTTATAATACACACAATAATCCAATTTCGATCTCAAAAATCCAATTGACAACACAAAGGCATCAAACTTCAAGTACCATCTCCTAGGGGATTGCTTCAAACCATACAAAGAATTTTTTAAGTTTGCAAACCAAATTTTCTTTAGCTTTCACCATGTAATGCTCTAGTTGTGACATGTAGATTTCTTCCTCCAAGTCACCATGAAGGAAAGTTGTCTTCACATTCATTTGTTCTACCTCCAAGTCATAAGCTGCTGCGAGAGACAACAAAAATCGAATGGATGTTGGCTTTGCAATGGAAGAGAAGATATCACCATAATCTATACCCTCCACTTGTGAATACCCCTTCGCAACCAATCTAGCCTTATACTTCTCAACACTACCATCTGCACCAATTTTCTTCTTGAACACCCATTTACATCCAACAGGTTTCCGTCCAAGAGGCAAAGGCACCAAGTCCCAAGTTTGATTCTTTTCCAAAGAAGCCATTTCTTCCTCCATGACCTCCTTCCAGGAACTTGCATCTTTCATATCCAAAGCCTCTGGCATAGTTCTAGGTTCATCACTATTAGTGATTAAAGCATAAGCACAACTAGAATTAAGCAATGTAAAACCAAACCTTTTAGGTTGTTTCCTTATCCGTGTAGACCTCCTCAAGAGCTGAGGTTGAGGTTCAGCTTCTTCATCTAAGCTTTCAAAGCTGTTAGAGCTCTCCTCATCATTAGGTCTAACATTGTCTTTCTGTTCAGTCTTCTTAGGGGTAATAGGAAACTGAACAACATCCTCTTTCTTTACCTTTTCTTCTAGTTGTAAAATAGTGGAAGAAGGTGTAAGCTCTCTGAAGACAACACTTCTACTATACAACACTTTTTCAGCCACAGGTTCCCAAAGCTTGTATCCTTTCACACTGACACCATAGCCAATGAAGATACACTTAACAGCCTTGTTCTCCAACTTTGACCGCTTCTCCCTAAGCACATGTGCATATGCCTCACAACTAAAAACATGAAGATGCCTCATTGAAGGATTTCTACCAGATCACACCTCCATGGGTGTCTTACCAACAAGAGCTGATGTAGGAGATTTGTTTACCAGATGGTAGGCAGTGGCAATAGCTTCAGCCCAAAACTTTTGTTCTAGGCCAGCTCCACTAAGCATACTCCTAGCCTTCTCCATTAGTGTCCTGTTCATCCTCTCTGCAACTCCATTTTGTTGTGGGGTGTATGGAGTTGTCTTATGTCTTTCAATCCCAAGTTCCTTGCAATACTTATCAAATTTTGTAGAATAGAACTCACCACCGTTGTCAGTTCTTAAACATTTAATCTTTTTACCAGTCTAATTTTCAGCAAAGGCCTTAAACTTGCTATAGACTTCAGATTTGCTTCTGAGAAAATAAATCCATGTCCTTCTACTGTAATCATCTATAAAAGATACAAAATATATAGACTTTGATAATGAAGGAAAATTAACAAGACCAAACACATCAGAATGAATAAGGTCCAACACACCAGAATACTTATGAGAACTTGAGTAAAAGTAAACACAGTTTTTTTTTCCATAAATGCAATCTTCGCAAAAGTCAAACTCAAGATTACAATCATCTAACCCCTCAACAAGGTTCTTATTTTTTAGGGTATGCAAACCCTTCTCACCAATGTGGCCAAATCTCTTATGCCATAACATTGTCTTTTCAGAAGGAAGTTTAACATCCATTGCATGATTACAACCATCAAGACTAGAAACAATAGATTTCTTCACTGCTCATTTAGATGGTGGGGATGAAGTGACTGTTGCCCTCTTCCTTGAGTCAGAAGAACTATTGCATTGTGAAATGCATGCCTCCAGCTGAAACAGAGTACCTCTCCTAGTACCCTTAGCAAGCACCATAGCTCCTTTAGTCATCTTGCATCCTTCTTTCGAAAAGCAACCTGCACACTTGCATCATTCAAACTACTTATAGAAAGCAAGTTCCATGCTAAGCCTGGGATGTACATAACCCTAGAGATCCCCTTCACTTGACCATTAGGGAATTAGATAGAGACTCTTCCATGACCAACAATCTTCAAATGAGAGTCATCACCCAGATACACCTTTCCACCATCGAACTCCTTATACTTAGTGAACCAGTCTCGATGCGAGGTCATGTGGAATGATGCACTAGAGTTGATTAGCCACACATCATCAGATGCATGGGTTTCCAGGGCTACGATGAAAGCATCACCATCATCTTATGACTTGTCAGAATCTGAATCAGGAGCTTTCTTCTTCTTCTTCTCCTCTTTGTATTCCTTTTGGAAATGCCTAGTTTTTTGATAGTTCCAACAAAGATCCTTGGACTTTCCAGGAGATTTGGATCTCCCACGGGATTTGGATCTACCCTTCTTAGCTTTCTTGTCCTTCTTCTTCCCTTTCTCCTTAGGTCTTCCATGAATTGCAAGGGCCTCTTTAGCTGCCTCAGAAGACTTTCTCTGCATCTCTTTAGATAATAGAGAAGAAACCACTTCTTCCATTTTGAATGTGGATGTGGTGCTTCCAATTACCATGACAAGATGATCCCATGAGTCCAGTAGAGAACAAAGCAGGGTCATACACCAATCCTCCTCCTCCATCTTCACACCAATAGATGTCAATTGTGCAACTATCATGTTAAAGGTATTCATATGTTTAGCAACAGATCCTCCATCCTCCATTCAAGGAGAATACAACTTATTTCTAAGGAAAAGTTTATTAACTAGGGATTTGGCTTGATACACATCCCCCAACTTCTTCCAAAGTAGTTTTGTAGTAGTCTACTCATGGACATTTAACAAAACAAAATCAACAAGACTAAGCCTTATGAGACCCTTATCCTTCTAATCCTTGAGATCCCACTCATCTTGTGACATTGCAACTGGTTTAGTTCCATTAACACTTTCCCAAAGGTCTCAGTCTACAAGCATGTCTTCCATCTTGAGCTTCCACAGCTCAAAATTAGTGCCATTGAATTTCTCTATTTCAAATCTTCTAGATGTTCTTGCCATCTCCTTGCTACAATAATATATAGAATGGTCTACATAGACTCCCACTCAACCTAAGATTAGCTCAAAAAACCCCTACCCAACAACTAGGACCAAAGGTGATCAATCTCTGATACCAACTGAAAGAAAGCTAGGTGTGCAGAAATCGCTTCCTACATTAATCTAATGAGGGGAGAGCTATGTAAATTCAATGTTATCCTAACTATTACAGCAATGTTAAACCATTAACATGAGATATTGCAGCAAAACACAAGAACTAGAAAGTAGACAAAAGAAGAGAGATAAAGATTTACAGTGGGGAAAACCTTTATCAGGTGAAAAACCCCACACTCAGAAACCTACACAATGTATTAAAAAATATGAAAGAATGTTTACAATACACTTGCGATGTAAGCTTCAATGGTCTTTGACACTTGTGTCTGGAGTCAATCCGATAGCATAACAGTACCTATAAACCTATGATATAAACTTCATCTCCAAGCACCTATTTATATAGGAAATACAAGGCAATATTGGACCTATCTTGGGATGGGCGTCCAACATGGCTTCATGGACCAAACCCCATGCCTAAGGACACTTGGTCAACATTGTAGGATGTTCCTAACACTTGTCCACAGTTCCCATCTGAAAGAGGTCGCCTATTTCCAAAATGGGCTATGACAAATGCTCTTACGACATGACAGTCATAGAATCTATCATAGCGGTTACAACTTACAGTTGTAAGAGAATCTATCATACACATGCTATAAATAGCATATTATCTTACAACATGTCATATTCCACCTTGGGGGGGCCAAATATGCCTTATTCAAAGATGCTTTATGACACATGTCATCACCTATCTTACTGACTTCTATTTCTGACTCTTACATGTCATAGATTCGTCATAGGAATCTGTCATAACCATTTTGGTCAAACATTCCCTTACACAACATGGAAGATGCCAACACATGGAAAAATGCTCCTACCACAAAGTGGGACACCTATCTCCTCATGTGAGGACAAAATTACAAGTTGTCATATTCCATGTAGGATCGACACATCACCGTGCCACATCCCACAATATGACAATATGGAATTTACAAATATTTACCACATAGGCAATTAAATAATAAATGTAAACATTACAAATGTAAGGAATTACCAAGGTTGAGACACCTTAATTCCCAACATTCCTTGTATCCATCTCACATCTTGAGTTCCGGGAAGCTCTTGCAGAAAGTAGAAGAGTACACAAATAATAAGAGTTACAAACTTGAATGGATACTTCTTTTCTTTAGTTTGCTTCAAATTTTCTAGTAGTTGTTGTCTCAACAACTCACATAGATCATAGTTAGTACCTTTATCAACAATATCATAAGCTACATTGATGGCGGTGGCAGAAATAGAGTTTTCCTTGTTAGTAAAGTAAATCTTGTAACCTATCACCATTGCAGCATATTTCACTACTGGATTTCGAATAGGATTAATAGTGAGGGCCCTCTTGTCAAAGGTTACACCAGTTAACTCCATTACAACCTCATTCTTAATGGATTTTAGCACATGAATAGGTCTGGTGGAACACAGACCTATAACTTCCCTGATCACTTCCTTGGTTATCATTCTCAACATGTCCAACTGTACAAACCTATCATGGAATTGGCTTAGGGATATTCTAACCCATTTGTCATCAAAACATAAATTTGGGAACCATTGCCATACATCAAGCTTCTTCACAACTATGTTTTGGTACTTAGGTATTAGGGTAAAATCATCTCCTATAAGTTCTTTCACCCAAATATCTTCTAACTTCTTGTGATCAAACTCTTCCATTTTGCCATGAATGTGAATTCTAATATCTTTAACTAGCAAAACCCCATATGGAATGGATGAAAAGGGTCCTAATGGGTCATCCTCAATTGATTTCACAGGGAATTTCTTAAACTTGGGTTGTGGCTTCTTAGTTACCTCAATAACCCTTGGAGTATCCATTTGTAAAAGCTATCAAACATTTCAAAACAAAGATCTCTATGAAATTAGGGTTAACTAGAGATTAAAAAATACCTTTTCTTCGCTTTGTCAAACTAGGGTTTAGATGCTCTAAACTTTGAATCACCTTGATCTCTTCTTCTACTACTCGGCTCTTTTTGAAAGCTTTTGTGAATGAATTTTCTAACTATGGTCCTTTTTAAAACCCTTTTGGATTTGACCTAAATCACATTAAATACTTCAAACAATAAAGTTGTCAAACCTTTCTCTGTATACACAGTCACTTTAAATTTCTCCATAACTTCCACATTATGAGATTTTCTACCAAATTTTTCTTCAATAGTTCAACCATGTTGACTTACTCCATATATCCTTGTGCTGAAGCATCAGCACCTTTTCTTTGGCAAGGGATGAAAGATTTTCATTAAAGCTCCCCCTGAGCCAAAGCTCTCAATTTAGTTTCTGAAGCAAACTTTTGCATCTGATATAACTTCATATACATCCTTAAACTCTATTTGTTCCTTATTTTTCCAAATATTTTGCATTTCCTTCTTTGTTTTTATAGGATCAATCTTTAGCACTAGTTCATACCTCTCAACCAGTTTATCCTTCTTCATGTTTTTACTTTTGCAAAACTTAGAAATGTGTCCAGGCCTATTGCAATTGTAGCATATAACATTCTTCAGACCAGTATTCCTTTCATTCATTTTGGATCTACACTAATTAACTTTATGCCCAAATCCATTGCATGTATAATAGTAGCCTTAGAAAGATTGAACCATTCTACCACTATTATATCCATTCATCATTTGACTTCTACATTCACTAGCTCTATGACCAAATCTCTTCCATGTAAAACATTGACCAAAGAAAGATGAAGCATTGTGATTCATTTTTCTTCTACATTCTATTGCCTTGTGTCCAAATTTATTGCAAGAAAGACAAAAACCATTGAAAGATGGGTACTTTTGTGCATTTGGTTGTCTGATTGGTGGTCTTCTAGCTTTATTTCTTTGATTCCAGAGTTGTTTTCCATTGTTCTTCTTATTTTTAGCATTTGATGTCTGACATGATTTTGAACTTTCACCCTTTTCAAATCCTAAACCCTCTTTATCATTAAGACCTTTCTGATTTGTAATTATTTCATCAAGCTTTGCAATACTCATCTTGAATTTATCTTCATGACTCCTTGCTTTCTCTAGATCATATTTTAGATTCACAACTTTTTATTCAAGCCTTGTACATTATTCAGATTTTCTTTTCACAACTGCATTAGGACATTCCTCAGTTCTTTTCTTTTCTTCAACTTGTACTTTTAGACCAGTGATGGTTTCATTTGCTTGTCCCAATTGCTCACTGACCTCCCTATGATTTTCCCTAAACTTCTTGATTTGCCCTTTCAATTTCTTGATGTATTCATTTGTTTCCTCGACATTTTATTTTAGATCTCTATTTTCATTTTCAATTATTTCAAAATATTCAAGGGCAGCATTGAGTTCTCCTATCTTGTCAAGCATACCATCTTCTTCAGTGAAATTAACAACAGGAATCTCTTCCAGAGGAATAGGTAATCTTCTAGTGGCCATGTGTTTAATATCCAAGATCTTCCTTGAGTGGTTAGGCTTCTTCCAAAGGACTTGGCTTTGATACCAATTATTGAACACTTGAAATACTGAGAGGGCGGGGTGAATCAATATTCTTTTAAACCATTCAAACATTAAACATCTAATTGTTTTAGCATAATTACTTGCAATAAATGAAATGAAACATAAAAACATGTAACAACCACACATAACACATGAACACTAGGATTTTTACGTGAAAAACCCAAAATAAGAAAAACCACGGTGAGGATTAGCTCACAATATATTATGATAAAGCAGTCGATTAAGGTTGATACAAATGTGGACTCATTGTCCAAGAATGTTCACTATAGGTGGCTCACTTCCAAAGGACTCACTGTCCTAAATGAAAGAGATAGAAGAAGAGTTGTGGCTCAATGTCAAAATTGAACTGTTACAATTGCATCTAACTTATGCATGAAATATAGCTCCAATGAAGCTAACATTACAAAATCAAAACTCTTCACAGCGATCTAAAATATCACACTACTCTATTCTATATTTTCTCAATTCACTTTAACAAGCACTTGTCACATCACTAGGATCATACATCTCACCCCCTTATCATTAAACACCAAAAATAATCTTCTTTAAATATTTGCTTCACCCACAACATCAATTAGGTCGGCCTAATTGGATGTAACATGCAAAACATGCCATATAGGACTTGTCGGCCCCAAACCTTCACACACACACTTCATGCCAAGATTCAAACTTTGAAACAAATTGAAATAGGTCGGCATGGACCTAAAATAGCTCCCACTTAACTCCGCACAGCTTATTTACCTTCCACATAACTTCACACTTAATAGGTCAGCACCACTGAAGACCTAATACAAAACACCCTTCAACTATAGACCCATAAACTGACCCAAATGTCCCCAATCAACATGAAAAATTGAAATTACACTCTATTTACATCTATTAACATTCACTTAAAACCGTAAAGTCAAAAACCAATATGTGGAGGAATACGAACTCTCTCACACACTTGCTCTGGACTGGAAATAACTATATTCTGTCAAGTCAAACTTCTATCACCTATAACTTTCACACCGTATGTCAAAAATAACTAAAATTCTAGATTTGGAAGCATCTAACAACCAACAAACATATACTAGAACTACAGATCAAAAACTTCAATAGATGACCAATGCAAACCAAATTACTAGATACTTTGTAACATAGAAATGCCAGAGTTGATACTTTTCCAAATTTCATAATAGGTTCTATACCAAATTAACTTTCTTGAAAATTAGTCTTCTTATAGATGATCAAACCCTCTTGCAAATTTGAACAATGTTGACATCAATGAAAACACTACAATGTATGACTGTATGCTCATGTTTCCAAAAACAACATTAATGGCAACTCCTCATTTTTCCAATAGTCAACCTATGGCATACATGAAACTTGTAACGTGTGGATTCTAAAATAGGTCCTACCTATAAGGGTGCAAGTTGAATTGAATCAAAATGTAAATTGTAATGCAAGGAGACCTCTATGAAATGAAGGAATTTTATTTCATTTTGAGGAAGGGGAAAAAAGGCGATAAGGGTTGAGGGTACAAGTAAAAAATGGCAATGATGGTGTGAGAATTCTGCTAAGTTGTCACATGCAAGCTAGTTCTCCAAGAGGCACAACTAGGGAAAACTAATATACATCAGGAGTGTGGAATCTTTGCTCATTTGTAAATTGTAGTCTGTTTCCAATTGTAATTTTGATGGCATTGTAAGGGAAAACTAAGATACATTTGGAGTGTGGAATATTTGCTCATTTGTAACCTACCAATTTGTTACCAATTGTAATTGTGAGGGCATTGTAAGTGCAAATATACATTTGGAGTGTGAAAGCTTTGCTCACTTGTAATATTGCAATATGATGTCAATTTATATGAAACTATAAGTTTATTTTCTGCCCATTGGTGGTAATGTATGTAACGCACTGCCAGGAAACCCCAAAGAACAACTCAACTATGCTATACAAAAATGATAATTTTTTTTAAGGAAAGAAATAACGAAGAAATGTAAATCATATTTATTCATAACATCAAGTTAATCTTATCCTCTAGGGTTCCACAGCTGCATTACTAACAAACTATTAACAAGATCTAACCAACATTATGAATTAACTAACAACCATAGTTCATTCTAAGTCTAATTGCATCAGATGAATAAACACATACAATTCCATATTATAACTTCAGATAAGTAATCATTAAGGTCATGTATAAGGGATCACAAGTACATAAATAAGTTCCTTTACAAGAGAGTACAACATTACACTATTTAAAGTATCGCTATCTAGATTACATTGGAGTACATACATCAAGATAACAGTACATGATTCAACTGATATATAAAACTAGAATCTATCTCCTTAGCTAGACCAAGATCTGAAATTTGATAAAAGAGGTACATCCTTCTCACACACAAACAATAGCATGAGAAACCAATGGAGATAAAAGTACAACCACCCGACTATGTGGAACCCTAAGGTCCACCCCCATACTAGGAGATAACAATAAGGTCCCACTAAGCAAACAACCAAGAAGACAATAGGCTACTAGGTACAAGGACTACACATGACTCAAATACAACACTGGTCAACAAAGACATCACAAGCAACTTAAACATCACTTACACACTTAACTGTACTTCTAGAGGCATTCACAAAACAAAGGGGAGAACACAACTAGAGAATGCTAGACTGTAGTAGGGATCAATGTCATCGCATGGTCCTAGCATGGGTTACCCTGATAGTCTCTAGCTAGATGTCGGCCCCCATCCATGGGTTACCCTGACAGTCTCTCGCTAGGCACCGGCCCCCATTTATGGTTACCCTGACAGTCTCTCACTAAATGCTAGCCCCATAGGGTGAGACACACAAAACCAATATTCCATTCATGAGGACAAGGAAGTTGATTTTACCAACCACGACCTTCTCATCTCATCCTTAGCCTGAACAAGCACTACAGGCATGAGTGAGGCATCCAAATATCTTGATTAGTGTGAAAACTACCCAACCCTCTAAATTTATTATTAAGTTATCACTAGATTAACAACTTCCAATGGGTTACCCTGACAAGCCACTTTGGGCATTGGCTCCACATTGAAAGCCACTCCCCCTTCATTGCATCTAGATTCTTAAAGCCCAAAACAAAACCCAAGCATGAACTATCACATTTCTCATCATGATACATTCACAACACAAAATATACATCATTTCACATTACATAGAGCAAGGCATTACCCATCTTGCATAGTTATCATAACCACATGCATAGGTACACTGAGCAAGGCATTATCCATCTTACACAATCATCATAACCACATGAATAGGTACATTCAGCAAGGCATTATCCATCTTGCACAGTCATCATAACCACATGACTAGGTACACTGAGCAAGGCATTATCCATCTTGCACAGTCATCATAACAAAATTAATCCATAAATAGAGGGGAGTCATCATATAGCCAATACATATTCAACCATTAGCAAGATTACATAATCACGGGAGTCATACCCGTGACTACCCTTCTTGGCCTCTGGAATCAACTTTCCCAAATGACACAAACACTTGACACACTAAACACTATGGTCTCACATCACATTCACTCTCAAATGCACATCATAAACTAATACCCTTCAACAATGTTTTTAAGGAATGTAACATTAATCCAAGCATGGTCAATCATCTAACAAATATAAAGTGAATCTATCTCAATAATATAGAATTGTAACTTTCTAATCACCAGTAGCAGTTACAATATGATCATAAGATATAAGTGTCCATGAGCAACAATATTTTAAGTAATAATTCTCAAGACTTATTTTAATTTCATTTAATTAAAATGATTGCGAACAACATGCAAATAACCCTAAGGCATACAAATTAAACACAACAATTATTTACACTAATGTAAATTTCATTAATAATCTAGACAATTCTGTAAATACTATTAAATATAACTGTATAAACAAGGCTAAAAGCCTATAATATTAAAATGCTATAAATATCTTATACTAGATAGAATCACAAGATACAAAACCCGAAGCTACAATGAAATAACTTTGTTCTAAGGTTAGCTTGAGAGGAAAGGAATACATAACAACAAAACATTCCTATATATCTAACATCTTCATCAAATCTACCACACTTTAAACCACATGCAAATGATAGGATCACCACAGAATGAATTTGTTGAGAAGGCTTTAGAAGCTACCAACAATGCAAACTATGAAAGCATAGACAGGGCAAGCAGACTAATTGGTAGAATG
Source organism: Cunninghamia lanceolata (assembly GCA_027924645.1). Taxonomy (NCBI): domain Eukaryota; kingdom Viridiplantae; phylum Streptophyta; class Pinopsida; order Cupressales; family Cupressaceae; genus Cunninghamia; species Cunninghamia lanceolata. The sequence goes on along the minus strand of BSBN01000700.1, from coordinate 5,657,654 downwards.
CCTCAAAGAGAGTCATATGATGGAAAGAAATGATCATGGGATATGCACAAAATGAATTTGTTAAAAAATCTTAGAGAAACCCCATTCAAAAATATAATTATTGGTGACGCAACTAACTGTTTTAACAGAAATGAAACAGGTGAGAGGTAGACAGTCACAACATATTCATATCTCAAAAATGATAAACTGGTTATGGCTGATTTTCAGATATGATTTAGATATCAAGGCCGTACACCATATATAAAAAATTAGAGAAACCCAGTTCGTAAAAATAAAGTTATGGCTAACGCAACAGACTGCTAAAACAAAGATGAAATGGGTGAGAGGTAGACAGTCACAAAATATTCATATCTCAAAAATGACAAACGGAGTATGGTTGATTTTTGGATATGATTTAGACAACTAGGTCATGCACCATATATAGAAAACTTAGAGAAACATAGTTCGTAAAAATAAAGTTATGGCTAACACAACAGACTGCTAAAATAGAGACAAAATGAGTGAGAGGTAGACAGTCATAAAATATTCATATCTCAAAAGTATCAAACTAGGTATGGCTGTTATTTGGATATAATTTAGATAACTAGGTCATGCACAATATATATAAAAAAATTAGAGAAACCTAGTTCATAAAAATAAAGTTATGGCTAACACAACGGACTACTAAAACAAAGACAAAATGGGTTAGAGGTAGACAGTCACAAAATATTCATATCTCAAAAATTACAAACTCGGTATGGCTGATTTTCGGATATGATTTAGACAACTAGGTCATGCGCCATATATTATAAAATTAGAGAAAATTAGTTCATAGAAATAAAGTTATGGTTGACGCAATAGACTGAGTTCAGAAAATGTAGAAGAGAATTCACATAATATTTCACTAAATCTAATGCAACAATAAATCAGTTTCATATCTCAGTCCATAACTTCCTGAGAGAGAGAGATCCCCAAAACATAAAACATATTCTCTATTTTAAATGCACGCTCCTCCCCAAATTATGTCTTGAGATTTCAAAATAAAGTTGAGCATGCATAACCACCCCCATAATTTCTTCCAGAAGATTCTCCTTTATTACTTTCTTACAATTTGCTATTTTTAACCAAACAATAATTTCTCTTTGATTTTATTTATTTTAGAACTTTCTATTTATTTCATTTACAACCAAATGAAAATAATTTTTTTTTGCTTTTTCAAAATTAGTCTCTTACACAAAAGAAACAATTATTTCTAAGATTCCCTCTTGAGGTGCATAACTGCCACTTCTTCCAAGTGGCCAAAATGGAAAATAATTACTCAAGGCAATAATAATAAAGAAAGAATATTTTTCAGACATAATAATACATATTTTCCCACAACTATAATTTATATAAAAGCATCTATATTTATTTATCAAAGTGCCCTCTTGACTTAATAATTTTCTTGTAATGAAGCAATTAACCAAAACATTAATCAAACAATTCCAAACAAAATAACCCAAATGCCAAACAATACCTGACACAATGCATGATCGAAAGCATGACAACAATGAAAATGATTGACCATTACTCCCATACCAACAACACTGACTAGGTGCAAAACTAGATACTCATCCTTTTCAAGGATGATGGCTAACTAGGGGACCACATTTTATCTCCGTTCAATAGTTTCCATTAGGTTTAAGGCATGCTCAGACCTGTCAATTTAGGTGGAGTCGATACCTAGTATCTACATCCTACAGTAACTAAACAGTCGAACAAATAGACATATATATATATATATAATTATATAGTCAAATACACCGTGAAAGGGAATTGCAGCGTAGTAGGGTACTCATGCATGAGTAATGCGACACTGTTCCTCTCACAAACACACATCAAACAAGTAACCACACCATGTATAATAATCAATAGATGATCAACTAGATAAGAAACATCATCAGATAATCATGTGATTCACATAATATGATTGATCCACATAATCAATTAAGTCCATAAAGCTGTCATAACGTATGCATAACTCAAGTAAATATCAGTGTCACAACAAAGATTATCAATAAAACATATTAATTGTTATATGAAACCACATGAGAATAATTAGGAATGTCACCAACATGAATGTAGCATCTACCAACATCATATAATGTACAACATCAACTGTCAAACATACCCTAAATATTCCTATTATTTTACCTTTATCTTCATGCTCCTTAGCCAGACCATCTGCACATCCAAGATGAGAATGGAGGGGCATTATATCCTCCCCCCTAAGACTTGACTTACTCCTGGAAGTCACAGGTTAGGCTGGAAACATAACATATTAGTATTGCAATTTTCTATTGCCAACATAAACATCCATTTTGAGCAATTGTTCATAAGAAAGGCAAAATTGTTCAATAAAGACAAGAAAAGCATCAATTCCTCACCATTAAGACGTATCATGTGATCTACTTATAATCCAATCACACATATTTTGAGAATTTCTAATGATTTAGGGAATTGTATTCACATATTAACAAAGAAAAATACATCTCATCTCTTATTTCCACTATGGTTCCCACAATTACTGAACATGCAAAGTACAATCTTCCGTAGAGTCCTCCCTTGAACACACTATCAGAGGTTCAAAATGAACATGATAGAAGCAACACTTAACATGAAATGGAGCTAATAGAAACAAACATTCAGAATAGCCACCATAGAAATTTAAAAAATGCAAACCCAAGTGGGGAAATAATCAAAGTTAATCTTAAGTCACAAAATGCTGGCAATTTTCAACAATAAATCAAGTATAAAGAAAAGAGTTTTGGTGACCACTCCTATCATAAGAGAGTTCAAAGAAAACAAATTCACTATTATCCCACCCACAACACATGAACCAACTATCAAAAAATCCAAAACAACCAATATTACAAACAAATACACATCACAGTGTGACTAATTTTAGCCACAAAAGGGAGTATCCGCTACACAACACCCCAGGACTCAAAGTCCATAATGCATTAGAGAATGTACACCAAACACATAGACAACTAAGTTTTCTACATCTTCTTATCTAAGAAACTTTTATACAAGGATTTAAGGCAACACAGTCGCTACTTATTTACAAAAAAAATCTATCTTTAATGCAGTACAATTCATGTTTACCAAACTATGAACATATACAATTACTTATGCAAAAAGATACTTACAGAGGAAATGTATGATGTCACACACAAGGATAATTCAAAATTCTAATTGACTTACAATATCACATTCATGATCTCCTGGGTCCAACACAGGCTCTAATTTGATCTCTTGCACACGTTTCTTACACATGCATACATAATGATAACTTTCATAAATCACAACAGAACTTCCACATGAGGTCATGGTCAACTAAGAAATAGATATCAGATTATCAAGAAACCATGTAAAGATACCCCACACACAACAACACCACATAATCCACATGATGCCACTGAATGATTAAATCATTCAAATACTTACACATATACAAAAATAATGCAATTAACATAAAGATGATATGGTTCTTCTACACCCATAGCTAAACATAACCCCCAAGTATGATTACTTCACCAAACCAGGGAACTCAAAACAACACTGGCCTTCCACAACACCCCACATAGAATGGGTACAAGATATTCACATCACTAGAGGGGACACATATACCACACTCCTAATCACATGCACTAAGAGTAATCATGATTCTTTCTTCTAAAGTACTAGAGACCACAAGAGGGACTCAAGGCCTTAACAAATCAACAAGCACTAACATTCAAGAAACACATATTGTCAGCTATATCATCACATTTTCATAACAGGAGGAGGGAGAACACATAGTAGACACATAAGTAAAACAAGGCATAAAGAATTTATTTCTTCCAGAATCAAAGAACAAGACTGTAAGTTCATCGACCTTCTAATGTCATACTAAGGCACATAGGTGAGAGGTACTATTACCAACTTGCCACAAGGATAAAAAAATGGTTAACCTAGAGAAACAACAACAATCCAGAGATTCCAGTGTTGCAACCTGGCTCTAATACCAAATGTAACGCCCTGCTAGGAAACCCTAGAGAACAACTCAACTATGCTATACAAAAATGACAATTTTTTTAAGGAAAGAAATAATGAAGAAATGTAAATCATATTTATTCATAACATCAAGTTAAGCTTATCCTCTAGGGTTCCATAGCTGTATTACTAACAAACTATTAACAAGATCTAACCAACATTATGAATTAACTAACAACCATAGTTCATTCTAAGTCTAATTGCATCAGATGAATAAACACATACAATTCCATATTATAACATTAGATAAGTAATCATTAAGGTCCTGTATAAAGGATCACAAGTACATAAACAAGTTCATTTACAAGAGTACAACATTACATTGTTTACAATATCGCTATCCAAATTATATTGGAGTACATACATCAAGATAACGGTACATGATTCAACTAATATATAAAACTAGAATATGTCTCCTCAGCTAGACCAAGATCTGAAATCTGATAAAAGAGGTACATCCTATTCACCCACAAACAACATAGGAAACCAATGGAGATAAAAGCACAACCACCCGACCATGTGGAACCCTAAGGTCCACCCCCGTATTAGGAGATAACAATAAGGTCCCACTAAGCAAACAACCAAGAAGACAATAGGCTAACATGTGCAAGGACTACACATGACTCAAATACAACACTAGTCAACAAAGACATCACAAGAAACTTAAACATCACTTACACACTTAATTGTACTTCCAGAGGCATTCACAAAACAAAGGGGAGAAGACAACTAAAGAATGTTAGGCTGTAGTAAGGATGAATGTCATTGCATGGTCCTAGCATGGGTTACCCTGACAATCTCTAACTAGACACCGGCCCCCATCCATGGGTTACCCTAACAGTCTCTCACTAGGCACCGGCCCCCATCTATGGTTACCCTGACAGTCTCCCACTAGACGCTAGCCCCATTGGTGACACATGCGGAACCAACATTCCTTTCATAAGGACAAGGAAGTTAATTTTGCCAACCATGGCATTCTCATCTCATCCTTAGGATGAACAAGCACTACATGCATGAGTGAGGCATCTAAATATCTTGATTAGTGTGAAAACTACCCAACCCTCTAAATTTATTATTAAGTTATCACTAGATTAACAACTTCCAATGGGTTACCCTGACAAGCCACTTTGGGTGTCGACCCCACATTGAAAGCCACTCCCCCTTCACTGCATCTAGATTTTGAAAGCCTAAAACAAAGCCCAAGCATGAACTGTCACATTTCTCATCATGATATGTTTACAACACAAAATATACATCATTTCACATTACATAGAGGAAGGCATTACCCATCTTGCATAGTTATCATAGCCACATGCATAGATACATTGAGTAAAGAATTATCCATCTTGCACAATCATCATAACCACATGAATAGGTACACTAAGCAAGGCATTATCCATCTTACACAATCATCATAACCACATGAATCCATAAATAGAGGGGAGTCATCATATAGCCAATACATATTCAACCATTAGCAAGATTACATAATCACAGGAGTCATGTCCACGACTACCCCTCTTGGCCTCTGGAATCAACTTTCCCAAATGACACAAACACTTGACACACTAAACACTATGGTCTCACATCACATTCACTCTCAAATGCACATCATAAACTAATACCCTTCAATAATATTTTTAAGGAATGTAACATTAATCCAAGCGTGATCAATCATTTAACAAATATAAAGTGAATCTATCTCAATAATACAGAACTGTAACTTTCTAATCACTAGTAGCAGTTACAATATGATCATAAGATATAAGTATCCATGAGCAACAATATTTTAAGTAAAAATTCTCAAGACTTATTTTAATTTCATATAATTAAAATGATTGTGAACAACATGCAAATAACCCTAAGGCATACAAATTAAACACAACAATTATTTACACTATTTACATTGATGTAGATTTCATTAATAATGTAGACAATTCTATAAATACTATTAAATATAACCGTATAAGAAAGGCTAAAAGCCTATAATATTAGAATGTTATAAATATCTTACACTAGATAGAATCACAAGATACAAAATCCAAAGCTACAATGAAAGAACCTTGTTCTAAGGTTAGCTTGAGAGGAAAGGAATATAGAACAACAAAACATTCCTATAGATCTAACATCTTCATCAAATCTACCACACTTGTAACCACATGCATATGATAGGATCAGCACAAAATAAATTTGTTGACAAGGCTTTAGAAGCTACGAACAATGCAAAATGTGAAAGCATAGACATGTCAAGCAAACTGATTAGTAGAATGGCTCAAAGAGAGTCATATGATGGAAAGAAATGATCGTAGGATATGCACAAAATGAATTTGTTGAAAAATCTCAGAGAAACCCCATTTGAAAATATAATTATTGGTGACGCAACTAACTATTTTAACAGAGACGAAATGGGTGAGAGGTAGACAGTCACAAAATATTCATATCTCAAAAATGATGAACTAGTTATGGTTGATTTTCGAATGATTTAGATATCCAGGTCATGCATCTCATATAAAAAAATTAGAGAAACCCAGTTCGTAAAAATAAAGTTATGGCTAACGTAACAAACTACTAAAACAGAGACAAAATGGGTGAGAGGTAGACAGTCACAAAATATTCATATCTCAAAAATAGCAAATTGGGTATGAATGATTTTCAAATATGATTTATACAACTAGGTCATGCACCATATATAAAAAACTTAGAGAAACCCAATTCGTAAAAATAAAGTTATGGATAACACAACAGACTGCTAAAATAGAGATGAAATGGGTGAGAGGTAAATAGTCACAAAATATTCATATCTCAAAAATGACAAACTAGGTATGGCTAATTTTTGGATATGATTTAGATAACTAGTTGTGCACCATATATAAAAAAATTAAAGAAACTCAGTTCGTAAAAATAAATTTATGGCTGACGTAACATACTGCTAAAACAAAGATGAAATGGGTGAGAGGTAGACATTCAAAATATTCATATCTCAAAAATGACAAACTAGGTATGGTTGATTTTTAGATATGATTTAGACAACTAGGTCGTGCACCATATATAATACTAGTAAAAACACCAAAGGTACTATCAAATGGCCGATAGGCACAAATATTTATAGGTCTATCACTAAATAGTTTATATTTTTATTTTTATGGAAAGTCATGACATGTAGTTGTTGGTAGACAAGGCTATAAATACATGATGCAGGAGCATCTAGAGGTGTAAGGGCAATCTTTCATCACCCAAAAAGAAGTTAATTCAAAACCATTGTATTAGTTTTCATTTCTTTCCATAATTAGTGTTTTGGTTCCATAATATCCAGAATAATAATGTAGGACTCTTTTTTTCCAAAACTGTTAAAAATAGCAACCTGCTTGTTTTGGAAAGTGTACCTGCTATTTTTAGAAAGTTTGCATGTGGGCACATAATGAAGAAAAAAATTCCAGAAAGTTACATAATGGAAATATAAGACCTTTGGCGAAGGAATCAGGTAAAGATCATTTGTGAGCTGAAAGATATTAAAGTTTTTATTTTTCGAAAAGCTCCTGAAAATTTACAAAATGAGATATGAGGAACTAAAATATCTCATAACATCTCAAAAAGTTGATGGAAATCTATTTACAAATTTCCTACATGATAGTTCACATCGCGAGCTTTCTGGCACTTAAAACGGTTCATCAATCGGACACCCGGATCAAAAGTTATGCTTCCCAGAAGTTGACCTACTTTTAGAGGGAGTTGCAAATTTCAAAATTTAGCTGGAGACCGCCAAAAAGTGCTATTTATGACTATTTTGGGAACCCTGGGCAGTAGTAGAGTTAAGGGGGCCAGTGTAGAGTCTAGAATAGGTGGGAAAACAGAAACCCTAGCTGATTTGGGGTTACAGAAGGCTGAAGATTCTAGAGTCTTGAGGTTGGGAAAGCTGTAATGTGTGGCAGCTAGTAGAGGATTCATCCTCTGATTGTAATTAAGCTTCTATAATGTAATGAGTTGCCTAGTTCAATAAAAGAAAGTTCTATTTATTGTGTTCAATATCTCTTATTGTGTGTTTTGTGATTTACGCCCTTCATCAAGTGATATCAAAGCAAGGGTTCTTGAGTGTGTAGGCAGATCGTCGATTGTGAGGCAGTTTGCACTAGGATCTAAGGTTGTGGGTTTATTGCAGAGATCAAGATGCCTCCACAAAGAAATCATGTTGGGAGGAATACTTTGATGGAAGAGGGTTTTAGAGCCCTACAAAGGCAAATCTATACATTGCAAGAGGAGCTGCGAAGAAGGTTTGATCCAAGAACAAGAGAAGAAAGCGAAGATGAAGCTGAAGAAGAGCTATCTAAGGAAGAGCAAGAAGCTACAGGAGATCCTATAGAAGTTAGGTTGTTGAGGGCCATTTCAAAAATCAGAAAGAGGCCCAGAATCAAAGTTTCTAAATATTCTAGAGATTTGAATATGGAACAGCTCATTGATTGGATCAATGACATGGAGGAGTATTTTGAGTATGAAGATGTGGAGGACCCATATTGGGTCAAGTTTGCAAAAACAAAGTTGAAGGGCCACACTAGTATTTGGTGGAAGGAGGTCCAATTAGAGAGGAACAAAAGAGGAAAAGGAAAGATCACCAGATGGGATTGGATGGTGGAGAAACTAAAGAAGCAGTTCATTCCTGTGGACTATGAGATGGAGTTGTTGAAGAAGTTGCAAGGACTGAATCAAGGTAATAAGTCTATTAAGGAGTATACATAAGAGTTCTATAAGATTACTATCAGAACCGATCATGTAGAGGCCAATAAGGAGAAGGTAGCATGTTACATTAATGGGTTGAGGCCAAGTATCCAAGAAGAACTGAGCTTACCATAGAAGATGCGTATCAGTTTTCCTTGAAGGTGGAAGAGAAGTTGAATAAAAGATTTGACAACAAGCAAAGGGGAAGAGGTCAAGGTGTAAGGACTGGTGGAAGACCCTATGGAGGCTGAAATGAAGATGCAAAGAAAAGTGAAGAAGCTAGCACCAGTCGAAATCAGAGAGGAGATAATACATATCGCCCTTGTGACCAGAATAATGGTGAGCAAAGAGGAAGAGGAAGAGGCAGACCTGGGCAAGGACTTGGAAGAGGATGTTTCAGAGGAACCTGTTTCCAATGTGGGGAAGAAGGGCATCGAGCATAGGAGTGTCCACAACATCAAGGAAGGACAAATAGAAGACCTGAAGGTAATGCACGAGTTGCACATGTAGATGAAGATGTACATTCTAAGCATTTTGAAGATGCTAAAAGGGGAGAAACCCTAGTTGTTAGAAGAACCTTGCTAAATGAGGAGAAAGAACCAAATCAGAGGAAGAGTTTATTCCGCACAAGGTGCAAATGTGAAGGTAAGTGTTGTGATATTATTATTGATAGTGGAAGCACTGATAATCTTATTTCAGAGGAGATGGTTGACAAGTTAAAGTTGACAAGAAGAAAGCATCCACATTCATATCAGATTGCATGGTTGCAGAAAGACCATAGAGCTTTGGTCAATGAGCAGTGTTTAGTGAAGTTCAAGATTGGGGACTACCATGATGAGGTGCTGTGTGATATCATACCGATGGATGCATGTCATATGCTATTGGGGAGACCATAGCAATATGATAGGAGCACTGTCCATGATGGCCGTGCAAACACATATTCTCTAACAAAAGATGGAGTTCGTCATAAGTTGAAGCCCTTAAAGGAGGTGGAAGAAAAAGTATGTAGTACTGCCAGAATTTGTTTCGTAGATGGTAGGAAATTTTTGGAGGGTATGAAGCATGAGCGTCATTGCTTTGCATTGATTCCTAAGATTAGTCAAGAGAAATGTGAAGATGTACCAACAGAAGTTTTAGATATGTTGGAAGAGTTCCAGGACATTATCTCTGATAATGTACTAGAAGGTTTACCACCAGTAAGAAAGATAAGTCATCAAATGGATTTGATACCAGGAGCCAGTTTGCCAAACAGGGTAGCCCATAGAATGAAGAGCTGAACAGACAAATTCAGGAGTTGTTGAGGAAGGGACTGATAAGGAAGAGCCTAAGTCCATGTGCGGTACCTGCAATACTAGCACCAAAAAAAGATGGAGAATGGAGGATGTGTACAGACTCTCGAACCATCAATAAGATAATGATCAAGTATAGATTTCCATGGCCAAGAATGGATGACATCATGGATTGTTTGAGTGGAGCCAAGTACTTCACAAAGATTGACCTGAAGAGTGGGTATCACCAGATCCATATCAGAGAAGGAGATGAGTGGAAGACAGCCTTCAAGACAAAGGAAGGTTTGTATGAGTGGTTAGTCATGCCATTTGGGCTAACCAATGCATTGAGCACATTCATGCGGCTTATGAATGAGGTACTGAAAGAATTTTCAGGAAGTTTTTTTATTGTTTATTTGGATGATATTTTAATTTTCACTAAGACTTGGGATGAGCATTTGATGCATATCAGAAGAGTTCTAGAGAAGCTGGGGGAGGAGAAGTTGCTGATTAAACTAAAGAAATGTAGTTTTGCAAAGGAGTTGGTATACTTGGGATTTGTTGTCTCAGAGGAAGGTCTTAAGATGGACCCAGAAAAAGTAAGGGCTATCATTGAATGGCCTACGCTAAGGAGTGTAATAGAGGTACGATCTTTTCATGGGTTGGCAAGTTTTTACAGAAAGTTTATCAAGAATTTTAGTAGCATTTGTGCAACCTAACTAAGACAATGAGAGGGGATAGAAAAGAGTTTAGATGGACTAAAGGAGCAAACAAGAGCTTTGATACATTAAAACAAAAAGTCGTAGAACAACCTATTTTGGCACTTCCAAATTTTAATAAGGTATTTTAGGTAGATTGTGATGCTAGTGGTAGTGGTATAGGAGCTATTTTGAGCCAAGAAGGTATGCCCATTGCCTATTTTAGTGAGAATCTTAATGATGCCAAGAAAAAGTATTATGTTTATGATCAAGAGTTTTATGTAATAGTTCAGGCTTTGAAGAAATGGAGACATTATTTGTTGCCAAAGGAATTTGTTTTGTATACTAATCATTAGACTTTACAATATCTTAATAGTCAAGGAAAGTTAAATCAAAGGCACTTAAAATGGGTTGAGTTTTTGCAGAGTTATACTTTTGTTTTGAAGCACAGGAGTGGGAAGTCCAACAAAGTTGCAGATGCCTTGAGTAGAAGGCAAAATTTGTTGACATAAATGAAGATAGAGGTTGTTGGGTTCGATGAGCTCAAAAGTTTGTATCCTGAAGATCCAAATTTTGCAGAGGCTTGGAAAGCTTGTTTGGAACCTGTTACTTTGGACAGGACAAAATGGTTGGATTTCATTATCCAAGATGGCATGTTGTTTAGAGGAAGCCAGTTGTGTATTCCAAGGAGTTCCATGAGAGAGAACTTGATTAAGGAGAAGCATAGTGGGGGATTGGATGGACACTTTGGTCAAGATAAGACCATTGCTATTATTGGTGAAAATTATTATTGGCCACAATTGCAATAGGATGTGAGGAAATTTGTACAGAGTTGCAGAGTCTGTCAGATGACAAAAAGGAACAAGTAAGAATACAGGGTTGTATCAACCATTACCTGTACCAGAGAAGCCATGGGATGATATTAGTATGGATTTTGTTCTTGATTTACTAAGGACACAGAGAGGACATGATTCTATTTTTGTGGTGGTGGACAGATTCTCAAAAATGACACATTTTATTCCTTGTAAGAAGACTAATGATGCTGTTCATATTGCAGAGTTATTTTTTAGGGAAGTGGTGAGACTACATGGTCTACCAAAGAGCATAGTTTCAGACTGAGATACCAAGTTTGTTGGTTATTTCTGGAGGACATTGTGGAAGAAGTTGAAGACAGACTTGAAGTTCAGTTCTGCACACCATCCACAAATTGATGGACAAACTGAAGTAGTGAATAGGAGTACTGGTAAATCACCATTCTAGATTGTATATGGGAATAGTCCAAGAAATGCTTCAGAGTTAAGGAAGCTGGACAACGAAGAAAAAACAAGTGCCGAAGCTGAAGACTTTATAGAATATCTGAAGAATTTGCATGAAGAGGTGAGAAAGCACATTAATAAAATGAATATTCAGTACAAGGCTAAGGCAGATCAGAAGAGAAGATATAAGGAATTCCAGGTAGGAGATGAAGTCATGGTTCACTTGAGAAAAGAAAGGTTCCCAATTTGAACATACAATAAGTTAAAAATGAAGAAATTTAGACCATGCAGAATCCTAAAGAAGCATGATTTAGGAAATGCATATGAGGTAGAGCTGCCAAGTGGGATCAATATCTCCCCTATTTTCAACATTGCCAATTTATCAGAATATCATGAAGTCAGAACAGAGGATGGACCAATAGAAGTGCAATGGAGTATTCCGGCATCTACTTCAACAAAGGAGATAGAAGAGATCTTGGATAGTCGTGTGGGAAGGAGCACTCAAAATAGGCAATACAAAGAATATCTAGTGAAATGGAAAGGAAGGCCTGTTGAAGATTCTTCTTGTTTGTCTAAGGCAGAGGTTGACCGTTTGGGTTTTCCTCACACAAACACCTAAGACGTGACAGGGTCACTTCTCAAATTACCCTGGGTGTCTAATGCAGGAGCATCTAGAGGTGTAAGGGCAATCTTGCATCACCCAAAAAGAAGTTAATTCAAAACCATTGTAGTTGTTTTCATTTCTTTCCATAATTAGTGTTTTTGGTTCCATAATATCCAAAATAATAATGTAGGACTTTCAGTTTTTCCAAAACTGCTAAAAATAGTGACCTGCCTGTTTTGGAAAGTGTACCTGCTATTTTTAGAAAGTTTGCATTTGGGCACGTAATGAAGCAAAAACTTCCAGAAAGTTACATAACAGAAATATAAGACCTTTGGCAAAGGAATCAGGCAAAGATCATTTGTGAGATGAAAGATATTAACATTTTTATTTTCTGAAAAGCCCCTGAAAATTTATGAAATGAGATATGAGGCACTAAAACATCTCATAATGTCTTGAAAAGTTGATAGAAATCTGTTTACAAATTTATAGCATGATAGTTCACATCGTGAGCTTTCCGGTGCTTAAAACGGTTCATCAATCAGACACCCGAATCAAAAGTTATGCTTCCCGGAAGTTGACCTACTTTTGGAGGGAGTTGCAAATTTTGAAATTTAGCTGGAGGCCACCAAAAAGTGCTATTTATGACTATTTTGGGAACCCTTGGCAATAGTAGAGTTAAGGGGGCCAGTGTAGAGTCCAAAATAGGTGGGAAAATAAAAACCCTAGCTGATTTGGGGTTACAGAAGGCTGAAGATTCTAGAGTCTTGAGGTTGGGAAAGCTGTAATGTGTGGCAGCTAGTAGAGGATTCATCCTCTGATTGTAATTGAGCTTCTGTAATGTAATGAGTTGCCTAGTTCAATAAAAGAAAGTTCTATTTGTTGTGTTCAATATCTGTTATTGTGTGTTTTGTGATTTACCCCCTTCATCAATACAATAAGAATTTTTTTTGCAAATAAAAATAATTGAGTGGTATTAAATGAATAAGCACATGAAGTAAATCATAAATCGTAAATGAACTAAATAAATTCTAAGCAATCAAGAGATTAGGTGAACCGTGGAGTACCTAAATAATGTAGGATAATAAAAATCCATGTTACTAATTTCCTATCAACCAAGCATTGCACAAAATAACTTTTAAAAACATATATGTATGAAGTGTGAGTTTGAATCAACTATGTGTGAAGTGATTGAACTAACATTGTGTGAAGATTGTGCTTTAACTTTGGCATTCACTTTGTGTGTGTTTGTTCTTTGGCATATTTGAACTCGAGTGTTTACTTGTGTGTGATTGAAATGACTTTGTGCATGAAGCATGTTTAAAATTTGGCACATGTTCACTTTCTATGTGTGAAGTGTGTATTTTAACTTTGACATTCATTTTGTGTGAATTGTGTGTGTGAAATTTAATTTGTGCATTCACTTTGTCTAGTGTGTATTTGAACTTTACCATGTTTTATAAATTTGGCACCCACTTTATGAGTGTGTTCGGAGTTTGGAATGTTTGAACTTAAGTGTTAATGCATGCTTGTACTAAATTTGTGTGAATGAATTATATTTGAACATTGGCATATTCACTTTTTTTTATGTAAATTGTGTGTGTGTCGGAAAGTTAATTTAGGCATTCACTTTGTGGTGTGTGTTTTTAAAAAATAATTTTTGTATTTACTTTGTGTGGTATATGTGTTTGAACCAACTTTGGAATTTGTTGTGTATCTATGTGATCTTAAAAGAACTTTTACATTTAGTTTTTATTTATTTATGAACGAACTTAAGCTAACACATTTTGTGGAGTGAATGAACTTCAACTATCACATTTTGTGGAGTGTATAAACAAACTTTGATGTTCACTTTGTGTAGAATGCAATTGAAAGATTTGAAATTCTTTATTTTGTGTGTGTACAAATAAGCCTTGCATATCATTTTATGTAGAGTGTATGAATGAACTTTGATGTTCACTTTATATCAAATTTGTTAAAAAATCTCAGAGAAACCCCATTTGAAAATATAATTATTGGTGACGCAACTAACTGTTTTAATAGAGATGAAATGGGTGAGAGGTAGACAATCACAAAATATTCATATCTCAAAAATAGAGAACTAGTTATGGCTGATTTTTGGATATGATTTAGATATCCAGGTCATGCATCATATATAAAAAAAATTAGAGAAACCCAGTTCATAAAAATAAAGTTATGGCTAACGCAACTGACTACTAAAATAGAGATGAAATGGGTGAGAGGTAGACAGTCACAAAATATTCATATCTCAACAAACACAAATTGGGCATGGTTGATTTTCAGATCTGATTTAGAAAACTAGGTCATTCACCATATATAAAAACCTTAGAGAAACCCAGTTCGTAAAAATAAAGTTATAGCTAACGCAATAGACTATTAAAACAGATGATATGGATGAGAGGTAGACGGTCACAAAATATTCATATCTCAAAAATGACAAACTAGGTATGGTTGATTTTTGGATATGATTTAGATAACATATATAAAACAATTAGAGAAACCAAGTTCATAAAAATAAAGTTATGGCTGATACAATGGACTGCTAAAATAGAGAAGAAATGGGTGAGAGGTAGATAGTCACAAACTATTCATATCTCAAAAATGACAAACTAGGTATGGCTGATTTTTGGATATGATTTAGACAACTAGGTAGTGCACCATATATAATAAAATTAGAGAAACCCAGTTTGTAAAAATAGAGTTATGGATGACACAATAGACTGGGTTCAGAAAATGTAGAAGAGAATTCACAGAATATTTCACTAAATCTAATGCAACGATAAATCCGTTTCATATCTCAGTCCATAACTTCCTGAGAGAGAAAGATCCCCAAAACATAAAACATATTCTCTATTTTAAATGCACACTCCTCCCCAAATTATTTCTTGAGATTTCAAAATAAAGTTGAGCATGCATAACCACCCCCATAATTTCTTCCAGAAGATTCTCCTTTATTACTTTCTTACAATTTGCTATTTTTAACCAAACAATAATTTCTCTCTGATTTTATTTATTTTAGAAATTACTATTTATTTCATTTACAACTAAACAAAAATAGTTTCTTTCTACTTTTTAAAAATTAGTCTCTTACACAAAAGAAACAATTATTTCTAAGATTCCCTCTTAAGGTGCGTAACTGCCACTTCTTCCAAGTGGTCAAAATGGAAAATAATTACTCAAGGAAATAATAATAAAGAAAGAGAATATTTTTTAGACATAATAATACATATTTCCCCACAACTATAATTTACATAAAAGTATCTATATTTATTTATCAAAGTACCCTCTTGACTTAATAATTTTATTGTAATGAAACAATTAACCAAAACATTAATCAAACAGTTCCAAACAAAATAACGCAAATGCCAAACAATACCTGACACAATGCATGATCGAAAGCATGACCACAATGACAATGACTGACCATTATGCCCATACCGACAACACTGACTGGGTGAAAAAATGGATACTCATCTTTTTTAAGGATGATGGCTAACTAGGGGACCACATGTTATCTCTGTTCAATAGTTTCCATTGGGTTTAAGGCACGCTCAGACCTGTCAATTCAGGTGGAGTCGATGCTTGGTACCTACATCCTACAACAACCAAATAGTCAAACAAATAGACATATATATAGTCAAATACACTGTGAAAGGGAATCATAGTGTAGCAGGGTACTCACGCATGAGTAATACAACATTGTTCCTCTCACAAACACACATCAAACAAGTAGCCACATCATGTATAATAATCAATAGATGATCAACCAGATAAGAAATATCATCAGATAATCGTGTGATGCACATAATAAGATTGATCCACATAATCAATTAAGTCCATAAAGTTGTCATAACATATGCATAACTCAAGTAAATATTAGTGTCACAACAAAGATTATTGATAAAACATATTAACTGTCATATGAAACCACATGAGGATAATCAAGAATGTCACCAACATGAATGTAGCATCTACCAACATCATATAATGTACAACATCAACTATCAAACATACCCTAAATATTCCTATTATTTTACCTTCATCTTCATGCTCCTTAGCCAGACCATCTGCACATCCAAGATGAGAATGGAGGGGCATTACAATGTATCTACATTTCCTTTTCTCGCATATGATTATGTTGGTGAGATCCAGTACTTGAATGCTTATCTTTAAATATGGTTGATGAATATAGTTTAGATTATGCACATGTAATATGGTGTCTTCATGCTTATATTTTGATGCTTTTATTTCCTTAGAGACTTGCACTAGCAGTGTCAATGATACTGTGAAATACTGGTCATCCATTGCTTGGTTAATTTGATCTCATTGGCTTTTCATGTGAAGTAGAAGGCCAGATATAGAAGTTGTCTAGTACATTTTTTTCTTCTCTTCATTTTCCTAAAACCCTTATCTTTTTATTATTTTTGTAGATTCAGTTAGTTTAGGAGTAGGTTAGGTTTAGAATAGGACCTTATCACTTATTACTTGTTATAAATTAGATTTATCATATTTGCAAGCTTCCCTATTACTGGTACAAAAAAATGTTCATTTATGAGCAATAGGTGATCGGAGCAGCCTGTTTATGCATTTTTTTATCTTACTTGCTGATCTCCTTGTGCAAATAACCCTTTTTTTACTTGATTAAAGGCAACCCCTTGAATAGATACAGCTACATAAGCTACTGATCAATCCAACATAGTTGAGACCCATTTAATGGGAACCTTGGGTTTATAAACCTCTTGGGGTTTGTTTCCTTTCAAGAGAGGTGGTTCATTTGTTATTCTACCTACTTGTTGTCAAGTGTTTCAAAACACCCCTCAACAAGTAGGACTAAAGTGAACTTAGGTACTCAACCTAGAACTTCATACTCTAGAAATGTTGATTGTATATATGATTCTTTTGATATTATTAAGCATTGTAAAAGAACAAAAATTTAGCTGTCCTACCTATTGAGTATTTAAAGCTAAACCTCATACAATTGTATAGGCTAGTCTAATATGTCAAAAATGATGTTAACTATTTTGGAAGTTCTATAATTACAACTAAAACTATGAATGCTACAAATTTGACCCTTGTACTATAGACTCTTTTCCATAACCTTCAACTAGTGAACCCAAAATATGTGCTACTATAAATGGTAATCCAAATCCATTTAATATTTCCCTATACATATAGGTTTAGATTAAGCAATTGTATTATAGATTATGGCACCTCTAACAATGTTATGTCTACAAAGGGTGCTAGTGGAATTTGCCTATCCTTAACTAAACCCCTAGGAAAATATTATTCCATGGAATCCAATCAAGTACCTTTGACTAAGTAGATCATGGATGCCCAAGTTTCTCTTTCTAATTATCCTTAGAAGAGGGTAATGTTGACTATTTTGGTTGTCAATAACCTTGCAACTATGGGATGCTTTTATGCAAAAGTTTTTGTAGAGATTTGGAGG
Organism: Cunninghamia lanceolata; assembly: GCA_027924645.1. Classification (NCBI taxonomy): domain Eukaryota; kingdom Viridiplantae; phylum Streptophyta; class Pinopsida; order Cupressales; family Cupressaceae; genus Cunninghamia; species Cunninghamia lanceolata. The sequence goes on along the minus strand of BSBN01000700.1, from coordinate 5,639,595 downwards.
GTGAAATACAAATGGATTGATCCAATGCTATAATTCCTATCAATGGAAGAAAGGTACACCTACAAACTTAAACCAAGGCCAAGTACATTGTACTCAAGTTAGAAGTGCCTATATCTATACTTGCTTATGAAAAAATTAGGCCTAGGAATTATATGTTAATGATATAGGAAGAGTGATAGCCACCTAAAGTCATATGCCTCAATATCTCCTCTGATCTATGGCTAATGGAATTATATTAGATTTATTCTTGATTAGGTTTAGGGGATATAATTGTATTGATTTCTCCCAAAAGTGATGAGTTTACAATAGTTTATAAATTAAAATGTGAGAACATGAATAATACAATAGAATATGAGGCATTATTTCTAGGTCTAAGAACTACTCAAGAAAAGTGGATTAAAATGAAAGAAATAGGTGATACTAAATTAATCATCAAATTAGTTAGAAAATAATTCTAAATAAAGAATGACAAATTGGGGCATTACGAGAATATGGTTTGGGATGATATTGAGTACATTGATACTTTTTCTATCAAAGCCACCCCTAGAGATTAGAATACTAGGGAAGATTGCCTAGGTGTCTTTGCTTCTCTCCTTCTCCCACAACATGATTTTGGAAAAGGATCTTATAAGGTTGAATTGATATATCAACCAAGTGTTTCAAATAATGCAAATCATTAGCAAGTTTTTAGAGATGACCAACAAATCATAAAATTCCTTAAGAAGTTAGAAATTTTATGAAATATTTTAAAGGAAGTGATTCACCCTCTCAAGAATATATAGATGACTCTTGTGAAGATGAGGATGGATAAAATATAGAGGTTTTACAACTTAGAGGCAATAAATTAGCCAAAGGTCTAGTCTCATTGGAAGACTTGTTTTATAAGCATGCAATATCTGACAAATGTAAAACCAAAAAGGAATCAATTAGTTCTTTAGAATATGAAAAAGTTAATATTGGTTTGAAGGAAGATTTTAAGTTTGTGTATAGGCAAGTGCTATTCACCTAAGAAAAAATGAAGACTAATTTCACTTATTAAATATAAATATGTGTTCACTTGGTGTCAAAATTATATGAAAAACATTATGCCTAGAAAATTACATCATCATATACCTCTCAAATCAGGTGTAACACCCTTTAGAAAAAAGTAAAGGTTGTATAATCCTAAAATAGTAGGTACTATATTTGAACAAGTGAATAAAATATGTAGTGCCCCTCATTTTGGCTTTCCGATTTACTGTTAGTTAGAGCCTTATGGTTAGACATGATGGTATATTTGATGGATTTATTTTGAGGAATGATGATGACTTCAATTTATGCTTTCTATGATGACGTTTCTGATGCTTATGTTAGTGCCAGATGCTTATGATATAATTAATTAAGTGTTCAATTAATTTGATAGAATTATATTTTATGAGATTACTTGACATTTGATTATTGCTCTGTGATGTTGTATGAACCAATGTTTAATGCTTATGTCTAATTAAAGATTTAATTGGCAATGTAGATAATGTGATATGTTTTGTTTTGTGAAGGGATGGTGTAGCATTACTCTCGAAGAGCACCCTACTACACTGTGATTCCTTGTCACAGTGTGTTGTTTTGATGATGATATATGTATATGTGCTCGACATCTAGTTTGTATAGGATGAAGGTACCAGGCATCGACTCCACCTGATTTAGCAGGTCTGATCATGCCTTAACTAATGGAAATCATTCTGTGGAGATAACGAAATGTACCTATCTGATTTGTCACCATCCTTGTAAAGGATGAGTATCATGTCTAGAGTCCTATCGTATTGGTCAGGTTGGATGATTGTATGTCTCTGAAGTTTGGTCGTGCATGGATGTCAGTTTGAGTTAGTATGTGGATTCTTATGATTAATGTGGTATGTCCATTGTTGGGATTAATTGTTTTGTTTAGAGTGTAATTGTTACTTCTCCTTGATCGACAAATAATAATAATAATAATAATATGAATAAGTTTAGTAATGGGGAATATTAATATATTAGTTGTTATCTTTGTGAATAAATAGATTTTCTTGAATAGGTATTAATTATGTGTTGTTGGTAATGAGTTGTCGGGAACAATAAAGATATTGATTTTGGTTCTATTATGGGAAAATCCCCTATGAATGGAGATCTTCTACATTTATGTTTGAGAAGTGGGAAATTATGACAATGAGCCACTTTTGTCCGAAGGGTTTTTAGGGAAGAATTTGTCTTTGGTTGGGGGGGACTTTTCTTGAAGGTTTGAAAGAGATTTTTTGGGCAAAAGAAGGCAAAACAGGACAAAAGAAAGTGTAATCACGGGTATGTGCTTTGTCACTGTTCCTTGAGATTTGTTGTTTCAGTTCTAGCTAATACATGAATTTATGGTTGTCTTGTTTACAAAACTGTGTTGATTTGTATACAACACCTTTGTTAATGCCCCTTAGAATTTCACTAATTAGTTTGCATGTATTTTCCCTAAGCTCTTGCAACTTTGGAATCCTGTTTTGCTAGGATGTGATCCTCTTCACAACTTCTACCTTGGATCGTGTGTTTGAGTTTTATCCTTATCAATCTGGTTATGTGTCGACACTTTAGACCCTCGTTATTCTAAGCCCCTTGTGAGCAATACTGGTTTCTGCATGCCACATCCTCAATCTACCTTGTAAATCTATGGTCATCCATAGCATTTGTCAGGGAGCTCTAGCCCTATTATGTCACGAGCATTAGTTTACATCTACATGCAGTACTCATACTGTTTAAACCTTGGTCATGTCGTTTCATGGAGTATCTTTGTTAGACTTTTGATCTTCAAACCCTATTATGCCATGAAAGTGATGCCAATCAACTACTTGTGTCCTTGTTGACGCCGGATAGACCACGAGCTCTGTGCTCCTATAGTCACAGTACTTTCAGTCTTAAGCCTTGCTCTGCCTATTGTTTCAACTTGCAGCTCTCTGCATGTTGTAGAACGTAATTTCCCCACCCTCCTCAAAGGCATTCTGGTATCAGATCGCTGGCTCATAGCTATTGTCAGAATATTTTCAAAGCCTGTTCTCATGTTAGTCTGCGCATTCCTTCTGCCATCGTCGTCCCACCAAGATATCAATATTTTGTATTTGCAGTTCCTCGTTTGTTTGCATGCCTACCAGAGCAATTTACAACTATTTTAGTGATGAATTCAATAGAAAACCATGCAGGGGGGATTGACTTTGGTTTTGGTGGTGACCTGAGGTCCAGGCGTAATAATATTAAAAAATGTTACGTCTTCTAATTGTTGTCCTCTCCTCAAACCGTCGCAACATTTAAGGTCGAAACCCTGTCATGTTTTGCGCTCTGTGGGATCTTTGCTAAGATAGAGGTGGGCGTCTTTAGTTAGGTCACATCAAGGGTTAGCAAGATTATAGCTATCATTAGCATGTAATCAGCTTTGGGGAAGTTAGTAGATTCTAGTCAAAATTATTGTGGGCATTCTATGTTTAGGCTCGATGACCTCAATGAAAGGTATGTCAGTTATGGTTTTCAGTGAGGTCGTCTTGTTGTGTTTTTAGATTAGTATGTCAGTGCGTCAATAGAATAGTTGTTATTAGCCGTCTAAGTTCTTTCTTTTATATAGTAGAGTCTGATCTTAAGGCAGGGAGTGTCCTAGTTTTATGTTTTTGTTAAGGGTTGTGATTATGTCTATTTGTGTCTTGTAATATAATTCTTTCATAGAAAGATCGAGATTGCAACTTTACTTCTTGTGTAGGGAAGTTAGTATAGTTATAGGTTAGTATAGTTAATTTCTTTATTAGAGTCATGATTATATATATATATATATATATATATATATATATATATATATATATGATGTTCATTGTGTAAAGATTCTTATAGAATGAAATTTAGTGTTAATGTAAGTTAGTGTTTTTGGATATGGGTATGGTTAATCTATTATTTATGGACTTGTGTTTTATAGGAGTAGTTATAAATTGTAACTTTAGAATTTTTTTTTATGTTAGAATTTTAGTTCTCGGGAGGTTAAGTTATCATGTCTAGAAAATTTGATCTTATGGGTTTTTTTTTAAATAATTGGATGTGGGTATGAGTTTTAGGTTGGAACTGGGCTAGAATGGAAACATTATAGTAATCTTGCCCTTGTTTTGCATTTGGGTGTTTTGTTTATTGTATATAGAATTTCGATTAAAGTTAGAGGTTACTTTTAAGTTTTAGAATAGTGTTTTTTAATGTCATTTGAATTTGTGAGTAAATATTGTAATGAGCCAGTTATGGGACATTGTGATTTGTGTCATAAATATGTTTGAAGTTTAGTTGCATTCATATAAAGTTGATCTCAATGACCTTGTCTTGGAATCTAAGTATTGATTGTTTAAATATAAATTAGTACTTTTTCTTCAATTTGACTCTCCTTAATAGTAATTGTTTTAAAATTTTGTTTTGGTTTTTATTGTGAATAACTTGTGGAAGTCGTGTTCATGGTCGTATTAGAAGCATGTTGGCTATTAGTTATTCCATAGGCATAAGATTTTGTTGACGTGATCTCATGTTGTTGTCATATTGTTAAGGTCCGTGTTGGGATTTCTACGTCCCCCTTGTCCATTTTGTGCTCATACCTAGGCTATGATGGTTATGTGATTTGAGTTGGATTTTAAGACTTACTGGAATGCTTTGGTCTATTATGACATTGATAAGGTATCGAGATATGTGGTGTTGGTTGTTGTTATAGTATGTGATGGGATCTATGGTTATGTTGTGTGGAAGTTGTCCTTTGAGCAATTGGTGATGCAAGAGAGTTTAATGCTCTCGTGATTCTCAAATATTTATCTTTTCTATGTGTTTTGAGTGGGGTTTCTAAAATGCAACTAGGGGAGTGGCTCTCGATGGGGGGCAGAGCCCAAAGTGGCGTCTAGGACAACCCATGTGAGAGTGCCTTAATAAGTGATAACCTAAATTTAAAATCAAGGGTTTTGGGTAGTTAGTTCACACTAATTAAGATAAGTGAATGCCTCACTCATGGCTCAAGTGCTCGGTTAGGCTTGAGATGAGATTGGAAGGCCTGGAATGGAAAAATCAACGATCTTGTCCCCATGAAAGGTATGGTTGATTTTCGCATGATTTTTCATGGGGGCTGGAAGTTAGGAGAGGCTGCCAAGACAACCCAGGATGGGGGCCGGGGCCTAGGAAGACTTGCCAGGACAACTCATGAGAAGTTGTGTGATGACACTTCTCCCTTCTATAGTCTGACATACCCAAGTTGCATTCTTTCCTCTTTTTGGTGGTAGCCTCTGGAAGTGTTGTTGTGTTGCTTGTGGTGTCATTGTTGCCTTGAGTTGTTGTAGTCATGTGTAGTCCACTTTCCTTCTTGTGTTGTCCACCTAACTATTCAGGTCGTGGGACCTTATTGTTATCTCCTAGCATGGGGGATGGGCCTCAGGGTTCCACATGGTTGGGTGGATATGCTCATTCCATTGGTCACTTTTCTGCTATTCGTGTGCATGGAGAACATTTCTTGTAGAAGCTCACTGATCTTATTTCCCTTGTGGAGGCAGACAGTTATGTTTCTATTTCAGCCTTGTATATCTGTTAATCCTTGTATTATTAGATTGATGTATACCTTCAAATGTAATCAAGATGCAATAGTGTAAACATTGTATTGATGTACTTTAATGTAATGAAATTGTAATCCAAATTGTAATCATTTATGCTAAATCTTGATGTTGTTATCTGGTGTCTTATATTGATGGAGGTATTTATGTGTTGATTCTTGGATACACTTGTTTTCAAATTGATTCATGGTTGTTAGATAGTTTATGTTAGTAAGTGGTGATTCAATCTTGTTTACCCTAAAGAATGAAAGCTAACTTGCATGTTAAGTGATTATTATGATTTGCATAAAAAAAAATGTTACCTTTTCAAATGCATAGTTAAGCTTTTCTCTAGGGTTCCAGGGTGGGGCATTACATTTGGTATTAGAGCTAGGTTATCAAACACTGGGTACTCTAGGTATGTATAAGCCTATTATACTTTCCTAGTTGCGTAGACTCTATAAGGTGTGTGTTCTCTTTTTGTCATGCTCATCTTTCAGCCTGAGTTTGTCTTTGTTGCCTAAGTGTAGGAGATGCCTAGAGGTTGAGGCCGAGGTTGAGGTCGAGTTAGGGGACGTGGAAGGGGTGGTGGTGGTGCACCCCCTCCTAGTTTCTCTCATGAGAGTGCTCAAGAAGGCAGAGGTTAGAATATGGAAGGTCAGGTTCAGCTGTAGGGAGCTCAGATGCGCTAGTTTCTTGAGGAGGTTCTTGTGCGTATGGGCCCTAGACATGAGATAGATCAGCCAGGGGCTAGGGAAAGAGAGAGGTCACCTAGAGAGACAGAGATGATAGCAGAATAGGAGGCCACCCTAGCTAGTCATATGAGGGACCTTTTGAGGGCACGCCCTCCCACCTTTGATGGATCTGCTAGTGGCTTTGAGGCAGAGACCTTGTTACTAGATTTGGGTAGGTGTTTTGCCATGCATCCATATGGTAGCAACACCAAGGCTAGATGTGTTATATTGCATCTCAGAGGTTTCACTTCTACTTGGTGGCATTTAGAGGAGCATAAGCTGCACTTGGACATTAGTACTATTTCTTGGGAGTTGTTCTTAGAGAGGTTCTAAGCTCGTTTCCTGTCAGATCACTAGAAGCAGCGTCACGTAGATGACTTCCACGAGTTTAGGCAGATGGCCATGTCAGTAGAGTAGTATGAGTATAGATTTTATGAGCTCAAGCAGTATGCAGGCATCGGCGATGATGAGGCCATGTTAGTACAACATTTTATTAGGGGCTTGAATGCCTGAATCAGTGGAGGAGTACGTGTTTTCAAGCCTAAGTCTATGGAGGTGGCAGTTGAGAAAGCCTGTTTGGTAGAGGAGAATTTGGCAATGGCTCTTGGTGGCCATACAGGTGTGCAGATTGGTAGTGTGCCTCTAATAGGTGTTGAACCTCATAGTGGTCAGTTTCAGGCAGTCAACTCTTCGAGAAGCCATCTTGCACCCGCTAAAGGCAGACAACAGCAGCAACAATAGTCTTTCCAATCAATGTCAAAGCCTCAGCAAGGTGGTGGTGCTCAGTCAGGAAAAGACCGTAATTGGCAGCGAGCCAAGAATTATCATCCCACTCAATCTGCAGTCAACAGAGATGATTTCTAGCAATCCAATGTTTTCTCAAGTGGTGGAGGCTATGGTAGAGGTGCAAGTTGTTTCTCTTGTGGCCAACAGGGCCACATAGCCAGGCAGTGTCCATAATAAAACAATGCAGGTTTTAGTCAGATGTCTGTAGCTTCAGAGCTGATTGTAGGTGATGCAAGGAGGTCTCATCGGGCATTCGCAGTGATTGATCACCATCAATTAGAGCATCAAGGGACAGTTTTGGAGACTGCGGGTAAAAGTCAGGTAGCTTTCTTTGGAGCAAATGCACGTTCTTCAACATCAGGGTTTGACCCTCGAGGGTAGGGGTTTTTTGAGTTGTAGTGACCCTCAACTTGTTTGCAGGCTTCCAGGAGTAAGCCTGATATTAGGGGGGAGGATGTAGTGCCCCTCATTATGGCTTTCCAATTTATTGTTAGTTAGAGCCTTATGGTTAGACATGATGGTATCTTTGATGGATTTATTTTGAGGATTGATGATGACTTTCATTTATTCTTTCTATGATGACGTTTCTGATGCTTATGTTAGTGCCAGATGCTTATGATATAATTAATTAAGTGTTCAATTAATTTGATAGAATTATGTTTTATGAGATTATTTGACATTTGATTATTGCTCTGTGATGTTGTATGAACCAATGTTTAATGCTTATGTCTAATTAAGTATTTAATTGGCAATGTAGATAATGTGATATGTTTTGTTTTGTGAAGGGACGGTGTAGCATTACTCTCGAAGAGCACCCTACTACATTGTGATTCCCTGTCACAGTGTGTTGTTTTGATGATGATATATGTATATGTGCTCGACATCTGGTTTGTGCAGGATGCAGGTACCACACATTGACTCCACCTAATTTATCAAGTCTGAGCATGCCTTAACCAATGGAAATCATTGTGTGGAGATAATGAAAGGTCCCTATCTGATTTGTCACCATCCTTGTAAAGGATGAGTATCATGTCTAGAGTCCTATCATATTGGTCGAGTTGGATGATTGTATGTCTCTAAAGTTTGGTCGTGCATGGATGTCAGTTTGAGTTGGTATGTGGATTCTTATGATTTATGTGGTGTGTGCATTGTTGGGATTAATTGTTTTGTTTAGAGTGTAATTATTCTTCTCCTTGATCGACAAATAATAATAATAATAATAATATGAATAAGTTTAGTACCGAGGAATATTAATATATTAGCTTTTATCTTTGTGAATAAATAGATTTTCTTGAATAGGTATTAATTATGTGTTGTTGGTAATGAGTTGTCGAGAACAATAAAGATATTGATTTTGGTTCTATTATGGGAAAATCCCTTGTGAATGGAGATCTTCTGCATTTATGTTTGGGAAGTGGGAAATTATGACAATTAGCTACTTCTGTCTGAAGGGTTTTTAGGGAAGAATTTGTCTTTGGTTGGGGGGGACTTTTCTTGAAGGTTTGAAAGAGATTTTTTGGGAAAAAGAAGGCAAAATGGGAAAGAAGAAAGTGTAATCACAGGTATGTGCTTTGTCACTGTTCCTTGAGATTTATTGTTTCATTTCTAGCTAATGCATGAATTTATGGTTGTCTTGTTTACAAAACTGTGTTGATTTGTATACAACACCTTTGTTAATGCCCCCAGGAATTTCACTAATTGGTTTGCATGTATTTTCCCTAAGCTCCTGCAACTTTGGAATCTTGTTTCGCTAGGATGTGATCCTCTTCACAACTTCTACGTTGGATAATGTGTTTGAGTTTTATCCTTAATAATCTAGTTATGTGTCAACACTTTAGACCCTCATTATTCTGAGCCCCTTGTGAGAAATATTGGTTTCTACATGCCACATCCTCAATCTACCTTGTAAATCTGTGGTCATCCATAGCATTTGTCAGGGAGCTTTCACCCTGTTATGTCACAAGCATTAGCTTGCATCTACATGTAGTACTCATACTGTTTAAACCTTGGTCATGTCATTTCATGGAGTATCTTTATTAGACTTTTGATCTTCAAACCCTCTTATGCCATGGAAGTGATGTCAATTGACTACTTGTGTCCTTGTTGACGCCGGACAGACCACAAGCTCTGTGCTCCTATAGTCACAATACTTTCAATCTTAAGCCTTGCTCTGCCTATTGTTTCAACTTGCAGCTCTCTGCATGTTGCAGAACGTATTTTCCCCACCCTCCTCAAAGGAATTCTGGTATCGGATCGCTAGCTCATAGCTATTTGTATATCAAAAAATTTGGATTTATAAATGGAAATGATTCAAACAATTGAAATGCAATAACCTAAACCCAAATAATTCAATACCTCAAAGATGCAAGATGATCTCGATTGATTGATTGCTTTTTTGTGTTGGTTGCTCGATTCCACAGCATAACGTCGATAAGGATGCAAGCTAGATGGATTGAAGATGATGGATAATGGCTTGAGATGAAAATTTAGTAGAGTGAGGTTGCATGAAGAAGAATCCTGAAATTCTCCCTCTAATCTCTTCTCTAATGGCTCAAATGGCTCAAAAGAGGCTTGCTTTATAGGAAATGCTTGGTTCCAATGGATGGCTAGGATCAATTAGGGCTTTAAATGAAATGGATGGATAGGATTAAGTTAGGCTTCCTTGCACATTAAGAAATTGTAGTCAATTGACATGTGGCAAGGGAAGATAAATCTTAGGTGTGCTTGTGTAGATAAATACTAAAATTAGGTCCCATTAGTTGTGCATGTGAAGGATTTGAATGAAAGTTGTACTACAACACATGATTGACTGGACAAGTGTTAGAATGTGGTAAAAGATGAGGACTTAATTCAAATAAAATATTTGAATTAGTTGGGATATGAGTTGGATATTAATTAAATAAATAAGATTTATTTAATTAATTGAGAAGTTGAATAGGATGAGATAAGATATGATGTGGAAATTAATTAAATAAATTAAATTTATTTAATTAATTGGGTAGATGAATAAGATGCGATAAGATATGGTGTAGAAATTAATTAAATAAATAAAATTTATTTAATTAATTGGGTAGATGAATAAGATGGGATAAGATATTGTGTAGAAATTAATTAATTAAATAAAATTTATTTAATTAATTGGGATGAGGATAGGATAAATAGAATTATGCATGTGAAATTAATTAAATAAATAAAATTTATTTAATTAATTGGCTAATGGATAAATGGGATTAAGAGTGGGATTAGGACAAAATGCTACATGATGTCTAGGATAATGGTTTAACAAGGTGTTGCTAGACATGAACAATTTTGGGACAAATTTGGGTGTCTACATTTTGCCCCTCTTTGAGATGATGTTTGAGATGATGAGATTTATGTCGAGTAACATCATTTCAAAGAAGTTAAGGTATGGATAGAGGATAGGGATAATGATAATGATGTAGGATAGGATGAGGATGACGATGAAATGGGATGATGATGCCCCCTCGAGAGGATAGGTGGGTTGGACAAACACGGGTATGCTCTCAAAAAGAAATGGCTTGGCTGCAAAAAGAAAGATAAGGGGATAGATAGAAGAAATGATGTTGCGTTATGCTGCAATGAAGGTGAGCAACCATGATGTTTGATATAGCACTAGACATTATGCACCAAGGTATAAGGATCCAGGGTGACGTTGTGTCTCGTGCCCCAGCATAATACAACTTTGTCTGACGTATGAGGAAGAAAACTCAGAGCATTGAAGTCCTAATGCACAAAAGGTATGATATGACCTCAGATGTAAAGGAGAGTGCAAAAAGCTATTCCAACATACACAAGATATGAATATTAGCTAGAAAGTTACCGATGTGAAACAAATGCAAGATAAAAAGATAACACACACAAGCAAGCATGCACAAATGATACAAAAACAAACAAGGTATTGCCCCTGTCAAGCTGTAAACCAATGATTAATTGTTGATTGATGATAGTGTTGAGAGTGTTGTCATTGCAGGGAAAGCTATATCCCTAGATCAGCACAAGGTTGTTTGCTGAGTTGGTTGGATAATTGGCTAATTGATTTGGCTTACAACAAGGCTAGGATCAAGACCATGGATTGCATTTGGATAACTTGGCTTGATTGATTAACTTGATTGGTATGGATTAAGGATTGACTTGCATTTGGATCATTGTTTTGGAATGATTTGATTGGATGAATGGATGATTAGATTGATTTGGTTTGATGAAAATGAATTGGAGTAAGTTGATGTGCTATGATTTTGATGATGATGGATTGCTATAAATGGATTGATTGAATGATAGATTGATTAGAAGAAGTTGTTTATTGATGATGTATAAGAGGAGAAAGAAGAAAAATTGTATGTGCCTGAATCTGGGCACTTCCTTCATACTCCAGACTGCCTACATACCCTGTATCCATGGGATCAAGGCACTTAACAATGGAAATGAGATGTAGTTCTGATGTTTTGTTGATGAGATGATGAAAATGGATTGATGTGATCAAGTTATGGATTGACGAAATGTTGATAATGGGATGATATGTGTTGGAATGATTTATTTTTGATTTGTTGAAGTGATTGAATTTGTTTTGATGGTTGGCTTGATGTTCTTTGATTTTGATGATTATTGTTGATTGATAGGATTTGTTTTGATAGTTGGCTTGATGTGCTTTGGTTGTGATGTTTGCTATTGCTAGGCTGATTGTTTTGATGATTGGATTGGAATGAATGATGATAGTGATGGTGTGATGATTAGAGTGTCCACTCAATCTAAGCATAAGCAAGTGTTCTCGGTGTGCTCAAAGGATGGAAAACAAACAAAGTATTGCCCTTGTCAGGTCATAAACCAATGATTGATTGTTTGATTGATGATGATAGATAGTGTTTGTCATTGCGGGGAAAGCTATATCCCTAGATCAACACAAGGATGTGGGAACGCTATATCCCATTGATGATGATTGATGATGATTGATTGGGCTCATGACAAGATTAGGATCAAAAACTTGTTGATTTGATTGGCTAATGTTCCTTGATTGATTAGCTTGCTTCATATCGATTAGCGTGACTTGGATTTAAGATCATTGCTTAGATTGACTTGATTGATATGATTGGAAGAAGTGATTGATTGAAATGGATGAATAAATGTTATTGATAAGAAGAATTGATGATTATGATGATTTGATTTTGATTGAATGTTGATGGAGTGGATTGTTTTGGATGATGATTGGTTTTATTGCTTGGATTTTTTGTTGGATATTTGATTTTTTTGGATTTTTTTTTGACATATTTTGATTTTTTTTATGTTTTTGAAATATTTGGATTTTTTTTTGTGTTTTTGAAAGTTGTGGGATGTCAATGGATTTACAATTTGAGTAGCCTTTGTCTAGATACAAATGACAAGGGAAGACCAAGTCTAGGTGCAAGGATGGATGGATAAAAGGATGGGTTCATAGTAAATGTGATGGAAAGATCATGAGAGTTGGATGGGATGGAAGATTCATGAGAGTTGGATGGATAGATAAGAGGATAGGCAATATAATGGATGCATGCATGCCCCATGATAAACAGATAGGTAGGCTATAGTGGAAAGCTTATGATAAATGGATGGGGATAAACTGTAATATGGAAAGCTCATGATAAGGATATGCTATAGTGGATGGATCATAAGGGAGCTAGAATGTGATCTCCAAAGGCTATGTTGCATAGGAAGAACTTGCCCCATTCTAGGTGGTAATGCTTAGGATTTTTACATGACAATGCTTATGACAATAGGATGACATGATGGATTGGTTTGGATAAGATGGATAAATGGTCAATGGATATGACTTGGTTTGGAAAGAAGGTATGTCAAGAAATACCCAAACATGTTTCAACATTTTGCCCCTATGTCTTCTTCAAAATCAAAAGGTGGAAGGATGGATAAATGGGTTCAATAGGATAGTCATATTTATGTAATGGATAAGGATGGCAGGATGGTATGGTAATAGTTTGGAAATGGATAGGTTGGATGAGACAATGTGCCCCCAAGTGTAAGTGACATAGAAGATCAACTTACACATGACGCCTGTTTGCCAGGTTTTCATCATGGTACTTATCCAAGGCGCCTATTTACCAAGTTTTCACCGTTGGACAAAGGGATTTCTTTTTACTTTTTTGATTTTTTTTCTTCTTCTTTTGCTTTTTTTTTTAGATGGGATGACAATTACACATGGTGCCTGTTTGCCAGGTTTTCACCATGGTAATGGATAGGAGGGACTCAAGTGTCTAGTTCGATGGATGTTGGTAGTCCCATTAGAGATGGATGTCATCGCATGGACCATGTCATTATGCTCATAGATGTTGATAAGGGATTGTGTGGAAGCGAGATGGATTAGGTAGATAATGGATTATAATGTGGAATTATGGTAGGGTAGGCTAGTGGCTTATGGTGTGGATTTATATAGGCTTATGGAATGAAGATGGATGAAAGGCTTATGCAAAAGCATGGACCATAGGGATAGCATGGGGGAGATATGTAGGATAATGGATGGAATATGGGGAGATGTAGTTATATGGAGGTGCTGCAGAGTGGAAGGGAACCATGACCAACGGTTGCACACAGCGTGATAAAAATTGAAGCTTTTGATTGGATGGTGGTGTAGGAAGCAATGGAGATGTTTGCTTAGGGGATGGTTGATGAAGTGATTTAGGAACCCACATAGATTTAATATTTTTATTACTTTTTATTTTCTTGTGGGATTGTTGAAGAGAAGAGAAGTTTTGGATGGAAGTAGACTTTTGGATGGATATAGGTGGTTGGGATTCTTGAGATGTGGACGAAGATGCCTCATTTGACTTGCTAGCTATTTGCTTAGGAACCCAAACCATTTTTCTTTTGGGCTTTGCTTTTGGAGGTATGGGTGGATAGCTTTGTGAATGTACTTTGCTTAGAAGATGGATGATTTAGAGACTTTTCACATTGATACCCTAAGGCCTGAGGGTGCTTAGGAGTTTTAGTTGGATTTTTGGCTTTATAGGTAGAGGCATCAAAATTTTTGCTTTTGAATCCCATGGGGTGGGTGGAGTGGATAGAATGATTAGAAGCTTTATGCTTAAATGATGTGTGCTTTTGTTGGCCATGATTAGGGATGTAAGGATACTTATGAATGATATGTATGTTAGGTGTTGGAAGCAAAGGTGGCAAGGTGGATGGAGGGATATTTGAAGTTGGTAAAAGTGGAGGCAAAGTGGATGGTGGAAGGTGTATGGTCACATGCTTTTGACATTTATATGATGATGGAGAAGGAATGGCAACATATGTTTTGGGTAGATGATGGGGGGTGTGATGGAAAGTGGTAGGTTTAGGGTGCATGAAGGGATTACCAACATCTTGGCCTTGTTTACCTTGGGGTGTGTATCCAAGGCCATATGAGCATGGAGGGATCTTGACATGGTTTGGCTTCAAAATACCTTGTTCATAAAGGCCTAGACCTTTGCCTTGGTAGTTCATGTTTTGGAGGATGTGATTACTATGGGACTAGGTGTAGTTTGAACACTAGACTTGAGTTCCTTATTGGATGAAGAAGGTGAAGTGGATAAAGGTCGTTGTTGTCCTAAGGAAGAACATTCATGGACAAAGGTTGTAAGACCACTAGGACATGATAGTGGACTTGAAGTGGAATCGATGGTAGATATGAAAGGAGGATCATTAGGATCTTGATTAGCATTGTGTTCACTAAGATCCAAGTTATTTGTTTGATCTTCTGTGCTTATTTGGGGGACAAGTGTCTCATCATGACAAGCAGATGTTTGCTCATTATGTATAGGGCTAGATGGCAGATGACTAGGAGAAATGTGGATATCTTGCTCATGGATTATAGGATTATGGATAGGATCAAGGTGCTCATATATAGCTTCTTCATAGGTATCATCTTGATCATAAAGAAGGTAGATGTTATGGATGGGTTGGATTTGGATGGCTTGCTCATGAATAGTTGTTGGGAGATGGATAGGATCAAGTGGCTCATGGATAGATTCATCATTATGGCTATCATCTTGATCATGGAAAAGAAAAGTGATTTGATCTTGAGTTGGACTAGGGCTTAATGTTTCCACATGCTTAGGATTAAACCTTTGACATACCTCTTGGGTTGCTTGAATGGAATTAGAGGAATATTGGATAGGCTCTTGGTCAACAACATGAGAACATGATGACTCTTGACTTGGATTCATAATAGGAGACAGGCTTGATGTCTTGTAGGTCACATGATGGGCTTGAAGGGCTAAGAATGTTAATTGAGGGCTCTTGGATAGGCTCAAGGATAGGTGGACCACATGATGGGATTATAGGATTGAACATGACCTTTGGAAGTTCTTTGTTAGGTTCATGAATGGGTGTTTGACATGGAGTAGTTTATTCCTAGCTAGTAGCCAATGGATCACATCCTTCGCAAGGGTATGAGTGGATGGGAAGTATAATGGATAAACAATAATAGTAGGTGATGTTGTAGGCTTAGGACTAGGATTAGGTTGAGGGCTAATTGGATTGGGTGGATTAGGATTTAGACTAGATGGGGGTGACACATGGGATTTGAATGATGTGGCATGATTTCTTATTGTATGTCGATACATCTTGTAAACAATTGGGAAAAACATGGGGCATGTATTTGTATCATGGCCTTTGGTCCTATGGTATGCACAATAATCATGTTCATCATATGGACTTTCTTCACATGGTTTGAGTTTAGGAAGTTCAATGAGTTTTTCTTCAAGCATTCGTTGTAAAACTATCTCAGCCGCATCCTTTGGTGAAGGATTAGAATGACATGGTGATGAAGGTAATGAAGGGCTTGGTGGTTTGGATGGTAGAGGGATTAATGGACTAGGAATAGGATCACATGGTGGTGTTGGGATAGGATTAGTTGGCTCATGTGTTGGTGTGTGATTAGATGATGAAGGCCACTCTAGATCGGTATCTCTCTTGTCAAAGGTAATTAAGTCTTGCATAGGATAACTTGGACTCATTTGATTTATGTACAAGGGGCCATTGGGATTTAGATATGATTCTTGTTGGAAAGGTGGATTTAGATCTATCAATGGTGCTTGGTGGTCTTGTTGAAAAGGTGTACTTGGACTTACTTGATTTATGTACAAAGAGCCATTGGGACTTGGATGTTGTTCTTGTAATATCACTTGATTGCTTTGTGGATGGGCTTGGTAGTGCATTGGAATGGTGGCATGAGGGATTGGATAAACTTGAGGTGGATGTTCATAGGTTTGAGGTGGAATTTGTTGAGGTTGGGATGGTGTTTGGACTTCTTGTTGTGATATGATTTGTTGTTGATGTTGGTAAATGTGTTGATGTGATGATGATGGAGGGGTTGCATAGGATAATGATTGTTGTGATATGGATTGATATGGATAAGGGTTGTGATAGGTTGATAAAGGGCTGATATGACATGTGGATGAATTTGGTTGAGATGAAGTGGGATAAGTTGATGCAGAATTGATTTGATGTGTGGATGGATTAGATTGGTATGAAGTGGGATAAGTTGATGTGGAATTGATTTGATGTATGGATGGATTGGGTTTTGGACTTGTCTCATCCTCATCAATAAAGATATATCCTCCTCGAAGTATAAACTTGGTCTTAAGAGGAGAGGCTCCTTTAATTGTGATCTTGGGCTTTGGTTCACTTTCATGATTTGGATTAGGAGGATAGCTGCCTTTAATTGTGACCTTGGGTCTTGGTTTATCCTCATGATTTGGATTAGGAGGATAGCCACCTTTAATTGTGATTGGTTTCTTCTCATGATTTGGATTAGGAAGAGGGGCTCCTCTAATTGTGACCTTAGGCTTTGGTTTTATTTCATTATTTGAATTAGAGGGGTAGCCTCCTTGAATTATGATTATAGGCTTAGGTCTTGTCTTGTGATTATAAGGATAACCCCCTTGAATTGTCACCTTAGGCTTGGGATTTGTCTCATGACTAGAGGGTTAGCCCCCTTGAATTGTCACCTTAGGCTTGGGATTTGTCTCATGATTAGAGGGATAGCCCCCTTGAATGATTACGACCATCTTGACAAGTGTTGACTAGGACTAGGTTGATGATGATGTAGAGATGATTTGGAATGAGTATGGATGTGACTAGGATATGTTCAAAATAAAATTGATTTGGGTATGATTAGGATATAATGTGGAATGACAAAATTGGGTGATGTGGATCAAATGTAGGATGAATTGTTTATGTGTTTGGTGTTTATAGCTTGATTTGGCAATGTTCAAACAAATGATTATGCATATACACACATGAATCACTCACGCAAGACACATAAGCAATTGTTGACTTTAAAAATGAAATGTGATGATTATGCAAGCACACATGGAAGACACATCAACAAGCCTAATGTCTAGTCAAGTGGGTATGGCCAATTAGGTTTTGGGCTATGTTTACACAAGGTTGACTAAGAAATTGAAAGTGAAATCCTGCCACACAGCCAGGAGAAAGGGGTAACCCACCCTTCACCTTCACTTCCCAAAGGTATAAAGTTCTTTGGGGCTTAGCCAAGAGTGACAAGATTTACAACTCCCAATGAGGGTGTCTTTCGATTCAGCCTCGATTGAGGTCGTCCCTTGGAGTGGTGTGTCTCCAAGCAGGCCTCCTAGATAGGGTTTACAAAAGCAAACCAAGTGAGCTGTCACTTGATTCACACTTGTAGTGGTTAATTCCCCTTTAGAAAATGAGATGTGTGATCAAACAGTTCAAGCACTTGTTCTTTTTAGATCCAAAGCCAAATGTGATGGAAGACAGTGGTTTGTTTTAGCCCAATTTTTTAATGATGTGATGGCAAACAGGTTGTTTAGAAAATGCAAAAGTTGTGTCGAGTGCACCTGGAAAGTTGTTGTCAAGTTTGATAATGATGCACACGCTACAAGCCACGATTAGGTTGACTAGATAAGGCAAGCGAAACGTTTCAAATGATATGTCTTTGACAAATGAATAACCTGCAACCCACTTGTGAGTAGTTTCAATGATTTTGATCTTTGGCAAGCGATATAGCTACAAGCAAACGGTTAATGACAAGAAAAAGAAAAAGATGACTATAATGCAAAAAAATCACTATGTTAGAAAAAAAATGAACTAAGTTAAGCTGAAAATTTGACTAAAAAGTCAAAACTATAGTAAAGTCTATCTATATTAAAATTAAACTAAAATGCTAATTAAAACAAATTTAATTAATTTGGAGTAAATTTTAAAGTAAAAAAAAAAAAATTGAAAGCTAAATTACAATTTAATATTAAGGTAAAACCTAATACTAAATGAAAATTAAAATTAAAATCTAATTTACAATTTAAAGCTAAATTAGAATTGAAATCTAAATAGTAAATTAAGTTAAAACTAAAATATAAATCTTAAAATTAATTCTAAATTAAAATTAAAATGTAAAGTTAATTAAAATTAAGATCTAAATTGAAATTAAAATGAAAATCTAAAATCCTTACGAAATTAGAGTTTAATATTCAGTAAAAGCTAAAATTAAAGCTAAAACTATATTACAAATTAGTAAAAAAAAAAACGTAAAAACTAGTTTCTAAAATTAAATTAGAGACTACCTTAAAAGTTAAAAGGTAAAGTTTTAAAAAAAACTATGTGAAACTACCGTTAGATTAAAGACTATCAACTAAAAAAAATCAATTGTGATCGGATGGGGAGGTTGACCAAGGTGGGCAGTAACAATGAAGGGTTTGTAACCTCCGCCCAAATTGTTATGACTGTTAAAACTGCCTTGTGTGAAAAATGTTGTTGCTGGAGTCCGAGGAATATGCTGATAGTCACATTTGATGATTTAGAAAATTTGCTAGCGTGAAGTTTTCAACATAGGCCGACTGCCGACTGTGATTCTTAAGTCGCCAACGGTTGCTGCTTGATTTGGCCGGATCTAATGTAAAATTGGTCGCTGTTTTACTGATATAACCGCCGGTAATAAAGATTATCTGCCGAATAAAACTTTACGGTCAAATGTATTGTAACTTCAAAGACCGTTGGAATTTTATAAGATCTACATTGTAACTTCAAAGACCGTTGGAATTTTATAAGATCTGTGTAATGCCCCGCCACGAGCACCTTAGAGAACAACACACTGATGCTATGCAAAACAGAATTTTTTTTTTTTTTTTAAAGATAGAAATAACAAGGTAATCTTAACATATCCAAACACATCATTTGAACTAATGACTTGTCCTCTATGATCTCATGGTTGCATTACTTGACCAAAACAATTAACATAAACTAACACACGTCATAAGTTAACATCAGTAGATCATTCTAAACCTATTGCATTAAATCAATAAACATTTACATCTCCATAACATTAGATAAGTAATCATCAGGATCTAGTACATAGTTACAATTCCTCCCGAGATATAAATACAACATTGCATTGTTACATTATCATCTTCTGAATACATATGAATACATACATAATGATTCATCTAATACATAGGCCAATACATGAGCATAATAACCATCTCCATAAACAGGTACAGGATTTGATGTCTGATACACAACTATATCCTTTTTGCACATGAACAACGGCAAGGAAAAGAGACCAATGGAATGAAAGCTCTTCCACCCGACCATGTGGAACCCTGAGGTCCACCCCCCGAGCTAGGAGTTGACATGAGGTCCCAAACAATAACAGTCAGGTAGACCAAGACTAACATGAACAAAGGATGACCAAACTCTAATACAACACATGACAAATAACATAAACTACACAACACAACTTCCAGAGGCAACACATAACGAATGGGGAGAGTACAACTAGGGAATGCTAGGCTGCAGTAGGGAGGAGTGTCATCACATGGCTTGTCATGGGTTGTCCTGGTAAGCCTTCCTAGGCCCCGGCCCCCATCTTGGGTTGTCCTGGCAGCCTCTCCTGACTCCCGGCCCCCATACAACGCTCATGTGGAATCAACATACCTTTCATGAGGACAAGGTAGTTGATCTTGCCATTCCAGGCCTTCTCATCTCATCTCAAGCCTAAACGAGCACTTGAGTCATGAGTGAGGCATCCACTTATCTTGTTTAGTGAGATTAGCTACCCTACCCCCTAATTCATTAATTAGGTTATCACTGAATTAACAAACTCCCACATGGGTTGTCCTGGACACCACTTTGGGCTCCGGCCCCCATTGAGAGCCACTCCCCTACCTGCAACTAGAAAACCCCACTCAACAAACATAGAAAACATCATCATGACAACGAGGTTACATAAACCAGGCAAGGCATTAACCATCTTGCATAACAATTATCCTGATATGAACATGTATATGTAACAATGCAAGGCATTCACCATCTTGCATAACAACTTAATTACAAGGATAACTCACAAAATATTGTCCTAAACATTACTCCGTTACAGTACTCAATGTCTCCCCATGTCACAATGTAACACGAAACTCAATACAAGGTAAATATAATTAAATGAACAATCACTACAACCACAAAGGGGATTATTACCTCTTCATAATGCACTCACAACTCTGAATATTCATCAATTCACATTACCACTTACCAACATCTCATACATAACAAGAGGCAACATATTTTTACAACTTCATTATCTCCAAACACTTATCGACCCAAAGCATGAAATCAAGACATAACCATCCTATGCCTCTGGAAGACTACTCATGCAGGTAGATACAAAATCAAAAAAACTATATGAACTAGTTCATGAACCAATTACCTATGTCTCGCAATAACCATTTATCTAATATAGAACTTCTTAATTGAATATCTAAAACAATATTTTTTTTTAAACCAATACAATCTACCAACAGACTTCCATCGTAACTAAATCAATTTAATTTCATCAATATTAATATATATTCTTATCTAATTTCATTTATCCACCTTAAACAATTGCAACAATAATGAATTCCATTTATAATGGTTGTTTTAACTCTATAATCGAATAACAATGAATAATAACAAGTACTAATTATGGATAGTATTATTTAAAATTCTAATTTAAATGGCATTAATCTAATATGCTCTTTCATCTTTAGATAATAATAATAATAATAATAGTAATAATAATAGTAATAATAATAAAATACCATGGATCATTGAATAGCAACTACTTTTATCCAAATACAAATAACTATATATATATTGTTATTCCACATAACAAGATTTACTAATACTATGTGAATTTCCGTCAGATGTGATAACTCTCTCTAGTCATATTTTAATATTCTAATTACTTCACAAATCTAATATTTAAACATTTTATATGAGACTATTCAATTGAAAATGAAAAATAATCCATAAAGATTTCACAGTATACGCATTGCTGTGGTCCTCTACTTAAATATCATCCACTTTAATGGTCACTAAGTGATTGTTGGTTTTGTTAAATGACTGCTATGTAGACAAATTATTTTGGATCATTGGATAACAATTAATTTCATTCTCTCGGTATTTAATATTACTATATGAATTTTGTATCAAATGAAGTAACTTTCTGAAGTATTGTACTCTTTCTAGGTTGTTCTCTAATCTTAGAGATATAATCAATATAAGTTCAAACTAAGGGATGTACCTATGTATACAATAGAGATCCATATGCGGTCATAAAACCATTAACCTAAAACGTATCATTTGTAGACCTAAAATTGGTCAACTAATAACGAACTCATAAATAATATTATTGTTTAACAAATTTGAGTACGTTTGAAATATTATATGTATTCAGTAAAACCTATAACAATAAAGTACTCATAATATTTGTAGATCTGTAGGTAGCCGATAGATTTAAAAAAAACTACGCCCATATTAGTTGCAATCCAACTCGCGGATAATACAATAAACTCATGTTCATATTTGCCCAGACCTAAATCAAGGTTGATAGGAATCTAGGGATAACGGAACATTTATTAGCATTGAGAACTAACATGCTTTCTGCAATGACTTATATAGAGTCAAAAAGAGGTTACAATGCCATCCTTTGACAGACCTGAAAGTGGTCAAATTTATATTATCTAAACTCATAGTGATGATGTAACCCCCAGCCAAAGGAATAAGGATGGAACGATTGCAGATAAACATAATATTGGCCCTTCACTATGATTTAACAGATGTAATTTGCAAACGTCCGACCCACTGTTTAATTCTGCCTTCTCTCTAAAATCTGGGGTTCATTGGCATGTTAGGTATGTGCGCCCCCTACTTTATAAGCTTACTGAATTCATTTAAAGGAACGTCATTTCATGGAGTCCAACACTGGCAGGGAAGACTCAACGATTGTTCTATGAAAAACTTGGAATGATGTCTAATACAGAATAGTAATCACGGTTGTAACAAATGTCCAAACTACTGCAACAATGAACTTAACCCAGATTTCAATATCATGCCAAGACAATGCCGAAATTATGCTTCCAAGTGATAGCGATTGGCTCTGAAGCTAGAGCGACTAATCTAAAGGACACCTCCACGGATCCCCGCCTATGAAATGGCTCCAATTCCGCTGAACTAATCTATATCAGACCTGAAATGATGTTGTGCATGCCCAGATTTCCTTTGAAGACCAAAATACGCTACTTCCAAAAAGGATATTCTATTGTATGAGCAACCAAAACTCACCAAAGGGAGGACTCCATTCGATTTCTCTGACACTGTTAGAAGGTTGCAGTGCAGCGTTGGAATCTATTGCTTAATGTATAATTGTTTACGGCTGAAGGAAGATGACAACAGCAGAAGGCTACACTATTGTATCTGCAAAAGGGGAAAGAAATGAGGCAATGGAGGTCTATGGCGGCCCTTCTGAGGCACCTTAACTATAACATTAACTACCTACTACAATCTATACCGGTTATATGAAGCGTCCTCTCAGAAATTGTGAATCACATCTGGAAATAGACTCAGGAGATTTGCAAGGTTGTTACTTCCAATTTAAAATCCCAACTGGGGTGCGCTGCCTACACTTTATCCTTGGACATCCTACAATTAATTTGGATTCTGTGGAGACTAAACAGTTTAAGAATTTGATGGAGAATAATGTAATTTAAAGATTCCAACAATTTTCCTACAGACTTAACGATCTAAAGATAGAATCCGTCCCTTGAGATACAATGATTGCAGAAGTGGCAGAACCGACCCGGTGATTGGAGTGGGGCTGGAAGAATTAAGAGAAGATTGCTGAGCATAGTTGGATTTAAAGTCGACTGATTGCAAAACCTAATCGTTAAGGGGGTAATCACAAAAATGAACACAAAATATACATATTACAGATTACGGATTTTTAATACAGAATGGAGATAAACCTAAATTGAATATTTAGCAAATACATTCAATTTAAAACAACGAATCAATCAACTTCAACACATACAGATTAGGATCAGAGGAACAGATTAAAGAGATTTTAGTGGAACCTGGTCACAAAATCAAGCTGATGAAAACAGATTCAAAAAAAGCTGTAATTCCAACTTCTTCCCAGCCTTCCTCTCTGCTTTTCTCCCACCTCCCCCTTTTTTTTTTCTTTCTTCTCCTCCTCTTTTCTTAAACCCTCCTCTTCTCAGATTCGGTAAAAGTTAGTTATTCCACCGAGAGGGTTTTAACTTAATTAGTTAAATTAACCATAGCAACTACCCTCTAAACAATTGAAAAGAATTATTTTATTTTATTAAATCTTAAAATCTAATTTATTTATTAAATATTCAAATAATATTATAATCAATAATACAATGTTTCTAATAACTATTAAACCATAAATTTACTTCCCAAACCCATAATTTATTTACCGCAATTATTACAATTATCGACATTAGTTAATATGTTTAATTATCAACCTCATAATCTCCGTAAAATAATTCTTATTTAATGCACAATCCTTCCTTACACACAAAAATACCCTCTGACCTAGTTAGACATCAGGGTGTAACGTTACCTGCTTGCAAGTTACGATCAAATGACAGATAATGACCACAGGGTAAATTGACGACTAGACAACAATGACAGGGGGACCTCATGTTAACTCCAAACAACTGTTCCATTGGCGAAGGCACGCTCAGACCTGGTAAATCAGGTAAAGTCGGTGCCTAGTACCTGCATCCTGTAGCAAAGGCACGGTTAACATAACAAGATATATATCCAGATGCAGTCATTTTGTGAATAGAAATCGCAGTGGAGTAGGGTACTCGAGTGCGAGTAATACAACACTGTTCCATTCACGTTCATGTACAAACAAATAACTATATTGACCAAGATTTCTAATTTCTAATCAACAACATAGAACAACCAATTATCTCACAATCAAATGTAGCAAATAACATCAAAGCGTTTATCAAGTTGTGAGGTATAAAATAACAGAATTCAACATCAACAACTATTAAGATAACAAGGAATCCATCATCGAATGATCCAAGATACTATCATAAAGTCGAATCCTACTAAGCAATCATCAATTTGACAGATGACAAGGTGAGGGGCACTACAATCTGCACGATAAAGTTTGATCACCGACTATTGGCTTGCAGACGACTGGAGATCTTGGATCTTGGTGCAAAAGGCCCAGCGTTGAATGAGGCTATGGATCTAACTGGTGACAACAAAGACTACCAAATGCCCGCTAAAGAAATTTGATATCCCTGCTAGATATTCCGCTGGTCGTGGGATGAATAGTCTACGGCTGGTGCAAATATGCTAACAGCAAAGTATTGATTGCTCCAAATATTTAACCCCGTGAATTTATTGCGAAGACCACGGAGATTTTTGTTGAATGTCCACTACAATAGATTGTTGTCGAAAGTTAACAAACCGTCGGGAGATGTTTATTGCAAAGGTTACGATAGAGTTTTTATGCAGATCAGTCAACGGAGATGTGGGAAGAGTCGGCAGGGCTGATAGGAGCTACAAGTCATTGCGGGTGGCGACCAAAAGATCCGACAGGGATTTGGCAACAGTCAACAAGGAATGTAAATATATATATCTTTAAAACAGACGAACCAGTGAGCTAAAAAGAATTTGGTTTTGTTTGCACACGATAGAGAAATGAAAACAAAGGACAAATTTGGGGGTGCAGGTCGCAAAGCGATGGTGGCGGTTTGAAGGTTTGAACACAGCAGGCCACGAGTGGTGAGGTTAGATTGTGACTGAGGAAGCTTTATGGAATGAGCAGAGGTAATAAGGTCGACAAAGATGCTCAGTCGGCAGTGAAGCATTGAAGATGTTTCGACAAAGGTCTATTGGATGATGATTGACGGTGATGGAGTGTCGATAATAAAACAGCCATATTTAAGCAAGGGCAAACATAGGATGGAGGTTGGAACATCTGCCGCCAGGGATAGCCACTTGATCGCCACTACTGGTAAGCCACGGATGGAGGTCACGGTTGCTGGAGATCTAGTGTGGTTACGAGTGTCCACCAAAATGAATAGGGGAAATTTGGGTGGAGGAAAGATCTTAACCGATAACAGAGATATGAATCAGGCAATGGTTCAAAGAACTAGGGTTTACACAATGGCAGAGAGTGCAGGGCTTGGTGTCGACAAGACTGTAGCAGTAGCTCTGTTGTAAATTGGAAACAACAACCAACTCTTTAGACCTTCAATTTAAACCTGCAAGCAAAACAATACCTTGCAACCCTACAAATATTAAAACATTGAACCTGCAACTAAATATTAGCCTGTAACCATGATGAACACAGATACAAATTGATTTTGCACAGAAATACTTCACGCAGGGCGTATGGATCGTATGTTAAAGCTTGCGAAACTAAAAAAATTTCAAATTTTTTCAAAAATTTCAGTCCCGAAAAATAGGCAAATTTATAGTCAAAATTCATGGAAATGACCTTCTGATCGCAATGGTACAGTCCGTTTTTGCTCAAGAGGTGACCTGCAACACTTTACCCCAAAAATTTGCAAATCTTGACAAAACTAGGGTTAGAGAGATGAAATTTTTTGCAACAAAAACCTGATCTGAACTTCACAAAAACAACTCAAACAAGAGGCTTAATCAGGGAAGTGAGTCCCACCGGGCATGCCAGAGGTATATCAAAAAATTTGGATTTATAAATGGAAATGATTCAAACAATTGAAATGCAATAACCTAAACCCAAATAATTCAATACCTCGAAGATGCAAGATGATCTCGATTGATTGATTGCTTTTTTGTGTTGGTTGCTCGATTCCACAGCATAACGTTGATAAGGATGCAAGCTAGATGGATTGAAGATGATGGATAATGGCTTGAGATGAAAATTTAGTAGAGTGAGGTTGCATGAAGAAGAATCCTGAAGTTCTCCCTCTAATCTCTTCTTTAATGGCTCAAATGGCTCAAAAGAGGCTTGCTTTATAGGAAATGCTTGGTTCCAATGGATGGCTAGGATTAATTAGGGCTTTAGATGAAATGGATGGATAGGATTAAGTTAGGTTTCCTTGCACATTAAGAAATTATAGTCAATTGACATGTGGCAAGGGAAGATAAAGCTTAGGTGTGCTTGTGTAGATAAATACTAAAATTAGGTCCCATTAGTTGTGCATGTGAAGGATTTGAATGAAAGTTGTATTACAACACATGATTGACTGGATAAGTGTTGGAATGTGGTGAAAGATGAGGACTTAATTCAAATAAAATATTTGAATTAGTTGGGATATGAGTTGGATATTAATTAAATAAATAAGATTTATTTAATTAATTGAGAAGTTGAATAGGATGAAATAAGATATGATGTGGAAATTAATTAAATAAATTAAATTTATTTAATTAATTGGGTAGATGAATAAGATGGGATAAGATATGGTGTAGAAATTAATTAAATAAATAAAATTTATTTAATTAATTGGGATGAGGATAGGATAAATAGAATTATGCATGTGAAATTAATTAAATAAATAAAATTTATTTAATTAATTGGCTAATGGATAAATGGGATTAAGAGTGGGATTAGGACAAAATGCTACATGATGTCTAGGATAATGGTTTAACAAGGTGTTGCTAGACATGAACAATTTTGGGACAAATTTGGGTGTCTACACTATTGTCAGAATATTTCCAAAGCCTATTCTC
This sequence comes from Cunninghamia lanceolata, assembly GCA_027924645.1. Lineage (NCBI taxonomy): Eukaryota > Viridiplantae > Streptophyta > Pinopsida > Cupressales > Cupressaceae > Cunninghamia > Cunninghamia lanceolata. The sequence goes on along the minus strand of BSBN01000700.1, from coordinate 5,612,450 downwards.
ATGTCAGTCTACATGTTCCTTTTGCCATCGTCATCCCATCAAGATATCAATATTTTGTATCTGTAGTTCATTGTTTGTTTGGATGCCTACTAGAGCAATTTACAACTATTTTAGTGATCAACCCAAAAGAAAACCATGCAGGGAGGGTCGACTTTGGTTTCAGTGGTGACCTGATGTCTAGGCATAATAATATTAAAAAAAATTACGTCTTCTAATTGTTGTCCTCTCCTCAAACAATCGCAGCATTTAAGGTCAAAACCTTGTCATGTTTTGTGCTCCGTGGGATCTTTGTTGAGATAGAGGTGGGCGTCTTTAGTTAGGTCACGTCAAGGGTTAGTAAGATTATAGCTATCATTAGCATGTAATCAGCTCTGGAGAAGTTAGTAGATTCTAGTCAAAATTATTGTAGGCATTCTATGTTGGGGCTCGATGACCTCAGTGAAAGGTACGTCAGTTATGGTTTTTAGTGAGGTTGTCTTGTTGTGTTTTTAGATTAGTATGTTAGTGCATCGATAGAATAGTTGTTATTAGTTGTCTAAGTTCTTTCTTTTATATAGTAGAGTCCGATCTTAAGGCAGGGAGTATCCTAGTTTTATGTTTTTGTTAAGGGTTGTGATTATGTCTATTTGCATCTTGTAATATAATTCTTTCATAGAAAGATCGAGATTGGAACTTTACTTCTTGTGTAGGGAAGTTAGTATAGTTATAGGTTAGTATAGTTAATTTCTTTATTAGAGTCATGATTTTATATATATATATATATATATGATGTTCATTGTGTAAAGATTCTTATAGAATGAAATTTAGTGTTAATGGAAGTTATTGTTTTTGGATATGGGTATGGTTAATCTATTATTTACAAACTTGTGTTTTATAGGAGTAGTTATAAATTGTAACTTTAGAATTTTCTTTTATGTTAGAATTTTAGTTCTCGGGAGGTTAAGTTATCATGTCTAGAAAATTCAATCTTATGGGTTTTTTTTTTAAATAATTGGATGTGGGTATGAGTTTTAGGTTGGAACTGGGCTAGAATAGAAACATTATAATAATCTTGCCCTTGTTTTGCATTTGGGTGTTTTGTTTATTGTATATAGAATTTTGATTAAAGTTAGAGGTTACTTTTAAGTTTTAGAATAGTGTTTTTTAATGTCGTTTGAATTTGTGAGTAAATGTTGTAATGAGCTAGTTATGGGACATTGTTATTTGTGGCATAAAGATGTTTGAAGTTTAGTTGCATAAAGTTGATCTCAATTACCTTGTCTTGGAATCTAAGTATTGATTGTTTAAATATATATTAGTACTTTTTCTTCAATTCGACTCTCCTTAATAGTAATTGTTTTAAAATTTTGTTTTGTTTTTCATCGTGAATAACTTGTGGAAGTCGTGTTCATGGTCGTATTAGAGGCATGTTGCCTATTAGTTATTCCAGAGGCATAAGATTTTGTTGATGTGATCTCATGTTGTTGTCATATTGTTAAGGTCCGTGTTGGGATTTCTGAGTCCCCCTTGTCCGTTTTGTGCTCATACCTAGGCTATGATGGTTATGTGATTTGAGTTGGATTTTAAGACTTACTAGAATGCTTTGGTCCATTATGACATTGATAAGGTGTCGAGATATGTGGTGTTTGTTGTTGTTATAGTATGTGATGGGATCTATGGTTATGTTGTGTGGAAGTTGTCCTTTGAGTAATTGGTGATGCAGGAGAATTTAATGCTCTCGTGATTCTCAAATATTTATCTTTTCTATGTGTTTTGAGTGGGGTTTCTAAGATGTAGCTAGGGGAGTGGCTCTCGATGGGGGCCAAAACCCAAAGTGGCATCTAGGACAACCCATGCGAGAGTGCCGTAATAAGTGATAACCTAAATTTAAAATCAAGGGTTTTGGGTAGTTAGTTCACACTAATTAAAATAAGTGAATGCCTCACTCATGGCTCAAGTGCTCGGTTAGGCTTCAGATGAGATGGGAAGGCCTAGAATGGCAAAATCAATGACCTTGTCCCCATGAAAGGTATGGTTGATTTCTGCATGAGTTTGCATTGGGGCTGGAAGTCAAGAGAGGCTGCCAAGACAACCCAGGATGGGGGTTGAGGGCTAGGAAGACTTGCCATGACAACTCATGACAAGCTATGTGATGACACTTCTCCCTTCTGCAGTCTGACATCCCCAAGTTGTATTCTTTCCTCTTGTTGGTGGTAGCCTCTGGAAGTGTTGTTATGTTGCTTGTGGCATCATTGTTGCCTTGAGTTGTTGTAGTTGTGTATAGTCCACTTTCCTTCTTGTGTTGTCCACTTGACTATTCAGGTCATGGGACCTTATCGTTATCTCCTAGCACAGGGGGGTGGGCCTCAGGTTTCCACATGGTTGGGTGGATGTGCTCATTCCATTGGTCACTTTTCTACTGTTTGTGTGCGTGGAGAACATATCTTGTAGAAGCTCACTGATCTTGTTTCGCTTGTGGAGGCAGAGAGTTATGTTTCTATTTCAGCCTTGTATATCTGTTAATCCTTATATTATTATATTGATGTATACCTTCAAATGTAATCAAGATGCAATAGTGTAAACATTGTATTGATGTACTTTATTGTAATGAAGTTGTAATCCAAATTGTAATCATTTATGCTAAATCTTGATGTTGTTATCTGGTGTCTTATATTGATGGAGGTATTTATGTGTTGATTCTTGGATACACTTATTTTTCAGATCGATTCATGGTTGTTAGATAGTTTATGTTAGTAAGTAGTGATGCAATCCTATTTACCCTAGAGAATGAAAGCTAACTTGCATGTTAAGTGATTATTATGATTTGCATAAAAAAAAATGTTGCCTTTTCAAATGCATAGTTAAGCTTTTATCAAGGGTTTCGGGGCGGGGCATTACAAAATATTAAAAGGTAGGATCATTTACCCAATTCATCACTCCACTTGGGTTTCCAATATCATGCCTACTTGAAAGAAAATGGTGAAATTCATTTATGCATTGACTTCTACAACCTTAATCAATCTTCTTGAGGATAAGTATCCTCTTCTAGTGATGGACTACATATTGCAAGTTGTTTTAGCATCTAAAATGCTGTCCATTCTAGATGGTTTTTTAGCATACAGTTAAATCAATGTTGCCCTAGAAGATAACATAAAACTACATTGAATACCCGTTGGGGAATGTTTTCATATCATAGAATGCCATTTGGTTTGATCAATACTAGAGCTATGTTCTAGAAGGTAATGGATTTATCTTTTAGTGATCTTAAAAACAAAATTATTGTTGTGTATTTAGATGAATTGAGCTTGTTTTCTAATAAAAGGGAAGATCATATAGATCTCTCCAAGGAATATGTCATGTAGAGATGTAATCAATAAGGTATCTCACTAAACCCTATGAAATCCATCTTCTACATCATAGAAGGAAAACTATTAGGACAAACTGTATCAAAAGATGAGATAAAGATCAATCAAAAAGATTTACATCTATTCAACAACTAATCCTACCCATAAGAAAGCTAGGGGTTTGATCTTTGTTTAGCCAAATTAATTTTTATTTAGATTTGTCCCAAACCTTTTAGAGTTAAAAAACATAATGTAGACATGATGAAATAAAAAATAGTGTTCAAATGGAATGATCAAGGTAGATAGGAATTTGACGTTATTAAAGCCACTATAGAAAATGCTCCTATGTTGGTTCAGCCTAATTTTTAAGATGTTATTATATAAAGTGTTATACATCTAATCCACCATGTAAATGATATTTCTTCAAAACAATGATGAGAGGATCGAGTCTCCTATTGTCTTCATGATTATTCCTTATAAAAGCCACAGCTAAATTATTCACTAATTGATCGAAACATGATTTTTTTGTTGTCAAATCCATGAAGCAATTTTGATTCTATAGCATGAATTCTCATTCAGTCATATATGTGCTTGATAGAATAGTTAAAATAGTCCTTACCCAATAAGAGAGTGGATGAAATAAGAGGGGAACTTGGATTTCCAAATTCCAAGAGTATGGAATTGATATTAAAAAAATGAAGTTGGTAAGGGGAAAGGGTTGTGAGAGCTAATTGTAGAAAATAAAGTGATGAAAGAAACATACAAATCTAAAGATCTTCCAATTGTTCTTATTGTTGGGTTAATGAATGAATGGTTTTATAACATCACTTATTTCCTTACTTATGGACAATGCTCCCATCACCTATCTGCTAAGGAGAAGAGATCCATTAAACTTAAGGTAGTGAAGTATGTTATCCAGGGAAATAACATATATAAGAAAGGAATGGATGGCATATTTCTATATTGTGTAGATAAGAACAATAGAAGAAATTGTTAGAAATGTTTCTCAATGACGCATGTGGAGGTCATTTTTCATCTTCAGTAACAACTTTAAAAATTCTAAGGAATGGTTATTATTGGCTCTTCATGTTCAAAGCTACCTATGTTTGGCTGACTAGATGTGAAGCATGTCAGTAGTTCATAGGGAAACCTAAGCTTGTTGTAATTTCTTTAATATTAGTTTTGATTGAAGAGCCCTTCCAACAATGGGGTTTGGATTTATTCAAATACTCAAACCTCACTCTAGTATGAGAAATATGCACACGCTAACAACAACTAACTATTTTTCAAAGTTTTCCTCTTCGGAGATGACTACATTTTGTTATGAGTACGCCATTACACTATCACATTTATTTGATTACTATCCACAAGGTAATGGTCATGTTGAGTCAAGTAATAAAAATCTCACCACTATTATCTAAAAGTTAGTTGATGATAATCAAATGAATTGTCAAAAAAGACTATGCCACACTTTAGGTAGATAGAATCACACCCAAGAGAGCTATTTGCGGTCTCCATTTGATCTTGTATATGGGATTGGTAGTAAACTTTCCATACATTTAGAACTATCTTTACTACAATTAGAAAGATCTATTAAGGATGATAAATTTAAAGACTCACTAGAAAAGAGGATCTTGTACTTGACAAAGATGGAAGAAAACATGTTGTCCTCCATGTTGTACCATAGGTAATTAGGGTTTTTAATTTTATTATTGTTCTTATTTTGGGTCGTGTCTCTTGGTCTTTGTTCAATACCTTTACAAGTAATAAGAAAAACTTATCGAAGCATACATACATGAATATGTCTTATAGGTCATGACAAAGCTCATTTTTCCCTATTTCTTTCCCATCCCCACATTCCCATATGCTTGTAGCTAGTTAATAATTTTGCATATGAAATATATTTGTTTAGAAATTGAGTTAATCTTCTACTATTTATCTTAATCTGGAAATCTCATATGAATTCTCCTAAGTCAAAGGAGATGAGGTATGAATTCGAAGGAGTTACACCACTTTCTAAAATTGCATCTATAGTAAAAAAAAGAATAGATACTAATTTAGGACACATGAATACAAATAAATTCCTAAAGAGGATGTTCAAAAATGATATAATGACACAACCAAGGTGTATTGAGGTGAGTGTAGGAGCATGATGGGTCAAACAACACCCCTAAGTGGCAATGAAAATGCTAAAAATAGACTTAAGTAACTTCACATCAACAATTGAATGAGTTATCTACACAATCTAAAAATATGGTAGTAAATAAATTTATAGGAAATTAAATGTGGTTTATGGGCTACTACTTTTTTTTTATAAATAAAATTAGTTTGGTGAAAATTGGATATTTCAAAGAGGCACTACTAATGTTTTTAGAAAAAAGTAAAATGTAGGTGTCATTCTGGCCAACCAAAGTATGAGAAAAAAAATATATTGTTCCTCCAAGATTTGGATTTAAGTAGAAGACACATGATTAGATGTGATGCATATTTTTTGAATTTTTTTAATAAATAAATAACTATTGATGATTCTTTACTGTGATTTTTAAAAATATATAAAAATATAAGTTTTTGGTCAACCTAACTTGGTCAAAAAATATGAAATTAATTTTTTTTCTTAAACCTATAGCTAATAAATCCTAGAATGTGACTCATCTTTTGGATTTAGAAAAGGATAAATAGTTTTAAAGTTATGAATGTTTTTCAATATGTATATCTATTAGGAAATAAATGACATAGTATATGTAGAAAATTAATAATAATTACTGTTATCAGGAAAATTGGATGAAATAAATAAACATATCAAACCCAATAACACAATGAAATATGTGAATAACAAGATTGAACCAATAAAGCACAAACCTCACAAACCTTGTTATCCTATGGCTTCCATTATTCACCTATCTGTTCTTGATCTTGATTGTAATGAAGCCCTCAGATGTGTATACTCCCTTGCTTGTTGAAGATGACAAGAATAGAATGGCTGTGATATGAATGTGCTATGAAGATGAGCTTCAAAGAAATAGGGTGATCTCAAGCAAATGGATAGTAATAGGGTGCCAAAGGCGCGCTAGTAATTCGACAGAGTAATTCTACTTAAAGCTTGGATGATAAAAATGGAAGAATAAGGTTCCATTTATAGACTCAGAAGAGAAGAGATAAATGGTTGAGAAGAAATGAGAAGATCAACGGTTGAGGAATGTGCGCGAATAGAAAGAGGACAAGTGTCCAAGCTCCATCATGCAACAGGGGAGTTAACTGAATTAACTGAATAGTTAACATAATAGACCAATCGGTTAAGTGAATTGATTGGGGAGTTGACTGACTTGATTGATCAGTTAACTAGGTTGATTGAGGAGTCAACAGAATAGATTGATCAGTGAACTCGAATGATTAATTAGTTAACAGACTTGATTGATGAGTTAACTAATTTTGACTAGAGGATAAATAGGACATGTGGGTGAGGGAATATTAGCTAATTAAATATTTAAAATATTTAATTACATGTGCAACATGGTGAGGTGGATTGATGAGGTGGATTTATGGAATTAGGACTTAGGATAGAGGAATTTAGGATTATTTAATTATGTGAGACATTAGAAGAATTAGGGAATTTAATTAAATAAATTAATTTTATTTAATTATGGGATAATGAACCAATCAAATAAACTTAGAATATTTATTTAATTGACAAAAGAAAATAAGAATTAAGATAAATATTAAAATATTTACTTAATTCGGCATGAGCCAATTTTAGGTGTATACAATTACCTATTAAAATCATTAGAAGACATATATTATATTTTTAGAATCTTTATAGTTTCCTCTACAAACCCTTTCAATTGTATTAAATTTAGTTACAAAAAAGTCTATTAGCTTTAAGGATGAAGTCATGGAGAATTTTATGATAACACTAAATAGGTGGTTTTTCAAGTTTCTTTAAAAAGTTTTAGGACTCCAAATTGCCTAAATTTAAGTTAATCCCAAGGAATTTTTGGAAGGAATACATCTTTAAGCTATAAATATTAACATTTTATCCACCCAAATCTAAATATAAGTCAAAATGTTAGCACTTTTTCATCCAACAAGTTTTTTTTCCATTGCCATTGTTTGGCCCATCATGATCTTGCATTCACCCATAATTTCCTATAGTGTATTAGTGCAAGTTGTAGGTTTCCCTACCTCAATTTACTCTTGAGATTATTATGGCATATTCCAAATTGTATGATCCTCATAGAAAAAGGATTATAGGGATTTCAAATGAAGTGTTTCTTGATATCAACCTTGAAACTACCATAGAAACCTTCCAGATTCCTTATCATGAGGAGGTCATAATTCTAAATATTGCTAATGAACTTGCATATTACAATCTCATTCCAAATCATGAACTTGCAAGTTGTAAACAAAAATTGGTCGATCAAAGCAAGAATTACTAATTTGAGGTTGCCTAAGGCACTCTTAAGGAGTAATTTTCATACAAAGACTGATGATCTAATTACCCTTATGAATAAGATAATGGGATTTCTTAATTCTCAAGAGTTTCAACCATGGATGTTTACATTTATCAAAATTATTATTGTCACCGAAGTATGCACCCTTACTGAGTGTAGAACCTAGTTACCTAGTGAAACATGAGATCATATTCAAGTTGTGGGTAACCTATGATGAATATGAACCTCCAGAGAGGGTTGGTTCCCTGATACTTCACCTATACTGACTTAAAATACTATTTTTTACTCAAGACAAGGGTAAGAAAGGACATAAAATGAAAAATATATGCCTAGGGAGGTGATGTACCAATCTAAAAAAGAACTTGTACTACTATTTTGACTCACAAATCTTCTCAATAAATGGGTTTTCAATGCACAACATTAGGTTTTGACAGGTTTATTCATTAGTGTTTCACATGAAGGTTGGAATTCATAGTTTGTTGAAGGAAAAGAGGTGTTTTCATAGCTACAACTTGCTAAACAATGGCTAACACTACATGTAGCATGTATAAATCATGTTCATTTATGTATAAAGTTGTTTTGAATGAGACATAATTCAATGATTTTATGAATAATCACAAGAAATTGCATCAAATCATTCACTACAACACACAAGACAACATGTTTGAGAAGGCACAATTGTTTTTATTGATCAAAATGAAGCTTATAGCTCATACAAATATGAAAAAATGATAACATATGTTGTTCTATAGAAAAATCTCATTTGAATCTGGGTTACAATCTTGCTTTCTTTCCTAGAGCAATCTAAAAAAATGAACTAACTCCCAAAACCTAGGCACCTTCTTTTGATGAAAACCACATGAAAGCCAAATTGATCTGGAATTAGGAGTTCACTCCAAGAGAAAAGGACAGATCAGCTTGTCAACTACCTATTCCTAGGCACTTGAGGGGTGAAACATCTTCTTTGACATGTGTGAAATGCATGAATATCATGCAAATTTTGGTGAAGAGTGAGTTTGATTTGACTTTTTGACTCCACTTTCTTTGTATGCTCCTTAGAATTTGCTCCAACTATTTGCATGGTGGTCCTTATCTTTTGCATGCTCAAAAGTAACTTCTCTAGCTCATTGAACTTCTCCTGAGTTCCTCCAGAGTCTTTGAAAACTACCTTTGCATGCCATGACATGTGTCTCAAATGCATTTGATACAACTGAAGGTCCTAGAGGGAATTGAGAAGACTTGTAGATATGGTTTTCCCTTATAAAAATGATCCTCTACTACAAGAGGTTGTACATATTCTTGAAAAAGCTTGCAGATGTGTTTGGGGGGAGTTTAAAGCTTTATAAATGTTAAGGAAGCAAGAAACCCTCTAACGATTTCCACATTGTGGATTTCAATCAAGGTTGAAATATACAATGTGTGATTCAACCTTGGTTCATTTGTTCAGTGAGTCTTAGTGGTGTTACAACGTCTATCTCTTGGGCTTATTAACAATGCATATTCCATGCATGATAGCTATTTTTAGGGTGATTTTACTCTTTTATACCCTACTCCTTCATTGTCAACACTAATCATTGTTAATGTCCTTGCTTCTTCAAACTATTCACTCTATATCATTGCTCATGTTGGTAGACCTTGACCTTACTATCCTTCTCTTATATGCTTAGTCCTTAAAGGGTCTTGAATAGGGTTTTTAGACTCTTAGAGGTAGGTGTTGGCTCTTTTTCTTTTTTGTGTGCAGGTAACAATGAACAAGATCAAGGCCATTCCTTCTTGTAAGAATCAAGACTCTCCTTACAACTCTTCAAGATATTAGTGTAGGTGTAGATTAAGAAATCAAATCAAAGGTTAAATACAAACTAAATGCAAATCGAAACAAAGAGTTATACCTAGACATGAAAACCCAATCTCATCAAGGGGAGAGGAAACTTGCACCTAAGAGCTCCTAAGACATGATAATTCCAAGATAATGATTCAAATGTGAAATGCTATCTCAATTTGCAACTCACTAAAGGCTAGCTCATTAGATATTTTGGCATGATAACTCTACTTAAAAATTGGATCCCCAAATGGCTTGGGAGAGGTTCTATTTATAGATTTTTGGAAGGGATTTTGATCCAAGGGTGGAGGATAAAAGTGATGTGGAGGGCCTAGATTAGATCTTGGAGGAATGGAGGGCTAGGAATAAAAGTAAATATTTTATTCATTTTGGGAAAAGGGGTAATTAAATGAGTATGGGTGTGAAGAACTATTTTTGAATTAAAGATTTATATGGGGAATGTAAAATGAATTAAAAATTCATTTGGGGATAAGTGGAGATAAATGAGGTACGGGGGTGGTAAGGGGTTGTAAGAGGAATTAATTGTGATGTGGGATGTATTGAAATAAAAAATTGAATTATGTGGATATATTTCAATTTTTTATTTGGAGGATGTGGGAAAGGGTGTTAAAATAGGTTTGACCACCCAAATGAGAGGTTAAGATTAATTAAACATAGGTTTTATTTAATTAATCCTAGCACTAGGAAGAGGTAGGCTAGGGTAGGCAATTAAATAATAGCTATTTAATTGTCTAGGGTAGGGATAGGTCAATTAATAGGCTGAATTAATTAGTTAAACATGATTTAGCTAATTAATTGGATTTAGTGAGGAGAGGGAAATTGATCAAATAAATATTGCATATTTATTAAATGAATTGGCTAAGGTTTGAACTATTGAATTAATAGAATTAATTCAATTGTTGGGGATAGAATGATGGAAAGTTGGGTGATGAAGGGATAATTAATTAAATAAAAAATTAATTAATTGAATAGAAGGGAAATTGATAGTTTAGGGATGTCAGGAGTCGGTTTGATGGTAAAAGACATTTTTAGGTGTCTACATTTGCCCCTCTTTGATGTGGCGTCAGGACCTAGGAGGGAAGTGGTGTCAAGTCAAAAAAATATGCCCCAGCTACTGGGAAGGAATAAGATGGGTGGATGATGCCCCCTCGAGAGGTTGGCGAAAAAAATAAAATTTTTAGGGTGACCTCTTGAAAAGATGCGACGGGAGTGAAAGGTGGATAGGGGACAGAAAAAGAAGATGGTAGGAAGAAAAACAAAGGAAAAACACTAAGATCTGGACCCTAGAGGGGAAAAAGAGTGGGCGGGGGAATGACATGGTTTACTATATTAAGACAAGTGGGCCCTTAGAGTGCCACATCTGCACACATTGACTTTTGAGAAGGAGCGAAGGAGAGATGGCAGAGTACAACCCCGATTCCTGCGACTTCGACACATTTCTAAGTGGTTTCGATCATTTGGTCAGGCACCAAAGGTTGGACCCCAGGTCGGGTCTAACCTTGACTTTTCAATTTTTTAGTTTGTCACTTTTTTTGTGTTCAGGAATTGGGGTTTAGGAATGTAGCGCTATCGCTGGATCACATAGCGTGAAGAACAGAGCATATCAGCGCAATCCTCTAGATAGGCGCTATTTGCTAGTGTAGAATTAGGGCAGTTTGTCGCCATCTGTCTGGTATTTTAGCGCTATCTTCTGAAATAGCGCAATGTTTCGAAGAACAGGGTTTTGGCATTTTAGGGCCAAGTGTATAGGAGGGTAGTACTATATTCTAAAATAGCGCTATTTTTATTAGCAGCTCTATGTTTAGTTTTAGCGCAAAGAATAGGATTAGCACAATTTTTAGAATATACGCAATAGGGGGAATTAGCGCTAATCCTTAGATTAGAGCCAAGTGAAAGGGTGGCGCCATATTTTAAAATGGTGCTAAGTGCATTGCGCAGTAGTGCTATGTTTTGAAGTGGCGCAAAATGCCTTGAGTAGTGGCACTATTATCTTTAATAGTGCCATTAGAAGAAGTAGTAGCCCTATTTGTAAAATGGCGTGAAGTATCGATTTTTTTGGCGCCAAATGATTTGGGCATTCAACATTAGAAGAAAGGGGGTGATTTTGGAAAAAAGATAGGTAGATTTCTGACTAGAAAGTTGTGGATGCAGGATCCAAGTTCATTTATAGTGACCTTGTGGGAGTGACGTGTGCCATTTGTGATGGCACTGTTTGACCAATTTGATGATGCCACACTGGCCCAACTAGCTAGGTTGGGGCTCTTGACAGTGGCATCGATGATGGTGCTACGAGCCCATAGAGCTTTGATGACATCAGTAGTGGAGCAGTACCATTCAGACACCTGCACATTTTTGTTTCTGACTGGTGAGATCACTATCACGCTTGAGGATGTTTATCGCATCCTCAAGCTACCTATTCACGGCCGGTGGGTGCGATATGACACAAGGAGGGGATGGAGGGCCCTAATCAGAGTATTTGGTGAGGCTCATATTATGTTGTCAGTTGATGGTCAGGAGATGAGTTATGAGGGGACACTAGCTGTGGGTGCAGATCCCTTTGCCTTATTCCTATGCACATTAATTAGAGGGGTGGCGATGCCTGATAGGAGAGGTAGGGGTTTTCCAGTTGGTTGGGGGGAGATGATTGAGGGGATGGTGAGGCATGAGACTATGTATGCTTGGGGGCCAGCGATGTTGGGGCAGTTGTACTATGAGATGCATACTATTGTCTATCTTTATCATTCAGCGTTGTCAGCCGGGGTTACTCTGTTACATGTGTGGATTTGGGAGCACATTACAGTTACTCAGCCAAGATGTGGTTACTATCGCTGGCAATTTGAGGCCTTTGTATTCTTATATTGGGATACTGAGTATACCTATACTAGACAGGTTCGGTATTGGAGGTGGATACTAGATGATGTGATTCGGGTGACCTGGTGACCCTACATCGGAGTGGAGCCATGGCCTGATGATGATGTTCACCTGCCTTATAGTTTTCAGTAGTGATATTTGATGGGTCAAGGAGACCACATGATAGATATGTATCTACCATCGTGGGTCATGTGGTAGTTTGGGTTGCGGCAGGATATGCAATAGCAAATGGCCATTTTTGCATGGACGCGTCGAGATGTGTAGTATTGGCCTGCAGCCATACAGCCCTAGGTTGCTTTGGATGATTTTGTAGCTTTACAGCTAGTGCAGTGGGATTGGCAGAGCACAGTCAGGGATGCAGGCACTACTCCTACATATGACACATGGTGGCAGATGTGGTGGCCAACTGGATTTACAGACTTGGTAGAGGAGGTAGTTCCTGCAGAGGAGGCAGCTGGGTCAGGGGATGATGATTCAGAGGATGATGGGGATGATGATTATGATAGAGATGATTTCCTAGAGGAGGGGTAGGAGATCATTGCAGATTACCTTGTGGAGGTTGTAGGGGAGGGATAGGAGGAGGCGGGTCAGCTGATGGATGTGTTGGTGGCGACGACAGCTAGATAGGTGCCCTAGTAGTAGGCGAGACAGCAGGTGCTTGTTGACCAGGTGCAGATTGGGATAGTGTGGCGATAGAGAGGGCCTCGACAATGTGGGGGACAGCCGAGGGTGGACAGGGGGGTGTACCCCCACCACAGGTAGTGCAACAGTAGGTTGTGGGGCAGCAGGCAGCGGGGCAGCCAGCAGCAGGGTAGCAGGGGGCAAGGCAGTAGGCAGAGGCAAGCCCTTCTGAGGTTCAAGGGCTCACACCTTGTCGGTGGCCTTGGGGTGAGGAGGAGGAGATTGAGACCCTGCGGGCACAGGTAGCCAACCTGCAGGAGGCTTTAGAGAGTTGAGAGGTGGAGTTGGTTCAGTTGTGGGGTATAATGGCCTTATTGGATGGGTCAGATGGACAAGTGCCTACATTGCAGGCACAGATACCCTAGGCTCAGGGTGACATAGTGGTTTTGACTAGAGAGTGAGATGCGATGCTCACAAGAACACAGTAGGTAGAGGCTACAGTAGGCAACTTGCAGGCTTTAGGGGCTAGTATGGTGCCCATGTTGACAGTGATGCAGACACAGTTGTCTCAGGCATAGACATAGTCATATCAGTTACAGGGATAGCTGACTTAGGTATAGGGGTAGTTGGCAGAGGCCAGAGGATAGACAAACTATTATTGGGCCTTATATCATGCGGTAGTGCTTGCAGAGCAGCTTGTACTGAGTTATAGTCAAGTTAGTGGATCATGGGTATCTAGATCACACAGATCTAGATCGGTTCAGTCTGTACAACAGGGGATGGGTCCTTCGTCACATGTGCCCCAGTAAGTTCCACAGGTTCAGGTACAGCCATAGCCACAACCATCGCCACAGGTAGGACCACAGCCACCACCAAGGTCGGGATCCCCCACTCGATCAGATAGAGGATCCTCTATGTGACAATTATATCATTTTAGCCCTTGGAGACATTGTATCAGGACACTGTATTTTTTTATGTGTCTATATAAGCGATGTACATTTTTTTGCGATGATGATATATGATATGATGCTTTTTGATGGTCTATGTGTTTGTTTATGATGCTCTATTATAATTATGATGATGCCTATGTTGATGGATGCAATATGCTTTATGGATTTATATGCTATGGATGTGTTGTGTTTATGCAATTATGTTTTTAATGTTATGGATGTACCTATGATGGATGTAATGATAGTTTACTTATTTTGATATATGCATGGTTTGTGATCTATGGACTATATGATGTATAATGTAAATAGATGTTCTGATTTAATTATTATGGATGCACAATGTAATGGAAATGTATGTTTATCTTAATAACACATGTTTATGTATGGGAATATGGATATGCAGCTAGATAATTGTTAAATGTAGTTAAATGATTATGATTGTGATGATGTAATGTAACTAAATGTTTATGAGATGATATATGGAATGCAATGCGATGATACTAATTTTAAAATGCACCTGTGTAATGACAAACTTAAATGAGTATGATATGATTTGCAATGTTAAATGATGTATAATGTGCCACTAAATGATTCTAAAATGAACCTAAATGATATGATATGCAACTTAAAAGATTCTAAAATGAACCTAAATGATATGATATGCAAACTAGGTGATAGGTGAGCTGGTTAAGTCTTGATACACATGATGTTCTTCGTTGGACCCTGGGTGGTGGGGCTGTACATCAGGGGATTAGGTGGGGAGCGGTCAAGGGTGGATGAATGGTTTATGGATAGGATTGGGAGCGGTCAAGGGTGGATGAATGGTTTATGAGTAGGATTGGGAGCTGTTAGATTTGTGGGGGAGTTGGAGATGAGGGAATTGATAGGTCATAGAACACCACGTCATTGAGGGGTGGGGGGGATATGATTTGGTTGGGGATGTGTTGTGTGTGAATAAGTTGGAAGAGTGGGATTAGTGAGGGGATTTGGTAGGCGGGGGGGATTTAGGTGATTTATGAAATCTAGGCCTAGATAGTGTAGTTGATTAGGATGATGATTTGAGCTAGTAACAGTAGTTGCATATTAATTGAGAGCATTTCTTAGTTTACTATAGCAATGTAGGATATAGTTCACAAAGGTATGAGATGACCTAGGTGATGGTATATATCCCATGATTGCATGGACTAGACCTAAAAACAATAGGTTGATTTCATGCGTGCCCAAGGTAGTATAACCTTGCCTACCTTGGGAAGGGGACTCATAGTGATGAGTGTTCATATTACTTATAAGGTATTGATGCCTTTATATGCAAATGAGGCACATCATACTAGAACCGACCCAAGCTTCAAGATATGAATACTATTCTTGGAGTAATGGAACCAACCCACAAGCACAGCATACAGAAATAATGACCTTGTCTACTCCAGGTGTTGTCTGCTACTTACCATGATATAATGAGATCAAGGTAGCTTTGGAGATGACCTAGAGTGAGACAAAAAGATAAAACTCAATAATCAAAAAGGCCAACAGAAAGATACAAATAGCCTTTGTGTGCTCTTGCCAAGAGACATGTTGATAGGATGACAGATTTTTCTCCATTGTGGGAAAGATGTATCCTAGGACGTAAATCAGTTGGATTTGATTGGGGAATTTTTGAAAGGTGTGCAAAAGAACAGTCTAGCCATGTGTAGGATTGTAGTTGGTATGTTGGTTGATGATTTTTGCATTAGGGACCATGCTTCAGGTGTATACTTAGCGTGTGTATCATATAATGGGTCCAGCAAGCTCAGTGAATGGGGACCATCCAAACGGGTTGGATGGGTGCATCTTTTGTACCTGAGTACTGGAAATGTCCTTCGTATTCCAGACTGCCTACATAACTTGTATCCACGGGATCAAGTACTTTAAACATGTGAATGAAATGAATATGTAGTTCTGGCATGACTTGATGATGTGGGAATGGTTCAGGATTGATGTGATGTTGGGAGTTGATCGATGTTGATGGTCACGAGTTACAGTGAGAGTGATGTATGGGTGATGATATTGTATTCTTTTTTGGATTTTTTTATTTTTATTTTTTACTTTGTATTGTTTTTGAATTTTTTTTATTTTGAGTTGTACAAATGGAAGCTTACAAGGATCCTCGTTTCATGGATTGGGCTTGGGTGAGATAGTGCGGAATGGGTGATAGGACTTGATGTTTCAGAATTCCAAGCCATGGGATGTGTGCGATATGGAGTGTTGCAATGGAAAGAGGACTTATTAGATGGTAAAACCAGGCACTACACATGGTGCCTGAAATAGGTTTTCACATTGGTACTTATCCAAAGCATCACCGAAGTGATTTTCACTATTGGAAATTTTTATTGCACTCTATTTTTTCTTAACTTTTTTGGTTTTTTGATTTTTTTGATTGGGATACTTGATGGGTTATGCATAGAATTTCTTTAGATGTAGAATGTTCATAGGATCATTCAGAGGCTGCCCCTCAGGTGTTGCAAGCTGGTATGCTCCTGATCCATAGCTAGCTGTGATGACATACGGTCCTAACCAATTGGGTTTGAACTTGCCTTTCTTAGTGTGCTCCTATAAGTTTTTCTGATTCTTCATAAGGACAAGGTCACCTACTTCAAATTTTTGGTTTTTGATTCCTTTGTTATAGCTTCTCCTGAGGCAATTTTGATAGGCCTGTAGGTGGTTTAACACATTCAGATGTTTCTCATCCAGTAATTCTAGATGATGCAACCTTGTGACCCAATATTCCTCATCAGTGATTATGTTTTGTAGGGATACTCTTAAGGATGGGAGCTCGACCTCAATAGGTAAAATGGCTTCAAATCCAAAGACTAGGGAGAATGGAGTGGCTCCAGTGGGGGTGCGGATGCTTGTGCGATAGGCCCATAGGGCAGGGTTGAGTTGGAGGTGCCAATCACGGCTAGCTTCATTGACTGTCTTCTTGAGAATGCAGAGGATGGTTTTATTGGAAGCTTCTGCTTGACCATTTCCTTGTGGATAATATGGGGTGGAAAAGTGGTGTTTGATTTCAAATTTTTTGCACAAGGTGCAAACTTCTTGGTTCTTAAATGGCTTTCCATTGTCGGTGATGATGGAATGAGGGATACCATAGTGAGAGATGATGTAATGGAGGATAAAGTTGGAGATTTGGGTCCCAGTGGTGAAGGTGAGTGGTATTTCTTCCACCCACTTGGTGAAGTATTCAGTAGCAGTGATTATGAATTTGTGGCCATTGGATGATGGTGGATAGATTTTCCCTACAAGGTCGAGTCCCCACTATGAGAAAGGCCACGGCGTCGTGATTGGTTGCAGTTCTTATGCCAGTGTGTGGATGAGATCTCCATGCTATTGACATGCTAGGCATTTCTTGATAAACTGATAGGCATCTTGTTCCATGGTTGGCCAATAATAACTTGTCCTCGGGATCTTTTTAGCAAGAGTGGGTCCACTTGAATGTGCCCCATAGATACCTGCGTGTACCTCTTGCAAGGCCACTTCAGCTTCCCTAGAGACTAAACATCGTAAAAGCATGCCCTCAAGACTCCTTTTGTATAGGGTGTCTCCTACAAGGGTGAAGCGGGAAGCTCGACAGATGAAAGATTTTCATTGTGAGGTGGATAGGTTAGGAGGGATGATGTTGTCATGGAGATATAGGTAGGTTTCTTAATACCATGGGGATAGGGGACCAATGACTTCGTACATGAGCTTGGATTGAGGAACATCATATGCAGGGATAGGGAGTTCTTCGATCAGGAATTCACACCTCTTGTTGTCTTTCTTCATGTCGACCAGGGATCCGATGGTAGCCATGGCATCTGTAGCTTTGTTATTTAATCTTGGGATCTGCTCAAAGTGGATGTTGTCAAAATAGTCTTTGAAAGCATCGACCATCTTTTTATAAGGTAGTAACTTATCATCCTTGGTTTTGTACTCATTATTTACCTATCAGATGACCAGTTGAGAATCTCCATACACTATCAGCTTCTCAATTTTCCATTTGATTTCCATTCGGAGACCTGTGATAAGGGCCTCATATTTTGCCATGTTGTTGGTACATGGGAATGTGATTTTGAATGACTTAGGGATTGTGTCACCTTAAGGGTAAAAAATAGGATGCCTGCCCCTGAGCCTTTGTGTGTGTATGATCCATTGAAGTACATCTTCCATGTTTCTGTGGTTGGTGTGATTGTCAAGATGGCTTTGTCAAGAAACTCTATCAGTGTAGGATGTTCTGCAGGAATGGGTGCTTCAACCAGCTGATAAGCTATAACCTGTCCTTTGATGGCCTTTCTCTCAGTGTATTCAATGTCAAATTCAGTGAGAATCATGACCCATTTTGCCATTCTCCCAGTAAGAGTAGCTCTGTTTAGTAGATATTTCAATAGATCGATCTTGGTGATGAGCTTGGTTTTATGGTTGAGCATGTAGTGTCTTAATTTTTGTGAAGTGAAGACAAGGCCTAGACATGCTTGTTCAATTGGCGTATAGTTGAGCTCATAGGATATTAGAGTACGGTTGATGTAATAGATGGCTCTTTCCTTTCCATGCTCATCATGCTGTGCTAATAAGGCTCCGATAGCTGTCTCTGTTACTGAGATGTACAATAGGAGAGCCTTACCTTGGTGGAGTTAGAACAAGGGGATTAGCTAGGTATTCTTTTAGCTAATTAAAGGTAGCCTGACACTTAGTGTTCTGGACAAAAGCTATATCTTTTCGAAGTAGATGCTGGAATGGTTGGCATTTATCAGCAAGTTGGGCAATGAACCAATGGATAGACTAGAGTTTTCCTTGCAGACTTCTCAGCTGTTTCAGAGTTTTTAGAGGCATTTCAGTGATGACCTTGACCTTTGCGGGATCTACCTCGATTCCTCTTCTGGAGACTATGTATCCCAAGAGTTTTCTGGAGGTGACTCCGAAGACACATTTCTTTGGATTGAGGTGGACATTGTATTGCTCTAATCGGTCAAAGATTTTTGCCAAGACATCCAGGTGTTCTTACCTTGTCTTTGATTTTCCTAGCAAGTTGTCCACATAGTCTTCCATGATGTGGTGGAAAAGATCATGGAAAATGATAGTCATTGCTCTTTGATATGTAGCTCTGGCATTCTTCAGGCCAAATGGCATTACCACCTAGTAGTACGTCCCCCATGGACATATGAAGGTTGTCTTATGTTGGTCCTCTTCTGCAATCCAAATTTGGTTGTACCCTGAAAAGCCATCCATGAGGGATAACATCTCATGTCCTGCCATGAAATCCACTATCATGTCAATGTTAGGCAACGGGAAGTCATCCTTTGGGCAGGCTTTGTTGAGATCTCTGAAGTCGGTGCAGTAACAGATTCGGCCATCAGGTTTGGCTACTGGTACTAGGTTGGAAACTCATTCAGGATAATCAATTGGGCAAAAGAACCCAACATCCAGTAGTTTCTTTAGCTCTGCTTTGACAAGGAGAGCCACTTAAGGATTCATTTTTCTAAGCTTCTGCTTTACTGGTTTCATATCAGGTCATACTGCAATGTGATGAATGACCAAAGCGGGATCAAGCCCTAGCATGTCTGCATAGGTCCACGCAAAATTGTGATTTCTACATTTGAAGAATGCAAGGAAGTTTTCTTGCTCTACTGTGCTGAGAGATTCTGCCCTAAAAGTGATTTTCAGCTCTTCTTCCATCCCCAGATTCATTTCTTGGGCTAGCTCTACCAGGACGGGTGACCTATCTAGATAAACCTTGTCTATTTTGGGAAGGCCCATGCTTCCATCTCCTAGTGCCTTGTGGAGGTTTTCACTAGGAGATACATCTTTTGTTTTGACTTTTTTAGGATCTGACACTGCCACAGAACTATTTTCACCATCAGATCCATGTTTGATTTTTATATTTTTATGACTAGAAGCAAGGGTTATCTCCCCAAAATAGGCATGTGTATCAAGTTCCATGATGTATCCTGCTTTGTGATCTCCCAAGGGGAAGTGGTTTGTAATCCCCATCATTTCAGCGATGCCCTCATCATTTGGTGCTATGTCAAAGAAAGGAGGTCCCCGTTGGTCCCAGTCTATGAGGTCTGGGTAGACAAGTGATAAGTCATTGGATGATGAGGCTAGGGTGGTGACTGTGTAGATGTTGCATATGGATGATTCAAAGAAATTGGCAAAGTCACTAAAGGAGTCTTGAAGGCCCATTTCGTTGACATTGTCGACTTCAAGGGAGACCATAGCGACCTCAACTAAGATACATTTACCAGTAGTGAGGATACATTATCATTGACCGTATCCTAACCCTTGAGTATAGGGGTTTCTTGTCACTTGGAGTGGTTCCACAATTCCCTGTTCATGAAGGCCGATACCACCTTGTCCTTTGTAACCCATGTTTTTGACCATTTTGGACCCTTTACCATAGATTTATGTTGGTATGGTGGGAGATTCTTATTCAGATTCTTTGTCCTTATATAGCTAAGATGAGATATCCTCGAGCACGTCCTGATCAAGGAGATGTTTCTTTTCAAAGATGGGTGATGGTTTACACTTGATGAGTACTGTGTTGGTTGCTTCTGTCTTTGGGATGCCAAATGTTTTAGGATTGGGTAATGTGCCTACACAAAAGGTACCATGTACGTCATAGTCACCACATCCCATATCAGTTAGCTTGATCTTGACCTTGGGTGGTGGTGGTGTTTGGGATGAAGTGGTGGCAATGTTGGTGGGGTTGATGTATGAGGTGGAAGCTATTGGATTGGATTTGGTGGTGGCTTTATTGTATGGGCAGAAGGTGTGGTCGTGGCCTTCCAAGAAACTATAGTATTGGAAGGAGTGAGGGTTGGCGTAGATGGTTACCTCTATGCCATTGTGAGGGAACTTGAGGCATTGATGGAATGTGGATGGGACGGCTTGCACGGCATGGATCCATGGTCAGCTGAGAAGAATGTTGTAGGGGAGGTCAAGATCAAGGACCTGACATTTTGTTTATAGTATTTTATGTCCCACTTGAATGGGGAGCTTGATGGTGCCTTCAGATAGTCGTTCAGTGTCATCATACCCTTTGATTGTGATGCACTCACTGGTGTCCACAACCACATCTAAGTATCCCAAGTGTTTTAATAGTTTAAGAGTGCATATGTTTAGGTCAGAGCCACCATCTATTAAGACTCTTTTAATGATGTGTTTGTGGATACGGACTTCGATGTGTAAGGCGTCATTGTGTAAGTGTTCAGAAGCAGGAAGATCCTTTTCTAAAAATGTGAGATGATGCAGTGCGGTGATATGTCCTACCATGGCTTGGAATTGGGTCACATTCAAGTTGGCAGGAACTTGAGTTTCCAAGAGTGCTTTTTCAAGGATGTCTTTGTGAAGGGGGGATGTGCGGAGCAGTTCAAGTATGGATATTTGTGCAGGGGTCTTTCCTAGATGGCCTAGGAGGTTATATTGATTGGTAGGTGATGGGCGTGTGGTTGGATGAGGGGGTAGGCGATCTGATGTGGATGTAAGCGTTTGATGAGTGGTAGGGGCTATACGGATGGATACACGGCCACGACGGGTTGCGACAGTGCAATCGGGTGCTTGTGCCCGAATGGTGATTGTGTTGATGTGGTGAGATGATGGCTCTATCATCCCTACAATAGAGTCGTAGGATACGAGTGCTGGGGTGACGTTATATTCTTGATTGGATGAGGAAGCTTTATTATGGTTGGGCAGCAGATCCTTGTAAGCTCTAAGATTGGCGTTTGGTGATGGTTGGGTGGTTTGATCTAGGCTGACTTGATTTCGATCTATGAGATCTTGGACACAATGCTTTAGTTTCATGTAGTCAGCAGTTTTGTGGCCCATAATGCGGTGGTAGTCACAATAATCATTTTCATTGTACCACGCAGCTTTGAGCTCATTCTCTTGATGCGGTCTAACAGGTGGGAGCGGGATGAAACCTTTCTTGAGCAAAATTTGTACAGGTCACTTGCTTCTTCGATAGCACACTGTATAGTTTTCATTTTAGTGTCTAGTAGAGATTTATCATTCATTATTATAGTCTTTAACTCTTTTAGTCTTTTCTCATCAAATTCTTGTCTTACTTTTGTCTCAACAGATTACTCAAAGGATTCAAAATGCTCACTTACAAAATTTGAGAGTCATTTAAGTTGACTTATAGAAGACAAAGAGGTGTCTTTCTGATATGATGGCATCAACTTCTCTAAAATGTTGGATGCCTCACCAATCAATTCACTATCATGTATGTGAGACTTCAAAATTTCTTCCTATGCCTTTGCCTACACAATTGATACCAATTTAAATTACTATACAGGGGACATTGAGTCTAGATTTATTGGTCCTTGCAAAAATCTAGGTTCATCTAGGACATGTTTCTCTTTGTCCAAAAATTCTTAGATTGACTCTGCAGTGTCTCTTGCTATATCAGAGACTTCTTCTTGGTTTAGCTCTAGAGCATCTAAATCCATAGCTTCATTTCCACTATCTCTTTGTTCCGGTGCAGGGGTTTCCTTGTCTTGTTTCTCTTCTTGATCATCATCTTTATCTATTCTTGTCTTGTCACCTATTTGTTGTTTCAGAGATAGACTAGTCTCAATAACTATAGCAGGGGCTTCCTTCTTTTTAGCCAGTTTGTCAGCTAACCCTTGATCCAAATTTGCTTCTAGAAGATTTGCTACATTATTGTCATAGATTGTTGGGAGATGAAATTGTCTTAGCACTCTCAAGATGATTTCTTTAGTCTCCTTTGCTACTCTTTCAATGTCACCTCCCATAAGAATGTTCATTCTCCTTTTTGTTCTAAATTCATTTTTAAGAGCTTTGGAGATCATGTTCTTTTCTTCTAGGGTGATCTTCGGACATAATCTAACAAGTGTGTGCTCTCTGATTTCAGTATCCTTGGCCCTGGTAGATTCTTTCCTTGCATACATAATGTTGTTCAAGCTATTAGGAAGATCACCAACGATTTCAATAAGAGCCTTGTTGTATATGTTTAGATACTCTACAATGGTATCTTCCAAAACCCTTTTATCTGCATCATTATAATCATCATAGAATTGGGCTATTGGTTTCAGATTTCCATCCACTATGACAGCCTTGAGAACATCCCCTAGATTTGGCTGTGATTGTCTTTCCCTTTTCTTTGTTGAGTCCTTCCCTGAGGCTATCTTTTTACTACTTCCAGATACTTTGGTACCCTTAGTTTTCATCCTTTTCACTTCTTCATCTATTTATATTTCTTCTTCATCAACACTTATACTTTCATGCATCCTTTTTGCTTTGGTTTTCACCCTTTTTTGCCTAGGTGCCTCCATACTTACAGATTGTGTGCAACCAAAGGATGCAGATGCTAAACCTCTTGTTGTTCTTTTTTATGCTTTAGGCCTCTCTGGTTTCTTCTTAGGCTCTTCTTGAGCCTTGATTGGTTCATTTTCTTCCTTTTCTTCTACTGCCTTTTTAGCTTGTGCTTTTTCCCTCACTTCTTTCACTTGTTCTTTTGTGAAACCTTGTTTTAGGGTGAAATCCTCTGCAACTCTCCACATTTTTTTGGAGATTTTAAGTTTTCTTACTTTAATATGAATTTTAGCAGATGGTTCTTCATATGTTCCAAACCTTTCCTCTTTGGGGTCCTGGGGCTTTCTTAGCATGTGTTGTGCATAGTTATCCATAATAGCTTCATCCACTTCATAGCCCATTGGCATAACCCAAACATTTCTAGGCTCAACAGCCTCCATCATGCATTGGTATTTGGTTACAATAAAGCATATGTTATCCTTGTACTTATCCACAATTGCTTTTGGAAATCTTTCTCTTGATTGCATTATTCTCTGGAAGTTCTTAAAATAGCCCCATAGGGCTATGTTTTGTTCATCATAGTTTCCACTGCTATTTAAATGATCCCTAATTTGTAAAGAAACTGGCTGACTATTCAACCAAAACAAATTCTTTATCTTTGGTAACTCATGCATGAAGTAGAAAAATAAACAGATGATCAACATACCAAATTTGAAGGGATATTTGCTTTCTTTAGACTTCTTTAGGTTCTCCATTACTTGTTGTTGGAACAATTCACAATAATCATAGTCTACATTCTCCTTGATCATCTGGTAGGCAGTATATATGGCTGTCATAGAGACAAAGTTCTCCTAGTTAGTGAAATAGACTTTGTATCCCAACACCATGGACGCAAATCTTATAGCATGATCTTCAATATCATTGATTGTTAAAGCCCTTTTATCAAATTTTACTTCGGTGGCCACTATTACTGTATCATTCTTTACATCTTTCAACAGGGGTACCCTACTGGTACAATTTAGTCTAGTCACAGCCCTAATTGTATCCTTGGTGATCTTGAAGGGCTACCCCAACCACATGAATTCATCGTGGATTCTACTCAAGACATACCAGACCCATTCATCTTTTGCAAACGTAGGGAAGTCTTTATATTGAATGAATTTCTTCACCTCTAGATCTTTGTATTCTTCTTTTAGCTCAAATTAATCACCACTTAGATGATTTTGATACAAGTCTGAGAATCTACTATCCCCATGCTCTTCAATGGGAACATGGATGTAAGCCCTAATGTCTTCCATATGCATAACTCCATATTATATATCAAAAAATGCACCTATTGGATCAACTACTATTGATTTTAATGGATATTTCTTGAATTTTGGCCTCAGCCTTTCAGTTATATTGATCACATGAGGTGTTGCCATTTTTAAAATAAATTCACAGTGGGGTTTTGAATTTGGAAATTACCTCTTTTCACTGAATTAGGGTGTTTCTTGATCTTGTCTTGATTTTCTTTAGAAATCACTGAGCCACTTGGAATTTCACTTTAGATTGCCTTAAACACTTAGAAGATTAAATTTAAAGTGATTAATCTTTTACGAATCCAAGCCTTTAAACCCCTTGAAATCTTAACTTAGTCATCATAAATGCAGTCTTTCAAAAAGCTGTCAAACACTTCTCAGTCAGCCACAGTTAATCCAAATTGCTCTGCAATGCTCCACATTAGATCTTTCTCTACTAAAATTTCTTTCAAAGGATTTGTTATATAGTTCTTCACAACATACCTTAGTGCCAAAATCCAACACTAACTTTCTAGCTAGGGGCTTTAGGTTTTCAACACAGTTCCCCTTGAGCCAGAGCTCCCAATTTACTTCTTGGAGGAAGTATCTACACTAGATGTTGGTGTGGATCCATCCTTGACTTCAATTACTTCTTTCTTGATCTAGATCTTGTCCATTTCTTTCTTAGTTTCAACCAGATCAACTTTTTCTTTTCCCTTATCATTCCTGTGCTCTATTTTCCTTTCTTCAGCATAGTAATTTCTTTTAACATTCTCACTTTTACAAAATCTTGCAAAATGTCCAAACTTGTTGCAATTGTAGCACACAATGTTTCCTTATCCTTGATTCCTTCCTTTGAAGGAATCCATCCTTGATCTGCATTGATTATCCATGTGTCTAAATCTATTGCAAGCAAAACATCTTCCACTCAATGGTTGAGTATTTCTTGAATTGTGAAAGCTATTTCTTAGCAGAATTTTGCATTCATTAGATCTATGACCAATTTTCTTGCAATTGAAACATTGACCAGAGAATGATGGAACAATCTAATTTATTCTACTCCTACACTGAGTATTTTTATGACAAAACTTTTTACAATTAAAACAATGGCCATTGAAAGATGGGTACCTTTGAGCATTTGGTTGTCTGACTAGAGGTCTTCTAGGTCTTCTTCTTTGATTCCTGAACTGGTTGCCTTTGTTTTGCTTCAATTGAATGTTTCCTTGACCTGATTTTAAACTTTCTCCTTTCTCAAATCCTAAGCCTTGCTTATCATCTAAACTCTTTTGACTAGTAATCATCTCATCAAGTTTTGCAGAACTTATCTTGAACTTTTCTTCATAGCTCTTGGATTTTTCCAAGTTTGTTTTCAGGCTCACAACTTCTTTTTCCAATTTGACACATTGTTCTATCTTGATATTTACCATCAGATTTAGATCTTCTTCTGCTTTAACTCTTTTAATAACTTCTACTTTCAAATCATCTAGGTTCTCATTTGCTGATAACAATTGTTCACTAACATCTCTGTATTTTTCTTTGAATTTCTTGACTTGTTCTTTTATCTTTAAAATGTAGTCATCAACTTCTTGAATGTTATCCTTCAGATCCCTAATTTATGCTTCATATTTTTCAAGATCAACAAGGGCTGCTTCCAATTCAACATTGTCTTCATATGAGAAGTTTCCATATCTCCTAGTTGCCATGAGTGAATTCTCCTAGATCTTCTTCAAGCTATTAGGCTTCTTCAAAGGAACCTTGCTCTAATACCAATTGTTGAAAGTAAGGAATACTGAGAGGGGGGGTGAATCAGTATTCCACTAAACCACTTGTTAACTTTATTAATCTAATTTCCAAAATTAATAACATAAAAGTAGAACAAGCATAAGAGAAGCAACCATAAAGACATAACACATTAACACCGAGATTTTTATGTGGAAAACCCAAAGAGGGAAAAACCACGGTGAGTGTTAGCTCACAATATATTATGATATCTCAATACTAGATTATAAGAAGGCTCATTGCCTTAGGACTCACTGCCTTATGAAGAAGTGCTCACTTCCTAGAGAAAAGAAGAAGGAAGAAGGATTGGCTCACTACCAGAAAATAAAATGTTGTTGATGCATCTACCACATGCTAGATCATAGTTCCATTGAAGGATCAATACACAGATTCAAAGGTCTTCATTTATTCTTTCCTGCTTCTCAACTTAACTACATATACTCTATTCTCTATCCTTGTTCAACTTTTCTTCTCTGCACTCTGCTCATATTCCTTCACATCACACTTCATCATCAAATTCCTTCAGGTATATATATTCGCTACAAGATTCATCTCATAATCAAGTTGGCAAGCAAAACATAAACCGTGTACACAAAATACTACATCTTGTTAGCTTGAAATTGTGTACAATCTCTAATGCGGACTTAAATAAACATGTAAAAGTCTTCACATAGGTCAGATTTAATCATACCATTACTTAGATTTACTAATCAGACAATATAACTTCTCCACATAAGAATATAACTGCCTATTGGCTTGTCTCTTCAGAACATGCTTAACCTACCCAACTATCACACCAAAATTCTTATTGCGGACCAAAAGAAACTCAAGGAATCACATCAACCATTCCTCATACCTCATAGATCATATCTTACTAGCTGCAAGTCATGATGTCCTTATGTGGTGAAATGCGGAACTCAGAACTAACTCTTCTTCCTTGGTGAAGTACTAGCAAACCAACTGCCAAAACTTGGACTTTTGTAGACAATCTTCTAGATTACTTCAAACTCTATAACTCATCAATTGTATGCTTTTGACACCTATCCATACTTCCTCAAAACTGCATACCAATACAATCACTTGCAGAGAAATGTGGACCAAAATACCCATGCACTTTGCATTGTTCCTAACTTAACTGTGTTCATCTGGACTTAGCCATTTCATAAATTATCTTCCAGAAGTTATCACAACTTGTAATCTTGAACATAGTATTTCCAACCAATCCTAAATAACATACCTGAACCATATCCCTTGAATATCAACTGCGGAGGAATACCACTTGAGTCTCTGCTACTAACTCTATGTTGTCAGAACTTGGCCATTCCACCTTAGTCTTTTGTGTCCAGACCAGATCCTTGTATGCAAGTTGTTCCAAGTTGAGTTCCCAATCATCCTTAGCTCCATCATGCTCTATTTGCCTTGTTTCCATCAATGACAATAATTCCCAATCAACAGTGTCTCTTGACTATGCTGCCAACAATCTATAGATCTACACATTTTAACGGAGGTAAATGTGAAAAGTTTGTTATATCTTTAAGGATAATCTAGGTGTTGATGTCTTTTTTTCCCTGCTTGAATAAACTTTCAAAATTTTCTCTATATTAGAAGATCTCAAATCAATCGTCAAGAGTGAAATAAGTAGGTTTGAAAGTTAGAAGGTTGTGAAGTTTTGCATGAAACAATCAAGGGTATCCTACCAAGTTTGAGGCAGAGTTTCCAAAAGGCTTTGTCAAAGATATAGAGGCCTGGATGTGCACCTTAAAGGTCTATATCTATACTATGAATGTTTCATCAAGGTGTATAAACCATTCTTAAAGAATTGTAGGAATAGTAACCCTTTATGCACTGTTGGGAAGCTCACTAAGATGACCCACAGATCTGCACAATACAATGAAGGCCTTTTAAGAATGTTGACATAGAATATTTAAGGATAAGGTAGAGCATACTATGAATGAATCCTAGATAGTAGACTAGATAGTGTTTATCAATAGACAAATATTTTTGAAGGGGTAATAGTCATTATAAGGACTGATAGGTAATTAGTCATTGTAAGGACTAATTATGAAATACTGATATGCATTTGTTGTTAGATTTAAGACAAACAACTGAGAGGGGGGGGGGTGAATCAGTTGTCCAAAACTTTCTTCCAATTAATCACTTAATTCCTTCTTGTAAGTCAGTAGCATAATAATAAATCAATCATGGAAACATAATGCAAGAATTCAAGAGCAAAAACATATTAACACATATGACACCAAGATTTTAACATGGAAAACCCAGTTAAGGGAAAAACCATAGGGTGACTAACCCAAGATTATATTCTCTATTAAAAGAATATGAAGAAAAAAATGGCACATACCAACTAGGGCTCACTGCCTAAGCACACTGCTCACAAGAGGCCCACTGCCTACAAGAGACACATTGTCTACAGAATAATAAATATTAAATACTTGAACTAAAGAATAGCATCTTCACCATGCTTGAGTCAGTTCCAGTTAAACCTAATACTTCTCTTCCTTTTGCTTCTCTGCTCATTACCACACTCTCATCTCCACCAAGATACCTTTGAAATGACTTCACAACTTTTATTTATACAAGACATTTAACTTTGGGATTATCATCCAAGTCGGCATACATTACAGAGTAAATACATAAATATAACATGACTAATTACAAAAAGACTTCACGTAGATCAACACTGTCAGATACATAGATTTGAGACTTCAATCTTTTTTGAGAAACATGCCATGCTTCCCAAAACATCTTCAAGATCATCCACAGGATGTGTAACTCATCTGATTGGCCAGACATAGGAAGAACATCATCATCTGGAAGTAATTCTTCAATTACAAACTCAATCTTCAATGCAGACCACCAACACAAACTGGATACAAGCCAAAGACCTCCACAAGCTTGCCTGAATCACCAAGAACATCCACACTACTTCTGCTTACTGAAATCTTTCTCTCCTTCATCCAGAACCTCAAAAACATAGTTTGCCATCACTGTCATATTGGAATGGATGCTTGTGAACCTCTAGACCATGAACCAATTAAGTTGTCAATTTACATTGACTTCCTAAACACTCCACCAAATCTGTAGAACAAGCTATTGCATTTCTGGATCTCATTGGACCTATCTGTGTCACTCTGTCACCTCTGAACATCTACCAAAATCATCTTAAGACACATATCTACAAATCCTTTGAAGCACATCCTTTAATCTTAATCTTAGCTGGGATCTTCACCTTATTGTCTTCACTATTCTTCTCTATTCCTAATAGGACTAATTTTCTCAATATCCTTAGCATACAACTCATCAATCCTTATCATCAATGCAACAAGAGTATGTTGACATCAATGACAACACCAGTTAGGCCCATACTTGTAACAATCTCCCCCTTTATCATTGATGGCAACATATGATGTGAAAAACTATTTTGACCATCAAGACAAGAACTTCTCCTCATTGACTAACATAACCCCCCTATCAACAACAACCATTCACATGTCTTCTCTTCCTTTACTACTCCCCCTTTGATCAACAACCACTTTTGTTTTTCACATGTCTTCTACTCTCCCCCTTTGACATCAATGGCAAAGGGCACATACTTGCATCACTTCAAAATCATACTAGCTACTCCCCCTGAGTAGCAGCTTCCCATCATCAATCCGGACCACAAGATATGACTATGAGATCTACTTGACTGATGCACATCAGTACACCTTAATTCAGAACTGGAGGGGTAATAACCCCTAACTTCTCCCTGAGATAATCAAAAGAGTCCTTAGGTAGAGGTTTAGTAAAAATATCAGTAATTTGATCCTTGGAAGGTACAAACTCCAGTCTGACTTCATTCTTGTTCACTTGCTCTCTCAAAAAGTGAAGCTTGATGGATATATGTTTTGTCTTTGAATACAACACCAGATTTTTTGATATATTTATTGCACTTGAATTATCACAGAAGATTGTGATAGGTTCCTCATACTCCATTCTGATGTCTCTTAGCATTTGCTTCATCCACAATACTTGAGTGCAACTACTTGCTGCTACAATATATTCTACTTCTGCAGTGGACAGAGATATTGCCTCTTGTTTCTTGCTCAACCAAGAAATGAATCTCTTCCCCAAAAAGAATGCTCCACCACTGGTACTCTTCTGGCCATCCACATCTCCTACCCAATCCGCATCTGTATATGCATGAAGAGAGAAATCATGATCTCTAGGATACCATAAACCATACTCAACTATCCCTTTTAGATATCTAAGAATCCTCTTGATTTCCATGACATGAGATTCTCTAGGATGAGCTTGGAATCTAGCAACAAGACCAACAACATTCATAATGTTAGGTCTAGTTTGAGTGAGATATAATAATCCTCCAATCATTGACCTATACTTTTTTTTAATCAGCCTTAGGAGAGTCATCATCTTTGCTCAATTTACATCTGGTTTCCATGGGAGTATTCATTGGTTTTGAGTCTTCCATCCCAAATTTCTTCAACAATTCTTTCACATATTTGGTTTGTGAAATGAAGATTCCTTTCTTTGTTTGAGTGACTTGCAGACCCAAAAAGAAATTCATTTCCCCAAACATGGACATCTCAAATTCACTTTTCATTTGATTTGCAAAAGTTTTGCACATACTATCTCTTCCTCCAAAAATGATATCATCAACAAACACTTCAACAATCAAGATATTTTCATGATCAAATTTGAAGTACAAATTATTGTCAGCAGTACCTTTGTTGAAACCAATCTTCAAAAGATGCTTATCTAGTCTTTCATACCAGGATCTTGGGGCTTGTTTGAGTCCATATAGTGCTTTCTTCAACTTGTAGACCATATCACCATGATCAGACAATTGAAATCCATCTGGTTGCTTAATGAATACTTCTTCCAAGTCACCATTCAGGAAGGCAGACTTGACATCCATCTGATATACTTTGAAGTCCTTGAAGGCAGCAAAGGCAAGAAATAATTTGACTACTTCAATTCTTGCCACCAGAGAAAAAGTTTCTTCAAAATCAACTCCTTCTACTTGAAAGTAACCCTTGCAGACCAATCTAGATTTGTTTCTGACTACTTCACCATCTTCATTCAATTTATTTCGGAAGACCCATTTGGTTCCAATCACATTCTTATTTTTAGGTCTAGGAACAAGAACCCAAGTGTGATTTTTCTCAATTTGCATCGGCTCTTCCTCCATTGCTTTAGTCTAGCTTTCATCATTGCATACTTGATTCACTGACTTTGGTTCAATCTTTGAAATCAGAGAATACTCTTCTGAGTCTTGAGCAATCTTTCTTCTTGTTTGAACACCTTTTCTTTTATCACCTATGATTTGATCTTTAGAGTGATTCAGTCTTACATACTTGGGAATTTTGGGAATTTCTTGTACTTGTGTTTCTTGAACAGGTTCATTCAAACTTATCTCTTCTTCCTGATTCACCGGATCAGTCTAGATCTAAATTTCAAAAGGGGTTTGGACCAAAACATCATTTTGATCATCTTGATCATATTCATAAAACCTTAAGGGTTTTTCAATACCTTCATCAACCTTCACATTTGTACTTTCTATAATCTTTCTCAATCTCTTGTTATAACACTGGTATGCTTTGCTTTGAGTAGAATAACCCAAGAATATTCCTTCATCGTTTCTAGCATAAAATTTGCCTAGATCTTCATCTCTTTTAATGTAACATTTTCTACCAAAGACTCTGAAATACTTCATAGTGGGAGTGATGCCAAACCAAAGTTCATAAGGGGTCTTACTAGTATTGCTTATGATTTGTACTCGATTGAAAGTATAGACTGCAGTGCTTACAGCTTCTCTCCAGTAGATTTGAGGAACATTTGCTTCCATCATCATGGTTCTAGATGCTTCTTGGATGGTCTAGTTCTTTCTCTCCACTACTCCATTATGCTGTGGAGTCCTTGGAGCAGACAAGTGTCTTTTTATCCCATGTTTCTCACAGAATTCTATGAACTCTCTGGATGTGAATTCTCCACCTCTGTTAGACCTTAGACATTTTATGTTCAATCTGGTTTCATTCTCTACCATAGCCTTGAAGATTTTGAATTTCTCAAGAGCCTCAAATTTCTCTTTCAAAAAAGTCACCCACATCATCTGGGAATGATCATCAATTAATAACATGAAGTATCTATCACCTTGCACACTCCTGATTCTTGCCAGACCACATAGATCAGTATGGACTAAGTCCAATAATCTAGTAGAAGATAGTTCCTTACTTTTGAATGTGATTCTTCTTTTCTTACCCAACTGACATTCTTTGCACAAACTATTAGTAGGTTTCACCAGTCTTGGAAGATCTCTTACAACCTGAGTGTTGCTTATCTTGATGATATTATTGAAATTCACATGACACATTCTCCTATGCCACAACCACTTTGATCAATTTGAACAAATAAACAACTTTTACTAGTACCAACCAAGTGGAAGATATTACCTTTTGTTTTAGTACCGGATGCAATCTCTATTCTAGAACTTTCAAAGATCTTGCATTTTCCAGTTTTGAATCAAAGATCATAGACTTTGTCGACCAACTGTCCAACACTGAGGAGATTGTGCTTCAGACATTTAACATATAGTACATTACTGGTTTTGTTCTTTCCATCAAAAGAAATGGTTCCTCTACCTTTGATTATGCCAGCAGAATTATCACCAAATTTCACCACTCCTTCATATCTTTCCAAATCTATGAACTTATTTTTGTCACCTATCATTTGGTGGGAGCATCCACTGTCAATGATCCAATCATCCTTTTCTTCAACTTGAGTAGCCAGAGCTCTTTCTACCATTTTATGATTGACAAATTCAGAGGGCATTGGATCTTCTTCCTTGATGGCAATAAACACCCAGTCACTTCTGGATTTGTTTCCTATCTTTGATTCATCATCTGTTACTCCTTCATCATCATCATCATCTTCATGAACATCGTAACATTTCTTTTGGAATCTTGATCTATTTGGATTTGCTCTTGAAAAACTTTCTAAACACCTTGAGGAAAAATAACCAATCTTATTGTAGTTAAAAAATTTGAAGGGCAATTTTCTTTCATACTTATCAGATCCTCTTGGCAGTCTTTTTGCAATAAGGGCTTCAAGTTGAGCAGCTTCTGCTTCATCTTCTTCTAGATCTTTTCTTTCTTTTTCATACCATGGTAGTTTCTTTGAAGAGTTCTCTCCCAGATCAAACTTTTGTTTTCCTTTTACAGAGGCACTAGCTTTGAAAGCAGATTCAGTCTTCGGGGGTGCATCTCTAAACTTGACCAATTGAAATGCAGCTAATTTACCAACCAATTGATCTCTTGTGATATTTAAAAAAGATCTGAATCCTTCAATAGAAGCAACCTTGTACTTGTAAGAATTAGGAAGGGATCTAAGAACTTTAGCAACAATCTCATCTTCATCCAAGATTCCACCAGCACATCTAATGCCACAAACAAGCTCATTTACTCTTGGCATAAATGTAGTGATATTTTCATCTTCTCTCATCTTGAGGTTTTTGAATTTTCCTTTCAAACTCTGTAGCTTAACACATTTAACATACTTGTCTCCTTCATGCAGAAGTTCCAATTTTTGCCAAATCTCATATGTAGTTTTTAGATCAATAACATTTGTCATCTCTGAATTAGATAAGGCACTTAATAGAGCTTCTTTAGTCTAAAGATTATTTTCAGCATCTCTAATTTCATCTATGGTACTTGAACCATTTTGTGGAGGAACATACTTCTTTGAAGACATGATCCAATATTGCATTCCCATACATTGCAAGTGACATTCCATGCCACTTTTCCAAAAAGTAAAATTGGTTCCATCAAACCTCAGACTATCCTTCTTGTAGGACAACATCCTGGATCTCCTCAAGCAGTTAAGCTCTTTTAGAGGAACTTAGCTCTGATACCAATTGTTAGATTCATGACAGACAACTGAGAGGGGGGGTGAATCAATTATCCAAAACTTTCTTCCAATTAATCACTTAAATCCTTCTTGTAATTTAGTAGCATAATAATAAATCAATCATGAAAACATAATGCAACAATTCAAGAGAAAAAACATATTAACACATATGACACCAATATTTTAAAGTGGAAAACCCAGTTAAGGGAAAAACCATGGGGTGACTAACCCAAGATTGTATTCTCTGTTAAAAGAATATGAAGAACAAAACGGCACATGCCAATTAGGGCTCACTACCCGAGCACACTACTCACAAGAGGCCCACTGCCTACAGGAGACACATTATCTATAGAATAATAAATATTACATACTTGAACTAAAGAATAGCATCTTCACCATGCTAGAGTCAGTTCCATTTAAGCACAATACTTCTACTCTACCTTTCGCTTCTCTACTCACTACCACACTCTCATCTCCACCAAGATACCTTCAAAATGACTTCACAACTTCTTATTTATACAAGACATTTGATTTTGGGATTATCATCCAAGTTGGCATACATTACAAAGAAAATACATAAATACAACATGACTAATTACAAAAAGACTTCACCTGGATCAACACACTATCGGCTACATAGATCTAAGACTTCAATCTGCTTTGAGGAACACACCATGCTTCACAAAACATCTTCAAGATCATCTGTAGGATGTGTAACTCATCCGGTCGGCTAAACTTAGGAAGAACATCATCATCTGGAAGTAATTCTTCAATTACAAGCTCAATCTTCAATGCAGACCACCAACATAAACTAGACACAATCCAAAGACCTCCACAAGCTTGCCTAAATCACCAAGAACATCCACACTACTTCTACTTACTGAAATCTTTCTCTCCTTCATCCAGAACCTCAAGAACACAATCTGACTTCACTGTCATATTGGAATGGATGCTTGCAGAGCTCCAGACCACAAACCAATTGAGTTGTCAATTTACATTGACTTCCTAAACACTCCACCAAATCTAGAAAACAAGATATTGCATTTCTGGATCTCACCGGACCTATCTGTGTCACTCTATCACCTTTGAACATCTGCTAGAACTAGTTTTACTCAAGTGGCCATAACTTCTTCATATATTCATGCGGACCTCTCAAATCTTTACTGGATCATCTTAAGACAGATATCTACAAACCCTTTGAAGCGCATCCTCTGATCTTAATCTTAGCTAGGATCTTCACCTTACTGCCTTAATTGTTCTTCTCTATTCCTGATAGGACTGATTTTCTCAATATCCTCAGTATACAACTCATCAATCCTTATCATCAATGCAACAGGAGTATGTTGACATCAATGACAACACTGGTTAGGCCTCTACTTGCAACATTTGTACCTTGTATACTCTGCAATACAAATGCATTGCAATGACAAATAGTCATGAATGACAACTATAATAGTCAAGAAGAGTGATGATAGTCAAGAGGCCTATATAGTGATCTTATAGTAGTCTATGATCATTAAAATCCTGTCAAGGTGTTATATGTGATTCATGAAGTTGTCAAGATATATAACTATGTTAGCAAGATACAAAGCTTAAGGGGACTAGATAGATAGGACTGTCTGACCTGATAGGACTGTGTGACTTGACAGGACTCGGAGTAGTATTAAAGAGGAAGAGACAGTTTTATAGGAAAGATAGTCTATAGAGAGGTTTAGTATGACATAGATTAGGGCAGAAAAGAGGGCTCTAATGGTCTATCTCAATCCTAAACCTACTGTAGACACCTAAAAATATCTTTTACCATCAAATCGACTCCCGACATCCCTAAACTATCAATTTCCCTTCTATTCAATTAATTAATTTTTTATTTAATTAATTATCCCTTCATCACCCAACTTTCCATCATTCTATCCCCAACAATTAAATTAATTCTATTAATTCAATAGTTCAAACCTTAGCCAATTCATTTAATAAATATGCAATATTTATTTGATCAATTTCCCTCTCCTCACTAAATCCAATTAAGTAGCTAAATCATGTTTAACTAATTAATTCAGCCTATTAATTGACCTATCCCTACCCTAGACAATTAAATAGCTATTATTTAATTACCTACCCTAGCCTAACTCATCCTAGCCCTAGGATTAATTAAATAAAACCTATGTTTAATTAATCCTAACCTCTCATTTGGGTGGTCAAACCTATTTTAACACCCTTTCCCACATCCTCCAAATAAAAAATTGAAATATATCCACATAAGTCAATTTTTTATTTAAATACATCCCACATCACAATTAATTCCTCTTACAACCCCTTACCACCCCCATAACTCATTTATCTCCACTTATCCCCAAATGAATTTTTAATTTATTTTACATTCCCCATATGAATCTTTAATTCAAAAATAATCCTTCACATCCATACTCATTTAATTACCCCTTTTCTCAAAATGAATAAAAGATTTACTTTTATTCCTAGCCCTCCATTCCTCCAAGATCTAATCTAGGCCCTCCACATCACTTTTATCCTCCACCATTGATCTTCCAAATCAATCTCCACCCTTGGATCAAAATCCCTTCCAAAAATCTATAAATAGAACCTCTCCCAAGCCATTTGGGGATCCAATTTTTAAGTAGATTTATCATGCCAAAATATCTAATGAGCTAGCCTTTAGTGAGTTGCAAATTGAGATAGCATTTCACATTTGAATCATTATCTTGGGATTATCATGTCTTAGGAGCTCTTGGGTGCAAGTTTCCTCTCCCTTTGATGAGATTGGGTTTTCATGTCTAGGTATAACTCTTTGTTTTGATTTGCATTTAGTTTGTATTTAACCTTTGATTTGATTTCTTAATCTACATTGGCATGCCCGGTGGGACCCATAAGGTCCATATCTAATCTATTTTTGTGAGTTTTTGTGCTTAGGACATGAGTTTGCAGGTGTGGCACTATATACCATACGCAGTGGAGCCATCTGTGGTTCATTTTGGCGCTATATTTTGTTCTAGTACTATTTCTCAGAGCACATTTTCTCTTGCATCTTACTCACCTATACATCTAACTACCATTCTTTCTGTTGTTTTTCTTGTCTAGATTGCTCTTTGTTTCTGCAGAAATCTTGAAAGAGGAGGGAGAAGTTATGCCAAAATTTTCTTAAAAGAACAAACATGCATTTTGGCTTTTATTTTGTCTTGCTTTCCATTTGGTAGGCTAATAAGACTAATAGGATCTTTGTTTTGCAGTCTAAGCCTCTATTTCAGTCAGAAAGACCTCTATTTTTGCAGGACAGACACATTCAGACACGTATTGGCGCTATCGGCACCCAGAGCGGTGCTATCTTCAAACTATGACCAGACCGCCTGACAGCACGTGCAGTGGCACCTTCCTATAGTCGTATTAGCGCTATTTTCTATTGTAGTGCCTTATATACCTCATTGTAGAGCTATATTTTGTACCAGTGCTTTTTGAGTCTTATTGTAATGCTATTCTATATATTGGCATAGTTTGTATCTTTTATTAGCACTATGTGTTAAATTGGCACTATCTGTATGTAAAGTGGCGATATCTATATAGGGTGTCGGGTTTTCTATTTGTTTCTGTCAGTGTCGCCATTTGCTATCTGCAGTGGTGCCATTAGGTCTCTGTATGAGCACTATTTTCTGAGACTAACTTTTTGGTTATGTGTAGGGATTGACAACCTGTTTGTAGGTCATCAACATCATTTTGCAGGCACTAACACATTTTTGCAGGGTGTTTGTCTTTAGATTAGCAAACATTTCAATTGGAACTTAAAATGAACCCTTGCATGTTAGCTTAAACCATATTTCAATTTGGTGCAATAAAAATTGATCAACAACCAATAAACAAATCTTTGTGTGTGTGTGCATTAGCTTAGAAAACATTTTCATGCTCTAAAATTTACAAGTGTTTGCCAAACAACTATCCAAAACATTTCAATTTTGAGCTTTAAAAAGAACCACAAATTGCATCAATGAAATCATTGGATTAAAAAGAACAACAATCTGCATTCTTCACTCATATAATCAAGAAAATCAATCTAATTTGTGTGAACTACTTTTGTGGTTTGTGTTTGTAGTGTGAAAAGTGTATGCTCTTCCCTCGCACCTTTTGGTGACCTTGAGAATCAAAAGCTTCTCACAACACTTGCATTAATCACCTCCAACATAATCCAAAGAACTAAAATGAACCATGTTTAGTGTGATGCAAGCACAAAGAATATGTATGCTCTCCCCTCGCATCTTTGTATAAACTCTGGGATCAAAAGTATTTTTGTGGTTGTGTTGCTTTTGTTAATTCTTAGAGGGCCTGCCACCCTACTTTGAAAGGTGGGAATGACCCAAGTGGCAACAAGCTAAAGCCAAACTCTTTCATGCCACTATATAAAATAAGGTGTTTGTGATGAAAGTCACAAGCAACAGGTGTTACTGTGTTATACCGACAGCCAACCTCCCCTAAAACCCTCCAAGGCATAACCCTTGGAGGCTGGGAGGCTCCATAACAGTGAGAAGCATTGCCGCATGTATAACCACCTGAATGAAAGCACTTACTACGAACCTTTGTTTAACAAGCCAAAAAACCTTCTATTTGTTGATGCAGAAGGGAAACCTTTGAAGCGGCCCTGATTCATGCGGTTCTTAGCCGAGGTAGCAGGGATAATCCAAAGGTTTGGTGAGGGACAAGCCTTATAGGAAGCCTGGATCTTGGTATGCATGAGAAGTGTGTGCAATTGTAAGGAGGAGTTAGTGCTACCAAGATCCTGGAGCTACCTGCTTTGAATAGGCGTAGCTAGGGGATTCAACAGATACTATCATATCTTCGCCTTAGGTTGTGCAAAGTGCTTGTTTAACAAAATCACACATCTTTTTCACAAACAAAAAAATCCTAGTTATGGTGTGTTAATGTGCTTAAATTGTTTTCAAACAACTTGCCAAGAAAAAATGAGAATCATTTGATCAAATTCCAATCAAAACAAATCCAAAATTGCCATCAAAATCTATCCTTTTTAAGACCTCGAACAACACTGCTATGTATCAGCACCATATCTATCTGATTTTGGCACCATTTCACCTGTGGATTGGCACTATTTTTGGATTGACTTCCCTGAGACTAAGACCCATTCAATTATGAAATTCACCATCTGCTCTGCCATAATCCATATTCACATTCCAAAAAATCATACGTACCCCATCTATTTTCTCCTCAAATTTTCCAAATCATACCTTCACTTTGACCTTAGAGAATCAATCACTATCATTGTTGGACCCTTTGCTATATCATAATCTACTCAATTTCATATCCATTTATCCTCATTAATCTTTGCATACCTTTTGAACTAAACAAAAATCCTTGTCGCAAGAAATCATTCCAAAATCCAAAAACATATCCAAAATCTTCCAAATTAAAACACCCATCAAAAAATCACCACCCTTTGAGCTAAAGCTAGATCTAGGCTTCATCCTTCACATCATATCTTTCTTGGAGAGTCAATAGTCTACCTTCCAAGTGAAATAATCATCCTTCTTTGCGTAAGGTCATTAGTCTACCCCAAACAAAGAGAAACATCTATTTGTACGACACAAATCTAGGTCTTACCTAAGCTCAATTTGTTGACCATCAAATCCTTCTTATCAAACATCAAAACCAAACATCAAAATCTCTTCTCAAACCATCCTCAAGCAAACATCATCCATCATCTAGCTTTTGGTCCAAATTTGTGCAAAATAATCACACTACCATCCATTCTTATCACCCCTAGGTTAACATCTTTTTGAAAAACCTATCGATCTTTCATCACATTACAATCACCCCTTCATCTTCTTCTCTACTCCATCTCACTACCACATCCATCTTTGGGTCCAACAATTTAATCCAAATTCTCTAAGGTCTCCATCTCCATTTCACTCCACCTCAAAATCAAATCCATACACGTGCATGCCCATAACTAGATCACAACACAAAAAGAATCAAGAAATGGTAGAATCTGGACAATATGGTGGTATAGGAATGCCTAACACCAACAACAACAACATACCCATCAACCAAACATTCTTCCAAATCCCAACGAAAACCCCTTCCATTTTTTGCAACCACCACCACCACCACCACCCACCATGTCCCAAGATGATCTAGATGTCTTGAGATTTACACAAGACACCAATAGCATGGACCTACTTGACAAAATCCTAAGGTCAGATCCAAATAAATATCTTGATCATCTCCTTAAAATTGGTGCTCAACCACCCCACAACATGACATCGTCTCAACCATCCACCTCTAACGTCACTCCTACCACATCCTCCCAGCCATCTACATCAAACACCCAACCTATCATCTCACAAACATCAACTCCCACCATATCTACCACCACCACAAGCTCCAACGCTACCTCATCTACAATCCCCATGAGTCTCTCCATACCTACCACTTCCCAACCCATCACCACATCCACTATCACAACTAATGCAACCTCTTCCATTCCACAAATCACCTTAGACATACAAGGGTACCTCACACATATAAGTACCTCCATGAGTGTGCCTCCACCCAACCCTCAAACTATATCTTACCTAAGACAATTATTCTCACAACCACCCTACAATACGACCAACCCATCAAACGCCATCCCATCTAATGTCAATCTGTCCAATGCACCATCAACACAACATAACCCCAACCCTCAAATACCTCCACATATTCTCCAACAACTCTATGCTCATCAATAACATCTTGCACAAATCAATCAAAACACCACCCCACAATATCAAAACATGACCTCCCAAAACCTCCAACTTCAAATACCACCCAATCTTCAACACCTCATCCATCAACAACCCTACACACCCAACCGCAACCAACATAGATCTCACAACAGTTGTATATGCCTTGATCCAAAAGGTAGATGACATGCAAACTGGGGGCAAGCGCAAGCACTATTCCTTTGAAGATATTTGCCCCTATCCATTTGATCGCACATTTTACATGCCCCCTTTCCCCAAGAACTTTGAAACACCTAAATTTGACAAATACAAGGGAAAAGGAGACCCTAGGGATCATCTTAGGGAGTTCTACATCGCTTGCTTAGAAGTCTCAAATAACAATACCTATCTAATGAGACTATTTCCAAGAAGCCTCAGCGGTCAAGCCGCTGAATGGTTCGTACACCTTCCCCCAGGCATTAGGACTTTCCTTGAGCTTGCAAAAAAATTTGTAAACCATTTCTCTGACAACTTCAAGCATGAAATATCTATGATAGACCTTTGCAACACAAAACAAAAAAGCAAAGAATCCTTCACTTCCTTCTTGCAGAGGTGGAGAAGTTTAGCAAGCAAACTCCCATGGTCAATTCCTAAAAAACAACTCGTCACCATGTTTGTGACCAACCTCAATCAGGAAATAGGGTTCCATTTACAAATCCTTTTTGTGTCTAGCTTTGAGGAAGTCATCGACAAAGGTACTACCATCGAATGGGCCCTCATCGCCAAGGGCTCCATCAAATTGTATGACTACAAATCCAACAACAACAATAACAATAACAAAAAACCCCATAACAACACCCCCAATACAAACAACAATGCAAACACGCAATCAAATGACAAGCCACGCTATTGGGGGAAGAACAAGAACACTTTGAACGACGGTGTCATGGATGTGAAAGCCATCCAACATGTACAAAATCAAACACCTGCACATACATATGCAACCAATGTAAATAACCCAAGGGGACAAAATAAACCAAACAAACCTCAAAGGCAATTTACATCCTTAGGGGAACCCATTGAGGACATCCTCGACAATAGAAGAAAATTTATGAGTTCTACCCCCAATTGGAACTTAAACAAAATCTAAAATTTCAAAAGATTCAATGACACTTTTGATTTTTTCCTCATTAGGTGGATGGAGGGTGATAAGCTATTGCAGCAATTATAGAGTAGGGAAATTAGTTCATACAATTTCCTATCTTTACATATATTAGGCTTGATTCACAGGTGCTCCATATATATTGTTGAAGTATGTGAGTGATAAAGTCATCCTTTTGGAATTGACAAGACAACTTTGTGAAGTGCATAAGATCTTATCTAAAAATCATAGAAATGGTTTGAATTTTCCCATTATTATCAACTCATACACTTTATCTTCTTTATTACATGCCAAAGGATTAGATAGTGAACTATCCAAATTGAATCTATATGTAGATGATAAAAGATTTTCCTTTGACCCCAAAGGAAATATTGAGAAATTTATTGGCTTTGTCTATAAACATAAATTTATCTTGGAAAACTTTTGGACAGATTGCAAAGATGAACATGGAGTTAGAAGGAAAATATATTCCAGTTTAGCCACCTTTCAAATTAGAACATGTGGAATTGCTAGTGTTCCCAAAGAAATATTTTATGATGGAAATATTTTAACTGATACTTATGCTAAGAGAGACATTTTTAAATTGTCTATTCCATTGGTTGATTGGTCTCAAGAGAAAAAAATTCATTAGAAGTTGTAAGTAGAAGTGTGATTGATAATAGTTTGACATGGTTATATAAAAATAAAAAATAATTAGATACTTCTTCCAAGACAAGGACAAGAAATAATAAGACTACAAAAAATCTTCTAAAAATAAAAAATTGGGTTGAAGAAAAGAATAAATATGTAGTAAAACCAATTGTGCCAAATTAAGTGTCATGAATTCATATTTGGAAGAAGCAATTAAAGAATAAATACTCAAGAGGAAGAAGGTCACAAAGTATAAATTCAAGGTTGATTATTATTTCAAAATGGAATGTGAAAAACCAATGGCTACTGAGATCCATGCCTCCTCACAAGAACCAATTTAAATTCAATATTTTGTTCAACCTTCTTTACAAGACTCCATGCAAGCTCCCCTCCAAGTTCCTCTATATTCCCCTATTCAAATTTCTCCCCCCTTATACATACTTCTCATAGATCCATGTTACAAGATCCAATCTCTCTTTCTCCCACACAAGATATTTCTCAAAAGATAACTAATCTACCAACCTCACTTGCAAAAGATCAAAATTGTGAGGATCCCACTCCTGGTGAGTCATCTACTTCTCCATCCTTAGAAATAAATCTCTCCCAATCTATGCCTATTTCTTTGCTAGTACAAAATGAAGACTAGAAAGGACAAGGTGAAGATAAAATTGAGTGAAACAAGGAGACAAAGTAAAATAATGAAAAAAAAATAGATAGGGTGAGAAGTAGGTATTAGGAAATAGAGAAGAGAGCATGGAATTGGAGGGTGAACCAATGAAAAATACTAAATAAGCCTTGGAAAATGTTGAATTAATGGTTCAAGGAAACTCAATTCAAGGGTAAACTTCTCAACATGATGATTCCAACACATTCATGGTTCTGCCTTGGTTGGATATTATGATTAAAAAGAGAAAAAGATTTGTGAAGCCATTTTTTGATGATTTTTCATTTGTTTCTTCCATGATTATAAGCACCCTTCCTAGAAAGAAGCCTATGATTATTTCTTCTATTTTTACATATGCACAATGTTTAAGATTTATAAGTTTAAACTCTTATAGTTGATATAGATGAAAGAGAATTACTACCATCACAATATGAAATCTTAAGGGTCAACCTAGGAAAACAAACTAGGGATAAATTTTTTTTTGATATGTAAACAATTGTCACTACTCCTATTTAAAAAATCGACAAAGATCATAAGAATAAATAAGAGTTGAAAGAATAAATAATTTAACTACCTACATCAAACATTTGTTTGTACCTCGACAATCCTCTAGTGATCATATTTCCATTCCAGCTATAGTTTCCTAAGAAGATGCTTTATTCATAGAGGATATGGAATACATTACAAGTGCCACTAGGCAATGAATACATTATTTATTTCCATATAGTTCAAAGGTCATCAATAAAGCCTCAGGCCTGCAGGACAAGGTTAAGGAAAATTTTGATTTGATTAAAGATTTGAATAGATTTAAAGAGGAATTACAAATATACTTAGATAGCCATCCATAAATTAAGAGCTATAATGAATGTTAGTTTTGATGCACTAATCAATGAAGGCATCTTAGACAAAGGCTAATACTTCTATGTTAAAGGAATGGATAGAAATCATAAAATTGAGGACTAATTTACTTGAAGAAGGCATTAATCAAATGGAGGTTTCTCATAGAAAATATGTTGACATAATAATGGATACACA
Source organism: Cunninghamia lanceolata (assembly GCA_027924645.1). Taxonomy (NCBI): domain Eukaryota; kingdom Viridiplantae; phylum Streptophyta; class Pinopsida; order Cupressales; family Cupressaceae; genus Cunninghamia; species Cunninghamia lanceolata. The sequence continues at coordinate 5,567,926 of BSBN01000700.1, read as the reverse complement.
CAATTTAATTGAGAAAACAATAGTGAATTATTATCATGAAGATCAAACTATTAACAATGTTGATTCTCTTAAACAACATTTGGTCAAAGTAATTAATCAAGGCCTTAACCAAATGCTGAACTTGAATTCATTTTGCTTGGATGGATTGGTAGAAATGAAATTTCTACTTAAATAATTTAGAAATTAGGTGATCAATAAGTAGGTAAGAGATCATCAAATTTCAATTGTATTTATTTCTTATTTCACTCCAAATATATTGAAGGCCAAGATATGGATACACTAAATGAAACATTAATAAATTTTTAAGATTACCAATGGAATGAAAGTACCATACATGATATGATTATCATTTAAAATGTCAATGTTGATGGAGAAGGCATTAGCTAGGACTCAACAACATGAGCATCTCTGACAATCACCTGTATGTCAAGTTTAAGTTGAAAAGTAGTGATGAATATTACTCTCATGTATAATTTTTGGAATTATATGTTCAAAACTTGAAGTTCATTTTTATTATTTAAAATATATATTTCCTATAATTTCTCAAAATTTATGGGGTTAGGCTCTAAATAATTAAATTTTGTAATTGTAAAGGATTGGAACTTAGAGCAATTTTTTTGCAAAGTTGTATTTGAAGTTAGAATTTAGATCTTTAGAATTTCTAGGAAACAAAAATATCATGCCTATATTTTAAATCTCTTATGATGTTATTATTATATCTTTTATTATGTTAAATATGATTGTGTATGTATCTGTTCTTACATTAGATACAACTACTTTTCATAAAATCTTGCCTTTGCAGTTTTTGAAAATTTGTTGTGAGTTCTTCAAATTAAATCCATTACATTCTCACTATCTTGTGTGTGTTAATTTATCAAAATCTAATACTCTATTTGATAAGTTTGTACATTTCATAAAACACAAATTGTATACATGATTATAAAATTCCATCTTCTATTTGATGAATCGTTTACTCTATTTTATGCAATTCTATTTACATTTAAAATTCTTAAAAATCCAAAATCACTCATCAAGTGTATAGTTTTATCACATTATGCAAAATTTATGCTTTCAATAAAGAAAACATCACTATCTTAAGGAGGGATTTTTACCCCAATAACTATTGAGATTTGACAAGGCAAATCCATTTGCTAATAGGGAAAAACCTATGTCTTCAAGGTTTCATCTTGGTTTCTTATACTAATGTCCACCAACTCAATTATGGAATTTCTCTATTTTTTTAGCTTGGAGCTAGGTTTTGAGGGATGACATATTTTGTTCTATCCCTTTAATCTTTTATTTTATAAAGGTTGCCTTTGTCTATAACTCTTTTACTATGGTCATTTACTTCTTGACCACCACCTTAGGCAATTGGCCTACTCTCAACTTTTACACATTATTAAGATGATCTTCCAGGGCCTTAGCTTTTGTGACTACATTGAGGAAGATTTCTTGATTTACCTATGCTCTTATTTAATTTTTTCTAGCTTCCTTTCTACCTATAGGTAATCCAAATCCACTATGCAAGAGATGTTTTTTAGAAGTTCTACCCTATTATCTTCTTATGCATAATCCATGCTAATACCAATGTCTTAGACCTAGTAGTTTGAAGGTTACATATACTCGACTAGTTTAATGACTATATGTGTGAGGTAGGAGAAGAAAATTATTTGGCACTAGTCATTGTACTTTCTTTTCATTCTCATGATTTGATGGTAGGTAGTAGGATCATTGATAACAAGAATAATAACTAGGAATTAGAAAGCTGAGGCGAGGAAGAAGAATGGACTCAAGGATATCTATTGGGTTGGGATCGTTTGTCAAGTTCATTGAGGAATCAAGAGAGTTTGGGAGGAGATGAGATCTATAATGGATTGGGATTGAGGGGTATAAGGTTGATCAATCCTAAATTAAGGGGTTTATCTACCCTTGAAGGTTCTTATTAACTTGGCAATGGAAGATGAGATGAGGATGTTTAAGAAAGTGAGCTTCCAACATTCATAGGAATTATTGTAGCAATTATTGTTGGAATAGAGAATAAAATAGGGATATGTTCAACCAATTGGCAAATTGAAGGGGGAAGAGATGTAGAAGAGAGAGGGAGAACAAATCAAGAAATCATGCATGCAGTTATTGATGCTAGCATTGATGTTACTTCTTGCTACACTAACCCTAGGAATTCATCCTTTAACTTAACCCACTTGAGGTGGGTTAAGTTACTTGATTATTTCCCATTGAGGAAGACCTAGTTTGTCTCTATGTTTGTACTACTAAAGCTAAAATAATCAGTCTAGTTGTCACAAGAGAGGAATTTGTCCTCTCAATTCAAGAGCTTCATCAACCACTTGTGGTGTTGGAACCCATTGGGTGGAGAAAATAGTTTGCATTGGGGATTGGTTGCCACTGATAATCTCATTTGGTTGAAGTTGTTGAGTAGGTAGGTGTCCAATTGGGATATTTTTCTTCAACTACTAGGAAAATCTTAAGGACACTTCTCTAGTTCCACTCATTGTAAGAGGACTTTCTTATTAAACTTAGAAACTAAAGGTTAGAGTATTTACCAAGTGCTCTTGTTCAATTTTTCTTGAAAGGAGAAAGATATATGTAGTCAATCTCAACCTATAATTTATACCAAGCATTCATTTCATGATTGTCTCATTGCTCTTTTGCCAACACCTCACAAAAATTAGATGACATTTTCTTGGAAGCACTAAAACCAACAACCATAAAATTATTACAAAAATCCTTGTAGGGATTAAGGATCAAACATCTTTCTCTTTTACTAGCTACTTTCCCTTGATCTCCCCTAACCTGATGAAATTTGAATACTCATCTTCCTTAGGCATTCTTCTTACTTCTATCTCCACCATCTTCTCATGAATGAACTTATTGGTCTATGAGCCTCTAATAGTCTCCAACACAGGGAAAGGTTTCGTTTTAGTCATAGGAGCATCTTTAGAATATCAAGTTTTAGATTTAGGATCTTTTCACTCAATAATTTTGTAATGATTATCTTCATAATAGTGATTATATGGTAGACATATAGTACTATATGTAGTGTTATTTTTTTTTTGTCATGGAAAAAATTCACATCCATTATGTCAAGTTGCCTTAGGTACTCTAGGGAAAGAATCCTACCTTTGACAAATTTGTGAACTTAAATACTTCTTTAGTAAAACCATAGAGGAAGATCATAGTATAATATTTATTAAAGTACTAGTCCCCCTTGTTTAAATTATCCATTTTAACAATATATTCATCTAAATTCTTTTGAGATGCACCCATTGCAAGTACCCAATAGTGGGTCCCAAAACATATTGACAAAATCATAGTATGATGAATATTTGGATAGGGTAAGAGTACATGTGGTGATTGGGCTAAAGTACTCTTTTGTGGCATAAAACTTCAGGGTGAGACACGTATGTTCATAGTAATTAACATTTTGGTGCAAGGTCATATGAATGAGATAAGAGAAAGTGGTGCAAACCCTTTTGATAGAAAAATTATATGTTTCTATATGGATTTTGTTGGTATTGACCTCAATAAAATCAATAAATAATGAACACCCTATAACTTACTTATTCATCTTATAGGTTAGATGTGTTCATCCTCATCCTAGTTAAAAATGTATTGTATCATGGTGTAGGCATCTTTAGCATCACTATGGAACATTCCATTATCTAGGGGAAAGTCTAGTGTAATCTCACCTCTCGTGCATTGGATTTATTTTCTAATGAAATGGAACTTTTCCTTCACACTATTATACTAGAAATGATTAAGGTAATCAACAGTTAGAATGTATCTACCTTGGAGAACTACCAACATTTCCCATATTTTTTCAACACTCACCACTACTTGGAAACCAACATTTATCATCTTCCCATGTTAGTTCTAGTGTTACGACTAGGATTTTGAGCACAAGCTTCCACTAGATCAAAGTAATGGTGGACCCTAGGGACCATATATTTAGATAGGGTGTTGAGCCAAACTCTACTATTAAAGGCCTCATCTAGGCCTCCCCTATTTTTCACACTAGCATAGGCTCCTTCTCTTAAGTAGGTGGTCGACTTGGTAAGCTTATGGTCAATGACATAATTGACTTCATATTAAACTAGTGATCTATATATGGTATGGGTGTATTTTTTAGGATTTTACTAAGTTGTAGCTTCCCTATTATGGAAGTATAAGAAATTATACAAGGTAAAATAATATAAGTGGAACTTTCAATATTTCATACCTTGTTTGTCAACTATCAATTTCCTAGAATTGGATTTGTTTGTTTGTCACCCCTCTTCATTCAACCTTGATTATGTATCCTTTTCTTGTTAAGTTGGCACAAGGAAGAAGGGTAGAGCTCTAAATATATTCCTTCATAAGCTATATATGAACACTAGTTTTGTATGTTTAGAGTTTTTCCTTGAAATTTTTTATTTTTGAATGCTTTAGGGTCTTAATTGTTAAATATAAAAAATAATTGAATTCGTTTAAGGTGAAGACTTAATTATGAGTCTTCTCATGGATTCTTGAAATCTTCAATATCCAACTGACATAATTGTATTAGTTATAGTAGGTGTACCACACCAATGTTTTAATTTTAAATTTATAATTTATATCTTCAAAAAACTAACATGGAAATGACTTGGAAACTTCATGTCACTTCAAATCTTTTGTAGACTATAAGTTTTAAAGTGATAGTCTTGATTAATTCTCAGCAAGATCCTATAGTTGGTTGGAGGTTTTCACACTTTTGATATCTATCAAACCAAAGTTCATATAGGTTATTGAATGAAATAAATGAAGGGTTAAGATTCAAGTATGGAGTGTTAAGCTAGCCAATCACATTATTTTCTTCCACCTAACATATATTGCTTGCTTCCACATGTGGTTCTTCATAAAACACCAAGTCTTTAATAAAATGCTAGCACAAACTACACCTAGTACCTTTCGATTAGGTACTACATGTTTAATTCCAAACCTAGTACATTGGTCCCATGACCAATAAAAATCATCCATTTTCCCCATTGTATCTTGTCACTTTCTTGTGGAGGAAATAAAAATCATATGACCCTTTATAGTTAGTATGAATCTCAAGGGACCATTATGGGTGGTAACCATTTGTAAGATTATAAGATTCTTTAATCCATTTGATAATAGATACCACCTACTATGTCTTTGTTAGAGTTCATAAAATGACTATAACTTAACTACCCATTGATCCAACTACTAGAAACAAGATAGAGAATGTTTCTCCCTAGACATTTTAGAGATCCCACAAGATTCTAGATCTTACCCGCTCTTGATGATTGAATGGTCAACACTTAATAGTTATGAAGTTTGGCCAATATTGGGAGAGAAATAAAGAAGGATACATATTGAATAGATTCAAACATGGTGGAAGTAGGGGAAGTAAAGAAAAATGTACATGACTTCATGATCTATCACACAAGAATCAAAGTAACACATATTACAATTATAATACATATTTATAAGGACATAAAAAGGTAAAATGAACAAGAGTATGATACATATGTTATAGGCTTGTAGGGCTTACAAGTGATGCTTGAGATATATCTTGTTAACTAGGATAGCTAGAAAATAGCCATTAGGGATAAAAAATTGAAAGTATTTTTCTTGTTTATAGGTCAATATAATGTATGGACCACTCCAAAGTGTTAATTTTACTATAATAGCCTGACTTGCTTAGATATTTCTCCCATTTCAACATAGATTCACCAACTTCAAATCTTTATGGAGTATCTATCTTGTTCAACCCACTTATTACAATCTCATGATGTACTTGGAGATAATTCCTGGTCTTCTCTTTATATTCCTCTAACTTCAATATCTATATTATCCCAATAGATATGGCATCATTTTCATGTAGCTCCATGTAGTAGAATATTTAACTCTAGCATTGAAATTTCTATTGACATATAGGCATCCTTGCTTCTCTTCATTATATTAGAGAAAATAGAGAACATACTATCACCTTAGTGGGTGTATTTCTATGTACCTATAAGAATTTATATAGGTTTACATGCCATCGATGCTAGTTGTTAGCACCTATCCTCTTGATAATTTAGATCAAATTCTTATGGTTATCTTGGCCAAACAATTTCCCTTGGGGTAATAGTTGGAGTAAGATTTTAGGTATATCCTAGATCTTAGGGAAAACCTTTATGAATTCCTTGTTATATTTGATGATGGTGCTAGGGATTCCAAATCTGGTAATTATCTTGTCTCAAAAATGGACAATTATCCTTTTTATTTCTTTCTTCAATTTTATTACTTTTATCTTGATAAAATATTATTTTGGTCACAAGGATCCACTTCTTTCCTATGCTTGATGGTGGAATGACCATGTTAATTAAATCCAAGTCCCATTGGGTAAAGAGTTGGTATGTTATTATGAGATTTAAGGGCATAAGGATATTTCTCTTTCTACTTGTGAAAAAATAACACTATGCATTTCTTTAACCAATCATGGGCATAATTAAAAATACCAAGCCAATAAAATCCCACCTTGATGATATTTTATATCATCATTAAAGTGAAGTAGTGGCCTCCTAGGAATCCTTGATGGAATTCATGCATAAAAAAATGTCTTTTAAGGTTCAATGCATTTTAAGAGGATGTCATCATATATTTTTAAGTAAACTCCATCAACCAACATGAAAGGACCATTTTATAGATTAAATGCTCTTCTTTTTTAGGATTAAGACTAGCTAGTTAGGCACTTATTTTCATGATCCTCACTGTCTCCTCTACTTAGTCAAGCACATTAAATTCAATATTAGCTAATAAATATTTTGTATTATTTGCTTTTTTTTTACCAAATATTCAACCAAATGTTGACATAGTGCCTTGCCTTTGATCAACTTGGTGGGGTCAACCTCAATGTCATATTATAACTCCTTAGTAATCTAATTAACTCTTTTCTCACTCATTTTTTTTCCCACAATATACTCTTTTACACTTAAATGAACTACATGGGAAATGATCCTATATGAGTATAGTAATGAAGACAAGAAAATAAAATGAAGCCAATAACATAAAGATAATGAAAATACACAATACCTTTTACCTCAAATCACTCTTTCTCCTCTGATAGAGCAGAAGTAGAGCACACCCTATCTCCACTTGATGTGCTCTTTCAAATGCTTACTTGCATGAATGTGGATTTCACAATAAACCAACATAATCTTGGTATAGTGAGGGATATATGATACAAAAATAGTAGCATGTACTTGATAGAAAAGATGTGTTACTTGGATGAGAGGGAGGCTTGGATTTATATATTCATGACATGAGGAATGGAGGGCTAGGATTAAGAGGTGCAATGGATGGTTGACATTAAATGAGAATAATTAAGGATAAGGATGGAAACTTCTAGGTCTTTCTATAAAAATAGATGGATAAGAATAGTTAGTCTCGTGACTAGTTGGATTTTTTAATTTATTTACTGATGGGATTTCATGGAGAATTAGTTAGGAATTTAGTAATAATTAATCAAATATTAAAATTAATTAATTAATTAATTAGTGTAAATAGATGTGGGAAATTAGATTAATTAAATAAATATAAATTTATTTAATTAATTTGATGATGGATGAATGTTAAATTAATTAGTTAAATAAATAAAACTTATTTAATTAATTTGGCTAAAAGGGGGGAAATGGATTAAATTTATTTAATTAATTTTTGGTGATGAAGAAATGGATTTAAATTAATTAAATAAATAAATATAATTTATTTAAATAATTTGACAATTATGGTGGATGACAAAAGCGTTGAAGGTGATGTTAGAGGTGTGGTTAAAACATGGTAAATTTTAGGTGTCTACAGAATGGTTTAGAATTAGGATGTAGCTCAATGGTTTTCTAGATGACATATTTTTTTATATCCCCTTAGTTCCTCATAGTTTCATGCTAGCATGTGGTCATATCTTCTATAGAAACCAAAAAATAATGCTTTCTCTTCTTTTGTGGCAATGTTTGCTAGCTATAAAATTTGGTTAAAGATTATCTCAACCTCATGGATATCCTTTTTATTTGCAGTCACCTCTTTCTTACTTCTATATTTATCATCAGTGTTGAACAAAGGCTTGAAGGTCACCAATCCCTTTGGTAACTTATTGGTCTTTAATTGGAAATTTTAGCCCCTATACACCCATTCAATTGGACAATTTGGTCCTCTACACATTCTAAATGAAGAAAGAAATGTTCTCATCACTCTCATAACAAAATTGGCATTCAACTTGTTTTGTAATGAGTGATTTGTTAGATCAATTTATGACTCAATCACCACCATATTGTGACATATAGATTTTAGATCCAAGGAAAAACTTGGAAATTAATAACATTAAAGGAATTCATTAGGTCCTAGACCCTATGCCTATAAAATCTCATCAATGGATTCTTTTCTAAGCATTATGTTCTAACTTTCTTGAATATGAGTTTTATGTCAACAAAAACTTGTAAAAATATAATTCTAATATTCTCTATCGACTAGAGGCTATAGGATAGAGATTCATACCCCACCACATTGTTATAAAAAATAAATTTTAAACTATAAAACTAAAATATTTTATCTCTACTTGTGGAGACTAGGCATATGCTAACTCTTTCACAAGCTCTTGACTTGATGTAATCAAGAATAAATTCTAGATTCCTACCAAATTTTCTTCCTTCTTAATGATCTTTTGAATGGGAAGGTCCTCCTCATGAGTGATGTATTCCCCTATGTTAGTCCCTTTAAAATACTATAGTGGTCATTATTTAGTTTTCCATCATCTACCATTCATCATGATACTCATATAAGATGGACTTTGTGTCTGGTGTTGGTGCTTAGACATGTGGCTCCACACTTCCTAAAGGCTTGTGTCAACACATAATGCCAAGTAATATCAACATAGGTGATGGGAAGGACTTATGATCATAATGCAACATGAATGAACCAACGATGATGAGTGGGTAGGCTCATCTTCATCTTTGGACTCAACTAAACCTAGGAGGGAATTTACTAGAGGTATCCTTAATAAGACATCTATCAAGAATGATGAACAAAACTAAACCAACCACAACTATACCTAATGTATGCTTGACCACAAAATTTTTCACTAGGCCAAAGACAAACAAGAATCATACAAGACATCTTATTAAGGTTATAACTACAACCTTAAATATGCACCCAAGAATGATAGTGGTACAATATCTCCATAGACGACTCCAATTAGCCCTCCATGCACAATGGCAAGGTGTAGGTATGCATAACATGATCCTATAACTAACTAAGTAGTTTTTTATCACTTAAGAGGTTCCCTAAGTTATTACATTGGATCATGAGAGCATGTAGAACCCTAATATACTCCTAAAACTAACTAGAATAGAAATTGTAGACACCCAAATTTGTCCCAACTTTGTCCATGTCCTACAACACCTTGTTAAAACATTATCCTAAACATCATAAGCTATTTTTGTCCTAAATCCCACTCTTAATCCCATTTATCCATTAGCCAATTAATTAAATAAATTTTATTTATTTAATTAAAATCCCATTCAATCCCCATCTTTATCCTACTTAGCCAATTAATTAAATAAATTTATTTATTTAATTAATTTCACATGCATAATCCCATTTATCTTATCCCCATCCCAATTAATTAAATAAATTTTATTTATTTAATTAATTTCCACATCATATCTTATCTCATCCTATTCAACTTCTCAATTAATTAAATAAATTTTATTTATTTAATTAATATCCAACTCATATCCCAACTAATTCAAATATTTTATTTGAATTAAACACTCATCTTTCATCACATTCCAACACTTGTCTAGTCAATCATGTGTTACAACTTTTATCTTTCACATGCACAACTAATGGGACCTAATTTTAGTATTTATCTACACAAGCACACCTAAGCCTCATCCTCCTTTGCCACATGTCATATGACTACAATTTCTTGATGTGCAAGGAAACCTAACTTAATCCTATCCATCCATTTCACCTAAAGCCCTAATTGATCCTAGCCATCCATTGGAACCAAGCCTTTCCTATAAATCAACCCCCTCACAAGCCATTAGCATGCATTGAGCCTTAAGCACCCTTATTCTGTCAAATTTTCTAAAAGGGCATTGATCCTCAAGTATCCACATGCTGTTGAAATATCATTAGAGCCTTTGCATCCATCATCTATCTCCTTATCAACGTTATGCTGCGGAATCGAGCAATCAACAAAATAAAGTGATCAATCAATCAAGCTCATTTTGCATCTTCGAGGTATTGAATTATTTGGGTTTAGGTTATGTATTTCAATTGTTTGATCATTTCCATTTATAAATCCAAATTTTTCGATATACATTTTGGCACGCCCGGTGGGACTCACGTCCCTGATTAACCCTCTTGTTTGAGTTGTTTTTGTGAAGATCAGATTTCTTGGAGCGTCAATCATTCATTTTTGCAGGTTTATGCACTTTGATTTGTAGGTTGAAGATATTTTATATTGCTGATTTTTTTTTAATTTATGACCAGATCTGTTGCAGAGGGTTTTTTGTTTTACACAGGTCCTATAAAAAGAAGATCTTAGATTCATTGGAAAGAGGACTTCGAGAGCTTTCCGAAAAGTGGTTACATTAAAGATTTGGCTCAGTATTCAAAGAGTTATGACGATTTGAAGTTGACCCTACGATTCTAATTTTTCAGAAATTTTTGACGCGCGACTTTTTGCTGATTTTTTTAATTTATGACCAGATTTGTTGCAGAGGGTTTTTTGTTTTGCACAGGTCCTGGAAAAAAGAGATCTTAGATTCGTTGGAAAGAGGACTTCGAGAGCTTTCCGAAAAGTGGTTACATTAAAGATTTGGCTCAGTATTCAAAGAGTTATGACAATTTGAAGTTGACCCTGCGATTCTAATTTTTCAGAAATTTTTGACGCGCAACTTTTTGCTGATTTTTTTAATTTATGACCAGATCTATTGCAGAGGGTTTTTTGTTTTACACAGGTCCTGTAAAAAGGAGATCTTAGATTCGTTGGAAAGAGGACTTCGAGAGCTTTCCGAAAAGTGGTTACATTAAAGATTTGGTTCAGTATTCAAAGAGTTATGGCGATTTGAAGTTGACCCTGCGATTCTAATTTTTCAGAAATTTTTAACGCGCGACTTTTAGAAAAAAAAATCATATCTTCCAATCTAGCGAACCAAATCACATTTTATTTTTTGCAGTGACTTGTAAGTGAATCAAAGGAGCTGGAGCAACATTTGGATCAATCATAATAGCAACTTGGAAAGCAATTTTTATGAGGTGCACTCATTCTAATCTCTCATCTCTAATCATTATTTGATCACACATTTAGATTTTGGGCATAAAACAAACAACTTGTTTGTCATCACACTTGGATTTGGGTTTTAAAATAAACAATTGTTTGCAAATTCACATCAAAAAATTGGGCTAAAACAAACCATTGTCTTCCATCACATTTAGATTTGGGTCTAAAAAGAACAAATGCTTGAACTGTTTGTTACACATTTCAAGTTTCTAAGGGGAAATTAACAACTGCGAGTGTGAATCAAGTGACAGCTCACTTGGTTTGCTTTTGTCATACCCTTCTTAGGAGGCCTGCTTGGAGACACACCACTCCAAGGGACGACCTCAATCGAGGCTGAATCGAAAGACACCCTCATTGGGAGTTGGAATCTTGTCACTCTTGGCTAAGCCCCAAAGAACTTTATACCTTTGGGAAGTGAAGGTGAAGGGTGGGTTACCCCTTTCTCCTGGCTGTGTGGCAGGATTTCACTTTCAATTCCATAGTCAACCTTGTGCAATAGATAGCCTAAGACCTAATTGGCTATACCCACTTGACTACACATTAGGCTTGTTGATGTGTCTTCCATGTGTGCTTGCATAATCATCACATTTCATTTTCAAAGTCAACAACTTGCTTATGTGTCTTGCATGAGTGATTCATGTGTGTATATGCATAATCATTTGTTTGAATATTGCCATATCAAATTCTAAACACCCAAACACATAAACAAATCAATCTAAACACATCATCTAAACATTCCACATCATCATCCAAATCCCTAAGCAAGCACTTGCTAAAAGGACTTAAGACAAACACGTGGTGACAACATGTCTACACTAGAGGACCTAGAAATCAAATTCCAAAGATTCCTCCAAAATCTTTATCAAGGATTACAACCCCTAAACCAAGACGCCATTGAAATATTACAATTCTTCATCCAAAAAGCTCAACCCCACGCAAGCCAATCACCTCAACTACAACACTCCATAGCCCAAGTCCAACACCTTTTAGCCACTAGTCAAGCTCGACAAGTACAACAATCCTTAGCCACTTCCTATCAACCTAATCCACCTTATAACCACATATCATATCCATCCACTTCCTATCAACTTAATCCACCTATCCACCAAGTCAATGCCACATCAACCTATCAACCTCCACCTCAAGCTTATCCAATCCCTCATACCACCATTCCAATGCACTACCAAGCCCATCCACAAAGCCATCAAATGATATTACAAGAACAACATCCAAGTCCCAATAGCTCTTTGTACATAAATCAAGTAAGTCCAAATACACCTTTTCAACAAGACCACCAAGCACCATTGATAGATCTAAATCCACCTTTCCAACAAGAATCATATCCAAATCTCAATGGCCCCTTGTACATAAATCAAACAAGCCCAAGTTATCCTATGCCAAATCTAATAACCTTTGACAAGGGAGATACCAATCTAGAGTGGCCACCACCACCCAATCACATGCTAACACATGAACCAACAAGTCCTATCTCAACACCACCATGTGATCCCAATCATAGTCCATTGATCCCTTTACCTTCCAAACCACCAAGCCCTTCATTACCTTCCTCACCATGTCATTCTAATCGTTCACCAAAGGATGCGGCTGAGAGAGTTTTACAAAGGATGCTTGAAGCAAAACTCATTGAACTTCCTAAAGTCAAACCATGTGAAGAAAGTCCATATGATGAACATGATTATTGTGCATACCATAGGACCAAAGGCCATAATACAAATCAATGTCCAATATTTGTCTCAATTGTTTACAAGGTGTACCCACCTATAATGGGAAATCATGCCACATCATCACCCCCATCTAGTCCAAATCCTAATCCATCCAATCCAATTAGGTCTCAACCTAATCCTAGTCCTAATCCTAATCCAACACCAACTACCATTATCATACATCCATTATATTTTCCATCCACCCATACACTTGCAAAGGATGTGATCCATTGGCTACTAGCTAGGAATAAACTACTTCCATGTCAAACACTAATTCATGAGCCTACCAATGAACTTCCAAAGGTCATGTCCAATCCTATAATCTCATCATGTGGTTCACATATCCTTGAGCCTCTTCAAGAGGCTTCCATTAACATACCTAGCCCTTTAAGCCCATCATGTGACCTACAAGCCAATAAGTCTATTCAAGAGTCTCTAACCACAAGCCTAAGTCAAGAGCCATCATGCCTTCATGTTGATAACTATCAAGAGCCTATCAAGTCCACTCAAGAACCTTCCACTTCCATCCAAAGTCAAGAGGTATGTCAAGAGCATAATCTTAAACATGTGGAAACATTAAGCCCTAGTCCAACTCAAGATCAAAATTCTTTCATGCAACCTATCCATAATATCTACCTTCTTTATGATCAAGATGATACCTATGAAGAAGCTATCCATGAGCACCTTGATCCTATCCATAATCTTATATCCATCCATGAGCAAGATATCCAAATTGCTCCTAGTCATATGCCATCTAGCCCTATCCATAATAAGCAAACATCCACTTGTCATGATGAGACACTTGTCCCCCAAGTAAGCATAAAAGATCAAACAAATAGCTTGGATCTTAGCGAACATAATCAAGATCCTAATGATCATCCTTCCATATCCACCATCAATTCCACTTCAAGTCCACCATCATGTCCACTTGGTCTTACCACCCTTATACATGAGTGTTCTTCCTTAGGACAACAACGACCTCTATCCACTTCACCTTTTCCATCCAATAAAGAGCTCAAGTCTAGTGTTCAAACCACACCTAGTCCCATTGTCCATCGCATACTCCAAAACATGAACTACAAAGGCAAAGGCCTAGGTCTTTATGAACAAGGTGTTTTGGAGCCAAACCATGTTAAAATCCCTCCATGCTCATACGGCCTTGGATACACACCCCAAGGTAAACAAGGCCAAGATGTTGGTAATCCTTTCATGCATCCTAAACCTACCACTTTCCATCACACCCCCCATCATATACCTAAAACATATGTAGCCATTCCATCTCCATCATCCTATAAATGTCAAAAGCATGTGACCATACACCTTCCGCCATCCACCTTGCCTCCACTTTTACCAACTCCAAATATCCCTCCATCCACCTTGCCACCATTACTTCCAACACCTAACATACATATCATTCATAAGTATCCTTACATCCCTAATCATGGCCAACAAAAGCACACATCGCCTAAGCATAAAGCTTCCAATCATTTCATCCACTCCACCCATGCCATGGGATTCAAAAGCAAAAATTTTGATGCCTCTACCTATAAAGCTAAAAGTCCTACCAAAAATCCAAATAACTATCATGCCTTAGGGCACAAACATGAAAAATCAATGCAAAGAACCAAATCAAAGCAATCCAAAAAGCTATCCAAGCCCATACCTCCAAAAGCAAAGCCCAAAAGCAAAATGGTTTGGGTTCCTAAGCAAATAGCTAGCAAAGCATTTGAGGCATCCTCATCTACATCTAAGCAACCATCCAAGCCCATACCTCCAAATGCAAAGCCCAAAAGCAAAATGGTTTGGGTTCCTAAGCAAATAGCTAGCAAGTCAAATGAGGCATCCTCCTCCACATCTCAAGAATCCCAATCACCTACCTCCATCCAAAAGCCTATTTCCATCCAAAACTTCCATTCCCTTCAAAAATCCCACAAGCAAAACAAAAGCACTAAAAATACTAAATCTATGTGGGTTCCTAAATCACTTCATCAACCATCTCCTAAGCAAACATCTCCATTGCTTCCTACACCACCATCTCATCAAAAGTTTCAATGTTTATCATGGTGTGTGCAACCGTTGGTCATGATTCCCTTCCACTCCGCAGCACCTTCACATAACTACATCTCCCCATCTTCCCTCCATTATCCTACATATCTCCCCCATGCAATCCCTATGGTCCATGCTTTGGCATAAACTTTTCATCCATCATCATTCCATAAGCCTATATAAATCCACATCATAAGCGACTAGCCTACCCTACCATCATTCCCTTCATAATCCACTATCTACCTTATCCATCTCCCATCCATATCTCCCTTACCAACATCTATGAGCATAATGACATGGTCCATGTGAAGACATCATCCATTTCTAAAGGGACACTATCAACCTTCATAGCACTAGCCACTTGAGTCCCTCCTACCCATTACCATGGTGAAAACCTGGCAAACAGGCGCCATGTGTAATTGTCAACGCATCTAAAAGCAAAAAAAAAAAAATAAAGAAAATAAAGAAAATAAAAGAAAAAGAAAAAAGTCAAAATAGTAAAGAGAAATCCCTTCATCCAATGGTGAAAACCTGGTAAACAGGCGCCTTGGATAAGTACCATGATGAAAACCTGGCAAACAGGCGTCATGTGTAGGTTGATCTTCTATGTCACTTACACTTGGGGGCACATTGTCTCATCCAACCTATCCATTTCCAAACTATCTATCACATTATATCATTTACCATCCTACCATCCTTAGCCATTACATAAACAAGCCTATCCTATTGAACCCATTTATCCATTCATCCATCCTTCTGCCTTTTGATTTTGATGAAGACATAGGGGCAAAATCTTGAAACATGCTTTAGATATCTCTTGGTATACCTCATACCTTCCTCATCAATCCATATTATCATTATCCACCTATCATACACCTTGTCATGTAAAACCTATCATGTCATCCCATGGTCATGAACTTTGTCATGTAAAAATCCTAAGCATTACCACCTAGAATGGGGGCAAGTTCTTCCTATGCAACGTAGCCTTTGGAGATCACATCCTAGCTCCCTTATGATCCATCCACTATGGCATATCCTTATCATAAGCTTTCCATCTTATAGCTTATCCCCATCCATTTATCATGAGCTTTCCACTATAGCCTACCTATTTGTTTATCATGAGGCATGCATCCATCCGTTTTATGGCCTATCTTTTTATCCATCCATATATCATGAGCCTTCCATCCCTTGTTGCCCATCCTTTTATCCATCCAATCCCATTCATCCATCTTTGCACCTAGACTTGGTTTTCCCTTGTCATTGGTATCTATCACAACAGCTACCTAAATTGTAAATCCATTGACATCCCAAAATATTTCAAAAACTACAAAAAAATCAAATATGTCAAAAAATCCAAAAAAATCAAATATCTAACAAAAAATCCAAGCAATAAGATCAATTCAATCATCATCCAAAACAATCCACTCCATCAACATCAATCAAAATCAAAATCATCATCATCAATTCTTCTTATCAATAACATTCATTCATCCATTTCAATCTAAGCAATGATCTTAAATCCAAGTCACATTAATCCATATCAGGCAAGCTAATCACTCAAGGAACATTATCCAATCAAATCAACAGGTTTTGATCCTAATCTTGTCATGAGCCCAATCAATCATCATCAATCATCATCAAGGGGATACAGTGTTCCCACATCCTTGTGTTGATCTAGGGATATAGCTTTCCCCACAATGACAACACTATCTATCTTTATCAATGAAACAATCAATCATTGGTTTATGACTTGACAAGGGCAATACCTTGTTTATTTTATATCCTTTGTGCACACTAAGAACACTTGCTTATACTTAGATTGAGTGGACACTCTTATCATCACACCATCACTATCATCATTCTAAACAAATCCAATCATCAAAACAATCAACCTAGCAATAGCAACCATCACAACCAAAGCACATCAAGCCAACCATCACAACAAATCCTATCAATCATCAGCATTAACATCAAAGAAAATCAACTCAAAGCACATCAATCCAACCATCAAAATAAATCCTATCAATCATCAACATCAACACCAAAACAAATCAACTCAATCACATCAACTCCAATCGAAACAAATCCAGCCACTCCAACAAATCAAAAGTAGCTCAATCCCCCACATATCATCTAATCATCTATTCATCAAATCAAATCATATCAATCTAATCATCCATCATTTCATCATCTTCAAGTCCTTCCAAGCAAAGATCCAAATGCAAGCCCATCCTTAATCCATACCAATCAAGTTAATCAATCAAGCCAAATTATCCAATCGCAATCCATGGTCTTGATCCTAGCCTTGTTGTAAGCCAAATCAATCAATCAACTAGCCAACCAACTCAATAAACAACCTTGTGTTGATCTAGGGATATAGCTTTCCCTGCAATGACAACACTCTCAACTATCAACAATCAGCAATTAATCATTGGTTTACAGCTTGACAGGGGCAATACCTTGTTTATTTTTGAATCATTTGTGCATGCTTGCTTGTTTGCTTGTATGTGTTATCATTTTATCTTGCATTTGTATCACATCTATATCATTCCAGCTAATATTCATATCTTGTGTATGTTGGAATAGCTTTTTGCACTATCCTTTGCATCTAAGGTCATATCATACCTTTTGTGTAGTAGGACTTCAATGCTCTAAGTTTTCTTCCTCATATGTTAGACAAGGTTGTATTACGCTGGGGCACAAGACACATCGTCACCCTGGTCCTTATACCTTGGTGCATAACGTCTAGTGCTATATCAAACATCATGGTTGCTCACCTTCATTGCAGCATAACGCATCATCATTTCTTCTATCTATCCCCTTATCTTTCTTTTTGTAGCCAAGCCATTTCTTTTCGAGAGCCTACCCGTGTTTGTCCAACCCGCCTAACCTCTCGAGGGGGCATCATCATCCTATTTCATCCTATCTTTCCACCATCATCATCCTCATCATATCTTTCCATCATCACTATCATTTTCCTCTATCCATACCTTGGCTTCTTTGAAATGATGTTACTCGACACAAATCTTATCATCTCGAACATCATCTCAAAGAGGGGCAAAATGTAGACACCCAAATTTGTCCCAACTTTGTCCATGTCCTACAACACCTTGTTAAAACATTATCCTAAACATCATAAGCTATTTTTGTCCTAAATCCCACTCTTAATCCCATTTATCCATTAGCCAATTAATTAAATAAATTTTATTTATTTAATTAAAATCCCATTCAATCCCCATCTTTATCCTACTTAGCCAATTAATTAAATAAATTTATTTATTTAATTAATTTCACATGCATAATCCCATTTATCTTATCCCCATCCCAATTAATTAAATAAATTTTATTTATTTAATTAATTTCCACATCATATCTTATCTCATCCTATTCAACTTCTCAATTAATTAAATAAATTTTATTTATTTAATTAATATCCAACTCATATCCCAACTAATTCAAATATTTTATTTGAATTAAACACTCATCTTTCATCACATTCCAACACTTGTCTAGTCAATCATGTGTTACAACTTTTATCTTTCACATGCACAACTAATGGGACCTAATTTTAGTATTTATCTACACAAGCACACCTAAGCCTCATCCTCCTTTGCCACATGTCATATGACTACAATTTCTTGATGTGCAAGGAAACCTAACTTAATCCTATCCATCCATTTCACCTAAAGCCCTAATTGATCCTAGCCATCCATTGGAACCAAGCCTTTCCTATAAATCAACCCCCTCACAAGCCATTAGCATGCATTGAGCCTTAAGCACCCTTATTCTGTCAAATTTTCTAAAAGGGCATTGATCCTCAAGTATCCACATGCTGTTGAAATATCATTAGAGCCTTTGCATCCATCATCTATCTCCTTATCAACGTTATGCTGCGGAATCGAGCAATCAACACAATAAAGTGATCAATCAATCAAGCTCATTTTGCATCTTCGAGGTATTGAATTATTTGGGTTTAGGTTATGTATTTCAATTGTTTGATCATTTCCATTTATAAATCCAAATTTTTCGATATACAGAAATATATTAAAAAAGGGGGTGTTAGATCTTCACCAATTAGATTGGTGCGTACTCTATAAGGAAAAAGAGTCCTAATCATGCAAGGGATAATATGATACACATACAAATCATAAATGAATGAAATGTGTATAAGCATACAAATCAAATATAACACTTCATGTAAATGGACATACTTAATAATCTAATCATAATGCTTCAACTACCCATGTGAAACATACAGAAGACCACTACAAGATAGATTACAGTGAATTAGAATGTAGCAAATCATTCATCTAGCTCATGTAAAATAAGAGTGATACCATTATAAGAAAGCTTACAATGCATTATAATGTTTTGAGATTAATCAAACTCCTATTACACTTATACGAGTAAATGTGGCAAGAGAGGATATACAACTAAGATTAATCACCCCTTGAATAGTTATAGAATTCCATGGAGACATACCATTTACAAGCATTGTGTTAATTACATAACCTTCCTTTCAATGTGTATCTTGTACCCTTGCATACTATAAAAGTATATCACCTGATGCCCTATAGCAACCTAAGACACATATGTGGCCAAAAAATTGGCTCGATGACCAACCTAAAATACATCACACAATAATGTATATATAGCATTTTACATCAAGACTCTTAGAGGGAGATTTTAAATATGCATCTAATTAGATCTAGCCTCCAAAACACCCACATGACCATGAAAAAGAATGAAGTCATTAGGGAGAGATCCACCTAGGATCACATGAGATCTGCTTAACAAGGGTGGACATGTCAAATTCTTACAACTACAAGAAAGTAAAGAAAATTAGATAATGAGGAGAGACCAACCACCATGCACAACCACAAATAATAATAGAAACAAACACTTTGTCACATAAATGAGGAAGGTAGGAAATGAGAAGGTCTAGTACCATGACTAGGCATGAGGCTCAAAATAAACATTGGGATCATGTCTACCATAGTGGACATGCAAATAGCCCTAGGAAGCAATGTTGAGGCTAAGAAGACATACCAAAACAAATTAACCAATAGTAACTTTCATATTGAAAATTCTTGTGAGGAGTGTGAGAGAAGACATGGTAGGTTGGAGTGAATAGTGGATGATAGGGTAGGTAAATATTTTAAATATTTTATGAATGTAAGTCATCTATGTGGAAGAAGGGAAGCTTAGATGGTAGTAGATATGGGGAATAGTTTGATCAAACTAAGAAGAAGAAACATGAAGAGATTGGCAACAATAAGTCCATTGCACATTTGAAACCACAAACATGCCACCAAAACAACATATCGATCCACCAAAGATGTATTTGACCAAAAAAGTACCCATGATTACAATATAGTGAACGCAGAACCAAATTAACCAATATACATACATGTGATTCCTCCAACTGAAAGATAACCACTATAGGTTAAGAACATATCATGTAGGTTGAAGAGGGAAAGTACATGCACAATACTTTCACCACAAAGAGAACTAGCCTTCACAAATAAAGGCACCATCACCACAAGAGTAGAGATGTATTGTAGGCTAGCAAGATGCATCCAAGGACAAAGAAGACCACCACAAGGAAAACAAGAACCATCATCAGATAAACACAAGCCACCACACCAACTACAAGATTTGGGATGAAGAAAATCCTACTACAAAGATTAATGGGACCAAAGGGAGACTATTGTAATAGAGGAATATACCTACAAGATCATGTGTAACCATCACAAACTTGGAGGAATCACTAAATTCATGAGAATCTACTTGAAAGGGAATAAAGAGGGCAAACAAATTATGCATACTCCCTTTATGGAGAGAATATACAAGTTAAGAGCACGTGTGGTATCATAATCAAGAAAGGGAAGGTTCTAAGAAGCAAAACAAAGAATTAGGGGGCACCACAAGAAGAAAAAAAAAGCATTGCAAGTCATAAGGAACTAGGTAGGGAGAATAGAATAGTCCACCAGCAATCACAAGGTAGAGAGCATATTTATTAAGTTTTCAATGGGGAAAAAACATAAATGATGACCTACAGAAGACACTTGGGTAGATAGAAAAGCATCATATTGATGTAAACACCAATTTTAAGAATGAAATTTAGACGTAGGGCAACATTAGCTCTAGTTGGAGATGTGTTTACCTTGTCGGCATATTAAAAATCTAGAATATATCTTAGGAAGCTATACCAAAGAATCCAAAAGGAATGAGGAGGACAAATAAAAGAAACATGATAAAAAAAAGAAGGAATGTGTGTATAGGACACATGTACAACTTCTAGGAAATGGTATGAAAGCACAAAGAAAAGTTACAAGATTGGTCATAAAAAAAAATTCAGCACACATGTAGGTCAAACTATACAAAGGAAATACAATGCAAAAGGACATGGATAAAATACTAAAAACACTTTTTCCCTATCAAATAACAATTGGAATAAGGAACTAAACATCCTCAACCATCCTAGGATGTGTCCACCACATAGTTGTAACAAATCACATCCACCATAGGCAAGCATGCACCAAGTGAGAACACAAAAAGCATCAATTTGAGGCCAAGATAACTTATATCCACTATGGCCTGGAACCCTCTTCAATCACATAATAAGGATGAATCTTTCACAATCCATTCCACTCTAATCCACATTGTTTCCATTGCCATCAAATAAGTCAAGGAAAAAATTGAATGTTTCAAACTCACAAGGCACTTGAAAGTATACCTAGCCACAAAGTTGATCTAAATAGGGAAAGACATCCTCTTTCATCTCAAATGAGAATGTGTCAAGATTAGGTACATAATAAAGATGAGCTAGTGCAAATTGATCTTTAGATTTATAGGTGTTGTTGCTCAATAATGCTTTCATCTATATGTTGGATCCACACAAATGATTCTAATTTTAACACATCATTGTCACCCTCAGCATTAGAATCTCTACCTCTATCATAGAGGAAATCCTAATATTCACTTAAACTCACCATAGGCCCTTGGATGACTTGTGGCTAGCATACATAATCTTCACACATTTTAATGGATCACTCCATGTCTAGATCAAAGATATGACCCACCCCTTCATCATCATCAACATATGAGTTGAAATAAGGTACATTAGATGATGGATTGAACCCATCACATTGCCTCTCTATTTAAATCTTATTTCTACAATTTGTTGCACCATAATTACTATTGTAACTAGATTTAAAACTAACCACATCTTCAACCTCCTACAACATGCAAGCACAAGAAAACACTACAAATGGAAGAACCATGTCTACTATATGGCCAACAAAGCTCCCATCAAAGCACATGTCATTGTGGCCACAAGAGCTAATGTTATGAGCTATTGAATCATGTGACTAATAAAAGTCAATGTATGTCATCACAAAAAAGTAAGACTTGATAACTTCCACAAGGGACACCATGGACATTCTCCCTATCACAAACACCTAAGGCATCATTTTCAACTTCATACATTTATACAACACTTGTTATAGAATTAGAATACTCATATTGTTATGAAAAGACTTCAACCACACTCTCATGAGAAAAAGTACATGGGGCAAGGAAAACAACTTCACCACCACCAAGAGGAGAAAAGCATGGGATCTCACTAGACTGAAAGTCTTCTTCATGTTTCTCTAAATCAATATGGACACACTTATCATCATTCTCATCTTTGGAGATGACCCATCCAACCCAAAATTAGTGAAAACACTATCATCATCATTAGAACAATTATCCCATGCTTCTACACTATCATTCCTAGCCATCTCTAAATACTCAATAGGAACATGAGTCTCTTGGGCAGCCACAACACACTGCACATTGTAAATTTAAACTTGTAGAGTTGAAGACCCTTTCACATATTCATCTCTTGCTTTATCAAGGTTGTTGATCCACACATAAGCATGCTAAAAGAAAGTGTGTTTCATTTCCTACATCACCACATTTGTGCCTTCCTCATATGCATCAAAACATAGATCAATACAAGAAGACATATTAGGCCTATACTTAGAATATTAGAATATGTCACCCAAAACCTATGACTAAAGTCAAAACTTGACTCTCCTTCTTATCTTTTGATATTCAAAAAGTTTTGGAAAAGAAAGGAAGGGTTAGTGCCACATGAGTACTATTCAAAAAATGCAGTCATAAGATCATTCCATGAACAAAAAAATGAGGTAAAAAACTATTTAGTCATTTCAACACACCTCCACACAAAGATCTCACAAAGAACTACATCCAATTGTCTTCATCATTAAATTGAAAAATTATCCATGAAATTAGAGAATGTGTTGACATGATCTTCCCCTTCAAAAACATCCAACCCGTCAAACTTAGGCATTTGATTTAAAATTTGTTTGGTCATTATTATCGTTTGGTAGTCAACCCATGATAGGTCCAACTACTTACAAGTGGTACCAAAGGGAAAGGTGGGATTATTAGCATCTAGGTTCTTTGTCATGGTAGGTAGGGCTTGAGCATACAACCTAGACTCCAGCATTTGGATTTGTCTTTCATATTCTTTTTGTTGTCAGACAAGTTCATCATAATTTTGCAAGGGTACATACTAGCTTCACAAAAAGATATGCATATGAAGTATGACCATCTCAATAAGAATATGCATCATCACCATCATAGTCATATTCATACTCATTAGAAGAATAGGTAGGACTAGAAAATAGTGAATAAAATTTGATGGATCATCCCTACCAAGGTATTTATGTCTAGAAGTCTTGATTAATGATCTAGAGATGCTTCCTCATTGTAGACACCTAAAAAAATACTAGGTCCTTATTGCTTACTCATAATCAATTTGTCCCTAAAATACTCTAATCATGATCAGTTTGTCCTGAAAATCACTTAGGTCCTAATTCCTTAAAGTATCATGATTTGTCCCTAATAAAACTCATTTATTCCCTAATCATGATTAGTGATCTTGATTTTCCTGGTTTGCCCTTAATCCTGATCAATTAGTCCCTGATTGTCCTAATCACTAAATTATCCTAATCATACTAATTATGAAGTGTTGATTCCCTGATTTATCCTAATTATACCATCATTTATCATAATTTGCCAATCCTATTTTTTCTTAATCCCTAATGTCCATTTTCCACATGATTTAATTAATTTAATTAATTAAATCTCACTCATAACTACCTGAAAATAAATAAAAGAAATTAAAAATCTCTTTTATTCTCATCCATCTATTCCATAACCATCTCCCAAAAATCCCAAAAATCAATTAAAAATCTCAATTTATCTCCTCCCTCCATCCTCCAACTACCCAACCAACTTGATCTAGACCATCTATTTAGCACCGGATCTCCATCATTGATCAACCTTTCTAGAAGTCTATAAATTAGCCTTTTAGGAGTCATTTTAATCAATCATCTGCGAGCAACATCATGCTGCCACAATGAGCACTTGCAATCATCAATTTGAGCATAACTACCACATTGGTACACCAGGAATCAAAGTTGGTAAATTTGTGTTTATTTATCCTTCATTTATTATTTCTTTCTTTATCAAAGGTTGCATTTAATATAGATTAAGGGTTTTAAAGTTGGATTTGAAAATTTTATTTATGGCCTATATTTTGTGTACACATTTCTGACATGTCTGATGGGTCCCCATGTCCCTATTAATCTTCATTTACAAGTGTTTGTGTTGTGTTTTTGTAGGTTCCTCTGTAGCTCTTAGAAAACTCTTTGGGGTCAACTTTCATAGGAGACCTCCTAGGATGAAATAGACCTTATTATTGCATATGGAGCAACCAACAAGCAAAGATTGACATAAAACACTTGATATTTTGGAGCCAAATTTTTTTGTGATTCTTTTTAGTTTTCGTCCTTATCAGCTTCTACGGCTGTACCATATGGCCTATACCATACAAGCTATCATATCCCATATAGTTTGTCCTTTCATTTTTCGCAACGTTATAATAGGCTTTATCTTTTTTTGTTAATGGTTTGTTCTCTTGGTTCATGTATTTATTTGTTGGATAATAGCTTTGTTTCCAGGTCAAATTTGTAGGACTAATTGTTCACTGGGGTTTTTGTCTACAGGTTCAAGAATTTTGTGGGTCTCTCTATGTTTGGATGACCAATTATCGACTTTACCCTTAGGATAATGTTCTTAATTGTTAGTTTATACCCACTCACCAATTTTTGGTTTAGGGGAGAGGAGCTAGAATGTGCACACCCAAATTTCAACCATCCACGTGGAGTACCACATGGACCAGTAAAAAAAATTTGCAACTTATTTACATAAATTAATTAATAATAAACCATATAAAACTATTTTTTTATGTTTTGACACATGGGAGGATGGGATTTGTCGGTCTAAATAAAAAATTCAATTTTGGTCACGGGACCTAAATGTAGGCAGTTGGAGTGCCAGTTGGTGTGTGGCACGATGTCCAAAGTGGAAAGCCCTGCCATGTCACCGCATGCCACTCTACCACCCAAAAACTCCACTACATCGTATTAATGTCTCACCGCCCCTTCCAATTCTGTCCATCACACCTCATTTACTTCCCGTCCCCTCTTCGTTCATCCACAAAATCCCGTGTGAATTTTGATAGGATGGGAATTCAATGCTTGCAGTGCCTCGCACAACTCGCCAACTTTAGAGCCTTTCAATCTACCAAGTTCTCAAATTTTCCATACCTTTCTGCCAGAAGGTGCTAAGTTCAGCTCTCTGTAACTTTCATCCCACCACCACAACATGCGACGCTCTGACTCCATTGAATGTGATTCTTGGCGCTAGTTATCAAACAGGAAATGTAGCAGGAACTCTGCCATACATCCTTTTCAGTTCACCAGTGCCATGTAGGTGAAAAAAATGTTTAACTGTATGCATTCTTTTCATTGATTGTCCATTTATGGCCTCTGATAAAGCGTTTAACCTAGTTTAAACGCAGGTGAGGAAGCTTGATAATGGCATGCTCGTCAACGTTCGCATGGGCCATTCATTCGACCCAGGTGAGCATGCTCACTAATGTTGTCATTATTTAGTTTTGTTTCCTTTACTTTGTCTTTGCATTTGTTTTTTGACTTTGTTCATTGCAGATTTCCTTCTTCATATCAAGGTTTCATGTTTTTGAACACTATGCAATCTGTGTTCATCAACACACTATTTATATGGAAATTATTCTTCTGTGCAAGCATCAATGTCTTTAAAATTGTTGTTATTTTTTATTTGAGGGAAGAAAAAATTATGGGGATGTTTTTATTTTCATTACAATAACAAATATTATTGTTTGTTGTTGTTTGGCATCATACAAAAATCTGGGGTTGTTTTTATTTTCATTACAGTAACAAATAATATTGTTTGTTGTTTCCATGTCCTACAAAAATCTGGTTTGTTTTTATTTACATTATAGTAACAACTAATATTGTTTGTTGTTTCCATGTCATAAAAAAATCTAGGGTTGTTTTTATTTTCATAATAGTAATAAATAATATTGTTGCTTGTTTCGGTGCCATAGATAAATATAGGGTTGTTTTTATTTTCATTACAGTAACAAACAATATTGTTGGTTGTTTTGGTGTCATAGATAAATAAATGGTTGTTTAATTTTCATTACACTAACAAACACTTTTCCTGCTTGTTTCGGTGCCATAGATAAATCTTTGGTTGTTTCTTTTTCAGTTAGGTTTTCTCTTTTAGTTAGGTTTTTTCCATTTTTTTCAAAGGTTATTTCATGGGTTATCACTATTTATTTATCATAAATCTTTTTCTTTGTCTATAGCTTATGAACAATATATTACAAATATTACAGCCATAGGTTAGCATTTATGTTTCCCTATGATTTATATTGCAAATATTATAGTCATAGTTTGGCATTTCTATTTTCCTAGGGTTTATATTGCAAATATTATAGTCATAGTGTAGCATTTGTGTTTCCTTAGAGTTTATATTCCAAATATTAGTCATAGTTTAGCATTTGTGTTTCCCTAGGGTTTATATTGCAAATATTACATTCATATTTTAGCATTTGTGTTTCATAGGTTCTACATTATCATTCAAACATATATAAATCTATGGTTGTTTTAATTTTCATTACAGTAACAATTAATATTGTTGCTTGTTTCGGTGCCATATATTAATCTTGGGTTGTTTGTTTTTTGGTTAGGTTATCTCTTTTTAATTAGGTTTTTCTTTCATCTTTTTCAAAGGTTATCACTGTTTAATTGTCATAAACAATATATTGCAAATATTGTAGTCATAGGTTACCATTTATTTTTCCCTAGGGTTTATATTGCAATTAGAATAGGCATATTTTAGCATTTGTGTTTCATAGTATCTGCATATTATTCACTTTGGTTATCTTATTCTCATAGGTTCTACATTATCATTCAATCAGGTTTTCTTCAATTCCAGTAATAAATTTGGGGGTGTCTCTTTTTAAGTTTTTTATTAGGTTTTTGTTTCATCTTTTTAACAAGTTATTTCATATGTTATTACTATTTATTAGGAATCTATGTGGTTCCCTATGGTTTATATTGCAAATATTACAGTCATAGTTTACTATTCTATTTTCCTTGGCTTTAAATTGCAGATATTACAGTCATTGTTTAGCATTCCTATTTCCCTGGGGTTTTTATTTGTTGTCAGTTTTAACTTTATCATAACTACAGATGCAACATTACTATTTTGATTTGTAATGTTTTCTGATCAGATTGTATTTTGTGTTGTATTTATGCTTCTTGTTTCCACCTATGTTCAATTGATAGTTTCTCATTTTGAGTTATTATTTTTTATTGAATTTGCTATCATTCACTCTGGTTATCGTATTCTCATAGATTCTGCATTATCAAACAATTAGGTTTTCTATGTGAGATTTGTTAAACTCTTAGTGTTTTCCATTCGTAAACTTTATAATGTTCTTCATTAAGCCATTATACTCATAGGTTAGTAGTTGTGTTTCCCTACGGTTTATATTGCAATCACTAGTCATAGTTTAATAGTTTATATTGGTTTCCTTGGTGCAATATTTGAATTAATTCAATAATGCGAGATAGTTTTTTGTAGTGCCTTAGATAAATTAGGGGGTGTCTTCTTTTACATAGGTTCTACTTCACCAATACAGTGATGCAACTATTGTATCTTTTTTGGTGTCTTACATAAATTTTCCATTAGTGCCATAGATTAATTTGGGGGTGTTCTCCTTTCCATAGGTTGTGGTTCATCAATTCAGTCCTCAAACTAATCTACCTTTCTTAGCTAGCCAAACAATTGTAAGTGTTTTCAAATTGTATCTGACATAGGGGAGAGAAGCCAGAATGTGCACACCCAGTATTCGATGGTCCACGTTCAATGCCATGTGGACTAGTAAAAAAAATTGCAACTTATTCATAAGTTACACATTTTTTCTTTAATAAAAAAGCACTTTAAGCTCAAACATAAATCAAATATCAAATGCACATTTTATAGTATAATATTGTTAACATAACATTACAAATATAGCAGCCAAAAATGTTATCTTGTTTTCAACTTGTATCTAACATATCAGCCTATGGTAGGAACTTTAAACTTAAAACAACATTAACATAGAACTTTGCACCCTTCCCCATTAACATTATAAAGAAAATTGTCACACCAATCTAGGTGTCACTTCCACATTACTCACAACTATATAACTACAAAACAATGTCATCTTAGCACAATTCAAACTCATGTGTCCCATATTTGACCGAAGTGCTAACCCATTACAATGATTTTTCCCACCGTAGCATAACCCAAACAACATGGCAATGCATCATCTTGTCTCATCATACATGAGACCTACAACACATATCAACATGAGTCTCTCCCATCTCACCAAGTAGGGTGCACACATACTGGCTCCTTCCTCTAAAAACCCACTTGCATCATAAAATACAAGCTACAAGGCCACCATTATTCATATAAAAATTTATGGAAATAAATGCAAATGATACACCAAACCAATCAACTGAAGAATTAATGGCCCAAATCAATCAAATCTATAATTCATATCACCCAAAATTCAAATTCAAAATAGGACAGGGATTTAATTCGCCACACCAAAGAAGCATCAATCAGATTGAACTAATTCCCAATTCAAGTAGCCCTTGAGGTGTGTTCTTCACATTGATGCCAGAATGTGTTGGCTTAAGGTCTCTGCAACTTCAATCCTGCCACCACTACATATTACACTCAGACTCTGGTGTCCCTTCTAGCTTCTTTATATGTATGTATATGCATATGTATAAACACATACATAGACAAATACATATGTATATGCATATGTGTAAACACATACATAGATAAATACATATGCATATGTATATATATACATATATATATATATGTATATATATACATATACATATACATATGCATATACATATACATATACTACTTCCACATCCTGCGTAAACTTCGATCCAACCTGCATTCAATGATCTCAGTGCCTCACACATCTTGCCAAATTTAGAGCCTTTCAATCTACATCAATTCATTCATGGAAACTTTAGAGCCTTTCAATCTACCATGTTCTCAAATATTCTTCACATTGATGGTAGAATGTGTTTGGGGATGTTCTCTTATGCTTAGGTTCTACTTCATCAATTTAGTCCTTCAGCTATTTTATTATTTTTAGGTGCCATTGATTAAATTGGGGGTGTTACCTTTTTTATAGGTTCTGCTACGTCAATTCATTCATGCCATTGATTAATTTGGGGGTGGTGTCTTTTGCATAGTTCCATTATCATCAATCAAGTCGTGCAACTATTGTATGCTTTGTAGGTGCCATTGATTGATTTGGGGATCTTATCTTTTTTTATAGGTTCTGCTACATCAATTCAATCATGCAGTTATTCTAGCTTTCTTAGGCCGCATTGATTAATTTGGGGGTGTTGTCTTTTGCATAGGTTCATTATCATCTATTGTATGCTTCTTACTTGTCATCTATTGATTTGGGGGTGTTATCTTTTTTATAGGTTCTGCTACATCAATTCACTCATGCAAATATTCTAGCTTTTGTGTCTGCAATTGATTAATTTGGGGCTGTTCTCTTTTTCATAGCTTGGCATTCTTCAATTCAATCCTCTAACTATTGTATCTTTTTTAGCTTAGCCGTCTTCAATTCATTCCTGTAAGTATTGTTTGTTCATCAAATAGCAATAGACCTTGAAAGATGTATATCTATTCAAGATATACGTGATCTACCGTGGATGTTTTGATCCATCGACATCATGTATATCCTAAACAGATAATACGTCTTCCAAGGTGTTAATCATTGCACACTGAATTTAATATTTGTATGGATGGAAGTTAAAAGTGTTTTTGATGGAGTATAAGTTGGCCACCCTTTCACTCCACTGCCTCACATTAATCTCTCACCACCCCTGCCAATTCTTTTATACAGTCCTCTTTAATTACTCAATTGAAATATACTAAAATCCATTCATCCATGTTACATCCCTAGATTTATCTATGGCACTGAACCAACCAACAATATTATTTTTTACTATAATGAAAATAAAAACCCCAGATTTATCTATGGCATGCATACATTGGTTACTTGCATTGTTATGCTTACATTGGACAAACGAACATTATCTATATGTCTGAATAAATATTAACAGAAAAATAAATATGTGTAAACATATATATACATATTCATATATATATGTATGTGTATACATATTTACATGACTGGATAGGTGAAGCAAAACCTATGAAAAAGAGAACACCCCCAAATTAATCAATGGCACCTAAAAAGGATACAATAGTTGCAGGACTGAATTGAAGAACAACAAGAAAATAGATATATGTACATATATGTATATGTATACTTATATGTGTATAAACACATATGTAAATGTATACTTATATGTGTATACATATACATATATGTATATGTATATATCTATGTATACATATATGTATATGTGTATGTGTATGTCTATATTATACATATACTTACATATGTATAAGTCTATATATATGAATATGTATATACATATACATATACATATACTTACATTTGTATAAGTCTATGTATATGAATATGTATATATCACATGCATAAACATATACATATATGTATATGTAACAATAAAAAGAAGCTCGAAGTGATACTGGAGTCTGAGCGTAGCATGTTGTCATGGCAGGATGGAAGTTGCAGAGACCTGAACCAAGCACCTTATGGTGGAAAAGTTGGGAAATTTTGAGAACTTGGTAGATTGAAAGGCTCTAAAGTTGGCAAGTTGTACGAGGCACTGCAAGCTTGAATGGAGGTCCTATCAAAATTTACGCAGGATGTCATGGATGAATGAAGAGGGGACAAGAAGTAAATGAGGTGTGACAGACAGAATTGGAAGGGGTAGTGAGACATTAATGCGATGCAGTGGAGTTTTTGGGTGGTAGAGTGGCATGCGGTAATGTGGCAGGGTTTTCCACTTTGCACGCTATGTCATGTACCAACTAGCACTTCAACCGCCTACATTTCGGTCACATGACCAAAATTGCATTTTTTTATTCAGACTGACAAATCTCATCCTCCCACATGTCAAAACATAAAAAAATTAAAACTGTGACTACAATATTTGTAATATAAACCGTAGGGAAACACAAATGCTAACCTATGACTATAATATTTGCAATATAAACCCTAGGGAAACACATTTTTGACAAGTGAAAAATGAAATAGATTTATGACAAATAAACAATGATAACCTATGAAATTACCTATGCAAACCTAACTGAATGATAATGCAGAACCTATGACAATAAGATAACCAGAGTGAATGATAATTTTAAACTGTCAATTGAACATAGGTGGAACAAGAAGCATATATACAACACACATTGCAATCTAATTAGAAAACACTGCAAATCAATACAATAATGTTGCATCTATAGTTATCAAAATTTTAAACTATCAACAAGAAGGGTGCAATTGTAGATATGAAAACTAAAAATCTGTCGAAAACATCAAGTGCATATGAAATCCAATTAAGGCTACATCTAGCTGCTATGATAAAGAAATGGTGGTTGGTTGCTTGGGGTGCCACTGGCCAAGTTCTCATCCCCTTCCACTCGATGAGGAGTGTTGCTTACATGACTGGGAGATGGACTGGAAAACTAGGTACAAGTGACATGTGTTGGGGGCGGTGGTGTAGACATCTGTACATCACGAGTGCCAGTGTAATTTGAAAATTGAGTGCACCTGAAGTCAGATTGGGAAATGGTTGAATAATTCATTGTCGTGGAGAATTGAGGGATATTGATGTTGAGAATATCACAGAATACTCTATTACTTTGAGACAAGGGATTAGCAGGGGCACTTAATAGCCTTTCTCTTTGTAAAGCCCTCTACACATCCTCAATCTCTTTTTCCTTTCGGTCCTGTTCCTTTTGAAGCATCTCTAGCACCTTTTTGGCATCTCTATCCTTCTTCTATTGTATTTTCTACTGCTCTTTTTATTTATGTTGTATCTCCCTCTCTATTTTGGCCTGCTCCTTCAACTCCTTTGCCACTTTATTTGCTGCCTTTTTTTCCTCGTTCTCCTGCTTCTTTCATACTTTTAACTCCTCGACCTCTTTCTTCCTTTGCTCTTGCTCCATTAACAACTTCATGTAGTCATCTTTCGTCGATAATTGAGACTATCTATTGAACCAAATTGCACCAGCTTTTGATTTTTTTTACGGACAGTGTGTACAGGCAGCTTGAGGAATTTACTGATGTGCGAAACTATTTCAGTTTGTTTTGTTCAATCCAACTGTGACAAAATTTTCTCCTCCGCTACTTCTGATTCCTCAGTGAAATCTTGATCACCTCCTAAATTTGAAGTGCAAGAAGGAGCATAGTAATGCACAACTTTAGATAGCTTGATTGCAGGTGGTGGTGATGGAAAAGTAAAAGTACCCTATGTTTCTAAGACATGCAAATCAATGCATTGATTCATTGCCCCCTCCACCAACCAAGATGGTGTAATTCATTCTAATGGTTCAAGAGCTAAGATATCATTGAATTGGTCAATGGGGATGTCCACCACCACTTCTACAACTGAATTTGCATGACAACTATCAGGGGACTGTTGTGATTCTATCGTAGTCTGCAATTGTTCATTTGGAAGAGTGGACTGCAATTATGCACCATCCTCTCTTGACGCAGCAAGTCCTGAAAGACTTAGAATGTTTTCCACTATAGAAGCATCCTCATTAACCTGAAATGTGTCATCGGGATGCATGTCTTCCATGAGTGCATCTAGATTGAGTGGCTAGATCCCAATCCTTTTAAATCATGCCTTAATGTTGTCAATTGTCAAAGCTCTAATGAGTGCTTTGCTGCCTAACATTTCAAGTTCTATCCTCCTCACTTTAGTGTTGGGAAATTTTGCGATAAATGTTGTACGTTCTGATTTGAAGTAAGTTTTAAAAGGTGAAAAAACACTCACATCCAACAGTTGTAGCTTATGTGATGTGTGTGATGGCAATGTCAGTAAATCTACACCCAACACTCTTGCTTCTTGGATGGTTTCAACTGCTACATGGATTCCATGCCCATCAAAAATGAGCAAGTTCCTTTTGGTGGGCAACACACTGCCTGGAACTAAGTTCTTAAAGTGGGTCAACCAATCTATGAACAAATCTTTAGTCATCCATGCATGCCCAGGGCTGAGCTACCATGCAAGTACCTAGTTTGCAGTCTACAATGTATTTATCTATGTTTTGTTTCCCCTTAAACAAGTAAAATCCTGGAATGCTCTACCCGACAACATTGACACAACATAGAATGGTTATCCATTCACGACTCTTTGGAATAATGTAAGACACATTTCTACTACCTTTTCTGGCCAACACTTTCATGGACCCATTCTTTCCAGCCTAGATGCCAGTTTCATCACAATTCCAAATGCAATGAGGACCATATGGCAATGCTTCATAAGCTACAGACAAAGTATTGTAGAAATATGCTACAATACTCAGCCTAAGGTTGAGTGCCCTATCTTTGTATAGGCCTTTAGCAGTCCACAACGCAAGTTCAGGATGTCTGTTCTTGAAACCTATCCACCATGACTTCCCTAGGAACCCATTGATGAAAGGGGTTGGCCTATTTTGACAAATTTGAGCAACCTCTACCTTAAGATTGACTATCTCAAGACCATGGCCAACCTCAGCCATTTCCTTACATCATTTGACAATCAGTTGTTCTTCCTTGGCTGTGAGGACTATTGGTGGACATTTCTTAGACGTTGTTGTTAGACTGCCAAGCCATTTGGAGAGTGTGGTTGTTAGGATTTTCCACTTCTTGGAAGCTCCCCTTATTGACATGTCATTTTCCTCCATGTCATATAGTGCCCTTTTCATGTCCTCTGAAGACCATAGACCTTGTTTCATTGTTTCCTTCTATGGTATTCGAGGTGTAGGAACCTCATATTATGGTATTCAAGGTGTAGCAACCTCATTCTGCGGTACTCAAGGAGTAGAAATCCCATCTACTACTGCAATAAGATCATCTTCTGGGGGAAAAAAACAACCTCATTTCTGGGAGGGCAACCTTGTTGTGGCTCTTTTGTTTCTTTTCGTTCCTCTACGGGTCACCACTGCATTGCCCTTTGCCATCTACACAGAATAAGTACAATCAAAATAAAGAAGGGAAAACAACATATATTTACTTGTTGTGACAAAAATATTTTCATATTCAATGACAGTTATGTTTATGTATGAAGACACTGATGCTTGAACAAAAGATTAATTAGTTTCTATATGTTTTTTTTCTTTTTAGTTTGTTTCTTTAATATTCTGAAATACTGTTAAATACAGATGTACATTTATTCTGTAGTAAACGACATAAGGAAAAGAGGAGTGACAAGCACAAAATTACATAACTGATAACCTATGACTAGAAATATAAACCATAGGGGAACATAATTGTTTAACTATGACTGTAATGGTTGTAGTATAAATAGTAGGGTCACAAAGTATAAAGCTTACGAATGAAAAATAGTAAGAGTTTAACAACTTTTACATCTTTTTGTACATGACCAAAACAAAAAACAAGCATAAATTCATTCACATGAATTATTAGTATTTAAGAGTGTAAATGATGTAATATTTGGAATGACTGAATTGATGAAGCATAACCTTATGAAAAAGATGAAACAAAAACCTAATAAAAAGAGAAACCCCAAAATTTATTACTAGGATTGAAGAAAACCTAATTGAATGATAATGCAAAACCTATGAGAATAAGATAACCAGAGTGAATGACAATGCAGAACCTATGAGAATAAGTTAACCAGAGTTAACGATAATGCAGAACCTATGAGAATAAGATAACTAGAGTGAATGATAATGCAGAACCTATGAAAATAAGACAACCAGAGTGAATGATAATGCAGAACCTAGGAGAATAAGATAACCAGAGTTAATGATAATGCAGAACGTATGAGAATAAGATAAGTAGAGTGAATGATAATGTAGAACCTATGAAACACAAATGCTAAACTATGACTGTAATTTTTGCAAGATAAACCCTAGGGAAACACAAATGCTAAACTATGACTATAATATTTGCAAGATAAACCCTAGGGAAATAGAAATGCTAAACTACGACTGTAATATTTGTAATATGGAAGCTGGTGTATAGGTTGGCATTTCTGTTTCAATATAAAACAATAGGGAAAGATAAATGCTAAACTATGACTGTAATATTTGCAAGATAAACCCTAGGGAAATAGAAATGCTAAACTATGACTGTAATATTTGCAATATGGAAGCTGGTGTATAGGTTGGCATGTATGTTTCAATATAAAACAATAGGGAAAGACAAATGCTAAACTATGACTGTAATTTTCGCAAGATAAACCCTAGGGAAACACAAATGCTAAACTATGAGTATAATATTTGAAAGATAAACTCTAGGGAAATAGAAATGCTAAACTATGACATTTGTGTTTCAATATAAAACATAGGGAAAGACAAATGCTAACCTATGACTTTCATGGCTGTAATGAAAAACAATATAAATCTTACAAATGGAAAAAACTAAGGGAAATACCTGGAACAATATGGATGCTACTAAACTAGAATCTATGCTTGTAACTCCTTCGTTTCTTATGTCGCTCACTACAGAATAAGTGAATACATCAAGGATTTCATGGCTATTTGAATTGGGTATTTTTTGAATTTTATTGATAGTTGTTTGGTGTGGCGAATTAAATACTTGTCCTGTTTCGAATATGAATTTTGGGTGATATGAATTGTAGATTTGATTGATTTGGGCCATTAATTCTTGAGTTAATTGGTTTGGTGTATTGTTTGCATTTGTTTCCATAAATTTTTTATAAATAATGGTATTCTTACACTTTACATTTGTTTATGTAGGTGGGTTTTTAGAGGCAGGAGCCAGTACGTGTGCACCCTACTTGGCGAGATGGGACAGACTCCTACTAATACGTGTTGTAGGTCTCATGTCTAATGAGACAAGTCGATGCATTGGTGTGTGGTTTGGATTATGCTATGGTGGGACAAATCATTATAATGGGTTAGCACTTAGTCAAATATGGGACAGATGGGTTTGATGTGTGCTGAGGTGACATTGTTCTATAGTTGTGTAGCTGGGAGTAAGTTTAGAAGTGACGCCTGGATTGGTATGACAGTTCTCTTTATAATGTTTATGGGGAAGGGTGTAAAGTTCTATGTTAATGTTCTTTAAGTTTAAAGTTCCTACCATAGGCCGATATGTCAGATACAAGTTGAAAAAAAGATTACGTGTTTGGCTGTTATATTTTTAATGTTATGTTGACAAAATTATACTATAAAATATGCATTTCATATTTGATTTATGTTTGAGATTAAAGTGTTTTTTTATGAAAGAAAAAATGTGTAACTTATGGGGCACTGGTATGTACATGTGGGCCCCAATGTGCGTCGGTCCTATCATATGTTAGGGTCCCTGCGCACGTTTCGACTCCCCTCCCCTAACTGTTTGTTATATTAAACTAACTGTTATTTATTTTATTTCAGCTGAGGAAATTGTTAGGGTTTGTGTTAATATTGTTAACTATAATTGGTGTCAAATTTAATGATTAACTTTTTTGATTCTTAATGTTAATGTTAGTCACAACCGGTGATTTATATGTCAATTATTGATTAAGCTTAGTGTTAACTATAACATTTGTGGTAGCCTTGCACAACTGGTGTAAAACATCAGCCTAACCTTGATGTTACATATAGTGGTTTGAGGTTTTAAAGAGAAGTGGATTCATATTTTATGCTTAATGTTAATGCTTAACATCTATTGTAAGTAGTTAGCATTGTCACTAACATCTTTTGTTAACTATGTTGCTAATCATCAGTGCTAACCCTATCATGAATATGTAGGTAATTGTAAAATTTAATTTTTAACAATGATATTAAATGTCAAACTTCTTTCTTTTTATCATTGTAAACTACCAACATTCACCACTAAGAATTAAGGTTTAAATGAAACTGTCAACTATTATCCATTATTTAAGCTATGACATTTATTTTCTATTTAACATTTTCCATTAACAACTATCCTTAAGTTTAGTAGTAACCATAACATTATTGCAAACTATAACCCCTAGCGGTTACATTAACCACCAGCACCCTCGCCTTTAGCTGTGGTCATATAGAGATCCATGGGTTATGTTAAATGTTAATTGAAAAACCTAGACATTAAACATAACTGTCAAAAGTAGCACCTTGTGACCATCCACTTCTAGTTGCAACATATTTTTTTATCCCTAATGGTTATGTTAGCTACCAATGCCCCAACCACAACATGTGAACAATTTTTCTGTTAATCACCAAAAGCCACTCTAACCACCAAAACTCAAACCTTTTCATGTGAACACTCTTCTATAGATCACTATTAGTGGTGCAGGAGCACCTACCTGACAGCTGGCCTTCATGAGGCAGTTAGTTAGTTTGAGTCTTGTTTATGTTTTCAAGAAGGTCTGTTAAGACCAATGCATGTAATAAGGTCATGCTGATTGTACTAAGATCATGCTGACCATGTTTTGCTATTTTTAGATAGTTTGTTAGACAGTTGTCATGCTGTAGGTCTGGTTGGATCTCCCAGCCACCTGGAGAGATTTCCCAGCCGCTTGGAGTCGAGTGGTAGTACTCGCAGGAAAATCTATTTAAGCATAAGGATCGGTTGATATTGCATATATCATCGATCAGACTTTGCGAGAGAGAGACAAAGTATTGTAATAGCATCTGTTGAAATCAATAAAGAGATCCTGTTATTGTTCATCCTCTATTGAATTCCATTGCTTGATCGATTTGCTGTTTTGGTGGTTCCATGGATTTACTGATCCATTCCACCGGTTGATTCGTCGGATCGGTGGAATGGTTATGTACAGTAGGTTAGGAGTTAGTTTGTTTGTTTGCATGCAGGTGTGCAGGATCGCCGTCGAGAGATGTTGAGGACCCTAGCATGGGCATGTACTAGGTCGAGCTGATAGAGTTTGGAAGATCACCCTGGAAGTGGATCGAGTCATCCCAGGAGGTTCGGCGGATCAGAACGGTGAAAATCCGCTAAGGTTGGAAGTTTGTCAAAACGGCATCATCAGGATATTTTGGTGAATATCCTGCAGTCGCTTCGGGCATCGTCATCCGGATAAGTGAAGATGAGCATGATGCAGTTGAGTGCATGAAGTGGGTGTGCGTCGGGGTGATCATCATCAGGAATTGCCGAGGAGGAGTGCATCGGCATCAGGTAGAAGATCGGGTTGATCGCGGGCCGAAAAAAGTTAAGTTTGGCCAACAGCAGGATATGACGTCATCATCATCAGGATATACGTCATCAGGATATTTCGGAGCAGCAAGATATTGAGGAGCTGCATGTGACGTCATCGTCATCAGGATAATCGTCATCAGGATATCGGGGTGACGTAAGCATCGAGGAGAGGTGCGTGGAGTTAAGGTTTGTCATCATCAGGATATATGGGAGGAACCGGATGTTCCATATCCTGCTGATTAACATAATGTTGAACATCATGATGCTGAAGCTAGTGAAGGTAGAGTTTGTCGGTGAGATGAACAGTGGACGTCAGGAGGATGTTTGCACTTGCCGAACATGATGATGATGCTGCCGAATATGATGATGCTGTTGACATGTGAAAGTGCGAAGGCTTGTCTGCAGGAGGATATCGGTCGGCGACAGTAAATATGATGATGCTGACAGTGTAAAGGAAAATATGATGATGATGATGATGATGATGGGTTGCAGACATCCATGCTGTATGGTAAGGTTATAGGGTGGATGCCTCTGCATCATAGTGGTATCAGAGCTCAGCAAAAGGTCTGGGCTGTTGTGTGTTGATTCTGTCACCGAAAGGGCAGAGGTAGAATTGATTGTGTGTTGTGTGTTGATTGAGAGGTTAACAAAATGCCTCCAAAAGGTAGTGGGACTGCAAGGGAATTGCAGGAGATGAAGGAAAAACATGCCAGAGAGATGAGGAAGATGAAGGAGCTTGCTGAAGCACTTCAAGCCAGGCTTGTAGCCCTGGAAAAGAACAAAAAGAGGGAAGTGGCAGACAGTGAGTCTAAAGAAGATGAAGATGCTGTAGAAGAATATGAAGAGGTAGCTGAAGATCTGGATGCTGAAGACCAGAGGCTTGCAAAACTGTTAAAGGCAGTGCAGAGTGATAAACCTAAGGTAAAGGTTGATGTTTCCAAGTATACTGGAAGTTTGAATGAAGATGAGTTGCTAGATTGGATTGCTGCACTTGATAATCACTTTGAATGTGAAGATGTTGCTGAGGATCAGAAGGTAAAGATTGCAAAGACCAAGTTAGGAGGTCATGCTTTGGTATGGTGGGATTATGTACAATCTGAGAGAAGAAAACAAGGGAAGTCAAAGATCACTTCATGGGATAAAATGGTAGCAAGGATCAAAGGTAAATTCTTGCCAAGGGATTATGAAATCCAGATGTTTAAGAAGCTGCAATTTTTAAGGCAGAAGGAAAGGGATGTGAAGGCATATACTAAGGAGTTTTATAAGTTGAGTATGAGATCTGGTCATCATGAGAATGAGGTAGAAAAGGTGGCTAGGTACTTGGCTGGTTTGAGATTGAACATACAGGATGAGTTAGTTTTAGCTAACCCTAAGAATGTGGAGGATTGTTACCAAATGGCAATCAGGATTGAAGAAAAGACAAATAGAGGACATGATAAGTCCATGAGAGGAAGAGGAAACAGTATGAGGGGAAGAGGAGCAGCCCCTACACAAAAGCAAACCAATGAGGGTCAAGAAGACACTGGTAAAGGACAGGGACAGTCTGATTTCAGAGGTGGATGGAAAGGTAATAGAGGAAGATTTGGAGGTGGTAGAGGTTCTACTACATTTTCAGGAAAGTGTTACACCTGTGGTGAGTTTGGTCATCCATCTTTCAAATGTCCAGAAAACAAAGGTTCATCATCCAGAAATGATAGAACAAATGACAAGAGAGTACAACTTGTACAAGAAGAGAAAGCAGAGCAAAGTGTGCAGAGTTCAAACACTAATCAAAGAGATAAGGAGCCTGACTATTATGCATATCCTGAGGAGGGAG
Source organism: Cunninghamia lanceolata (assembly GCA_027924645.1). NCBI lineage: Eukaryota > Viridiplantae > Streptophyta > Pinopsida > Cupressales > Cupressaceae > Cunninghamia > Cunninghamia lanceolata. Next base: position 5,527,241 of record BSBN01000700.1, on the reverse strand, counting down.
AATCATTGATGCTAAGGAGAATTAGTTTGCAGGCATCAAAGGATATGATGCAAAGAAGAGCTCTTTTCAAGACCATATGCAAGAGCAAAGGTAAAGTATGTAAGGTTGTCATTGATACTGGTTCAACAGACAACATGGTATCTCAGGAAATGGTGGATAAACTGAATTTAGAAAAGATTCCACATCAACACCCTTACAAGGCATCTTGGGTGAGTGATAGTCAATCACTTTTTGTCTATGAACAGGCATATGTGGATTTTCAGATTGGAGCATATCATGATAGAGTTTTGTGTGATATTTTGCCCATGGAATGTTGTCACCTACTGTTGGGCAGACCATGGCAATTTGATAGAAGGGTACTGTATGATGGGTATGCTAATACCTATACCATCAAGAAAGATGGGAAGACTATGAAGTTGATGCCATTGCAGGCAGATGCTGCAGCACAGGAGGCAGCCAAAATCATTTTAATGGGAAAGAAGGAGTTTGTGCAGATGCCTATAGGAGCAGGCATAAAGGCAATTGAGGATACTGCAGGAAAAGGAGTTGTTCAGGACAACAGGTTGAAGAAAGTTTTAGTTTTGACTGACAGAGGTCAGCAATAGGTGCAGAAACAGGTTTGCAAATAGCAACCAGTTGAGAGGAATGACAAGGATGTTGTCATAATTGGGACTATTGCTTGTCCTATAAAGGTTGAAAGAAAGATAGAGTTGAACACTACAGAGGCAGTTCAGACAGAGGTTCTAGTCAGACAACCTGACAAACACAGGGTATGTGAGAAAAAGGCCTACATTGACAGGCATGAGGATTTACTTGCAAGAAAGCAAGTTACAGTTCAGAAGTCTTGGAGCAGCCAAGAGACAGCAGAAGACAAAGCTGGAACAGATCAGCATATTGCTAAGACAAAGTGTAAAGGTGGAGGACTTCCACATACTAAACTCATGGGACATGAGTTCTTTTCTGTTGGGGAGTATGGTGCAGGAGCACCTACCTGACAGCTGGCCTTCATGAGGCAGTTAGTTAGTTTGAGTCTTGTTTATGTTTTCAAGAAGGTCTGTTAAGACCAATGCATGTAATAAGGTCATGCTGATTGTACTAAGATCATGCTGACCATGTTTTGCTATTTTTAGATAGTTTGTTAGACAGTTGTCATGCTGTAGGTCCGGTTGGATCTCCCAGCCGCCTGGAGAGATTTCCCAGCCGCTTGGAGTCGAGTGGTAGTACTCGCAGGAAAATCTATTTAAGCATAAGGATCGGTTGATATTGCATATATCATCGATCAGACTTTGCGAGAGAGAGACAGAGTATTGTAATAGCATCTGTTGAAATCAATAAAGAGATCCTGTTATTGTTCATCCTCTGTTGAATTCCATTGCTTGATCGATTTGCTGTTTTGGCGGTTCCATGGATTTACTGATCCATTCCACCGGTTGATTCGTCGGATCGGTGGAATGGTTATGTACAGTAGGTTAGGAGTTAGTTTGTTTGTTTGCATGCAGGTGTGCAGGATCGCCGTCGAGAGATGTTGAGGACCCTAGCATGGGCATGTGCTAGGTCGAGCTGATAGAGTTTGGAAGATCACCCTGGAAGTGGATCGAGTCATCCCAGGAGGTTCAGCGGATCAAAACGGTGAAAATCCGCTAAGGTTGGAAGTTTGTCAAAACGGCATCATCAGGATATTTTGGTGAATATCCTGCAGTCGCTTCGGGCATCGTCATCCGGATAAGTGAAGATGAGCATGATGCAGTTGAGTACATGAAGTGGGTGTACGTCGGGGTGATCATCATCAGGAATTGCCGAGGAGGAGTGCATCGGCATCAGGTAGAAGATCGGGTTGATCGCGGGCCGAAAAAAGTTAAGTTTGGCCAACAGCAGGATATGACGTCATCATCATCAGGATATACGTCATCAGGATATTTCGGAGCAGCAGGATATTGAGGAGCTGCATGTGACGTCATCGTCATCAGGATAATCGTCATCAGGATATCGGGGTGACGTAAGCATCGAGGAGAGGTGCGTGGAGTTAAGGTTTGTCATCATCAGGATATATGGGAGGAACCGGATGTTCCATATCCTGCTGATTAACATAATGTTGAACATCATGATGCTGAAGCTAGTGAAGGTAGAGTTTGTCGGTGAGATGAACAGTGGACGTCAGGAGGATGTTCGCGCTTGCCGAACATGATGATGATGCTGCCGAATATGATGATGCTGTTGACATGCGAAAGTGCGAAGGCTTGTCTGCAGGAGGATATCGGTCGGCGACAGTAAATATGATGATGCTGATAGTGTAAAGGAAAATATGATGATGATGATGATGATGATGGGTTGCAGACATCCTCGCACCAAGAGGTGATCTTGGAGATCAAAAACACTCTTTAAGTTCTATCTTGTTTTTGTTTATCCCAAGAGTCTAAGTGTGTATGATTTATACTCATGCTATAAAGCGATATTGGAGATCAAAATTAATTAGATTTCTTTTCCTTTAGGAGGCTTACCTGGGGATTTCAACACCCTAGGGGATGACTTCAACCATGTGTTCTAGTGGGGTATACAAAGGGGGGAGAACAAAATTTGTACCCCATTAGTGGATCTATTATTTTTGGCCCTAATCGAGGTTGCAGGGCTTGGCAAAGTAATTTATCACATGCCTTAGATAGAACACATGTTCATGGATTTAGGTCTTATATACCAAGTGCATAATGGGGATATCCCTTAGATTCTTGTATATCCTAGATTAGGAGCCTTCAACCATCTTTTTTTATGGTGTACCAGATACCAATTAGGCCTAAGAAGTTACTCATGTTGTGTTTTTGAGCTTGTTGAGATAAAGATTACTATGGGAAAGGCTTCATCATCCATGGTAAGGGGTGCATAAGTGGTAAATGACCTTGCACTCCCTAGCTATCCACATCTTACTAGATAACATACTTATGGGCCCATAGAAACTAATAGACCTACCTAATTAATATAGGTTGTTGATGTGTTTGACATGTCTTCTTGTGTACAACCATTAAACATCCTTGCATACATCCCTCAAAACCAAAGTGTTTTCTTTGTTTTTTGAATCTTCTTGAGTCCTTGGATCAATCTTGCAAACAACCCCTTGAGTGTCCAAACCTTAAACTTTCAATCAAACCAAAACACCCCACTTTACATAGACCACAACTAAATCCTCTAGTTGAAAAGTTTGAAATCTTCCCAAGTCTCTTTTTCCAAGTCATAGTTTCATTCCTATCTTGTGTGGAATCCATTTTCCAAATCATAAGTCTCATTCCAAGCCTACCAAATCCAGTCGCATCCTACTTGCATGTAAAAACCCTGTTATCCTTTGTCATTTCCACCATGGATCCTTGGTTTAGGAACTTAATTATGCAAGATAGAAACTCTATTCCTACTACCATCAGTAAAGCCAATGTGAAACCAAAAATTACTATCAAAGAAAGCCCCCCACATATGCATTCATTAGATCAAATCTTCTATCCAATTCAAGTAAAAAATCCCTTTACTGATGATGATGATGGTAGTCTTATACAGAAAGATGAATATCCTAATAACAATAGCTTTGATGATGAGATTATTGATCACCAACTTGCCATGAATTTTCATCCTACACTCATGAACATGAAAGAGCCTTGCAGTCAAGAACTAACTAGCACTATCCATTATGCCAATCCCAAACACTTATCAATTGGTTATACTTATAATTCTATTGACAAGGAAGCACCAGTTTAGTGCAAGGTCCTTATGTCTAATCAATGTTTCAAAACCTAACCTCATGTGAGCACTCCATATCTTCCACATACTATGCAGATCCCTCATCTTAATCCTTACATTATATCGCATCAGATCAACCCAACCATCCATCCATCCAAAACATGAGTCTACAATCCAAACCCACTACATCCAAATCATCCTTTTCAAATTTCCTCCTTGAACTATTATCAAATGAATAAAATCAAACTAGAAATCCCCAAGCTAATGAATGTACTTATTTTGAGCCTATCCAAGAGTCATATGTTACCATGCCCATCCAACAAATAGCACCATACAATCAAAAGAAAAATAACATACCCATCCATGATCAAGTGCCATCATGTGAAGATCTTGTCAATCCTAAGCCTCTTAAGTGTGAACAAGAGTCTCCTAGGATCATGCCTATCTATCCAACACCATCATGTAATCTGATACTTATTCAACTCATCTAGGAGTCTACTAATCCCATCCTTATCCAAAGTCAAATACTACCATGTAAATCAATGCCCACTAAGCTTATTCAAGAGTCTCTTATCCCAAGATCAAGTCCAAATCCATCATACAACCATGTTGTTGATAACTCCAAGTCTATCAATCCTATTCAAGAAACCTTTATGTTCATCCAGCTATGTCAAGAATCAAATCCAAAGTAGGTTAAAAAATAAACTCAACCAATTCAAGATCACATTATCCAAGCTATTCAAGATCAAATTAATCAAGAGAACATAACCCAAGCCACTCCCATTTATGATCACAATCTTAGCTATGATATAAAAAACCAAGTTGATCCCCTCATTAAAATTTATAATGTCCATGATAAGAAAGCCAAAATAATCCTATCACACATCCAACTAGTTCTATCCATTATCAAACTATAACAATCACTTCCTATGATGAGACACTTGGTCCCCAAGAAAATATAGACAATCTAATGAATAACATTATTCATACCATGCAAAATCCTAATGAGCATAGTGGTCATCAATACCTTAATCATATCAAACATGGGGACAAGAAAGTCTTGATGGATCACATTGAGCATTCAAATGAACAAGGAATGACAAACATAAATAATGATCAAGTTACAAGTATACATAACAAGAGAGCACAAGAATCCTATCAAATAGGATCTACCATCTTTATCAAGTCAAATTTACTTAGAGAGGAGACAATAGAAAATTTTGATTATTCTTAATGACATATTGATGAGTTAGTGTCATGTTTCAAAGATGACAAATATCCTATCGCAAATAAGATATGTAAAAGCATGGATTATCACAAAAAGAGATTGGGCCTTTATGAGCAAGGTAACTTAGAGCCCATCCCAATACACATTATTCATGGTTGAGACATCAAAAATCACTTATCTAAACAATATAATTATGTTAGTGATACTTCAACAAGGATTGAGGTAACCTCATCCAATGAGAGCATCAAAATAGGAACCATTTACAGCCCTTGCAATAGGCTTGGTGCTAACAATCCTTCCACTTCCACTATCTCTACCAACAAACTTTATCCTCCACATATTCCACCTCTTGATTAGGACCAACAAAAACATAGAGTATACAAAGTAAAATCCTCAAATCAAATGTCAAAAGCATATGAAGTCAGAAATCAAGGAAAGCATATAAAAGTAATTTGGATCCCAAAACAAAATGGACCAAGAAAATCAAATGAAGAAAATTATCCAAATACAACAATCTATCAAAATAAACAGAAGCACCTTTCATATAATAAGTGACCACCACCTTACAATTTGTATAAGAATGTTGGTCATAATCACCATCTTAGTCCCACATCTAAACTTCATAATTCCAAATCCAAATTCCATAATCGACCATCTCAAGTTTGGTGAGTCAAAAATATGCCAAACCAACCTACATCACTAACCTATCCACCCAAACCAAATACATCACAATCACCTAATATCACATCTAATATCCCCCATCCAAATCCAAAATCATGTCTAAAATCAAAAAAGTCCAACTCCCAAATCCACTATATTGTGGCCGCAATACTTCACCATAAGAGCTATGATGGTACTATGTCAAAATGTCAATATTTGGATAAGGCCAACTTAGTTATTGATGAAGGTCATGATAACATCAAAGGATTGTACAAGAGTTCTTTAATTGTAACAAAGAAATTACTTCAAGAAAGACATTATTGGCATGTCATGACAAGCACATCTACATCAACTATCTCAAGAAAATAGGGACATGTGAAGACCCTTTGAATATAAGATTATAAGTGCTATCTAATCAACACAACAAATTACCAAAATCAACAAGAGAAAAAAGTAAAAAAATCAAAAAGCAAAAAAGCAAAAGAATAAAAAAAAATCAAAATAGTAAAGATAAATCATGTGTCAATGGTGAAAACCATTTTCATGGCACCTTGGATAAGTACCATGATGAAAAATTGTTCGTAGGTGTCATGTGTAAATAAATTGTCAATGAATTTTGCACTTGGGGGAAATTTGTCTCATCTATCCCATCCTATCCCTCTCCTATCATCCTAATCCATCATATTTATATATCATTTCTATCATCCCTCTTTGTCATCCATCATACTCAATTTTGATCTTGATAAGGATTAAGGCATGATTTTGGCACATGCTTTGATAAATTCTTGACATAGAAAATCCTTCTATAATGAATCCTCTAACCATCTTGTTATCCCTTATGTAGTATACTATATCCCTTTAGTCCAATATCTTGGACAATATTTACAAAGTAGGGGCATGTTTTTCCTATGTGACATAGTCCTAGGAGGTCACATCATGCACCCTTCCATCCATCTACCATCCATCCTCCTTTCCATACACTATCAATAATCCCTTAATCCATTCCATCCAATTCATTACCCCATCATCCTAAATCAACTTATCTGCCATCCTCGTTTCCAGATTGGGTGTTCCCTTGTCACTAGTTATCATATGAAGACAACAATCGCGTCCAATGAAATCCTTTACAACAATCCAGTGCAGACTATCCAATAGCAATCCAATGCCATCCTAAGTAATCCAATGCAATTAGCCCATGCAATCCAATGCAATAATCCCAATCTTGATCCAAACACAGTTATCCACCGCAAGAAATCCTAAGCTAGAAATCTTACTAAGAAAATATATCCTATCATCATAAAGCATCCATCTATTTTGTTCCTAGCCTTGTTACAAAATCTTCATCTACTTAATCTAATCAATTATCATCATCGATATATATCATTCCCAATCCTTGTGTTATTATTGAGATATATCATTCCCACATCAAAAATTGTATCATCATCATCAATCAATCATCATTTTTTAGCTTGACTAGGGGCAACATTGTGTTTGTCCTTGTCTCATTTTGTGCATGCTTTCTCATTTTTCTTGTGTGTGTTATCATTTTATCTTGCATCTATATCAGTCCTCACAACATACCTACCAAAATGACATCATGGTATTTCATATCATGGTGCCATAGGCATATGCTTTCTTGCAACTTCACTCCTTTATGTATTTGACACATCATCACCTCAATCTTTATATCATGGTTCATAACATCAAGAGCTATATCAAACATCAGGTTTCTCACATTGACTCAGCATGACTATCCTTTCCTCCCTCATTTGCATCTAATGCCCTAGCCTCATCCTTCTTTTCTATCCATTTCAAGAGCCTACTTCTGTCCTTCACACCTACCTATCCTCTCGAGGGGGAATCATCCCATCCTTCTTTTTACATGCCCTATCCTTTTTCATCCAAAATCTATATTTTATTCTTATTTGAAATGACATTGCTTCTCTTAGTCGCAACATCGTCTCAAAGAGGGGAAAATGTAGACACCTAAAAATGTACAAGGTTCTAATTGGGTTACTCCTAATCAATTTATCCCTAAACTACTCGAATCAAGATCAATTTGTCCTAAATATCACCTAGGTCTTGATTCATTAAACTATCATAATTTGTCCCTAATCAAAATCATTTATTCCCTAATAATGATTAGTGATATTGATTTTCCTGATTTGTCCTTAATATGGATCAATTAGTCTTTAATTGTCCTGATCACTAAATTATCTTAATCATCCTAATTATTAGGTTATGATTCCCTGATTTATCCTAATTTTCCCTAATTTTCCCTTAATCCTAAATCATTTTCTTAATCCTTAATGTGCATTTTACACCTAATTTAATTAATTAAATCCCACTCATAACTACCTAAAAATGAGTAAAATAAATTAATTATCTATTTTATTCTCATCCACCCATTCCATAGCCATCTCCCAAAAATCAAAAATCATTTAAAAATCCCAATTTATCTCCTCCCTCCATCCTCCAACTACCCAACTAAATTGATCTAGACCGTCCATCTAGTATCATATCTCCACTATTGATCAACATTTTTGGAAGTCTATAAATTAGCCTTTAAGAAGTCATTTTAATCAATCATCTCCAAGCAATGTCATTTTGTCGCTGTGAGCATCTACAATCATCAATTTGAGCATAACTACCACATTGGTAGAACATGAATCAAAGTTGGTAAATTTGTGTTTATTTATCCTTCATTTTTTATTTCTTGCTATATCGAAGGTTGCATTTAATATTGATTAAGGGTTTTAAAGTTGCATTTTAAATCTTTATTTATGGTCTATATTTTGTGTACACACTCATAATAAAATATGTCTTCACATAGACAACACAATCTCACTACATGGAGAGAGAGAGAGAGAGGAAGAAGCATATACCTTTTCAAATTTTCACACAAAAAAGAAACAACCTTGTGAGACCTCCCATAGACTGATGTACTAATAGAACATAAATTTCATGATAGAAAAGTTACCACCTCATCAAATGAGGAAATACTTGGGGCAAGAGATACCACCAAGGAAAAAAAAAATATGTCCACCTTCCACTAAAAGAGTCTTTAATGAATATCAACCTAGCACTTCATCCTCAACTATTGTGCCACTTCATAGGTGCAATTTGATAGGATACCAATACTACACATAAAAAATACACTACCTCAACAACTCCAAACCTCACCAAAAAAGATTCTTTCTCCCTAGTAGCGATGTCACTTTCTTGGTGCTTAGACATGTGGCTCTACAATTCCTAAAGTCTTGTGCCAACACCTAGGGTTAGGGAATGCCAACATAGGTGATGGGAAGGACTTATGGTTGAATGAAACATGGACCAATGATTATGAGTGGGTAGGCTTGTCTTCATATTTGGTCTCAGCTAAACTTAGGAGGGTGTTTTTGAAAGATATCCTTAATAGGACATCAATCAAGAATGATGAAAAAACTAAACCAATTGAAGCTATACTCAATGTACACTTGACCCAAAAAATTTTACCAGTACAAAGACTATCTAGATGCATAGAAGACCTTTTATTAAGCTAATAACTACAACCTTGCATATGCACCCAAGAATGATAGAGGTACAATATCTCCATAGATGACTCCACTTAAGTTTTCATACACAATGGCAAGGTGTAGGTATGCATAACATCATTGCATAACTATCTAAGTAGTTTGCGGTCACTTAAGATGTTCCTTGAGTTATTGTGCTAGATCATGTGAGCATGTAGGACCCTAATCTACTCCAAAAACTAATTAGAATAGAAAGATAATAAAAAGGGGGATTTTGGACCTTCACCAATCAGACTAGTGCCTACTCAATTGGGTAACAAAGTCATAATCATGCAAGGAAGAACAAGCTACACCTACAAAGAAAAATGGAACTAGATGTGTATATGCATACAAGATAACACTTCATGTAAATGGACATACTTAATAATGTAATTGTAGTGCTACAACGACCAATGTGAAACATAATGAAGACCATTGCAAGATAGCTTAAAGTGAATTGGAATGTAATCACCCATCCATCTAGCTCATGTAGAATAAGAGAGACCATTGCAAGAAAACTTTCAATTCATTATAATAATATAATATTAATCAAACCCCTATTACACTCATACGAGCAAATGTGGCAAGAGAGGATACACAAATAGGTTTAATTACTCCCCTAAATAGTTATAGACTACCATGGAGACATACAATTTACAAGCATTATGTTCATTACATAACCTTCTTATGAGTTGCAATGTGTATACCATCTCCTTATAGACTAGACTTGCATCACTTGATGTCCTATAATAACCAGAGACACATATGCAGCTAAAAGATTGGCTCAACAACCAACCTAAAATACATCACACAATCATGTATATAAAACATTCTACATTAGGACTCATGGAGGGAGATTTAAAATATGCATCTAGTTAGATCCACCCGCCAAGATGCCTACATAGCCACATCAAAAGAATGGAGAGATCCACTTGGGATTGCATGAGATTTGCTTAGTAAGGGTGAACATGTCAAACCCTTACAATGATAAGAAAGAAAAAAAAAACAATAGTGAGGAGAAACCAACCACCATGCACAACCAATAGTCAAAAGAACAATAAACACTTTATTGTGTCAAGGAGGAAGGAAGGAAATGAGAAGGCCCATCATGACTAGGTATGAGGATCAAAATGAACATTAGGATCATGCCTACCATGGTGGACCTCAAAATAGCTTGGTAAGAAACATAAAGGCTAAGAAAACATCTCAACCACCCATGAACTAGTAATAATTTTCATACTTCAAGCACCTATGAGGAGCACAAGAGAAGATAGGGTAGGTGGGAGTGAATAGTGGATGGTGAGGTAGGTAAATATTTTGAACCCTATATGAATGTAGGTCATCCATGTGGAAGTAGAGAAGATTGGATGGTTGGATAGATAGGGAACAACTAGATCAAACTAAGAAGAAGAAACATGAAGGCACAAACAAACCTAAATCTACCACATACTAAAAACCATAAAACATGTTACCACAACAACACACCAATCCACCACAAAGATGTATTTGAACAAAAAAGTATCGACACTCACAACATTGTGATCTTGACACCAAATTGAATAAAATACATTTGTGAGAAACCACAAGACACTGACAATTAAAATATATCAATTGTAGGAAAATAACACACCACACAGGTTGAAGAGGGAAATCATAGGCACAACACTTCCACTACATAGAGAACTAGCCACTACAAAGAAACACACCATCATAACAAGAACACAGATGCACCATAGGCCACTATGATGTAGCTAAGGACAAAATAGACCATCACAAGGAAAATAAGAACCAACATGAGATAAACAAGAGCCACCACACCAAATGCATGATCTAGGATGAATATAATTTTATTGTAAAGATTAATCGGACCAAAGGGAGATTATCATGTAATAAAGGAATATACCTACAAGATCATGTGTGGACACCAAAAACTTCAAGGAACCATTACATTCATGACAATGTAGTGGAAATGGAATAGAGAGGGTAGACAAATTATGCATACTCCCTTTGTAGTGAGAATAGACAAGTTAGGAACACATGTGATATCATAAGCAAGCAAGAGAAGGTTCCAAGAAGTAAAACAAGGCATTAGGGGACATTTCAAGAAGAAACAAGGCACCACAAGTCATAAGGAAGAACATAGGGAGAAAATAATAGTCCACCAAAAATCACAAGTTAGAGATAACACATTGATTAAGTTTATGGTGGGGAGAGCACTGTGTTGATGGAAACACCAAGTTTAAGCATGAAATTTAGACACAAGAAAAAATATGGATTTCCACAAAATGTATTTTAGGAGAGGATAATTCTTCTTCAACTACAAGATATTATTTAAGCTCTATAAGAAATAGTGGCTTGGTCTTTATGTGATGCATGTTCAAAGTGTCAAAAGGAGTTTTTATCTTGGGTCCATATCTAGTCCTTAAGAGCATGTGGCTATGATTAAGGGATACGTGGCCTCCTATTTTGATATTGAATTCCTTAGCTAGGTGATGAGACTTCATTTTTTTCTAGTTTCCTTGTTTAAGTTCATACTTTCCAAAGACATTTCTAGACTTTCTTAGACATTATCCATGTTTATGATTACCTTAAAGACTTGAAATCATTAAGAATGGTATATGATATGTTGATGAATAATTATGTGTGAGTTAATGATTTTTTATAGAATGTGATAGTAATTTCTATTAATTATGGTAGTTTGTGATGTGTAAATACTATATGGAGAAACTAACCTTTATGCAACAAGGAAGCAATTATCCATGGCAAAGGCCATCTGTCAACCTATGTATGAGGAAAAATCATTGAATCAAAACTAATAAAACCAAAAACCAATCACATAAAGCGAACCAATCTAAGTAAAAGCCATTATCATCAAATCAAAGAAAAATGAAAGCTCTTACCAAAATCTGTATTGTTCCCTTTTGGAGAAGTGTAAATTGCTTAATGAAGTTGCGAAACCATAGCTGCAACAAGCAAGTAGTGTGCTCAAGAGATCAATGTTAAGAGATCATGAGGTTACTCAATCGACGCGTTTATATGCTCAAAGCGTTGTTAAGTATGCCCAAGAATAAGATCGAAGAGAGAGGCTCAATGAAGGAGATGAGGGGGGTTTATATAGGTTTCAATGAAGATCAATCAACGGTCCAGATAATTCAAAAGAATCAACGGAGATCAGTTGAGGAACGTACAATGAATAAGAAGAAGACAAGTGTCTTGCTTTCTTTTGTATGAGAGGAGTTATCAAGAATAAAAGAATGAGTTAAAGCAATTAAGAGAATGTAATGATCAGTTAAGTGATTTAAAATAAGAAGAAGAGATTTGCATGAGAATAAGAAGATATTTTGCTTTATTAAATATTAGAAATATTTAATTGCATAAGCAAGAAAGCTTGAGTTATTTTAGAGATAACTCAAATTTAGAAGAAAAAGCAATTTAAATAAATTATTGATTTATTTAAATTTAGAGAAGATATTATTGGAAGAAACAATTAAATAATTAGAATTATTTAATTTAGAAGATTTGAAAGCAAATTAAATAAATAAATTTATTTAATTGTTGTGCATGATTTTGAAAGAATGATTTTGATTTAATTAAATAATTTAAGAATTATTTTATTGTAGATAAGAGGGAATTTGTTGAATTAATTAAATAATTAGGTTTATTTAATTAATGTGGATGTAAATTTCGGAAGGTGACAATGATCTAATTAAATAATTAAAATTATTTAATTGTGGAAGAATAATAGAGGAATTTGATTTAATTAATTAAATAAACAGAATTTATTTAATTAATGTCGAATTCAGGAGATTTAGAAGAATTTGATGATTTTAATTAAATAATTAGATTATTTAATTAATGTGTGAAATGCAGGTGATTTGACAGATTACGAAAAGCAAGTGGTGCGGTGACTTGGTCATTTTAGGGTGTCTACATTTTGCCCCTCTTTGATGCGATGCAGTTTATAGCATTGCATCAAAGAAATTAATTGTTGAAGATGTGATACAATTTTTTGATGCCCCAGTGTAGGTAGTTGCCCCAACGTATGTCCCCTCGAGCGGGAAGGTAGGGAAGCGACAGAGGAACGGTGTTGACGCTCAACTAGACGAGTGTGCGACAAAGTAGGAGGAAAAGCAGAATGGGGTGGGAAGAAAAGGAAAATGAGGGAGGGATGCTATAAATAGGACCCATGGGGACCACAATCCTCATTTGCACCCTAGGAGCTTCTAAATTTAGAGAGTAGAGCCTCCAAACTTAGGGTGAGAGAGTTGAGTGGAAGGAGCTGACAGCAAGGAGAGATGCCGATTCCAGCGCACAGGCATCGGGCGGAGTTAGTGTGGACATACAGGAGGCCGGCAAGAGCTCTGGCAATGGTAAGTGTTTGAAAACCTCACTTGAATTTGTCATTTTAGGGTAGATTAGGGCTAGGTCTAGGTAGGGTGTTCAAGTCAGCCAAAAGTGCTTTAGGCTAGGATAGCGCTACTGGTAGTCGGTTAGGGCACTTTTGGCGTGCCACAGCGCGTCTGGTAGAAGGGTGCAACGTGTTTGGTCAAAACACAGTGCGGTTAGCTTTTGGGGCTAGCGTCGCAGCCCGTTTGGTAGAAAGTCGCAGCGCTTCTGGTTAGACAGTGCAGCGCGGTTGGGAGGGTTAGCAAAAAATAGGTCGTGGTTGGTAGGACAATTAGGCGCTTTTGGCAGCAGAGTGAGGTGCGCTTGTAAATCAAGTTGCGGTTGGTAGAAGAGAGCTCAGCACTACTGCATAAGCAGTAAGGTGCTTTTGGCAGAACAGGACAGCGCCTTTGTGTGAAACAAAGCACTTTTGGTTGGCTGAGAAGAGGAATCTAGTCAAGGTTGACCAAAGGGTTAACTACCCTAACTAAAAAAGGGGTTGGATAGAATAGAAGCAGATAGGAGTTGGGGGATATGATAAAGAAGAACTGACAAGTGGTTTGTTGTGGATGCAGAGGATTATGCCGTCACTAATGTCGCGGGAGCGACACCACCCGATAGCACATGAGGTTGTACAGCTGACGTGGGAGGAGGATGCGTTCCTAGAGCACGCAGGTTTATGGTATGTTGCGCATTTGACACACATTAGGGTGAATCTCGCCCTAGTGACAACAATTGTGGAGAGATTTCATAGTGAGACAGGCTCATTTCACTTTCTAACAGGGGAGGCAATAGTGACCTTGGAGGATGTGTATCACATCCTGAGGATTCAGATTGACAGGGAGAGAGTGGACTTTGACCTGGCATGGGGAGAGGCAGGCATGGTAGAGGTATTCTGCACAGATGACCTTAGGATAGACGATGGAGAGATTCAGTGGGTTGATGTCCTGAGACTCTGCGACAGGATCAGGTGGCTAGTATCTTCCCTGATTGGTGAGTTCCATTGCCCCAATAGGAATTCTAGAGGATTATCAGTGGGCTGGGGCACTATACTATTAGGGATGTTCACACATGGGATAGAGTATGCGTGGGGGCCTTGTGTGCTGGGACAGTTGTACCATGATATGCACCACTGCGTGTACAGGAGAGGCAGGAGTCTCTCAGCAGGGGTGACTCTTCTACAGGTGTGGGCATGGGAGCATATACCAGTGATCCAACCCATGACATAGCGCCAGTGGGCCCGGGGGGAGCCATATGCATTTCTATATGAGGGAGTGATTACACACCGAAGACTGGGATCTGTTAACCATTAGAGGCGGCAGATTAACGAGATGGACCTTTTTGTGTGGAGGCCATGGCTACTATGTGAGGAGTGGGAGGACGAGCATGAGCAGTTGATGTACTGTAGACAGGCTCAGTATCTGTTTGGGAGACAGACAGACACGATAGAGAGGTACCTGCCAAAGCAGGTACTCAGGCAGTTTGGGTTACCACAGGGACTACCAGTGGGGGAGGCGACGCATGCCAAGATGCAGAGGGAGGTTGGAGACTGGGATGCAGAGATTCCAGTAGTGACAGCATTGGCAGAGGTACAGGGACTTGTCCCAGTGAGATGGGATTGGGATACAGGACTGGCCGATCCAGGGACACTGCCAGAGTATGACAGGTATTGGCAGACACACAGGCCGGTGAGATTGACTACACCCAGTGTGGTAGGGGCAGTGGGGGAGGTACTAGTCCCAGGCACAGAGGCCAGGATCAGACACCAGGCCAGAGCGGCCAGACAACAGGCAGTTGAGGAGGCCAGTGGCTCACAGGTGGATGTGGAGATGGCGGAGGAGGAGGAGCCAGCGGTAGAGACTGATTTGGAGAGAGCTGAGCGGTTATTACATGAGGACACAGCTCGGAGGACTCGATTAGAGCTCTGGATGGTGCGGTTGAGGAGAGATAGGGATGCAAAGAGGGTGGAGGCGAGACAGGCTGAGGCCCTAGCACAGGTGGCAGCAGCAGCACAGATAGCCCTGGTACACTTATAGGTAGACATGCAGGCACAGGTACAGGCAGTGATGCAGGCAGCGCCCACACCGGCAGGGGATGATAGGCAGCTAGCCCTGGCTATGCGGGAGAGGGATGTAGAGGCATAGCTGCGATTGACAGCAGAGGCCACACTACACAGAGTTAGACGGGAGAGAGATGAGGCACGCCGTGCACTGGATGCCGATCAGAGGACCCTATACAGTGAGCTCATATGGGTGCAGGGAGAGCTAGTATCAGCAAGCAGAGAGGCTGAGTACTACCAGGGGCTCTATATGGGTATGGTGCTAGCAGCTCAGTAGGCACCCAGCTACAGAGACAGGAGCAGGTCTGGGGCATCAGGGTCTCGCAAGACAAGACAGTCATTGTCCTCGGTGAGAGGACCATTTGTGCCACCAAGGGGAGGAGGAGGACTAGCAGGGGGACCCATGCCGAGCACAGGTGGAGGACAGGGGCCACAATAGGAGGGCAGCTCTACCCGCTAGGACATGCACAGCTTGTACATTGTATCATATTTGTACCATACTTGTATCACGATGGACACTTGTACATTGTACCATTTGTATCATTTTGGACAGATGCCTGCGTGCATCTTGATATATATTTTGGGGGCTCTTGATGGCCTTGATGTACTATATTGATGTATATTTGGATGTACACATATGGACTACTGATGTAGACATAGACATTTTGTATTATGATGACCATTATATGAGATATATGATGATCTATTCTGCTCATTGATGTTCATGCTTTTGTGTATGCATTTCCTGCTAACATGGATATGATGACATATATGTATGATTATAGATTTATGTGATGATGTATATTGTGTATATGATGCTTATAGATGTATGATGATAGATAATTATGATGATATAGGTGTTATGACTAGTAATATCTGACATGTGGGTTTTGCAGATATGCACCAAAGAGAAGAACAGGAGGAGATGGAAGACAGAGACTGTTGATCGATTACTGCAATGAAAATGATATAAAGGTTGTGGGAATGGATGAATGAGCTTGTTACAGTGGTTTTGCAATTTGTATATAAAGAGCAATCCTTATTTTTGATATAGCATATGGATAGTTTGCCACCAAGGTATAAAAGACCAAGGTGCCGTAATAACCGAGTGCATGGACGTTGACTCTGCAAGCAAGCGATTTGAACTTAGATCCTTTAGACATAATATAAACTTGTTGGAACATGTGAATGAGCCATAGTCTTGAACATAAAATAAACTTCAATACATGTAAATGCAAGAAGAAATATTAATATGTAAGACTGCTAGGTCGTAACACACACAAGATAAATAGAATGCTAAGAAAGATGCTAAAGATCATTCCTCAAACATGGCACACAAAAAGCAAGGACGATGCCCTCAATCCATACTGCATCACAACATACCAAGATTATAAATAAATCAAGGTAGTCTTGAATAGGTAATGGATAAAGGAACAAAAGATAAACCATAAAACAAATTGACTGACTTACAAAGTAAACATACAACCAACATATTCTCTTGCCAAAGAGGTTGCTCAGGATAGATTGGATAAGAAAGATAACAGCCTTATCGTAGGAACTTTGTATCCGTTAAAGGGGGCTATCCACCTAAAAAGACAATGTCTTGTTGCAGGAAATGCCACATGTCACAGGAGACGCGTGTGTTGGTCTTGACAATGGAACACTTCACAGAACACAAGCTTGTTGATCTAGGGCTTTGGTTAAGCGGTACTTAGCTGATGCTGGCAATTGAAACAGTAGGACAGTAGATGACTTTGGAAGTAGGCCTCTTTGCTTTAGGTTTTTTAAGGACCTTTTGCTTTGAAAGGATGTGCTAGCTCGCTGCTTGAGTTAGTCAAGTCGAGGTGAATGGATTCTGAAAAATGGAAGACTAGAAAGGCGACAGTGCTAATAGATTGGGGTGGGTGGAGAATGATGGATCATGTGTGCCTGAGTACTGGATACATCCTTCGTATTCCAGACTGCCTACATACCCTGTATCCACTGGATCAAGGCACATTACGATGAAAGATGAAAGATGATAAATATGTAGTTCTGGATAGAGTGATGAATGGGATTGAGGTGGAAGGAGGGGGTCTTATGTACCTGAGTACTGGATACTTCCTTCGTATTCTAGACTGCCTACATACCCATATCCATGGGATCAAGGTACCTTAAGACTGAAATGAGATAATATGTAGTTCTAGTTGTTATGATGAAGTAGAAAAAGCATTGAGAAGATAACAGCCTTATCATAGGAACGATGTGTCTGTTAAAGAGTGTTATCCGCGGAAAGGAGAAAAGATTGAAGAGCATGTTGTGAACCACGAACAAGGAACCAATCCTAGACCTAAGTTAAGGAAAGAGTTGCCCCCATTCCTGGTAGAGGAATTTGCATGGGTGACTGCTGAAGAAGACACAGAAAGCTTTGACCTAGGACAAGACAGTGTTAACTGTAGACACAGATCAAGACATGGGGAGACGATGATGGACATTGACAAATTTCCAAGCTATACTAGATAGGGAGATGGAAATGCAAACAAGGTCAATGGTTTTATTATGGATGGATGGAAAGTGCACTGCAAACTAGACATGGAGTGGATAGGACTCAATAGACGATGGGTACTGACTCTACACATAGCGCCTGTTTGCCAGGTTTTCACTATGGTACTTATCCAAGGTGCCCGTTTGCCGGGTTTTCACCAGAGGACGAATTTTTTTTGGATTTTTTTTTTTTTGGAATACTCTAAGGATCAGGCATAAAACTTCTTGAGATGGACATTGTTAAGTGGCTCATCTAGAGGAATGCCGTTAGGTGTAGCTAAAGTATAAGCTCCTGATCCATATGCTGTTGTCACAATAAAGGGACCTAACCAGTTAGGCTCAAACTTGCCCTTCTTTCCTTGATCTACTTGATTTCTCTGATTCTCTTTGAGTACAAGATCACCAACTTGAAACTGTCTTTCTTTGATCTTTTTGTTGTAGGTTTTGATAGACATGGAGATGATTAAGCATGGCAAGGTGCCTCTCATCTAGTAGTTCAAGCTCAGCTAATCTAAAAGTGCAATACTCCTCTCTGCCGATCAAGTCCTGCATGGATACTCTAAGGGGTGGGATCTCGACCGCTATAGGTAGGATGGCTTCAGAGTTATAGACCAAGGCATAGGGTGTGGCACCAGTTGGTGTTCTGATACTAGTGCAGTAGGCCCATAGGGCGGGATTGAGTTGCAAGTTCCAATCACAACAAGCTTCATTGACTATTTTCTTGAGGATTTTGAGAATGGTTTTATTGGAAGCCTCAGCTTGGCCGTTACTCTGCGGATAGTAGAGAGTTGAAAAGTGATGTTGGATATTGTATTGTGTGCACAAGGCACGGACATCTTGATTCTTGAATGGTCTCCCATTATCAGTGACAATGGCTTGGGGAATACCATACCGGCATATGAGGTAGTTTAGAATAAACTTGGCTATTTACTTACCGGTGATATAGGTCATAGGAATGGCTTCCACCCACTTCATGAAATACTCAGTGGTGATAATGATAAACTTGTGGCCATTGGAGGAGGAAGGGTAGATTTGTCCTACGAGGTCAAGACCCCACTGAGAAAAAGGCCATGGAGTTGTCATAGGTTGTAATTCATGAGCTAGTGCGTGAATCAAATCTCCATGCTGCTGGCATTGTAGACAATTCTTAGCAAACTGTGCAGCATCTTGCTCTATTATAGGCCAATAATAACCTGTTCTGAGTATCTTCTTAGCAATATTAGGACTGGTAGAATGTGCACCACAGACACCTTCATGTATGTATAGTAAGGTAGCTTCGGCTTCTTCTACATTAAGACATTGTAAGAGGATACCATCGAGACTCCGACGATATAACATATCACCCAGAATGATGTAATGAGAGGATCGACGGATAAATGTTTTGCGTTGGGTGGATGATAGGTCAGGGGGAAAGGTATTGTGTTCAAGGTATTCATAGATATCTTCATACCATGGGGAATTGGGACCAACAAGTTCGTAGATGATTTCAATAACAGGAACATCAACGGCTGGTATCAACAACTGTTCAATCAAGAATTCACACTTCTGTGTATTTGTAGGCATGTCAATCAATGACCCTATAGAAGCCATAGAATCTGTAGCTTTGTTATGCTCTCTTGGAATTTGCTCAAATGTGATGCTAGAGAAATGTGGTTTGTAGGCATCCACTAGTTGCTTGTAGGGGACCAACTTTTCATCTTTTGTTTGGTACTCATCTGTGACTTGGTGAATGACTAGCTGTGAGTCTCCATATACTTATAGTTCTGTGATGTCCCATTGAACTGCTGTATTGAGACCTATGAGGAGTGCTTCATACTTGGCTATGTTGTTAGTGCAAGGGAATGTAAGCCGATATGACTTTGGAATGTAGTCATTTTGAGGTGTGATGAACAAGATGTCAGCCCCTAATCCATGCTGTGTGTAGGAACCATCAAAGTATAACTTCCACCTTATTGAGTTAGAAAGAGTGAAGAGATTCTCGTCTGGAAAGTCTGCTACCATAGGGTGTGTATCTGTCATGGGTGCCTCTACTAGTTGATTTGCTAAAGCTTGTCCTTTGATTGCTTTACGATCCACATACTCAATGTCGAACTCACTAAGGATCATGACCCATTTAGCTAATCTACCTGTAAGAGTTGCTTTTGCTAGTAGATACTTCAAGGGATCAATTTTGGCTATAAGTTTTGTGTGTTGGTTCAACATGTAATGCCGCAATTTTTGGGAGGCGAACACTACTACTAAACAAGCTCTTTCCATCGATGAATAATTGAGTTCATATCCCACCAAGGTTCTACTAATATAGTAAATTGCATGCTCTTTTCCTGATTCATCATTTTGTGCTAGGAGGGCCCCAAGGGTTAAAGTTGTAGTTGAGATGTATAATATCAAAGGTTTATCAGCAACTGGTGGAACCAAGACAAGAGGTGTAGCCAGATACTCTTTGACCTGATCAAATGCTGCTTGACACTTATAATTCCATTGAAATGAGACATCCTTTCGGAACAAGTGTTGAAATGGTTGACATTTATCTGCTAGCTGTGAGATGAAACACTTGATGGATTACAACCTTCCTTGAAGGCTCCTTAATGCTTTAAGGTTCTTTGGTGGAGGCATCTCTACTATAGATTTTACTTTTGTTGGATCTACTTCGATGCCTCTATGAGATACAATGTATCCCAATAGCTTCCTTGATGTGACACCAAAGACACACTTCTTTGGATTGAGTCTTACCTGATATTTCTCGAGCCTGTCAAAGATTTGTCCCAAAACCTGTATGTGATCTGCCCTAGAAGATTTAGCTAGTATGTCATCCACATAGTCCTCCATGATATGATGAAAGAGGTCATGGAATATCACTGTCATTGCTCTCTGATAAGTTGCCCCCGCATTCTTTAGACCAAACGGCATGACGCACCAACAATAATTACCCCAAGGGCAAGTAAAATTTGTTTTATGTTGATCTTCTTCTGCAATCCTTATCTGATTGTAGCCAGAGAATCCATCCATGAGAGAAAGCATTTAATGACCCACAGTCAAGTCGACTATAATATCAATGTTCGGTAATGGAAAGTCGTCTTTGGGACACGCTTTATTAAGATCTCTGAAATCATTACACATGCGGATGCACCCATTGGGTTTAGACATAGGTACAATGTTTGAGACCCAATTTGAATAGTCAATAGGTCATATGAATTTTGCATCTAATAGCTTCTGTATTTCCACTTTCACCAAGAGAGCTATCTGTGGGTGCATCTTTCTCAGCTTTTGCTTGACTGGCTTAACTTTTGGATCAACTGTGAGATAATGAACAACTAGCTTAGGGTATAACCCTAGCATATCAGCATAGGTCCATGCAAAGTTGATGGTTCTCTATAAGAAGAATGTGTTAAGATTCCTGTGTTCTGTTTCTGATAATGATGCTGCTAGGAATGTGGTCTTTGGATTTTGCTCTGTGCCAAGGTTTATCTCTGTAGAATCTTCTACTAGGAGAGCTGACTTCTCTTAATACTTAGATGGTAGGGGAAGGTCAAATCCTCCATCCTCAAGTGCCACAGTTGGGTTTTCACCTTTGGATACGTCCTTTATTTTTACTATTTTGTGATCAAGAGGTGCCACAATGTGGTTTTCACCTAGAGATCTTTCTTTATTTTTACTTTTGCGACTGGAGGGTTTGGCATTCTCACCAAAATAAGTTGTTGGCTCTAGTTCCATTACAAAACCTGCTTTATGATCGCCAAGAGGGATACCTTCCCAAAGTCCCATGAACTCAGCTAGAGCTTCGTCATTCTGAAATACATCTATTACGGGGGATCCTTGTTGGTCCCAATTGATAAGTTCAGGGTAGACAAGTGTTACATTCTGGGTCTTAGTGGTGGAGGTTAAGGATATGGAGGAGAGCATAAAAATGGAGGATTCTGCGAATAGGTTGGTCATATGGAGGGAAGAGTCATCGATGATATCCTCTGTAGACGTCGAATCAGTGGGAAAAGTTTCAACTACCTCGTCGAGGATATACTCGATGTCCAAGGCGTGCGGTACCTTCTTACCAAATCCTAATCCCTTCTTGTCTAGCTTCTTTGTCACAACAATGGGTTCCATAGTTCCTTGATTCTATTTCCCAAGGCCACCCTTGCCTTTATAGCTCATGTTTTTTACTATCCTTAAGCCATTACCATATTGCTTGACTGGTATTGTGACCGGTTCTTTCTCTTTATAGAGCCAAGAAGAAACATCCTCAATAGTTTCCTCTTCCAATAATCATCCCTGTTGGAATTGGGTTAGGAATGCTAGGGGAGGAATAGCTTCTTTTTTAGCGACTTTGGCAATGGGCGGTTGGAAATAAGATTTAGGGGATAAAGGCATCCACCCTACACAACAAGGTTTTGAGATATCATAAGATCCAAAGCCTATATCACGGATGTGTGCTTTGATCCCAGGTAGAGGATTTGGGTTACTTGTAGAGGCTTGCGTCAGAGTTTCAGGATCAACATATAGCGGGGATTCAAGGGCTTTTTCATTATTAGGCACTTGGTTGCAATTCTTATAACTGCCTTGCAAGACACGACAAAATTCAAAAGGATTGGGGTCTCTTGGGATAGTGATCTCTGTACCATTGAATGGGAACTTTAGAGACTGATGGTACGTGGAGGGAACAGCTTTCATTGCATGGATCCATGGGCGGCTGAGGATAATGTTGTAAGGCAGCTCAATATCAAGGACTTGACATCTAGTTTCAAGCATGACAAGGCCCAGTTGTATAGGCAAGTGGATAACACCTTCTGAACAGCATTCTGCATCATCATATCCCTTGATTGTAATACTTTGATCAGTGTTGACATGATCCTCAGAGTATCCCAATTGCTTAAGTAACTTTAAAGAATAGATGTTGAGACCAGCACCACCAACTATGAGTATACGTTTGATTTTGCACTTATGGATGAGAACCTCAATATGAAGGGCATCATTGTGACATGGATCATGGGAAGGGAGGTCTTTCTCAGAGAAGACCACATTGTAGGGTAAAGCAATGTTACCTACTATAGCTTGGAAATCCATGACCGCTATGTTGTTAGGAACCGAAGACTCTTGGAGGGCATTTTCTAGCACTACTCTATGTGCAGGTGATGACCGTAGAAGGTCCAAGATAGAGATCTGTGTTGGCATTTTCCCTAGATGTTTAACAAGATTATAATCACATTGAGTTGGGAGAATAGGTGTAGGACCACGAATGGTGACACGACCATGACGCGTTGTAACAGCTCAATCCATAGATTTTCCTTTGATTGTGAGGGTAGACACTCAGCTCTCTTCAAAATGACCTACAATGGAATCAAAGGAAGTGGAAGCATGATTGATGCCTTTACCTCTATCCTGAGGAGGAGGTGGACCATGATGAGGGAATGGTTCCTTGTACATATCAAGATCTTTGTTCGTGTGTTGAACTGGTGGCTCATTCTCAAAAGTGATTTGGTTGCCGTCGATGAGATTTTGGATTAGGTGCTTGAGCTTCATGCATGATGCGGTTCAATGCCCTTTGCTCCTATGGAATTCACAGTATTCATTTTCTCTCTACCTCATAGTTTTGTAAACCGGTTCACCATATGGGGGAGCATCTGGTAAGGTGATGAGCCCTTTGTGTAAAATCTATTGTAGGACCGACTCTATAGGCACTCCCAAGGGAGTGAATTGACGTCGCAGTGGGTAATCTTGTTGCAGTCGCTCTTGTTGTCATTGTTGTTGGTTTTGATATGTCTGCCGCTGTTGTTGCTATTGTTGAGATGGAGCTTGACTTGGTTTGGAGAGCTGCAGTGGTGTTTGCAATGTTTGGACATGTTTAGAATCAACCACCCCATTGTTGACCACATTTTTGTTCTTATTCCAATATTTGGGTTTATCGCTCGATTGTTGATGCGGAGCATTGTCTTTTGTTTCCTTGAAGATTTTGACCACACCCTTAGCAATGAGGGCCTTTTCAATGTTGATTCCCTTGTATGTGATTTCATCAAAGGTTGTAGCACTAAGAATTTGCAAATGGAAACCTAACTCTTGGTTGAGGTTTTGCACGAATATGCTAACAAGCTGTTTCTCAGGAATCTTGAAAGGGAATTTGCTAGCCATTTGTCTCCATCGTTGAAGGAAAGAAATGAAGGTTTCTCCATTTTTCTGTTTATTGTTGCATAGATCAGTCATGGATATCTCATGCTCTGTGTTGTAAGAAAAATGGGTGGTAAATTTCTCCGCTAGCTCGTTGAAAGATTTAATGCCCATGGGTAAGTGTGAGAACCATTCTATAGCTTGACCTCCAAGACTACAAGGAAATAGATGCATAAGATACATGTCGTTATGTGAGACCTCGAAGCAAGCAAGATAGAATTCCCTAAGATGGTCTTTTGGGTCACCTTTTCCTTTGTATTTATCAAACTTAGGAATAGTAAAATTTTGAGGAAAAGGGATCATAGGTAATGACCGATCAAAAGGATAAAGACACACTTCTTCTAAAGAGAAGGTCTTCTTGGTGTGGCCAAACGTAAGATCATATAGCTGTTGCTGTACTTCCGCATTTTTGAGCTCCATCATTGTGGGAGGAGTTGGAAGCATCTCCTGTTGTCCAGGAAGTGGTTGTTGATGCCCGTATGGAAGATTGTAGTGTAAGCCATGAGCATTGGTGTTATAAGGGTCATAAGATTGGTTGGGGTCGTATGCGTTGTACGTTGGGTTGAGATTGGGTTGGAATTGGATGCTTTGATAAGGAGGAGGTGGGGGTGGCACTAGGTAAGAATGTTGGCTTTGTGATGGTTGAGGAAAAGAAATGGGTAGAGGAAAGCTAAAGTGCATTGGATTCGGTTGCGATGGCGGTACAAAGCTTTGGGAAAATTGATCTTGGGAATGTTGAGGGTGGAT
The DNA here is from genome assembly GCA_027924645.1 of Cunninghamia lanceolata. NCBI lineage: Eukaryota > Viridiplantae > Streptophyta > Pinopsida > Cupressales > Cupressaceae > Cunninghamia > Cunninghamia lanceolata. Next base: position 5,502,217 of record BSBN01000700.1, on the reverse strand, counting down.
AGGCAATGTGTTGAAGAAATTTAGCGCTGATGAACATAGCAGAGGAGGGACATAGGTAGAAGTGATTTGCGATGGTTGATTGGGAATGAGCATAGAAGAATTTTGTGGGGGGGGCTGCATGACTCTAATTGGTTTAGAGACATGGAGGTTTGATGATATGGGAGGTGGTATGTGTTGAGACCCTTGTTGTATGGATACATAGTTGTTCCCCAAATTGTACTTCGATGGGAAACCTATTCGTGAAGGAGTAACCAAAATTCCACTTGCAATTGGTGTGGGCACTTTAGGAGTTTGAGCTATGGTGGCTTGCTTAGCTAGCTCCGCTTGTCATTGGATAGTTTCTTGTTGATTTTTGTAGATCTCCATAGGAGTCAAAAGCGGTGAAATGGTCCTCTTTCCTATTGGGTTTTGAAAGAGGGGATTCTTATACTGCGAGCTTGGTTCCGGCAAAGGCATGGTCACTGTTGACATGGTCTGCACCACTTGTATGGTGTCTTGGTTGTTGTTAGGCTCGCTAAGTGTGGATAGATCAAAACCTTTGGGTAATTTGGCTCCTTGCTCTGCTAGCAAGCGAAAGAAATGATCTTGGTTCTCACTAAGGATTTTGTCAAAGGCGGCCATGGCTCGAGGATCTTGTATAAATTCATCAAGATCTTGCTCATCTTCTTGAGAGGATTGACCTATTTCAAAGTGTCGCTCTTCTTGAGATGGGGCTAGATCTGCAGTATAGCCTTGTGGCACAAAATCCTGAGGCATGCTGGTAGTATAGTGAGGAATGCTTACCAAAGGGACCCCTTCTTCCTGAGATGGTACTTGATCAATAGTATAACCTTGTGGAACAAAATCCTGAGGCATACCGATGGTGTATTGGGGTGTACTTACCAAAGGGACCCTATCTTCTTGAGAATTGCTTGGTTTGTCAAGGTGTGGCATGTTCGGAGAGTTGGTTGGTTTTGCCGCGGGTGTTCTAGGAGTAACTTTTGGAGTGATGTTGAGATGGCCTAATTGCAGTGTGGGAGGAGGCAATTTGTGCTTCCTAGGGGCAACTTGCTTGGACTTCATAGTTTGCTGGAGCCTAGTGGTTACCATGGAATACACTAGGACAAAAGGTAATGCTGGGATTCTGCTTGGTGTTTTGAGAAAAAGACAAATTCTGATGCATAAGTAACTGGACCAAAGGTGCTATACTGTTTGACCAGAGGCACAGGACTGTGCAACCAAAAGCGTGCTACTATTATACCAAAGGCGATGGATTGAGCTACCAAAGGCGAGGTACTACTATACCAAAGGTGAGCTACAGAAACCAAAAGCGAGCTACTGTACCACCAAGGGTGAGCTACTATAATACCAAAGGCACTGAAGTAGTGTCTGATGCAAAAAAATTTTGTTTCTGATTAGATTTGGTTGTTTTGGTAAGAGAAAACACAGCAAGCAAAGTTGGCAACCAAAAACAGGACTGACACAACAGATAGTGTATGTTCAAGGCTCACAAAAAAGCCCAATGTTTCCACAGGTATCAGACAGTTGCAAACAAAATAATCAAGCACTTTTTATCCCTAGAGACAAGGTTTCATTGCAATAGATTAGCTCACAGCTTAATACTCCATCGATAAAAATATCATTCCATAAAGGTGTCAGATATTTAGTATCTTTGCGAGAGACGATAGGTAGGGATATCTCACCCTCCCCTTGGAAAGCTCAAGTATGTCACAAGAGCTTTATGGCCAAGGGAATACTATCTCTTCTCAAGGGAGCCAATGGTGAGTGTCTTAAGGGCTTAAATTGATTCCCCTTGCACTGATGATTACCACAATGTTCGGAGGTAGGTCGGGTAGTCACTATCTAAAATGGTTCTTAGTAACTTTGAGAGACCAATGCCTTACGAGCAATGCGATAAGCTACTAAAAGCTTTAACCAATCCTACTAAGAGTATCAAACACTTTGCTCAATGTGAAAATCATTTCCACAAAGAGCTAGTACACCTCTTTTTAGTTTGGCACCACAAGGTAAGGCTGACATCAGTTAGGACTTGGCTTTCACCTTATCCCTCTTATATAGCGGTTCAAAGGAAAACTCCGCTTAGGGTTGTCCCTTTTGGATGAAGCGCAATCCAAAAGCAGGCCCTTCTAAAGGAAGTACAGAAATGTAAGAGTAAGCACATCAAACAAAGGTTCAATTGTCCCGTTATAAGAAAAATAAGGTGCAACTAAATCAGGCACACACACATTTGTAGTTATCAATTGTCCCTTATGAAATTGAAGTGTTTGGCATTCATGTCCATTGTCCCTTAGAAAATTGAAGTGTTTTTGCATACATGTTCATTGTCCCTTAAGAAAAGTAGTATGTTCCTAAGACTTAGGTTGCAAAAAATGATTTGCTCAATTATCTCTTTAAGAATGCAATGTGTTTCTAAGACTTAGTGAGATAAATCAAGATTTCTTCAATGTTGTCCTGCATGAACGTGTTAGAAAAAAAATCTTTTTTGCTCTGTGTGAGTGATAAGAAGCTGCAACAAGTCAATTAGTTCCACAAAAACTCACGAGTTAGCAAAAACAAATCAATTTGACCAAAAGTGAGTTACTGTTATACCGAAAGTGTTGTCCCATATTTTCAAAAGTGATGTAAAGCAGACCAGAAGCGCTGCAAAATACTACCAGAAGCACCGAACCATATCCCAAAGTGTTGTACTGTGCTTCCGAAAGCATGATACTGTAAATCCAAAACGTGCTGCACTGTCTCAGATCACAAAAAAGTTAGCTTTGTCAAAATAACCAAATCCAAATGCGATTTCATAATTGATTTACTGTTTTGAGAAGTAATATTTGATAGATCTGTATCGTGAAATCCAAAACACTCAGAAGGTGTAGTAACACAATAGATTAAGTCAAGTATCGAAGATACTCCTAAATAAGTCAGCTTAGGAAGTATCAAAAGAGGGTTGAAAGACAAATACAACAGCTTGTCAGACAAATCAAAAGATATGTAACGAATAAAACCCTACAAAAACACCAAATAAAGTCAAAAACCCTATTCAGCTGAAAGCGCTGAACGATATTACCAAACGCGTCGTTCTGTGTTTTTGAAAGCATCGCTCTGTGCTACCAGAAGCACCGTAGTGCCCTTGAGGGTGCTGTACTGTGCCTCCAAAAGCACTTAAGGATACTGCCAAAAGCGCTTTTCTGTGTTGTTTGCACTGTTTCATACTTTAACTTCAAAAAAAAATCAATTTCTCAAAGAAAAAGAGGGATTAGTGGATCCCACCGGGTGTGCCAGAATGTGTATGAGGAAAAATGATTGAATCAAAACTAATAAAACCAAAAACCAATCACATAAAGCGAACCAATCTAAGTAAAAGCCATTATCATCAAATCAAAAAAAAATGAAAGCTCTTACCAAAATCTGTATTGTTCCCTTTTGGAGAAGTGTAAATTGCTCAATGAAGTTGCGAAACCATAGCTGCAACAAGCAAGTAGTGTGCTCAAGAGATCAATGTTAAGAGATCGTGAGGTTGCTCAATCGACATGTTTATATGCTCAAAGCGCTGTTAAGTATGCCCGAGAATAAGATCGAAGAGAGAGGCTCAATGAAGGAGATTGGGGGGTTTATATAGGTTTCAATGAAGATCAATCAATAGTCCAAATAATTCAGAAGAATCAACGGAGGAGATTAGTTGAGGAACATGCAACGAATAAGAAGAAGACAAGTGTCTTGCTTTCTTTTGCATGAGAGGAGTTATCAAGAATAGAAGAATGAGTTAAAGCAATTAACAGAATGTAATGATCAATTAAGTGATTTAAAACAAGAAGAAGAGATTTGCATGAGAATAAGAAGATATTTTGCTTTATTAAATATTAGAAATATTTAATTGCATGAGCAAGAAAGCTTGAGTTATTTTAGAGATAACTCAAATTTAGAAGAAAAAGCAATTTAAATAAATTATTGATTTATTTAAATTTAGAGAAGATATTATTGGAATAAACAATTAAATAATTAGAATTATTTCATTTAGAAGATTTGAAAGCAAATTAAATAAATAAATCTATTTAATTGTTGTGCATGATTTTGAAAGAATGATTTTGATTTAATTAAATAATTTAAGAATTATTTAATTATAGATAAGAGGGAATTTGTTGAATTAATTAAATATTTAGGTTTATTTAATTAATGTGGATGTAAATTTTGGAAGGTGACAATGATCTAATTAAATAATTAAAATTATTTAATTGTGGAAGAATAATAGAGGAATTTGATTTAATTAATTAAATAAACAGAATTTATTTAATTAATGTCAAATTTAGGAGATTTAGAAGAATTTGATGATTTTAATTAAATAATTAGATTATTTAATTAATGTGTGAAATGCAAGTGATTTGACAGATTACGAAAACCAAGTGGTGCGGCGACTTGGTCATTTTAGGGTGTCTACACAACCCACAAGAAAGGAGGTGTTTATCTACAATTGAGAATGCAATAGCCCGCAGCCAAAGGAGAAGGATCTTGAACTAAGTGGACATGGTTTAACCATAACTCCTCCCACTCCTCGATAGTTTTATCTTCAGCAGTTGAGATAATCATAAAGATTAAGAGGAGTTCATATTATGGTTCGTGATTAATCCAATAATATTCTATTTTCATTTATGTCTGTCTTTATAGTGAACATGAAGAATCATAGTAGGACTGTGATATCTAGATTATCTTTGTAATAGTTAGTTTCATACTTTTGATCTACTTAGAATAAGAATAAAGTCTTCTTCCTATGTTTGTGGGAAGAATGGACAAGTGTAGGATAATTGTTTAGAAGTATAATTCAAATAGGAGATTTAGATCCTCTCTATATATGATAGATTATGTATATGACAAAGCTCTAGCTTGAGAGATTTTGTGTTATTAGTTTTTTTGTTGTATTACATCTTCTAGAATTCAATAAATAATATAGATTCAAATTCAGTCAATGAGTAGTTGATACAATTAAAGATCTAATTTAGATTCTACAAGGTTACGGTCACCTAAGAAAGGGCCACTTGAGGTAACTGTAGTTCTCCTGTTAGTTTATATTATTAGTTTGTTAAGTTGTTATGATTTATTGAATTAGGAAATATTAAAGGTGATCACTGATTTGGTACATAGATTGTTTTTCTACTTTGATTAAGTTATTTCATGAGTAGTTTCTTTGCCTAGCTAAATATAGTTTTAATTGAAGAAAGTATTTGTTATTCCTTAACAGAATTACCTACCTATAGCAACTGTTATTCTTTGCAAATTAAAATTTGTTTCCTTCTTGGTGCAGGACTAAATTTAGGGGTCTTATCAAACTACCAAATTGAGCAGCAAAATACAAACAATAACACAAAAAACCACACCACCACAAAATGAATCTATTTATTAGCAGCAATAAAATGATTCAAGAGTATAAAAATTCATTACACAATCTCAAGGTGCATCAATATTTTTTTACAAAACTTCTCCAACATCTCTTTTCTCCAAGGGGTCAAACTAGGACAAATCTAACTGACTAAACCCTTCCTAAGAAGTAGAAGAAGGTATTTATGATACTCATTCAAAATAATTTAACTACCTTCTTTGTTAGGAAGTTGTCATAACAGAAAAGGCATTTTTAGGTTAATTGCATTGTTTTAGTGCTTCCAACGTCATTAAATCCTTTCATGAGCAAATAATTGTTGCCACTACGTGCACACAATCATTCCTGCAAATTCAGGATCTAAAACAGTATCAACTAAATGCCCTTTACATGAACCAAGGATCCATGTATTGTATTTTGTGCCTCTATCAATGAAAACAGACTTTTCAAAACTGAGATGTTATCAGCAAACATTCATTTTTTTGAACCTTAGTTATAAACACCTATCGACGAATGTTGTGTTTTCTAAACCAATTTCCATTTAGTCGGCAAAAACCAAATTTGTGCAACTCACACTTTGTCACTTCAATCAATGAATTAGTCAATTTGCAAACCATCTCTTTGAATGCTTTATCAGCAACAATCCACTTTCATGAACTAAGACTTGTCAGTACAATCCCTTTAGTCACCATGCCCTTTGTTGGCAAAATTTAACTTTTTTGAACCTCGGAATTAGTCAATGGTTTGACTTCAAAATTATCATCCATATCACCAATCGGTGAACTAAAAAAATCACAAACTCCATTCTTAAAGCCTTTATCAAAAAATGGCTTATCAGGGAAACTAAGGCTTCACAAACCGCCAAAGTTACAGATATCACACTTTAGCTGACACTTAATTTTTATATCGGCAATCTATCCATTCCGTGAACTTTAGAAATTCATCCTTTAAATCATGCAATCGATTAACTTACAAAGTTCAAACTTTCCTTCCAAAGATTGTCGGCAAACCAAGCCATTGACAAACCTCTCGATTGGTGAACTGAATAGTTCACAAACTCAAAACTTTGTCGACTAAAATCTCCCCTTCATCAAACTTTGAAAAATGCAAACTAGCCTTTGAAGCATGTCAATGAAAGTTCCCATTAGTGAACTAAGTCATTGGCAAACTCAAGAGTTTGTGAGCTGGTAAATTCTCTAACTCACTATAACTTAGCCAATTTTGTCCCAATCTTCACCAAAATGAAATTGGAGATACCCAATTGGGTCTTCTACAAGATGATGTCCTGAAATTGACCAAGTAAATCTAAAATTGCTCTTGAAACATAGAACCCAACTTTGCAAAGAAATAAAGCTAAAAATAACTTAGGAAATAAAACATATTTTTGGTGACACAAGATTACTCATGAACCCAGATGCTCCTGCATCAAACATGTCGGGTAAGAGAAATGTTTCTTGAGGCTGCAACTCAAGAACATTTTTGTAAGTCTGGAATAGAAATCCCATACTTAGCCAATTCAAAAGTTTGCATCCAAGAGGCTTCATCAACTGGCTTACCCTTCCACCAAACAAGATACTCCGTGTATTATTTTCCTCTTGTTCGTTTGGCCACATGAGAATCAATCACTTGATCAACCTATTCAAACTATTTTTTAGGCAACTGACCTATTCATTCACATTTATTCTAAACATCTAAACTGAATTCTGCTAGTGTGTGTGACTCCCCCTCATAATAGTGATACAAATCTACCACATTGAAAATGGGTGAAATATCTACACCTGATGGAAGTTCTATTTTGTAAGCATTGGATGAAAACTTACGTAAGATCTTACAAGGTCCAATCTTCTTCCATTTTAGTTTATTTTAAGTTCCCTTCAAGAACCTCTCCTTCCACAAGTATGCCAAAACCAAATCCCCAACCTGAAACTCTTGTTCTCTCCTATGAATATTAGCACTCTCCTTATATTTGGTGGCACTTTTCTCCAAATCTTCTTTCACCTATTTATGCAAATCATGGATATATTCTGTAAAATCTTCAGCTATAGCACTCTTACAAGTCAAATCAGCACTATCTTGCAATTCACCTACCCCTGTTGAACTATAACCATACACAATGTGAAAAGGACTTTTCCCTACACTCCTATTGGCTGAATTATTATAGGCAAATTCTATCTGAGCCAAAACCAAGTCCCATTGGTTAGGCTTATTCCCTACTAAACATCTTAATAAATTTTCCAAACTTCTATTTACAACTTTAGTTGGACCATCACTCTAAGGATGGTATGCTGAAATGAAACCCAACTGTGTACCCATTTTCTTCCACAAGGTATGCCAAAAATGATCAACTAATTTCACATCCTGATATGAAACTATGCTCTTAGGCAAACCATGTAATCTAACTACCTCCTTGAAAAATAAGGTAGCAATGTGGGAAGCATCATTTCTCTTTTGACATGGAATAAAATGAACCATTTTAGAAAATCTATCAACAATAACAAAGATAGAATCATTAACCCTCTGTGTGTGAGGCAATCCCAAAACAAAATCTATACTTATGTGTTCCCACGGTCTCTCTGGTATAGGCAATGGTTGATATAAACCAGTGTTCTGCCAAACTCCTTTAGCATATTGATAAATTTTGCAGCCTTGTACCAACTTCTTCACATCTATAGTCATATCAGGCCAAAAATAACCTTCACTCAATCGTGCCAATATTTTGTCAACACCAAAATGTCCACTTAAACCACCACTATGCTTTTCTTTCCACAAATTATCCTACATTGACCCTTGAGGTATACACAATTGCTGCCCTTTGAACAACAAACCTTCCTAAATAAAATATTCAAACTAGAGTGTTCTATCTTTCTCTACTTGATTTATACAAGCAGCCCATGCTTCCTTGAAATCAACATCATCCTTATACAATTCTCTCATAGAATCAAAACTAACTACTCACCCTCATTTCATTCAACAATAAATATCTCCTACTCAATGCATTAGCAACCCTATTAGATTTTTGACTTCTATGTTTCAAAACAAAAGAATAACTTTGTAGAAATTTAACCCATTTTATGTGCCTCTGATTCAACTTACCTTGGCTATTAATGAACTGCAAAGCATGATGATCAGTATGTAATACAAATTCCTTCGATAGCTAATAATGTGTCCACTTCTTGAGTGCCTGTACAATTGCATAGAATTCTTGATCATACACAGAATACTTCTTTTTTACTTCATTCAACTTCTCACTAAAGTATGTAATTGGTATCCCCTCTTGACTAAGGACACCTCCAATTGTTGTTCCACTTGCATCACAATCTACATGAAAAACTTTCCCAAAATCTGGGAGTGCCAAAACTGGTTGTTCAATTACCTTACTCTTCAAAATTCTAAAACTCTTCTCAGTTGCTATTATCCACACAAACTCCTTCCTATTACCCTTCATGGTCTTAGTAATAGGTGCACAAATCCCACTAAAATTTTGAATAAACTTCCTATAGAATCTCACCAAGCCATGAAAACTTCTAGCTTCAAACATACTATGAGGTGAAGGCCAATCCACAATATCCTTGACCTTTTTTGGATCCATCTTCAGACCATCACCAAAAACTACAAATCCCAAATAAACTAACTCCATGAAACTACACTTATTCAAATTGACTAACAATTTCTCTTCTCTCAACCTCTGCAATACTGCCCTGACATGTAGCAAATGTTCTTCCTTTGTCTTACTGAAAATCAAAATATCAACAAGATATACAATAACAAACTTACCAAGAAATGGCTTCAACACTTCATTCATCAATCTCATGAAAGTTTTGGGAGCATTCATCAACCCAAAAGGCATCACTAACCACTCATACAATCCATGTTTTATCTTGAAGGTTCTCTTCCACTCGTCCCCTTCTTTGATTCTAATTTGATGATACCCACTCTTCGAATCAATCTTCATGAAATACTTTGCTCCACTTAGGAAATCCATCATATCATCCATATGTGGCAATGGAAATCTATATTTGATGGTTAAATTTTGTTAATGGCCCTTAAATCTATGTACATTTTCCATTCTCCATCCTTCTTTGGTGTTAGCATTATTGGTACTACACATGGACTAAGACTTTCCCTGATCAGCCCCTTATCCAACAATTCTTGAACTTGCCTATTTATCTCCTTATTCTTCATAGGTGTCATCCTATAGAGTGCCTTGTTTGTTAAACTTGTACCAAGTATCAAATCCATACAGTGACTAATATTTCTCATAGGTGGCAATCCATTCGATAACTCCATCATTATATCTGAGTATTCTTCCAGCATCTATTGAATTTCTATGGGTGGCACTTCTTATTTTTCTATTGTCATCACCACTTTAGGCTTAGGAATAAAAGCATAACATGACCCTTCTTTCTTCAATTCTTTCAAGAATTTTTTTCTAGAAATCAAACAAACTCTAGGATTACTTTCTCCTTCATCTTCCTTCTCTTTCATAGGATTCAAAGTATACTCTTTCCCATCCTTCTTTATCCTATATGTATTTGTTGTCCCATCATGAACAACTTGTCTATCAAACTGCCATGGTCTACCCATCAAAATATGACATGCATCCATTAGCATTATATCACACTAAATTTCATCCTTATAACTACCAATTTGAAAGTTAACTAGGAATTGTTCACTTACCACCAATTGATGCTCTTTCTGCAACAAAGAAACTTTGTTAGTACTAGGATGCTTCAACCACTTCAACTTCAGTCTGTTAACCATTTCTTCAGACATAATATTGTCTATGCTACCACTATCTACTATCACCTTACAAAACTTACCACCTGACTTACATTTGGTTCAAAACAAGTTTCTGCTCTGAACACGTTCACATTTCTCCTTCTCTAGGTTCAAGAAAATCCTTCTTAACATCAATGATTCTCCATCCTCAAGATCTTGTCCATACTTTAGCAAAGCCACACTTTCACATTCTACTTGTGCCACATTCACTCTTGCAAGTCTTTTCCTTTTCCAGTACTCTGTTGGATCTGAGGGCACTCAAATGCCCTATGTCCAATTTCTCCACATTGAAAACAAGTACCATTGAATCCTCTTCCCCTACCTCTGCCAAATGATCCTCTACCTTTGAAATAATCACCCCTTCCTCTTGAGGAATGTCCTCTTCCTTTTCTTTCCTAGGTATTAGTTTGTGATGAACTGGCCTCTCCTTTCTTATTTTGGTATCCTCTTCCACCACTAGACTAGCCTCTTTCACATGAAAATTTACCCCTACCTCTAGAATTATTTTTCTTTCTGGCAAGCTTATCTTCATCCTTCATGGCATATTGGTAGGATTCCTCAACACTAGTGATTCACACCATACTTAATTCATCTTGAATGGAGTAGTGCAATCCATTGATATATCTAGAAACCTTCTTAGCATCATCATCAACATGACCAACCCAAATATTAAATCTATAAAACTCCTCAATATATTCTTGCACATTCTTCTCCTTCTGCTTCAAATTTTGTAATTTCTTGAACAAACTAATTTGATAGTTTGTAGGAAAAAACTTGGCCTTCAAATTGGTTACCATTCTCTCCCAGGTTTAAATTTTCTCCTTTCCCTTTCTCTGTCATTCCATCTGAACATGTTCCCACCATAGGGAAGCATGACCCTTCAACTTTGTGCAAGTAAATTTCACTTTCTTAGGGTCTTCAATAGATTCAAAATCAAAATATTTGTCCATCTCCAATATCTAGTTGATTAATTCTTCTAGATTTAAACTACCATTATAACTAGGAGGATCTAAACAAGGCTTACTACTTATTCTAGACATTGCCATCAAAAATTACCTTTCTAGTTTGTCTCCTTCATTTGCATCATCTTCTCTCACTTCAACTTCTTCATCCTCACTAACATATTCAACATGTACTCCTCTACACTGCGCCATCTCAATAGCATCTAACCATGTAGTTATTCCTCTCAACATTTCTGTAATTGCCATTTCTCCTCATGGCCCTCTTCTACAATGTCCTCTCTATGCCATGTCTTCTTCAGATTCTCTACAGTTGCAAGTCTACACTCGCTCTCCTTTACCCACAATAAAAATATTAGAATACCCTCTTTGACACGTCCACAGTCTCCTCAGGAAACTCACTTTGATACCACTTGGTGCAGGAAAAAATTTAGGAGTCTTATCAGACTACCGAATTAAGCAGCAAAATACAAACAATAATACAAACAATTATGCCACCACAAAATGAATCTATTTATTAGCAACAACAAAATGATCAGAGGAGTACAAAATTTCATTACACAGTCTCAAGGTGCATCAATCTTTGTTTACAAAACTTCTCCAACATCTCTTTTCTCCAATAGATCAAACTAGGACAAATCTAACTAACTGAACCCTTCCTCAGAAGTAGAAGAAGGTATTTATGATACTCGTCCAAAATAGTTTAACTACCTTCTTCATTAGGAAACTATCATAATAGAAAATACATTGTCAGGTTAATTGCATTGTTTCAGCACTACCAATGTCATTAATTCCTTTCGTGAGCACATAACTGTCGCCACTAAGTGCACATAGCCAATGATGCAAATTTGGCCTCTAAAATAGTATCAGCTACATTCCCTTTCCATAAACCAAGGATCCTTGTATTGTCTTTTGTGCCTCTATCAGCAAAAATAGACTTTTCAAAACTGAGATGTTATCGACAAACATTCTATTTTTTGAACCTCAGTTATAAATGCCTATTAGCGAATGTTGTGTTTTCCAAACCAATGTCCATTCAGTTAGCAAAAACCAAATTTGTGTAACTCGGCCTTTGTCACTTCAATCGACGAATTAGTCCATTTGTGAACTGTCTCTTTGATTGCTTTATTGACAAGAATCCGCTTTCATGAACTAAGACTTGTGAGTACAATCCCTTTAGTCACCATGCCCTTTGTTAGTAAAATTTAACTCTTTTGAATCTTGGAATCAGTCAACAGTTTAACTTCAACATTATCATCAATATCACCAATCAGTGAACTAAAACAATCATGAACTCCATTCTTAAAGCCTTTATCGGTAAATGGCTTATCAATGAAACTAAGGTTTTGCAAAATGCCAAAGTTACCGATATCACACTCTAACCGGCACTCAGTCTTTCTATCGGCGATCTGGCCATTCCGCAAACTTTGGAAATTCATCCTTCAAATCATGCAATTGGTTAACTTACAAAGTTTCAACTTTCCTTCCAAAGCTTGTTGTCAATGAGGCTTGTTAGCAAACCAAGCCATTGGCAAACCTCTAGATTGGTGAACTGAAAAGTTCTCAAACTCAAAACTTTGCTGACTAAAATCTCCCCTTCATCAATCTTTGAAAAATGCAAATTAGCCTTTGAAGCTTGTTGACGAAAGTTCCCATCGGCGAACTGAGCCGTTGGCGAACTTAAGAGTTCGTGAATTGGGAAATTCTCTGATTGGCTATAAATTAGCCAATTGTGTCCCAATCTTCACCAAAATGAAACTGGAGATACCCAATTGGGTCTTCTACAAGATGATGTCCTCAAATTGACCAAGTAAATCCAAAATTGCTTATGAAACACAAAACCCAACTTTGCAAAGAAACAAATCTAAAAAAAACTTACGAAATAAAACATATTTTTGGTGACACAAGATTGCCAGTGAACCTAGATGCTCTTGCGTCACTTCTTCATAGTTTGTTTCCATGCGTAAATTCTAGGATAAACTGAAGAATTTTTTACTGTACATACAGTACATGTACTATCCAAGAAGAATATGATTCCTTGGTTTGGCATTTTGAAATGTAACACATTTATAGATTATCTTTTTGACAAGGATTCTCTCCTCTAGTGCATGGTATCTTTCTTAATTTTTCAAAATAAATTTTAGTATACTTTTTAATTTCCAATCAACCCTATGTTTGACTTTAATGACCTTCTTGAAGTAGCATAAAAAAATAAATTACTAATATTAATTAAAATTAAAAAACATTTTAAAAATATATGCTCTTAGATCTACCATAGGATATTTTAGGTTTTCTAGGAAATGTATGCAATGAGACAAAATTAGGTGGGAAGATAAGGTTTTAATTTTTTTGAAAAACTACTAGATAATTAGTGACACATTGTTTTAGGTGAAATTGGTCTATAGTAATTTATTTAAAAATGCCTCTACATAGGGCTTGAAGTTGAAGAGTTTTGACCAAAAGTGTTTTGGCTTAAAAACATTCAACTATAACTTTGGAATCCATGTAGGTGCCATCACATTCACCATTATTTTAGGTAAAAATGTTTTGGGTAATTTTTTGTTCAAGGAAAATAGTTTCACTTGAAACCCCTAGGTTTGCCTAAAGTGTGACACAACATTAAACTTTTAGGCATATATGATAACCATGGGCATATTCTAGTTAACTAGAGTATGTCTCATGATTCACACATGTAAGATCTAGTTAGATATTTTCCATCCAACCACATGTGATTTGCACCATGAATTATGTTTCATGCATGAAAATTGTAGTTTGGAGAATTAGAGTAAAGAGCCTACAAAACTATTAGATGTAAACCATATTAGAGAGAGTTACTACACTACAATAACAAAGTTCTACCATTTTTATACTCATTTTTTTTATGGAATATTACACATTTTTCTACATTGCATTTTCTCTCTTCATGGTGTTCGCTATGTGCACAACCAAATGAGGGTACTTAAATCCTAGTGTGCTTCTATTCTAGTTCATAGAGGGATATTGTCACTTAAGTGTTAGCCATAGTCTAAGAACACATTTGCCAAATAGTTAACAATATTATTACACATCCTTTACCCATGGGCTTTGTAGCACCTTGCTTTGAGATGTACAATGGAAAAGGTGACCAACATACACAATTGAGATCCTTCACCATAACATGCATATACTTTCTCTATGAGGATAGATTATTCACTAAGTTTTTCAAAGGACTAAAGGATTATGTTATTAATTAGTTATTTTAATTACCTCATGGGTTGAGATCCACACATTTGATGATTTGATTAAGGTGCCCTTGAAATAATTTAAAGTCAGTAAGGACCTCAATGTATGTGCATGGAGATGGGGTGCCTAAAAAGTGGCCAAAATAAACATAAAAATGTTAGTGATTGAGAATACTTATAGATATAATAGTGAGTGATTTTTCGTCAATATTTTTGTTTCTCACTAAATAGATGGCGAGGTAAGATAGGAGGGAGTAGAAAATGAGATAAATAAAAAGAGGGACAAAATGAAAACCTAAAGAGGGTTAAGACACATATTGAAACATTATTGTAGAAATCAAATAGTGGAAGCATAATAAACTTAATACTCCTTAGTATACAACTAGAATTAGGTTTATTACTAGAAGAAAATGGCATACCCTTATGTATTTCCCCCTCTCATTTTATGTCACTTTAGGTTGATGACTTTAATGCAAGATTCTAGCACACTTTAAGAATTCTTTTGGCACACTCACTAAACCAAGATCCAATGTAACATTATTTTATACCACATTTTTCTCATAATGTAGGTCTATTCCATTCCTCATAACATTTTTTCCCTAGACTAGATCGCACGTGTGATTCTATCCCCTAGATAGGGTTGTAGATGTAATCTCATCCTTTATTTTTAAAACTTCAAAATGTCTATATTCCAAGTTTGGCAATCGTAAACATGATTGTTATGAGTCGAGGGATGCACCAAAAAGTTTGAATTGTGTGTCTAGGGCTTGTATTCAAAGTAATCACCTTAGGTCATTCTAATGGTCATATAGAGAGTGTTTCATTAGGACAATACACTTACATATCCACCACTAACACTTTACAAGTTCAAAACATGGATTAATCTATCTACATTAGCATCCAACTCCATTGTTACACTTTGTTTATCACTATTAACTTAGTCTCAAAGCCTAACTAAGACATAAAGAAGTGTTAAAATTTAATCCTTTCATAGTAAGTCCCATGATACTTCTTAGCACCATGAAGTTTTCCTACTTTAGATATACATCTAGGTAAACAAATTCTACAAGTACTAAAAGTCTAATTCTGCTTAGGATGAAAGCACATAAATTTAAATGGAATTATGCCTCTAGATAGGATCACACTTACATCCTAGACACCCAAACTCTCATATTTTAATCATCTCAACTCACTAATCCTTTATCTAAATTTAATTCACATTTTGTAAGTCTTTGTCATATCATAAAATCAATCAAACTCACAAATTTCAACATTTGTAACCCTAATCCATCTTATTTATATTTAAACATATATATATCATTTCAATTAACTCACTTTGATAATACTATGATACTTAACTCCTAATTTACCTTGAGTTTTATTGACTTATATTAAATATTTTGTAGGGTGTGCTTCTTTTTCCCTAGAAAAAATATAATTTTATTATAATATAACAAAATTACATTCTAAATATGTGATTTCACATTCAAAGTAGACCCACCAATGGGGTGAGCAACATAGAACATTAATACATGATACTACCCAGAAACAAGCTCTAATAGAACCTTGTCCCAAAAGGATTATAATGATCCATTTATAAGAGAGACCCAAAAAGAATCTATATCAAGAGTAGAGAAAATACAATAACAAAGAAAATATATATATATTAATTATTTAGACCCATGAAAATATAGAGATGATGTCAATAGATCCAAATTGAAAAAATAAACAAAAAGGGTATAATGTTTAGAGGAATGTCCTTCAACAATCTCCTAAATAGGCCAAATGCATGTAGCTATTTGTAACCCAGCTTTAGAAAGACCATTATATTCCTCATTCCTTTATTTGCACACATGATGGAAGGATATAGTATTAAATGTTGATCGGGCAAGTTGCATCTCCTCATACATGGGCCTCAAAAAATTATTATCTAGTTCACGTATCCCATTCATCTAGTTAAACACAACCAAAGAGTCTCTAAAAATATAAATTTTTATAACACTATTTTTATCTTAAAGAATTAATAGTAAATTTAAAGCCATGAGTTTAGCATAGACATTTGTGCCCCTACCTAGAGTAGCTTTAAACTTTATAATATGGACTTCATTTAAGAAAATCACACCCCCAATACCACTTACTAGTGGTTCATCTTAATAGGCCCCATCAAAATAAGGATAACCTCCACTTTTATTAATTTTATTGATATAATAATATCTTTGGGTTTTTTCCTTAATAGTCTACTTGAACACCATCAAGAATGGGCATGGCTTGGATAACACATTGAAATGGTGGGTTAGATATGTCTTTAAAAATAAGAGCATTGTGAGCCAACCATATGTACTCCATGCAATGATCAATGGGAGAGATTTAATCTATTTAATAGAAGAATTGTTACACCACCTATTCAAACCTTCACCTATAGAACTTTCTCCCCAAACCTCACTAAAACTAGAATGTCTAGCCAATTCTTGCCATACTTGACCAATGTAGGGAGAAGACATTAAAAGGTACAAAATGGATTCTTCATTTTCCTTGCAAAGTATACACCAACCAAACCCTTGTTTACCTCTCTTTTGAATCACATCCCAAGTGAGTGTCTTATTTTGAAGAGCCAACCACATAAAAATATGAGATTTTAATGGACATTTGAACTTCCATATGTTTCTCTACCACTAAACAACATCCCCCTACTTCAACAACACTTAAAACTTGATATCCCAACTTGGGGGAATGTATTCCTCATGTAGGATTTTTTGCCCAAATGAGCTCATCTTCAACTTATTGATTCTCACATTTGATGTCCTCAAAGAAGTAATACAGTTCTCCCAAACATCTACATCTCTACCTTCTATCCCAATAAATGTAGCTAAATTCCATTCTTGTCTCCAAATTGTAGTTAGCTCTAGGTAATCTATATGATATAGAGAGAATAGACCATAACTATGAAGAGTCATAATCAACCCTTAAATCAACTTGTAATCTTCCCCACTACCCACCTAGAGGTGTAAACGAATCCTAACTATTCTCTCATTTCTAATCCTTGAAACAAGCCACTGACCAATTAAAGGGAAGGCTAAAACCATTGCCTTACATATTATAGAGGAATTTTGCTATTTTTTATTTGGATTCCTAACCCAATATTCTACAAAGTCTCTCAATATATTTTAGGATTATAACCTAGCACTAAAGACCTTTACCAATAACTAATCTCCAAACATATTTTGCTACCAAATCTTTGCTAAAAAGTGTTAAGTGTGAAAAATATGAATGCTAACAACTAGTGTGTACACTAGACCAAACCCTCTTTCACAATAACATTCAAGGACAAGACCAAGCCAGATCACTACCAAATGGAGGTGGACTTAGCTACAGATCTTGTACTCAGGAGTGCTATAGAAAGATTAGATTTAATCAAGCTTTTTTTTATCAAAACCTAGTTCTATGATGATCTGATTATAACATAAGATGTACAACAAATCTACATAAAGCAATTGCATAGAGAGAATCAAGAAGATGTCAGAACCTGTGTCCTAAAAGTAGAGATGTCATAGGACTATTTTGGGACTGCCCAAGTCCTGAAAGGTTGGAACTTTAGAAAAAGTAAACTAGAGAAATGCTACATAGACTGCCCTAATGCCAGATCTAGTGTTAGTAGGGATAGAAATACTAGGGCACCACTACTCAAGTCCTACACAGAGGAATATTCCTGAAATGTTGTCAAATCTAGAAACCCTGGTCCTTGCTCAGTCTTCCTATATCTTCATATTTTCTAGATCTCGCACTTGTAACCTACACACAAGAAGAAGAGAAGGGGTTTGGGAGTTATGGTGTTAAGGAACTTGCCTCAGTCAAATTCTGCAATAGTATTCAAGCTTCCCAACACCATTAATAGATAAAGAGAGCATGCCCTTGCAGGATAGAGGCTAAAAACAATAACAATATGATGAATCAAATGATGATGAACAATAATGATATCACCTATATGATGTAATCCTTAGGAGGATGAAAGATCTTCAACTCATAAGGAGAGATATATGATAACTTCAAACCTGCAACAACACACACACAAAGACAATACAAATCTGCTCTAGAATCACAATGAATGCTTTCAATGCTCTTTACTCCAATGCTTCAAGTTGGCTATCTCTAGCTAGGTTCATAATGAATTCAAAAACACAATTATATATGCTTTCCCGCTAACATTCATCAAATTAAACCAAAAGAGCCAATAAGGAGAAGCCTTTTTAAAGGTCCTAAGCCAACATGCAATTAAATTTTCCTCGACCAATCAGTGAAGACTTGGGCAGTGGTGCCCAAGTCTTGAGGCTCTTTCTTGGTTCGAGGTAAGGTAAAATATGGGACCCTTGTTCCCAATTTACATTGGTTTTCAAAAAATTTGCATTGGGAATAATATTTAGAATGTATAATGTAATCACGAGGACCTAGGAGCTAAACATGGAGGTAAAAGAACATGTGTCCACTTTTTACTCCATAACATTTATGCCCCACTTTAATGTGTATGATTTTTTGATCAGTACATGCATTAAAGTACAGTCAAAGCACATCAAACACTAGAGTGAAGACACACCCTAAGTTTGAAGAACCATTTCTAGCCCTCAAGCTTAGGCAAACATAAGAAAACACTTGAAAGTCATGCAAAACACAAATAATGCAGTAAGGAAGCACACAATACATGAAGAAGATAGTAAAGAGACATGTAATACATGGAGAAGGTATGAACACAGTCATGCAAAACACAAGGCATACATGAATATAAAACATGATTAAACAATTATATAAACCTAACTAAGTGATGGGGGAGCTCATTGCTATGTGCCACCATCAAAAGAACACAAAACACACAATGTGGGGGGGAGCTCATTGCTACGTGTCGACACAAAACACGTAAAACACATAGCATGGGGGGAGCTCACCACTACATACTACCACTAAATCATGCAAGGTATGCAAGGAAGACACATAGAATACACAAGTGTCATAGAGTATGTCCTCAACAGACTATACATCTAAAATACATCAAACACAATATTTAGTGGAAAAAGTGGGATTACAATAGTTTATCTAAACCATATCAAGTCCTTTCACTCACTAAATATTAAGGAAGTAGGAACCAAGCTTACTCACTATAAAGGATCAACCTACAAATTTCCTAGGTCCTTATTATGCTAGTTGTGGTTGAATAGATTCCTTTGATCAGTTTTTCACAAGCCTATGAAACTCAGAAAGCATGAAACCCTAATTATCACTTCTTGTTGTAATAGATTGATTTTTGACATAGTTACTGATCAACAAATTACATAAACATGGAATAGGGATCATAGAGGGTTTGTACCCAAAAAATCAAGGCCTGATGGACAAGGCCAATCCCTCTTTTGTCCTGAAAGTTTCCATAGTCTGAAACCTTCTATACTAGGTGATAGAGGGTCTTCAGAGATTCCTAAATCTTGAAATAAATGCCTAGTTGGACACGGGTGATCCCTCTTTCATCCTGAATAGTTTGCGATGCCAAAATTCAAAGTTTTGTGACTACTGTATCCACAATGTCTACCTTTTATGTAGCTCCTTTCTACCAGATCTTTTCAAATATCACCTACACATACAAAAGGAGGAGAAAGATGGTTGTGGCTATATAGGAGCTTGCCTCAGTCAAGACCCCTTTTTGATATTCCTACCTCAACAATAGCCAATGATAAAGATCTGCAGATGTGTGTGCTCATCTATCATATGTGTATGTAGAAATGTAAAACCCTAGATGATTCAAGCATCAAGGAAAGATCAACACCTTGTTTCACTCAAGGAAACAACAACATCATCACCTCAAGGAGATGAGAGCAGTGAAGACTTGTAGAACAAGAAGGCAAGGTGGTTGTATCCATGGAGGATTCCCAAGCTCAAGTTGGAGGCTTCAACCCTTCTCCTGATCATACAAAAGGTTTCACAAACCCTAGGAAGAGCAAGATAGCCTCAAGATCTTGATTCCTAATCTCCATCAAGTATCTCCATGATAGCAATCTTCAATATCTTCAAAGTGTTTCAACAAGTTGTTGATCTTCAAAAGAAAAAAATGGTAGAGTTTTGGCATAGAAAGCTTGCATATAGGTTGTCTGTGATAAAATGATTTTCAATTGTCTTTAAATACCTAAACTTAAAAATTCAAATATTCAAAATAACCTGTCAACATTGTGTAAAAACTAAAATTTAAAATTAGAATCCCGATGTGCACGGCGAGAGCCAACACCCTGCCAAAATTCAAGGCCTAGAAAAATAGGGTAGGACAAGGGCATAGATGCTTGTGTCCAAGCCCTGATTTTTCCATCAAATCTGCGTTAAGGAGGTTCAGGATGTCCAAAATCCAAATTTTATTTTTAGGTTCAATCTTCAATTGCTTTGGAATATGACATTTCTTAACTTAGCTATAGGTCAATCAAGGTTTAAGGAGGTCAAAAATAGATAGGTTGAAAGGACACCAAAGGAGCAGATCTAAACTATGAGAAATTGTGTCATTTCATGCAAGAGGACAATTTTTGACATAATATTTAGCCCCCAATTTAGTGGCCATATGACACTACATGCATATACAACTAAAGGAAAGGAAATGTATCAATCATTAAAAGGATACCCAAAGTGATACTATAGAGGAAGCCAAAGTGTTGTCACGTAAGAGGAAAAAGCCCCCAGTCTATAATCCTACAAGACCACAAAGTTCAGAACTGCATCCTACAAAGGAACAATTGTCAGATAATCAAAATTAAATCAACCTGCAACCAACACACAAATAAGTCAGTCAAAAACACTAATGGTTTAAGTGATGAGACATGATGAGGGAGGAAATCAAGGGAGATATATGCCCCCCTTATTTCTTCTTGCTTAGTCTGAAAAGGAGAAACAAGGTGGTTATCTACATGCACAGATTTCAAGGAAAGTTGATGAGAAATATATTTTGAGGGTCATTTTTGCAAACAACACTGAAGCACAACACATTGGGTTGGATGGAGCGTGGAACCAGGATTCCTATGCAACAAATGGCATGTGAATCTGAGTTTGGCAGCCCAAGATAGAGGCTTATGAGTAAAATTGTTCAATTTTGCACCTAGCTAGTGATAGGAATTCTCATCCATTTACTATATGTAAAGGGATTTTTCACTTTTCACCATTCATCCTTGTTTTCATTGTGTAGAGGAGAGAAGGAGAAGGAGAAAGAGACCAGCCATGCCAAGTCAACATCCATACCAACTTCTGAGACTGGAGATGCTCCGAGCTCAAGTGGCAAAGAGACAGATTGAGCCTAAGGTAGAGTCCTAAAATTCACTTCTGTCAACATGCTTTCTTGTTTCTTTTGATTTTCTTGTTTTGAGTGTCAAATAGCCCTGTTTGGATAGGGGTTCCCAACTAGGGTGCCCAAGTCTATCCAGGGTGCTAGTGTCCTCTCTGGGTGCCTAGGTCAGGGAGGACAACGGCCTCAGGTACATGGTATAGATTGATTTATTATATGCTTATTGATTCTTTGATGATGTGAGATGATTTAAATTTGGATGTTTGACCTATAGGATATTCTTAGGACACAAGAGCATATAGGTAGTTGCCTAATGATGCTGCTTCGAGAGCACACCGGCACTATGTTAGACGAGGAGAGGGTATTCTTGCAGGCGATTGGTCTTTGGTGGGTGTTCATCATTCCCACAATGAAATATTACTGTAGCATGTTGATGGCACTTATGGAGAGGTGGGATGCAGACATGTTGACATTCCATCTACCCACAGGCAAGATGATAGTTACTTTGGGGGACATCTACCACATCCTATGATTTCCTATTCAAGGAGAGATAGTGAGGATCCTAGATCATTGCTCAATAGAGTACACTCGAGAGAGCCAGTTTTATTGCTTAGATCATACCATCACTTAGGCAAAGAAAGGACACATTCAGCTTTGACTATTAGAGTAGAGATGTGCTGACATTAGTTCGGAGGATCATGATTGCTATTGTCACATTGGTGGTCATACAAGATAGACGGGGCACTCACCTTCATGGGGGCCTCGTTCATACTATCAGATCGATGGAGGAGCATAGGATAGTGTACATGTGGGGACACAACATGCTTGCGCACCTCTACCATAGTTTTGAATGGTATGTCCATTATGAGTCACAGAGTCTGATGGTATGCACCTTGCTACAGGCCTAGGCATTCGAGCATATCAAGTGCACAAGGCCTACAAGTTTCCCTATAGAGCTGATATGGACCTATCCACGTGCACATGCTTATTCGCTCATCAGATGTTGGACACATGGTGATCTTCCATATTGGAGAGTGATATTTGATAGTTTGTAGCCTAGCGACATTGTTTGGAGACCATATCGTAGCCACAGACCATGGACGAGTCACTGCAGATAGCTGGTCAAGATGCAGAGAGATTAGTTGATGACCGGTCACCTTGATCACATAGTCATCTAGTTTTACTTTAATAGAGTAGTGTGATAGTTTGGATGTAGACAGGATGTTCCTAGGATGCATCTGAGTTACCCCCGCTCAGTATGTAGCGCAATCAGGATGAATTTCACCCCAGGCTGATGGTAGCTGATATAGCAGGAATGATGATGATGGAATGGAGGATGCAAAGTCATTATCTAATGTAGATGATGCCAGTGTCACCTGAGCATATCAGACTTGGTGGTAGACAACATGGCCCACTCCTATCTTTCCTCTTGGTCACCCCATACGTGATCCTCATCCATTGGTGGGTCATGCGAGTGACACAGGGATAGAGGATGATGTTAGTGATTTCACTGGGTATTATGAGCTTGATGAGGATGAGGATGATGACGATGATAATGATGAGGAGACCCTAATGTGGTACATCTTTAGAGTGATACCACGATGAGACCAGTAGGAGGTAGACAGCGATGAGGATACCGAGTTGAGAGCTCATGGTCCATCCCCTATAGATGTTAAGAGATCAAGTCGTACTGAGTAGGGGAGACGAGTAGTTATATGCCCCCAACTGCAGAGACAACTACAAAGCTTATTGTACTAGCGGTAGTTCGAGATCCATCTTGGCGATATGGAGATCCAAGTGAGACATTATTATTATGTTCATGTATTATTTTGATGATTACTTATCATTACAATAAATCCCTATGATTAGCTCCCTTTTTTTGCTCTATTTTTTGCTTCCACCCACTATTTTAATGAGTTTTTCTCTAATTTTTTGAAAAAGTCAACGCTATTTATCAGGATGCTGCTACTTTTGGTATTTTTTGCGTTGATCAAAACAAGTGGGCACAAATTAGCACCGACTTTAGTGCCTAAATTAGTGTCGATTTTAGAGCTGACTTTAGCACTTAAATTAGCGCCAACTTAAATGCCGACTTAAGTGCCGACTTTAGGGTTACTTGGGTTTAAGGGTATTATTTAGGGTTTATGGTTTATGGTTTTGGGGTTAGGGGTTAAGGTTTAGAGGTTTAGGGTTTAGGGTTTAGAGAGAGATAGAGGACCAATAGGGAGATATAGAGGAGACAGAGGGGAGAGATAGGGAGATAGAGAGTGAGGGACATGGCCAAAGACATAGGGAGAGAGATTTAGAGGTAGAGGGACAAAGGTGATAGGGAGAGAGGGGAGAGATAGGGAGATAGAGGTTTAAGGTTACTTGAGTTTAGGGTTTAGGGGTTTGGGGTTTAGGGTTTAGGGTTTCTTGGGTTTAGGGGTTAGGGGTTAGGGTTTAGGGGCATTATTTAGGGTTTAGGGTTTATTGTTTAGGGGTTCAGGTTTAGAGGTTTAGGGTTTAGGGTTTATAGAGAGAGAGAGGAATGATATGGAGATATAGAGGAGACTGTGGAGAGAGATATGGAGATAGAGAGTGAGGCACATGGCCAGGGACATAGGGAGAGAGATTGAGAGGTAAAGGCATGATAGAGATAGGGAGATAGGTGAGAGATAGGGAGATAGAGGTTTAGGGTTGCTTGGATTTAGGGTTTAGGGGCTTGGGGTTTAGGGTTTCTCAGGTTTGAAGATAGCTAGATAGAGAAAGAGAGGAAATAGATAGGGAGAGATAGAGGAGATAGAGGCGAGAGATAGGGAGATAGAGAGTGCGCGAGATATCTAGAGATATAGGGAGAAGGATTGAGAGGTAGAGGGATGATAGAGATAGGGAGATAGGGGTTTAGGGTTTCTTTGGTTTAGAGTTTCAGGGTTAGGGGTTTAGGTTTAGGAGCATTATTTAGGGTTTACAGTTTAGGGTTTAGAGGTTTAGGGTTTAGTGTTTAGAGAGAGAGGACCAATAGGGAGATATAGAGAGTGAGGTACATGGCTAGAGACATAGGAAGAGATAGGGATATGGAGAGTGAGGGACACAGCCAGAGACATAGGAGAGAGATTGAGAGGTAGAGGAATGATAGAGACAGGGAGATGGGGAGATAGAGGTTTAGGGTTTCTTGGGTTTAATGTTTAGGGTTTAGGGGTTTGGGGTTTAGGGTTTCTCAGGATTAGGGTTTAGGGCTTAGGGCTTAGGGGCATTATTTAGGGTTTATGTTTTAGGGGTTGGGGGTTAGGGTTAGGGTTTAGGGTTTAGGAGAATTATTTAAGGTTTAGAGGTTTAGGGTTGCTCAGGTTAGGGTTTAGGGGCATTATTCAGGGCTTACGGTTGCATGTCAAAAGAAAGAAGTCTCTCTCTCTAAATCCCTCAACCCTAAATAATTCCCCTAACCCATAACCCCTAAACCTAAGCAACCCTAAACCTCTATCTCCTTATCTCTCCCTTATCTCCCTCTCTCTATCATCCCTCTACCTCTCAATCTCTCTCCCTATCTCTCTAGTATCTCACTCACTCTCTATCCCCCTATCTCTCCCTATGTCTCCTCTATCTCTTCCCAATCTATCTCCTCTCTCTCTCTACCTATCTATCTCTCCTATCTCTTGCCCTCTCTCTCCCCTATCATTCCTCTATCCTCCCTATCTCTCTAGAACATCTCTTCTCACTCTTTATCTCCCCTATCTCTCCCTCTATCTCCTCTATCTCTCCCTAGATCTATCTCCTCTCTATAGGGAGTTAGGGGTTAGGGTTGTTTAGGTTTAGGGTTTACGGGATAAGGTTTAGAGGCATTATTTAGGGTTTAGGGTTTATGGGTTAGGGGCTAAGGTTTAGAGGTTTAGGTTTAGTGTTTAGAGAGAGAGGACCAATAGGGAGATATAGAGAGTGGGGGACATGGCCAGAGACATAATGGAGAGATATTCAGAGGTAAGAGGAATGATAGAGATAGGGAGATAGGGAGATAGAGGTTTAGGGTTTTCTTGGGTTTACTGTTTAGGGTTTAGGGGCTTGCGGTTTAGTATTAGGGGTTTAGGGTTATGGCTTAGGGCTTAGGGCTTAGGGGCATTATTTAGGTTTTATGGTTTAGGGGTTAGGGATTAGGGTTTTAGGGGGCATTATTTAGGGTTTACGGTTGCATGTCTAAAGAAGTCTCTCTCTCTCCAAATCCCTCAACCCTAGATAATGCCCCTAATCCCTAACCCCTAAACCCTAAACCCCGAGCAACCCTAAACCTCTATCTCCAGGTATCAGTCCCTTTATCTCCCTCTCTCTATCATCCCTCTACCTCTCAATCTCTCTCCCTATCTCTCTAGATATCTCACTCACTCTCTATCTCCCTATCTCTCCCTCTGTCTCCTCTATCTCTCCCAATCTATCTCCTCTCTCTCTACCTATATGTCTCTCCCTATCTCTTGTCTCTCTCTCTCTCCTATCATTCCTCTATCTCCCTATCTCTTTGGGACATCTCACTCACTCTCTATCTCCCTATCTCTCCCCTCTGTCTCCTCTATCTCTCCCCATCTATCTCTCTATATCTCTCTCTACCTATCTATCTCTCCCCTATCTCTATCTCTCTTACCTCTCTCCCCCTATCATTCCTATATCTCCTTATCTCTCACCCCCCCTCTATCTCTCCCTCTCCCTTATCGATGAAGGAAATGAAAACAAGAAAAATTAGGACTCTCTCTCTCTCTCTCTCTTCTCTCTCTCTCTCTCTCATCTCTCTCTTCTCTCTCTCTCTCTCTCTCTCTCTCTCTCTCTCTCTCTCTCTCTCTCTCTCTCTCTCTCCTCTCTCTCTCTCTCTCACTCTCTCTCTCTCTCTCCTCTCTCTCTCTCTCTCTCTCCTCTCTCTCCTCTCTCTCTCTCCTCCTCCTCTCTCTCTCTCTCTCTCCTCTCTCTCTCTCTCTCCTCTCTCTCTCTCTCTCTCTCCATATATATATATATATACACACACCATTACGTAGGCTATTTTGCATATGGTGGTCATATCCTTTAGGTCCAATCACCTCCAAAATTCACAAATAGACATAGAGCATAATTGTAAGCATCTTTCATAAAGACCACTTCTCTACATAGGTGCAACTAATACCACTTTTTCATTTTTTTCCACATTTAATACTAATTATTTTCCATTTTCCAAGTCCTACATGTATCCAAGTTGTATTGTTTGTCAAATTTTTAGTCTAATTGTTAGTCCTAGCTCTCATGGTTATTAAAATGTTAGTATAGTTAGATTTATCCTTAGGTAACATTAATTTACACTTTTTACACAAACAACCACACTAAAAAATAACCTTACCTAATTAAGGTTAACCTTTAAGATTCTTTCATTTGGTGAGCCTAACAAATCCAACTAGTTCAATCTTCTTATAGTCCATGCTTAGCTATCCAAGAGAGTTCATGCCATGTTAACTTTGAATTATGTTCTCACTTTCCTCTTGCTAGTTGTATAGTGCTCTTATTTTCTAATCCTATCCCTATATCATACTATTGTTGTTGACTTTTCTTTACATCTTCATTATCATAGTCCTAGTTATCCTATTTTGAGCCTACCATTTATCCTATCTTGTACTTCTTCTATTCATGTCAATTTTAATGACCGAGCCAAATTTTCCATAAATTCTTCTCCACCAAACCCTAGACCCTCACCCAAATCCTTACTTTCCTAAGAAAAGCCATTCCCCAAACATCATTTGATCATGTGGCTCCTTCCATCACTAGATAGGTGCCCCTACTTTCCATTATTCATCCAATACAATCCTAATGTCATAGCTCACATTCTCACACCTACATTCATAGACTCCATTCCCCCTATCGACACCATCATTGATAATCATTTTAAGGAGTCTCCCTTGAATAATCATTAACCATGGATTATCCTATATCCCCATCTTACACTTTCCTCACCTTTAAAACCCTTAGAAGATGACATTTAGCTATCCCCACCATTACCAATCACACTTTCTAGCAATCCCCACATAAGACATCTTACCCATCACTTCACCTAGTCATCACCAATTAAAGCACCTCATTACTCCATTCAACCATACCCATACCCACCTCTTTCTCACTCCCACAACCTATATTAATGCATGTTCACCCATGACATGCTACAGTTACCACAATGCCAATTCACTCTACCATCATTCTTCATATTATCTTATGAATCACCATCCTTTCTTCCCATTTCTTAAGACCTCATACAATGACACACATCCTTCTCCATTACATCCTCCCTAACCCTTTCCCAACATTGATAGTGTTAGGGTTAGCTGACAGAAGATATCAATTAAATGCAAATAAAGATTAAACAAAGAAATGGAAAATACACAGAATTAATAATAGCAAGAGACAGGTTTTAACGTGGTTCACCCAAACTCGGGCTACATCCACCAAATAGAGAGTCCAATATTATTATCCAGTAAATCAAACCAATTACAAGCCAATAATCCCTGCAACTCAATATCGTTGCAAATGCTACAATACAATATATATCAAAAACCCTAACCCTTAGCCACTTTTATCAAGCCTTTTTGTTGGTTACAAAAATAGGGTTTTCTTATGTCAGTCACAAAAAATTAGGATTTTTTATGTCGGCCCTAAAAAAAATTCGGGGGCTGTGCCCCTGAACCCCAGCGAGGATACATGGCTAGTGTACAGTACTTTCCTGATCAGTTGCCACCTATCAACAATCTCCCACTTGGAGACTGATCCTAGATGACATCGTTGCACATGCAGCTTCCACTGGAAATAAGCACCCTAGACTTGTTGTTTCTATTTTTGTGTTTTCAATCTAGAAGGACCAACCGAAGCTGAAGAGGAGCTCAGCTTCTCCCTCGTCACCTGCCTTTGTAAAACATATCCGCTAGATTTTCATCTGTATGTATCTTGTCCAGCCTTAACTGTCCATTATCCAACACTAACCGAATAAAGTGATACCTCAACTATATGTGTTTAGTCTTTGAATGCAAGGCAGAATTCTTGGCAAGATGTATGGCACTTTGACTATCTGTATACAAATAACTGTTAGCCTGTTGTTTGCCCAATTCTTCCATGAAAGATTACAGCCATATCATCTCCTTGCTCACCTCTGTTGTAGTGACATACTCTGCCTCTGTGGTGGATAAAGCAACCACCTTTTGCAACCGTGAGATCCAACTCACTGATGTCCCACCTACAGTAAAGACATAACCTGTAGTACTCTGCCTGGTATCAATATCCCCTACCAAATCTGAGCCTACATACCTGCTAAATCAGTATTAGAGCCCCCAAAACATAAATGTTTATTTGATGTACCTCTCAAATATCTAAGAATCCATTTTACTGCATTCCCATGCTCCAATCCAGGATGACTCATATACCTACTTACGACTCCTACAGCATATGCAATATCCAGTCTCGGGCATACCATGGTATACATTAAGCTTCCTACAGCTGAAGCATATGGGACCTTGGACATGTTTTCATCCTTCTCTTGTGTCTTTGCACACATCTCCTTAGACAATTTCAAATGACTAGGCAAAGGTGTGTGACAACTTTTGCATTCTCCATATGGAATCTCTGCAACACCCTTTTCAACATAAGTAGCCTGAGATAGAGTCAATTTTTTGTTCTTCCTATCTCTGCAAATTTTCATACCAAGGATTTCTTTTGCTACCCCCAAATCCTCATATCAAATGGCTGTGCTAACTGATGTTTTAACTCTCTGATGTGATCCATGTTAGACCCAGCTACAAGCATGTCATCAACATATAAACATAAAATAATGTAGCTGTCATTATCCAACCTCTTAAAATTAAACACAATGGTCAGAATTACACCTATTGTAGCCTTGCTCAGCATAAAACTATCAAATTTTAAATACCATTGCCGAGGTGCTTGTTTCAGGCCATACAAACTCTTCTTCAATCTGCCAACCCTGTTTCTCCTTACCTTTGACCTCAAATCCTTGGGGTTATTCCATATATATCTCCTCCTCCCAAATCACCATGGAGAAAGGTAGTTTTCACATCTGGTTTTTTTTTCCAAATGCAAATCTTCAGCAACCACAATACTTAAAATAGTATGAATAGAAGTCATCTTGACAACTGAAGAAAATATCTCATCAAAATCAATGCCCTTTTTCTGTGCAAATCCTTTTACAACTAAACCTGGCCTTAAATCTTTTCTTACCTCCATCTTCCTCTTTCATCCAGTAAACCCATTTGTTTTGGTAAAGCCTTTTTACCTACAGGTAACTTACATAATTCCCAGGTCTAATTTTTCAGCAAGGAGTCCATTTCTTCTTTCATAGCAAGCTCCCACTGAACCTGTGTATCCACCTGCATAGCTTCACCAGCATCTATTAACAAAATAGAATACAAAGAGGGAGAAACCTTTTAGGAGGTCTACTTAGCCTTGTTGATCGTCTAACATTCACTAGAGTTTGTGGTATTTCTGGTTGCTATTGCGGAGCATGAGGAACCACTGGAACATCACTATTTGGAGTATCATCCAGCACCACATAATTTTTTTCTTTCTTCTCATGCTGCTGCAACTAATCTTTGTATAAACACCTTCTCATTGAATATAACATCCCTGCTTCTCACAATTTTCTAATTTTTAAAATCCCAAAAGCCTATAACCAAATTCATCAATGCCATATCCAACAAAGGTACACTTTTTTGATTTTGCATCCAGCTTGGTTCTATTTTCAGAATCTACATGTGCAAATGTTTCACATCCGAAGTTTTGAGAAAAGAATAACTCACCTTCTTACCTATCCATGCTTCCTCTGGAATACCACAGCCCAAAGGAACTGAAGGACCTCTGTTAATTAAATATACAGCAGTGTTGACAGCCTCTGCCACATGTTTTAAGGCAGCCCAGCATGCAATCTCATGGTCCTTACACGCTCCATTATTGTCCTATTCATGTGTTCAGCCATCCATTTTCTTTATGGAGTCCCTGGAACTGTTTTCTGCCTATGAATTCTATTAAAGGAAGAATAATCTTCAAATTCTTTGCTGTAATACTCACCGCCATTATCAAATCTAAGACATTTTAATCTTTTACCCCATCTCATTCTCAACCAAGCTTCTCCATTTCTTAAATGTTTCAAATACATCAGATTTCTACCTAAGGAAAATAAATCCATACCTTCCTAGTTGCATCATCTATGAATATAACATAATATCGAGAGCCACCAAGAGAAGATACCTGAGCCGGTCCCCATACATCGATATGCACAAGCTCCAACTTTTCATTTTTCTTTTGCTTGCCATCCTTGAGAAAACTGACTCTCTTTTGTTTTCCATCCACACAACTTCCTTCACAGAAATCTATATTAATACATTTCAGAGTTGGTAAAACTTTCTTAGGAATGAAGTACCTTTCATACCTTTTTTCACTCATATGCCCAAGCCTATTATGCCACAGTGTTGTTTCAGAACCTACAGCAACTTTTCCAGTCTCTTCTTACAAACTCGACAGCAACTATTCCTGAACCTGTTTTCTTTTTCTCTGTAAACAACTAAAGTAGAAGGAACAGTATGACCTGTACAAAGATATAAGGTGCCTACTTCACACCTTTTGCTACTACTAAGGCACCTTTTGAAACCTTCCAATTTTTATCAGTAAATGTAACAGTGCAACCTTGTTCAGTTAGCTGCCCTGCTAAAAATTAAAATTCCTACTGAGCCTTGGAACATGCCTTCCCTCTTGTAGTAGCCAATGATTCCCATTCTACAACTTAATCTTGATTCTTCCCTTCTCCAACAATCTGACAGGGTTCGTTATCTCCCAAATAAACCAACCCAAAATCCCCTTGGACATAATCAGAAAATAACTTCTATGGGGCATAGCATGAAATGAGGCCCCTGAATCTAAAACCCGTGAATCATCAACATTATCTAGGGAAGGAATCAAAGCATCATCTTCAAATTTATTGCTTACCACATTTTCCTCCTTATTGCCTTCTTGTTTGTCTCCTTTATTTTTCTGAGACCAGTAATCTTTCTTCAGATGACCTGGTTTCCCACAGTACCAGCAATCCTTCTGTCCTTTGGTTTGGGATCTCTTATCCTTTGATTTTCCTCATGACTTCCCATGACCTCCAGAACCTTTTCCTCTCTCCTTTGATCTGCCCCCTACTTTCTGCATTTCAAAACACTACCTGATGTGGATCCACTTGAGCTTTCTTATGAATTTCCTCACTCAGAATAACGCCAACAACATCATCAAATTTCAGGGTATTTGAACTAGAAATAGAGTTACTAACCACCATTACCAAACTATCCCAGCTTTCAAGCAATGAACATAAATATCAAGAGAGCTCTAAACTTCTTCATCAAATTTTACATTTACAGAAGTCATTGACTGACAATCGTATTAAATTCATTTAAATGACCTGTCACAGATCCACCTTCAACCATTTTCAAATTAAACAAACGCTTCATGAGAAATACCTTATTTGAGGCTGAAAGTTTTCATACAATTTAGCTAAAGCTTTCATTAGACATCTGTTGTCTTCACTTCTATTATATTAAATGCCACCAATGGTGCTAGGCACAATCGAATGGTTCCCAGTGCCTTTCTGTCAGGAAGATTCCAATTCCTCATCAGAGATTGTTGCTGGTTTCTTGGCTACTCCTTCCAAACGCATCCATAAATCCTTTTGATAGAGGTAATCCTCCATCTTCATCTTCCATAAACTGATAGTTCTACCCATTGAATTTATCGACCTTCAATTTACCCTCGTCTGCCATTGCTCCCACTCAATTGTGAGACCCTTCCTACGGATGATAATCGAACACAACCCACTCTGATACCACTTGTTAGGGTTAGCTGGCAAAAGATATCAATTAAATGCAAATAAAGATTAAATAGGAGAAATGGAAATACACAGAATTAATAACAGCAAGAGACAAGTTTTAACGTGGTTCACCCAAACTCAGGCTACATCCACCAAACAGAGAGTCCAATATTATTATCCAGTAAATCAACCGATTACAACTAGCAATCCTGCAACTCAATATCGTTGCAAATGCTACAATATAATATATATCAAAACCCTAACCCTTAGCCCTCTTTTATCAAGCCTTTTTGTTGGTTACAAAAATAGGGTTTTCTTATATCGGTCACAAAAAATAGGATTTTTTATGTCAGCCCTAAAAAAATTTGGGGGCTGCACCCCGAACCCCGGCAAGGATAGATGGCTAGTGTACAGTACTTTCCTGATCAGTTGCCACCTATCAATAGATAGCTCACTACCCATGCCACCTCATTTTCATAACACATTTGACCCATAACATTGCCACAATAATCATCACTCATCTTGACACCATCCTCCACCATGTTACATTTATCTAACACATATCCCAATTAGAATTATATCTACACAAAACTCAAGGTGTTGTAAGTAAAATTAGAAGACCTTAACAATGTTTAAATAATAGACATTAAATTAGGCACAGCTAGGCACTAAATTAGGCATACTTTGTGCTGCCTTCTGCGCTCCAAAGAAATTACATTATAGGTTTAAAGTCGGTGTTAACTATGCTGACTATAGTGCCGACTAATGAATCAAAAACAAAAAAATTTAAAATTCCTGCCAAGCGCA
Organism: Cunninghamia lanceolata; assembly: GCA_027924645.1. Lineage (NCBI taxonomy): Eukaryota > Viridiplantae > Streptophyta > Pinopsida > Cupressales > Cupressaceae > Cunninghamia > Cunninghamia lanceolata. Next base: position 5,468,976 of record BSBN01000700.1, on the reverse strand, counting down.
GGGTGAAGACAATAGGTTGACAAGTATAGGAAGAGGAGGATCGGCGTCAGGGCATCCCTTATGGGCAGCAGAAATTGCAAGGTGGCAACACAAGCAATCGTGGCTGGAAGTGAGGCGATCATGGTGGTGTCAGAGCTTACAGGAAGGGTAACAGGCCTTTCAACAGAGAAGGATACCGTAGCTACAAAGAAGGGCAGGTGACTTTATGTGCTTTATTTCTCATTCATTATTTTCCCTCGTGTCAAAATCTTCATTAAACATTGCAATCAATGAGCATTCCTAAGGCTAGAACCTCTTTTGGTTGAAGGTTGTTGATTTCCATGTGTGTGGTGATCCAAATTCAGTTCTCCATTTTGCTTTTGTAGAGTTCCACTCGTGAGGGTAATTCTTCTTTTGGGACTTAAATGATAAATTGGATCAGCAAGGCTTCTCTTGTAAAATTGTAAATTGAAAGAGAGTTTTCCCATGATTTTAATCTATAGAGGAGGCAAGAGTAGCTTTGAGTCTTGCTGGGACCATGCTGGGATATTACCCTGGTCCTACCTTCTAAAACTGCAATTGCCCCAGTAAACCCAACATTTCTTCTGAGGGTGAGTATGATCTACCTTATTTGCTAGAGGGTGTTTCACTATCCTGGCAATGCACTCAAAAGTAAGATTAGTAAATTACACAAAAGTGCTATTATTTCAATTGTAGTAGTCATCTGTGACTATTATTCTCTCTGTATTAGAAGGCTCTAATTGTTTTGATAGTCACAATTTATTAAGAAGATGAGTGAGAGATGTGTGCACAGACAATCTATTGTATAAATATTGATAAGAAGGTGAACTACAAATCGTCTTCAATTGCATAGCCTTTGTAATTGAAATATATGTATTAAATTCCACAATATACCATTGTCTTTTAAGTATGGGCTAAAATATGTTGAGCTTGCATATGTAATGAGCTACAATGGCAATTAGAAGCGTTATTCTATGCCTTGGTCAATATGTTTGTAGGTTTCTCAAGAAGACATGAAACTTTTCTTTAAGTTACTTTGTGGTGAGGTGGGTGCTGCTTCTCTCTACTTAATTCATGTATCCCTTGTGCTTATTTCTAGAAATTGTAGTAGAACAACTAGTGGATTGAAATCTTTCATTAATATATTTTTAGGTTTCTTGTTTGAGACTACTAAGAGATTATCATCATTCCACTCGTATAGCATTTGTAGAGTTTATCAAGGTAAGTGGCTTATGTACTAATAAAATCCCTCTTGTTTTGTTATGTTCTTTTGTCCACATTGTTAGTTGTACTTTGTCCCCACAACTCTAATAATTGATGTTTCTCAAGCATTTGAGATTTAGAACCTTTGGCATATATTTGCATTCCTATTTTAGAACTACTTTAATAGTCTATTGATGTAATGTCATGGGGCAATGAATGATATAACATTTCAATTTCAGATCTAGTTGATAGTCTTTTAAAAATGACATCGTTAGCCAATGATTAGAATGACAGACATGTGCATTTTACTTTCATAGCTTTGAGTTGTCTGCAAGTATCAAGTTAGCTTTCTGAATTTATGTCTGCCCAAATTCCTCCTAGAGAGAAACACAGAGAGGTGTAGAGTCTTCCAGTGTTATTGAGTTATTGATGTTTATTGAAGAATCTTGTAATGATGAATTACTGTCACTCAAATCTTCTTTTCCTTTCTTTTTTTGGGTATCAATAACATTGTCCTACTAATTTTAGAACTTGGAAGGATCCTTAGTTTCATTCTCCCTCTATTTTAATTTATCCCCTTTACATTAAAGTTTTTCATTGCAAGATTATATGTTTTTAACTAAAATCTATTATGGCATGTGTTAGTACTCATTTATGCTTAGGGTTTTAAGTTTGAACATTTGCTGATTCTCTCATTCAAATCCTGAATTTTCTAAGGCGTGGGGTCTTGCATTGTTCTACCTATTCTGGTCATGGTTTTCTATGGTGGGTTCTTGGTTGTTCAGTTTTATCCTCATGCTTTAGTGTTTATAGGTTGACTAGCCCCCATGTAATGTTTTACCACCTTTTCCTGTCGCACTCATGAAAATGTTAAGTTTGTATGTGCAATTGATCAAATCCGTTGACAAGCTTGTGAAATCCCAATCGGCTTCCAGAAATGGTGAAAATTTTTGAGTAATATGCATTTCTCAATGTATATCGGGTTGCATATACATTGGGAGAATCTTCTAAAAGATTCTAGGAATATTCACTATTTGTATATTGGCCCTACTTGTATATTGGGCTTGTATGTAGAATATGCAAGTGAAGCATACAAAGGAAAAGATACATTGCGGGAATATTCTAGAGAAGATTCCTTGCTTGTATGTACAAGGGAAAGTACATTGAAAAATATACAAAGGCCAGCGACATGCAAAGTGAACAGTGCAGCGGATATACAAATGGGTTTGTACATGTTCAACATACAAGAGAGAATGTATTTCGCATATTCTAGGAAAGATTCCTTGTTTGCATGCAATGGGCAAATGTATATTCGGTGATATACAATTGAAGATACTAGCAAAATATACAAGGGACCTTGTATATTCCACGACATACAAAAGCAGAGGGTGCATTTGATGGGGCCCGCCACTTGCATAAAGTGATTGTATGTTCGAGCATACAATGAAAGTGCATTCCAAAGATGCAAGGCGAACCCGAAGTTGTTTTCATTTTGTTCTAAAGCAGTGTGGTGTCCACGGCTTGTACATTACATTTGTATATGCGATGTGCAAGGAAATGTGCAAAAGAAAGAGAAAATGGGTTGGGCCCACCACTTGTATATTTGTACTTGTATATGTGCCGATATGCTAATTCATGAGGATACAAGGCCCGAACTTGAAGGTTTTTCAAATCCGATGGATAGATGCAATGAAGTCTGCCTTGTATATGTTTTGCACTTGTATGTGTGTAATATACAAAGCGATGGGTGCAGGATGAGCATACAAGCCAGACCTGAACTGAATTCCAGTTTATTCTATAACTTTTGACGTTTGCCTTGTATGTTGTATATGCATTTGGATTTGCATATACAAAAGCGATAGAGGCGAAATGAAAGGAGAAAAAGTCATCAATAGAAGGTCAAGGTGCCTACATGGCACGATATTTTTGGCTGGTGACTCTTCATGCATGTTTTGGTACCATTGATCACAGTGATGGATTTTGGATCGACGGTTGGATTTTGAACCTTCAGTGATGGTTTTTTCCTTATGTCTGTAGTCATTTTTTGAGTGGGAAATTTCCATGGGTGCGCTATTACAATTTCCAAGAGGAGCTATGGGTGGTTGAGCTATTAATGGTGGGGTGCAGATGGGTATGGGCCGATGGTCGAACAGCCAGGTACCTAGTTTATGACAGAGAGTCTTCCAGCGGCGGCACAGGGCTCGAGCTCAACTACTCCTCGCCCTTCTCTTGCTTCTTCACATTTTGTCCCCTGCCGCATTTATGATTTTGAGCGCCATTTCTAGTGCAGTGTATCTGGCAAGAATTTTTGACCTTGTCATGTAATTAATTTTGCTGAGTACACAATCTTGGTATAAAGGCCAAACTGTGTTACTCATTGTGGTTGTTAAAAACTGGACAAATTTTTGGTGCTGTAAGGAGATACAACTTCATTAGTGGCTCTGTCTTTGCTGTCTTGTGAGTTTATGAGTCTCATGCTGTATGTTTAATGCATAAATTCACTGATTTCATGCTGTTTTATATGAGAAATGCTCTGTGCATGTGCTTAATCATTTCTCTCCAAGCTGTGGGCATATTCTTTCTTTTGAATCAAGATAACTAAGGGTTGTTAAGATTCAGGAATATAGTTTTTCTATATTGAATGTTTAATCTCCTACTTTTGTTCAAGGAACAAATTAAATGTTTCAGGTTAATCATTGAGAAAGTGTGTTGCAACAGGGATACCATTAAGTATGAATGACTAAGCACCTAGTTTTTGGGAAGCATCTGTAAGGCAGGTGCTAAACAATCCCCTTGAAACTCAGCCATCACTATAGGTTTATGTGTACATGTGCATGTGTATGTCTACTAACTCCGAGCCCAGGATAGGCACCAATCTGGTCCTGTATTGAGGTTACATTCCAAGTCCTAGTTTTGCATCCAAACATAAAATCAAACTCAAACTTCATATACAAACCTTTAGGATATTAGTAGTTTTAGGACTGAAATCCTCTGTCTACAACTAAATATAGGCTCAAAGCTAGCCCCTTTGCACTTATCTTACAGTTTTGGTCTGCATAAGAGAGGATTTATCTGCTTTGTGTCAACATCCCAGCAAATACATAGATGCATTTTATAGATGTTGAGTAGGGAATACCCCCCTTGGTTCTGCAGAGCCTAAAGAAGAAGAGGAGATATTTATAGAGTCTATCTCCTATATTGTTGGCCCCTGACCTGAGAATCCAGTTGATCACTAATGGCTATTTTGTAGGGATTACTAGGAATAAGCATCCAGTCTGGGAAAATAACTAACAGATTTTGGTGACTCTACTAGGGAGGTGAAGTGAAAGAACCCTGATTAAAAAGAAAACAATTCCTAGTTATAGGTGGCAACTCTGAACTAATCTCCCAACCGATAAAGTAAGAATTTGTATGCAAGGGAGAAGATCCCAGCATAACCCTTTGTTTGAAGAGTTAACTATAAAAATGATGTATAAGAAAAAAGGGACTGTTTGAGCCAGTCAAGATGGTTCTCCTAGCCCCAAGAAAAATGATTTTATTTAGGACAATCCAGGATCCTCAGATCAAACAATACTTTATTTTACAAACACTGAGGCTGAAATCCAAAATGTATATGAGAGACAGTAGAGTGGTGGATTGAAAATGAGGTCAAAGGTGTTTCAAGAATGCCCTTTTGTTGATTCCCCTGATAGATTTGAAGAAGCCGAATCCCTAAGGGATGATGATAATGATGATTAGAATGTGATAAAACCATCCTCTTCTATGCCCAGAGAGGAGGAACTAGCTGATGAAATTAAGAGATTAAGGGCAGAATTAGAATATCTACAAGCAGTAAAGATCAGGGATGACATGAGACAGAAAGTGCAAGCTCTAAGAGTTGCTCAGAATGATTCAGTTCCTACCCTTGGCAATGCAAATATGCAAAGAAATCAACACAAGAATGAAGTACAGGATCAGCACAATGATCAAAGACAGAATGCAAATGATGTCAGAATACCATTAAATAATGTAAGAAATCAAAACGTGAACAGAAATGTCAATGCTAATTAGTTTGGTAGACAGCCTATGCAGCTAGATAGATTCAGGCAGTTAATTTTTTATGGCATTCCTGGTTACCCCAATCTTATTGACAAACATGTGAGGCTGCAAGTGCCTAAATTTTTAGGAAATAATACTGTATCAGGTGAAGACCATTTAAAATATTTTTAGAATATCATGGACAACTTTGAGGTTGAGCATGAGGATGTTTTCATGAAATCATTTATGCAATCCTTAGTTGATGAAGCCAAGGAATGGTATAAAGGTCTACCTAATAGAAGCATTTCATCATGGGATGACTTCAGAAGAATTTTCAAAGAATAGTATGGTGACAAGACTGATCCTAGTTTTTTCATTAATGAATTCACTGGAATCACCAAAGGATCAAATGAATAGGTTGCTGATTTCAATGCTAGATTCACGAAGGTATTGAACAAATTGCCATAGGACTTGAGACCTAATGAACCTATGTGCATAGTGTTGTACAAAAATGCTTTTGATGCCAAAACTGCCTATGGATTAAGAGATAAAGGTCCTCACAGCCTCATAGATGCTTTCAAGATTGCAACAAATATTGAAAATAACAGAAAAGCATCTGGTAAGACAAATAGAAGAGATGATGTAAAAATTCTACAAAATCCAAATACTAAATCTCAAAGTGTTCAGGGCAGTGCATCTACTTCTGAGGATAAATTAGACAAATTAACAACTATTGTCAAGGACTTAGGTTATAGAATGGCTAAAAATGAAAAGGGGATAGGTCCTGATAGACCAGTTTACCAAAGGCAAGAAAGAAGACCATCATTACATGATATGCCATATAATACCAATTGGCATAATGGTAAACCCATTCTCCCAAACAACAATTCAGGTCAAAGGACTCAAAATGTTAAAGAAACACCTAACCCTTTGAAGAAGGCTATTAATATTGTTAATGACACCCCATGGTATATAATATGTCAAATGCCTCATTCACAGTTGCAATGCCTGATTGCTCAGTCCCTATATGATAATGCGACTGCCTGTGATGAGTGCAACGAACCGCATTACATGCAGGATGATAATGTAAATATGTTGTCTACAAACAGGGAGTGTCCCTTTCATGATGTTGATGCAAGTGCAAGTGATGAGATTCAGGTCTATCAGCAGTTTCCTTATGATGAAGATGATGAAGACAATTATGCTTATGCTCAGGACTCACACAATTTTCTGAATAACTTGAAGAGGCCTTCTGATGAAGAAATTTGAGCCTTCACAGCTGCAGCAGTAGCTCAAGTCAAAAGCAATTATAACCTAAGAGGTAAAGCTCAGGTAAGTAACTCACACCGACCAGAGAATACTTTTGTAAACCAACCTATGCGTAGTCATAAAGGGGTTGAACCACAAAAGAAACAATGGAGCAATAATAAGCAAGGTTTTAAGCAAAGAACAGGTTATGATCTTCAAGGACTAGAAAATACAGTTCCTCAAGTTGATGATCAAAATAAAAATTATCAGGGCAAGAATAACAGTCAAGCAGCCATAAAAACTAAGGCTGGATCATCCCAGGATAAAGGTAAAACGGTGGAGCAAGTTACAACTATTATTCAAAATTATGTTCCATTTGACATGACTCAAGTCTTATCACAAATAAAAGTCTCTGTTCCACTGATGGAACTGATAAAAGTGGAAGAATTCAAAAATAAAGCAGTATCCTTAATTTTAGGAGTACCCTATCAAGCTAAGTTGAGTGATGAACCTTAGGGTAAGAAACATGCCCTATGCATTGATGAAGATGAGGTTCCTAAAGTATATCTGGGGATGACCATGACAAAATGCCCTTCACAAGTGGAACCATTTTATGTCTCCCTTGTCATAAACAGAAAATTAATTAAGAATTGTATGCTTGATTCAGGAGCATCAACAAATATCATGCCTTTGGCCATCATGCAACAAGCTAGGTTGAAAATAGACAAAGCATGTGGGAAATGCTATGCCATGGATGCTAGGGAAGTACCTGTCATTGGAATCATGAAAGATGTGGATTTTAGACTGGCAGCATATTCGAAAAAAACTTACAAAATGAACATAATAGTTGTTGACATCAAGCCATAGTATGGCATGTTGTTGTCAAGAAGGTGGGCAGCATTGATTGGTGGAAGTATGCAACTAGACTTGTCATATGCCATAACCCCAATGAATGACAAGGATGTCAAACTGATCAGAGAAGAAAGATCATCAGAGACAGTGGAGGATCAAGAATCAAAGGAGCATATCTGTTTTGTGGACACTGACTGTGATAACTTCAGGGTTGTCTCAGATGATAAAGAGGGTAAAGGGAGAGACGTGCTTTTAAGAGCTTGACCAGCAGGGTCTTTGGAGCTTCATACTCTGCAATATTATTCGTACAAGAAAACTTCAGCAAGAAAGAGAATTTTAGGAGCTTACTAGCATGGAATTAAGATGCTCGAAGTATTTGGTGATTCAGAGTTAGTTGTTTCCCAAGTTAGAGATAAGTAGGCATCAAAAAATAAGAGATTAAAACAGTATAAGCATGCTCTTTGGGATACAATTGAATTGTTTGATGCTTTTTCAATAAACTAGATAGAGAGATCAAAAAATGTCAGGGCAGATTTTCTAGCTAATGTAGCCGTAAGGCCAAATGATATAACTCTATCAAATGTTACAAATGTTGAGGTCAAGTTTAGACCTGCAGTACCAGATAACGTATGCAACTGGCAAGTGTTTGATGATGATAAGGATTTGCTGATATTTCTACATTGCATTGATGAGCATGAGAACCAAGAAATGAATTTTTAGAACTTTGTGGAGGTTATAGATGAAAAAGAAACTCTCTTAGGGAAAGAAATAATTCAACTCAAGACAAACAAGATCCCTAGAGGGTTGTTCGCTTTAGAGAGAGCTTTTGGCAATAGGGACCAATTTGTCACAAAGCCATCTCCAACAAACAAGAATGATTTAGAGGAGATAAACTTGGGGACATCTCAGGCCCCCAAGAAGGTGTACATTGGCAAACAGCTCAAGCTACATATCAAAACTATGCTGATTGCATTACTGAGAAAATATAAGCATGTCTTTGCCTGGTCTTATGAGGACCTCAAAGCTTATAGAGAGGATTTATTTCAGCATGAAATCCCTTTGAAGCCTGGAACTAAACCATTTAGACAAAAACAGAGGCCTATCAACCCAACCTTAGCTCCAAAAATGCAAGAACTTATGAAACTTAGGGAGGCTGGAATAATTATGCCTATCAGACATTCAACTTGGGTGTCTAACTTTGTCCCAGTTAGAAAAAAGAATGGTGATATAAGACTTTGTGTGGACTTCAGAAATTTAAATATGTCTTCTTTGAAGGATAATTATCCATTGCCAAACATGGAAGCCATGTTGCAGAAGGTGACTGGCTGTGAACTTCTATCCATGATGGATGGATTTTTAGGGTACAATCAAGTGAAAGTAAAAGAATCAGAATAATTTAAAACTGCCTTCACCACTCCATGGGGAACCTATGTATATGTGAGGATGCCATTTGGACTGACAAATGCAGGTGCCACATTTCAGAGGGCAATGGATGTTGCTTTTGCAGGATTGATTGATTCAATCTTGGCTATGTATCAAGATGACTTGACTGCTTATTCAAGAAAGGAAGAGCAGCACTGTATGCATTTGGAACAAATTTTTATTAGAGCATTAGAGTATGGCATCTCACTTAACCCAAAGAAGTGTGCTTTTGGGGTTGTGGAAGGAAAACTACTTGGACACATTATTTCCAAGGATGGAGTCAGGATTGATCCCAAAAGGGTGGCTACAATTGACAAAATTCAGATCCCTAAAACAATGAAGGGTGTTCAGTCCTTCTTTGGACAAATTAATTTTGTCAGAAGATTTGTGCCTAACTTTGTAGAGACCACAAAAGATATCTCCAAGATGTTGAAAAAAGGTGCAACTGTCAAATGGGAAGATGAAGCAACTAAATCATTCCAGAACATAAAAGAGGCTATAAAAATGGCTCCTGTACTGAAATCTCCTAATTTTTCTAAGCCATTTCAGCTGTTCTCATTTACTTCTTACCATACTATTGTTGCATGTCTATTGCAGAAAAATGAAGAAGGTTTTGAACAACCTATAGTTTTCTTTAGTAGGTCATTACAGGCTACTGAGTTGAAGTATGACATCATGGAGAAACAAGCATATGTACTGGTTAGAGCAGTCAAGAGTTTTAGGCCATATTTGGTAGGCTCTCAAGCAATTGTGTATGTGCCTCATGCAGCAGTCAAGGATATCTTCACTCAGCAGGAGGTAACTGGAAGGAGATGCAGATGGATAAACAAATTGTAGGAATTCAACATTGAAATACAGATCACTAAGTTGGTAAGAGGACAAGGTTTGGCAAAACTGATGACATAGTCAAATCTAGAGGCATGCCAAGTGAATGTAGTGCATAATGAAGTTATAAATATGTCAAAATCTGAGTGGTATAAGGACATAGTATACTACTTGCAGAATTTAAACTGTCCTTCCCACCTCAGCGATGTCCAGAAGAGAACCTTGAAGCTGCAGGCTATTAAATACATCATTGTTCAGGGAAAGCTATATTGGAAAAATCTTGATGGTGTATTACTCAGGTGTATTGATGAAAATCAGGCCAAGGATATTCATAGTGACATGCACAATGGAGTATGTGGTGGACATTATGCTAGCCAAACAACAACCCATAAAATTCTCAGAGTAGGCTATTAGTGGCCAACTCTCTTCTCAGATACACATAAAATGGTAAGAAAATGTGAGTCTTGCCAAAGCTTCTCAGGAAAGATAAGATATCAAGGTGCATTACCCCTTAGGACTATAATTGTAGAAGCTCCATTTCAGCAATGGGGGATTGATTTTATAATCTCAGAAAAATCAAGTGGAGGACATAGTTGGATTTTAGTGGCTACTGCTTACTTCACTAAATGGATTGAGGCCATTCCAACTAAAAAGGCTACAAGCAAAGTGGTGATGGATTTTATTCTAGAGAATATTATTATAAGATTTGGAGTACCAGCCAAATTAGTTGCAGATAATGCTATGTGCTTTAGGTTTGGTGAATTTATTGATTTTTGCAATAATTATGGATTTGATTTGTCTCATACATCACCATATCATCCACAAGGGAATAGTCAAGTAGAGTCAAGAAACAAAAGTCTCATGAAAATCATTAGAAGGGTGATAGATACAAATAAGAGATCTTGGGATTCAAAGCTAAAGTTGGCATTATGGGCTAACAGGGTGACAGTGAAAAAAGCAACTGGAAGATCTCCTTTCGAATTGGTATATGGTGCAACAACTAGGTTTCCTATGAACAACCTCCTGCCAGTTTATAAATTCATCCAAGGGAATAGTGAGGAGATTGGAGACCGAATGACTGAAAGAATAAATCAGATGGTCGCACTAGATGAGATAAGAAGGGAAGCATGGAAAACAAACATCAAGACACAGCAAAAGGTGAAATATTTGTTTGATAAAAGGGCTACAAAGAGAAGGTTTCAGATAGGTGATCTGGTCCTTATGTGGAATGCAAAGTGCCAGGATAAGGGCAAACACAACAAATTTGAGCCCTTATGGACTGGCCCATACCAAATTGGCACTATTCATGGAGGTAATTCTTATTTTCTCCAGGCCCTCAATGGTGAACTACTAGAATTGTCTGTGCATGGTAAATTCCTTAAGGTTTTTTCTCATAAATGAGTACCTATTGTGCACACTATAAATTAGTTGTAAATAGTTTGTACATGCCTTATATAGTCAGTCATGTTTGAGTTTTGGGTTTTGTCTGGTCTGCCCCGGAGTAGTCTGGTCCTCGCTACAGTCTTGCGCCTGCACATCCCCAATCAGAGCCTCTATTAGTACTCATTTATGTTTAGCATTTTAAGTTTGAACATTTGCTGATTTTCTCGTTCAAATCCTAAATTTTCTAAGGCGTGGGGTCTTACATTGTTCTGCCTGTTCTGGTCATGGTTTTCTATGGTGGGTTCCTAGTTGTTCAGTTTTATCCTCATGCTTTAGTGTTCATAGGTTGACCAGCCCCCATGTAATGTTTTACCGCCTTTTCCTATCGCATTCATGAAAATGTTAAGTTTGTATGTGCAATTGATCAAATCTGTTGACAAGCTTGTGAAATCCCAATCAGCTTCCAGAAATGGTGAAAATTTTGAGTAATATGCATTTCTCAATGTATATTGGGTTGCATGTACATTGGGGGAATCTTCTAAAAGATTCTAGGAATATTCACCATTTGTATATCGGCCCTACTTGTATATCGGGCTTGTATGTAGAATATGCAAGCGAAGCATACAAAGGAAAAGATACATTGCGGGAATATTCTGGAGAAGATTCCTTACTTGTATGTGTAAGGGAATGTACATTGAAAAATATACAAAGGCCAGCGACATGCAAAGTGAACAGTGCAGCGGATATACAAATGGGTTTGTACATGTTCAACATACAAGAGAGAATGTATTTTGCATATTCTAAGAAATATTCCCTGTTTGCATGCAATGGGCAAATGTATATTCAGTGATATACAATTGAAGATACGAGCAAAATATACAAGGGACCTTGTATATTCCGCGACATATAAAAGCAAAGGGCGCATTTGATGGGGCCCGCCACTTGTATAAAGTGATTGTATGTTCGAGCATACAATGAAAGTGCATTCCAAAGATGCAAGGCGGACCTGAAGTTGTTTTCATTTTGTTCTAAAGCAGTGTGGCGTCTACGGCTTGTACATTGCATTTGTATATGCGATGTGCAAGGAAATGTGCAAAAGAAAGAGAAAATGGGTTGGGCCCACCACTTGTATATTTGCACTTGTATATGTGCCGATATGCTAATTCATGAGGATACAAGGCCCGGACTAGAAGGTTTTTCAAATCTGATGGATAGATGTAATGAAGTCTGTCTTGTATATATTTTTTGCTTGTATGTGTGTAATATACAAAGCGATGGGTGTGGGATGAGCATACAAGCCAGACCTGAACTAAATTCCAGTTTGTTCTATAACTTTTGACATCCGCCTTGTATGTTGTATATGCATTTAGATTTGCATATACAAAAGTGATAGAGGCAAAATGAAAGGAGAAAAGGTTAGCGATAGAAGGTCAAGGTGCCTACATGGCATAATATTATTGGCTGGTGACTCTTCATGCATGTTTTGGGACCGTTGATCATAGTGATAGATTTTGGATTGACGGTTGGGTTTTGAACCTTCAGTGATGGTTTTTTCCTTGTGTCTGCAGTCATTTTTTGAGCGGGAAATTTCCATGGGTGCGCTATTATAGTTTCCAAGAGGAGCTATGGGTGGTTGAGCTATTAATAGCAAGGTGCAGACAGGTATAGGCCAATGGTCAAACGGCCAAGTACCTGGTTTATGACGAAGAGTCTTCCAGCGGCGGCACAGGGCTCGAGCTCAACTACTCCTCACCCTTCTCTTGCTTCTTCCCATTTTGTCCCCTACCGCATTTATGATTTTGAGCGCCATTTTTGGTGCAGTGTATCTGGCAAGAATTTTTGACCTTATCATGTAATTAATTTTGTTGAGTACACAGTCTTGGTATAAACACCAAATTGTGTTACTCATTGTGGTTGTTAAAAACTGGACAAATTTTTGGTGTTGTAAGGAGATACGACTTCATTGGTGGCTTTGTCTTTGCTGTCTTGTGAGTTTATGAGTCTCATGTTGTATGTTTAATGCATAAATTCACTGATTTCATGTTGTTTTATATGAGAAATTCTCTGTGCATGTGCTTAATCATTTGTCTCCAAGTTGTGGGCATATTCTTTCTTTTGAATCAGGATAACTAAGGGTTGTTAAGATTCAAGAATATAGCTTTTCTATATTGAATGTTTAATCTCTTACTTTTGTTCAAGGAACAAATTAAATGTTTCAGGTTAATCATTAAGAAAGTGTGTTGCAGCAGGGATACCATTAAGTATGAATGACTAAGCACCTAGTTTTTGGCAAGTATCTGTAAAGCAGGTGCTAAACAATCCCCTTGAAACTCAGCCATCACTATAGGTTTATGTGTACATGTGCATGTGTATGTCTACTGACTCTAAGCCCAGGATAGGCACCAATCTAGTCCTGTATTGAGGTTACATTCCAAGTCCTAATTTTGCATCCAAGCATAAAATCAAACTCAAACTTCATATACAAACCTTTAGGATATTAGAAGTAGTTTTAGGACTGAAATCCTCTGTCTACAATTGAATATAGGCTCAAAGCTAGCCCCTTTGCACTTATCATATAGTTTTGGTCTGCATAAGAGAGGATTTATCTGTTTTGTGTCAACATCCCAGGAAATACATAGATGCATTTTATAAATGTTGAGTAGGGAATACCCCCCTTGGTTCTACAGAAACTAAAGAAGAAGAGGAGATATTTATAGAGTCTATCTCCTATACTGTTGGCCCCTGGCCTGGGAATCCTGTTGATCATTTATGGCTATTTTGTAGGGATTACTGGGAATAAGCATCCAGTCTGGGAAAATAACCAACAGCATGCATCATTTCTTTGTTCATTGTGTTTAAAGTGAAGTCCATCCAATGGTGTCAGAACTTATAGGAAGTCCCGCACAACATGAAGGCTTACAGGAAGTTATATTTGGTGTCCTTTTAGGGGTTTAGCTTTCATTCATGTCAATAATCACCATAGAACCTTGAATAGTAGGCTTTGCACACTTTGCAAGATCTTTAGGCTTAGGACCAGCACTGGTACATCCTTATCATTATTGTTTCTTTCTAGAATATATAGAGGAAAGGCAAATCAGGGCAAATGAATAAACAGCAATGATAAAAACCCTAGCAATGCACAATGAAGCACAAGACAACATGAAAATCAAAATAACAAATGTAAATGCAAACCGATCTCCACGCTATGCTCGATTTATCTCCATTGCTCTTCTCCACCTCACATGAGCATGCAAGATTTTGAAGGATTATTGTTGGAAGAATGTTGGGTGCTCACTTCTGTAGCGTAACATTAAGATGAAGATGCAAAGGCTCTAATGATATTTCAACAGCATGTGGATACTTGAGGATCAATGCATTATAGAAAATTTGATAGAAGAAGGGTGTTTAAGGCTCAATGCATGCTAATGGCTTATGAGGAGGTTGATTTATAGAATTGGCTTGGTTCAAATGGATGGCTAGGATCAATTAGGGCTTTAGATGAAATGGATGGATAGGATTAAGTTAGGTTTCCTTGCACATTAAAAAATTGTAGTCAATTGACATGTGGCAAGGGAAGATAAGGCTTAGGTGTGCTTGTGTAGATAAATACTAAAATTAGGTCCCATTAGTTGTGCATGTGAAAAATAAAAGTTGTAACACATGATTGATTGGAGAGATGGACAAGTGTTGAAATGTGGTGAAAGGTGAGGGTTTAATTCAAATAAAATATTTGAATTAGTTGGGATATGAATTGGATATTAATTAAATAAATAAAATTTATTTAATTAATTAAATAAATGAATAGGATGGGATAAGATATGATGTGGAAATTAATTAAATAAATAAAATTTATTTAATTAATTGGGATGAGGATAGGATAAATGGGATTATGCATGTGAAATTAAATAAATAAAATTTATTTAATTAATTAGCTAAGTAGGATGAGGATGGGATTAAGATGAGATTTTAATTAAATAAATAAAATTTATTTAATTAATTGGCTTAATGGATAAATGGGATTAAGAATGGGATTAGAACAAAATGGCTTATGATGTCTAGGATAATGTTTTAACAAGGTGTTGCTAGACATGGACAAAGTTGGGACAATTTTGGGTGTCTACATTTTGCCCCTCTTTGAGATGATGTTTGAAATGATAAGCTTTATATCGAGTAACATCATTTCAAAGAATTTAGGGTATGGATAATTGATAGGGATGTTGTTGATGATGATGATGATGATGATAATGATGGAGAGATAGGATGATGATGCCCCCTCGAGAGGTTAGGCAGGTTAGATAAACACGGGTAGGCTCTCGAAAAGAAATGGCTTGGCTACAAAAGAAAGCTAAGGGATAGATAGAAGAAATGAAGGATGCGTTATGCTGCAATGGAAGGTGAGCAACCATAATATTTGATATAGCACTAGACGTTATGCACCAAGGTATAAGGACCAGGGTGACGATGTGTCTCGTGCCCAGCATAATACAACCTTGTCAAACGTATGAGGATGTAAACTTAGAGCATTGAGTCCTAATGCACAAAATGTATGATATGACCTTAGATGCAAAGGATAGTGCAAAAAGATATTCCAACATACACAAGATATGAATATTAGCTGGAATGATATGGATGTGATACAAATGCAAGATAAAATGATAACACACACAAGCAAGCAAGCAAGCATGCACAAATGATTCAAAAACAAACAAGGTATTGCCCCTGTCAAGCTGTAAACCAATGATTAATTATTGATTGATGATGATAGTTGAGAGTGTTGTCATGGCGGGGAAAGCTATATCCCTAGATCAACATAATGTTGTTTGCGGAGTTGGTTGGCTGATTGGCTGAGTGATTTGGCTTATAACAAGGCTAGGATCAAGACCATTGATTGCATTTGGATAACTTGGCTTGATTGATTAACTTTTCTTGGTATGGATTAAGGATGGGCTTACACTTGGATCATTGCTTGGAATGATTTGAAGATGATGAAATGATGGTTAGATTGATTTGGTTTCATGAAATGTTGATAATGGGATGATGTGTGGTGGATTGAGCTGCTTTTGATTTGTTGAAGTGATTGGATTTGTTCCGATTGGAGTTGGATGTGATTGAGTTGATTTGCTTTGGTGTTGATGCTGATGATTTATAGGATTGATTTTGATGGTTGGATTGATGTGCTTTGATTTGATTTTCTTTGGTGTTGATGCTGATAATTGATAGGATTTGTTTTGATGGTTGGCTTAATGTGCTTTGGTTGTGATTTTTGCTATTATTGGGTTGATTGTTTTGATGATTGGATTGTTTTGAATGATGATAGTGATGCTGTGATGATTGGAGTGTCCACTCAATCTAAGCATAAGCAAGTGTTCTTAGTGTGCTCAAAGGATATAAAACAAACAAGGTATTGCCCTTGTCAAGTCATAAACCAATAATTGATTGTTTGATTGATGATGAGGATAGTGTTGTCATTGCGGGGAAAGCTATATCCCTAGATCAACACAAGGATGTGGGAATGCTATATCCCATTGATGATGATTGATGATGATTGATTGGGCTCATGACAAGATTAGGATCAAAAACTTGTTGGTTTGATTAGATAATGTTCCTTGATTAATTAACTTGCTTGATATGGATTAGTGTGACTTAGATTTAAGATCATTGCTTAGATTGATTTGATTGATATGATTGGAAGAAGTGACTGAATGAATGTTATTGATAAGAAGAATTGATGATGATGATTTGATTTCAATTGATTGTTGATGGAGTGGATTATTTTGGATGATGTGATTGGTTTTATTGCTTGGATTTTTCATTGGATATTGATTTTTTTTGTGTTTTTGGAATATTTTGATTTTTTTTTTTTGTGTTTTTGGAATATTTTGATTTTTTTTTTTTGTGTTTTTGAATGTTTTGGGACGTCAATAGATTTACAATTTGGGTAGCCTTTGTGCTAGATACCAATGACAAGGGAGAAAACCAAGTCTAGGTGCAAGGATGGATGAATGGGATTGGATGGATAAATAAGAGGATAAGCCATATAAAGGATGGATGCTTGCCTCATGATAAATGGATAGATAGGCTATAGTGAAAATCTCATGATAAACAGATGAGGATAAGCTATAAAATGGAAAGCTCATGATAATGATACACCATATTGGATGGATCATAAGGGAGCTAGGATGTGATCTCCAAAGGCTATGTTGCATCGGAAGAACTTGCCCCATTCTAGGTGGTAATGCTTAAGATTTTTACATGACAAAGTTCATGACCAAGGGATGACATGATTGGATTTTACATGACGCTTATGACGATAGGAGGACATGATGGATTGGTTTAAATGGGATGGATGAATGGTCAATGGATAGGACTTAGTTTGGAAAGAAGGTTTGTCAAGAGATATCCAAACATGTTTCAACATTTTAGCCCTATGTCTTCATCATCAAGATCAAAAGGAGGAAGGGTGGATGAATGGGTTCAATAAGATAGGTATATGGATGTAATGGCTAATGATGGTAGGATGGTATGGTAATGGAAGGATAGGATAGGATGGAAAATGATATAAAGTGTAAGTGACATAGAAGATCAACCTACACATGACACTTGTTTGCCAGGTTTTCATTATGGTACTTATCCAAGGCACCTGTTTACCAGATTTTCACCATTGGACGAAGGGATTTCACTTTACTTTTTTAATTTTTTTTTTTGCCTTTTTATTTTTTTTTTCTTTTTTGCTTTTAGATGGGATGACAATTACACATGGCGCCTATTTGCTCGGTTTTCACCATGGTAATGGATAGGAGGGACTCAATTGTCTAATGCTATGAATGTTGGTAGTGTCCCATTAGAGATGGATGATGTCTTCGCATGGACCATGTCAAGTGTGCTCATAGATGTTGATAAGGGATTGCATGGATGGGAGATGGATTAGGTGGATAATGGAGGATGAAATGGATTATGATGTGGATTATATAGGCTTATGGAATGAAGATGGATGAAAAGTTTATGCCAAAGCATGGACCATAGGGATAGCATGGGGGAGATATGTAGGATAATGGATGTAAGATGGGGAGATGTAGTTGTGTGGAGGTGCTGTGGAGTGGAAGGGAACCATGACCAACAGTTGCACACACCGTGATAAACACTGAAGCTTTTGATTGGATGGTGGTGTAGGAAGCAATGGAGATGTTTGCTTAGGGGATGGTTGATGAAGTGATTTAGGAACCCACATAGATTTAGTATTTTTAGTGCTTTTGTTTTGCTTGTGAGATTTTTGAAGGGAATGGAATTTTTGGATGGAAGTAGGCTTTTGGATGGATATAGGTGGTTGGGATTCTTGAGATGTGGATGAGGATGCCTCATTCGCTTTGCTAGTTGTTTGCTTAGGAACCCAAATCATTTTGCTTTTGGGCTTTACTTTTGGAGGTATGGGCTTGGATAGCTTTGTGAATGTACTTTGCTTAGAAGATGGATGATTTAGAGACTTTTCACATTGATGCCCTAAGACAGGAGGGTCCTTAGGAGTTTTAGTTGGATTTTTGGCTTTATAGATAAAGGCATCCAAATGTTTATTTTGGAATCCCATGGGTTTGGTGGAAGCACGGTTGGTGGAATGATTGGAAGCTTTATGCATAAATGATGTGTGCTTTTGTTGGCCATGATTAGGGATGTAATTATACTTATGAATGATAGGCATGTTAGGTGTTGGAAGCAATGGTGGCAAGGTGGATGGAGGGATATTTGGAGTTGGTAAAAGTGGAGGCAAAGTGGATGGTGGAAGATGTATGGTCACATGCTTTTGACTTTTATAGGGTGATGGAGGTAGAATGGCAACATATGTTTTGGGTAGATGATGGGGGGTGTGATGGAAAGTGGTAGGTTTAGGATGCATGAAGGGATTACCAACATCTTTAGCTTGTTTACCTTGGGGTGTGTATCCAAGGCCATATGAGCATGGAGGGATTTTGACATGGTTTGGCTCCAAAATACCTTGTTCATAAAGGCATAGGCCTTTACCTTGGTAGTTCATATTTTGGAGTATGCGATTGACTATGGGACTAGATGTGTTTTGGGAACTAGACTTGAGTTCCTTATTGGATGGAGAAGGTGAAGTGGATACATGTCGTTGTTGTCCTAAGGAAGAACATTAATGGACAAAGGTGGTAAGACCAATAGGACATGATGGATTTGAAATGGGATCGATGGTGAATGTGGAAGGAGGATCATTAGGATCTTGATTAGCATTGTGTTCACTAAGATCCAAGTTATTTGTTTGATCTTTTATGCTTACTTGGGGGACAAGTATCTCATCATGGCAAGTGGATGTTTGCTCATTATGGATAGGGCTAGATGGCGGATGACTAGGAGCAATTTGGATATCTTGCTCATGGATAGATATAGGATTATGGATAGGATCAAGGTGCTCATAGATAGCTTCTTTATAGGTATCATCTTGATCATAAAGAAGGTAGATGTTATGGATGGGTTGCATGAAAGTGTTTTGATCTTGAGTTAGACTAGGGCTTAATGTTTCCACATGCCTAGGATTAAACCTTTGACATACCTCTTGGGTTGCTTGAATGGAAGTGGAAGGCTCTTGGATAGGCTCTTGGTCAACAATATGAGGACATGATGACTCTTGAATAGGCTTTATGGCTTGTAGGTCACATGATGGGCTTGAAGGGCTAAGAATATTAATTGAGGGCTCTTGGATAGGCTCAAGGATAGGTGGACCACATGATGGGATTATAGGCTTGGACATGACCTTTGGAAGTTCTTTGGTAGGCTCATAAATAGATGTTTGACATGGAGGTAGTTTATTCCTAGCTAGTAGCCAATGGATCACATCCTTCACAAGTGTATGAGTGGATGGGCAATATAATGGATGAGTGATAATAGTAGACGGTGTTGTAGGCTTATGATTAGGATTAGGTTGAGAGCTAATTGAATTGGGTGGATTAGGATTTGGATTAGATGGGGGTGACATATGGGATTTGAATGATGTGGCATGATTTCTTATTGGAGGTAGGTACACCTTGTAAACAATTGGGACAAATATTGGGCATTGATTTGTATTATGGCCTTTGGTCCTATGGTATGCACAATAATCATGTTCATCATATGGACTTTCTTCACATGGTTTGACTTCAAGAAGTTCAATGAGTTTTGCTTCAAGCATTCTTTGTAAAACTATCTCAACCGCATCCTTTGGTGAAGGATTAGAATGACATAGTGATGAAGGTAATGGAAGGCTTGGTGGTTTGGGAGGTTGATGGACCAATGGACTAGAAGTAGGATCACATGGTGGTGTTGGGATAGGATTAGTTAGCTCATGTGTTGACATGGGATTGGATGGTGAAGGCCACTCATAGGATGAATTAGCTAGGTTGGTATCTCCCTTGTCAAAGGTAATTAAGTCTTGTTGCCTTAGGCTTGCATGGTTTATGTACAAAGGGCCATTTGCAGTTGCATGTGCTTCTTGTTGCAAAGGTGGATTTGGACTCATTTGTGCTTGTTGTGGAGGCCATTGATAGTCTTGGAAGCTAGGTGTAATGGTAGGATATGTAGACAAAATATCTTGAGGTGGATATAAAGTTGAGGGCATTTGATCTTGTTGCCAAGGTGGATTTGGGCTTACTTGATTTATATCCAAAAGGCCATTTAGACTTGAATTTTGTTCTTGTGATATCACTTGATTGCTTTGTGGATGGGCTTGGTAGTGCATTGGAATGTCAACATGAGGGATTGGATAAGCTTGAGGTGGATGTTCATATGTTGATGTGACATTGACTTGGTGGATAGGTGGATTAGGTTGATAGGAAGTGGGATAAGTTGATGCAGAATTGATTTGATGTGTGGATGGATTAGATTGGTATGAAGTGGGACAAGTTGATGTAGAATTGATTTGATGTGTGGATGGATTGGGTTGGTATGAAGTGGGATAAGTTGAT
Organism: Cunninghamia lanceolata; assembly: GCA_027924645.1. Lineage (NCBI taxonomy): Eukaryota > Viridiplantae > Streptophyta > Pinopsida > Cupressales > Cupressaceae > Cunninghamia > Cunninghamia lanceolata. The sequence goes on along the minus strand of BSBN01000700.1, from coordinate 5,448,079 downwards.
GTGACATTGACTTGACATGTCGATGGATTGGATTGGTATGAAGTGGGATAATTTGATGTGGAATTGATTTGATGTGTGGATGGATTGGGTTTTGGACTTGTCTCATCCTCATAAGTAAAGAGATGGCCTCCTCAAAGTATAAACTTGGTCTTAAGAGGAGAGGCTCCTTTGATCATGATCTTTAGTCTTGGGTTGTCTTCATGACTTGAATTAGGAGGATAGCCACCTTTAATTGTGATTGGTTTCTTCTCATGATTTGGATTGGGAAGATAGCCACCTTTAATTGTGATTGGTTTCTTCTCATGATTTTGGATTAGGAAGAGGGGCTCCTCTAATTGTGATCTTGGGCTTTGGTTTTATTGCATTGTTCGAATTAGAGGGGTAGCTTCTTTGAATTGTGATTATAGGCTTAGGTCTTGTCTCATGATTATAAGGATAAGCCCCTTGAATTGTCACCTTAGGCTTGGGATTTGTCTCATGATTAGAGGGATAGCCCCCTTGAATTGTCACCTTAGGCTTGGGATTTGTCTCATGATTAGAGGGATAGCCCCCTTGAATGGTTATGACCATCTTGACAAGTGTTGACTAGGAATAGGTTGATGATGATGTGGATATGATTTGGAATGAATATGGATGTGACTAGGATATGTTTAGAATGAAATTGATTTGGTTATGATTAGGATATGATGTGGAATGACAAAATTGGGTGATGTGGATGAAATGTTGGATGAATTGTTTGTGTTTGGTGTTTAGAGCTTGATTTGGCAATGTTCAAACAAATGATTATGCATATACACACATGAATCACTCACGCAAAACACATAAGCAATTGTTGACTTTGAAAATAAAATGTGATGATTATGCAAGCACACATGGAAGACACATCAACAAGCCTAATGTGTAGTCAAGTGGGTATAGCCAATTAGGTCTTAGGCTATCTATTGCACAAGGTTGACTATGGAATTGAAAGTGAAATCCTACCACACAACCAGGAGAAAGGGGTAACCCACCCTTCACCTTCACTTCCCAAAGGTATAAAGTTCTTTGGGGCTTAGCCAAGAGTGACAAGATTCTAACTCTTAATGAAGGTGTCTTTCGATTCAGCCTCGATTAAGGTCATCCCTTGGAGTGGTGTGTCTCCAAGTAGGCCTCCTAAGAAGGGTATGACAAAAGCAAACCAAGTGAACTGTCACTTGATTCACACTCGCAGTTGTTAATTTCCCCTTTAGAAAATTGAAATGTGAGGAAGACAATTCAAGCACTCATTCTTTTTAAACCCAAATCCAAATGAGTTGGAAGACAATGGTTCATTTTATGCCCACTTTCGATATGTGATAGCAAACAATGTTCGTTTTAATCCCAAAGTCCAAATGTGTGATCAAACAAGATTAAGAGATGAAAGATTAGAATGAGTGCACCTGATACAATCACTTTCCAATTTGCTGTAGATGTTGATACCAATGCTGCTCCAGCTCCTTAGATGCTCTTACAAGTCACCAATTCTAAAAAAAAAACAAATAAACTTGCATAGAAGAAGCTATTATCATAAACTAGGGTTTGAAAATAATTATTTTTTTGATAAAAAATCTATTTGTACCATAGATTTAAAAAATAATGATATAGAAAAATGGATTTAAATATTTCTAACCACTTGCAAAAAATAAAATGTGATTTGGTTAGCTAGATTGGAAGATATGATTTTTTTTTTAAAAGTCATGCGTCAAAAATTTCTAAAAAATTAGAATCGCAGGGTCAACTTCAAATCATCATAACTCTTTGAATACTAAGCCAAATCTTTAATGTAACCACTTTTCGGAAAGCTCTCGAAATCCTCTTTCCAACGAATCTAAGATCTCTTTTTTCCAGGACCTGTGTAAAACAAAAAACCCTCTACAATAGATCTATTCATAAATTAAAAAAAATCAGCAAAAAGTCGCGCGTCAAAAATTTCTGAAAAATTAAAATCACAGGGTCAACTTCAAATCGTCATAACTCTTTGAATACTGAGCCAAATATTTAATGTAACCACTTTTCGGAAAGCTCTCGAAGTCCTCTTTCCAACGAATCTAAAATCTCTTTTTTATAGGACCTGTGTAAAACAAAAAACCCTCTGCAACAGATTTGGTCCTAAATAAAAAAAATCAGCAATATAAAATATCTTCAACCTACAAATCAAAGTGCATAAACCTGCAAAAAGAGGGTGAGTCCCACCGGGCGTGCCAAATGTAGTTAGGATAAAATTGCAAATCAGGGCAAATAAATAAACAGCAATGATAAAAACCCTAGCAATGCACAATGAAGCACAAGACAACATGAAAATCAAAATAACAAATGTAAATGCAAACCGATCTCCACGCTATGCTTGATTTATCTCCATTGCTCTTCTCCACCTCGCATGAGCATGCAAGATTTTGAAGGATTATTGTTGGAAGAATGTTAGGTGCTCACTTCTATAGCATAACATTAAGATGAAGATGCAAAGGCTCTAATGATATTTCAACAGCATGTGGATACTTGAGGGTCAATGCATTATAGAAAATTTGACAGAATAAGGGTGCTTAAGGCTCAATGCATGCTAATGGCTTATGAGGGGGTTGATTTATAGAATTGGCTTGGTTCAAATGGATGGCTAGGATCAATTAGGGCTTTAAATGAAATGGATGGATAGAATTAAGTTAGGTTTCCTTGCACATTAAGAAATTGTAGTCAATTGACATGTGGCAAGGGAAGATAAGACTTAGGTGTGTTTGTGTAGATAAATACTAAAATTAGGTTCCATTAGTTGTGCATGTGAAAGATAAAAGTTGTAACACCTGATTGATTGGAGAGATGGACAAGTGTTGAAATGTGGTGAAAGGTGAGGGTTTAATTCAAATAAAATATTTGAATTAGTTGGGATATGAGTTGGATATTAATTAAATAAATAAAATTTAATTAATTAATTGGATAAATGAATAGGATGGGATAAGATATGATGTGGAAATTAATTAAATAAATAAAATTTATTTAATTAATTGGGATGAGGATAGAATAAATGGGATTATGCATGTGAAATTAATTAAATAAATAAAATTTATTTAATTAATTAGCTAAGTAGGATGAGGATGGGATTAAGATGAGATTTTAATTAAATAAATAAAATTTATTTAATTAATTAGCTTAATGGATAAATAGGATTAAGAATGGGATTAGAACAAAATGGCTTATGATTAGGATAATGTTTGAACAAGGTGTTGCTAGACATGGACAAAGTTGGGACAATTTTGGGTGTCTACAAGTAGGCTTTGCACACTTTGCAAGATCTTTAGGCTTAGCACTAGCACTGGTACATCCTTATCATTATTGTTTCTTTCTAGAATATATAGAGGAAAGGCCCATAATAAGGCCTCCATATTGGGAACAATGGATGTAATGAGTAAACAAATTTGAGTTGAGGTGATGGCTCATACTTGGTAGCCTATATTATAATTTTCATTGTAATGAAACCTTTATGCAATTCCACATAAAACTGGACTCACAACAAGATGACAGTCTCTAAAAAAAGCTTTTAGTGAGCTTCTGACTGTCATGACAGTCTTATTTTGTGCTCTTCCATCCTACCCACATGAGATTATAGAGGTGTCCTTCTTCCATGTGCAATCTCTAACTTCCATGGTCAATTATTGTACACTATGTTGATAGGAAATGCCTTTTAAATCTTAAGTTCTAGGTGTTAAACCTCTTTGTGGTTTGATCAATGTGTGATAGCCTTTGAGACATCCACCCTCATCTTGAAGTGCCTAAATGGAACATTCATAGCTCTCAAGTAATCTTCTAATGGCAAAAATCTCAACATCATTGATATCAAGTTCTAGACCAACCTCCGTGGATAATAACCATGATTTGGAAGATCATGAAGGTGAGAGAGAGACGAAAGGAAAATGAAATGACAGTGATGACTATCATTACTATTTGACTATGTTTCATATCTTAGGGTGATGAGTGGGTGTCTCCACTAGCACTTTACTTTGAATTAATGGATATAGCAATCTTTAGCCTTCCTTTTTGTGGGGATCTCATGATCTTATAAGTGCAACAATCATTCATATCTTATTGTTATGGAGGTACTTTGGCTGCATACAAATGTGACTATCACAAGATTTGATGCCTATTTTAATATGACAGTCCATGACAATAGTGTCCATGGAGTTTTATGACTACCCCCACACTACTGGTGATTACATATGCTTGACCAAATCATGTTGTTGTCTCACTATTGATTACACTTGGGGTGGAAATTTTAGGACTACTATTTATGGGGGACTAATTTTCATCTTTGCATTAGAACTTTCTTGAGATTGTTGTCATAGTATTGGACCTTCTAGGTTTATGATAGGGTCTACTCCTTATCACTCCACTTCAAGTATTGTCAGAAATATTCCAAATAGTGCCCATGCCCTCATGGTTGTTATAGTATTTACGACAATCCTATGAAGGAACTTGAACTAGGATAGTCCTCCAAAATCATGTGTTGCCTCCTTCAATGACTAAACTACCTTTTACCCCAGGCCCTTAGTACTGAAGCATAGAAAGACATTGTTCAGGAAGCTCAAAAAGTCAGGTGGGTACTACAAAGAATGAGACACCACCCACCCATACCAATCTAGATTGGATTGGAATCCAATATGCATGATGATTTCCCTCTGTGATCCTATAACATGATTGCATTCACTTATGGCCAGGATAGTCTTGTTGGGCATGACAATATGGCCACAATACCACCCTATGTCAACCAATCCAACTTCATAACTATCCCCCACTTTTATCAACCTAAGATGGACTTGCATTCATAATGATTGGCCTCATGTTTCCTTCAGATCTAATCACCCTATTCGTCCATGGCTTCACATAAGTGGCAACACTTTACCAAGAATGGGAAACATCTCACTAGTGTTGGATAGTCTTTCTTTGACTGTGACATAATTTACATGGAATATCTCCAATCTCTCTTAGTATATTAATACCCTAACCATGATGCAAGACCTAGCAATGGCCTCCAAGGTAAGGTGTTAGGACATAATAACCATACACCTAGGGTTTTGACAAGTCCCCACCTAACAGTTGTTGACTGTACTGCAAAACAATGTCTTCGTAAGGCAAGATAACAATATGGGTAAGAGCATAACCAACTGCCTTAGAGTTTGCAAAAATTGCACAACCTTTGCTAGCATCCTCCCTGTGTGTGCCAAAATGGGAGCTTTGGAACTAGGTATGGACATCCATAAAAGCATAAAGGATAGAGGAATTTTGACAGATGTTGTAGTTGCAACTGCTCTAGTAGAGATGTATGCAAAATTTGGAAGCATAGATAGGGCACGTGAACTGTTTGACAGAATGCCTCAAAGAAATGTGGTCTCATGGAATGCCATGATTGCAGGATATGCACAAAATAGATTTGTTGAAAATGCTTTAGAAACTTTCAAGCAAATGCAATTGGCAAGTGTAAAGCAAAATTCCACAACCTTTGCTAGCATCCAGCTCCCTGTCTGTGCCAAAATGGGAGCTTTGGAATAGGGTGTTGACATCCATCAAAGTATAAAAGATAGAGGAATTATGTCAAATGTTGTAGTGGCAACTACCATGGTAGACATGTATGCAAAATGTGGAAGAATAGACAAGGCATGTGAAGTGTTTGATAGACTGTCTCAAAGAGATGGGGTCTCATGGACTGCAATGATTGCAGGATATACACAAAATGGATTTATTAAAAAGGCTTTAGAAACTTTCAAGCAAATGCAATTAGCAGGTGTTAAGCCAAATTCCACAACCTTTGCCAGCATCCTCCCTGCCTATGCCAAAATGGGAGCTTTGTAGGAACAGGGTATAGACATCCATCAAAGCATAATGGAAGGGGGCATTTTATTAGCTATTATAGTTGGAAATGCTTTGATAGACATGTATGCAAAATGTGGAAGCATAGACAAGGCATGTGAACTTGCAGGCCGCGTATGGCGAGCTTGAAGATGATGGTGACATCTCTGCACAGTATTTAATAAGTTATGGTGTTGCTTTAAACATTGCCCTAAAAAGAAAACCAGTTATTATTTAGAGCTTTGAGTGCTATGCTACCCCAGATAAAATTGCACCTAAACATTAGACCCCAATTTCCTTTCTTATAAACCCTTAAAGAAATGCAATCCAATCCAATCTGTAAATTTGTGTTTCACACAGTCATTGATCTGGGCTTGCAAAACGATATCAGGTATGGTATTTTTTATGGTGAGAAATTTTTGGAATAGGGTAAGTTTTATTGGTGGAAAAAATTGATCAAAATTTTAAATTAACTTCTATCTGGAATAGCTTTGATGGGCAGAAAACTTTTTTTTGTGGTTGAGCTCTCAATAGGTAACTTCCACCTAGAATAGGTAATTTCCATCTAGTTTGAATTAGACTAGTACTGAGATGGGTAACTTCCATCTAGAATAGTGATGGGATAGGTAACTTCCATTTGAAATAGTATTGGAATGTGTAACTTTGATCTTGAGATTGATGAATTCTCATACTTCATTCAAGCCCTATGATGTTATATTAACTTGCATTTTCAAGTGGCTTGAATTATATTATCATAGGACTCATAACATCATTCCTCTTTATGATGAAGGAACGAGGAATATTTTTTTTAAAATTATTTGATGGCTGAAGGAGTCAATGTCTAATGATAGGGATTGTTATGATGAAGTCTTCCTATTTCTAAGTTCTAACAGGGAATGTCCATGGTCAACCTATGACTCAGAATTGAATGATCATTCAATTATATGGTTCCATCTCTGCCCTTGCCATTTAAAGTAGAATATACACTTGCATCTTCAGCTTCTTGGATTATATTTTTATAACATCTTTCTCATATGTTAGAGGAAAACACTTTTATTATTTGATGGCTGAAGAAGTCAATATCTAATGATAGGAATTGTTAGGATTGATTCTTCATATTTCTAAGTTCTAACAAGGAAAGTCCACAGGGATTGATCCTATGACACGAACTCAATGATCATTCAGTTATAGGGTTCCACTTCTACCCTTGCTATCTAAAGAAGAATATCACCTTGAATATTTAGCTTTTTGAATTATATTGTCATAACATCTTTCCTCTTTACATTGAAGGAAAGTCTTTTATTATTTGATGGCTGAAGAAGTTAGTATCTAGTGATGGGAATTGTTATGAGTGAGTCTTCCCATTTCTAAGTTCTAACAGGGAGTGTCCATGGGTTGTTCTCTTATTCAGATTGTCCTAATAGACATGTTCCTTCTGAAATGAAATCTGAGCTTTATGTCAAGAGTCAACACACTACACACCACACTGTAACTAAGATGCGTGAATGCCCTAAAACTATATAAGTTCAGTCTAAACACTATCATAAGATCATGCTTGATAAGATCATGTATACATCATAGTTTAGGTTTCTAAATGCTTAAGTCCTCCTTTGTCAAATGTTGTAGTTGCAACTACCCTGTTAGACATGTATGCAAAATATGGAAGCATAGACAAGGCACATGAACTATTTGACAAAATGCCTCAAAGAAATGGGGTCTCATGGACTGCAATGACTGCAGGATATGCACAAAATGGATTTGTTGAAAATGCTTTAGAAATTTTAAATCAAATGCAATTAGCTGGTGTAAATCCAAATTCCACAACCTTTGCCAGCATCCTCCCTGCCTATGTCAAAATGGGAGCTTTGGAATAGGGTATGGACATCCATCAATACATAAAGGATAAAGGAATTTTGTCAGATATTGTAGTTGCAATTGCCCTATTAGACATGTATGAAAAATGTAGAAGCATAGACAAGGCACATGAACTATTTGACAGAATGCCTTAAAGAAATGTGGTCTTATGGACTGCAATGATTGCAGGATATGCACAAAATGGATTTGTTGGAAAGGATTTAGAAATTTTAAAGCAAATGCAATTGGCTAGTGTAAAGTCAAATTCCACAACCTTTTCTAGCATCCTCCCTGCCTATGTCAAAATGGGAGCTTTGGAATAGGGTATGGACATCCATCAAAACATAAAGAATAGAGGAATTTCGTTAGATGTTGTAGTTGCAACTGCCTTATTAGACATGTATGCAAAATGTGGAAGCATAGACAAGGCACATGAACTGTTTGACAAAATGCCTCAAAGAAATGTGGTCTCATGGACTACAATTATTGTAGGATATGCACAAAATGGATTTGTTGAAAAGGCTTTAGAAATTTTAAAGCAAATGCAATTGGCTGGTGTAAAGCCAAATTCCACAACCTTTGCCAGCATCCTCCCTACCTGTGTCAAAATGGGAGCTTTGGAATAGGGTATGGACATCCATCAAAACATAAAGAATAGAGGAATTTTATCATCTATGTTGTAGTTGCAACTGCCATGTTAGACATGTATGCAAAATGTGGAAGCATAGACAAGGCATGTGAGCTGTTTGATAGAATGCCTTAAAGAAATATGGTCTCATGGATTGTAATGACTGTAGGATATGCACAAAATGGATTTGTTGAAAAGGCTTTAGAAATTTTAAAGCAAATACAATTGGCTGGTGTAAAGCCAAATTCCACAACCTTTGCTAGCATCCTCCCTGCATGTGTCAAAATGGGAGCTTTGGAATAGGGTATGGACATCCATCAATACATAAAGGATAGAGGAATTTTGTTAGATGTTGTAGTTGCAACTGCCCTGTTAGACATGTATGCAAAATGTGGAACCATAGACAAGGCACGTGAACTATTTGATATAATGCCTCAAAGAAATGTGGTCTCATGGACTGCAATGATTGCCAAATATGCATAAAATATGGAATCATAGACAAAAAATGTGAACTGTTTGACAGAATTCCTCAAAGAGATGTCATCTCATGGAATGCAATGATTGCAGGATATGCACAAAATGGATTTTGCAAGGATGCTCTCAAAATCTTTGAATTAATTAAGCACTCTGGAACATATCCTAACATTGTAAGCTTTGCTTGTATTCTAGGTGCATACAGCCATGCATGTTTAGTGGATGAGAGTTGTACATACTTCAATCACATTTATAATCCTTATTGCATTACACCTACAGTTGGTCATTATGTGTGCATGGTTGACCTCCTTGCCCATGTTGGCTATCTTGAAGACACCCTAAACTTTATCATTGAGATACCTATTAAATATGTGCTGGTTGTATGGATGTGTTTTCTTGGTGCCTGTAGATCACATATGAATATAGGCTTAGGAATATTTACAGCAACGCTACTTTTTTATTTGGATCCTAAAAATGTTGCACAATTTATGTTCTTCTCTCAAACATCTATCCACAAGTGGGCAGGTATGGTGAGGTAAGGAGATTAATGAAAGATAGAGGAATTAAAAAAATCCCTGAATGTAGTTGGATTGAAGGGCATAAAATGGTACATGCTTTTTGTGTAGGAGACAAATCACATCCATAGACAAAGGAGACCTATGTAAAGTTGGAGAAATTGTCTTAGAAGATGAAGGCGGCAATGTATTTTCCAGATTCAAGAATTTACTTAATGTTGTGGAAGGATGGGAAAAAGAATTATTTCTCTGCCACCATGGTGGAAAGTTGGCAATTACATTTGGTTTGTTAAACATGCCCCATGGAACAACTATTAGAGTTGTTAATAACCTTCGAGTATGTGTTGATTTCCACATTGCAACAAAATTTATCTCCAAGATTGTCACAAGAGAAATTGTTGTCAGATGTGAACCCTTTCCATCATTTTAAACAGGGACAATGTTCTTGTTGAGATTATTGATGATGCTCAATGAAGCAATCTAAAAAATAGGCTTACACTATAATAATGTGCACCATGTCAGATTTCCTACTGGCGGGTGTAAAGCCCAACTCCTCGACCTTTTCTAGCATCATCCTTGCCTATACACAAAATGAAGCTTTGGATGAGGATATGGACATCCATCAAAGCATAATTGGAAGTGGATTTTTGTCAGATGTTTAGTTGCAAGTGCCACTTCCGATCATGAAATCCTTCACAAAGACTTATGCACAAAATTCAATAAAGAAGAATAGAATTTATGTAAAAATTCACTCGTGAATGATTTCAAATTGTAATCAATTTCTTTGTAGCTTATAATATGTGGATAAGAATTGACATTCCTTGTAGTTTCCTATGCCATTAATTAAAAGGAATCTAGATCTACACATTCATCTTAGATGCATTTACATAGTTGAAGCTTGTTGTTTTAAATCCTTTACACAAGTTTTCCATGGGTTAACCTATGATAACATGTCTCCTGGCAACATAACGGCAATCCTCTCAAGGGGTTCTTAAATACCACCAATCTAGGTTAATTTATACTAATTTGTGTGCATAAAATAGATTACATCCCTTAAAGAAATGTGGTCTCATGGACTGCAACGATTACACTATATGCACAAAATGGATTTGTTGATAAGGCATTAAAAACTTTCAAGCAAATGCAATTGAATATACATATACACACAGAGAGAGATGTATGTGGAAGCATAGACAAGGCATGTGAACTATTTGACAAAATTCCTGAAAGAAATGTGGTCTAATAGACTACAATGATTGCATGATATGCACAAAATGGATTTGTTGAAAAGGCTTAGAAACTTTCATGCAAATCAAATTGGCAGGTGTAAAGCTAGATTCCACAACATTTGCTAGCATCCTCTCTGCCTGTATCAAAATGGTAAGCTTTGGAATAGGGTATGGACATCCATCAAGGCATAATAGAAGGCAGATTTTTTGTCAGATATTATAGTTGGAAATGCTCTGATAGACATATGAAAAATGTGGAAGCACAAACAAGGCACACAAATTGTTTGACAGAATGCCTCAAAGGGATGTCATCTCATGGAATGCAATGATTGCAAGATTGCACAAAATGAATTTGTTGAATAGGCTTTAGAAACTTTCAAGCAAATGCAATTGTCAGCTATAAATCCAAATTCCACAACCTTTACCAACATCCTCCATGCCTATGCCCAAATGGGAGCTTTGGAACAAGGTATGGACATCCTTCAAAGCATAATGGTAGGGGGATTCTTGTGAGATATTATAGTTTGAAATGCTCTCATAGACATGTATGCAAAATATGGAATCATAGACAAAAAATGTAAACTGTTTGACAGAATTCCTCAAAGAGATGTCATCTCACGGAATGCAATGATTGCAGGATATGCACAAAATAGATTATGTAAGGATGCTCTCAAATTATTTGAATTAATTAAGCACTCTAGAACATATCCTAACATTGTAAGCTTTGCTTGTATTCTAGGTGCATGCAACTATGCAGGTTTAGTGGATGAGAGCTATACATACTTTAATCACATTTGTAACCCTTATTGCAATACACCTACAGTTGATCATTATGTGTGCATGGTTGACCTCCTTGCCCATGCTGGCTATCTTGAAGACACCCTAAACTTTATCTTTTTTTCTAAATCCCTAAATAGTTGATAGTTAAATTGTATAACAAATTTTTTATGATCTTTACTAACATTTATTAGAATTGTTGCATGTTTTACATCATTGGAATGACATATTAGCTATAATTTTTTTGAAATTTTATTATGGTATGTGCACTTTGATATGATGTAATATGATTATGGTTTTGTTTCATATGTTGTAATAATAGATATATAATAGAAAAATAAATTATTGCATGAAATAGATAATAAATTTTAATTTTAAATGTTTTTTTTGGTAGAACATGGGTCTTCCAGAAGATCAAGATTATCCTCATGATATAGATCTAGATTATGTTGGTTCTGGTACAGACCACATGGCAGAGGATGATGATGTTGTAGATACAGAAAACACTGAGGCTAATGACGATGATGATGATGACAAAGATGATCATGATTATGATGATCACGATGGTGATGATGATGAGGCAGTTGCTAGTAGTAGCCAGTAACATTCATGATCATATAGACTGCATCATGGATCATTGATGATATATCGTTATGATGCCTCTTTTCATGGTTACTATCATATGTATCATTTTCACGGCCTGCAGTACCATATTATTGAGTTGTATCATTTTGACATGTATCATTTTGACTTATATCATTTGGACATGTATCATTTCGACTTGTATCATTTTGGGTTACATAATTTATCATTTTTACTTATATCATTTGTACATGTATCATTTTGACTTATGTCAACTATTGGACATGTATCATTTTGGCATGTTATTGATCTACTAGCATATTTGACTTTCACTTGTTTTAGTTATATATGATGATGATGTTAGACTTAGGGCAGACAACTAAGAGGGGGGGTGAATCAGTTGTCCAAAACTTTCTTCATATTCAACACTTATATTCACTTAGCAGTATAATAATAAATCAAACATGAAACTTAATGTATTTAATCAAGAGAAGAAACATATCAACACATGAGACACCAAGATTTTGACGTGGAAAACCTGGTTAAGGGAAAAAACATGGGGTGACTAACCCAAGATTGTATTCTCTATTAGAAGAATAGAAAGAACAAAATGGCACATGCCAATTAGGGCTCACTGCTCGAGCACACTGCTCATAAGAGGCTCACTGCCTACAAGAGACACACTGTCTACAAAAGAATAAGTATCACATACTTAAACTAGTAAATAGCATCTTCACCATGCTTGAGTCAGTTCCATTTAAGCCCAAACCTTCTGCTCTGCCTTTCTCTCTTCTCCTCGCTACCACACACTCATCTCCACAAGTCACACTTTGAAATGACTTTGCAATCCCTTATTTATACATGACATCAACTTAGGAACAAACATCTAAGTCAGCAATCATCCACAAGAACATCTGCAAGATGTAAAATTCATCCAGTTAGCCAGTCACAGAAAGTACACCATCATCCGAAAGTTATTCTTCATTTTTGGGACCCCAATTCTAATGCGGACCATAAACACAAATTGAGCATGATCCAAGGACCTCCACAAGCTTGCCTAAATCTCCAAGAATATCTGCACTTCCTCTACTTACTGAAATCCCTCTCTTCTTCATGTGGAACCTCAAGAAGATAGTCTGCCATTACTGTCACAAAGGAATAGATACTTGCGGACCTTCAAACCACGAACCAATTGAGTTAACACACCACACAAACTTCCTCAACACTTCCTCAAATCCGCAGAACCAGAGAATGCATTTTCAGATCTCACCGGACCTATCTGTATCACTCTGTCATCACTGAACATCTGCCAGAATTGGTTTCACTTGAACTGCCATAACTTCTTCATATCTTCATGCGAACCTCTAAAATCTCTACTGCAACATCTTAAGACACATATCTACAAACCCTTTAATCCACATCCTCTGATCCTCATCCTATCTTGGACTTTTACCTTGTGTCATCACTGTTCTTCACTGTTCCTGATTGAGACTAATTTTCTCAATATCCTCAACACACAACTCATCCAAACCTTGTCATTAATGTAATAGGAGTATGTTGACATCAATGACAACACCGGTTAGGCCCATACTTGCAACAAATGATCTTATCAGTATTGACTTGTCAATTTATATATATTGAAAGTGGTTGATGATTTTTGGATGGATATTTATTATGTATGATGATTTTAATTTACTGCTCAGGATGGATGTTGTCAAATTCAATTAAATTATAGATATTTAATTTACTTACTATATAATCATATGAGTTATTTAAGAGGCATGATATATTTAACTAATTAAATTGAAATAAAACATATTAAATTAATAAATGTAAGCAAAGCAAGAAGCATTTTTAGCAGCAAAAAAGGAAGAAACAATGGAAGCCAAACTAGAAGCAAACTAGAAGCAATCTTGGAAGCAAAACTTGGCATTATCTTGGAAGCAAAACCAGAAGCAATTTAGGTAGCAAACAAAGAAGTAATAATGGAAGCATTTTTAGAAGCAACAAAAGATGGAATAATAGAAGCCATATTAGAAGCAACAAAAGATACAAAAATGGAAGCAAAGCTAGATGCAACAAGCGATGTTATATCGGAAGCAAAATTAGAAGAAAAATTGGAAGTAAAATCGGAAGACAAACCAAAAGCAAAAGTGGAAGCAAACCTAGAAGCAAAACTGAAAGCAAACTTGGAAGCAACATAAGAAGCAAAAGCAAAAGAAAAAGTAGAAGCAAAAGCATAAGCAAAACTGGAAGTAACAAAATCTGGCGCTACATCTGGCGTTGAATTCGGCACCAAAGTGAAATGCAATTTGGCGTTGAGTTTTGCTCTGGCATTTGGCTCCAATTCATGAACTCAAATGTACTAAAATTTGGTGCTATTTTAGGTGCTAATTGCCTGTTTTGTTGTAGTGTATGATGCCTATATGAGATATTGATTTTGATTTTGTTTTCCTTTTGTAGTTGGGATAGACACATGGCGCAATTTTGTGAGTCGCATCATAGCAGAGATAGTTCCTACCGATGCAGTCGAGAAGTGGGTGCGGACAGGATATTTTCCATAGCCATCCATAGGGTGGCATGTAGAGATATTTATGCCATCTATGAGATATAGAGTGTCTATGGAGTCCACTTTAGATTAGACTATCCAGAGAGCCAAGTGCACAGAGGTGGAGTTCCAGGTGCTACAAGATCAGGTTACAACAGTACCTCCACCTGAGAGATCCTTTCGTGACTGAGGTCTTACTTCCTAAGTTACGTCAGGTGAGAACTGATAGAGATAAGCTCAGGCAGAGTGAGATCAGTATCGTCAGACATGTGTTGATTTACAAGATGAGGTGTTGGGTCTGAGAGGTGAGCTCAAGGGTCTACGGTCGCGAAGTGCCTCTAGGAGTCATTCACAATCCATAACCACACATGGGAAACCCTCCATCACATGCACACCACCAGGTCCTAAGGGAACCAGTGATCGAGGTTCCACTATGTGATGTATCTTGTAAACTATGGCATCCCATTTTGTTATACGGGATAGTCGACTCTGATGTATATTCAAATTGATGATTATATATATGATGTTTTTATTTTGATGTGTTTAATGTTGTTGATCTATCACATGTGATTTATATAAAATACAACCAATGATAAATGTTAATGCTTATGTGGAAATATAATTAATGCTAATGTGATACATACTAAACAATTCTTTTCAAAACATATAGTAAAATCCACACTAATTAAATGAATTTCACACATAACCAAAATACTATGCTATACTTAGTTAATACAAAGCTGATCTTAATTAAGCACGTTTAAACAAGATATAACAATGATTAACTGAAAAAGATGTTATGTTAAATGAATTAAGACAAAATAATTTATCTTATCAAAATTGAAGCTAAACTAATAAATAGCCTTTATAAAATAACATCTAACATACAATCTTAACCATATAATTTCTTGGGATGCGCAACATTAATAGGTGCTTTAAGTGGCGTACCTTGTTCATTGGCTAATTTATGTGCTCCTGATCCAAAGGCTTTAGTAACAATATATGGTACAAATTAATTAGGGCTGAACTTTCCTTTTTCTCCAGGAGGTGCATTCACATTACGTTGATTTTCATATAGTACCAAATCTCCAATGTCGAATGAGCGATGTATAACATGCTCATTTTATGATCATTGGATGTTCTTTTGATGGGCTTTAAGGTGGTCGAGAGCAGTGATACACTATTCATCAAGCATTTCAAGTTCTTGTAATCACTTTTCTTGTTCTGTGTCATCATCAATAATACCCTTTAGGGAAACTCGCAATGAAGGAATTTCTAACTCTAGAAGCATTATCACGTCAGTGCCATAGACAAGATTATATGGCATGCTCCTAGTAGCTGTATGAATGTTTGTTCTATAAGCCCATAACATATGAGAGAGTTGAGTATGCTAGTCTTTTTGATGTTTGTTAACAGTTTTCCATAGGATTTGTCTAATAATTTTATTTGAAGCTTCTGCTTGGCTGTTTGATTGAGGATAATAAGGCATAGAGAAGTGGTGTTGGGGTAAATGCAAGAAGTTGTGTCCACTTAAGGTGGAAGTTTCAGAGTTGGAAAAAAATCTGAAATCGGGTAACTAAAAACGGGATCTTGTTTCTATAAAACGGGATCCCATTTTGGGTTGCGATCCCAAGCCTAAAATCCAAAACGAGATCCCGTTCCTTAGCAGGATCCCGAACCTAGAACCACAAAATGGGATCCTGTTTTGAAAAAGTATTAATTTTTAAAAAAAAGGGCAAAGACCCCATTTTTCCCACCGACAAGCGACAGGTGACAGCTGAGAACGGGATCCCAAGTTGAGTCACCATCAAAACAGTAGGCAAGTGGATTTTTCCACTTCTACAATTAAGCAATCAATCTTTTGAAGTTTCCCTTGTTTTTTTTGGTGTAAAATACAATCAAAATTTAAATTGTAGACTGTTATTTAGGGTTTCTGTTTATGAAATGAATAGATGTTTTTTGACATTTTAGTTGTAAAATACAATTGAAATTTTGAAAGACTATATCATATAAAAGGATAGAATTTGAACAAATTGTCAAAATTTTGTTTAAATTTAAGAATTGAATAGCTGTATTTAGACATTTTAGCTGTAAAATACAATTGAAATTTTGAAAATTTTGTATCATATGAAAGGAGAGATTTTGAACAAACTATCAAAATTTGATTTCAATTTGAGTGTTGAATAGCTGTATTTAGACATTTTAGCTGTAAAATACAATTGAAATTTTGAAATGAATGTATCATATGAAAGGAGAGATTTTGAACAAACTGTCAAAAATTATATAGCATTGGGATGATATATATATTTGGTTTTTATAAAATTTACTTATATCAATGTATACATCATTGTATTTTAAAGGCATTATTGAATAGGTAACTATCATGTAAAACAATTACAACAAACCATAATAAAACCTTTATCACATCCTTCATAATCAAACCTTTAGAGACAACCAACTAATCAAGAATTGAGAAGATTTTACAGTTTTTGTGATAGCCAACTAATCAAGAATGAAATCAAGCCAACAAATGTAACTTTAGAGACACTTGTAGCTGTCCTCACTAGCTAGGTTATGCCCCTGGGATGAACATCGTGATGTTAATTGTGATATGAGCCTAACCTCATTGGTAATGCTTCCCCTAATCTTAATGATATTGATGTAGGCCCCACTCATGATCCTTACGAAGATCTTGCCACCACTAACCTCTTTCATGATAGGTCACTATCCTCACCATCTCCTTAGACCTATAATACCTTGAGCTTATCGATTGGGACCAACACGACCCCTTATGATTTGATGTTTTCCAAAATGACAAAGCCATCATGAAACTTATGAAGTGTCAAGACCACATCCCCATTGTAATCATAAGAAAGACTTTTCCACCATACTTAACACCTATGCTTATTTTGGAGAGAAAGAAGAACCCTTTAGTCCTAAGGCACCCTAGTAGGCAGAATAGCAACAAGATATAAGAAGAAACTTGTGATCGATTAAAATGATACAATAAAAATGGACACTTCCCAAGAGCTCCTCAATGACAAACTTCACCTTCCATTAGATACCACTCATATACAAGATGACTCCCCTCTCCTTGTTGAGGATGCTATAGACATCAACCTGTGAATAGAAGAGGACCCTAAACTCTCTAAGATAGTAGCTCCACTGGACCTTGACATCAAAGAAGGCATAACCATCACCCTTAAAGATTACAGTGATTTCTTCATGTGGTCTTATGGTGATATGCCTTGAGACTCCATCTTTAAAGTCATGCATCATCTTGTGGTTCACCTCAATGCCAAACCTATTCAATAAAAGCTACGCAAAATGTACCCCCAAGTAGCCCTCTTGGTCAAAGAAGAATTGTATAAACTCTTGGATGTGGGGTTCATTCAGACTATTACTTATCCTAAATGGGTCTCTAATGTGGTCTTAGTTAGCAAGAAAACTAAGGGAATTCATGTTTGCACTAACTTTTGAGACATCAAAAAAGGATACCCTAAAGATAAATTTTCTCTACCAAACATTGATATGATCATGGATCTCATAGCCATATATATAAAATGTTATCATTAATCTGGATATAATATCCCTTGAAACATTTGAGTTAGACATGGAGACACCTAGATTATGGAGACGTCTATGTAAGAAAACACCTCATGTAGACTCAACACAAACTTATCCCTCAACCCTCTAAATTGTGACTTAAACATCATTTGATTACCCTAGAACACACTATAGACAACTCTATACAAATTTGGCAAAAGATATTTTCTCCTAACAGAAACTTGTATATGTAGAAGTATCTACTACTACATTAGATTTGATATACTTCTTAAAAGGAAAGAGTTGGGACTAACAACTAAATAGAAAACAATAATTTTGCAAATAGGAAATAGGAAACAAAACCAAGCTAGAACCATCTTGACTAATTTATCTTTTTCTAGCCAAATTGAATCCCTACAATCACAAGTTAAAAATAAATTCTTCATTAAATTTAAATCACAAATCATCAGAATATATTCATCTTCATACTCAGATTAATCAGGTAGGCAACTAGTAACTTCAATCCTATCTCCATTATCAAATTTGGTTGCCATAGGCAACTTCAGCAAATTTAGGTTTTCAGATCATGTGGCATGCAGAAGATATCCACCTCAAGGTAGTTCTCCAAGTCTAGTTATAGTATTGCAGATGTTCATTATGATTCTACCTAGGTGGTATGATATTCCATTGGTTTCTATGACATCATTCAATAGCATAGATGCATATGTTCTAATTCATTTCTTTTGTCCAAAATGGTTGTGACAATAAAAAAGAAGCAAGTATTGAACTCATAATCAATAGGAAACCCCCAGTCATAATAGGAGGTCTTGAATTTGGTACCAATGATTGTGAGTTCCTTGTAGACTATGATGAACCTTTTGAACAAGAGAACCTTGTAGACCATGATGCATATCTTGATTTAAACTTGAACATTATCATCATGTGAATACTTTTAGCCATCCTGCAACCTCCTATCACCCTTTATCCTCTTATAGGGATATGGGCCACACAACCTCTCCAAGTTGACCATGCCAAACCCAAAGTCACAATCCTAAGAGGTTCCTAATTTCCTCCCAATGATCATGAGAACCTTGTAGATCATGATGCATATATTTTGAACAAGACTATCAAGTTCCTTCGCAACAAGAACGTGCAAGTCCAACTTACCCTTTTCACCATGATTGAAAGTGTCCTTAAATCCTTATGTTACCTTTGACAAGGGGAACACCACTCTAGATTATGCATCTTATATGGGTATCCTTCATCATGATCCAATCGAATGCCTATCCAAGAGCCTACTAGTCCTATCCCAACAGCACCATGTAATCCCAATCCTAATTCATTGGTCCATCCACCTTCTAATCCATCAATCCCTTCATTACCCTCACCACCACCTAATCCTAGACATTCACCCTTCATTGATATATATGTCTCTTTGATTATCTAGATAATGCAATTGAATCTCTAGAGGAGTCTTACATCTTAACAACAATTTCATTGTCCCTTTGTAGTTCATTGTCCCTCATGACAAGTCTGTTATTGGTTTAAGGCTATCTTAAAGGTCCATATAACAATCTAGAGGAATTTAATAACAATTAATGTTCAGTCCTTAATGGTCGTGACAACATTATACAAGATACTAAAGTTCACATTCAATGATTTCCTCTTTCCTATAGAAAAATTAACAAAATTGGAAAATTGGACCTAACTCCATAGAAAAATTAACAAAATTGAAACCTTGGACCTGACATATGATAACAAACCTTGAGAACAAATTTGAATTATGGTAGTCCTAATAGCCCTAGACTATTAAATTGATCTGTATATACTATTAAATTGATATTTCTTGTCTCCCTCACTATAAGAATCAAAATTTAGCTCTCAGATGAAAATCCCTTGATTTCAATTTGAAAATTGCATGTATATGTATGTTTAATTTAAATTTATTTCTGAAAGTGTAATTTCTTGAAACATATGTATATAATTTATAATTTTTTAACATGTACATTATATGTTTATTTATAATTTATATATATACATTCTTGATTTAATTTTAAATTTGTATATTTATATGTATATATGCAGGTTCATATCTGTTTTTATATATATCATGAATCTGGATGATATTCACTTTGATGTTGATGACTTCCTCAATGTACAAGATGATCTGGCCCCACCCCCACCCCCAGCGCCAAATGCCCCACCTCTAGATGCCCTAGCTCCAGATGCCCCACCTCCAACCCCACCTCCACCCCCACTTGAAACTGACCAGGCTCACTTGCGAGCCATAATTAATGAAAATGTGGATTCCATACAAGAAAAATTGAATTCCATTCGCAATGAACAATTCATGCCTCCTCATGTGGTACGTTTTGCATCTTTGATGCAAAACATTGTAGATTCTATGAGATCTATTGACTCAGACTTTGATGGATTCTAGAAATGGAGAGAGGAGAGGCACAAATTTTATGCTGATGGCCTCTCCTATAAGACTATTTTGGATCTTAAAATCACAAAAGCTCAATTAGCACAATATTTTAGAAATCCCATTACAAATGAACCTATTCCTACAAATAAGAAAAGAATATCAATCAGGTGGTGTAGGCATGAAGGAATGTCTACCAATTTTTGGGACAGATGATGGATGGTGTTTGATTATCCACCTCATGCTAATTGTGAGGTTCCTTTATATTTTTTGAGAAACTTATATGCAGAGTTTGTTCTGAATAAAAAACCCAACTACTTTGATTTTAGATCATTCTAGGGTATTGGTGGTGGCATGCCACAACAGAGGTTGGGGGCATGGGTTGATCCCCAACGACCCATGCCTGTTCAACATCTTATTGCCCTCCTATTGCTGCCATTCCTTTGCCCTTCCAGCATCGTGCAGTGGTATCCACACTAGGCACATTGAGTGCACTCTCAGGTAGCCTACATGAGCAGACTTCTATGATGGTAGCTTGGGTTATAGAACATGGAGGAGTTGATGATGGAAGTGGTCCTAGTACCACTCCACATGTGTCGATGCCTCATACATGCACGAGTTGCAATCATTTGTGTTATGGACCTTATCATCCAACTGCACCCACTTCAGCTACACATGCATCATCTAATAATGTGGGTGAATCATTTGTTGATTATCTATTTGCTGAGGATCATCCCATTGATCATTCGACACAGGTATATATAGGTTATGTACACATGTTGAATTTATAACAATTTTTTAAGCACGTGTTTTTAATCAACATATAGATCAATTAAATTGTAATATTTTAACAATCGAATTATTTGGTGTAGATGATGGCAACAGGGACCATTGATCGAATTAATTTTTCATCGACACCTGTTCATCTTAGGCACCCATTTGGGGTACATTTTGAATGATTTATATTTTAAATATTAATTTTATTTGTCTTGATATTAATTTGTAATTCAATCTTGAATGTGTGTACATTAAATATTTATGAACTAGTTCAGGCTTCTTCCACATTGAATCCTCCATCTCAGGGTGTCTTGAGCGCTCCTCCATCATTGGGCATCTCACAGGACACTTTTACAGTATGTATATTGTTTTAAAAAACTATATATACTTAGATTTTTCTATTTTGATATATCACTGTATCTAAAAACATGCATGTACTATTTAATATATATTAAAAATATGTCTATGCAGGTTGACACAACAATGAGGATGGGCATTGTAGCACACTTGGATAATCCAAGTTTATATCAGGAGTCGACTACATTTTAGGTTGTTCAAAAATGTATAACATGTACACAAGTCAATTATATATATGTTTTAAAACCTAATTTGTACAGACATGTGCTAACTTAGAAATGACCTTGTACAGGAGCTTGTTAGTGACATGTTTCATCAACACACAACACATGCAGAGCAGGAGGACAGAGGAGATGGGCAGCCTGATACGGTATAATTTAAAATTTAGATTATATTTAAATTCAATTAAATTAAATTTCTTGATAGATATATAAGTTTTTTATTACATCAGGCGGCAAAAACAAGGGGCCGAACCCTTAACAGAGATTACATAAGAAAAAGCACAGGCTTAGAAAACAAAAAGAGCCTGGAACCAAAACCCAGGAAACAACAACTAACAAATGGCAGAAAGTAAGCAACAGCAACAAAACCAGCAACCAGGCAGTTGAAGGCACACTAGGACAGAGAGTCCTCCCAGTCATTAGCAAGAAGTTCAAAAAATTTGTCTAGCTCCTTTGTTCTGTCATTGTCGGTTCCCTGGGAGAAAAGTTAAATATCCTACAAAAGGGTTATATTGATCATGGAAGACCTGCACAGCATGCAAGTAATGAACTTATAAAGAGTAGACATCTTGAGTTGCAGAGCCACCATCTTGTCCTTTAACTGAGTCACTTCAGCAAAGAGAGAGCTACTGTCCCTGCCCTCATTCACATTGCCATTCTCAGCAGTAGCCCTGACATCATCCTCTTCAGGGACAGACTGACTGTTCGCTTCCACCTCTTCAGCACTGGCAGGGTTTTGGTCATTAAAGTTCCCCTCTCCTTCACCAGTATCATACTGGGCCTCCACAGGGCTCTGATGGTCAACCTCTTCCTTAGCACTACCAGTACCAATCACATTCTCGGGGCTGTCCCTGTAAACATTCTGCGGAGAGTCATGGCCATCGAACTACCCCCTAGAAATAGGATCTTCCATGTAAATTTCCTGCAAATCATCACTATTGGCCTCCTTACCGTGAGAAGAAACCTCAGAATTACTTTCTGAGTAGTCTATGAGTTTAACCATGGGGGCTGGCTTCCCAGCAATTCTGGTAGAGCATCTGACACCAGTGGAAATGCTTTTCCCTTTGCCCTTCCTAGCCTTTTTAACAGGATTCTCAGCAAACAAGTAAACACCTTTGGGGGTCTCCTGACTATCTTTGAGGGAGCTAAGAATAGCCACTTCCTAGACTTAACAGAGCCCTTCTTCTTAGGGGTAGAGGTAGACCCAGGAGTGGGGGTATTAGTTTCCATAGAGGCCAAAGTCAGGCCATCATGACTATTAATCACAGGAGTGTGAAGAGAATCACATTTGATAGAAGCCGACGGAGTATTGGGGGAGGGTTCCACAGCCGGGTAATGGAGAGTGGCAAGGGGCGTCAGGGCCAAGTGAAACTGGTAAAGCCTGTGAATGAGGCCTTGGTGAAGGGGCACAAGCTTCTCCAATGGCCTAGAGGTTAAATTCTTATGAACTGTTTTAACCGAATGCTCTAAAGAAGAAAGCAAGTAGTAAGGGAAACAAATAGCCAAGTTTCTACGAAAATGATTGAGCAAGGGAAGATGGTAGTAATAAAACCTGGGATAGTGGCCTTCTAAAGTGAAATACTTCATAATTAAAAAGCACATGTCTGCCCATGGCTAAGGAAGCTTCACCCTCTCAAACCCTCCCTGGTAGGGAACTAGCTCTTCGTCATCACCCAAGAAAAGTTTTTGGTTCTGTGCTTCAGAAACCCTCTTCTTTCTCGGCAACTTAATGCCTTTAAGGGATAAGCCCGTCGCCTCAGCAATACTTTTCTCTAAAAACTCAAAGCTAACACTGCCAATGGTGACCCGTCTGTCAACCCACGAAGAAGCACACTGGATGGATAATGATTCATCATGCCCGTTAAGGCATTCTAGGAACGGAATTATGCCCCCTTCCTTGCAGTAATGCCAGACAATGGCATTATCTTTGAAATCATTGCAGGTGTTAGGTTCAGTTGAAATTCTTTCACTGCCCATAATGAAAGCCCACACCGCAATACCCAACAGGAGAAGACAATTAAGTTGTAGAATACCCTTCAGAGGAATCCAGCAAGCAGTATTCATATGAATAAAACCCAGCTGACGCCAATCATGAAACATTAAGTTCCAAAATGCAAGCGAAATAATGAAAATTAAGTTTGCATGGAGGGAGTACAGACGCCGCTGCCAATTCGCACGGGACTCGTGCATCAGCCTAGACAGGGTGGGAAAACACGCAACCTCATCACTCGACACTTAATTGGACATCATTAATAATAGCATTCTTCTCCTTTTGAATAAGCATTCCAATGTGACCAGGAATGCTGCTAATTTGGCGCCAGACCCGCCAGAATTGAAATTCCTACCCAAAGTTGGCAAGACCATCAGCAACTGAGTTACCTTCTCTATAAGTATGGGAGAAAGAGAAATTAGGGATGCCATGGAGAATGGTTTGAATATCAGAAATAATGTCACTCAGCTTCCACCCACAAGTAGAGAGACTGGTAACCGCATCCAGAATGATTTTAGAGTCACCTTGTATGTGGAGATGGCTAATCCCCATAGAGATCACCACTTTGAGACCCCAGAGGAGGGCCATAGCCTCAGCAAAGTTGTTAGAATGCTTTCCAAGACCTCCAGCATAAGCCGCAACAAGATCACCATGTTCATCCCTTAATATACCTCCCCCGCTGGCGCATCCATTAGCTTTAGCAGCACCATCAAAATTAAGTTTCAACCACTTCGGCTCCTGCAGGGCCCAAATAGTATTAAGTCTTTTCTGAAGTTTCGTATCATCAAAATCTGGGATTTGGTTCAGCAAACCTCAGTTAGAAGCCACCCAAGAATCCTATTTGGTCAAAGGTTGATCTACAGGTTTGATGTTAGTATTTGAAACATTTTCAACAATAGCCTTAAATAAAGATATCCAAACCTGCATCAGAGACCTATGAGTGTCCCTAAAGATCCTATTATTTCTTTCTTTCCATAGGGCCCACCCAAGAGAAGGAAGGGTCTGCTTCCACAGTTCCCGCAACCAAGGGTGATTAAAAGGAACATTCCAACTGGTGATACAATCACGAATCTCTCTGTTAAAAACCTATTGTATACCAAATTTTTCCATAATTCTACTCCAGACCTCATGGGCAAAGTCACAATGAATGAAGAGATGTGCCACAGTTTCTTCTTGATTGTTGCAAAGAACACATCTGATAACAAGCTACAACCCTCTACGTTGGAGGTTATCCTGAGTTAAAATTTTATTATGGGTGGCAGTCCACCAAAAGAAGTTGATTTTAGGAAGACTTTTACAATTCCAGACTTTCTCCCATATCTCATCTTTGTTGACATCCTCCACCAGTAGAAGGTAAGCAGATTTTACCAAGAACCTCCCTTTTTTGTCAGCATGCCACAGGAGTTCATCCTTTCGAGGGAATAAAGGGAGTCTGATATCCATCAATAATTGTTGAACCATATTCAGTTTCTGATGAAACTCAGGGTTATTCCTGGTGCATTGTAATAGATTCTTCCACCTTTTAAGCCCATGGTCTTGGGTAAGGTAATTACTAAATTTAGAGCCAAAAAATTGCTTGGCCAAGTCAACAATATCTTGATTATCAACTTGGCCTGAGAGAGCCTGATTAGTTAACCAGGGGTCATCCTAGAAGTTGATGAGAGAACCTTCCCCTAATTTCCATTCCATTTATTTTCTAATGATGCTCCTAGTTTTTAGCATTTTATTCCAGATGGCAGAACCAGGTGGAATACCTTCATGAAGAAGTACCGAGTAGCTATCAGAATCTTTGAGATATTTGGCCTTCATTATGTCTCCCTAATCTTTATTTTTGTTGATGAAGTTCCACATTACCTTGGACAACAGAGCTTTATTCATGCTTTGGATAGTCCTGATGTTAAGACCCCCATGAGATTTAGGACAGCAGACCTGCTCCCACTTGACCAAAGAAATCCTCTTCTTTTCCTCCATACGAGTCCATAAAAAAGTCCTTTGTATCTGTTTCAGTTTTTCAACTAGGTATCTAGGCATCTTAAAAAGAGAGAGGAAGTACGTGGGAATGCCTTGAAGGGAAGCTCGTAAAAGTTGAAGTTTCCCAGCATTTTTAAGAAGTTTGCCTTTCCAGCCCATGAGCTTCCTCTGAGTTCTTTCAATAATGCTATGCCAAAAGGCAGGAGTGACATCTTTAACAGTGAGGGGTAGGCCCAAATAGATAGAAGGTAGATTAACAGCAGCACAACCAAGAATCTTAACATTTTTTCTTTGAAGATCATCAGGAGTATTGAAGAAAAAAACATTACTCTTCTAAAAATTTATATGTTGCCCAGAAGCCTTAGCATACTCATTCAGAACCCTTTTCCAAGCAGAAGCCTCCACCACAAAAGAAATGCCAAGAAGAATAGTATCATCCACAAACTGTTGAATCATCATAGGAGTAAGGGAGGTGGCAGGTTTAATCCCAGTGATAACTTTAGAAGAGACTTTGTTTAGAAAGGATCTACCTAGCGCCTCAGCAATCATAATAAAAAGGTAGGGAGAGAGAGGGTCTCCCTATCGAATCCCCCTAGAAGGGGAGAAAAACCCTCTTGGGATACCATTCACAAGGATCGAATATTTAGCAGTAGTAACAACTTCCTTGACAAGAATGAGGAGTTTATCATTAAAACCAAATTTGTAAAGAATTTTGAACAGAAACTACCAGGAAACCCGGTCGTAAGCTTTAGAGATGTCGAGTTTGAGAGCCATGCTAGGTATCCAACTTTTTTCCATGGAATGGATAGTCTCATGAGTAGCAAGAACAACATCCAAAATCTGCCTACCAGGAACAAAACTTTTTTGCATGGGAGAAATGATCTTATCCAAATAAGGTTGCAATCTGAAGACCAACAACTTAGTGCAAATTTTATAAAAGGTGTTACAGAGGCTTATAGGCTGGAAATCCTTGAACATATCAAGGTTGGGTTTTTTAGGAATCAAAGCAATATAGGTGTTATTAAATTGTCTAAGGAGCTTACCAGTCCTGAAAAAGTCTTTAACAATAGTAGTGACATCAAACCCAATGATTTCCCAGAATTCTTGGAAAAACACCGGAGGAAAACCATCGAGACCAGGAGCTTTATAAGGGCCCATAGAAAAGACAACAACCCTGACCTCATCCTCAGTAACAGTTTTCAAAATGTCAGCATTTCTTCCATAGTCAAAACAGAAGGTATCTCTTCTAACAGTTGAGAGACAGACAGCGAATTGTCAGCAATTAGCCCAGACTCTGACAGCAGGTTGTGAAAGAAACTAACAGCATTATCTCCAATCTCCTCATCTCCAATAATAAGACTACCATCCTCTAATTTAATAGAATATATAGTATTGGATTTTCTATGTTTAAGGGCAGATTTATGAAAGAAGGTCGTGTTCCGATCCCCTTCTTTGAGTCATTGGATGCGGGACTTTTGTTTCCAAAAAATTTCTTCCTTGTACATGATATCCTTCCAATCCTTAATGAGGTTGTCTTCGGAAGTAGCCAAATACACAGACCTATCCCCCTGGGCAATCCTAAGTTGTATGTCCTCAAGATTATTAGAGATGAATTTCTTCTTAGAAAAGATATTACCAAAGTTGTACCTGTTCCAGCCATAAACCTGATGTCGGATGTGGAGTTTCTTGTGAAGACGGAGCATAGGAGTACCGACCACCTTAATTTGCCACCAGCGAGAAAGGGGATTTCTGAAGTCAGGGTATTTGATCCACATTGCTTCAAATCTAAAAGGAAAAGGTCCTTTTCTTCTATCATCAACCCACTCTAAAACAATGGGGTTATGATCTGAAACAGTTCTAGGGAGCGCTCTAAGAGAGAGAGTGAAGTTGAGGGGCCAATTATTAGATATATATGTTGACATGTGTTCAAAATTCTTTTTCTTTTATAGCTTGAGACATGTCATGTAGCTAAGCCTGTAGAGACAGATCCTAGAATAGAGGATGCACAACAAGTTCCTCTTACAGTATAATAATTTAAATATGATATATAAATTATAAATTAAATTGAATTAAATCATTTTTAAAATCGTCTTGTACATCTAATTTCAACTTGAACTTTCTCTTGTATTAAATAGATTGATTCAGAGCATGTAGAGACAGGTCTAGGTGCACCAGAGTATGCCTCTCAGTCTCACACGGTAATTTAATTATAATATGATAGATTATAAATTTAAAAATTGTCATGAAATCATTTTTAATCATCTTACATCTGATTTCATCTAAATCTTTCTCTTCTACAGAGTGATTCAGGTCATCTAAGTAGTTCGCATCGTGGTGTGAAGAGGACTCTTGATTATAGAGATAGTATGTGATAGGTTATTGAACATGGGCTACATAATTTGACTATTTCATGGACTATGTTATATATTGTTTTTCATCCAGACTTTATATATATATATATATATATATATATATATATATATATATATATATATATATATATATATATATATATATATATATTGTTGAACATGGACTTTATATTTTGAATGTATGGGACTTTGTATATTTTTTGAGTTCATGGATCTGGAGTTTATACAACCTGACCTTCCTCTATGTGTTCTTGGGTGGGTTATTTGGATAGAAAATAAGTAGGCATTGTTTTCTTCTTGTGGATATTGTTGTTTTATTTAAATAGTTTATAATTATGGAAATCTTTTTTAAGGTTATATATTTGTTTAATCTTCCCCTTATGACTTTATATAAAGGAAGTTGTAAATGACTTTATATATTTGTACTCTTTTGTTTGGTTGAAAAGTATTTCATTTTAACAAATTTATGAGTAGTTCTTTCCAAAACTTGTATATGCAAAAAAAAACCACTTGAAAAAACATGTTTTGAACCTGTCTTATTTGATTTGAATCCTAGCAGGATTAAAGGATGTCCAAACTTGTAATTTAGTGTGTTATGTTAGAGAATTTGTAGTTCATATCCATTAAAAACTCTAGATTAGTATGCAAATACACATTCAAGATGAGCATAAGACTTTTGTAATATAATTGTATTGGATGAAAGAAGAATTGTATAGTGTTATACATGCCACAATTTAATGGTATGAACTTCTCTATCTATACAAATTATCTAAACATATAAACATATAAACCCTAACAAGATATCCAAACATGATAAACTAATTAGAAGAATAATGTTGATGATGTGCAAAATTGATTCAACACTTGTTGATGCATATTTTGAAAGGGAACTTCTTCCCCCAAGGAATTTTAACAATTTCAAACATGGTAAAAATTTAACATCTTAGACTAGATACTAATCTACAATACTTTAAGTTTTTAATCCCAATATAATAGATTTTATAAGAAAATGCAAAATAAAGGTGAGAAGGAGAAGCTACACTCTTCAATTGCTTTGTCTTGGTAAGATTTACTAGTGGAGCTTTGGCTACCCTTGTGCCCCATTTCTTGATATCCTTCACTAGGGCTTCTAAGATTTGTTAGGTCTTTTCTTCACTCTAGAAAATATCAACAAATTAACACATCAATATTTCAAAATTTTCCAATACAAAAATAAATAGTATCGACCTAACAATATCTTACTATTTTATGGAACTAACTAAATAGTATCGACCTAAGCCCACACTAATATATCACATCATCTAAATAGTAAAAGGTCATGGCTCATTTAAGAATTTGATACACAAAATAGAACTTGTTCATAACTTTAGTCATAGTGATCTATAAGTTATATTTGTTTAATTTTAAAAAAATCTTTTTTTTTTCTAGTCTAGGATTGTGTAGGAAAATAAACATAGGCTATAGTTATTTAGGTCTAATAGCATGCTTTTTAAATTTTATTAATTAGTTAAAATAAAATAAATGAGTTGAGACTCATAAATGCAAATATAAACAAGAGGCTTAGAATAGCTTATCTCTCTTTGTAGATTTTATATGGTTGATGCTAGAGATTATTTATTCTAAAATTTGCTTGATAATCAAGATCTAGATTATGCTATTGGATTAGAATTTATTTGACAATCATGGATTTTCTCATTACTTTTTGTTTACATTGGGAAGAGGACATATACATTTAGTGACATATGTTAATTTCATATCATTGCTAACATAGAGAGAACATATACATGCATAATTCACATCATGGACATATAATAGTTCATTTTCATTATTGAGCATGTCAAATATAAAGAAGAAATTTTAAGGATAGAATAAAGATGATAGTGTAATCCAGTTGGATTGAGAGATATATGGTTATTGAAACATAGAAGTAACATAACTACACGTAGGATGTACTGTGGTCCATTAACAACTTCAAAGTGGCCATGTTAATTAACCTACAAAGATGCTAACTTTTTGGATGTCTTAAGGGGTCCTAATTTACGATCTCTTAAGGGGACATCTTAAGTTCTCAAAATTTGGTGAAGTTGCCCAAAGCAACCCAATTTAACAATATAATAAAATCAAATTTAAAGTAAATTCAAAGTAGAAAAACATGCGCATAATTTAACAAATAAAATATATAGAATAATAATTTTTACAAAACTTGTAGGGGAATGTAGCAGGTCTTCACACCAACTCAAAATAATGTTTACAAAACTTGTAGGGAATGTAGCAGGTCTTCACGCCACCTGATATAAAAATAATACAAGCAATTTATCAATATATCATCAAAACATGTATTTTAATAATTTATATAAAACTATCTAGATATACACAATTTGTACCTGTATTTACAAGTGCCTCTCAAGTTTTTGTTTCAAAATATGTGATGAATTTGTGATGATGACCTAAGGATATAAAAGGATAATTTAAATCAATTTCAACTAATAACGTACAAGAAATATCAAAACATGTATTTAATGTATTTAAAAGAACAATATAAATCTATTTAACTATATTTACCTGTATTTACTTATTCCATTGTACCATCTCCATCCTCTCTTTTTTCCAACACATCGATGATTGTCTCATGGTCTTCCATAGAAATCTTCCATAACTCTTTATTTGTAGGTTTTCCACGATTCCTCTCCAGTTTTATATTTGTTGCCAACACCAAATGTGAGTAGTGTATAATCTTCCTATGTGTTTCATAATCTTCGAACGCAACAAACCATTCTTCCTTATTAGGTATTTTTGTAGCCAAGTGCCAACAACCACCACCGAACCTATTGGATAATGATAGCCACCATCAAAGAAATTCTTAAAATTTGCTTAAGGGGATCAAAGAAGTTCTTAAAATTTGCTTAAGGGGATCAAAGACTTGTTATCAAAATTTGCTTAAGGGGATGTTTTAAGGGGATCACCAAACCTGTTGGATAAGGAAAGCCATCATCATCTTCTCGAGGTGTTGTTAACTTATGTTTAGTCTCCACACAATGAGCCAACCAATATTCTGTTTCCTCTTCATTCTTCTTTGGTGCAACAACAGCATACACATGTCCTACAAACAAATTTTGATTCAATAACTTGCGCATGTCCATAAAATTTGACCAATCAACATACATGCATTCATATGTACACATATAAATATAAATAAAAGCATTACAAATTAGCAATGAAGTGAAATGAAATAAAATATAATTTGAATTAAATTACCTTCTTGTACAAGGTCTGAAACACAGTCATAATCATCTGATGCAAATTGTTGATCATTGTCTTCAATTGTTGTTTCATTTTGATCGTGTGCTTGTGCAAGTGTCAATGGTATTTGCTTCCACTCTTCAACCCATTATGTATTCTCACATGCTTCCCAATCTCCTGAAATACAAAACTGACAAAAACATGCAAGCTCCCTTGTCTAGATAGTCCATGTACTTGCATCCGAACTCCTAAATGAATGCCATTTAGTAGATCCACTTATTGTCTAACAATCAAGTCTAGGTAGAATGTTTTCTCCTTCAACCAACCAAAAGAATCGACGAACTGTAGAGTACTCACTTGATCTAGGTGTACATAATCTTGTATTGCACCAATCTACAATCCCACGTGCATCTTTAAATTTTACTGCATCCTCAAATTTCAATTGTTGTCTAGCAAGAATTCTTTTAACACACGCACTAGCTCCATCATGTTCTCTTTTACCATGTCTATCTTCAAAAAAATTTCACATATGTTGGACATTATTCTCTTTGTGAACCCTACTTAACCAACAGAACATTCGAGCATTCTTGAACTGCCCCATACAATTATCTGACCATATAAGATGTTCAGTCATCTGGATTCCTCTTTCTCTTAAATTTGTATAAAATATATTGAAACAAAATTGAACAAACTCTGATGAGTGTAACCGGTTGTCACTCAAATAGAAATGATACTCCCTCAAAACTTTTCTATCATTCTCTATACTATCATCTGCATGTCTATAAACAATATGAACAAACATAGCAACCTGCACTGAATTGTAATATTGTGATTGAATTTCCTCTTGCGGAGCTAAAGTATAGTTTTTCACAAAATCAACCACTGATAGTATAGAATCAACTGGAATATGTTTCTACATTCACGAAATTGTCCATCAAGCCATCGAGCTTGTTGAGAGTGCTTGACATATTTTGGTACAATTTTACTCTTAAATTCTGATATGAATGCATGCACATTAACCTTTTCTGTAACTAAATCACAACACTTTCCAAATTTTTCATCTTTTAAAGAATATTCAACATTCTTAAATCTTTTAACATCTACTAATTGTTGTCCAAAATTATTTTCAACACTTTCATGCATACAAACTCTTAACAAAGAAAAATTGCCACAACTAGTGCATTGTCCAGAAATACATGAACTTAAATAAAATAATTTTTCATTAGATCTTTCACAGAATAAACTTGATATAAACTCTTTTATTGCTTCAGTTGGCATATTAATATCACATTCCTATATAATCATGTTACTATGTAAAGTACAACGTATATATTGAAACACATCATAATAATAACGAAATTGCACATGCGTTTTACAACAAGATATTCGTTGCTTATTAATCTTTACATACCATGGTTTGCATTTTTTGAAAAATCTTTGACTTATTTTAATATTACTAGGTAACACTAATTCATCAAAAAAATTTCTATAAAATTCAGTTTGCGTTGTATCTAATAGGTGTTTTGGATGAGGATCGCAAACTTTGGACCCTACTCTTAATTTTAAAACATCTCTAGCATTAGGTGATACCCTAGTATTATCATGCCAATATTTTTTGATCAAAGATCTAATTTCAACATTTAGTTTCATGTCAGATCTCGAGAGTCGACCACTAAAACTCCAACATTGGTTAATTGGATCATTTTCTATACTTTCTCTTCTTTTTGCTACTCTTACCAATGATTTAGGATGTATTTTTAGAATTCCACTAATATTTCTTACCATTCTTCTATTCAAAGTTGTTTTATTCACTATAGCAGTTGTTATAGCTCGTCTTGCTCCATTCTTATCTTTGGATCGATTATTACTTCCAATAGACTCAATGGCACTAGCAACAGTAGACATAGCATGTTTTAGTGATTGATCTTTTCTTCTTGGTTTAACAAAAATGCCTAACATTTTCATTACTTTTCTCATTTTCCACATTCTCATTAATTGCATCATTAGTTGATGTTGAAACGATAATTTTTTACGATAAAAAATTCCTTGTATAATCTATTGGCATGTGTTCTTATTTATCTCCAAGAAATTTTACCAGGAAGATTATCCAAAACATCTCTTTCAATTTTTAAAAAAATAAATTGTCATTTTCAACATCACATCCTGGATTTTCATTTTCAACAACAAAATGGTTTTCATCTTCATTTTCAACAAAAGGATTTTCATTTTCATTTTCAACAACAAAACAATTTTTATTTTTATTTTCAACAAAAGGTTTTTCATTTTCATTTTCAACAACAAAACGGTTTTGGTTTTCATTTTCATTTTCAACAAAAGAATTTTCATTTTCATTTTCAACAACAATTTGTTTCAAATTTCGATCTCTATGAATATTATCAATCTCAACATTGTTATATCCAACTTGTTTTAAATCTCCTATCAACACTATTTCCATTTCATTCAAAGGTGGATTTGAAGAAGTACCTGGATTTGTGCCTATTGAAACATTCTCCATAGCATTGATAGAGAGATTTGAAGACATACCAGGAGTAGTTTGTATAATCGTATTAGTTTCCACATTCACCTCTTGCAAATTTGCATTGTCTACATCCATGGTCTCCTCAATGTTTTTATCTTCAATAGTTGTAGAATTGGATGTTTCAGCATTATTCATTGATTGAATCTTTATTCTTCTATCTCTTTGTCTTTTTGCCTCCTCTCTCTTTGCTTCAATTTCTTCAAGGGTTAATACCTTCCTATCTTTCCTCTTATTATGACTTTGTGATCCCATAATTAAAAAATTTATGAAACATGTACAAATGAATGTAAAAAACTTGAAAGCCTTTCTTCTTTGTTCAAGTCCTTCAAACAAGTACCAATTCAACAAAATTTCACTCAAATAGTGTCTCAATGATGGCTTCTACCAAAATTCAAACAATATTTCAAGTTGATGGACCTACAAAAGAAAAAAAGATGGTAGAGATTGCTGCAAATGTTGCTGTCGGTCGTACTGTAGAGCAAGTTGCAGGGCTGACAGTCATAGTACAGTATTATTAAAAAAATGGACAAATAATAAACGAGATCTCGTTTTGTTTTGCACCGGTGGAGTAAGAAACGAGATCCCGTTATTTAAAATTTGAATTTTAAGCTCAGGTTTTGCTTTGTAACCCGGTTCGGGAAATGCTTTGGGGACAAGAACCTGACCTCTGAACCTAGTTTGACCTACAACTTGAAGGTTCTTGAAGGCCCTCTCAATGTCACAACAAAATATTGACATTGGGCATATATATGAAGGTCTATTTTGCAGAATATTTTAACGAAATTAAAACCCATTATAGATCAGATAGGTAGATTCCAAATATGTAATTTCTTTTACAATTGAATTAATTTTTCTATTTTTCAATCAATTTCTGATGAAATAGGTCCATAAAGTTTAATTATCAGAGTTTTTTAGTATTTTAATAACTTTTTATTAAAATATTTTTTTGTAAAAAAAATTGTAGAAAAACGTACTTTAGACAATTCTTTTCAATTTTAAAAAAATTCAAAAAATGTTAAGTTTAGGTCATCTTATGCGTTACGTACATGATGATTTTTTAAAAGACAAAAAATGGCCAATAAAAAATTACAAAAAAATATGGAAAACATGTTTCAGTGAGTTACAAATATTTTCCCAAAAGGATTTTCAAAAATATGATTATTTAGGTCAAAATATGGATGACGTACACATACATGGTATAGTAAAAAAAAATGACTTTTAAATAGTAGTTTTTAGAAACGCCTATTCAAAATCAATTTCTATCACCTGGGTATTGAAAAAAATTACATATTTGGAAACTAGACTCTGAGTATTACATTTCATATTTAGTGACTTTTTTCAAGATTCCACCTTTAAGTGCTTCAATTTTTTAGGTCAAATGTGACAAATTCTGAAAATCAGGGAAAACACTTCCACTTTTTGGCCAATAAGTGGACACAACTTCTTGCACACACCCGTTGAATGTGATATTTTTCAAGAAACTTCTTCACATCCTTGTTCTTGAATGGTGTACCATTGTTAGAAACTAAGGAGGAAGGTGTACCAAATCGAGAGATGATATTATCCTGTATAAAGTGACAAGTTACTTCAGCAGTCATGGATCATAGTGGAACGGCTTCAACCCATTTCTTGAAGTAATCAGTAGCAATGATGATAAAAGTATGTCCTTGAGAATAGGGTGGAGAGAATTTGCCAATTATATCTAAGCCCCAAACAGAAAATGGCCAAGGTGAGACTTGGGCACAAAGTTCTTGGGTAGGCACTCAGATTAAATGTTTATGTTGTTGACATTGCAGACATTTCTTGACATATGCAAAGGAATCTTGTTCCATGCGTTGCCAATAATATCCCATATGCAATAAATTTTGTTCCAATGATTTTCCTCCAAAGTGCCCTCCACAAGCACCAGAGTGAGTTTCTTCTAAAGCTACCAGGATCTCCAAATTACTAAGACTTGGAGAAGAACACCATTATAACTTCATCTATAAAAGACATTAGATAGAATGATATAACGTGTCGCAAGTTTGCATAGGCAAACTCGTGCATTTTTAGATTTTGAGTTAGGAATGGTACCATCATGTAAATAGTAGAATATATGGGAGAACCATTCATCAAAGTTTGTGTTACAATAGAGGTTAGTATCCGAAGATGCAACCTATTCAAGTGCAAGTGTTTTGAGATTATGAATGATGAAAGTATATTCATCAGGTAAATTGACAGAGGATATAAGGGAAGTTGTGCTTGCCATAGCATCCGCATGTCAATTATCTTTCTAGTACAGTCACGGTAGGAGGGTTCACAGAATGAACAGTCCAGACCATACAGCTAGAGTAAACACAACGAAGACAACTCAAAGATATGGAACAAATGCAGATTTAATCATTCAGTATATCATAGAATTCAAATACAAATTGGTCGGCAACATGCGGGCTTACATTAGGAATCCTAGGTCTGATCACAGAACATAAGAACATGCATAAGATATAGCTTTGAAGCTCCTTTGCAAAGAATCCAAACTATCAAACTATTACCATGTAAATCCCCCCTTCCTAGGGATCTATTACATCATTATATATCATATCCGGGACATAAGATTCCTCTGCGTCGGCCAAGGAAGATCACCAACCCCAATGAAGAGCTATAGAGTGGGTACATGGATAGGTTGGCCCTAAAAGAATAGAACTCCTCTGTAAAGGAATGGAATGATGTGCGGATCTCAGGGGAAGTCAGCCATGAACCAAACAACATTAAATGATGTGTCATTAAGATTTGAAGGTCATGAAATGCTCCATAGGTCTTCTCCTTTAGCTGGTTGTCTGAGACTATCAGGCTGCTCTGTTATGAGAAAACAGTCGATCTTCTGCTAGCAATATCTTTTCAGTACCTTAACCAAATGCTTTGAGATTTAGATATGTTGTGCATGAATGTCTATAGATGCTAAGTCTAGCTCCATGAGATTGGAAATGCAACTGCAGTAGAATGCAGACCAAAATATAGAAGCTGCTACTAGCTGAACTGTCTGACTAAATTGGAAAATGAAAAGAAACAAACTGAAATGCAAATGTTTTTGGTTAATGCAAGATTTCTCTTGAACCAGGGATGCTCTTGCATCACTTTCCTTGGAATAGTATCAATTGAGAATGATACAAATTATTTTAATAAGGATAGAGCTAAATCACAATATTGAGATAATTTATCCCGCTTAGCTTGATATGATCATGTTATTTGTCATACAATCAATTGTGAATCACCATATATAGTGATGTTTTTGATGTTGAGAGCCAAAGCAGCATGAAGTCCTACAATGAGAGCTTAGTACTCAGCAATGTTGTTTCTGCATGAGAAGTTTAACTAATAGGACATAAGAAGCAGCTTACCAGAAGGCGATACTATTATGACACCAGCACCGAAGCCAATTCAACATCGTGAACCATCAAAATACAATTCCCATTTATCATTTATATCTATATTTAGGATTTGTTCATCAGGAAATGTCTCCTGATTTTGTATAGAAAAGGGTGAAGGTGCTTCAGCTAAATGGTCGGTTAATGCTTGTCCTTTAATCGCTCTTTGAGAGATAAATTTAAGATCAAATTTTGTTAACAACATAACCCATTTAGCAAGACGACTTGAAAGATTTGTTTCAGTGAAAAGATGTTTCAAAGGGTCAAATTTCACCATGACATGTATTTTAGGATTTAAGAGATAATACCTAAGCTCCTGAGTTGCAAAGACTAGAGTTAAGCACTACTTCTCAATGATAGTATATCACACTTCATAATCGAGCAAAGTTTAACTGATGCAATATACAACGCACTCTGTGCCTTCAGTATCATGTTGTGCTAATAAAGTTGTGAGAGCATTATTAGATGTCGAGGTATAAAGAATAAAAGGTTTATCAGTAGTAGCAAGTGTAGAATAGGAGGATTATCTAGATGACTCTTTAGGTCTTTGAAAGTATTTTGACATTCAGAATTCCATTGAAATTTTGAATCCTTTTTCAGTAGTTGAGTAAAAGGGTGAGTCCTATCTACGAGTTGTGAAACAAATCAGCGAATGGCATGTATCTTCCCTTGCAAACTATGGAGTTGAGATGTGTTCTTAGGTGCTGGCATATTAACAATTGCATCAATTTTATTTGTATCTACTTCAATGCCACAATATGAGACTATAAACCCCAACAACTTTCCACTGTCTACGCCAAAGACACACTTATGAGGGTTCAAGTGCATATTGTATTTCTTTATTTTCTCAAAGATTTGATGGAGGATTGTGATGTGATCCTGGCGATGAATAGACTTCATAAGAATGTTGTTGACATAGTCCTCTAAGATGTTATGCATGTAATCATGAAAAATAAGAGTCATAGCCCATTGGTAAGTTGCTCCAACATTCTTTAATCCAAATGGCATAACTACCCAACAAAATGTACCCCAAGGTGTTATAAAAGTTGTCTTGTATTGATCTAGAGGATTGATGAAGATTTGATTATATCCTGAAAAACCATCCATGAAGGAAAGTAATTCATGGCTAGCTATTGAATCAATGATCATATTAATGATTGGCAAAGGGAAATAATCTTTCAAAGAAGCAAGATTTAGATCCTTAAAACTAGTACACATACAAATATGGCTATCAGGTTTAGCGATAGCGACAATGTTTGAAATCTAATGCGAGTAATAAATAGGGCAGATAAAACCAACTTGTAACAACTTTTCTTTCTTAGCCTTAACTAACAATGTAACGTTAGGATTCATCTTATAGATCTTTTGTTTAAACAACTTAGCATCTAGTTGCAGTACAATGGTATGTGTTACAATTTGAGCATCAATACTAGGCATATCCAAATAGTTCCAAGAAAATAAATCTAAAAATTCATGTAAAAGTTTGGTCATATCTCCTTTTTATTCTGTACTTAAACAATCACCTATAGGGATAACCTTTTCAATGTTATCTTTCTCCATGAAGACATCAACAGTCTTTCCATTAAGAAAAGTATTGTGGTCTAGGGGGTTGGGTGATTGTGGTAGTTCTTTAGATTCTTCATCAATTTTTAGAGTAGTGTTGTTATGTCGTAAAATGTCCCCCTAGGATTTTTACCTCCTAAGTTTAGATCTCGGGTGCCTTGTTTTGCATCTTGCATGTTCATTTTAACTCCCGAGACAAAATGGCCTGAAACCCATGTCACATGGGGGTTGAGGGATATTGTGGCACTTGACCCTACCCTCAAATAGGACCTGAGGACATGTGGGCTCATGCCATTGTCCTGCCCTATTTCAGGCAAGTCCCAAATTTGCATGTCAGTTATGTGACTATTAGAAGGTTCCGTTGCCGACATCTTAAGTTTGAATTATGAAATTTGTAGTGGGAATGCATATCTAAGTATGTTTAGGGTTTCATTTGTAAACTAGGAGATGATTATGAACTTTTGGCAAACTGGTGATTTTAGAGCATTCAAGATATTCATTGTTGCAGAGCAGAATATTGTTGTTGTGTTTGTGATTGTAGATTTACCTTCATCTTCTCATGTGTTGAAGGATTTTTATCTACATGTGAGCTACACCTATGAGGTGATATCTATTTGTGTTTGAATCATTTATCAATTTGTTTTTGCCTCTATCCCATAGGGATGCTCACTCTTTATCTGACAATGGTGTTCTAAAGACTTGAATGTCCTTCCGGGGCTTGACTGAGGCAAGCTCCTAAACACCACAACCCCCAACCACACTCCTTGTGATTGTAGGTTACAGGTGTCATATCTGACAGAGTGGAATTGTAGGGAATAGTAACAAAGTGTGTAGATTCCAGATCTCTAAAGAAAGGCACTTCTTGGACTTGGGCACTAGTGGCAGTGTCCTTCGAGATTGTAGACATAGAAATCTCTTTGATAGTGATAATTAGCATCTGAAGAAGTCCTGACATCCTAAAGAATATCCTGCCTTGGACTACGGTGTGAGTGGCAGTGTCCTCCGTATCTTCCACAACAGAAACAGACAGAACAATGATCATCAATGTTGTAAGGAGTTCGGAAACCCCTGAAGAAGACACTGCATTGGCCTAGGGCATGAGTGCCAATGTCCCTGAGTATTCCACATCACAAACTTTGAAAAATGGTCAATAACTAATCTTTGTCTACTATCTTGGTCTGCGAGCATTTGTCAATTTATAAATTTGTTGTTGATTTTGCATATTTAGGGTTTTGAGCATATTTGAGCATTAAATTAATACATTAATTGATAATTTCTGAGTTTCCATAGTGTTACAAGTGACACCCAACCTATAGGTGAATCCTCTTTCAAAAGGTGTGATTCAACTTGGTTGAAATGTCCTTGAATGTTTGTAGTGAATGGAGGATTTAACCCATTTATCATTTTCCCCCTTTCCTACTAAACATTTTGGTGAACTCATATTTTTATTGAATTTTGTACCTTTCTGAGTGTTGTACTTTAGATTTACATTCATTAATTTAATTTTCATCTTATTGCATTTGAAAATTTATAAAAAAAATTGGCATTTTAGGGTTGCATTTTAATATAATTTAATTGAATTTCATTTAATTTCTGATATTTTCATTAGATCTAATATAAATTGCAGAAATTCATCTTATTATAATCATTTTCATTACATTTGCATGCTTAAATTGTTAAAAATTGCTTGAAATTGTGCATTTTTCATATAACTTAGTTTTTCAAAAAAACTAGGGTTTGTAGTTAAAATCTTGTTTGAGATTTTACTACTCTTTTAAACACTCATTTAGGACTGATTTCTAATTGTAGTGTTTCATCATAGTGTCTTTTTTGCA
The DNA here is from genome assembly GCA_027924645.1 of Cunninghamia lanceolata. NCBI lineage: Eukaryota > Viridiplantae > Streptophyta > Pinopsida > Cupressales > Cupressaceae > Cunninghamia > Cunninghamia lanceolata. The sequence continues at coordinate 5,407,382 of BSBN01000700.1, read as the reverse complement.
AAAATTCATGTCTAGGGTTTGAAAACCTTGCATATTCACTAGATTTTGACCAATTTTCATATATATATTTGCATTATAGGTGTGTTGTGAAGGATATTGTTGCATTATTGGATTAATATTGAGCTTATTATTCATTGACCCTCTTTAATTTCTTCACAACACCTCTTATCTTAGGCATTTACATTGAAAAAGGCAAAAACTCAAGCATTTTTAGGTCATAAACATACATAGTTTTGCATTTATTTTCTTGCATATATCACGGATCCTTCTCACCATTCGTCTTTGGAAGATTTATTTGAATACATTGTAAATTTTGATAATTTATATAAATTCACTAATAAATATCCTCAAGTCTTGCATCAAATAGCATACATCTATGGTATTGACATGTCCGTAAGCACTACTTGTGATATTCTTCATTCCATAAACTATTTTGAAAGCTTTGTCACTATCATGGGTATTTTCCCTTCAATCTTGGAAAATCTCACTAATTTTATTTCTACAAATAATCAAGAAGAAAGTAGTGGTGAAAATGTCCTTCCTTCCCTCCCTTCATTTCATGACGACATAATGGACATTCTTTCTGAGACTTATGAGACTGACATAGCCCTGGGTGATTCATCTAATAAAAAGACTTCTACCAACATAACCTCACTTGTTGAGGATATTTTGGCACAAGAAGAAGACATCATTGACACATTCCTTAACACCACTCTATCATCCCTTACTACTCTCCTTGGCTAGGATGAAGCATTGGATTATGTAGATTCTCTATGTGAACAACTTCTTCAACTTATTGACACTCAAAATTTACCAATTGATCTTCAAACACTTCTTGACTACATATTAAACAAAGAAACAAATAACATACCATTACCTAAACAATCACATACCTTGTACACTACTCAAAATCTGGAAAACATCAACAAACACATATGGACTGAAATGGGCATATTTCCAGTTCCTTCACAACCTCACTTGACTAAAATGGGTATATTTCCAGCTCCTACATCACCCCATTCAATTGACATAGAAAACTATGACATTTCTTCTACACCATCATTAATAGATACCTTTCCTACAATCCTCCCCTCACAAACTCATGAAAATGTGGAAGAAAGAAGAAGAGATAAAGCTTTAACCATCAAAGTAAAGATCAAGATCTAAGACAATCGCTAGTTTAGTTGTGCATATAGGTAAGTATTTCTAACATTTTACCTTTGTGTTGTGTTTCCCCCATGATGTGTTATGTGTTGTTTACGCCTCTTTGGATGACCCTTGATACTCTTGTAAGGTCAAGGATACCGGGAGACTGCCTTTGTTGTGACCCTTCTTCTATTTATATCATCATTCTTCTATATAGCTGCTTTGTGCACTTTGTTTATCTTGGGTCTCACCTTGGTTACACTCAGTTTTGAGATCTCTGCAGTATAGCCCCACAGTTATACTTGGATTCTAAATCCATAGTATGACCTTGGCTCTTGATGTGATTACTTTCATGCATTGCTTTTATCATGTGATGTGGTTATTATCTTAGAGAAAGATTTCTAACCTCTCTTGTAGGAAATTGTGTGTTTGTGGGAACATTTGGTGATCGTAAAGTACATGTTACTTTGGGGGCATGGGCTTTGCATGAACTCTTGTTCCCTTGTGTTTTTTCTCTCTACCTTAAAGTTCTTGATATCGGTACACAATATCAACCACCTTAAGGTGAAGGCATATAAGGTAAGCTATCTAAAGATTTTGGTACTAACGAAGTGTGTTTGTAAGCCCTTTGCAGAGGCGGGATGTTATATCTCTGCGTGAGTGCACATATTTATTTTATATTACAATGAGAAAGCCCTCTGCAAAGGTGGGATATCGTGTATATCCTTTTATTTTAAGCCCTTTGCGAAGGCGGGATATCTTATCTCTTGAGCTAGTGTGTATCCTTTTATTTAAAGCCCTCTATGGAGTTGGGGATGGTGTATCTCTTGAGCTAGTGCACATCCTTTTTATTTCAAAAGTCCTCCAAGTCGGCAGGGTTGGTGTATCCTCCCTTAAGCATGTCTTTGGCAGTTGTTGTGGAATAAGCCCATCCATTAGGTGTGTTTGTAATGTGCTGAGATTGTGGGGGCTTAGCAATAAGTTCCTTCCATCACCTTGTTTGTCATGTTTTAGATGTATAGTATGTCTTTGGCATGCTATACGATGCTCATGTTTTCTGTGTGTCTTATGTGTGTTCGTTCCCAAGTATAGTCCAAAGAGCGTGCCAAAATGCCCCTCCTATGCTTTGGGATTTGCATGGTGTGTTTGTTCCCTTGTATAGTCTAAAGTTGTGTGGTGATGATTCCCTCCCTACACTCCATATTTGTATGGTGTGTTTGTTCTCAAGAGTAGTCTACAGTTGTGTGATGATGAGTCCCTTCCTACACTTTGAGATTTGTATTACATGTCTGTTGCCCTATATGTAGTCCAAAGAGCGTGGTGAAATGTCCCTCCTACATTTTGGGTTGTGTGTTGCATTTTTACATTTCATGCATCTGTATCTGCATTTATTTATATATATGAGAAAATAAAAAAGAAATGATAACTACATTCACTATATTCAATGTGTTTTGCATGTCTTCAATACTATCTTCTCCATGTTTTGCATGCCTATTATTGTCTTCACTATGTTTGGCATGTCTGCGGCATGTTTTATCTAATGTCTATAAAAGACTGGGGGCTAGAAATAGTTCCTCAATCTTTGTCTATGCATTAGCTTTAAGCACCTGGTGTACTTGTGTTTTGATTGTACTTTAATGCATGTATGGGCCTTGTGTTCATGCATACATTAAATTGGGGGCTAAATGTTATGTCGTAAAATGTCCTAGTAGGACTTTTACCTCCTAAGTTTATCTCCTAAGTGCAACAATGTTGTAAAATGTTGCACTTGACCCTACCCTGAAATAGAACTTGAGGACAAGGGCGCTTGCACCGTTGTCCTGCCCTATTCCAAGCAGGTCCCAAATTTGAATGTCAGTTATGTGACCATTAGAAGGTTCTGTTGCTAACATCATAAGTTTGAATTACAAAATTTGTAGTGGGAATGCATATATAAGCATGTTTAGGGTTTCATTTGTAAACTAGGAGATGATTATGAACTTTTGGTGAACTGGTGATTTTAGAGCATTCAAGATATTCATTGTTGCAGAGTAGAATATTGTTGTTGTGTTTGTGATTGAAGATTTAGCTTCCTCTTCTCATGTGTTGAAATATTTTCATCTACATGCGAGCTACACCAGGTCTAAGGTGATATCTATTTGTGCTTGAATCATTTATCAATTTGTTTTTGCCTCTATCCCATAGGGATACGCACTCTTTATCTGACAATGGTGTTTAGAAGACTTGAATGTCCTTCTGAGGCTTGACTGAGGCAAGCTCCTAAACACCACAACCCCCAACCACACTCCTTGTGATTGTAGGTTATAGGTGTCGTATCTGACAGAGTGGAGTTGTAGGGAATAGTAACAAAGTGTGCAAATTCTAAAACTCTAAAGAAAGGCACTGCTTGGACTTAGGCGCTAGTGGCAATGTCCTCTGAGGTTGCAGACACAAAAATCTCTTTGACAGTGATAATTTGCATCTGAAGAAGTCCTGACATCCTGAAGAATATCCCGCCTTGGACTATGGGCGAGTGGTAGTGTCAATATCTTCTGCGGTAGAAACAGATAGAATAGTGATCATTAGTGTCATAAGGAGTCTGAAAACCCCTAAAGAAAACATTTCATTGGACTAGGGCATGAGTGGCAATGTCCTTGAGTATTCTGCATCACGAACTTTGAAAGATGGTCAATAACTAATATGTGTCTACTGTCTTGGTCTGTGAGCATTTGTCGTAATTTATCAGTTTGCTCCTGATTTTGCATAATTAGGGTTTTGTGCATATTTGAGAATTAAATTAATACATTAATTGATAATTTTTGGGTTTCCACAGCATTACAAGTGACACCCAACCTATAGGTGAATCCTCTTGCAAAAGGTGTGATTCAACTCAGTTGAAATGTCCTTGAATGTTTGTAGTGAAAGGAGGATTTAACCCATTTATCATCCCCCTCCTTTTCCTACTAAACAAGTGTTTATCGAGCAAGTAGACTTCCCAAAATATACATCATTGTTTAAACAATAAGGTAATCCAAATTTATGATAAAAACGAGGAACATTGTCATAAGCTCCTAAGAATTCCATAATTGTTTCATCTGTTGAGAAAGTGTCTAAAGGGATATCTCTTGGAGGACAACTGTCGTCTATCATCTCAGGATATATCAAATTAAGTGTTGATATTGTGTTCACATTAAGATTAGGATGTTTACAGGCTTTGGTTTCCTTTAAAGGATTATACCCAATGCCACTTGAGTAATGTTGCAAAGCAGATTCTATAGGTACTCGAATTCCTTGTTGATTAATACTGCAACCATTACCTACATAGTCACAATTCTTATAAAGGATCTGAAATCCTTGACCATAAAGAGAGGCCATCTCTCTAGAAGAAAGTGGAGCCTCATAGGTCTCATAATCTATAGTATAAGTAAGAGTGTTATTCACGTTTGTTACCAAAGAAACTTTAGGTTTTAGACTTGAATTCTTAGAGGAAATCAATGCAACATATGATGTTTCAGGATTAGAGTTGTTAATTTTATATTCTCCTATAGAGGGAGATGTAAAAACTAATAAACCCCAATCGTCACCAAGGAATTCATTTGATTGTTTGGAATCTTGCACAACATTGTCTGTGGCAAGAGGAGTTGACAGATCAATTTTCAAGGTATTTAGAATCTTATGGTGAGTAACTTGCTTTTGTAATTCAATTTGTAAACAATTATCTAGCTTAGGATCAGCTTCAACAGTATGAAGTTTGTTTTTATAGATAAACTTGATTGAACGATGAAGGGTAGAAGGAACTGCCCCCAATACGTGAATCCAAGGTCTACCAAGAATCATGTTGTATGATAAATAACCAAGTATGAAATGAATCAAGGTAGATAAAGTCACAGGCCCAACTTGTACAGGTAAAGTTATGGTGCCTATAAACTATCTTCCAACATTATCAAAGCCACGAATACTGAGTCTATCTGGTTTAATCAAATATGTATCAACCTTAATTTTATGTAATAAATTAATACCACAAACATTAAGAACTGATCCATTATCAATCATAACTCGCTTGATCAATTTCTTGTTTATTATAATGAAGATAATCAAAAGATCATACTGATTTGAACTTCAATAGAAGGCAACACATGTTGAAACAAAATGTTTGTTTTTGTCGCATGCATACAATCTAAGAGAGCTGCTACATCATTCAGCTTGACAGCAAGTGGTACAATCACCTTTTATAAAGATTATTGGAGCATTCCATGGTATGTAGGTGGAGTTTGTATAAGTTCCCAAAGAGAAATCTTAGCAGGAGTAGCATGAAGCTGCTCAACAAGATCATAATCTTGACCAACTATATGTGTTAAATGAGGTACTTGAGGAAGCATAGGTTGAGAAGCTGGTAAATATATCGAATGCTTGATTGTTGTTTGCTTTCTTTATTATTCTGAGTGTTATATGTATGAGCAACCATAGTGTGACTAGGTTGTTGTGAACTTCAATGTGTTATTTATTTAGCATAGTTATAGATGTAATTAGGAGGTCGAGAAGAAGGAAGAAGACCTCTAATAATGAGCACTAGTTTAGAGTGTGGTTGAGCCACATCTGAACACAAGTTAACCACTATCTTCGGCTTCACAGGTTCTTCTTGAGGTTTAAGAACATAGATTGCATTTACTGATCTTTGAAACAATGGCAGTTTAGGAGTCGTAGTGGAATATTCAATCGAGATAAAGTCCTCAAGGGCTTCATCCAACATATTGAAGTCATCACAACTAAATGGCTCAACATACACATTAAAGTCTTGCAAAAAGTAATCTGACATAATAACATGTTCTAATTAACCCAAGACTTAAATGTAAAGTAATATAGTATAAACTTTGTAGAAATGAAGCAAAATATCACTATGAAATCACAAAGTTTTAATTTCAAACTTTTTTAATGAAAGTTTCAAGATATCAAGTAAGATTCAATACATACACCTTTCATAAAAGAGGATTTGCAATCTAAATGTTATTTAGGATAGCAAACTATTTCATATCTTATGTTAAAAAGGATGCAAATTCTTTTAGAGCACAGGTTCACCAAAATGTTTAGTGGAAAAAGTGGGATTATGATAGTTTATCTAAACCATATCGAGTCCTTTCACTCACTAAACATTAAGGAAGTAGGAACTGAGCTTTCTCACTATGAAGGATCAAGCTACAGATTTCCTAGGTCCTTATTATTCTAGTTGTGATTGAATAGATTCCTTTGATCAAGTTTTCACAAGCCTATGAAACTCACAAAGCATGAAACACTAATTATCACTTCTTTATGTAACAGACTAATTTTTGACATAGTTACTGATCAACAAATTACAGAAACATAGAATAGGGATCACAGAGGGTTTGTATCTGGAAAATCAGGGCTTGATGGACAAGGGTGATCCCTCTTTTGTCTTGAAAGTTTCCGCAGTTTGAAATATTCTATACTAGGTGATAGAGTGTCTTCAGAGATTCTCAAATCCTGAAATAAATGCCCAGTTGGACAAGGGTGATCCCTCTTTTGTCCTAAATATTTCATGATGTCAAAATTCAAAGTTTTGCAACAACTATATCCACAATGTCTGCCTTTCTGTAGCTCCTTTCCTCCAGATCTTTTCAAATATGACCTGCACATACAAAAGGAGGAGAAAGATGGTTGTGGCTATATAGGAGCTTGCCTCAGTCAAGCCTCATTTTTAGTATTCTTACCTCAAAAATAGCCAATGATAAAGATCTACAGATGTGTGTGCTCATCTATCATATGTGTATGCAAAAATGTAAAACCCTAGATGACTCAAGCATCAAGGAAAGATCAACACCTTGTTTCACTCAAGGAAACAACAACAACATCACCTCAAGGAGATGAGAGAAATAAAGACTTGTAGAACAAGAAGGTGAGGTAGCCGTATCTGTGAAGGATTCCCAAGCTCAATTTGGAGACTTCAACCCTTCTCCCAATCATCAAAAAGGTTTCACAAACCCTAGGAAGAGAAAGATAGTCTTAAGATCTTGATTCCTAATCTCCATCAAGTATCTCCATGATAGCAATCTTCAATATCTTCAAAGAGCTTCAACAAGTCACTGATCTTCAATAGCAAGAATGGCAGAGTTTTGGCATAGAAAGCTTGCATATAGGTTGTGTGTGATAAAATGATTTTCAATTGTCTTTAAATACCTAACCCTAGAAATTCAAATATTTGAAATAACATGTTGACATCGCATGAAAACCAAAATTTGAAATCAGAATCCCGAGGTGCGTGGCGGGAGACAACACCCCGCCAAAATTCAAGGCCTAGAAAAATAGGGTAGGACAAGGGCATGGGCACCTGTGTCTAAGCCCTGATTTTTCCATCAGGTCTCCATTAAGGAGGTCTAGGATGTCCAAAATCTAAAATTTGTTTACAGGTTTAATCATCAGTTGCTTTGAAATATGACATTTCTTCAATTAGCTATAGGTCAATTAGAGTTTAGGGAGGTCAGAAACAAAGAGGTTGAAAGGCCACCAAAGGAGAGGAGCTAAACTATGAGAAATTATGCCATTCCATGCAGGAGGACAATTTTTGACATAACACACAAGCGGGGGAGCTCATCGCTACGTGCCTCTATCTAAGACATGCCAAACACACCTGACAGTTGAGCTATGCTACCACAATCACCAAAGACACGCTTAAGGGTGAATAACTCAAGATCCAACCCTATCTCCATAGACTTTTAAAAGGATGTGCAACCACTCAAGGGAATACAAAATCTTGCCTTCCGTAGAAGGGCTTTCAAAAACATACAACCCCACCTACATCATGGAGATGGGCCTTACAATGAAAAGAAAGCATGTGCACAAAGTATACAACCCCACCTACATCATAGAGATGCCTTATAGTGAAAAGGAAGCATACACAAACACACAATAGAGTATACAACCCCACCTGCATCACAAAGACACCTTACAGTGAAAAGGAAGCATACGCAAACACACTTTATCACAATATCTAATATATCCAAGCATTTACCACAATATATGCCCCCACCTTAAAGTGGTTGCTCCCGCTTGCTGGTAGCAATCACGTTTAAGGTAAAGTTGAAAACACATGAGAGAACAAGAGCTTTCACAAAGCCCATGTCCCAAAGTGCCATGTGCTTACAATCGCTGAATTGTTCCCTACAATCACAATATAAACACATTAGTATTATATATGCTAACAATTAACAAACTTTGGTTATAAAATCTTAACTAAGATAACAACCAAATAATGTCATGAAACTGAAATAAGGAAACATACCACTTAATAAACCAAGGCTACACTTGCGAGTGCAAAATTGAGTATAGCCATGAGGTCATACTTCAAGTATCTTAGAATCGAGTGTAGCCACAAGGTGAGATACAAAACATTCCAAAGTGCCTAGAAGCAGATTTAGAGTATTGCAAAGGTTTGTTACAAGAATTTCACAACACTACACATGATCACATCACAACACAAAGTGATTCTACTAGTCAAGCGTCAGTATCAAATTAACCCCATCTTCATATACGAACTAGGTCCATTTTTGTTTTCTTGTTATAGGGATGCATGGTCCTTATCAATGTTTATTTGTTATCATCATTTGCCGACTAGTAGAGCCATAGAAGAATGAAATCACAAAAAATGAGAAAGGAGACAAAAGTGACTTAGGTTCACAATGCGGTAAGATGCCCCCAAGACACCATCCACAACGTTATGCCCCCAAGGCACCACACACAACAATTGCAATAAGAGATAGGAGAATAGAAGAATAGAGAAACAAATAGAATAAGTATCACAATAGAGGTGGTCTCCTTGTATCCTTGACCTTACACTTGAGTATCAAGTGTCATCCAAGGAGACCTAAATGAACATTTAACACAATATGGGGGGAACACAATACAACAAATAAGAGGAGGCCACGTATGAGAGCAACTCAAAGAGGGACTACATCAAAGGTGGCTGAATGGATGATAAATACTTACCTGTGATAAAATGCAACCTTGCTAGTGGTTGTCTTTAAGCAAGTCATCTTCCTCCCAACCTCGATCGTGATATGAAATAGGAGGCACATAGGGCACTATGGCCCAACTTGAAACTTCTTCCTTTATGTCTTCCATTACATCCATTTCTTTCGGTGGGATGTTCTCTTCTTGTGAAGACATCATTCAGGCTAATGCTTGTCGCTCTCTTCTTCTTTCCCTTGCATTCATGTTTCTTCTTGTCTTATTAGTTATATTTCCCAAGGAGCTTCTTTGTCTACCACTGAGGGTTCATGATTTTCCACATTCTTCGACATTTCTAAAGAGGAAGCTAGTACAAAATGGATTTTTCAATTTTGTGGTGGAAAACTTCGTTCTTCAAGGTTATCTATTGATCCTTTTAAGGATGGCAGAGGAGGAACCTTGGAAAAAAATCCTTTTCCTTTCGGTCGAGGTGAATCCTTCAACTCGAGCTCCTTTTCACTCTCTATTTGTTGGATAAGAGGAATTGTAGCCTCAAAGGACCTAGAGGGTCCAGGAGTGTTCTTGCCATATGATAATTCAACTATCTTCTTTTCTTTGTACTTTTGATATGCTAGGAAGAATTGATCTTATCATGGTTGATTTGCTTCAAGTGGTTGTGGCCAAAAATAATCTAAATTGAAATTTCCACGAGTGGCTAATGGTTTCCATCCACTATGATGAATAACATGCACTTGACCTTTATAAGAGAATTTTAAGCACTTGTGGATAGTAGACGGATCTACTTTCATGGATTTTAGCCAAGGACGTCCTAACTTCACACAAAAGAGATCCGAAGTGGGAATAATAACAAATGATGCTTCCAAGGTTTTTTCAACCACCTTAATTAAAAGTGTTATCTTTCCAATTGTCAGGAGAAAATAACCATTATGTGCTTTTATCATTATATCTATAAGATCATAAGTATCTTGTGCTAGATCATGCATGTATACAAATTCTTCGATTGCCACATTTGTTATCAAATTAGGACAATAAGAACTGCTCTTGGAGGATTCCCACTTATTCTTGTTGTAATGTAAAGAAGATTGTCAATATCTCTAATAGTAACCTCATGTGGTGTGAAAGATATGATGGGTTCGGGATCCTTCTTTTCTTGTTAGATCAAGGAGGAGCCACACCACCCTTGTTTAGATTAGATGTCATGTATGTGAAACTTTTGAACAACAAGGCACTAGTTTGAGAAAACTAGGTTTCTGAATCTTTTTGCAAAAATTAAAAACACACAAGTATCACTACAAACCAAATGATCCCAATATTAAAGTTCTACACACAAAGGCAAATATAGATCTCTTTAATATTACTTGCAAAATGTGAAAGAGATGATGTATTCTTATGTTGAAATACACAATGTGTAATTGCAAATATAAGAATTTTGAAATTTATGATGTGAAATGATGCAAGAATATCAAACTAAATCAGATTTGATGAATGTCTAATGCAACCAATATGATCATGCAAGAGAATTTTTGAAACCCTAATGTTAGATTTTACCAAAATCCAAGCTTTTTAAGGCCTAAATATGCACTTTTCCCAAGATCATGCAAGATTTTCAATTGAATAGTGATAAATATGTAATGAAATTAATGCAAGATTTGATTTTAACTATCAACAAGATCCAAATGCTCGAAGCTACAAGTTCACCAAAATGTTAAGTGTGAAAAAGATGAATGATGACAACTAGCATGTACACTAGATCAAACCCTCTTTCACAATAACATTCAAGGACAAGATCGAGCCAAATTACTACCAAATGGAGGTAGACTTAGCTATAGATCTTGTACTCAAGAGTGCTATAGAAAGATCATATTTAATCAAGCCTTTTTATCAAACCCTAAGCCAATAATGCACTAAACGGGCTAGTTCTATGATGATCTGATTATAACAGAAGATGTACAACAAATCTCCAGAAACCAATTACATAGAGAGAATCAAGAAGATGTCAGAACCTGTGTCCCAGAAGTCGAGATGTTAGAGGACTATTTTGGGACCACCCAGGTCCTAAAAGGTTGAATGTTTAGAAACTGTAAACTAGAGAAATGCTACAGAGACTGCCCTAATGCCAGATATGGAGTTAGCAGGGGCAGAAAGACTAGGGCACCACTACCCAAGTCCTGCACATAGGAATATTCCTGAAATGATGTCGGATCCCAAAACCTTGGTCCTTGCTTATTCTTCTTGTATGTTCATATTTTCAAGATCTTGCACCTGTAACCTACACAAAAGAAGAAGAGAAGGGGTTTCGGGGTTATGGTGTTTAGGGACTTGCCTCAGTCAAATCCTGGGATAGCATTCAAGATTCCCAACACCGCTAATAGATAAAAAGAGTGTGCCCTTGTAGGGCAGAGGATAAACACAATAACAATATGATGAATCAAATGATGATGAACAATAATGATATCACCTATATGATGAAATCCTTAGGAGGATGAAAGCTCTTCAACTCATAAGGAGAGATAGATGATAACTTCAAACTTGCAGCAACACACACAAAGACAATACAAATCTTCTCTAGAATCACAATGAATGCTTTCAATGCTCTTTACTCCAATGCTTCAAGTTGGCTATCTCTATCTAGGTTCATAATGAATTCAAAAACACAATTATATATGCTTTCCTGCTAACATTTGTCAAATTAAACCAAAAGAGCCAATAAGGAGAAACCTTTTTAAAGGTCCTAAGTTGACATGCAATTAAATATACCCTGACTAATCAAGGAAGACTTGGGTGGTGGCACCCAAGTCTTGAGGCTCCTTTTTGGTCTGGGGTAAGGTAAAATATGGGCCCCTTGTTCCCAATTTACATTGGTTTTAGGAAATTTTGCATTGGGATGATTATTTAGAATTTATAATGTAATCACGGGGGCCTAGGAACTAAACAAGGAGGTAGAAAGACTTGTGTCCACTTTTTACTCCATAACAAAAAGATATATATTCTTCAATCCCCATCTACATTGAACTTTCAGAATAGCAATGTGATGTCATTTAACTAAAGCAATTCCTTTTTTTTCCCCTACTTCTGGACTAAATAAATCTAAAGAATAATTTTTGAATCTTTTCCAAGACCTCCTTTGGGATGAAAGCTAAGGACATTTAATAAATAGGAATTGCCTCAAGAACATATTTGACTAAAATGAGCCTTCCACTTCAAGATTGACATTGATTACACCATGCATATAATTAATTTTCCACCTTTGCTATAACCCAATTATAATCCATTAAACCATAATCATTAAGCTTGAGAAAAAAACCTAAATACTTCAACCCATCCTAAAAGTTAATTTTTTGAAAAGGAAATAATTGAGAGAAATATCTACCAACATCTTCATCTAAACCAAAAAAGGAGATCAATGACTTCTTTACATTAACCTTCATGCCACTATCAAAGCAATAAATATCTAAGATTGTTTTGAGATTTAGAGCATCTCACCTTAAGCCATAACAAAAATAATAAGATATCATTAAAAATAATAGATGAGACAAGAAAATGCCTCTTCCAATTTTAATGCATGAAAAAAACTAGTTCTTTTATCCCTAATGAGACTCCTTCTCAAACCTTCAACAACAATAAGAAATAACAAAGGGGGTATGGGGAACCCTTGCCTCAGTCCTCTACCAAGTCTGAAAAAGCATGAGGTAGACCCATTTATAAGAACATCAAATGATACAAAAGACACACAACTCATAATCCAATTAATGAAGTGTAGGCAAAACCCCGAGTGTATCAACATCATCCTTAGATACAACCAACTTACACTATCATAAGCTTTGGACAAGTCCAACTTGATAACCACTGAAGATAACTTTTTAATTATTTTTATGGCATGAAGTCCCTCCTGCATTACACCAATCACCTCATGAATTTGTCTTCATTTTAGAAGTCCAAACTGTTCATTTGAGATAGAATCTTATAATAGTCTATTTAACCTCATAGTGATAACCTTGGCAATAATTTTAATATACAATTATATAAATAAATAGGCTTGGACTCATGAAATGAAGCAGGATTATCAAAATTTAGGATCAAAGCAATGAAAGTGGCTTTGAAGGTAGCTACATCTTCCCAAAAGATCTATAAACATTGATAATCCTTAATAGGTCATCTTGAATAACCTCAAAAAACCAAGGAAAAATTCAATGGGCCAACCATTCGGCCCAAGACTCTTGTCCTTCTAAAAGCTACGAAGAATCATCTAAAGCTCATTCTTTGAAACCTTGAGTAAAATATGTTGATTGTCTTCATCATTTACAAAACTTGTTAAGGAGTCATTTTAATTGCCTTAGTTATAGAGACATGCCTATCTTCTTGGTAAAAATTCTTAAAATGATCAACACCCAAATGAGCAATGCCATTAAAATTGTAAGCTATGGATCCATCATTTTTGGCACCTACCAAATAGTATTCTTCCCATGATTATAAAATTTGTAAAAAAAAAATGTGTTTTCATGACCCTTGTCAAACCACAAAGCCCTACTCTTAAGTCTCCACGTAACTTCTTTATCAGCTAATATTATTTGTTCCTTTATTCCAAAGGCCTAACATCAATTTTAATAGCCTCATAAGGAAAATTGGCTAGCTCTATCTTATACAATCTCTACCTGAGATTCCACACTTAATAAGTCATACTCATCCTTCATTCTTTTCTTGTGGGCCAACTCAGGTGACAACTATTTAACTCTCTTTAAATTCCCCTCAAACTGAATAATAGTTGATTCACTAGATATTGCATTGAAAGGAACCCATGACTCCTTTATAATTTGACATAGTCCTTTATAACCAAATAGGGTTAAATTTAAAAGAACTACGAGGTTTCCCTCCAACTTTTGTAATTTTCAAGAAAATAAGCCTATGATCAAATACACCTCTCAAACCAATCCATTGTTTGATTATGATCATGCCCCATATGAAGGAATCGCCCACCAAGAACCTATTGAGGCACTTCACAATTCCACCTTCACTAATCTCATGTTCCTCCAAGTGGGGTGCAACTTCATAGGTTCAATGTAATACAAGCTTAGATTGACCAACTTCCATAAAAAATACTCAAACAATGCATCAACACCCCAAACTTTGGCCCTCCCTAGGGTAAAATTTAGATCACCTCTAGTGTTGATATTCCTTTACTAGAGAAGGTTCATGGAAAAGATCTTATCCCAATAGAGCACCCAATCAACACAAGGACCATAAATATTAAGAACTATGATTTCTTTGCCAATCTCATGAGCATATAAAACCGCACCTAAACCTGATTTAAAGGAGAAAACTTATATACATTTTAGGATTTTTTGCTAGCCTAAAACTAGATCGCCAGAATGACTGATAGAATCCACATAACAAAAATTGCAATCACTAAGCAAATTATCCAACACTCACAAATCTAAGTCCCATACCCATGGTTTCCTAAAGAAGTAAAACATCCATCTTATGTAAGTCAACAAGCTTATGAAGGGCCTATTTTTTTAGAGGTACTACCCAACCCTCTTATATTTAAAGACATAAAAATCATGATGTACCTTTACTAGGGGTACATGAGCTACTCTAAGAACCCCTTCAATAGAGAATTGTTTACCAACCATGATTTCCTTCTTTTCTTTTCCCTGAGGCAAAGACATCAATGACTTTCTACCTCTTCTAGACCCAAGAGAACCATCACTAGTATACACTCCTTGTCCTCCCTTACTCCCAAGAAAGATAGCCTAATTCCTAAGCTGTCTAGACTCGAGAAAATATCTAGAAGAGGCCACAGTAGCACATCCTCCTTCAAGTGAAAGACAGAGAGATTTCATATTTTGTCTACTTTCACTTTCATTAATGTCTTTTATAGGCAAAGCCTCCTTTGCTAAGTACATTCTTGAGTGATCCTACAATAGAGTGGTCCACTTTTTGGCCTAAGGGAAAATCAAAATCAACATTTTCTAGTATTTTTATATTTGTCAATTATATTGAACAAATGGTCAAGAATTTAAGGACAATATAAACTAGTAAGTTGTGAAATTTTCTATGTAGATTCAAGTTGTAATTTTTTTGAATTTTTTAAAGAATTATTTCAATCATTTTTAGTTTTTATTTTCAATCAATTTTTATTTATTTCTATTATTTTTTATGGAGAAATATTATATATCACATAACTTTCACTACAAATAAAAATGTTCTAAAATTTCTTGAATTAGATCATTAACTCCAATCTCTAGAGTAGAGATCTTTTTTGGTGATTTTTTATTTATTATTAATTTTTGAATTAGTACTAACTACTACCTATATTATTCTATAACACTTTTTTTTTCCATTGAAAGTGCAGTGCATTTTTTGAGATTTTTTTAATAGTGTTATTATTTTTCCTAGTGTCTTAAATAGAGCTCTTCTTTTTTCGTAATGAAAATTATTTTTTGTTAGGATTTTGACAAATATGGAGGAGACTTTGTCAAGGGTTCAATTTCAACTTGGGGGGTTCTACCCAAATGGGTTTGATTTAGCCCCCTCCAATCAAACCCCCCTTAAATAGAGCCCTTATAAACATAAATTATTGTTTGTTTTAAAAATATGTAATTCTAGACAAAAATGAAGATGTCCTATAAGTAAGAGACACTATTGTAAGATCACCCTCCTTTAACATCTGAAGATGAGGCCACCTCAACAAACTTTTCCTCTTTTGGAAGCCATAATAACCTTATGCTTCAATTCTAGTCTCATCTCCCTAACAACTTCTAAATGATCTTGAATTTCTAAATCTAAACAAGTGGTGGTGCATCCTTAATTTCCTCCAATCCTTATTCCATGCAAAACGAAGGAGAAGGATAAAGAGACCATGTAGGGCAGGGTCTAAATTTCGACCATGAGTGTCAAGCAATTTTTATATGACGGTCATCTATTCAAAGGTGCCCTTAGAATATTATGACATACCTTACTATAAGTAAAATTATATATATAATGACAATTCTATCCAAAATCTCTCCTTCCTTTCATATGATACAATCTTTTAAAATTTTGATTGTATTTTACAGCAAAAATGCCTAAATACGGCTATACCTGATGTAGGGTGTACTTTTGGCCCTACACTTTGTAATATTTTCTTTACAAAATTAAGTGATAAATTAAGGTAACCCTAGAAATATTAACGCTACAAACTAAATGCACGTTATTTTAGGCACAAAGACTTCCTAAATTAGTAATAAGATGAACCTTTTCGTTTACTCTTTTTATTAAAATTTTTAACGCTTTTGAAATTACACGTGGAGACATGTAGCGTGGACACGTATCAAAGATAATTTCTGGATTGTTCTTGAAAAACGAGGATGTCTCTGCAGCCGCTTCGCCTTCCATATAGAAAGCTCTGGAAATGCTATTTATTCCATATTCTTACCATTTTCTTTTATCCAATTCTTGTTATCTAAATTCTTCATAATCTGTTTTTCATCAGTTCAAATCCTTCAAAGGCATCAGTTCAGTATTGTTTTCAGGTAGACCTCTTTCCAACTTCACTGTCTACTAAAGGTTAGAAAATGTTGGGATCTTTAGTCAGTCATTATCTATTTTTCTAAAAATCTTCCGTTGAACATTATTTGTTCTGTGCAAAATTATGAAATTTAGCTGAACTTGATCTTTTTCCTTCTTTTGTTTTAAATTGTTACAAATTTGAAAATGATGGCGTTTTTGGGTACGGGATTTAAAAAGATAGATGATGAAATGGAGGGATGTATGTATTGAAGATACAAATTCCAAGTCAATTTAAAAAATTCGAAGTGTTTTGTATCATTCTGGAAAGCGTACCAGGCCGCTCTGTCTTGGGTTTTAGAAATTGTATAGGTAGATATTAAGGTACTGATTATGCATTTTTTATTAAGGGCTTGTTATACGTTTTGTTTGAGAATGGGATGTTATGTGGTTGGAAATTCCTTTTCTGTTGGTGGTAAATTCAGGTGTTTTGCTAAGGAAGTGATTCTGCTGGATTAAATTGCAAAGTTTTGGTTATAATTTACCAATTTTCTTGAGAGTTCACACAATTTTTTAAAATATAGCAGAATTTTGTGTGAAAATTTTCTGTAATTCAATTAATCTTCCTTTATTGTAAACAAATTTCGTGTGGTTTGGTTGAATTAGATGAAGTTATTTTTAGGTCTGTTTTGAATCTATTGGCAAAACTTTTGTCCAAGAAATCTTTCAGGATATAAGGAGAGATTTTTGGTGAACAATTCAAGCCCGAAAATGAGCGACGGAGAGTTAGGTTACACAGTGGTTTCTGACAATGAAACGGTGAGTGATGATGTGGAAAGAGGCAGTCCCTTTGTGGAGACGGCCATCGGAATTGATGTGGGAACCTGCGAGTGCCGTGTGGCGGTGTGGAGGGATTCAAAAGTGGAACTTCTGCAAAATGGTGGAGGGCAGAGGATGATGCCCTCTTATGTTCTGTTCCAGGGTGACACTCCATCTACTGGTATAAGCTCCAACGCCCCACATGAGCCGCAGGAACTGCTCTCTGGAAGTGCAATCTTTAATGTGAAAAGGTTAGTTGGGAGAATGGACACAGACCCTGTTGTGCATAACGGCAAGAATCTGCCATTCATGATAGAGACATTGGAAATTGGGGTTCGGCCATTTATTGCAGCACTATCTAATGGTGTGTGGCGCTCTACCACTCCTGAAGAAGTTCTGGCTATTCTTCTTGTGGAGTTGAGAGCCATGGCGGAGGCCCAGCTGGGACGGGCTGTGCGAAGTGTTGTGTTGACGATGCCTGTTTCTTTCAGTCGATTTCAGCAGACTCGTATTGAGAGAGCTTGTGCCATGGCTGGATTACATGTTCTTAGGGTGATGCCAGAGCCCACAGCAGCACTTCTTTTGTATGCTCAGCAGCAACAAATGGCGTCTCAGGGGAATTTAGGAAGTATGTCTGAGAAGCTTGCAGTCATTTTCAACATGGGTGCTGGGTACTGTGATGTTGCCGTAGCTGCAACAGGTGGGGGGGTTTCACAGATTAAAGCCCTTGCAGGGGCTGCCATTGGTGGTGAAGACATTTTGCAGAATGTTATGCAGTATGTTGCCCCAGATATTAATCCCCTTTCTGTGAGGAAGAGTGGGGAGGCAGCTAAAATTGTAGCCATGCTTCGAATTGCCGCTCAGAATGCCATCCACACACTGTCTTCCCATGATAGTGCTTCTATAGAAGTTGACTTGGGGAGTGGGATGAAGATATCGAAAACTCTGCTACGAAATGATTTTGAGAAAATCAATTTTGAAGTGTTTCAGAAGTGTGAGAACCTAATTGCCCAATGCTTACATGATTCACAGATAGATGTGGAGAATATAGCAGATGTTATACTTGTGGGTGGTGGCTCTCACATTCCAAAAATTCGCAGTATTGTATTGAGGCTCTGTGAAGGCAAGGCTGTATATGAGGGTTTGAAACCACTGGAGGCTGCAGTATGTGGGGCTGCTCTAGAAGGGGCAATTGCATCTGGAGTTAGTGATCCTAACCTTGAACTGCTAACCATTCAAGCAACTCCTTTGAGCCTGGGTGTTAGGGCTGATGGTACTGATGTTGTCTCCATTGTTCACAGGAATTGCACTATTCCAGCAAGGAAGGATGCATATTTCACTACAAGTTATAACAATCAGTCTGATGCTCTGATTATAGTGTATGAAGGTGAAGGGAAGAAAGTGGGGGAGAATCATCTGTTGGGATTTTTCAAATTGTCAGGAATTCCTCCTGTTCCCAGAGGTGTTCCATTAATTAATGTCTGTATGGACGTTGATGCATCAAATGTGCTGAGAGTTTTTGCTGGTGTGACAATGCCAGAGTCTAAGACCCCTGTTATTCCTTATGTTGAAGTTAGGATGCCAAATGTAGATGATGGTCATGGGTGGTGCATTGAAGCACTTCTCAAAAAGTATGGTACATCTCTGGACATTTGCAGTGCACAAAAGCATCCTCAGAAGCAGGAGTAAAGGTATGCAATCAACTGTTGGTCCTAGGATTTAGATTTGGGGAGAGTCATGGTACTATTAAGCAGATTGTTTCTCTTGATTAAAAGTTTCTGTTCGAGATTGAAATGAATTTTAGAGGAACTTCCTTGATATTGAGACTTTTTTGGCCCTCCTAAACTTCAGTATTTCTTCCTGGGGTTTCGGTTACATGAAATAATGCATTGCTTTTAACATAACATTTATACTGTCTTTGAGCCATTGTATTGTGTGTCTTATGACTCATCTCTTGTGTTTTCAACTTTTCAGGTTCGTGGGTCTCTTTTGTTTTAGGATGAGAGGTGTGGGCAATTCTTCATTGTGCAAGTGCAAAATTGCACTTAAAAATGTTAAATCCGATAACTAGAAGTGTTCACAACAGCATCATTTGTATTTTGATATATATAATGTGGCAGTAGTGGATTTCCTCTTTACATAAATGGAACAGTTGTTTAAACAGTAAAACCAGGAATAAATTATAGCTTACAGGACAAGTAGGAAGAAAGTCAGAGCAAGGATAGTGTGAGACAGAAAAAATCATGTAAAGGTTTGCCTTCGCTTTATGCAAACTGTGTGGAATAGAGTTTGCTTTACAAAAAGCATCCCAATAATAAGGTAGTTCAAATGACCTCAAGAGAATGAAGAGATTATGTGTTTTAAAGAAAAGCAGGCTTGGAGTTTCTTTCCTTTCGAACCATCTCTGGCTGTTTGTATTGGTCTAAGTTGCAATACCCATCGTTAAAATGTGATTTTATTCATTTGTTAAGACAGGGTATCTTCATTTGGGAATTAGTTATATATTTTAAAGAGGCATTTACTGCTCCATGTTCTGAAGCCCCTTTTTTTTTTTTCATGTTAAGGGTGTTATTTTTTAGCAGTAATCGCAGAATTCTTGATTATTGTTGAAGAAGTTTGGCTGTTAACGATGTCAAAATATGCCATGCCAAGAGGGCTGCTGCATTATGCTTGTGAGTTCTGACAGATGATCATACAAGGAAATCAATGTTGGTGGCTGTGTAATTTTTGTTGTGTTTTCATAAAATTAGGGTTGATAGAACAAGATGCTTAAATTTACTCGCACACGTCTACTTTCTGAAAGGGCAGCCACATATCTGCATGAGTATCATGGTATATAACTTGGCACTGTAAATGTAATGACATGGGAAGAAAGGCCGAGAAAACATGGAATTTTATTCCTATGAAGGGTACCAAAGGACAAAAAGTCAAAAGTGGCAGAGCCAACACAAAGTATTAAACAACTAAAATATCGGGGCCATTAACTTTAGTCTTTAGTAGGCAACAGGGGTTCAAAAAGTTCAAATTTTGAAGATTGTTTTGCATGGTGGACTCATTGCATTCCTGCCCCTCCTTGATCTCTTTTTTGAAGATTTAAGTATTAAAAACTTTAGCATCTTAAGGCAACACCCTAAGGGCCATTAAAAAAGCTAACTTAAGAGGGTCATTTAAATGACATTAGTAAGGAATGGTAGTTTAAACAAATGATATCCCAATCTTGGAAGGTTCCAACTTAAAAGCCTAACTCATTGACATATTTTATTTTTCTTAATTTCCTCCAACCATTTGAATTTGAGCATTGGAATTATATAATTTTTTTTTTTTTTCTTTGAAGGATAAACATATGAATTATCATCTTCTTTGCTAAGAGTTAAGCTTGAGTATTATTTATTATAGCCTCTTTGAGTTAAAGAGCTAAGGTGTAAGGAGTAACATTTCACCAAATTTTCATGAAGCATAGGTTGTTAGACTTTTGGACTCATCAAAATATGATTTTTCCAACTTAAAAGCCTAACTCATTGATATATTTTATTTTTCTTAATTTCCTCCAACCATTTGAATTTTATATATTTTTTTTCTTTGAAGGATAAACATATGAATTATCATCTTCTTTGCTAAGAGTTAAGCTTAGAGTATTATTTATTATAGCCTCTTTGAGTTAAAGAGCTAAGGTGTAAGGAGTAACATTTCTCCAAATTTTCATGAAGCATAGGTTGTTAGACTTTTGCACTCATCAAAATATGATTTTTGGTAGGCTTATCGTGAGTTATTTAACTTCACTAATAGATAAAGGACCACTTGGCTAATTTTGGGATTTTCATTAACATATGTGGCACATTTCTTTGATCAAATTGATTGAGATGTTAACAAGCTTTTCTTCACCTTGTTTGCATTGTTTAACATGCTAATTTCTATTTATCTACAGATTTTAGCCATATATTGCAATAGATAGTTGCATGTGGGCATATTGTCTTAGAGCTTTGTAATAGATTGTGCAATTTATTTTACAAGTGAGGTTGTGTGGTTGATCTCTAAGTATTTAGAACATGTCCCATTTGCTCGATATAATAGTTTTAAAAAATGGAGTGCAAATACAAGCCAAGGTAGAGGTGTAAATTAAAAAAGATGAGTGTATGGAGTGTCTTTAATGGCAAAATTAGCATATCCATGCTAATTCCCCTTTAGTTTTGTGTTCATCTTGTTAGAAATGTCTTAATGCAATAATATATTGGCAAGTGACATGCTCAAACCAATTCTTTACCTACTCACCATTTTCATCATTATTATTAAATATTCATTCCTCAATTCAAAATAAGAAGTTTATCCTTACAAATCACTGCTACAAGTTGTAATATTGACCCATCAATGCTATGGAAGTTGTAATATTGACCCATCAACACTATGGAGTATGGGAATAATTCTTAAATTTTATAATTCAAAATTCACATTTAAACTTCCTTAACCCCCTTTGCTAGCCATTGCGAGCTAATCTAACACATGTTTCACACAACATGTTGTTATGTTGTGGTACTTGATTTATTTCATAAGGATCATGCAAAGAATGTGAGACAAATTGATAAGGAAAATCATTAGAGCACACGTCAATTCTAAAGGGCGTATGGTGATCAAATTTGCATCATATAGGTTATTGGCTTGTTTGTAAATGTTATATTCAATCCTTTCATCATTGTTAATTTGACCTACCAAGGGCTTTCATCTTGCAAAACTCGTTCACTGATTGAGCTAACAAGCACCTTAGTAGTGTCTTGGGACACCACCTTGATAGATTCAAATGTCTAGAAGGTGAACATATTATCAGCTGCATTTTTTGATAGATCAGTTTCATGTGGCTCAAATCAATCTTGCGTAGTGTTTGATATGACCAATTTGTAGAGTTTATTATGTCATTCTAGATTCAAGATATTCATTGGACAAAGTAGTTAATTTTCTTACAATGGTGAATCATTGTAGAAAATCAATATTATTTATCCATCATCAATTTTAGAGTTAAGTACATTTGTCTTTCTATTTAATTATCACACTTATTTTAGTTTTATTATTTGTCAACTCTATTATGTAGATGTTAAAAGGAGTTGAATTCTACTTTTTTGGTCCTTATTCCAAAGAAGGTTGTGGTTGCCACATTTTTTGAATTCTAGCCTATTAGTATTTGTAATTTGGTTTATAAAATATTTTTGAAAACATTTCTCTAATGTTGTAACAAGATCTCTTGAAGTTGATTTTACCACAAAAAAAGTGGGTTTATTCATGGAAGGAAAATTTTTAATCCCATTTTTTCTATACATGAAGTGCTTTATTCTATGGAAGTCAATAAAAAGGTAAGGTCTATTTTGAAGTTATTTGATGAAGGCCTCCAATTGGTTTATTGGGATTTTCTTAGTAAAGTCATAGAAAAATTTAGTTTTGGTAAAAAGTTCTTGAAAATTGTTATGGAGTGTATCTTTACTATGAAGTTCTTAGTCATCATTAACAATATCCCTTCAAGTTTTTTTTAAGTAATCTAAAGGTATTCAACAAGGGGACCTAGCCTCTCCCTTCTTGTTTATTATCATGGTGAAAGTTTTGGGAAGAAGTATCCAGGATGCAATCTATGAGGGTAGATTTAAAGGTGTTAAACTTGGTTTGAATAATGCCCCCATTTCCCACTAGCAATTTGTGGATGACAATATTGTCATAGATGAAGGGCCTTGGTCTCAAAAGTAAAGGAATTAAAATAAATTTTATCCAATTATGAGAAAGCTTTAGGGAAGAAAATTAGCTTATTGAAAAGTACCATGTTTTTTCTTAATACTCCTCTAATGAGATAGCAGGAAATTACCAACATTTTGGGATGTTAAATTGGTTCTCTTCCTTCATCCTACCTTGGATTGTTGCTCTTTATGGGTACAATTCCTGATCCTTTTTGGAATACAGATTGTTGGATAGGTTTTAGCATAAGTTTGCAAGATGGAAAGGCTCTCTCCTAAGTCAAGCCGGTAAGATCCTATTGATCGAGGCATCTCTTTATAAACTTTTAGTTTATAGTATGATCTTGCTTCGTATGCCTACACAATTAGTTGATAAGGTGAAAAAAATTAGAAAAGGTTTATTTGGTCTAGTATGGAAGATAAAAATTGTATACCTATCTTGGCTTGGGAGGCATCTTGCAAACCCAAAAGTAAAGGCGGGCTAAGATTAAGAAGGATAAAATATTTTAACCTTGCTTTAAATGTCAAAATAACTTGGAGAATCCTTAATCAAGAGGAGAGGTGGGCAACTATCACTTCCAAAAAGTAATTGGATGGGAGAAATGGTGAGATCTTAACTAGTAATGAGTTACCCCAAGGATCTACTATTTGGAGAAGTATAGTTTCTAGTAGATTTGTCCTTAATAAAGGAACGAAAGGGAAACTTAGTAATGGTAAAAATACAAATTTCATGGTAGAAACTCACATGGGATGAGGTGGCCCTATAAGTCATGAGGTATGTAACATTAGAAGGTAGATTGAAATCCCTATACTCTACTTAACCACTTTTGACACAAGAGATTAGCATCCTTTCCTTTTTATTTTCTCTCCTCACTGGAGAATTCCATTAAAGACTACAAAAATGCCTCAATATGATACCCCTGCATCATGGGTTAATAATGCTTATTGTCAACTCTATGAGACTAAAGAATCCTATAGTTTATTGTCATGTTCTTAAAAGAAAAGATGATAAAGAGAAAAGGATGGTTGATTATATTGTTTCTAGTTCAAGGCTTCCTAAAGACTCTGTTCATCTAGATAATTCCCAGGAAGATTCTAAAAATGAGAGTAAATTTGAGTCAGAGACTGAGGCCTCTATGTCTATGGACAAGGATTGTGAGTTTCAAGAGAAAAGGAAATTGGAAGGTAGTAGTAAAGGTACTAGTCAAAGTAGGGAAAGTAAGAGGAAGAGGATGGATCTCCCCATGCAGTGTACCCAAGCCCATGTGTGTAGTTTTGTGAAGAAGGGTTCTAATAAGAAGGGCAGGGGTAAGGCCTAGGAGACCCCAAATAAAGTTGATGCTCAAAGGGTGGATAATAGGGGAAAAGTGAAGGATAAATCCTTCCTAGAACCCAATGTAGGTGGATCCTTCCCAAGCATACAAGACCCATGTCCTTTTCCTAAGGACTTTACCTTACCCCCTTCCAATCATATTTCCATGCAGGAAATGTCAAACGTTGCCAATCAAGTTATTTAGAATGTTGGGACCCTTCAAGAGGCCTTTGAGGCATAGCATAGTCTCAGCAAATGGTTCTTTGTAGAGATTAAGAGACTTAATATCAATTTATCTATTGTGGATAAGAAGCAAAAAGGGGATACTTAGGTCTTTGCCAAGGACGATGCTAGATTTTTTTAAATTGGCATGTTATTCCTCATGTCAATAGGTTGGATTTTGATTACTCCAACTAGAAGGAGAAAATTGTTGCTATGGAGGCGGCGATTTAGAAGGGGCAAGACAACCATAACACCAGACTGTTTGCTCTAGAATAGGAAACATAAGCAAGTGCACTATTAAAAATAGTGCTATGGGGATTACAATTTTAAGTAATAAGTTGAAGAGGTCGATTGAAGACCTAAAGTCCCCACTATCTAGTTGGATGGAAAAGGTACTAATGTTGGTCCTAGCATCAGGACAAGGAGCATCAAAAACACAACCTATGAGGAGAAGAAGAAAGAGTTGCAATAATTTGTTGATCTCCATGAGCATTTTTATATGGAAGAGCTAGAAGCAGTTGATACTTTGAACAAAATTTAATCTTTTGTGATCTTGTACTTTGTCCTATTTCTCTATTTTGTGTTTTGGCTTTTATTGCAACTTTGTTGCAATTTCATTGTAGGTTAGCTTCTAGTTTGCTAACATTTTTCTACTTGTAACAAGCTTTTAGGGACCCTTCAAAACCAACTTTGCCCCTTTAATCAAAAACTCTATTATGTAGATAAAATTATATTTTGATTGATTAAATTTATTTAATTAACCTAGATACTTACATGAAGGTAATTAAAACTTGTACACAATTATCTTTATTTTTTTTAAAAATATATCAACTACACTAAATCTTAGCTTAATATATCTCATTAGTAGAAATATGTGGCATGACACTTTTACCTCACCCTTATTCTATGGCAAGCCTAAAATTTTAAACTAACCATGCATGTCATAAAAAATGTTGATGGTTGTAATATTTTTATTTTTGTTTGTCATTTTACATTTTTTTTTAAAAGATAATGCCCCTGGTAAACTTTTTAACGTGACCAGTGACGCTGGTGCGACACACCCTCCGGCTCCATAGTAATGCTTTTTCCTGGAGCTATGAACCGGTGAGGCCACAACACGGGGGACCTCATCCCTTAGTAAGAACACTTCAAACCCGTGAGCTCGTTGGCCCAGTGAAGGCATAAAGCCTGCGAACTCGTAGGCCCAGCGGGGGTTTGAACTTTGGTGGCCACCACTACAACCGAGCGACTTAACCACCGAACCATGCCCTTAATGGCATTTGTCATTTTACATTTTATTCATATTAATAAAAATTAATTTTTTTCTTTCCACTTGTAAGGGAATAAATCACACTTACATAAATATTAGGTTAATTGAATAAATAAAACAACTACTTAAATTAATTATGTTTTTCTCTCATTTAGATCCACATTTATGGAACTGAACTAATACCTAGACCTAAACTTGTGCCCACATATTTAAATGAATTTCCATCGATTTGACAAGAGGAAATAGCTCACCTTGATCTTTTGATGTTTGAATCACAATAAATAGTATGTGGCATTTATAGAAATCTTTGAGGGATCTATTGAATTGTCAGTGTCATGTACTTCTCAATCAAACTTTTAGGTAAATTGATTTGGTAAAAAATGAACCAATATTGAAGATAACAAGCAAGCATGTGCAATATTTTTAGGATGATGATGTGTGTAGATAATGTAATTATAATGCTCTATGATGCTTTCATAAGAACTCTCCCATGATAATATTTGATCATCTAAATGAATTAGGGTTAGTCCATAAATACACTAGCTTAGCATGTAATTTGAAATATGTTACACTTTAGTTAGCTTATAACAATTAGTAAGGGAGGGAAACATGGGCTCAAATTAAGAAATTTAAATTTAAAAGTTTGGGGTTTAAATTTATGATTATAGAGATGATTTGAATCAAGATGATGAATGGTGGAGATGTAGAGTTGGATCTGGATCTTAGAGATAAGTGATGATGGGGATAAGATAAGGTTATTTTCCATCTTCTATGCAAAAATGTGCCATCTTGCACATTAGTCAATGCATAAAAGACAACCTAGTCCTCTTAGGCCTAAAACATAAGGGAAAAGGGCATGGGTATGTGATTTTCACCATCACATTTTGTCCCTAATTTGACTTGCATGTAAACTACTATGAGGATGGATGCCAAAGTAAAATTAGGAAATCAACAAAAAATTAAATATTTTTCAAGCACTTTAATAAGGATATAGACCTATTTAAAGTTAGAAGAAGTGACTAGTGGAATATTCTTGATATCTATGCAAAGTTTTAGGCAATTCTAACATTATCGTCCAAGCTACCTCCTTGGACTAGGCCCTGTAGGATGTTAGGACTAGACTAGGTCACCCCCTTTGGTGCCCCTTCACTTAGAGACCTTGTCTTTTTGTCAGATTGAGATAGAAACTTTTAGGAAGTTTCCTTTCTTCATTGTGAACATTTTCTAGAACTACCACTTCCCTCTATAGGTGCATCTAAACCTATTTTTACTTAGTTTTCTCATCTTAGTCATATATTTACTAGCATACCTATCTTTATAAACTATATGTAAAAGACATCGAGAGATATCATTCTTGAGGCACCTATTTTCTTAATGGATTTGTGATTAAAGTGGAATAGGCACCTCCAGAATGATATATGTCGACATATTTTTACATAGATTTTCTAAATATAGGTATGCTAGTATAGTTATATATGTATGTGTGTATGTGTGTGAGAGAGAGTGTAAGCAATAACCCATTATATATACTTACATAAAAGTATAAATGTATATATTTAGGTATAAATATATGTAAGTAATAACACAATATATAGAGAGGGGCTAAAATAAATACATATATAATAATACTATAATATAGAAATACACTTTTATATATTATATTAATATTATTTTATTTTATATAATTAAGAGTTATTTTTTTTACTTTAGATATATACTTACCTCACAAAAAATAGAAGCATCCTTAATCTCATCCACCCTTTTCTCATACATACATATATATACATTTATTATGTATATAGACATACATACATACATACATATGTATGTGTGTTATTATTTATAATAAATATATATAAGATTATATAGAGAGGGATTTTATATACACACATATAGAGGTTTATATATTTATAATATGCATATATATAGAGAGGGGCATTATTATAATAATATGAATTTATTTTAGTTACCCTAAGTGTTAATTTAAAGTAAATTTTTGAGGTATTGAAGCATCCCTTAATCTCATCGAATCTTTTTTTTTATATAACTTTAAAAATATTATACTATAGTATAAAAACAATGTTATTTTATTCCAAGGGGTATTTCTATTTACTTAAAAAAGTTATTTTTAAAATTATTTTATTTACTTAAGAGTTTTTTTTTTATAGTTCATTTATTTACTTAACAGTAATTTAATAGTTTTTTTTTTTTTCAAATATATGTGAGCTATGTTTTAGTTTTTATTATTTTTCTATGTCATCTCATTAATAATTTTTGTTAACACGCTCATGCCATTACATTCCACCCTTGCTACCACTGTAGTTACACCCCTCGAAATAGCAAGTGATTTGTCTCATTTCTTGTTTCCAAAGTTCATAGTCTGGGTAAGTGCACAAAGATGGGGGACCAAAAGGGGGTCTTAAGTGGCCACTTTTTTTCTAAAATCAGGAAAGACTAATGTTGGATGAGAAATTGAAGATAGTTACACTCAAAATTTGAAGATACAACAAAAACAAGAGTCATAGTGCTTCGAATCTAGTTTCTAAACTTTTTTTTTTTAAATGAGACTAAGGGGTTCAAAAAGGGGGCCACACAAATTGGTCCTGTTTTTTTTTAAAAAAATATAACATAGCGTCTGGTGTGGCCCCCCTAAAATGTAACTTTTTTTTAGCATTTCAAATATCGCTTTGGTGAGAAATTATCTAACACCATGTAGTTTATCCCTGATTTTTCTGATAATTTTTTCATGAATAATAGATATTTTACTAATTTTCAAAGTGGACACATCCTAAAAAATAGAAAATTGAGTATGCTCCCCCCTAAAAATTTTGAAAACTAATCGAAAATCTAAATTTTTTTGAATACATGTAGAATGGAGTCTAGTTTCTAAAAATGTAATTCATTTGAAATTTTAATGAACAGTTAAAAATAAAGTCAAAAATATCACACACTGGTTTTTGACCAAAAAAGATACACTAACAAAATAAATTAAAGATGAAAACCTTAACATACTCAAAACGTGAAAAAAATTATATGGTTAAAAATCTAAGAGAGAGCTTAACATTATCGTGGTATTTTTTTACAATCTTTAAAAACATGTCTTTGGACGTTCAAAACTCAGTGCAAGCCTTTAGGTTGGAATCCCAAGGTAAATCCAAGCCAAAGTCTTGGAAATTACCAAAGAAAACAATAATGCGAGCACGTTATAATGTGCTCGCGTTATGTGCATGCATTCACATAATGCGAGTGCATTATAACGCGCTCGTGTTATTGTGAAATAAGATCATCTCACCCTTACCTTCTCTCTTTCCCACTCTCTATCGATCCTTCCCTCTCTTCTCTCTCTCACTCACCTCTCTTTGTGCCCACTCTAGGTCTCTCCCTCTACCTCTCCCTCCCTCCTTACCCCTCTATTATTCTCTCTCCCTCTATTCTCTCCCTCCCCTCTCTAGGTCTCTCCCTCCCCTCCTCTCTCTGTCTCTTTCTCTCACCTCTTTATGTCCCACCCTCTCTCACACTCTCTACTTCCCTCCCCTCTCTACCTCCTACCCTATGTCTCTCTCTTACCTCTCTACCTCCTACCCTCTCTCTCTCTCTGATGTAGGTTAAGGTCCAGGGGCTTTGACAAGCTATTGAACCAAGCAACAAAATGAACAACACACAACAATGAAACAATAAACTCTTTATTCATATGCAATAGAAAATATTACAACAGGAGTACAATGGTCTTCATACATGCCTTGCCTAAGCCTTACATTCATTCTACTAGTCAGATCAAACTAACCTAGCTTTCCTATGAAAATCCAAAACAATCTTCTAGCAGAAGCCAAAAAAACTCACTACGGAGAAGTCAACCTCTTTTAGTGTACAATTCCCCTATTTATAAGCATTTGAGGTGGCCACCACACTCATTACATAAATGAGACATGTGTTAGTCATTAATTGGATCTTGGATCAGTCGTACAAGTGGTCAAAAACTATTTTTGTCACTTTCTGGGCACTTTCAAGTGATAGAGCGGGAAAAAGTGACCCAACATGATATTGCAGAAAAAAGTGACACAACGTGATATTGTGGGAAAAAGTGACCCAACTGGATATTGCGGGGATATTGGGGTCAACTAGATATTATGGGGATTTTGGGGTAAACTGGATATTGAGGGGATTTTGGGGTTAACTAGATATTGCGGGGATTTTGGCATCAACTGGATATTGCGAGGATTTTGGGGTCAACTGGATATATCTTGTTGCAAACCAAAGTTCTGTCTAAGTATAACTTGCTCAATTTTGCTTTGAATCTTGCAAAACTTGAAATTTTGGACACCCATTTGGCTTTTTAACAAGATGACATCATCACTTAGATTTTTTTGTGGAATTTCAAGGGTCATCTGCATATATCTTGATGGTGAGGAGAGTCCCACATTTCCTGTTGACACTGAAAGTTCCACTTTTGCATAACTTGTATAATTTAGCTCAGATCTTCATCAAAATTGAAGTGTGAGCACCCATTTGGATCTTCTTCAAGATCAAGTCAACACTTGGCTAAGAATCCTTAGGAAATTCTCTAGAAATTTGATCATCAACTCCTACAGCAGAACAAGAAGGAAAACAAACAAGCAAGAAATTTGGTTGATGAAGATTTCTCGTGGACCTGAATGCTCCTCTCTCTCTCTCTCTCTCTCCCCTCTTTACCTCCTACCCTCTATCTCTCTCACCTCTCTACCTCCATCCCCTCCCTACCTTCTACCTTGAAACTCATAGGCATTGGATGTAAGGGTGAAAAATTTAGTATTGTAAAGATGATTTGCATAAGTAGATAGTTGAAACTCATTGTAAACGTTGGAATTAGTTGTTTCTTGTTGGTGTTTTTTGGGAAAATCATTGGAGACATAGTTGAAAGACATTTGTAGTTTGGATTTGAGAGTAAATACACAGTTTTTTAATTTTTCATGATATTCTTAATACAAGTTTGATTCATGATTTCTAGTTAGGATAGTGAATTAAAATGGTTGAGATTTATTGAACTTGTGATCATACAAAGTTTGTTTCATGATCTCTAAACACCAAGTTGAGTTGTTATATTATTTTTAGTTGTAAGTTGATAGATATTTGATGAGTTTGCAAAGTGTTGATACCACTAGTGGTTTGCTTCTTGTAAATTGATTTGTGTGGCTAGCCTAAACACACATAAACTCACCTTTGAATATTACACCTTCTTGAAGCTTGATTGTTGACTTTCCATGATCAAATCAAGATTGGTTAATTATGTGTTTGCAAACTTGTCTATCCATTATTGAGGTTGAAATGTTAGTAAAAGATTGATTTTTAGTTAGTTTTCTCTCTAACCCTTCACTATCATGCCTTTGCTTTTGTATTTTTTATCAAATATGATTAGTTTAGGATTAGAATAGGACATTCAAACTTGCATATTGATGTTGTAAGGTTGATATCTCATGAATGCAAGTTGATATATTGTAGGTCATAGGTTGAAATGATAAATTTTATGGAAATATATGTTTAGATCAGTTTGCTTATACATTACTAAATCTAAAAAAATGATTAGTTTATGTGAATTTTAACCTTGTGTGTTGAAAGTTTATCTAGATCCATGTAAGGTCCCTTGTTGAAACAACAAAGAACATCAAACAATTGAGTTATCTCATGAAGCCAAGACTTGGATGGTTTAGACCTTGGGGTAGTTATTTTCCATTTCTTTGGGATTTGATTCCTTTTAGGAGAGATAAGAGACTTGGTATTTTATCTAGGTCATTGTGTGCAAAAACACCCATCAACAAGACTAGACAGGTGATGTTGACAGTAGTTCAGATCCACTAGTGCTTATGTGTTTACTTTATCTGGTGGTGCAATAATTAGTTGGATGATTAAGTGACAAGATGTGGTTGCTTGTCCACTACTAAAGCTAAATATATGGTAGCTACTCACACTTGTAAAAAATCTATTTCTCTTAAGAGGTTATGTTCAGATATTGGAATAAAACAAGGTGCAATGATAATTTATTGTGATAGTCAGAGTGCGATCTACCTAGCTAAGAACCTAATATTTCATGTCAAGACCAAGCACATTGATGTACAATATTATTTTGTCAGAGATATAGTCGAGGATGGCAAGGTGAAGCTAGTTAAGGTAGAGACTTTGATGAATGTTGTAGATTCATTAACTAAGCTTGTGAGCACAAAGAAGTTCAGATGGTGTTTGGATTCTATGGGCCTCTTAGACCCTAGCAATTAAATCATGGTGTTGATACTCCCGTTTCTCTTGCAAGGTGTTCAACAAGTGGGAGAATGTTAGCAAAGGTGTCTCAATCTTGCAATTACAAAAAGTGCAATTTTTCGGTTATAAAATCATAAAAACTCAATTTCTAGGCTATAGGGTTGGTTTTTAGCCAAAATAAAAATTATAGTTGGTTCACACCACCATGAGGGGTGTCTGATGTGTAGATCTCTTTGAGCTCTTCAATTAAAAAAATGGGCTAAATCCGCCTCCTAGATCAAAAGTTATGGCCTCTGGAAGTTGGGCCTCCCGTATTGGAAAATGTAAAAATGTGTTAAACACAAAAAATAGTTGTAAGGGGGAGTTAAACATGTCGATGTGTGTTTTGACACATCATAAGGCATATTTTATTAGAGATAATGAAACCCTAAGAATTTGGGCACCACTTTTGGGTGGTTTTAGCTCATGGTTTTGTAATTACTATTTAACGGTTTCATGTATTGTATCTCCTATATATTAGATTCTTGAGATCGAGGTTGTGTGAGAGTCTTATAGTTGTTGAGTTTCCTCTAGATATTTGGTTGGTGATACTGCTATGAAAGTTTTCTCTGCAAGTATATTGTAATCTTGTTGATTTTTGAATAATATATTGGGTAGCTTTTAGAGTGGGGTTTTTCTCTCGAAAGGGTTTTCACCACTTAAATCAATGTGTTGTGGTATGATTTCTATTTATGTTTATTTTTATATAATTTATATAACTATTGTAAAGATCTAAAAAGTTTTGCATAACTCTCCACCCAAGATTAGTGTAGGAAGTTGTTTTTCTACCTTAGCTTCCTTACAATAATTGTGACATGTGATTGTTACAATTACATTGCAAAAAAAAATCATCCTATCTTTGTCTATTAATGTCCTAGTGTAAAATTTGGGGCATTACAGGATACAAGTATTATTTAATGGAATAGTTTTTCTATTCCTATAGTGAAAAGAATTATAGAATCTATACCTTCACCATCAGAACCAATAGTAAAGAGAAGTGTTATATCTACTTTTGATGGTTATGCTTTCTGGGTACCTAATCAATCTCTTGCTTTAGAGAGCAAGTTATCTATAGAGAAGACAATGCTATGGCACTAGAAAATAGGCCATATAAGTGAGAAGGGCCTATAGACATTAATAAATAAATATTTTGTTGAGGGGTTGAATGATTGTACTTTTGAATTTGGTTTCCATAAACACTTTATATATGGTAAATAGAATTGCATTCAATTTTTTCTAGTTCTCATAAATTTTATGGGGTGTTGTATTTGATTCATTTGGATGTATTTGTTCATGTTAATGTTCCTTCAATTTCTCTATCTTTGTACTAAATATGTTTGAGTCATCACTATGCTCCACCAATGTCCCAATACCACTTCCATAGAGCGAGTATACAACAAAGATGTAATCAAGTTCAAAGTTCTATATAAACTTAGCAAGTCACTTTGAAACCCATTGATCCAAGTCTTTGATCCTAAATGCACTAGAAGAGCTTTCATCATTGTTGCATTTTTATACTCATTATGATTTTTTAGCTTTGTCATTGTGATTTTATTATCATTTTTCTGCCTCATGTTGTAGCCTTGTTGATTTTGCCTTTTCACATATTTTGTTATAATATTTCTTGGAAATAAATGTAAAAATTAGTAAAATAGCAGACCACTTCTAGGGGGTGACCTCCAATATTCATAAAATAATATTTTAATTCAATATTAGATGATATGATGGTTTGGGAGAGTCTTTCTCATTATGTATATGCATAACTATGTAGGGACACACCCCTTAATCCTAACTAAGTTATCTTAAGGAATAACTAAGACTAATAAATGCATCTATTAAAATTAAGCATGCCACAAGTGCTTATCCTTATTCTAATTAGGAATATAGCATACTAGGATCCTCACATATTTGAACCACATCCTACTACTATTGGTTAGAGAATGATGATCTACACTTAGTCACTATCATATACAACTATTAGGAATAACTCCAATCTTGTAGCAAGATGTGGTTACATTCGTATGTTTTATTGTTTGAACATGTGATTTCCTAGCTTTTCTTTCCTTTGACATTTCTCCATGATTGTGCTCTTGTGAATTTTTGGATTTCTTTTTATGAGCATTTCTTCCAATATCTTGCAACATATGCATTTGGTTCTCTCCTATCTATCTTACAACATATGCATTGGGTTCTCTCCTATCTATCATTCAAGTTCATACACATTAGTGTTGGTCTACTTCATGCTCCTCATCTCCTATTAGTGTTACTTATTGTCTATGTTAGAGCTTGACTTTGTCGACCATCCTTGGGGGCATGACCCTAGTGTTCCCTTTTTGGTGCACCATTACTACCATATCTAGAATCAGGAAGATGAGTCCATGAGGGATTTCATCTTGGTGTTTAGAGGATAAAATGTTAAGGCCAATCTAGAAATAGGAAGATGAGTCCATGAGGGATTTCATTTCAAGTTGGTGTTGGGAGGATGAAAAGTTAAGGCTGGACTAGAAATAGGAAGATGAGTCCATGAGGTATTTCATGGCATGCTTCAAGAAATTACTAAGGTTGATTGCAAGCTTTGACAAGACAAGTCTAAACAACATATATCACTTCTTTATTCCTACACTTGATTAAGAAATCAATTTTCTACTAAAGACAAACAAACTAGTTGATATTGAGGTTTCTCAACAATAGGCAACAAAGATTGAAGACAATATGATATTATCTAGAACTATGAAGACAATTATAAAAGATCCATTGATTTGAAAGAGAAAGTGTGGATGGAGACACCCACAAAGAAACAATATTCTCATGATAGCATTTATTATCTTGTATAGCAAACTCCTAGAAAGAAGATCAAGATTTTTCTCTACCCCTCTAATTTTACTTAATCTCATGGTGTCGGATGAAGGATATTTGGTTAAAAAAGAGAAAATTATCAAAGTAAACACAAGAGAAATTGCACATGTATATCAAATATTCTCTAGTGAAGATGCAAGTATACATATATTCAAAGGTCAAAGTCAAACTCTGGTCCCTATTGCCATGCAAGAAGACCCATGTTGTATAAGGGTTGATCATGAGTTATACTATTCTTTCTCCTCTTCCTTCTCATTCAAAGAGTTATCTGGAGTCCCTTCTCATGGAAAATCTAAAGAATTTTAGCCTACTCAAGCCTTGCAATCTCTTTCTCTTTCAAAGATGGAGAGTTTTATGTAAGATGTTGAATTCTTCCT
Source organism: Cunninghamia lanceolata (assembly GCA_027924645.1). Classification (NCBI taxonomy): domain Eukaryota; kingdom Viridiplantae; phylum Streptophyta; class Pinopsida; order Cupressales; family Cupressaceae; genus Cunninghamia; species Cunninghamia lanceolata. Next base: position 5,371,961 of record BSBN01000700.1, on the reverse strand, counting down.
TCAAAATCTTGACATGGATTTGTGGTCAGACGATGACAATGCTTTCCTTCTTGAGATTGATGCAACTCTAGATTTGGTATTTGCTATGCATGCAAAAGAAGATGTATGCTTTGAGCATTCTATATTTTTCAATAAACCAAAAATTGAATGCTTTCTCATGAAAGATGCATAGTATCAAGTTGTTAATGAGGTGTCAAAATATAAGTTTCACCTTTTAGATATATCTATAGCAAAAATGTGCTTTTGTAAGGTACAATTCACATGTATGGATCCTATCTACACAAAATATTTTCCCATTTATTTTAAGCCTAAAAATAGTAACCAAATCATATATGTTTTTCCTTTACACAAACACTAGCAATGTCCCAAGCCTTGTTCACAACTAGTCCTTGTAATGCCTAAGGTTGCATATTGTCATAATTATCCTCTCAACTTATAAAAAATGATTGATACTTCTCTCAACATGTAAATAATTTTGTATAGCCCTTTTATTTCCCTTAACACCTCTTTCTAAGTAAACAATTTTTATTTATTTTTTAATCTAAATCTCCTATGATATTTTATTTAATATTAATTTCCATATTCATAGTGTCTTGTTAATGTTTGTCTCCTCTATATGATCCAATAAATAAGAGAGTTTTCCTCTTTACCCTCAACCCTCGCTTCTATTTTCCCTGATTTGAAATCCACCTTTAACCTATGGTAATCTTGTTACATGTTTACAAACTTAGTTGTATCCTGTCAAAAACTAGCATTGTTAATTCAAAATTTAAAAATTTGGAGGTTTGCATATTTAATGGAAGAAAGTGGTTTACAGATGCAAAGAAATTTTCAAGATAAAGTAGGTGCATAAAAGTGCTTTTACACTCTTTTGGCAGTAGTGTAATCATTTTCAGAGGGTTTCAAATTTGTAGTTTTAAGGTTAAAAAACATGAATTCACATGAAAATTCGTGTCATGTTATCACATTAAAAATGTGATTTCTCATGTCAAGTGCAATTTGTCATAAAAATAATTAGAAGGCGTAGTGCACTGACTTTAAATTCTCTGTCTGCAAAAGGACGCTTACCTGTTACCTTAATCTCGTTCTACACATGGCTACTTAAATTTTCTCTTTATCAGTCAATGTGGGATTTGTTAAGGGAAAATTGGATTCAAATGAATAATCAATATAATCAATATCAAAATACCCAAAACTCAATGAAATACAAAAACAAAGAGATCAAACAAACAAAAGAACTTCAAAAACCTTTGCAAACCTCAAAGCTTCATAACTTCCGTTGGTTGCCTATCTCTATCGATCTTGCATGTATGAATAAGGCCCTCAGAGAGTGCACTTCCTTGCTATAATTCCAAGATTGTTAATGGAGAATGGCTATGATAATTGCTTTGTAATGAAGATGAGCTTCACAACAATGATAGTAGTGCGTAGTAACGAGTGTGATCACAAGCAATGAAGGAATTGGTGCCAAAGGCGCGCTGAAATTCCTGCAGAGTAATAATACTTAAAGCTTGGATGAATGAAATGGAGGAATAAGGTTGTACTTATAGACTGGAGAGAATGAAGATCAACAGTATAGAAAGAATGAGAAGATCAACGGTTGAGAAACCTTGAGGAATGTGCGCGAATAAGAAGAAGACATGTGTCTTGCTATATTTTGCATGAGAGGAATTAATAAAATAGAAGAATAAGTTAACTGAAGAGATAAATCAATTAAGAGAATAGATCAATCAGTTAAGAGAATAGAACTAGAGAATAGGAATTACATGAGGATGAGAAGATATTTTAGCTTAATTAAATATTTAGAATATTCAATTGCATGTGCACAAGGATTGAATTATATTTAGAGATAAATCAATTTAGAAGAAATAGACAACTTAAATAAATAATGGATTTATTTAAATTTAGAGAAGATATTATTGGAAGAAACAATTAAATAATTGGTATTATTTAACTTAAAATGAATTTGGAAGAATTAATAAAATATTTGATTATATTTTATTTTTAGAGATCGAGAGGATTTAAAATAAATTTGATTTGATTTATTCAAATTTGGAAGAATGATTTTGATTTAATTAAATAATTAAGAATTATTTAATTGTTTGGAAGAATTTAATTAAATAAAAGAATTTATTTAATTTTGACTTTAGAAGAGATAATTAAATATTTCAATATTTAATTAACTTAGAGGAATATGAATCAAATAAATAAATTTGTTTATTTATTTATTGATAGAGGACTTAGAAGGGAATAAATATTAAAATGATTTATTTAGACTGAATCGTGTCATTTTTAGGCGTATACATTTTGCCCCTCTTTGATGCAATGCAGTTTACGGCGTTGCTTCAAAGAATAAATAGTCTGATAATGATACCTGCCCCAGTTTACCCCTGGTACAGGTTATGACGACAGGATGCCCCCTCGGGAGCTTGGATGAAAAAAAGGCAAAAGGATGAGAGACGGACAATCTCATGAAGGGAAAACTTGGTTAGGTTTGAAGAAAACAAGATGCGTTTCTGAGAAACAGGAAGAAAATTGGAAGAAATGGGTGTGGGAAGTAGTCATAGTCACCACATAGCCAGATTAGGGTTTACATGCTATATATAGGAGTTGGGTCCACAAGATAATTCATTTGCACACTTGTCTTTGTTTGGTTTGCTTCTGAGAGCTTAGAAGAGCATAGAGCATAGAGCAGGCAGCACGAGGATGGACATTCCACACGAGGAGCATCGCTTTGAGTGAGTCCATCGATTCGACCAGCCAGCAGAGGCAGGACCCCAGGTATGTATCTCAACAAATTTCCCCTAGGGTCGAGTTTGATAGCAATAAATGCTAGGAGAAAAACTAGGTAGACAAATGCGCTAGACTGCAGTTTGGCGCATATGACATGCAAAACTGTGCATATGTCAAACAACGGTGCATTTGGGATAGAAAATGGTACATGTAATGAAGCTATGCATGCATGAGTTTAGCCGACTCATGCATAATTTTGTAGCGCATTTACGGTATGAAGCGGCGCATGCAACGGGGCGGCGCATTTGCGGTATAGGACGGCGCATGCATGGAATTTTGTGGCGCACTTGTTAGAAGTGGCGCATTTGTTTAAAAATGGGGCATTTGTTAGGAAATGGCGCATGTACCACCTGTTATGGTGCATATGATATAGATAGGCAGTTTACTTAACAAAATTGACTCGATTGGCGTCCTATTTGACGCATCAATCAATAAGTTATCTCTAAGATTGTAGGAATCTAGTCAAGAGATGTAGTGTGTTGTTTTGATCAATTTGAAATGTTAAGTTAGTTGATATGTTTCTATAGATATGTTGAGTATGGTACTTGCAGCTTTAGGTTGACGCCTTGCTTTGCGTGCTTTGCAGGACATACGAGATACACTTCAGTCGAGGGAGCAGTTCCCCATGCCTATGTTGCAGAGACATATGCTTACTGAGATGGATAGAGAGGTGCTTGGCACGATGGGCCTGGATTATATTTGCTTTATGCCTGAGGTTCGGGCGAACCACGGGTTGCTAACTGTAGTAGTAGAGAGGTTCCATAGTGAGGAAGGGACCTTCCACTTCCCTACTGGCGAGATGACAGTTACATTAGAGGATGTATATAGGATTCTCCATTTACCTATTCAGGGAGAGCTCATGGAGTACAATCCACAGAGGGACGCAGGACTTGCTGAGTGCAAGCGAGTATTCGATGACCTCGAGCTGGTCGGACAGGTCATCTCCTAGCAAGATATTCATGACTATTATGACTACTTCCCAGGTATAGTAGCAGGACTAATCAGAGGTGTTGTATGCCCCGATAGGAGATCACACGGGTTCCCCATTGGATGGGGTCGGATCATGGAGCGGATGGTTATAGAGGGCACCTGGTATGCTTGGGGTGTCTGTGTGTTGGCACACCTATACCATGACATGCATTAGGTGGTATACCACAGGGGAGCGAGTCTATCTGCAGGTGTGTCTTTGTTGTAGTTTTGGCTATGGGAGCACATAGTGATCACGAGACTGATTTGTGTGTTCAATAGGCAGAGAGGAGAGCCATATAGCTATGGCTATGCAGGAGTGATTTCCCAACATAGGCTGGGGAAGCTCAAGTACTGGAGGCATACTTTGGATGGAGTAGATGTGGTCGTCTCGTGGCCATATCTAGATTGTGAGCCCTAGGAGGATGAGGCGGATGAGCTGCCATACTGTTACCAAACGTGATGGTTGATAGGACGGACACAGTTTATCTTGGAGGGGTAGATTGTCAACCGAGTACGGAGACAGTTTGGGAGGAGGCAGGGCATGCCACAGGGGCAGGCTCAATTTGCGCAGACTCACGCTGAGAGGTTCAGATGGGGGCTGATGGAGTCCTATGAGGAGACATTGGCAGAGTTTCAGCAGACACCTTACATCGCTTAGGATATGAGGAGGGAGATTGCAAATGCTAGGATGACCCAAGATTTTGAGGATTGGTTCGCTGCCCACCCATTTCTGAGATACTCAGAGCATGGGGAGCTGGTGCCTTGTATAGATGAGGTGGATTCAGATGATGAGGGCCAAGTTGGCCAGAGGGGGAGGAGGAGGAGAGGTGGACGGGGAGGCAATAGAGATGGTGGAGATGATGGAGGTAAACCTAGATAGAGGAGGAGAGCTGGGGAGGGACCTTCCCACACTCAGCAGACAGTGTCACCATAGGTCGCACGGCAGGCTCCACAGGTATAGATGCCACCACCTCAGGAGGTGGCACAGCAGCAGGGACCCCAGCCACAGGGGCAAGGATAGGCACATGCAGCCCATGGTCCAGCACAGTCAGATGTCTAGGAGAGGGCTATAGCTATGCTGAGAGGATAGGTTAGGTAGCTACGGGCATATCTCAGGACTGCCGAGGCCCAGCGAGAGACAGACGTAGAGGTTATCTCGAGGATCACCAGAGAGTGAGATATGGTAGAGGCACGGATACGAGTTATCCGAGTAGAGCGGGATACGATAGTGGCAACCCTTGGGATAGATGTGATGAGTAGTTTTTTGGTTGGACAGGTGCACCAAGCACAGGCATAGCTAGCACAGGCATAGACACAGCTAGCATAGGTGCAGGGTGAGCTTGCCAGAGCACAGGCTCAGACACAGTATTATCAAGGTTTATACCATGGTGTCATGCCAGTTAGTCAGAGGGCTTCGAGCTACAAGAGCCAGTCTATGGCTTCTCAGAGAGCAGGTGGATCAAGGTCAGGAGCCTCCGTGATGGGCCCACAGTAGTTTGGGGCCAGCGGAGGAGGAGGAGGAGACACTGCTGGGAGCAGCGGTTCACAGCAACAAGGATAGCAGAGACTTGCAAATTTTAGATCCCATGCACACTTTTTGATGGCTCAAATAGCTGGATATATGTGTGTACCACTCTTTTTATATTTTGAGACATGTATCACCATCCTTGGGATGTATTTATTGTATATGACATTGACTCGGAGATGGACTACTTTGATTTTATACATTTAGACACGTTTTTATGATACTTATATGATGATGCAGCTTATTTGATGCTCTCTACATGCAGTTTGCTCATTCTATGTTATGGATGCATTTCTATTATATGATGTGATGCATAGTTTATCTAATGCAAACTTAGATGTTTAGCTGATGCTATGTAATCTTATCTGATGCAACTTTTCATATGATGCTATGTGATGCTATATGACCTAATGCAGACTTAGATGTTTTACTTGATATGTCTCTAATGTGTGTGAATGCAAATGGTATCTATATGATTATGCAATTTATGTGATGCACTTATCTATGTTTTTAATTTTTTCTATGTTGACACTATATGATGATTCCAAAAAATGTATATGGATGACTTGATGCACTTGATTATGTATGCAACTGATTTAATCATGTAGATGACTACCTCGTGTGATATGCAACTATATGCTATGTTTTTGTGATGTCCAAATGTACTCTATTGACACAGATATGACAGAATGATAGATAGAAAATTTGATTGAAAGAATGACTCAATAGAAAGATTCACAAGCTTTGACTTTGTATTGTTACTCTGCATTGTTTGGATCTTTTATTGCATGGGATATGGATGTATGGATGTATGATGGATGCTTTTCTTTTGACATCTTGATGGTGCAAGTATTTTGAAGTGCTTGTTTCATCATTGGGCGATTTTTTTTGGTACTTTTTCTAAATGTTGTAAGTTAATACAAGCATCTAGGTATAATTGAACTGAGATGACCTGAGTATTGCTTACATAGATTTTGATTTAGCAGGTTAATACAAGAATTGAGGTTTATTGAACCGAGATGACCTGAGTATTTCTTGTGTGTCAATAGACAAGGATTGCCTTGCCCCCGTTCATGTTTAAACCTTAGATGTCCTCGATGATCTTTTACCGATCATGTTGTTAGACAAGGCATCACATTACTAAAGTTTAATCCACAAAAAACAAACAAAGAAAATAAACATGCCCCCATCATAGCATCTCTAGCTTTTGGCATCCTCGAGTAGCATAGAAAGACATGATAATAGAAATCAAGACACTGTAACTTAACCATGATCATAACCACAAAACATTTTTGCATTTAGATGTGTTTGTTTCTTGCCATAATTTGGGTAAAATCATTTAGAATGCCTTAGGTGCTTGTTTTCTTTGCTCTGGATAGGTTAATGTTTTGCGTCAGGATTTCTGCTTGAAAAGAGTGAGTTTTGTTTGCGCTTGCTTGCCTAGTGAGAAGATTTTGCAATCCTTATTGGTGAGACGGACCCTAAGGGACTGACCTAGTGCCTCGGGGGCTCATTACTAAATGGCCTTACCTACGTGACGACGTAGAGGCAACATAGTTCAGGGTAAACCCTAATAGACCTAAGACCTAGGCAGTAGAAAGTGGTGCAGACTCAGATAGATAGAAGGACTAGACACATGACGGATGGGACAGTGGAGCCTCGGGGGTGCATTTGAGAAATGGCCTTGCCTACGTGACAACACAGAGGCAATGTAGTTCATGGACTTGGACCATGGATACTAACGAGAGACACTATGTCAGGCTGAGACTATGGATAGAATATGGGATAAAACCTTGGTTGATAAGGCAACAAAGAGATAGAGTATCAAGCCATGATAGGTTATCGTTAGGTTTTTATTATGGAACAGATATGGATCAAATGGGACACGAGGAAGAATGGACACAAGGTGATTGGTTTCCCAAAGATGGAGGAAGTGGTTTATCACAAGTAACGCATGTTTACCAGGTTTTCACTGCTTGCTTTTATTTGCATGAAAGCTAGAAAGTATGCATAGCGCCTGTTTGTCAGGCTTTCATCATGATACCTATCTAAGGCACTTGTTTGCCAGGTTTTCACCAAAGGATGATTTTTTGTATTTTTTTGTATTTTTCTGATTTTTTTTTTGTATTTTTTTTCTGATTTTTTTATTTTTTTGTATTTTGCTAATTTTTTTATTTTTTTGTATTTTATGCCCCCTTACATTGGGGTTCTCCTAGGTATAGAACTAGTGAAGATGCATGCTATTGATTGGGTCATCTAACAGCTCACCCTCTAATGTTGCTAACTGATATGCCCCTGATCCATAAGCTGCTACAATCACATAAGGCCCAAGCCAATTGGGTTCAAACTTGCCTTTTTTTTCCCGATCCTGTTGATTGTAGGGATTCTCCTTAAGTACTAGATCTCCAACCTTGAAGACTCTTGGGCAAACTCTGTGGTTATAACTTTGTGACATCATTTGTTGATATACTTTGAGATGGTCAAAGGCTTTCTGTCTCCTTTCTTCGAGCAACTCTAGTTCTTGCAATCTGGAAATTCTGTATTCTTCATCTATTATGAGACCTTTTAATGACACCCTGAGAGATGGTAACTTGACCTCAATGGGGAGGATAACTTCTGAGCCATAGACAAGGGCGTAAGGGGTAGCACCTATGGGAGTGAGTATACTGGTTCTATAGGCCCATAGAGTGGGATTGAGTTGGCTGTGCCAATCACGGCTAGCATCGCGACTGTCTTCTTGAGGAGTTTCAAGATGGTCTTATCGGATGCTTCAGCTTGACCGTTGCCTTGGGGGTAATAGGGTGTGGAGAAACAGTGTTGGATTTTGAATTGGTTACAGAGTTCTTGGACATCTTGGTTTTTGAAAGGTCTTCCATTATCCGTCATAATGGATGAGGGAATTCCGTATCTGCAGATGAGGTAATTGAGGATGAATGAGGAGATTTGTTTACCTGTAATGGTGGTGAGGGGAACGGCTTCAATCCACTTGGTAAAGTATTCAGTGGCGGTTATTATGAATTTATGGTCGTTGGATGAGGGTGGGTGGATCTTTCCCACAAGGTCAAGTCCGCATTGGCAAAAGGGCTAAGGTGTCGTTAAAGGTCTCAACTCTTGAGCTAGTGCATGTATCAAGTTCCCATGTATTTGGCACTACTTGCACTTCTTCACAAACTGATATGAATCTATTTCCATGTTCGGTTAGTAATAACCCAAACGCATGAGTTTCTTAGCTAAGGAAGGACTGCTAGAGTGTGTTCCACAGATCCCTTCGTGTACGTCTTGTAAGGCACTTTGGGATTCTTCTTATTCTAAACAACAGAGTAAAGTACCATCTAGACCATGTTGGTATAGGGTGTCGACAATAATGGTATAACGAGAGGTTTGGCGTATAAAGGTTCGTTGTTGGTTTGAAGATAAGTCAGGTGGGAGGGTGTTGTCCTTGAGGTAGGTGTAAACGTTACCGTACCAAGGTGAATTAGATCCAACTAATAGGCATATGGAATGGGTTTCAAGAAGATCGTAAGTTGGTTGCTGAATTGTTTCCACTAAGAACTCATACCGTGACTCATTCTCTGGTATCTCGAGAAGAGAGGCAATGGTTGCCATGGCATCTGCTGCTTTGTTCTCAATGCTAGGTATCTGCTCAAAAGAGATGATCACAAAGTATTCCTTAAAGTCCTTGACCATGCGCTTGTATGGGACAAGCTTCTCATCTTTGGTTTGGTAATTGTCATTGACTTGATTTATCACTAGTTGAGAATCACCATAGACATGTAGCTCTTTGATTTTCCACTTTGTTGCCATTTTGGGACAATGACTAAGGCTTCATATTCTGCTATGTTATTGGTGCATGGAAATAACAAACGGTAGGACTTCGGTATGGTGTCACCATGAGGAGTTACAAACAAGATCCCTGCCCCCGATCCATGGTTTGTGTAGGACCCATCAAAGTAAAGTTTCTAGGAATGTGTTGATATATTGAATAAGGATTCATCTGAAAACTCAAATTGCATTGGTGTGGTGTCCTGTAGTGGTACATCCGCTAACTGATCAGCAATGACTTTCCCTTTGATAGCCTTTCTGTGTACATACTCAATGTCGTATTTGTATACACCTAAAATTGGCTCGGGTCGAATTAAGTAAATATTTTAATATTTATCTTAATTCCTATTTTCTTCTGTCAATTAAATAAATATTATAAATTTATTTAATTGACTCATTATCCCATAAATTAAATAAAGTCATTTTATTTAATTAAATTCCCCAAATTCTTCTTATGTCTCACATCAATTAAATTCCCTAAATTCTTCTAATATCTAAAGTCCAAAATCCACTTCATCAATCCACCTCATCTCTTCCACCTCACGATGTTGCACATATAATTAAATATTCTTAATATTTATTTAGCTAATATCCTCCATTTTCCAAAATAAATCTCTAAATCAATTATCCTCCACCAAATTGAATTTTTAATTCAATGTTCCCCACTAGCCTTCACAAATTGAATTTTTAATTCAATGTTCCCCACTAGCCTTCACAAATTGAATATTTTATTCAATGTTTCCCACTAGCCTTCACCCATTGAATATTTTATTCAATGTTCCCCACTATCCTCCACTATTGAATTCTTAATTCAATTGTCATAATCCACTGTCCTCCACTATTGAATTTTTAATTCAATTGTCATAATCCACTGTTTTCAAATAAAAGATTTTTAATTCACCCATTATGAATTAAAGATTCACTTTTATTCCTAGCCATTGATCTCATCTGTTGATCCTCACCCTCCATTCTATTTTCAGAAATTCTATAAATAGAACCCTCTTCTAAGCCATTAGGGGGGATTCATTATTGCATCAAATCTATACTCAAATCTCTCTCACTCTCACACCATTCCACTTTCTAAGTATCCTCCATTATTGTGTGTTGAAGCTCATCTTCAAATCACACAAGGTATCAATAGCCATTCTTCCTTTGGCATCTTCAAACAAGCAAGCAAGCAAAGAAAAAGCTTCTGAGGGCTTCAATCAAGATCAAAGAAAGATAGGCAAGCAATGGAAAATGATAGGTAAAAGGGTTTTGTGAGTATTTCTACTTATTTTGGTTTGATTCTCCTTTGCTTTCACCTTCTATTGTTGTTTGGGTTTTTAGGTTTTTCATGTATTTGAACAAAACACATTTCTCCCCCTCACAGTATTCACTTAGGAGCATTACCCATTTGGCTAGGCGACCTGTTAGAACTGCTTTGCTTAGTAGGTACTTCAGTGGATCTATTTTTGCAATAAGTTTGACTGGATGTGCAAGCATATAATGTCAGAGTTTTTGGGAAGAAAAAACTATCGCAAGACATGATCTTTCTATCTGAGAGTATTGCAACTCATAGCCTACCAATGTGCGACTGATATAGTAGATGGCTCTTTCTTTATTTTCATAGTCTTGTTGTGCTAGAAGAGCCCCAAGAGCTGTAGGTGTAGTAGATATGTAAAGTATCAATGGTTTCCCTTGGATAGGAGGCATGAGAATGGGTGGATTCATAAGATACTCTTTCAGTTTGTCGAATGCCTCTCCACATTTCTCATCACATCTGAATGGAATGATCTTGTGCAGGAGATGACTAAATGGTTGACACTTGTCTGCCAATTGTGATATGAATCTATGGATTTCTTGTAGCTTGCCTTGTAGAGATCTTAGTTGAGTAAGATTCTTGGGTGGTGGCATGTCCATAATAGCCTTGACTTTGGTGGGGTCCACCTCTATTCCATTTGCTGAAACAATAAAACCTAGGAGTTTGCCTGAGGTAACTCCAAACACACATTTCTTTGGGTTCAACCTGACTTTGAAATGCTTTAATCTCTGAAAGACTTTCTCTAACACATCCAGGTGGGTTTCTCTTGTGAGTGACTTTGCAAGGATATCATCTACATAATCTTCCATGGTGACGTGCATCATAGTATGAAATATAGTGGTCATAGCACGTTGATATGTGGCTCCTGCATTCTTTAGCCCAAATGGCATGACATTCTAGCAGAAAGTGCCCCATGGACAAGTAAAAGCTATCTTATGTTGGTCTTCCGATGCTCTCCTGATCTGATAATATCCTAAGAAGCCATCCATGAGAGACAACATGGTATGCCCTGTTGTTAAGTCGACTATGATATCTATATTTGGCAACGGAAAATCATCCTTGCGGCAAGCTTTGTTTAAATCTCTAAAGTCATTACATAGTCTGACTCAGCCATTAGTCTTGGACACTGGTACTATGTTGGAGACCCATTCCGGATAGTCTATAGCTCTGATGAACCCTACATCTAGTAATTTCTTGAGTTCTTCTTTTACAAGCAGTGCTATGTGTGGGTGCATCTTTCTAAGCTTCTGTTTCACTGGTTTCACTCCTAGATCTAATGGAAGATGATATAGAATCAAATCTAGATCTAGCCCCGGCATATCTGCGTATGACCAAGCAAAATTGACTTGATTTCTCTTGAAGAATGGTACAAACTTAGTCTTCTCTGGTGGGGTTAGAGACTTAGCAAAGTGAATGATCTTACGATGTTTCTCTGTTCTAATGTTAACAAGCTCTGTGGGTTCCACAACAATCTGAGACTTCTCTTGGTGCATGTCATCGGGGAGAGTGTCAAGCCTTCCATCGTCAGGTGCCACAGTTGGGTTTTCACCTTCGGATGCATCCTTTCTTTTTATTGTTTTGGGATCTGACATTGCCGTGAAGCAGTTTTCACCGTCAAATCTAGTTTTTATTTTGATATTTTTGCGACTGGAAGGCTTGGAACCCTCTCTGAAATAAGCCATAGTATTAAGTTTAATAGCAAAGCCAACTTTATGATCTCCTTTAGGTAGGTGGTCCCTAAGTTCCATATAGTCAATATAGGCATCATTGTTTTGGAACATATCTAGTTGCGGGGTTCCTCATAGATCCCAGTCAATAAGCTCAGGATGCACAAGGTGGAGGGAGTCAGAGGATAGATCTGATTCGTTGATAGTTTGAATGGATATATTAGGAGTATTGGTAGGGGAGTGTTCGGGATGGTACTTTCCTCCAAATTGTTTATTGCGATAGAACTCAAACCTTCCTCGAAAGTTGTATTCTTAGGGATAGGCAAATCACACTCTAATAGCCTATGCGATAGTGTTTGTCCCTCATGATAGGGGCTATAAGTTTGAATGTTATCAACCCCTTTGTTGTAATAGGAATGCTCTGTCAGGTCATCCCACTCATATTCATTGGAATCTATGTCACTGTCCTCTTGAAGTGTATGGATCATTTCTACTAGACAAGCATTTCCTTTAACTTTTCCCGTATCCTTATATCCTAGGCCTTTTGTATTTCTAGCCAATGAGGATGAAGAAGGTTGAATGGGTTCTATGATTCCTTCTTTTCTTAGGCCGATGGGGCCTTGTCCTTCGTAACCCATTCTATGTAGGATAGATTCACCACGCCCATAGATTTTTGTTGGGAGCCTAGGTGGTTCCTATTGTGTGCTCTCTTCTTGTTCAGTATAAAGCCATTGTAGGATATCTCTTTCCTCTGTTTCATCTGATAGGGTCCCCCATTTTACAAAGGGAGCTGTGGGAGGTATAGGAGGAGCAAATGGCTTTGGAAAATGCTTAGGTCACGCAAAGGATCTAGGAGATAAAGGCATTTTGGCTAGATTGAGGTTGTGCTCAATGGAGTGTTCCCCTACTCCTGTTTCTTTGATGGTAATCTTTTGCTCTTTGGGCTTTGATGAGGAATCTTCAAAGGTAGGATCATGCTATGGGGTAGGGGAAGTAGAAGCTCTATTATTTGGTATGATGAATCAAGTTTTGAAAGGACAGAGTTGCAATGCTGAAAGGGGTCAGGGTCGCCTTGGATGGTGACTTGTTTGCCGTTATGAGGGAATTTTATGCATTGGTGATAGGTAGAAGGCATAGCTTTCATGGCATGAATCCATGGTCTACCTAGGAGAATATTATAGGTGAGCTCCCTATCTAGGAATTGGCACACAACATCTTTTATCACCGGTCCCACTTGTATGGGTAATACTACTGTTCCTTTTGTAGTTCTCTCCTCTTCATCATAGGCTTTGATAGTTATCTTCTTTCTTGGATCAACTGCGTTTTCAAAGAACCCCAATGTAAGGACTAGTTTCAATGTGCAAATATTTAAACTGGCTCCCCCATCAATGAGAACCCTCTTGATGCAATGCTTATGGATGAAGGTGACAATGTGCAAAGGGGTGTTATGAGGTTGAGACACTAAGAGGTTATCTTGTTCGGTAAATGATATGGTACTCAAGGAGGTCAGATTACCTACCATGGCCTGAAACTTCTCTTGGGCCAAGTTAGTGGGGACAGTGGTTTTCACTAAGGCTTTATTGAGAATCTCCTTGTGGGAAGGAGATAGACGCAACAACTCTAAGATAGAAATGTGGGCCGGAGTCTTCCGTAGTTGGTCTATGACACTATACTAATGGAAGTTGGACTAAGAAATTGACAACCTTAGAGGGACGGTATTCAACGTGACTTTACCACTACGAGTAATGATACTACAATCATTTAGGTTAGGCTGTGATTGTTCGTTGGGCGTGACCACATTGATCTGTGGGACATGCTCTGATATGCAATTGATGGTATAGTCGAATGGCACACTTGCGTAATTGGCATTACTATTCCCACTATTCTGATTTTACCTGTTGTGGTTGTTGTTGTTGTCACCGTTGTTGTTATTGTTGTTGTACGACCTGTCATGATTGAGAAGTGGATCCTTGTAAGCCACGTGTCTGATTAGAGGTATGTTGTTAAGTTCCTCCTTGTTTTTGATCAAGCACATCTTGAATAACATGTTTGAGACGGATACAATTGTTGGTTGTATGTCCTCTTCCTCTATGATACTCACAATAGTCAGTGTATTTCCAGTAGTGAGGTTTGATTTGAGGTTCATAATCACTTGTTGGCGGTAGAGAGATTTCATTGTTGGCCAATAGCTTCCTTAATGCGGATTCTTGGGACTCACCCAGCAGTGTGAACTTTAACCTTGGATTCAAGTTGAACCATGGTCTTGGCTCCCGAGAGAATGTTTTGTTGGGTGTAACATTGCTTGCCTCTCCTTTGAGAGTGAATATTGGCTGTTGTTTGGGAGCTACCACCTTGGCATCAACTACTCCATCATTGACGACATTTTTGTTTTTAGTCCAAAACTTTGATTTGTCAGTTGTGTAGTTGGAGGTAGGTGTGTCCTTGTATAACTTGATTTGCCCCTTGCGATCATAGCTTTCTCAATAAACATTCCCATCTCAATGAATTTTGAAAATGAGGTAGGGCATTAGATTTGTATTTGATAGCTAAGATCATGGTGCAGGAGCACCTTGGAAAATTAATATTACCCTGGACAAATCTTTGAGTTTGATTAAATTTATATGCTTCCACATTGTAATGAGATTTATCAAGTCATTTTTATGTGTTTAGGTCATTAGGAATTTCAAAAATACAAAATATTGCAAACCATGTAAAGGTTGTCAATGTAAAATTGGAAAAAAGATGCAAACTTGGAAGGTGAAGATTCATTTGGCTCTTGGCTCGCTCCAAATCAGTTATAAACTGAAGAGACATGTTTTAATGCCTTTAAAAGGCCTTGTAACCATGAAGAATTCGTGGGTGGTTGAAGATTTGAGCATGGAATGAGAAAAAACAATGTTTTCCTGTATTTTCCTTCATAAATTTGTTGTCTTTTGCTATTGTACGGCCCTATATGGAATTGAATGGATGTATAATGGATTGAAAATATTATATCCTTCAACCACCTTCCATTTGCTTCTTGTCCCATGCATTTTTATTTAGTTTTGTGAAAGATATGAGTGTTTTATGGACTGTAATTTTCTGAATTTTCCTGCAACAGTCCCATTGCAGCATTTGGTACGGTTTTGTATGGACATATATAGCTCCTATATATGTCTATACAAAACTATATGTCCATACAAAACCGTACCAAACGCTGCAATGGGACTGTTGCAGGAAAAATCAGAAAATTACAGTCCATAAAACACTCATATCTTTCACAAAACTAAATAAAAATGCATAGGACAAGAAGCAAATGGAAGGTGGTTGAAGGATATAATATTTTCAATCCATTAGACATCCATTCAATTCCATATAGGGCCGTACAATAGCAAAAGACAACAAATTTATGAAGGAAAATACAGGAAAACATTGTTTTTTCTCATTCCATGCTCAAATCTTCAACCACCCACGAATTCTTCATGGTTACAAGGCCTTTTAAAGGCATTAAAACATGTCTCTTCAGTTCATAACTGATTTGGAGCGAGCCAAGAGCCAAATGACTCTTCACCTTCCAAGTTTGCATCTTTTTTCTAATTTTACATTGACAATCTTTACATGGTTTGCAATATTTTGTATTTTTGAAACTCCTAATGACCTAAACACATAAAAATGACTTGATAAACCTCATTACAATGTGGAAGCATATAAATTTAATCAAACTCAAAGATTTGTCCAGGGTAATATTAATTTGCCAAGGTGCTCCTGCACCAGATCGGAGTTGAGGTTATTGACGAACATCTCCATTAATTACTTCTCTGGTACATCATATGAACATTTACTTGCTAGTTGTCTCCACCTTTGTAGGAAGGAGGTGAATGATTCACCACTCTTTTGCTTGGTGTTGCATAGGTCAAGCATAGAGACTTCGTATTCAATATTGTAAGAGAAGTGCGTGATGAATTTGTTGACTAACTCATCAAAAGTTTTGATGCCCAATGGGAGTCGTGAGAACCACTCCATGGCTTGACTACCTAGAGATCTAGCGAATAGTCTCATTGTGAGCTACTTCCATGCATGCTGCGTTGAATTCCCTAATGTGATCTCTAGGGTCCCCTTTCCCTTTGTATTTGTCAAACTTAGGAACTTCGAATCGATAGGGAAATGGTGTCATGTCCAAACTTTTATCAAAGGGGTATGGTGTTATATCTTCCAAGGAGTAGGTTTTGGTATTTGTACCCATTTTTAAATCCGTCATTTCTTGCTTTAGACCCTCGATTTGTTTCCTCATTTCCTCCATAGGAGTGCTTGGGTCTATGGCTTTCTTTCCTTTTTCATGATTATCCTCTACTATTTCTTGGATTTTGCTTAGATCAAAATCAGCGAGGAGCTTAATCCCCAGATTTGTGAGATGATAAAAATACTTGTGAGGGTCGTCATGGAGCACTTTCTCTAGCAAGTGTTGGAATTTCCGATCTTGGAGGGTTCCTTGATACTCTTCATGAGAGATTTCTTCATCACTATCATGAGGGGTGATGATGTGGTTGGATGATCCGGCCATTTCAAGTTGCTTTTTGTGTTGAGATCTAGTAAGAACCATGCAAGGTGACATGGGATGAGGTGGGATGAAACTAGAGATTTTAGCAAGGTGCTGATGGAGATTGTTGAGAATAGGATACTTATGACAAGATTTAGACAAGGGACTCTTTTGATCAATGATTCCAAGTAAGACGGTCGATACAAGACGATAGTCACCAGTAAGGGTACTCGATACATGTCTTACTGTGTAGCGACTAGTCGTGCACCAAGACCACTAGCAAAGTTCTGTGACCTACTAGGGTTACTTGAATCCAAAGTGATATGAAAAAGGGGCCTATGCTGATATGATATGGGATATTTTGACTTTGAACTAGGAAGACCTGATAGAAGGTGAATGGGATGACCAACGAAAGAGAGACTTTGACACGAAATGGATGGAAAAATGACTGCAAGGTAAGATCTGATCTCGAAACCTGGAACTAGACTGAAATGGGTATCCAGAAATGACAAAATTTTTCCCTCAAAGATTGTGCAAGTGCTCACTGTCACACATGCACGGGAACAGATGCGCTGCAGAAACTAGTAAATGCGCAGGAAGTCGGCACAAAAGCGCCGCACTGGAAAAATCAAATGCACTGTAATAGGTAGTAAAAGTGTTGCAAGTCAGTGTAGATGCGCCGCAGGTTGGCACAAATGCACAGCAACAGAGGACAAATGCGCAGCAACAGAGGACGGATGTGCCGCTCTGGTTTTTCTTAGTTATTTTTGCAAGTTTTTGGAAATTTTTCTGATATTTTTGGTACTTTGGTTGCAAAAAGGTCTTTCTGATATGATTTTATGAAATTATGGCAAGAAGACATAGCAAACACAAAGAATATTTTTATGGTTTTTTATTTTTTTGTGATTTTTTGACTCTTATTGGACTAAAAAGAAAGCAAGTACACCCTAAGTTTCAAAGGACAGTATAAAATTGAATTCTCACTATCTCTAGTGAAGCATCTTCGAGAGGTGATAATCACCCTTCCCTACACTGGATTATAGGGGTTTTTGGTCTACTAAAATAAAGGATGAGTAATAAAGGCAACCATTTGAGTGGTTATACATGCGGCAGCACTACTCTCCGTTATGGAGTCTCCTAGCCTACAAGGGTTGCGCCTTGGAGGGTTTTGGGGGAGGTTGGCTATCGGTATAACACAACTGCACTCGTTGTTTGAAGCTTTCGCTCCAAACAAAATTTATTTATAGTGGCTTGGAAGGGCTTGGCGTCTAGCCTGTTACCATTTAGGGTCATTCCTACTTGGATAAACGGTATCCAAGAGCAGGCCCCTCTAAAGGAAAAACACATGCGAAAATGATATGTCTAGCATTTTGGTCACCCAAGATAGGGGAGAGCATAGGCCTGGTATCATTCCCAAAACACAAAATAGTGGTTCTTTTCCCCTAGTTAAAATGAGAAAAACTAGATGAGCTATCTACTTGGGCAAGCACAGAATTTTGTTAACTTTGAAGTGATAACAAGATAGCAATGGTCCAATTTTACCAAGATAGCAATGATGAGTTCAATTTTATCCCAGATAGCACAAATTGTTAACTTTGAAGTGATGGTCGAGATAGCAATGGTTTAGTTTTACCCAGATAGCAATGATGAGTTTAGTTTTATCCAAGTAGCATGAATTTGTTAACTTTAAAGTGATGATCGAGATAGCAATGGTTCAGTTTTACCCAAATAGCAATGATGAGTTCAATTTTATCCAAGTAGCACGAATTTGTTAACTTTGAAGTGATAAGCAAGATAGCAATGGTTCAGTTTTACCCAAATAGCAATGATGAGTTCAATTTTATCCAAATAGTAATGGGTTGTTAACTTTGAAAAGATAGCAATATAGCAATAATTCAATGATATGCAAAATAGCAATGATTCAATTACCGCTTTCCTAGTTAAAAACTATGTAAGATTTGCATGAGCATCCATTTACTTTCCCATTTAGAAATCGAAGTGTGAGTTAACGAGTGCAACTATATGAATCTAAACCAGTACTTAGCCTGCAAAATAGATCAAGAGAGTTCCTGCAAAAAGACGTCAGTGTTAGCGAAAACTTCAAGGAAACCCTAAAAATCACTGCCTAAAACAGATGCGCCGCTTCAGAGACTGAATGCGCAAAAACAGAGAACAAAAGCGCCGCAGTACATATGCGCTAAGACAGAGGTCAAAAGCGTAGGAAAACAATATATATGCGCTGATCTGATATATGTGTCGTATCAGAGGGTAAATAGGCCGTAATAGAGACTGTATGCATTGCAGGAACGTATGCGCCGTAACAGATATCAAATGCGTGTTAGGATGTGTCAGATGCATTGTTTCCTCCTGTGTACGGCTTTCTAAAACACAAAAACTTAGTTTTTGGGTTAGATTTGGGGCTGGGCCCCACGGCACCAAAAATGTTAAGGGAAAATTGGATTCAAATAAATAATCAATATAATTAATATCAAAATACCCAAAACTCAATGAAATACAAAAATAAAGAGATCAAACAAACAAAAGAACTTCAAAAACCTTTGCAAACCTCAAAGCTTCATAGCTTCCGTTGGTTGCCTATCTCTATCGATCTTGCATGTATGAATAAGGCCCTCAGAGAGTGCACTTCCTTGCTATAATTCCAAGATTGTCTATGGAGAATGGCTATGATAATTGCTTTGCAATGAAGATGAGCTTCATAACAATGATAGTAGTGCGTAGTAACGAGTGTGATCACAAGCAATGAAGGAATTGGTTCCAAAGGCACGCTGAAATTCCTGCAGAGTAACAATACTTAAAGCTTGGATGAATGAAATGGAGGAATAAGGTTGTACTTATAGACTTGAGAGAATGAAGATCAACGGTATAGAAAGAATGAGAAGATCAACGGTTGAGAAACCTTGAGGAACATGCGCGAATAAGAAGAAGACATGTGTCTTGCTATATTTTGCATGAGAGGAATTAATAAAATAGAAGAATGAGTTAACTGAAGAGATAAATCAATTAAAAGAATAGATCAATCAGTTAAGAGAATAGAACTAGAGAATAGGAATTGCATGAGGATGAGAAGATATTTTAGCTCAATTAAATATTTAGAATATTCAATTGCATGTGTACAAGGATTGAATTATATTTAGAGATAAATCAATTTAGAAGAAATAGACAACTTAAATAAATAATTTATTTATTTAAATTTAGAGAAGATATTATTGGAAGAAACAATTAAATAATTGGTATTATTTAATTTAGAATGAATTTGAAAGAATTAATAAAATATTTGATTATATTTTATTTTTAGAGATTGAGAGGATTTAAAATAAATTTGATTTGATTTATTCAAATTTGAAAGAATGATTTTGATTTAATTAAATAATTAATAATTATTTAATTGTTTGGAAGAATTTAATTAAATAAAGGAATTTATTTAATTTTGACTTTAGAAGAGATAATTAAATATTTCAATATTTAATTAATTTAGAGGAATATGAATCAAATAAATAAATTTGTTTATTTATTTATTGATAGAGGACTTAGAAGGGAATAAATATTAAGAATATTTATTGAGACCGAATCGTGTCATTTTTAGGTGTATACAGGGTTGTTTATCATTAGATTTAAAATTCCTGCATGATGAAGAGCATGTGCTTCAGATGTTACTACTGGTTGAATAGCCATTGCTTGGCATACAAGAGTTTTTTTGGGAAAAATATGCAGTATATAGGTTGTCTGTATTCTATTTAATCATCACACAAAGTGGTAAATAGTGTCCTACTTTTAGACGTGCATTTATTTTTCATTGGCGTGTGTCGATCTCATCTCATTGACATGTTTCCATGGCGTTCTTTGTTCCTGCATATGATATGAGTTTGGCTCTAGAAACATAAGCAAGTGTTCAATGATGTTTTGCTTAGTCCTCTAGCTCTTAGCAAAGCAAAGTGAGGTATTGTATTTGCAAGAAGACAAGCTGAAAAAGATGAGCAAGGTTCTGCGTTTGGCACTAAAATTATTAAGGTTCATATCGCTAAATCATGGCCATTCTACTCCGCTCCGCAAGGCCCAACACAGTGATGGCACAAATTAAAAATAGTGCACTAGGGAGAGCAAGATGCATGTGGCAGAAAAACCCATGCCATAATTATGAGGGTCGAAACCATTGTTGCCATTAAACTCTTCTCTGCATGATACAGTGCATAGAGAAAAGAAATGCATGAAATAGATTCATCAAGGATGGAAACGTGCCCAAAATTAGAGTTTTGACATGTGGCTAAAGATTGACAATTTTTGTTGAATGAATGAAGCATTGGTGAAACCCACGTGAATGGTATACACATTGGGAAAAGGCTATCCAGCCCTAGAAAAAGCATGGGGGCATGGATGCTAGATGCCATACAGATGTATGAATCATAGGATTTTTGTTGTTTGAGTTTAGCAGTGTTTGCACTGTTTTTTATGCCAATGTGTAGGAAAAGGCTATCCAGCCCCAGAAAAAGCATGGGGGCATGGATGTCGGATGCCCCCATGCTTTTTCTGGGGTTGGATAGCCTTTTCCTACACATTGGCATAAAAAACAGTGCAAACACTGCTAAACTCAAACAACAAAAATCTTATGATTCACCTCAGTATTAAATCCCACATTTTTTAATAAGGCGTTTTCATTAGACTTTGAAACCAAAAGACAAAACAATTAATTTTTTTTTATAACTTATGAATATTCCTATCTAACTTTATATTAAAGATTAAATTAGTACAATATATTTACAAAAAGAAAGGTTAGGGTGGTATAATGATACACCCACTAAGTTTAATTGGACCAAGTCCAACACAAAGATGAAAAACAAAAAGGGTCAAGCTCAAAAAGCACTAAATAGCTAAAACAATGCCAGTATAGGGTGGATTTTGATAATCAGGTTTTCCCCAAACACCTCTAGGGGTAGCATTATCAATTGACTCCTAGCCAATGAGAGCACCTTCTTCTTCTTCAAGATTATCCTTACTGGATTGTTGGGCACAAACTAAAGAAATGGCAAGCTATAGGCGAGGGAACTTGCCTTAGTTAGGCCAACCAGCTCTCCCAAGTCCACGAGAGGAAGCAAAGGGCGGCCTGGAGGGCTGGGACCATCCTTCACGAGCAACCAAATCTGTGGAATTCTGAGACTAGGGGCCACGGGAGCGAGATCCACAATCTCATCTAGTTGATTAGCTATGCCCATGTTGATGACCTCTTGGAGGAGAGGTAGAGTTAGACAGAACCTTGGCAATAGTGTAGAGGGCATTCACCTAGTGATCCAATAGCTCCTAAAGGTGAGCCACCTCAAGTGAAACTTTACTAGTTTGCACCTGGATCTGCATAAACACATTAGAACATATCATAGCTTTAGTGTAGAGAGAAAAGTGAGCATCAACAATATAATTAGAAAATAAATCTTTATTTATGTCTTTCCAAATGTTGAAAAGAATCTCCACCCTGAAAGCATGTCAGATTTGGGTATATTTAAGTGGGAGGCAAGGCTAGTCTCCAAACCATGTGCCAAGAAAAGGAAGTAAGCCGAAAGGGCCTGAAGAAATAATGAATCCAATTCCAAGCTTCTTGAGCTCAATGATAGAACCAAAAGAGATGTTTGAGGTTCTCAATTTACCCATGAAAAGGACAATGAGGGCTGAGGATGCCCATATGAGCAAGATGGGCCTCCATCAGAAGGCCCTGATACAAAATGCACAAGCAAAATGAACCAATTTGGGTTCCAACACAGCTGACCAGATGCATTGGAACTGTCTATGTCAAGTTCCAAGAGAGGATTGGAGCTACTAATGGAGGTTAATCTGATCCACCATAGGAAGATGTGGAGACAACCATAGATAGCCTTTGCAGGGCCTATAATTTTAAAAAGGGATATCTGGGTACCATTTCCACTCTTTCCACTAGGGCTTGAGAGACAAAACCCCAATCTTATGCAGCATCTGAGGAATAACATCAATAACAGTTTGAAATTTCACCTGGTCATGATTAGCAGTCTTAAACTTAAGCTTGAAGTCAAGCCATGACATAGAATTCTTGGTGGATCTATGAATAAAGTCATGCAAAACCTTCACTCCTCATTTGAAGAACTTCAAAGCATGAATCCAAGGCAATCTGGTGAGGAGCTTGCCTTTGAGAGTTAAGAATAGAAGACCGCCAGATATACTGATGATTAATGGACAAACCATTACAAAAATCATCTCCTGCCCATTGGAGCCAAGGTTTGATAGCTTCCCATGCTTTCCATTGAATACTTTTAATGACAAAAGTGCTCTAAATAGTGACAAGCTACTGCATAATGAGAAGGTTGTGTAAATCTAAACCTTTCCAAGTTGGTTGTCCTAAAGGGACACCAACACTAATATAATGTCAAACAAGAATTTTACAGGATTTATTGCCTTCAAGGGCCTCGATAATCCATTTGGCACAGAGGGCAATGCACTACTTGTGGATAGAAATCAAGCCAAGCCCTCCAACATCACGAGAGAGCTAGTAGAACTCCTAGGCAACATGATGGAAGCATCAATGACCATCACTAGAAGCCCAAAGAAAATCTCTAGGAAGTTTTTCAATTTTCATATAGGAAGCTCTAGAAGGGACCCAATAAGAAGAGTAATAAACATGTGTGGTGGCCAGGATTTTAGAACAAATCTAAAACTTACTAGCCAATGAAAGGGGTTTGGTTATCCAATAATGAATCTTTTTTTCAATTCTATCTATCACTACCTACCACAAGTTAGAGGGAGAGGCTTGGAAAGCAAATGGGATTCCTAGGAACCTAAAGACTTCCCGATGGTCAATCCGTTTCCACCCAAAAGAATCAAGCCATCCTGGTTTGGGAAGGAAGGATTGTCTATAACACTAGGTCTTTTGCCATTGTATCCTCGAACTAGAGGCCTACCAAAAAATGTCCAAGCAGTGAAGAGCTTGTTTGACATTATTCTCCTCTTCATTAAGGGTGAGGAAGGAATCATCAGCAAAATGACCATTAACCATCTATTAGGAAGAATTGGGTAGAGAAATCCCCTTAACATGGGGATTTAGAGACCACTTGAGCCAACATATAGCCAAAACCCTTAGTAGCCAAAACATATAAAGCTAGGGCAAGAGGGTGGCCTTGACATATGGACATTGAAGTCCAAAGGAATTGGATTTTTGGCTGACAATGGTGATGCGAGTATTTGCATCCACAAACAACATTTGAACCATTTGTATAAAACGAAGGCAAAAACCAAGCACCTGTAACATGGATAAGATGAATGGCCATTCAATAGATCATAGGCCTTGGCAAAGTTAATTTTAAGAAATAGGGTTGACTGTTGAGAGCGGCAAGCCCATTCCATCCCTTTCTAAACAACAATGGTGTTATCCAAAATAAATCTAGATTTAATGAATCTTGTTTGCTTAGGCCGAACAATCAAAGGGAGCATGGATTGAAGCTTAAGGGCTAGAGCCTTGGCAGTGATTTTGTATGAGACATTCAATAGTGTGATCAGTCTCCAGTTGTTGATTTCTTTGGGGGTTCCAGCATTAGGTATGAATTTGATGTTTCCTTTGTTAATTAAATTTTCTAATGAACAAGATTGCATGGCTTCAAGAGAAACATTGTGCAAGTTGCTACCCATAGTGTTCCAAAACATTTTGTACAATTCACAAGGGATATCGTCTAAGCTAGGGGCTTTGTCATTGGCCATAGAAAAAGTAGCCTCCTTAATATCTTCATGAGTGAGAATTTGGTCACATAAGATGTATTGAGCATTGGAAATGTGGCAAGGGACTACAACAAGACATTGTTGCAAAGCAGGTTGCCTAGCCGGAGTGTAGTCTTGAGTTGAAAAGATTTGTTTATAATGTCAGACAAAATCTTGAAGAATGTTAGGAAACTCCTGCAAGAGTTGTTGTCCTTCTGAATCTATTTGATAGATTAAGAAGTATGGAGGGCATTCAAGGCCTGAAAAAATTCTTTCATCACTTTATCTCCAATCTTAAGCTAATGAAGTCAGGCTTTGATTTGGGTTCCATGAGTTGTATGAGCATCAACAATATTTTTTTGGTATTGCAAATGAGCCAACCAAAGCTGAGAAATAGAGTCAAACAATTGAACCTCCAAAGCAGCGATGGCTTGGTGGAGCTCATGAGTGGCGGTCTCATAGGAGAGATGGCAAAAATGGGCAAGTTGTTACCTATAAATACAAAAGAACCATGAGGTATGGGTTATGGCATCATTCCACCATCCTATCCAGCCAACCACATGCATGGGACATGGCTCCAAATTCCAAACACATTGAATATGAGCGAACATGGCTTTGTGACATGTTGAGAAAGAACTGAGTCTTCATGGATTTAGGCTTGGATTCCTACCACTCAATACGAAACAATATTGGGAAGTGGTTGAAAAGGACAAGATCTGTCAACAACTCAATTGGAAATAAATAACAATTGGCAAAGGTGAAGAAAGATTGGACTGACATCATACCCTGATCAAGTTGCTTTAAGACCCTATCAGAGCTAGCTCTTAAATTGCTCCATGTGTACCAAGTCATATGATCTTGACAACGGCCAACATTGGGATTGAAAAGACCCAATTTATTATGCATAATAAACCAAGCCCCCTTTTTCCAGTTGTTCTACACATAGGCAAGGCTCCACATTTATCATAAGCCAACTTAATTATATTAAAATCCCCACATAGAACCCAAATGGTGGTAGACATTGAAATCACAATGCATTTCTAAAGGGAAGATTGCTCCACAACATCATTGGGAGCATAAATATTAATAATCCCAAAGGAATGATTATTAACATTGAAAAGAGCCCATAGTACATGATTGGTGGGATCACAACCATGATCAACCAAAAGTTGATGCAATGCAAGAGAGAGAAATGTGACAACACCTCCCCGACCAACTTCATGGGTACTACATAGAAAATGGTTGGAAGGCCAAATAACGCAAAAAGCTGCAGAAAGCAAAAATCTAGACACTTTGACCTCCTGAAGGCAAAGAATGTCTAAAACTAGAAATTGAATTCAAGCATCACAAACAAAGTATTTCCGTGGGAGGTTTGTAAGACCTCAAACATTCCAAGAAATATAAATAATAAATGAGTATCGAGAGTCATCTCCTCATTATCAACTCTTCCAAAGTGGAATAATTGTTCTACAAGGCATCATTTTCCTCAAAGCTTCCAATCTAGAAGTTGAGTTGGACAAGTTATTTCTTTGGCACTTATTCTTTGTCTCCCAGTCACCCAGGTGGGCTGTTGGACCTCCTCTATCTAGAAGGAGGGAAAGCATGTCAGATAGTGATAACTAGCAATTGAGAAATAACTAAGGCCGCTAGTGGTGATTTGGTAACTATCACCTCACTAAATGTCTCCGCAGGAAAGGAAATAGAAGACTTTCCTACCTCGAGGGGTCTTGAAACAATCTTCAAAGCTAGAGCCCCAGAACCAGTAGGTTTGGGGGTGGGCTTGGAGTTGGCAATGTTCTTGGCTTTGTGATTGACCACTGTAGACCAACCTTCTTCTTTTGCAAGAGGTGGTGCCCTGGATTGGGGCTGAATAGAAGGCTTGGTTTGTGAATGCCAAAGGACAGTCTCAAATCTTGTTCTTGGAAGAATGACATCGATAACAAGTGTTTGGAAGGTTAATATACTAGACACGCTGAGTGTAGTGGGTTTGGCCAACCTAGATAACCAAGTCTTTGAGGTCTTTGGAAAGGTCCACCTCCACATAGACCCACCACTAAGGATAAGCTGAATAGAATTTTTTTGGTTCAATACAAACCACAAAACCTCCTATTTTGGGAAATGTGAAAACATGTTGGACACTTAATAGAGCTGTAAAGGGGAGAGTTACACATGTTGGTGTGTGATTTGACACATCACAAGACATCTTTGATTGGAGATAGTTTGGGTGCCACTTTTGGGTGGTTTTGGCTCATGGTTTTGTAATTACCGTTGATGGTTTACTGTATTATATATCCTGTATATCAAGAGCTTGAGATGGAGGTTGTGTGTAAGAATCTTATAGATGTTGAGTTGCCTCTGTATCTTTGGTTGGTTATACTCATGTGAAAGATTTATCTGCAAGTATATTGCAATCTTTTTTATTCCTGAATAATATATTGGGCGGCTTTAGAGTGTGGATTTTTCTCTCGAAAGGATTTCCCCATGTAATTACTATGTTGTGGTATGATTGCTATTTATGTAACTATTGTAAAGATTTGAAAAGTTCTACATATCCCTCCCCTCAAGATTAGTGTAGGAAGTTGTTTCGCTACCTTAGCTCTCTTATAGGGAGTTCCTAGATGTGTATGTTCTCCATTGATAGGTTTTATACATGGAGCTTATGATTGTGGTAGATGGGTTTGATATGTTGTTGGCATGAGTTTACTAATGCTATCAATACTTATGAGGTATGGATGGTTGGATGCTATAATTTCCAGTCGTGTGTTTTTTACCTTTGATAGCTACTTGGAGCCTTTTTTATCACTTGGATTTGATGCTTGTGTTCTTTGGATTGGTGCATCTTCACCTTGGCAAGTTCTTTTTCTTCCATAGTTAGCATGTTGGAGGATAAGAGGGGTTCTTGCTTGAGATGGTGGTTACTTTGATTTTATTGCAAGTATCTTGATGGAGCATGAGAGCATGTTGGAGATTCATATGGTTTCATGTTTGCCTATGATGATGTATTTCATTGATTGACCCTTATGCAATGTATACAACAAGTGGGAGAATGTTAGGAAAATGTGTTGTGCACCTTGCATAACATTAATTAATTTAATTATATAAAATAAATATTTATTTGTGGTGCATCTTAATTGATGTGTTTAGCCACATTAAATATTTATTTGGTGTCACTTGTAAAAGTTGTCTATAACATTGGCTTAGATATTTTATGTCTGGGAGACATAAGGTAAATATTTATTATTTGTGGAAAATAATTAATTTTGGGGTAAATGGTTTTGTGCTCATTGTTTTGGGTCACATTGATTTTATCAAATACCACAAGTTGTATTTGTGTGAGCTTGAATCTATAAAAGCAAGCACATGGTTAGTGGTTTAGGTTGGTTGTTAGTTGTTTGGTTGTAGGTTGTGTGAGAGGCTATCATTGTATTGAGTTTCTCTTGTGAGTGCATATGTGTTACATGGCATGGGATATGTGGATTCATACTTGGATACATGGAGGATGCATTAAAGGAGCTTGATGTTTCATAGGTGTTCATGGAGACTCATGTGAGTGTATTGTAATATATCTTATTGTTGAATAATGCATTTGAGTGTGGATGCTTTTGGAGGTTGGGTTTTTCCCTCTTGAGAGTTTTCCTAGAGTATATATCATGTTATCTTGTGTTTGTTCTTTTGATCTTTGCATTATGGTAAATCTGTAAGCTTTTATGCATCATTATCTCCCTTGGGTTATGTGGAATTGGCTTTTCTACCTATAAATTCCTAACATCTCTTAGGATAATCCCCAAGTTATTGCATCACTTGCGTGATAGGATGGGTCTCCACTAACCCATTTCTATCTATCAAGGAGGCAACTCCTAAGAAGTAGACTTGCACAACTTTGTCCCTTGGCCACAACCCCTCCATCTTTGTATAAGGGTCTGCAATGAAATCTACATTAGTCAAGGTGGCAAATGCTCACACAAAGGCATCAAAATGCCCAAGTCAGCCCCACTGCATAACTCTCAGAAGTGTTGAATCGAAGGGAGAAAATCTCTCGCTCACAAGGAACAATGTGCTCAAGGATCCAAGTCATCACAAGGGAAGGATGACTGGAAGCAAGTGCCCTATGTTGTGAAATCTAGTAAAGGTCTTTGTAAACCAAGGCTAGTATGTCAACACCCCATGCAAAAATGTACCCTATCCAACTACTGAAT
Source organism: Cunninghamia lanceolata (assembly GCA_027924645.1). Taxonomy (NCBI): domain Eukaryota; kingdom Viridiplantae; phylum Streptophyta; class Pinopsida; order Cupressales; family Cupressaceae; genus Cunninghamia; species Cunninghamia lanceolata. The sequence goes on along the minus strand of BSBN01000700.1, from coordinate 5,343,445 downwards.
AATCGGTGCCCAACACCATCCCAGCATAGAAACCTTCTTGCCTCCTAACAAGCGAGTGGCAATCAGGCAAATAAGAACCTTCTATAGGGGTGGAATGGCAAGTCTAGGAATAGATGTGAGCTAAATGCCAAGCTTGTCACTACGTTGAGTCTCTCCCATGATAGCTGCCCAAGCTAGTCTCTTTCACTCTAACTCCCTCTCTAGTAGTGCAAGTCATTCCCCTTAAACAAGAACACCAAAGATATAGTAAACATCATAAAGGGTGATTGTCCACTCTCCTAAAATATAAGGAAATCATAACGTATTTTGATTAGCATCCTAGTAAGTAAGAATGTCATAGCATATGTGGGACGATAAATGAACAATCAATATTTGTGCTACTCTAGCTAGTCCAGGTCTCTGAAGGGTGGCACAATCTACAATAGATGCATCTAATGCATCTATGTACCAGGCCTACTCACAGATGGCACACCACTATATATAGGTGCCCTACAAATGGAAAAATGCTAAGTTAGACCATCGTTAAAACCTTAAAAATCATTAAAAAAAGTCAAGAATTGTAAAAGTCGCAAAACATTTAAAACTCCTAAAAATCAAACAAATCCTTTAGAAAATTAGCAATAAGTTAAGTATTAGTCAATAAATTAGCAAACACAATCAAATTTGGTCTCAAAATGGTCAAGTTCCTCATCAATCCTAACAATGGAAACGATCAAGAGGGTCTCTCAGGCATTCCTCATAAATCTTAATGATTTATAATGGTTTATGCTCTTGAATGACTTAGGGAGGAGGTAACTTATGAGGTGCAAAGGAAATTTTAGATTTTTCTTGGTGAATTTGTTTTAAAATGGTGCCAACTGCATTAGGAGTTACATCAGATGGGATTGCTATCGTAATTAAATCTTTCTTCAAAACATCTCTATAGATTTTTATGATAGCATTAATTCCTAAAGAAATATCTTAGTGGGTTTGTTCTTAAGTTGATCTATCATGTCATACCCTTAGGTGCATTTCAAGTATGTGATGTAGTTAAAGCATGATAAGTAAGCATAAGAGTGGATAAACGTGGCCTAATATGAAAAGTAGGACACAATGATGTATAGGCAATATGAATGAGAGCATTATGACTTATGGTAGAAATGTTATCATAAGCCATAGTAATGTCATGTAATAATAGATATGGTAAACTCATCACATAAAGTATCATCCATGAATATGTCATTAGAGGATGAAAATGCCTCATAAGTATCCATCATCAAAGATGTGTCCCCAATCAAATCATATGATGGAAAAGTGCTCAAAGGTAAGATATTGTTATGACTAAGCACATTCTTTTTGTATGCAGAAAATTGATTAAAGAAACAATCGAAGATAAATGCAATAACCCAATACCTTCACCTTCAACCAAATCCTCACACTTCAATAGAACAGAGTAGAGTGCACCCAAACCCTACTAGCTATGTTCTCTATGATATGAAATATGGATAGAATGACATGATGTGTTGGTTGCTCATAATTTCTACAGCATAACAACTAGTATGAAGATGATGGATATGAGGATCTAGAGTTATTTAGACAACATGATGATACTTGAAGATGTGTTCCCCCAAATGGCTTGGTTGAGGCTTGATTTATAAGAGGTGAGGAATAAGAATGGATGGCTAGGATTAGATTAGTGATAGATGGCTAGGATTAAGTGAGACATGGATCAAGGATGAATAGTTGAGATTAGAAGATGTGGATGGCTAGGATTTAAAGGTGATTTAATTTGGTCTCGACACTCTTTTAGTGAAAGTGTCAAGTGGTTGAGAATGGAGATAGTGTGACAAATAGTTATTTAAATTATAAGATACGTGTGAGAATAATTTAAATAATAAAATTATTTAAACTATGTGATGAGGGTTAATTTATTTAAATTAAACGATGGAGGAATTGTGTGAATTAAATAAATAAATAAAATTTATTTAATTAATTGGCTAGAAAGGATAAATGGGATTAAAAATGGATTGTTCAAATAAAAACAATTTATTTAACTAATATGATGATGGAAGGGTTATGAAAGGGTCCTAGGACAAAATGTGTCACAAGGTGCCTCAAGAGGTGTCAAAAGGTGATGTTGTAAGACATGGTCAAATTTAGGTGTCTACACCTTCCAATATCCATAAAATAACTAGGAATCATATGAGAATTGTGGATAAGTGCAGCTAGGGTATCTAAATGGAAAGGGCAAGTAATGATCAAATCCCTAGAGGGGAAGGTACACATATGATGATATAATGCTTCCATAGATAATGTGATCCCATCTTCCTAATAAAATGTCATAGAGTGAATCAAGAAAAAACGCATCATGTCAGAAATCATATAAAAACATCAAAATCTATAAGAAGCATGAAAGCAATCGAAGACAAGGGACCATAAGAGTCCATGATGAAAATATGTAACAACAAAGATTAATCAAAGGATAGTTAGATTAGGGTTCAAAAGATTATGCAACAAAGACATGAGACCCTAAATAAAAGTGAATAAGTAGTATGAGGTAAGGGTTGATATAAATCAGAAAATCAATTACTAATCAAATATGAAAATAAACCCTAAAGACAACAAAAATGAATGGTAGGATGGGTAAAAGCAATGTCACTTAATGGAGCTCAATCCCTAGGATACAAATATAATCATGAAGCACAAATGTGAGGAATATTAAACTCTAATCAAATCTGAAAATGAGGTATATAAATTAGAAATTACATATTTGAAAACTATAATGAAGGATAAACCCTAAGGGGAAACCTTAGGTCATGTAAGCAAAATCAAGTTCACTAAAAATGTAAAGAAATAAATTGTTTTACATAAATAATCTAGGCTAATTAAATAAATGCAAACAATTAAGCACACAACTAACCTAGATTAAATTCAAAGTTGGGTTAATAAATGAATAACAATAAATGCAATAATTAAATAGAAGGAAATTAGGTACTTCTAGGAATAATGATAGATTTTATGTTGACACATCATGTTGGAATCATTTGCTAAGGTACAAAAATTTATAGTTCTCAATTTGATGAATGCTTTAAAATCTCAAATAGGCATTGAGAACTCCTAGGGTCAATACCAAGAACCATGGGTTTGATCTTTATCATTGTGGATCTAATCCCTGACACACAAATTTAAACTGGTAAAATAGACTTCTAAAACTTGCTTGTTTTGATCTTTGATATTTCATATGTTAGTAAGAATTGCAGTGTTTATAAACACCTCAAGGGAATTTCCTAAATCATTAAGGTCAAGTTCTCCTAGATCAAACCCCTAAATCAACCAACTTTATGGCTCTAGGCAAATATTTGAAGACAACATACAAAAGCATGCAAATGGATTATATGCAGATGATGCAAACTCTTATTATTTTTGTCCCTTTAGAAATTGAAGTGTGCTATAGATTTCCTTCTATTCTCAAGTCAAGCATATAAACTAATGGCAAATTGAATGTCTTTAAATACCAAGACATAGCAACATGTCACCAAAAAACATGCAGTAAGTTGGCCCACAATGTCTAGTAAAAGGGGTATGAAAGTTGAAATTTGAATTTAAAAGTTTAAATTTGAGGTTTATTACCACACGTTGCAAGAACGATCTTGGCTGGCATGGAAAGGAACTTGGGCAATGGAATGATAATCTTGAAGTAGGAAATGAATTTATTAGAGTAAGTACCAATAGGGGGTAATAAATAAGGGATAAGTGACTAATGTGTAAGAATGAACATAAGTGGGAAAAAAGAAGGATGAATAAAAATCGAGGTATGAGCCAAAGCTAACACAAAAGTATACCACTTGTTAATATGTAATTGCATTAACAGCATTCCACTAAAATGGATTAAATGGGCATGGATCTGGGAATTGCTAATTTCACCATTACAAACCTATTAGAATGCACTCAAGCTAAAGCTATTCAACGGCGCCCCAATAGAAGTTCCATTTCCCTATAACAGAACATAAAGATAACAGAAGTACAGTAGGTGATTGCGTTGCTGTACAGTTGCACATACATTGGCAACTGTACTCGCTAAATCCTCCTGTAAATACCTTGGCGTTAATCATGCAACATGAAGCACCTTCTACCGACCAAAACTATAAAAAATCAATCATATCGGACCTTCTGACTAAAAGTCCTATTCCATGAGGGAATAATTTAGGTGATGATGGCTAACGAATTTGTATTGACGAGGAGGGAAGTGGGTCCATTCGGAAAAGATGCACGTCAATTTCTTGGAAGCATGCTTGGATTGTAATGAAGTTGATCTGAGGAATTGATGCAGAAAAAACAAGGATTCCGTGCATAACTTTACAAATGTCAAATAAAAATTAATACTTACGGATCTATTGGAGTCTCTCATTTAGATTGATTGAAGTTGTACAGTCACGTAATCATCATCATCTGGCTAGCTCAAAGGCACACTCCAAAAGGCAGAAGCTAAGTAACCCTGGAGCGTGCGTAAGGCATTTGAAGAATTCCTAACTTTCAAGAGGACATAAGCCCGTTCCTAAAAACAGAACTCCCTAAAGTGGCTTAAATAATTGGTGTATTGGAGGGTATAGATTCATTGAGCCACTTTAATAATCTTTTTCACGTAGACTTAGACTAAGCAAACACCAACTGCAACTAAAGAGAAGCAACATCCAGCAGAAATCATCTGACATAAAAATATACAGAATCTGTTTCCCTAGTATAGCTAGTAACCAAAAAACTGTACGGCCAAAAACCCTTGAGAAGTTCCAAATGCTAGTAGGTGTTCAAGGTACCATTGTTGTGATGTTTTTATGGAAGCAGAGTGTGACACTTAAGTTGATCATAATATAGTTTTTATACGTCTAACCTGAGACATCTTATGCGTGTTCAGTCTTGGCATAGCTTGCTAAGAATCCTGGATTTGCCTCCACATTCTTTTCTTCTTTGTTTATCTTGCTCATTCTTTGACCATTCTTTCCCAGACTTGGGCATACATCATGTTAGAGAATATCCCCTTCTATTCAATATCATCCTCCTTCGGCTATTCTTAAACATCATCCACTTCAACAGTCAAAGGTTAATTTTGGCCAATACAAACCCACTTTTTGTTGTGAATGAGGTGTAAAATTGCTATTGATTATCTGACCATTAAAATGGATGATGTTTAAGTAGAGTGTCCTCGTTCCCTACTCTAATTTTCATCCTCCACTCATTCAAGTTAGTGTCAGTAATAATAGCTAGCCTCCTCTCATTCTCATCCAACCAAGATGTTGGCTTTCCTTTTTGAATGGGGGCAAATGAGAAGGTTTCCTTTTTCAAGCTTAGAAGATATAGACTTCCTCCTACCGAAGTTATCTACAGGAGAAGAGTCCATTTCAATGCAAAATCTAATCATGGCCAAATATCTGAAGAATTAGGGAAAATCCCAGAAGATCTCTACCCTGCAAAGAGGATAAGCAGAAACTACAGTGGGTCGAAGGGAAACAGAGCTTCAAATGGAGTAGAAAACTTAGAAAGCTGATACAGAGCGGGGCTAAGAGCGAAGAGGGCATTCCTGGAGAGCCAAACCAAGTCTAAGACAACTGCAAAAGTCCAATTCCTATAACGAATTTAATAAAACAAGAGAGAAAAAATATCAGCAAAAAAATATTTATAACAGGGAAGGGTAGAGAAAAGATCCATTACCTGGATATTGTGCTGAACCTAATAGAAAGACCAGAGGTACAGAAACAAGCTCTGGAAAGACTCATCTGGGGGTCGGCTTGAGCAGAGACACACACTAACTCTTCACAGTATCAGACAAAAGATGAGTAATGGAGGACGAGAAAAATTATAAGCAAGACATTAAGGGCTGGTAGAAAAGAAGCCTCGAAAAACAATTATGAGAAATCAAGGCAGAGGATGCCACCTAAGAAGAGGAGCGCACTTGCACATCGAGGAGAATCATTACAAAGGGGGGATGGCATGAGTATAAGCGCATGGAAGAAAGAAATTAACAAAAAAATTAAATCTGAAAATAATTTTAAGTGAATACATTAAAATGGCATTTGAGGGAAAGTGGCTACCTGCTGTTGAAAGCCGAAGTTTGAAAATTTTACAATTGCCTTTCTCCCTAGACCCAGAAAATTTTCCAAAGTTTCATCACTGCTTTACACCTAGGTGTCCCGGTTAATGAAGCTAAGTACACAAAGCTCGTTGCTAAAAGATGGGACATGGCTTCTGAAACTGTGTATCGCCATTAGTTGAACTCCCTTTCCGGGGTGCTGGTCCATCACAAGGAACAATAAAGTTTTAGATGCGTAACATTACTTAAAAATCTACTGATTGACCAACATGGATATCCCCCTTTTTTAACACCTTCAACAATAGTTTTTGACTTCCCCTCAATGTCTAACAATTTCCCAATGTTTCGATGGTGAACTGGACTAGTTTAAAGGTTTGGCTTCTTCAATGTTTGGGATTTGAGATGAAAGTTCACAGTGCTGCATTGTTGTGTAAGAGCCTCTGGATTCAACTGCATAAGACCTTACATATTCAAGAAAATCTTCTTCTGCAACGTTGTTAATTACTATACCATAGTCTTTCTTAAAAAGAAGAGTTCTTCCTGCTTCATCTCTCAAGATTCCTTCCCCTCCTGGGTCTGGCTTATCTTTAAAACACTATCGAACTTGCAACTAACTTTGCTTGGCCCAGAAAGATTCCATTTCACACAGATATTCTTTGGAGTCTCATACACAATCCCTTAGCCCCCATCAGAGAGACACGATAAAATTGTATTAGTTAACGGGTTTTATATTTTTAAATATTACTTAATGAAAAGAACGACTACAGCAGTGTCCCTAGAAAATAACTTTCTAAAAAGTGAAGGGATTACAAAGCTCCTATGTCGAGGGAGGGGCAACAAATTTCCAATCAATCTAACGGAATACAATGTCCATGTCTTGTATAGACGGACAATAAATTTGCAATTGGAAAAGGCTTGAAAGTGACTGAGGGAGAGGCTTAAAGCCTCAACCAGGGCTAAGGCCATGTCTATACATGCAGGTACAATAAAGTTGACCTTAATATGTGTGAAAGAAAGGGCTTGAACGCGATAGTGAGATGCTTGAAGCCTCAACCAAGGCCATCGCCATGGGTAGAACAGTATTTGAAGTAGTGTCTACTTTATTAAATTAGAACTAAGTTTATACTATTATTGTCTTTGCTAGAAAAAGCCTATGACAGATATAGGATAAGTGATCTGAACAAGGTTACCATTGAAATAGGAGGCTATTTTATTTAGCTATTCATGAAAAGGCTGTTTTCGTTCTTGATTCTTATTTAGACATCAAATGCATCCACTGTACTCTTCAGTCAGCATTGTACCATCTGCAACAAGGAATTCTGTTTCACTGGAATGACAATTTTCTTTCCTATCCATGTTTGGAAAGAAATTAAGAAGCCAATATCACACACTATGAATTACTGCAGCAGACTTAATTACCCTTCTATATCTGCAAGTTTAGATTCCCATTATCTGATAGTAATCAGAATCCAAATTCCCAAAGTCCCATATAATCAAACATATTCTGGAGATAATATTTGTCCCTGAAAGTTGAAAGGAAAAGAAAAATACTAAGGTTGCCAACTAAAAAATGAGATACAGTTTGAAAAAAAGCCACCAATTCCACCTTTATCTTGCACTTCGTATTGAAGTTCAACTGGATCTTGACTGTTGAGAAATATAACACGTGGTTAAGAATGTCTCCTAAAGGCGATGTGATCTTATACTTTAGTTCCTCTTTCTTATTCTTCACCAAAATTACAAATGGAAATATGGTGACAACCATTACAAATTCATATCGAACCTATACTTGAACAGCACACCACACCACAATAACCCCTCCTTAGTACAGTAGTTGCCCTTTACTACTGAATAGCCTAAAGATACTTTCTCCTGATGCACTTTGAAGAAGTAACTGGCCATTAATGTTGATGACTGACTTATTTCTAACAAGCATAATATTAGCTTTTGCCTTTTTATCTTTTGATTTTAGAAGTTCCTAGAAGTGGCACAAGTGCACAAGTACTGCAAAAAGCACAAGTTTTGCTCCTCAGAAATTTGGGATACATCCACAGCTTTTTGTACTACACTGTCAACCATTCTTCCTAATATCTCAGCTTTAAGCTTTTAGCTGAAAACTGAGACAACTGAATAGCAGTTTTGCAAGGCATGAGATGTAATCCCAGGAATGAGTTATAAATTCTAATGGCCTGTACTTAACCTTATATATTACTACTTATCTAATGACCAATTAAAATGTGAAATGAATGATAATTCAGCTATTTGTCACTTTTTCTCAAAAGACACATTTTGCTCCTGTGAGTGAAATGCATTTCATTTACTTCTTTTTACAATTAGTTGGATTTCATTTTCAAGTAAAATATGTTTCCTTGTGACTGACAATAAATAAATCACAAAAAGTGCATCTCTTTTAACATTGAGGTTTTGCTGCTATTACCATGTATTACAGGCACCAAGGAGATCTCAAGCAATAGGTACAGTACCGGACAAAAAATCTCATAAGGAATAGATGTGGCATGCATGTACATACAAGTGGTACACATATTCATTACTTCAGGTCAAGTGGATTTTGGTACATAATTCACAAGATAAATGGCAAACGGTCAGCTATTTGTAATAGGAATTCTGGTTCCCATTGAATAAGCATAGCAAAAAGAGGCTCAGTTGACAATAGGAAGTGCAAACATGTCAAAATATTTCTTTTAAAAAATAATACCAAAAAGGAGAAAATGTTCAGGTTGCTTAGATTCCTTCCAGATTTAGAACTAATTAATCAAGTGCTTATTAACGGCAATTTATTTCACAGAATACACATCAAGTTAAAAATGTAAAACTCTGAACCATGTACCTTATCTTCCACTCCATGTACCGTGAAATGTGTATAAAGAACGTGACAAGCAAAGGATAATACAAATTAAATTATTAAAGATGAAAACATCTAGATGTGAATCCAGATTCAATAATGTAATTTTAAATGCAATGAACCTCAATTGAAGAAGATTAATTCCTGAGAATTAAAAGAAGTAACAAACATAGTATTAAGGAATTCAAACAAAATGAGGCTCCCATATAAACAGAAATTTAAAACAAAAGATTAGTTAGAGAAATACAGTCTATGAATCATTGAATTAACAAAACCGAGCACATAATTTACCTTTTGTACGATTCCCATGCACTACTAGTATGTGCACTACAATCAGTAAACATACACCAACCCTTGCAGGATTAACCTGTCTCATTAAAAGCTGTTCAAAGTTCACTCAATTGCAAGAGGCATTAGACAATTGAGTTGAACAGAACAAATGCTAAAGTTTAAAAATAATAATAACCTTCACAAATAAATAAATAAATAATAAACACCAACATGTGAGTGCAAAAATTGATGGAACTTGAGAAATTGTATCCTGCAACATTTCTGTCTCTATTCATAAAAATCATAACAAGTTCAGACAACAAATTAAGCATATCAACAAACCCCTGGAAAGGGATATAACAATCCATTCACACACACAGAGCAAATAACTTTAAGTTAATTTTCTGCATGTATCACATTAGGATACAAAGTATCTGCTTCAACACCCTGTATCAGATACATCCGTAAGCACTCACAAACTTCCTCCACTATAAAATGGGTTAGGCAATTTTGAAGAGATTGGTCTAGACAAATGCGCTGAAGGAAATTAGAGAAACAGGCTAATAAAAAGCAAGAGAACTCTATCATTCTAAACAGGACGATTTCTCTTCTGTCCAGAAGCAACTCCAGGATTCCTATCAGAACTTGTAGTCCCGGCTGAATCTCCTTCTGATGATGTTTCAATGTCCTTTACAAATGTGCTAGAGAGGCCAGCATAGAGGTCAACTACTCTTCCAATATTGTTGTTAAGTTCTCGTATCATGCCCACATTCCGGGTTAGATTATCCGGGATCTTGGACTCTTGATTCTGATTGATCTCATTAATCAGCAAACGATTCTGATCTAGAATATTCTGTACCTGACCGAAACTTTTTTGGAAATCTTGCCAGACCTTCCCGTCTGTTTGATTCCCATTTACAGGTCCAAAAGACATATTCATCTCCATATCGGAATGTAACTGGAATGAATCTGAACCACCATAATGAGAATAAGTATGGATTAAATCAGAATGTCAGCACTCGCAGGAAATACAGTTAGGGTGGAATCCAGAGCCTGACACTTGAAAAAATAAATTATTTGAATGTCCAGAAATGACCAAAGTAGGTCAATGTGATAAAAGTAGAGCAGGTTGCAGCAGCTAACCACGACTGCTAAAAGAAACTCCAACATATAAAAAGAAAGCAAGTGACATGTGATACAGACACACCCATCTCATTTACTACCACTGAAATCCACCTAAAGACAAGGATAAGTAGTTTTGTGTATTGTTACTAGATTTGATTGTGGGAGATGACACATATTTGGACTCACTTCCCTAAAATGATGCATCCAACTAAACAATGATGAATTTTACCAAGTGAACTAACATGACTTCTCTGCAGAACACCAAATAACGGCAGACATGTGAAACAGAGCACCAAACAATGGCATCCAATGCATTATTTCTCCAATCTCCCTATTTTCCCAGTGACTCACTTTGTGACCTTTTAGAATCTCAGAAGCAGCACAACACAGAATGGCCTGTTGTATTGTTAGCAAGTGTTTCTACGTAATACTATATGAAATGGTCTATTGCTCCTAAACATTGACATATAACCATAGAACACAGCTCCTAAAAAATCACAGGATGACATAAAACTAAAATCTACTCTCTAACTCTCACTCAAATATTCTTAAACACAACAAACTGAGAGAATCCACCCATAACACGGAGAAAAGTCAATCATTTCAATCTAAAAATTTGTATCCAAGTGGAAGGAAGCCGATCCATTTCGGCACCAAATATTAAGTGGATTTATCAGAAAATTTTGACCCTGAGAATAAAAAACCTACCCTTTTGTTCCTGATTTGATATACCCTGCCAGATTATGCTCGAACTCTTGTGCTCTTCCAGAGGTCAAACTGCATCCTGTCCAATGTTTACAACATTGAAAAGAACAAAACAAGTTTCACCCTGTCAAAGAAAAATCCATAGACGATAAAAAAAAACAACTTGAAACAACAATATTCCATTAAAATCATCAATTTGCAGGGGAAATTTTCAGGTGGGTTTTACCTTGGGGTGAACAAGAACCGAAAAAGCATTCTGCAGAGTCTAATCAGAACCTATTTGGGAGCCCAATTTCTCCGTTTCCCACGGGTCAAAACCAGCAGATTAGAGAAACAAACTGAAGAGATAAAATTGAATTTTTTTTTCCCCACAATTCAGATTAAATAAGTCAGTGGCTACTCCTATGTCGGTTAGATCAAAGAATTTGATTGGCTTGTGGGTTCTTTAATCTGGCTATAAATGGATACTAAAAGCTTATGATTCGTTTTTCTCGCCCTTTCTGAGAATGACTGCCTGTTTTTAACACAGTGAAAGGTTAAGATGCAGGGGATTCAAAGACAAACGGTTAAAGCTAATAATTAAGGCGCACGTGGCATGGTGAGTCAGAGAATCCATCTTCACGCCTGGGGGATGATGCCATTAACACCACCTCAAGGATATGGTTTTAACCATGGTTAAGGTGAGAGATTCGGGATTTACCAGACAAACTGCGTGATCTGATTTGGTTGGGCTTATCAAATGGGAGATGCAGATTTGGAGTGAGATCTCTATATACTATTGGAGTAGGTGGAATTATCTTACCAACACACTTCACATCACTCTAAATATCTTAGAAAGTTGATAAGAGCGTATGTTTTAAAAATAAAATACCTGTCTCTCATTTGGTACAAGGTTTCTTTATGCTTTATCCTTTATCCTTTAGGGTTACGCCAATTAATACTAGTTAGAGATAAATATCTGCCTCGAACCAATTTCACTACGTTACAATTGCTTTTCTTGAAAATCGAGCCCACTAGCCTGTCAGACAGTACCTAATCCTACGATTGTGCGCGTCTATTTACAAATTACAAACAAGATTTTGCATTTCTTTCGTCGTATTACAAAAACAACATTTGTGGAAAGATAAAAGAAACTTAGATGCTCTAGATTAGGTAATGGAATATAATTAGCCGATAGGCTTTTATATGTGACTATTATTGTGCTCGGAATTGTCTCACGCCGTAAAAAAAATTCACGCCGGAAAATTTTTATCTGTATATTCCTTAAACTCCTATGGGTGCAAGTGCTAGTTAGTCGATAGGCTTTTATATGTGACCAGTATAGTGCTCAGAATTCTCTCATTATAGTGCTCGGAATTGTCTCACGCTAAAATTCATGCCGGAAAATTTTCTGAACCAATGGGTTGTTCCTATTGGTGTATTCCATGAACCTCCTATGGGTGCAAGTGCTAGAGTTATATAGTTATATAGGTATTGAAGAGGTGTAAGGAAAATAAGTGTGTTATTTTTTAAATATGTTAAAAATTATAATTGATTATATTTAATTAGTGTAGATTTTTTTTTTTTGGAGGGTTTTAAATCAAACCCATAATCATTTTAGCTTCCAGATACATGAGAATGAGCGTTATGCTGAATCTTAAATACATCTATCTAAAAATGTCAAGATATTAATTTGGAGTTATTTTATTTATTTAAGAGATTTTATTTTACTTTGGAACTATTTTATTTACTAGTATATTTATATTTAAAAATATATATCTACAATATGCCGTGAGATATCTTCCAATTTGTTGGCATTTATAAACTAGTATATTTATATTTAAAACAATATATCTACAACACCAAGAGATATCTTCCAATTTGTTGGCATTTATAAATTACTTGCAGTTAGAATATTTGATATGCTCACATGAATTAATGTAAAGAGACTATGCTGCGAGACTTTTCATATTCTTCAAATGTAATAAAGATTTCACTCCATAACTGCCCAAGTTTTTCTATTTTTCTATCCATTTGGCTTCTATGAATTTATTTATTTTTTGTTTAACATGATAAAGATTTCACTCCATCGCCCAAGTTTTTCTATTTTTCTATCCATTTGGCTTCCACAAATTTATTTATTTACACATTTTATGAATTTTGTTTACTTGAGAATCTGAATCTTAATTGTTTAGTTAAAAATTATTTTATTTTATCTACATTGTTTATTGAAGAGTTTTTTTAATCTGTAAAATGCATCCTTGGGAGGTTGCTTCCATGTATATTAAAGAACCAACAAAATAGAACATTACATACAGTTTCCATATATTCAACCAAAGTATTCACCGGGTGTATATTAAAAACTTGGGATCTACAAACCTACTAGCTATACACTATCTAAAAATAGTAAACATAATTCAAAGAGGGTGCTATCAAACATTGAAGACCTTAAGCTTCTGCCGAGTTGTCGCAAAGGATATCCACCAACCCCTCAATGCCATCCAACTCAACCATTCTCAACACTTTTTGAGGAATTTGACACCTTTCTTTGCCTTCCTTCGCCTCTGGTGCTCCTTATCTGACCTGTTCATTGAGATGAAAGGGTGCCAATCCACCAGTTCACTCGTCGCTTGAAACTCATGAAAATCCCTGGGAAGAGGAATCCGATTACCATATCAGGCAATTTGTAAGACTTCATCTAATCCACCCAAAAAGGATTTGTTGATCAGGAAGGAAGCCATAAACTTCACATCATCCTTAAGTTCTCCTAAGTCGAGCATAATGGCTATAAACATTGATGATATATCAGAATTTGCTTTGTATCGATGCTTGGTGCTCGAAAAAATCCCTCACCCAACACCCATTGTATTGCAAACAAAATCAAGCTATTCTGTGTTTTGAATACACTCTATAAACGTTTCTCCAAGACAAGACCCAAAAAGACCATTTGTCTTTGGGTAAGTGCAGGAAGATGGGGGGCCAAAAAGGGGTCTTAAGTGGCCAGTTTTTTTCTGAAATCAGGAAATACTGGCCTTGGATGAGAAATTGAGCATAGTTACACTCAAAATTTGGAGATGCAACCAAAACAATGTTCGTAGTGCTCCGAGTCTACTTTCTAAACTACTATTTTGTTTTGAAAATGGCATAGATTAAGGGGTTCAAAAGAGGGAGCCACAGAAATTGGTGTTGTTTCTGTCAAAAAAACATAACATAGCATGTTTTGTGGCTCCCTCAAAAGGTCAACTTTTTTTTGGTATTTTTAAAATCGCTTTGGTGAGAAATTAGCTAATAACATGTAGTTTATGCCTGATTTTTCTGATAATTTTTTGATGAATATTTGATTTTTTACTAATTTTGAAAGTGGACACATCCAGAAAAATAGAATTTTGGCTGTGCTACCCCTATAAATTTTGAAAACTAATTGAAAATTATTTTTTTATTTTTTTAATATTTGTAGAATGGAGTCTTGTTTCTAAATATGTAATTTTTTTGAAATTTGAATGAATAGTTATTTTACAATGAAAAAAAGACCAAACAGTGGTTTTTGCCTAAAAACGGACACACAAACAAAAGAAATTAAAGATGAAAGGCTTAACATTGTTAAAATATGAAAAAAATCACATTGTCAAATAGCTAAGAGAAAGCCTAACATTACCCATGTGTTCAATTTGTTTGACCTTGAAACACGTACAAATCTGAGGGTTAGCACGAACGAAATTATGTGAAATTTTGAAGAATATAGAAAAACATGTCTGTGACTGTTCATAAGGCACTCCAAGCCTTTGGGTTGGAAATCCAAAGCAAATCCCAAGCCCAAGGCTTGGGATTCCCAAAGCAAGAAATAACGCGAGCGCGTTGTAACACGCTCGCGTTATGTTTTGCCTTGCATTTTTCTTTCCCGCAAGTCTGTTTTTTGTCATGTTTGACATAACGCGAGCGCGTTATAACGCGCTCGCATTATGTTCCCCTCAAATTTTTTTACGTTCAAGGCTATTAATCATGAGGGTTAAGGGATAAGGGATAGAGTTGGAGGGTTTAGGGATAAGGGATTAGCGTTTAAGGTATAGTATCAAGCCCGTTGAGGGTCTAGGAATAGGGATAGTGTTTAAGGTTTAGGGATGAGGGATGACAGATTAGGGTTGAGGGTTAAGGGTTTAGGGTTGAGGGTCGAGGGATTAGAGTTAAGGGTTGAGGGATTAGGGTTTGACATTGAGGGTTGAGGGTTGAGGTTCAAGGGTCAAGAGTTTAGGGATAGGGTTTAGGGTCGAGGGATTAGGATTAAAGTAGAGTGTGGAGGGTGTAAGGATTAGGGATAGGGTTGGAGGGTTTAGGGATAAGGGATTAGGGTTTAAGGTATAGTATCGAGTCTGTTGAGGGTTTAGGAATAGGGATAGCATTTAGGGTTTAGGGATGAGGGATTATAGTTGAGGGATGATGGATTAGGGTTGAGGGTCGAGGGATTAGGGTTTAGGGATAAGGTTTAGGGTTGAGGGTTGAGGGATTAGGGTTTAAGGTATAGTGTTGAGGGTTGAGGGTTGAGGGTTTAGGATTAGGGTTTAGGGTTGACGGATTAGCATTTAATGTCGAGGTTAGGGTTAGAGTGTCGAGGGTAGAGGGATTAGGGATAGGGTTTAGGGTTGAAGGTTTAAGGATTGAGGGTTGAGGCTTTAGGGATGAGGGTTTAAGGCTTAAGATATAGTGTCAAGTGTTGAGGGTGTACGAATAGGGTTTAAGTTTTAAGGGTTAAGGGTTGAGGGATAGGGATTAGGGTTTAAGGTATAGTGTTGAGGGTTGAGGGATCAGAGTTAAGGGTTGAGGGATTAGGGTTTGACGTTGAGGGTTGAGGGTTGAGGTTCGAGGGTCAAGGGTTTAGGGATAGGGTTGAGGGTCGAGGAATTAGGGTTAAAGTAGAGTGGAGGGTATAAGGATTAGGGATAGGGTTGGAGGGTTTAGGGATAAGGGATTAGGGTTTAAGGTATAGTATCGATTCTGTTGAGGGTGTAGGAATAGGGATAGCATTTAGGGTTTAGGGATGAGGGATTAGAGTTGAGGGATAACGGATTAGGGTTGAGGGTTGAGGGATTAGGGTTTAGGGATAAGGTTTAGGGTTGAGGGCTGAGGGATTAGGGTTTAAGGTATAGTGTTGAGGGTTTAGGGATAGGGTTTAGGGTTGAGGGATTAGAGTGAAGGGTTCAGGGATTAGGATTTGACGTTGAGGGTTGAGGGTTTAGGGTTTAGGGTTTAGGGTTAGGGTTGAGAGATGAGGGATCAGAGTTAAGGGTTGATGGATTAGGGTTTGACGTCGAGGGTTGAGGGTTGAGGTTCAAGGGTCAAGGGTTTAGGGATAGGGTTGAGGTTCAAGGGATTAGGGTTAAAGTAGAGTGTGGAGGGTGTAAGGATTAGGGATAGGGTTGGAGGGTTTAGAGATAAGGGATTAGAGTTTAAGGTATAGTATCGAGTCTGTTGAGGGTTTAGGAATAGAGATAGCATTTAGGGTTTAGGGATGAGGGATTAGAGTTGAAGGATGAGGGATTAGGGTTGAGGGTTGAGGGATTAGAGTTTAGGGATAAGGTTTAGGGTTGAGGGTTGAGGGATTAGGGTTTAAGGTATAGTGTTGAGGGTTGATGGTTTAGGGATAGGGTTTAGGTTTGAGGGATTAGGGTTTAGGGTTGATGAATTAGGGTTTAATGTTGAGAGTTGAGGGTTGAGGGTTGAGGTTGAGGGATAGGGTTAATGGTCAAGGGATTAGGGTAAAATAAGAGTGTCGAGAGTAGAGGGATTAGGGTTTAAGGTATAGTATCGAGCCTATTGAGGGTCTAGGAATAGGGATAGCGTTTAGGGTTTAGGAATGAGGGATTAGAGTTGAAGGATGACGGATGACAGATTAGGGTTGAGGGTTGAGGGATTAGGGTTTAGGGACAAGTTTTAGGGTTAGGGTTGAGGGATTAGGGTTTAAGGTATAATGTTGAGGGTTTAGGGATAGGGTTTAGGGTTGAGGGATTAGAGTGAAGGGTTGAGGGATTAGAATTTGACGTTGAGGGTTGAGGGTTTAGGGATAGGGTTGAAGGTCGAGGGATCAGAGTTAAGGGTTGAGGGATTAGGGTTTGATGTTGAGGGTTGAGGGTTGAGGTTCGAGGGTCAAGGGTTTAGGGATAGGGTTGAGGGTCGAGGAATTAGGATTAAAGTAGAGTGTGGAGGGTATAAGGATTAGGGATAGGATTGGAGGGTTTAGGGATAAGGGATTAGAGTTTAAGGTATAGTATCGAGTTTGTTGAGGGTTTAGGAATAGGGATAGCATTTAGGGTTCAGGGATGAGGGATTAGAGTTGAGGGATGAGGGATTAGGGTTGAGGGTTGAGGGATTAGGGGTTTAGGGATAAGGTTTAGGGTTAAGGGTTGAGGGATTAGGGTTTAAGGTATAGTGTTGAGGGTTGATGGTTTAGGGATAGGGTTTAAGTTTAAGGGATTAGGGTTTAGGGTTGATGAATTAGGGTTTAATGTTGAGAGTTGAGGGTTGAGGTTGAGGGATAGGGTTAATGGTCAAGGGATTAGGGTTAAATAAGAGTGTTGAGGGTAGAGGGATTAGGGTTTAAGGTATAGTATCGAGCCTGTTGAGGGTCTAGGAATAGGGATAGCGTTTAGGGTTTAGGAACGAGGGATTAGAGTTGAGGGATGACAGATGACAGATTAGGGTTGAGGGTTGAGGGATTAGGGTTTAGGGATAAGGTTTAGGGTTATGGTTGAGGGATTAGGGTTTAAGGTATAGTGTTGAGGGTTTAGGGTTGAGGGATTAGAGTGAAGGGTTGAGGGATTAGAATTTGACGTTGAGGGTTGAGGGTTTAGGGATAGGGTTGAAGGTCGAGGGATCAGAGTTAAGGGTTGAGGGATTAGGGTTTGATGTTGAGGGTTGAGGTTTGAGGGTCAAGGGTTTAGGGATAGGGTTGAGGGTCGAGGAATTAGGGTTAAAGTAGAGTGTGGAGGGTATAAGGATTAGGGATAGGGTTGGAGGGTTTAGGGATAAGGGATTAGAGTTTAAGGTATAGTATCGAGTCTGTTGAGGGTTTAGGAATAGGGATAGCATTTAGGGTTTAGGGATGAGGGATTAGAGTTGAGGGATGATGGATTAGGGTTGAGGGTTGAGGGATTAGGGTTTAGGGATAAGGTTTAGGGTTGAGGGTTGAGGGATTAGGGTTTAAGGTATAGTGTTGAGGGTTGAGGGTTTAGGATTAGGGTTTAGGGTTGACAGATTACCATTTAATGTCAAGGTTAGGGTTAGAGTGTCGAGGGTAGAGGGATTAGGGATAGGGTTTAGGGTTGAAGGTTTAAGGATTGAGGGTTGAGGCTTTAGGGATGAGGGTTTAAGGCTTAAGATATAGTGTCAAGTGTTGAGGGTGTAGGGATAGGGTTTAAGTTTTAAGGGTTAAGGGTTGAGGGATAGGGATTAGGGTTTAAGGTATAGTGTTGAGGGTCGAGGGATCAAAGTTAAGGGTTGAGGGATTAGGGTTTGACATTGAGGGTTGAGGGTTGAGGTTTGAGGGTCAAGGGTTTAGGGATAGGGTCGAGGGTCAAGGAATTAGGGTTAAAGTAGAGTGTGGAGGGTATAAGGATTAGGGATAGGGTTGAGGGTTTAGGGATAAGGGATTAGGGTTTAAGGTATAGTATCAATTCTGTTGAAGGTGTAGGAATAGGGATAGCATTTAGGGTTTAGGGATGAGGGATTAGAGTTGAGGGATGACGGATTAGGGTTGAGGGTTGAGGGATTAGGGTTTAGGGATAAGGTTTAGGGTTGAGGGCTGAGGGATTAGGGTTTAAGGTATAGTGTTGAGGGTTTAGGGATAGGGTTGAGGGTTGAGGGATTAGAGTGAAGGGTTGAGGGATTAGGATTTGATGTTGAGGGTTGAGGGTTTAGGGTTTAGGGTTTAGGGTTAGGGTTGAGAGATGAGGGATCAAAGTTAAGGGTTGAGGGATTAGGGTTTGATGTCGAGGGTTGGGGGTTGAGGTTCGAGGGTCAAGGGTTTAGGGATAGGGTTGAGGTTGAAGGGATTAGGGTTTAAGGTATAGTGTTGAGGGTTGATGGATTAGAGTTAAGGGTTGAGGGATTAGGGTTTGACGTTGAGGGTTGAGGGTTGAGGGTCAAGGGTTTAGGGATAGGGTTGAGGTTCAAGGGATTAGTGTTAAAGTAGAGTGTGGAGGGTGTAAGGATTAGGGATAGGGTTGGAGGGTTTAGGGATAAGGGATTAGAGTTTAAGGTATAGTATCGAGTTTGTTGAGGGTGTAGGATTAGGGATAGCATTTAGGGTTTAGGGATGAGGGATTAGAGTTGAGGGATGACGGATTAGGGTTGAGGGTTGAGGGATTAGGGTTTAGGGATAAGGTTTAGGGTTGAGGGCTGAGGGATTAGGGTTTAAGGTATAGTGTTGAGGGTTTAGGGATAGGGTTTAGGGTTGAGAGATTAGAGTGAAGGGTTGAGGGATTAGGATTTGATGTTGAGGGTTGAGGGTTGAGGGTTTAGGGTTTAGGGTTTAGGGTTTAGGGTTGAGAGATGAGGGATCAGATTTAAGGGTTGAGGGATTAGGGTTTGACGTCGAGGGTTGAGGGTTGAGGTTCGAGGGTCAAGGGTTTAGGGATATGGTTGAGGTTGAAGGGATTAGGGTTTAAGGTATAGTGTTGAGGATTGATGGATCAGAGTTAAGGGTTGAGGGACTAGGGTTTGATGTTGAGGGTTGAGGGTTGAGGTTCGAGGGTCAAGGGTTTAGGGATAGGGTTGAGGTTCAAAGGATTAGTGTTAAAGTAGAGTGTGGAGGGTGTAAGGATTAGGGATAGGGTTGGAGGGTTTAGGGATAAGGGATTAGAGTTTAAGGTATAGTATCGAGTTTGTTGAGGGTGTAGGATTAGGGATAGCATTTAGGGTTTAGGGATGAGGGATTAGAGTTGAGGGATGACGGATTAGGGTTGAGGGATTAGGATTTGATGTTGAGGGTTAAGGGTTTAGGGATAGGGTTGAGGGTTGAGGGATTAGGATTTGACGTTGAGGGTTGAGGGTTTAGGGATAGGGTTGAGGGTTGAGGGATTAGGATTTGACATTGAGGGTTGAGGGTTGAGGGTCGAGGGATTAGAGTTGAGGGTTTAGGGATTAGGGTTTGATGTTGAGGGTTGAGGGCATTTTCTATCAAGAACTTGATTATGAGGGCTTGCCCCTTCATTGTTATGCCTATCATATGGCGGAGCATCTGGCAAGCCCTTGCAGGAAAAAGATGTGATCAATGCAAAGGATGTGATGAATCTATAGCAGGACAAAATGCGAGCACATTCTAGTGCAAGCGCGTTATAACGTGCTCGCGTTTTGTATTTCTATTGAAACGGTAAAAAAGTGGTTACCCCCGTGATCCAGGCCCACATGCTCTATTTTCTTACTGATTCTATGCATGCTCTGACAAAAAAGAAGTGCTTTCATGCTATTGGGAAGTTCACATGCACATTTGACACATTGTACCACCTTTGCATGATCTTTCCACCACCTTTTTTGCTTTGCCAACTTGAGAAGGAGGAAATAACATAGTTTTCACACCAAGTTTGATATATATCTATTCAAGTTTCAATTTTTGTAGTGTTGCAATGTTAATTGTGATTCAATTTTAGGAATTTAACATTGAAAAGGAAGCAAGTGGTGAAAAACTCAAATTGTTGAGGAGTTTGATGCAAGAAGATAAAAACACTACATAATTGGGTACTCTCTCCATTCAAATCTTCATTTTTTAGGTATGTCAAGTCTTTACATGCATGTTCTTTACATTTTCCTTATTTTGGATTGAATTACTTTATCATGCTTTATCATACATGTTTAAAATAGACACATTCCCAATCAAGAAAGTAGCCTACAATCTCACATGATGCCATGTATATTTTCTACACTTGGGCTCTTTAATAATTATGTGTAATAAACAAACCTTAGTTCATACCATGATGTCAAACTATACAAGAATAAATCCTTACAACATAAAAAAAATACAATCCCACTATTATCTTGTATTCATTTCTTAGGAACTAATATTGGTCTCTTTATCATGCTACAGACAAATTCTCCGTCATGCCGAGGAAATGATCAAGAATTAAACCAACACAGGAAGAGATAGAAGCTAAGAATGCAAAAAAAGCAGTGGCTATGAGGGAACTTCGTGAGAAGAGGAAATTAGACATGATAAATGAAGACATACCAATTGAAGAGGAACCACAACCATCACAAAGAGATATGGTATTGGCGGCACAAAGAGAACGAATGCAAAAACTTTGTGGTACGAGAGATTTGAATACCATAGTTGGAGACACATCCTTTACCGCAAGTCAACATGTAGGGACACCATTTACCACATCTCAAGTTGAGAGTACATCATCACTCACATGTGATGAAGGAGGTACACCATCGTTCCCACCTCAACCTCAAGGTATGTCATCTATTCCATCTTCAATCGAAGGTATGCCATCTAACCCATCTCATTTAAATATTGATGAAATTCCTAATGTTGAGATGAATTTACCTAACTTGACACCACCTAGAATTTTGCATAGAAAGCTAAAGTATTTGATTGATATTGATGAGAATATTTTGCAGCCAATGGAAGGTAAGATTCTAAAACGCACTTGTAGAAGATATGCTAATAAGATTTGGAGATTGTTCTTTGAAAAGTTAAATGAGACTGCAAGATGTCAACTATTCGTTGAAATGATGCGAAGTATAAAGTATAGGTCTATCATGAAGATTCTTGGGTTGAGAACATCAGAGGCTTCAAGTGAAAAATCTATTGTCAAGAATCTAATGAGTGTGTATGAGAGTGTGGGTAACACCTCACGCACAAAAGATAGTAATGCAAGACGGTGTGTGATTACATCGACTATAGTAAGTAGTCAAACGAGGAAAGCTCGTCTCATTAGAAAGACAAGTCAAGAATTGAAAATTAATAGGAAAACTTTATCAAGAGCCGTTAGAAGATGCCAAAGAATTGAGGACACTAATGCCAATGAATTATGGGCGTTCTCGGGGAGACTACCACGAAAATATAAACCAATTGTTGAAGCATTGAGATCACTAATTGAAGACTTTTAGAAGAATTACACAAGGGTATCTCTGAATCAAAGGGATGTGGTAAGAAGGAGAATCGGTAGTCAGAACCGCGAGCCACATCCAAAGCATTTTTTGGATGAGACTCAAACACAGTTTTATGGTAAATTTCTAGAGAAGTATCCTCAAATTAAAATTTGTCAAAGATATTTTGAATTGCTAAAACCTTTCTATGTTAAGATAAATCACACACACACTACTTGTTGTTGTAGATTACATATTGAATTTTCTAACCATTTTGATGCTTATAGGTCTATATGTTTAGATATGCATACTAACAATGATTTGCAGGGTTGTGCCATATATGCCCCACCAACATCTTCAAGAGACTTCATATCAAGAATTTTATGTGAAAGAGAGGAAGGTCAAATATTCTACAAGAAATTATGCTTGGATGGCACATGTCATCGTTGTGGTGGCTTGCAACATTTGCCAATATGTGAACATATGGAAATAACACATGCGGTTGGAAATGAACTAGTAGAGTTTGGCAAGTATAAAACAATGGCATACAATACAAAAGATGGTAAAGAAGCAAAGAGGTGTGAATTAGTTATTGAAAAGATTCTAGTGTATCAGTTTATGCCTATATTTCGTGACAACATAGTGTATGAGTATGCAAGACATACCCATAGAGCTCGATGGTTGGACTTGCAATTCAAGTTATGCAAGGACACATTTTCGGTTGGTAGCATTGTTTCAGTCGTTGACTTTGCAGAGAACTACAGTCTACAGCCACAGCGTGAGGTGTAATCACAATATTACAACTCCACACAGGTTTCTATATTTGTGCACATCGCATTCATTCATGCGAATGATAGTACAGAGGATGACAGAAAGATCATAAGGGAGTATAATTTCTATATTAGTGGTGATCGCAAGCATTCTATGGAGTTCGTGCAAGGTTGCTTTCAGGTGTTCTACAATGATTTGGCTAGAAGGGGCATATCGTTCAGTCAGCATATCATATGGTCGGATAACTGTGCGTCATAATTCAAGAACTCGCAGAATTTCTATTGGCTGAGTAGGAAGCATAATTTTATAGGTATTCAACATATGTGGAACTTTTGTGAGGCCAGGCATGGAAAGGGGGAGCATGATGGTGCAGGAGCATGTATCAAAAGAGCCATAGCACGAGAAGAGTTAAAGTATAAAGACAATGCAAAGTTGACAGATGCAAAATCAATTGTCGAGTGGTGTAATACTTGCATGGGTCCAGGTAATGAAGGTAAGTCTTTAGTTCGTAGATTTTTTTGGTTGATAGATGATACTAACATTGCACCATATGAGG
Source organism: Cunninghamia lanceolata (assembly GCA_027924645.1). Classification (NCBI taxonomy): domain Eukaryota; kingdom Viridiplantae; phylum Streptophyta; class Pinopsida; order Cupressales; family Cupressaceae; genus Cunninghamia; species Cunninghamia lanceolata. Next base: position 5,320,033 of record BSBN01000700.1, on the reverse strand, counting down.
ATTGTTGTACACTGACAGGATCAAATGAGATGCACTCTTTCAGAAGCTCAATTGCAGGTTCATGGAGTATCCATACACGAAAGATGTCATGCTTTTGTTCTTCCTGTACAATTCAAGTCTGGGATGAGTGCGAGTCAAAGGAATGGGTTGATGAATGGCAGTTAAGTTATCTTAGCCCACTTGACACGTATCGACCCCCGATGGCACTGGAACTAACACAGATGGAATCATCAGTTGACTTTGACCACATATCAGATTTAGTTCAACCAAGTAATATAGGGCACGTATATGCATCTAATTTCATCTAGTTCAACCAGGTAATGTCATCTTACTTTGTAGTGTTTTTGTAATGTTGACTAATTTCATCTAATTTGCTACACATATCAATGTAGGGCACGTATATGCAGTTATTGCAGATGAAGATAATGAAGAGGGAACATATTATTACTTATGTCGTTGTGTTGAGGCCAAAAAGAAATTGGAGGCCCCTGTTACAGATGGAGAAAACATCGAATACCCTACAGGATCAGTGGTTATTACTGGAACATGGCTTAGAAGGTACCCACATAAGAGTGTTAATATTTGGCTATTTTAGGACTTTGACATGCATCGAAAGATTCTTCATTACTCGAACCTTGTCGTGGCATCCAATGTTCATTTGATAAAGTATCGGGGTAGACCTTTAAACAAAATATTGTGGAAGGTGCGTGAGTCTGACCATGAAACAATACTTGACACAATAAAGAGTAGAGCAGACCCGGATGGTTCATTGGATTAATTTGTAAGTATTCACATTGATTTTGTAAAGTTATGTTACATTGAGTTGTAAGTATGCACATTAATTTGTAAGGTTTGTCTTTTTTTATTTCCTCTTGCATTTTTACACATATGTACACATTTTTACATCATCATGTTATGCATTTTTGGTGTCCTGCTCCTGATGCGACCATACTCATAACTCACCCTACTAGACACCATTTGATGATCTCTCCAACACTCTAGATCTAGGGCGCCCAATCATGATGATGACCTATATACCATTCTCCCAAGGTGCTCATAATGAATGAAAAGAAGACCAAGGGCACCCAAGCTTAATAGACTTATTTCTTTCAATTTTGATGATCCAAACTCTTGCAATATGACATCCACTTTCATGCCTTTAGATCTTCCTTCACATATAGGGTGCCAAATCAAGTTAAAAAATCTACATAAGGGTGCCAAACTGGATGAAAGGAGACATGAAATGCGCCTTAGGACTCCATGCTAGGGTTTGAGCCATTAAAGTCTCTTGATATTAGGCGCTCATGATGATGAAACTTAGAGCTTTTTCCTTTCCTATGCACTCATCTAAGATGTTTGAATGATAAGGAGCGCCTCGACCTCTATAATGTACATTGGGCACTAAATCAAGGTGATTTTAAGTCACTTTGAGTCATTTGGGGTCAGTTTGAGTCTTTGAGTCATGTTGCAAAAAAGTGTCAATGTTGTCAAGTTACACAAAGCAACTTTTACATTTTTGGTGTCTTTCTCGTGATGTGACCAAACTGACTATTCCAATGCATCTAAATGGGTACATTTATGCTAGGCATAGTCCTGTTTTTCACCCAAACATGTCGAAACCGTCTGAGCTACATTGTACCGACGATATCCCTGAAGAATCCAAAGTGCAAAAAGGCTGCAATCTTTGACGAGATGTTACTCAAAAACTGTGTCCCTTAGAAACATTCTATCTGAGGCAACATGATCACATAAAGTGCCTCTATAATAACCTCTCTCAATTTTTTATATCTCTGAGGCATTTGCCCATGGTGAAAGGTTTTCTGCTACCCCAAAAATTGTCAGAAGGAGGCAGTGTAAAGTTGCAAAGGGGTGTAACTTTTGTCCTGCTCCTAATGTGACCAAACTGACTGTTCCAACGCGTCTGAATAGGTACATTTACACTAGGCATGGTCCTATTTTTCACCCAAACATGTCGAAACAGTCCGAGCTACATTGTACCCACGATATCCCTAAAGAGTCCAAAGTGTAAAAAGGCTGCAATCTTTGACGAGATGTTACTTGAAAACTGTGTCACTTAGAAAATTTCATCTGAGGAAACGCGATCACGTAGAGTGCCTCTACAATAACCTCTCTCAGTTTTTTATAGCTCTAAGGCATTTGCCCGTGGTGAAAGGTTTTCTGCTACCCCAAAAATCGTCAGAAGGAGGCAGTGTAAAGTTGCAAAGGGGTGTAACTTTCGTCCTGCTCCTGATGTGACCAAACTAACTATTCCAACGGATCTGGATGGGTACATTTATGTTAGGCATGGTCCTGTTTTTCATCCAAACATGTCGAAACAGTTGGAGCTACATTGTACCGATGATATCCCTGAAGAGTCCAAAGTGCAAAAAGGCAGTAATCTTTGACGAGATGTTACTTGAAAACTGTGTCACTTAGAAACATTCCGTCTGAGGCAATGTGATCACGTAGAGTGCCTCTACAATAATCTCTCTCAGTTTTTTATAGCTCTGAGGCATTTGCCCGTGGTGAAAGGTTTTCTGTTGCCCCAAAAATTGTCAGAAGGAGGCAGTGTAAAGTTGCAAAGGGGTGTAACTTTCGTCCTGCTCCTGATGCGACCAAACTAACTGTTCCAACGCGTCCAAATGGGTACATTTACACTAGGCATCATCCTGTTTTTCACCCAAACATGTCAAAACAGTCGGAGCTACATTGTACCGACGATATCCCTGAAGAGTCTAAAGTGTAAAAAGGCATCAATCTTTGATGAGATGTTACTCGAAAACCTAGTCACTTAGAAATATTCCGTCTAAGGCAACACGATCACGTAGAGTGCCTCTACAATAACCTTTCTCAGTTTTTTATAGCTCTGAGGCATTTGCCAGTGGTGAAAGGTTTTCTGCTGCCCCAAAAATCGTCAGAAGGAGGCAGTGTAAAGTTGCAAAGGGGTGTAACTTTCATCCTGCTCCTGATGTGACCAAACTGACTGTTCTAACGCGTCTGAATGGTACATTTATGTTAGGCATGGTCCTGTTTTTCACCCAAACATGTCGAAACAGTCAGAGCTACATTGTACCGATGATATCCCTGAAGAGTCCAAAGTGCAAAAAGGCAGCAATCTTTGACGAGATGTTACTCGAAAACCATGTCACTTAGAAATATTCCATCTAAGGCAATGCGATCATGTAGAATGCCTCTACAATAACCTCTCTCAATTTTTTATAGCTTTGAGGCATTTGCTGTTGATAACTGAGAGGGGGGGTGAATCAGTTATCCTAATTATTTCCCTTATTGAACTTTCCTTTTAATTGATGCAGCATAGAATCAAACACAAAAACATTAATCATGAAATAAGAAACACATGACACAGTATTTTTGACGTGGAAACCCTGTTAAGGGAGAAAACCACGGGGTGATTAACCCAAAATTATTCTCTGTTAGAAGAATAGGAAATTACAAAATGGCACTTGCCAATTAGGGCTCACTGCCCGAGCACACTGCTCACAAGAGGCCCACTGCCTACAAGAAGACACACTGTCTACAAAGTGATAAGAATCACAGTCTTGAACTGATTGGAAGCATCTGCATATGCTGGAGTTCAGTTCCGGTTAGGCTCAGTACACTGATCTGCTGCACTTCATCTTTCCTCTATTCTTTATTCTGTTATCTTTCACATACCGGATCCTTTTTGCTACCTCTGCTCTGTTCTGGACTTATTCGCATATATCTTCACACCATCACTCCCTTCACAACTAAATCCATCCTCTATATATATCCGCACAAGTAATTTCATCACCTTTCTAGTCGGCATCCGGAACAGTCTAGTTTCTTACAAACTCTTGTTCTGTCGGCTGAATCCTTCCTCACCAAGCAATGCGGATCAAGCATATACTTGTAGATATCATTAATCATGTCAGCCAAACATGATTCATGCCTTCACAACCTCTATCATCAATAGTAACACATCCGGGAAGTAGTCTGATACTCTGTCAGTCAGTTCTTCCTCTGTTTTCACTGTCTCTCAGGAATCCGGTACTCAACTATTCATATCTTTTTCCTTGTTCATCACCGGAGGCTAGATCCTTGGAATATACCACTCAAGGTAGTCCTCTTGACTTTCCCAAATCCGCACTGCACCAAGACACTTCCTCTGAGAGATCCGGACCAATCTGTCGGACCTTGCCACATGCTCTGTTCTTGTTCACCGGACCACAACATTCTTTATTCAGACTTCCGGTAGAGACACATTATGACTTGCGGATATGTGGGATGACCTTTGTTGCCATCAATGACAACAACCATGAATCCATATAGTGTCTCTTGCCAACAATCTCCCCCTTTGGCATTGATGGCAACACTTAGTGAAAAATGACTAAGTGTTTTCACTATGCTCCCCCTTTGCTGATGCTCTGTCTTTATATACAATTTCCGGAACTCCCCCTTAGTTGGATTCCTCATTTTTCACTGCTCCTCACTCCCCCTTTGACATCAATGGCAAAGGGTAGGGTCCGCACACCAAAATTTTCAAAAATTTTCTATATATAGCCGCATATTTACATACTCACATGTACTGAAGAATGTCTGCAAAGGATGTCTGCAATTGGATCATTTCTGTAGCCCAACTTTGCTTCATTCTATCCAAAATTGAAATGTGACCACTTAACAAAAATGCAAAAGCTTCTGCCCGCTTGAGATCTGTCGGATCTTTTGTTTGGGCGGTGGTCTGAGCATCACTGATGGCCTCATGCATAGTTTCCAACTTAGGGATTATAATCCTTCTAAGTTCTCCCATCCGGTTAGTGATGTTCTTCCTTTCCTTCTCAAGATTCTTTATTTCATTCAAGACTGCAATAGTCTGACATTCTTGATTTATTATAGAGGAAGAGAGAGGATCAAAACTTTGAGATAAGCTTTGTAGCTTATCCTGTTCCTCTTTTATTTTCTTGTCAAATGCTGCTGTTGCCTTTGACCAGGATATACAAAATTTGTAGATGTCACCGCCATCCTTAAGAGCATTCTCTAAGCTCTTTATTCCAATGCTTACAATCTTCCTATCTTTAGAGATTAATTCTAATATTTCTGAAAATCTCTTATCCAAAAATTCCTTCCGGACCTTTTCTTCAGCTGATTTTTCTAGAGAATCAAAATGTGTATCAACACTGCTGACTAAGGTTTTTAGATTATCGGAAGTGGAGGCTGTCGGATCTATCTGGATTGATGGCATAATCTTTACAAGTACTCCGGAAGCAGCCTCTATCAACTCACAGTCTTCCATATGAGACTTCAGGAGTTTTTCATTTGCCTTGGCATTTGCAAATGAAGCTATCTTCATTGTTTGTACCGGAGAGAGAGAGTCAAAGTCGAATGGGCCTTTTAGAAGCTCCGGTTCATCAATCTCTAAAGTTTCTTTGCTCAAAAATTGTTGAACAGTTTGTGCAGTGTCTCTTGCCGGAGACAAATGTTTCTTTTCTTCTGCAGTCTTGGAACTGTCAACCTCTTTGTCTTTCACCACTGCTTCCTTCTCCTGTAATTGCTCTTCTTCTTTGGATCCGGAGACTGTAGGGGAAACCGGAGGAGAGATGTTTGTCTGTTCAGGGCTCACTTCTTCCGGAACAGATGATTCCAAATCAGCAGCTGTTTCTGCACCTAAGTCCTCTACAACAGGAAGATTGAACCTTTTGAAGGCCTTCCGGAGGATCTCTTCTATCTCTTGGGCCACTCTGTCAGTCTCACCAAGCATGAGTTGATTCATCCTGGCTTTACTTCTGAACTCATCTTTGCAGTCCTTGAAGATAATGTTCATTGTCTTGGGATCAATTTGAGGATATAGTTGAATAGCTATCTGCTCCCGGATCTCAAGATCTTTAGCATGAGCATTATTCTTTCTTACTTCCAATTCCTTTTCTAGGCTTTTAGGAATGAGAGATATGATCTCAATGAAAGCCTTATTATATATGTTAAGATATTTGACTGTGGCTTCCTGCAGAGTCTTTTGGTCAGCCTCACTGAAGTCATCATAAGATTCAGTCATTGGTTGAAGGTTTCCATCCACCGTGACCGACTTGATTACATTCTCTAGAGACAGAGTGGGCTTTTCAACAGATACCTCCGCCATTTCATCCTTGTCTTGGCCTGTGGAGGGTTTACCGGATCCTTTCTTCTTCTGTTTCTTTATTTCTTTTACTCCCTCATTTGACTCTGTTTCCTCTTCATCCTTTTGGCTTCCATAAGCCCTTGTGGCTTTTGTCTTGGATCTCTTACCGGATGCCTGGACTTCCGGTTTTGAACTTTTGGTTGTGGGAGGTGCAGATCTCTTTGATGATCTGGTCCGGGTGGGAGCTTCAACCGGAGCACTTTCTTTACTTTTCTCTTCTTCCTCAGCCTTCCTCCTCTCTTCCCGGCTGGCATCAAGTGCCTCTTTTGAGATGCCTAGGCCTTGAGCAATGTGCTCTACTTCTTTTCTCACCTTTCTTTTAATCTCAGGTTCCCTGAGTTCTACATGTATTTTTACACTCAGCTCCTCAAAGGTTCCAAACCTTTCTGCCTTAGGATCTTTGGGCTGACTTAGCATGTGTTGAACATGCAGCTCCACTATCTGTTCATCCACTTCATACCCCATGGGCATGATCCAGACAGTCCTAGGCTCCACTGCCTCCATTAGGCACTGATCAGTGTCAACCATAAAGCACACTGAGTCTTTGTATTTTTCAACAAGAGACTGGGGAATTCTCTTTCTTGCTTGCATCATGCTCTGAAAGTTTTTGAAGTATCCCCATAGAGCTGTATTTCTCACTTTTGCATCCCCAAGTCCATGCAAATAGTCTCTTATCTGGACTGCAACAGGTTTGTCATTCTGCCATACCCATCCACTTGATCCGGGTAGCTCATTCATGAAGTAGAAGAATAGACATACAATAAGAGTACAATACTTAAAGGAATTCTTCTTATCCTTCTTGATTTTCTGTATATTTTCCATTAATTGGCTTAGCAGTAGTTCGCAGAGATCATATTCTGCATTCTTTCTTAGCATTTCATAGGCAGTGTATACTGCAGTTCCGGATACAGAATTCTCCCTGCTGGAGTGATAGATCTTGTATCCTATTATCATGGATGCATATTTGATATCCGGATCCGAAATATCTTCAATGGTCATTTCCCTCTTATCAAATTTTGATCCGGTGGCCTCAGTTACAATGTTGTTCTTGACAGATTTGAGGATAGGTATCCCTCCGGAAGAGTATAGACCAGTTACTGCTCTAATTGCCTCTTTTGTGATCTTGCAGGGTCTATCCAGCCATAGAAAGTTGTCATGCATCCTGCTCAGTACATACCGGACCCATTCATCTTCTTCAAAGCAGGGGAAATGAATAAATTGCTCAAACTGTTTCTTCTGGATATCCTTATACTCTGGTTTAAGCTCAAAAGCATTGTCTATCAGTTGCTTGTGATAGAGGTCTCTTAATTTGAATTCCCCAAATTCCTCAATGCTTGCATGTATGTAAACCCTAATGTCTTCAGTATGTAAAATTCCGTGAGGAACACTAGAGAAGGCTCCTAGTGGATCTACCTCCAATGATTTGTAGGGATGTTTCTTGAATGAGGGGCGAGGTCTATCAGAGATCTTAACTATGTTTGGAGTAGCCATTCTTCAAAGATTTGCAGTGAGGTAATGAAAAACAGAGAATACCTTATGCGCCTTCGGTTTGCACGGAGTGGTTGGATTGATTTCTTTATGCAATAACTTCGGCAGGAGATCCTTGGTGTGCTTGATGAACCTTGTTGCAGAGCTCCACTTTTCGCTTCTTCTTGAGTGCAGAATGAGCAAATGACTTTTGAGAAATCCCTTAAATTGCTCTGCGAACCCTAATATCTGTCTGCAATAAATGCTTCACCTACATCATTCCGGTTTGCCTTGTCTGGATAGCTTGGAGTATCCCGGATTAGTCCTGATCTGTGGATATCATCCGGATCTTTCAATCATGAATAAATCGAGGTAACATATTACAAGAACATCCCAAACACTCTGTCCAATCCGCAGAACAAGATAGTGCACTTCCGGATCTTTCCGGACCTTTTTGTAATCCTTTATCATACCGGAGCATCTCCCTGAACAGGTCTTATTTGATCGATCACAGCTTCTTCATAACTCCATGCGGACTTCTGAAAACTTGACTGAAGCATCTCAAGACTCATATCTACAAACCCTTTAATCCGCATCTTGTGCCACATCCGGCACCACTTGTTTGGCTGGGGGAACAGGATTTTCTTTGAGTCTCCCCCTGAGCCTGAGCTCACTTTTTAATTTCCGGAAGAAATATCAGCACCAGAGTCTGGTGCGGATCCAACCTCTACATTCTCTGAACTTTTCTTCACCCAAATCTTGCTCATCTGATTCCTAATTTCATCCGCATTCATCTTTTGTTTACCCTTGTCTTGATTCTAATTATACACCGGACCTCTTTTGTCCTGATACTTGTTTCTGCAGACTTTAGCATTATGACCGGACCTATTGCAGATTTGGCAAATAACATTTCTTTGCATATTTGACTGATATCCTCTTGATCTGCATTGATTAGCCATATGACCTACTCTATTGCATGTGAAGCATCTACCTTTGAATGATTTGTTTACTTGCATAATTCTGCATTCATGGGATTTGTGTCCATACCTTTTGCAGTTGAAGCACTGTCCGGAGAAGGATGAATTAATCTGATTCATTCTCATTCTGCACTGATTAGCTTTGTGACCAAAGTGGTTGCAGCTGTGGCAGTATCCATTGAAGGATGGGTATCTTTGAGCATTTGGCTGTCTTACCGGAGGTCTTCTAGGCCTGCTCCTTGGATTTTCTGATCCAAGATTCTTCTGACCGGATCCGGAGCTTTCTCCTTTCTCATATCCCAAACCATACTTGTCATCTGTCCTCTTTTGACTTCCAAGAAGAACTTCAAGTTGAGCAGAACTTATCTTGAATTTCTCTTTATATTCATTTGCTGTTTGAAGGTCTCTTTTGAGAGAGGCAATTTGATCCTCAAGTTTTTCTTCATTATCTTTGGCATCTTCAAGATCAGATTCAAGATGTCTGATAATCCTATCCATCTGGTGGCATTCTTCTGATTTTTCTTTAAGAGATTGTCTTAGATTGTCTTCAGCCTTTCTTTTTTCTTCAATCTCTTGAGTAAACTTTATAGTTCCTGATTCCATTTCATGTCTTAACATAATGACTTCTTTTGATAACTTTTCACATAACTTGGTTTGCTCAGTCAATTCTTCATTTGTATTGCTTTCTTCACTTTGTCTTGCCAATTGTTGGAGTAGCTCCTTTCTCTTTTTCATAGAGAGACTTAATTTGTCTTTTAATTCTCTCATGAATTCATCAGCCTGTTTGAGTCTTTCCTTTAATTCACTGACTTCAGAATTTGACTGTTCAAGATCCTCAAGAGCAGTCTTGAGTTGCTCCCTTAAACCATATGCATCCATTTGAAATCCCAGATCTTCCTCAAGCTGTTAGGCTCTATTAGGAGGAACTTAGCTCTGATACCAATTGTTGATAACTGAGAGGGGGGGTGAATCAGTTATCCTAATTATTTCCCTTATTGAACTTTCCTTTTAATTGATGCAGCATAGAATCAAACACAAAAACATTAATCATGAAATAAGAAACACATGACACAGTATTTTTGACGTGGAAACCCTGTTAAGGGAGAAAACCACGGGGTGATTAACCCAAAATTATTCTCTGTTAGAAGAATAGGAAATTACAAAATGGCACTTGCCAATTAGGGCTCACTGCCCGAGCACACTGCTCACAAGAGGCCCACTGCCTACAAGAAGACACACTGTCTACAAAGTGATAAGAATCACAGTCTTGAACTGATTGGAAGCATCTGCATATGCTGGAGTTCAGTTCCGGTTAGGCTCAGTACACTGATCTGCTGCACTTCATCTTTCCTCTATTCTTTATTCTGTTATCTTTCACATACCGGATCCTTTTTGCTACCTCTGCTCTGTTCTGGACTTATTCGCATATATCTTCACACCATCACTCCCTTCACAACTAAATCCATCCTCTATATATATCCGCACAAGTAATTTCATCACCTTTCTAGTCGGCATCCGGAACAGTCTAGTTTCTTACAAACTCTTGTTATGTCGGCTGAATCCTTCCTCACCAAGCAATGCGGATCAAGCATATACTTGTAGATATCATTAATCATGTCGGCCAAACATGATTCATGCCTTCACAACCTCTATCATCAATAGTAACACATCCGGGAAGTAGTCTGATACTCTGTCAGTCAGTTCTTCCTCTGTTTTCACTGTCTCTCAGGAATCCGGTACTCAACTATTCATATCTTTTTCCTTGTTCATCACCGGAGGCTAGATCCTTGGAATATACCACTCAAGGTAGTCCTCTTGACTTTCCCAAATCCGCACTGCACCAAGACACTTCCTCTGAGAGATCCGGACCAATCTGTCAGACCTTGCCACATGCTCTGTTCTTGTTCACCGGACCACAACATTCTTTATTCAGACTTCCGGTAGAGACACATTATGACTTGCGGATATGTGGGATGACCTTTGTTGCCATCAATGACAACAACCATCAATCCATATAGTGTCTCTTGCCAACATTTGCCCGTGGTGAAAGGTTTTCTGCTGCCTCAAAAATCGTCAGAAGGAGGCAATGTAAAGTTGCAAAGGGGTGTAACTTTTGTCCTGCTCCTGATGCGACCAAACTGACTATTCCAACGCATCTAAATGGGTACATTTACGCTAGGCATGGTCCTGTTTTTCACCCAAACATGTCAAAACAGTCAGAGCTACATTATACCGACAATATCCCTGAAGAGTCCAAAGTGCAAAAAGGCAGCAATCTTTGATGAGATGTTACTCAAAAACTGTGTCACTTAGAAACACTCCATCTGAGGCAATGTGATCACATAGAGTGCCTCTACAATAACCTCTCTCAATTTTTTATAGCTCTGAGGCATTTTCCCGTGGTGAAAGGTTTTCTGCTGCCCCAAAAATCGTCAAAAGGAGGCAGTGTATTAAGTTAGGATGAAAGCCTATTCACTCTAGGCACCTGTTTTTCACCAAATCACACATGCGCCTTGAACAAGTGATGCTACAAGTGGTGAACAAAATGGGCGCCTTGAAGAATTGAGCCCTCCAAGACATCTTGCAATTGCCTAAAAGTCCAAAATTTACATAAGTGAGTTAAGGTGCCATTTTCCATCTCCAGAGCCTCCTTTGAGTGCCTTAACATGGAGTGAATATTTTAGTCTATGAAAGATTGCGCCTAAAGAATATAACAACCCCTGGAGTCACTAGGATGAACTAAGTTAACAAAATGAACTTCATTGAGGGAGGCGCACTTGTGCATCTAGACAACTCCAGTTTAGCGCTTAAGAAAAAGCATGTTTAGAGACACCCCTCGAATGAACCCTCTAGAACCAATAACCATAGCTCAAGATCCATAACCATGAGAAGATAAAGCATTAAAAAAATTCATCTAAAGGATGGGAAATACCTCTTAGATGATAGTCTGCCGAGTAGACCAAGAGTGGGGAATGAGAATGCTCGTCAAAGATACACTAAGCCACAATGACTCTCTCCAATAAGAATCTTCTCTAGGTCCATAATTAACTCACGCCCATATCCAAGTGAAAGTCTCTTTGGTCTTCCTGCTAAAACCTCTAAAGGGTAACCATCTCAACAATTGTCTCTAATCCCAAGAGAACTCTAGCCTCACCCAAGTCTCAAAGTACGTATGAGAACCTACAACTAATCAATCCATGTTAAGCTCCAAATGCAACACCACATTATCATGAAGCTCCCAAGCACATGACCAATGTTCTCAATACCAAGAGAACCAACAAGACCACTGTCAAAACTCCATCTACAAAATTAGGTATCCAAACATGACATCATGATCTAACATCTCCTCCTAGAAGATCACATGCACCAATACAGACATCCTAGTCTCAAGAGAACTTGTATCATGCTAATACTCTAATCTAGAATCAAGAGTCCACCAAGACACACTACCAAACACCTCTAAACCAAGGATCAACATCTACAACCACATGAAGATAACCATTACACACAACCACTATATAAGATCATCCATCACTAGGTGATGAATACACATCACTATCAAAGCAACATCCATCCTCTCATCCCAATGCAACATACCAATGCGCAAATGAGCATAGACAAGGAAAAATAACAAAGTCATCCTGTGGATATAGGCAATATGCATTCAAGTCATCCCACTACAATCAATGAGGTGTGCATCCCAAAAAAATGCATAACTTGTAGATCCCAACCATTGAAAACATGCAAAATCATCATCACATTAGTAATCATCATCACATTAGTAAACATCATCACATTAGTAAACTAGTAAACATCATTTGCATCCATACTTAAACCAATCTTATTGTTGTGTTTGAGGTGTCCTCTTTCAAACAACCATTTAACAAAATTTGAGTCCAAACAATAAACATTTACAACCATAAACATCTCAAAGTCCAAAATCTAAACATTCTATCATCCTTAATCATTTCCATCATGGACCCTTGGTTTGAAAAAATCATTATGCAAGATAAAAACCCTATGCCTATTACCTTATTTGAGGCTCATGCAAAACCCAAAATGATTAGCCTAGTACCATGTGTCATGTCCCCATTCCCGACTTGATCATCAAGTGTATAATGGATTAGCCTATTCCTCATTCCTGGAGGCTAATTCCAAATGATGAGGGAATGAATTGGTTTCGGACTAACTCTATCTGTTTGTTTTGCAGGAACAAGGTCAGAACCCTAAAATTTGACTAAGTATGGAAGCTTGGGAGCCTAGGCGCCCATTTCACTCCATTTTTCCTTACTAAGCACCTAGCACAAGGATCATCCAAATTAAGCACCTAAGAACCTCAAGGCGCCTATACCTATTTCTAGGGATCCTCCAATTGAGCGCCTAGCATAGATGGATGAAGATTGAAAGTTTTCAAGTTAAAGATGTCCTTTGGGTGAACTCACAACACTAGGCGCATGTGTTGGTTGGAACTCCTTGGAAATTGTTTAAGTAAGGAAAAATTTTCGTAGAACTAGTTGGGTATCTTACACCATGCCTATCCATCAAACATCACAATGCAATCAAAATCCTAACAACATGCCCATGATCCAAGATCAAGTGCAATCATGCAAAGATATTATCAATCACAAGCCTATTAAGAATGAACTAGAGTCTTCTAGTACCATACTTTTCCATCAAACACCATCATGTAATCCATGGCCTATCAAGCCTATCAAAGAAAATGCAAACATCCTATGTAATACAATCGGACTTTAAATATTTGAAGTAGCCATCTACAAATATCCATTCAAAAGTGGATTTATAATGCAAGTATGGATGCCATCAATAAAAAAGATTTGTATTAACCAAATATTCATATAGGCATACATCAATATCTGTTGATATAAGTATAACATATATACAAAATAGCCATATAGGCTTACAAGAATGCCATATAGGCATACAATGTCAACTATGTACAATACAAAATATATGTCCACAAATGCCATATAGGCATACAACAAAGGAACACAATAAAAAGTCATTCCCCTCTGGCTGGTGAAGAGAATAAATCACGAGCAGCCTTTGATCTTCTAGGGGATGGAGACATGCATGTGGGTGGTCTACTACGAACTCGAGGGCTACTCCTCCTATTTAGTTCTTCCTGCACCTTTACCTGTTACAATAAAAAGTATAGACATTAATATATAGAAATTACATGTTATAAAAAAATGAAACATTTAACAAAATAATCACTTACCACTAACATATAATCTGTCTCCTCGCTTGCCTCAGTAGCAGGAATAGGCCCTGGTGATGTCATGTCCTATAGAAACCATCCAGATAGAAATTAAACTTCAAATCAATAATCTTTTGATTTTTCAAAAATAGACAACTATAACAATGAATGTAAATTGAAATTTACTAATCTGCCTCATACCCCTGTCAATGCCATGGTGCTATGAATCGCAGAGGCCACACCCTACTCCATTGCCCTATGAACATGGGGAGGTGTCTCCACAGCCTGCATCATCTGAAAATAAAACAACATTATTCAATTACGAAAACTATAATAGTGATGCAAATCATGGCTCCTAACATACACACATGTTCATCTAAACATGGAAGTACACATAATAAAACACACAAATCACATACAAAAATTTAGTAAGTACAATTCATTCATTAAACTATTTATTTTATTACCTCCGTAAAGCTTTGAAGTCCACCACCGCTGGCAGGTGTTGCCATGAAATCTATAGTATTAACCTATTCAACATCCAAAATCATAAATTAGAATACCATTCATATAACGATACTATTCACATGTAATATTTATAATTGTTTACTAGTTACATACCTCGACAGTAGATGATCTAGTGAAAAATGCAGGTGGAGAACCACTGAAAACTGCATCGACGCTATGACCCTAAAATTTCATTAAAATCATCAATTTAAATTAGTTAATCTTGTATTTCAAAAATAAAATTTAATAAATTAAATTTAATAAACTTGCTAATATTTACCTGAGTATCAAGGCTGAAAGTCTCACTCAGGAGGGTATCTGTCATCACCATCTGCTCAGCTGCAGATGTAGCCTGTGCACCTGTGTCCTGACTGTCCATGGGGTCATAACCACAGGCTGACCCGCAAGCCTGACAAGTATGCAGTGGGACCCTACTCCTCGCACTATCTCCCAAGCCACTCTGTGTTGCAGGACCGGCATGCTCTATGATGCTCTGGGTCAAGGTACTAATCGACCTTAGTGTATCGACCTCAACACTCTCCTTCACAATGGAAGGGATAGAAACATGCTCGTGGGCTAGTCTGCTGATTACTCATCTCACTACCCGCTGTGGGTCAAGACATGCCCCTGGTCTATCCTGTGCTGAGCCCCCACCTTTACCCTGGAAGTCCCGCATATCAAAATAGTTTGGCACTTTATTGAGGACAAACTTGCAGTAGAGTTTCCTCAAAAAGTATTGTGGGACCTCATTATTATTAAATGGAGGATGGTCAAAAACCATCCACCACCTCTGCCCGAAATTGTCCCTTATCACTTGGTTGTTGCACCAATGGATAGGGAACCTCTTGCATGTAATGGGTGGAGGTTGATTTGTTTGTGGGTTTGTGAAAATTGAACACAAGTCTAATTTTGTAATTTGTAATTTTTTGACATCTTGGTATGACAACTTGTCTGCATAGTAATCTCTAAACTCTCTCTTTTTATCGGTCCAACTAGTTATTTGCTTGCTAATTGAATTTACATTTGATAACATAGACTTAAGAGATTCAGCAAGCGTGGACCTATGCAAGGTTGAAGTGGAAGGATCTTTCAACCTTGCAATTATATCTTCAATTTCTTTTTTGTTGTTTTCAATTTGCCCCATTATATTATCTTGTGTTCCAGGGGCATGTCGAGGAATGAATGGAGGAGGTTGTTGTTCTGTAGGTATTTCCTCCTCAGGATTTTGTGGATTTTGAGGAGGAGAAGGAGGAGGAGGAGGAGGAGGAGGAGGTGCATTAACATTTCCTAACAATTAACGAAATATACATCAAAAATCAACAAAAACCTACCTATTTAGAAAGAAATTCAAACAAAAAAACAAAGATAACTCACCCCTTTGGCGTGCTCGACGTCGCGGTGACATTTTGGCGATTAATTGATAAGCTTTTTGTGTTGATTGGAGTTTTGCAGAATGCGAGCACGTTTTTGAGGGTTTGGAAGCCGCGGGCAGAGGAGAAAATGAGAATGAAATGAAATTCAATTGCTTTTTTAAAAAATTTATACTGGGTCATAACACGAGCGCGTTATAACGCGCTCGCGTTATGGCTCGGTAATGACGAGCCTAAGGCTTGTCATTACCAAGCCATAATGCGAGCGCGTTATAACGTGCTCGCGTTATGACTTAAATTTTTTTGAAATTATTTTGGCCACTTTTTGGCCAACCATCTTCTTGCACTTACCCCTTTGAGCACTCTACAATCTAACAGGTGTATCCATTGTTGATCTCAAGAGGATTTGAGGCTAACACCACCCATACAAGGCGAGATTAACAAAATAAACAAAGAGGAGAGATTCATTGTTATTATCCTACAGACCCTGGAAGAGGAGATGTCTATGAAATAATAGCTATATTAATTTCCCACACTTGAGCAATCTCGTCAGCCAGAATATAAATATCTCCTTAATACGAAATGATTAACCATATATGTCAATCCAAATTGGAAGGATTACAACGCAGGCCCCTTATGAACTGCCACATACATTCTTAGCTTCTCATCCTTGTCAACTACTTCATTGGCCAACACGTCAGCCTCCTTGTTGGCCTCTTTATAAATGTGGTTGATTGTATATGCTTCCAAATTCTCAAGTAAATCAATAGCTTCTGTGAGGAGAGGGCCAAGTTTCGAACATTACGTATACCTAGTTCTAACTGCATTAATGACCAATGAAGAACCTCCCTCGATCTCTACCTTCCTCAAACCCAACTTTAAACATCTGAATCCCAAGAATGAGCACCTAAAGCTCGGCTTCATTGTTAGTCCCAAACTTTAATCTTTTAGAAGCTTCGGAAACAATCTCTTCCTTCCAGTCCCTAACTATGCTTCCAGCTCTGGAGTTACTAGGGTTTCCTTTAGAAGTCCTATCAAAGTTCAATTTAAACCATCCCTCCATTGGCGTGATCCATTTTACTTCCTTACATTTTTGTCAGGATTCATCTCCCCTACTCCCATTAACGGGATTTATTGAAGAGCTATTTTATACTTTTGTATGCAAATTTTAATTTTTCTTTTAATTCTTTTATTTTGTTTTTACTTTGAAAAGTGTAGTAAATATTATATACTTATATGTTACTTTTTAATAATTTTATGTGTAAGCATTAATATATATATTTTATTTAAAAATAAATAATAGCTTTTCTAATGTAATTGTTGACAAAGTTACACACACACACACACACTAAGGGAGGATGGACTATGAGTGAAACTTGAAATTAATCAGGGAGAAGACAGGAAAGGAGGATGGAAGCCTGCCTTGCCCACTCATACACTAGTAGAATTTTGGCAAATAAATGATTAAGTGACTAAAACTTTTAGTCACAACTAAAAATGACTAAATTCTACTAATTTTTTGCAACTCAGCTATAAATGAGTAAATAAATGACTAATTTGGTCGTTGACTAAAAAACTATTTAGTCACACAAATAAAAATTATTAAATAGTTAGTCATTTATTTATCACAATCCATTTGAATAAATCATTTAAGGAATCAAAAATCAATAGCCCGCCAAAATACTCTAAAACTTTAATAAACATACTCTAAAACTTTTGTTGAAATCTTATTTTCAGGCATAGCCCGCCAAAATGGAGTTTTCATTTTAATAATCATACTCTAAAACCTTCATCCAAACCTTATTTTCAGGCGTAGCCCACCAAAATGGAGAAGTGTTTTAGTAAAGAATGACAAAGAATGGTAAGGAGATGTGCGTGACAGGAAGCATAGGATTCATTGCTGATTATCTCATTCCTGCTCTGCTCAACAAGGGTTACATTGTTCGCGCTACTATTTGTAATCCAGGGATTTAATTGACATATATTTGCATAATTTCAAATTCCTAATTCAGATGCTTTTGAAGTATCAATGTATGCTATATAGGGTTTAGAATGTATCCTATATAGGGTTTAGAATGATTTCTTTTAATTAAAAAAAATGATGTATTTGCTTGTGATTAGATAATGTGGAGATCTCTTAAATCTGCCCCAGCTCACTGTCCTCTTTGGCACTGTATTCATTACTCTAGCTGCTAGGGCTTTGCATGTGACATATTTAATATTTTCATTATAGTGGCTTTTAAATAGATCTCAGTCTTTGCTTTAATCTTTATCATGGTAACCCTTGAGCTCCATAATCCACCTTCAATCTCTTCGAAGAACTTTGTCTTAAGCTAGACTCTATAGTATGCATATAAAGCAAGTCCTTCATACCTACCATTGTTCCAAACCACCACTAACTACCTTGCTTAAATGTTGCCTCCATAAGCACAATAGCATGTTTTAAAATCATGGTTGCCAGTGATTGACCATTAAGGTCACTACTTTCATCAAGATACAATGAGATTTTTGTCTTCAAACTCAAGGCATTATGCAAGATAACATGGTGAATTGTTTGTTGTGTAGGGTTTGATTTTCTTGCATATTTACTGCTTTGTTAACTACCTTTGAGATTGGATATTGCACCCTTAGCTGTAATCTCAAACAACTTACTCACTGTCACTTGAAGATTCATTTCATGAGCATCCTTCTATAAAATCAAACCATGCCCCATAGACTGCCTACTTACTTACTACAGGGGACTCATTGTTTCATGGTTGTAATGTCAGAAAATGTCCCCTTGGGGGCTTTTCCCTCAAAAGGTTTAGCTCCCGAGTCTCTAGTGTCCATTTAGGACATCTTACATCATAATTCAACATCCCGATGGAATGAAGACTAGGTATCATGACAAATAGGACCTAGGGGGACCCCTTGAACCTAACCCTGCCCAAAATAGGGGGGAGGACTTGGGTGTCTGTGCCCTAGTCCTGCCCTATATTGGGTCAGGCCCAAATTTCTAGTGTTAGTTTATGACCGTTATTTGGTCTCTAGGCCGACACGGTAAGTTTGAATTTATGAAATCTTGGCAGAAATGCTTGTAGTTGCATATAAAAGCATGTTTAGCATTCATTTGTAAACTAGATGATTACTAGCAAGCTATTGTGTTCTAAAGGTGATTCAAGGCTTTCATTATGTTGCAAGAGCAGTTTCGTGTTGGCTATGTGTTTGTGTTTGCAGATTTGAGAACCCATCTCCTTATGGAATGAAGAGCTTCTTCCTCCCATGAGATCTTCACTACAAGGTGATATATATTATGATTATTGAGCATTTATCATTTGGTTTTTTGCCTCTGCCTCCCAAGGCACACACTCTCTATCTGACAACAATGTTTGGAAGGCTTGAATGTCTCTCAAGCGCTTGACTGGGGCAAGCCTCTAAACACAACAACCCCCTCCCAAAGTTTTCATGATTGCAGGTTACAAGTTGGAGTTGCAGACAAAGTGAAGTTGCAGAAGGGTACAATAGAGTGTCAAGATTACAGATTAGTGAAAGAAATAGCTATGTGGACTTGGGCGCCCGCTCATTAGTCCTCAAAGTTGCACAACGGGAAAATCTCTGATACAGCAGATACAGGTTGCAAACCTTGTTTCCAGATCTTGACAAAAAGCAGGGCCTTGGACTTGGGCGCCTGCTATTTAGTCCCTGACTTTTTTGCCTTCAGACCCCAAAAATAGGTGCACAGTTATTTGATATTTTACATCTTTCTGCAGAAGCATTTTTCGTAATTCATCTGTTTATTATTGTATTTGCATAATTAGGGTTTTAAGTACAATTGAGACTAAGAGAAAGAAATTGTCAATCTAATCATAAAAATCCAAGTTTCCCTACATCTCAATAGTGACCTAGGGTATGATAGTACATTGCAACTTGACCCTAGGTCCTTGAATGTAAGGGTGAAAAGAGGATATACACCATAACTATCAATAACATAACATCCAAATTTTACCCTTTACATTTTGGTGAACCCATGTTATTGGACTTGTTTGCACCTTGCTGAGTGTTTTGCTTTAGATTTGCATTGATTTTCATTCATTCATATAGTCATTCATCTTATTGCATTAGAAAATTTACAAAAAAAAAAAAATTAGAAAAACTGGGAAAAAATTGCATACTAGGGTTTCTATTTTGCATCAATTAATTAGAATTTCATCAAATTTCTGATTTTTGCATTAGATCTGATTTAAATTGTAGAAAATTACAAAATTTTAACTTTTTGCATTGCATTTTCATCATAAAATTGCTAGGGTTTTGTTGAAAATTGTGAATTTTGCATATAACCTAGTAATTCCAAAATCTAGGGTTTGTAAGTAAAATCTTGTTTCAAAATTTTCTACTAATTTTAGAGACTCATTTAAATTTGCATTTGGTTGTAGTCTTGCATTTTAGAACAAATTTGCATTTAGATTTCAAAAATTTACAGTTTTGCATAGAAAAAGTCAACAAAAAACTAGTATTTTCATTGATTTTCATTAGATTTGCACTTCCATTTTGCATGTTAGAGCATGGAAATCATTTTCAGATCTGAGAGCATGTAATTTTTATCATATATTAGCTTGCAAAATATTCATATAGCATTTTACATCAAGATCTAAAACCTAGGGCTTCAAAAACATTGATTTTCACTAGATTTGGCTTTATCGACTCTCTAAACTTGCACTATAGGTGTGTTGTAAAGAATATTTTTGCACTAATTGACTGATATCAGGGGTATTATCTGCTTCCCCTCCTAAAATTCTTTGCAACACCTTGTTATTGGCCTCTGATATTGAAAATTTGGTGAAAAAACACACATTTTTGCTATTTTTTTCCTAGGGTTTGGCCTAGTTTGCACTCCAAGTGTGTTGTACCAAATTTTATGGATTGAGGTGATTGATATCATCAATATTATTTTCTTCACCTCCTAAAATTCTTTACAGCACCCCTTTTGCTAGGTCTTGGAGTTGAAAAACTGTAAAAAATTTTGCTATATTTTCAGTAGGGGTTTGACCTTGAGTGGCACTAAAAGCATGTTGTGATGATATTTTGGCATTAAGAGGCTATTATTACTGATATAATTTGCTATCCATCATCATTTTACTCACAACACCCTTTGTTATGCTCTTTTGCATTGAGATTTGGTGAAAAATCGCATGTTTTAGTGTATTTTCACTATATTTTGACTTGTCATCATCTTAGATTGGCATCAAAAGTGTGTTGTGGAGGATCCTATTGTTGTATTGGACTGATATGAAACATATAATTTTCTTCCCCTGATCAAAATCCTTACAACACCTTTGCTTTCACGTATTTGCATTGAAAAAGTACAAAAAAATCAAGCATTCATGGCTTCTCCTAAGGACTCATCTTTGGAAGATCTATTTGAGTACATTATGAATTATGATAACTTTTAAAAATTCACTGATCAACTCCCTCAAGTTTTTCATCAAATAACATACATCTATGGCATTGACATGAACAAAAGCACCACTTGCGATATCCTTCGAACAATAGCCTATTTTGATAGCTTTCTTGTGGTTGTGGATGTTTTTCCTTCAATCATAGAGAATCTCACTAATTTTATGGCTGAAAACAATCATGGGGAAAGTAGTGATGAGAACATTGTTCCCTCTCTCCCTTTGTTTCATAATGACATAATGCAAATCCTTTCCAAGACCTATGAGAATGATATAGCAATGGGTAATCTACCTATTTAGGGGAGAGTTGTATTTGTTAATGTTCTAGATTTTAGATGTTTAAATCCGCCTCTCCACTATACATTCAAAGATCTAGGGTCGAGTGACGAGCACTATCATACCCTAGGTCACTTGCAAATGTAGGGAAATTTGGACTAGGGAATTTAATCATCAATTTTCCTTCTCTTATGCTCAATTGACCATTAAAACTCTAATTATGCAAATACGGCAACAAATTGATGAATAATGGAAAAAGCCCTTGTAGACAGGAATAAAATACCAAATCACAAAATACATGTTTTCGGGGTTCTGAAGTGGAACAGTCGAGGACATTGGAGAGAGTGCCCAAGTCTTGGAAGTGCTCATGTGTCCTGCTTTTCTTTAGATCCCAAATCCTTGATGCCTTCCAATCCTTCTTGCAACTCCACTTTTCCCAGATGTGACACTTGTAATTTGTAATCACAAAATTTGGTTTGGGGGTTGTGGTGTTTAGAGTCTTGCCTCAATCAAGCCCTGGAGAACACTTAAGTCTCCGAACACTGTTGTCAGATAAAGAGTGTGTGCCCTTGTGAGGGAGAGGCAAAAACTAAATGAATCAATGATGAAAACATAATATTATGTCACCTTGTAGTGAAGCTCTCATGGGAGGAAGATGCTCTTCATGCCATGAGGAAATTGATGCTCAAATATGCAAATATCAACACATAAAACACACAAGTCTACTCTTGCAACACAATAGAAAGCCTTGAATCACCTTGAGAATGTCTAAAGTTCACAATGATCATCTAATTGAAATCTAGTTTACAAATGAATGCCTAAGCATACTTATATATGCAACTACAAGCACTCTCGCCAAGATTTTAAAAATTAAAACTTATCGTGAAAGCAAAAGGACCAAATAATGGTTATAAACCGACACCCAAAAATTAGAGCTGCCCCAAAATACGACAAGACTAGGGCGTGGGCACCCAAGTCCTCCACCCCTATTTTGGGTAGGGTACAACTCAAGGGGTCCACCTAGGTCCAATTTGTCATGAAACCTAGGCCTCATTCCATCGAGATGCCAAAATATGAACTAAGATGTCCTAAATGCATACTAAAGACCCAGGAGCTAAACCTTATGAGGGAAAAGCCCCTAAGGGGACATTTTCTGATGTTACATTTAGCCCCCACTTTAATGTATGTATAAATGCAAGGCCAATACATGCATTAAAGTAAGGTCACAAACACAACAAACACACCAAGTGTTGCAAGTATGGGCCTAACCGGTGTTGTCATTGATGTCAACATACTCCTGTTGCATTGATGATAAGGATTGGATGAGTTGTATGCTGAGGATATTGAGAAAATTAGTCCTATCAGGAACATAGAAGAACAGTGAAGACAGTAAGGTAAAGATCCCAGCTAAGATGAAGATTAGAGGATGCGCATCAAAGGGTTTGTAGATATGTATCTTAAGATGATCCAGTAAAGATTTGAGAGGTCCGCATGAAGATCTAAAGAAGTTATGGCCACTTAAGTAAAACCAGTTCTGGTAGATGTTTAGAGGTGATAGAGTGACACAGATAGGTCCAGTGAGATTTGGAGATGCAATATCTTGTTCTGCGGATTTGGTGGAGTGTTTAGGAAGTCAATGTGAATTGACAACTCAATTGGTTCGTAGTTTGGAGGTCTGCAAGCATCTATTCCAATATGACAGTGATGACAGATTGTGTTCTTGAGGTTTCAGATGAAGGAGAGAAAGATTTCAATAAGCAAAAGTAGTGTGGATGTTCTTGGTGATTCAGGCAAGCTTGTGGAGGTCTTTGGATTGTGTTAAATTTGTGTTGGTGGTCCGCATTGAAGATTGAGCTTGTAATTGAAGAATTTCTTCCAAATGATGATGTTCTTCCTAAGTTTGGCCGACCGGATGAGTTACACATCCTGCGAATGATCTTGAAGATGTTCTGTGAAGCATGGCGTGTTCCTAAAAGAAGATTGAAGTCCCAGATCTGTGTGGCCGACAGTGTGATGATCTACATGAAGTCTTTTGTAATTAGTCAAGTTGTATTTGCTCTGTAAAGTGTGCTGACTTGGATGATTATTCCTAAGTCAATGTCTTGTATAAATAAGAAGTTGTGAAGTCATTTCAAAAGTATCTTGTAGAGATGAGTGTGTGGTAGAGAGGAGCAAAGCAAAAGGCAGAGCAAAAGTATTGGGCTTAAATGGAACTGACTCAAGCATGGTGAAGATGCTATTCTTTAGTTCAAGTATGTAATATTTATTATTCTGTAGATAGTGTGTCTCCTGTAGGCAGTGGGCGTCTTGTGAGCAGTGTGCTCAGGCAATGAGCCCTAATTGGCATGTGCCATTTGTTCTTCTTATTCTTTGAATAGAGAATACATTCTTGGGTTAGTCACCCGGTGGTTTTTCCCTTAACTAGGTTTTCCACGTTAAAATCTTAGTGTCATATGTGTTAATGTGTTTCTGCTCTTGAATTATTACATGATTGATTTATTATTATGTTGTTGAAATACAAAGAGGATTTAAGTGATTAATAGGAAGAAAGTTTGGGACAACTGATTCACCCCCCCTTTTAGTTGTCTGTCTTGAATCTAACAATTGGTATCAAAGCTAAGTTCTTCTAAAAGAGCTTAACCACTTGAGGAGATCCAGGATGTCGTCCTACAAGAAGGATACTCTGAGATTTGATGGAACCAATTTTACTCTTTGGAAAAGTCGCATGGAATGTCACTTGCAATGTATGGGAATGCAATATTGGATCATGGCTTCAAAGAAGTATGTTCTTCCACAGAATGGTCTAAGCACCGTAGATGAAATCAGAGATATTGAAAACAATCTTTAAGCTAAAGAAGCTCTACTAAGTGCCTTATCTGATTCAGAGCTGACAAATGTTATTGATCTAAAAACTACATATGAGATTTGGCAAAAACTGGAACTTCTGCATGAAGGAGACAAGTATGTTAAATGTGCCAAGCTACAGAGTCTAAAAGGAAAATTTGAAAACCTGAAGATGAGAGAAGATGAAAATATCACTACATTTATGCCAAGAGTAAATGAGCTTGTTTGTGGCATTAGATGTGCTGGTGGAATCTTGGATGAAGATGAGATTGTTGCCAAAATTCTCAGATCCCTTCTTGATTCTTACAAGTACAAGGTTATTGCTATTGAAGAATTCAGATCTTTTTCAAATATCACAAGAGATCAATTGGTTGGTAAATTAGTTGCATTTGAATTGGTCGAGTTTGGAGATGCACCCCCAAACTGAATTTGTTTTCAAAGCTAGTACCTCTGTAAAACGAAAATAAAAGTTTGATTGGGAAGAGAACTCTTCAAAGAAACTATCATGATATGAAAAAGCAAGAAAAGATCTAGAAGAAGATGAAGCAGAAGCTGCTCAACTTGAAGCCCTTATTGCAAAAGGACTGCCAAGAGGATCCGATAAGTATGAAGGAAAATTGCCCTTCAAGTGTTTTAACTGCAATAAGATTGGTCATTTTGCCTCAAGGTGTCCGAAAAGATTTTCAAGAGCAAATCCAAACAAAACAAGATTCCAAAATAAATGTTACTATGTTCATGAAGATGATGATGATGAAGGAGTAACAGATGATGAATCAGAGACAGGAAACAAATCTGGAAGTGACTAGGTGTTTATTGCCATCAAGGAAGAAGATCCAATGCCCTCTGAATCTGTGAATCATAAAATGGTAGAAAGAGCTCTAGCTGCCCAAGTTGAAGAAAATGATGATTAGGTCATTAACAATGGATGCTCCCACCATATGATAGGTGACAAAAATAAGTTCATAGATTTGGAAAGATATGAAGGAGTGGTAAAATTTGGTGATAATTCTGCTGGCAGAATTCAGAGGTAGATGAACCATTTCTTTTGATGGAAAGAACAAAACTAGTAATGTACTATATGTTGAAGGTCTGAAGCACAATCTTCTCAGTGTTGGACAGTTGGTGGACAAAGGCTATGATCTCTGATTCAAAAATAGAAAATGCAAGATCTTTGAAAGTTCCAGAACATAGATTGCATCCAATACTCAAACAAAAGGTAATATCTTCCACTTGGTTGGTATTGGTAAAAGTTGTTTATTTGTTCAAATTGATCAGAGTTGGTTGTGGTATAGAAGAATGTGTCATGTGAATTTTGATAATATCATCAAAATAAGCAACACTCAAGCTATAAGAGATCTTCCAAGACTAGTGAAACCTACTAATAGTTTGTGCAAAGAATGTCAGTTGGGTAAGCAAAGCAGGGTCACATTCAAAAGTAAGGAACAATCTTCTACCAGATTATTTGACTTAGTTCATACTGATCTATGTGGTCTGGCAAGAATCAAGAGTGTACAAGGTGATATATATTTCATGTTATTAATTGATGACCACTCCTGGATGATGTGGGTGACTTTTCTAAAAGAGAAATCTGAGGCTCTTGAGAAATTCAAAATATTCAAGGCTATGGTAGAGAATGAAACTGGATTAAACATAAAATGTCTTAGGTTTGACAAAGGTGGAGAATTCACATCCGAGGAATTCATAGAATTCTGTGAGAAACATGGGATAAAAAGATAATTGTCTGCTCCAAGGACTCCACAACAGAATGGAGTAGTGGAGAGAAAGAACCGGACCATCCATGAAGCATCTAGAACCATGATGATGGAAGCAAATGTTTCTCAGATCTACTGGAGAGAAGCTGTAAGCACTGCTGTCTATACTCTTAATCAAGTACAAATCAAAAGCAATACTGGTAAGACTCCTTATGAACTCTGGTTTGGCATCACTCCCATTGTGAAGTATTTCAGAGTCTTTGGTTGCAAATGTTACATTAAAAGAGATGAAGATCTAGGCAAATTTGATGCTAGAAATGATGAAGGAATATTCTTGGGCTATTCTACTCAAAGAAAAGCATACCGGTGTTATAACAAGAGATTGAGAAAGATTATAGAAAGTACAAATGTGAAGGTTGATGAAGGTATTGAAAAACCCTCAAGGTTTTATGAATATGATGAAGATGATCATAATGATGTTCTGGTCCAAAAAGTCCAAGCCCCTTCTAAAATTCAAATCCAGACTGATCCAGTGAATCAAGAAGAAAAGATAAGTTTGAATGAACTTGTTCAAGAAATAGAAGTATAAGAAATTCCCAAAATTCCCAGGTATGTAAGACTGAATCACTCTGAAGATCAGATCATAGGTGATAAAAGCAAAGGTGTTCAAACAAGAAGAAAGATTGCTCAAGACTCAGAAGAGTATTGTCTGATTTCAAAAACTGAACCAAAGTCAGTGAATGAAGCATGCAATGATGAAAGTTGGACTAAAGCAATGGAGGAAGAGCTGATGCAAATTGAGAAAAATCACACTTGGGATCTTGTTCCCAGACCTAGAAATAAGAATGTGATTGGAACCAAATGGGTCTTTCGGAATAAACTGAATGAAGATGGTGAAGTAGTCAGAAACAAAGCTAGATTGGTCTGCAAGGGTTACTCTCAAGTAGAAGGAGTTGATTTTGAAGAAACTTTTGCTCCGGTGGCAAGAATTGAAGCAGTTAGATTATTTCTTGTCTTTGCTGCCTTCAAGGACTTCAAAGTATATCAGATGGATGTTAAGCCTGCCTTCCTAAATGGTGACTTGGAAGAAGAAGTATACATTAAGCAACTGGATGCATTTCAATTGTCTGATCATGGTGATATGGTCTGCAAGTTGAAGAAAGCACTGTATGGACTCAAACAAGCCCCAAGAGCCTGGTATGAAAGACTGGATAAGCATCTTTTGAAGATTGGTTTCAACAAAGGTACTGCTGATAGTAACTTGTACTTCAAAATTGATCATGAAAATATCTTAATTGTTGAAGTGTTTGTTGATGATATCATTTTTGGAGGAAGAGATAGTATGTGCAAAACTTTTACAAATCAAATGAAAAATAAATTTGAGATGTCCATGTTTGGGGAAATGAATTTCATCTTGGGTCTGCAAATCATTCAAACAAAGAAAAGAATCTTCATCTCACAGACCAAATATGTGAAAGAATTGTTGAAGAAATTTGGGATGGAAGACTCAAAACTAATGAGTACTCCCATGGCAAACAGATGTAAATTGAGCAAAGGTGATGACTCTCCTAAGGCTGATTAAAAAAAGTATAGGTCAATGATTGGAGGATTATTGTATCTCACTCAAACTAGAACTAACATTATGAATGTTGTTGGTCTTGTTGCTAGATTCCAAGATGATCCTAGAGAATTCATATCATAGAAATCAAGAGGATTCTTAGATATATAAAAGGGACAGTTGAGTATGGTTTATGGTATCCTAGAGATGATGATTTCTCTCTTCATGCATATACAGATGCGGATTGGACAGGAGATGTGGATGACCGGAAGAGTACCAGTGGTGGAGCATTCTTTTTGGGGAAGAGATTGGTTTCTTGGTTGAGCAAGAAACAAGAGGCAATATCTATGTCCACTGCAGAAGCAGAATATATTGCAGCAGTAGGTAGTTACAATCAAGTGTTGTGGATGAAACAAATGCTAAGAGACATCAGAGTGGAGTATGAGGAACCTATCACAATCTTCTGTGATAATTCAAGTGCAATAAATATATCAAAAAATCTGGTGTTGCATTCAAAGACAAAACATATATCTATCAAATTTCACTTTTTGAGAGAACAAGTAAACAAGAATGAAGTCAGATTGGAGTTTGTGCCTTCCAAGGATCAGATTGTAGATATTTTTACTAAACCTCTACCTAAGGACTCTTTTGAGTATCTCAGGGAGAGTAGGGGTTATTACCCCTCTGGTTCTAAATTAAGGTGCACTGATGTGCATCAGTCCAGTGGATCTCACAGTCATATCTTGTGGTTCGGATTGATGATGGGAAGCTACTACTCAGGAGCAGTTGGTATGATTCTGAGTGATACAAGTATGTGCCCTTTGCCATTGATGTCAAAGGGGGAGAGAAGACATGTGAAAAATAAAAAGTGGTTGCTGATCAAAGGGGGAGCAGTAAAGGAAGAAAAGACATGTGAATTGTTGTTGTTGATAGGGGAGTTATGTCAGTGAGGAGAAGTTCTTGTCTTGATGGTTAAAACAATTTTTCACATCATATGTTGCCATCAATGACAAAGGGAGAGATTGTTGCAAGTATGGGCCTAACCGGTGTTGTCATTGATGTCAACATACTCTTGTTGCATTGATGATAAGGATTGGATGAGTTGTATGCTGAGGATATTGAGAAAATTAGTCCTATCAGGAACATAGAAAAATAGTGAAGAAAGTAAGGTAAAGATCCCAGCTAAGATGAATATCAGAGGATTCGCATCAAAGGGTTTGTAGATATGTGTCTTAAGATTATCCAGTAAAAATTTGAGAGGTCCGCATGAAGATCTAAAGAAGTTATGGCCACTTAAGTAAAACCAGTTTTGGTAGATGTTCAGAGGTGACAAAGTGACACAGATAGGTTTGGTGAGATCCGAAGATGCAATATCTTGTTCTACGGATTTGGTGGAGTGTTTAGGAAGTCAATGTGAATTGACAACTAAATTGGTTCATAGTCTGGAGGTCCGCAAGCATCTATTCCAATATGACAGTGATGACAGACTGTGTTCTTGAGGTTTTGGATGAAGGAGAGAAAGATTTCAGTAAGCAGAAGTAGTGTGGATGTTCTTGGTGATTCAAGCAAGCTTGTGGAGGTCTTTGGATTGTGTCCAGTTCATGTTGGTGGTTCGCATTGAAGATTGAGCTCGTAATTGAAGAATTACTTTCGGATGATGATGTTCTTCCTAAGTCTGGCCGACCGGATGAGTTACACATCCTGTGGATGATCTTGAAGATGTTCTGTGAAGCATGGCGTGTTCCTAAAAGAAGATTGAAGTCCCAGATCTGTGTGGCTGACAGTGTGATGATCCACATGAAGTCTTTTGTAATTAGTCAAGTTGTATTTGCTCTGTAAAGTGTGCTCACTTGGATGATTATCCCTAAGTCGATGTCTTGTATAAATAAGAAGTTCTAAAGTCATTTCAAAAGTATCTTGTGGAGATGAGTGTGTGGTAGAGAGGAGCAGAGCGAAAGGCAGAGCAGAAGTATTGGGCTTAAATGGAACTGACTCAAGCATGGTGAAGATGTTATTCTTTAGTTCAAGTATGTAATATTTATTATTCTGTAGACAGTGTCTCTTGTAGGCAGTGGGCCTGTTGTGAGCAGTGTGCGTGCTCGGGCAGTGAGCCCTAATTAGCATGTGCCATTTGTTCTTCTTATTCTTTTAATAGAGAATAAAATCTTGGGTTAGTCACCCCATGGTTTTTCCCTTAACCAAGTTTTCCACGTTAAAATCTTGGTGTCATATGTGTTAATGTGTTTCTGCTCTTGAATTATTGCACGATTGATTTATTATTATGCTATTGAAATACAAAGAGGATTTAAGTGATTAATAGGAAGAAAGTTTTGGGACAATTGATTCACCCCCCCTCTCAGTTGTCTGTCTTGAATCTAACACCAAGCACGAAGAAGACACGCCAATCACATAGAAGACAGTAATAGGCATGCAAAATGTGGAGAAGACAATTATAGTCACGCAGAACACGGAGAGGACAATCAATGCATAGAAGACACATTAATGCATGGAAGATAGAAATGATATCTTTTCTTTTCTTTTTCTCATATATATGAAATGCAAATGCAAGTACTAGAAAGTAAACAAACCTCCCATAATATAGGATGTACTACCCTAGGGCACAAGTCTCTGTATATATGGGGCAACACACACACAAGACATGCAAAACCTCCCAAAATGCAGGAAGCACCACTCAAGGGCGCTAGTCTCTGCATATGGAGCAAAAAACACTCCACACAAAACAAGCACACTAGAACACACACACTTGAAGACACAGAGAAAACATGGCAGACAAGTGATGGAGTGTACCTATTTCTAGGTCCAACACCATCTCAGGCACATTACAGGCACACATCGATGATTGGGCTTCGCCACAACAATTGCTGAAAACACGCTTAAGGGTTGAGTTAGTCACTGAACTGCTCCCCGCTTTCGTAGAGGACTTTTGAAAAATGACAGGATGATGCAATCTACTCTGAGAAATATACCATCCTTGCCTCTACAGAGGGCTTAAGATAAAAAGGATATATGTGATATCCTTCCTCTGTAGAGGGCTTACATGATTGATTGCAAACAAACTCAGGATGCACGATGCACTACCCTGGGGCGCAAGTCTCTGCATCTGAGGTCAAACACATTGCTAATATCTATAACAGACAACTTACCTTATATATACCCCCACCTTAAGGTGGTTGATATCAGTTATCGATATCAAGCACGTTAAGGTAGGAAGAAAACACACAAGGGAACATTGACTTTCACAAAGCCCATGCCCCCAAAAGGTGACATGTACTTTACAATTGCCAAATGTTCCCACAAGCACATCCTTGCAAGAAACATTTTAGTGTCTACAAAATTTTTATAAACATCAACATCAATGCATATGATTAACCACACAAAGAGCCAAGGTTATACAACGAATTTAAAGTTTGAGGATAACCGTAGGGCTATATCACGAAGCTCTCCGAATCAAGTACCACCAATGCTAGATTCAAAGACAAACAAAGGTGCACGGAGCAACAATATTGTTAAGTTTTGTAAATGCCACAGAAACATCATCAAATTCACTACGCGGAAAGTAGGAGTGCTTCCACTAGCCAAGTGTCAGATAAGATATACAACCCCATCATCATATTAGGAACTAAGTCCATTTTTTGATTGCTCTCGAAAGGGACACTAGGTCCGCATCAGTATAAATGTTTGTCTTCATCCTCCCGCTAGGTGGAAGCACTAGAGGAAGGGAAACAATAAATAAGAGGGGAGAAACAAGTGTTTTAGGGACAATCACGTAGGAGGGTGCCCCCAAGTCACCAACTGCAATGCTATGTCCGTAAGACACCACACACAACAATGAAATCAGAGAGAGGCAATATAGAAGAATGATGATACAAATAGATGAAGGTCATAATAGAGGCAGTCTCCTGGTATCCCGAACCTTACGGGAGAATCTGAGGTCATCCTAGGAGGCCTAAACAACATATAACACATTACGGGGGAAGCACATCATGAAAGAGATAAAGGGTTAGAGATACTTACCTGTAGGGCCCCTGCCGGGCTAGAGATTGTCTATAAGCAAATCATCGTCATCATCTTCCCACTCCCTAATGTTGGAGGACAATGGAACATATGACACCATAGCTAGATTCATATCTTGTTCATCATGTTGTTCATTGTTAGGATCAGTGTTGTTTGGTTGAATGTTGGGATCAATGTTTTCTTGTTGAGAGGTAAGGCTTATAGCGTATTCTTGTCTTCTTTTTCTTCTTTCTCTTGCTTTTCTATTTCTCTTTCTTCAACCACTTATCTCTTGTAAGATAGGGCCTTGCTCTTTCATAAGTTTTTGCAAATTAGAAGATGAAGCCCCAGGTCAAACCTCATTTGTTGTGGTGGAACATTTTGTTGTTGATAACAACCTGCCAATCCTTGTAAGGATTTTGGGGGAGGAACCACAGCATAGGGACCTTGTCCTTTCGGTCTAAAGTTCTCTTCACATGCGGGTTGTTTATCTTTTATCATTTCGTGTATAAAAGGACCAGTCATTTCATTTTTATTCCAAAAGTAATTCAACTTGTAATGTGTTTTCTAAACCAAAGGTTTATACTTGTTGCAAGGGACGGTGCTTATACGGTCATCTAGAGGGAATTTTAGACAATGGTGTATTGTTGAAGGGATAGCTTGCATTTCTTTTAGCCAAGGATGTCCCAATTTAATGCGAAAGAGGTCAGAAATAGGGACAACATCAAACCATTGTTTGACATGTTTTCCGAATAATGTTACTAATAATGATATCTTACCCAAAGGCTTGATAAAGGTTCCCTTATTTGTCTTAATCATCATGCTTGAGAGATCATAAGAAGCTTGCATTAGTTGATGTGAAAAGAGGAACTCTTCAGTGACAACATTAGTCATACAATTAGGGTCAATAAGAGTTCCATTCACGGGGTTTCCCATTATTTTCACAGTGATGTAAAGAGGTCCTTCAAAATCACCGATTGTTCTATCATGAGGTGTAAAGAGAATTTCAGGTTTAGGTGCTTTTCTTTTCATGTAAGGTCTAGGAGGGAACCTATTATTGCTGTTATGATTAGAGGCTATTGTTTATATGTTCAAACCAATGCAAAATTAGATTTTGAAAACTTTTCAAGATTGGTGCAAAAGACGAGCAAAAATAGCCCAGAATGCTTGATTTTTCGATAGTTTTCAATGTAAATGAATGAACCAAATGGTGTTGTAAGGATTTTAGTCAAAGGCAGCAAGTTATATGTCTGATATTAGTCCAAAACAGCAATATGATATCTTTCAACACCCTCTTGATGCAAATCCAAGATAATGCTAAGTCAAAATATAGTGAAAATATGTCAAAATAGGCACTTTTTTCACTAAAACTCAATGCAAAAGGGCATAACAAAGGGTGTTGTGAGGAAAATGATGATGGACAGAAAATAATATCAGTAATAAAAACCACTTGGTGCCAAGATATCCAACACAACACGCTTTTATTGCCACTTAGGGTAAAACCCTAGTGAAAATATAGCAAAATATGCGATTTTTCACAGTTTTTCAACTCCAAGACCTAGCAAAAGGGGGGTTGTAATAAATTTTAGGAGGTGTAAAAAAAAATATCAATAATATCAATCAACTAAATCCATAAAATTAATCACAACACGCTTGGAGTGCAAACTAGGTCAAACTCTAGGGCAAAAATGGTCAAAATGTATAGTTTTTCACCGAATTTTCACTACAAGAGCCCGTTAAAAGGGTGTTGTGAAGATTTTTATGAGGGGCAGCAAATGATTACCCTAATAATAGAAAAATAATACCAAAATACCTTTCACAACATGCCTATGGTGCAAATTTATAAAGTCGATAAGGCTAAATTTAGTGAAAATCGTTGTTTTTGAAGCCCTAAGTTTTAGATCTTGACACAAAATGCTATGTGAATGTTTTAAGGTTTGATTTAAGATGTAAATTAAATACTCTCAGATCTTAAAATGATTTTCAAACTTGAACATGCAAAATGCCCATGTAAATTTAATGAAAATGCATCAAAATTGCTAGTTTTTTGTTGAAATTTTCTATGCAAAATTGTAAATATTTTAAATCTAAATGCAAATTTACACTAAAATGAAAGACTAAAGCCAAATGTTAATTTGAATGAGCCTCTAAAATTATTAAAAAAATCTGAAAAAAGATTTTGCCTACTAACCCTAGATTTTGGAATTACTAGGTTATATAAAATTGTCAAATTTTCCACAAAACCTAGCAAATTAATGATGACAATGCAATGCAAATTTTTGAATTTTTTTATTTTTATGTAGTTTATATCAGATCTGATGTAAAAATCATGAATGAGGAAAATTTAGGAAGAATTGATGCAATTTAGTAAGCCAAACAATGCAATTTTTTTGAATTTTTCTAATTTTTCAATTTCTTTTGAATTTTTCTTAGTGCAATAAAGTGAAAGACTATATGAATGAATGAAATTAATTCAAATATGAAGACAAACACTCAACAAGTTGCAATTTAAGTCCAATAACATGGGTTCACCAAAATGTTTAGGTGGAAAATTGGATTTGTTAATGTTGTAGTGTTTTGATGTTTAAATCCGCCTTTCCACTTAACATTCAAGGATCTAGGGTTGAGTGACTAGCACTATCATACCCTAGGTCACTTGAAAATGTAGGGAAACTTGGATTAGGGAATTTAATTATCAATTTTCCTTTTCTTATGCCCAATTGACCATTAAAACCTAATTATGCAAATAAGGCAACAAATTGACGAATAATGGAAAAAGCCCTTGCAGACAGGAATAAAATACCAAATCATAGAATACCTATTTTTGGGGTTCTAAAGTGGAATAGTCGGGGATACTAGAGTGAACGCCCAAGTCCAAGGTGCCAGTTTCTTCGTGGGATCCGGACCTCCTTCCAACACTGATCAGCCCTGTAACTTTTATTTTCTGAAACTCAGATGCAGAGGACACTGGAGCAAGCGCCCAAGTCCTGGAAGTGCTCCTATGTCCTACTTTTCTTTAGATCCTGAATCCTTGATGCCTGCTAATCCTTCTTGCAACTCCACTTTTCCCAAATGCGACACCTATAACCTGTAATCACAAAACTTGGTTTGGGGGTTGTGGTGTTTAGAGGCTTGCCTTAGTCAAGCCCTGGAGGACACTTAAGTCTTCGAACACCGTTGTCAGATAAAGAGTACATGCCCTTGTGAGGCAGAGGCAAAAACTAAAGGAATCAATGATGAAAACACAATATTATGTCACCTTGTAGTGAAGCTCTCATGGGAGGAAGATGCTCTTCATGCCATGAGGAAATTAATGCTCAAATATGTAAATATCAACACACAAAACACACAAATCTACTCTTGCAACACAATAGAAAGCCTTGAATCAACTTGAGAATGCCTAAAGTTCACAATGATCATCTAATTGAAATCTAGTTAACAAATGAATGCCTAAGCATGCTTATATATGCAACTACAAGCACTCCCGCCAAGATTTTAAAAATCAAAATTTACCGTGTCAGCAAAAGGACCAAATAATGGTCATAAACCGACACCCGAAAATTAGGGCTGCCCCAAAATTAGGCAGGACAGGGGTGTGGACGCCCAAGTCCTCCCCCCTATTTTGGACAGGGTACAGCTCAAGGGGTCTACCTAGGTCCAATTTGTCATGAAACCTAGGCCTCATTCCATTGGGATGCCAAAATATGAACTAAGATGTCCTAAATGTACACTAAAGACCCAGGAGCTAAACCTTATGAGGGAAAAGTCCCCAAGGGGACATTTTCTGATGTTACACTATTGAACAAAGAGACTTGTCCCAACATAACCCCACTTAGTGAGGATATATTGGCACAAGAAGAAGATATCATTGACACATTTATCCATACTACTCTACCATCCCTTCCTGCTCTCCCTAACTAGGACGAAGCTTTGGATGATGCAGATTTTCTTTGTGACCATTTTCTTCAATCTAAGGAAAATTTACCACCTGATGTTCAAGAACTTCTCAATTACATGTTAAACAAAGAAACGGATTAGGCATCTTTACTTGAGCCTTCACATACCTTGGAAAACAATGAAAATCTACATGATATTGAAGAACAAATTACCCATCTAACTCAAGCTATTCCAACACCCTATATAGGGACTGAAATGGGCATCTTTCGGGTTCCTCAACAATCTCATTCAAATGGTCCTATAACTGAAAAAGAAAATGGCAACATCCCCTCTCAACCATCATTAAGGGATACCTTTCCTACATGGTTACCCTCACAAACTCATGAACTTGCAGAAGAGAGAAGAAGAGATAATGCCTTAACCATTGAGTTAAAGATAAAAATCCATAACAACTGCTAGCCCCATGGTCCCTACAGGTGAGTATCTCTAACCCTTTATCTCTCTCGTGATGTGCTTCCCCCATGATGTGTTATGTGTTGTTTAGGCCTCCTGGGATGACCCTTGATTCTCTCGTAAGGTCTGGGATACCAAGAGACCACCTCTATTGTGACCTTCTTCTATCTGTATCATCATTCTTCTATATTGCCTCTCTCTGATTTTATTGTTGTGTGTTGTGTCTTACGGACATAGCGTTGCAGTTGGTGACCTGGGGGTACCTTCCTACGTGATTGCCCCTAAAACACTTGTTTCTCCTCTCTTATTTATTGTTTCCCTTCATCTAGTATTTCGATCTAGCGGGTGGATGACAAAAAATATTTATACTGATGCAGACCTAGCGTCCCTTTTGTGAGAAATAAAAAATTAGACTTAGTTCCTAATATGACGATGGGGTTGTATATCTTATCCGACGCTTGGCTAGTGGAAGCACTCGTGCTTTCCGTGTAGTGATTTTGATGGTGTTCTATCTCATTTACAAATCATAACAATATTGCTGCTCCGTGCACTTTGTCTATCTTGAACCTAGCATACCTCAGATTTCATATGCATTGATGTTGTTTTTATGTGGACACTAACATGTTTCTTGTAGAGATGTGTTTGTGGGAACATTTGGTGATCGTAAAGTACATGTCACTTCTGGGGGGCATGGGCTTTACAAAAGTCTGTGTTCCCTTGTGTGTTTTCTTCCTACTTTAACGTGCTTGATATCGATACCTGATATTAACCACCTTAAGGTGGGGGCATATATAAGGTAAGCTGTCTGTTCTAGATGCTAGTAAAGTATGTTTGAACAATCTTAAAATCTTGAAATCTATTTCGTATACATCCTTTTCACCATAAGGCATCTCTGTGATGCGGGTGGGGTTGTATACTTTTGAGCTCATACCTCCTTTTCACCGTAAGGCGTCTCCGTGATGCGAGTGGGATTGTATGCCATGCTTCCTTTTCACTGTAAGGCATCTCCGTGATGTTGATGGGGTTGCATTTTCAAAAGTCCTCTATGGAGGTGGGGAACGGTTCTGTGACTAACTCAACCCTTAAGCGTGTCTTTGGCAATTGTTGTGGCGAAGCCCAATTGTCAGTGTGTGCCTGTAATGTGCCCGAGACGGTGCTGAAACTTGAAATAGGGACACTCCATCACTTGTCTGCCGTGTTTTCTCCGTGTCTTTAAAGTGTGTGTGTGTTTGGTGTGCTTGCTTTGTTTAGCATGTTTGTTGCCCTATATGTAGTCTAAAGACCTGCGCGATGAGTGTATCTTGCATTTTGGGAGGTTTTACATGTCTTGTGTGTGTGTTGCCTCATATATGCAGTACATCCTACATTATGGGAGGTTTGTTTACTTTCTTGTACTTGCATCTGCATTTCATATAAATGGGAACA
Organism: Cunninghamia lanceolata; assembly: GCA_027924645.1. Lineage (NCBI taxonomy): Eukaryota > Viridiplantae > Streptophyta > Pinopsida > Cupressales > Cupressaceae > Cunninghamia > Cunninghamia lanceolata. The sequence continues at coordinate 5,282,732 of BSBN01000700.1, read as the reverse complement.
ATAAAAGAAAAGAAATCATCTCTATATTCCATGCATTAATATGTCTTCAATGCATTTACTATATTCTCCATGTTTTGCGTGACTGTAACTGTTGTAGACACCTAAAAATGTCTTCTACCATCAAACTGACTCTCGACAACCCTAAACACACCAATTTCCCTTCTAATCAATTAATTAAATTTTTATTTAATTAATTACCCCTTTCATTTTCTAAATTCACAACATTTTATCCCCAAAATTGAATTAATTTCATTAATTCAATTGTCCAAACCTTAGCCAATTGATTTAATAAATATGCAATATTTATTAAATCAATTTTCCCTTTTCTCACTAAATCCAATTAATTAGTTAAAACCATGTTAACTAATTAATTCAGCCTATAATTGACCTACCCCTACCCTAGACAATTAAATAGCTATTATTTAATTGCCTACCCTAGCCTACCTCATCCTAGCCCTAGGATTAATTAAATAAAACATATGTTTGATTAATCCTAACCCCTTCATTTGGGTGGTCAAACCTTGTTTAACACCCTTCCCCACATCCTCCAAATAAAAAATTGAATTAAATCCACATAAGTCAATTTTTTATTTAAAAACATCCCACATCACATTTAATTTTCCTTACAAACCCATACTCATTTATTTCCTCTCTTCCTCAAATGATTTTTAAATTCATTTACATTCCCCCATATGAATCTTTAATTCTAAAATAATCTTTCACTTCCATGCTCATTTAATAACTCATTTTCCCAAAATGAATAAAAGATTCACTTTTATTCCTAGCCCTCCATTCATTCAAGATTGAATCTAGGCCCTCCACATCACTTTTATCCTCCACCATTGATCTTCCAAATCAATCTCCACCCTTGGATCAAAATCCCTTCCAAAAATCTATAAATAGAACCTCTCTCCATCCATTTTCATCATCCAAGTTTATTCAAAGTTACCATGTCAAAATCATTCTTGAGCTAGAATAGTGAGTTGCAAATTAGAGTAGCATTCTACATTCAAATATATTGTCTAGGGATTATCTTTGTTTTAGGAGTTCTTGGGTGCATGCTCCTACTTCCCTTGATGAGATTGGGTTTTGCATGTGAGGTATAACTTCTTGTGTTCATTGCATTTTGTTTAGTATTTCTACCTTATTTGCTTACCTAATATACATTGGCACACCCGGTGGGACCCACAAGGTCCAAGTCTAATCTATTTTTTTGTGAGTTTTATGCAAGGGACGTGTGTTTACAGGTGTGATGCCATCCTACCCTCGCAGCGACGCCATCACTAGCTTGTTTTAGTGCCATTTCCTGTTTTGGCACTATTTTTGTGCAGCACGTTTCCTTTTACTAACTCACTCACATGTCTTTTTCTTATGATCTCCCTGCTATTTTGGTGTTTAAGTGCTCTCTATTTTCACAGAGATCTTGAAAATACAAGGGGAAGTTATGTCCAAATTTTCATAAAGGTCTAAACATACACCTTGGCTTTGTTTTTTGTCTTGTTTTTTATTTATTCAGACTAACAAGGCTAATGGGACATCTTATGTGTACAGCCTGACCCTCTGTTTTTGTTATAAAACCCATTTTTGCAGGTCAGACGCATTCAACCCCGTATCGATGCTATCCCCCAGATTAGCGCTATCCTTAGGTGTAACTAGGTTGTTTGACAACTTGTGCAGTGGTGCATTCATAGAGTTATTTTAGCGCTATTTCTTATTTTGGCGCTATTCTAGTCTGATATTAGCGCTATGTATTTTATTAGCGCCTTCATTGTAATATTGTAACGCCATCTTCTGTTTTGGCACCTTACTGGTCTTGTATTGACGCTGTCGTATGAATGTATAAGGGGTCAGTTTCTGTCTGTTTCCTGTCCGCAGTAGCGCTATTGAACCTCTGTTTTAGCACTATTTGGAAAACTAACTTTGCTGGCTGTACAGGTACTGACAAGTGTTTTTGCAGGTTTTTACTATCATCTTTGCGAATACTAACAAGCTTTTTGCAGGATGGTTTGATTTCTAGCTTAGCAAAACATTGAAGCTTAAAAAACAAACCCTTTGCATGTTAGTTACACAACATCTTGATTTGGTACTATAAAATTGAACAACAACAAACAAATCTTTTTGTGTGTGTGTGTGTGCCCAACATTTAAAATTTGGTGTTCTAAAATTTACAAATTGTGTGCCAACAACTATCAAACACTTTAATTTTGGGCTTTAAAAAGAACCACAAATTGCATCAATTGAAAGCATTAGGTTAAAAAGAACAACAATTTGCATTATTCACGCATGTAATCAAGAAAATCAAAGTAACTTGTGTGAAGTGTTTTCGTGGTTGTGTTTGTGGTGTGAAAAGCATATGCTCTTCCCTCGCACCTTTTTGGTGACCTTGGGAATCAAAAGCTTCTCACTAAACTTGCATTAATCACCCCCAACATAATCCAAAGAACTAAAATGAACCATGTTTAGTGTGATGCAAACACAAACAATACGTATGCTCTCCCCTCGCATCTTTGTATGAACTTGGGGATCAAAAGTATTTTTGTGCTTGTATTGCTTTTGTTAATCCTTAGAGGGTTTGCCACCCCACTTCGAAAGGTGGGAACGACCCAAGCGGCATCAAGCTAACGCCAATCTCTTCCAAGCCACTATATAAAATAAGGTGTTTGTGACAAAAGTCATAGACAGCAGGTGTTGTTTTGTTATACCGACAGCCAACCTCCCCCAAAACCCTCCAAGGCATAACCCTTGGAGGCTGGGAGACTCCATAATGGAGAGTAGCGCTGCCACATGTATAAGCACCTGAACGGATGCCCTTACTACGAACCATTGTTTAGCAAGCCAAAATCCTTCTATTTGTTGATGCAAAAGGGAAACCTTTGAAGTGGCCCCAATTCATGCTGTTCTTAGCTGAGGTAGTAGGGATAATCTAAAGGTTTGGTGAGGGACAAGCCTTATAAGAAACCTGGATCTTGGTATGTGTGAGAAGTGTGTGCAATTGTAAGGAGGAGCCGGTGCTACCAAGATCCTGGAGCTACCCGCTTTGAATAGACGCAACTAGGGGATTCAACAAATATTGTCACATCCTCACCTTAGGTTGTTCAAAGTGCTTGTTAAATAAAATCACACATCTTTTTTTTCAAAACAAAGCAAAATCTTGATTATTGTGTGATTATTGTGCTTGAATTGTTTGCAACAACATTGCCAAGAGACAAACCAAATCATTTGATTACATTCCAAACAAAGAAAAATCCAAAAAATTGCCATAAAAAATCTATCTTTTTAGCACCTCGACAAACACTGTCTTGTTTTAGCGCCATCTCTGTCTAAATGTGGCACCATTTCACCCGTGGATTGGTGCTATTTTCAGATTGACTTGCCTAAAACTGAGATGTATCCAGTTGTGATCTTCACCATTTGCTGTGCCATAATCCATATTCACCTTCCAAAAAATCTGACAACAGTCTATCCATTTTCTTCAAAATTTTCAAAAATCACACCTTCTCTTGAACCTTAGAGGATCAATCACCACCATTGTTGGACCCCTTTGCTACATCATAATCAGCCCAAATCCATATCTATCCATCCCCCTTAAATCTTTTTGCATATCTCCTTGGACCAAAACAAATCATTTCAAAAAAATCTAAATCCAAATCAAAACACCCATCAACAAATCATTAACCAAAGCTTGTCATCCTTTTGAGCCAAAGTTAGATCTAGATCTCATCATTAACATCACATTTTCCTTGAAAAGTCATTAGTCTACCTTTCAAGAAAAACAAATCACTCCTCTTTGCGTAAGGTCATTAGTCTACCCCAAACAAAGAAAAGCATCCATTTGTGCCAAACACAAAAATCTAGATCTTGCCTAAAGCTCAACTTGTTGACCATCAAGTCATTTCAAAAACATCATCCTAATCATCCTAATCAGTCAAAATCAACATCAAAATCAAAACCCCTTCCATCAAAATCATCCTCAAAACATCATCATCTATCTTTGGTCCAAAATTTGTGCAAAATCAATATCGTCCATTCGTATCACCCTTAGGTTAAAACCTTTAGAAAGACATATCGATCTTCACCACATCCTCTCTTCTACTCCATCTCACTACCACATCCATCTTTGGGTCCAACATTATCAATCAGATTCTCTAAGGTCTCCATCCCCATCTCACTTTACTTCTAGGAATCAACCCCATACGCGTGCATGCCCACCACGAGATCACAACACAAAAAGAATCAAGAAATGGCAGAACTTTGGCAGTTTGGCATGCCTAACACCAATAGCAACAACATACCCATCTATCAAACATACAACCCACCTACATACTCTTACATCCCCCCATATGCTCCCAATGAAAATCCTTTTCATTACTTACAACAAATACAACCACCACCACCACCACCACCACCAACAAAAAATGTCCCCACCATTTCCCAAGATGATCTAGATGTCTTGAGCTTTACACAAGATGCTGATAACATGGACCTACTTGATAAAATCCTAAGGTCGGACCCAAGTAGATATCTTGATCATCTTCTCAAAATTGGTGCTCAACTCCCCCCCATCACGACACCATCACAATCATCCACCTCTACAATCGTCCCAACCCCATCAAGTTCCCAAGCATCTACATCACATACCAACCCACCATCTCTCAAATGTCAACACCTACTGTATCTACCACCTCCACAAGCTCAACCGCTAGCACATCTACAATTCCCCCATGTACCACCATCCCTACCATCTCCCAACCCGTCATCACTTCTACTACCACAACTACCATAAACCCTTTCGCTTCACAAATCACCATGGGCATACAAGGCAACATTACGCAAACAAGTACCTCCACGAGTGTGCCTCCACCCAACCCCCAAACCATAGCATACCTATGACAGTTATTCTCACAACCACCTCACAATACACCCAACCCATCTAACGTCCACCTATCTAACGTCAATCCATCCAATGTCACGTACCCACATAATCCCATAAATTAGCATAATCCCAATCCCCAAATACCACCACATGTTCTCCAACAACTCTACGCGCATCAACAACATCAGGCACCAATCAACCAAAACACCAACCCACAATATCAAAACTTTCACCAACCAAACCTCCAACACCAAATCCCACCCCATCTCCAACATCTCACCAACCAACAAGCGTACACACCCCAACCATCACAACCACAGGATCTCACAACCGTCGTACAATCCTTGATCCAAAAGGTCAATGACCTACAAATTGGGAGCAAGAGAAAAAACTATTCCTTTAAGGACATTTGCCCCTATCCATTTGATTGCACATTGTATATGCCCCCTTTCCCCAAGAACTTCGAGACACCTAAATTTGACAAATACAAGGGAAAGGGAGACCCTAGGGACCACCTTAGGGAGTTCTACATCACTTGCTTAGAAGTCTCTAATAACAATACATATCTTATGAGACTCTTTCCAAGAAGCCTCAGCGGTCAAGCTGCTGAATGGTTCACACATCTTCCCCCAGGCATTAGGACCTTCCCTGAGCTTGCGGAGAAATTTGTAAACCACTTCTCCTACAATTTTGAGCATGAAATGTCTATGACAGACCTTTACAACACCAAACAAAAGAATGCAGAAGCCTTCGCTTCCTTCTTGCAAAGGTGGAGAGGCTTAGCAAGCAAACTCCCATGGCCAATTCCGAAAAAACAACTCGTCACCATGTTTGTGACCAATCTCAACCAGGAATTAGAGTTTCATTTACAAATCCTTTGTGCATCTACCTTTGAAGAGGTCATCGACAAAAGTACCACTATCGAATGAGCCCTCATTGCCAAGGGCTCCATCAAACTGTACGACCACAAATCCAACAACAACAACTACTACTACAAATCCAATAACAACACCCCCAATACAAACAACAATGCCAACATGCAATCAAATGATAAATCACGCTATTGGGGGAAGAACAAGAACAATCTAAACGACGGCGTCATAGATGTGAAAGCCGTCCAACATATACAAAACCAAACACCTGCGCATACATATGCAACAAATGTAAATAACCAGAGGGGCCCAACTAAACCACGCAAACCTCGCAAACAATTTACACCCTTAGGGGAACCTGTCGAAGACATCCTTGACAGATGTCTCAAGCAAAATATGATCACGCTCCCACCTATTAGACCTCGTCAAGAGAATGAACTAAAATCTGCATGGTACAATGAGAACAACTACTACGAATACCACCGCGTTACGGGTCATAAAACAACTGACTGCATGCAACTAAAACATTGCATCCAAGACCTTATAGAACAAAATCTAGTCAGCCTCGATCACAGCGCCCAACCATCACCAAACGCCAACCTCAGAGCTTACAAGGATCCCCTACCTCATCATAACAAAGCCTCCTCATCCAACCAAGCATACAATGTCACCCCACCACCCGCGTCCTATGACTCTATCGTAGGACGGATAGAACCATCATCCCACCATGTCAACACACCATTCGGGCACAAGCACCCGATTGCGTTGTTACAACCTGCCATGGCCATGTATCCATCCGCACAGCCCCTCCCACTGAACAAATGCCTACATCCACATCAGATCCCCTACCTCCTCATCCAACCACATGTCCATCACCTACCCACCAGTATAACCTCCTAGAACACCTTGGAAATATACCTGCACAAATCTCCATCCTTGAGTTGCTCCGCACATCACCCCTTCACAAGGACCTCCATGACAAAGCGCTCTTGCAAACACAAGTCCTTGCCAACTTGAATGTAACTCAATTCCAAGCCATGGTAGGACACATCGCCGCACCCCACCATCTCACCTTCTTAGAAAAGGACCTACCCGCCTCCGAACACATACATAATGACGCCCTACACATCGAAGTCCATATCCACAAGCACACCATTAAAAGAGTCTTAATAGATGGTGGCTCTGGCCTCAACATATGCACTCTAAAACTGCTAAAACACTTGGGGTACTCCGATGTGGTTGTCAACACCAGTGAGTGCATCATGATCAAAGGCTATGATGACACCGAACGACTCTCTGAAGGCACTATCAAGCTTCCCATTCAAGTGGGATAGATAATATTGGAAACAAAATGTTAGGTTCTTGATCTCGACCTCCCCTACAACATCCTTCTTGGCAGACCATGGATTCATGCCATGTAAGCCGTCCCATCCACCTTTCATCAATGCCTCAAATTCCCTCACAACGACATAGAAGTCACAGTCTATGTCAACCCTTGCCCCTTCCAATACTGCAATTTTCTGGAAGGCCACAACCAAACCTTCTGCCCATACAATAAAGCCACTACTGAAGCCAATCCAACAGCATCAATCTCATATGTCAACCCCGCAAACATTGCCTCCACTTCATCGCAAGCACCTCCACCACCTGAGGTCTAGATCAAGCTAACTGACATGGGATGTGGGGAATATGACCTGTACAGTACCTTTTGTGTGGCCACATTACCCAATCCTAAGACATTCAGCATCCCAAAAATAGAGGTAGCCAACATAGTCATCATCAAGTGCAAACCCTCACCCATCTTCGAGAAGAAACACCTCCTAGATCAGGATGTACTCGAAGATATCTCATCTTGGCTATACAAGGATGAATACCTTGATCAATAAGCCCCCACAATCCCAACAGAAATCTATGGCAAAGGCTCTGAAATTGTCAAAAGCATGGGCTATAAAGGACAAGGCGGTATTGGCCTTCATGAACAGGGAATCGTAGAACCACTACAAGCAACAAAGAATCCCTATACTCAAGGGTTGGGGTACGGTCAACCACAATGCATCCTCACTACCGACGAGTGTATCTTAGCCGAGGTCGCTATGGTCTCCTTAGATGTTGACAATGTTAACAAAACGGGCCTTCAAGACTCCTTTAGTGACTTCACCGACTTCTTCGACTCATCCATTTGTACCATCTACTCAGTCACCACTCTCGCTTCACCCTCCAATGACTTACCACTAGTTTACCCCCCTCATTGATTGGAACCAACGGGGACCTTCTGTCTTCGACATTGCACCTAACAATGAGGCCATCACTGAAATGATGGGGGTAAGAGATCACTTCCCTTTGGGAGATCACAGAGAAAGATACATCATGGAACTCAATCCAGATGCCTATTTCAGGGAGACAACCCCTGCTTCTAGTCATAAAAACATAAAAATAAAAAATGAATCTGATGGTGAAAACTGTTCCGCGGCAGTATCAGATCCTAAAAAAGTAAAAATAAAAGATGTATCTCCTGGTGAAAACCTCCACAAGGTTCCAGGAGATGGAAGCATGGGCCATCTTGAGGTAGACAAAGTATATCCAGACAGATCACCCATCTTGGTAGAACCAGCTCAGGAAATGAATCTTGGGACAGAGGAAGAGCCAAAAATCACATACAGAGTAGAATCTCTTAGCATACAAGAATAGGAGAACTTCTTGTCCTACTACACACGTAGAAATCACAATTTTGTATGGACCTATGCGGATATGCCAGGGCTAGATCCCGCTTTGGTGGTTCATCACCTTGCAGTATGCCCTAATGCAAAACCAGTCAACAGAAGCTCAGAAAAATGAATCCTCAGGTGGCTCTCCTCGTCAAAGTAGAGCTAAAGAAATTACTGGATGTTGGGTTCATTCGCCCAATCGATTATCCTAAATGGGTTTCAAACCTAGTACTAGTTGTTAAACCGGATGGCCAAATCCGCTGTTGTATCGATTTCAGGGATCTCAACAAGGCCTGCCCAAAAGATGACTTCCCACTACCAAATATCGACATGATAGTGGATCTCACGGTAGGACATGAAATGTTATCTCTCATGGATGGTTTCTCAGGATATAACCAAACAAAAATCACCAAAGAGGATCAGTACAAAACAACCTTCATATGCCCATGGGGAACATACTGCTGGGTGGTAATGCCATTTGGCCTGAAAAATGTAGGAGCTACCTATCAAAGAGCTATGACCGTCATCTTCCATGACCTCTTCCACCACATCATGGAAGACTATGTGGATGATTTTCTAGGGAAATCAAAGACCAGAGAAGAACACCTAGATGTGTTGGCCAAGATCTTCGATAGGTTAGAGCAATACAATGTCCGTTTGAATCCAAAGAAGTGCGTCTTCGGCGTCACCTCAGGTAAACTTCTAGGATACATAGTCTCAAGAAGAGGAATCAAAGTTGATCCCACAAAGGTCAAGGCCATCACCGAAATGCCACCTCCAAAAACACTGAAACAATTGAGAAGCCTGCAGGGAAAACTCCAGTCTATCCAACGATTCATTGCCCAACTTGCTGATAAGTGCCAACCATTCCAGCATCTACTCCGAAAAGACATAGCTTTTGTCTGGAATACTCAGTGTCAGGATGCCTTTGACCAACTAAAAGAATACCTGGCTAATCCTCTTGTGCTAACTCCACCAAGGCAAGGCGAACACCTCCTGCTTTACATCTCCACAACAGAGACAGCTATCAAAGCCTTGCTAGCACAACTTGATGAACAGGGGAAAGAAAGAGCCATCTACTACATCAGCTACACCTTGATCTCATATGAGCTCAACTACACACAAATTGAACAAGCATGTCTAGCCCTTGTCTTTATTCACAAAAGTTAAGACACTATATGCTCAATCACAAGACGAAGCTCATCGCCAAGATCGACCCACTGAAGTACCTGCTAAACAGAGCTACTCTTACTGGGAGAATGGCTAAATGGGTTATGATTCTCACAGAGTTTGATATAGAATACACTGAGAGAAAGGCCATCAAAGGGCAAGTTATAGTAGATCAACTGGCTGAAGCACCTATTCTGGCAAAACATCCTACAATAGTGGAGTTTCTTGACGAAGCTATCTTGACAATCACACCAGCCACAGACACAAGGAAGATGTATTTTGATGGATCATACACTCATAGAGGCTCGGGGGTAGGCATCCTGTTTGTTACCCCTCAAGGTGACACAATCCCTAAATCCTTCAAGATCACATTTCCATGTACCAACAACATAGCAGAGTATGAGGCCCTTATCACAGGTCTCCAAATGGCCATCCAATGGAAAATTGAAAAGCTAATTGTGTATGGCGACTCTCAACTGGTCATCAGGTAGGTAAATAATGAATACAAAACCAAGGATGACAAGCTCCTTCCCTATAAGAAGATGGTTGATGATTTCAAAGACTACTTTGAAGACATCCACTTCGAGCAAATCCCAAGACTCAACAACAAAGCAGCAGATGCCATGGTGCAACTATTGGATCTCTGGTAGACATGAAGAAGGACAGCAAGAAATGTGAGTTCCTGATCAAAGAACTTCCCATCCCAGCATACGATGTTCCTCAATCCAAACTAGTGTGCGAAGTCATTGGTCCCTTATCCCTGTGGTATCAGGAAACCTACCTATACCTTCATGATAATATCCTCCCCCCTAACCTATCCACATCACAGAGAAAATTGTTCATCCGTCGAGCCTCCCGCTTCATCCTTGTAGGTGACACCCTGTACAAAAGGAGTCTTGATGGCATGCTTCTACGATGTTTAGACTCTAGGGAAGCCGAAGTAGCCTTGGAAGAGGTACACGCAGGCATCTGTGGGGCGCATTCAAGTGGATCCACTCTTTCTAAAAAGATCCTCAGGACTGGATATTATTGGCCAACAATGGAACAAGATTCCTACAGGTTTATCAAGAAATGCCTCCCATGTCAACAGCATGGCGATCTCATCCACGCACTAGCATAGGAGTTGCAACCGATCACAACGCTGTGGCCTTTCTCATAGTGGGGACTCGACCTCATAGGGAAAATAAATCCTCCATCCTCCAATGGCCATAAGTTCATTATCACTGCTACCGAATACTTCACAGAGTGGGTGGAAGCAATACCACTCACCTTCACCATGGGCATCCAAATCTCAAAATTCATCCTCCATTATATGATCTGCCGCTATGGTATCCCCCATTCCATCGTCACTGACAATGGAAAGCCCTTCAAGAACTAAGAAGTTCGCACCCTATGCGAAAAATTTGGCATCAAACACCATTTCTCCACACCGTATTACCCTCAAAGAAATGGTCAAGTAGAGGCTTCTAATAAAACCATCCTTCGCATTCTTAGGAAGACAGTCAATGAAGCTGGCCATGACTGGCACCTCCAACTCAACCCTGCCCTTTGGGCCTACTACACAAGCATCTGCACTCCAATAGAAGCCACTCCATTCTCACTAGTATTTAGATCTGAAGCCATTTTACCTATAGAGGTTGAGCTCCCATCTCTCTGAGTGTCCTTGCAAAACATTATATCTGATGAGGAATATTGAGTAGTAAGGTTGCATCAACTAGAACTACTAGATGAGAAATGCCTGAATGCATTGAACCACCTATAGGCATATCATAACCGCCTCCAAAGAAGCTACAACAAGAGGATCAAAACCCAAAAATTTGAAGTAGGTGACCTTGTCCTTATGGAAAATCAGAAGAACCTGCAAGAACGTCCTAAGCAAGGAAAGTTTGAACCCAATTGGCTAGGACCTTATGTCATCACAGCTGACTATGGATCAGGAGCATACCAGCTTGCAACACCTAAGGGGCAGCCTCTAGATGAGCTGATGAACATCCTGCATCTCAAGAAATTCTATGCATAACCCATCAGGTACCCCAAGTCAAAAAATAAAAAAAATCAAAAAATCAAAAAATCAAAAACACCAAAAAATCAAAAAATCAAGGAAAAAACCCGAGTGTAATAAAAACTTCCAATGGTGAAAATCACTTCGCTGATGCCTTGGATAAGTACCATGGTGAAAACCTATTTCAGGCGCCATGCATAGTGACCGGTTCTACCATCTAATAAGTCCTCTTTCCATCACATCACTCCATATCTCACGCATCCCATGGCTTGGAATTCTGAAACATCAAGTTCTATCACCCAACCCATACTATCCCATCCCAAGGCCAACTCATGGAATGAGGATCCTTGTAAGCTCCCTTTATACATACAAAATCAGAAAAATCCAAAAACAATACAAAATCAAAAAATCCCAAAACAGTAGAAAAAACATAGAAAGTCCAAAATAATCACCCCATTCATCGATCTCGCTACAAATCACAATCATCAACACATACATCAAATCCCCACCATCAAAAACATTTCAAATCATTCCCACATCATCAAGTCATGCCAGAACTACATATTCATTTCGCCCGCATCTTATAAGTACCTTGATCCCGTGGACACAGGGTATGTAGGCAGTCTGGAATACGAAGGATGTTTCCAGTATTGAGGTATATAAGATGCACCCATCCAACCCCTTTGGATGGTCCCCATTCACTGAGCTTTCTGGATCTAATAAATGATACACACGCTACGTATACGCTTGAAACATGCTTCCTAGCGCAAAAATCATCAATCAACATACCAACTATAATCCTACATCTGGCCAGACTATTCTTTTGCCCATCTTCCAAAAATTTTTCAATCAACACCAACTGATTTGCATCCTAGGATATATCTTTCCTACAATGGACAAAAATCTATCATTCTATCATCACGTCTCTTGGCAAGAGCACACAAAGGCTATTTGTATCTTTTTGTTGGTCTTTTTGATTATTGATTTTTATCTTTTTGTCTCACTCTAAGTCATCTCCAAAGCTACCTTGATCTCATTATATCATGGCAAGTGGCAGACAACACCTAGAGTAGACATGGTCATTGTTTCTGTATGCTGTGCTTGTGGGTTGGTTTCATTACTCCAGGAATAATATTCATATCTTGAAGCCTGGGTTGGTTCTAGCATGGTGTGTCCCATTTGCATATACAGGCATCAAAACCTTATATGCATTATTCACACTCATCACTATGAGTCCCCTTCCTAGGCTAGACAAGATTATACTACCTTGGGCATGCATGAAATCAACCTATTGTTTGTGGGTCTAGTCCATGCAATCGTAGGATATACATCATCACCTAGGTCATTTAATACCTTTGTGAATTGTATCCTACATTGCTACAGTAAACTAAGAAATGCTCTCAATTAATCTTTTGCAACTACTGTTACTAGCTCAAAATCATCATCCTAATCACTCATTCAACACTATCATCTAGGCCTAGATTTCATAATCACCTACCCTATCCCCCCCCATCTAAAATTCCCTCACTAACCCCATTCCCCCACCATATCTCCACTCAACATATCTTGAACCAAACCAAATCCCCCCTCAATGACGTGGCATTTTATGACCTAAAAAATCCTCTCGTCCCCCCACCCCCATTCTCTAGACGCTCCCAATCCTATCCATACCCCATCCAAACACCCCTATCATTTCTCCACCTAATCCCCTCTCCCACAGCCTCACCACTCAGGGTCAAAACAAAGAACATCATGTGTATCAAGACCTAATCATCCCACCTATCACCTAGTATGCATCCCGCATATCGCCTAGCTACCTATCATAATCAGTTAATCACATATCATATAGATTCATTATAAATCCTTTTGCATATCAATTAGGTTCATTTTATCCATATCATTTGCATATCATTTAGGTTCATTTAGATCACTTAAGTTGCATATCATTAGGTTCATTTAGATCACTTAATTTGCATATCATTTAGGTTCATTTAGATCACTTAAGTTGCATATCATTAGGTTCATTTAGATCACTTAAGTTGCATATCATTAGGTTCATTTAGATCACTTAAGTTGCATATCATTTAGGTTCATTTTAATCTATTTTAATTGCATGTCATTTAGGTTCATTTTAATCCATTTAAAATTGCATGTCATTTAGGTCTATTTTAATCCATTTAAATTGCAGGTTCATTTTAATCCAGTTAAAATGCATATCACTTAGGTCCATTTTAATCCATTTAAATTACATATCATTTAGGTTCATTTTAAATCCTTTTGCATATCACTTAGGTTCATTTTAGAATCAGTTTAAAATACATGTCATTTAGGTTCATTCTAAATCATTTAAGTTAAATTGCATATCATTTCATTAGATTCACCATTAACAGCTGATAGTTTGCATAATAATTAGGTTCATTCTAGAATCATTTAGTTGCACATTATACATCACATTGCACATCACTCATAAACATTTAGTTATATTACATCATCACAATCATAATCATTGAAACTGCATTTAACTCATCTAGTGGCATATACATATTTCCATACATTTCCATTACATCACATTGTTGCATCCATAATAAATGTTTATTAGTCTGAACATTCATTTGCATTATAGATCATATAGTCCATAAAATCACAACACCACACATATATCACAATAAATCCATCATTAATGCATCCATAAAATCAAAAACATAATTGCATAAACATAACACATCCACAACATATAAAATCCATAAAGAAATACCGCATCCATCACATAGGCATCATCATAATAGAGCATCATGATCATAAACATCATAAACCATCAATAAGCATCGTATCATATCTATAAATCACCGCAAAAAAAATGTACATCGCTCATGTATACATCAGAAAATATATAGTGTCCTGATACAATGCCTCTAAGGGCTAACATGATATAACCACCACATGGAGGATCCTCTCTCCGAGGGAGTGGGAGACTCTGACCCTGGTCGAGGCTGTGATCCTGTCGGCGGTTGTGGCTATGGCTGTGCCTGCACCTGTGGAACCTGTTGGGGCACGTGTGAGGGAGGAGGCATCATCTGTTGAACTGACTGAATAGATCTCGATCTATGTGATCTCAATGCCCTCGATCCACTGACCTGGCTATAGCTCGGTGTTTGCTGCTCTGTTGGCACAGCCACATAATATAGGCCCCTATAGTACTCCATCTACCTACTTCTCTCTGTTAACTCCCCCTGTACTTGGCTCAACTGTCCCTGCAGCTAATATGACTGTGACTACACCTGAGACAACTGTGTCTGCATCATTGCCAACACCGAGGCAAGTCCACCACCTGAAGCCTATAGGCTACCCAATGCAGTCTCTGCCTGCTGGGCCCTGACGAGTGCTACATCTCACTCCCCTGTCAAAGTGACTCTGTCTCCCTGAGCCTGTGCTAACTCTGCCTCGCGGCTCTCCAATGCCTCCTGTAGACTCGCCACCTGTGCCCTCAAAGTCTCCATCTCCTCTTCATCACCCCGTGGCCGTCGACGAGGTGTAAGCCTCTCTACCTCTACCTCTCTAGCTATCCCTGAAGGACCTGCCTGCTGCCCTCCCCCAATAGCCTGCTGCTACGCTACTTGTGGTGGAGGCAGATCTCCCCTATCCACCCCTGAATGTCCCCCACGCCGCCGAGGTCCTCTAAGCTGTTGCCTTGCTCCAACCCGCACTTGCTCAACAAGTACCTACTGCCCCACCTGCCCCTGTCCTGCTGCCACTGTCGCCAGCACATCTATTGGCTGGCCATCCCTACCAAGCAATCTCTCCTCTCCATCCTCTCCCACCTCTACAAGGTCATCCTGAATAATCTCCTCCCCCTCCTCCAGGAGGTCATCCCCATCCGATTCGTCTCCATCATCACCTGAATCATCCCCCTTGAACCTGCTGCCTCCTCTGCTGGATCCGTCAACTGAGTGGGCCGATGCATCTGCCACCATATATCGTATGTAGGTGTAGTACCTACATCTCTAACTGTGCTCCTCCAATCCCACCGCACTGGCCGTAAAGCCACAAAATCAACTAGGGTGACCTGTGGCTGTATGGTTGTAGGCCAGAAGGCCACATCTCGAGGGGTCTATGCAAATAGAGCCATCTGCTATGGAGTGTCCTGTCTCAAACCAAACTGCTGTATGACCTACGAGGGTAGATACATATCTATAGTATGGTCTCCTTGACCCATAAGGTACCACTGCTGAAACACAAAAAGGAGATGAACATCATCATCTGGCCATGGCTCTACGCCGATATACGATCTCCAGGTCACACTAATCACATCATCTAACATCCTCCTCTAGTACTGTACCTATCCAGTGTACGTATACTCTACATCTCGATATAAAAACACAAAGGCCTCAAACAGCCTCCAATAATACCCACATGTCGGCCGGGCAACAATGATGTGCTCCTAAATCCATACATGAAGCAGAGTGACTCCAGCTGACAACGCTCTATCATGAAGGTAGGCGACTGTGTGCATCTCATGGTATAACTGCCCAAGCATCACCGGTCCCCAGGCATAGACAGTCTCATGCCTCACCATCCCCTCTATCATCCCACCCTAGCCAATTGGAAAACCCCTGCCTCGCCTGTCAGGCATTACAACCCCTCCAATCAACGTACACAAAAATAAGGCAAAGGGATCTGCACCTGCAGCTAGTGTCCCCTCATAGTCCATCTCTCTCCTATCCGCTAAGAGAACAATGTGGTCCGCTCCAAACACTCTAATTAGGGCACTCCGCCCCACACTCGTGTCATATCTAACACGCCGGCCTCGAATAGGTAGCTTGAGGATGCGATAAACATCCTCAAGTGTAATGGTAATCTCACCAGTCGGCAACAGAAAGCTGCAGGTCTCAGAGCGATACCGCTCCACAATCGCTATCATCAGAGCTCTATGAGCTCACAAAACTGGCATCAACGCCACCGTCAGAAGCCCCAATCTCACCAGTTGAGCCCGTGTAGCATCATCAAAACCATCAAACAGTGCCATCACGGATGGAACTCGTCGCTCTCATGACTGCAATATAAATTGCTGTGTATCCTGCATACGCAACATTCTGGTTAGATGTTGACCTATCTTCTTCCAAAACACCCCCTTTTCTTCTAATGTTGAAAGCCCAAATCATTTGGCACTAAAATAGACCATATTTTGCGCCATTTCATAAATAGCGCTAACAATTCTTCCAAATGGTGCCATTATAGAAAATAGTGCCACTGTGCGAACCTATTTGCGCCAATCCAAACTATTGCACTACTGCGCAACATCAATAACGCCATTTTAACAAATGGCGTCACCCTCCCTTTTGGCGCTAATATATAGAATAGCGCCAACTCTACCAAAAGCGCGATATTTCTATATAGCGCTAATCCGTTCCATTGCGCTAAAACACATGATTGCGCTAATCTAACCTATAGTGCTAGTTTAGAACATAGCGCTACTATAGAGCCCATATGGCGCTAAAATGCCAAAACCCTAGTCTTTCTGACATTGCGCTAATCCAGACGATAGCGCTAAGATACCTACCAAATGGCGACAAACTGCCCTAACCCTACCCTGGCGGATAGCGCCAATCCAGAAGATGGCACTAATCTGCCTTACTATTGGCACTACGCGCTCCAATCCCAAATCCCAAACCCCAAAAAATGCACGTAAAATAAAAAATTTACAAAGTCAGGGTTAGACCCTACCTGAGGTCCAGCCTTCAGTGCCCGCCTAAACTCTCAGAACTGCTCTGAAATGTGTCGAAGTTGCAGAAACTGGGGGTTACGGTCATCCATCTCTCCTTCGTCCTTTCTTCTCCAAAGTCAAAAGTGTGCAAATGTGGCACTCTAAGGGCCCACTTTGCCTAATATAGTGGGCCATGTCATACTTCCACCCCCTCCTTTTCCCTCCAGGGTGCAAATCTCAGCCTTTTTCCTCCATTTTTCTTCCCATCATCCTCTTTTCCCATCCCCTATCCAACTTTCACTCTTGTTGCATCCTTTTCAAGAACTCGCCCAGAAAATTTTTATTTTCCCGCCGACCTCTCGAGGGGTCATCCCTTATCCATCTCATACCTTCCCGACAGCTGGGGCATATTTTTCTTTGACCTGACGCCACTTCCCTCCTAGGTCTGGACGCCACATCAAAGAGGGGCAAATGTAGACACCTAAAAATGTCTTCTACCATCAAACTGACTCTCGACAACCCTAAACACACCAATTTCCCTTCTAATCAATTAATTAAATTTTTATTTAATTAACTACCACTTTCATTTTTCAAATTCACACTATTTTATCCCCAAAATTGAATTAATTTCATTAATTCAATAGTCCAAACCTTAGCCAATTGATTTAATAAATATGCAATATTTATTAAATCAATTTCCCCTTTTCTCACTAAATCCAATTAATTAGTTAAAACCATGTTAACTAATTAATTCAGCCTATAATTGACCTATCCCTACCATAGACAATTAAATAGTTATTATTTAATTGCCTACCCTACCCTACCTCATCCTAGCCCTAGGATTAATTAAATAAAACCTATGTTTGATTAATCCTAACCCCTTCATTTGGGTGGTCAAACCTTGTTTAACACCCTTCCCCACATCCTCCAAATAAAAAATTGAATTAAATCCACATAAGTCAATTTTTTATTTAAAAACATCCCACATCACATTTAATTTTCCTTACAAACCCATACTCATTTATTTCCTCTCTTCCCCAAATAAATTTTTAATTCATTTACATTCCCCCATATGAATCTTTAATTCCAAAATAATCTTTCACCCCCATACTCATTTAATAACTCATTTTCCCAAAATGAATAAAAGATTCACTTTTATTCCTAACCCTCCATTCATTCAAGATTGAATCTAGGCCCTCCACATCACTTTTATCCTCCACCATTGATCTTCCAAATCAATCTCCACCCTTGGATCAAAATCCCTTCCAAAAATCTATAAATAAACCTCTCTCCATCCATTTTCATCATCCAAGTTTATGCAAAGTTACCATGTCAAAATCACTCTTGAGTTAGAATAGTGAGTTGCAAATTAGAGTAGCATTCTACATTCAAATCTATTGTCTAGGGATTATCTTTGTCTTAGGAGTTCTTGGGTGCATGCTCCTACTTCCCTTGATGAGATTAGGTTTTGCATGTGAGGTATAACTTCTTATGTTCATTGCATTTTGTTTAGTATTTCTACCTTATTTGCTTATCTAATCTACAACTGTCTTCTCCATGTTTTGTGTGCCTGTCATTGTCTTCAATGTGCTTGGCATGTCTTCTCCATGCTTGGCGTGTTTATTGTGCTTGTTGACCGTACTTTAATGCATGTATTGGCCTCGTATTTATACATACATTAAAGTGGGGGCTAAATGTAATGTCAGAAAATGTTCCCTTGGGGGCTTTTCCCTCAAAAGGTTTAGCTCTCGGGTCTCTAGTGTGCATTTAGGACATCTTACATCATAATTCAACATCCTGATGGAATGAACCCTAGGTATCATGACAAATGGGACCTAGGGGGACCCCTTGAACGTAACCCTGCCCAAAATAGGGGGAGGACTTGGGTGCCCGTGCCCTAGTCCTGCCCTATTTTGGGTCAGGCCTAAATTTCTAGTGTTAGTTTATGACCGTTATTTGGTCCCTAGGCCGACACGGTAAGTTTGAATTTATGAAATCTTGCTGGGAATGCTTGTAGCTGCATATAAAATCATGTTTAGGCATTCATTTGTATACTAGATGATTACTAGTAAGCTATTGTGTTCTAAAGGTGATTCAAGACTTTCATTGTGTTGCAAGAGCAGATTCGTGTTGGCTATGTGTTTGTGTTTGCAAATTTGAGCACTCATCTCCTCATGGAATGAAGAGCTTCTTCCTCCCATGAGATCTTCACTACAAGGTGATATCTATTGTGATTATTGAGCATTTATCATTTGGGTTTTTGCCTTTGCCTCCTAAGGCACAAACTCTCTATTTGACAACAGTGTTTAGAAGGCTTGAATGTCTCTCTGGGGCTTGACTGAGGCAAGCCTCTAAACACCACAACCCCCTCCCAAAGTTTTCATGATTGCAGGTTACAGGTTGGAGTTGCAGACAAAGTGAAGTTGCAGGAGGGTACAACAGAGTGTCAAGATTGCAGATTAGTGAAAGAAATAACTACCTGGACTTGGACGCCCGTTCATTAGTCCTCAAAGTTCCACAATGGGAAAATCTTCAATACAGAAGATACATGTTGCATACCTTTTTTTCTAGATCTCGACAAAAAGTAGCACCTTGGACTTGGGCACCTGCTCTTTAGTCCCTGACTTTTCCGCCTTCGGACCTCGAAAATAGGTGCACAATTATTTGATATTTTACATCTTTTTGCAAAAGCATTTTGTGTAATTCATTCATTTACTATCGTATTTGCGTAATTAGGGTTTTAAGGTACACTTGAGCATAAGAGAAGGAAATTGTCAATCTAATCATAAAAATCCAAGTTTCCCTACATCTCAATAGTGACCGAGGGTATGATAGTACATTGCAACTTGACCCTAGGTCCTTGAATGTAAGGGTGAAAGGAGGATACACACCAAAACTATCAAAAACATAACATCCAAATTTTACCCTTTACAATGGTATTGCGAGTCTTAAGATCCTTCAACCTTATTGTCACTACTTCACAGTCCACAAGGTATTATTCACTATTCTCCCATCTTTGATGAGTCTCAAAACACTTCTCAAACATACAATCCACTACCTCCATTATTCAATGGCTAAGAAGAAACATTGAACCTGTGATTACCATTGTTACTTCATTTGGATAGTCATTCCCTGATTGCATTTTCCTTGTCTAGTACTGTCAATAGCATTTGAAAAACCCTTAAGGTCAGCAAGGGGGTAAGGAAACTCAATGTTAAAATCTCCACCTTACTATGCAAGGTTTGATCTTTATTATCTTGTCACTTCTCAGCTTCTTTTTTACTGTCACACCTCAAGTGACTGTCATTCTTTTTACTATAGATTGCATTTACAAATGTCATTAAGCTACATAGTGTGCTTGTTATTGGATACAATCTTTATATTGCAAGATTTTGTTATTGGCTACAATGTCTCAATCTTTCTGGTATTGCAACCTCACTAATCCACTAGAGTTATGGTTTATGTTTCTACAGAGGCCAAGGGTTTGTACCCTAGTCATGCTCTTACCAATGCTTTTGTTGGTATTAAACAACAACCTTAAATCTTGGGTCAGAAAATTAGCTGTCTTAACAGGGTGTGGTATGATCTTGGATTGTATCCTAGAGTGTGTGGGAAGCTTGTGTTTGATCATTAAGGTATGTAAACCTGATCAGGGAAATGTATCCTATATAGCATGGGTCTTGCTTTAATACTTCCCATAATGGTTATTAGCAGATCATATTATTATAGTTTGTGGTAACCCAAGATTGCATTCATGTAACAAACTTGGTTTGTAGTTTAAGCTGTACACTTTTAAGTAACATTCATAAGGTTTAGAAAATCTTGGACACTCTCTAGAATAGCCCATTAAACATGGGTTGTGCTTGAATGAACTACATAATTGATATAACACAACCACTCTGTATATCAACTAGAGTTATATGCTCTTTATTGCAACAAGAGGTAATCGCTCTTGGATCATGATATCATTACATTGTAACCTATTAAACTTGAGTCAACTTGAATGCACCCAATAATGATTGACACCTAATTGTGGTTACAGTGATTAATTTGTACATGAATTGTGCTCATATGAGTGCCTCCATTTCTATCACAACATAGCCACATTAAAATTGGGTCACACATGAATGCATCCTGTATTTGTTATGGCACAACTGTGCCACATGACCAATAGAGTTATGGATCACATAATTACAGTCACAAGAATTTTTTCCCTGATTGTGCTCTTATGGTGATTCCATTACCATTATAGCATAACCCTTTGGACTTATATTACTCAAATCCTTACATTGCTTATTTTCTCTTTAGATGGATGGCAATTCAATGGCAGGGATTTGTATGTAGGTCATGCTCATATAAGTGCCTTTGTCACTAGATACAATGGGATTCATGCAAAAAGGTTAATTCAAAACTACACATTATACTCTTAGGAACTCTTTTCTAGAATAACTTCAAAGAGCTTTTCAACACATTGTATTTGGTAAGGCTGAATTTTGTCAATTGTTGCTTGGGTAAAAACTCGAAGCTATCCTCGACACTTAGTAAAGTTATGGCTAATAGTAGGATCTATAGGCTGAGGAAGTTCTTCATGGATGAAATTGGGAATAAAATTTAAAATGGAAAAGAGAGTGGAAAAGTAGAATTTGATGAAACTCTTGCAAAGGTCAGGTTAATGACTGATGCTTTTGTTCATTGTTATGATGGGAAGATTCTGAATAGTCTTTCTAGAATAAAGGATTTTACTATGATTTTGAGAGCATCTTCTATATAGCAAGCTATCTTAGATCAAATAAATGAAGCAAACAATTGTGAAAGAGCCAACAATTTTGAATTTGAAACAATGGTGTCTTATGTATAGACTCCCCTTGTGATTTGCTCCTAGAATAAGGTATAGCAATTTTGAATTAGAAACAATGGTATATGAACAACTATTTAGCCTATCTATTATGCTACAACAATTAAATACAAGTTAGAACATATCCATATCAGAATAAAATAGCAGGCACAATTCACCTCAAACTTTGCTATGGTAATTACTTTGTAAGGAAGTTTGCTCTCCTCCATGAACATTCTTTGTGCACATCAGTATGTTGGCTATTATCTTGATCTCCTTTGTGATCAAAAGAACAATGAAGTTCATTGCACAACTCATGACCATTTTGCAGTGCTATGATCCAATGCTCTTTTACTTCTTACTCATTGTGTTCTCAATCACCATGTGCAAATGACTTAGCGGATAGATCTTTGATTTCAATGGCCTTGCATAGCACTTGAAGAAATTTCCATTCATGCCTTAGCATTTAAGAACCATATAGGGCATATGAAAAATAGCTTATTGAAATCACTATTGACACAAAACTCCTGAAGATCACCACCCTAGACTACTAGACAACTTCCTCCATTCATGTCACAATGCCAGGTCCCTGTAGGTTGAAAGTATTGCCCTTGAAGACATACCACTGTATTGACAATGTCTTGAGGACTAAGGGTCCCACTTGGAGGTAAAGAATAATCTCATATGCATTCATTCTTAGGTTCAAATTTCAATTTGTTATATTTATGTGCAGCTTCTAATGAGCTTGGTGAACTACATTGTGTAAAATGAGAAGCTCCTTCAGCTAATTGTGTTATTTCCTGAAGTTGATGGCATGGAAGAATCTGTAGTACTGTCTTCCAACATTGAAATCACTGACCTTCAAAACAAAGATACTAGGACTATCCCTTCAACATTTGTGAAGTCATTGCCTTAATCAAATTGGTCATTGTCCTTTCATCATCTTTGTTTGGCATTTTACTGTATTGTGACAGTCCTCTCACAATGACCACCATATCGTGATTATGAAAATTCTGAATCCATCACTTGGACAGACAAAACTTCCACCTCATAGCCACAAGAATAAGATACACTAAGAATGCACAGTCCCAAGTAAGTGTATCAAACTCGGCGATCCTTGTTTTTTGTCATATGTTGTAGTTACAAGTGCCCTGCTAGACATACATGAAAATGTGGAAGCATAGACAAGGCAAGCGAACTGTTTCAAAAAATGCCTCAAAGAAATGTGATATCATGGATACTCGCTCTCCCACAAGCACTTCAACTCATGTCTATGGTGATGGGGGCTTTCTCTCATCACCACAGGTATGACTTGAAGTGATTGTGGGAGAGCGGGTGATGCAGGGTTTTCCCAAAAATATGTCTTTGCACAAATATATTATGGAAATTTGGCTTGCTTCTTCATTTATCTCATAAATTAGATATACCCGCATCATCTGCTCTCACACAAGCACTTCAAGTCATGCCTGCGGTGATGTGGGAAAGCCCCACATCACCACAGGCATGACTTGAAGTGCTTGCGGGAGAGTGGGTATTGATGATATCACAGGTAGGATGCTGGAAAAGGTTGTCGAATTTGGATTTACACATGCTAATTGCATTTTCTTGAAAGTTTCTAAAGCATTTTCAAAAAATCCATTTTGTGCATATCCTGCAATCATTGCATTCCAAGAGATGACATCTCTTTGATCCATTCCATCAAACAGTTCACGTGCCTTATCTATACTTCCACATTTTGCATACATGTCTACCAGAGCATTTCCAACTATAATATCTAACAAAAATCCCCCTTCCATTATGTTATGATGGATGTCCATACCCTATTCCAAAGCTCCAATTTTGTCACAGGCAGGGAGGATGCTAGCAAAGGTTGTTGAATTTGGCTTTACACCTACTAATTGCATTTGCTTGAAAGTTTCTAAAGCCTTTTCAAAAAATCCATTTTGTGCATATCCTGCAATCATTACATTCCATGAGATGACATCTCTTTGAGGCATTCTGCCAAACAATTCACATGCCTTGTCAATGCTTCCACATTTTGCATACATGTCTACTAGGGCAGTTGAAACTATAACATCTGACAAAATTCCTCTATCCATTACTTTTTGATGGATGTCCATACCTTGTTCCAATGCTCCCATTTTGGCGCAGGCAGGAAGGATGCTAGCAAAGGTTGTGGACTTTGGCTTTACACCTACCAATTGCATTTTCTTGAAAGTTTGTAAAGTCTTTCCAACAAATCCATTTTGTGCATAGCCAACAATAATTGCTCTCCTCACATCCCCACGTACACACAAAAGTTCCTTCGCGGGGATGCGGGGAGAGCCCGCCATCCCGCACCCTCATGCCTTGGCTCCTTACGGGGCTGCGTGGGAGCCTGGACTGCATAGAGATAAGTAGGTGAGGTAACAATCATGCCAAAATAAATACCAACAAATGTCTTACCTGAATTTCTAAGAAGGTTCATCCTGCATGGCTGTATTACTTACACCTCTCTTCATTCTTCTTTCATCCTTTATATTGTAGTCGATCAAGAGGCTAACAATATGAACACACTACCATTCAAATCATTATACATACCATGAAAGTTTCATGTCACCTTCTCAATCATATGAGCTCTCTCTAAGATCTCTCTATGCAGTCCATGAGACCACATTTTTGCTCTTCCCCCATCCCTGCGCACACACAAAAGTTCCATCGCAGGGATGCGGGGAGAGCCCGCCATCCCGTGCCCTCATGCCCTGGTCCTTGCGTGGCTACGGGGGAGCATAGATTGCATAGAGATAAGTAGGTGAGGCAGCAATCACACCAAATGAAATACCCAACAGATGTCTTCCCTAAATTTCTAAGCAGGTTCATCCTACACGACTGCATTACTTACACCTCTCTTCATTCTTCTTTCCTCCTTTATATTGTAGTCGATCAGGAGACTAACAATATGAACACACTACCATTCAAATCATTGTACATACCATGAAAGTTTCATGCTACCTTCTCAATCATATGATCTCTCTCTAAGCTCTCTCTGTGTAGTCCATGAGACCACATTTTTTCTCTTCCTGCATCCCCATGCACACACAAAAGTTCCTTCACGATGATGCGAGGAGAGCCCGCCATCTCGTGCCTACATGCCCTAGTCCTTGGTGGGCTGCGAGGGAGCCTAGACTACATAGATATAAGTATGTGAGGCACCAATCATGCCAAATGAAATACCCAATAGATGTCTTCCTTGAATTTCTAAGCAGGTTCATCCTACATGGCTGCATTACTTACACCTCTTTTCATTCTTCTTTCCTCCTTTATATTGCAGTCAAGCAAGAGGCTCTCTCTAAGCTCTCTCTATGCAGTCCATGAGACCACATTTTTTTTGAGGCAATCTATTAAACAGTTCATGTGCCTTGTCCATGGTTCCACATTTTGCATACATGTCTACCAGGGTAGTTGCAACTACAACATCTGACAAAATTCCTCTATCCTTCATGCTTTGATGGATGTCCATACCTTGTTCCAAAGCTCCCACTTTGGCACAGACAAGGAGGATGCTATCAAAGGTTGTGGAGTCTGGCTTTACACTTGCCAATTGCATTTTCTTGAAAGTTTCTAAAGTCTTCTCAAAAAGTTCAATTTCTACATATCCTGCAATTAGTGCAGTCCATGAGACCACATTTCTTTGAGGCATTTTGTCAAACAGTTCACGTGATATGTATATGTTTCCACATTTTGCATACATGTCTACTAGGGTAGTTGCCGCTACAACATCTGACAAAATTTCTTTATCCTTTATGCTTTGATGGATTTCTATACCATGTTGCAAAGCTCCCATTTTGTCACAGGCTAGGAGGATGCTGGCAAAGGTTGTAGAATTTGGCTTTAGAATGGCCAATTGCATTTGCTTGAAAGTTTTGAAAGCCCTTTCAACAAATCCATTTTGTGAATATCCTAAAATTATTGCATTCCATGAGATTACATCTCTTTGAGGCATTCAGTCAAATAGTTTAGGAGTTTTTTCTATGCTTCCACATTTTGCATACATGTCTACCAGAGTATTTCCAACTACAGTATTAGACAAAAATCCCCATTTCATTATGCTTTAATAGAGGTCCATACCATGTTCCAATGTTCCCATTTTGGCACATGCAGGGAGGATGCTGGCAAAGGTTGTTAGTTTTTTATTGATAATGTTCTATAGATTTTTCATTATGGTCCAACTAGGAAAACTTAAAAAAATCATTGATCGAGTATTGAAAACTATATTTTTTCTTTGCAGGTCCTCTCTTTGTTGTTTGAAAGGATAGTCTATGAAAGAGCTTCCAACTATGCATGAAGAAAACCTACAAGTGACTGTCAAGGGGCAAAGATTCATGCAAAAGACAATGATCATGCAATCATTAAAAGATAATCTTAGAGTCAATGAGAAGAACTATGCAAAGGTTACAATCTTGTCAGTGTCTCAAGAAGCATTTAAAGGGGTAAGGAGACAACCATCTAGTATGCATTTGACACTGCCAAATCTCATGATAGTCAAGAGTCTTCATGTTAGATGCATGGACACCTAGGATAGTACCATAGAGTTGGTACAAGTGAGCAGCAACAAGGTTGAGGGTTATCATGAGCTATCTGCCAAGACATAGATATTTTGCAACAACAGTATCATAATGGGATGTTGATTTCTATAATAGAGGTGATGATATGATATGATAGTTGTTCATGATAGTGATGTGATAAGTGACAGGACCAATGATGGACTATGTAAACTTGTAATAGCCTGACAGATGACATAGAGTGCATACCTAGGTAACAGTAGTAGTGATGAACTATTTTCAAGGAATTTGGAAAAGATACAGTGATGTCAGAGGTAGTCAAGGCATTTAATAGAGGGGCAGTGTTCTATGTTGATGGGAGGCAGAGTACAAGTGAAAGCATGCCAGAATAATGAGCTAGGTAGTGGCAGTCATGAGGCATTTTATTTTATAAAGGGAAAATGCATGACAATAGGTTGACAAGTGATTGGACAATGCATTTCAAGAAGCTACAAGTTTGATTAGGACAATGCATAGCCTAGTCATAAGGCAATATTGTTGATTAACATTCCATGACAATTGAGGCATCCTACCAAAGATGACAGTCATCAGAGGCATAATCATCAGAGATAAGGATAGTTTATTGCTACAGGTAACAATTCATAGTACCAGCTTATGAACTAGAGCAAGTTGGGTGCATGAGACATGATCTCTATAGAGATGACAGTGTGATCTTGAACTAGGCCGATAGTGAGCTTCATGGGATAGTCATGGATTTGTGAAGAAGACATCTATGAATGTCTTTGTGCTTCTATGCTAAGTGATACTCAAAAAATTAGTTTCTTGCTCATTCTTTGAGCTATGTAATGTAACCATGAAGGTTTTTTTAGCAAAGAGAAAGCATTGTAACCTATTTTCAGATATGTATGTTATTTGTAAGCATTTTTTATCAATAAAATAAGTTGTTTTTACCTTCTCAAAGTTGTTTCATTGTGTAAGCTTCAAAATATACTACTAAATATACTAATGACTAAATGCAAGCTTCAAAATGACTAAATATACTACTAATTGATGTCAATTAATAATTAAATTGACTAAATATACTACCAACTGATAGAAATCAGTGAACAGTGAATAAATATGACTAAATATATGACTAGTTTTAAATCAATGAATAAAAATGACTAAATATACTACTAAATTGATCAAAATGATGATTAAAATTAATGAATAAATACACTACCAATGGATAGAAATCAGTGAATAAAAATGACTAAGTAAGTGACCAGTTAACAACAATCAATGACTAAATTAACGACTAAATATATCAATGAATAAAAAATGACTAAATAAATGACCAGATTACAACAATCAATGACTAAATCAACAACTAAATATACTGCCAAATCGATCAATCAAAACAACCAATAAATGACTAAAAATGGTTTAGTCATCAATTTGGTCGTGTTATAAATGACTGGCAATAAACTACTAATGGTCACGTGACCATGTTTGGTCATTTATAAGCAGTTTTTAGTAGTTTTTTTAGTAATATATTGCTCTTTTTGTACTAGTGATAGATCTATCACAAGAAGAGGAAATAGACATGCTCATAAGGACCATTGTTATCTACCATTTTATAGGCCCAAACTAAGAAGAAACCAAATTAGACAATGGGTTAAAAATTCCTGGGGCTCTCCGTGTGCACTAAAATTCCTAACGTAAGGGTTTTTCAATGAAATTTTTCTCTCTGAATCAGATAGGGACTTGGTCTTAAAAGGAAAATCTTGGAGCTTTGGTGACACTCCACTTTACATCCATCAATGGTCTCCTTTGTTTAATCCAATTGCCTATGAACCATATGATGGTCCCAAATGGCTTCACCTTTATAATTTGCCTCTTGAATTTTGGACTGAAAATTGCTTAAGGAAGATTGACAAATCCTGAGGCACACCGATCAACATGGACCTTGAGAGGTTGGATCAGGATTCATATATCTATGTGTGTATCCAAGTCGTGGCCATTAAGAGATTCCCCTCAAAAATTACCTTGTACTCTACACAAAAGAAATGGGTTCGATCCCTAGAGGTCGAGGAAAATAAGTTCTTTTGCTTATCTTGTGGTAGCCGCAGACATATTGACGACAATTGCCCCCGGAATGGCCTCAGGGTGGACCTATGAATGGATACGCCAGGCCGGGACAAGATTCCACCTACTCAAGACAGCTCAGCCCAACCTCCCCCCAATACATAATTGAGCCCCTCATTACCGCCTCTTCCTCCACCGACAGATCCTCCTACCACCTCTCTAGTTTTAAAACACACATCAGATCCCACTTAGCTCTTCTAGTGTCTTCCAGTGTCGGATCACACTCGGAAGCTCATCCAAAAGTGGCAAACTCTTAGGCTACTACAATCAACAACTCACAGGCATGGGCACTGCCCCCAAAATCTGGAATACTATCGACTCTAGCAGAACTGGCTACCCCAAACCCTCGGCCCCGGTCCTAACTGGCAATAAGGGATCCCCCTTACTAAATGAGAAACTCACCATTCATGATATCTTGGTAATGGCACGTGGAGGCAATGCCTCCACCAATCTCTAATAGCAAATTAGTTGGAATATGGCCAAATTGGCCCGGTCTAGCTAGCGCCCACACAGGTGCCACCATGGACTTGTCTTTTCCATTTTGAATTGCACTCGTGTCTCCTACCTATCTTCCTAGAAATTGGTGCAAGCAAACTCTACATTATTTGCCTCTATTCCTCGATGCCATCCTCAAGGCAATCTAACAGAGATAACCCCCCTCCCACATGTGGAGACTCTTTATAGATTCAAGCGAGTTAACTATAAAGTACTCCTGACAATTTTAAAAATTTGATTTGGAGGTGCATATTTATCTCTCGGTTTAGTAGACAAACTTGGACGAGACTTTGAATTTAATGATGAATTTATTTCTTCTTCAATATGAGTCTATAAGATTCCCAAGTTCATTTCACTTCTACATTGATGGTAATAGTTTGGCATCAAGTTTCTCTAGTTCACCATGGCCTTTTCTCCAATTCACGGCTACAATTGCCCATGTGACACCAATGATGTGTTTGTCCAAATACACCGCATGTTCATAGTTTAGAATGAGGACACCTTGTGGGACTTGGTATAGATCATAGACCCAAGAGTTCCAACGAGTCTTCACCTCCACGATCATTTCTTTCTTGAGAGGTTTCTGGCCTAGTTCACATTAGCCCACGATCACAAAGGCCTTACACAGATCATTGTAAAGTGGGAGGTGGTTCCTCACCTAAGTCTCTTACACTGGATGTTATCTCCTCCTTCAACAAGTGTCTGTCCTTTGGAAGCTAGAGTGGCATCTATGTGGGAATGTAAACATGAGGTAGGTGATATCTCTGTTCTGGGAAGGGGTCATTTGGGACAACATGGAAACCTTTGAATTTGTGGTTAGTTTCCTTGAACCCCCACTGTCAGAGGAGTGTCAACAGTGGCTGGTGTAGTTTGCAGCAGGTACTCGGTACCTTATTCATCAGCTTCCAAAATAATGACCCCTTTCATGTGAATTTCCATTTTTGTAATATGATATACTACTGTTTTGGTATCTATGCACCCCTGTGACCACAAGGCATGCCTTCTATACGGGAGCGGTTCCTTTTAACTATATATATATATTCTTTTATGTTAATTATAGTTTTAATTTTGTAGTTTTGACTCTTTTTAAATGTGTTAGTTGTGTTTTAGATTTATGTACACAGTCATGGCAGGACACTCCATGTCTTGCCCACTATAGAACACCTCTTAACATATTTAATATTTATTTTAAAATTTTGATGTCTTTATAATTAAAAAATAAATGTGAGCTCTAAATAGTTTTTCTTCCATTTATTCTTTCATGGTAACGACATTTCTCCTACCATTGTAGGGGCATAATTAAAAGTATTAGTAAATATTAATTGTTATATATATTTTTTGTAAAATACTACCATGGGGGTAGATCCCTTTGACTAAAGAACAAAAATCCTAAAAACATATTTTGGTCAGCTCCAAAAAGGAGGACCAACACAAAGCATCAGACCCATTAACAGGTGTGCATACCAAAGAATCTTACAATCTAAGATCAAATCCTCAACTAACTGCATTAGTGTTATTTTTTGAATAGGGATGGAGGTGCATATTGGTCTGAGCATTATTGCTTTTATAGGGAATTTTCTTTTTCTTTTGCACCACTTTCCAATCTTTGTTGCTTCCATTTTCTAAAGCAAGAAGAGATGGTTGAGATGTTTCAGTCAATTTCCCACATCCTTTCATGGATATCTGTTGACCATTCCCAGACACAATAGGTGGTTGTGCTTCTAATTTTTCCTTAGCCTAATATGAATCCCATTGAACTAAAGACTTGTCCATATCATTCGTATGCTCATGTGAGGTCTCCTGTGTACCTACTGCACACTTAATAGTGTAATGGTAAGGAACTACGTCTTTACACGTGAACTGACTTAACTTTGGCACTAGGGCAATTTGTAGCAATGTGGCCAGTATTGTAACATTTTCTACAACGAAATGACAATCCTTCGTAATTCAAAGGATGGGTCCAATTGCAGCCATGTACCATTAAAATTATTTATGCCAGAAAGTCTTTTGAAGTGTTTAAATCCACTAAAATGCATGTGAAGGTTATGTGCATGAAGTCTAAAGAATCATTATTTGTTGCTAAGAAACTACCAAGTGAATCCCCAATGGCTT
This sequence comes from Cunninghamia lanceolata, assembly GCA_027924645.1. Classification (NCBI taxonomy): domain Eukaryota; kingdom Viridiplantae; phylum Streptophyta; class Pinopsida; order Cupressales; family Cupressaceae; genus Cunninghamia; species Cunninghamia lanceolata. The sequence continues at coordinate 5,251,300 of BSBN01000700.1, read as the reverse complement.
TAAAACATGAGTCAGACTAGAAGTGGAGTGGTAAATTCGACAGACAAACCCAAATAGGCATGACAATAAAAGGATTCTATGGAAGGATTGAATGAAGGGTGCCATGGTTTTATGATTAACACATGTTGCCCCCAAGCCCAAAGAGAGAAGAAGATATAATTTCGGTCCTCAATGCTATCCAAAACCACCACGAAGAAGCGACATGCGCAAGAGTAGATCTCGATATTTTCTTTCAACACAGGCTATTAATGCTCAAAGATCTACAGATGTAGATCTAGGAGGCTTGGCCAAAACTGATTGAACCTACCAATCAAACCATTCTCTACAAAGAAGTCTTCATTTTCAACATCGTCAGTCAGGGTTATTCGATGTGTTTATCATTGCAAGGGTTTACCTAAATCATATCATCTGCACTACTCATTGAGATTTTCTTGAGGTTTGTACCCAACAGTGACCACATCTGAGTAAGCTTGAGGGCTAGGCCTAGCTTGGGCACCCAAATCCTTGGTGTTTGAGCATCCACTGTCACGTTAAATTTTTTCTACACCTTGGTGTTTGGATGGGATTTGTTCTCGATGGTGGCCTCTCCCCCAATAGCTTGTGGATCTTCCCTGGTCTGGGCTCCCCATATTTTGGCATCAGTGGTTCCCCCTTCCAAGCTAGAAACAATATTGATCCTACATGGAGACCGGGGAGAAATGTAGGTGGGGGAAGTTTGTGAGATCCTAGCTTTTGGTACTAGATGCAGGACCTCTATAATGTTCCTTAGTGGTAATGACTGAAATTTTTATATGAACTTAGCTAAGAATACTTGCAACCAATAACCCATTCAAATGCAATACAACTTATACAAAATAGAATCAATGGAACCCCAAACTTCAATACTTATTCTTTATTCAAATGATGTAATGATAAAAAAATAGTTTGCTGCCCCTGATGACAGTCACATAAATTTTTATATCAGTCCTTCCAAATGATTACAAATAGCTTCAAATTGACTTTAAAATCTTTTCCAAATGATTGCCCAACAATGGAATTTGATTACAAACAAGTTCCAAATGGTTCTAGCCCTTGTAGCACACTAATATGTCACTTGTATGATGGTCAAGAACTGACTGATATAGCTGATGCAATCACTGTATTACTCTAGCCAAGTATGATTTAGCTTATACACGCCAAAGCCACCCTCAATTGCAAATCAGTAGAGTCAACAAAGATGGGAAAAGCCTCCAAGGTCCTCAATTTGTCCTTGAATCTTCAAATAGCCTTCAAAGTATGGTTGTAGGTGATGGTAGTATAACTATGGCTGACTATAGCAAATATGTAAAAGGCCGGAAAATGCCCAAACTCCACAAATGCTTGATACCACACCTTCAACAATGATCTCTATGATGAAACTAAGATATCCAATTCTTGAGATCTTTCTAAAACCTACAAATTGAAGTCCAATGGTGAAATTAGAAGCAATATCACCTCACAATTCGTAGGGGGTCATCACCCTACAAGGCAAGGGGTCATCTCCTTGCAATAAAGCATGAAAATCAGAATCTTCAAGCTTGCAAATGAAGTAAAAACATACCAAATCAGTCATGCGTTCAAATGTGATGAAATCCTCTATTTATTCTTGGTCGATTGGGTTGAGGCATTGTAGTTGTTTCCTTGCATTTAATTTCTTTCCCATTGCATTGAATTTATCAATTGCCCTTCTCCTTCTATGGCGAATCCTTCCTGGGTAAATTCTTTTCTTCTATCACAACCATGGGCGAATCCTCTTTGGAGTCATTGGCATATTTTGAAATGCAAATGTCCTTCATTGATCCTTGGCTGAATGATCCTTCTTAGTCGATCCTTCTTGTTTAGGTGAATGTGTCTTTTCATGAACTTTACATCTTGGGCGAATCCAACCTATGCTTGATGATTCTTCCTTTTGGCCGTTGGAATCCTCTCTCCATGTAAATAGATCTCTAGGTGAATGTGTTTTTCCTTAGGCGAATAATATCTTCAATGCCCAAAAATCTTTGAGTGTAGCCGTTTGGAGAGGTAATCAAATGCTAGTCGCCTTTCCCATGATCCAACCGATTAACACATGATCCTATGTAGCCTTGTTGAAAATGCCTTTGACAATTGATTTTCCTTATGCAACTCGCACATGATCCAATGTAGTGAATTTAGCTCCTCCAATGCTTGATCGATGGTTGATTTGAATTCTTATTGAATTGATGTTTGCATTTCCAATGATAATACTTAGGCAAATGCATCATGGTGTAGCTGAGTGATCCTTTTCCTTAACCATTGGCATTTGAACCTTGTCTTCCTTGGCAAATGATCCAATGAATGATTCCTTCCCTCATAGTCATTGGGTTCTTTGGCACATGATCCCATTCCTTGTCCACCAAATGCTTCATTCTCCTATGCGAATGCCACTTGAAATGATCATTTGCAATTTGAACTTTATTTCCTTCTTTTGAATTTGAATTGAGTTCCCTCCTTATGCACTCATTGGGCTTTTCCTTGATAACCGATTTCCTTATGAGAGATCATTTGAATTTGAATTTATTTTCCTCTATGATGCATTTGAACACCTTTTGTTTATCTTGGACCTATTTCTTCAAACACACTCAACACATATTGTCAATAGGTCCTATCTCAAATTCCATAAGAAATAGATTAGAGAGAATGTAATTAAAGATTTCATTTTCCCTTTTACAATTTGGCCTTAGAAATCACTTATGAATTTGGCCCCTCAATTATAGGTCCTACCCCCCTAATATGAGAGATTACAATAAGAATTGAAATTCCCATATGATGAAGCCCTTATGATTTTGGCTTATATGAAAATACAATGAAGATTATTTAACCAAAATCACTTTCATTCCCTTACCATGTGTTTTAGCCTATGGGAATGATGAGTAGGCTAAACACTCATACCACTTATTGATCATTCCGGAAATGAGGACATGACAATCCTCCATTCTCGTGATTGATTGTCCTCAAGCAATTGAATATGATGCTTCAACCTATTGGAGTAAATGATCTTGGGACCTCTTCCCCTATCGAATGATGAAGTAAACATATCCATGTGCAAGCTCCAATGATGATTCCAAAACAACAATTCAGAATCAAAGATACTAATGTCAAACCATGATCCCTCCAAACTAAAATTGTGAAATGATGTCATGAATTCACTGTATATACCAAGTGTAGCCATGAATGAAGGTGCATCTTTCCATATGATCTCGCTATTTGAAATCAAACCAGCAACATCCAAACTGAAAATATCACCAAAATTGTTGTAAAGATTGCCATCAAAAGTGATTGAAGATAGAAAACCAATATTAGGATCTTTCCCCACAAGGATAGCCCACTTTTCTTCATTGAAAAGTGCTCTCAACTCTACTGTACTGAAACTAAAATTACAAATGTCCAACAATAGAACATCATTGGCATTCCATGAAACCATCAAGAATGCATCACCAAGAACATGAATGGGCTGGTCAAGAGGAATCCAAGTATCCCTCAAGGCTGATTGGTCTTCAAAAATGTCTTCGTGTGTGTCTCCCAAGGCTGGTCCATGATAATCAATGACTCTTTTAGCCTCATTGTGCCAAAATTTATACTTCACTTGCATCTTTTTCCCATCTTCAAAATTCTAATATGAAAAATTAGAATGTGTAATGCCCTATTTTTTCACAAAATAACCATCTCCAAAGCTCCAATCTTTCATGCCAACATTAGTAGAACACAAATGATTCTCCTTCAAAAGTGTTAGCAAGTCCATATTATAAAAATTCAAAGCCATATAGCTACTGTCCTCAAACCAATCAGAATACCAACCAATGTGAAAAATTAAATACTTACCATCAAACATGTCTTCATGGTTATTATCAACTAACTCCATTTGTTTCCCATTGCGTTGGAAACTTTTTTCCATGATCCTTTGCAAAGGATGTAGCCATTGCATGCTTTCTGTCTTCTCATTATCCATCAAGTCGAACATGTGAAAATCCTCATAAGAAGCATACTCACCAATCAATATGCTAGGCTTGCATACTTCCTCTTCGCATGGCAAAGTGAATCCACCAGAATCAAACCCTTCAAAATCATTGCAAAGTAATCCTACCTCATGGACTTGTCTTGGATGTTCAAATGGAGGTGTGTCACAAATGGTACTCCATATCTATTGCTTGAGCTTGGATTTGAGCACAAAAAATATCTTATCCATGTAGTATATCACATCATCCACTACCTTGTACCTTTCATCCTCAATGATTCCATCCATGATCTCACATGCAAATGAAGACTTGGAATACTCAACTAGAAGTTGTAGTTTCCAATCAACTGAAATCTCCTCCAAAAGATTAGGCCTCTTGGAAAGTGCATCCACAACAATGTTCTCACAATTAATAGCCTCGATCCATGCTAAGTCATCATGAAAGATTGTCTTCATACTCTTGGATGAAACAACTTTGGGTGAACTCTCTAAAATAGCCTTCAAAATTATCTTCTTCCCATTATGCATGAACTCAATCTCCATCTTCTTCAAGTCCTGAATGTACCTGCTGATAGAATGCAACCATTGCATCCCCAAAATAACATCAATACCTGAAAAACCAACCATGTAAAAATCATTTGTTAAAGTGTAGTCTCCCATTTGGATGCTAAGTTGCGAAATCTTCTTTTGGCAACTCATTATGAAGCCATCTGCTACAACTACTGTGAATCCTTCAAAATCCTCTGGTTTCAAACCACGCCTCATTGTAAGTCCTTCATCAATGAAGTTATGTGTAGCTCCACTATCCACCAAGCATATGACCCATTGACCATTGAGAACTCCTTTGATCCTGAATGCATGATATCTAGGAACTCTTGACATAGTGGCTATAGTCACAAAATTAACAAGGTCATCACTTGCTTCAAGCTCCAAAGAGTGATCCTCCTCATGTGTTGATTCATCATTATCCTCTTCATCTGAAAGTACCTCAATGAGGTATGCCTTGCCTTTGCCTTTGCACCTGTGCCCTAGTTCCCATGGTTGTTTGCAGTCAAAGCATAGCTTCTTTCTCCTCAACTCATCACATTTTGTGGAAGAAGCACTAGGTTTGGTTGGTTGAAATGGCCTCCTTTGGTTGGAATTAGAGCCCTTGACAAAGCTCTTCTTATATGTGAATGTAGGTGCAATGTCTAGATCAAGTGCCAAATTGATAGCCTCCTCAAGTGTAGAAGGTTTGTGGACCTTCACCAAGCCTCAAATTTTGTCATTGAGCCCTTCTACAAACAACATTGTGATCCTCTTATCTGTCATGTCAGGAACCATCACTGCTATCTTTTGGAACTCATTCACATATGTTTCAACTCTTCCACTTTGTTTCAATTGTGCAAGCTCATGGTAGTATACCTCCACATCATTTCGATCAAATCGAGCAATGAGCCTACAAACAAACTCATCATAGGAAGTAATATTATTGTGATGTTGAGATACAAGTCCATGGTGCCACCACTCGTATGCCAATCCCTCCAAATGCATAGTAGCAAACTATATAGCCTTCTTTTCACTCACGGGCTTGAGTGTAAAGAAAGTGTCCAACTTGTTAACCCATGCTCTAGCGCTCATCTTTCCACTTCCATCAAACATAGGAATTGGTACCTTGCTCAAAGCATCTTGATACTCTTTTGGTTGAGTTAGTGGTGCTCTTCTAGGTCTTGGTTGATGACCTCTCCTTCTTTGCCTTTGTCTTCATGGCTCAAAAAATTGAAAAATGTGATTCTATCACAAACATGATCTGGCAAAGAATCATACTTATTGAGAAGTGTCTCAAGACTATCATCCTCTTCTTCTTCTTCATTCTCCAACTCTTCTTCATCCTAGAACTCTTCTTCTCGAGGAAGGAATATTGGCCTCATTGGCCTATCAACGATAGGTGTACGATCTCCTCCTCTTGTTCTTTGTGAGCCTGCATTACTAACCACATCATCTTGATTAGCCCTATCATTTGCATTGCTCCTGTTATTGTTATTCCTCATCAACACTTGGAACATCCTCTCAATGTTGGCATTGGTTTCTTGCATGCCTTCATTGGCTTGTTGTTGATGAGCCTCCATTCGATATTGACTATTGGCCATTCTTCTTTAATTTTCCACCATCTCTCTCATCATTTCTTCAATATCAACCTATGAATTACCCAACCTTCTATCACCCATTGTTCCTTGTCTTCTCTTGTAATGATGAGGAAGTGGTTCCATGTAGTCATCACCCATAGGCTGGTAAGATAAAAGCTTTGATACCACTATAATGTTCCTTAATGGTAATGACAAAAATTTATATTGGAACTTAGCTAAGAATACTTGCGACCAATAACCTATTCAATTGCAATACAACTTATACAAAATAGAATCAATGGAACCCCAAACTTCAATACTTATTCTTTATTCAAATGATGTAATGATAAAACACTAGTTTTCTGCCCCTGATGACAGTCACACAAAATTTTATATCAGTCCTTCTGAATGATTACAAATAGCTTCAAATTGACTTTCAAACCTTTTCCAAATGATTGCCCAACAATGGAATTTGATTACAAACAAGTGCCAAATGGTTTCATCCCTTGTAGCACACTAATATGTCACTTGTATGATGGTCAAGAACTAACTGATATAGCTAATGCAATCACTGTAGTACTCCAGCCAAGTATGATTTAGCTTATACACACCAAAGCCACCCTCAATTGCAAATCAATAGAGTCAACAAAGATGGGAAAAGCCTCCAAGGTCCTCAATTTGTCCTTGAATCTTCAAATAGCCTTCAAAGTATGGTTGTAGGTGACGGTAGTATAACTATGGCTGACTGTAGCAAAGATGTAAAAGGCTGGGAAATGCCCAAACTCCACAAACACTTGATACCACACCTTCAACAATGATCTCTATGATGAAACTAAGATATCCAATGCTTAAGATCTTTCTAAAACCTGTAAATTGAAGTCTAATGGTGAAATTAGAAGCAATATCACCTCACAATTTGTAGGGGGTCATCACCCTACAAGGCAAGGGGTCATCTCCTTGCAATAAAGCATGAAAATTAGAATCTTCAATCTTGCAAATGAAGTAAAAACATACCAAATCAGTCATGCATTCAAATGTGATGAAATCCTCTATTTATTCTTGGCCGATTGGGTTGAGGCATTGTAGTTGTTTCCTTGCATTTAATTTCTTTCCAATTCCATTGAATTTATCAATTGCCCTTCTCCTTATATGGCGAATACTTCTTGGGTAAATGCTTTTCTTCTATCACAACCATGGGTGAATCCTCTTTGGAGTCGTTGGCATATTTTGAAATGCAAATGTCCTTCATTGATCTTGGGCTGAATGATCCTTCTTGTTTAGGCGAATGTGTCTTTTGGTGAACTTTACATCTTGGGTGAATATCTTTTGGCTTAGGTGAAAGCACCATGGTTTGGGTGAATCCAACCTATGCTTGATGATTCTCCCTTTTGGCCATTGGAATCCTCTTTCCATGCAAATAGATCTCTAGGTGAATGTGTTTTTCCTTAGGTAAATGATATCTTCAATGCTCAAAGATCTTTGAGTGTAGCCATTTGGAGATGCAATCAAATGCTAGTTGTCTTTCCCATGATCTAACCGATTGGCACATGATCCTATGTAGCCTTGTTGAAAATGCCTTTGACAATTGATTTTCCTTATGCAACTTGCACATGATCTAATGTAGTGAATTTAGCTCCTCCAATGCTTGATCGATGGCTGATTTGAATTGGTATTGAATTGATGTTTGCACTTCCAATGATAATGCTTGGGCAAATGCATCATGGTGTAGGTGAGTGATCCTTTTCCTTAACCGTTGGCATTTGAATCTTGTCTTCCTTGGCGCATGATCCAATGAATGATTCCTTCCCTCATAGCCATTGGGTTCTTTGGCACATGATCCCATTCCTTGTCCACCGAATGCTTCATTCTCCTATGCGAATGCCCCTTGAAATGATCATTTGCAATTTGAACTTTATTTCCTTCTTTTGAATTTGAATTGAGTTCCCTCCTTATGCACTCATTGGGCTTTTCCTTGATAACCGATTTCCTTATGAGAGATCATTTGAATTTGAATTTATTTCCCTCCATGATGCATTTGAACACCTTTTGTTTAGCTTGGACCTATTTCTTCAAACACACTCAACACATATTGTCAATAGGTCCTATCTCAAATTCCATAAAAAATAGATTAGAGAAAATGTAATTAAAGATTTCATTTTCCCTTTTACAATTTGGCCTTAGAAAACACTTATGAATTTGGCTCCTCAATTATAGGTCCTACCCCCCTAAATATGAGAGATTACAATAATAATTGCAATTCCCATATGATGAAGCCCTTATGATTTTGGCTTATATGAAAATACAATGAAGATTATTTAACCAAAATCACTTTCATTCCCTTACCATGTGTTTTAGCCTACGGGAATGATGAGTAGGCTAAACACTCATACCACTTGTTGATCATTCCAGAAATGAGGACATGACAACCTCCATGGCTGATGAGAGGGCTTTGATAGTCTTCACGCCCTTGTTCGAATCCCTTTGTTGAGGTGTCTCTGAGGCCAATGTAGAGCCCTTCCCCGTAGTGTTGTCTCCTTCATGAGGGCAATGTGGACGTAGGATAGAGTCCTTAGCAGTGTTTGAAACTGAAATCTATAGATATGGGTTGCTAGAAACCCTAGAGCTTCGGGAGTCTTTGACAATGAGGACCTTCTTTCAGTAATTGTTATAGTTATTTTAATAATAGGAATAATAACTTTTCTATTGAATAAAAAATTAATTAGTTTATTTGTTTAAATTAACTGTTAAGATAAGAAATTTATATTGAATATTATCCTTATCCACAATAAAAATTAAATATTATTTAATTACAATAGATTTATAAAGAGAATATTATTAATATATATTATAAGTTTTTCTTTTAATTAGTGAATTGTGGATAGGGCCCTCTCCCATGATACTAATAGATAAACAAAAGTTCTAGAGAAATCTTCTATATGAGAAAATACAAAACTCGCCCACCTATCTTGAGCCATAACTTTTCCTCACATTAGCCTCTCCTTTTTTGCCTTGGGAGCAAGGAATCATACTATGAGAATCCTTATATATTTTGAATCCTAATCTTTTTTCTTTTGTACTACAGTCTAAAAATTCTTCTATGAGTACACAATCAATCACCTCTTGTCTATCCATACACAATCAATCATGATGGACTCCAAATAAACCCAAACAAATTCTTACAGGAAGTGGAATGTCATCTCTAACACATTTGGGGTGTGTCTAATGGTGTGGATGATGCCTTTAGATGTTTTTTTCTATTGTCGAATATTCACACAAATCACCAACAATAGATCCATAGATAGCTTATCTATCACACTGTAGGGGATAGGGGGATACTTTCCAAGCTAGGATTAGATCAACCCAATAATGTAGTGGCTCTACGTCATGCCACTAAGCTGCATTTTTCTTGCAATGTTGTTTTGAAGAAGAAATCTTTCTTGAACATGTAAGTGCCTAAAAATAGAGAAACATACATATAGAAAGTCTAATGATGATCCAACAACTCAACACATGACCTATGTAGCATGAAAATAATCTCCCCACTACGAATCCTAACTGATGATAGTGTCTAGTTAGCTCATAGGACACCTCTTAGTCTTTTATTGTATGCTTGCTAGCCTCTTGCTTCACCTTCATGCTTTGTTGCCCTTTAAAACATGTTTTGGCCCTTAAGTTACAAAATTGCCCCTACTGATTCAAATCACCAAGGCGATTCTAGAATTTCTTAGGTAATTATGTTATTAGTAAAATAGGTTATTCTATAAATTATAATTGTGCATGTGAATTTTTGCATGCGTCCATCTTGGCACCATTTTGGGTGTTGAAAATCTTGTTTATCTAATCTTGGAATGTGTCTAACATTGTTAAGCTCTAGTTCTCCTTCACCAATCATGGATTTGAATTTATTAATAAGTGAGATTTTGATATTTTAGGGGTCTTCTCTCTAGGTAATTTTAGAATTTTTCCAACATATGTTTTCATTTAAGCACAGTAGCAACTTCTTGTATTTTTCCATTACTTTTGGAGAGAGGTACCACTTTATTTGAGTTATCCACAACACCCATAGCATTATTGTTGCAATTTATCACTACCATACAACCTTTAGGCTTTTGTTTAGCCAATGCACTATCAGGTTCTCAATCAACAACTCCTAAGCTTTTCATTCAATAGTAGTCCTTTGTCTTTGGTATTCCTTTTACATTATTTTATTTATTTTACCCACCTTCACAAGGAGGTCCCTTTGGTAGAGAGGAGGAATAGGAAGAGAAAGTTGGGTCTTTGAGGATGTTATTGCAATCTCCAACATCTTGGATCATCAAATCCCATGTGTGGGGTTCTTTTGTTATATTTGTCTTTATTAGAATAATTTAATTACATAGATAGATATAATAGATAGGCTTTAATTTTGCTTTGGATTTGTGGTATTTAGTAGCAATTTCTGGATCTAGGGTAGAAGTTAAAATAGTTAGCTTATCTTATTAGATTAATTTAGTTTTCATTTTTCAAGTTTTTATTTCACAACAACATGTACCTTATTATAAAACCAACAAACCCAAGAACAAGCATCCAACAAACAAACACTTACTTTGAAGCAAACAATTATTAGACCCATTTAGAAAATACACTCATGATACAAGAATAAACAAACATCTATTCCATTACACTAGATGAAAACCAACAATTTGTATTCTTTACTTTTATTTTGTAAAAGACACTTTGATAAAAAGGGAAGTGAAATGAGTATTCCAGTTGGTCTATTATTCATTAGTTCTTAAAGGCATTGTTCAAAGAATATTTTTTAACAAAAGAAAAAGATGAATATAAATTGTTGATTTGCATATTAACTCATATAGGTATTTAGTTTAAATCATCTTAGCTTGCACATGAATCATTCAAAACAAGAAAAGAACAAAAACATTAGTTATATTTACATAAACTTTAGCATTTATTATTAGATAATTTGTTAATCATTTGTGCATTGAAAAATAAAAACATAGATTAGTCTCAAATTATTTCACTTGTTTATGTTAGCATTCAATTTAACTTATAATATTCATCCTATGAACATTCAAAACAAACAAGCAAACCAAACGAAAAATAACATAACAAATTAGGTCCTTGCATGTCTAAGCCTAGTGCTTCAAAACTTACTTTCAACATCTACACACTCGACAAGCAAGAAAATGGATCCAAACATAAATCAAGCAACAAGAAACATATGTAAACAATTTAGTGCCCATTTGTAAATCAAGATCAACAAACCATCCATCTAATAATCCCAAAGAGGTTTCATATTCATAACTTCTTTGTTGTGGGCACATTCAACATATTATGCTCATGTGTCTAGGTGTGAAGGAGGATTGGGGTGTGTTGGCACATGCCTTTTTTTTTTTTGAAAATCCTAAGTTTTGGGCCCCTTTGATTTCCCCTTATCCATCAAGTGTTTGGTTCAGCTGAGAAAACCCAAAAAATCCTTTGAGAATTTGCTTAAGTAGAAGCCTTCCAACAAGTTCGTAGGTTCCCAAACTTGTCAAAAACTTGAAAGATTTTCTTTTCAGTGGTTCAGCAGATTCGCGAACTTATAAACTTTCCAAAATAGTTCATGAGTTCACCATTTCACCAAAATGATGAAAAGGTTGAAGACAATGTAAAGGTGAGAAGTATTTTAGCTTTTCGGTAGGTTCACAAACTGGTGAACCTATCAAAATGGTTTGTGAGTTTGTGAAAGGCCCCAAAAGGTTGAAAGAGAAGAAAAGAGACAAATGTTTCGGTGAGTTTGTTGGTTCGCATAGTTAGCCATAATGGTTGTCATAGCTTCTGAACTCATGAAGGTGCACCAGCCAACTAAGCACATTTCAATCCTATGGCATGCATAATTCCATGAAATAAAATTTTATACTATTAGCCTAGTGGTGCACTATTGGTTGAAGGAGGTGATTCAATTAAAAAAATGGGCCCTCGTTCTCTAGCTAGGTGTTATTTAGTGCAAGTTGATCCATTTTCAAACATTTTGAACATGTCATGCCAACTATGTAATCAAGTAATAATATGGATAATTTGATGGCCCACAAGACTGCATTGAGAATTTTATAAGGTGTAAGAGTCATCTAATTATAAAATAATCAATAGTTTTCATTAGAACTTAATGTAAGGAGGTTCAAAGGATCATTCACATATGTAGTTAACCTTCATTTGACTCCATTTAATTGATTTTTAATATATTCAAATATGCGAACTTAAGCTACGGTAACTTTAAGCATTCTCAAGAACTTAATTAAACACACAACCACATTTAGATGCATTCAAGTGTGCAATTAGTCGTTCCACTATAGTCTTCATCACTAAGTATTCAAGAGCCAAGTGGGATACAAGAATTCATTGTAGACATGTAGCCATGCATTAATGAAGTGCTCCTACATGTTCTCGAGCATTGTGGCTTACATTTTTAATATGTTCCTTTCATTATAATTCCTAGTTTTTATGCCAAAGGCATTCCCTTTGTGAGAGGGACCGGCTTAGTGTGAAAATTGATGGCTGAGAGTCTAACAGAAGGATGCAAGATAATTGAACGCATCCTGTCCGTCTATTTATGCCGCTGTTCATTGGTCCGCATGTCAAAGGTAGCTCATTTCGTTTCATTCCATTTCATTTGTCGATGTTATTTATGTGTGTTTGCCGCTCATACACGTACAGGTAGGCAGTGTTATCTCATTTAATGAAATTGAAACAATGAGAGGCAGACTTGCAGCGTTAATTGGAATAGAGACATATCTTATACAGTAAAAAAATTAAAATATCACATAAATATACACGAGGAATAATAAGATGTATTATATGAAATACATCAATCAATAGTTACAGAAAATAAATGAGAACGAACACAATGAACACAATAAATGCTAAAGACATTTAAATGGTGTATTCCCTTTTTACTTGATCTAAAATAAACCTATGAGTAGATTTATAATTAAATGAATATATATAGCATTTAGAATATTTTATATTATGTTAATTAGAATATTAATATATTAAATATTCTAAATGTATATAAATATTAATAAATTTTTAAATACATATATATAATATAATATTTAATATTTATATATATTTATATATGTTCCATTTCATATAATATTAATATATTTAATATTTGTATATATTTATTAATCAGTTGTATTTATTTTATATAAAATACCATATAATTAGTATATCTATTATATATTGTATACTCTATAATATGCATTATTAAATATAGAAATAATAGAATATATAGTTAGTAAATATAAATTATATACTATACATAAAATAAATAATTTTTTTTAATATTTCTTTTGAAAAAATTACAGTTTCTTAAAAAATATAATAAATAAAAATAATTTATTATATTCTCAATATTATTTGGCCTAATAAATTTTTAAAATATAAATAAAATCATATAAAAATTTAAGTATTTCTAACTAAAAGTCAATTTTGGTGAAATTTATATTCTATCTAGTTTCATTCTAGCTAAATTAGATATAGGCCACAACTTTTCCAATTGAACCATCCACTAAAAACATATGTAACATCACTTTGAGGCTCATTTACGAAAAAAATGAAATTATTTGAAAAATTTGATGTTCTAACAACTCCTACTCTTAAATAGTCATTTTAAAAGAGTCTAAAAATACCTTTTTATAGATCTATAAGTCTACTTTATAAAATATATTTTTTTAAACATTTCAATTAGTGTTTATAGTTTATTTTTTATTTCTACTAAAAGTAGGTCGTCAACATGAATTTTATTTACTCAAAAGTTAAAAATCTATATTTCGCCATGTTATTACATTTTTTATTTTATTCTTCAAACATACAATATTTTAATGCATTTTAAATTATCATAGGTGGGCGGATGGGTGGGAGTCCTTCCATAGATGTGGAAGGATTGGGGTCTCCATAGAAGTGAAGGGATTGAATTTTTGCTACGGAGAGTAAGGTGGCAGCCAACGGGTGGTAGAATTGGGGACATGTGGAGTAGAAACCGTTAACATGAATTCACTCTCAGCAGCCTAGTAGGTGTAAGTGATGACTAACCTCTTGCACTGGCCATGAGGAAACTGATAGCCTAGCAATAATGATATCAAAACCCTTAAGTCTGTTATTGAGTAAATATTGAGGACGAGGATGGGGTTCTCACGAATGGGCAGGCAGAATGAGGTCTTCGACAGGGTGTTCAAGAGACAGATTCGATAGTTGCTATAATTATATGGCATGCCAGAAGTGTAAGTAGTTTCCTTTTATCTCTGTTCTCTCAGTTTTCTTGGTGTCAAATGAAATGTCTGTCAAACCGAAGGTGCTGCTCTTCTTAGCTGAGTGGATTAGGTGCGGAGGGATGGACACTTCGGTTCGGCTAGTGAGCACCAAACGGCAGATGGCTTTCCTAGGTAGCATTACAGATCCGCGCATCAAGTGAATTTTGAAATGTCAAGATGCTCTGGTTCTAGGGGCAGTGAAGATGATTCTGGGGAAGGAGTTTGTAGAGAATGGCGAGAGATATCGGGTAGACTTCGATATAAGCTCTCAGTTCGTGGCACCATTGCTGGACCTAAACGTGGCGAAGACATGGGTGGACGTGGTGGCGCGCAAACTATTCATTCCCAATGTGTTAGGAGGCTTGGCAGAGGTTTTGGAAGATGTTTCTTTCAGCATAGGCATGCCGTGGCCAAGGGATATTCCTCTTCTCCAGTAGCTAGGTAGCGTTGTCAAGTTTTTTCCCTTTATTTTGCATCTAAGGGGGGAGGACCTGGTCTGGTTCAAGCAAAATGCAAGGATTGAGGTGAATTTCCTGCTGAAGTTTTTCAACATCCTAGAGACTAAGGAGACTCAGGGAAGCAACTAGACCGAGGAGTTTAATTAGAAATTGCATAAATATGAACAAGAGGCTTGAGTTAGTTAGGGTTTTAGTGGGGTGTTTGGTTATAAATTAGGGGTTTTAATGTTTAGTCTGATATAGTTATTTCCTTTTGTTTGAACAGTAAGCTCAGTCTTGCATGGCATTTTGTAGCAGTTTGGTAAATATAGTATAGAAGTGGTGTCTAGGACAGCCTTTAGGCTAGTTTTTGTCTTGGTTCTAAATTGAAAGACTAAAAATATGTACTTTGATGATATCAATATAACGGAAATCCTATTACACAGCAAAAAAAAGTAGAGCGTCAGCACCAAAATATGGTATTGATTGTCCTCTCATGAGAATATAGTAAATAAAAAAATTGAAAAAAATATGATGCATTAGAGGAGAGATTCCTTGTCAAGAAGATATATTTTTTTCCTATTTTGGATAAATAATCAAGATAAAAGTTGGCGTCCCATCGAAATAGTTGTGTTTTCATTACACACAACTTCCAAGATTTATTTAAAAATATATACTTATCAAATTGGGGAAAAAAATAATCCATGCACTAAAGTTTTGAGTTATGAATACACAAAAAAATATAGAAGGAAAATAAATGAAATTTACTATATAAAGTGTGACATCCCATTCAACCTTATTTTTTAGCATTTTATCAACAACTAAATTATAGTGTCAATTTTATAAAATACTACATTTAAATAATTTTTTAATTTTTTTTTAAAAATACAAACATAAAATATACTAAAAATATACATTTTATTAGTTTACATCATTTTAAAATTCAAAACATAATGTCACTTTGTAGTGATTCAAGTTAAAAAATTAGACTAGTGTTGGTTGTTTCCTTTATAAAAGTGTGACACAACTTTGAAATTTCACCCATTAATCTTTAAGTATATCTAAAAATAGAATATACATATAATTTACTTCATATAAAATCTAATATACCTAATAAATATAGTTACGATAGAGATTTTGTATATAGAATAGTAATATAATTATGCCACAGAGAGGAAGTGGGAGATGGAGAAAATAAAGGGATGGAGGGAGCAAGCAGGAGAGGGAGAGAAAGGGGGAGGAGGAGGAGCAAGTGGGGAGAGAGAGAGAGAGAGAGAGAGAGAGAGAGAGAGAGAGAGAGAGAGAGAGAGAGAGAGAGAGAGAGAGAGAGAGCCACTACCCTCAAGAAGTCTCTTGTTTCACTTAGCTCCTAGTGAATGAGGCTCACCAAGAATGAGAGGGGAGGGTAAATCTTAAATTTTATTTCCCTATACCTCTGTCAAATGAATAAGATTTATATAGCCATAAAGTCGAATAGAGAGACAGAAAGTAGGAGAGAGAGAGAGAGAGGGGCAAAAATAGAAAGAGAGATAGAGAAAGAGAGAGGGAGAGAGAGAGAGAAGGAGATTTATGGAGAGGTAGAGAGAGAAGAGAGATAGAGGAAGAAAGAAGGGCAGATAAGGACATAAGGATAGAGAGGGAGGGAGAAGGAGATAGACTAAGAGAGATAAAGAGACATGGACAAATAGGGAGGGAGACAAAGATATATATAGAGAGAGAGATGGGGAGAGACAAAGACAAAGAAAGAAGAAAGTCAGAAAGAATAAGATAGAGAGAGGAGAGAGAGAGTTACATAGAGGGGGAGAGAGTTAGAGAGAGGGGGAGGGAGAGAGAGAGAGGGAGGGAGGGAGAGAGAGAGATGGAGAATTAGAGAATTGGAAAGAGATAAGTGAAACCAACATGAATAATCTACATTAACTATTATATTAAATTAAATTATATATATATAACTAACTATAATATACAATATATAATGCATATAAATATTAAAAATATTAAACATATATAAATATTGAAATTAAAAATTAAAAAATATATACAATATAATATATAATAATGACTATTATAGATTTTATATCATTCTATGTTTATTAGAGAGAGGAGGGAGAGAGATAAAGAGGGAGGGCGGGAGATAGAGAGGGAGAGAGGAATATACTGAATGGGAGAGATGGAGATTCTAGACAAAGTAAGAGAGAGGTAAAGATATAAAGAGGGAAAGAGGAAGAGAGAAGAAGGGAGAGGGAGAGAGATGAAGTGAGAAAGAGAGGAAGAGAGAGAGACCTATATCTTTGAGATATATATATATATATATATATATATATAGAGAGAGAGAGAGAGAGAGAGAGAGAGAGAGAGATTGAAAATGTTGTAATCCTATAGTGATGTGAATTATTTTAAGCAAGACACACATGTTTTGTGACCACGTATTCTCTTTTTAGTTGATTCAAGTTTTCACTATTTGCTACATGAAATATATATTACTTAATAGATTTGAATTAAACTACCTAGGGCAAGGATTGAATGGTTTAATATCAAATTGAAATTGTGAGAATGATGTATACCCTAAGAACTATGGTGCAAAATGAATTCAATTAGCAAAGGAGATGAAATGAATTAAAAATTTATGTGAGAAGTTTTCCTTGGCCTTGTCGTATTTTTATGGGCTTTTATCTTTTGTCTACAACCTCATTCTCTTTTATTAAGATATTCTTAACATTTGAATAGGGGCTGAGAGGCCCATAACTTGCCAGGGTCTAAGACTCAAGACACTTATGTTTTTGACACGAGGCTTGGGAGAGATATATATCTTATCTTATCAAGGATTTGAAATATAAAATATACATGCATTTCTTGTTATCCTATCTACCATAGACGTAACATCTTAAACTCTAGATTTGAACATGCTAATCAATTTGATTTGATAGGGAGCCTTAGTTTTTCTTTAAAATCCCTTTTTAAAGTTAGATATAAAGATCCCCTTATAACATGATTTAATGTTATCTTAGGTCTACTTGTGAAACATGTTTATCTTGACATTTAGAGAGATGATCTCTATGCTTTGGTATATTTGACATGGGAACTTGGGTTTGGTGTGCATTCTTGTTTTAATTCTGAACATGAGAAGGTGAGTAGTATGCAATATGATAAGAATTTGAAATTTGACATTAGCTTCAATATAATCATGATGATTGAAATGTTCAGTGCCCATAGTCCTAGAGACTGGTAGTCAATTACATTTCTATTGTAATGCTTGACTTTGAGCACATGATGACTGCTTTAAGTGGTTGAAAAAAGTGTACAAACTTAAGTGGAGGACTAGAGGTTGTGTAAAATTGACATAGTGTTTGTTTCTTTGATCAAGTGTGGTTTCTATGCATGTATTTTTGTTGGGAATAGAATAGGGGCCACAAATATTTTTTCAAAGAGCCTACAATGGATATGAAGCTGAAAGAGCAAATGGGTGAAAAGATCTCAACGATTGGAGGATGTGACTGATCGATAGCCAAATTGATATGAGCATATGGTAGTTTTATATTTTTATTCTTAAAAAAGTGGAAAGAGAAGAAGAATTGTATGGCATGCATTTAAGAGTGAAAGTGACACCAAAGTCTGGCATTTAACAAAATATTGGTTGAACTATTTTGGCTTCAAGGTAGATAGAGGTGGAAGTGAGTTGATACATTCAACATCTTTTGGGATGCCATCAAGGAAGTTTATTTGGACAAACAAAATGTGAAGATTCATTTAAGTCAGTTGAAAAAGTTGTTGAAAAAAACATTGTACTTGCTTTAGTCCCAAGGCCATGATAGAGAGGGGTGGGAGGGGAGTAAGAGAAAGGAGGGATGGGGAGAGAGAGAGGGGGGTGTTGGTGCCTGAATTAACTGTCAATTTTTGAGCAATTTTTCATGCAGGCACCTTCCCAAAAAATCCAAAAAATTTCTAAGTATTGGAGCCTCTCAGTGTTTTTCAACATTATCATGAATTTCTGAGGGAGGGGATCATCATCATCATCATCATTTTCCAAATTGTCACCTTGATAGTTCTGCGGGGTCATCAAGTTTTCTATCATCAAGGTGTTCATCGGGATGACTTGGTGCATCGGGTAGACCGGGGAGACTTGATCCGATGGTTAATGTTTGGCCGATGGTGTGTCCATCGGCGAGAGTAGTGTTATCGGTGGAGGATTTTTGGGCTTTGCTGATGTGTTTGGGTCTTACCGATGGAGAGATGTTCATCAGTGTAACATTGCATATCGGCCCAGCCGATGGAGGATCCTCCGATGTGGTTTGTCTGGCCGATGACGGATGGTTTGAGGCTTTCAAGTGAGTGGGCATCGGCGTGATCAATGAGGTCGATGAAGGAGCTTTTCGTTGCTCTGACGGTTTGGGTCTGGCCGACAAGGGGAATGTGGCTTGGTGCTTTCATCGGCGGGAGTATTGCTATCGGTAGAGGTTTTTTGTGGCTTGCTGATGTTGGGTGTCTGGCCGATGAAGGTGACCATCGGAGGGACTTGGTGTTCAATCTGGCCAATGGAGTTGCCATCGGCGTAACGTGGTGTGATCAGTGGGGAAGCTTTTTGTTGGGCCGATGGTTGTGGTCATGCCGACGGGATATGCATCGGAGAGAGTTGGTGCGTCGGTGAAGGTGGAAAGCGTTGGGCCGACGGTGGTTTTCTCGCTGATCGGGTTGTATCGGGGTGACATTTGATGTCGACAGGAGGGTTTTGGCTGCTCTGATGGTGTATGTTACACCGATGAAGGCGGGTGTTGGAGCGATGGGCTATTGGCAGAAGATTCGTGGGTCGAGCGGGGCAAAACGCTCGACACTTAGTACACATGCGGCCGTGCTTATAAAGTGTTTGGGAGGGCCCTATCTAGTGAATGTGGGATAAATGGATCTCACAAATGGAAAAGTCAGCGATGGAATGAAGGACTTCCCTTATGGTGCGATTTCACTGGCGACGAGACTTTTCAAAATGCCAATATGATTTGCGACTTATGTGAGCGGCTTTGGACTGTTGATTTTGCGTGTCTGGAGCCCGATCCGGTGGCTAAGTTCAAACGATGAAATAACTGAGTGTTAGCACCATTTTTGCGCACTCATTCTGCAGTTAGCCAGCCATGCTATACGGTGATGGAAGGAATGTCACATCTACTCATCTGCTCGAGGTCTGGGTTGCTTGCGCCGTGGGCTTTTATGGAGGATTTGACTGCTTCAGCGACTGAAATTGATGAAGGATCCAATTGTTTCTTTAAAAATCTAGGGAGAATGATCTCTGCATTTATGAAGTCTGTCAGTGTGTAGGTGGCCGGAAGCTTGTGTGCTCCTTGAAAAGGGAATCCATGGCCATTCTATAGGAGGTTGGATGTTTTTAGGCTCTTTGCTCTGACTTTGAACACAAGGTGTTCACATTTTGAAAGACATTTTGTTGCAGATTCGGTCCTTATTTTGGTGTATCAATCATTCTTGTCTTGTAAATGATAATTTTCCTGTATGATAACTTTCTATACAGATTAATTTTAAATGAAAAACACCTATTGTGTGTATTGTTTATGATTGTCTCCTGTATGTCATTTGTTTTCTTTTCAAACAAGGTTGTCAAGGGCTTCCAAGTTTTTCAGTATATGCATACTGTGTGTCTGATTTATTGCATCTGCTCAAGGAGTGGTTAAATAGGCTTTTGATCAGATACAAAGGAAAATAGATTGCATCATAGGATTTGCAAAGTATGATCATAGGTAATACTCTTTCTTGGACATGTTGCTGTTAGGCAGCAACATTCTTCCTGAGTCCTCTGGATATGAATCATGTTATCATAGGGAGACATTTGTATCCATAGATTTGACTCTGCTGCCCAGATAACGCACTGGTTTGGGAATTTGTCTGTTCAAAGGGTCTAGGAAATTCCCATAACTCCAAACATCAAATCAAACCATTTCATACTTCCACCTGTTCGTTGTAGGAGTAGTAGTAGGAAACCCCTGCATGCTCTCATCCCTAACCAGACACATATGTCCAAGAATGTTGCCAACCTTGTGATTTGTTACACAAATCTTGGTCCATACATGAGAGTATTCTGCCTGTTGCTGTCAAGTTAAATCCTTCTATTAATTGAGCTAGTCAAGGTCATATCTTTATCAAATAGGGACACCCCCCTTGGTGTGGTAGAACCAAAAGTGAAGGGGAGGAGCTCACGCAACCTCCTGTATTTAGTTGGCTGAATCTGCCTGTGCGTTAGAACTGACAAACTCTAATGCTGATTCAAAGAAAAAACCAACAGGGGGTTGAGAGATAAAAATATAAAGAGGAAAATAGAGATATAGAGAGAGGGAAAAAGAGACAGGAAGAATAAAGAAAGAGAAAAAGATATTTATAAAAGTGAAATATTAAAATTTTGGAAAGTCTTCTATGAACTATATAAATGTATATATCACACTTTAAATTATTCATAAACCATGGAAAATGAAGGGAAATGAAATAAGTGAAGGGTTTGATGAAATCCCTGAGATTTCATGTAGGACTAGAGGTCAAGATTGGATGTGGGAAGAGCAAAATACATCTAGTAGTCCATTAAAATTCTACAACTTTGTAGAAAACACCCAAGATGACTTAGAAACTCCCAAAACTTAGATTGTTTTGAACTTTTTATACAAATAAACATATGATAAGTACATGGGGAAGGTAATGCACAACTTTAATATAAAATTTGACAAAGGGAGGGCCCATTAGAGGATATGCACATTATTTTGATTAGATGGAGTAAATTTGTTTGCACAATTAGCATGGGACTAATTGTAGGCTTCGATGTTGCCAGTTATAATCCTAGAGTTATTAGTTTGATTAATCATGTTAAGCATGGTTTCTTTTTGCAAGGATTGAATGAAAGCCCAGAGGATGTGTAGAAAATCAAATTTCATACTCATGTTCCCCTAAATTGAAGAGGTTAGTAAAACAAGTATTGAAAATTATGTACACTATTTTGATTAAACAAAGAAAATTTGTTTACACAATTAACAAGGGACTAATTACAGGCTTTGATGTTGCCAATTACAATCCTAGGGTTATTAGTTTGATCAGTCATGCTAACCATGGATTCCTTTTGCAAGGATTGAATGAAATCCTAGAGAATGTGCAAAAAAATAAATTTCATAAAAGAAAGCACTTAGATTTAGAAAAGAATTGCTATGCAACCCATCACAAGAAACCATTTCAAAAGATAAAGCTCAAAGAAACCTTGTGGATCAGTAGTTGAAGCTTAAATAGTTTGATTAAGGCCCACCATACTTTTAGTTTTAATATGTGTACAGTATACCAAAGGGTGTACATGGACAAACCATATCCTTATTTATGTATGATGTTGAACTAAAATTTGTGGATTCAAAGTACCTTTTAGTTTCTCATAGCCATGTCACCCAAATTGAAGAGTCTACCAAAAACAAGTATTGGAAATTATGGACATCAGTATTATTTTGATTCTATGTAGAAAATTTGTTTGCACAATCAACATGGGACTAATTGCAAGTATGGATGTTGCCAATTGTAGACATAGGGTTATTAGTTTGAATAGTCATTCTATCCATGGTTTCCTTTTGCAAGGATTGAATGAAATCCTAGAGAATGTGCAAACAATCTTAAATAAAACTTGCATATATATCTTAAATACATTAGTCTCGAGGTACTGAGAGATATCAGTTTGATTTCTTAAATACATCAGTCTCAAGGTGAGGATTGAATGAAATCCTAGAGTATTGAATAAAACTAGCATATATATCTTAAATACATCTTCTCGAGGTGTTGAGAGATATCAGTTAGGAGGTGCCTATATAGAGAGAGAGGAGGAAAGGAGAGATAGAGTTAGAGATAAAGAGTAGTAGAGAGAGGGGGAGGGAGAAAAGTAGAGAGAGAAGATATATAGAGATATATATCAAGAGAGAGTTAGAGATAGAAAGTGATAGAGAGAGGGGAAGAGAGACAAGCAAAGAGAGAGAGAAGAAGATGTATATGGAGATAGGTGGATGGAGAGAGAAAAAGAGAGGGACACATAGAGATATAGATGATTGTCTTGTATCCATATAGCCCATGTCATTTTTTGTTTTCTCAATTATTGTGAATTAATTTGCATAATCTTAAAGAATGTAGTGATATGTGCAATTTATGCTAGATTTCAGAGAGGGGGAAAGAGAGAAAGAGGAAGATAGAGAGATAAATAGAGAGAAATAGAGGAATGGAGAGAGGGTGTGAGATGGTATAAGCGTGTATTTTTATACCTTTGTTTTATATTATTTTGAATATATATCATTCACATATATATAGTCATAATTTTCAATTTGATTTTGTGTACCAACTTACTTCTAACTTCAATCTCATGGCATATGTAGTTGTAATTCTTTAATTGTTTTATGGGAGCACAATGGGTGACAAAGACTGAAAAAGTAGGTGATCTGGGCGGGAAAGCGTGGGGCAATATCGAAGAAGAAAAATAATCAAGGGAAGAAGAATCAACAGGAAGACGAACCTCAGAATGGAAGCACATTCCTCAATGGGTCTTCTCAGGAGGGCATTGGGTGGATAAATGCTATCCGGGCTTTAGATCAAATGAGCTAAAAAATCTAGATAACCGTGAGCAGGATGCATGCTTCAGGTGGAAGGCGTGGGGCTTATAGAGAGGCCTGCCATGGATGCAACCAAGGAGATAGAATGGAAAAAAATACATGAATCACAAGACTTGAGGACAAGGGGATTATTGGCAAAGGAAGGGCAAAGAGAATCCATCTCCTTGGAGGAATTCCTTGCAAGGGAGTCATGGGTGGTTCAGGGAAAAGAAATTTTCCAAGGTAGATACTATGAAAAATTGGTGAATCAAGGAAGACAGTAAAGGGGCAATGGTTCAGAATGGTCGAGCGAAGACCTCCTAGAAAGGAAAAGAAAGAGTACTGAATGAAGAAGAACTTTCGTATAACCACAAAGATCCAAAAGGTAAGAACCCAAACCCTAATTTTCTTTGGCCGCATGTTAATTTGGATAAAAAACAAATTGAGAAATCCATAGGAAGACTCAAGGAATGTGGGGTTATGGCTACATGGGGTGGGGGCTAGACTGAGATAGAAAGAATACAAAATTGGTGTTGGGGACTGTGGGGAAACCTAGTTCAGATCATGACAATTCCAAATGCATTCTTCCTACTTGAATTCCCTTCACACTTAGAAAAATGGAAAGCACTCAATAGCATGCCATATTTCGTAGATGGAACCGGAATGCACTTGGTTGATTGGTACCCTAATTTTGACCCCTGGAAGCATAAATTTGAGGAGGGTCTGGTATGGATTCTTTTGTATAACCTCCCGACAGAATACTGGGTTGAGGACTTCTTCAAGGAGATTGGGAAAAGCTTGGGACCACTCATTTCAATTGATAAAATAGCGATAGACAAATGCCAGGGTGCCTATGTGAGAACCTACATAGGTTTGAAACCACACCAAATTCCTGCCTCAGAAGATAGAGATTTTTATGGAGGGCAGAGCTTGGACTCAATCACTACTAAGAGAAGACCAATTGAAATTATGCCCAACCTATAAATCAAGAGATCATGGGAATCTAGAGTGCAAAATTTTAGTGAAGCCAGATAAAGATGACATGTATAATTGGGGACTTCTATAAATAGGAGAGGGACCAGAGGGCCAAAGGACCCAAAACCCTAGTCAGGAAACTCTGCAGAAGAATGAAGATCTAATAGAAGGTGGACTGATAAATGACATCCTTGCGGGTAAAGGGGAGGTAGGGTTTAAAAAGCAAAATACCAACCCCACTTCTTCAGAAATTTGTGGCAAGGCAAAGTCTTGGGAAATAGTAGTTTACAATCCCTTGGATATTGAGAAGTTGGCGATGGGATCTCATGAAGAATTAGGAAAGGAGGAAGATCTAACCAAGGAAGAAAGGCAGGAAACTCCTCAAGAAAAGCCAGGAGATACAATAGACAACACAATGCAGGAGATGATTTCAGAGTCTAGAAGTGTGGAACAGGCAGGAATCCCCTCTGGAGTGGAGGAGAGTGAAGAATATTTAGACTATGAAGATGAGGGTGGACTAGGAGGAGAGGAAGAAATATTGTTGGAAGAAAGAATGCTGGAGTAATCACAATCAAAGAGACGAAAACCTGTAATGTGCCGCACCTGTTGGTTCCTTTTTACAAGAATCTTTTTAAGTGTTATTTTAGTTTTATTTTTATGTTCTTTCATACTAGAGAGAAGATGCAGAAGGGGTTTAGTTTTCCTGCAGATGCGTTGCCAAAGTGTACAATATATAGCATATAATAGAAACCTAGAAAAAGTACAACAAATATGGAGAAAATAACAGATACCTAGATAGAAGAATGGCCAAATATTAATTACTATCACATACGCATGTTTAGATTTGCACTTTGAAATTTATGCTGTAGTTGGACCAACAACTGGGTATGGTTGAAATCACTTCAAACTCCAAATATACTGAAAGTATTTGATATGCAAAGGATTACAATGAACATAGGGGCCTAGACGCCCAAAATGAGAAATAGAATAGATGCCAATACAATGAAATGAGTCCACAAAGAGTCACATGTCCCTCTGGGAATGGTATAGCTAGGCTAGGGTAGCAAACATCAACAATAGCTCCAAATAACCCTTTGATTCTTGCTATAATAGGTCTGCACACACCTTAGAGGCTAGGCTAACAAGGTAAGATAAGAAATCTACCTCAAAACCTCACAAATATGCTCCCAAATGTGGTACGACTGCCTGAAGGGAAGTATGGCCAGCCAAGGGAATGATGTAGCAGCAATCTCTCTCCAAAACTCTCCAAAATCTGATGTTTCTCCTTTGATATCAATTGAATAACCAAAACTACAGAATATGCAAGCAATAAGCTTCAAAAACCCTCATAAAGAACTCCATTGAAGCACAAATGTGAACATTGGATGCATATACCTCAAATGACACATTTGGGTGATATTGCACACCTGTAGAATGCCATTACTAGAGGGAGTTTTCATTCCCAATAACCTTCATTTGAATCTTCTTCAAACCCTCTCAAGGAAAACCCTAGCAAAGCAAATAGCCAACAAAATCATATATTCAAGCATATCCAAATGAGAGCACTTTTCCCTCTTTTATAACTCTCCAAGATGGGTGTTTCACTTTTTGAGGGAAATATTCTTTTAATTTTACTTTTAATATTTCCCAAGGTGAGTGCTCCATAAAATGACTTAAGTGCCTTTTAAATATTTCATTTTTCATCACTTAACCAATAAAACCCAAAGTCCAATATTAAATAATAATATTAATTTACAGACTTTAAAATGGAGGCCTAAATGAATTCAGAATTCAGTGACATATAGCTCGTCGGAAAGGTCTCGACGAGATGAATCCAACCCCACTCTGAAAATCCCAATCTGACACTGAACCCAAACTTACTAAAAATAGTAACGGCCATAAGTAAACTAAGCCAACACAGAGGGAGCTAACTAGATCCACAAACCATCTGATAACTCTGAGCTCAATGCAACATTTGGGAGAGCCAATAGTTGACTACCAAGTCACCTGAACAACGCCAAACTGACACTTACTAAAAATAGTAGTGTTCTTTGGGGACCAAAGAGAACAAACCCAGAAAAACCTAGAAAGATCAAGGACATGCAAGAACTTACTATAAATAGTAAGTACAGACAAGTTGTCTGAAATCTCTTTGAAAAGTGTTAACCAGCTCCATTGGATCACCTGAACACCCTGGTGACATTGAAATATACCTCTGGTTAGGCTGTCACTAACCCCAAAAGTTAGCTCTGACTGTGCTACAATAGAATCTGAAAATGGGGACATTACAGTCTGCTCTTCCCAAATATTTCTTGTCCTCAAGCAATCTGTACCTGCATGCTCTGGTTGAACTCCATGATCTCAAATCATTCTGAAGAATATCCAACAACATCTCCACTGCATCTACTGGGTAGAGGTAAAACCATACTCAACATCAATGTAAGTAGCTATCCTAGTATAAAACAATTTGCTAGACATAGGAACACCTGGGTCCCAACGCCAATATGGAAGTCTACCATACACATCACCCATTGACTTCCATTGCACTACTCTGATATAATCTTCACCATGCAGAGGGTGGTGAAGCAACTCAATAGAATCCAACTAAACTAACATGCCAAAACTATCACCACCTGGATCCCAACACATTAGAACCTCACATCCATCAATCATGAAGAGGTAAGTAAGTCTCAAAGTGTCTGAACCACAAAATCCCCTGCAAAAATCCTATGGATGTGATGACTATCCAACATAGGTGCTAGAAGATATGAAACTGCTCCTCTCAAATTGAGGGAATGACATAACTCTCCTCCATCACCACTATAAAAACTAAACATGCCATCATGCCTACTAACACTGCAACCTCTCTGAAGCCATGTCTCCAATGGAAATTTTTGAGACAAAGAAGTTGCAAACTCTATCTGATACATATCACCATGATGGTACTCTGATCTCTGACCCTGCAAGTGATCCTCTAAATATGTCTGATTCAGCCACCCGCAATCTCTAGTTCCATCTTTTGTAGATGGCAACCCTTCATCCCACAATGGATGATATAAATCCTGAGCCAATCCACACTTACACATCATCATGTTATCTGTGTGTGGACTAAAGGAGAAATGATGAGCACTCCTCACTATGCAGTCAAGATAAAAAACACTTGCCCATGTCAACAGTTGACCATCATAGTAATGGGAAACACACTCCTCATCACTCTCATCACTCTCATCACTCAAATCAGATGATGGCTGATGTCTCTAATCCTGAATGGCTAATTGGGTAGATACTCTACAGGTCCTCTCTGCATACCCAATAGCAAAGTCCCTATCTGAAATCAATTGGAGGTATTTTGATTTAACCCACTCCATGGCATGCTAGATAGTTCACAAATCAGATGTAGATGTGCCCGCTAATACTCCTATCCATCTTTCCTCCAATTGTGTCATCCACAAGAGGTCCTCCACAAACTTGTGGGTACTGTTAATATGAGTTAAGGTTTGAACAACATTATCCTCAGAAACCTTCAACTGATCTCTCCATCCCTGTGACTCAATAAGCTGTCGGCCAAAATCAGCTGCATGGGATGTAAACTTTGATTTGCTTCCAGGAGAGGGAAACAAATCAACATGAGAATCGATCACACCACTGGATGATGCCCTGCATATCTCCTATGAAAATGATGTAGTGTGGTGATCTGTTACACAACTCTCTTGAAAATTCACTACTCACCACAAGAGCCATCAATAGCCTGCTCTGCATCACTTGACATGGAACTAACCTCAGTAACATTTGCTGCAACATATTGTTCCTTGCTACACTCATCCAAAACAATCATCCCATCTGTGTCACCTACACCAGTAAATGAAATGGATGTAGTCACATTTTCCACATACTCATTACCACCGTCCACCGATGTATACTCATCACTACACGCTGCCATAGTTATCTAAATTGTATTTGTAGGTGATGAAGACTATGCCAAGCTCAACTCCATAGTAAGCTCATCTATCCATAACTTTGACTCTTGAAGGGTTGTTTGAGCACTCTTTAATGAGTCTATGGTAACCTTAAGCTCATAAGTGAGCTCTTTTTTCCCTTTAGAGCATCATGATAAATACCATCAATCCTGAGAAGATGATTTCTATCAAATAACAGTTGTAGGTAATTATTCTTCATGATCCCAACTGCATCTCTAAGTGCTCGAAACTTAGCAAGGGAAAGTCCACTATCAAGGTGCTCATATATACCTATAGTCCAACAACAGTGTGTCACCAACTACTGAGCAACATCAAAGGGTTCTAAGGCTGAAGCAATCATGCCTTTGTTCACCTTCAATTGCCCTACCAAATGATTAAACCCCTCTGACAAATTGTCTCCACACAAATTTTCTGATTTGTATTCTGCACTATGAAAAGAGGTTAAATCATCATCACTCACCGACTGGTAAGCATCCTCATGTGTGCTATCAACTCTGTACACTTCCTCAACAAAGGTACTGTTGTTATGTACCTCACGAAATGGCTCCAATTACATAATACAAGCTACTAATTGGACATAATCATTGCTCATTACTTCCTCCAATGTAGATGCATGATCATCCAAAGAGCTATCCTAGAACCCATCACCATTAAGTAAATCTTCTGTCTCATTCCTCCCTTCTAAGGTCTGATTTACAATATTAGATTTGCTATGGCTTGAATCCACATCACATAATTCATTCTTAACACCCAAATCTTGAGTGTCAATGTTAGGGAACTCCACACATCTATCATCCTCACACGGAATGGCTGCTATCTCAAGAGTAGGCTCAACGTTACTAATTTCTATGGTAGTCTTCCCCAAATCATCTAGCTCCTCAATGCATGCCTTCTATTTTGTGATTATGTATTCATCATATAGAGGCTCGGATTTAATTCTTTTAGCTCTCAAGTCTTCACTTACCTTTAGTTGTCTTGGCAAAGGATAGGACCCCTAAGACTTGTCAACATCATAAAAATTTTCTGATTTATGATCAGCACCATGCAACACCAAATCTAATTTGTTTTCAAGGTTGATATCAACATCATCGATGTCATCAATGCTGTCCCTCAAGCCCAACTGTCTAAATGAAGTAGGAACTACAATATGACCAAAAGTAGATCCATTCCTAGTAGGACTGACCTCCAATGTTGGGACCATCACCCTTAGATCCCATGTGCTAAAGTGTTGTTTTCCCAAATCAAGGAAAATGTGATCACTGTTTTCCTCATGACTGGTGCCCTTTGTGAATAAAACATTCCCCATCATAGGCTAGGTTTGAGAGTCAAACCAACAACCACTTGTGTCAAGAACACTGGAATAAGAAAAGAAATCATCATCTCTAGATGGCAAAAGGATATCATCCAGTGATCTCATTTCTTCACAAGGCCTATCAACAACCACCTCTAATTCACCAACACTAGTATCAATGCAAGTATCTCTCTCCATAGGCTTGGTTTGAAAGTCAAACCAAGGTTACCTGAATTAAAATTACCAAAAGATAAAGTATCATCAAAAACTGTTTTGAAGTCACCATCAAATTTGCGTTCTCCATGCCCTCCATCAAAAAATGCATGAGTGAACTCAATACAGTCATATGCCCCATAGGAATCATTAAGGAAGTCATTAGAATCATCACTAGTTGAATCCAAACTAGGATCCACAGATGTTGTTTTATCCTTTTCATCATGTACCACCTCATTCATGGTAGTATCGTCTTTAATCTTATCTTTGCAAATGTCATTGATATCAGGATTCTTGAGGAAATACATGTCTTTCTATATCAATTGATTAGAATGTTGTTGACACACTCTCTAATCCTCTTTCTCTCTCATACACCAATTTTTCAACATCTCTTGGATATTGAGCCCTTCCCAATCTTCATCATCCATTTCCTCTACCCTTACTATATCTGTACTTGCAAAGGGATAAATATGGGGAACTTGAATGTTCCACGGTGATCTATTTCATCTGGGATAATACTGATGTATAGGCTACATGTCTGTGTTTGACCTCACAAGATGGCAAGATCTTTAGCTCTGATACCACTGTAATGTGCCGCACCTGTTGGTTCCTTTTTAAAAGAATCTTTTTAAGTGTTATTTTAATTTTATTTTTGTGTTCTTTCAGACTAGAGAGAAGATGCAGAAGGGGTTTAGTTTTCCTACAGATGTGTTGCCGGAGCATACAATATATAGCATAGAATAGAAACCCAAAAAAAGTACAATAGATATGGAGAAAATAACAGATACCCAAATAGAAGAATGGCCGAATATTAATTACTATCACATACCCATGTTTAGATTTACACTTTGAAATTTATGTTGTAGCTAGACCAGCAACTGGGGTATGGCTGAAATCACTCCAAACTTTAAATATACTAAAATTATTTGATATGCAAAGGATTACAATGAACATAGGGGCCTAGACGCCCAAAATGAGAAATAGAACATATGCCAATACAAAGAAATGAGTCCACAAAGAGTCCCATGCCCCTCTAGGAGTGGTACAGCCAGGCTAGGGTAGCAAACATCAACAACAACTCCAAATAACCCTTTTATTCTTGCTACAACAGGTCTGTACACACCTTAGAGGTTGGGCTAACAAGGTAAGATAAGAAATCTGCCTCAAAACCTCACAAATCTGCTCCCAAATGTGGTACAATCACCTCAAGGGAAGTACGACCAGCCAAGGGAGTGATGTAGCAACAATCTCTCTCCAAAACTCTCCAAAAATTTGATGTTTCTCATTTGATATCATCTAGATAACCAAAACTACAAAAGATGCAAGCAATAAGCTTCACAAACCCTCATAAGAACTCCATTGAAGCACATACGTGAACATTGGATGCATTCACCTCAAATGACACCTTTGGGTGATCTTGCACACTTGTAGAATGCTGTTAATAGAGGGATTTTTCATTCCCAATAGCCTCTGGTTCGAATCCTCTTCAAAACCTCTTAGGGAAAACCCTAGCAGAGCAAATAGCGAACAAAATCATATATTCAAGCATATCCAAATGAGATCACTTTCCCTCTTTTATAACTCTCCAAGAGGGGTGTTTCACTTTTCAAGGGAACTATTCTTTTAATTTTACTTTTAATATTTCCCAAGGTGAGCGCTCCATAAAATGACTTAAGTGACTTTTAAATAATTCATTTTTTCATCACTTAACCAATAAAACCCAAAGTCCAATATTAAATAATAATATTAATTTACGAACTTTAAAACGGAGGCCCAAATGAACTCAGAATTCAGTGATCTATAGCTCGTCAAAAAGGTCTTGACGAGATGAATGCAACCCAACTCTGAAAATCCTGATCCGACACTGAACTTGAACTTACTAAAAATAGTAAGTAATAGCCATAAGCAAACTGAGCCAACACAAAGGGTGCCAACTAGATCCACAAACCATCTGAGAACTTTGAGCTTAATGCAACATCTGGGAGAGCCATCACCAGACTGCCAAGTCACCTGAACAATGCCAAACTGACACTTAGTAAAAATAGCAGTGTTCTCTAAGGACTAAAGAGAATAAACCTAGAAAAAACTAGAAAGATCAATGACATGCAAGCACTCACTATAAATAGTAAGTACAAACAAGTTGTCTGAAATCTCTCCAGAAAGTGTCAACCAGCTCTATTGGATCACCCGAACACCCTAGTGACATCGAAATATACCTCTGGTTAGGCTGTCACTATTGGAAATAGGATTGACAACTGAGAGGGGGGGTGAATCAGTTGTCTCAAAACTTTAATACTTTCTGCAGTTAATTCTTTCTTTTAGCTCTTAACAATAAATCAATAAGTTAATCATGAAAACAACAATCATAAGTGTAAGAACAATAGCACAATAACACACTTGACACCAAGATTTTTAGCATGGAAACCCAGTTAAGGGAAAAACCACGGTGGGGGTTAACCCACAAAAATTAATACCCTGTTAAAAGTATTTTACAAATGAGAATGCACATGCATTCAGGCTCATTACCTAGAGCTCACTACCTATAAATGATTACAAGAGAATAACAAAGATTTTAAACTGATGAGAAGCATTTACTAATGCATGAATCAGTTCTGGTCAAGTACAAAACACTGATCTTACACATTTCATCTTCAATCTGCCCTTTTTACTGCTCTACCTTCATCCGAATCTTAGATCTCTACTCTTTTTCGTATTTACTCCATACTCGCAACACACACACACCAAATTCATTCAAATCCATTGGGTATATATATCTGCATCCTGATCTTTAATCACTTTTCAGTCAGCTTCAAGAACACTTAGAACTTTATTGAATACTCTGCTCTGTCGGCTAGATCCATGCATAACTTGAGATGTGGACCATGACTTGCACTCAAAAATCATCAATCAGGTCGACCACTATCACTGGTCATCACTAATTGCCCAATCAACAACTTCCATACATCCGAAACCAAGATCATTTACAAGGTCAGCCTGTTCTTCTTTTGTCTGCTCTATCAAACTGTTAACCCAATACTCAGAAGCTAATAAATTTTGTATCCTTTATCATCAGAGGCCAAAAATCTAGCTTTAGATTATCTTGATAGTGCTTATGACTACCTCAAATCCGCAGTAAAGTAAGACTTTCCATTGGAGAGATCCAGACCAAGATATCAGACCCTGTCGTCTACTCTGTTCCTGACTACTTAGACTTAGATAAATCTTCAATCTAATTTCTGGTATGAGCAAATTATGAAATGCGGATGTGTAGTAGAGACTTGGTTGCCATCAATGACAACACTTATCATGCCTAGCAGTGTCTCTTGCCAACAATCTCCCCCTTTGGAATTGATGGCAGCACTTAGTGAAAAATGACTAAGTGTCTGAATAACTCCCCCTTTGCTTGTGCTCCATACTGTTGTTCACACTGCTTTCCGGTGCTCCCCCTTTGCTAGATTCTTCATTTTTCACTGATCTTCACTCCCCCTTTGACATCAATGGCAAAGGGTGGGATTCACAAGCCAAAATTCTCCAAAAAATTTGTGTATAGTGCTGCATATGTATAACTAATCATTAAGTTCTATTCACATGAACTTGAGAATCTCTACAAAACTATTTTTCAATTGCACAAGTTCAGAGGCCCAAGTTCCCTTCATTCCATCCAAAATTGAGATGTGTCCACTTACCAAAAATGCATATGCTCTTGCCTTTGTCAGATCTGGAGGATTACTTGTCTGAAGTGCAGTCTGAGCTTCTGATAAGGCATTAAACATGGTTTCTAACTTGGGGCCAATCAATTCCCGGAGCTCACACATTCTCTTCATAATGTTACCTTTTTCTTTAACAAGCCTCTTTATCTCATCTATCAAGCCAATTACTTGACATTCCTGACTTATAGGCAAAACTGTTAGAGGATCAAAAATTTGAGAAAGATCTAACAATTTCTATTCTTGCTCCTTTATCTTCTTCTCAATATCCTCACTAACTTTGGGCCATGATAGACATAATTTGTACATATCACTTCTATCTTTTACAAAATTCTAAATACTCCTTATGGTAATGCTGAGTATCATCCTATCATTTCCTATTAGATTCTGTACTTAACTAAATTTCTTATCCAAAAATTCCTTCTAAACTTTCACCTCCGCAGATTTTTCAAAAGACTCAAAATGTGTACTTACAACATTTACAAGATTCTTTAGGTGATTGGAGGGGGAATCCAATGAACTCTTTTGTCAGGTTGGCAATAACTTCTCCATGACTCTGGTTGCAAGCCCTAATAGTTCACTGTCCTCCATGTGAGATTTTAACAACTTCTCTCTGGCCTTGGCTTGAGTGAAGGATGCAATCTTCATCACTTGTACTGGAGAGAGAGCATCTAGATTAAATGGTCCTTGGAGTAATTCAGGTTCATCAAACTCAAGCATCTTTTTATCTAGAAGACTTTTCACTACATTTACAGTGTCTTTTGCAACAATTTCTGGAACACTTTCCTCTTCTTGGATTTTCTTCGGACTATCTTGTTTGGGTGCTTCAACATTTGCACCATCTTCTTCTGTTTTCTCATCCTTACTCTCTTCTTTCTCTTTCCCTACTTCATCTTTCTCTGTATCATCTGTAGTGGGATTCTCTCTTTTGTCCTCACCACCTAAAATCTGTTCCGGAGGATCTAGTGTGGCAGCAATATTCTCAACATTATCTTCCTTTTTTGATTGGTCAGGAGGAGTTAGAGTATCACATGCATCATCAATTTGGTCCACCATCTCTGTATCTATGTTTATTTGATCCTCTCCTAGAATAGAGGAGTCATCAATCTCTATTTGTTGCTCATTGATGTTCACTTCTCCAACAACTGGAATTGATGAATCAAATCCATCATCTGTCTCCTCATAGGTTTGCTCTGGAGGATCTAGAGTATTACCTTGGTCATCATTTCCTTTTTCAATCTCTTCTTCTGGAGCTTCTTGTTCCTCTGAAATAATATAGGCTTTTCTCAAAATTTCTTCTGTTTCTTTTACAACTTCCTTAGTTTCACCAAGCATTAACTTGTTCATCCGGATCTTGCTTCTGAATTTCTCCTTAACTTCCTTGAGGATTTTATTAGCTTCTCTTCTAGTCATTACTGGACACAGGGTGGAAAGAATATATTCTCTAAGTTCTATGTCTTTGTCCTTGGTGGCTTCCTTCCTCATTTCTAGTATTTTCCTTAAACTTTTGGGAATTTCTTGCAAAATTTCCAATAGAGCTCTATTGAATTTATTCAAGTACAGGATGGTGGCATCCTCCAAGATTTTCTTATTTTCTTCATCAAAACTATCATAATATATTTTGATAGGCTTTAGATTCCCATGACCCATAATTGATTTTACAATTTGTTCAATAGTCATAGCAACCTTACCAGTCTCTTACCTTTTACTTGCCTTTTTGCTTCCAGAGGGTTGGTTCTCAGAGGCCTTTGAAGTCTTGGCTTTCTTTGGTCTTATCTCTTTAACTTCTTCATCTATTTCTGTTTCCTCATAATCTTTTGTGCTCTTGTAGGCTCTTGTGGCCTTGGTTTTCTTCCTCTTTCCTCCTTCACCAGATGGTGTGGTTTCTGGTGTCTTAATGGGAATAGACTTGGATTGTTTTGAGACAGTTGCAGAGCTTCTTGTTTTCCTTGAAGATCTAGGTGGGACTTCTGGAGCAGCTGCTGGCTCACTTTCTATCCTTTCTTTTGAAGCTTACTCAATTCTTCTCTTCATCTCCTCAATCCTTTCTCTATTCTTTCTCACTGCTTCTTTTGTAATCCCAATGCTTTATGCATACATCTCCACTTGCTTCAGCACTTTTCTTTTTGTTTTTAGCTGACTAAGTTCCACATGCAACTTTATACTTAGTTCCTTGTAAGTTCTAAACCTTTCCACAGAGGTGTCTTTAGGTTTGCTCAGAAGATGTTGAGTATACATGTCCACAACTCTCTCATCCACCTCATAACCCATTGGCATTATCCATACTATTCTTGGTTCTACAACTTCCATCAGACATTGATCCGTGTCAACCATAAAACATATCTCATTCTCATACTTTTCTACAACTGACTTAGGGATTCTTTCCCTTGCATGCATCAGACTCTAATTTTTTTTGAAATGCCCCTAGATTGTAGTCTTTTGTGTACCTGAATATCCAAGGCTATATAAATGATCTCTTATCTAGATTGACACTGGCCTGTCATTTGTCCAGTGCACACTTTGCACTCCAGGCACTTCATTCATAAAATAGAAAAATAAGCATATAATCAAGGAGCCATACTTAAAGGAATTTTTCTTATCTTTCTTGATTTTGTTTAAATTTTCAAACAGTTGAACCCGTAGTAGCTCATAGAGGTCATAGTCTGTATTCTCTTTCAACATTTTATATGCTGCATATGTATCTGTCCCGGAGACATAGTTTTCTCTGCTTGAGTGATAAATCTTATACCTGATTACCATGGAAGCAAACTTGACATCCGTTTCTATAATGTCATTGATTGTCATGGCTCTTTTATCAAATTTCACACCAGTTGCATCAGTGACAGTTTGGTTTTTGATAGATTTTAGCATGGGTAGTCCATCAGTTGAGTTTAACCCGGTTAGAATTCTGATAACATCTTTGGTGATCTTAAATGGTTTAGCAGCCATATAAATTCATCGTGCATTCAGCTCAACACATAGCAAACCCATTCACTCTCATCAAATGACAGAAATTCAATAATTTACAGAAAATGTTTGATTTCAAGGGCTTCAAATTCAGGTTTCAGTTGGTAATTATCATCCTTTAGATGGCTCTTAAACAACTCCAACAATTTCAGATTCCTAAATTCTTCTACATTGCAATGAATGTATGCCCTAATGTATTCAACATGTAAAACCCCATATGGAACATCTGAAAAAGCACCTAGTGGCTCAACTTCAACAGATTTGTAAGGATGCTTCTTAAATTTAGGACAGGGCCTTTTAGTGACATCAACAACTAAAGGTGTAGCCATTTGTAGAGATTGAGAATTCAAGAGGTTTCATAGAAAATAGAAATACCTTGTTTCGCGTATTAGGATTTTTCTTGGAGATCCTCTTTGCGCTTCAATTCTTGAGAATTCTCAGCTCTAAGCTCGTTCACTCCTTCTCTTCTTGCTTTCTTCTGATGCAAAGTGATCTAAATGAGGAATGAATGACCTTTTTATGCTCCGCAGTGCCTAATTTGTCTTTGTAATAAATGCTCTGCCCTAATACATTCGGTACTTTGTTTGTTGAATAGTTTCTCATGAATTACTCCACAATTTGGCATATCCACCTCTTTTCTTCCAGAAATCCTTCCAAATGATCTAAAACAATCCAAGATTTCTTTTCTCACTGTGCCAGATTCAAACACCCACTTACTGGCTGGGGGATTTGATTTTCAATGTAGCCCCCCTGAGCCAAAGCTCTTAATTCAATTCCCAGAGGAATTATCAGCACCAGATTTTAGTGTGGTCTAATTACTATGGTTCACAATTGTTTTCTTGACCCATGTCTCACTCATTTCATTCTAGATCTCATTCTCATCAATTTTTCTTTTTCCTTTGTCTTGTCTTTGTTCATCCAGTTTTCTATTTACTAGACCCCTTCTTTCATTAATCCTACTTCACTAGAATCTTGCAAAATGACCTGATTGGATACAATTGAAGCACACAACATTTCTTTGCCACTTTGATTGATTTCCTCTTGATCTGCACTGAATGTCCATATGTCCAAATCTATTGCATGCAAAGTATTTTCCATTGAAAGAATTCCCATTTCCTCTATTTGATGAGTTATTCATTATCATACTTCTGCATTCATTGGATTTATGACCGTACCTCTGCAATTGAAGCATTGTTTGGAGAAGGATGGATTATTTTGATTTACTCTACTTCTGCATTATGTGGCTCTATGACCAAATTTATTACACTTGAAACAATTTCCATTGAAAGATGGATACCTTTGAGCGTTAGGCTATCTTACAAGAGGTCTTCTAGATCTGTTTCTCTCATTCCTTGGTTGAGAGTTTCCTTGTCTAGAACCAGAGCTTTCACCTTTCTCATATCTAAGAACATGCTTATCATCATCCTTTTTTCTGACCCTCAAGTATTGCTTCAAGTTTAGCTGAACTTATCTTGAACTTCTCCTTGTATTCATTTGCAACTTCTAGGTCATGTCTGAGAATGACAATTTGTCTTTCAAGATCTCTTTCATTGTCTCTGCTTTCTTGTAGATTAGATTTTAGATGGCCATCTAAACTGTCTAATCTGTAGCATTCATCAGTTCTTTCTTTTAGAGTTTGATTCAAGTCTTCTTCAATCTTCTTCCTTTGCTCAATTTCTTTGGTTAGCCTCATTGCCCCAAATTCCATCTCAATTTTTAGAACATCAACTTCTTTTGATAGCTTCTCACGTTCCCTTGTCTTTTCTTCCAAAGCTTCATTCATGCCATTTTCTTCAGTTAAACTAGATAACTGCAGAAGTAGCTCCTTTTTCGTTTCCATAGATTTCTTTAATTTATCTTTTAACATTTCAATGGTATCATCAGCATCTTTAAGTTCACCTCTTAGATTACTAATTTCTGCTTTAGATTGAACAAGATCTTCTAGGGCCAACTGAAGTTGATCTTTGAGTGAACCCATTAAAACTCCTTCCAAGATCTTTCCTTAAGCTGTAAACTTTTTCAAAGGAACCTTGCTCTAATACCAATTGTTGGAAATAGGATTGACAACTGAGAGTGGGGGTGAATCGGTTGTCTCAAAACTTTAATACTTTCTGCAGTTAATTCTTACTTTTAGCTCTTAACAATAAATCAATAATTTAATCATGAAAACAACAATCATTAGTGTAAGAACAACAACACAATAACACACTTGACACCAAGATTTTTAGCGTGGAAACCTGGTTAAGGGAAAAACCATGGTGGGGGTTAACCCACAAAAATTAATACCCTGTTAAAAGTATTTTTCAAATGAGAATGCACATGCATTCAGGCTCACTGCCCAGAGCTCATTACTCAAATAGAGGCTCACTACCTACAAATGATTACAAGAGAATGACATAGATTTTGAACTGATGAGAAGCATCTACTAATGCATGAATTTAGTTCCAGTCAAGTACAAAACATTGATCTTACACATTTCATCTTCACTCTACCCTTTTTACTACTCTACCTTCATCCAAATCTTAGATCTCTGCTCTTTTCGTATTTACCCCATACTCACAACACACACACCAAATTCATTCAAATCCATCGGGTATATATATCTGCATCCTGATCTTTAATCACTTTTTAGTTAGCTTCAAGAACACTTAGAACTTTATTGAATACTTTGCTCTATCAGCTAGATCCATGCATAACTTGAGATGTGGACCAAGACTTGCACTCAAAAATCATCAATCAGGTCAACCACTATCAATGGTCATCACTAAATGCCCAATCAACAACTTCCATACATCTAGAACTAAGATCATTTACAAGGTTGGCATGTTCTTCTTCTGTTTGATCTGTCAAACTATTAACCCGATACTCAGAAGCTAATAACTTTTGAATCCTTTATCACTGGAGGCCAAAACTCTAGATTTAGATTGTCTTGATAGTGCTTATGACTAGCTCAGATCTATAGTAAATTAAGACTTACCATCAAAGAGATGAGGACCAAGATACTGGACCCTGTCGTCTGCTCTATTCTTGACTACCCAAACTTAGATAAATCTTCAATCTAATTTCCGGTATGAGAAAATTATGAAATGCGGATGTGTAGTAGAGACTTTGTTGCCATCAATGACAACACTTATCATGCCTAGCAATGTCTCTTGCCAATAGTCACCAACCCAAAAAGTTAGCTCCAACTATGTTGCAATACACTCCAAAAATGGGGACATTACAAAACCTAACATCAAGAAGGTTAGCAGGAGGGGACTGAAGACTAACTGTGCAAAACAGGAAATTGTAGCTAATGCAGCAGGGCAAATGAAACTCAAATCAGGGAAGGATGTATTCCTTCCCTAGGAACAATGAGGGTAATAACATGGAATGTTAAGTTGCATTAATGCCCCTGTTGGTGCCTACATAAACATTCAGGTTTCAAGTATTTAAATTCCCAGGCACCTTTCATCAAAAATCCAAAAAATTCTAGGTCTTTTGGCCTTTGCAGTTTAAAAGTGCAAAAAATAGTTTTAAATGCTTGTATCTTTGTATATACAAAGGGGTTTGTATGTACAAATGCAAATGTACATTGGCGGGCTTGCAAAATGCTCAATCGACCTTCAAAAATATGGAAAAAATTAGTTATATGCCTCCTTGTATGCATATCAGGTTTGGAATAGGTGCATATACATTAAGGAATCTTTCACAGATTCCTAGAATATTCTACAATTGTATGTTGAGTTTGCTTGTACATCAGGTTTGTATGTTTAGACATACAACGACTACATACAACGACTAGATACATTGGCAACATGCAAAAGAAAATGTGCAAGGGACCACATACAAGGCAAAATGTACATCGGGTGGATACAATGGACATATACAAGGACGATATACAAATGGTGGGGCCCGAGGATATGCAAAGGAGAATGCATATCGGGTTTGTATGTTGGCACATACAAAGGGAATGTGCAAGGCAGAATGTACATTGCAATGTACAAGGGTGAATGTATCTCTGATATACAAGTCAATATGCAAGCAAATTACATATAAAGTTAAAGTTCCTTAAGCATGGTGGGCCTGCGTGATTGTATATCATGTTTGTATATGCGATGTGCATTCCTAATATACAAATCCTGGACCCGAAGAGATATACATTCTGGTTGATGCAGTGTCGAGTCCATGGCTTGCATGTATGTATGCTTGTATATGTGTGATATACAAAGGGTTAATATGCAAAGAAAAGGATACAAGCCAGATTTCAAAGGTTTTCAAGTCCGATTGATAAATGCAGTAAAATCTGCCTTGTATGTATATGGTGTTTGTATATGTAATATACAAAGTGATTATACAAGGGGAAGGTACAAGGCCCAGACCCGATAGTAATTTCAATTTGTTCTATGATGTTTTGGGGTCTGCCTTGTATGAAGGGCGATTGTATGTATATACAATCCGACATGCATTTTCAGATGCAAAAGGAAAAAACACATTGGTTCATCTGCGAGAGACTACACATCGGCGGATGCTCCCAGGGTTGTTCCGATGGCCAACAGAGATGAAAATACCTAGCGATAGAGATCCAGTCAAGTGATGACACGTGTCCATGCGCAATTGCATGTATATACAATCTTATATAAAAAAAGATTCAAATGTACTGTGGGTGGTTGAATGTATATGCATTTGCATATACGAAGGTGAAAAAGGCAAAATGAAGGGCGAAAAAGTCAGCGATAGGGCAAAGCCACCTGCGTGGCACGTTTCTACTGGCCAATGGACTTTAGCATGATTAAGGCCATAGATCTTGGCGATAGGGAAGGGGAATTGATGGCCCTGTTTTAAAATCTTTCAGCGAAGGATTTTCTTTGTATGTACAGTTGTGTTTCAGGCAGGAAAACCATAGAGCACGTAGATTGCTACATTTTTTGAAGCTACGGGTAGGTTGGCATTAATGATGAAGTTGTAGAAGCATGGTCAAGGACATTGACAGGCCACCTACCATCTTAAGGGCAAAAATCCTGATTTAGGAAGAAAATCTTCAAACGGCTACATAGTTCCCGATCTCACCTACTCCCTTCCTTCTCTCTGCTTGGAACATTCAATGATTTGAGTGCCATTTTGTGATGCACTGTATTTGGCAAGAATTTTGAAAAATGCCATGTAAATTACTGCTGAGTACACAGTCTTGTTATAAAAGGCAAAATGTCTTACTCATTCCTGGTTGTTGAAGACTTGGGCATTTTTGGGAGAAATAACGAAAGACAGAGCAATTTCTTGGCTGTTTTATCTCTGTTGGAGTTTATGAGTTGCATCTGAGTGCACCTTGCATATATGTTCAGTTTCTTGTCATTCTATATGAAAAATGCATTATTGCATGTGTTTATCTGTTTGTCTCCATGTGTTGTATGCATTCTCTTTTTTTGAATCTGGTTGCTAAGGGTTTCTCAGATTCTAGGGTATAGATTTCTGTATCACATGCTTAATCTTTAACTTCCATCCAAGGAGTGGATTAAATTGTTTTAGGTCGAGTATGGAGAAGATTGTCTGTCAGCTGGGATGTATGTAAGCAGAGTCAGTTAAATATTTATCCTTGGGTGGTGTTTGTAAGGAAAATACCAGTCCTAAACCCTTGAAACTTGAATGCCAGTTGCAAGCCATTCTCTTGTATACATCTAGTTCACTCCTTGCCCAGAGATAGACATCGGTTTGTTTCTTGTGTAGTAGTTATGATCCAAAACCCCGTGTCTTGCATCCAAAATATCAAACCAAATCATTCTATAATTCCCACCTATTAGTTGTAGGAGTAGGATTAGGATCCCTGCATACTCTCATCCTCAACCAGCTAGATATGTCCAAGAATACTGCCAACCTTGAGATTTATCATGCAAATCTTGGTCCATACAAGAGAGTATTCTGCCTATTATTGTAAAGCTAAATCTTTTCTGTCATTGGACAAGTCAAGGTTAAATCTTTAGCTATAGGGATACCCCCCTTGGTGCGGTAGAACCAGAAGTGAAGGGGAGGTAGCTCACGCAACCTCCTGTATTAGTTGGCTGAATCTACCTGTGCATTAGAACTGGCAAACCCTCTACTGATTCAGAAGAACTCCAACAGATGGTGACTCCGTTGGGGAGAAGAGTCAAATATTTTAAAGGCTGGAAAATTTAGTTTCCAGTGATGTTGTTGCAGCCATACCAAAGAATGACCATGTGGTGCTCTGCTGGCATGGTGAATCCATAAAACAAAAGTGCCTTGTTGATATTCTGTCATCTTTGTGAGAGGTGGTGACTCTGTTGATTGAAACTATCAAAGCTGTAACATATTTCCAGGTATTCATCTTTTGATTGAAAAATAATGATGAGTTTAGAGGAACAGTACTGGTTGTGCTCTCAAAGAATACCATTTTTTATTGAAAGATATAAAGCCCTAAATTTCAAAGGAATATATGGTTACCCAAATGTTATTCCCAATAAGATTAGAAGATGTTTGCCGAAATATAGTGGATTAAATTCTAAATCTGCAAACAAACATCTGCAAAATTTTTGTAATTTGATAGAAGATTATGAGATAGAGGCTGAAGATGTAGTAATGAGACTCTTTGTTCAGTCATTAGAGGATGATGCTAGGGTCTAGTTTTCAAACCTGCCTATGTGTTCAGTTTCGTCATGGGTAGATTTAGAAATTGCATTCCTAGAGCAGTTTGGTGAAAGATTTGATGTGGCCTCATTGATCATACATTTCATGAATATTCAAAAAGAAGATGAGGAAATGGTTCCAGCCTTTAATCTTAGATTTGTTAAATTGCTCAAGCAAATCCCTGAATATATGAGACCAAATGATGCATTGTGCTTGACAATCTATTTGGCTGCATTTGATAAGAAAATGAGTTATAGATTGAGAGATAAAAAACCAGCTACACTTCACCAGGCCTACAAATTTTCTATGGATATTGAAAACAATCAGAAATATGGAATGCCAGTAGGTTTCATGACTGCAAGCTTTCAAAATAGTTTTCAAAGTGAATATATTTCTACTTTCCCAGTGTGTTCATTGAGAAATGATTTTGCAGAGGGAAATATATTTCAGAACAGTATGTGCAGTCATGATGTGGTGCATGAACATGAAGAATATGTTGTAGAAAATGTGGGCACATCCTATAATG
Organism: Cunninghamia lanceolata; assembly: GCA_027924645.1. Lineage (NCBI taxonomy): Eukaryota > Viridiplantae > Streptophyta > Pinopsida > Cupressales > Cupressaceae > Cunninghamia > Cunninghamia lanceolata. The sequence goes on along the minus strand of BSBN01000700.1, from coordinate 5,207,611 downwards.
GGGAGGGCAAAGATTGTTATCAGCCTCTAAAAAAGAAGCCTGCAGATGCAAAATGCATTTCAAATGATGAAATGAAAGATATACATGAAGTTGCATCCTGCAGCAATAGGCATATCCCAGTTATTCCTGATTTTTTATATGAGGTGGATATGTAGAGCTTCACTTTGGATATAGAAGATGTTGATTTAAGGGATGACAGTGAATATGTTAGTGACTGTCAGCATTCAGATGCATGTGTAAGCCTTTCAGATGATGAAATATATACGGATGCTGAGTATGAATGCTTCCTTGAAGATTATGACCACCCTCACAATGCAGAGGTTGAAATTTTTGCTGTTGATTATTAGTGCATTGGTGAAGAGGAAAAACAAGGTCACTATCTAGATGTGAATGGACATGTTACAGATGTTCATGCTGACATAGATGGGGATAGTGTTGGTTGTAGGGGTGACTATGACGCTTTCGACAAAGGGCTACATTTTGAGCTATTCTTGCCTTCTTTTGAGATATTCCAGGTGGACATTAATGATAGAATTGTTGAGAGCAATGATGGTGAATACCTGAATGTTTATAAAGATAAATCTGATTATGAGATGTTGCCTATGCCTGAATATTGCATGTTTGATACAGAGGAGCTCTTATTTTTTGAAGAAGGGCAAAATTCTGATGTGGATTCATTTTTTTCATGAGTTTGTTATTTTTCCAAGCAACATTGGTCACTTATATGATGAGAACATTCTACAGCTGATAGTAGATGCTTACGAATCTTGCTGTAGATCTGTCAAAGAAAAAGAAATGGGCAGCAACACAACCAATTGCAAAATAGGGTGCTACAAACAGCCAAAAGTTTTGAGCCTTCATTTGAAGAAATCAAAAGAAAATTGACTATTTGATAAAGGAAAATTCTGGTTTTTCCTTTTTGGTGGCCCTGGGCCACCAAGTATATTTTAAAAATGTGATTTGTGATGCAGGTTGATGCAGCTTCGATTCTGTTGCCCAATGGATAAGGGACTAGTCTGCATCCCAGAGATCTATGGTTCTCACCATGCCTGCAAGAGGCATGCATCCCCAGACAGAGCCAATGTTGGTGCCTACATAAACATTCAGGTTTCAAGTATTTAAATTCGTAGGCACCTTTCATAAAAATCCAAAAAATTCTAGGTCTTTTGGCCTTTACAGTTTAAAAGTACAAAAAATAGTTTTAAATGCTTCTATCTTTGTATATACAAAGGGGTTTGTATGTGCAAATGCAAATGTACATTAGCGGGCTTGCAGAATGCTCAATCGGCCTTCAAAAAAATGGAAAAAATTAGTTATATGCCTCCTTGTATGCATATCAGGTTTGGAATAGGTGCATATACATTGAGGAATCTTTTGCAGATTCCTGGAATATTCTAAAGTTGTATGTTGAGTTTGCTTGTATATCAGGTTTGTATGTTTAGACATACAACGGCTACATACAACGACTAGATACATTGGCAACATGCAAAAGAAAATGTGCAAGGGACCACATACAAAGCAAAATGTACATTAGGTGGATACAATGGACATATACAAGGCCGATATACAAATGGTGGGGCCCACGGATATGCAAAGGAGAATGCATATCGGGTTTGTATGTTGGCACATACAAAGGGAATGTGCAAGGCAGAATGTACATTGCAATGTACAAGGGTGAATGTATCTCTGATATACAAGTCAATATGAAAGCAAATTACGGATAAAGTCAAAGTTCCTCAAGCATGGTGGGCCCGCGTGATTGTATATCGTGTTTGTATATGCGATGTGCATTCCTAATATACAAAGCCCAAACCCAAAGAGATATACATTCTGGTTGATGCAGCGTCGAGTCTGTGGCTTGCATGTATGTATGCTTGTATATGTACAATATAATAAGGGTTAATATGCAAAGAAAAGGATACAAGATAGATTTCAAAGGTTTTCAAGTCTGATTGATAAATGCAGTGAAATCCGCCTTGTATGTATATTGTGTTTGTATATGCAATATATAAAGTGATTATACAAGGGGAAGGTACAAGGCCCAGACCTTATAGCAATTTCAATTTTTTCTATGATGTTTTGGGGTCCGCCTTGTATGAAGGGCGATTGTATGTATATACAATCCCACATGCATTTTCAGATGCAAAAGGAAAAAAGCACATTGGTTCATCAATGAGAGACTACACATCAGCGGATGCTCCCAGGGTTGTTCTGATGGCCGATGGAGATGAAAATACCTAGTGATAGAGAGCCAGTCAGGTGATGACATGTGTCCAGGTGTGATTGCATGTATATACAATCTCGTATAAACAAAGATTCAAATCTACTGTGGGTGGTTGAATGTATATGCATTTGTATATATGAAGGCGAAAAAGGCAAAATGAAGGGCAGAAAAGTCAGTGATAGGGCAAAGCCGCCTGCATGGCACGTTTCTACTAGCCAATGGAATTTAGCATGATTGAGGTCATAGATCTTGGTGATAGGGAAGGGGAATTGATGGCCCTGTTTTAAAATCTTTTAGCGAAGGATTTCCTTTGTATGTGCAATTGCATTTCAGGTCGGAAAACCATAGAGCACACAGATTGCTGCATTTTCTGAAGCTGCAGGTAGGTTGGCATTAATGATGAAGTTGCAGAAGCATGATCAAGGACATTGACAGGCCACCTACCATCTTAAGGGTGAAAATCCCAATTTAAGAAGAAAATCTTCAAGCGGCTGTACAGTTCCCGATCTCACCTGCTCCCTTCCTTCTCTCTGCTTGGAACATTAAATTATTTGAGTGCCATTCTGTGATGCACTGTATTTGGCAGGAATTTTGAAAAATGCCATGTAAATTACTGCTGAGTACACAGTCTTGTTATAAAAGGAAAAATGTGTTACTCATTCCTAGTTGTTGAAGACTTGGGCATTTTTGGGAGAAATAACGAAAGACAGAGCATTTTCTTGGCTGTTTTATCTCTGTTGGAGTTTATGAGTTGCATCTAAGTGCACCTTGCATATATGTTCAGTTTCTTGTCATTCTATATGAAAAATGCATTATTGCATGTGTTTATCTGTCTATCTCCATGTGTTGTATGCATTATCTTTTTTTGAATCTGGTTGCTAAGGGTTTCTCAGATTCTAGGGTATAGATTTCAGTATCACATGCTTAATCTTTAACTTCCATCTAAGGAGTGGATTAAATTGTTTTAAGTCGAGTATGGAGAAGATTGTCTATCAGCTGGGATGTATGTAAGCAAAGTCAATTAAATACTTATCCTTGGGTGGTGTTTGTAAGGCAAATACTAGTCCTAACCCCTTAAAACTTGAATGCTAGTTGCAAGCCATTCTCTTGTATACATCTAGTTGACTCCTGGCCTAGAGATAGACACTGGTCTGTTTCTTGTGTAGTAGTTATGATCCAAAACCCCCTGTCTTGCGTCCAAAATATCAAACCAAATCATTCTATAATTCCCACCTGTTAGTTGTAGGAGTAGGATTAGGACCCCTGCATACTCTCATCCTCAACCAGTTAGATATGTCCAAGAATACTGCCAACCTTGAGATTTATCATGCAAATCTTGGTCCATACAAGAGAGTATTCTACCTGTTATTGTAAAGCTAAATCTTTTCTGTCATTGGATGAGTCAAGGTTAAATCTTTAGCTATAGGGATACCCCCTTGGTGCGACAGAACCAGAAGTGAAGGGGAGGTAGCTTACGCAACCTCCTGTATTAGTTGGCCGAATCTCCTGTGCATTGGAACTGGCAAACCCTCTATTGATTCAGAAAAACTCCAACAGATGGCGACTCTGCTGGGGAGAAGAGTCAAATATTTGAAAGGCTAGAAAACCTAGTTTCCAGTGATGTTGTTGCAACCATACCAAAGAATGAACATGTGGTGCTCTGCTAGCATGGTGAATCTAGAAAACAAAAGTGCCTTGTCGATATTCTATCCTCTCTGTGAGAGGTGGCGACTCTGTTGATTGAACCCATCAAAGCTGCAACATATTTCTAGGTATTCATCTTTTGATTCAAAATAATGATGAGTTTAGAGAAACAATACTGGTTGTGCTCTCAAAGAATACCATTTTTTATTGAAAGATATAAAAGCCCTAAATTTCAAAGGAATATATGGTTACCCAAATGTTATTCCCAATAATATTAAAAGATGTTTGCAGAAATATAGTGGATTAAATTTTGAATCTGCAAACAAACATCTGCAAAATTTTTGTAATTTGATAGAAGATTATGAGATAGAGGATGAAGATGTAGTAATGAGACTCTTTGTTCAGTCATTAGAGGATGATTTTAGGGTTTGGTTTTTAGACCTGCCTATGTGTTCAGTTTCTTCATGGGTAGATTTAGAAATTGCATTCCTAGAGCAGTTTGGTGAAAGATTTGATGTGGCCTCATTGATCATACATTTCATGAATATTCAAAAAGAAGATGAGGAACTGGTTCCAACCTTTAATCTTAGATTTGTTAAATTACTCATGCAAATCCCTGAATATATGAGACCAAATGATGCATTGTGCTTGACAATCTAGTTGGTTGCATTTGATAAGAAAATGAGTTATAGATTGAGAGATAAAAAACCAGCTACACTTCACCAGGCCTACAAATTGCTATGGATATTGAAAACAATCAGAAATATGGAATGCCAGTAGGTTTCATGACTGCAAGCTTTCAAAATAGTTTTCAAAGTGAATATATTTCTGCTTTCCTAGTATGTTCATTGAGAAATGATTTTGCAGAGGCAAATATATTTCAGAATAGTATGTGCAGTCATGATGTGGTGCATGAACATGAAGAATATGTTGTAGAAAATGTGGGCACATCCTTTAATGGGGAGGACAAAGATTATTCTTAGCCTCTTAAAAAGAAGCCCGTAGATGCAAAATGCATTTCAAATGATGAAATGAAAGATATACATGAAGTTGCATCCTACAACAATAGGCATATCCCAGTTATTCCTGATTATTTATATGAGGTGGATATGTAGAGCTTCACTTTGGATATAGAAGATGCTGATTCAAGGGATGACAGTGAATATGTTAGTGACTGTCAGCATTCAAATGCATGTGTAAGCCTTTCAGATGATGAAATATATATAGATCCTGATTATGAATGCTTCCTTGAAGATTATGACCACGCTCACAATAACCAACTCAAAGATGTGCAAACAAGGAATGGAATCTTCACTTATACAAATAGGCAGAAAGGGTTCACAAACATAGCCGAGAGATTAGATAGATTCTTGTTGGCTGGGGACTGGGAAGGCTAGGCAAACCTAACAGAAGTAATCATTCTACCATTCTCAGGTTCGGTTCACTTTCTAGTCCAATTGTCAATTCTTCCAGGTGAACTTCCCAAGGGTAATCCTTTCAAATTTGAGAGCATGTGGTTGAGGGATGACTCTTTGCTGGAACTGATGGAAGGATGGTGGGATGAAATCAGAATAGTAAATCAGTCTAATCTCTTCAAATTAAACAAGAAGTTGGGATTTGTAAAGTCCAAACTAAAAGAATTGAACAGAACGCACTTCAAGAACCCTTTTTAGGAAAAAGGAAAGAGTAGAGAAGGAAATGGCCACCCTGAATGAACATATAATCATAAACAGTATGAGGGAGGAGGAGTTTGAGATAGAAAAAGCACTAAAGGAGGAATGGGAAGAACTCCTAAAAAGAGAGGAAAGTTACTGGCGACAAAAATCTAGGGAGACCTAGTTAAAAGGAGACAGGAACACTAAGTTTTTTCATAGAACAACAGTGGCCAACAAGTGCAGAAATAGAATTACAGATATCAAAAGATTGGATGGAAGCTTGACACACTCTATAGATGAGGTTAATCAGGAGGTAGTAACTTTATTTGAGTCAATTTTGAATAAGGAAGCCCCAATTCAAAGAGCAACTAGGGACAAAATTCTAGCCTCAATTCCATCTCTAATCTCTGAAGAATAAAACTAGGCTCTTTTCAAAAAAATTGGGAAAGAGGAAGTCAAAACTGCCACCTTTCTTCTCAACCCGGACAAGGTCCCATGCCCAGATGTATTTATGGCCAGCTTCTTCCAGAAATTCTGGGAGATAGCAAGGGATGATCTAACTAAAGTAGTAGAGGAATCAAGGAAGAAGATGACTATGCTAGGGTCCTTCAATCACACATTCTTGTCTTTGATCCATAAGAAAAAGAACCCTCAAGAGATGGGAGACTTTAGACCGATAGCTCTATGCAATACAATATACAAGATATTAACCAAAATCATAGCTAATAGACTTAGAGACGTCTTGGACTCTGTCATCTCAGAAGAATAAAGTGGTTTCACCCCAGGGAAATCTATTGTGGAAGGAATTATTATTTCCCATGAAGCAATTCATTCAGCTAGAAAAGATTGGGAGGCCTGCATGATCCTCAAGCTAGACATTCTAAAAGCCTACGACCTAGTGGACAACATTTCCTAATGGAAGTTCTGGAAATATTTGGATTTAGTAGCAATTGGAGGGAGTGGGTTAGCAGCTACATTTCAACACCAAAATTTTCAATCCTGGTCAATGGTGTTGCACATGGCTTCTTTGCCTCCACAAGAGGCCTCAGATAGGGAGATCCTCTTTCCCCCTTCCTATTCATCATTATGGCAGAGGCTCTAGGGAGAGGGATCAATGCTCTTAGAAGAGAGGGGAAATGGAAAGGTGTCACAGTATAAAATGGATTGGAGAATGTGACTCACCAACAATTTGCAGATGAGACCATTCTTTTTGGTGAGACCTACAAAAGAGAAGCAAGAACCATTAAAACTTTCAAGGATGAGTATTGTCAAGCTTTCGGACAAAGTGTCAATTGGAGGAAATCGGAGGTCTTTATTCTAAATACACAACCCAATCTCCAAAGGGACCTAGCAAGAATCCTAAACCTACGGGTAGCCAATTTCCCTAGGTACTACTTTGGAACTCCTCTTTTTGCAGGAGTCAACAAAAAGAGCTATTGGGAGAATATGGTAAACAGTTGCAAGAACAAAATGGGAACTTGGATTGGAAAGTGGTTGTCCTCTGCAAGTAGGCTCCTAATGGTGAAATTAGTTCTGTCATCCATCCCGGTCTATTCGATGGCATGCTTGAAAATCCCCAAAGTGGTGGAAGGAGCCATTTCTTAGATACTTAGAAAAATTTTCTGGAGTGGGACTAGGGATCTTCAAAAGCTCCCACTGGTAGCCTGGAATAAAGTTTACACCCCGAAGGAGGCAGATGGAACAGGTATAAGGCAATTTGCAATAATGAACCTAGCCATGGGAGCCAAACTTGTATGGAACCTCTATGACAAATAAGATCAGAAATGGGTGAGAATTCTTAGAAGTATTTGTACTCAAACAAGGCCACAAGAATTCTAACTATTGTAGATCCACCAAGGGGATCCACAATCTGGAATTACATACTTGAATGTAGAGACAATCTTAAATCATGACACCTGGGAGATCAGAAATGGCCAAAGAGTAGCATTCTGGAATGACTCCTAGGGTGGAGGTGAAACTCTGGCCAATTACCCCAACCTTGCAGAAAAAAATGAAACCTTGAGAGTCTGGGGAAGTAAGGTTTGCAATTACGAAAGAATAAAGGTTCAAGATGGGGTTCCCACTTGGGAATGGAGATCCTTGGAAGAGATTGAGGCCCCCTAAGAGAAGAAAAGAGATCTAGCCATGCTCTGGAAGAACTAATCCTTTGCCCTTTTAGTTCAAATGGACACAATCAGATGGTGTGGTTTGGCCACAGGGTCCTACAGGGTTAAGTGTGGATACAAAGTCAAGGAAGCTACAATAACCAAGCAAAATTGGCCTATAAGACTGATCTGGAACAAGAATTTAGCCTTCTAAAAGATGGGGTTTTTTCTTGGCTAGCGATGCATAAGAGGATCCTTATTGAGGATAGACTAGTAAGATTTGGTATAACTGGGCCGGGGAGATGTGTTCTCTACAAAAGTGATAGTGAAAGTGCCAACCATATCCTCTTGACTTGTCCTTTTGCGATAGATTACTGACAATTCTTCATGAAAAAGCTAAATTTTTAGAGCCCTCTGCCCTAGGACATTGACATGTGGTTCAACATGTGGCCAAAAATTCATTAGAAGGTAGTTTTTGGGAGTATCTGGAACATCTTGCCTTCTTCCCTCATTTGGAAATTTGGAAAGAGCAGAACAGGTGCATCTTCTAGGACAAGGAAATAAACTCTGAGAACCTATGTAAGAAAATAGAATACCTCATAACAGAGCTAGTCAATGAAGCCTCCCATAGGGGATCAAACAAGAAGAAGAACTTCACATACTGGGATGATGAAATCACTAAAGTCTTTTCTGGCCTAAAAATTCCCACTGTGAGTGGAGAAGGGGAAGCATGAAGGTTGAAGAGATTAGATGTGAAATGGGAGCCTCCAGAGTCGAGATGGATAAAGGTAAATTTTGATGGAGCCTCAAAAGGTAATCTGGGGCCAAGTGGTGCAGGCTGTGTGGCCCGGGATGAGCATGGCAGCATTTTGGCAAAGAAGTCCCTTGGTTTGGGTGAGACAACAAACAATTTAGCAGAATTCAGAGTGGCTCTGATGGGTCTTCAATTAGGGAATGAATTAGGAGTCAAGCGCATCCATCTAGAGGGAGACTCACTCATCACAATTAATGTAATCAGGTTAACCTTCACGTTGAACTGGAACCTAGGCCAATGGCTTAGCCCCATCAGATAGCTGCTGGATGGGTTTGAAGACTTTAGATTGAGCCACATGTTCAGATAAGGCAATACAATTGTAGATGAGTTAGCAAAGGTAGCAGCAGAGTACCCCCATAATTAAATAACCATTTGATGATAACATGTGCTCATTAATTAAGCTAGCAAATTTAATTATGAAAAGTGTGAGAACGATATAGCTTGATCGGAAATAATTTGTAAAGTGATGAAAGCACACAAGATATGCCACTACTAGTGGCAAGGCACGAAGCTATGATGTTAAAAATCAAAATATTGATAGCTACAAGATCTCAATATCTGTGGTCTCGTGTGGAAGGTACACCTATGCCAGAATAAACATCACAACTCTATGCGGGGGCTTACAAATATGGATTGGGGCTGAGAGATAGCAACACTTCTCTCATTTGGTTCAACGAGCTGGTGGAGTGTGAAACCATGGACACACCAATTTGTTTGGAATCCATGAAGCAGCAGATGTCATTCTGCGGGGAGATCTCAGATAAAAGGCTCAAAGCAATTCTTGTGTCTGACCATCCTCTAGTGCTTTGGGCAGTAAAGAAGGTGCTGGGGAGTGAATTTCTTCATGCTTTCCATTGCTATAGAGTCAACACGCATATCACGGCAATGTTCTTGGCGATGCTGCTATACATGAGAGTTGGCAAAGCCAAGGTAAAACTCTTGTGCCAAAATATTTTCTTGCACTCATTTCTGGGGGAGATTGATGCGACCCTGGACAACGTGGATGCAAACCTCATCTCTCTGTTGGCATAAAACTATTACATGTCAAAGGCTGAAGGCACAGAGGTGAGGAAATACCTTGTCGTGCAAACACTAAGGCCGGGAGAGCTGGAGAAGCGGTGAGGGAAAATTGAAAGAAGCATCAATTGTTTGGGGAAGATGGCTAGAGTTGTGCATGTGTCCGGAGTACGTAGGCCTAGCATTAGACGGCAACACTGAGGATAACCAGAATTGGGGTTTAGGCGAAGGGAAAGACTGGGTGGAGATGATGGACGAACCCTTGAGGAAGCAGCAGACAATCTGACACATCATGGTTGCGGTTCTAAGTGTCCAATTATTGCTAGAGAAATGACAGCAAGACTAGCCCACAAGGAAGAAGATGTTTAAGCAAGGAAGGTGTTCTATCCAGTAGGTTTTGGGTTATAATTCTGTGATCATATTTGTCAAATACTATGTTTCTATTTTGGTCCATTTTTCATATAGAAGGCCCTTATTGTATCAAGGACTGGTTTAGTGGTTGGTTGGGTGGGAAGAAAATAGCTGGGATAGACATGATAGCTAGGAAAGCTTGTTACTGGATGATCAATGTAAAAGCTCCAGTGTAATCCTTTTTTTCTTATCAATATAAAGGGTGCTACCCCTTAGCAGCTATTTAACTAAAAAAAAAACTTCAATCTCATGGCCCAATCTATGAACTAGGTCACACAACATGACATGATCCACCTTATCCAAAATCCCAACTTCATTATCCTATCAATCCACACACAAAAATTTCATTAGTAAAGCTTATAGAAATCAAGTATTATAAACAAATATTCTTAACATATATATATATTAGATTTTAGACATTTTAAAGTTGAAGTCTAAATTTAGGCATGGCATCACTACATTCAACTTCTTTCATCTACATTGTTTGTGTGATATTTTTTTTGAAGTGTAAGTAAACCTTCTAAGAGATTGGCTATAACTAAGACAACTTAAGTTCTTCACCTCTAACCTCAAAAGCAATCCCAATTAGGCTTTTCAATGCAACACCTTTTTGATAATAGACCAATGCATACAATTCTTTGAAGGCTACATTACTATCAAACTAGGTCACAATAAAAAATCTAATCCAAATGTGGCCCAATTTAATATCAGATCACATGGTTCATCCTCATCCTCAACAACACATTTTTCCTAACCAAATTACTACAATTATTTGACCATTGATTCCTAACATCATTTCATATTTTTATTACCTCCTACACCATATGAACAAATGGTGTAATAAAAAGTCAAAATTGCATATCATCATAAACAACAAAACACTTTGATAGAGTGAAAGAGAGATAGAGAGGGAGAGGGATATATACGTACTTATATATACATAAAGAGAGAAGGTGGAATGGGAAGGGATATAGGGACTAAGAGAATTACATTGAGAGGGACAAAAAAATAGAGAGAGAGATATAGACACAAAATTAGATAGAGAGTGAAGGATATATACATACATATATACACAAAGAGAGAAGAGGGAAGGTGAGGAGGATGGGACTGAGGGATTGAGAAAATTAGAGAGAGAGAGAGAGAGCTAATTTTTGCAAGGACTGAATGAAAGCCTAGAGGATGTGCCAAAAATCAATTTTCATAAAAGAAAGCACTAAGATTTAAAAAAGGATTACTACAAAACCTGTCACAAAAAACCATTTCAGAAGATAAAAATCAAAGAAAGTATATCTTCCAAAGGTTTTTCTATAGAAAATAAAAATAAATTTTTTCTTTTACAACACCATGTTAAAGGATTGGTTGAATTTGGAGTTCCAAATCACCTTGTGGGTCGGCAGTAGAAGCTTAAAGAGTTTGAGCAAGGCCCACCATACTTTTACTTTGAATATGTGTATAGTATGTCAAAGGGTGTATAGGCAAACCATATCCTTATTTATGTATGATGTTCAACTAAAATTTGTTGATTTAAAGTACTTTTTAGTTTCAAGTACAAAACATGGATACATGCACAACCTTCCTATGAATAATTATTTTCAAATTTTACCTTTATCACCCATGATAATTAAAGAGAAATTTCCTAAAATAAAAATTCATTGGCCATAATGGGATTACAAAACTAAGCTTAACTACATAAACATAGTGGCAAAAAGTGTTCCATTGTGTGATAGAATTGGGGCTATGGTTAAGCATTCTAATAGAAAACCCTACATTAAAGATTACGATATGGTACTTTTACAATGTAAAAAGTAGAGCTTGGTATGGGTTGGTCCAGATCATCTAGCACTGGAGCCTCATGAAATGGTACTTTCAAAAAAATAGAGAGAGAAAGATGAATAAATAAATAGAGATAGAGTGCGACAGTGAGACAAAGATAAGAGATGTAAAGGGAAAGAGAGATAAGAAAAGAGATAGTGACTTTCAATCAGTTGTTTCATGCCAATGACTATTCAAAACCAACTTTATTTACATACATGTCAACATATTTGATTTACTCCATTTCTCAGATTGGTTATGATATCTTTGGATTACTCTATATCTCTTTCTCTATCCATCTCCCTCTCTCTCTCTCTCTCCCCTCTCTCTTTCCCTGCCTCTTTATATATATATATATTCCGTGTCTCTCTTTCTAGATAAAAAAATATATAAAAATCACCCTCTCTCTCTCTCTCGATCTATATATATATATATATATATAGACCTCTCTCTCTCTCTCTCTCTCTCTCTCTCTCTCTCTCTCTCTCTCTCTCTCTCTCTCTCTCTCTCTCTCTCTCTCTCTCCCCCTGTCTCTATCTTTGTTTCTCTATCTCTCTTTCTCTCTACCTCTCTATATCCCTTCATCTTTGTCTCTCTCTCCCCCTTTCTATGTTGGGTTTCTTATATGTTAATTTAAACAATTTATATTAATATATAAACTATATAGTCTATTATTTTTATATTTAATAATGTTTATATAGACTATAAAATATAAATTAAATATAATAATTATTTATATTTTATCTATAAAATAAATATAATTGAGTAATTACACCAAGAGGCATAACTACAGTGGCAACATGGGGTGAAATGGCTTGAGCGTGTTAAGAAAAACAACTTTAAAAACATTAAAAAAATTAATAGCTGACAAATGCAACATTAATAATTAAAACATATATAAAACATAAATTTTTGAAAGTCTCCAAAAATAACCAAAAATAAAATCACTAATTACAAAGGCAAAAGCAAAAAATAAAAACAAGAAGTGGTACAATAAGAATCAATGAAAATCACATGTATGAATTTCATGATTTGCTGGAATAATGGTGTTAATCGTGTATGCATAAAAAACAAGTGCGACGTAGTGGCCAGTACCTGCCTTGTAGTGTTGTTATTATAGTATTTGTTTAGTTGTAATTTTTTTTTGTTGATTAGCTATTGGTTGTATATAGTATTTGTTTAGTTGTAATTTTTTTGTTGATTAGGTATTGGTTGTATAGACAAATTACATTCCAATAATTGAAAAATTAATTTTTGAAGAGTGTTGAAATGTCTTGGGTAAATAAAATTGAAATCTCAAAAATAATCTAATTTAGTAAAAATAAAATAGGACTAAAATATTTCCTTAACTATAAAACTAAACTTTACAAAGCCTATTAAATAACACAAATATTTCCTTAAAATGTAATAATACTAATACGTTTATAATTTAAAATGCATTAAAATATTGAAAGTTTGAAGAATAAAATAAAAAATGTAATAACATGGCGAAATATTCATGATATTGTAGATTTTTGAGTAAATAAAATTGAAATCCAAAAAATAATCTAATTTCATAAAATAAGATGTGTAGAATTGTAAGTTTGAAGAATAATTACACAATATAATAACAATAACATATTCATATTTAGATCACTACAATATTTTATCTTAGTCACTTAATTTTTTGTTTAAGTAATAATAGTAAGTACTTTTACAAACATGATTTTAATTATTTTAATTAATCTAATATTGTGGTTTAGTAATTTTTTTTTAAAGAAAAATTCAAATTTGTAACTATTATATTTCCAGAAAGGAAAAATTTATGTGAACTCATTTTGAAATGTCTTGGGTAAATAAAATTGAAATCTCAAAAATAATTTAATTTGGTAAAAATAAAATAGCACTAAAACATTTACTTAGCTATAAAACTAAACTTTACAGAGCCTATTAAATAACACAAATATTTCCTTGACGGAATATTTTTCATGATACTATAGATTTTTAACTTAGTAAATAAAATTGAAATACTATTAAATTCATAACAACTATGATTCTTCCCTCTTATAATTATCGCCATCCATTTAGGCATGACTTAACTAGTGGGAGACAAAATTTGTGTTCATAATTTGTTTACTTGCCACATCCTCCTCTCAAACCAAAATTCTCTCCGCAACGACAGAGAAGAGGTCATTTTTTTCAGCCAATGACAATACAAATAAATCATTTTCAATAATTTTTTGTTAAAAATTTATCATGTTGACATAGGAAAAGTACAAATTTAAATCAAATTTGCCCCACAAGAAAAATAATCATGTCTTTTGATTGGTTTACAATCAATAGATTAATAACTAGATAAGTGCGAACTCATTGCAATAGTACTTGCGGAAGGTAGGTACTAATTTGTTTTTGTAAACTTTAGGTACTATTAAAAGAATTATTTATCAAAATTGTGTTATATAATATGTAATTTAATTTAGCTAGGGTTTAATTTTTTTTATTTAGCTAGGGTTTTATTAACTAATACTTTTATTTTTAATATAGATATAATATGTAAATTAATTTAGCTAGGGTTTAAATTTTTTTTCTATTTAGTTAGGGTTTTATTAACTAATAGTTTTATTTTTAATATAGATTAAGACTTTATTATTTTAAAAATATATGTAAACAACTAACCCAAAGTTTGTAGTTTTTGTATTAATCAAAACATATATACATTGCTGAAAATGTTAAACTATGAGAATGAAAAAATGGAAAACAAAAAAATATATTAGCATTAATCAAAACATTATTTACCATAAATTTAAATTTATGAAGAAGGTAAGGCTTCCTTCTGTGCTTCGGCTGATTCTTTTATTTCGCCAAATAATGAAATGATGAAGGAAATTGCATTGGAGAAGGATAGGTTAGCAAATACTGCTATCTTTTTTGCTTGCATAGATGTTGACAAATGCCCTCCTCAAAAAAATTTAGATGACTGGTTTAACAGCCTATGGAATATCAAAATGGATTTTTAAAATTTCATTCTGTAGGCAAATTCAACGGGGTTTGTTCATTATCTTTTTTCAAAATCATGAGTCCCAGTTGGAAGCCCTAAACCGCCATTACTGGACAGTTGGCAAAACTTCTTTTAGGGCTCTTCCCTGGTCTCAGGAAGCCGTTGAAGATGAAATTTTAGCCCTTTCGTGCCCTAGATGGTTAATTTTGAGAAGTGTTCCTCCCTTTCTTTGGAAATTTTTGCCCCAACTTCTTGAGGAATTTGGCAAGATCATCCGGATTGATGAAACTACCCGTTGGTCCCCAATCTCGACGCTAGGGTTCTAATCTCCATCAAACCTGGGATTGATATTCCATCAGACTTGAAGGTTAGTATTAATGGTCATTTTTTCATTTTCCCTATCGAAATCCTTGGGGGGTTAAATGCGTGCTTTCTATGCAAAAGGGAGGGTCATCAAAGAAAGGACTGTCCTATTATTACTAATCAGAAAAAACCTAGCATTAATACTGAGAAATCCAACCCTGACCCGATCTCTGCTGGTAATTCTATGTCGGATGCTCAAGTTGTTAACCCTAAAACCCGTACTGAACAACCAGCTTCTCCTAAAACCTCTATCCCCCACCTCAAGAACCCTACCATGATTGCTTTAACCACTCTCAGTGTTTCTCATAAAACTGTTAACCCCTTATCTAAATCAAAAAATGGGAGCAAATCGGCACCAACTTGCCCTCTATTTGCCTCTAACAAAGATGTTTTAAATAAGACTGCCTACCCTGATGACTTCCAAATTGTTGCAGATCAGAAAAGAAGATGAAAAAATGCCCAGCAACTGGCTTTAGAACAAATTCGACCACGCAAGGCCAGGACCAATCCTGTTGAAATTATTAACTCTAGCCCTATTTTATTACTGGATAACACTCCTTATGTTGATAATGGGAAACCTGATGATGCTATGTTAGACAGTCAAAAGTGTATCCCTCCGGACGCTCCTTGTCCTAACCTCTGTGCTCCGGATAATGATAGCACTAATAATCTCTCAATTAAAAATTTGTTTTCTACTTTAAATGAAATAGAGGACATCTCAATGATTGATGTTGTCTATGCCAATCCCCTGTTTAACAGTAACCGCCCTCCTTCTGGCATGGATCACTCCATGGGTCTGGAATGTGAGGGAAACAGTGATGAAGAGGATGAGAATATTAAAAGTCTCTCCTCCAAAAAGAAAGGAAGACCTCTTGGGTCGAAGAACAAAAAAAAGACTGGAGACCAAGTGGGTCTCTCTACTAGATCTGACAATCCTAGTTCCTCATGAAGATCTTGTCTTGAAACGTGAGAGGCCTTGAGTCTCCTGATCGCAAGTTTATTGTTACGAAGTCTATTAATATGCACAATAATCTTGATTTCCTGATGCTACAAGAAATTAAAGCAGTTGGTTTTGCTCTTGATCTTGCTCTTGATTGCATTTGGAGGGATGCTGTTAAGATCTTCTCCAACCATCCCAAAGGAAATGGAGGAGTTGCTCTTCTTCTGCATCCTAAATGGGCTAAACAAATTTATGACTCGGGTATTTCTGCATGCAACAGAGTGGCCTGGGTTGTCATTAAAGATTATGACTCATGTTTTGGAATCTGCTCTTTATATGCTTCCAATGATTATAGAGAAAGATCTCAGCTTTGGGATTGGATGATCTCCCTGCCTAACATCCCATGGATTTTTGGGGGGGATTTTAATATGATTGAATAAGATATTGACAAATCTGGAGGTGCTCCTTTTGAATGGAAAGGTTCAGAAAAAATCTGTTGGGATAGATTTAAAAAACATTTTAATCTCTTTGACCCCTTTTATGATCATGCTTGTGATAATTCTGTCCTTAATTACACTTGGTGCAATTTTCAGCAGGGTGTCAATCGTATTTATTCTAGACTAGATAGATTCTATGCCAATCTCGATTTCTTCTCCTTCTTTTCCTCTGCCTCCTCACCTGCCATTGTTGTTCATCCTTCCAGTCTTTCTGATCACTACCTCATATCTACTACCATCAATTATAGAAATGCCATCCCTCCTTCTGCCCCTCGCTCTAGGAAGTTTATTCTTAATACTTCTCTGCTTGATGATCAAAATGTTCTGATTGCCATCAAAATGGTTAGACTTTTTAACCTAAATAATAAGAATATTTCGTACATAACTAGATGGAATACCAATATTGAGTCTTGGCAAAAGGTCTTTTAGACTTTTGGTCAGAAAAAAGCTAAGGATTTTAGAAGAATGGAAAACTCTTTATCTGAGCATCTTCTTTCCCTAGAAGCCAGTATCCAAACCCAACCTACTTCTTCTATTCTGGCTGAGCAAGTTTCTCTTGCTAGAAATAAGCTTCGAAAACATCAGCAAGCTAAAATTAAAGGAGCCTCCATCAAATCTCGAAATCAATGGCTGCAATTTGGGGATAAAGGATCAAAATTTTTCTTTAATTTCTTAAAACAAAAACATGCGAAGGAGAGAATTGACAGGATTGTCGTTGAGGACAGAGAGCTTCTCTCTCTTCATGACATTATCAATGCCTTTCGAGAATTTTATTCCAATCTCTTCTCATCTAAAGATTCTTCTAACTCTGTTGATATTAGAACCACTACATGAACCTTATTCCTACCAAGATTTCTGAAGAAGACTCTATACAGCTTCAAAATATGGTTTCCCCTCAGGAGATTGCTAATGCTATTCGTAAGCTTAAGGATGATAAAGCTCTGGGTCCTGACGGGCTCCCTGCTGAATTCTATAAGACTAACATTGATTGAATCACTCAGGACCTTTATAATTTATATTCTGAAGCTTTTGAAAATGTTTCCTTGGGGTCCTCTATTAATACTCGCATCATTAAGCTCATCCCCAAGGCTAGTGACAAGGCTCTTATCAAGAATTGGTGGCCTATTACATTGCTTAATGTTTCATACAAGATTCTTGCTAAAGTCTTGGCCACCAGACTTGAAAAAGTCCTTCCTAAATTTATTTGCCCCACTTAGAGTGGGTTCATTAAAGGCAGATACATTTTGGAAAATTTAATCACTAGTTGGGAAACTATGGAATGGGCTAAGACTTCTAACCAAGATACTGCTATGTTGCTTGTTGATTTTGAGAAGGCTTATGACAGAATTGAGTGGGACTTCATTGTTAAAATGCTCAGAGCTTTTGGTTTTTCTCCTAACTTCTGTAGTTATGTTAAAGTTTTGCTTGCTAATGCCTCTGCTCTTATTGAAGTTAATGGTAATCTTTCACAACCTATTATGCTTTCTCATTCCATTAGGCAAGGATGCCCTCTTGCTCCTGCCCTTTTTGTCATTGCCTCTGATGCTCTTTTTTATCTTCTTCGGGATGATTCCCTCTCTCCTAGAGTTCATGGGATTACCCTTCCTGATAATTCTAAACTTTTAAACATTCAGTTTGCTGATGATACCTCTCTTTTTTTGGAGCTTTCTCAGCATAATATTCACTGTCTTAATCAAAAACTTGAGCTTTTTGGGAAAGCCTCAGGAGCTCACGTTTCTACCTCCAAATCTATTATGCTTGGCTGGAAAGAGACTCCTCCTGACTGGTTGAATCAGTTTGGTTATTCGTGGGGTGGGCCTCATAAGATTGTCAGATATCTTGGTATTCCCTTTTCTGTGGCTCCTTCTCTCAAGGATATGTGGGGGTGGGTCAAGGACAAGATCATTAATAAACTGAATAATTGGAATCATAAGACTCTCTCACTTGCTGGAAGGGCTCAAGTGTGTCAAAAAATCTTATCTTCTTATAGTATATATTACTCATCTGCTTGGATGTTTAGTAACTACCAGATATTTGAAATTCAAAAGGTTATTTGCAACTTCCTGTGGTCGGATGGTAAAGGAAAGAGAAAGACTCACATGGTGAAATGGAACTGTTGTCATCTGGATAAAAAAGTTGGTGGTCTCAGACTTAAAGATCTTAGATTGCAAGGAATCTCCCTTGCTTCCAAATGGATCTTCCAGGCCTTTGAGGGTAACGAGCCTTGGAAGGTCCTTATCAGAAATAACATTCAGTGTGGTGTCCCAAAACAAGCTAAATCTTGGAAAGGTCTTCCTTTCTGTGATTTGGTGGCTGGCCGTTTTGCTGTTTCCGTTCAAGGGACCTGGGTCTTTAGATCCATTTGGAAGGCTTGGGAGATGGTCTGAGGTTTCATTGACAACTCCAATTTTGATTATCAGTATGCTATTCATGGAGAGCGCTCTATTTGGTGGAACCTTACCAACTCTGATAAGCCTCTTGCTCTTACCAAAGGATGTTCTACTAGATCTTGGAATGCTAAGGGCATCAAATGCATTATGGATATCATGGAACATAACACTCTTCTTAGTTGGAACAGTCTGTCCAGAATGTATGATCTTCCTAATTCTCAAATCAGAACTTATAATTTCATTAAGAATGCTTGTGCCTCCTTAAATCTTCCTAGAAGTACTGATGTGGATTCTCATCATTACCTATCTTTTAGATGGAGAGATGGGTCCCTGCTAACGAAAATTAAAGCCAAAGACATATACAAGTTTCTCAACACTGACACTGCTGTGACTAATCATATTAACAAAATTTGGTATTGTAATCTCAGTTCCACTGAATGGCAAAAATCCTTTGACATTTTATGGAAATCCCCTATTCCTCCTAAAGTTAAATGTTTTAAATGGCAGCTCCTGCTTGATAAGCTTCCTGTTAGAAATCATCTTACTAGTTATGATACTTGTTCTATTTGCAGAGTTCCTGAAACTATGAGGCATATATTTTTTGATTGTAATTTTGCAAAAGAAATCTGGTTAATGTTTGGAATTTCTATTACTAAACATGTCTATACTATTGAGATTGTTACTAGCTTTATACAAGGATTGAGAAAAGATGCTAACCTTTTTTGGCATATTCTTTCATCTTTCATTCTTTGGTTCATATGGAAATTTAGAAATGAAGCCAAATTTCAAGGCATTGATAGAAGTCTTACTGGGTTTTACAGAAAACTCACTCGTTTTAAGATTGCCTCTCAGGTTTGCTGCATTATGAATCTGGAACGTGATAAGCTTCTGAGATTTCTTAAAGATGGACACGCCTCGAGGTTTATATATGAGATGAAGCATGGATATGAATGGGCCAGTATCTTAGAAGACAAAAATACTTTTGACAAAGCCCTTGATAACCTGATTAAAGAGATTAGAGACAATGGTACCCCTCCTTATGAGAAACTGGATATGTACATGCTCAGATTCTGGACAGGAAGAAGGTGGTCTGGATGGAAGGACCGCAAGGATGGATGACCTGGTTGGAAAACTGGGATGATATTCTTACTTAGCTGCTCTTGGTTACTCTCTCCTTTTGTATCTCTGTACTATTTATTATGTGATTTTGATACTCTAGTTTGACCCCTTGGGCTAGTTGTTTGCCCTTGGGTCTCTATTGAATATTTGATACTTTGAACTCTCGATGATTAATATAAAAAATAAATTTAAATTTATGGCACTATAGTTTATTAGGTTCAGAATTCACTTAAAATATATATTTTATAGATTTTATTATAATTATTTTTTTGGCATAATAAATTTAATATATTTATTTTTTTAAAACTAGCATTTCTAAATTTAAAATATATCTAAAATACATCAAGAGATATCCTTCTCGAGGCGCCTATTTTTTAATCAATTTACCACACATAGGTGGAATAGATGCCTCGAGTAGGATATCTCTCGGCATATTTTAGATATATATTTTTAAATATAGATATGCTAGTAATATATATAAATATTAAATATATTAATATTATATTAATTATTTCTCTCACCCTCTATCTCTATCTCTCTATCTCTCTATCTCTTTCTATCCCTTTGTCTTTGTCTCTCTCTTCCCCTTTCTATGTTAGGTTTCTTATAAGTTAATTTAAACAATATTATATTAATATATATTAACTATATAGTCTAGCATTTTTATATTTAATAATGTTTATATATAGAATATAGAATATATAATAAATATAATAATTATATTATAATATATATATATAATATAATTGAGTTATAATATATATAAATAATAAATATATAAATATTATTAAATGGAACATATATAAATATATAAGTAAATAAATATACAAATAGTAAATTATATTAAATATTATATTTGATAAATTATGAGAGAATGAACAATTTGATTATGAAGATGCTACAAATATATACATGAAGGATTGGTTTGAATAACCACTCAGCTGGGCATACCCTATCAACCAACTATAACTATCAAAGATAGTTATAAGTTGGTAATATTAATAATATAAAACATATTATTAACATTATTACAATGATGTAATATAAATAATCTAACACCCCTCCTTATTACATCATATGGCCAAGAGACCAAAGCATGAAAGTCTAGAAAATTTCTAATTATATTGCGGCAAGTGATTTTGTAAATATGTTGGCACATTGCTCTTGAGTTAGACAAAATTGGAGCTGTATATTTTATTATTGAACATGCTCACATATATAGTGGCATTGAACCTCAATATGCTTGGTATGCTCATGAAAAAATGGATTGTGAACAAGCTTCAACACACTTTGATTGTTATAGAACAAAGTGGTAGGACCTGTATTAGGAACACCTATACCTATCAAAATGTGATGTAACCATATCACCTCATAGACAACCCCCTTGTGGCATGATATTCTTCCTTAGTGGAAGAACAAGCAATAGTGGTTTTCTTTTTGCTCCCTATATAAATTAGACCAGATCCCAAAAAGAAAATGAAGCCTGAAGTAGACTTCATGTCATTCACTGAATCTACATAGTGGATGCATCCATGTACCCACACAATGAAAAATCTACATTCTATTGTATTCTAGGCCATATGCCACTATACCATGGATGTATCTCAAAATGCTCTTTGTTGCCTTCCAATTAACAACCTTAGGTTCCTGCATGAACCTAGAAAGATCGCTGACATCATAGATAATATCTAGCCTAGTATATGTCAGGTAGATGAGACTCCCAATCAAATGTCGATAAAAAGTAGCATTCACCTGAGCAGATGGATCTTGGCGGGAAAGTTGCAAACTTGTCTCCATGGGAGTCGACATGAGTTTGCAATCTTCCATGTTGAACTTCTCAAGCAGTGTCTTGGCATACTTCATATGAAAAACATAAATCTTATTCTTATGTTACCATACTTTAAGTCCAAGACAATAATGTAGAAGCTCAAGATTCGTCATGTCAAAAGATCATTTGAGATCATTCTGTCAGAGGTAAAATGAGATGAATAAAACTAATTATAAAAACCCAAAGCATCAATGGAATGTGCAAACAAAAAGGATTTAAAATAAGAGAGAGATACTCACAACCTTTTTTACCTTGCGATTTCCATTGTTTGCCTATTCTCTTTTGATCCTTTGGTGATGAAGATGGCCTTCAAGAAGCTTGCTTCCTTGCTTTGATTCCTCAAGATGACAAGGAGAAACGGCTCGGATAGTTGTTGTGCTGAAGATGAGCTTCAACACAATATGGAATGGATGATGGATGAAGTGATGTGAAAGTGAGGTGCCAATGGCACGCTATGGATTTTGTAGCATAAGTTTACTCAAAAATTGGATATATGAAATAGAAGAAGAGGGTTGTATTTATAGAGTTGTGTGAGAGAAAATCAATGGTAGAGGATGTTCGAGAGAACATGCATGAATAGAAGAATGACATGTGTCATTCAAAAAGATGCTTTGTTGAGTTAACTACTTTCTTGATGAGGATGAGCTTTTATTTCTTAAATTAGAATATATTTTTCTAATTTAAGAGTTTTGTTGATAGCTTTAAATTAGTTAACTCAGCTTTTGCTTTTGTATGACAAGAAGAATTTATTTTTAGAAGATTTTGAAGATTTTTTAGAAGATAAGAAAGCATAATTAAATAAATAAATTTATTTAATTACTTGTAGATAATTTGGAAGAATAAATAAAATATTTAAATATATTTTATTTTTTGGAGATTTAATTTAAATAAATTTGCATTTTATTAAATTTAGAAGAATGGATGATTTAATTAAATAATTAAGATTATTTAATTATTTGGAAGAATAAAGTTGATATAGATGAAATTAATTAAATAAATGTAATTTATTTAATTAAATGGGAGAAAATGAATCAAATAAATAAAATAATTTATTTATTTATTGATAGAGGATGAAATAAATATTTAAAATATTTATTTAGGTAGAGTCATGTCATTTTTAGGTGTATACATTTTGCCCCTCTTTGATGCAATGTGTTTTATCACGTTGTTTCAAAGAATAAGAATTTTCAACAATGATACATGCCCAAGTTTGCCTCTAGTACAAGTTTAACGACAGGATGCCCCCTCGGGAGATTGGATGAGAAGACGACAGAAGGCGTGAGATGGACAATCTCACATAGAAGAAGGTGGAAGATAGGCTAGGATGAAGAAAAAAATGGTTTGAAGAAAGATTCAAATGATGCGCGATGCAAGATAAAATGATAACACACAAAAGAAAGTAAGCAAGTATGCACAAATGATACAAGAACAAACAAGGTATTGGCCTTGGCAAGCGGTAAACCAAATTGATAATGATATATGACAGTGTTGTCATGGCGGGGAATGATAGATCCCTAGAGCAACATGATAGGATAGTGTCTGGCTTCAGGAAATGAAACATGTCATGTAAGACGCGTGTGTTGGTCTGATTTCAACAATGCGAAATCATGTATAAGACAATTGATTGATTATAACTAATTGAGTTGGTTTACAACCAGACAAGGATCAAGACCACTAATTTGTGAGTGGATCATTTGACAAGATTGACTAACATGATTGGTATGGATTAAGGATAGACTTGCATTTAGATCATTGCTCAGATTGATAGCTAGAACTGTTGACGAGAGATATGAAGATAGATAGAAATTTGATCGATAGAAGAATGACTCGATAGAAGAAATCACAAGCTTTTATTTGTAAACATTGATTCTCTGCATAGAATTTTATTGCATGGGATATGGATATGGATATGGATATGCAATTGGATATGTTATGGCTATGGATATTTGTCATCATTAGAGCGCAACTGCTTTGCTTTCATCATTGGGCACTTTTTGTTTCTTTTCTCTTTTTGAAATGTTGTAAGAAAATACAAGCATCTAGGTATAATTAAATTGAGATGACCTAAGTATTCCTTACATGGATTTTGATATAGCAAGTTAATACAAGCATCTAGTCAAAATTGAATCTAGATGACCTGAGTATCTCTTGCGTTTCTATAGACAAGGATTGCTCCTTTTCATGCTCAGACCTTCGAAAGTCCTCGATGATCTTTTACTAATCATGTCGTTAGACAAAAGTCATCACATTACTAAAGTTTAATCCACAAACAGCAGACAAAGAAAAAGATTATGCCCCTATCATAACATCTCTAGCTTTTGGCATCCCTGAGTAGCATAGGAAGACATAATGACAAAAATCCAAGACTTTGTAAGTTAACTTGTTCACAAAACATTCTTGCATTAGATGTGTCTTTTTGCCATAATTGATATAGAATTAGTCTAAGTGTTTCGGTATGGTGTTCTTCTTTTTTTTGGATAGGTTGATGTTTTGTGCCAAGATTTCTGTTTTTGTGAAGCTTGCTTTGCTAGGTGCGCTTGTCTAGTGAAAGGTATCACAATCCTGATTGGTATCCTCTTAGGACACGTGGCATTCAAGAATCCAAATCTGTAACCAGGTTGAGGAGTTGCTGCCAGTTTAGACAAAGGATTGACTTAGTATGGATGACATGATAAATAGATATGGAGAGACGGACCCTAAGGGACTGACCTAGTGCCTTGGGGGGGCTCATTACTAAATGGCCTTACCTACATGATGATGTAGAGGCAACGTAGTTCAGGGTGAACCTGATAGACCTAAGACCTAGGCGATGGCAAAGATGCAGAAATGGCATGGATAGTAGGATAGATGATGCTCACAGAAATGGAGAGGAAAGAAGCGGAGTGGAGTAGAGCCTCAGGGGCACATTGAGAATGGCCTTGCCTATGTGACAGCTCAGAGGCGATGTAGTTTGACAACTGTTCAAAGGACTTGTTCAAGATGAACGACATGATGGACATGAGAGACATGAGGTCACAACAGATGGAGGAAGCAGTTTGTCATAGATAGCATCTGTTTACCAGGTTTTCACCACTTGCTTTTATTTGCACGAAAGCTAAAAGTACATATTATTTGGGGGTGTCATATGCAGGACAGGACACTGGCTCTACCAAGAACTCATAACGTGATTGATTATTTGGAATATTGAGGAGAGATGCGATCGTGGCCATGGAGTCTGTAGCTTTGTTCTCAATCCTTAGTATCTGTTCAAAAGAGATCTTGACAAAGTATTCTTTGAAGTCATCTACCATCCATTTGTAAGGGATTAATTTCTCATCTTTTGTCTGGTAGTCATCATTTACTTGATTTATGACCAGCTGTGAGTCACCATACACATGAAGTTCTTGGATATTCCATTCAACTGCTAGCTTGATGCCAATGACTAGGGCCTCATACTCTGCCACGTTGTTAGTGTAGGGAAAGAGTAGTCTGTATGATTTAGGAATGGTGTCGCCACTTAGGGTGATCAACAAGATACCTACTCCTAATCCATGCTGAGTATATAAGCCATCGAAATACATTTTCCAGGTTGTTGTGGTTATGTGAAAGATAGATTCATCTGGAAATTTAAAGTTCAAAGGGCTGTCATCTGTCAGAGGTGAATCTAGCAGTTGGTCTACAAGTACTTGGCCTTTTATTACTTTCCTGTCTACATATTCGATGTCAAATTCACTGAGAAGTATGACCCATTTGGACAATCTACCTATTAGGGCTGCTTTGTTGAGTAAGTACTTGAGTGGATCAATTTTTGCTACTACTTTGACAGAATGTGACAACATGTAATATCTCCATTTTTGTGAGGCGAAGACCATACCAAGACATGCTCTTTCAATTGGCATGTATTGCAATTCATATCAGAGCCAGGTTTACAACACTGGGATCTCTGGTTAAGGTTGTCACCCATGTTATAGTGATTCTTTTTATGCATGTGATAAGAACTCTTGTGTTGGATAACATGCTTTAATCTAAACACCTAGATTGATGTATTGGATAGATGAACATGATATTGAGATTCAGCACCGTGTGATACGTAGAAAAGTAGAGTGAAAGAAAACTAGAAAAGGGAAGGGGATAGCAAGTAATGTTATGTTTTTTTTTTAAAAAGGGAATCACATTGGTTATGGAAATAAATGTACTTATGAGAGTAATGAAGTTGTGTATGAAAGTATAATTTTCCCCTGTAAATGTGAGAAACTAGTAACTGTGCATTGATTAAGTGTTGTGAATACCCCGTACTTGCTTTGTGTGCCTATGGGATGGTGATACTGGGTACCCATCCATGGGGAATATGTGTATTTTAGGTGTGGAATTAACCATACCATTATGTGTGTGTTTGTATGTTGTTACTCGATTGAGGGCCAACCCTTGTGTGGTTGAAAATTTATATATAAAAGAGTAGCCAAAAGTTAGAGTCATAGATTCTCTTCTTTTGGTTCTCTAGTTCCTCAATCTATTGAGGGGTAGTAGCAGCCACAAAGTTCCTTGGGCGGAGTGTACAGCGTATGCTTATGATGGCACAGAGTGGTCCCTCGCTCAACTAAACCTAAGGAAACGTACTCACTACTTCCCCTTATGATGGATCAGGGTACTTGATCCATATGTGTCAGCCTAACCCCCATAGTTTCTGAGCATCTGGATGGTATTTCTTGGAGGATCATTTACCTTGTCTTCACGAAAGGTATGATATGCCACATGAGTTGCCAGTTGGGGGCCGGGGTCTAGGACCTGCATGGACAACCTAACTGGAACTATGTGATGACATGAGTCATCACTTGGGGGCCGAGGTCTAGGACCTACATGGATAACCCAAGTGAGACCATGTGCCCCATGTATATTTTGAGGTCTAGCATGTGGAGGGAGATTTGTTACCCATGCTGAGACAGATTCCGTATCTGCACATGTTCTAACATGATGCATTAGGTACGATGCCACACCCCACTGATGTTCTGACATAGTGCTGGTGATGATGCCGTGTTGCTGATGTTAGCGAACTGGGCTCAAGGACACGATGCCATGTGCTTAGACACGTGAAGGTGCACTATGAGATTGTGTTATAGCCTACTTGTGTGATGAGCGTAATGGGGCCTCACACACTTGTAGAGGGATACTCATGTTTGCTTTAGACAGTGTTTTGTTGGTTAGCATATGGGTAGGTCCTAGCCATGTATACCTCTGGCTACGGAGAGTACCTGCGTGTGTCTTTCCACGAGGTGTCGCTATGCGGGGTGTGTCCTGCGTGTGCCTACTTCTGTGGAGCCACAGACACACTGCCATGTGGCATACGGCCAGTATGTGCCTTCTCCGGCTGGCATATGACCATGCCGCACTATGATGCAATGTCGGATGTGGCTGAGGTGCACATTCCATGCAGGCAGCCAAGGAGTGTGTGGGCCATTTGGTTAGTCCATGCTGCATGACGACGCGATGCAGGGTGTAACTAAGGAGTACACCCTGAGCCATGTGGATGGTGTGCTTACTCCGCACCACATGAGGGCTACTGCTATAGCCTTACGTTGTTCCCTCCTTCCTCATTTGGTGGCTAGTATCTAGTCACATAGTGTTGTACAGTGTAATTTCAAAGATTGTGGACTTTCTTATGGTTATTGATGATTTTCTATTGATTGTGAAAGCTGATAGCTTGTTTATATTTGATTGTGATGGTTTAGCCACACTTTGTGATCTTAATTGCTCGTAGCCCTCGTGGTTACATTTGATTTAGTGTTGAAATTGCGTGCATTTCTTGCTTTATTGTTGAAATTGAATTTTTATTTAATCCTCCTTTATAATGTTGGTGGCTAAACTAGTTCATCCTTATTGTTTTCGATGTTGGCCATATGTCGTATTGTGATTCCTCTCCAAGGACGTATGAGGCAGACTTGGTGAGTGTATACGAGGAAGCAAACGCAGGGAACCTTGAGGATGGGGGTATGTGAGGCTGTTATACAGCTAGGACCCACTACCCACCTATGTGTGATGACCATCTCTTGGAGGCTAATCACCTTACACAATAAGAGAGAGGTCATGATGGCTTGTCGGATGGTCTGACCCTGTGAGGGTGGCCTAATACTAACAAGTCACTGAGTGTGAGGTATGGATTTTGTGAGATGGGTTTTGGCTCTTGGCTCATTGATTATGTATCATGGATTCGTATGTTGCTTTCCAGTGTCCAGATGGACCCTTATGTAGCCTTGTGATGTGATTCCCAGTGACGTGAATTTGTGTGTATGTGAAGAATATATGGTAAATTATGAAAATTTTACTTGTGAAATGATAAACTGTGTTATGAGGTTTAGTGTTGTAAGATAATTATAGTCAAATGCCTTATTTTAAATGATGGATATTAATGGAAAATGTGTGTTTTATGTGTGAAAGTATGATGATATGTTGCAATTCTAGCCTATTGATTGTTTAACAGTAATTTGTAAGAGGGAAGGCAATGGTAGTGTATTCAAAATTGAATACTTTACGTGTTTATGATATGAGAATTCCTATTGGTTATGATTAAAAAGGGTACAATGTTTTCTTTATCCTGAAGAAACTGATGGGTGTCGATGCTAACATGTCAGAATTTTGAGTGGTTTATGTGATCATATTTGAAATGCAATTTTTGATTGTGTCACTACTATGACAATGAAAATGAGAAGGGTAGATTATGTTTGAAATGGAGTGTATAAGTTTATATTTTATAAATCTTTTC
The DNA here is from genome assembly GCA_027924645.1 of Cunninghamia lanceolata. Taxonomy (NCBI): domain Eukaryota; kingdom Viridiplantae; phylum Streptophyta; class Pinopsida; order Cupressales; family Cupressaceae; genus Cunninghamia; species Cunninghamia lanceolata. The sequence continues at coordinate 5,179,079 of BSBN01000700.1, read as the reverse complement.
TATAGGCCAACTAGTATATAATATTGTTGTGAAATGAATCAGCTTTGATGTTGGTACTCATTTCCACCCTAGGTTGTGACTTCCAGGAGGAAGTCAAGTTTTTGGGGGGGAGGATGTAGTGCCCCTCCATTCTCACCATGGTTGTGCAGTTTATCAGATGTTGACTAAGTGTGACCCGGTTGGTAATGTCCATATCTATTTCTTGATTTTCTGTACCATCTAATAAAGATATGAGATTTAGAACTCTATGAAGGGAAGTGAGAGAAAGACTCCAACGGGGGACATCCAGCTAGACTGAGTAATTTGTAGAGCTTTGCCACTGGTAAGGGAATTCAACATTGCACAATTATAAATTTCTTAACCAAGGTTTGTCAGAATTAATCCCACTTTTGTTTAAATTAGTGCATGACCTAATAAGTAAGTATCTACATTTTGGTCATTGTATGTATATGGGTTCCAATATAGTGTTAGGCAAAAAGTACCCTCTCTTTCTGCATATTATCAAATCTTCGTTGGTCATGTGGGGGTGGCTAGCAATTAGAACTTTTCAGGTGGGACTGTCCCCTTTATTTCTATCAAATGTTACCCTTGATCCCTACAAACTGGCTAATTTATAAAGTCATGACTATTATTCCTTGTTGGGACAGGGAGTTATGGTTTACAATACACTCTGCCAGGCGGTTACATTACCTTGCTATAAATCTTGATTGTCACTGGCAGTTTTTAGGGGGGATGGCAAAAAAAAGATTCCTCTGGGGCAATCACAACTGGAGGGATACCTCATTTATTTCGAATGGCAGTTACCATCTATTCGGGGGGGCACCCATCTCTAACTTCTTTCTAGGGGTTACCAGAGCATCGTTTACAGTGGCAAGGAGTGGAAGAAGTGGTTCTCATGACCATTTCAAATAGGGAAGAATTGGTCTACACCATTATTAAGACAGTTACACCAATAAAAAGGAAGGAGAAAAGAGGGCAGTTGGGGGCGAAAAGGTGAAATTCTTACCAGGTATGTTTATTTACAAGGAAAATTTTGGTTCATTTCAATTAATCATTATCTATACATTTTCTTGATAAAGATTTAAATCTAGATTGAGATTTCACCTGCAAATTTTATTTTGTTATAAGGGTTTATTTTAGTTCCATTCTGGACAGATGATTGGTACTTCAATCTTTGATTTCGTGAAGTCTCTCATTGGCATCTCCATCTACCTCTGTGCGCTGGTGCTTCGTTGGAAACATTTTATTCTTACCTGAAATCTTTTATTTTATACCGATTATTTCCTTGATAATATTCAGAATGTAAATACTTCTCTTGGAGCATTCAATATCATCGCCTTTCTAAGAAAACATCCTCTGAGCCATTATGTTATCAGTTCAAATCTCTTTGGAGTATCTTGTTTCAAATTTTGAAACGTCTTGGGGAAAAATCTACCACATCCTTTTATTCTTTCCAAGAATTGATTATATTTAATGTTTCTTTCTTTCTTACTCCCTGTTTGCTAAGGAGAAGCCCAAGGTTGTGGGTCTGGTTCCTCCTTAATGCCTTAATCTGGGTTTCTTTAAATACTCCCGAGGGAGTCGGAGGGTACCACTTGAATTTGACGTTTATGCCGGAATGCATGGAGAGGAATTGGGGAGAGCATATGAGGAAATGTTTGAAAAATCCATGGGGGGAAACATCATGAGAGGAGTAAGCTTGATCTTGGCCATTTCTGAGGTAAGGATATCACAGTTTTTACAGGTATGTCATCCAAAACATTCGTTACCCGGTTATGCATCGTGATCAATGTTTATACTCTATTTTCTCTCAAATGCAAGGGTTTGGATGATAGTTTACAGAGTATTAGATGTGGAGTATTAATAATTTCTGCATCTTAGATCTTGATGTTTGAACAATGAGTATTATCGACACCTAGAACTCAAGCAAAACTAATTTTATTTTGATGCTTCCTATGCACCTCAAGAGCATTGTTGCATTTTATACCTTAAACCTCCACTGAGCTTTTTTTTTTTATAAACCTGCACAGTGCTTCATGTGCATAACCAATGTACATCGCAGTCCATGAGATAACCTCTCTTTGAGGCATGTTGTCACACAATTCGTACACTCATTTTTAGTCCCTTTTGTATACAAGTTTAGCCACATCTGATTGTAATGTGCTCTTCAAAAATACTGTGAAGGTTGCGGACAACAATGAGAAGTTTGGTTTACATCTGACAATCCCAATTGTTTGGAAGCCCAGAGTTTCAACAAACCCAATTTATTCACTTTCTGCAAACTGGCATTTGTACCTTGAATATTGATATCTTATCTAATTCAATCTGTGTCTATCTTGTAATCATTGTATTCTTGAGGTTGTATCCTTGGTCAATCCATGCGATTCTCTGGTTTTATCTCCTTATATGCTTCTAACTCGTGCACTCGACAAGTTTCTATTACCTTCCGCTATGGCTGAAAATAATTTGGTGCCTGTAGATTACCTTCCAATCTAGGCTTAGGAGTTTTATGTTGGGACATGGCAGTTACTATTTCCGTTTCTAACTTTTCCCTTCACAGTGTTGGAAACCTTTCGTTATCACCGGGTATCTATTACAACTCAGCTTGAATTGTAAAGAAACAATCTTACTTTATGAATTAAGTTAACTGTGTTATATTTGTATGCTAGCCGTATACCCTATAAGGCGTCTTCAATCCGTAGCTCTGCCAGTTGCAAGCCATTTGGCTTCACACCTACCGATTTCATTTGCTTGATAGTTTCTAAATCCTGCTCAACATATCTATTTTATGCATATCCCGTAATCTTTGCCTTCCGTAAAACCGCCAATCCATGAGACATTTTGTCAAACAAAATTACACCATCTTTTACGTGATATTATTCCCCATTTATTTGGAAGATAAGGGATCTTTGTAGATATTGAAGGCTAATAAATGAGATTTCTTTTGGTCAATAGAGGTGGAAGAATGTGATCCGAAAGGCCAACAAAATTATCATCTCTAAGTTTAGTCCAATCATTGACCAAATGGAGGATCTTGGTCTTTAACTTTTGGCAATATTATCTTGTTTGTATTGTATATCCATTTAGTCTTCCATGGGCAAGCTTTTAAATATAGATTTATAGTCTGCATGTGTTTGTGTTATACTTACAGAATTATATATATGAATAGATGCATAGGAGTATTTCCTGTAACATTGTCTCTTGATTTGGATCCCAGATTATAACGTGCTTTCCCTTTTAAGGTCATTGCCATCCTCTTCTCATCTTGAATTCTTTAGCATGAAAGCATTAGACATTATTCTCCCTTCACTGTTCCTAACCGAGAACTCCTCTTCATATCTGGAAACAACGTAGGCCAAGTGTTTCCTAGAACCATCTTTAGTATGTTTTTTTTTTCATCACTCAAGGGTAATATTTCTTAGTGTGCAAAAAGGTAGAAGCAGGCATAGATATTCATCTTCTCTACTAAAGATTTCCCATAAGATTATGTTTCAAGTAATGGTTCTTCTTTATTCCTGTAAATCTAATGCAAAACTCTTTTATAGAGGCCAATCGTATAACTTGCCTTTTTTTTTTTTTTTTTCTCTTATAGCAATTTCGATTGTATGATCTTGAAGTCAAGTCTCCCTGCATTGTGGAAATTAGTTTACTTTCACCACAGTGGTATAGAAATATTATCTTGTCCCTCGCTAAATAAATGTCTTGAATCTAGAATATCGGTTGCCCTCTTCTCTCAAGTCGATCTCTCCTACTGTGTACGGATCTCCTTAGAAGACAGTTTTATTATGTCAACCAAACTAGGCTTTATTACTATCTTCCTTGAAATATAGAATGTTTAGAATGGGTCTGGAATTATATTCTTTCAAAATTTTAAAAAATAGTGTTTGAAATTTAAACTCATCATAAGAAGAAACTATCCGACCTCAAAAGAAAGAAAAGACCTTTCGTTATAGCTCTTAAGTGAGCCTCTTTCTTTGATGATAGATGAAGTTCCATTCTTTCAAAACCGAAGGAAAATGTGAGAGTGTAATGTATAGGATAGAAGTATGAAGAGAAAGTTATTTGGAACCATTAAGAAGAAGTTACAAACCAAGAGTACGCAGTCATCTAACATAGTTCCAATTATAGATTGATTTATATCTGAATAGAATAGTGAGTAAATTGGTTCTTAGTTGTGATACTATTTTAGAAATAGTGGTTCATTATTCTATATAAAAATTAAATTTCCTTTATTTTGTATAAAATTATGAAGTATTAATCCTGCAACCAAAGAAGTATATTTATATTGTGGTACTATTTTAGTGTTGATGTTATAAAAGAAAATAATAAGTCTTCATAAAATAAATTTAGGTAGAGATAAATAGGTGTGTCTCTTCTATTGGAAAATAGTCAGAATAATGCTAGATATTGTTTGATAAGTATTTAAACCTTCTTGATTCTTGAATTGTTATAGCACTATAGGTGTGAGCTAAGTGTTTTATTTTAACTAGATGTGGGTTGTAAGAAGGGTGTGTTCATGTTTCTTGTGAAGTTATTGGTTTCTTCAATTTTGGAATTTGATTAGAGTGGTATGTTTGTATTTAAGAACTTGTATATGAGAATGTTAGTGTTATTGATGGTGTTGTAGGGAATTATTAAAGGAATCAAGCGTTAGAATTAAATTTAATGGGATGGATCTTATTAAAATTGGTAAATGTAGTTTCTAACTCAAGCTTGAGTATAAATGAGATAGATCACTACCTTCCTAGATAAATTTTAAAAGTATGGTTAGTCTAAACTAGACTTGTATCTTGACAATAACCTAACAATAAATATTTCTAAACCTAAACTTGAATTACTTGTGGAGATAATTCTAATAAGGTACAGAACTGAATATTCCCTGTTATTGTTATAGTATTATGTCAAGAAATCGTTGTCTAATGGAAGTAGTTTCCTTGAGTCAAGTTCTCGAACTACGAAGTCTCTGCGCTACGCGTACGTAGGCAAGGCCATTATGAGCCCCTGAGACATTAGGTTGGCCCCTTAGGGCCTTAGGCTTTTCATTGATGTAGTTGATATTTGAAGTATGTAATTAATAAGGACTAATGCTTCATTAGATGTGCAGTTGAGATCTATAGTCATGTAGGATTCTAGAGCTAAGGAGGCACCTTTCCATTTGGCAAATAGCTAATTATCGGCACTATGGTAAATGTGTAAACATGTGTATAAATTAATCTGAAACGTTTGTATCTTAAATTTCATTTATGATGATTATTGATATACTCTGATTTATAATAGGTGATTTACCAAGTTAAATTTTGTATCACCCTATTAATTCCATTTTTGTTATTTCTATTAAAAGTGTGTGTGTGTTCAGTTGATGCTTTCGGACTAGAGCAAACCATGGCCGTTAGTTAGACCATGTTAGTAATTAGTAATGTAGTCATGTAAATTACACATAATTGTATGAGTTATGTATGTGGTTGAGTATTGCTTAATTTCTTTAATGCAGTCATGTTATCCCTAGAGATGCTAGTTAACCTGTTGAATCAAACAACATTATAGTTGGTTAAGATTATTTCTTTCAAAAAAAAAAATTCTGCCTTTTATTGCTTTAGTTGACTTATCTCTAGGGTTGCATGGCAGGGCATTACAATTTATATCCAACAAGTGTTCGACTGATATAGTAGATTGCTTGTTCTTTCCCTTCATAATTTTGTTGTGCGAGGAGAGCTCCCAAAGCTATTGGTGTGGCCGAGATATACAACAGCAGAGGCTTACCCTGAATCAGTGGCATCAATATAGGAGGTTTCATTAGATATTCCTTTAACTAATGAAATGCTTGCTCACATGAATCATTCCATTTGAAAGGGACATTCTTATGTAGGAGGTGGGAAAATGGGTGGCACTTGTCTGCCAATTGAGAAATGAACCTTTTGATAGATTGTAGTTTTCCCTGTAGGGACCTTAGCTCAGTGAGATTTTTAGGAGGTGGTATTTCCATGATGGCCTTCACTTTATCTAGGTCGACTTCAATTCCGTTGGCAGACACTATGTATCCAAGTAGCTTTCTTGATGTAAGTCCAAACACGAACTTCTTCGGATTGAGGCGCACATTAAACTGTTCCAGTCTTTTGAAGATTTTGTCCAGTATTGCCAGGTGTCCTTCTCTTGTGAGTGATTTTACCAGAATGTCATCAACATAGTCTTCCATTATAGTGTGCATCATGTCATGGAAGATTGTGGTCATAGCTCTTTGATATGTTGCACCAACATTTTGCAAACCAAATGTCATGACACACCAACAATAGGTGCCCCATGGACATGTGAATGAAGTCTTACATTGGTCTTTAGGTGCAATTTTTATCTGGTTGTATCCGAAAAAACCATCCATTAGTGATAGCATGGTGTACCCTGCCGTGAGATCTATAATAATGTCAATGTTTGGCACAGGGAAATCATCTTTCTGACAAGCTTTGTTCAGGTCCCTGAAGTCATTACATATTCAGACTCTGCCATTTGGTTTGGCAACTGGTACTATGTTTGAAATCCACTCAGGATAGTCTATTGGTCTGATGAATCTGACATCTAACAGTTTCTTCAGCTCTTCTTTCACCATGAGGGCCACATGTGGGTGCATCTTTCTGAGTTTTTGCTTTACTGGCTTAGCTCCTGGAGCTAAGGATAAGTGATGCATTATGAGATTCAGATCTAGCCTTGGCATGTCTGCATATGTCCAAGCAAAGTTGATTTGTTTCCTTTTGAAGAATTCAATGAATGCTGGCTTTTCTTGTGTGGTTAGAGACTGTGCCATGTGGATCATTATGGGATTATCACCTATGCTAACATTGATTGGCTCTGCTGGTTCTATCAAGATTGAAGATCTCTCTTGATATGTAAGATTGGGTAGAGGGTCAAGCCTTCCATCCTTCGGTGCCTCAGAGAGGTTTTCACCATTGGATACGTCTATATTTTTACTTTTTTCATGATCTAACACTGCCTTAGAGCAGTTTTCACCATTAGATCTTTCTTTCATTTTGACATTTTTGAGACTGAAGGGCTTGGCACTCTCTCCAAAGTAGGCCTTGTCATTGAGTTCTATGGCATAGCCAACTTTGTGGTCCCCTGCGGATATATGATCTCTAAGCTCAAGATAGCCTATGATGGCTTCATCATTTTGAAAGGTATCGAGATTAGGGGTAGTACCTTGTAAGTCCCAATCTATGAGTTCGGGGTGCAACAATGGTAAGGGATCATTGGGTTGGTCTGGTTTGATGGTGTTGATGGTTAAGATAGAGTTGTTGTGGAGGTCATTATAAGCATAGACACAGTCTGCAATGGTACTCCCTATTAGGGGATCTATCAAGGGGTATCATTCTTTCCTCATGACTTTCACTATCATTATTACACGGGTCGGACTCTAGTGGTCTAGCCCTTGGACCTTGTCTCTCATTTGCATGGGTTGGGTCATATTTGTGGACAACATCGATGCCTTTTTCATCACAAGATAGCTCAGAGAGGCTATCCCATTCATATTCGTTGGAATCAGTCTCACTCCCCAGTTGTAGTTGCTGAATTTGATCAACTAGATTACTAGTAGATGTTTCTAGTTATTTGCCTTTATTCTTATTCGCTCTATTGGTTCTTGATGTGCCAGTGTAACCTAGCCCTATAGTGTCTCGGGCTGTCAAGGTGTGAGGTTCGATGGGTTCAGTGATACTATCTTTTCTTGAACTGAGTGGACCATGTCCTTCGTACCCCATTCTTTGTAGCATTTGGAATCCTTGACCATATTGTTCAGTATGTATAGTAGTGTGATGGTCTTGTTGTGTCGATGAACTGCCTTCATCCTTATATAACCATTGTAGGATATCCTTTTCATCGCTCTCATCTTCTAGGCTTCTCCATTTTATAAACGGACCTTTGGTAGTTTTGTCTACTTTGGATTTGCTCAGGGTAGGCTTTCCATATGATTTGGGAGATAGGGGGAGTTGTGCCAAATAGAGGGATTGGGAGATTGTGTACTTGCCCAAGCCCTTATCTTTGAGTCTGAGGTCAGGTTGGGAAGCTTTTGATGTGGAAGCAAGTGAAGATGGGTCAATCTGGGATGAAGATGAAATAGAGGCACGGTTGTTAGGAATCACAACTTCAGGTTTAGATTGAATGGAGTTGCAATATTGAAATGGATTGGGGTCACCTTGTATGGTGATCTCTTGACCTTCATAGGGGAATTTGATACACTAGTGGTATGTTGACGACACTACTTTTAGAGCATGTATCCATGGTCTCCCAAGAAGAATGTTATATGCTAGCTCCATATTGAGGACTTGGCAAGCCACATCTTTTACTATAGGTCCCACTCTGATTGGTAAAGTAACAGTTCCCTCAGAAGTTCTCTCCTCCTCATCATAGGATTTGATAGGATTTGATAGTGATTTTCTTTTTTGGATCAATGGCTTTCTCCGCAAACCCCAATGCAAGGATTAGCTTCAAGGTGCAAATATTCAAACCAACTCCTCCATCGATTAGGACTATTTTTATCTTGTGTTTGTGGATGAAGGCTTCGATATGAAGTGATGCGTTATGAGGTTGGGTAATTGACATATCATCCTTTTCAGTGAATGATAGGGAGTGAGGTAAGGTGATGTGACCTACCATGGTTTGAAACTGTTCTCTGGCAAGGTTCATTGGAATAGAGGCTTCGGAAAGAGCTTTGTCAAGTACGGCCCTATGGGATGGAGACAGACGTAGAAGTTCCAGAATGGAGATATGTGCTGGTGTCTTATGGAGTTGATCTAGGATACTATACTGATTAGCCAGAGAAGCAGGGGCTCCTCTAAGAGTGACTCTATTACTACGGGTGGTAACATTACAATCTGAATCTTTGTTTATAGTGATGACATTGATGCGTGAATCACTTTCTGAGATGTGGTTAACAACATAGTCAAAGGAGACATTTGTGTAATTGGCATTGTTAGTTCCACTGTTGTTTTGGTTAGAAGATCCTCCCTGCTCATAGTTGGGAAGAGGATCCTTGAATGCCCAGTGATCATTATTAGAGGTATGTCTGTCAAGTGACACTTTGTTTTGTTCAATCAAATCTTGGATAGTGTGCTTGAGCACAATGCAGTTATTGGTTTTGTGCCCCTTGTTTCGGTGGTACTCACATAAATCATTGTTGTTCCACCAAGGAGGTTTGACTTTTGGTTCATATTCCTGCACTATTGGAAGTGTTATGATCTTACTTGTGATTAACTTCCGTAGGGTGGTTTCTAATGATTCTCCCAAAGGTGTGAATTTTCTCCTAGGTTGAAAATTTGTAAACCGTGATTCAGTGTTTCTTGGTTTGTTTTGTGGGGTTTGTTTTGAGGATTCGATAAGTTAAAGATTGGTTGCTTTGGTGCCGCATTCTTGGCGTCTACCACCCCATCGTTCACAATGTTTTTGTTCTTTGTCTAGAATCTTGGTTTACCTGCGTTGGTATTGGTACTAGGAGTGTCCTTATAAAGCTTTATTTGACCCTTTCTGATTAAAGCCTTTTTGATGATTAGACCCATCTCAATGACCTTACTAAAGGAAGTAGGACATTGGATTTGTATCTGATAGCTTAGGTTGGTTTGTAGGTTATGGACAAACATTTCCAACATTTGTTTTTTAGGAATTTGATGTGGGCACTTACTTGCCAACTGTCTCCATCTTTATAGGAAGGTGATGAAAGATTCTCCACCTTTTTGCTTGGTGTTACAAAGATCTAAGATTGAGGTGTCATGCTCAATATTGTAGGAGAAATGTGTGACAAATTTGTCCACAAGTTTGTTAAATGTTCTAATGCCGAGTGGTAGTCTAGAAAACCACTCCATGGCTTGTCCTCCTAAGCTTCTTGGAAATAGTAGCATAAGATAAGTATCACTGTGGGCGAATTCAAGACAAGCAACATTAAATTCCCTAATGTGGTCTCGTGGATCACCCTTTCCTCAATATTTATCAAATTTTGGCACCTTAAATTTAGAGGGGAAAGGTATCATGATCAAGATTCTATCAAAAGGATATAGTGAAATATCCTCTAGGGAATAATGCTTAGTTGATGCTCTTGTTTGCATGTTTGTGAATTGTTGTTGTAAAGCTTGGATCTGTTGGGTCATTAGACTTAAGGCTTTGCTTTTGTCTGCGGGTATTTCCTCGTGTGTGCTTCCCTCAGGGTTTCTTTCTTCCTCAAGTTCTTTTAGAGCTTCTACGTCAAAATCTTTAGGGAGTTTGACTCTTAGTTGTGCTAGGTGTAGAAAGAATTTGGTAGGGTCTTGGGCAAGTACCTTATCCATTATGCATTGACATCTTCGGTCTTGCTGTGTTTGGAGGACCTCTTCCATATAAATTTCCTCATCACTGTCAAGAGAGGTCGGAATAGTTTTCTCAGCCATTTCAATCTGTTGTTTTTTTTGCAACCTCGTTAAGACCATGCAAGGTGACAAGAGATGGGATGGAGCGAGTTTGAAAGTTTCAAAAAAGGGGTGCTAGAATGTGCCAAGATTTGAGAAAGGTTCTCCTTAGATCAATTGGTATCAAATAGGTTGGGTGAACAAAATGATAGTCGAAGTAAGGATGATAGAAATCTATTTACTTGATGTAGACTAGTTTTGCACAAGCCACTAGTGGAGTTCTAAGAGAAAAGGATAAGTGATCCTTGATAGTGGAGACTCACTAGGTTTGTTTGAGGTTTGATGTGATCAAGAATAGCTTGGTTCTAACCTTGTCAGATTTTGGTAGAATTATGTGAGATTTTGGATGATGTAGTGTAGGAAAAGCAGCTATGGTGTGGAAAAAGAGGGAAATGGTTGACTTGCACGATTCTAATCAGATCTTGGGAAAACTAAGACAAGTTTGAAATGGGTTTCTAAAAAGTTGACAGTTTTTCTCTTGGGAAGTACGGAATAGCTCTCTGGATTGGATGCTCAGCAATAAATGCATTGGAACAGAGTGTAAAAGCGTCGTAGATTGAAGCAAATGCACAAATCTAGCAATTTTTATATGCGCTGCAACATGGATCAAATGCATTGCAAGTCTAAGTGTATGTGCCACAGGTCGCAGCAGATGCGCCATTCTAGTTTTTAGTTTGGTTTTGTAGAGTTTTGTCACATTTTTCAAAAAAATTTACTTTTTGGTTGAAAACTTGGTCTTTTCTTGAATTTTGATTTTCAATTATGGTAAAAGACACGTCAGGTGCATAGAAGTTTTCATGATTTTTATCTTTTGTTATTTTTTTTGTATTTTTAAACTTTTTGACACAATAACAATCACAACCTAGGCTGGAAAGGACAGTATTTGTTGAGTCCCCTAGCTGTGCATATTCAAAGTGTGTAGCTCCAGGATCTAGTAGCACCGGCTCCCCTCCATGACACTCACTTCTCACGCATACCAGATCTAGGTTTCCTTAGGCTCATACCCCCACTGAACCATAGGATTATCCCTGCTACCTCTACTAAGAATCACATGAATCAGGGCCGCTTCAAAGGTTCCACCTTTTGTGCCAACAAATAGGGGTTTTTGGTATACTAAACAAATGGCTAAGTAATCAAGGCATTTGTTCGAGTGGTTACATGTGTGGCAGTGCTACTCTCCGTTATGGAGTCTCCCAGCCTTCAAGGGTTACAACTTGGAGGGTTTTGGGGGAGGTTGGCTATCGGTGTAACACAACGTCACTCATTGCAGGAAACTTTCGCCTCAAGCATAATTTATTTAAAGTGGATTAGTAGGGCTTGGCTTTAGCCTGTTTCCACTCAGGGTCATTCCCACTTGGACTGGCGGGCATCCAAGGGCAGGCCTCTCTAAAGGTTAAACACAAGGAATAACAAGTCTGGCATTCTAGTTACCTAGTAAAAGGGGAGAGCATAAGCCTATTGTCATTCAACAAACACAGAAGACAATGGTTAATCCAATCCTATGTAAAAGGAAAAAAACTAAATATGTTATCTACTTGGGCACTCACGCATTTGTTAACTTTGAAGTGGTTAAAGATAGCAATGTTCTTTTTCCCTTTGTGAGATAGCAATGTTCTAACTAAGAAAGATAGAAATAATGCAAAGATAGCAGTGATTGTTCGTTACTATCCTCCTAGTTAAGGACTACGTGAGATTTGCATGCATTTTTTTAAAAAACTTTTTCCCCTAATTAATCTAAGATAAGTTAATTAGTGCAACTAAATGATTTATCCAGCTCCTAATCCTACAAGACAAACATTAGCATTAATCTAAAAACTATGAGAAACCCTAAAACCACAGTGAGAAATCAGATGCGCCACTTATCAGTCTGTATGCATAGAAACAGAGACTGTAAGTGCCGTGTTACAAATGCACTAAGACATATGTCAAAAGTGCAGGAAAAAGAGACAGAAGTGCCATTTCTACAGATGTGCCATAAAAAGGTATGTAAGTGTCATGTGTTAGGGTGCATGCGCTAGAATTCTACAGGCGCTGGAACACGAGGTATATGCGCCAGCTTAGAGGATGTATGCACTGTAACTATGCATGCACCGGAACAGGTTGTAAATGCGCCAGCTCAGGAGGTGAATGCGCCAGAAGTTTGCATGCACTGAAACAGGTTGTAGATGCACCTTAGGATCGATCAAATGCGCCGCCTGAACCTGTTTGAATCCTGTACGGAATCTATATAGAACCTGTCACTCAGAAACTCAGTTTTTTGGTTAGATTTGGGGCAAACACCCCACGGTGGGCACCAGAAATGTTAGGGGTAAAATGGGATGAATAAAACTAATTATAAAAACCCAAAACATCAATGAATGTGCAAACAAAAAGGATTTAAAATAAGAGAGAGATACTCACAGCCTTTTTTACCTTGCGATTTCCATTGTTCACCTATTCTCTTTTGATCCTTTGGTGATGAAGATGGCACTCAGGAAGCTTGCTTCCTTGCTTTGATTCCTCAAGATGACAAGGAGAAATGGCTCAGATATTTGTTGTGCTGAAGATGAGCTTCAATACAATATGGAATGGATGATAGATGAAGTGATGTAAAAGTGAGGTGCCAATGGCACGTTGTGGATTCTGCAGCATAAGTTTACTCAAAAGTTGGATATATGAAATAGAAGAAAAAGGTTGTATTATAGAGTTGTGTGAGAGAAGATCAATAGTGGAAAAGAAATAAGAAGATCAATGGTAGAGGATGTTCGAGAGAACATGCGCGAATAGAAGAATGACATGTCATTCAAAAAGATGCTTTATTGAGTTAACTACTTTCTTGATGAGGATGAGCTTTTATTTCTTAAATTAGAATATATTTTTCTAATTTAAGAGTTTTGTTGATAGCTTTAAATTAGTTAACTCAGCTTTTGCTTTTGTATGACAATAAGAATTTATTTTTAGAAGATTTAGGAGATTTTTTAGAAGATAAGAAAACATAATTAAATAAATAAATTTATTTAATTACTTGTAGATAATTTGGAAGAATAAATAAAATATTTTTTTTTTTTTTTTTTAGAGATTTAATTTAAATAAATTTGCATTTTATTTAAATTTAGAAGAATGGATGATTTAATTAAATAATTAAGATTATTTAATTATTTGGAAGAATAAAGTTGATATAGATGAAATTAATTAAATAAATGTAATTTATTTAATTAAATGGGAGAAAATGAATCAAATAAATAAAATAATTTATTTATTTATTTGTAGAGGATGAAATAAATATTTAAAATATTTATTTAGGTAGAGTCATGTCATTTTTAGGTGAATATACATTCTTTGTTACATCAATCATCTGCGGAGAACTCCTTGTGATGAACAGATTGTTGGTCACATAATCAATCAAAATGACAATCCCCCTTGCTCTTTGAGGTAGAGATTGCAATCATATGGATTCCTCGTGAATCCAGGATTAAGGAGATGCTCATCAATCTTTATGTACTAGGCTCAAGGGGCCTGTTTAAGACCGTAGAGGGATTTAATGAGTCTACATACTTTGTACTACTACCCAGGTGTAGTGTATCCCTCTAGTTGAGTCATGTAGACTTCTTCCATGAGATCCCCATTAAGGAAGGCACTCTTGACATCCATCTAGTAAAATTTCTGGCCCAAACTACACTGCTATAGCCAATACCATATGGATAGTCTTGATCTTTGTTGTAGGTGCAAAAGTCTCATCATAATCAATGCCTTCCTTTTGTGCATAGCCCCTAGCCACAAGTCAGGCCTTATACTTGTCAATGCTATTGTTTGCCTTATATTTGATCTAGAAAACCCATTTGCAATTAATAGAAAAAAACTATTTGTAATATGTGGCTGGAGGATGAGGTTTCACGTAAACAACTCTATTATAGTTTGTTGGCCATGGGTCACAACAAACAACTATTTTCTATCATTTAGTTTCTGTTTGTTAAAAGCACAATTTCTTTATATATGGTCTACTACAAATAGCGGGGGGATTATCATAGGCAAATTTTTACATATGCATAATATTGTATCAACTACATTATTTTCTGATTAATAAAATTAGTATTGCATGGTCACTCCCGTGTAGAGAAAGCTTTTCATTCTATCACCCATCGACTGTTAGGAGGAGGGCCCACTCCTTAGTCACCGATTGGACTTCATGTTTTATATTTTTGTGTGAGGTATGGATTTCATTTGTTTAGTAATTCTGTGAAGAATATTGGTTTATTACGTATAAACATTTGTGAGTTTAATTTACTGCAAGTGTTGTGTGCAGTCCTAAGCTAGTGAGAAGTTTCAGATATGCAAAAATAAAACTTTGGTAAAATGGATAGTCACTTTCCTGTCACCATGCTGTAGCATATCCTGTTGCTTGAACAAGTCATTATAATTTTTGCATTACTTTCCTTTAGTATTTGTTGATGTGTCATGATTAATCTTAGAATTCTGAGAATTAATTGAGTTTTATATAAGATAGAATTTAAAGTGTGAATGTGTCAATTATTACACCAAGAAGCGTAACTATAGTGGTAGCACGGGGTGAAATGGTGTGAGCATGTTAAGAAAAACAACTTTAAAAACATTAAAAAAATTAATAGCTGACAAATGCAACATTAATAACTAAAACATATATAAAACATAAATGTTTGAAAGTCTCCAAAAACAACTGAAAATAAAATCACTAATTACAAAGCCAGAAGCAAAAAATAAAAACAAGAAGCGGTAAAATAAGAATCAATAAGAATCAACAAAAATCATACCTGACTAAGAGAATGAAAAAATGGAAAACAAAAAAAATATTAGCATTAATCAAAACATTATTTACCATAAATTTAAATTTATGGTACTATAGTTTATTAGGTTTAGAATTCACTTAAAACATATATACACATAGTAAACCAATCCAACATTATTTATTGTAAATTTATGGCACTATAGTTTATTATAGTAAATCAATCAAACATTATTTACCATAAATTTATGGCACTATAGTTTATTATGTTTAGAATTCACTCAACCATATAGGTTTAGAATTCATGCATCCTCACTTTTAACCAAGATTTTTCTAGAATTAAATTATAAAGTCATAAATTTATAACATAAAATTACAAGTAATTTTAAACCCTAAATTTTATTGCCTAGAGGTTATTTTATATTATTGTTGAATATACTTTGCTCCTTTTTATTTATATGATAAAACCATAATAAAATAACATATTAATTAATTGTGCATAAAACAAAATGAAACCCTAATAAAATATAGTGACACTTTATTTTTATAAATAAATTAAATTTTATTAAACTATATTTTATTAGGGTTTTATCACATGAAATAAAAAGGAGCAAAGTGTAGGAGTTTAGGACAACACTGAGAGGGGGGGTGAATCAGTGTTGTATAAATTTTAACCTTTTGCAAATTTAACTTTCAAGACATGAAGAAAGAAAGATATCATTTGTTACACACATGTGCACATAACTGAGAATGAATGATAAGATTAAAATCTCATGAATAAATCATACACACAAACAGAGAGAAAATCAATATAAATCAAAACACAAGAATTGCACGAGTGGAAAACCCTCCTGGGGTAGAAAAACCACTTCAAAACTGCCTCATTGGCTTAACCTTAAAAACTTCTTACAAAGCCTCACTGGCTGAATATTTTGTCTCACTAACAAATACAGAGGTCTTCACTGACTACAAGCCTCACTGGCATACTGTGCCTTACTGGAAAACCATCACCAACAGAAGTAATAAACAAATCAGAGGGATACTCTGTTTCCATTCAATACAAAACATTTCTTTGTCTGTCAAATGGCCATTCTATTCAAAATCAATCCTCCATACGGATATACTCAACAACACTGCATACTCTATATGTTTCATCTCTGTCTTACAAGTCATTCAATTAATGCACCTGAAAAACTATTATATGTAAATTGGATGTCTTTTCACCTTTCACATTCTGCACAGTCATTTGCTCTCAGTGAAGATCATTTTGTCCTTTCATCTTCTCTTTTTAATGTCTTCAAAAACAATGCATCTTATATTGTCACCTGCAAAAATAAAAGAACATATATCTAATCCCCAAAACCTTTCACATTCTCCAAATTCACGAAACCAAAATCTCATTTATATTTCCTCTTAGAGATGAAAGAATATCTTTTCATATTTGAGACCTTTCATTTCAATTCTCTTCAATTTCCTGATCATTTGCCATTTTTAAGATCTCACACAAAAATATTTTCTTCATCTACAAAATAATATCAAAATGAGCCTTCAATAAAAATGAATTAACTTTTCATTTTCTCTCATATTTCAATCTTATCACTTCTGCAAATTTCAAATAAAATCTTCTTCAAATTCTTTTCTCAAAATGTCTTCAATAAATCTGCCTTCATGTATGAACCTTCATACCCCTATAAAAAAAAAAAAAACTTTCTCTGATAGCAAACAAAAACAATAAATATGTTGTCTCTCAAATCATGTTGCCCTTATGAGGATTTAAAAATATCTTCCATATTTTCAATCATATTGTTAGGTCTCAAAAATGCAAGTTACTAATCCTAAGAGGATGCCAGGCTCTATATTTGGATTTGGAACGTTTTTGAACTAACTTGACGAAATCAACCTTCAAGGTTTGATGATTTCCTACACTTTAGGTCCTGCTACACCTAGGCGGGTGAACCTTAAAATATTGAAGCAGTCTGAATGTGGATGAATGGACTAACTAGGTCTATCTACAATGGCATAGGATGTATGATAGATGACAAAGCTGACTAATTAATTCTATATGTAATGTTTAATAAGTGATTGGCAGAAATT
This sequence comes from Cunninghamia lanceolata, assembly GCA_027924645.1. Classification (NCBI taxonomy): domain Eukaryota; kingdom Viridiplantae; phylum Streptophyta; class Pinopsida; order Cupressales; family Cupressaceae; genus Cunninghamia; species Cunninghamia lanceolata. Next base: position 5,161,832 of record BSBN01000700.1, on the reverse strand, counting down.
GTATAAGCAATATCAAAAGGTTTTAATTAATGAGTTGAGTGAGACCAGTGCCTTGTTGGGTAACAGAGTCAATTTGAAGGACTGAGAACAGTAGTTTCTAAATGGTAATAATTCTAGATATTTGGCACAGTTCTGGTTTATAGCTTGTATAAACGTGCAAATAAATGACTGACAGACTCTTCTTGATAATCCAACCAAATAAAATCAGAGATCTTATAATTCACCATAAGGTACTTTAATCCTTACTTGAAGGAGCCAAATGAAATGAAAAGACAAGATTACAGATAATATTTTACTGGAGACAGTGTGTCAATCCTAATTATATGGCTCTACTTAGTAATCCCAACTTACTACTTCCAGGTTACTGTGAATAAATCAGAAGGGTTTAATTCCTTAGGATGGATACCAACCGAATTGATCACACAGATACAGCGAATGTGTATTGACAGATTAAATGTATACTTGATAGTTTAATCTGAATAACAGGGAAATGCAGAAATGGAGACAGCCACACAATTGAATAATTTCAACAAATAACTGATATCCAAATGGAAATACTGAATCAGAGAACTTCAAATTTCTTCTTTTAAAATAAAATATGCAACATGATCATTCTGGAATATTATGTATATGTATATCTAAATATCTTCTACTGCTGATGATCTTTCAGCATAGATTGTTTGAACTTATATAGATATCTTCAAGAAGAGATACAACTCTTCAATAAGTCTCTTGAGATTTTAACAAACAATAATTACATAATCTTAACTAGGCTCTGTTTAGCCATAAATAGACTTTTGTTAGATGATCCAAGTACTCCTGCGCACGGTGAGAATCAGTAAGCTCGACTGCACTCCTGGTGATTATATCGAGGGTGATCATTTCCTCCAGTTGCTTGCAAACTTCTGTAGATACAGAGGCTTTATCTTTTAGGGCTCCTGTGGCTTTGTGTAGTATAACTTGACAATCAATAGTCCACTCTTCTTTGCTCTTTACCTCTCCATTATCTTTGAATATTCTGGGCACCCCTGCGTCTGATGCATCAGTCCCTTCCTTAGCATCAGCTTTGAGTTTATCATAAAAATTCTGGTGCCTTTTGAGTAATGCTCTTGCCTCAGAGACATCTGTGCTATCAGGGGTACCTCTGTTTTGCAACTCGATCACCTTTTCTTGTATCCTCTGATCAAGCCTCTCATGTTCTTTGACTGCTTTATGATTTTCCGAGTAGTTATCCCAAAACTGGTTTAACCACCGTACCATGTTTGCATACCTGCTCTGCAGTATTGTAACAAATGCATCTATTTGAATTTGTTTGGCTTGATCATGGGATATCTCTTGACTACTTTGTGAGCTTTCACCTTGAGTTATTCTCTTCGTAGATTGCCCAAAGGTGCTCTTAACAACATCCTTCAAGTAGTCATTCTCCTTTGTTAATCTTTCACAATTCAGCTTGTAGGCATCCCTTTCCTTGATTAACATCTGAGCTTGTGCTTTATTCAATTTTGCAACATTGATACCAATGTCTGCAGTAATTATGGGGTCAGTCTCACCTGCTCTAAAAGTCATAACATGGCCAAAAGTTTTCTCAGTGTCTATTATGGCCGTCTTCTTATGGGGAGGATACAATGCCCATATCATTAAAGAATTTTCATCATTGTTGTATCTTGTTCCCATATAGACTTCATTAACTCCTTCTGGAGTAAGCTTATACTTATCATCAGCATTATTCAAAAAACTATCAAAAACCAGAGCAGAATTTAGATCTAAGCCGGGAAAAATCATAACCCCCGCATCTTTAAGCAGCTGTCTGCCTCTGCTTGGTGTCATGTCCTGCATTTCCTTGTCCACTGTCTCTTTTAACATCTCCAATAACTGTTTTTCATTGTCAGCAGAAACATTATCTACTGACTCTCTAATTTCCTTTCCCTTGTATTTATACAGGAATGATTTAAATTCCTTTGAATGAATGAATGTATCATCTGACACAAAAGAATCATAAGCCTTTTGGCGTGGATCTTCATCAGCAGATCCCTCCTCATCATGTATCTCAACTGGAGGCTGATATTGTTGCATTTTTCTTTTAGACATTTCTGTTGTCTTATCTTGTGGCTGTTCAGTCAATTCTTCCTCTTCAGAGGATACCACTTCAACTTCTGCCAATTGCTTTTTCTTTTCATTCAAATCTCTGTTATATTTCTCCACCACCAGATCGACTTCAGCCTCTTCCAAATTTCTAATAACATCATCATGTGGATAATGTATGTGCATATATCCACTGAGATTTTGTTTTCTTCTTGCATAGTCAATGAAACCCTCAGGGTCAAACCCTTTCCTCACCTCAGCAGTCACCATGTTATAATGCATTAGTTTATCCAAAATGAGATTATACCCTTCTTTTGAAACCACAGTAAAATCTCCAAAACACAAAGTACTAGGCATGAATGATTGTTTATCATGCGAACTTAGATGCATGACATTGGAACAATGCATTTGCCTAATTATTTCCAGATATGCAATCCTGTCAGGGACAGTTTTAGGCAATATAAAGGGGGCATCCTCAAAACCATACACTCTGATCATGGTAGCGTCCTCAAAACAATACCAGTCTCCCCAATTATGAGTGACAGCAGGGGGGCCACCAAAATCTTTTGGCCTGAGGAATCTTTTTATTTCATCTGAAATTGAATATTCACAGGGGTGGTTGAAATACCTATACAGCACTTTAACACAATGCTCCTCAAATTGAGCATAGCTGGAGTTAGCATACCTGCTATCCCAGATTCTGGTCCACATTTGTACAGGTATCTTCTCCCCTTTCTTACCTGCAGCAACAACTTGAAGCTCATTTGGCCACAATCCTACTTCCTGGCCGTAGTATAAGACCATATGCATGAGCATCGAGTAATGCTCAAAAGAGCATGCTGGCGCATTGTTTTTCATTGCAGATAGACCAGAGTCTATTCTAGTAGCAACATAGGAGGCATAATCAAACTGTCTGGCATTGTGGCATTGAATATCAGAGGTTATGACCATTAGAGGAATAGCCATAAACTCAGGGACCTCTGAGCCAAGGACTTGACCTACAGAATAGTAAGTATATTGAATGTATGGTTCAAAAATGGATACATGAAAGGGAGGGCCATCATTCTCAGTCAAGGGTATCACTTCTCCTTCGATCCTGGGTCTATGAATGGGTAACCTCCATCCATTGTAGGTTGTATCCATTCTCCAGTATTCTTTATCCAAGTCTTCATAAACAACAGGGACAGTGCACAAATCATCCAAATCATACACCTCACAAATAGCATTTTTTGATAGGTGTATAATTGGTTCTCCCTGAGGGTTGCAGATAGCTTTCAGGCCTGAATTGTAATGCCTGGCTAATAGTTGCAGGAGTTCTACATTCAAGAATACATTAGGTACAACCAGTTTGCCTAAATTCATGTGCCATGGGTTTGACACAGGGGCATTTCTAAATCTTCTGTTGTAATGAAACCTGAAGAGTTCATATCCCCTAATTGGGGTCCAAATATCTCCCAGGCGCTTATGTTTGTCTTCTAATTTTTCTACTTCTGCCCTGAGTTGGGCAGACCTCCTGGCCTTGGGAGCTGACCCAGGCAACTGATCAATCAAGTCCTGATTTAGTTTCCTGTCTTTCACTTTTTCTTCAGGGGTTTGATCAGTTTTTTGCTTCTTTGGTTTACTGGTTTCTCCTTGTGATTTTCTTCCTTTTCCTTTCCCCGAAGTTTCCATTTGTTTTGAAAAATTTGGCAGGAAATTCAAATACAGGTAATATAGTGGTTTGTGTATGTGTACCTGTCGCTCGATGACTGGAATTGGAAACCTTTGCTTTTGCCCTGAGAATTCTTCTGTATTCTGCTCTCGGACGGTTTTTTGCAATTATAATGATCGTATGAACTTTGTAGCCGTTTTGTATTAATTATCTGATCAATTCAATGTTCATCGCTGTGAAGTGTCACATCGCCATAACTCTTTCTATCGGCGTGCCTTTTTGAAATGTCTGAACGACCTCAACCCTTTTTTATGGCGCGGACGGTCAATCGGCGTAACCCCTCAATTGTATCCCCGATGCCATGTAGTATCATATTTCAAGTGGGTGTGACCATCGGCATGATTTCCTTCATCGCCAAGAGTTTTAGATCTCTCCGCGATATGGCAAGTCCCACCGATATACTTTGCTTATCGGGAAGATTGAGACCATCGGGATACTAGAATTATGTCTCCCTGATCTTTATTGTCTTACCGATAGTCTGTTTGTGTATGAACTTTTATCTTTATCGGAATGACATTCTCTATCGGGATAGCTTTCTCAAGATACCCCGATCGAAATCATCTCCCCGATGCCCTTTATCACATCCTTCATCGGGCAAAGCTTAGTAATGTCCCACCGATATCTTTTGATCGCCGTGACTTATGAATCGGTAAGACTTGCTTCTTTTGTTCCGATGTGTCAAGCTATCCCGATGAAGATGCATCGCTGTGAGTCTCGCCGATAACTTTCTTATCGCCAGGACTTTTGATCGTCGGAGACTTACTTGTTTTCTATTCCGATGGTTCATTTCTCACCGATGACTATTGCTTTGTGACCCTCGCATACTGTTCGGTGAAACTCTTGCCGAAAGTGCTTCATCGGTATGATATATATCGTCGGGGCAACTTCTAAAAGATCATCCGATAGATATTTTTCATACCGATCGGCATGACCACTTGCCTTTCTTGCCGATGTAAAGTCATCGGTGTTGCTTACTCCATCGGTGAGCTCCATGATTCTTCTTCCGATCTCTATTTTTACGCCGATGGTTGTTTTCAAACAATTCGCTGTGTATCGGTGTAAGCCACACGACCTTATGCCGATGGATTGATTTTGATGATTTTTTTACACTGTTCATCCCTAGACATTTTATGAGATACAAAAATTTTATATTGTGGTCCTTTTGGGATATTCCTTTAGGGTTTATTCAAATATGATGGAATAAGGGAATAGTAAAATTTTGAAAATTTTACTGTGCTAACAGTGGCTCTGTCTGGGATGAATACTCCCTGTGAGTATACAAGGATCCAAATCTCCTGGGGAAGTAGACCACATCTTTTATTATTTTGGGGTGAGGTTTTATGGAACTGGAAAAAGGAAAGGAACAAATGATGGGGAGCGGGAATGATTCCTAGACTACTGTGCATGGAAAAATATTTTTGAGAATTATTTGAATGTTGTCCATGCACTGGCAACATTCAATTCTCTTTGTACATGTTTATGAAAAGAACTGCTTCAGGTATTGCCCATGTACTGGCAATTCCTGCTCCTCTCCTGACATATTCTGTACATAGTAAGAATCATCACCTTCCTTGCCAGTGATAACAAAAGGACCCAACCACAGGGCTTCAAATTTTCCATGTTTTCCTTTGTCTTGACATCTTGCATTCCACATTAGTACCAGATCATTAATTTCAAACTTTCTTTCTTTGGCCTTTTTGTCAAAGAGATATTTTACCTGTGATTGTAATTTAATATTCTGTTTCTGAGCCATTCTTCTTGCTTCATCAAGCTCTGCCAATTGTTCCAACCTTTCCTCCATTGGTTCAGGGATATTCAGGTCTTCCTGGAGAATGAATTTGTATATTGGTATAAGATTTTCTAGTGGTAATCTTGCTTGGGTTCCATATACCAATTCATAAGGGGATCTCCCAATTGCCCTTTTTATAGTAATCCTGTCAGCCCATACTGCCATTCTTAATTTTGAATCCCAAGCCTTCTTATTTCTATCCAACATTCTTTTTATGATTTTCAACAGACTCTTATTACTTGATTCGGCTTGTCCATTGGCCTGTGGATGGTAAGGAGCAGCATAAGAAACAGTGATACCATATGTGCTGCAAAAACCTTTGAATTCATCAGATCTAAAGCACATCCCATTATCAGTAATCAGTCTTACAGGAGTACCAAATCTGCATATAATGTTATCCATTAGAAAATTTATCACAACTTTACTAGTAGCCTGTCTGGTTGGGATTGCTTCTACCCATTTTGTAAAGTAATCAGTAGCTACTAAAATCCATCGGTGCCCCCCACTTGATTTCTCTGAAATTTCACCTATAAAATCAATACCCCACTGATAAAATGGAGCCTCAACTTGCATAGGTTTTAAAGGTAGTGCTCCATGATACTTTAACTTCCCTGAGAACTTTTGGCATGCTTCACATTTTCTAGTGTACTGGTATGAATCGTTAAAGACTTTAGGCCAATAGTACCCTGCCCTCAAAATTTTGTGGGCTGTAGTTTTTGCTGAGAAATGTCCCCCGCACATGCCTTCATGCAATTCCTTCATAATATGTTTTGATTGATATTCATCCAAACATAATAGTAGAACCCCATCTCTATTTTTCCAATAGAGATCTCCACCAATGAGTACATATTTTGAAGCTTGTAGTTTGAGTGTCCTTCTTTTGTTATCATCATATCCTTCAGGACTCTTCATATGTGTTAGATAATATACTATATCAGTATACCATGGAGTATTTTCAATACTGGTACTTGCATCAATATTACATATATGGGAAGCTTCTAGATTATTTTCAGTCATCAATTTGGCAAGACCCTGTCCTCTTACTAATTTAGTGATTTGGATTTCAATGTTGAATTCCTGAATCCTATTGATCCACCTACATCTCCTACCCGTGACCTCAGTTTGAATCAGTACATCCTTGACTGCAGCATTAGGAACATATGCTATGATTTTAGCCCCTACCAAATATGGTCTAAAGTTTTTTACTGCTTTTACCAATGCATATGCCTGTTTTTCAATAATGTCATACTTCAACTCTGCATTCTGAAGGGACTTGCTAAAGAAAGAGATTGGCTGTTCATATCCATCATTGTTTTTCTGCAACAACACTGCTGCCACTGTATGATAGGAAGCAAATGAAAAAAGTTGGAAAGGTTTGCCGAAATCAGGGGATATTAAGACTGGAGCTTGTTTGATGGCCTCCTTAATGTTACCAAATGCTTCCATTGCTTCTGTTGTCCATTTCATATCTGAGTTCTTCTTCAGCATTCTTGATATAGGACAAACAATCTCTGCGAAATTTGGTATAAATCTTCTGACAAAATTTATCTGACCAAAAAATGATTGTATAGCTTTTACATTTTTTGGAATAGGGACCTGATCAATTGCCTCCACCCTTTCAGGATCTATTTTAACTCCTTCCTTCGAGACTATATGGCCAAGCAATTTTCCTTCTGTTACTGCAAATTGGCATTTTTTAGGGTTCAATGATATTCCATATTCTAGGGCTTTGACAAATATCTGTTCTAGATGTGTGCAATGATCTTCAGCCCTTTTTGAATATGCTGTTAAATCGTCTTGATAGACTATCATAATCTTATTGATCAATTCAGCAAAAGCTACATCCATCGCTCTTTGAAATGTTGCCCCAGCATTAGTTAATCCAAATGGCATTCTCAAATATACATATGTTCCCCACGGAGTGGTGAATGCGGTCTTGAATTGTTCAGACTCCTTAACCTTTACCTGATTGTAGCCAGAGAAACCATCCATCATGGATAGTAATTCACATCCAGTAACTTTCTGTAATATCGCCTCCATATTGGGAAGAGGATAATTATCTTTGAGAGAAGATTTATTCAGGTTTCTAAAATCCACACACAGTCTAATGTCACCATTCTTTTTTCTGACAGGTACTAAGTTTGAGACCCAGGAAGAATGTCTAATAGGCTTGATTATAGCTCCATCCCTTAACTTTGTAAGTTCCTCCAGCATTTTCGGAGCCAATGTAGGATTAATCGGCCTTTGTTTCTGTCTGAATGGTTTTGCATCTGGTTTGAGTGGTATCTCATGTTGAAATAGATCCTCTCTATATGCCTTTAAGTCATCATATGACCAAGCAAACACATGCCTATACTTCCTAAGTAGATTGATAATTCTACTTCTGATTTTCGGGTCAAGATTCTTCCCAATATATACATTTTTTGGGGTTGTCTGAGTCCCCAAGTTCACTTCCTCAAGATTCTCAGGTATCACTGGTGTTTCTTTCTTCTTGTATCTATCATGCCCATCAAATGCTTTTTCTAATGCAATAAGCCCTTTGGGTATCTTATTTGTCTTCAGTTGAACTACTTCTTGACCGAATAGGGTTTCTTTCCCATCGTGTTTCTCCACAAATGCACTGAAATCAATTTCTTGATTTTCATAATAATCAGCACAATGTAAGAAATTGATTATATCAGCATCGCTGTCAAACACCTGCCAGTTCTGTATATTATCAGGGATGGTAGGTCTAGTTTTAAATTCTACTTCTGTGATCCCTCCTAATGTTAGATCATCTCTCTTTAATGCAATGTTTGCTAAAAAGTCTGCCATGATGTTTTTAGACCTATCAACCCAGCTGATTGAAAAAGCATCAAATAATTCAACACTATCCCAAACTGCATTTCTATACTGTCTTAATCTTTTATTCTTAGATAAATATTTTTCTCTTACTTGGGAGATGACCAATTCAGAATCACCATAGACAGCCAACTTTTTTATTTTGTATTTGATGGCTATGTCTAGGCCAATGAGTAGGGCTTCATACTCAGCTACGTTATTGGTGCATTCAAATGTCAGTAAGAAAGAGTATTTGAATGTTTTCCCTCCTGGTGAGATAAAAACTACTCCGGCCCCATTTCCTATCTTGCTGCATGCACCATCGAAATACATTTTCCACAAATCATTTTCTTTTTTCATAGATTCAGTGTGTATTGGGTCAGTGTTATGCAATTCTGGGGTAGTCTCTCCAACTTTGAAAACCCCTAAATCTGTGTCACAAAAGAAATTCACCTGATGCCGGTCCATTCTTTCTATAATATTGTCATACCTTGGTTCTCTGCACAACTTGATTTCTTTGTCACCTACTGGTATGGTGGCATATGATAGATCTAATTGAACATTGCCTCCTGCCATTGCAGCCCACTGCCTTGATAACAGCATTCCATAATACGGTGGGATATCAACCACAGTGATGTCAATGTTATATGTTGCCTCAGGATATGAAGCAAGTTTTATTTCTACATCTTTCATAATACCAACTACTGGAATAGATCTGTTATCCATTGCATAACATTGGCCATACGTAGTATCAACCCACATCCCTAATTCTTTCATCACTGCTATAGGCATGATATTCATAGCAGCACCTGAATCAATCATACAATTCCTGACTATTCTGTTCTTGATTACTAGTGTAGTATAGAATGGATCTACCTGTGAGGGATTTTTTGTAAGTGTGTCACCAAGGTATACCTCAGGCATCTTAAAATTTTCTTGATGCACATTATTTGTTGTTTTTTCAAACCCTTTATGTTTTGGATTAGGTGTATCAGAAATCATCTTGACGACTGTACTCCTATATTTATCTATTTTCATCATCTCTAAGAGTGGGACTGATATCTTCACCTGAGACACTGCCTGTGCAATGTCAAAAGAAGGGGTTATGATTTGGTCATTCTTTTCTGTTTTCGTATTCTCTTTTTCTATATTTTCTTTCATTTTATTTTTATCCCCCTTTTCTGGTTCTTTAGGTGATGATTTTGTATTATTCCCCTTGTTATTCTGGTCTTTTATGAATACACTCCCAGGAGTTCCCTGCCCAGCATTTATTTTTCTATTCCTTAAGTTATAAGTGTTTCGAGCTTGAGCCACTGCAGCTACTGTGAGAGCTTCTTTTTCATCCTCAGTAGGTTTTCTCCATTGACCATATGGTTTATTGTCATGAATATCTTCCTGGTCTGAGAATACTTGCTGTTCTCCCATGTTAACATGATATTTTTGGTTCCCTACATCATACTCATACCCTTCTTCCTCTGAAGAAGAATAATCTTCTGTTACCACACATGATGTATCCTGCATCATATTAATGGTGTGATTATCTCTATTATAGTTATACAGCATTTCCTCTTGCTGTATTGATTTAGCTACCTCACAGTATTCAGGTGAATGTGGCAAGTTACATACAGAACACCAAGGTTTATTTTCTGCCATATGTGCCATGTTTCTCTTCAATGGATCAGGAGTATCCTTTCCATATGGCTGCTTTCTGTTGTTGTCAATAGGTCTTCCATCCTTCCAATTGGTATTGTAAGGCATATCATGTAACCTAGGTCTATCCTGCCTATGCTGACCCTCTGGTTTAATCTGTTGAGCATTTGAATTCTGAAGACTCCTATGATTTTCCCTTTTATTGACCATTCCTGCAGCTTTTCTATTATTTTCAATAGTTATGGCTATTTTCTGTGCTTCAGCCAACGTTGCAGGGCACCGGTTTCTGAGTTCATATCCTGTTTTAGGGTCAAATGCCTTCATATAGATACTCAGTGCTGCCTGGTCAGATAACTTGGCTCCATGCGGTACCTTATTATGCAACTTGGAAAACTTCAGGTTGAAATCGAATACTGATTCATTTTGATACTTCTGTATACTTATTAGTTCATGTAAGGCAAACTCAGGAGCATATTGGTTACCATACTGATCCTTAAACTGGTTATGGAAATCAGTCATTGAATTGATTGATGCATCGGGCAAGCTATTAAACCAATCTCTGGCATCTTCAGTGAGGGACATCATAAATAACCTCATCCTAATGTCTTCCCAGTCCATACCTATATCCTGTACAAAAGCATTAAAACTTCTGATATGATCTTCCGCAGATACTGCATTGTTTCCAGTAAACTTGGGGACCATGTTTCTCCAAGTACTATCCATAGGATATGGATATAACTGATATCCAGTTAAATCAAATTGACTGCATATATTAGCAAGGTTTTGGGGAGGAAAATTGAGATGTGGTGGATTGGGATAGTAATTATATCCACCTGGTGGCTGATGATAGGCATATTGATGTTGGTTCATATGGGGATTTATGTGTTGATTTTGTGGCCTATAATATTGTTGACCAGGGGGTGGGTAATTATTTGCCACATGTAGGGATGCATTACTTATGGGAGGTGGTCTGGGGATTTGGGAAATAGTGTTCTGATGACTTCCAGAAGCATGTGAGTTTTGAGCACTATTTGTATTTTGTTGTGTATCCCTTGAAATATTCCCTCTATGCGGGGGTACATATTTGGGGGGAGCTATTTTGGCTTTATTTCTCCTCTGTTGAATTTCTTGCTGCAATAACTCCTTCTCCTCTTGTATTTTGTACCTTTCGAGTTCTTTCCTGAGCATGAGTATTTCCTTTTTCTCATCACTCATGTCTTGATTATTTATTTCCTGATATTCTGGATTGTCATTTATTCCCTGATTTGACAATTCATATCCTATCTCTTCTCCCTGGTCAAACGAGACCTTGAAATCATGTTCAGCCTGGTTCCTATCAATATCCCTCATGACCTTTGCATCATGATCCCGCTGTTCTTGAGGAGTGGGTCTGTACCTTGCCAAAATATCACCAGTTGCTCCACTGAGGTTCTCGTTTGAATCATGTAGAGGTGTGAATTTATTGTGAATTGCAATATTTTGTTCTGAATCATTCTCCTGGATATCTAGATTATTGTCTTGGTGGGAATATTTTGGATTCATATTTCTTTTGGAGATGTTTCTAAGTGGTGGAGATGACTGCAAGTTTCTGCCTTCCATCTTGGATCTCCTACCATCCATTTGAAATTTTTGTTATGATTGTAACTAGAGTCGCCACCTATTGAATAGGAAAAGTTTGTATTTTTATCTGTAAGGTTCTTTGTCACCAGCAGAGTTACCAAAAAGAAATTTTAAATGACTCTATGAAAGAAAGGACTAAATTCTAAGGTCTTTTTACTAAGTTCCCCAGTAGAGTCGCCAATTTGTTAGGTCTCAAAAATGCAAGTTACTAATCCTAAGAGGATGCCAGGCTCTATATTTGGATTTGGAACGTTTTTGAACTAACTTGACGAAATCAACCTTCAAGGTTTGATGATTTCCTACACTTTAGGTCCTGCTACACCTAGGCGGGTGAACCTTAAAATATTGAAGCAGTCTGAATGTGGATGAATGGACTAACTAGGTCTATCTACAATGGCATAGGATGTATGATAGATGACAAAGCTGACTAATTAATTCTATATGTAATGTTTAATAAGTGATTGGCAGAAATTGTATAAGCAATATCAAAAGGTTTTAATTAATGAGTTGAGTGAGACCAGTGCCTTGTTGGGTAACAGAGTCAATTTGAAGGACTGAGAACAGTAGTTTCTAAATGGTAATAATTCTAGATATTTGGCACAGTTCTGGTTTATAGCTTGTATAAACGTGCAAATAAATGACTGACAGACTCTTCTTGATAATCCAACCAAATAAAATCAGAGATCTTATAATTCACCAGAAGGTACTTTAATCCTTACTTGAAGGAGCCAAATGAAATGAAAAGACAAGATTACAGATAATATTTTACTGGAGACAGTGTGTCAATCCTAATTATATGGCTCTACTTAGTAATCCCAACTTACTACTTCCAGGTTACTGTGAATAAATCAGAAGGGTTTAATTCCTTAGGATGGATACCAACCGAATTGATCACACAGATACAGCGAATGTGTATTGACAGATTAAATGTATACTTGATAGTTTAATCTGAATAACAGGGAAATGCAGAAATGGAGACAGCCACACAATTGAATAATTTCAACAAATAACTGATATCCAAATGGAAATACTGAATCAGAGAACTTCAAATTTCTTCTTTTAAAATAAAATATGCAACATGATCATTCTGGAATATTATGTATATGTATATCTAAATATCTTCTACTGCTGATGATCTTTCAGCATAGATTGTTTGAACTTATATAGATATCTTCAAGAAGAGATACAACTCTTCAATAAGTCTCTTGAGATTTTAACAAACAATAATTACATAATCTTAACTAGGCTCTGTTTAGCCATAAATAGACTTTTGTTAGATGATCCAAGTACTCCTGCGCACGGTGAGAATCAGTAAGCTCGACTGCACTCCTGGTGATTATATCGAGGGTGATCATTTCCTCCAGTTGCTTGCAAACTTCTGTAGATACAGAGGCTTTATCTTTTAGGGCTCCTGTGGCTTTGTGTAGTATAACTTGACAATCAATAGTCCACTCTTCTTTGCTCTTTACCTCTCCATTATCTTTGAATATTCTGGGCACCCCTGCGTCTGATGCATCAGTCCCTTCCTTAGCATCAGCTTTGAGTTTATCATAAAAATTCTGGTGCCTTTTGAGTAATGCTCTTGCCTCAGAGACATCTGTGCTATCAGGGGTACCTCTGTTTTGCAACTCGATCACCTTTTCTTGTATCCTCTGATCAAGCCTCTCATGTTCTTTGACTGCTTTATGATTTTCCGAGTAGTTATCCCAAAACTGGTTTAACCACCGTACCATGTTTGCATACCTGCTCTGCAGTATTGTAACAAATGCATCTATTTGAATTTGTTTGGCTTGATCATGGGATATCTCTTGACTACTTTGTGAGCTTTCACCTTGAGTTATTCTCTTCGTAGATTGCCCAAAGGTGCTCTTAACAGCATCCTTCAAGTAGTCATTCTCCTTTGTTAATCTTTCACAATTCAGCTTGTAGGCATCCCTTTCCTTGATTAACATCTGAGCTTGTGCTTTATTCAATTTTGCAACATTGATACCAATGTCTGCAGTAATTATGGGGTCAGTCTCACCTGCTCTAAAAGTCATAACATGGCCAAAAGTTTTCTCAGTGTCTATTATGGCCGTCTTCTTATGGGGAGGATACAATGCCCATATCATTAAAGAATTTTCATCATTGTTGTATCTTGTTCCCATATAGACTTCATTAACTCCTTCTGGAGTAAGCTTATACTTATCATCAGCATTATTCAAAAAACTATCAAAAACCAGAGCAGAATTTAGATCTAAGCCGGGAAAAATCATAACCCCCGCATCTTTAAGCAGCTGTCTGCCTCTGCTTGGTGTCATGTCCTGCATTTCCTTGTCCACTGTCTCTTTTAACATCTCCAATAACTGTTTTTCATTGTCAGCAGAAACATTATCTACTGACTCTCTAATTTCCTTTCCCTTGTATTTATACAGGAATGATTTAAATTCCTTTGAATGAATGAATGTATCATCTGACACAAAAGAATCATAAGCCTTTTGGCGTGGATCTTCATCAGCAGATCCCTCCTCATCATGTATCTCAACTGGAGGCTGATATTGTTGCATTTTTCTTTTAGACATTTCTGTTGTCTTATCTTGTGGCTGTTCAGTCAATTCTTCCTCTTCAGAGGATACCACTTCAACTTCTGCCAATTGCTTTTTCTTTTCATTCAAATCTCTGTTATATTTCTCCACCACCAGATCGACTTCAGCCTCTTCCAAATTTCTAATAACATCATCATGTGGATAATGTATGTGCATATATCCACTGAGATTTTGTTTTCTTCTTGCATAGTCAATGAAACCCTCAGGGTCAAACCCTTTCCTCACCTCAGCAGTCACCATGTTATAATGCATTAGTTTATCCAAAATGAGATTATACCCTTCTTTTGAAACCACAGTAAAATCTCCAAAACACAAAGTACTAGGCATGAATGATTGTTTATCATGCGAACTTAGATGCATGACATTGGAACAATGCATTTGCCTAATTATTTCCAGATATGCAATCCTGTCAGGGACAGTTTTAGGCAATATAAAGGGGGCATCCTCAAAACCATACACTCTGATCATGGTAGCGTCCTCAAAACAATACCAGTCTCCCCAATTATGAGTGACAGCAGGGGGGCCACCAAAATCTTTTGGCCTGAGGAATCTTTTTATTTCATCTGAAATTGAATATTCACAGGGGTGGTTGAAATACCTATACAGCACTTTAACACAATGCTCCTCAAATTGAGCATAGCTGGAGTTAGCATACCTGCTATCCCAGATTCTGGTCCACATTTGTACAGGTATCTTCTCCCCTTTCTTACCTGCAGCAACAACTTGAAGCTCATTTGGCCACAATCCTACTTCCTGGCCGTAGTATAAGACCATATGCATGAGCATCGAGTAATGCTCAAAAGAGCATGCTGGCGCATTGTTTTTCATTGCAGATAGACCAGAGTCTATTCTAGTAGCAACATAGGAGGCATAATCAAACTGTCTGGCATTGTGGCATTGAATATCAGAGGTTATGACCATTAGAGGAATAGCCATAAACTCAGGGACCTCTGAGCCAAGGACTTGACCTACAGAATAGTAAGTATATTGAATGTATGGTTCAAAAATGGATACATGAAAGGGAGGGCCATCATTCTCAGTCAAGGGTATCACTTCTCCTTCGATCCTGGGTCTATGAATGGGTAACCTCCATCCATTGTAGGTTGTATCCATTCTCCAGTATTCTTTATCCAAGTCTTCATAAACAACAGGGACAGTGCACAAATCATCCAAATCATACACCTCACAAATAGCATTTTTTGATAGGTGTATAATTGGTTCTCCCTGAGGGTTGCAGATAGCTTTCAGGCCTGAATTGTAATGCCTGGCTAATAGTTGCAGGAGTTCTACATTCAAGAATACATTAGGTACAACCAGTTTGCCTAAATTCATGTGCCATGGGTTTGACACAGGGGCATTTCTAAATCTTCTGTTGTAATGAAACCTGAAGAGTTCATATCCCCTAATTGGGGTCCAAATATCTCCCAGGCGCTTATGTTTGTCTTCTAATTTTTCTACTTCTGCCCTGAGTTGGGCAGACCTCCTGGCCTTGGGAGCTGACCCAGGCAACTGATCAATCAAGTCCTGATTTAGTTTCCTGTCTTTCACTTTTTCTTCAGGGGTTTGATCAGTTTTTTGCTTCTTTG
Source organism: Cunninghamia lanceolata (assembly GCA_027924645.1). Taxonomy (NCBI): domain Eukaryota; kingdom Viridiplantae; phylum Streptophyta; class Pinopsida; order Cupressales; family Cupressaceae; genus Cunninghamia; species Cunninghamia lanceolata. The sequence continues at coordinate 5,145,989 of BSBN01000700.1, read as the reverse complement.
GTTTACTGGTTTCTCCTTGTGATTTTCTTCCTTTTCCTTTCCCCGAAGTTTCCATTTGTTTTGAAAAATTTGGCAGGAAATTCAAATACAGGTAATATAGTGGTTTGTGTATGTGTACCTGTCGCTCGATGACTGGAATTGGAAACCTTTGCTTTTGCCCTGAGAATTCTTCTGTATTCTGCTCTCGGACGGTTTTTTGCAATTATAATGATCGTATGAACTTTGTAGCCGTTTTGTATTAATTATCTGATCAATTCAATGTTCATCGCTGTGAAGTGTCACATCGCCATAACTCTTTCTATCGGCGTGCCTTTTTGAAATGTCTGAACGACCTCAACCCTTTTTTATGGCGCGGACGGTCAATCGGCGTAACCCCTCAATTGTATCCCCGATGCCATGTAGTATCATATTTCAAGTGGGTGTGACCATCGGCATGATTTCCTTCATCGCCAAGAGTTTTAGATCTCTCCGCGATATGGCAAGTCCCACCGATATACTTTGCTTATCGGGAAGATTGAGACCATCGGGATACTAGAATTATGTCTCCCTGATCTTTATTGTCTTACCGATAGTCTGTTTGTGTATGAACTTTTATCTTTATCGGAATGACATTCTCTATCGGGATAGCTTTCTCAAGATACCCCGATCGAAATCATCTCCCCGATGCCCTTTATCACATCCTTCATCGGGCAAAGCTTAGTAATGTCCCACCGATATCTTTTGATCGCCGTGACTTATGAATCGGTAAGACTTGCTTCTTTTGTTCCGATGTGTCAAGCTATCCCGATGAAGATGCATCGCTGTGAGTCTCGCCGATAACTTTCTTATCGCCAGGACTTTTGATCGTCGGAGACTTACTTGTTTTCTATTCCGATGGTTCATTTCTCACCGATGACTATTGCTTTGTGACCCTCGCATGCTGTTCGGTGAAACTCTTGCCGAAAGTGCTTCATCGGTATGATATATATCGTCGGGGCAACTTCTAAAAGATCATCCGATAGATATTTTTCATACCGATCGGCATGACCACTTGCCTTTCTTGCCGATGTAAAGTCATCGGTGTTGCTTACTCCATCGGTGAGCTCCATGATTCTTCTTCCGATCTCTATTTTTACGCCGATGGTTGTTTTCAAACAATTCGCTGTGTATCGGTGTAAGCCACACGACCTTATGCCGATGGATTGATTTTGATGATTTTTTTACACTGTTCATCCCTAGACATTTTATGAGATACAAAAATTTTATATTGTGGTCCTTTTGGGATATTCCTTTAGGGTTTATTCAAATATGATGGAATAAGGGAATAGTAAAATTTTGAAAATTTTACTGTGCTAACAGTGGCTCTGTCTGGGATGAATACTCCCTGTGAGTATACAAGGATCCAAATCTCCTGGGGAAGTAGACCACATCTTTTATTATTTTGGGGTGAGGTTTTATGGAACTGGAAAAAGGAAAGGAACAAATGATGGGGAGCGGGAATGATTCCTAGACTACTGTGCATGGAAAAATATTTTTGAGAATTATTTGAATGTTGTCCATGCACTGGCAACATTCAATTCTCTTTGTACATGTTTATGAAAAGAACTGCTTCAGGTATTGCCCATGTACTGGCAATTCCTGCTCCTCTCCTGACATATTCTGTACATAGTAAGAATCATCACCTTCCTTGCCAGTGATAACAAAAGGACCCAACCACAGGGCTTCAAATTTTCCATGTTTTCCTTTGTCTTGACATCTTGCATTCCACATTAGTACCAGATCATTAATTTCAAACTTTCTTTCTTTGGCCTTTTTGTCAAAGAGATATTTTACCTGTGATTGTAATTTAATATTCTGTTTCTGAGCCATTCTTCTTGCTTCATCAAGCTCTGCCAATTGTTCCAACCTTTCCTCCATTGGTTCAGGGATATTCAGGTCTTCCTGGAGAATGAATTTGTATATTGGTATAAGATTTTCTAGTGGTAATCTTGCTTGGGTTCCATATACCAATTCATAAGGGGATCTCCCAATTGCCCTTTTTATAGTAATCCTGTCAGCCCATACTGCCATTCTTAATTTTGAATCCCAAGCCTTCTTATTTCTATCCAACATTCTTTTTATGATTTTCAACAGACTCTTATTACTTGATTCGGCTTGTCCATTGGCCTGTGGATGGTAAGGAGCAGCATAAGAAACAGTGATACCATATGTGCTGCAAAAACCTTTGAATTCATCAGATCTAAAGCACATCCCATTATCAGTAATCAGTCTTACAGGAGTACCAAATCTGCATATAATGTTATCCATTAGAAAATTTATCACAACTTTACTAGTAGCCTGTCTGGTTGGGATTGCTTCTACCCATTTTGTAAAGTAATCAGTAGCTACTAAAATCCATCGGTGCCCCCCACTTGATTTCTCTGAAATTTCACCTATAAAATCAATACCCCACTGATAAAATGGAGCCTCAACTTGCATAGGTTTTAAAGGTAGTGCTCCATGATACTTTAACTTCCCTGAGAACTTTTGGCATGCTTCACATTTTCTAGTGTACTGGTATGAATCGTTAAAGACTTTAGGCCAATAGTACCCTGCCCTCAAAATTTTGTGGGCTGTAGTTTTTGCTGAGAAATGTCCCCCGCACATGCCTTCATGCAATTCCTTCATAATATGTTTTGATTGATATTCATCCAAACATAATAGTAGAACCCCATCTCTATTTTTCCAATAGAGATCTCCACCAATGAGTACATATTTTGAAGCTTGTAGTTTGAGTGTCCTTCTTTTGTTATCATCATATCCTTCAGGACTCTTCATATGTGTTAGATAATATACTATATCAGTATACCATGGAGTATTTTCAATACTGGTACTTGCATCAATATTACATATATGGGAAGCTTCTAGATTATTTTCAGTCATCAATTTGGCAAGACCCTGTCCTCTTACTAATTTAGTGATTTGGATTTCAATGTTGAATTCCTGAATCCTATTGATCCACCTACATCTCCTACCCGTGACCTCAGTTTGAATCAGTACATCCTTGACTGCAGCATTAGGAACATATGCTATGATTTTAGCCCCTACCAAATATGGTCTAAAGTTTTTTACTGCTTTTACCAATGCATATGCCTGTTTTTCAATAATGTCATACTTCAACTCTGCATTCTGAAGGGACTTGCTAAAGAAAGAGATTGGCTGTTCATATCCATCATTGTTTTTCTGCAACAACACTGCTGCCACTGTATGATAGGAAGCAAATGAAAAAAGTTGGAAAGGTTTGCCGAAATCAGGGGATATTAAGACTGGAGCTTGTTTGATGGCCTCCTTAATGTTACCAAATGCTTCCATTGCTTCTGTTGTCCATTTCATATCTGAGTTCTTCTTCAGCATTCTTGATATAGGACAAACAATCTCTGCGAAATTTGGTATAAATCTTCTGACAAAATTTATCTGACCAAAAAATGATTGTATAGCTTTTACATTTTTTGGAATAGGGACCTGATCAATTGCCTCCACCCTTTCAGGATCTATTTTAACTCCTTCCTTCGAGACTATATGGCCAAGCAATTTTCCTTCTGTTACTGCAAATTGGCATTTTTTAGGGTTCAATGATATTCCATATTCTAGGGCTTTGACAAATATCTGTTCTAGATGTGTGCAATGATCTTCAGCCCTTTTTGAATATGCTGTTAAATCGTCTTGATAGACTATCATAATCTTATTGATCAATTCAGCAAAAGCTACATCCATCGCTCTTTGAAATGTTGCCCCAGCATTAGTTAATCCAAATGGCATTCTCAAATATACATATGTTCCCCACGGAGTGGTGAATGCGGTCTTGAATTGTTCAGACTCCTTAACCTTTACCTGATTGTAGCCAGAGAAACCATCCATCATGGATAGTAATTCACATCCAGTAACTTTCTGTAATATCGCCTCCATATTGGGAAGAGGATAATTATCTTTGAGAGAAGATTTATTCAGGTTTCTAAAATCCACACACAGTCTAATGTCACCATTCTTTTTTCTGACAGGTACTAAGTTTGAGACCCAGGAAGAATGTCTAATAGGCTTGATTATAGCTCCATCCCTTAACTTTGTAAGTTCCTCCAGCATTTTCGGAGCCAATGTAGGATTAATCGGCCTTTGTTTCTGTCTGAATGGTTTTGCATCTGGTTTGAGTGGTATCTCATGTTGAAATAGATCCTCTCTATATGCCTTTAAGTCATCATATGACCAAGCAAACACATGCCTATACTTCCTAAGTAGATTGATAATTCTACTTCTGATTTTCGGGTCAAGATTCTTCCCAATATATACATTTTTTGGGGTTGTCTGAGTCCCCAAGTTCACTTCCTCAAGATTCTCAGGTATCACTGGTGTTTCTTTCTTCTTGTATCTATCATGCCCATCAAATGCTTTTTCTAATGCAATAAGCCCTTTGGGTATCTTATTTGTCTTCAGTTGAACTACTTCTTGACCGAATAGGGTTTCTTTCCCATCGTGTTTCTCCACAAATGCACTGAAATCAATTTCTTGATTTTCATAATAATCAGCACAATGTAAGAAATTGATTATATCAGCATCGCTGTCAAACACCTGCCAGTTCTGTATATTATCAGGGATGGTAGGTCTAGTTTTAAATTCTACTTCTGTGATCCCTCCTAATGTTAGATCATCTCTCTTTAATGCAATGTTTGCTAAAAAGTCTGCCATGATGTTTTTAGACCTATCAACCCAGCTGATTGAAAAAGCATCAAATAATTCAACACTATCCCAAACTGCATTTCTATACTGTCTTAATCTTTTATTCTTAGATAAATATTTTTCTCTTACTTGGGAGATGACCAATTCAGAATCACCATAGACAGCCAACTTTTTTATTTTGTATTTGATGGCTATGTCTAGGCCAATGAGTAGGGCTTCATACTCAGCTACGTTATTGGTGCATTCAAATGTCAGTAAGAAAGAGTATTTGAATGTTTTCCCTCCTGGTGAGATAAAAACTACTCCGGCCCCATTTCCTATCTTGCTGCATGCACCATCGAAATACATTTTCCACAAATCATTTTCTTTTTTCATAGATTCAGTGTGTATTGGGTCAGTGTTATGCAATTCTGGGGTAGTCTCTCCAACTTTGAAAACCCCTAAATCTGTGTCACAAAAGAAATTCACCTGATGCCGGTCCATTCTTTCTATAATATTGTCATACCTTGGTTCTCTGCACAACTTGATTTCTTTGTCACCTACTGGTATGGTGGCATATGATAGATCTAATTGAACATTGCCTCCTGCCATTGCAGCCCACTGCCTTGATAACAGCATTCCATAATACGGTGGGATATCAACCACAGTGATGTCAATGTTATATGTTGCCTCAGGATATGAAGCAAGTTTTATTTCTACATCTTTCATAATACCAACTACTGGAATAGATCTGTTATCCATTGCATAACATTGGCCATACGTAGTATCAACCCACATCCCTAATTCTTTCATCACTGCTATAGGCATGATATTCATAGCAGCACCTGAATCAATCATACAATTCCTGACTATTCTGTTCTTGATTACTAGTGTAGTATAGAATGGATCTACCTGTGAGGGATTTTTTGTAAGTGTGTCACCAAGGTATACCTCAGGCATCTTAAAATTTTCTTGATGCACATTATTTGTTGTTTTTTCAAACCCTTTATGTTTTGGATTAGGTGTATCAGAAATCATCTTGACGACTGTACTCCTATATTTATCTATTTTCATCATCTCTAAGAGTGGGACTGATATCTTCACCTGAGACACTGCCTGTGCAATGTCAAAAGAAGGGGTTATGATTTGGTCATTCTTTTCTGTTTTCGTATTCTCTTTTTCTATATTTTCTTTCATTTTATTTTTATCCCCCTTTTCTGGTTCTTTAGGTGATGATTTTGTATTATTCCCCTTGTTATTCTGGTCTTTTATGAATACACTCCCAGGAGTTCCCTGCCCAGCATTTATTTTTCTATTCCTTAAGTTATAAGTGTTTCGAGCTTGAGCCACTGCAGCTACTGTGAGAGCTTCTTTTTCATCCTCAGTAGGTTTTCTCCATTGACCATATGGTTTATTGTCATGAATATCTTCCTGGTCTGAGAATACTTGCTGTTCTCCCATGTTAACATGATATTTTTGGTTCCCTACATCATACTCATACCCTTCTTCCTCTGAAGAAGAATAATCTTCTGTTACCACACATGATGTATCCTGCATCATATTAATGGTGTGATTATCTCTATTATAGTTATACAGCATTTCCTCTTGCTGTATTGATTTAGCTACCTCACAGTATTCAGGTGAATGTGGCAAGTTACATACAGAACACCAAGGTTTATTTTCTGCCATATGTGCCATGTTTCTCTTCAATGGATCAGGAGTATCCTTTCCATATGGCTGCTTTCTGTTGTTGTCAATAGGTCTTCCATCCTTCCAATTGGTATTGTAAGGCATATCATGTAACCTAGGTCTATCCTGCCTATGCTGACCCTCTGGTTTAATCTGTTGAGCATTTGAATTCTGAAGACTCCTATGATTTTCCCTTTTATTGACCATTCCTGCAGCTTTTCTATTATTTTCAATAGTTATGGCTATTTTCTGTGCTTCAGCCAACGTTGCAGGGCACCGGTTTCTGAGTTCATATCCTGTTTTAGGGTCAAATGCCTTCATATAGATACTCAGTGCTGCCTGGTCAGATAACTTGGCTCCATGCGGTACCTTATTATGCAACTTGGAAAACTTCAGGTTGAAATCGAATACTGATTCATTTTGATACTTCTGTATACTTATTAGTTCATGTAAGGCAAACTCAGGAGCATATTGGTTACCATACTGATCCTTAAACTGGTTATGGAAATCAGTCATTGAATTGATTGATGCATCGGGCAAGCTATTAAACCAATCTCTGGCATCTTCAGTGAGGGACATCATAAATAACCTCATCCTAATGTCTTCCCAGTCCATACCTATATCCTGTACAAAAGCATTAAAACTTCTGATATGATCTTCCGCAGATACTGCATTGTTTCCAGTAAACTTGGGGACCATGTTTCTCCAAGTACTATCCATAGGATATGGATATAACTGATATCCAGTTAAATCAAATTGACTGCATATATTAGCAAGGTTTTGGGGAGGAAAATTGAGATGTGGTGGATTGGGATAGTAATTATATCCACCTGGTGGCTGATGATAGGCATATTGATGTTGGTTCATATGGGGATTTATGTGTTGATTTTGTGGCCTATAATATTGTTGACCAGGGGGTGGGTAATTATTTGCCACATGTAGGGATGCATTACTTATGGGAGGTGGTCTGGGGATTTGGGAAATAGTGTTCTGATGACTTCCAGAAGCATGTGAGTTTTGAGCACTATTTGTATTTTGTTGTGTATCCCTTGAAATATTCCCTCTATGCGGGGGTACATATTTGGGGGGAGCTATTTTGGCTTTATTTCTCCTCTGTTGAATTTCTTGCTGCAATAACTCCTTCTCCTCTTGTATTTTGTACCTTTTGAGTTCTTTCCTGAGCATGAGTATTTCCTTTTTCTCATCACTCATGTCTTGATTATTTATTTCCTGATATTCTGGATTGTCATTTATTCCCTGATTTGACAATTCATATCCTATCTCTTCTCCCTGGTCAAACGAGACCTTGAAATCATGTTCAGCCTGGTTCCTATCAATATCCCTCATGACCTTTGCATCATGATCCCGCTGTTCTTGAGGAGTGGGTCTGTACCTTGCCAAAATATCACCAGTTGCTCCACTGAGGTTCTCGTTTGAATCATGTAGAGGTGTGAATTTATTGTGAATTGCAATATTTTGTTCTGAATCATTCTCCTGGATATCTAGATTATTGTCTTGGTGGGAATATTTTGGATTCATATTTCTTTTGGAGATGTTTCTAAGTGGTGGAGATGACTGCAAGTTTCTGCCTTCCATCTTGGATCTCCTACCATCCATTTGAAATTTTTGTTATGATTGTAACTAGAGTCGCCACCTATTGAATAGGAAAAGTTTGTATTTTTATCTGTAAGGTTCTTTGTCACCAGCAGAGTTACCAAAAAGAAATTTTAAATGACTCTATGAAAGAAAGGACTAAATTCTAAGGTCTTTTTACTAAGTTCCCCAGTAGAGTCGCCAATTTGTTAGGTCTCAAAAATGCAAGTTACTAATCCTAAGAGGATGCCAGGCTCTATATTTGGATTTGGAACGTTTTTGAACTAACTTGACGAAATCAACCTTCAAGGTTTGATGATTTCCTACACTTTAGGTCCTGCTACACCTAGGCGGGTGAACCTTAAAATATTGAAGCAGTCTGAATGTGGATGAATGGACTAACTAGGTCTATCTACAATGGCATAGGATGTATGATAGATGACAAAGCTGACTAATTAATTCTATATGTAATGTTTAATAAGTGATTGGCAGAAATTGTATAAGCAATATCAAAAGGTTTTAATTAATGAGTTGAGTGAGACCAGTGCCTTGTTGGGTAACAGAGTCAATTTGAAGGACTGAGAACAGTAGTTTCTAAATGGTAATAATTCTAGATATTTGGCACAGTTCTGGTTTATAGCTTGTATAAACGTGCAAATAAATGACTGACAGACTCTTCTTGATAATCCAACCAAATAAAATCAGAGATCTTATAATTCACCAGAAGGTACTTTAATCCTTACTTGAAGGAGCCAAATGAAATGAAAAGACAAGATTACAGATAATATTTTACTGGAGACAGTGTGTCAATCCTAATTATATGGCTCTACTTAGTAATCCCAACTTACTACTTCCAGGTTACTGTGAATAAATCAGAAGGGTTTAATTCCTTAGGATGGATACCAACCGAATTGATCACACAGATACAGCGAATGTGTATTGACAGATTAAATGTATACTTGATAGTTTAATCTGAATAACAGGGAAATGCAGAAATGGAGACAGCCACACAATTGAATAATTTCAACAAATAACTGATATCCAAATGGAAATACTGAATCAGAGAACTTCAAATTTCTTCTTTTAAAATAAAATATGCAACATGATCATTCTGGAATATTATGTATATGTATATCTAAATATCTTCTACTGCTGATGATCTTTCAGCATAGATTGTTTGAACTTATATAGATATCTTCAAGAAGAGATACAACTCTTCAATAAGTCTCTTGAGATTTTAACAAACAATAATTACATAATCTTAACTAGGCTCTGTTTAGCCATAAATAGACTTTTGTTAGATGATCCAAGTACTCCTGCGCACGGTGAGAATCAGTAAGCTCGACTGCACTCCTGGTGATTATATCGAGGGTGATCATTTCCTCCAGTTGCTTGCAAACTTCTGTAGATACAGAGGCTTTATCTTTTAGGGCTCCTGTGGCTTTGTGTAGTATAACTTGACAATCAATAGTCCACTCTTCTTTGCTCTTTACCTCTCCATTATCTTTGAATATTCTGGGCACCCCTGCGTCTGATGCATCAGTCCCTTCCTTAGCATCAGCTTTGAGTTTATCATAAAAATTCTGGTGCCTTTTGAGTAATGCTCTTGCCTCAGAGACATCTGTGCTATCAGGGGTACCTCTGTTTTGCAACTCGATCACCTTTTCTTGTATCCTCTGATCAAGCCTCTCATGTTCTTTGACTGCTTTATGATTTTCCGAGTAGTTATCCCAAAACTGGTTTAACCACCGTACCATGTTTGCATACCTGCTCTGCAGTATTGTAACAAATGCATCTATTTGAATTTGTTTGGCTTGATCATGGGATATCTCTTGACTACTTTGTGAGCTTTCACCTTGAGTTATTCTCTTCGTAGATTGCCCAAAGGTGCTCTTAACAGCATCCTTCAAGTAGTCATTCTCCTTTGTTAATCTTTCACAATTCAGCTTGTAGGCATCCCTTTCCTTGATTAACATCTGAGCTTGTGCTTTATTCAATTTTGCAACATTGATACCAATGTCTGCAGTAATTATGGGGTCAGTCTCACCTGCTCTAAAAGTCATAACATGGCCAAAAGTTTTCTCAGTGTCTATTATGGCCGTCTTCTTATGGGGAGGATACAATGCCCATATCATTAAAGAATTTTCATCATTGTTGTATCTTGTTCCCATATAGACTTCATTAACTCCTTCTGGAGTAAGCTTATACTTATCATCAGCATTATTCAAAAAACTATCAAAAACCAGAGCAGAATTTAGATCTAAGCCGGGAAAAATCATAACCCCCGCATCTTTAAGCAGCTGTCTGCCTCTGCTTGGTGTCATGTCCTGCATTTCCTTGTCCACTGTCTCTTTTAACATCTCCAATAACTGTTTTTCATTGTCAGCAGAAACATTATCTACTGACTCTCTAATTTCCTTTCCCTTGTATTTATACAGGAATGATTTAAATTCCTTTGAATGAATGAATGTATCATCTGACACAAAAGAATCATAAGCCTTTTGGCGTGGATCTTCATCAGCAGATCCCTCCTCATCATGTATCTCAACTGGAGGCTGATATTGTTGCATTTTTCTTTTAGACATTTCTGTTGTCTTATCTTGTGGCTGTTCAGTCAATTCTTCCTCTTCAGAGGATACCACTTCAACTTCTGCCAATTGCTTTTTCTTTTCATTCAAATCTCTGTTATATTTCTCCACCACCAGATCGACTTCAGCCTCTTCCAAATTTCTAATAACATCATCATGTGGATAATGTATGTGCATATATCCACTGAGATTTTGTTTTCTTCTTGCATAGTCAATGAAACCCTCAGGGTCAAACCCTTTCCTCACCTCAGCAGTCACCATGTTATAATGCATTAGTTTATCCAAAATGAGATTATACCCTTCTTTTGAAACCACAGTAAAATCTCCAAAACACAAAGTACTAGGCATGAATGATTGTTTATCATGCGAACTTAGATGCATGACATTGGAACAATGCATTTGCCTAATTATTTCCAGATATGCAATCCTGTCAGGGACAGTTTTAGGCAATATAAAGGGGGCATCCTCAAAACCATACACTCTGATCATGGTAGCGTCCTCAAAACAATACCAGTCTCCCCAATTATGAGTGACAGCAGGGGGGCCACCAAAATCTTTTGGCCTGAGGAATCTTTTTATTTCATCTGAAATTGAATATTCACAGGGGTGGTTGAAATACCTATACAGCACTTTAACACAATGCTCCTCAAATTGAGCATAGCTGGAGTTAGCATACCTGCTATCCCAGATTCTGGTCCACATTTGTACAGGTATCTTCTCCCCTTTCTTACCTGCAGCAACAACTTGAAGCTCATTTGGCCACAATCCTACTTCCTGGCCGTAGTATAAGACCATATGCATGAGCATCGAGTAATGCTCAAAAGAGCATGCTGGCGCATTGTTTTTCATTGCAGATAGACCAGAGTCTATTCTAGTAGCAACATAGGAGGCATAATCAAACTGTCTGGCATTGTGGCATTGAATATCAGAGGTTATGACCATTAGAGGAATAGCCATAAACTCAGGGACCTCTGAGCCAAGGACTTGACCTACAGAATAGTAAGTATATTGAATGTATGGTTCAAAAATGGATACATGAAAGGGAGGGCCATCATTCTCAGTCAAGGGTATCACTTCTCCTTCGATCCTGGGTCTATGAATGGGTAACCTCCATCCATTGTAGGTTGTATCCATTCTCCAGTATTCTTTATCCAAGTCTTCATAAACAACAGGGACAGTGCACAAATCATCCAAATCATACACCTCACAAATAGCATTTTTTGATAGGTGTATAATTGGTTCTCCCTGAGGGTTGCAGATAGCTTTCAGGCCTGAATTGTAATGCCTGGCTAATAGTTGCAGGAGTTCTACATTCAAGAATACATTAGGTACAACCAGTTTGCCTAAATTCATGTGCCATGGGTTTGACACAGGGGCATTTCTAAATCTTCTGTTGTAATGAAACCTGAAGAGTTCATATCCCCTAATTGGGGTCCAAATATCTCCCAGGCGCTTATGTTTGTCTTCTAATTTTTCTACTTCTGCCCTGAGTTGGGCAGACCTCCTGGCCTTGGGAGCTGACCCAGGCAACTGATCAATCAAGTCCTGATTTAGTTTCCTGTCTTTCACTTTTTCTTCAGGGGTTTGATCAGTTTTTTGCTTCTTTGGTTTACTGGTTTCTCCTTGTGATTTTCTTCCTTTTCCTTTCCCCGAAGTTTCCATTTGTTTTGAAAAATTTGGCAGGAAATTCAAATACAGGTAATATAGTGGTTTGTGTATGTGTACCTGTCGCTCGATGACTGGAATTGGAAACCTTTGCTTTTGCCCTGAGAATTCTTCTGTATTCTGCTCTCGGACGGTTTTTTGCAATTATAATGATCGTATGAACTTTGTAGCCGTTTTGTATTAATTATCTGATCAATTCAATGTTCATCGCTGTGAAGTGTCACATCGCCATAACTCTTTCTATCGGCGTGCCTTTTTGAAATGTCTGAACGACCTCAACCCTTTTTTATGGCGCGGACGGTCAATCGGCGTAACCCCTCAATTGTATCCCCGATGCCATGTAGTATCATATTTCAAGTGGGTGTGACCATCGGCATGATTTCCTTCATCGCCAAGAGTTTTAGATCTCTCCGCGATATGGCAAGTCCCACCGATATACTTTGCTTATCGGGAAGATTGAGACCATCGGGATACTAGAATTATGTCTCCCTGATCTTTATTGTCTTACCGATAGTCTGTTTGTGTATGAACTTTTATCTTTATCGGAATGACATTCTCTATCGGGATAGCTTTCTCAAGATACCCCGATCGAAATCATCTCCCCGATGCCCTTTATCACATCCTTCATCGGGCAAAGCTTAGTAATGTCCCACCGATATCTTTTGATCGCCGTGACTTATGAATCGGTAAGACTTGCTTCTTTTGTTCCGATGTGTCAAGCTATCCCGATGAAGATGCATCGCTGTGAGTCTCGCCGATAACTTTCTTATCGCCAGGACTTTTGATCGTCGGAGACTTACTTGTTTTCTATTCCGATGGTTCATTTCTCACCGATGACTATTGCTTTGTGACCCTCGCATGCTGTTCGGTGAAACTCTTGCCGAAAGTGCTTCATCGGTATGATATATATCGTCGGGGCAACTTCTAAAAGATCATCCGATAGATATTTTTCATACCGATCGGCATGACCACTTGCCTTTCTTGCCGATGTAAAGTCATCGGTGTTGCTTACTCCATCGGTGAGCTCCATGATTCTTCTTCCGATCTCTATTTTTACGCCGATGGTTGTTTTCAAACAATTCGCTGTGTATCGGTGTAAGCCACACGACCTTATGCCGATGGATTGATTTTGATGATTTTTTTACACTGTTCATCCCTAGACATTTTATGAGATACAAAAATTTTATATTGTGGTCCTTTTGGGATATTCCTTTAGGGTTTATTCAAATATGATGGAATAAGGGAATAGTAAAATTTTGAAAATTTTACTGTGCTAACACATATCACACAAAAAAATCTTCAATAAATCTTTAATCTTCCTTGATAAGAAAATAAAATACTCCTTCACTATCTTCAGATCCCCTCTTTAGATTTCCTCTGTATGAAGACCAAAAAAAAATCATCTTAACACTTAAAAAAATCTTCCACAAAAATGTGTCTTCAGAAACCCTTCAATATCTAAAAAAAATTTCTATTTCATACAAACATATCTTTTTAATATCCCAAGCCACATGTATTCACAAATAAGAACCTTCTAAACTTTCCATCTCCCACACATTCTATCTACAAACCTTTCTAACTTAAGTGTCTCTTCAACTTCGGTGAAAGATATAGAAATAGCATGTTTTATTGCTTTTTAAAGCACAGAGGACGTCAAAATTAACATAATTGACTGACCATTGGAGATCACATACAAGTTTAAACCTTATCGCTCCAATCCTTGCAACCCGCCACATGGTAATTCAACAATAGTTGTTGATGGAGATTTTCCCGCGGAGCACAAGGAGCATTAACCTGGTGACCGGGCACCCTAACCATCAGGACCGGTAAAAACAATGATCCACCACCATTTAAGTTGTCACTTAAGTGACTTAAAACTGCTTCGACGTCAACATTGAATTAAAACAAAAGTGCATTGACAGCTTGAATGGGCTTTAGAGGAAGATAAAAGATAACATAGGTTTATTTAGGTCTTTGATGCTTAGGTTTGTTTAGGATTTAGAACATAGAAAATGACTGATTAGGGAATTGTAAAGAAAGAAACTAGTCATCACACATGAACAGTTATAGATGAATATTAGAGTATAGACCTCGTTTAGACTTGTGACTCTTGATAAAACCATAAGAGAATATTTTGGCTCAAAGAAGACATTTAACTAATCAAAGACATTACATATGACAAATAGAGTATTAGCCCTCATCAATATGCTTTTGAATGTCAAACCATCACCAAGATCTTGAACAAGCTAGGAAACCAAATCACCTCAAATGTGAAACAATGAAGAGCAATCTATCACTATATGTGTCACTTGTCACTATAACATCATAAGCCACTTGTAAGAATCTTACCAACAGAGATGAACACCATATGAATACTGAGATCATACCATACCTCCAAACTACTGTGATTACAACAAGCCACAATCAAGAGTGTGCCATGATTACATGATATGATGAAGACCACTCATGATGCCAACCTATGCCACTTTCACTAAAAGCATGAACATGCATCCTTAACAGGATCCTATGTCTGATTTCACAAACACCTTTTGATGAGATCAATATATAACAACATGCAAGCAAAAGATTCAAGACTCTATCAACACTGCCAAACCTTGCATCATAACACATATGCAATGCATCATACCTCCTCCTTTATTTACATAATTTTTGCAATTCTGTCATGTTGCCATCATGAAGAAACTTTGTCATGACAAATCCAAATCAACTGAGGAACACATCATGCATGTTCACAAGGTGAACTTTTGTAAACTCCAATAACATGACATCCTGAAGACATCTCAATCATGAAGAACACCATGAAGTAACTTCACCAAGAATCCTTTTTGACATCAATGACAATTAGTCACCATCACAAAGTATATTCAACAATCTTATTCCAATGGTAAGTGCATTATATTTTATAGATTTTACCATAGAGTCATCAATTTAATTATTTTGTTTCAGCATAATAAATTTAATATATTTATTTTTTTTAAACTAGCATATCTATATTTAAAAAATATATCTAAAATACAAGAGATATCCTTCTCGAGGCGCCTATTTTTTAATCAATTTACCACACGTAGGTGGAATAGGCGCCTCAAGAAGGATATCTCTCGGCGTATTTTAGATATATTTTTTAAATATAGATATGCTAGTTATAGTAGGATTTCATCTCAGAATTTGCTTTCTGTACAATTCTTGTTGCCAACTAGAATAGATTAGTTCCTGTCGCCAGGAAGTGACAGGTCCTATCATCAGTCTCATTTTGATTTGTTGTAGAATTGATTCCATGTGTTCTAGCTGCATTTCATCCCCACTCAACTCACTACCTTCATCCCTTCGACAGATAGCCACAATACCTTTCACAAGTCTACGATTCCTAGATTGATATATTTTAGGAACAAACTAAAGAAGTTAATGTAAAACTTTTATAACAATTTGATCCCAAGTCCCAATCCATAGTTTTGTCCATCATTTTGGTTTCGTTTCTGGGGAGAGGTGTTAAAGGCTTGAAATCATAGTGGGCTAAGTTAGGACCATTGCACCTCGGTGAAAATCTACACAATTGTCGACCTTGTTTAGATGATTAACCTTGGTTTGCTTTGTTTTAAATCATATAGATGCATTGTTAGATTTTGTAGGTAGATCTTAGAAGATAATTTACCATTTATATATTATCACTAGTTGTTGTGAGTCATTGATAAGAAAGAAGTAAATTTGAAGAAACAACACAAAAACATTAAAATGTTGCATTTCCAAGGTCATTCAAATGCATCAATTTTGGGAGAAAAATGTTTCAAAAATGAAAAATTTAAAGGCACCGCAAGAGAGAAAATGTGCTGCCCTAGGACCCAACAAGGGGTGTTGCCCCTTGACCCCACTAGGGGTTGCCGCCCCCAGACACCCACTTTCAAAATTAAAAACAAAAGAAGAAACTGATGGGGGAATCACGCCGAAACAAAGTGATGTTTTTATAGCTCCTCTACCTAATGGATACAACTTAGAATATCTTGATCTTTCATCACCATTGTCACATGCATCTACAAATTTTATTTCTATAGATGAACAAGAACATATAATTGATGAATTTTTAGGACAATGGATTTTTTAAAATGAATCATTTAATGAAGATTTGACCACTATTTGTTCTCTTTGTTGCAAGGAAGAAGATAAGTGCACATGCTAAGTTGACATGGTGAAGGAGATAGACATTATGAGTGAGCCTCAACAAAACAATGGTAAACATGCACAAGTCTTCTTTGCAACTCAAGAACCACTTCATACATCAAGTAGGAAAGATCAAGGTATGCTTGATGATGTGAACACGTCTTATCATTTTATTGGATTAGACATACATTGTGTTTCTTCACAAAATGCTTCTTCACCTACTATGTATGGTGAATGGAAAAATGCATGCTCACAACAACGTCCACAATATCCATTTTTACCATCTTCATCATTACCTTCTTCACCGTATCCATCCTACTTAATTTGACCGACTATATATCCACAACAATTCTTACCATTTTCATTATTTCATCCATCTCATATACTATCCACTTCACCATATCCACCAAAGGCAGCCATGATGCCTAATAAAACATTACACAATAAGGTGGTTGAAACTGCATATAATAATGCAAATTCATGGATCTCTTTACATTCTGATAATGTGCTCGGACTAAGTGACTCACAATTGAAATATATTGGTGCAAGTAAGGGATGTGATTTTGATTTGCTTGACTTAGAAGAACAATATGATAAATTGAATGATATTCAACTTAGTTCTTCTTACTTACTTAACAAATCACAACCATTAGAGGGCAATCGTACACATGAGGAAATACTTCAATATGAATTTAATTTTATTATGGAACTCATAAATGTGTGTGTTGAACTTAATCATGCAATTAAATATTTTGAATTACATGCATTGGTCATTCAAGAATTGTGTGAGATAACAAATGAAAGCCTACAAGATCTATCTTTTAATAATTTTATACTCAACTATATAGATCTTTGGAGGCCTATGGTCAAAATACGTATTCCTCACACGCTTATTGATTTAGGCCCATTGATAGTTGATTTTATATTTAAGTACAATTAGATGGGTTTGAATGCATTAATGACCATACCAAACATTGACAAGGATCAAGGTATTAATAATTATATCTTTGTCATTCTCGATTCTTTATCTTAAGATGAACATTCATTCAACAACTCAACATACTATATATCATTGTATTTCTTGATTATTTGGATTATCTTAAGATGACCATTCGTTAAAAAAGGTGCCAAGTATTCTTACATCATTGTCTTTATGACTTCTTTGTATTATCCTAATGCCCCCATTGCAATAAACAATTAAGTTGGGGGGTGAAAATCACTCAAGTTATGGAGCTCATTGATTATTTCTTGATAATGTTGCTTCTAATAAAACCACTCGTGTGAGCTTTGGGCCAAGTCAAGGTATGCATTCTTATTGAATCATATTGTTTCTACATAAGAATTCATTATAATAATGTGCATAGTGTTTACTCCTCCATTATTAAGTATTTATTCATTTAAATAACTCTACCATTCATCAATTATAATGGTGGAGTTATCAAATAGATAATATTACATTGCTCTACTTGATATGCTTGGTCTTGAGAATATGGTTACAGGTCCCCATGGTTATCCAACACCTTTTGCACCAAGTACTAGTTGATGATGATTCTCTACATGCACATCCGAAAACACATTTTGTGGCCTTGATAGTTGTATGGGGAAACTCAAGTTTTTTTTTGTTTCTCTCTTGGAGATCACAAGAGGATTAGTGGGAAAAGTGTTCAACATTCATGGATAAAAGTTCTATTTTGCATCCTCCTTAATACCAGAGCATCTGGAAGATAGTATGCAACTTGTTCTATGAGATCCATGAATCTTGTAGTACTATGTTCTTGAGCTACACATCCAGAGACAGTTTGAAGACATAATCAAGGAACTTGAATATATTTTAATGCAGATCCTCACACTCTGAGATGAGTATTCACCTACCTATAGTTGTGTGGACACATTTGAAAAGTGAGAGACTACAATTGGTATTTTCCTATGCAACCTTGTCTTTGGTAAGGAAGTTGTATTATTTGCACTCTAGCTTTCCATACAGCTTTGGGAACAATTGTAGATATCTTTCATGCTTAAAAGGAAAGGATAGCATAGCTTCATGATATGTCAATGTGTTTTGTTTCAAGTTGGTCATCATAGAACAATGTGTCTTTCAAAGATTACAGCCATTGTGAGTAATTCCTTCAACCAAGTGAGTGGGCATGGATTCCAAAGTTCTACAGTCATATTTCTGATATGGTGGCATGAGCTAAATAGACCAAGATTGTTTGTAGCACATGTGCTATAAGAATATGCATGGTCACTCTTGATGAGATATATTTCTTGCCATTGGTCATCATTTCAAGCTCTGCATCATGTAACCAATTTCAACAGTGACATTCATTGAAGGGCTTCTTACAGATCTCTATACTTTGGATGGCATCATTTTCATCATCCATATAAGGGTTTCTTTTTCTTTGGTCATTATATGCAGTTATTCCAAAATGAAATAAAAAACATGAAAAAAAAGAAGAGAAAAAAAGTGTTGGAATAAAAGATCCAACAATGAAAACCTTCGGGCATTGTTGGCTAGTTAATATATGAAAACTGGATTCTGACAGATACTAACTACAAAATAAACTTAGAGGTGAAAACCAAAATTTTGGCACCTCTAGGTGGTGATAGGTTGAAAACCAGGATACTGACGATCCGTTGTCGTTATCAAAATTTTTTAAAAAAAAGAAGAAAAAAATGAAAAAAAAAAGAAAAAAGAAAAAAAATGCAATAATTTGTGTGTTTTTGAGCTAATCCTTTTCAGGTGCCCTCATTGCTTCCATCTGAGTGCCTCTAGCACCTCCTATCACTCACTTGTGTGGCTATGTTCCATTTTGTTGTGATCAACATTCCTTGATCACTTAGAGCAAGTGCTACACATTCTGTTGAGGTGTTGGCAACAGTGCAGAGATTCATCTCCCAGCGGTATCCAGATGGAGATCTTTCATGGTGTTGTAGTTCTTGTTGCAGACGAAGTTTCACAGTTGCTAAGTTCTTCTAGCCACCAGACCTTGGCATACATAGACATGCAAGTTGGTAAAATAGTCAATTTTATTTTTTATTATTTTCTCTTAACTTTATTAATATTTCTTATTATATTAATCATATGTGCAACATCCATACCTACATTCTCCTTGTTTCCTCAGGACGGTCAACCCTTTAAGTTGGGGGGAGGCTCACCATCCTTATTACCTATATTTTCACCCATTATTTCACTTTATCGTTATTATTCCATCCATTATTTCATGCTTCGTATTACCTATCATTTCATTCATCTTTGATAACTCATGAACATTGCATGTCATTTCACCCATTTCAGTTAGCTCATGAAACTGTAGATAAAAACTTATGATTCCTCCTAGAGATAGCATTTCAAACAATAAATGCTGTGAGAAATAAACAAATTGAAACAAATGAGAAAAGGAAAAATGATAAAAAAAACATAAGAATTGAAGGAGGTATCAATATTGCATTGAAAAAACAAAGTAATAAAGCTTATCATGAGAAGCTAAGAAAAATGAAGGACATTATGATTATGTATGAGCTATAATGAAGAAGGCCAAAGATTTGAATCCAAAAGGCTACTAGTTCACATCAAAGACCTCTCAATCATAATGATTGCACGAGGATGTCCAATATGCTAAGTTGGGGGGAATGATGAGAGCAAATTATGTTCTATTTTGGCCTATTTCATTCACCTTCAGACTCATCGCCACATTCCATTTCTGTTCCATTTTCATATCATTTTATCATTTACACTGCATATGATTAAATATATATAAGTGATCTTTAATATAGTTTTGAGATAAATATATAGAAATTAATTACTGGTTGTGTTTGCTAATAAGCATTATTGTTTCAAGCCTTGGAAAATATTTTGCAACATGTCAAAGAAAGGGAGAGAATGCAAACTGCCTACAAACTTCCTGTCACCATTTACGCAGGAACTTTTGTCACATTTACAGTTGGTTACAATTTCCTCATTTACATGTCTGGCATCAATAGGTACATAGTGACATCGATTACCTATTTAGTATTGATTGTACATTATTCTATCTAGTGGTGACCTTCCTTTGGTTCTTTCTTCATCGCACTTACCGTATGTATTATTTAGCCATGTGAATCTAGATTCACAGTGATATCTTTGTCACCTAATATCTCCATGTCCATGAAGATCATGGTGAAAATTCATTTCCAGTAAATTATGGTTGAGATGCATTGCCAACCGTGTGAGGAGTGACCAACAAACAAGAGTTTGGCTAGCTCAGCATTACTGTTTGAACTATGGGAGATGTATTTGTTACTAAGGAAACCTAAAATATCCCTATTTGTGCTACTGTTATAGAAAAAAACTATTTGTAGTATGTCGCTAGCGGATGAGGTTTCACATAAACAACTCTATTGTAGTTTGTTGGCCATGGGTCACAACAAACAACTATTTTCTACCATTTAGTTTCTGTTTGTTAAAAGCACAATTTCTATATATATGGTCTACTACAAACAATGAGGGGATTATCATAGGTGGATTTTTACATATGCATACTATTGTATCAACTACATTATTTTCTAATTAATAAAATTAGTATTGCATGGTCACTCCAGTGTAGAGAAAGCTTTTCATTCTATCACCCATGGGCTGTCTAGGAGGGCCCACTCCTTAGTCACTGATTGGACTTCCTATTTTATATTTTCGTGTGAGGTATGGATTTCATTTATTTAGTAATTATGTGAAGAATATTGGTTTATTATGTATAAACATTTATGTGTTTAATTTACTGCAAGTGTTGCGTGTAGTCCTAAGCTTGTGAGAAGTTTTAGATATGTAGAAATAAAAGATTGGTAAAATGGATAGTCACTGCCCTATCACCATGTTGTAGCATATCCTATCGCTTGAACAAGTCATTATAATTTCTACATTACTTTCCTTTAGTATTTGTTGATGTGTCATGATTAATCTTAGAATTATGAGAATTAATTGAGTTTTATATAAGATAGAATTTAAAGTGTGAATGTGTCAATTATTATAGTAGGATTTCATCTCAGAATTTGCTTTCTATACAATTCTTGTTGCCAACTAGAATAGAATAGTTCTTGTCACCAGGAAGTGACAGTTCCTGTCACCAGTCTCATTTTGATTTGCTGTAGAATTATTTCTGTGTGTTCTAGCTACATTTCATCCCCACTCAGCTCACTACCTTCATCCCTTCGGCACATAGCCACAATACCTTTCACAAGTCTATGATCCCTGGATTGACATTTTAGGAACAAACTGAGGAAGTTAATGTAAAACTTTTATAACAATTTGATCCCAAGTCCCGATCCATAGTTTTGTCCATCATTTACTTCTTCACAAGACTTGCTTGAGTCTTAGGTCCATAGAAAGATGTGTCTACAATGACATCATTTTTAGCATCCTTCATAGTGGCTTAATACCACTTAGGAAGATTTTGTGTACATGAGATGAGGAAGGAGGTGGTGAGAGGGGGAAATTCATCCAACGGAAACAAAACCTCTTCTTGAGCTTCTTCATCCTCAGGTTCAAGAATTCTAGATGTTTGGGAACTAACAGGTGATGGAGAGGAAGAGGTGTTGCAACCAAATTCCTCATCAAAAACAACATCCTTGCTAATGTACACCTTCTTTTTGAATGCATCCAAACTCTATATCCTTTTGACTCTAAACTGTACCCAAGAAAATACACTTTATAGACTTATCATCCAATTTTGTTCTTTGAACCTTGGGGACATGCATGAAGATGGTACATCCAAAAACCCTAAAATGAGAAAATACTAGGGATTCTAGTGACTGAATGGCATAGGTCCGTATAGATCAGTGTGAACCAATTCTAAGGGACTAGAGGCTCTATTTTCTGCAGTAGGAAAAGGAGCCCTATGTTGCTTCTTGACAAGACAATGTGAGCAAAGAACTTCTATTTTCTGAATAGGGGGAAGTCCTCTCACCATATTTCTCTTACTCAATGCAAGAAGATAACCAAAACTGAGGTGGCCAAATCTCCTATGCCAAAGAATTGTGGATACATTGGTTTTTATTGCAAGGGCTTGATCTTCATGTGAAACATCAATTGGCTGGAACATATGTCCTACCCTTGAAGCATGAGCTACAACTACTCCATTGCGAGTTTTGTCTTTGATAAGACAAAGTTTCTCACCATTGTGTTGATCAAAATCAACTTGCAAATTGTTACTCTAGTAATTGACTTATTGAAAGTAGGTTCTTAGTGAGCCCAGGTACATGTATATATAACCTTTGTAAGATAACATTTGTGAGTTCTTAGTGGAAGGGAAATCTCACCAATTCTCTGAACTTCATAGGAGGTATCATCAGTCAATGAAACATACCCATAGGATATGGATGGAGTGAGATCACTAAACCATTCTTGTTCCCCCATCATATGTCTGGATGCACCAAAATCAACATACCAGACTAAATTGCTTGATGTGGAGGCCTTAGTTTCTGTAGCATACAAAAACTCTTCTTCATTTGAATTACCTGTAGATGCAACATTTCCTTGTTGCTTATGTGGCTTTTTCTTCCAATGGGGCGGCTTCTTTTTGTCTCCTTGAAAAGATTTCTATGGCTTTTTGTGACTGGATTCACTATTAGCATAGGAATTATCCCAGCACTCTTTAAGTTCATGACCCTTTTACCAAAAATTAGACATTTATTTTTCTTTTGAGAAGAGTTGTCTAGATTTTGTTTAGACTATCCTAATGGACCAATTTGATGGTCAGGTTGTTTTCCCTTTTACTTTGCTACTAGGGCCTGATTGTCTTGAGAGTCTGTCTCACCAAATATTACTTCTTCATGTTGAAGCAAGTTGACCAGTTCTACAAATGAGGGTGTTTTATTAGCCACATTTAAAAATGTGACAAACACTCGAAATGAAGGGGGTAGTGCTCTCAGTACGATGGGTACTAGAGAAGCATCTATGACTTCTTCCCCTAACGCTTGAAGTGAAGTTTTGATTTTGGCAACTCTTATAAAAAATGTCTCTACCTTCTCACCATTTTGCATTTGGAGACAATGTAACTGACACTACAAATGGAGGACTTAGTTCTAGTTTTTAGCCTCATAGACTATTTTGAGGTGATCCCAAGCATATTTTGTAGAGGTGGTGGTATGAATGTGAGGTTGAACCTCATTAGACACACCAAACAAAATGATCAATTTGGCCTTATCAAATTTATTTTGATCCTCACCTGCTTGTTGAGGTCTTGTTGTTGTTCCAGAGACTACATCCAAAAGGTCTTCAAACTCTAATTGAGTTTGCTCTTTGGTTTTCTAGGTGACATAATTATCACCTCTCAAGAGTTGAGAGTCGAGAAGAATTATTTTAGGTGCACTAGGAGCCATTGTCTATAATTTTGAATGTCCTTATATCTCTGATGTAACCCTTATTTCTCTCTGATGTTTTACAAGGTCGATGCCACAGACATCATTGTTGCAGCTTTATTACATTTTAGATGTTGTAATTTGACACAATGACATTAACTGTAAATGTGAATCAGAGGCATCGTTAATACAGAATGCTGCTAGTTTGTTTTAGTTTTTGAGTTTTTAAAACTTAAAAAATGGCTTGCAAAAATTCAATACTTGTGCTCCAAATTAAATATTTTTAGGTGCAAAACATATAATTTCCCCTTTTATTCAAGACATAAATACTTCTACTTTGTAAAAAAAATGTAAAAGTTTTCTTTTCACCCTTAAAAACATTCTTATTTTGTTTTAAAAAACAAAATGCCTCCTTGAATTAAAAAAAAAAACTTCTTATATCTCCTTTTCAAAAAAAAATACTTCTTATATCTCCGTTTTAAAATAATACTTCTTATCTCAAAGAAAAGAAATATATATTTTTCTTTTAAGGAAACCCTTATATCTCCTATGCTTTAATTTTTTATTTTTTTTTTGAACTTTTTCCCTTAAAAACTTTTCACAAAGCTATTTCTTTTACGTGGATTTTTAACTTCATAATACTTTAGTGGGAAGCGAAATAAAGAACTATGCACCTTTTAAAATGTTTAATTCTCCTTCAAAATGAAATCTAAAAACTTCAAATTGCCTTTAATCCTTCAAAACTAGTTCGTACGACTACAGAGGAGCCTCCTTGTATTTGCAGACACCATTAACATTATTGCAATGTTTTTTCTCCAAGTTTTAGATGCCTCCTTCTAAATTTCTCCTTGTAAAACTTTAGAGGAATTGAAACTAGTTTTATGGCAACGACTTTAATGTCCTTGGTATGGCGTTATGGGGTTATAGACATTAACATCATATACCATAGATTCTGGATGGTGTGATGATTTCATTCGCCCAACATTTGAAAATGATGGATACAGCAAAAACTAGTCTGAAACACCTTTTATCAAACTGTTCAACCCCTTTTAGGCTACTTCTTCATATGACTTTGATGTTGGTTCAACAACCTGTATACTTATACAACCTAACAATGGTTCTCCAACCTCCCGATTTCACACATGCACAACAACCTTTCAATGGATCTCCAACCTCCCAATTTCACAGGTGCATGATTATTTATGCTCTGATACCATGATAAAATTACGAGAGCAATGACCAATTTAATTATGATAGAAGCTGCAAATATATACATGAAGGAGTGGTTTGAATAACCACTCAGTCGGGCATACCCGACCAACCAACTATAAGTATTAAAGAATGTTATAAGTTGGTAATGTTAATAATATAAAACATATTATTAACATTATTACAATTATGTAATATAAATAATCTAACAATATTTGATAATTTTAGATAAAGATTTAAATTGCATGCTACATCTCATTATGTCAGATTTAAACAATAATATAAAGGAATAATATTTATAAAACACTATTATTCTTCAATAGAAAAACCAAAATAAACCCACAAGATTTCTAAATCTACAAAAGATTACTAAATGGTTCCTACAAAACCCTAAATTGATGCCAAAATTGTAAATTTGTGTACTTGAATTACTCACAAATATAACACCCAAATCAATTTCCAACATTTTTGTGATACTCAAAGAGTCATTTGTGATAATTAATGAATATGACTATTGAACACCTTTCTCTAACTTATCATCTACTAAGTGGGTAAAACAAAGCCCTTGCATGCCTTTGACTTCCTTCTACCTTATGCAACAAAACTTTCACGTATGTCCCAATAACTTCTAGATGAATTATTGCCTTTGGCTAGTCTACCCTAGCTAAAATACCATTATTAATTTGTGGATTATTAATTTGGTGAAATTAAAGTTATATGTTGTAGGAATTCAATTTTAAAAATAAATTGTTACATGTTGAAATTAATAGAAAATGAGAGAAATATGTATATATACAAAGAGAGAGGAGGGGGATAGAGAGATAGAGACAAAGGGATATAGAGATAGGTAGAGAGATAAAGAGAAACAGAGAGATAGAGAGACAACAAGAGAGACAGAGAAAAATAAAGATATAGAGAGGCAAAGAGAGAGAGACAGAGAGAGGTAGAAGAGAAGAGGAGAGAGATACAAAAAGATGGAGAGAGGGGGAAGTTAGAGAGAGAGGGGGGGGAGATTGATAGAGATAAAAAGAGAGATAGACAAAGAGGTGGAAAATAGATAATGGAAAAATTATAGAGATAGAGCAATAGAGTAAGAGAGAAGAATAGAGTGGGAGACTGATAGAGAGAGGAAGATACAAAGGGAGATAGAGAAAAAAAGAGAGATAGAGAGGTAGAGAGATACAGAAAAGAGAGGAAAAGATAGTGAAAGATAGAGAAAATAGAGTAACTTTCAATTAGTCGTTTCATGCCAATGATCCAAATATGATGTGTCCATTAGAAATTACACCTAGGGAAACACATAATTTTCTTAAGGACCTAATAATTCACCTTTAAGACTTTTTTAGTGTACCAATTTCACACTAAACTGTAGCTATATCTAACAATAGCAACATCCCATCTCCAATTTTCATCGCTTCATACATGGCATGACCAATACAATTGGAAAAAAATGTCACTTATTGAAGCAACTCAAAAATAGACACTTGTAGCATCTTGGAAGTCCAACATCCTAGCAATAGATGATCAATGTTTTCAAGCATTCTATTAGAGTGAACTACCACTATAACAACCATGAAAAACATTCACAATGATATCAGTTCATTAGAGAAAGATATTACAACCCATTGGGAAAGAATTTCAAACAAATGCCATCCATGGAATTTCCACCGTACATCTCCAGATGCATTGAACAACACTTATGATGAAACTCTTTTTGACTATGGCATGCAATGCTAGAAGATAGTCCTGATGAATGGAAAGTCTTCTCAAGTTTGTACCTAGGACTGCCATTTCAACAGGATGTGCTTGACATGCTTGGGAAACAAAAAAAAGGAATGGTTAAAGGAACTATCACTTGCAAATAATTGATTGAAACAAAAAAACAACTTTACTTGCATACCTACTTTTAGCCACTACTATTCAAAAATAACTTTACTTCCATGCATGCCAACATATTTAATTTCATCTATTTATTTTCCAATGTAAGACAACAACCACTCACAAGCAACAAAACTGTATGCTCTCTTCTCAAGAAATTTCAACATTCAATGTCCAATATTTCTCTCTAGAAATCCTTGACCACTTCATACTGGATGTACTCTAACTCTATAACCCAATCAACTAACTCCTCTAGACATAAGATTCTTGCATAATTTGGGATGTTTTCATGTTAGCCACCACCTACTTTGGAAATAGCCCTTTGCATTCTCCTCTCTAATGGACACTCATCACCCTCATCCATAGGTGCTTCATCATCACTTGAGTCCATGTCTATATCTCTTTGCAAAATATTTTCTATCTCTACCATTCTCTCCTTGAGGTTCCTTACCAACTCTTCTAATTTATCCTCTCTTGTTCAATTTGCCACTTTATTTTCCCTATTTTTGTTGGCAAGAGACATTGCTTTGTTAAATATCTAAGTGTTGTCATTAATGGCAACAAAGCAAAGAGACTTTACTCTGGTAGACCAAATGGATTTGGCAACAAGCATCAAGGATTCAGAAGGGTTGTGAGGTTATAGTAATTCTCATGAAGTCAAGTATACAAAGAATTCTGGTCCGGAAAGAAGACTTAGGCATTTTGGCTAAGTATTGGCAAAATATAGAGAGGACTGCAGAACTACAGTGTTATGGTCCGCATTTGAAGATCTTGTCTTGCGGTTCTGGTAAGATGTTACTAATCCTTAGATGATCCCAAGTCTAAAGTTTTAGCTTCTGATCATCTCCGGAAGCATAGTTTCAAAATGCATAAGTCTAGCTTAGCAGAGAACATTCTTAAATAGGATAAAATGTCAGTTTGATTTGATCCACATTTCTCTGATAATAAATATTATGTTCTGCAGTTCTAAGGATAAGCTTGGGGATTCCTAAAGAGTCTTAGTTGTGAATTTGAAGAAGTTTTGTGGTTTGCATTGAAAAATATGATTTGACAATTGATCCTAGTCTATGACAATCAGTTTGTGAAGCCGACCTAATATGGGGATCTATGTGTGGAAGAATCTAGTGACTGGGATCATATCCTAAGTGACCTTATAGTATGAGCTGATATAGAAGAATATATTTCAAAGTATTGTCTTAGTCTGCAAAGTATTTTGGTAAATGCTTTAGGCTGACAAGCTACACATTTTATAACTACACGTTTCATCCTAGCAGGCTGACCTAACTTGAAGTTTTTAAGTGTTGCATATATATATATATATATATATGGGATTGAACTTTGTGTTTGATGGGTGAGATGCAAATGTGAATGTGTGACATGCAAAGTAAGATGATTTTGTGGAAGCAATAAGAGCAGAAGAAGAGAGATCATGTTCTTATGTAAGGGCAGAGCTATGAAACATAGTAGTCAAAGATGAAGAGTTTTGAGATAGTATTTATGCGCTTCATTGGAGTTGTAACCAACCATGTATAGATGCAATCTGAATAGTTCAACTTGGCAGTGAGGCATTCTTCTTTCTTCTTTCTTTCTCTAGGCAATGAGCTTGTTTTGGTAGTGAGCCTTTCTTGCAGTAAGCATTTCTTTGGGCAGTGAGCCTTCTTGTAATCTAGTATTGTGCTATAATAATATATTGTGACCTAACACTCACTGTGGTTTTTCCCTTTTTAGGTTTTTCACGTAAAAATCCTAGTGTTCATGTGTTATGTCTTTATGGTTTCTAATCCTATGCTTATTCTGTATTCATATTATTAATTTTGGAAATTGGATTAATAAACTTGTTAAGAAGTGGTTGTGTGGAATACTGATTCACCCCCCCCTCTCAGTATTCCTTACTATCAATAATTGGTATCAGAGAAAGGTTCCTTGGAAGAAGTCTAACCACTTGAGGAAGATCTGGGAAGAATCAATCATGCCAGCCAGAAGGTATGGAAACTTTTCATATGAAAACAATGTTGAACTAGAAGCAACTCTTTCTTATCTTGAAAAATCAGAAGCAAAAATCAGGGATATGAAGGATAATATTCAAGAAGCTAATGAGTGCATTTTTAAACTAAAAGAACAAGTCAAGAAATTTAAAGAAAAACAAAGAGGTGTTAGTGAACAACTAATATCAGAAAATAAAACCCTGAATGATTTAAAAGTGGAAGTTATTGAAAGAGCTAAAGCAGAAGATCTAAATCTGATGGTAAATAGTAAGATAGAAGAATGTGTCAAATTGGAAGAAGTTTTGAACCTGAAAATAGACTTGGACAAAGCCAAGAGCTATGAAGAAAAGTTCAAGATAAGTTCTAGAAAACTTGATGAGATGATTGCTAGTCAAGAGAGTTCAGATGATAAGCAAGGCTTAGGATTTGAGAAAGGAGAAAGTTCAAAATCAGGTCAAGGAAATTTTCATTTGAAGCAAAACAAAGGCAACAATTTCATGAATCAAAAGGGAAGACCTAGAAGATCTCCGATCAGACAACCAAATGCTCAAAGGTACCCATCTTTTAATGGCCATTATTTTAATTGCAAAAAGTTTGGTCATAAAGCTACTTAGTGTAGGAGTAGAATAAATCAGAATGTTCCATCATTCTCTGGTCAATGTTTCAATTTCAAGAAAATTGGTCATAGATCAAATGAATGCAGAAGTCGAGTAAGAAATGACTTTCAAAATTCAAAGAATACTCAATCATTCAATGGAAGATGTTTTGCATGCAATCAATTTGGACACATGGCTAATCAATGCAGATCAAGGATGAATTCATTCAGAGGAAGGAATCAAGGACAAGGAAACATTGTGTGCTACACTTGCAACAAATTTGGACATGTTGCAAGATTTTGCAGAAGAAAGAATGTGAAAATAAATTACTATGCTGAAGAAAGGAAAACAGAGCAGAGGAATGATAAGGGAAAAGAAAAAGTTGATCCGGTTGAAACTAAGAAAAGAATGGAAAAGATTTGGATAAATAAATACATAATTGAAGTTAAGAATGGATCTGCACCAGCATCTGGTGTAGATACTTCCTCTGGGAAGTAAATTGAGTGCTCTGGCTCAAGGGGATCTGTGTTCAAAATCCAAAACCCCTAGCCAAAAAGTTAGTACTAGAATCCAGTACTAAGGTATGTTGTGAAGAATCTTATGAGAAAACTTCTAAAAGAAATTCTGGTAGAAGAAGATCCAATGCGAAGGATTGCAGAGCAATTTGGATTGACGGTGAGTATCAAAGAAGTGGTAGACAACTTTTTGAAAAATAACAGTAATGCCACTTAGGTTTCAGCATGCGAGGGTTAAAAGGAGTTGTATCTAAAGGAAAAATAATTTTGCAATCTAAGCTCTAAAGTGTCCAAGGCAAACCAAAGCAAGATTCAAAATGATTACAATGTTCTCCAAAGAATTTCACGGCAAGATCGAGTTCAACCCTAATACAGTCAAAGAGGTATTTTCTGTTGGAAACCCTTTCTCAAATTTGCTCGATTATTCATAGAAATGGAAACACCACAGGTAGTGGATATTACTGAGAGACCTTGACCAAAATTCAAGAAACACCCATTCAAATCAATCGAAGTCGATCAAATGGGTGTATTTTCAGATGTTCCACATGGAGTTTTGCATGCAGAGGATGTTAGGGCATATATTCATGTTGCCCTAGAGGAATTTGGTGATAGCAGGTTTTCTGATCTATACTTGAATCACTTGAGTAATGAGAATCTCGATCTAAAGGAAGAATATAAAGCATTGAAAGAGAAGAAATTCATTCAGTATGTGGACTTCCCAACTTTTCCAGAGGATGAATGGGTTCGATATGTATTAAGCAGGGTCCATGATGAATTTATGTGGCTTGAGAGACCTTTTAATATTACAAAAGATGTTGTAAGGGAAGTAATTGGATTAAGCTCCACTGGATCAGTACCATTGTTAAAAGTAGTAAAGAATGATACAGTAATGGTGGTTACCCAAGCAAAATTTGATAAGAGGGCTTTAACAATTAATGATATTGAGGACCATGCTATAAGATTTGATTCAATGGTGTTGGGATACAAAGTCTATTTCACCAATCGGGAAAACTCTATTTCAGGCACATCCATATACACTGCCTATCAGATGATCAAGGAAAATGTTGACTATGGCATATGTGAATTGCTTCGACAACAAGTAATGGATAACCTGAAGAAGACAAAACAAAGTAAATACCCCTTCAAATTTGGTACGTTGATCATATGTTTATTCTTCTATTTCATGCAAGAGTTTCCTGGCATAAAGAACTATTTGTGGACTAGAGACAAACCAGTTGTAGTTCAGATTAGAAATTTGTTGAGTGGCATAGGCAATATTGATGCATAAAATTCAGCCCTATGGGGTTATTTCAAAAGCTTCTAGAAGTCAATGTAATCCAAGGAAAGAATCCCTAGAGCAGTTGTTGAAAAATGCAAGGATACTATCTATTTTATTGTGACAAAAGATCAATGCTTGATGGACGTCATTGAGCCCATAACAGTTTGGGTTATGCCTATGGTATATGAGGTAGATGGAGGGATATTGGAAAATTATGTCCAGTATATGTTAAGCAAGCCCAGAGATCCCAATGAAGAAAGATTTGGGACTTATGAGGAATTGTATGCTAAAGCTCATGTTGAGGTAAGAAAACCAAAAATATCTATGAAAATACGGAGAGTGGCAAAGGATTTTTCCCTGAGACAGGGTTTCACAAAAGAGCAAATAGTAAAGGCAAGGGAAAAATCACAAGCTGAAAAGGAAGCAAAAGAAAAGAGAAAAAGTGAACTAGTTGGTGCTCCAGAGGAACCCAAGGGTAAAAAAGAAAAACTAGAGGTATCAAGGAGGAGAACCAAAGGATCTACCTCTGAAGAAGCTAGAACTATTCCCTCCAGTTCCACACCATCTGCAAGTGTGGAAACCCTTACCACAAGTCACAAAAGAAAAAAAATCAAGGCAAAAGAATGCATGTAAGCATTGCAGTTGATGAAGAATAAACAAAGTCAAATGAAGAAGTAAAGAAGATGAAAACTAAGGCTACAAAAGCCTCCAGAACCAGCAAAAAGAAACCCTCCGGTAAGGGCAAACCTAAGAAAAAGAAAAAGCAAGATGTGCCTCAGACAGAAGAAGAAACTATAAGCCTTGAAGATGTTCTCAAAGCCATAATAGTGGATGGTAATCTGAAACCCATTGCACAATTGTATGATGAATATAATGATCCAGATAAGAGAATCATTGAGACTGTTGTCGTAGAATACCTAAACATCTACAACAAGGCCCTAATTGAGATAATTACTGATCTACCACATACTTTGGCAAGTATAATGACTACAAGAAGCGGCCATGGCAAAGGATGTTGAGCTTAGAGAACACTCATTAATAAAACTATGTCCAGAAATCACTTCGGAGGAAAATGTGAAAATCTCCAAAGCAATTCACAACAAATTAAAGTCAAAAAAAGAATGAACACTCTTATGGGAGGGAATATTGAAAAAGTGGTAAAGGAAACTAAAGAAATCACTCTGAACACATTGAAGGAATTTAATCTCCCTACCATTTATGACAATGAAGGAGCAAATGATGAAGATACATCTGTACCGGAGACAAGCCAGGGTCAAGGACCAGATAAGAATGATCAAGCCCCTAAAGTTGATACATTTGATATGACAAATCAAGGCAAATATGAAATTCCTCCTGAGCAACAGGTTGATGTTGAGAAGAATAAAGAACAGGTAAGGAGCCCTACACCAGAGCAAAACATTGATCAACAAGAGAACATAGATATGGATCCTCCACAATAACGTCAAGAAGAAACATCTGGTAGAGCAAGAGACACTGCAGCCATCTCAGTTGATTCTGAGGGACAACAGGATCTAGGTGAGTTTAAACTTCTTCAAGGACCAATTAATTTGGCTTCTATGTCACCTATGCAGAAATTCAAGCTAGGATCAATTGTTCAAGCCAAAGCACATGAAGAAATGCTTAAATTAGATATCCAAGACAATAAATTGATCAATGATGCATCCAACATTTTGATGATGTCGACATTTCAAAAGGATACCTCATTATTCTCCACTGATCAACTCAAGGGTCTATTAAACTCTGTAAGTACACATTTTGAATCTTTTGAAAATCTGTAGAAGCAAAAGTTAGAAAAGAGTTTGATGAGAAGAGATTGGTTGAGTTAAAGGCTATGATAGCAAAAGATAAAACTCTATTAGATAATGAAATAAAAGGCATATAGAGTGCCATTGATGAAGCTTGTAAAATATACAATTTTTTCTTATCTTGGCTAGAAGTTACAAAGGAATTAGAAGATAAAATCAAGGACTTGGAGCTCAAACTGCTTAATATCTCCAAGACACATAATCTTACAGTTGAGCCAATAAATACCAAAGAAACACAGGTTGCAACTATTCACAATGATTTGAGTACTTTGATGAAGAAAAGGGAAGAAGCCAAAGATAGATTGTGCTAGCTAAGGGGGCTGATAAGTCCAAAAATAGATTCCATGACTAATCTAGCAGAAGAAGCCTTGAAATCACAAGCATTAATTGATACACCTTTAGAGTAGAAGGCAACAAAGCTAGTTTTTTCTGCTAAATGGCCATATCCATATTTTGGAGAGTGCAAGGAATAGATGGAAAGGACAGATAGCTCTGATAAAGACTATCTATAATGATATTCTACCTTCAGCAATAAATTGAGATAGAAATGTGTACCTGTATATATGCGGCATAATATGACAGTTTTGAAGAATTTTTGACACAATTTTTCTTCAACAGACACATTTGCCATTGATGTCAAAGGGGGAGATGAAAACTAGTGAAAAATAAGCATACATCTAAAAGAGAGTAGAAAAATAGAGTGTACAGAGTACGGGGGAGCAACACAAGCATTTTTCATTGAGTGTTGCCATCAATGCCAAAGGGGGGGATTGTTGGCAAGAGACACTGCTTTGTTGAATATCTAAGTGTTATCATTGATGGCAACAAGGCAAAGAGACTTTACTCCAGTAGGCCAAATGGATTTGGCAACAAGGATCAAGGATTCAGAAGGGTTGTGAGGTTATAGTAATCCTCATGAAGTCAAGTATACAAAGAATTTTGGTCCAGAAAGAAGACTTAGGCATTTTAGCTAAGTATTGGCAAAATACAGAGAGGACTACAGAACTATAGTGTTATGGTCCGCATTGGTACACAGTTGAAGATCTTGTCTTGTAGTTCTAGTAAGATGTTACTAATCCTTAGATGATCCCAAATCCAAAGTTTCATCTTCTGATCATCTCTGGAAGCATAGTTTCAAAAAGCATAAGTCTGGCTTACAAGAGAACATTCTTAAATAACACAAAATGTCAGTTTGATTTGATCTGCATTTCTCTGGTAATAGATATTATGCTCTGTGGTTCTGAGGATAAGCTTGTGGATACCTAAAGAGTCTTAGTTGTGAATTTGAAGAAGTTTTGTGGTCCGCATTGAAAGTTATGATTTGACAGTTGATCTGAGTTTGTGACAATCAGTTTGTGAAGCTAACCTAATACTGGGATCTGTGTGTGGGAGAATCTAGTGATTGGGATCATATCCTAAGTGATCTTACAGTATGAGCTGACATAGAAGAATGTATTTCCAAGTATTGTCTTGGTCCATAAAGTATTATGGTAAATGCTTTAGGTCGACAAGCTACACATTGTATAACTACACGTTTTATCCTAGCAGGCTGACCTAACTTGAAATTTTTAAGTGTTGCAGATATATATATATATATATGGGATTGAACTTTGTATTTGATGGGTGAGATGCGAATGCAAATGTGTGACATCCAAAGTAAGGTGATTTTGTGGAAGCAATAAGAGCAGAAGAAGAGAGATCTTGTTCTTATGTAAAAGTAGAGCTGTGAAACAAAGTAGTTAGAGATGAAGAGTTTTGAGATAGTATTTCTATGCTTCATTGGAGCTGTAACCAAGCATGTATAGATGCAATCTGAGTAGTTCAACTTAGCAGTGAGCCATTCTTCTTTCTTCTTTCTTTCTCTAGGCAGTGAGCATTTCTTTGGGCAGTGAGCCTTCTTGTAATCTGGTATTGTGCTATAATAATATATTGTGAGCTAACACTCACCGTAATTTTTCCCTTTTTGGGTTTTCCACGTAAAAATTCTAGTTTTCATGTGTTATGTCTTTATGGTTGTTGTTCCTATGCTTATTCTGTATTCATATTATTAATTTTGAAAATTAGATTAATAAACTTGATAAGAAGTGGTTGTGTGGAATACTGATTCACCCCCCCTCTTAGTATTCCTTACTATCAACAATGTTCTCTATAATGCTCTCACTTCATGTCTTCTACTACTAATTAATTTTATCTACATGATATCTCGGCATATCCATTGCACACTAAGGTGCAATTGCTAGTAAGTAAGAGTTGTGATCTCATTGTTTGGTTAGATTCTATTAGGGTGCTCATGCTCATTTTAACTCTATAATATCATATATTCTCAAAGATTTTTCTATCTTTGTTAGCTTTTATTTTAATTGTAGATATATCTAGATATTGATATATGTAAATTATGTGTTGAGTCTTATGCATACGAAGAAGTTGAGAAAATTTGGTCCTATTTATTTTCATTTGTGTGGATAATCTTTTATGTATTTAAGTTTTTGAAATTATAAATCTATTTATTTTGAAACACTGTACAATTTTTTGCGGTAGAAAATAATACATAATTATCTAGTGAATGACTTTTTAGTTGTTTGCTTAGATTAAGTTTTATTTTTGTATATTATTTTAGAATTCCTTTCCCTTTAACCTATTAAGTAAAGTCATAAGAGATCATTGAAAATCATATAAGGAGTCAACCTTATAATCACAAAGGTTATCCTATGAGTCTTGTCTCATGCTCATAGACTTTCTAGGCTCAATATCCACATGAGTGAAATTTTTATTATGATCTATACAAATTTGGATATCAACAATCTCTAGTACACCTAGTGGGATATGAACCTCATTATCATTGGTATTCTAATGAGTACAATAACAAATATTTAATTTTAGAACTATATATTCTTTGAACTCATGACTTTGATCAAGAGAAGATCCTAGTGTTTTATGAGAAGAAGATATGCAACTAGGTTTGTTATAGCTATCAATCATCAATTATATGTGTAGCCTTTAGCCTTTGTTCTAAGAATAACACCTCAAGATTCACCACTTCCACCTCCTTCATAATGGCTAATAATGTATCCTAGATCAAGGAATTTAATGAAAATGACCTAATCTAGCAACCCAAATAATTAATCAACACAATTATATTCAATATGGAAGCAATAATCTCAAATGACATCAAATTTTTTAACTCTCTATAGCTCAATACAAACTTCTTAAAAATCACATAGTGCTATAGAACTTACAACTTCTTGTAAGATGCCTCCTGGCACACAATAGATTTCTTGAAACACTTTTATAAAAAAAGAGATCAATTCCTTCTTTTATTTTCTCTATTCTTCTCTTTCTAGTAGCCTACTAACCAATTCTTTGTTCAAGTTTTAAAAACCACCAAATCAAGAAATAAAAACCTCAAGTGTATATCTATTTTCAACCATGAAAAACTCTTCTTTTTACTAGATCTCGTCACCGATAAAATACCACATGTATCTCATCAAATGAATTTTCCCATCATCATTTTCAAATGACCAAGAAAAGATAAGAAACAACATGCAAAACCATAGGAATCACAAAGAAAATGCCTAGATAATAGAAATTAGTTCTTGAAAAATTAAACTAGTCATCACAGTTGGTAGAGAACAAGGTAAGCAAAAAAACCTACTGCAGGTAATCATACGTGACATGCGGAGGATAAAACTGGCACACTAAGAGGTATTTTTGGAAAAGACACACCTCTATATGAATATATAGGATGGATAGGTAAGTAAGCAATAAGAGATGTATGTATGAGAATGAGATAGATAAGGAAGAATATGTATTAGGGAGGATACTCAGACCTATCGGTATGAGTGTATAGTTAACCATTGAATAAATATATAAAGGAGATGTAAGGGTTCTAATATGTATATGTGTATTGTATGAATGTTTTACATAACTTAGATGACACCACATAACTCTATTCCTTAATATTTATCTATAATTCTCTCATTGTATGACTGGGGTATAAACTGACTTTAGAGACTTGACTAAAAACCAGATCTCCAAACTGGTTCCTTCCCATTTCTTGCCAACATTTGGTTCCTAGAAAAGTACAGTGAAGAAAATAGAGGATAAACAATAAAAAGGAAAAGTGCAGAGTAGTGCAAAGAAAGAAAACTAAGGTGATAGAAAAAATTTGATCTCCAAGATCACATGAAGTGAAAGGAGAGAGCATACACCAACACAACTTTAAAGACATGGAAAACAAATGTTCATTAACCCACTAATATACTTTAGTGTAAAATCAAAATCTTTGACAAGCAATATTGCAACAAACTTGATAGTAGTTTGAGATATGATCTTTGACAAGTGTAAACAAGCTACACAAATAGATTAGTCCCCAATTCAAGACAAAATGTTAGTTGCAAACTAAAAATTAGATAAAAGTCTAAAAATACAACCAAAAGCGTAGAAACAAAGATAAACGAATTTTGAAAACTGAACTGTTATACCTGATTTACCTTTTCAGCATAGGTGCACTGACAACAGGCACATGCGCAACAACAAATGACATGGGTGCTATGAAATGATGCACAAGTGTGTATCTGAAACCACACATGCACATAACTGCATAGCACAAGCACAAGAAAGAAGCTCATAGGCACAGGTTTGCATAGCATAGGCACTAATCCAGAATTATGAGATGAAAACCTACCAAAAACAACTAGTTATATCTGATAGAAAATAGAAAATAACTGACTGAGGTAGATCCAGATGTCCTAGTTGACAAATCTGATGAAACCCTAGCTACACAAAATCACACACAACGAAGGCGCAGATTTTGCAAGCGCATGCACGGATCTAGGAAAACTAACCAAAACCTGTAATAAAAACTTGAGAAAACCCTGCAAAGCTAGATGTTAACTAATGAATAGGTCATATCTGAGGGTTAGAAACACAAATAAGCTAAAATCTGATAGCAAAACATGAAAATTATAGCTATTATGGATCAAAAATTGAAACTATGTCAAAATCAAAACACAAACGCTAGAACAAAGAGCACGGGTGTAACAACAGGGCACACAAGCACACTGCTTGCAAGTGCAGGTACACTGAACAGAAGCACCAACACACTTTTACAATCAGGGACACATATCTAAAACCTGCAACCAAAAAGATAGATTTTCTTCTAAAAAAAGTTGATTAAAGGGATGTGGGTTGTCAGAAATGAAGACAAACACTACTCAACAGAAATCTAATTCAATTAAGTTCAATGATCTTCAACCAATGTATTATAGAATGGCGATTGCATGAAAACAAAAAATCCACTTTAGAGAAAATATCAACCATGAAGAATCGAACACAATGACACAGTATTTACATGGAAAAAACCCTTTCAGGTAAAAAACTCCACAATGAAAGAGGCACAAGTTTGTATTAATCTACAAAAGATTGTACAATACATCAACTTGTAACATCAAAATATGTCCCCTTGGGGGCTTTTCCCTCTTTAGGTTTAGCTCCCGAGTCTTTAGTGTGCATTTAGGACATTTTACATCATATTTCAACATCCCGATGAGAAAACCCCCAAGTGTCTTGACAAATGGGACCTAAGGGGACTACTTAAGATGACCCCTACTTAAAATAGGGGGGAGGACTTGGGCGCCTACACCCTAGTCCTGCCCTATTTTGGTGCAGTCCTAATTTTTCAGTGTCGGCTTGTGACCGTTATTTGGGTCCTATGCCGACACGGTAAGTTTGAATTACAAAAATCTTGGCGGGAGTGTTTGTACTTGCATATAAAAGCATGTTTAGGCATTCATGATGTTCATGTATTCTCAAGGTGATTTAAGGCTTTCATTGTGTTGCAAGAGCAGATTTGTGTGGTCTATGTGTTTGTGTTTACAGATTTGAACATCCATTTCTTCATGAAATGAAAAGCATCTTCCTCCCATGAGAT
Source organism: Cunninghamia lanceolata (assembly GCA_027924645.1). Classification (NCBI taxonomy): domain Eukaryota; kingdom Viridiplantae; phylum Streptophyta; class Pinopsida; order Cupressales; family Cupressaceae; genus Cunninghamia; species Cunninghamia lanceolata. The sequence goes on along the minus strand of BSBN01000700.1, from coordinate 5,107,067 downwards.
CTTCACTAGAAGGTGATATTTATTATGTTTGTGATTATTATTCATTTGGTTTTTACCTCTGCCTACCAAGGTACGCACTCTCTATCTAACAAAGGTGTTTGGAAGACTTAAGTGTCCTTCTGGGTCTTGACTGACGCAAGCTCCTAAACACCACAACCCCCTCCCAAACTTTTATGATTGTAGGTTATAGGTTGATGATGCAGACAAAGTGAAGTTACATGAGGGCATGTTGGAGTGTCAAAATTGCAGAACAGTAGGAAAAAGGACACCCTAGACTTGGGCGCCCACTCATTAGTCCTCAAAGTTTCTTGATGGAAAAACCTTCGGTGCAGCAGGAAAAGGGTTATAGATCTTGTTCGCAAATCCTGACAAAAGTAGGGTACTGGACTTGGGCGCCTGCTCTTTTGTCCCTGACTTTTCCACCTTGGAACCCCAAAAATAGGTGCATAGTCATTTGTAATTTTACAGCGTTATATAGAAGCATTTCCTGTTATTCATCTGTTTACTATCATATTTGTATAATTAGGGTTATGATGGATAATTAAACATAAGAGAAGGAAAATTGATAATCAAATACCCTAATACAAGTTTCCCTACATTTGTAAGTGACCAAAGACCTGATAGTACTCTGCCACTCAATCCGAGGGTCCTTGAATGTAAAGGGTGAAAGGAGGATTTAAACACTAAACTAAACAATCCAAATTTTACCCTAAATATTTTGGTGAACTTGTGTTTTTGGACTTAATTGCAATTTTCTAAGTGTTTGTCTTCATATTTGGGTTGATTTCATTCATTCATATAGTTATTCATCTTATTGCATTAAGAAAATTACAAAAAAAATTGAAAATTTTGAAAAAATTAAAACAAATTCCATTTTAGGGTTTCTAATTTGCATCAGTTCATTCTAATTTTTCCTAATTTATGATTTTTGCATCAGATCTGATATAAACTATAGAAAAATACAAAAAATCAATAGCTTGCATTGCATTTGCATCATTAATTTGCTAGGGTTTTGTAGAAATTTTGACAATTTTCATTAAACCTAGTAATTCTAAAATCTAGGGTTAGTAGGCAAAAGCTTCTTTCAGATTTTTCTACTGATTTTAGATACTCATTAAAATTTTCATTTGGCTGTAGTCTTGCATTTTAGTGTAAATTTGCATTTAGATTTCAAATATTTACATTTTTGCATAGAAAAATTCAACAAAAAACTAGCAATTTTCATGCATTTTCATTAAATTTGCACTTGCATTTTGCATATTAGAGCTTGGAATTAATTTTTAGATCTAAGTACACTTCATTTTAATCATAATCAGACTTCAAATCATTCATATAGCATTTTTTGTCAAGATCTCAAACCTAGGGCTTCAAAAACATCGATTTTCACTAGATTTGGCCTTATCGACTCTCTAAATTTGCACCATAGGCGTATTGTGAAAAGTATTTTTGCACTAGTTAGCTGTTATTGGGGTAATTATTTTCTTCTCCTCCTAAAAATATTCACAACACCCTTTTATTAAGCTCTTGTATTGAAATTTTGGTGAAAACTACACATTTTTGCTATTTATTGCCCTAGGGTTTGACCTAGTTTGCACGCCAAGTGTGTTGTGACAAATTTTATGGATTGAGGTTACTGATATAATTTATTTTATTTTCTGTACCTCCTAAAATTCATTACAACGCCCCTTTTTCTAGGTCTTGGAGTTGAAAAACCATGAAAAATAGCCTATTTTTGCTATATTTTCACTAGGGTTTGACCTTAAGTGGCACTAAAAGCGTGTTGTGACAGATATTTTGAAATTAAGTAGCTCTTATCACTGATATGATTTTCTTTCCCTCATCATTTTCCTCACAACACCCTTTTTCATGCTCTTTTGCATCGAGATTTGGTGAAAAATTTGCATATTTTAGCATATTTTCACTATATTTTGACTTGTCGTCATCTTAGATTTGCATCAAGAGTGTATTGTGAAGGATCTTATTGATGTTTTGGAGTGATATCAGAGATGTAATTTTTTTCCCCTGATCAAAATCCTTACAACACCCTTTGTTTCATTCATTTACATTGAGACAGTACCAAAAAAATCAAGCATTTAAGGTCATTTTTACATATAGTTTTGCACTTGTCTTTGCACCAAATTTGAAAAGCTTCTCAAAATCTGATCTTACATTGAAATGGCACCTTCATGTCATTTTTCAATGGTATCTTTGCATGCAATTATCAAAGATCTTGATTTTGACTAATTTTTAACCCTCATGAGTGAATATCCTACGATATTAGAAAGCTTAACTGAGTTATTCTCCATGAGTAGCAAGGAAAAAGATGAGGGTGATAGCACTTCTCCCATGCATTCAATACCCACTCCATGTAATGATGACATAAACTTAGCCTCTAATCATTCTTTCAAAAATGAGTCTTCCCATGAGGGTATGCTGGCGCAAATGATGAAATTAATGACACTTTCCCTACAATAGAACAAACACAACTTTTAAAAGACATCATGCCTCCTACAACTATAATAGAAGAGAAAGTCTCTCTGGATGATTTCTCCTCTACAAAAAAATCCATGAAGAAGCCAAGCCCTATCTTACAAAAACTAAGTTGTAAAGAAAAAAGAAATCAACATGCTAAAGTAAGGATGCGAAGGCAACGAGCTTACCTTGCCTCTCAAAAAGAAAACATTGATCCTAACATTCAACCAAACAAAGATGATCCTAACAATGAACAACATGATGAGAAAGACATGAATTGGGCTATGGTACCTTGTGTCCCAATTTCCTCTAACATTAGGGAGTGGGAGGATGAGGATGATGTGCTTGATGATACCCGCTAGCCTGGCAGACCCTACAGGTAAGTATCTCTAACCCTTTATCTCTCTCATGATGTGCTTCCCCCGTGATGTGTTATATGTTGTTTAGGCCTCCTGGGATGACCCCTGATTCTCTTGTAAGGTCTAAGATACTAGGAGACCGCCTCTGTTGTGACCTTCTATTTGTATCATCATTCTTCTATATTGCCTCTCTCTCTGATTTCATTGTTGTGTGTTGTGTCTTACGAACATAGCATTGTGGTTGGTGACTTGGGGGCACCCTCCTACATGACTATCCCTAAGACACTTGTTTCTCCTCTCATTTATTTTTTCCTTTCCTCTAGTGTTTCTATCTAGCGGGCGGATAACGAAAAACATTTATACTGATGTAGACCTAGTGTCTCTTTTGAGAGCAATAAAAAAATGGACTTAGTGCCTAATATGACGATGGGGTTGTATATTTTATCTGACACTTGGCTAGTAGAAGTACTCATGCTTTCTGCGTAGTGATTTTGATGGTATGCTATCTCATTTACAAATCTTAAAAATATTGTTGCTCTATGCACCTTTGTTTGTCTTTGAATCTAGCCTTGGTGATACTCAACTCAATTCAGAGAGCTTTGTGATATAGCCCCATGGTTATCATTGAACTCCAAATTCATTGTATAATCTTGGCTCTTTGTGTGGTTAATCATATGCGTTGATGTTATTATTTATCATAATTTTGTACACTCTAACATGTTTCTTGTAGGGATGTGTTTATGGGAACATTTGGTGATCGTGAATTACATGTCACCTCTAGGGGGCATGGGCTTTGCGAGAGCTTGTGTTTCCTTGTGTGTTTTCTTCCTATCTTAACGTGCTTGATATCGATAGCTAATATCAACCACCTTAAGGTGGGGGCATATATAAGGTAAGCTGTCTGTCATAGATGTTAGCTATGTGCTTGTCCTTAGATGTAGTTTATAGACTAGCTCGATGAGTGCTTCCTGCATCTTGAGTTTATTTGCAATCAATCAATCAATCATGTAAGCCCTCTGCGGAGACGGGATATCGCATATATCCTTTTTATTTTAAGCCCTCTACAAAGGCGGGGATGGTGTATTTCTCAGAGCAAATTGATCATCCTATCATTTTCAAAATTCCTCTGTGGAGATGGGGAGTGGTTTTGTGACTAACTCAACCCTTAAGCATGTCTTCGGTGATTGTTGTGGCAAAGTCCAATTGTCAGTGTGTTCCTGTAATGTGCTTGAGATGGTGTTGAACCTAGAAATAGGAACACTCCATCGCTTGTCTGCTGTGTTTTCTCCGTGTCTTCAAGTGTGTATGTTTGGTGTGCTTGCTTTGTTTGGTGTGTCTGTTGCCCCACATGCAGTATAAAGACTAGCTTGATGAGTGCTTCCTACATTTTGGGATGTTTTGCGTGTCTTGCGTGTGTGTTGCCCCATATATGCAGTCTAAAGACTAGCTCGATGAGTGCTTCCTGCATTATGGGAGGTTTGTTTACTTTCCAGTACTTGCATTTGTATTTCATATATATAAGAAAAAGAAAAGAAAATAAATAATTCCTGTCTTCTATGCATTAATGTGTCTTCTATGCATTTGTTGTCTTCTTCATGTTTTACGTGACTTTAACTGTCTTCTCTGTGTTTTACGTGCCTATTATTATCTTCAATGTGTTTGGCCTGTATTCTTCATGCTTGGTGTGTTTGTTGTGTTTGTGACCATACTTTAATGCATGCATTGGCCTTGCGTTTATACATACATTAAAGTGGGGGCTAAATGTAATGTCGAAAAATGTCCCCTTGGGGGCTTTTCCCTCTTTAGGTTTAGCTCCCGAGTCTTTAGTGTGCATTTAAGACATTTTACATCATATTTCAACATCCTAATGAGAAAACCCCTACGTGTCTTGACAAATGGGACCTAAGGGGCTACTTAAGATGACCCCTGCCCAAAATAGGGGGGGAAGGACTTGGGCACCCACACCCTAGTCCTGCCCTATTTTAGGGTAGTCCCAATTTTTTGGTGTCATCTTGTGACCGTTATTTGGGTCATGTGCCAACACAATAAGTTTGAATTATGAAAATCTTGGTGGGAGTGTTTGTAGTTGCAGATAAAAGCTTGTTTAGGCATTCATTTAGAAACTAGATGGAAATTGTGATGTTCATGTATTCTTAAGGTGATTCAAGGCTTTCATTATGTTGCAAGAGTAGATTTGTGTGGTCTATGTGTTTGTGTTTACAGATTTGAGCATCTATTTCCTCATGGAATGAAGAGCATCTTCCTCCCATGAGATATTCACTACAAGGTGACATTTATTGTGTTTGTGATCATTATTCATTTAGTTTTTACCTCTGCCTACCAAGGTACGCACTCTCTATCTGATAAAGGTGTTTGGAAGACTTAAGTGTCCTTCCGAGGCTTGACTGAGGCAAGATCCTAAACACCACAACCCCCTCCCAAAGTTTCATGATTGTAGGTTACAAGTTGATGATGCAGACAAAGTGAAGTTGCAGAAGGGCATGTTGGAGTGTCAGAATTGTAGAACAGTAGGAAAAAGGACACCCTGGACTTGGGCACATCCTCATTAGTCCTCAAAGTTTCATGACAGAAAAACCTTTGGTGCAGCAGGAAAAGGGTTACAGATCTTGTCCGCATATCCCGACAAAAAGTAGGGCACTGGACTTGGATGCCTGCTCCTTTGTCCCTAACTTTTCTGCCTTAGAACCCTAAAATAAGTGCTCAGTCATTTGTAATTTTACATCTTTCTATAGAGGCATTTCCCGGTATTCATCTGTTTACTGCCGTATTTGCATATTAGGGTTTTGATGGATAATTGAACATAAGAGAAGGAAAATTGATAATCAAATACCCTAATCCAAGCTTCCCTACATTTGTAAGTGACCAAGGACCTGACAGTGCTCTGCCACTCAATTTGAGGGTCCTTGAATGTAAAGGGTGAAAGGAGGATTTAAACACTAAACTAAACAATCCAAAATTTACCCTAAACTCAACTACACAACTCTCTCCACTAGTCTTCAATCCGATAGCATTCCTGCAGCACTTGATACCTGTAAATCTATATACTACAACAAATATATGGAAAATACTTATAGAAGTATACTCACTCCAATCTAGGTGTCCACTTTCTCTCTCTTGAGAATCCCCCAACATGCAAACATTAAATACATTCGTCATACATGCAACCTCTACTTGTCAAAAAATGCCCATGCAAAGTTGGGCACCCAAGGTTAAGAATAGCATCTTACGTCATATTTAATGAAAATGACCTAATCTAGCAACCCAGAAAATTAATCAACACAATTATATTCAATATGGAAGCAATAATCTCAAATGGCATCAAATTTGTTAACTCTCTATAGCTCAATACAAACTTCTCAAAAATTACATAGTGCTATAGAAGCTACAACTTCTTGTAACATGCCTCTTAGCACACAATAGATTTCTTGAAACACTTTTATAAAAAAAGAGATCAATTCCTTCTTTTATTTTCTTCGTTCTTCTCTTTCCAACAGCCTACTAACCAATCCTTTGTTCTACTTTTAAAAACCACCAAATCAAGAAATAAACACCCCAAGTGTATATCTATTTTTCACCAGGAAAAACTCTTCTTTTTACTAGATCACATCACCCATAAAATACCACATGTATCCCATCAAATGAATTTTCCCATCATCATTTTCAAATGACAAAGAAAAGATAAGAAATAACATACAAAACCATATGAATCACAAATAAAATGCCTAGCTAACAGAAATTCATTCTTGCAAAAGTAAACTAGTCATCATTGTTGGTAGAGAATAGGGCAAGCAAAAAATCCTACTGCAGGTAACCGCAAGTGACACGCGGAGAATAAAACTAGCACTCTAAGAGGTATTTTGGGAAAAGACACACCTCTATATGAATATATAGGATGGATAGGTAAGTAAGCAATAAGAGATGTATGTATGAGAATGAGATAGATAAGGAAGAATATGTATTAGGGAAGAGACTCAGACCCGTCGGTATGAATGTATAGTTAACCATTGAATAAATATATAAAGGAGACATAAGGGTTCTGATATGTGTATATGTATTGTATGAATGTTTTACATAACTTAGATGACACCACATAACTCTATTCCTTAATGTTTATCTATAATTCTCTCATTGTGTGACTGGAGTATAAACTGACTTTAGAGACTTGAATGAAAACTAGATCTCTAGACTGGTTCCTTCCCATTTCTTGCCAACATTTAGTTCCATTTCTAGGACCCTAGAAAAGGATAGTAAAGAAAATAGAGGATAAATAATAAAAAGGAGAAGTACAGAGTAGTGCAGAGAAAGAAAACTAAGGTGATAGAAAAATGTTGATCTCCAAGATCACATGAAGTGAAAGGAGAGAGCATACACCAACACAACTTTAAAGACATGGAAAATAAATGTTCATTAACCCACTAATATACTTTAGTGGAAAATCAAAATCTTTGACAAGAAATATTGCAACAAACTTGATAGTAGTTTGAGATATGATCTTTGACAAGTGTAACCAAGCTACACAAATAGATTAGTCCCTAAATCAAGACAAAATGTTAGCTGCAAACTAAAAATTAGATAAAGGTGAGAAAATACAACCAAAAGTGTAGAAACAAAGATAAATGAAATTTGAAAAGTGAACTATTATACCTGATTTATCTTTTCAGCACAGGTGCACCAACAATAGGCACATGCAGGACAACAAATGACATGGGTGCTATGAAATGATGTGCAAGTGTGTATCTGAAACCACACAGGCACATAACTACATAACACAAGCGCAAGAAAGAAGCTTGTAGGCACAAGTTTGCACAACATAGGCGTTGATCTAGAATTATGAGATGAAAACCTGCCAAAAACAACTAGTTATATCTAATAGAAAATAAAAAATAACTGACTGAGGTAGATCCAAATGTCCTAGTTGATAGATCTTATGAAACCCTAGCTACACAAAATCACACACAACGAAGGCACAAATTTTGTAAGCGCAGGCACGGATCTAGGAAAAGTGAAGAAAATTTACAATAAAAACTTGAGAAAACCCTGCAAAGTCAAATGTTAACTAATGAATATGTCAGATATAAGGGTTAGCAACACAAATAAGCTAAAATCTGATAGAAAAACCTAAAAATTATAGCTATTATGGATAAAAAACTAAAACTACGTCAAAATCAAAACACATACGCTAGAACAAAGAGCACGAGCGCAACAACAGTGCACAAAAGCACACCACCTGCAAGTGCAGGCACACTGAATGGAAGCACCAGCACACTTTTACAGTCAGGGGCACATATCTGCAACCTGCAACCAAAAAGATAGATTTTCTTCTGAAAAAAGTTGATTAAAGGGATGTGGGTTGTTAAAAATGAAGACAAACACTACTCAATGGAAATCTAATTCAATTAAGTTTAATGATCTTCAACCAATGTATTATAGAATGGAGATTGCATCAAAACAAAAAATCCACTATAGATAAAATATCAACCATGAAGAACTAAACACAATGAGATAGTGTTTACATGGAGAAAACCTTTTCAGGTAAAAAAACCCCATCTGGAAAGAGGCACAAGTTTGTATTAATCTGCAAAAGATTGTACAATACATCAACTACACAACTCTCTCCACTAATCTTCAATCTAAGAACATTCCTATAGCACCTGAGTACTTGTAAATCTATATACTACAACAAATACATGAAAAAATACTTATAGAAGTATACTCACTCCAATCTAGGTGTCCACTTTCTCTCTTCTGAGAATCCCCCAACATGCAAACATTAAATGTCATCATACATGCAACCTCCACTTGTTAAAAGATGCCCTTGCAAAGTTGGGCACCCAAGGTCAAGAATAGCATCTTATGATGTGTCATAACCATCATAGATACCATCAAAGAGTATCTTCCCAAGATGGGCGCCTGGGGCTAAACATAGCAACTTACAACTAATGAAAATCCATCATATGCGTCATAATATCATAGAATCATATGACTTGCAGCTATCATTGATTATTTACATGCACCCACCAAACATTATGACGTGTGTCATATATGCTAAAAATATTAGATTCTCCCAAGGTGGTGCCTACACTCATTTACTCATGAGTTTTATAATTGCTAACCGTAAATGTTACTCCTTAATTAGCTCTAGTGAATCTGTAATTACCACTGTCGGTGAAACTAACTCACTCCCTTATGGGTAATTACAAATTACAAATAATAAATGGAATAAATACAATATTGAGAATTTATGAGGTTAATGGAACCTTATCCCAACATTCTCCCACTTGAAATTATACATTGTAAATCAAGCCATAGGAAGTCAAATGAAACTAATCAAGTACTAGAAACAAGGCCCATGACCTCTCTGCACCACATAAACTTCTCTGTGCTCATAGGTTTGGTCAATGAATCTGGAACATTCTCCTGAGTGTCTATCTTCTTCAGCTCAATCTGTCCATTCACAACCAATTCTAAAACAAAGTGATACTGAACATCAACATGCTTTGTCCAAGCATGATACATAGTATTCTTGGCCAAACAAATAACACTTTGGCTATCACAACCAATTTGAATGACCCTACAATCAAAACCAATACATGTACATAGTCTTCTCAACCAAACTACCTCCTTAGAGACATGAGTAGCAGCCATATACACTGCTTTGGTGGTGGACAAAGAAACCATGGGTTGCCTCTTACTCATCCAACTCACTGCTCCTCCAAACAGAGTAAACACATAGCCACTAGTGGACCTTCGACTATCAAAGTTAGCTTCCCAATTTGAATCAACAAATCCTTGTATGTCCAAAGTTTTATTAGCACTATTAGTACCAGAATAAACCAAATAACAATCAGGAGTACCTACAAGATATTTAAGCACCCTCTTCACATAATTCCAATGTTGTGTACCAGGGTTAGACATAAATCTTATCAAATCTCCCATTGCTTGGGCAATATCTGGCCTAGTGCAAATCATTGCATACATCAAACTCCCTACAACACTATCATATGGCACATTATACATATCCTCAAAATAATCCTCATTCTTTGGACATATATCTAATGAAGGCTTAGTACCAATGGGTAAAGGAACTCTAATTGGGTTACAATCCTGCAAACTAAATCTCTGCAAAATAGTATTCACATGCGTACTCTACGACAACCAAAGATTTTTGTTACCTCTATCCCTTCTGATCTCCATTCCTATAATATACCTGGTAGCTCCAAGATCCTTCATATCAAATGCACCTAAAAGTTGAGCTTTCAACTCACTAATCATAACCTTAGTATTGCTGAAAAATAGTTCATGTCATCAACATACAAAATAATGATCAGTATAGAATCACCAATACAATGAATGTAAACACAGTGATCCTCCTCTCTCCTAACAAAACCCAATTTCTATACAAATGAATCAAACTATTGATACCACATTTTGGGGGATTGTTTCAAACCATAGAGAGACCTCTTCAACCTGCAAACCCAATGTTCTTTTCCTTTTATCTCAAAATATGAAGGTTGTTGCATATAAATTTCTTCCTCAAGATCTCCATGCAAGAACATAGTCTTAACATCCATTTGCTCAATCTCCCAATCATAAGCTGCAGCAATAGATTAAAAAAAATATAATAGAAGTCAATTTAGCAATAGGAGAGAAAATCTTACCAAAATCAACTCCCTCTCTTTGGGATTAGCCCCTGGCTACCAGTCTAGCCTTGTACTTCTCCAATGAATCGTCTTCTCCAAACTTCTTCTTAAAGACCCATTTGCAACCTATGGCCTTTCTTCCTTTGGGCAAACAAACAAGATCCTAGGTGTTACAAGAGTTTTAAGCCATCATCTCCTCCTGCATGGCTAACTGCCAAGACTCACTATCATCTACATGAATAGCTTCCCTATAGGATCTAGGTTCATCATCAGTACTCAATAAAGCAAATACACAGCAGAAATCTAGTGGGCTATACTTGTCAGCTGGATTTTGTTGTTTTGTGGATCTCCTCAAGGGTGGAGTAAGAGTCTCAACTTGTTCTTCAGCATGATCATCTATACCAACTTCTTCTGTAACAACAGATTCATCTTCATTAGAACTACTCGAATCTTCTTCTTCTTCTTCACCGTCCAATCCATCATTTTGTTCTTCCTAAGGTGCATCTTCCTTCTCTAAGTCAAATTACACTCTCTTTACCTTTTATTTTTCTTTTGGTTGCTTAGGTTCAAAAATAGCTCTAAGTTATGTGAAAATAACATCTCTAGAGAAAACAATTTTTCTAGATAGATGATCCCAAAGCTTATAACCCTTAACATTCTCACCATACCCAATGAAGATGCATTTCTACACTTTTGGATCCAACTTAGATCGCTTTTCCTTAGGCACATGAACAAAAGCCTCACAACCAAAAACCCTTAAATGTGAAACAGAAGGTTTCTTACCTGTTCACACTTCATAAGGTGTCAAATCAAGAGCCTTACAAGGAGATCTGTTAATCAAGTAGCAAGCAGTACACACGAACTCTTCCCAAAAGCATTTATCCAACTATGAATCACTCAACATACTTCTAGCTCTCTCCATGATTGTTCAGTTCATCCTTTCTACAACACCATTATGCTATGGTGTAGACAGAGTTGTCTTTTGTTTGATTATAACTAAATGCTTGCAAAACTCATCAAATTCCTTAGAGCAATATTCCCCTCCATTGTCAGATCTTAATATTTTTATCCTTAATCCTGATTGGTTTTCAACGAATACTTTAAAATCCTTAAACTTAGCGAAAACTTCATATTTGTCTTTCATAAAATAAATCCATGTGAATATGGATACATCATCAATGAAGGTGATAAAATAACAAGATCTTTTGATAGAGTCATTATCTATAGGTCCAAACAGTACATCTGTATGAATAATCTCTAACTTCTCTTTTGCTTTATTCTTCCTATCAGGGATAACTTTAAGAACCCCCTAGAGAAGGTGTATAAACCTAGAAAATCGTGTATACTTCCTGAGAAAAATATTAATTTTACTGGCAAATTTTTTCATTTTTCTGGGAAAAAAAATCTTATCTGGTGAATCTTTTGTAATCGCTAGAGGTCTATGGAAAATCCTGGAGAATTGTAATTTTTTAAAACCAATAAAATATTTTCATTGGCGATTAAAACCTATTTTCAAACCAATTAAATATTTTCATTGGTGAATTAAAACCTATTTTCAAACCAGTAAAATATTTATGTGGGTGAATTAAACCTGTTTTCTAAATAAGAAAATATTTTTATTGGTGATTAAAATCTAATTTCAAACCAAAAAATATATTTTCATGGGCGAATTAAACCAATTTTAAAAGCAATAAAAAAAATCACTGGCGAATTTAAATATAGTTTCAAACCAATAAAAAATAGTGTGGCGAAAATACCATTTGTTCTATTCCAGGACAAATTTTACACACATTGAAATTCCTTCATAAAGTGTTTGGAACGGGGACAAGTGTCAACATATTTATTATGTTTAAAGCAAGATGTCAGTGCAAAATAATATAACAGACGACCGTTCGATGAATTTTTGATGGACGACTGTAGTTGCATTCCGAAAGAAAATGTCTAAAACACTAGACCGGTGACTTCAAGCCTCTGGAATAACACTTGAACAGTTATATTTCCAAATATCAATCGTTGACATTTCATATGAGAAACCCTCTACGTAATCTTATGTTGACTTGCTACCTCCGGTTACTGGTTGTCTAAGTTGAAACCTGAGCCATCAAAACTGTGTTGTTTACCAGCCCCTTATACCTAATCTTGTCGGTCACCGCTTGGTGGGGAACAGGTTAACCTAGCAGGTTAGCAGGTTCCACTTTTCAAATGCTTTAGCAAATATTTTGAAGCAGCCCTAAGAGACTTAAAGGGTGAGCTATTACAAATTTAATTAAGACACATGGGAAATTCCTTGGCAAGATTTTTTAATCTTAGCCATCCAATGTTGAAGAATTTAAGCAGACAGTGGATGGCTTGAGAAGTTAATATGCGAGTAGGTTGTCAGTCAGTTAATTCATGACTTCATGTCCTAATATTCATAAGTTGACCAGCCCCTTAATCTAGGATTCTAGAGGTTACCCGTTGTCATCGGTTGTAGGAAGGGCGAAATCTAATGGTCGCGCAAGGGCGCATGAGGAATCTGTGAGGAGAGAATATTCGCTACGTGGCTGCAATAGAACAACACATATCAAAGAATCTAAGCTGGCATCCTATCCCACTAAAGACCCTACCTCAACTAAAGACTTGATCCAACGGTTGTCCATCGTCGCAAGGAGAATCTCACAGGATGGAATCTAAGCTGTGCAGTCGTGACATGGTGACACGTGGCATTCTCTTGTTTGATAAGTGAAAGGTGGGCACATGGAGGCTAAGGTGCACTAGTGTGGGGTAGGTAAGAGGTGGGCCATCACAGACTGTTACGTTGCGAGGAGATGCCACGTATCTGACCTATACAAAAGGTGACATGTTTCGATTGGTGACGAAGATTGTCAAATCTAGTCAACCAATCAGGACCATTGATTTCAGAATGTAAGGAAAAGATCAATGGCCCAGATTCAAACTTTCAAAAGAGAAATATTTCCAAGTGCTTGTAGCACGAAGTTTGAACCGAGTAATGACTGGCTCGACCTTCATTAATATAGAGAATTGTGCAGGAATTCAAGAATTAAGGTATTCTCAAGAGCGTGACTGCATTCAGAGCAAAGAAATCATCAGAACGAGCAGGAAAAAGTGATCTCAAGCTTTTGCAAGTGCTGAAAACCAATAAGTAATTGTTCCTCCTCTGTGCCTGGTTTTTCCAATTGTAGGTTAATTCTGAAGCTTTTAGGGCCGTTGTCAACCATAAAAACCCTAAGCTACCTTCATAAAAGCAAAATGAGTCAGTCAGGCCAGCCTTCCACTTCAAAATGAAGCTTAGATGAGGATCTTATGATCCAACTCCCTGGTTCTACTAGAATACCTTTGAAATTCCATGGCCCAAGCAAACCCAAGGATAAATTTCTTGACTACTGCTATAATTACCGGGATGCCAAATTACCTGTCCCAGGTTGGATCCTCTTTGAGCATTGGCATAAGAGGATGAACTATAAGGCCCCTATCTATCATGCCTAGAGATATGATTTAGCCAAGCTCATTTGTTCCAATGTTTCCCCAACCCTGACTTAATTAGGTCAACAGCATTAAGGTATGATCCAGCCATTAAGATAGTAAAAGCTAGAAATGGTATAAAATTTATCAATCTTACCAAAGAATACATTGCCACTTTATTCAATTTGGACCCTGCAACCAGCAAAAAAATTAATCTCATGGCTTTCAAGAAAAAATACCAGACTATGAAACAAACTTATAGGGAATATAACTTACCAAAGCACAGACCAAGGGGTGTTGGTGGGAAATTGGTAAAGATTTCAGATGATGAGAAGGAGCCTTTTCATTGCAGTATGTTTAACGAATATTTTGTCACAACCTATCATAGTCTATGTCAAGTATTAGGCAGAGATGCTTCAAATAGAATGTCAATTTCTTTCATGATGATGGCTGTTGATATTCAGAACCCAGATGTCAAGGAACCATATGATTATGCCACTTTCATAGCTAACCATATGCATGATCAGATGACAAAGATCAAAAATAATTTGTCTAAACTGGATGTCCATGTTGAATTCACATGGTACTCCTTATTGTGCCATATGTACTTATTTTCTTTATCAGGGATGTGGCACCAGAATCTGCATGTCAATGTTTTAGATGCTCAAGGGAACAAGCTGCCAGTGCAAGTATGGACATGTATGTTGGATATGCACTATGTCACAGCAGATTATGTCATCTTTGAAGAATATTTTGTGGGGAGAATCTTTGGATTTTTGGAGCCAGAGGGTGAAAGGTTGCATCCTGATGTATTGGATTTCTTACGACCTCTGGACAGGACCCCCCACCTTGGAATTGATCACAATTGGGGTGATTGGTTCTATCATGAGCATACTACTTGTATAAGGGCCTATGGATGCCAGACTGCACCTCACGTATTGCCCAAATATGTGCTAAAGAGGGTGCCATTTTTAGAAGTTATAAGGCAATTAAATGATTCTGACAAAAATTATGTTGTCCCGGCAGTATAGGAGGTCATTTTATTGCTTCTATACTCATTTTCTTTGCAAAAATTATGTTGTTAGTATCAGCCTTATCATGTCAACAGTAGCAGTCTTAGCATGTCCAATTTGAAGTAGTAGTCTTATCATGTCTACAGTACCAGCCCTATAAAGTGAAAAGATATCAAAATGGATATTGGTCTTTAATTAATTGAATTAATTATATTGCTAGATTATATAGTAACCTCCACTGCACTTAACCTTCACTTCCACATTGCCAGATTATATAGTAACCTCCACTAGCCTTAACCTTCACTTCCACACTTCGTTTCCACATTCAGTTGTTACTGTCCTAACCGGGTGGCTTGCATGTTAACTCGTTGATCCTAAAGTTCCCAATGGTTGTTGTTACTCCCCCATGCATGTAGAGGGCACCCCCGTAGGGAACTTGTTTGGTGGTTTGGCTGAGTAAATTCCCCCGGCCCTCTCTCGAAGATCCCGTCTGGGGTGGTTGGGATTACAGGGTTCTCGGTAAAAGATAAAAATCGGCTTTGTCCGCCGATCCACCCCCAGGTGACCCCAAGCTCTATTTTCTTTAACCAGGAGGCAGGACAAATTGGGGTGAAAACTCTGAGGCCCCCCTATAATGTTGGGTGGCAATTGAGGGCCCCCCTAATATTTGTTTGACCTATGAACATTTCTGATATATGTCTGACACATGCAATCTTGAGTATCTATCTCTACATGGAATCTTTAGATTTGTTCGTATGAGCACTTTTGGTATCTGTCCAGTGCACAAGATCACTTTTGGACTGTTCTTCCTTAGGTGGGCCTGGTCCATCCGCTTGTGATCGCTTTGACTAGGGGGGAGGGAGAGCTAATAATTTGGTCTTCTACAAAATGATATTGCAAAAATTATGTTGTCCCGGGGGTATAGGAGGTCATTTTAGTGCTTCTATACTCATTTTCTTTGCAAAAATTATGTTGTTAGTATCAGCCTTATCATGTCAATAGTAGTAGAAGTAGTAGCAGTCTTAGCATGTCTAATTTGAAGTAGCAATCTTATCATGTCTGCAGTACCAGCCCTCTAAAGTGAAAAGATTTTAAAATGGATATTGGTCTTTAATTAATTAAATTAATTATATTGCCAGATTATATAGTAACCTCCACTGCACTTAACCTTCACTTCCACATTCCCAGATTATATAGTAACCTCCACTGGCCTTAACCTTCACTTCCACATTGCCAGATTATATACGTAATATGAATAGGCCTACTTCTTTCTTTAGAATTAATTGAATTAATTGCAGAAAAAATGAAACTATTTTTTGGAGAAATGGATAATCTTTTAGGACTCCATTTTGAGGGGTATAACTACCCGGTTTTTGGTAATCATGCAGAAATTTTCCCAAATTCACAATTCCACCAATTTTGCATCCTGAAACTTTCTACCTATCCATCCAATTGAATTCCTGCTTAGGGATTATAAGATTTTGACTGTACATAGGTAGCTTCTTTTGAGTTTCTCTTTTCAAAATGATGGTCCCTTCTCTCTTTCTCGAAGTGGTGGTCCCTTCTCTTTTTTTCAAAGTGGTGGTCCTTTCTCTCAGACAAGATTTGCTCGACAAATCATATAATTATCCTCCCTCTTTGGTGGACAAGATTTGTTCAGACATCGTATGATTAGATTTGAAATCTTTTGACTTGCTCAACCGATTTGTACTGATGATAAGATGCATAAAATCTTTTGACCTGGTGGACACACAAAATCTTTTTAGTATTAGAATTGTTTGGTCCTCCCTCTCAACTTGGAAAATCTTTTTAGCATTAATTCAACCCGATAATTATGCTGGGGCTTGAATCTGAGGGTTTTCTCATGTGTGGGGATGGGTGGGGGGTTATGCCTCCTCCCGATATCGTGAGAGCCATATTTGGGTGGGAGCCATGTAACGTAGGTAAGAGATTTATCCCACCATTGATGTTGTAATTAATCTACCTCAACTATAATTGTTTTGTAAATGGCATCTAACCCGACCTCTGGTCGATTCTCTAGATAAAGAAGAAACCTTTTTCTCTACCGGAAACTTTTGATCAATTCATTGATGGTCTATTTTACCTTCCTCCCACCCACCAATTAATCTACCCCCTCCAGGAGGGGCCTCCCCCTTTATTATTGTCAGGTCACTTTTCACCTTCACTTCATATGGAAGAGTTCACGACCAACTACGATCCTTCACTCAAAATTGGAATAGTACACGACCAACGACCATCCTTCGCTGAACATGGAATCCTGAATGGGTACTCTTTAGCCTTCCTCCTTCACTTCATCCTAAATCCTTCCTTCGTCACTTCAGACTTCAGAGCTAGTGACCAATCTTCATAGCCACATACAAAGGCTCTGAATTGCCACTTCTATTCTAGCACTTTAGGAACCACTAGAAAGGTTCACTCTTCCCTTCTTCCATCAAATTTTTTGATTTTGTGATCCCTAATAAGAGTGGGTTGGACCAAATTTATTCATTTATGCAATGTTTTGGAATGTATTTGGAACAACCAAGGTATTTTGACCTTGAGGGCTTCATCAACAAAACCAGAGGCAGCAAGGGAAGGCTCAAGTACTTTCATTAGGTGGATTACAATGAGGACATTATCAGGAATTGTTTTATAATGAATGATGTCCACCACTTGAGGATCAAGTGGGATACTATCATTGCCAGTGAGAAGATGAAGATAAACATGAATCCTACATATCTAGGTGCATTTGCAGAAGTGCAAGACCCAATCAAGAGAATTGAGAAAATGTTGGATAATGCAGAATAGTTGATTGCCTCTGCACCTATAGGAGAACAGAGATATGCTTATGAGCCTGGTAGCTCAAGTGGAGAGTATGATGTAAAGAGGGAATCAGTTGGCCCCTCCCCTACCAAAAGGGCTAAGATTATTGATTTGGAGAACCCAGAGCAGATAGAGGAGGTTGACCTAGAGGGGGAGGAGGAACATGCACAAGAAACTAGCCCTCATTCACCTAATAGATTGAGACCTTATTCATCCCCAGAAAATAGGGTAGTGAGAGTAATGAAGAACCCTACTGTTGATATTGAATATGTTAGGGTGATGGCCTATGACAAGTTTATGGAGAATGATGAATTTGTCAACACTCCTGAATTTAGGAGCTATGTTTTGAAAGTGAGGAGTGAGGAATTTTAGAAGAAAATTGAAGATGCCAAGGCTGGAGTAGACCCAAAGGAGTATGATGCTATTACTCAGAGGGTCCTAAAAGAAGTACATCAGTCTATAAGTACAATGATTCCAGAGGAAGGGAGAGCATTGGTGGAAAAAAGTAATAATCTACTTCTCCCTCACTAGACTCTATTAGATGCCATTACATTTGATACAATCACCAGAGATGATTCAGATGAATAGATTGAAAAGGCCCTCTCTGGTGCAGCCTTCAACCCTAAATTGGAAACATTGGCAATATGGGATTTAGCCCCAAACAACAAAAAGCCTAGGGTTCAATTAGGAGAGCTAATAGGGGATGTAAAAATAAAAAGAGTATCTGATACCCCTGCTCCTCAGGCTGCAAGCCTAAATGTATAGACTGCATAATTTGTAGAAGCAACTGCTAACAAATTGCAAAATGATTACAATCAGATGCAACTTAATTATTCTCAGGTAGTTGCAGAGATAAACATGTTGAAGCAGTAGTTGTCATTGGGAGCTAGTACTTCAACCCCTCCTCCAATGATCCCAACTGCAGAATATCTTCTAGTGGATACAGAGCCTCTCCTTGCAGAGATTAGAGAGTTGAAGGAGGATAACAAGAGATTGAAGGAGGAAAAGGATAACAAGGTTAAATAGGTGGTCACCAACTTGATCAAGAATAGGGTGACACATTTTGACCAAAGTTGAGGAGACTTGGAAATCCTATTCACAGTTGAGACCAGCCTATGAAAAGCATGAGTCTAACAAATAGAGATTATTGAGCTAAAAAATAAAGTGGTTACATAGAACTGGACAAGTCAAAGATTTTCTGAGGTGTGCTAGGTATGATACCAATGCACCTCTTGAACTACAGTTAGTGTTTAACATGTTGAAGTATTTTCAAGATGTGGCCAGTTTCCAGTTGAAATTTGATTCAGTTGTGAAAGAGAGGTTGCAAGGTTTTGGAAGGTTGGACACTAAGTGATCACCTCCCATATTGGAGGGTGATGGAAAAATAAAAGACTTAGACAAGTGGAGAAAGGAGATGGTAGACAATATTTATCAATTAATTCCCACTTGTTGTGATGCAATTGCAAGTGATCAAACTATGCAATTACTGAGCTTATCATTGGACAAACTGCACACTCTTGAAATGAGTTTTGATATGTTCTGTAACCAAGTAAAAAGTATCCTGGATGCTAGGTATGTCAACCATAATGGCAAGATTGCAGAAATACTTTCATTCCCTTGGCTGACAGAGGAGACATACTGTGAGTGGAAGGATAGATATGGATTTAAGGATTGACAAGCTTTTGTTCTCTATATTTGTAATAATTTGAAGTACAATGTATTCAATGTTGAGAGCACATTTCTGATCTATAAAGGAATTGTCTTACTCATTTCCTAGGGTTGGTTGTTGAAGACTTGGCAAATTTTGGAGGAATAATAAGATATAGTCTTGCTGGGTGGCATAAATTTACCAGTTTCATGTTGTTTTTAAATGAGTAATGTTTTGTTGCATGTATTTGGTTATCTGTCTCCAAGTTGTGTGTGTTTTTGTTCTGAACCCAAATAGCTAAGGGTTATTCAGGATTCTAGAACATGGGCTCTCTGTGTTGCATGTTTAATCTTCTACTTAAAACTTTTGTTCAAGGAACAAATTAAATGTTCTGGGTTAAGCATTGGGAAAAAATATATTGCAACAAGGATATCTGTAAGCATAGGTGACTAAAGACTCAGTCTTGAGAAGTATTTGTAAGGCAGATACTAGAAAATCTCCTTGAAATTTGATTATTGATTTAAATTTTATGGTAAGCATTCACATATGTATGTCTGTTGACTCCAAATTCTGGTATTAAGGTTATGACCCAAGATCCTAGTCTTGCATCCAAATATAAAACAAAAATCAAAATCTTATTCATAAACTTATAGGATTTAGGAGTAGTTTTAGAACCAATTTGATGCAAAGCAGGGGTAATCAAACTCAAAACAACCTTAAACAAATGCCTT
The DNA here is from genome assembly GCA_027924645.1 of Cunninghamia lanceolata. Lineage (NCBI taxonomy): Eukaryota > Viridiplantae > Streptophyta > Pinopsida > Cupressales > Cupressaceae > Cunninghamia > Cunninghamia lanceolata. The sequence goes on along the minus strand of BSBN01000700.1, from coordinate 5,086,898 downwards.
TGGTCATCAAATGTGATTTTTTCTTCACAAACCCATGGTCTTCCTTGTAGCCTTTCAAAAAGTCAAAATTGGCATAACTCCTTATGCAAACTTGATCTCTAGGAAAGGAAACATGTTTAGGATACCCATTTGGCCATATTTCAACATACCTCAAAATCAGATAGAGTTATTTTGTACGGAAAGGCTCGTAATGTTTTGATGATTATTGTACTATTTATTTATTGAATATATTTTATCTGAGATGACTTTTGTTGAAATTAGAACAAAAAGAATTACTCCCTCTTTATAGTATTTATTATTAGTTAAAAGTTTAAAATTTATTGTATATAAAATCGGTCAGATCTTACACATAAATTTACAAATATTGTGCTCCTGTTAATTCAAAATTGGTGACATGTGTCATGGATTGCATATGACGTATGACTACGTGGAACATAGTTTGGAAACACTATTAAGAATTATCTATGTACTTATTACTTACGCCAAATCAAGTATAAATATTTACATGCAGATTAAATTCACTTAAATTCACTTGAAAAGATATATCATATCACTTAAATATTGGCACACTTGGAAAGATATCCCAAAGCTTTGAAGCTGAGTGCCATTAATGAAGCCTGGCTCTATTTAATGGAGCCCAACAATGCCTCATAGTCATACCAAAGTTTGAAGCTAGCTTATTGCTTAACAAAGAAAATGGATATGCCAATTTGACTTATAGCACTACGAAGGAAAATTGCTTTCTTGGGTTACATAACAGACTCGAGGCTTAGAGCTATAACGAACCCTCACAGAATTGTCTGTTTGCGCTTCCTAGAGTTGGAAGTCGTTAAAATGATGCTTGGGAGGGACTTTTTAATAGATAGGAATGGATACAGAGTGAATTCTGACATATCCTCTTGGTTCTTGGCATCATTGCTAGACCTTGGAGGTGTGAAGTTAGATATCTCATTCTATTGCGAGATATTTTCAAGGCAGGTTTTCTAGGTAATGATTTTGAGATGGTTGTTGTTGCAAGTATGGGACTGACCGGTGTTGTCATTGATGTCAACATACTCCTGTTGCATTGATGTCAAGGATTGGATGAGTTGTGTGCTAAGGATATTGAGAAAATTAGCCCTTTCAGAAATGGAGAAGAATAGTAAAGACAATGAAGTTCTATGAAGTAAAGATTCCAGTTAGTTGAAGATCTAAGTATGCACATCAAAGGGTTTGTAGATATGTGTCTGAAGATGCTCCTATAAAGATTTTAGAGATCCGCATGAAGATTTGGAGAAGTTATGGCCATATGATTAAAACTGGTTCTGGCAGCTGTTCAGAGGTGACAGAGTGACACAAATAGGTCCGGTGAGATCCAGAAATGCAATATCTTGTTCTGTGGATCTGGTAACATGTTTGGGAAGCCAATGTGAGTTGACAACTCAATTGGTTCATGGTCTGGAATTCTGCAAGCAATCATTCTAATATGACAGTGATGACCGACTGTGTTCATGAGGTTCCAGATGAAGATGTAAATGATTGTAGTAAGCAGAAGTGGTGCGAATGTTCTTGGTGATTCAAGCTGTGGGAGTCTCTAGATTGTGTCCAATTCATTTTAGCGGTCCGCATTGAAGATTGATCTCGTAATTGAAGATTTACCTTCGGGTGATGGTGTTCTTTCTAATCTTGGGTGACCGGATGTTCTACACATGTTGCGGATGATCTTGAAGATGTTTTGCAAAGCATGGCATGTTCCTTGAAGAAGATTGAAGTCCCAGATATGTGTGGCTGACAAGGTAGTGACATGCATGAAGTTTTTGTAATAAGTCAAGTTGTATTTTTGTAATTGCTCTAATATGAAATAAAGTATGTGTTGTGTTGACTTTGATGATCATCCCAAAGTCGATGTCATGTATAAATAAGATTTGTGAAGTCATTTAAAAATAAGTGGCTGTCATGAGAAAGTGATAGAGAAGAGAGGAGAGAAAAGCAGAGAAAAAGTGTTGAGCTTAAATGGAACTGTCTCAAGCATGGTGATGATGATAATCTCTAGTTCAAGTATGTAATATTTATATTATTCTATAAACAGTGTGTCTCCTATAGGCAGTAGGCCTCTTGTGAGCAATGTGCTTAGGCAGTGAGCCCTAATTGGCAAGTGCCATTTTTTTCTTCTTATTTTTTTAACAGAGAATACAATCTTGGATTAGTCACCCTGTGGTTTTTCCTTTAACTAGGTTTTCCATGTTAAAATCTTGGTGTCATATGTGTTGAATGTGTTTCTACTCTTGAGTTATTGCATTTTGCTTCCATGATTGAGTAATTATTATGTTGTTGAAATATAAGAAGGATTTAAGGATTTAAAGAACAAAAGGTTTGGTGACAATTGATTCACCCCCCTCTCAGTTGTCTGTCCTAAAAATAACAATTGGTATTAGAGCTAAGTTCCTCTAAAAGAGCTTAACCACTTGAGGAGATCCAGAATGTCTTCCTACAAGAAGGATAGTCTGAGGTTTGATGGAACAAACTACACTCTTTGGAAAAGCCGCATGGAATGTCACTTGCAATGTATGGGAATTCAATATTGGAACATGACTATAAAAGAGTATATTCCTCCAAAGAATGGTCTGACAACTCCAGATGAAATCAAAAATGTTGAAGATAATCTTTGAGCTAAAGAAGCCTTACTAAGTGCCTTATCTGATACAAAACTGACAAATGTTATGGATTTAAAAACTGCATATGAAATTTGGTCAAAGTTGGAAATTCCGCATGAAGGAGACAAATATGTTAAATGTGCCAAGCTACAAAGCCTGAAAGGAAAATTCAAAAACCTGAAGATGAATGAAGATGAGAATATCACTACATTTATGCCAAAAGTAAATGAGCTTGTTTGTGGCATTAGATGTGCTAGTGGAACTTTGGATGAAGATGAGATTGTTGCCAAAGTTCTCAGATCCTTACCTCCTACTTATAAACACAAGGTTGTTGCTATTGAGGAATTCAAATCTTTATCAAATATTACAAGGGATCAATTGGTTAGAAAGTTAGCTACATTTGAATTGGCTGAGTTTGGAGATGCTCCTCCCAAGACTGAATCTGCATTCAAAGCTAGTGCCTCTACAAAAGGTAAACAAAGGTATGATCCAGGAGAGAGTTCCTCAAAGAAATTATCATGGTATGAAAAAGCAAGAAAAGATTTGGAAGAAGATGAGGCAAAAGCTCCTCAACTTGAAGCCCTTATTGCAAAAAGACTGCCAAGAGGTTCTGGTAAGTATGAAGGAAAATTGCCCTTCAAATGTTTCAACTACAACAAGATTGGTCATTTTGCCTCAAGATGTCTAGAAATATTTTCAAGGCCAAATCCTAATAGATCAAGATTCCAAAAGAAATGTTACTACGTTCAAGAAGATGATGATGATGGAGTAATAGATGATGAGTCTGAGATAGGAAACAAATCTGGAAGTGACTATGTGTTTATTGCCATCAAGGAAGAAGATCCAATGCCCATTGAATCTATCAATCATAAAATGGTAGAAAGGGCTTTGGCTACTCAAGTTGAAGAAAAGGATGAATGGGTCATTGACAGTGGATGCTCTCACCATATGACTGGTGACAAGAATAAGTTCATAAATCTAGAAAGATATGAAGGAGGAATTGTAAAATTTGGTGATAATTCTATTGGTAGAAGCAGAAATAGAGGAACTATTTCTTTTGATGGAAAGAACAAAACCAATGATGTTCTATATGTTGAAGGTCTGAAGCATAATATTCTCAGTGTTGGACAGTTGGTGGAAAAAGGCTATGATCTTCAATTCAAAAATGGAAAATGCGAGATCTTTGAAAGCTCTGGAACTGAGATTGCATCCGGTACACAGACAAAAGGTAACATCTTCCACTTGGTTGGTACTGACAAAAGTTGTTTATTTGTTCAAATCGATCAGAGTTGGTTGTGGCATAGGAGAATGTGTCATGTAAAGTTTGATAATATCATCAAGATAAGCAACACTCAGGCTGTAAGAGATCTTCCAAGACTGGTGAAACCTACTAATAGTTTGTGCAAAGAATATCAGTTGGGTAAACAGAACAGAGTCACATTTAAAAGTAAGGAACAATCTTCTACCAGATTGTTGGACTTGGTACACACTGATCTATGTGGATCAGCAAGAATCAAGAGTCTGCAAGGTGATAGATATTTCATGTTACTGATTGATGACCACTCCCAGATGATGTGGGTGACTTTACTGAAAGAGAAATCTGAAGCACTTAAGAAGTTCAAAATATTCAAGGCTATAGTAGAAAATGAAACTAGGTTAAACATAAAATGTATTAGGTCTGATAGAGGTGGTGAATTCACATCTGGAGAGTTCATAGAATTCTATGAGAAACATGGGATAAAGAGACAGTTATCTGCTCCAAGGACTCCATAGCAGAATGGAGTAGTGGAGAGAAAAAATTGAACCATCCAGAAAGCATCTAGAACTAGGATGATGGAAGCAAATGTCCCTCAGATTTACTAGAGAGAAGCTGTAAGCACTGTTGTCTATACTCTTAATCGAGTACAAATCAAAAGCACTACTGGTAAGACTCCTTATGAACTATTTCAAAAGAGATGAAGACCTTGGAAAGTTTGATGCTAGAAGTGATGAAGGAATATTCATGGGATATTCCACTCAAAGAAAAACATATCGGTGTTATAATAAGAGATTGAGAAAGATTGTAGAAAGTACAAATGTGAAGGTTGATGAAGGCATTAAAAATCCCTTAAGGTTTTATGAGTATGAAGCAGATGATCATAATGATGTTTCAGTCCAAGAAGAACAATCCCCAACTGTAGTTCAGATTTAGACTGATCTAGAGAATCCTGAAATACAAGAAGAGATAAGTTTGAATGAACCTGTCCAAGAAATAGAAGTGCAAGAAATTCCCAAAACTCCCAGGTATGTAAGACTGAATCGTTCTGAAGACCAGATAATAGGTGATAGAAGCAAAGGTGTTTAAACAAGAAGAAAAATTGCTCAAGATTTAGTAAAGTATTGTCTGATTTCAAAGGTTGAACCAAAAATAGTAAGTGAAGCATGCAATGATGAAAGCTGGGCTAAAGCAATGGAGGAAGAGTTGATGCAGATTGAAAAAAATCACACTTAGGATCTTGTTCCTAGACCTAAAGACAAAAATGTGATTGGGACTAAGTGGGTCTTCCGAAATAAACTAAATGAAGATGGTGAAGTAGTCAGAAACAAAGCTAGATTGGTCTATAAGGGTTATTCTAAAGTAGGAGTTGACTTTGAAGAAACTTTTGATTTGGTGGCAAGAATTGAAGCAATCAGATTATTTCTTTCTTTTGCTACCTTCAAGGATTTCAAAGTATATTAGATGGATGTCAAGTCTGCCTTCTTGAATGGTGATTTGGAAGAAGAGGTATACATTGAGCAACCAGATGGATTCCAATTGCCTGATCATGGTGATATGGTCTGCAAGTTGAAGAAAGCATTGTATGGACTCAAACAAGCCCCAAGAGCCTGGTATGAAAGACTGGATAAACATCTTTTGAAGATTGGTTTTAACAAAGGTACTACTGACAGTAACTTTTACTTCAAGATTGATTATGAAAATATCTTGATTGTTGAATTATTTGTTGATGATATCATTTTTGGAGGAAAAGACAGTATGTGCAAGACTTTTACAAATCAAATGAAATGTGAATTTGAGATGTCTATGTTTGGGGAAATGAATTTCTTCTTGGGTCTACAAATCACTCAAACAAAGAAAGGAATCTTCATATCATAGACCAAATATGTGAAAGAATTGTTGAAGAAATTTGGGATGGAAGATTCAAAGCCCATGAATACTCCCATGGCAACCAGATGTAAACTGATCAAAGATGATGAATCTCCTAAAGCTGATCAAAAAAGTATAGGTCAATGATTGGTGGACTACTCTACCTTACTCAAACTAGACCTGACATTATGAATGTTGTTGGTCTTGTTGTCATATTCCAGGCTGATCCTAGAGAGTCTCATGTCATGGAAATCAAGAGAATTCTCAGATATCTGAAGGGAATAGTTGAGTATGGTTTATGGTATCCTAGGGATCATGATTTCTCTCTTCATGCATATATAGATGCTGATTTGGCAAGAGATGTGGATGACCGGAAGAGTACAAGTGGTGGTGCATTCTTTTTGGGGAAAAGATTGGTTTCTTGGCTGAGCAAGAAACAAGAGGCAATATCTTTGTCCATTGTAGAAGCAGAGTATATTGCAGCAGCAGGTAGTTGCACTCAAGTATTGTGGATGAAGCAAATGCTAAGAGACATCAGAGTGGAGTATGAAGAGCCTATCACAATCTTTTGTGACAACTCAAGTGTAATAAATATATCAAAAAATCTGGTGTTGCATTCAAAGACAAAACATATATCCATCAAGTTTCACTTTTTGAGAGAGTAGGTGAACAAGAATGAAGTTAGATTGGAGTTTGTGCTCTCAAAGGATCAAATTGCAGACATTTTTACCAAACCTCTACCTAAGCACTCTTTTGAGTATCTCAGAAAGAAGTTAGGGGTTATTACCCCTCTGGTTCTGAATTAAGGTGCACTGATGTCCATCAGTCTGATGGATCTCATAGTCATATCTTGTGGTCTGGATTGATGATAGGAAGCTGCTACTCAGGGGGAGCAGTCTGTATGATTCTGAAGTATTGATGCAAGTATGCACCTTTTGCCATTGATGTCAAAGGGGGAGAGAAGACATGTGAAAACAAAAGAGATTGCTGATCAAAGGGGGAGAAATGAAGAAAGAAAAGATATGTGAATGATTGATGTTGATAGGGAGAGCCAGTGAGGAGAAGTTCTTGTCTTGATGGTCAAAACAATTTTTCACATCATATGTTGCCATCAATGACAAAGGGGGAGATTGTTGCAAGTATGGGACTAACCAATGTTGTCATTGATGTCAACATACTCCTGTTGCATTGATGTCAAGGATTGGATGAGTTGTGTGCTGAGGATATTGAGAAAAATAGCCCTATTAGAAATAGAGAAGAATAGTAAAGACAGTGAAGTTCTATGAAGTAAAGATTCCAGTTAGTTGAAGATCTGAGTATGTGCATCAAAGGGTTTGTAGATATGTGTCTAAAGGTGCTCCTGTAAAGATTTTAGAGATTCACATGAAGATTTAGAGAAGTTATGGCCATATGAGAAAAACTCGTTCTGACAGCTATTCAGAAGTGACAAAGTGACACAAATAGGTCCGGTGAGATCTGGAAATGCAATATCTTGTTTTGTGGATCTGGTGGCATGTTTTGGAAGCCAATGTGAGTTGACAACTAAATTGGTTCGTGGTCTAGAAGTCTGCAAGCAATCATTCTAATATGACAGTGATGATAGACTGTGTTCTTGAGGTTCTAGATGAAGATGCGAATGATTACAGTAAGCAGAAGTGGTGTGGATGTTCTTGGTGATTCAAGCAAGCTTGTGGGGGTCTCTAGATTGTGTCCAATTCATGTTGGCAGTCTACATGGAAGATTGAGCTTGTAATTGAAGATTTACCTTCGGGTGATGGTGTTCTTCCTAATCTTGACCAACCAGATGTTCTACACATGTTGCGGATGATCTTGAAGATGTTTTGCGAAGCATGGCATGTTCCTTGAAGAAGATTGAAGTCCCAGATATGCGTGGCCGACAGGGTAGTGATGCGCATGAAGTTTTTGTAATAAGTCAAGTTGTATTTTTGTAATTGCTCTATAATGAAATAAAGTATGTGTTGTGCCAACTTTGATGATCATCCCAAAGTCGTTGTCATGTATAAATAAGATTTGTGAAGTCATTTAAAAATAAGTGGTCATGATGAGAAAGTGATAGAGAGGAGAGGGGCGAAGAGCAGAGCAGAAGTGTTGAGCTTAAATGGAATTGTCTCAAATCTTAGGTTAGTCATCTCATGGTTTTTCCCTTAACCGGGTTTTCCACGTTAAAATCTTGGTGTCATATGTGTTGAATGTGTTTCTGCTCTTGAGTTATTGCATTTTGCTTCCATGATTGAATAATTATTATGTTGTTGAAATATAAGAAGGATTTAAGGATTTAAAGAATAGAAGGTTTGGTGACAACTGATTCACCCCCCTTCTTAGTTGTCTGTCCTAAAACCAACAGTTGTTGGGTCAAAGATGGGTGTGGAGATTCCATGGTCTTCTAACCTATCAATGGTGTTATTTGGGGAAGAGATGGGTGTGGGGATTTAGCGGTTTCCCTTTCTACTCAACATGACAGATGGAGCTATCGCCCGCCACCATCACTAGGCCACCATCAGTCTAAATTTTTTAAGGTGCTCTCGAGGTCTTGACATGGAGCCGAATGCAGAATGGGTGTTGCACTTCACAAACCTGGTGGAAATAGGAGATTTTTATGGCTTCCCTTAGCCAGTGGCCAAGTGTTTTAAACTTTTGATTTTTGCTATGTAATATTGATGTAATATATTATATTATCGTGGGAAAGAATAAGTATGGGAATTTTTTGTAACATAATGATATGCCAGGGGTGTAGCTATCCCCTAGTTGTAATAATTTTTTGAATTAATATCAATGAATGAATGAATGAAAGTTTTTATTGACGTCCATGAGACCAAAAACTTTGAATAATTTTTTTATTAATTTTAAACAGAATGTAATTAAATGATAAGTGTGACTATAATTAAATGATAAGTGTGAGTACCTATTTTGCTGATGTAAATTATGTTTATTGTTTATATCATAAATTACTCGACCCAGACCATTGAATGAACAATTTGATGGATGGTTGCAGTTGCATTCTGGAATGAAATGCACAGAACGCTAGGCTTTCAAACTTAAATATCTGGAATCACCCTATAACCATTAGATTTACAAAGATCAATAGTTTAGAAATTGATGTGAGTTGTCAATGCAAGACATCTGTCAGACATGTACTAATTGCGTAGTCTGGAAGCAACACATTGACTTGACGTTTCATTCACTAAAAAATTCACTTTATAAAAAAAGCAAACTTTCTAGTTTCTACTTTTTACTGCTAAGTGATTTTATTTTTAAGTGAGAGCTAAGAGGGTCAAAACATGGGGAGATTTCATATTACTCATTGCAGTGCACCAGGGAGATTTCAAATTGCTCATTGCAGTGCCATTTCCAACATAGTCAGTAAGACAAAACATAGAATCCCTAGGCTACATTTCATCATTTCTTAAAATCTTATTTTGTCAAACTTTTTTCTTAAAAACTTATTTTGTCAAACTTTGTGTTTAGGGTTGAAAGACTTAAGAAAAATTAAGGAGGACTTAAGAGGGAATTCACAATTTCACACTGTATAAGCATGTCTACCACCACTAGCAGACCAGACAAAGTTTTTGGGAAAGGTAGAGCAAGTATAGATAGAAAAATAGATTATTCTGAATTGCTTAAAACTTTAGGTTTGACTAATGAATACCATGATATTTATGATCCTAACATGTTTGGTAAATTTACCTCAGAACTTAGATTTTCATGGGAGAATAAGGCTGCCAAGAAAAATAGAAAGAAAGTTGATAGTATCAATGCACCGTGGGTAACTAGATTAGGGCACATGATGTTACATGAGGTTTTCCCTTGCCCAGAATTTATCATGGTCTATGCCCACAATTATGATGGTAACAAAAGAGCAATTGTAAATAAGGATACTAAAGAAGAAATTTTATCCATTAATGCAGAAGAATTTGGAAAAGTGTTGGGGTTTACAACCGAAGAATTTGGAGACATCCACATTGACCTAGAAAATCTTGCTAGTGCTTATGAAGCAATGGATGAAAGGGGCAAAGAAGCTTTCGTAAATAAAATAGTTGAAGAAAAAAACAACTTGAAAGATAACCATAAGCCTCCTTATCCTTTGAAAAATTTTAAATCATGGGCTCAGGATATTATTTCCATTCTAGCATTTTGCCTCAGACTAGATAGCAATTGGGAAGTGGATGCAAGCCTCCTTGAAATGGTATATAATATCCATTATGGTATTGGTGTACATGTCAAATATAAATTTATTGAGCACATTGTAGAATCCATGCATAAACAATTTTTAATGATTAAAGGAGGTTCCACCAAGACATTCAGGTTTACAACCTATTTGTGCTATTTTTTCTATTCAAATTTAGTGGAATGTTTCAGACCAACAAGCTTCAGATTCAGGCCTCTAGTAATGCTGAGGAAAATAAAATGGCTCCAGTATATGATTGGACCACTAAGATAAAGATCCATGATTCTTGAAGGAACTACAATCATTTTGTAGACTACTTTTTGGCTCCATTGCATCAAGCAATTACAAATAGTCCAATGCCTAGATTGCCTATATCATGCAGAGATTTCATTCAACTAGGAAAAGAAATACAATTGGTTGATTGGTACTTATTGGAAGAATATACTGTGCTAAGATTTTATGGATCAGGAGTAGAGCCATACAAACTTCCAATACATGTGACAGAAAGGGTTTTTGCATTGGAATATGTAACGCAGATGTAGAGTACTGATGAACTACACTTTGTCAGTTAGCAAAAGAAGACCTTATTTCCTTGTTTACCTTTTTCATGTCGAGAGTTCACATTTGAGAGAAAAAAATTTAAGGTGGCACAAGATCTTTTGAAAATTTTTAATTTTGATGTTGTTTATCACTGGCAGTATGATCCATGTGACACCATGAAAACAATGATTGTGGCCAATAAGAATGCTGCAAGTAGAATTCAACATCAAAGTAAACCCTTGCTTAAAAATTTGAGAAACAAGGATTCTTGGGATGAGGTCAAAATAGTAATGGAGAAAACTGTTACTGAGAAAGGTATTTCTTTTGAAAAGTTGTCAACAGAAATTATGGCAATGCACCAGGTCTAAATTACAAGAGCACCAGTAGAGAATGAAATTAGGAGGTACAACAATTTTTATAGAAAAAGTGATAAAACATCTATTAGAGCAAAAATGCCAGATTCTCTAAATGAGTGGTTTAAAAAAAATATTGGTCATGATAAAAAATTACTGTATTTTGGTCTATGAGGAAGGAGCTAGGTGAACCAAGAACTGATGTAGACTATGGAGAAATTGATGAAGATGAAGAGTTTAGCAAATTGTGGAATATAGAGCATCGTAATGAATGTGAAGATGAAGAAACTGAAACTGATAGTGATGATGAACCTGATGATGATAGGGATGAACAAAGTAATTTCAACCCTAGTTTAAGTTAGGGCACAAAAACATCATATACTTCAGGAGCAATCATAGCTGAAAAGTTGGGTTATCAAGGTGGTGGTTTGGGTTCCCAAGGACAAGACATTTGGACCCCAATAGATGTAGTCACCACTCCCAGAAAACCATTTGATAAATGAGGCCTTGGAGCTGAATCAGCTAATAAAATACACCAAGCTCATATAAGTAGAACTAAAAGAATTGATTATGTTACAGCTTCAAATCCTAATCCTCATGGTTAGATGCAATCACAACTTGGACATGCCCATGGTGGAGAGCCTAGTGCGACTGGCACTACCACTAGTGGAGAACTTGGTCAACATGTGCTACAACAACAGGTCCAACAACAAATTACACATAAGAGGACACCAATACAAGATACCACACAAACACTCAATGATTAAGGGACACAGAAGAGACAAAGGATTATGACAGGTCCAAGTCCAACTACCAATTCCACTACAAAGGAATTATTTTCGGGCACTCCCCCAGTTAGTGTGGATATAACAGAAATTGCAAGTACTCCTATTCCTTGACCATTCAAGCATTCCCTTATTCCTGCATCCCCAGGTTTTGATTACATTCAAGAGTTTAAAAATAAATCAAAATTGTATAAAAAGGAAAAGAAGCAACTAATGGAGAGTGTGTCTATTGTAACTTCAGATCCTGCAACAACCATGGTATTACCCACATTTGACACAAATACATAAATCATGGAGTACACAATTGTTGTTCCCACGGTTCAAAATAAACCATAAAATCAGATGGATCGATCTAAATTTTAGGTGAGCAGTTTGTAATTTGATTTTTCTAGATTAAAAAATATTGACAAAATTAATATATCAAAGAAGAACAATGAATTGGTGTACACATCATTGTTAAAGCATGATAGAGAGAAAAAAAGTTGCAGAATCAAATAGAAAAATTACAGGCAAACTTAGAAAATGAGAAAGCAAAGAGGAAAGCAGTAGATAACAAGAGCAATGAATTAGAAAAAAAGAATAAAAAAATCTGCCTCTACATCAACAAGCAAAGAGGATAAACAAGAAGAGGTGGAATTGAATAGACTAAAGCAAAGGTTAGATGAGATCAAAAAGAAATATGATGAGGAAAAATTCACTTCAGAAAAATTAAGACAAAGCATTGGGAAAGCAAATGAATAGTGGGAACAAAAATTGGAGAAAGAGAGGCAAAAAACTGAAACATTGGCCGCAGAGCTTATGGAAGAAAAAAATGAAATAAAATCTTGTCAAAAAAAGCTAACTGAATTTTGTAGACAAACAATGAGAGACATGAAACAAAAGATCTGGGAGGAAATAATATAGAGGATTGATCATTTGTGTGAATTCTTTCAATTGATTGATGCCATGAGACTACATCATAATAAGTTGAGCAAATATTTAATGGACAACACAAATGTGCAACTGCAGGCAGAAGAGAAAACTACAAATCAAGTTCTAGAAATAGTCTACAAAGCCAGTGACATTGAATTGATTTCAAAAGGCATTACTAATCGGATTGAAGCCTCAATGAAGGTGACATCTATCATTCAAAAGTGTTCAAGAATGCATGAAAGAACAAAATTTATTATTGAGGCTGTAACAAAGATTAAGAAGGAGGATGAAAAGGTAAGGAACTTGACAAAGCTTGGTTTGCCACAGGGTTTTGGCACAAATGACCAATTCATTGGAAAGGATAATTTCAAAAAGAAGATGGAGGATGCAAGGAAGATTGATTTGGACTAGTTTCCTCAGAACCCAGATGAGGCAAACTTTTTGGATTTCATCAAACAACTGATAATTTTGAATGTATCTTTGGCTAAAACATTCAAGTCAGACCCAGGATCCAAATTGAAATTTGATCATACATTGTTAACAAAAATTCAAGTCAAACAACATCAGCTAGAAGAAATGACAATTCCACCACCTAAATAGTGGAATTTGCTAAAAAAGCTGTTAGAATGATTTGATATTGATAATATGAGTTTCCAAGTTCCAACTTAGCTCTGTGTAGAGTTGTCTTTGAGCAAGATTTTACATTGCCTCTATGTATTCCTTCATGTGAAAATCAATAGAAAATTCAAATTCAGTAATGTGTTGATGTTCAATTATCTGTATTATTTATTTTACCAATTGAATATAAACTCTAGTTTCAACTACTAAATACACATTCAACGATTGATGATGTTCATTGTTCTATATCCTACTATTGTTAATATGTTAAGCTAATGTTATTTACCATTTCAAATGTTTTATTCACATGCCATTGAGACCACCTGCTATCCCTCTAGCTTCACTAGTGTTTAGACTTAACTTTTTTCTGGCATAATGTTCCCAACCAAGTGGTGACCGATGAGACAAGGCAAGGGGGCCGGTAATACTGACAGGTTTGATGGCTTAAGTGTGAACTTGGATGACTCAGTTGTGGATAAGGCACTAATCAAAATAATTCATAAACTGTGAAAAATGATGCAGAATCACATATCAAATCAAAAACCAAAATTCTACTTTACTGCAAATTTTATGTTTTATGCACAAATCAACTTTAGCAAGGAAATATTAAGCATTGAGTTGAATGACGAATCACTGAGTACATGTAAAACTTATCAATATGACACAATTCAAATATGAAATAATTAATAATATGTTAATGTATTCAATTTGATTCACAATTTCAAGGAATACAATATAAAATATCATCAACTACAGTTTTGGATTATAATTCATGAAATGAAGTATAAATACCTAAAAACTGCTAATTCACTTCCATTTCCCAAATCAAGTCAAGGTTCTCAAACTGAAGTTTAGATAAAGAAAAAGAGTCATCTTGATTCTAAGTCTCGTCCTCATTTTCTTCGTCTTGATTCTGAGTCTCAAAGTCAAATTCATCAGTCATTGTGACACTATCATTTGTCCCACCACTACCAGCGTTTGAACTTGAAGTGTTGCACAACCCTCTTCTTTTGCATATGGACTTCTAGATTGTAAGTGCCCTTTCATAAGGAAATTTTTAACATTATACACACTTCCTAACACCCTCAAGCAATTTTTCAAATTCTTGTCTAGTTTGTTTCTTATCTTTGATTTCAAAAACCCCAATGCACTGAAAACTCTCTCATCTTCCCCTAAACCCAATATCATTGTTTGACATAAATCAGCAAGTTTGAAATATTCTGATATCGAATCACGCAATATTTCACTCTGACCTAAGTTTTTCCAGGCCTTTGTTATTGATCCCGCTTTGAAGGGATTCTCCATGGCATTAAACTGGTCTATCATACTTCTTGTAAACCAACTACATTGTCCTTTAAGCTTATTTCCATCTATAATTCCTTCTATTTTTTGTCCATTGCATTCTACAGTTTTCAAAAAGTATGCGGTCAAGGTAGTTACTTTTTGATGAAAAAAGCTTGGGCTATCTCAGTGGCCATGAACCCAAAATTGAGGATACATAATAGACACGGCATCAAGTATTTCATCTCGAGGGAATCGATTATAAATCTCTGTTGAAAGATTGCTTGCAATTTCCTTCAAATTACTACTAACAGATTCAACAATACCATCAAAATCTTCCATTCTAATAGGTACTTCTCTGATAGAGTGTCTGACTGTCTTACAATGGTGCATTGGTATCTCAAATCCACATAAAAAGACACATAACTCCCCGCTTGCATTAAACTATAAATAATTTTCAGGATGATTCAAATCTATAATTATCTGCCACCTATAAAAATTTGGGCTTTGAGAAGTTAGATCTAGATATAGATTATCGAGGGCCGTGCATGTCATTCTACGTAGTTTGGTATACTCATAGATATACATAGTTTTGTCTTAGGCTTTCTTCATAAGATTATTCATTTCATCCAACATGGGGAGAAGACTAGCTAAAGTTAAGAGTGTCTCTATATCGCTTAACCTATGTAAGAGGTCAGGAGCTTTGTCTACTGTGTTGTGATGCTCATACATTATTCCAATCAAGGATGGATATTCTGAAAGAACTCATTGCACTGGTCCATGCAAGGAGATCCATCTGGTATAACATCCTTAAGAAGCTTATTTCCTACTGTTATTCCCTTAGAAAATTTTTAAAATTCTACAAAACATTGGGGACTTCGGCAAAAGTATGCGTGGAGCTCGTAGACTAAATTTTCAACTTTTGATACTATAGGAAACTTTCTTACAATTTTAAATGCTAAATTCATTCTATGGGCCATACAACGAATGGAAAGCATGTATGGTGCACAAGTAGTTTGTAAGTTTGTGCAAAGACTAGTCCTCTAACCTTGCATTACTGCAGCTCCATCAGCCACCAACTTTTTGGCAATTGTCAAATCATCCATACCTGTAATTTCATTCAAAGACTTCTTAACTAGTTCAAATAGATTTTGCGATGTTGAACTATCCTTCATTTTATGAACACAGAGTAGATGAGCTCAGCAGACATGTTCTTTTACAGTATACACATGCATATAGACCCAAGAAGTATTATCAACTGCAATAACTTCATCTAAAGAATATGCAATGAAGTTTGACTCTTTTACATTCTCCTTTAAATCTTGCTTTTCCACTGTAGCAAGACAATTTGCCCATTCCCATCCAGCGTTTATTGATCAATGTGTGCAAGGATAGTGAGGAACACTCAAAAAAGATAATAAATTACTATACTCTAGGTAGTCTGTCATAGGAAGCCTTCTAGACAAAATATGAAAAACAACACTCATCTGAATAGTTTTTACCAATTGTGCTCCTTCCATTGCTTTTCCAAATTGAGCCTTGATTATACCTCCACTTGCAGCAAGCTTCATCATTCTTTTCTTATGCTCATCATATTCCATGGCATACTTCACATGAAGACATTCTTCCTTTGATTTCCATCTTACTACTGATGTTTCCTTTCTGTCTATGATTTGTTTTTCATAAACATTACCTATATGCTTTTTTATAGTGTCAAGCTTTAGCTATAATTTCTTGTCTCTTTTACATTTCCAACTACAAATCACACACTTGCATTCTGTTGGTTGTTCATCTTTGTTTGCTTTCTCCACTAGTTCAATGAATGGGTACTCTGACACCCAATCAAGCTGAAAATTCCTTCACATTTCCCACTCGCGCCCCAGTTTTGAATCTTTTGATTTGCCTTTTCTTTTCTTCTTGTGAACATCATCTATAGTGCCAACATTTTCTTTTTCATCCAAGTCAATTATCTCAATCTGGCTAACTGGGGTATCCCTTAGAACATCTTCTGCAGTATTGCCATCCTCATTCTTGAAAGGAAGCTAGGTGTGCGGAAACACTTCCTACACTAATCTATTCAGGAGTGGGCTATGCAAATTCAAATTTATCCTAACTATTACAGTGATGTTAAACCATTAACATGAGATATAGCAGCAAAACACAAGAGCTAGAAAGAAGACAGAAGAAGAGAGACAGATTTACGGTGGGGAAAACCCTTATCAAGTGAAAAACCCCACACTCAAAAACCTGCACAATGTATTAACAAATCTGAAAGAATGTTTACAATACACTTGCAATGCAAGCTTCAATGGTCTTCGACACTCGTGTCTAGAGTCAATCCAGCAGCATAACAGTACCTGTAAACCTGTGATACAAACTCCATCTCCAAGCACCTATTTAAATAGAACATATAAGGAAATTTTGGACCTTTCTTGGAATGGGCGTTCAATATGGCATCTTGGACCAAAACTCGTGCCTAGGGACACTTGGTTAACAATGTAGAATGTGTCTGGCACTTGTCCACAACTCCCATCCCAAAGAGGTCACCTATTTCCAAAATAGGCTATGACAGATGCTCTTACGACACTTACGACCGTCATAGAATCTGTCATAGCGGTTACAACTTACATCTGTAAGAGAATCTATCATACACATGCTATAAATAGCATATTCTCTTACAACATGTCATATTCCACCTTGGGGTGCCCAAATAAGCCTCATTCAAAGATGCTACATGACACATGTCATTACCTGTCTTACAACCTTCTATTCTCGACTCTTACATGTCATAGATTCGTCATAGGAATCCGTCATAACCATTTCGATCAAACATTCCTTACACAACATAAAAGATGCTGACACATGGTAGAATATTCATACCACTAAGTGGGATGCCTATCTCCTCATGTGAGGACAAAATAACAAGTTGTCATAATCCATGTAGGATTGACACATCACCATGCCACATCCCACAATATGACAAAGTGGAATTTTCAATTATTTACAACATAGGCAATGAATAATAAATACAAACATTACAAATGCAGAGAATTACCAAGGTTGAGACACCTTAATTCCCAACATTCTCCCACTTGTCGAACACCTTGTAAGAGCCAATAGAAAAATAGGATTTAACCGCTATAGGCCGAGAGGCCCATAGACTCTGAACACCATCTGAACTTCGCTGTGCCCACTGGCTTCATCAATGCATCTACAACATTCTTCAAAGTATCTACCTTCTCCAAATTTACCTTTCCATCCTCAACCATGTCCCTCACAAAGTGAAACTGAACATCAATGTGCTTGGTTCTAGCATGGAAAGTTGGATTCTTTGCATGGAAAATTGCACTCTGACTGTCACAACTGATCATGATCTGACCTGCATCAACACCAATATCTGAACATAATCTCTTAAGCCAAATGGCTTCCTTATAAGCATGAGTTGCTGCCATATACTCATCTTCTGTCATGGACAAAGAAACAACTGGTTGTCGCTTACTCATCCAACTAATAGCACCACCAAACAGTGTAAAAACATAAGCACTGGTGGATCTCCTGCTGTCAATATCACCTGTCCAATCTAAATCCACAAATCCATGAATATCAATAGAATGCGAAGGTCCTAAAACATTACCATGATAGCAAATGGAATACATGGAAGTACCCCTCGAATATCTGAACACTCGCTTAACTCCATCCCAATGAACCCGTCCAGGATTAGCCATAAATAGACTAAGGACTCACACTGCTTGGGCAATGTCTGGTCTTGTGCAGACCATAGCATACATCAAACTACCAATAGCACTAGCATAAGGTACTCTGATCATGTCCTCCACCTCACTAGGAGATTTTGGATAATCCTCAACAGACAACTTTATCCCCAAGGAAATGGGAACACACAATTGTCTACAATCTCCCATGTTGAATTTGTCCAACATGATCTTCACATACTTACTCTGGCTTAACCAAAGTTTTCTGTTGGTTCTGTCTCTTCTGTTTTCCATTCCTAGAATGTACCTGGCTGCCCCTAAATCTTTCATTTCAAACTAAGCTGACAACTGAGATTTAAAATCAGAAATCATATTCGTACCCTTCCCAATGAGCAACATATCATCAACATACAGTGCAACAATGAGAATACGATCACCATCAAACTTATAATAAACACAGTGATCTGATTTTGATCTCACAAATCCCATTGACAACACAAAGGCATCAAACTTCAAATACCATCTCCTAGGGGATTGCTTCAAACCATACAAAGACTTCTTAAGTTTGCAAACCAAATTTTCTTTACCTTTTACCATGTAATGCTCTGGCTATGACATGTAGATTTCTTCCTCCAAGTCACCATGAAGAAAAGTTGTCTTCACATCCATCTGTTCTACCTCCAAGTCATAAGTTGCTGTGAGTGACAACAGGAATTGAATGGATGTCATCTTTGCAACGGGAGAGAAGATCTCACCATAATCTATACCCTCCACTTGTGAATACCCCTTCGCAACCAATCTGGCCTTATACTTTTCAACACTGCCATCTACACCAATCTTCTTCTTGAACACCCATTTGCATCCAATGGGTTTCTGTCCAGGAGGCAAAGGCACCATGTCCCAAGTTTGATTCTTTTCCAAAGAAGCCATTTCTTCCTCCATGGCCTCCTTCCAGGAACCTACATCCTTCATATCCAAAGCCTCTGATACAGTTCTAGGTTCATCATTGTTAGTGAGCAAAGCATAAGCACAACTAGAATCAAGCAATGTAAAACCAAACCTTTCAGGTTGCTTCCTTATCTATGTAGACCTCCTCAAGAGCTAAGGTTGAGGTTTAGCTTCTTCTTCTGAGCTTTCAAAGCTGCGAGAGCTCTCCTCATCATCAGGTCCAACATTGTCTTTCTGTTCAATCTTCTCAGGGGTGAGAGGAAACTGAACAACATCCTCTTTCTTTTCTTTTTCTTATGGCTATAAAATAGTGGAAGAAGGTGTAAGCTCTCTGAAGATGACACTTCTGCTATACAACACTTTTTCAGCCACAGGGTCCCAAAGCTTGTATCCTTTCACACCAACAGAATAGCCGATGAAGATACACTTAACAGCTTTGTTCTCCAACTTTGACCGCTTCTCCTTAGGCACATGTGCATATTCCTCACAACTAAAAATATGAAGATGCCTTACTAAAGGCTTTCTACCAGACCACACCTCCATAGCTGTCTTTCCAACAAGAGCTGATGTAGGAGATCTGTTTACCAGATAGCAAGTAGTGGCAATAGCTTCAGCCCAAAACTTTTGTTCTAGACCAGCTCCACTAAGCATACTCCTAGCCTTCTCCATCAGTGTCCTGTTCATCCTCTCTACAACTCCATTTTGTTGCGATGTGTATGGAGTTGTCTTATGTCTTTCAATCCCAAGTTCCTTGCAATACTTATCAAACTCTGTAGAATAGAACTCACCACCGTTGTTAGTTCTCAAACATTTAATCTTTTTACCAGTCTAATTTTCAGCAAAGGCTTTAAACTCCTTAAACTTGCTATAGACTTCAGATTTGCTTCTGAGAAAATAAATCCATGTCCTTCTACTGTAATCATCTATAAAAGATACAAAGTATACAGATTTTGATAATGAAGGAACATTAATAGGACCAAACACATCAGAATGAATGAGGTCCAACACACCAAAAGACTTATGAGAAATTGAGTAAAACTAAACACGGTTTGTTTTCCATAAATGCAATGTTCGCAAAAGTCAAACTCAAGATTACAATCATCTAACCCCTCAACGAGGTTCTTATTTTTCAGGGTACGCAGACCCTTCTCACCAATGTGGCCAAATCTCTTATGCCATAACATTGTCTTTTCTGTAGGAAGTTTAACTTCTAATGCATGATTACAACCATCAAGACTAGAAACAACAGATTTCTTCACTGCTCATTCAGATGGTGGGGATGAAGTGACTGCTGCCCTCTTCCTTGAGTCGGAAGAACTATTGCATTGTGTAATGCATGCTTGCAGCTGAAATAGAGTACCTCTCTGAGTACCCTTAGCAAGCACCATAGATCCTCTAGTCATCTTGCATCCTTCTTTCGAAAAGACAACCTGCACACCTGCATCATTCAAACAACTTACAAAAAGTAGGTTCCGTGCTAAGCCTGGGATGTGCATAACCCTAGAGATCCCCTTCACTCGACCATCAGGGAATCAGATAGAGACTCTTCCACAACCAATGATCTTCAGATGAGAGTCGTCACCCAGATACACCTTTCCACCATTGAACTCTTCATACTTAGTGAACCAGTCTCAATGCGAGGTCATGTGGAATGATGCACCAGAGTCGATTAGCCACACATCATCAGATGCATGGGTTGCCAAGGCTGCGATGAAAGCATCACCATCATCTTGTGATTTGTCAGAATCTGAATCAAGAGCTTTCTTCTTTTTCTTCTTCTCCTCTTTGCATTCCTTTTAGAAATGCCCGGTCTTGCCATAGTTCCAACAAAGAGCCTTGGACTTTCCAGGAGATTTGGATCTCCCACGAGATTTGGATCTACTCTTCTCAGCTTTCTTGTCCATCTTCTTCCCTTTCTCCTTGGGTCTTCCATGAACTGCAAGGGCTTCTTTAGCTACCTTAGAAGACTTTCTCTGCATCTCTTCCAACAACAACTAAGAAACCACTTCTTCCATTTTGAATGTGGATGTGGTGCTTCCGATTGCCATGACAAGATGATCCCATGAGTCCGATAGAGAACAAAGCAGGGTCATACACCAATCCTCCTCCTCCATCAATAGATGTCAATTGTGTAACCAACATGTTAAAGGCATTCATATGCTCAGCCATAGATCCTCCGTCCTCCATTTGAAGAGAATACAACTTCTTTCTCAGGAAAAGTTTATTGACAAGGGATTTGGCTTTATACACATCCCCCAACTTCTTCCAAAGGAGTTTTGCAGTAGCCTCCTCATGGACATTTAACAACACAGAATCGGTAAGATTAATTCTTATGAGACCCTTAGCCTTCCAATCCTTGAGATCCCACTCATCTTGAGTCATTGTAGCTGGTTTATTTCCATTCACACTTTCCCAAAGGTCTCAGTCAACTAACATGTCTTCTATCTTGAGCTTCCACAGCTTGAAATTACTGCCGTTGAACTTCTCTACTTCAAACCTTCCTGATGTGCTTGCCATCTCCTTGCTGCAATAAGATATAGAATGCTCTGCACAGACTCCCACTCAACCTAAGATTAGCTCAAAAATCCCCTACCCAACAACTAGGACCAAAGGTGATCAAGCTCTGATACCAATTGAAAGGAAGCTAGGTGTGCGGAAACGCTTCCTGCACTAATCTATTGAGGAGAGGGCTATGCAAATTCAAATTTATCCTAACTATTACAGTGATGTTAAACCATTAACATGAGATATAGCAGCAAAACACAAGAGCCAAAAAGAAGACAGAAGAAGAGAGACAGAGATTTACGATGGGGAAAACCCTTATCGGGTGAAAAACCCCACACTCAAAAACCTGCACAATGTATTAACAAATCTCAAAGAATGTTTACAACACACTTGTACTACAAGCTTCAATGGTCTTCGACACTCATGTCTGGAGTCAATCCAGTAGCATAACAGTACCTATAAACCTATGATACAAACTCCATCTCCAAGCACCTATTTAAATAGAACATACAAGGCAATTTTGGACCTTTCATGGAATGGGCATCCAATATGGCATCTTGGACCAAAACCCATGCCTAGGGACACTTGGTTAACATTGTAGAATGTGTCTAACACTTGTCCACAGCTCCCATCCCAAAGAGGTCACCTATTTCCAAAATAGGCTATGACAGATGCTCTTACGACACTTACGACCGTCATAGAATCTGTCATAGCGGTTACAACTTACAGCTGTAAGAGAATCTATCATACACATGCTATAAATAGCATATTCTCTTACAACACATCATATTCCACCTTGGGGCACCCAAATAAGCCTCATTCAAAGATGCTACATGACACATGTCATTCCATGTCTTACAACCTTCTATTCTCGACTCTTACATGTCATAGATTTGTCATAGGAATCTCATAACTGTTTCGGTCAAACATTCCTTACACAACATAGAAGATGCCGACACATGGCAGAATATTCTGACCACTAAGTGAGACACCTATCTCCTCATGTGAGGACAAAATAACAAGGTGTCATAATCCATGTAGGATTGACACATCACCGTGCCACATCCCACAATATGACAAAGTGGAATTTCCAATTATTTACAACATAGGCAATGAATAATAAATACAAACATTACAAATGCAAAGAATTACCAAGGTTGAGACACCTTAATTCCCAACAATTCTAGCTAACCAGGGTTTCCCTTGGAACATCTTTTGCGGTATTGTCATCCTCAGTTTGGCTAACCAAGGTATCCCTTGGAACATCTTCTACGGTATTTTCATCCTCATTCTGGCAAACCAGGATATCCCTTGGAACATCTTCTGCGGTAGTGCCATCCTCATTCTAGCTAACCAGGGTATCCCTTGGAACATCTTCTACAATATTGCCATCCTCATTTTGGCTAACCAGGGTATCCCTTGGAACATCTTCTGCGATATTGCCATCCTCATTTGACTCAATGGCAATCCCACCTTTTGGTGGTGGTGAGGTATTGCGAATGGCTTCTTCATTATTATTTGGTGCAAGAGTTGATGGTGTAGCTCCATCTTGATTTGATGGATCAGAAACATTGCCAGTTCCAAAGTAAGACTATATACTAACTCCACCTTTTCAGAGTTTTGATGGCCTCCCAGTCCCTTCACCACTCTGAGGAGTCTTACCCTTGTCGCACTTACGGCTCGACATCTTGATCTCCCACTTCAAATAAAAGCTAGAAAAAATGTCTTCTTGTTTAAGGACACACTCATAGAATATAGATCCCATTCCCTACTAAATATCTTCTTTAAGATTGAATCAAGAATGGAAGAGAGATCAAGAAATCTTAAAACACTAATACTATGAAGAAATGATTACTCACCTTTAAGTTTAGGTTTTCACTGACTTGCTATTTGTTAATGCAAGAATGCCTGCGTTGTAATTTTGTAACTTTGCCTACGATCAACTTCAAGGTGCCAACTCCAACTTCTGAAATCTAAATCGAGAGCTCACAAGTTTAGAACTAAACAAAATGTGTAAGAATAAATCAGAGTTTCAATTGTATTTATATCAATCCATATTTGGTGAATTCCACGGGAATTCTATATGGTATATTAAAAAGATTTGGTGAATCCTTCATGATTATATAAGGAATATGTTTAAGTGTTGGCGAATCAAACCTCGACGGACTACATACATTGTAATTTCCAAGGTGAATATGGCCCTATGATTAGCATGGATGTGTAATGGAAATTGGCGAAATGGCCCCTCATAATCAACTACTTGTAAATTTTAATTGGCAAAATGGGTCCCCACATGCAGTGACCATGTAATGGGGTTGGCGAAATGGGTCCTCATGCGCAATGACCATTTAATGGAGTTGGCGAAACATGTCCCGATACACAATGTTGTTTTAATAGTATTGGCGAATATATAGGTGATTTAGTACTTTCTTCCAAAATTCCAGGTGAAAGTATTAGTTGGCCCATTTGAAATGTGTAGTTTGTTATTGCAAAAATCTTACTTCATTGATTCTCATTAAATAAATTGATGGCAAATGGATATGGATTTGACCGATAATACATAAAATCTAGGTGATTTGAGCACCCTGTTGGATGTGATATATTCGCCAATTCTGACTTGGTCGATCTGTGATATTTGCCAATTGGCAATTATTTGCCACTAAAAAAATCTCTGCTTCCTATAGGAAATGATTTTTTTTGTTTACCAAACACACAATGCTCATCAGAATAAGAAAAACCATCCAACAAATCTTTATTCTTAATAGTTTTTAAAATATTATTACTTGTGTGGCCCAATCTACAGTGCCACAACATACAAGTGTTTTTAGAAGGCTCAGAAACATAAGAGGCATTACAAACTATAGTGGCTTCTAGCCTAAACAAGGCTCCCATTCTCTTCCCCTCCACTACCACCAAGTTTCCTCTCATCAATTTGCAACCATGCTTATCAAATGTTACATGCATTCCCAAATTATTCAACTTCAAAACTAAAATTAGATTTGTAGCTAATCCAGGAACATGCAAAACATCAGGGAGGGTTTTAATCCTCCCATCACTAAAGCACAACAATAACTTTTCTTTCCCAACTATCAGATATATAGAGTTGTCCCCAAGGCACACAATACCTCCATCATACTCTTTGTATGTGGAAAACCATTCCTTATGTGGGGTCATATGAAACAAGCATCCTGAGTCAACCAACCAGTAATCATTAGAAACAACATTACATG
This sequence comes from Cunninghamia lanceolata, assembly GCA_027924645.1. Classification (NCBI taxonomy): domain Eukaryota; kingdom Viridiplantae; phylum Streptophyta; class Pinopsida; order Cupressales; family Cupressaceae; genus Cunninghamia; species Cunninghamia lanceolata. The sequence continues at coordinate 5,062,073 of BSBN01000700.1, read as the reverse complement.
CAGAAAGTAAAACATATTCACCTGCATTCAAGGACTTATCAGAAGCATTCTCCCACTATTTCTTTGGGTTTCTGTACTCCTTCTTCACATGTCCCCTTTTATCACAGTTCCAACACTTAACTTTGTTCTTCTTCCCAAGGGTCTTAGATCAGTCCTTAGACTTGTCCTTAGCCCCTTTCTGATCTTCTTTCGGTCCTCTTTCCTTAGGCCTTCCCCTGACACTGAGAGCATCCCCTAAACTATCTAAACTCTTCTTCCTTAATTCCTGTGCTAGTAAAACTACAACAAGAGAATCCAACTTCAAATCTATGAGGTTAGCAGTGATGGCAAGCATAAAATTCTCCCAAGACTTAGGTAAAGAACAAAGAAGTAAAATACATTTAACTTCCTCATTAACCTCAACATCTACAGATGCAAGCTGACTCAACAAAAAATTAAATGAATTTAAATGCTCTGCAACCGATTCACCCTCTTTCATTTTCATAGAAAATAGTTTACGCTTCAAGTAAAGTTTGTTTACCATAATCTTGGCTTGGTAGATCTCACCCAAACACTTCCACAAGCTATGTGCAGTCTCTTCCCTTGCAACATTCAATAGGACAGAATTTGCAAGACACAATCTTATTGTACCTCATACCTTCTCATCTAGTCTATTCCACTCATCTTGAGAGACATCATCAGGTTTCATCTCTTTTAGAATAGCCAACCATTGGTTTATTTCTTCTAGCAAATCCTCCATTTTCAACTTCCACAACTCATACCCCATTCCATTAAACTTATCAATATCCAATCGAGAGGTTGATGCAATGGTGGATGCAACCATAATATCAACAAGATCTACAAAACAAATACAACCAAATCTCCCACTACAACTACACAACCTCCACACTACCACCCAATAGTCAAAGCTATCCAGGCTCTAATACCAAATGTTAGAAATGAAGATAAACACTACTCAATGGAAATCTAATTCAATTAAGTTTAATGATCTTCATCCAATGTATTAAATAGAATGGAGATTTCATCAAAAAAAAAATCCACTATAGAGAAAATATCAACCATGAAGAATTGAACACAATGACATAATGTTTACATGGAGAAAACCCTTTCAAGTAAAAACTCAACTAGGAAAGAGGCACAAGTTTGTATTAATCTGCAAAAGATTATACAATATATCAACTACACAACTCTCTCCACTAGTCTTCAATCTGATGAAATTCCTACAGTACCTGAGTACCTGTAAATCTGTAACTACAACAAATACATGGAAAAATACTTATAGAAGTATCCTCACTCCAATCTAGGCATCCACTTTCTCTCTCCTGAGAATCCCCCAACATGAAAACATTAAATGTTGTCATACATGCAACCTCCACTTGTCAAAAGATGCCCATGCAAAGTTGGGTGCCCAAGGTCAAGAATAACATCTTACATCTTATGATGCATCATAACTATCATAGATACCAGTAAAGAGTATCTTTCCAAGATGGGCGCTTGGAGCTAAACATAGCAACTTACATCTAATGAATATCTGTCATATGCGTCAGTGTCATAGAATCTTATGATAACTTGCAGCTGTCATAGATTCTTTACATACACCCACCAAACATTATGATGTGTGTCATATATGTTAAAAATATCATATTCTTCCAAGGTGGCACCTACACTCATTTACTCATGAGTTTTATAATTTACAATCGTAAATGTTACTCCTTAATTACCTCAGGTGAATCTGTAATTACCACTGTCGATGAAACTAACTCATTCCATCATGGGTAATTACATATTACATATAATAAATAGAATAAATACAATATTGGGAATTTACAAGGTTAATGGCATCTTATCCCAACATGGGTCCCACCGGACATGCCAAAAATGTATGCATAATTATGATCCAAGGTAAATAATGAAGATAATGCAATACAACTCAATATCTTCACCTCAAACCAAGTCCTCACACTTAGATAGAATGGAGTAGAGTGCACCCTAATTCTACTAGCTTTCTTCTATGGATATATTATGCATTGTGGACTTATCACAAAACCAACATAATCTAGGTATGAGATGGCTATAATGGAGGCAAATGATAATAATAATGATATGGAATTTTGACATGTACTTGCATATAGAGGGTTAAATGATGAATGGAGGGCTAGGATTAAAAGATTAGATCAATGGCTAGAATTGGTTGAGAGGATTATAGGTCAATGATAAGAATCTTCTAGAGCATTCTTCCATATGAATGGTGGAGATTAAAAAGATGTGATATGAGGTGGATGGTGGAGATTAAAAATGAATTTAATTTTGGGTCCATTAATTAATAATTGCGACCAATTATTAAATAATGGTGGGGAGTGGTTGAAAATAAGGATGTGAGCAGGTAAATTAATTAAATAAATAGAATTTATTAATTAATTTAAGAAGTAATGGGAAAATAAATAAATAAATAAAAATTTATTTCTTTAATATGGGAAAAGTGGATTAATGAAGGATAGATTAATTAAAGATGGGTTAATTAATTAAATAATAGAATTATTTAATTAATTTGGAAGACATGTTAGGATGTAAAGTGGTGATAGGAGTCTGCCAAAAAATGAAGGTGAATACATGGTCATTTTTAAGAGTCTATAAGGTCCATAGAGCTTTCCTCAACTCACTTAATCTTTTTCGCTGCTTCTTCTTCATTCTACATGGCAAAAACCCTCACCAGAAAAATTAATTTAAAAAAATGAAGGGATAAAGATTGAAGGAAAGTATTTGTATGCATGTTTATTATTTTGGTAAGTTCTTATATTTTTATTTATTCTTTATTTGATCTCCTATTACATAGAAAAATAAGTAGTGAAAATAAAACTTTAGAGAGGTCCATAGAGCTTTCCTCAACTCACTTAATCTTTTTCTCCACTTCTTGTTCATTCTGCATAGCAAAAACCATCACCAACAAAGTTAATTTTTAAAAAAATGAAGAGATAAAGATTGAAGGAAAGTATTTGTATGCATGTTTATTATTTTGGTAAGTTCTAATATTTTTTAATTATGTTTTATTTGAGCTCCTATTACATAGCTAATTTGGCTTAATCATAGAAACAATGTGTTTTTTATATATATAAATTGTTTTATAAGTTAAAGATGTACTTTACATTGTGAGGAAAATTAAATAAATTAGAATTTATTATTATATCTTAGTATTAGAAAGTTGATTTATTTCATTTTATTTTACAATTAAATCCTTAGTTTCAATTCATGCATTTAAACCACTTTGTAGTTTATATTTAAGCATTACAATATTTGGACTTATACCAATGATAGTATAATTATTAAATGGAGATTAATTAGAATTGTTAATTATTTAAATCTTATTAATCTAAGTTTCCTTATTTTTATAGAAAAATATTAGATAGTTAGAAAAATTGACTTTCCTTAGAAATTTAAATATTATGTAATTGATTTATTTTAAACCCATAGCATGGATTTATTCTTTCATCCTAACTTTTCTTTACCTCACTATTTAGCTAGTAGTAATCATTGGGTACCAGAATAAATCTTATGTTTAAACCTAGGCATTTGACTTATTGTCTTAGAACAATGCCCTAGTCATTTCAAGCAATGAATTATTGACACATTCACCTAGAAATCATAAGGAAAAATACTCAGACAAATTACCTCTTCTCGATGTCGTGCCTAGCATCATCATTATCCTCATTAGCCAAACTTCTAGATTTTTTTTTGGGAGATGCAATCGAATCTTTCACCAACCACCTTTGAAGTTATTTCACCCTCGCCTTGTGTAGTGTGCACACTTTCATTGTGCATGCATCAGTTATGATGTATGAATTGTTCACTTCCTTTATTAGGATTAGTTACTAATTTTTATGTTGTTGATTCAAAAGAATTGTAGCTCTATATGTATGCCCATTTACATACTTGTGTGTACAGGGTGGGCATTACAAAAGGTGAACCAAGAAAGAATAGTGGGTTCATCAAAATGTAAATGTGAAATTAAGCTACTTTTAAATTCTACATTACATTAAATATGAGCTATGTTGGAAAATGCTAATTTATAGGAAACATAAAGACAAAATTAGAAAGCTATATTCAAAATTGTAAATAGTGGGAATAAAGGAACTTAGCACCCAAAGATGAAGTTCGCTATCTTAGATACTAGTGCAGTGCTAGACATCTATGCAATGTGACGTGGTCCAAATCACATGTTGTCATCTCAGTCTCACATGCTATCATCCATAAAAGTTACAAAACACAAGGTTTTCTCTAGATTTTGAACTCACTTACACAATAGGAAATATAGACAACCAAAATAGAAATCCAAGAGATACCAAATAATATGAAACTAATAAAATAGAGCTAAATTAACTAAATCAAATGAAATAAAAAAAATGAACAAGAGAAGGGAAGAGATAATAGAAAACCTTTGTGCGGTTGAATATTCTCCCAAAATGCCTAAGAACAAGAAAATTAATGTTGGGGCTATTTGGGAGCTTGCCTTTAGGTCAAGCCCCTATGCTGGTCTTTCAACCTCCACATACAACCAATGATAAAGAGATAAAAATAGTGTGTGCTCCTATCCTACATGCATCTAGGAATTAAGAGTAGTGACAATAAAATAAATCTATAACTATAAATTCCTAGTCTACAGGGAAGAATACCCTAGTGTGTGTGATAGGACAAAAGGTGGCGATGGTCAACAATAGATTTTCCAATATAAATGTAGAATAAAATGATAAATAAGAGAGCTACAATATTATTCAAACAAGAATAAGAGCTTATTAAAATCATATTACTAGCATGATGTAGAAGAAAAAAGTGAGCACATGTAGTTATCAATGAAAATCTGGTAGTATATAGCTTCAACAAGATTCAAAAATGGAGTGTGTAGCTAAGCATTGAAAAGAGAGGAGATCCAAAAATAGATTTCTTGTGGTTGGATAAGAAGCTTTCCGGTTGTAAGAGAATAGAATGAGATAGCTTGATAGATATTCAAAAGTTGTCTTTGCATAAGGCTTGTAGGGAAGCTAAAGGGTTGGATTCAGCTCTTGAAGGTGTTTTTCCAATAGATGGGCATTACAATAGGAAGAAACTTAGGAAACTAGGTCCAAGAAGAAATGTTTTAAATTTTTGGAAACTCCCAAGAAGCTAGCATGTTGCGTGGAGGTCTACATGTTCCACTAGTGTCCTAGAGAAATCCCTCAAAATTTAGCATGTGTTCTCTTAACAATGAGAAGAATTATAATATGATAAATAATTTTATAAATTTGGTGAAGTAAAAGGCTATGGTTAGGCTAAAATGATCCCTAAAACATTCTAATGTAATGGACATTAAAACAAACCCAAAATATAGTGTGAAATTGCATGGGTATGCAATTTTTGATATTACACTAACAAGATAACAAGTTCCTTAAATAATATTATAGAGAATATTATGATTAAAGTCTTCAATGTGGATAGAATAGACTAGGATAATATCAAATATGATTAAAGGGGTGGTCCTAAGGGTTCCACATGGTTGGGTGGCATTGAACCACCATTGGGGAAACTCGTGGTTTCTTGGAGGAGGATGGAGACCATGGAAGGAGTTTTTCCATCCATCATTTAATATTATTTTCTTTTCATGCCTTGTAGAAAATATATTAGTTCAAGACCTTTTCTATCCTTATTTGTAAAAATGTATATTTCTTAATGGATAATAGTGTGTTGTACTAATTTATACCCTTGGAGGTGATGCAATTCAATATGTGTTATAATGTAACCAACCATGAATTCAGATTTTGTATGGTTGATTAATGGTCTTCATCATGTTTATTTATCTTAGAAAATATGATTTCATAAGTATGATTTCTTATCTTTTAGAACTAATATTATCATGGTCTTATTGGGGATACATACCCCTTTTATGAGTTCAAACATTTCTATGTCGTTTGATAGTGTTATGTCATCTCCCTTGGTTTCTCCATATGAACTCCATTTTCTTGCATGGCATGTCCTTGAGAAAGTGTTTTTTTCTTTTTACAAGGGCTTGGATTATTTTTTGAGGAAATTGGGGAACTTTGTGCTTAGCCAATATGGGGCCCATGTGTGCACAAGTACTTATTCTATATTATTTTTAAACAACATGCAAAATGATAGGGTTGAACATTACTTGAAAGCAAGTGATGTCCCTACCTTATGAAAAAATTCTACAACAATCTAAAATTACAAGATATGTCTTAGACCTTGAAGATCGGGTTGTAGGTGTGTAGATGACCAACCTTAGCTTGAAGTCTAGGTGTTGCCAAATGTAATCAAACCTTAAAGTCTAAAATGCACTCTAGAGATCAGACTCTAAAGTCTTAATCACCTTCTTGAAGGAGTTCAAACTTTCATTAGGATTTAGCTATGTAGTCATCTACATTTCAAATTCTAAAGTCTAAAATGCATTTTGTCAATTATCCTCTAAATACTGTGATGGATGTCCATTAGGTTCAATCTTCACCTAGAATCTTCAAGCATTGTAAACTATTTCCTAAAGTCTAAAGTCTAAAGGCTCATGTTTGAATTATGGTTCCTTCAAAATTTGGACTTGTTCTAGAATTTTCAAGTTTTGTAAAGTGAAGATCAGATGCTGAAGTCTAGGGTACTCAATGAACATCATACTTTGAAGTCTAAATTGTGTTCCTTCAATATTTGGTAGATGATTCATCTCTTGTTGAAAGGAAAATTATCGGTCAAGGCTTGAAGCCTAAGGTACTTAGTGTAGGTCAAACCTCGAGGTCTAAAGGGCTTACTTGGGTGTCATTTATGGTTCAAAATTTGAAGTCTAAACTATAGTTTTTAGGTCACAATCCAAAGCTCAATGTCTAACAATCTCGACCTAGAAACCCAAGTAGTCTATGTAGGTTGCTAAATGCTCTCTAGGGGGAAAAATTTTAAGTTCGTATGGGATCATACAACTAGAACTCTCAAGTCTAAAATTGTGTAGATTTCCCTCTAATGTATGAACTATTGTAGTTTGGCCTTCATCCTTATAAACCTTGAGATGCCTAAGGGGTGGCTCATTAATCATGGATAAGGAAATTGTCCTTTGGCATAGCGACCCTGACCTTCCTCCAATTCTCATCACTTAAATTAGTCACAGTGACTTTGGGCTAAGGTTAGTAAGTCTTTCACTCATGTCACCATGCTTAGTGCATCGATGTGCATGTCATGTGTATTATAGCATCAAGTTGTGACATCTTGTACATGTAAGGGTGCAATGTGGCACATTCAATATCACTTTTGTATCATGAAATTTTATTTGTTTAGTTTGTGTTTATTTATGTCTTACACATAAGCTTCACATTTTACAATTTTATCTTGTTCAATCTCATTATTATTTCTAATGTCACCACATTCTTTGTTTAAATACTATCTTCCACTAACTCTGTACCTCTCATCAATATTCTATTTTTATTTGGTTCTTTGCTTTCATTAGATCATCAGTCTTCAAATCTTCAAATCTATCTTCTAGCTGATTACTTTCATCACACATATGATCACAATTTATAATTTACACAACTTTTCTATCTTTGTCTTCCTCATCATCCTTAATCTTGTTTATTTTTGAACTTTTCACTTTAAATACTACTATTTTCTCATCCCCATAGATTACTACTAATTTTTTTTAAAATCATACCTTCTTGATTCCTTTCAAAACCTTCAAATATAAAACCTATTAACTCATTATCCTTAACAACATTACTAACATGTTCAAAAATCATACCTTTCAAATCTTCTTTGTTTGTTGTTGTTTCCACAAAAATGGCTTGGTCTTCCCAATCATCTAGTTCTTCACCTTCTTGTAGCAAGTCCAAAATGGCTTCCATGTCTTCATCCTTTGTATCTTCTTCTCCTTTATTTGAATTAATCTCTGTACTCCTGCATTCATTCACCCCAAGGCTTGTCATCATATTTAAAAGATTATTTTCCATGTTGAACATTATTTCTACCTTGTCAACAACATCATCTTCAAACTTATCTAGATCTTCTTCTAGTTCCACACTCTTCTAGAAATCCTTATTAGAAATACATCCTCAACTTCACCTAATATTAAATCTCTTGCTGCATATTCTTCATATCTCCTAGCACTACTACATTCTACACTACTTTGATCTAAAAAACTGGATTTCTTTCTTTGTTCATCTTTTTGCAATCTTTCAAATCTACTTGCTACATCTTTCATCATCAACTATAGTTCATTTTCCATTTCCTTTCTAGGGATCTTTCTATTATAATAGAAACTCTAACTCTAGGACTCACATTTATTCCTTTTATATTCATAATATTCAAATCAAAAAATACTTGCAAATTACCTCAAAATTTTGGTGTTCTATCAACTTACCTTGCACATTCATTGATATTCTTTTATAGATTGTCTCTCTAGTTGATGATCTACCCACCATGCTTACAATTCTTCTTAGATCTCACCTCTCACACTTACTTTATATATACTATTATCATATTGCCTCACTGTCAACACTCTATTTGAAGGGAAATTTCTTCTCTTATTCCCACTTATTTTCCTTTTGTAAATTGCCTCACAATTGGTGGTCTATTTGCACTAGCCTTCAACTTTTATTCTTCACAAATTTAATGCATATTGCCTCAAGTTTGGTGGTCTACTTACAAATTTCTTGTGACTACCTCAGACTCAATGATCTATCTACAAGCTACCTTTGCAAGCTACTTCAATTCAATGATATGTCAACAAGAAAAAAATTTCTCTTAGGATTCCAAACTTGCCCTAATACCACTTGATGTAATCATGGATAGAGGGTCCAATAAATGATTTGTCGACTATGCAACCATAATACAAACACACACATTCTATGCATAATGATACTCAAAATAACACATTCTTATGACAATTAACTTGATTCAATATATGTATTTAATCAACAATTATAATTTCATCATTAATATTTACCAAAATGGGGTTACAACATGCTACTTGAATTAGTCATTTGATTACAATGGAATATCAATACTTTCATATTAGTGAGGTCATGAACATTAGTTTCCTTAGGCTTCTCTCTATATTCTTACTCTGCTAGTCATACATATTCTAGTCCTTGGATCTCTTATTTCCATCCACTTCTCTTCCCTATTCTACTACCCCTTTGCAAATGGATTAGATCTCCTTTTATAGTGCATCTTTTGTGTAGAAGGTTCTTGGTCAGCTTGGATGTGAATTGTGATTCCAAAATGAATGCACTCATAAACATGACCCTTCCTAGGACCAATAAGGCTCCTTGAAAGATTAAACCCTGGCACAAGGCTCTGCAACTTGCCACAAACTTGTAGATCTCTCTCTTGTAAAATCTAGTACACCACATTATCAAATGATTAAGGAATGAGAAACTATAAATCATAATGAACAACTACAGTATCGTACTAGAAAATGAATTTTGTTAGTTTGAATGCTTGAATGGTGACTAAATCCAAAACTCAAAAGGAAAGTTAAACTAAAAATAAAATCAACTAAAGAGAAATATTTTTAGTTGGTGCAAGATGGCTCATTGGCCTAGGATGCTCTTGTATCAATGAGTCATCCCCATGAAAGTATATGTATGAGGATGGGAAGATGAACCAACATTTTATATATCTATAAAATCCCTATCTATAATTTTATGTGTGCAATAGGATTAGCAAGTTTGTCACGTACTTATTAAAAATCTATATTGTTATATTAAGATTGTGAAGGAAAAGGATTTGTATAAATTTGTAATTTTTCATTAGGTAGAGCAAATCAATGATTTCCCTCGTCATTAACACCATCAATATGTATAAAATTATTATCTATATCAAATCATGTATTTTATTCTTTAGATTCATACAAATTTATCTGTGATGTCCATTAACCCTATGATAGTTACAAAAGCATTCTCATTATATCCTAAATAGGGAGTCCTCTTTATGAATCCAATAGATGAAAAGAAGGAAAAGTGATCAAATTAGCATTCAATAAACTTTGAATCACAAGATCTTTAGGTTCACTCAATATTGTAAGTTTTCTAGTGGTTTTAGGGTTAAAACAAAGACCATTAGAGGTAGTAGCCATGCATTTAGCATTAGGTTCAGTTTCTTTCTTATCATTACCCTTTTGGAAAGTCTTTGTCTTTTGGAACTTGGAAGGATACTTGAAGGTGTAGAATATGTATGGGAGGTCCCATATTTTAAACCATTAGAAATAAGTAAGTTAAGTTTAACATTATTCACATCAACACAAAGTTCCATTAAAGAAGCATAATTTAGATAGACACTATCTCAAACAAGAGATAATAAGCCTTTAAAAAATAAAATTTGCAACTTATTATCATAGAGATGGTGTTTCAACTAGCACAAAGAGATTGAAATTGAATGATATTCAAACATTGATGTGTTCAATGAATCCTTGATCACACTCAAATAGATTAGATCAATGGTTTTTAAACGCATATTCATTGAAAATGGTAAAGGAAAGTTATAGCTAGTTATCACTAAAATAATGGATTATAGAGTTGGGAACTAAAGAATAGAACCATTCAATAGGATGGTCTCAAATAGTGTGAGGAAATAACTTAGCCAATATTTTATCATCATAAGCATACTCTAAGCTTATTGCATTAAATTCTTATAAATGAGTATTTGGGTTACCTTTAGCATGGTATAATTCAAATCTAGGTGTCACAAAACCATCAAGTAGTGGATAGGTCACAATTTCAAATACAAGAGGCATGTGATGTGCTAGAGTAAGTAATAACATCTTGTCCACTAGGCATGCAATTAAATTTATTCTCAAATCTATCTATCTTTTTAAAAAGTGCATCAAGGGTGGAAGTGGGGATAGTGATGGTAGTAGTAACATGGGTAGTAGTAGAGGGAGTATAAGGGGGTGGGGAACAAGAGGCAAGGATATGGCACTAGAAGGATGAACGGAAATATTGAAATGAAAAGAGGAAGGTGTAATACTAGTAAGGTGAGATAAAAGGATGGTATTGGTAGTGTAATATGTAGGTATGGAACTAGTAGGCAATAAAGAAGGAATAGAACTAGTGGGATAAGAGGTAAGTGGAACATGAGCTAAAAAAACATGAGAAGTGAAATTTGCACTAGAAGTGATAACATGGGAGGTAGGCACAACAAGGGGATCTACCCTACGATCAAAAGAGAAAGGATCAACTGAATCTTGGAAGGGTAGGTGGGTCAGATGGAGTATGCATAATGTAAAGAACTAGAAGAGGCCACTATAGTTCAACACCATGAAGAATATTTTTACTAATTTGGGAACACCAATAAGAAAAACATGAAGAGTTGTGGTTAACTGTGAAGGGTCTAAGTATTGTTAGCAAGCTCTTGAAAAAGTAATTATCTAGTGAGAGAAATATCTTTTTGTTGTTAACAAAAAAAACTAGACTGGAGTCCAAGTTTTTATACTTGTTATATGTAGTAAGCCTTGGTGTGATGAAATAAAAAAGAACTTAGATATGCAATAAGTATAAACCAAATTATAAGAAATTATGTGCATACATATATATACACTAGTATTCATAAAATTATATATTAATATACTTTAATGTCTTATACATGTATTATAATTCATTCTTCATGCTTTACTCTCACTTATCATATTCTTTATTCTCACACATACATAATTCATATGATTCATGCTCTTACCTCTCACTTTCCCTTATTTATATAGTTTCTTAAAGTCTCTTCATAATGCCTTTACATCATATATCCCTTCATAATAACACTTACTTATCTTATTCCCATGAATTTACCTTTTCATTTATGATATTTTACTCTTTTATAGCTTATTTAGACACATTAGAGGTGTTTTATGGCTATTTAAGTGGTATATAATGGATATATGGGTCAAAAATTCTCCCTAAGCCTAAAAATTTGTCTTCTCCTCAAGACAAGATAGTGAAACCACTTGTAACCTTCAAGAGTTAATCATGACATCTGACCTTTCTTTACATGGGTCTTCATCTATGTGAGTGTAAATTTGCATTATGACTCTTTGTTGTTGTGACATGTTTCAATTTTGTTTGTGTATTTTCCCTTATTATTTACTTATGGGGTTAAATTATATGAACCGCCTTTATTTTGCTACCTATCCTACTTCTAAAATATGGGAAGTACCTTTATCTTTGCCTTGATCTTTTCTATGAATATTATTTATGTGGTCTTGTCCTTCTAGGAATGTTTTGCTTCACTTTGATATTCTTGATGAATTCCAATTGATGTGGCCTTATCCTCATAGGAATGTTCTCCTTTACTTTTATTTTTTCAATAAACCTTAGTGGGAATGGCCTTGTCCTTTTAGGCATATTCCTTTTTACCTTTATTTTCTCAATAGACATTAGTCGGTATGGTCTTATCCTTTTAGGATTTATATATTTCCTAATTATCACCCTTCCCTCAAGATTCTTCATCTACTCTTATGGTTCTAGGCTTCATTATTAATCCTTCTATCCTTATTGCTTCTTTGTATATACTATGGCTAATTGTAGGTGATACCACTATCAATCCTTGAGGTTGTTCTCTTTTTTCCTCTTCCTGAACACATTCTTCTTCTTGTTTTCTACCTTGCTTTCCAACTCTTTTTCTAATATTACCCCTTGTGAAGTTTAATCATCATAGTATTCAATAATATACATAGCTTCCTCTCCAGTCTTTATATTCTTTCTTTAGGTTCCTCTATTGCTTTTTTTTCTAACCATGCTTTTGTAATTTTTCTATTCTACTAATCCTTCTAGTTCTCTTTATTTTCTTCTCATTTATGGATGTAATGGAGGTTAGGTCCCTTAATTGATCTATCTTTGTGTTTAACTCACAAAATTTGAAGGTTGTACAAAAATCTTCTTCTATCTTCACCCAATATTGTACCTTTCTTTGATCTTCTTGTTGTAAATACTAAGAATGAGGAGTAGGCCATTTCTCACATTTATATTAGATAATTTATTTAACATCTTAAATGTCAATATATTCCCCAACTCTTTCCTCAAGTATTTGGTGTGATACCACATCAATGGTTGTAGTAGTATTTTTTGGAATTTTTCTCATGGGTTCCTTACTTTCTCTCTTTCTCTTTGTCTCATTCTCTTTGTAATGTTCCATAAGTTACGCTAGGGACATGGCATGTGATCAATGAGGGTCATTTCGTCATGGGGTCTCTTGATGTGGGAGATCACATCCTTTGGTATTTCTTTAACTCTCTCACCCTTTATTAATTACCTTCTCTACACTATATTTCTCTCCTAACTTATCACTTTTCTTATACTAACTTCCACTCATTGACTTCTCTTTCTCTTCCTATTATTCATCTTAGGAATTCAGAACTCCAATATATAAGGTATTGCCCTTTTCTCCATAGTTTCAAGTTATGATCCATCAATTCCAAGGACCTTGCATTTTCTCTACCTTCTTCATTTCATCCTCAAACCTCTTAATGTTGGATACCCCTACTCAAATACCCTTATCCTCTAATAAATCCTTCTCTCTCTCATACTCTCAAACACTCACTTCACCTTCCATGGGTCCCTACACCATGGCCTCAACAATTCTATGAATTAGTGATCTCCCATCATTTTTGCTAACTACCTCATTCCTTCTCTCTCTTTTCTTTCTTCCTCTAAATTTATTTTATCTCTCTCTAATTATTTCCTCTACTTTATTTATCCTACATCCCTTATTTATTTGTTCATTCCCATAACATCATACCTATTTTTCCTCAACAGTCATGTCTTTCTGGATCTCCTCCTTTCTCTATGTCATCACCTTAGTGCCTAGTTCTTCAAGTTCTTGCACCTTACTATGTACTACCCCACCTCTTCATAATAAATATTTTCACCATGTATAAGTTTTATTAAATTCTAAAATTTTCACTTCTCAATTTGTTACCACTAATTTCTTTATTTGGTATGATCTCCCTCCTTCTACAACAACAATCAAGGTCCCTACAATGGAACCAAATGTTGACCAAAACACTTAGACCAGAGTCCAAGTTTTTATACTTTGTTATATGTAGCAAACCTCAATGTGATACAATAAGTATAAAAGCAAGTTATAAAAAATTATATACATGCATATATATACACTAATATACATAAAATTATTTATTAATATACTTTAATGGCTTATACATGTCTTATAATTCATCCCTCATCTCTTACCCTCACTTATTGATCAGCATCCCTATTCTCACACACATATATAATTCATATGATTCATTCTCTTATCTCCCACTTTTCCCTTCTTTATGTAGCCTCTTAATGCTTCTTCATAATGTATTTCCATCATATCCTTTCATAATAACACTTAATTATCTTCTTCCCATGAATTTACTTTTTCTTTTATGATATTTTACTCTTTTACAACTTACTAAGCATGTATTAAAGGTGTTTTAGGGCTATTTAAGTGGTACATAATAGATATATGGGTCTAAAAATGATCCAAATTATATGTGTAGCACTATAAAACCACATGTATGCTACCAACAAGCCTCAATGGGAATATTTTAATTAGTGGGATGAGAAGCCATATGAGAGTTTAGACGTGAACTCCTTCTCAAAGGTAAATTAAAGTTTTGATTAAATCCTCACATAAGCAAACCCTAGAAAGATAATCAATTAGAAATAAAGGGAATATGAATCTTAGAAATATAATTAGCCTTAGGTCAAAAAATTATAAGTCATAAATTACAAAATAAACCTTAAGGGTGTATAAGAACAAAGGGGTTCACCAAAATGAAACTAATATAGAAGGAATAAACCATAGGGGGTGTAGGAATGTTAGGTTTTCCAACAATGTAAAGAAATAAATAACATATATCCTAAGGTAAATCAATTAGTTATCATTGATAAATAAATACCCTAAGAACAAGAGGTGGGAGAAATAACTATCTAAAATAAAGGCATTGAAATAACAAATAAAGGTAATTAGCTCTTAGCCTAATGTTAAATTTGACTCTATATGTTAGGATTTCCTAATTGATTTGCCTATATGCCATAAAATTATGGCATGTCAATTGAATGCATGTTGAATGCATCAAAATCAGTATTTTTTTCATTTTTCAATAGATAGTGAAGACCATTTCTACAACTATGAAGTTGATCTTGTAACAACATATTTGACACTTTTGCATAGATCTAAACTATGAGTGTGAATATGCACTTTTGTGTTTCAAGATTGAAACACATTTGCCTTAATTTCTAGAAGTTGCATAAAAAATGTTTGTGTAGATAAAGGAGTTTGCATCTAACTAGGAATATTTATCCCTTTTGTCACTCCTAGAATACCAATTCATCAACTTTGTACCAAGATTGAAAATGGCAAGTAGTCATGTAATATCCCTTAGAATGCTAATGCATATGTTGATGTCACATGAAAATACTTTGATGCTCCTTGATGTGTGCAAGAGGTGTTCTTTAATGCATTCTAGATTCTAGATGCCCAAATGAAACAAGGTTAGCCCTTAAATACCATGCCAAGAGTGCAAGTAAAATGTTGTGCACTTCAAATCGGCACATAACGGCTAGATGGAGGGAAAGAAGCAGTCCCCTATTTGAATTTAAATTTTAAAAATTTAGGGTTTGTTTGGGCAATTCACACAACTAGCCTAGGTCATTCCACAAATTGTAGATTTGACCCTCAAAGAAAAGGCATGAAATTGAAGATTAGAATTGGTCCTTAAGAAAAAATCTAGATGAGAACAAATAAAGTGCAAGTTAACTTTGAAATTAAAGATTAGAATTAATTCTTAAGAAAAAATCTAGATGAAAACAAATAAAATGAAGTTAACTTTCAACCCAAAAAAAAAAAAAAAATGGTACTACTTATACACTTATCATTGCATAAAACATAACCTAGCTAAAGTTAACCCAAAACAAGAATTTCTTAAACTAATGATGTGCATTCTTATTATTTCAGATAACTTAATGGATTTGATGGCGAAGATTTGTGTATATCTAGTAAAGAGGAAAACAATTCCTTGGTGCAATTCAAAATTAGTGTCTGCCATGTTCTAAGAAGCTGCAATATAAAAGGTACAAAGTATTTCCTTCCACAACCTATATGATATAGGTCTTTGAACAGTCGACACACTTCACCAGAAATGAGTACAAACAGAAATCTTCATCTACCTGTCAAATACTTTTTTATACATTCGCTGAATGTAGGAAAAGAGTACAATCATCCCATCTCCATCAGATAAAAGTAATTCATACAGATGGAATCTCATCATTTTAAGTAGGACGTGTTCTCTTTTGTGCAGAATTCCTATCAAAGCTAGAAATTCCAGGCGAATCCCCTTCTGATGACGTTTCAATTTCCTTTACAAAGGTCGTAGACAGATCAGCATAGAGGGCAACTACTTTTCCAATATTGTTGTTGAGTTCTCTTATCATGCCCGTATTCCTCGAGAGATTATCAGGGATCATGGACTCTTGATTCTGATTAATTTCATTAATCAGATGCCGATTCTGATCTAAAATATTCTGCACCTCACTGAAACTTTTTTGAAAATTTTGCCACACCTTACCATCCGTTTGTGTAACATTTCGTGCTCCAAAAGATCCGTTCATCTCCATATCAAATCTGAAACCACCACAACGAAAACAAATATTCACCAAATCATAGTAATATAAATACTAAGCAAATGAGATTCTGGTTTCAAAATCATTGAGTTCATTCACTAAAATCCACCTAATGTTTAGAACGCCATATTCCGTCTAGTGTTAATAAACATGACGAGCACTCTATTTAAACATCATCAGATTTAATGGTCAAACATTTAATAATAATTTTGAGGAAAATTAATATTTAACTATTGAAATGGATGATGCTTAAAAATAGCCCATGATCATAGGACATGACTCATATGTTCTCACTATCATAAAATGATACACCAACCTAAGCATTTCTGATATTTCATCATGTAAAATGAAGTAAACTAGCACCTGTTAAGAGTGGGTTTGTCTATAAGGAATATAAATCCATGCCAATTCAAATATTTTGTTATACAAAAAAAAAATTCATAAAATGAAACAATTCCAACAACTAAATAATTTGAAACAATATTTACTAAACAGAACATTTTTGGGGGGTTTGAAAACCCGCATGGAAAAGATTATTGGCTAATTATCTTGTTCACAGAATAAAACAAATCAAGTAAATGTGTGAATAGGAAATTGACTTGTGAGTGAGAAATCACTTACTGGCTAGTTTGCAAAACTGCAACTGACCTGTGATCTCACAGAATAAAACAAATCAAGTTAATTTGTGAATAGGAAACTGACTTGTGAGTGAGAAATCACTTACTGGCTAGTTTGCATAACTGCAACTGACCTTTGATCTCATGCAATGACTCATACTGCACTTTCACTAAAGTTTTGTTGATGACAAAGAAAGTGTCATCTACTACATTGTGCGTCACTGAATATCCACTCTTCTAGTATAAAACCACTTTATGGCCAAATCAAAATCTACTTTCTGCTTTTAACATAAGCAGCTGGGGAAAGCCACCATTCGAAGTTCGAAATCTGTATCTATTTGATTGTGGAAAGAAAACTATCCATTTGGGGACTAAAAATTATGTGGGTTTAACAGAACCCACTTATGAAAAATAAAAAAAACTACAATGCATTTGGATTTGGGCTTCTGGATTATGATCATATTGGTGTACTCTTCAAAGCTACTCTACTTAAATATCATCTAGGGATTTTATATCTCATTCACAACAAAAAGTGGTAAATATTCCTCCTAGCCAAAATTAATCTTTAACTGTTGAAGTGGATGATATTTAAGAAAAGCCCTTCAAAACTGTATCAAACAGCATATCCTATCCAATATTATAAGACAAAAATCCATACAACAAGCCTCACTTATCTAACCAAACCCATTGAAAAAACTTCAACATTACTAAACAAAAAACATAATAAGATCAATTTTGCGACGAGTGTTACCTTGGAATGAAAAAGAAGCGAAAGCAAGAGCTGCTTGGGAACCCAAAACCACAGTGCAGGAAAACAAATCCAGCAGAGATGAAAGTTTTTGCATAGCAATAAAGCTTAAATAAGTCAGGAGAAGGTATGAAAGGGATTTTGATTCGCTCGTGGGGACCAAACATAGACATCTGATGCTTCTTATTCGCATGTTTTTTTCCTTTTCCCGACTGAGGATAACCGCCTCACATATCGTTTTATTTGATTCAGTAAAAGGAATAGATGGAAAAAGGACCAGAGATTCTAATTCTTATCCATCCACAGCTAATTATTGTTGAACACCTGTAGCTTCACACTTGATTACTGCATTAATCCAGAAAGCTCATCCGGAAATGATGTAAGATAGTGAGATATTTGGGAAAAAAACCCATCAGCTCTACAGTGTTGTTTATTGTCTGGCCTGTCGATTTAGCATAAACATTCTCAGGGGCATTATGCTCTGGAGATATTTTTGAATCTTTTTCTTTTATTCCGCCCCCAAAGCACATGAAAAGGTGCACAAACGTCCCAATTAGCGTGTCCTGTATATTTTTTAATAAAGTAGGTAACTACCTTACATCTATTTTAAAAACTTTTGGGGAGAGTTTTAAGGTTCTAAATATTGGGATGGTGTTGAACACAGGGATTTTTTTAATGTTGCAGTCTATGTTTATGCGAGCCTTGAGTTATCAAAATTGGGTAATATCTTTTTTGGGGAGGTATGTGAGCCTAGAGATATCAAAATTGGGTAATATTTTCTTGGGGGAGGTATGTGAGTCTCCGGATATCAAAATTGGGTAATATTTCTTAGGGGAGGTATGTGAGCCTAGAGAAATCAAAATTGGGTAATATTTTCTTAGGGGAGGTATGTGAGCCTAGAGATATCAAAATTGGGTAATATTTTCTAGGGGAGGTATGTGAGCCTCGAGATATTAAAATTGGGTAATATTTTCTTAAGGGAGGTTGTATGTAACATTGTAAATATATTTGATGGGGGTGATATATTGGGGAGGTCATAGTTTAGGGAACATGGTTTATTAGGCTCATTAGAGGAATGAATTTAATTTATGGTGTTCATTGTAAAATGCATTCAATATTGTAAAAAGCATGTAATGTCTCGGGCACATGTTGTAAGTCACTTTGGAAATGCTTGTGTATTGATTATTTTTGGCATGGGACATTAAATAATGGTGGTAAAGATGGCTAGGAAGCTTATAATGGGTTTTCTCTTACTTGTTTCTCTCTTACCTAAAAATAGGAGGCTTGGGATGGAATCATTCCTTACTTCTTGATCACTCACTTGATCATCTTGTACTTTTCCATTGTGTTTGGAGCTTGTCTTGAGTTTCTTTTCTGAGGAGATTTTGAGTAGCATGTAGTAGAATGTTTGGCTCTCATTTTTTCTTGGATCAGTCTCATGGAGATAGCAACACCAATTGCTCATTGTTATAGATCATATTTTGTATTGTTTCTCCTTAGTTGAGAGTGTTGATATTTGTGTTAAAGCTTGGAGTTTGATAAATTGTGTTGTGACTATTTTTGTTGTTGGAAATACATTAGTTTTGGTGCTTTGTAGGCTAGGTTCTTCATGAAAGAGGTTTTTGAGGTTATATTGGTGGACCTCTCTTTTGTGTGATTGTTATTTCTTTTATTATTGTTATGTGTGGTTTATGCTAGAATGTTGCTATAATTTATAGATCAGCGTGCTACGACTATGTCATCTTTCCTCATAGGGTTAATGTGGAATTATTTCGTTCTATAATTAATGTAGGAAACTATCCATATTTTCTTACATTTGGTATCCATTTAGTATAAAAAAAAATCTATGATTTTAATATTAGTAGTGCAGACTTCCTTTCACTAACATATCTGGTTATGAGGGTTGTTGTTTTCACCCCACTTTCTTTATTGTAGTAGGATATTTCTAATCTTGTCAATTTATTGTTGTTTATAGATTTTATTGCTCCAAGATAATCTGTATTTATTTAAATGGCTTTAGGCTATAGTAGTTCAACTATTGATGTTGATTCTTAAGGTTTTGGAGATATAAAAAATGAAACAATATCAAGAAACTCATGAAGTTTACATACATAAAGTATTCCAAAACTTAAGTATTTTGACAATCCTCATATGATTTTATTCATTCCAGAATTTTATAATTCATGTAAAAAGTTAGAAAAGTTTACGTTGATAGTGTATTTCATCATAAGGATCCCCTTGGAAAGTATGCTTAGAAACCAAGTGAACACCTCTTAGACTCCCCATGGCATTAAAGTAGAATTATCCAAAATAAGACCAAAGGTTTCTTATTATTCTAATTTCTTGAGGAAAATCATGCAGATGCCATTTTCAAGCATAGGTCCTGGTGTGTCCACAACTCTTTTCTTTTTTCCCCTTTAGACCCATGATTTCATGGTTTGACCAAAAACTCTTAAGGTCCATATTTCGGTTGGCATTTCAAGTCTACCCTTACCTTTTTGGTTGTTTCTTGATTGAGTAGCCTCATCTTTAGGTAGAATGGTTTTTCTTGAACCTTCCAAGCTCTATTCCACTCATTTGTGGAGTCAAATTTGTGTGGAAGTGGATCTCTTGAAATATCTCAAAGAGACCATTGATATTCAAATTATTGACAATCATCGTGCACCCAACTTTTGTGCAATAACCTTACTAGCACTTGTTTCTTGTGTTTGAGATTCTTTGATCACAATATTAGAGATCACTCACTTATCACCCTAGAGCTACACCAACTTCAAATCTTGGAGACAAAATTGCCTCTAATGAATGGTGAGAAAGGTTGGTTATAATGTCACTAACAAACTCACCAACCTAGCACTAATGGTGGCTTCAGTAACAAAGCTATAGCTTCAAACCCTAGTTCTCATCCTCATGAGAACCCTAAGGCTACGATAGTAGTGGTTCAAGAAGCCACACATAACAAAGTGGAAACCTTTGTGGAGGTTGTCAAATCATGGTTTTCAAGAACACCACTTGCAACTAGGGTTCTTTCCTCGCAAGAAATTGGTTCTAGTGCACAACCTTCTGTTTGATGCTTTTCTCCTCTCAAGGCCCCTACTATGTATTCACATAGCTCATCTTGCGCCTTAAAAGAAAGGGAGTACCTATCAAACAAGTGACAGGTATATCAAATTGGAGATTTCATTCAGTAAAAACCAAATTCAATTTCTATAGAATAGTTATGTTGTGATCCAAAATTTGGACTTTAAGGATATGTCCTTAGAGTTCTATGTTTTATGAATTATTTTTCATAGAAAGTCAAGGGTCTTATAAACCCACTTTGCTAGTATGTAATGTGGGATACTCAATAAATATTTGTAGACATCGATATTCTTTATTTTTAGGAGTAAAAAAATATGGCTTTTTGAGCTTATTATTGCATGCCAAGTCATTTAGCCTAATAGATATTTAATTAGAAATCATGATCAAGGACATAAGGAATGGTTGCTTTTGTTTATCCTAAATGGTAGCCATATTATGTTGATCATGGATCTGGCCCTTCCAATCAAACCCTTTGGATCCTTTTTCAACATTAAAAATTGATCTTTAGGCATCATTACTATTTATGCCTTGAATGATGTGGTTGAAAGAACTTGGCTTTGGAAATGGCTTGTTGACAAATTACTACATGTACAGTGGGTCTCATGTGACAAATTTAATATGGTTGAGGTGGCATCTAATAATCAAGGACATCTCCAAATGTAACGAACAACTTGAGAGAGAAATATATAGCTATATATGTGCAATAAAGTTGGCCTTTCTGACTTTGATGTAGGTCACCAAAAAGACTCCACTATTTGGTACACGTGGTCTAATCTCCATCATGGATCCAAGAGAATGATTGAGAGACTTGACAAGGTAATGATTTCCTCTCAACCCTACTTCTCTATCACAAAATTTTTTATTCTCTTTTAGTTGGTCCCTTGCCAAATATTACACTTTTTTACTATTCCTGGGTTTGGTTTCACATTGAAAGGAATTTCAAAAGGGACTAAAATTAAATATTATTTTTTAATACTTAGGTATGTGTATGGAAATGGGGGACAAAATGGGGGTCAAGAGTGGCTTATTTTTTCTTAAAATCAACAAAACCTAAACTTTGACAAGTAAATCATGATGCCTAAACTCTAAATTTGAAGATGTGATAAGAAAAAGATTTGTAGTATTCCTAATTAATTTCTAAACTACTAAGGTTTCTTTAAAATGATTATGATTAAAAGGGTCAAATGTTGAGTGCACATAAAATGTTCATGTTTATATCACTAAAATATAACATAGTGTCCAATGTGTGCCCCCAATTTTTTGTTGCATTAAGTTTTTTTCAAAACCAATAAGTGGAAAGATAGCTAAGAGCTAGTACTACAAGTTAGATATTTTTTTAAATATTTTATTGAAACTTTTTAATGATTTTTCAAAGTAGATGCATCTTGAAAACCATATTACTTCAATTGTGCATGTCACATAACATCCTCAAAAATAATCAAAAATGACATTTTTTTCAATGTGTATAGAATGAAATATAGAATAATACTATATGTTTTTTAAAATTTATATAAATAGATCAAAAATATGAAGAAAAAGAAATACACATGTATTTGAGGAATAGAAAGACAAAACTAAAGTAAATCAAAATAAATATCTTAATTATTCAATTTATTTTTAAAAAATATATATGGTTAGAAATCTAAGAAGTAGATTGACATTTTGGTAGTCATTTCATATAATTTTGATCTAAAAAGTGTAAAACTGAAGAAGAGGAAGTTTAACATTACTTTAGTTTTTATAAAAACACATATATGGGTTCCTAAATTGTTAGTCTAACCTTGAGGATCAAAACATTCAAATTTATTCCAAGCCTAATTGAGGGATTTGATTGGTTTAGAAGGTAATACATACACATTATAACACATACGCACTGCAAAAATTGTATATAAACCATAACACAATCGCCTTATATCTTGTATATGATTTTTGGAGTGTGTATGCATGCCTTAAATTGTATGTTTGACCACTTTTGGTCCCCCATCTTGATGCACATACCTACCAATCTATTCTACACATAATATAACTTTAGGCTAAACACTTAATTTAACTTCTACACACTAGCATAGTAGTTAAACAATGCTCACCTATGACACGCTTGAGTCTCAATACCCTCCAATTGACCTATGTACTATCGATCATAATCTATAAAGCATATAAAAGTATTAATAAGCATAAAATCATCTCATATTATGCTATATCAAATTCTCTAGAGCTTGGCTATATTCACTCATTGCATATAGAATCTATTTACATAGAGGTTTATATAGCTTCTTATCCCCATTGATGATTGAATCTATTTTAGGATTCCTTAATCCTTGTCCTAAAATATAGCTAACAATATTATCTTTCAATCTTTGTACATGGCTTCTTTTGTGGTACATGTGTGACCTTTTGTCTTGCATGTAGTGGTGTTGGTCGCTAACCAGCACAACTTTTCCTTGTCAACTCATATTAGTCCCCTACAACCATCTTTCCAATTATACCTCTAAGTCAACCTTTAATACACTATCACATGCTAGACACCCTCATGAGTAGGTTGAATGTGATCTTTTGTCCCTACAGTTATTTTGAAATATCTTCTATGTCATTCTCCTCTATGTGGATTGGTTCCACATATGTAGATCCTTGCACAATATCTAAAGGAACAATTTTATATGTTTCTCCATTCTTAATGCTCATTGTTCTATGCTTGAAGCATACATCTACACCAGCTTCAAATAGAATGGCCATCCTAGTAGTGTAGGATTCTAATCAATCTTGAGGCCATATATAAAACTTTAAAAGCAACTTGAAAATTCACCCCCTCAATTTACTAACTTCAACATCCTGCAACACCCCCATTGGGCACTTCTAATTCTTGTTGGCGATATAGAATACACGAGGCAAGGTCACAATGTCATTTAACCCATATCCATGCATGCTTATTTTGTGAGAATATTCATTTATGATCCTATGTCAATATTTACGTCATGTAATACCTATCCATCAATTTTCAAGTATATAGCAATTCAATATCATACCTAGAATCTTTATGTGCAACATTTATCATGGTTTATGTTGTTAATCACATGCTTCCCTTACCTCACATAACATGAGATTCTTCAATAGAAGCTTATGTTTGGGCAAGATTTCTCCCTAGTTCAATAGATGTAGAATGGAATACCCTACATCCAAAACCTCTTGAGTCTTATTATCATCTCCTATAATATCCTATTGTATTTTCTAGACCATTTGCATGACATCCTAATAGTTAACATTGTTGTTATGTAGGATCTAACTTCTACATGTGGTCTTGTACTTGTGTAATATTTCCTTTAGCTACATAATTGGTTGGGATACCTTCTACACACGTGTATTTGTGATGGTCACATTTATTTGGTCTCATGCACGTGAGTGCCACTTTGAATAAGAACTTGTACTTTTTTAGAGAATGATGCTCCTTATGAATTTGATGTTTCCCTTTTTTATCATTTGTGTAGACTCATTTCAATCTTCCTATTGTTCTAGCATAGTTTGGAAGTCCTTTCTTTTATGTTCACCATCACACTATCAACACATCAAAATTTAGAGCACTTACATGAAATGTTCCCTAACTCTCAACACTTAAAATGGTAAATTTTGTATCCACATCCCCATCAACCAACTACACCTCCACCACATCCCTAATAACATGGTGCATTTTGTTGGGGTTGAGGCTATGACTAGACAATGGTGTTCAGGACTTAATTTCTCCAAGACTTTCTTAGAGCTTGCACAACCTAATAGGTATTAGTGTTAGGTATTGTGCTATTGTAGACTTCACACCAATAGTTGATCATGGTTTCCTTCAATTTTTACAATAGTGGAAAAGCTTATGTGTCATGATAATCATGGAAAAATATTAAGTAGGTATGAATGGTAGTGGAGGGAATTGAGTTGTACTATCCACCCACACTCTCACTATCAATAATTAGTATCTATATGTGTTGAATACAAAGAATACTGAGATGGGGTGAATTAGTATTCTATAAAACCTTTCTTTTACATATTCATTAATCCATTTACCAAATTCAATAACATGAAAGCAAAATAAACAAAAGAAGAGTAGCCACAAAGTCATAACACATAGACACCAGGATTTTTACGTGGAAAACCCAAAAAGGGAAAAACCACAGTGAGTGTTAGCTCACAATATATTCTGATATCAAAACTAAATTACATTAAGGCTCACTGCCCAAGAACTCACTATCCAAAGAAGTGCTCATTGCAATAGGCTCACTACCATAAAGAAGAGAAGAGAAGATAGAGAAAGGGTGGCTCACTGCCAAGAGAAGACTGCTACAAATGTATCTACAGAATGTTGAAATGCAGTTTCATTAATAGCTCAATATACAAATTCAAAAGTCTTCATCATATATGTCCTGCTTTTCTGCTCTACTTCACATATACTTTGTTCTTCTGCCCTTATTGTTCCTTTCTGATCACAAAATAGCCTCATATCACATACACATCGAATTCGCACCACATTTGCACACACTTCTCCATCCAATACCAAAATTTATCAAATATATAAATATATATATATATATATATATACATCCGCAACATGAATTATCCCAATACTAGGTCGGCATGCAAAGTATGAAACTTGTATACCAAAGTTGTACCTTGTTGGCTTGGTCCTTTGCACAAACAACAATGCAAACCCATACAATCATTTTGGAATCTTCATATAGGTCTAGACTTATTATCAAACCACTTAAAGTAATGATCTGAACATTATCTCCTTACTGCACATTGATCGAATTGTGTGTCGACCTTATCTCATAGTGCACACTTAAACCTTATTGTCTGCCATATCATAACTTCTATTGCGGACCACATGAAACTTCAAAATTCACATCAAACATTCACTAGACATCACCAATCATACCTTCAAGACCGCAGGTCATAATATTCTTATGTGGTGAATTGCGGACCTCTAAACTACTAACTCTGTCACTGTAGAACACTGTCAATCTGAATGTCGATACTTAGTAACTTGTAGATGATCTTCCAGTGAACTTAAAACTCCAAAAATTTGGAATTAGATACTCCTCATATGTGTTTACAACACCTTCAAACTGCAAATTGAGATACTCAATACTGAAGGAATGTACACTAAATTACTCAGGTGTTCTGCTCTATTCCTAACTGCACTTTGTTTGCCAGACTTAAGCAATTCACAACATAACTTTCAGAGATTGTCAAGATATGAAACTTAGGATATAACATTGCATAACATCTAAGTACAACATACCAAAACCATATAGCAAGATCTTCATCTGTGGAGGAGTACTAACTAGATTTCTGTCCCTAGCTCAATGTGTTGTCAATTTGGCCAAGTCAATCTTACCAAACCAAAATACTATACACATATTTGTCTCAGGAGTTGTCTTCAAACATGTCAGGTTGTTGCCATCAATGACAACATCAAATCTCTAGCATATCAGCAGTGTCTCTTGATTATGTTGCCAACAATCTCCCCCTTTGGCATTGATGGCAACACTTAGTGAAAAATGCTTATCTGCTCCCCCTTATTGTGTACACTCTATTTTTCTTCTTCCCTTAAGATGTTTGGCCATTTTTCATTGGATCTTCTTCTCCCCCTTTGACATCAATGGCAAAGGTGTATGTACAAGTAACAAAATTGTATTGCAAAACTGTTATACTTAGCCGCATATGTACAGGTGTAATCAAAATCTTACTAACTAAAAAGTAGATAGGATGTCAAAGTATATGACTTTCAATTGAGCTATCTCTCCATCCCATTTGGTTTTGGCATTGTTCAAAATTTGAATGTTTCCATTTACTTGAAACACCAACTCTTCTGCCTTATAAACAGTTGTAGGCACATCAATTATTGCCTTTATCCTTGTTGCCTCTGCTTGTAGACCAATCATATAATCAAGCTTGGATTCTATTGTTTCTCTTACTTGGCACATTCTGCTCTTGGTGGCCTTTTTCTTACTTTGCAGACTATTTATTTGTGCATGAATGCCTTCTATTTCTGACCTTTTGTTTGAGATGGAGTCAGTTGCTAGGTCAAAGGTTTCAGAGATCTTTAATAATTTAAGCTCCAATTCATATATTTTCTCCTTCAACTCTTTTGTTGACTTAGGCTAAGATATAAAAAACTTGTATATATCACTAGCATCCTTAATGGTAGTTTATATATTCTTGATGCTATTATCTAACAAGATTGTGCATCTTTAGCTAACTTGTCCTTTAGCTCAACTAGCCTCTTATTACTAATTTCTGCTCTTACCTTAGTATCTGCCGCTATTTCAAAGGATTCAAAATGAGAACTTACAGAGTTTATGAGCCTTTTAATTTTCTCAAATGGTGCAAGTGTTGTATCTTTCTATAGTTCAGGCATCAATTTCTCCAATACATCAGATGCCTTATCAATGAGCTCACTGTCTTGGACATAAGATTTCAAAATCTCTTCTTGAGCTTTGGCCTGTACAATTGATACCAATTTCAACTTCTGCAAGGGAGACATTGAGTCCAAGTTGATTGGACCTTGCAAAAACTCGGGTGCATCCAAAACTTGTGTTCCTTGTTGCTTCTCCAAGAATTCATTGAAAGTATTTACTGGATCCTGTGTAGCAGCAGTGTCTCTTGCCATATCATCAGACACTTTTTCTTCTTGTTTCCGTGTTAGTGGTTCTAGATCCATAGCCTCTTGTTTATCAATGTTTTATTCTGGAGGAGGGCTCTTCACAGCTTGTTCATTTTCTTGATCATTAGCTTTGTTTTGTTCTGTAGTCTTCTCCTTGTTTTCTTGATCATCAGTTTGTTGATCCAGAGAAGGACTTGTCCTTGTTTGGTCCTTGTTAGCTTTGTCTTGGCCATCAGTGACAGGGGCTTGATCAGATGCAAGGGTTTGATCATCTTCTTTCTCCTTTATTTCTTCATCAGTTTTGTCCAACCCTTGATCCAAGCTGACTTTTGGAATAGATGTGTCATCACCAACACTTATATCTTCTTTATCATATATAGTTGGAATGTTAAGATATTTTAGGATATCAAGTATTATTTTCTCTGTGTCCTTCACAAATTTATGTGTTCCCTGACATTAGAGTGTTGATCCTCCTTTTTATTTTTATTTTATCTCCAAGGATCTTGAAGACTTTGGTTCTTTCCTCAAGAGTCACATCTGGACAGAATTTTAGCAATGTATTTTCTCTAACCTCCACATCTTTAGCCATTGTTGCTTCCTTCTTGGCAGACATTATAACCACAAGAGTGTCAGGGAGATCGATAATCACCTCAATAAGAGCTCTATTGTATATCTCCAAATATCTAATTATAGCAGTCTCAATGATGCCTTTGTCTACATAATCATAATCATCATACAATTGAGCTATAGGCTTTAGATTTCCATCATCTATATTATAGCCTTCAAGACATCCTTTAAATTTATTGTAGCTTCTCCTTTCTCTATCTCAGCTTGTCTTGGCTTTTGGATTTTGCCCTTACTAGAGGGCTTCTCCTTTTGGTTCCCAGAGGCTTTAGTAGCCTTAATTTTCATTTTCTTCACTTCCTCATCTAACTCAATTTCCTCATCATCAACCCCTATACTCACATGCATCTTTTGGCTTTGGTCTTCATTCTTTTGTGCTTTTCATCAGTAGGTTTCCTTGTAGGTGCTTCCATAGAGGGTGTGGGATCGGAGGATGTAGATGTAGTTTGTGAAGTTGATGCTCTTGTTCTCTTCTTTGTTACTGTAGGCTCCATCTCTTTTGTCTCAGACTCTTCCAGAGCATTTTTAGCTCACCTTGCTTCATTTTTTTAGTTGCCCGAGCTGCTTCATCTCTTGCTCTTGTTTTAGCAATCTCTTCTTTAGTAAGTCCTATGCTCTGGGCATATTCCTCTATCGTTTTCTTCATCTTTTTCTAAGTTTCTGGTTTTCTCAGTTCAACATGAACTATTACAGATAACTCCTCATAAGTACCAAACCTTGCCTCTTTGGTATCCCAAGGTTTGCTCAACATGAGCTCAACATAACCATCTAATATATTTTTAGCTACTTCATAGCCCATTGGAAGGACCCAAACTGTCCTAGGCTCAATATCCTCCATCATGCATTGGTCTTTGTTTACGATAAAACATATATCATTCTTGTATTTCTCAACTATTTTCTCTGGGATTCTTTGCCTAGATTGCATTGTCTTTTAAAAATTCTTGAAGTAGCCCCACAAGGCTGCATTCTATGCATCCCAGCTTCCTATGCTATTCAACTGGTTTCTAATTTGTATAGAAATTGGTTGACTACTAGTCCAAATCAACTTCATTCCCGATAATTCTTGCATGACATAGAAAAATAAGCAAATAATCAATGTACCAAACTTGAAGGGATACTTTTGCTCCTTTGTCTTCTTTAGATTTTCCATTAACTATTGTCAGAGCAACTCACAAAGATCATAATCTGCACTCTTCTTAATCATTTCAGATGCAGTGTATATGGCAGTACCGGAGATAGAGTTCTCCCAATTTGTGAAGTAGATCTTGTAGTCAATCACCATGGATGCAAACCTAACTATGTGGTCTTCAATGTCATTAATTATCAATGCCCTTTTATCAAATTTAGTTCTGGTGGCTTCCATTACTATGCTATTTTTCATTGCTTTCAACACATACACTATTCGAGTAGAATTCAATCCTGTAACAGCCTTATAGCATCTTTTGTAATCATGAATGGTGTATTGAGCCACATAAACTCATCGTGAACTCTGCTTAATATGTATCAGATTCGTGAGTCCTCTGCAAATGATGGAAAGTCTATGTATTACATGAATTTCTTCCTCTCTAGGGCTTTGTATTCCTCCTTCAATTCATAACCCTTGCCACACAGATGATTCATATACAATTCTCTAAGTTTTCTATCATTGTGTTCATCTAGGGCAATGTGGATGTAAGCCCTAACACCTTTCTCATGCATCAAACCATAGGGCACTTCTGAAAATGCACTGGCAGGATCGACTTCCATAGATTTGTATGGATGTTTCTTAAATTTTGGTCGTGATCTCTCAGTGATATTAATAACTTGTGGTGTCACCATTTCTGTAAGAATTCAAACAAGTTCACAAAAGGGTTATAAACTATAAATACCTCTTTTGCCAAATCAGGGTTTGCTCTGAGTTGCTTTAAATCTCTGGAAATCGTTAAAGATGCTTGAAATTTTGCTTTAGTTCTCCTTGGACACTTGATAGCTAAAAATGATTAGTCTTTCAAATGTGACCCTTTTTAACCCTTGTTATGCAGAAACCTAGTCGTCATAAATGTTGTTCTCAAAAAGTTGTCAAACACTCCACTGATAGGCACAGTCAATCAAGACTGCTCCACAATGTGCCACATTTGATCTTTTTCTGCCAATTTCTTCTTCAAGAGATTCATCACATAGATTCTCAACTCATATCTTTATGATGGTTCTCATCACCTAATATCTGGCTAGGGGATTAAGATTTTCAATAAGAGCTCCCCCTGAGCCAAAGCTCTTAATTTACTTCCCAGAGGAAGTATCTGCACTAGAGACTGGTGCAAATCCATCTTTAACCTCATTTAAATCCTTCTTAATCTATAGCTTGCTCATTTCCTTCTTGATTTCTACTGGATCAAGTTTGTTCTTACCTTTATCTTCCCTCTATTATGTTTTCCTCTTTTCTGCAGGATTGTTCCTTTTCACATTCTTGCTTCTACAGAATTTTGCAATATCTCCAAGCTTATTGCATTTGTAACAAACAACATTCCTCTGTCCTTGATTTCTTTCATTATCTGAATTCATTCTTAATCTACATTGGTTAGCCATATGCCCAAATCTATTGTATGTAAAACATTTCCCATTGAAAGATTGAATATTCCTTCCATTGTTGAAACCATTCCTTATCACACTTCTACAACCATTTGCTTTATGACCAATTTTCTTGCAATTGAAACACTAACAGGAGAATGATGGAACATTTTGATTCATTCTACTCCTACACTAAGTAGCCTTATGTCCAAACTTATTGCAATTAAAACAATAGCCATTGAAAGATGGTTACCTTTGAGCATTTGGTTGCCTGATCGGAGGCCTTCCAAGTCTATTTCTCTGATTCCGGACCTGGATGCCTTTGACTTTCTTCATCTCAATGTCAACTTGTCCTGATTTAGAGATTTCTCCCTTTTCAAATCCCAAACCTTGTTTGTCATCTGGATTTTTTTGGTTGTTAATCAACTCATCTAGCTTTGTAGAGCTTATCCTGAATTTTTCTTTACAACTATTAGTTGCTTCTAGGTCATATTTCAAAATTAAAACATATTTTGCTAATTTTTCACATTCTTCAGACTTGCCTTTAAGAGCTTGATTCAAATGCTTCTCAATTTCTTCTTTTTCTTCAACTAGTATTGATAAATCATTTAGAGTTTCATTAGTTGCTTTCAACTATCCACTTAGCTCTCTGTTTCTATCCTTTGATCCCTTAACTTGTTCTCTCAACTTTAGGATGCATTCATCAGCTTCTTTGACATTTTCCTTCAAATCCTGGATATCTGCATTATACTTATCAAGATCTTCAAGAGTAGTTTTTAGTTCTTGATTATTGACATATGTGCAATCATCAATTGTAACACTACCTAGAGCAGGATACCTTCTAGCTGCCATGTGTATACTTTCCCAGATCTTCCTTAAGTTGTTAGACTTCTTCCAAGGAACCTCACTCTAATACCAATTGTTGAACACAAAGAATACTGAGAGGGAGGGATGAATCAGTATTCAGTAAAACCTTTCTTTCACATATTCATTAATCCATTTACCAAATTCAATAACATGAAAGTAAAATAAACATAAGAAGAGCATCCATAAAGTCATAACACATAGACACAAGGATTTTTACATGGAAAACCCAAAAAGGGAAAAACCACAGTGAGTGTTAGCTCACAATGTATTATGATATCAAAACTGAATTACATGAAGACTCACTGCCTTAGGGCTCAATGCCCAAGGACTCACTGTCCAAAGAAGTGCTCATTGCAATAGGCTTACTGCCATAAAGAAGAGAAGAGAAGCTAGATAAAGGGTGGCTCATTGCCAAGAGAAGACTGCTACAAATGCATCTACAGAATGCTAAAATGTAGTTCCATTAATAGCTCAATATACAGATTCAAAAGTCTTCATCATATCTGCCCTGCTTTTTTGCTCTGCTTCACATATACTTTGTTCTTTTGCCCTTACCATTCCTTTCTAATCACAAAATAGCCTCAAATCACATACAAATTGAATTCGCACCACATTCGCACACACTCTTCCCTCCAATACCAAAATTTATCAAATATATATCTGCAACATGAATTATCCCAATACTAGGTCGGCATGCAAAGTATAAAACATGTATACCAAAGTTGTACCTTATTGGATTGGTCCTTTGCACAAACAATAATGCTAACCCATACAATCATTTGGGAATCTTCATATAGGTCTAGAATTATTATCAAACCACTTAAATTAATGATCTGAACATTATCTCCTTACCACACATTGATCCAACTGTGTGTTGACCTTATCTCAAAGTGCACACTTAAACCTTATTATTTGTCATATCATAACTTCTATTGCAGACCACATGAAACTTCAAAATTCACCTCAAACATTCACTAGACATCACCAATCATACCTTCAGGACCATATGTCATAATATTCTTATGTGGTGAATTGCGGACCTCTGAACTATTGACTCTGTCATTGTAGAACACTGTCAATCTGAATGCTAATACTCAGTAACTTGTAGATGATCTTCCGGTGAACTTCAAACTCCACAAATCTTGGATTAGATACTCCTCATATGTGTTTACAACACCTCCAAACCACAAATCGAGATACTTAATACCGAAGGAATGCAGACTAAATTACTCAGGTGTTCTACTATGTTCCTGACTACACTTTTGATGCAGAGGTAAAGGTAGTGGTTGTAGAAGTTCGCTCAATGAACTAGGTTGTCAAAACTTCCTTCTTAATGTTTCCAAAGGTGGATTGTTTGTAAGCCTACACAAGGCTTTGTTCAGGTGATTGATCTAGCCTAGGACCACACCTAGGTCCACCACACAGGGTGCTCAACACTCACCTTGGGGAGTCACTACTCTACCCAAACAATCAACACATTCACCTTCAAGGACAGCATTCCACTCCTAACACCTATGCTAACAGGATCTCCATACACAATTTGACATAAGATTGTTTAAAACATGGAGGATAACAAGGTCTCTGACCAAAAGACTACTTTCTACATTCTCTAAGGCAATGGACAGCAATAGCAACTTGACTGTCCTATGACAGTACTAAACTAACAGCTTGTAGCCTATAAGAACAACAAACTAACATTATACTCCTATATCAATAAAGAACTTCTCATCAAACACCACATGCATTCACCAAGGATAGGATCCACTAACACAGTACATACTATTGTACTTACTCTGACAAAGACAATGACTATTTTATGATTGTCATAGAAAAATAGCATTTCAAGAATGTTTGAACCTTGTAGTATATGGGAATAGACAAACCAATCCTACCCCTCCTTGACTCCAAATGACCTTTACCTTTGATTACACAATCCAATTACCTATATTGAACATATATCATTCATCAAATTTACAGACCGTACTGTACCCCACGTGCATGAACAGCAGGCTGTATTTCTGTCAACAAACTGTCTTCTTTTCTTCTAGAGAACAATCTAATTTGAGGTTATGGGAAAGATGTGTATCAAAGACCCTTTGTTTGGATTAGTAGGGCTCCTGTGTAGGTCTTCCTCCCTTCTAAAACACAGAGATCAATACCATTTGATCAAGTCTTTGACTGTTTTCTTGCACTCTTGTTGTCTTTT
Source organism: Cunninghamia lanceolata (assembly GCA_027924645.1). Lineage (NCBI taxonomy): Eukaryota > Viridiplantae > Streptophyta > Pinopsida > Cupressales > Cupressaceae > Cunninghamia > Cunninghamia lanceolata. Next base: position 5,028,127 of record BSBN01000700.1, on the reverse strand, counting down.
GCCTTTTCTTAACTAACTAGTCACTGTTTTGACTAGATAGAGGCATGCCAACCACCATGGAGGAAGGAGAACCACAATACAAACATCAAAAACATAGAAACTACTTTGTCTTCCTCCATCCCACCAAGAAATGGGCGACCACCTTCAGAGGATAGAGGAAGAATGGAGCATTTTGTCCAAACCCTAGCTGTGGAGGGTTAAAAAAACTAGTTTGCAAACAATGGAATCAAACAAAGCAATAAAAATGTTTCAAGAGCTCTAAACAGATGCAAATGAAAGGTAATCCAACCTACAACAATATTTTTCAGACCATGGATCTTCTACAGTCCATACCAGGCTGTACAAGAAGACTGTTTTAAGCAAAAAGCATAAAAACACAGTTTTTTCCTTGAAAGACTCCTCCTCTCCATTCATTATTCGGCATGTTTAAACAAAAATCAAGTTTATAGAAAGTTTCTTTGTACTTCCTATTCTGTCTATACAACTGCCCATGAAGGCAGTAAATCAATGGAACAAGCTATTTTCTATAATAAAAAAAAAGTTTCTATAAGAGCAATCCTAGAAAATAGGTCTTATCAACCACTCTAGTGGACTAGTCAAATAAAATGGACTAAGTCCTTATTACAAAGCATGGAAAATGGCTTTCAAAGCCTTAGGGAAAACCAAAATACCAAGATCACAAAATGATATAGTCAAAAATGACTAAAACTAAAGCTCCTACACCATACTCCCCCTGTGGGAAAAACTCAAGTCCCTTGAGTTGCCAATTGTTGAAGTGTCATGCCATGCTTCAAGATATCTGCTTCAGTCATCCAAGTGGCCTCTGAGTCAGGGAGATCCTTCCATTTCACCAAGTAGTCCTTATAGACACCTCTCCGAGTCTTCTTGATAACTTTGGAATCTAGAATGCACTCCAACTGTAAAGGTTTGCTTGGAGGCAAATCCTTGATCCAATCAGCATCTTCATCTACCACATCTAATCCACTTTCATCAGGCAATGGAGGTCTGAAAGGAAAAAGATCACAAACATTGAAAATTGGAGAGATACCAAGGTCATCTGGTAGCTCAATCTCATATGCATTTGGACCTAATTTGTGCACTATTTTTCATGGTCCAATCTTCTTCATCAGGAGTTTAGTTGGCTAACCCTTTGGCAATCTTTCTTTCCTCAGATATGCCATAACTAAGTCACCAACTTTGAACTGTACTTCTCTTTTCTTCAAATCTGCCTTTTCTTTGTACTTTGTCACTAATTTTTCTAGTTGTAACTTGACTTGATCATGGACTGTTTTCATGGAGGCAGCAAACTCTTCACCAAGTGCACTCCTTCTATTCCAACCTTGGAGATCCTTTAGCTCAAGTGGCCCTCTTGGATGAAAACCATAAACTATCTCAAAAGGACTTTTACCAGTGCTCCTATTCCTTGAATCATTGTAGGCATATTCAGCCTGACTGATAACCAAGTCCCATGCCAAACCATGCTACTTTGTAAGTCACCTTAGAAGGTTTCCAAGTGACCTATTAACCACCTCAGTCTGACCATCATTTTGTGGATGGTAGGCTGATGAAAAGGACAACTGTGTGCCCAACTTCTTCCACAAGGTCCTCTAGAAGTGACCTACAAACTTAGAATCTCTGTTAGTTACAATGGACAATGGTAAACCATGTATCCTTACTACCTCTCTGAAAAATAGACCTACAACATGAGATGCATCATTTGTGCATTTACATGGCACAAAATGAGCCATCTTGCTGAACCTATCAATAATAACAAACACATTATCCACCCCTCTGGCTGTCCTGGGTAACCCAAGCAAAAAATCCATGCTGATACTTTCCCAAGGTCTGTTGGGAATGGGAAAGGGCTGGTATAGACCTGCATTTGAAGACACACCTTTGGCTCTTTGACAGATTACACAACTAGCTACATATTTTCTCACATCTGATTGCATCTTTGGCCAAAAATAGAACCTTGTGACTTGTTCTAGTGTCTTGTCTAAGCCAAAATGTCCTCCTAAAGAACCATTATGCTTCTCCTTGATTATGTTGTCCCGCATGGAGCACTTAGGGACACACAGCAAATTGCCCTTAAACAAGAGGCCTTCCTGCAAAACAAAATCTGCATACTCTCCATGGAATGTGTTAGCCAAGTTCACACAAACATCATAAGCCTCTTTGAAATCAGAATCTTCTTTATACAGCTCCTTTAAATAGTCAATACCCATGCTTTCTAACTAAATTTCATGAATAAGAAGCAACCTCCTACTCAATGCATCAGCCACCTTATTAGAGACACCTCTTTTGTGCTTAATTGTGAAGGTATAAACTTGTAGCTATTCCATCCATTTAACATGTCTATGGTTCAATTTTTCTTGACTGTTAAGAAAGCTTAAAGCATGATTGTCAGTAAACACAATAAATTCTTTGGGCAACAAATAATGTCTCCATTTCTTAAGAGCTTGCACCATTGCATAGAGTTCTAAGTCATAGGTAGAATACCTTTGCTTGGCTTCATTCAACTTTTCTGAAAAGAATGCCACTGGATGTCCTTCTTGGCTGAGAACAGCACCAATAGCTTGCTAACTTGCATCACACTCAACAACAAACACCTTATCAAAATCAGGGAGTACTAAGGTAGGTAACCTAGCCACCTTTGTTTTCAACAACTCAAAACTATCATTAGCTTCCTTTATCCACTGGAATCTACATTTGACTCCACCCTTGATGGTGTTGAGGATGGGAGCACTAATGTGACTGAAACCTCTGATAAGCTTCCTATAGAAAGTCACCAATCCATGGAAACTTCTCACATCTCCCACTGTTTTTAGGGTAGGCCAACTGAGAATAGCCTCAACCTTAGAGGGATCCATCTTCAAACAACCATTAGAAATGACAAATCCCAGGTATACAAGTTTATTTTTCATGAACTCATAGTTGTCTAAGTTGATCATCAACTTGTGCATATGCAACTTCTCCAACACTTGACCAACATGCTTCACATGGTCTTCCCTTGTCCTACTGAAGATTAGTATGTCATCAAGATAAACAATAACAAATTTACCAATGAATTCAACCAATACCTCATTCATCAGGCGCATAAATGTACTTGGCCCATTGCTAAGACCAAATGGCATAACAAGCCATTCATAAAGACCTTCATTGGTCTTGAAAGTAGTCTTCCATTCATCTCCCTGTCTGATCCAGATTTGATGATATCCAGACTTCAAATCAATCTTTGAGTAATAGCATGATCCTCCCAGATAATCCAAGAGATCTTCAATCCTTGGCATTGGGAATCTGTACCTTATGGTGATCTTGTTTATGGCCCTGGAATGTGTGCATAGCCTCCACTTTCCATCCTTCTTAGGAGCAAGTACACTTGGAACTGCACAAGGACTTAGACTCTTCCTAATCAGCCCTTTCTCTAGGAGATCTTGAATTTGCCTTACCACCTCTTCATTTTGCTGTGGAGTTAGCTTGTATGTAGCCTTGTTAGGCAATGTAGCACCAGGTATTAAGTCAATTTGATGACTAATATCCCTCATGGGTGGTAGGGAGTTGGGAACTTCCTCTACCACAAGGTCTTGATACTTATCCAGAAGTTGCTGTACTTCCAATGGAATCTCCTTCTGTTTTTTATCTTGCTAATCTGATCCACTCTTGGGCTTCATGACCAAGGCATACCCTTGGTTGTCATTCTCCTTCAAGATGTTTAGGAACTCATTTCCATTCACCAACATGACACTGCTATTATTTTCCTTTCCCTTGGGCTGCTCCAACAAAGGATCCATTTTGAATGCTCTTCCATTCTTGGTGATGACATAAGTGTTCTTCTCACCATCATGCTGAGCTTTAACATCATACTGCCATGGATGGCCAAGAAGCAGGTGACATGCATCCATAGGGATGATTTCACATAGCACTTTGTCCTTGTAGTCACCAATTGCAAATTCAACCCAAGTTTGTTCCTCCACCATGAAACTTTGGTTTTTGTTCAACCAAGAAATCTTGTGAGGACTGATATGAGGAAGCCTCTTCAACTTGCACTTCTCAACCATCTCAGTGGATACCACATTCTTAGTAGACCCTGAATCCACTATGATTTTGCAAAGTTTCCCATAGGCTAGGCCTTGGGTTCTGAAAAGATTCTTTCTCTGAGGGGGCTCTTGCTTCAATGGCATCTTCAACATAGACCTTTTTATCATCATACTCTCTCCATCTAGAATAGGTGCAGCACTTCCCATTGGTGAATTCACACTTTCACAGTCATCATCTTTCACTAACTGATTTCTCTTCCCACTGTCATGAGAGTTGCTGGCTTTCCCTGGGCATTTGTTCATTGTATGGTCAACTTGGTTGCAGCCATAACATCTTCCAGTGAAGACTCCTGGTCCTCTACCACCTCCACCATTTCTACCTCTGCCATTATGACTTCTGCCACCTCTAAAACCTCCTCTATGCTATGTTGCTGATTGTGTTTCTTGCTGACTGTTATTTTTAGTTTTGTTGAACTGTCCACAGCTAAAATTACCTCTACCTCTTTGGTTTCTGCCACCTCTACCTCTGGCACTTTGTTCACCCTTCCTTCTAAGCTTTTCCTCTACTCTAGAGGCCAATAAGAAACATTCATCCACTGTCTTTGGTAACACCAAAATTATCTCATCTTGCAGATTATATTTCAGTCCAATCAGGTATCTAGCCACCATCCCTTTTTCATCTTCATTATGATTGGCCCTCATACTGAGTCTATGAAATTCTTCTATGTAGGTAGCCACATCCATGTCTTTTTGTCTCAAATTCTAAAATCTCCTTATGATTTGAGTCTCATAGTCAGGTGGCATGAACTTGCTTCTGAGCATAGCCACCATTTTGCTCCATTTAGTGATGGGACTCTTCCCAATCTTCTCCCTCTCACTCTACATATAGTTCCACCATACAAGTGCAGAACCTCTTAGCCTTGTCTTGGCAAACTTGACCCTTTTATTGTCATTGAACTCCTTGTAATCAAAGAAGTTGCACATAGCTTCTATCCAGTCGGTGAGAACATCTCCATCCAACTTGCCATAAAAAATAGGCACATCCATCTTGGGATCACACTATCTCCATGAGCACCCTTAAATGCATTCAAGAAGGCTTTCTGATCTATAGACATATCCTACTCTAGAGGATCCTCTTCTGCCTCTATTTCTTCATTTCTGTCTAAAGAACTTCCCTCTTCTTTGGTCTTGCCCTTAGACTTCTTCTCTTCTTGCAACTTTGCTTCTTGCAATCTTGCTTCTTGCAGTCTTGCTTCAACCATCTCTTCCACCAACTTCTTGATGGCATCTTGACTCATTGTCTTGGAAGGCATTGTACTAGCCTTTGTTTCAATTTCCTCTTCTGACATACACTTGCTTCCAATCAGAATATTAGCTCTGATACCAATATGATGTAGAGGTAAAGGTAGTGGTTGTAGAAGTTCACTCAATGAACTAGGTTGTCAAAACTTCCTTCTTAATGTTTCCAAAGGTGGATTGTTTATAAGCCTACACAAGGCTTTGTTTAGGTGATTGATCTAGCCTAGGACCACACCTAGGTCCACCACACAAGTTGCTCAACACTCACCTTGGGGAGTCACTACTCTACCCAAACAATCAACACATTCATCTTCAAGGATAGCATTCCACTCCTAACACCTATGCTAGTAGGATCTCCATACACAATTTGACATAAGATTGTTTAAAACATGAAGGATAACAAGGTCTCTGACCAAAAGACTACTTTCTACATTCTCTAAGGCAATGGATAGCAATAGCAGCTTGACTATCCTATGACAATACTAAACTGACAGCTTGTAGCCTATAAGAACAACAAACTAACATTATACTCCTATATCAATAAAGAACTTCTCCTTAAACACCACATGCATTCACCAAGGATAGGATCCACTGACACAGTACATACTACTATACTTACTCTGACAGAGACAATGATTGTTTTATGACTGTCATAGAAAAACAGCATTTCAAGAATGTTTGAACCTTGTAGTATATGGGAATAGACAAACCAATCCTACCCCTCCTTGACTCTAAATGACCTTTACCTTTGATTACACAATCCAAGTCCTATATTGAACATATATCATTCATCAAATTTATAGACCGTACTATACCCCACGTGCATGAACAGCAGGCTGTATTTCTGTCAGCAAACTGTCTTCTTTTCTTCTAGAGAACAATCTAATTTGAGGTTATGGGAAAGATGTGTATCAAAGACCCTTTGTCTGGATTAGTAGGGCTCCTGTGTAGGTTTGCCTTCCTTCTAAAACACAGAGATCAACACCATTTGATCAAGTCTTTGACTGTTTTCTTGCACTCTTGTTGTCTTCTGCCTTTTCTTAACTAACTAGTCACTGTTTTGACTAGATAGAGCATGCCAACCACCATGGAGGAAGGAGAACCACAATACAAACATCAAAAACATAGAAACTACTTTGTCTTCCTCCATCCCACCAAAAAATGGGTGACCACCTTCAAAGGACAGAGGAAGAATGGAGCATTTTGTCCAAACCCTAGTTGTGGAGGGTTAAAAAAACCAGTTTGCAAACAATGGAATCAAACAAAGCAATAAAAATGTTTCAAGAGCTCTAAACAGATGCAAATGAAAGGTAATCTGACCTACAACAATATTTTTCAGACCATGGATCTTCTACAGTCCGTACCAGGCCGTACAAGAAGATTGTTTTCAGCAAAAAGCATAAAAACACAGTTTTTTCCTTGAAAGACTCCTCCTCTCCATTCATTATTTGGCATGTTTAAACAAAAATCAAGTTTATAGGAAGTTTCTAACCTTTGCACTTCCTATTCTATCTATACAACTACCCATGAAGGCAGTAAATCGATGGAACAAGCTGTTTTCTATAAAAAAAACAAGTTTCTATAAGAGCAATCCTAGAAAATAGGTCTTATCAACCACTCTAGTGGACTAGTCAAATAAAATGGACTAAGTCCTTATTACAAAGCATGGAAAATGGCTTTCAAAGCCTTAGGGAAAACCAAAATACTAAGATCACAAAATGATATAGTCAAAAATGACTAAAACTGAAGCTCCTGCACCAACTTTGTTTGCCAAACTTAAGCAATTCACAACATAACTTCTGGAGATTTTCAAGATATGAAACTTAGGATATAACATTCCATAACATCTAAGTACAGCATACCAAAACTGCATAGCAAGATCTTCATCTACGGAGGAGTACCAACTGGATTTCTGTCCCTAGCTCAATGTGTTGTCAATACTTAGTCAATTTGGTCAAGTCAATCTTACCGGACCAAAATACTATACTCATCTTTGTCTCAGGAGTTGTCTTCAAACATGTCAGGTTGTTGCCATCAATGACAACATCAAATCTCCAACATATCAGCAGTGTCTCTTGACTATGTTGCCAACAATATGCCCCTCAATGTTAAATAGGTATGAATGGTAGTCTACTTGGAGGGAACTGAGTTGTACTATCCACCCAAACTCTCACTATCAAACAATTAGTATACATATGCCCTTCAATGTGGCACTTTATGCACCAAAGTTCTCTCTTAGTTTCCATTATACTTGCAAGCTACCCCATGTCCATATCTATTTATTTGATATTTTCCTCTAAACATGCACTTAAGCCATAAATCTATGACTCACCTAATGCTTCCAATCTCAAGGAATCATTCTATATATCTAATGATTAGTGAACCAATTTATGCTGGATGCATGCTAAGTCTAAAACAAAGCAAAGGTGTGGAGTATGCTTCCTACACTAATCTACAAGAGGAGGAATATTCAAAACTTAAACTAATCATACAGTTACAATGAAATAAACATGAAAACAAAATACCATAACACGGTGAAGATGAGAGATTAGGAAAACATGAAAAACATAAAATACAATCAAAACAAGTAAATTCTTTATACCTTCCAATGATTCCCAACTCCTCACTCCTTGATAGGGTTGAGGAACTTGCACCCTTAAGCCCCTAGCTCTACCCAAACTAGTGTTTGCAATGTGAAATGATCTCTATGTCAATGCAAAACTCACTACAACCTAGCTCTAATGGAGGAAATTGAGAGAAATTTTAGCATAATAGACTTGCTCTAAAATTGGATGATGAAATGGCTTGTGGAGGATTGTATTTATAGGCAAATTGGAGGGGATTTTAATCCAATGATGGAGATTGATTATTGAGATCAATGGGTGAGACTGATTGTGAGATGGAGGGCTAGGATTTGACCATCAAAATTGGATTGTGGAGAATAAAAATGAATCTTTTATTCATTTTGAGGACTTAGCATTTAATGTGATTTGGATGTGTGAGGAAATTAAAAATTAATTTCCTTGGGATGAGATGGAATTAAAAATTCCATTTTATGTGTGAATGTGAAGGTCATGTGACACATGCACATTTCTGGGGCCTTACATTTGTAAGTTAAAAATGTGGAAGATGTTTTAGCATGAAAATGGCAAAAATGAGTTGGAGGGGTTATGTATTTTTTGTAATTTTTAATTTGTGGGTGTGGGAGAAGGTGTTAAGCATGATTTGACCAAGTTAATCAGGGTGATTAACTTAGTTAATGTGGCTGGAAAAAATTAATGAATGAGGTAATCAGGGTTTAGGATTAATTAAATAATGATGTATTTAATTAATCCAGTTCTAGGGGTCATGTAGGCTAGGGTAGCTAATTAAATAATAACTATTTAATCAACTAGGTTGGGTGTGTGTATATGGAAAAATGGATTAAATCTAAACTAAATAAAACCAAAGAACCCAATAACATAAAGGAAACGAATCTAAGTAAAAGCCATAAATCACAAATCAAAGACGAATGAAAGCTCTTACCAAAACCTGTATTGTTCCCTTTTGGAGATATGTGGATTGCTCAATGTAGTTGCAAAGCCATGGCTGCAACAAGCAAGTATGTGCTCAAGAGATCAATGTCAAAATATCGTTATAGTACTCAATCGACGCGTTGTGTATGCTCGAAGCTCTGTTAAGTGTGCCTGAGAATACGATCGAAGAGAGAGAGTAAATGAAGGAGATGAGGGGGGTTTATATAGGTTTCAAGGAAGATCGATCAACGGTCCAGATAATTCAGAAGAATCAATGAAGGAGATAAGTTGAGGAATGTGCAACGAATGAGAAGAAGACATGTGTCTTGCTTGCTTTTGCATGAGAGGAGTTATCAAGAATAGAAGAATGAGTTAACTGAAGAGATAAATCAATTAAAAGAATAAAGCAATCAGTTAAGTGATTTAAAACAAGAAGAAGAGATTTGCATGAGAAAAGAAGATATTTTGCTTTATTAAATATAGAAATATTTAATTGATGAGCAAGAAAGCTTGAGTTATTTTAGAGATAACTCAAATTAGAAGAAAAAGCAATTTAAATAAATAATTGATTTATTTAAATTTAGAGAAGATATTTTGGAAGAAATAATTAAATAAATGGAATTATTTAATTTAGAAGATTCGAAAGCAAATTAAATAAATAAATTTATTTAATTGTTGTGCATGATTTTGGAAGAATAAATTTGATTTAATTAAATAATTTAAGAATTATTTAATTAGAGGGAATTTGTTGAATTAATTAAATAATTGGATATATTTAATTAATGTGGATGTGAAATTTGGAAAGAAGATAATGATCTAATTAAATAATTAAAATTATTTAATTGTGGAAGAATATAGAGGAATTTAATTTAATTAATTAAATAAAAAGGATTTATTTAATTAATGTCGCAATTTTGGAGATTTAGAAGAATTTGATGAAAATTAATTAAATAATTAGATTATTTAATTAACGTTGTAATGCAGGTGATTAGACAGATAACGGAATGCCAGTGATTTGACGACACGGTCATTTTAGGGTGTCTACATTTTGCCCCTCTTTGATGCAATGCAGCATGTAGCGTTGCATCAAAGAAAACGATTGTTGAAGATGTAATACAATTTTTTGATGCCCCAGTGTAGGTAGTTGCCCCAGCGTAGCTGGCGTAGGGTGCCCCCTCGAGAGGAAAGATAGGGAAGCGACAGAAGAACTGTGTTGACGCTCGACTAGAAGATTTGTTGGAGATAGGCGAGGTTGGGTTGATGATAGATAGAAGAAAGGAGATAGGAGAGAACATAAGAGAAAGACTGTTGATTGATCTTTGCTGGAAAACTATATAAGGCCATGGAAAAATGGATGGTGTAAATGGATGAGCTTGTTGCAATGGTTTCACATTTGTTTATAAAGAGCAATCCTTATTTTTGATATAGCACGTGGATAATTTGCCACCAAGGTATAAAAGACCAAGGTGCAGTAATATCTGAGTGCGTGGACGTTGACTCTGCAAGCAAACGGTTTGAACCCAGATCCTTTAGACATAATATAACCTTGTTGGTACATGTGAATAAGCCATAGTCTTGAACATAAAATAAACTTCCATACATGTAAATGCAAGAAGAATTATTAATATGTAAGATGCTAGGGCGTAACACACACAAGATAAATAGAATGCCAAGAAAGATACTAAAGATCATTCCTCAAACACGGCACACAAAAAGCAGTGACTATGCCCCCAATCCGTACTGCATCGCAACATACCAAGATTATAGATAAATCAAGGTAGCTTTGAATAGGTATGGGAATAGGGAACAAAAGATAAACCATAACACAAATTGACTGACTTACAAAGTAAACATACAGCCAACATATTCTCTTGCCAAAGAGGTTGCTCAGGATAGATTGGATAGGAAAGATAACAGCCTTATCGTAGGAGCTTTGTGTCCGTTAAAGGGGGCTATCTACCTAAGAAGACAATGTCTCACTTGCAGGAAATGCCACATGTCGTAGGAGACGCGTGTGTTGGTCTCGACAATGGAACACTTCGAAGAAGACAAGCTTGTGGATCTAGGGCTTGGTTAAGCGGTACTTAGCTGATGTTGGCAATCGGTATGCAGGACCGTAGATGACTCTGGAAGGAAGCTTCTTTGCTTCAGGTTTGCGAAGGACTACTGCTTTGAAAGGATGCGCTAGCTTGCTGCTTGAGTTAGTCAAGTCGAGGTGAATGGGTTTTGACAAAACGGAAGACTAGAAGGATGGAATGCTAATGGATTGGGATGGGTAGAGAATGATGGATCGTGTGTGCCTGAGTACTGGATACATCCTTCGTATTCCAGACTGCCTACATACCCTGTATCCACGGGATCAAGGCACACTTACGATGGAAGGTGAACGTGATAAATATGTAGTTCTGGATAGAGTGATGAACGGGGCCAGGTGAAAGTGGGAGATCTTATGTACCTGAGTACTGGAAACGTCCTTCGTATTCCAGACTGCCTACATACCCATATCCATGGGATCAAGGTACTTTAAGACTGAGAAGATGATAATATGTAGTTCTGGTTAGGGTGATGATGTGGGAAAAGAGGAGAGGAGATAACAGCCTTATCGTAGGAACTCTGTGTCCGTTAAAGGGGGTTACCAGTGGAAATGAGAAAAGATCGAAGAATGCATTGCGAACCACGAACAAGGAACCAATCCTAGACCGAAGCTAAGGAAAGAGTTGCCCCCATTCTGGTAGAGGAAACTGTAGGGGTGACCGCCGACGAAGATGCAGAAAGACTTGACCTAGGACAAGACAGTGTTAACTGTAGACACAGATCAAGACATGGGAAGATGACGAGGGACATTGACAAATTTCCAAGCTATACTAGATAGGGAGATGGAAATGCAAACAAAGACAATGGTTTTATTATGGATGGATGGATGAAGCGTGTTGTTGCGAACTGGACAAGGAGTGGACCGGACTCGATAGACGATGGATGCTGACTCTTACGCATAGCGCCTGTTTGCCAGGTTTTCACTATGGTACTTATCCAAGGTGCCTATTTGCCAGGTTTTCACCAGAGGACGGATTTTTTATTTTTTGGATTTTTTATTTTTTTTTTTTTGGAATACTCTGAGGATCAGGCATAGAACTTCTTGAGATGGACACTATTAAGTGGCTCATCCAGAGGAATGCCGTCAGGTGTAGCTAAAGTATAAGCTCCTGATCCATATGCTGCTGTCACAATGAAGGGACCTAACCAGTTAGGCTCAAACTTACCCTTCTTCTCTTGATCTGCTTGATTTCTCTGATTCTCCTTAAGTACAAGATCACCAACTTGAAACCGTCTTTCTTTGATCTTTTTGTTGTAATTACACCAGAGGCGGTTTTGGTAGACATGGAGATGATTAAGTGCGGCAAGGCGCCTCTCATCTAGTAGTTCAAGCTCAGCTAATCTGGAAGTGCGATACTCAACTCCGCCGATCAGATCCTGCATGGATACTCTAAGGGATGGGATCTCGACCTCTATAGGTAGGATGGCTTCAGAGCCAAAGACCAAGGCATATGGTGTGGCACCAGTTGGTGTTCTAATACTAGTGCGGTAGGCCCATAGGGCGGGATTCAGTTGCAAGTGCCAATCACGACCAGCTTCATTGACTATTTTCTTGAGGATTTTGAGAATGGTTTTATTGGAAGCCTCAGCTTGGCCGTTACTCTGTGGATAGTAGGGAGTTGAAAAGCGATGTTGGATATTGTACTGTATGCATAAGGCACGGACATCTTGGTTCTTGAATGGTCTCCCATTATCAGTGATAATGGCTTGGGGAATATCATACCGGCATATGAGGTAGTTTAGGATAAACTTGGCTATTTGCTTACCAGTGATATAGGTCATAGGAATGGCTTCCACCCACTTCATGAAGTACTCAGTGGCGGTAATGATAAACTTGTGGCCATTGGAGGAGGAAGGGTGGATTTGTCCTATGAGGTCGAGACCCCATTGAGAAAAAGGCCATGGAATTGTCACAGGTTGTAACTCATGAGCTGGTGCGTGAATCAAATCTCCATGCTGCTGGCATTGTAGACACTTCTTAGCAAACTGTGCAGCATCTTGCTCTATTGTAGGCCAGTAATAACCTGTTCTGAGTATCTTCTTAGCAAGAATAGGACCGGAAGAATGTGCGTCACAGACACCTTCGTGTATGTCTCGTAAGGTAGCTTCGGCTTCTTCCGCATTAAGACATCGTAAGAGGATACCATCGAGACTCCGGCGATATAGTGTATCACCCAGAATGATGTAACGAGAGGATCGACGGATAAAGGTTTTGCGTTGGGTGGATGATAGATCAGGAGGAAAGGTATTGTGCTTGAGGTATTCATAGATATCTTTGTACCATGGGGAATTGGGACCAACAAGTTCGTAGATGATTTCAGTAACAGGAACATCGACGGCTGGTATCAACAATTGCTCGATAAAGAATTCACACTTCTGTGTATTTGCAGGCATGTCAATCAGTGACCCTATAGAAGCCATAGAATCTGCAGCTTTATTATGCTCTCTTGGAATTTGCTCAAATGTGATGGTAGAAAAATGTGGTTTGTAGGCATCCACTAGTTGTTTGTAGGGGACCAACTTTTCATCCTTTGTTTGGTATTCATCTGTGACTTGGTGAATGACTAGCTGTGAGTCTCCATATACTTGTAATTCTGTGATATCCCATTGAACTGCTGTATTGAGACCTATAAGGAGTGCTTCATACTCGGCTATGTTGTTGGTGCAAGGGAATGCTAGCCGATATGACTTTGGAATGTAGTCATTCTGAGGTGTAACAAATAAGATGCCAGCTCCTGATCCATGCTGTGTGTAAGAACCATCAAAGTACAACTTCCACATTATGGAGGTAGCCAGAGTGAAGAGATTCTCGTCAGGAAAGTCTGCTACCATAGGACGTGTATCTTTCATAGGTGCATCTGCTAGTTGATCCGCGAGGGCTTGTCCTTTAATTGCCTTACGATCCATGTACTCAATATCGAACTCGCTAAGGATCATAACCCATTTAGCCAGTCTGCCTGTGAGAGCTGCTTTTGCTAGTAGATATTTCAAGGGATCAATCTTGGCTATCAGATTTGTGTGTTGGTTCAGCATGTAATGTCGCAACTTTTGGGAGGCGAACACTACTGCTAAACATGCCCTTTCCATTGGTGAATAATTGAGCTCATATCCCACCAAGGTTCTACTGATGTAATAAATTGCATGCTCCTTTCCTGTGTCATCATTCTGTGCTAGCAGGGCCCCTAGGGCTGAGTTTGTAGTGGAGATGTACAAGATCAAGGGTTTGTCCGCAACTGGTGGAACCAATATAGGAGGTGTAGCTAGATACTCTTTAAGTTGATCAAACGCTGCCTGACACTTGTTGTCCCATCGAAATGAGACATCCTTTCGGAGCAAATGTTGAAAGGGTTGACATTTATCTGCTAGCTGTGATATAAAATGCCTGATGGACTGCAACCTTCCTTGGAGGCTCCTTAATGCTTTTAGATTCTTTGGTGGAGGCATCTCCACTATAGCCTTTACTTTCGCTGGATCGACTTCAATGCCTCTACGAGATACAATGTATCCCAATAGTTTCCCTAATGTTACGCTGAATACACATTTCTTTGGATTGAGTCTTACTTGGTATTTTTCAAGCCTGTCAAAAATCTATCCTAGGACCTGTATGTGATCCGCTCTAGAAAATTTAGCCAATATATCATCAACATAGTCTTCCATGATGTGATGAAAGAGGCCATGAAATATCACTGTCATTGCTCTCTGATAGGTTGCTCCTGCATTCTTCAGACCAAACGGCATGACACACCAACAATAATTGCCCCAAGGACAAGTAAAGGTTGTTTTATGTTGGTCTTCTTCAGCTATCCTTATCTGATTGTAACCCGAGAATCCGTCCATGAGAGAAAGCATCTCATGACCTGCTGTCAAATCCACTATAATGTCAATGTTTGGTAGTGGAAAGTCATCTTTAGGACATGCCTTATTGAGATCTCTGAAATCATTACACATGCGGATGCGCCCATTAGGTTTAGACACAGGTACAATGTTTGAGACCCAATCTGAATAGTCAATAGGTCGTATAAACTTTGCATCTAATAGTTTTTGTACTTCCACCTTCACCAAGAGAGCTATCTGTGGGTGCATCTTTCTCAACTTCTGTTTGACTGGTTTCACTTTGGGATCAACTGTGAGATAATGAACTACCAGCTTAGGGTCTAGCCCTGGCATATCTGCATAGGTCCATGCAAAGTTGATGGTTCGTTGTAAAAAGAAGCTATTAAGATTTGTGTGCTCTGTGTCAGATAAGGATGCTGCGAGAAATGTTGTCCTTGGATTCTGTTCTGTACCTAGGTTGATCTCTGTAGAATCTTCCACTAGTAGAGTTGATTTCTCCTGGTACTTAGATGGTAAGGGAAGGTCAAATCCTCCATCCTCAGGTGCCACAGTTGGGTTTTCACCTTTGGATACGTCCTTTATTTTTACTATTTTATGATCAGGAGGTGCCATAGTGTGGTTTTCACCTAGAGATCTTTCTTTATTTGCACTTTTGCGACTGGAGGATTTGGCATTCTCACCAAAATAAGTTGTGGGCTCTAGTTCCATTACAAAACCTACCTTGTGATCGCCAAGAGGGATACCTTCCCGAAGTCCCATGAACTCAGCTAGAGCTTCGTCATTCTGAAACACATCTATAACGGGGGCCCCTTGTTGGTCCCAATCGATAAGTTCAGGGTAGACAAGTGTGACATTCTGGGTGCTGGTGGTGGAAGTTAAGGATACGGAGGATAGTGTAAAAATGGAGAATTCTGCGAATAGATTGGTCATGTGGAGGGAAGAGTCATCAGTGATATCCTCTGTAGACGTCGTATCGGCGAGAAAAGTGTCAGCTACCTCGTCAAGGATATACTCGATGTCCGAGGCGCGCGGTACCTTCTTACCAAATCCTAATCCTTTCTTGTCTAGCTTCTTTGTTACCACAATGGGCTCCATAGTGCCTTGATTCTGTTTCCCAAGGCCACCTTTGCCTTTATAGCCCATGTTTTTCACTATCCTTAAGCCATTGCCATATTGCTTGACTGGTATCGTGACTGGTTCTTTCTCCTTGTAGAGCCAAGAAGAGATGTCCTCAATAGTTTCCTCTTCCAGTAACCGCCCATGTTGGAATTGGGTTAGGAATGTTGGGGGAGGAATAGCTGCTTTTTTGATAACTTTAGCAATGGGTGGTTGGCCGTAAGATTTTGGAGATAGAGGCATCCGCCCTACACAACAAGATTCTGAGATATCATAAGTGCCAAACCCTATATCTCGGACACGAGCTGTGATTTTGGGGAGGGGTGTAGGCTCACTTGTAGAGGCTTGCGTGAGAGTTTCAGGGTCAACATAGAGAGGGGACTCAAGGGCTTTGTCATTTTTAGGCACTTGGTTGCAATTCTTATAGCTTCCTTGCAAGACACGACAAAATTCAAAAGGATTAGGATCTCCTGGGATGGTGATCTCCGTACCATTGTATGGGAACTTGAGGGACTGATGGTACGTGGAGGGAACAGCTTTCATTGCATGGATCCATGGGCGGCCTAGGATAATGTTGTAAGGCAGCTCAATATCAAGGACTTGGCACCTAGTTTCAAGCATAACAGGGCCCAGTTGTATAGGCAAGTGAATGACACCTTCTGAACGGCGTTCTGCATCATCATATCCCTTGATTGTAATACTATGATCAGTGTTGACGTGATCCTCAGAGTATCCCAATTGCTTTAGTAACTTTAAAGAACAGATGTTGAGACCAGCACCACCATCTATGAGAATACGTTTGATTTTGCGCTTATGGATGAGAACTTCAATATGAAGGGCATCGTTGTGACAAGGATCATGGGAGGGGAGGTCTTTCTCAGAGAAGACCACATTGTAAGGTGAAGCAATATTACCCACTATAGCTTGGAAATCTGCGACTGCTATGTTGTTAGGAACAGAAGACTCTTGGAGGGCTTTTTCTAACACCACTCTATGTGCAAGTGATGACCGTAGAAGGTCCAAAATAGAGATCTGTGCTGGTGTTCTCCCTAGATGTTTGACAAGATTATAATCAGGCTGAACCGGAAGTCTAGGTGTAGGCGCACGGATGGTGACATGACCTCGACGAGTAGTAACAGCACAATCCATAGATTTGCCTTTGATGGTGAGGGTAGACACTCGACTTTCTTCAAAACGACCTACAATGGAATCGAAAGACGTGGACGCGTGATTGATACCTTTACCTCTATCCTGAGGAGGAGGTGGACCATGATGAGGGAATGGTTCCTTGTACATCTCGAGATCCTTGTTCGTGTGTTGCGCTGGTGATTCATTCTCAAAAGTGATTTGATTACCGTCAATGAGGTTTTGGATGAGGTGCTTAAGCTTCATGCAAGATGCAGTTCGATGCCCTTTGCTCCTATGGAACTCACAATACTCATTGTCTCTGTAACGTGCAGTTTTGTAGACAGGTTCTCCATACGGAGGAGCATCAGGTAAGGTGATGAGCCCTTTCAGTAAAGCTTGCTGCAAGACCAATTTGATGGGCACTCCTAAGGGAGTGAATTGACGTCGTGGAGGGTAATCTTATTGAGGTCGCTCCTGTTGTCGTTGTTGATTTTGATAAGGCTGCCTTTGTTGCTGCTGTTGTTGAGGAGGAGCTTGACTTGGTTTGGAGAGCTGCAACAGTGTTTGCAACGTTTGGACATGCTTAGCATCGACCACCCCATCGTTGACCACGTTTTTGTTCTTGTTCCAATATTTGGGTTTATCATTCGATTGCTGATGAGAATTGCTATCTTTCGTCTCCTTAAAGATTTTGACCACACCCTTAGCAATGAGGGCCTTCTCAATGTTGATACCCTTGTATGTGATTTCATTGAAGGTTGTAGCACTAAGAATTTGCAAATGGAAACCTAACTCTTGGTTGAGGTTCTGCACAAAGATGCTAACAAGCTGTTTCTCTGGAATCTTGAAAGGGAATTTACTAGCCATTTGTCTCCATCGTTGGAGGAAAGAAATGAAAGTTTCCCCATTTTTCTATTTATTGTTGCATAGGTCTGTCATGGAAATCTCATGCTCTGCGTTGTAAGAAAAATGGGTGGCAAACTTCTCTGCTAGCTCGTTGAAGGACTTAATACCCGTAGGTAAGTGTGAGAACCATTCTATTGCTTGACCTCCAAGACTGTGAGGAAAAAGACGCATAAGATATGTGTCATTATGAGAGACCTCGAAGCAAGCAAGATAGAATTCCCTAAGATGGTCTTTTGGGTCACCTTTTCCTTTGTACTTATCGAACTTGGGAATAGTGAAATTTTGAGGAAAAGGGATCATTGGTAATGACCGATCAAAAGGATAAGGACACACTTCCTCTAAAGAGAAGGTCTTTTTGGTGTGGCCAAATGTAAGATCAGATAGCTGTTGTTGCACCTCTGCAATCTTTAGTTCCATAGTCGTGGGAGGGGTTGGTAACATCTCCTGTTGTCCAACAAGCGGTTGGTGTTGCCCATATGGAAGATTATAATGTGAGCCATGCGCAGTGGTATTGTAAGGGTCGTAAGATTGATTGGGATTGTATGGATTGTATGATTGGTTCAGATTGGGTCAGAATTGGAGGCCTTGATTAGGCAGAGGTGGAGGTGGCGCTAGGTAAGAATGTTGGCTTTGCGATGGTTGAAGAAAAGTATTGGGGGGAGGAAAGCTAAAGTACGTTTGATTAGGTTGTGATGGTGGCACATAGCTTTGGGAAACCTGATGTTGGGAATGTTGAGAGTAGCTAGGCAATGTATGAAAGAAGTTGAGCGTGGATGAACATTGTGGAGGAGGAACATAGGTAGAAATGATTTGTGACGGTGGGGGTTGATTGAAGATGAGAGTAGAAGAATGTTGTGGTGGAGGAACATAGGTAGAAGTGATTTGCGACGGTTGGGGTTGCTTGAGGATGAGAGTAGAAGAATGTTGTGGTTGGGGCTGCGTGACTCCAATTGGGTGAGAGACATGCAGGTGTGATGATATAGGAGGTGGCATATTTTGAGACCCTTGTTGCATGGCTACATACATGTTCCCCAGATTGTAATTGGGTGGGAAACCTACGCGTGATGGGGTAACCAAGATTCTGCTTGCGCTTGGGGTGGACACTTTAGGAGGTGGTTGCACATTCGATCAAGCTAAGGTGGCTTGCTTAGCTAACTCTGCTTGACGTTGGAGAGTTTCTTGTTGGTTTTGATAGATCTCCATAGGAGTCAAAAGTGGTGATATGGGCCTCTCCTCTGTTGGATTTTGGAAAAGGGGATTCCTATACTACGAGCCTTGAGTAGGTAAGGGCGTAGACACCGTGGACATGGTTTGTACTGCTTGTAAGGGTTCTTGGGTGTTGTTGCTCTCCTTGAGAGTGGACACATCAAAATCTTGAGGTAACTTGGCGCCTTGCTTTGCAAGCAAGCGAAAGAAATGATCCTGGTTCTCACTAAGGATTTTATCAAAGGCAGCTATAGCTCTAGGATCTTGTATAAATTCATCAAGATCTTGCCCATCTTCTTGAGAGGATTGACCTATTTCAAAGTGTCGCTCTTCTTGAGATGGGGTTTGATCTACGATATAACCCTGTGGGACAAAATCCGGAGGCAAGCCTGCAGTATATTAAGGTGCATTTATCAAAGGGGTTCTATCCTCATGAGGATTGCTTGGTTCATCTATGTGCGGCATGTTTGGAGAGCTGATTGGTTTTGCTGCGGGTGTACTAGGAGTCACCTTGGGAGTGATGTTGAGACGACCTGATTGTGGTGTGCGAGGGGGTGACTTGTGCTTCTTAGGGACAACTTGCCTAGACTTCATAGTTTGCTGTAGCCTAGTGGTGACCATGGGATACACTTAGGACACAATGTAATGCTGGGAATTTGTGAGATGCTTTGAAGAAACGGACAAACTCTGATGCACAAAGTACTGGACCAAAGGCGCTATACTGTTTGACCAGAGGTGCAGGACTGTGCCACCAAAAGCGTGCTACTGTGGGCCAGAGGCGACGGACTGAGCTACCAATAGTGAGTTACTGCTATACCAAAGGCGAGCTACAGTGACCAAAAGCGAGCTACTGTTATACCAAGGGCACTGAAGTAGAGTTTTGCCAGAGGCAGGTTACTGCTGACCAAAGGCGATCTACTGTATTACCAAAGGTGAGCTGCTGTAATACCAGGGGCGCTGAAGTAGTGTCTGATGTTTTTCAAAGGCAAGATTTTTCTATTTCTGATTGGATTGGTTTGGCAAGAGAAAATACAGCAAACAAGTGGTCAAAAAAGGCACAAGGACTGACACAACAGATAGTGTATGTTCAAGGCTCCAAATAAGCCCAATGTTTCCACAGGTCTAATACAGTTGCAATCAATAACAAGCACTTTTTATCCCTAGAGACAAGGTTTCATTGCAGTAGATCAGCTCACAGCTTAATACTCCGTCGATAAAAATATCATTCCATAAAGGTGTCGGATATTTAGTATCTTTGCGAGAGACGATAGGTAGGGATATCTCACCCTCCTCTTGGAAAGCTCAAGTAGGTCACAAGAGCTTTATGTCCAAGGGAATACTATCTCTTCTCAAGGGAGCCAATGGTGAGTATATTAAGGGTTTAAATCGATTTCCCTTGTACTGATGATTACCGCAATGTTCAGAGGTAGGTCAGGTAGTCTCTATCTAAAATTGGTTCTTAGTGACTTTGAGGGACCAACGCCTTACGAGCAATGCGACAAGCTACTAAAAGCTTTAACCAATCCTACTAAGAGTTTCAAACACTTCGCTCAATGTGAAAATCGTTTCCACAAAGAGCTAGTACACCTCTTTTCAGTTTGGCACCACAAGGTAAGGCTGACGTCGGTTAGGACTTGGCTTTCGCCTTATCCCTCTTATATAGCGGTTCAAAGGAAAACTCCACTTAGGGTCATCCCTTTTGGATGAATCGCAATCCAAAAGCAGGCCCTTCTAAAGGAAGTACAAAAAAAGTAAAAGCAAGCACGTCACACAAAGGTTCAATTGTCCCGTTATAAGAAAAATAAGGTGCAACTAAGCTATGCACACACACGATTGTAGTTGTAAATTGTCCCTTATGAAATGAAGTGTTTGGCATTCATGTCCATTGTCCTTTAGAAAATTGAGGTGTTTGTCCATACATGTCCATTGTCCCTTAAGAAAATCAGTATGTTCCTAAGACTTAGATTTGAAAAAAAAGATTTGTTCAATTACTCCTTTTAAGCATGCAATGTGTTTCTAAGACTTAGTGAGATAAAACAAAAGGGTCTTCAATGCTCATCCTGCATGAACATATTAAGAAAACACCTATTGGCTCTGTGTGAGTAATAAGAAGCTGCAACAAGTGAGTTAGTTCCACCAAAAATTCACAAGTTTAGCAAAAAATAAATCAACTCTGACCAAAAGCGCTGCACAACCTTACCAGAAGCGACTTACTGTGAACCCAAAGCGATTCACTGTGCTACCAGAAGCGATGTGTTGCAGACCAGAAGCGTGGTACTGTGCTACCAAAAATGAGCTACTTTGACCAAAAGCGAGCTACTTTGCTACCAAAAGCGAGCTACTGTACTACCAAACGCGCGGCAATGTACTACCAAACGCACGGTGTAATAAAAGACCTACAAAAAATAATATTTCATCAAAAAGGATGGATCAAAGCATGATTGAATGATTGAGTGATGATCCAGGATGTTGATAAGTGATAAGACACTGCACCAAGTGATATTAGCTCCAAAGAAAAGAACAAGATGTCAGAAATCAACTTTAAACCCTAACAATAAGTTAGAAACCCTAGAAAACCAAAGTGAAATCCATAAAATTGGTAACAAATATGATGAGATATAATAGTTTAGATATCACCAATGGATTCCTTACGATTTTCTATGCAATTTAAAAAAAAAAGCATCGAATTTCGTTAAGTTTTGAGAAAGTTATGGGGTTTTGAAGTTTGCAAGCCTGTTATCTCAACCAAAAGCGCTTCACTATCATACAATAGCGCTTTTCTGCTATACCAGAAGCGCTTTACCTCTATACCAAAAGCGCTTTTCTATTACCAATAGCGCTTTAATGCCATACCAATAGCGCTTTGATAATTTTCTCAATTGCGCTTCACTGTATGACCAAAAGCGCGATTTTGTGCCACCAAAGGCGCTACGGGATGCACCAAAAGCGTAGTACTGCTCTACCAAAGGTGCTTTTCTATGTCAAGATGCGCTATTCCGTACTGTACTTCAAAAAAAATTAATTTCTCAAAGAAAAAGAGGGATTAGTGGGTCCCACCGGGCGTGCCAGAATGTGTATATGGAAAAATGGATTAAATCTAAACTAAATAAAACCAAAGAACCCAATAACATAAAGGAAACGAATCTAAGTAAAAGCCATAAATCACAAATCAAAGACGAATGAAAGCTCTTACCAAAACCTGTATTGTTCCCTTTTGGAGATATGTGGATTGCTCAATGTAGTTGCAAAGCCATGGCTGCAACAAGCAAGTATGTGCTCAAGAGATCAATGTCAAAAGATCGTTATAGTGCTCAATCGACGCATTGTGTATGCTCGAAGCTCTGTTAAGTGTGCCTGAGAATACGATCAAAGAGAGAGAGTAAATGAAGGAGATGAGGGGGGTTTATATAGGTTTCAAGGAAGATCGATCAACGGTCCAGATAATTCAGAAGAATCAACGAAGGAGATAAGTTGAGGAATGTGCAACGAATGAGAAGAAGACATGTGTCTTGCTTGCTTTTGCATGAGAGGAGTTATCAAGAATAGAAGAATGAGTTAACTGAAGAGATAAATCAATTAAAAGAATAAAGCAATCAGTTAAGTGATTTAAAACAAGAAGAAGAGATTTGCATGAGAAAAGAAGATATTTTGCTTTATTAAATATAGAAATATTTAATTGATGAGCAAGAAAGCTTGAGTTATTTTAGAGATAACTCAAATTAGAAGAAAAAGCAATTTAAATAAATAATTGATTTATTTAAATTTAGAGAAGATATTTTGGAAGAAATAATTAAATAAATAGAATTATTTAATTTAGAAGATTCGAAAGCAAATTAAATAAATAAATTTATTTAATTGTTGTGCATGATTTTGGAAGAATAAATTTGATTTAATTAAATAATTTAAGAATTATTTAATTAGAGGGAATTTGTTGAATTAATTAAATAATTGGATATATTTAATTAATGTGGATGTGAAATTTGGAAAGAAGATAATGATCTAATTAAATAATTAAAATTATTTAATTGTGGAAGAATATAGAGGAATTTAATTTAATTAATTAAATAAAGAGGATTTATTTAATTAATGTCGCAATTTTGGAGATTTAGAAGAATTTGATGAAAATTAATTAAATAATTAGATTATTTAATTAACGTTGTAATGCAGGTGATTAGACAGATAACGGAATGCCAGTGATTTGACGACACGGTCATTTTAGGGTGTCTACAGGGTGTAGGCTAATTAGTAGAGCAGATTAATCAGATGAGTATGATTTATCTAATTAATTGGGTTTAAGGAAGTAGACAAATTAACCAAATAAATATTTGACATATTTATTTAATTAATTGGGATGATGTTAGTAAGGTGTGAATGCTGAATTAATTAAATTAATTCAGTTTCAAGGGTTAATTGATGAAGGATGAATCGATGGTTCAAGAGTTGGATAATTAATTAATTAGTTAAAATTTTAATTAATTAATTAGATGAGAAATCAGTGGTATGGATGATGTTGGAGGGTGGTCAAAGGTTTGAGACATTTTAGGAGTCTACACACAGTTATTTACATGGGGAAAATCTGTTCAAAAGAAAATGCCACAGTCCATAGCAACTCAATGCATAATTCAATAATCATTTATTATAATATGCTTGCAGAGTCTAAGCCTTTATAAGAGTGTCATCAACCAGAGATCTTGACTAATTTTGGTAGGATAATAATACCAATAAAACTCATTGTATCAACCACTAATGAATGTGTGAATATTAATAGGCACATCAAAAAGGTATATTTATAATTGCATGGGCACAAAAGCCATGGGCTAAGAAAACAACACAAAAAATAGCCAAAATAGCCAAAAAGGCCCCAACAAAAATTTGGTGAACCCCTGATAGGGGAGTCCTACTCTCCCCAACTCCCCACCCCATGGGGGAGCCTTTAACTCCACTATCTTTTGGGGTTGGGGGCAGCTTTGGGCCCACTTGTTATGAAGAATATTTATTACGCATAGGATTGCAAGGTTGAGACACCTTTTTCCAACAAAGTCCTCCAATGGACCATACATTTTGAATTTATAGATAAATATTATGTGGAATTTTAGTGATTGTCTTCAAATAGTTGATCATAGTGGTATATGGATTCACTAGGCATCTACTTAATTTCCTTTAGTGATGTAGTATTTCTATGAGCTAATTCTAGATTATATAACTTGGTGAGAAATTCATCCTTCACCTCCTAAAGAATATTCTTAGTCCCATGGGCTCAAAATGTACATACCAATCTTACGCATGGCCTCCCAATGTCGCTAAAAAGAGTTTTATCTTGTGCATGTAACAATTATAATGTTCTTATCCCTCCAAGATTTATCACATGCCTTCCAATGGCATGTTACATCTTCTTCTTCTATAAAGGTCTTAATCAACATGAGCATTGGTTTATAAATAATAACCAAATATGCACCATAGCTTGTTGTAGTTGTGCCTCCCTTTCTAACTATCCAATAATTGTATCATATTGTTCATTAGTTGTATACACAAAGTTTAGACACCTAAAATCACCTCACGCCATTTCTATTGTCACTAGTCTCATCCCTCGATCAAATTTAATCAAATAAACTCTATTTATTTAATTAACTATTCTAACTGTGAACGGGGTTGCTTAAATGGCAAAGGCCCTATGGTTCTCACAATGGAGATCCAAGTTCAAATCCCCCATGTAACATGTGGTTTCTATGTGTCTTCTATGTTGATTAAGTTGGTTAAGTGGATATGTTGATGGGGAGGAGGCACCCCTTGTGACCTCCAATGCTTACGGATCAAAAAAAATTAACTATTCTAACTTTCCTACCAATATTAATTAAATATTTTAATTATTTAATTAATACAGTTGTTAGGGTTCAGGCAGATCAGAGCAATAAACACTAACAATTATATGCAGATTAAATAACCCAAATATAACAATGAAGAATAGCACAAAAGAGACCAACACAAAATTTTAATGTGGTTCACCCAAAATGAGAGCTACATCCACATAAAATCAGCGATCCAATGATTTTATTATCCAGTGTAAAATAGATTACAATCTTGCGAATTCCATCCCGCAACAGACATCCCGGCCTCTTATAACAAGATTTTTGGAAGCTTCTAGAATTAGGGTTTTATAATGTCATTTTTCATTTGTCGGTTAACAAAAATTAACTACCAACCCTAAACATGTAAAAAAGGAGGAAAAAGAATTTTTTGAGGGTTGCTCCCCCAAACGCCTGCTCTCAGGGGTTGCCCCCCCTGAACCCCCGCTCGGGGCCCGGCCCGGCCCTAAACTCCAACAAGGATACATTATGAGTGTATAGTATTTGCATGATCAATCACCACATACCAACAATCTCCCACTTGGAGACTAATCAGGCTCCGCACCAAACAAAATTGACATTTCTTCCAAGCATTAATTAAATAAATTAGGACAATTTATTTAATTAATCAATCATTTCATCTCCTCCCTATAGTCCAGCCTTAATTAAATAAATCCAATATTTATTTAATTGATTTCACCATTATCACTCTAAAAATTAAATAAATATATTATATTTATTTAATTCCTATTTTATCTCTCCAATCATTAGTTGACTAAAAACAATTATTTAACTAAGTAATCATTTACACAATCTATATCATGATTAGTCAAAGCAATCTTGCACATGGCTCAAGACAAGCATATGGATCCAAAAAAGGATCTTTTTTATCTCAACCCTCCATTTTCTCCAAGAATATCTGAGCCCTTCAAATCCCTTCGATCATGGGCCTCGTCTTATGGACCAATCACAAGATGCCACTTGGAGGCCTCTCCTACATCCAATCCTCTCAAGCACCCTCATCCATTGATCTCTCAAATCAACCCTAGCCATTGATCCTCGTACATAGAAATTTATAAATTGAACCTCACCCGAGGCATTTTCATTAGCTCTTTGAATGCAATGTTATGTTGCCATTGTGATCACCTAACATACATTCTCTCAACAAAAAAAATCCCTTGAGCACAACCACTTAGGTGTAACAAGGGTTGGTGTTGGTGAGAGTTCTTTTGTTTTCATTAATGCTTACTAGCCCTTAGCTTAATCTTGATGTTGCATTTAGAAGTACAAATTAAATAGGTTATGCTTGCAATGTCTATTTGTTTGGATTTATATTTACTTGCAAACATTTTGGCATGCTCAATGGGACCCATGTCTCTTTTCTAACATCTTTTGTATCTTTTGTTTGTATCTCTTCATTATTGTTCATAGTTTAGTGCATATGGAACTAGTTTTAGTATGGTCCTTCATGTTTGGACACATATGTCTAGTCTTTTAGCACACCTATTGGTTTCCTGTATGGTTCTTCATTCAATATCCCTAACAAGTTTTCTTGGCTATTTTGCAATATTTTGGGGTTTTTATAATATGTATATGTAGGATTTTAGGTTTATAACAATTTTTTAGACTTTTCTAACCCTTGTGTGTGCAAGTTTGATCATTTTGTGTTAGGTCTCATTGCATCCTTTGGCCCCTATCATGGTTTATTGTGTGCAATACTGGTTTTAGCATGTCTATGAAACCATGGCACATCTGTTTATGGATTAGTGCCTCAATTTTTATCCATAAATCCTTTTATTTGTTTTTCTCCATAGCTTTACATTCTATATTCCCTATCTTTTTTAGTTCCTAGAGTGACTAACTTTCTTTTTTATCGTCATTGCTATCTTTTATCTAGTAGGCTACTATTTTGATTATTTTTGGCTAACTTGTAATGTTATGTTGTGTAGGTTTCATATTTTAGTGTTTCAACTTTATTTAACTATCTACATCCATGGAAACACGTTTTTGATCCATCAATTAGCATGTTAGAGGTAAAAGACTAGTAAACACTAAACTGTATCCTTCAACATGTCTATGACATCTTGTAGTGTTTTTATTCTAAGATTAGCATGTGTGTTTCTATTTTAGCATATATGTCCTAATTATAGAGTTTCATCATTTTCTCAATTTCTAATCCTTTGACTAATCTTCACTTATTGTTTATTGTTGCTAACCTCATGTTTCTACAACTATTTCAATTTTCCAAGGATTTTTTGTGAAACTACTAATTATTTTTGGTGTAGCTACACTTGTCAAAGGACCTACTTTGTATCACTAATTTAGTTGCACCAATAACATGCTAAGGGTGATGAACATTTGTATTCTTTGTTTTTTAGTATATCTAAGTGTGTATGCTCTCTCCTCACATTGAAAAGTGATCTTGGAGATCAAACACACTTTCTAGTTCTCCTTTTTGTTGTGTTTAACCCAAGAAACCAAGTTGTGTATGTTCTTCCCTCATGCTACAAGGCAATATTAGGAATCAAAAACTCTTGGTCTTCATTCCTAGTAGAAATCCTACCCTTGGATTTCATCATCTTGGGGGATGACCCAAACAATGTGTTCCAGCGAGTATAGAAAGGGGCTAAGAATTGAAAGATTCACCCTAAAGGAGGACCATTATGTTCGGCATAGCCTTGTTGTCCGCTTGAGAGGACAAGGTGAAGTGGAAAGGGACTTAACCCCAACCACATGATTTTAGATGGAACTCCCATTTATAAGATTGGCCTCTAATACCCTTAGGTATATGGAGGACATCCCATAGCAACTTGCAAATCCTAGATAGGACCATCAACTATATATATTTGTAGTGCATCAATTAGTGGTTAATGTCAAGAAGTTACTCACCCTGTGCCCCTAGAAACATGTTTGTAGGTTGTGAATGATCTCCTCTTGTGCCATTGAGTGATCTTGAGTGATCAAAAATGGTTAGTACCTCATCATGGGCCCTACACTCCATGACTAGATAGTACATTATGGTGGGCCTACAAGTGTATACACACCTACTTGAATAAAATAGGCATGTTCAAGTTCTTGATGTGTCTTCTTTGTGTGAAACTCATGAATACCCTTTGAATCCAAACACATCAAACATTTGCAAATCTTGAACACTCCAAGTCAAAAATCCAAGTTTAAAAAGACCCTCCAAAAGTTAAACACATTATTAGACATCCAAAATCTATGAAGTAGAGATCTTACACCTCAAACCTTGTATTTATATGCTTTCCAAGTTAAATCACATTTCCAACATCCAAAAATTCAATCAAACATCCACCCACATAAAAATTCAATCAAACATCCACCCACATAAAAATTCAATACCAATCAACACAATGGTCCCCCTTTTAGCATTTGTTTTCACCCTTTATCACATCCATGAATACTTCAAGGCACCTGTAGTAGTAGGCTAGTAATCATACTCTAACACTATTTAGCATCTCTACCCATCCTTTAGTGCCCACATCCTATTTTGGTTCATGAGCTTTATGTTTTAGCGTGTCTATTTTGTCACACACCAAATCCTAAAACTATTTCATCTCTTAACATCACCCATCCAAACTAAACCCACTCAATCAAAACTAAACTCCAAAATCCTAATCAAACCATAATCTCAAGACCTCACATCTTAATCCACAATCAAATTCCATCATCCATTTTACCCTCCAAATGAAACCACCCTCTTTGATTTTGGACCTAGATTAGTACTAAAACTCCAATCAACACTCAAAACCATCAATCCAATCTAATTTCCACCCATTTAGATTCATCCCCAAATCAAAAATCAATACCTTAAAGAAACTTATCATCCTTAATCCAAGCTTTCTTAGGAAGTACTATCCTATCCTAAGTATAGTTATCCACAAATCAATCCCTCATCTAAGGTGTTTGTACCTTAAGCCATAATACAATCAAACCCTAAACTCTTGCTTAAGAACATAGACTATCTTAAGTATATAAATCAATATCATCCAATCATCACCCAAAGGTCTTGAAATTTGATCCCCATCCTAACCATCCATATAAATCAAAAATCAAGGTCAATCAAGTTCAAAGTCAATTAATCCAAACCAATCACCAATCACTTTCCCAAACCAACACCATCATTAGTACCAACCTTCATTCACTCTCCAAAATCATAAAACATTCATCCATAATCAACATCGACTTCAACCCCCATCCAAATCTTCCATAATATAATTCATATCAATCTTCCTCAAACGACTTTCAAATCCACATCATCCAATTCACATCAAATCTTCCATGCCCCCTATAACTAGATCTCAAGCGAAAAAGAACATGGATCCCCGTAACAAGAACCCTTTGGCTCTAGTTTTGGACACAACTCACAAGTGGGGCCCTATTCACCTCATGGATATCCTAATAATGCAAGTGACCCCGAAAGTCTTGTAAATCAACCCAAATATGGTGAACCCATAAATCTTGTTAATTGACCCAAATACTCATCTCAGTATGTAGACTTCAACAATGATGAAAGAACCCAAGAAAGAATGAAATATTTCATAGAACACCATATAGATTAATTTCTTGAGAAACTTATTTCCATTGGAGCCAAGCTTCCCCACCACTTTGACATGGCTAAGCTCAAAAACCTCATTTATCATTATCACCACCATCACCCACATTTGAAAATCCATAGAGCCACCTACCCAAACAATCAACCCAAGACGACATCAACTATCATATTGATCAACAAGTGAGTGGTAGTGTGCCTCCCCCTCCACCTCATCACAATTATGCATCATCCTCCAATCCACATCATCAATCCCATGACAACCAACCTTCATAACACCCCCTAATAATCATGATTCCACCTAGAACATCTAATCAATATGTTCCCACTCTTTATAATCTACCACAATCTTTTTTCCACCCTTGTCAAGTCTCGTTTAATCACTTCCACCTCTCTCCATTCCTCAAAAAACCATTCCAACTCAATCCATGATCCTTCCATACATTTTATATCAATCAACCCACATCAACATATCAACTTGAATCAACTTATCCAATAACTTTCTATCACCCCACGACACCACCTGTTGGTAAGTGTTGCACTATGTTGTCATTGATGTCAACCTCTAATGTAGCTATGATGAGTAAGTGATTGTGGATGTCAACCTCTAGTGTGGTTGAGATGTTGATAAGGTATTGCATATGTTGTGATTGTATTGAGAAAGTGTTTTTGGTGCTTAGTTTCCAAGTGCTTTTGAGAAAATTTGAATAAATAATGTATAGTGTGACAAACAGATATTCTGTATTGTGCTCCGTATTTCTTCAGTCTTGAAGTTATGCTTGTATGGTTTAGATATGTTGATTAGAGGTATTCAGAGGTGCTATATCCAAAGTTTTAGGTTCTAGATCATGTGGTAGAAGAAGTTATATTCACCAGTGTGTGGACTATGAAGTAGATTGTATAGGAGAAATGAAATTGCTCCACATTTCTCCATGTTGAGGTATCTTGTCTTGCGAATTTGGGAATGTGCTAACATTGTTTGTATCTATCTTCCCTTGGAGTGGTTCATGTTCAGATGCTCCACAAGGTTGGTTTCATGAGTTGTTGTGAGAGGGGGGGGTGAATCAGTTGTCTAAAACTTTCTTCCAATTAAAGACTTAACTTCACTTTATAATTCAGCAGTATAATAATAAATCAATCATGGAAACATATGCAATGAATCAAGAGCATAAACACATAAACACATGAGACACCAAGGTTTTGACGTGGAAAACTCAGTTAAGGGAAAAACCACGGGGTGATTAACCCAAGATTGTATTCTTTGTTAGAAGAATAGAAAGAACAAATGGCACATGACAATTAGGGCTAACTACCTGAGCACACTGCTCACAAGAGGCTCATTGCCTACAAGAGACACATTGTCTACAAAATAATAAGTATCACCTACTTGAACTGGAAAATAGCATCTTCACCATGCTTGAATAAGTTCTATTTAAGCCCAATACTTCTGCTCTACCTTTCACTCTTCTCCTTGCTACCACACTCTCATCTCCATGAGTATTTCTTGAAATGACTTTGCAATCCCTTATTTATACAAGACACCAACTTAGGAATGATCATCTATGTCAAAAAACATTAACAAGATCATCTGGAAGTTATTCTTCAATTGCGAGCTCCAACTCCAATGTGGACCACCAACATGAATTGGACATGATCCAAAGACCTCCACAAACTTGCCTGAATCACCAAGAACATCCACACTTCATCTGCTTACTAAAATCCTTCTCTTCTTCACCTGGAACCTCAAGAACACAGTCTATC
Source organism: Cunninghamia lanceolata (assembly GCA_027924645.1). Taxonomy (NCBI): domain Eukaryota; kingdom Viridiplantae; phylum Streptophyta; class Pinopsida; order Cupressales; family Cupressaceae; genus Cunninghamia; species Cunninghamia lanceolata. The sequence continues at coordinate 4,996,815 of BSBN01000700.1, read as the reverse complement.
ATTACTATCACAAAGGAATAGATGCTTGTGGACCTTCAAACCACAAACCAATCAAGTTGATACTTCACAAAGAATTCCTCAACACTCCCTCAAATCTGCAGAATAGGATAATACATTTCCGGATCTCACCGGACCTATCTATATCACTTTGTCACCACTAAACATCTGTCGGAACCAATTTTACTTGAGCAGCCACAACTTCTTCAGATCTTCATGCAGACCTCTGAAATCTCTACTGAACCACCTTAAGACACATATCTACAAACCCTTTAAACCGCATCCTCTGATCCTCATCCTATCTTGGACTTTTGTCTTACTGTCATCACTATTCTTCATTGTTCCTGATTGGGACTATTTTTCTCAATATCCTCAGCACACAGCTCATCCAATTCTTATCATTAATGCAACAGGAGTATGTTGACATCAATGACAACACAGGTTAGGCCCATACTTGCAATAATCTCCCCCTTTGTCATTGATGGCAACAGATGATGTGAAAAATTGTTTTGAACATCAAGACAAGAACTTCTCCTTACTGTCACAACTCCCCCTATCAGCAACAACCATTCACATGTCTTCTCTCCCTTTACTGCTCCCCCTTTGATTAGTAACTACTTGTCTTTCATATGTCTTCTCTCCCCCTTTGACATCAATGGCAAAGGGCACATACTTGCAATTTCACCACTTCAAAATCATACCTGCTGCTCCCCCTGATTAGCAGCGCCCTATCATCAATCTGGACCACAAGATATGACTGTGATATCCACTAGACTGATGCACATCAGTGCACCTTAGTTCATCACCAGAGGGGTAATAACCCCTAACTTCTCCCTGAGATACTCAAAAGAGTCCTTAGGTAGAGGTTTAGTAAAGATATCTGCAATCTGATCCTTGGAAGGCACAAACTCTAATCTGACTTCATTCTTGTTCACTTGCTTTCTCAACAAGTGAAACTTGATGGATATGTGTTTTGTCTTTGAATGCAACACCAGATTCTTAGATATATTTATTGCACTTGAATTATCACAGAAAATTATGATAAGCTCCTTATACTCCACTCTTATGTCTCTTAGCATTTGCTTCATCCACAAAACTTGAGTACAACTACCTGCTGCTGCAATATATTCTACTTCTGCAGTAGACAGAGATATTACCTCTTGTTTCTTGCTCAGCAAAGAAACCAATCTCTTCCCCAAAAAGAACGCTCCACCACTGGTACTCTTCCGATCATCCACATCTCCTACCCAATCTGCATCAATATATGCATGAAGAGAGAAATCATGATCTCTAGGATACCACAGACCATATTCAACTGTCCCTTTTAGATATCTAAAAATCCTCTTGATTGCCATGACATGAGATTCTCTAGGATCAACCTAGAATCTAGCAACAAGACCAACAGCCTGCATAATGTCTGGTCTAGTTTGAGTGAGATACAATAGTCCTCTAATCATTGACCTATACTTTTTCTAATCATCCTTAGGAGAGTCATCATCTTTGCTCAATTTACATCCAGTTGCTATGGGAGTATTCATTGGTTTTGAATCTTCCATCCCAAATTTTTTCAATAGTTATTTCACATATTTGGTCTGAGAGATGAAAATTCCTTTCTTTGTTTGAGTGATTTGTAGACCCAAGAAGAAATTTATTTCCCCAAGCATGGACATCTCAAATTCACTTTTCATTTGATTTGCAAAGGTTTTACACATACTATCTCTTCCTCCAAAGATGATATCATCAACAAACACTTCAATAATCAAAATGTTCTCATGATCAATTTTGAAATACAAATTACTGTCAGCAGTACCTTTGTTGAAACCAATCTTTAAGAGATGCTTATCCAATCTTTCATACCAGGCTCTTGGGGCTTGCTTCAATCCATACAGTGCCTTCTTCAACTTGCAGACCATATCACCATGATCAGATAATTGAAATCCATCCAGTTGCTCAATGTACACTTCTTCCAAGTCACCATTCAGGAAGGTAGACTTGACATCCATCTGATATACCTTGAAATCTTTGAAGGCAGCAAATACAAGAAATAATCTGACTGCTTCAATTCTTACCACTGGAGCAAAGGTTTCTTCAAAATCAACTCCTTATATTTGAGCATGGCCCTTGCAGACCAATCTGGCTTTATTTCTGATTACTTCACCAACTTCATTCAGTTTGTTCCGGAAGACCCATTTGGTTCCAATAACATTCTTGTTTCTAGGTCTGGGAACAATATCCCAAGTGTGATTTTTCTCAATTTGCATCAGCTCTTCCTCCATTGCTTTAGTCTAGTTTTCATCATTGCAGGTTTCATCTACTATTTTAGGATCAATCTTTGAAATCAGACAAAACTTATCTGAATCTTGAGTAATTCTCCTTCTAGTTTGTACACCTTTGCTTTTGTCACCTATGATCTGATCTTCAGAGTGGTTCAGTCTTACATACCTTGGAACTTTGGGAATTTCTTGCACTTCTGATTCTTGATTAGGCTCATTAAAACTCATCTCTTCTTCCTGATTTACTGGATCAGTTTGAATCTAACTTTTAGAAGAGACTTGGGCTCCTAGAACATCATTCTGATCATCTTCATCATATTCATAAAACCTTGAGGGTTTTTCAATTCCTTCATCAACCTTCACATTTGTACTTTCTATTATCTTTCTTAGTCTCTTGTTATAACCAGTATGCTTTGCTTTGAGTAGAGTAACCCAAGAATATTCCTTCATCACTTCTAGCATCAAACTTTCCTAGATCTTCATCTCTTTTAATGTAACATTTGCTACCAAAGACTCTGAAATACCTCACAGTAGGAGTTATGCCAAACCAAAGTTCATAAGGAGTCTTACCGGTATTGCTTCTGATTTGAACTCGATTGAGAGTATAAACTGTAGTGCTGACAGCTTCTCTCCAATAGATATGAGGAACATTTGCTTCTGTCATCATGGTCCTAGAAGCTTCCTGGATGGTCCAGTTCTTTCTTTCTACTACTCCATTTTGTTGTGGAGTCCGAGGAGCGAACAATTGTCTCTTTATTCCATGCTTCTCATAGAATTCTATGAACTCACCGGATGTGAATTCACTACCTCTATCAGACCTCAGACATTTCAATTTTAATCCAGTTTCATTCTCTACCATAGCCTTGAATATTTTGAATTTCTCAAGAGCTTCTGATTTCTCTTTCAGAAAGGTTACCCACATCATCCGGGAATGGTCATCAATTAGTAACATGAAGTATCTGTCACCTTGCACAGTCCTGATTCTTGCCGGACCACACAGATCAGTATGAACTAAGTCCAATAATTTGGTAGAGGACAGTTCCTTACTTTTGAATATGATTCTACTCAGCTTATCCAACTAACATTCTTTGCACAAGCTATTAGTAGGTTTCACCAATTTTGGAAGATCTCTTACAGCCTGAGTATTGCTTATCTTGATGATATTATCAAAATTCACATGACACATCCTCCTATGCCATAACCAACTCTAATCAATTTGAACAAATAAGCAGCTTTTACCAATACCAACCAAATGAAAGATATTACCTTTTGTTTGAGTACCAGCTGCAATCTTTGTTCCAGAACTTTCAAAGATCTTGCATTTTCCATTCTTGAATCGAAGATCATAGCCTTTTTCCACCAACTGTCCAACACTGAGAAGATTGTGCTTCAAACCTTCAACATACAGTACATTACCGGTTTTGTTCCTTCCATCAAAAGAAATAATTCCTCTACCCCTGATTCTACCAGCAGAATTATCACCAAACTTTACGACTCCTCCTTCATACCTCTCCAAATCTATGAACTTATTTTGTCACCTGTCTTATGGTGAGAGCATCCATTGTCAATGACCCAATCATCCTTCTCTTCAACTTGGGCAGCTAGAGCTTTTTCCATAGTCTTATGATTGACAAATATAGAGGAAATTGGATCTTCTTGCTTGATGGCAATGAACACCCATTCATTTCTGGATTTGTTCCTTATCTCTGATTCATCATCTGTTACTCCTTCATTATCATCATCTTCATGTACATAGTAACAGTTCTTTTAGAACCTTGGCTTGTTAGGATTTTGTCTTAAAAACCTTTCCAAACACCTTGAGGCAAAATGACCAATCTTATTGTAGTTAAAACACTTAAAAGGCAATTTTCCTTCATACTTATCAGATCCTCTTGGCAGTCTTTTTGCAATAAGGGCTTCAAGATGAGCAGTTTTAGCTTCTTCTTCTTCCAGATCTTTTCTTGCTTTTTCATACCATGATAGTTTCCTTGAAGAGTTCTCTCCCAGATCAAACCTTTGTTTACCTTTTACAGAGGCACTGGCTTTGAAAGCAGATTTAGTCTTAGGAGGGGCATCTCCAAACTCAGTCATTTCAAAAGCAGCAAATTTACCAACTAATTGATCTCTTGTGACAATTGTATGAGCTCTAAATTCTTCAATGGCAGCAACCTTAATTTTATAAGAAGTAGGAAGGGATCTGAGAACTTTGCCAACAATCTCATTTTCATCCAAGACTCCACCAGCATTTCTAATTCCACAAACAAGCTCATTTACTCTTGGCATAAAGGTAGAGATATTTTCATCTTCTCTCATCTTCAGGTTCTCAAATTTCCCTTTTAGACTTTGTAGCCTTGCACATTTAACATACTTGTCTCCTTCATGCAGAAGTTCCATTTTTTCCTAATTCTCAAAAGCAGTTGGTAGGTCAATAACATTTGAGAGCTCTAAATTAGATAATGCGCTTAGAAGAGCTTCTATAGTCCGCAGATTGTTTTCAGCATCTGTGATTTCATTTGGGGCTTTTGGACCACCCTGTGGAGGAGTATACTTTGTTCTAACCATGGTCCAGTATGCCATTCCCATACATTGCAAGTGACATTTCATGCGACCTTTCCAAAGATTAAAACTGGTTCCATCAAACTTTAGACTATCCTTCTTGTAACACGTCATTCTGGATCTCCTCAAGTGGTTAAGCTCCTTTTAGAGGAACTTGGCTCTAATACCAATTGTTAGACTTAAGGCAGACAACTAAGAGGGGGGGTGAATCAGTTGTCTAAAACTTTCTTCCAATTAAAGACTTAACTTCACTTTGTAATTCAGTAGTATAATAATAAATCAATAATGGAAACATAATGCAATGAATCAAGAGCATAAACACATCAACACATGAGACACCAAGATTTTGATGTGGAAAACCTAGTTAAGGGAAAAACCACGGGGTGATTAACCCAAGATTGTATTCTCTATTAGAAGAATAGAAAGAACAAATGGCACATGCCAATTAGGGCTCACTGCCTAAGCACACTACTCACAAGAGGCTCATTGCCTACAAGAGACACATTGTCTACAAAATAATAAGTATCACCTACTTGAATTGGAAAATAGCATCTTCACCATGCTTGAATCAGTTCCATTTAAGCTCAATACTTCTGCTCTGCCTTTCGCTCTTCTCCTCACCACCACACTCTCATCTCCACAAGTATTTCTTGAAATGACTTTGCAATCCCTTATTTATACAAGACACCAACTTAGGAATGATCATCTAAGTCGGCAAACATCAACAAGATCATCTGTAGGATGTGTAACTCATCCGATCAGCCAATCTCAAGAAGAACACCATCATCTAGAAGTTATTCTTCAATTGCGAGCTCCAACTCCAATGCGGACCACCAACACAAATTGGACATGATCCAAAGACCTCCACAAGCTTGCCTGAATCACCAAGAACATCCACACTTCATCTGCTTACTGAAATCCTTCTCTTCTTCATCCAAAACCTCAAGAACACAGTCTGTCATTACTGTCACAAAGGAATAGATGTTTGCGGACCTTCAAACCATGAACCAATCGAGTTGATACTTCACAAAGACTTCCTCAACACTTCCTCAAATCCATAGAACAAGACAATGCATTTTTGGATCTCACCAGACCTATCTGTATCACTCTGTCACCACTGAACATCTATCGAAACTGGTTTTACTTGAGCAGCCACAACTTCAGATCTTCATGCAAACCTCTGAAATCTCTACTGAACCACCTTAAGACACATATCTACAAACCCTTTAAACCGCATCCTCTGATCGTCATCCTATCTTGGACTTTTGTCTTACTGTCATCACTGTTCTTTACTATTCCTGATTGGGACTAATTTTCTCAATATCCTCAACACATAGCTCATCTGATTTTTATCATTAATGCAATAGAAGTATGTTGACATCAATGACAACATAGGTTGGGCCCATACTTGCAACATATTCTAGAATGTTGTGTGATGTTGTTATTGTTGGAAAGAGACACTGCTCTGGTATGGATCTATATGTTATCATTGATGGTAACAAATCTCAGAGATCCTATCACCATGACAGGAAGAGATATCTCTAAAAGAACATATGAGATTCCAGGTCTGGTTGATAGAAAATGGCTAAGTATGGGAAGTATGCAGAGTAGAGGACCGTAAGCTAGACAATATGCCTCCGCAGATAATGATCCAGTAATGCAGTTCAAGTATGATGTCAGTTGGTGTTTGATTATGTTATGCCTCAGAGATTAAGTCTTGATCCTCTCTTGAAGTCATCTTGAAGAAATATCTAAGTCTGGGCAAGCAAAGGTATAGCAGGAACAGTGAACAGGGTCTAGTGTAGTGGTCCGCATTCCTCTATAGACAAGCATTTCATAATATGGTTTTGAGGTGTTGTAAACACTCATATGAAGTGTTTTATTCCAGAGTTAGGAGATCTGAAGTTCACCAGAAGGATAGCTACAAGCTGCTAGGTACTGGCATAGTGTTTTATAGAGTTTGACAGAGACAGAGTCTGACTTCTGATGGTCTGCATCTCTCTGCAAGATGATATGATGCCCTGTGATTCCTAGGGTAAGATTGGGAATGTGTAAAGAGTCCTTGACCTAATTTTGGAAGTGTTTTATGATCAATAGTAGAAGTTGTAAGACAGCAAATGAGGTTGTTAAGCATGTTCTTGAGGAACAGGCCAACTAGTGAGATATATTTGTGCGAAGAAGAGTTAATGTTTGGAGGATCTATGTAAGCAATTGAAAGATTAGAGCTGACCTATATGAACACGCTTGGGAGAATATTTAGGTCCGTATGACACATAGTGCATTGGATTGAGTGACAAGGTACATCTTTTTATGTACACGTTTCACTTCTTGGATGTCAACCTAATTATGGAGTAAATCATGATGTGGATATATAAAGGTGAGGAATTTCAGTTGAAGGTGGTGGTGGAAAAGGTGTGTGATGCGAAGATGTGAATAGTGGAGCAGAGTTAGAGGATCAGTAGCGATGAAGACTTGGGACTTAGAATACAGTTGTTAAATGACTACACCCTAGCATAATGGCAGATGCTGAAGCAGTAATCACATATCATGTGTGATTTATTTGGAAGCAAGTTTTTGTTATCAAGGTAGTAAGCTGGCAATGAGCCTATAGTAGGGTTTAACAGCCCTTATTGTAATCTTGCTAGGTTTAGGGTTGAGGCAATGAGCCTGCTAGACCTAGTTGTTCTTCATGGTAGTAAGCCAACATGTTTAGGCCCATGGAGTGACCAAGCCTGAACATCATTTTTGTAAAGATTGCAATATATATTTGAGAGATAATCCTCTCCGTGGTTTTTCCCTTTTTGGGTTTTCCACATAAAATCTTGGTGTTATGTGTCATGCTTTTGTGAATGTTGTTCAGTTGTATATTTTGCTATTGTTTGATAATTCTTTTGAAATGGTTGAAAGTAAAAGTTCAAGAAAAGATTTATAGAACACTGATTCACCCCCCCTCTCAGTGTTCCTAATAATCAACAATTGGTATCAGAGCTAAGTTCCTCAAAAGAAGTTTGACATCTTGAGGAAGATCTGGGATAGTGTGATCATGGTAGCAAGAAGGTATGGAAATTATGAAAGGTACAATCAACTAGAAGCAGCTCTTATGGATCTTGAAAACTCTGAAGCAGAAGTCAAGGATCTACAAGAAAACCTGCAACATGCAGATGAATGCATCTTAAAGCTAAAAGAGCAAGTCAAGAAATTCAAAGACAAATATAAGGAAGTCAGTGACCAACTACTATCAACAAATGAAGCCCTAAATGATTTGGAAGCAAAAGTTACAAAAAGATCAAAAGTAGAAGATGATCTAAACTTGATTGTGAAAAATAGATCAGAAGATTGTGCAAAACTTGAAAAGGAAATTATAAGCTTAAAAATAGATCTGGAAAAAGCAAGAAGTTTTGAAGAAAAATTCAAGATAAGTATTGCAAAGCTTTATGAAATGATTGCTAGCTAGAGGAATGTTGATGACAAACATGGTTTAGGTTTTGAGAAAGGTGAAAGTTCAAACTCCAGGCAAATAAGCACTGAGCCAAGGCAAAACAAAGGATACCAGTTCAGAAATCAAAGAAGAAGATCTAGAAGACCTCAAGTCAGACAACCAAATGCTCAAAGGTACCCATCTTTCAATGGTTATTGTAATTCATGCAATAAGTTTGGTCATAAGGCTACTCAGTGTAGAAGTAGAATAAATCAAAAGACTCCACTATTCCTTAATCAGTGTGTTACCTAAATTTTGCTGTAACTCATTCAGGTAGAGCTTTGATTCAAAACTTAAAAGGTACATTTTATCTGATCTTTATTACATTACATTCAAGTGCATAAATGAAATAATTTAAAAGATTATGATTATCAAATTACTGCATTTATCCAAGTGCATGTAACATAAGGAAGATTTATACAAATCCTTTCTGAAAAATAAATAATCTTTATTGAATGTAAAATGTACATTATCTCACACAAGCAGTAAGATTAACTTTCTTATTCAATGAAATTTGAGAAAAACAATTTATACATAAGTAAAAGTAAAGGAATGTGCATGTAAGGGTAGAGGCCAGTCATTGCCTAAGAATGACTAGTTCCAACTCTGGTGTCTTGTCTTGTTGCCCTGAGTTGTTTTAGTCCTTCTTAGTCCATGTCATGTCTATTTCCTGCATCTAGAAAAAGAATGATGTTAGAGTAATACTCTAAGCAATGAGTGGTCCCTAACCTGACATGAACAGGTACTTATGCATGCATAAACTGCTCCCAAAATGCATTAAACAAGAAATGTATACCTTGGAAGTCCTAGAGAACAATCAAGTCATCAAACACATCCAAGGTTATTCAATGAAATTTGAGAAAAACAATTTATACATAAATAAGTAAAAGTAAAGGAATGTGCATGTAAGGGTAGAGGCCAGTCATTGCCTAAGAATGACTAGTTCCAACTCTAGTGTGTTGTCCTGTTGCCCTGAGTTGTTTTTGTCCTTCTTAGTCCATGTCATGTCTATTTCCTGCATCTAGAAAAAGAATGATGTTAGAGTAATACTCTAAGCGATGAGTGGTCCCTAACCTGACATGAAAAGGTACTTATGCATGCATAAACTGCTCCCAAAATGCATTAAACAAGAAATGTATACCTTGGAGGTCCTAGAGAACAATCAAGTCATCAAACACATCCAAGGTATATAGTTATTTTCTAACAAGTTTGTTTCATGTGCAGATGTAGGTGTAATTATGTCTCTATTTGATTCATTGGATTACATTATGAGTGGAGAAAATGTAGCTCCCACAAGGGTTGAGCCCAGCTCATAAGTGTCATAGAAGTATTTCATATGTATTCATCAGATGCAGAATATAGTCATTTCATAATTAGAAAAGTTAGTTGATAGACAGTGTGTAGGCATCATCAGTCAAAGCATACTAAAATACCAAGGACAGATAGCTCATGACCTAGAGGACAGTCATTAATGACTGTCACATGAGAAAGGAGAAACATCTTTCATAAGCATCTTCTGGAACAATCATTTAATCAATGAACATAATCACAACACATGAAATCAAAGAAAATATTGTATAAAACAGTCACAAATACTATTCTTAAAAATCATAGATTATGTTGTTGTTAGTCACCATGGAATAAATATAGAGGATCTGCTACTTTGTTCAAGGCTACTTTTGTCATCAAGAGGCATCACATATGCCTACAATCATTAATGAAAAAAGGTGGGGAATAAATGCAGGTTGATCTTGATGGTTTAGCCTAAACCTCAAGAGAATGTTTCCAATAGCTTGCATACCAAATGAAATACTATCATCAGGGAGACTACATGGAATGGTAGAAGACTATAATAGTTCAGAGCAACAAGTTTCCATATTTATTGATGGCAGACATTTTAGACTATGTGCCAGATAGCTAGACAGTCCTATATACTTCCAAAATCACTGTCAGAGCATTCAGGACAACAGCAGTTCAAGATCAAAGAGAGCTTGAGGAAGTACTTTTGCTAGTCTCAAAAGCCTACATCACTTTCAAGGATAAAATGGCACAGCATCAATCAAAAGTCCTATATCAATATTTCTATGCAACACCCACTATCACACCACATCATGCAATAAGGAGAAATAGAGGCCTGCACAATCATGAAGAGTTTTAGAACACATTGTGTTAAATAGGGTAAACTATAGCATGACTGCCATAGTCATTTTGTTGATATACAGATCTCAGAAATGGAGGCAATATGACAGGGGTGTATAAGTTTTGAATGATGCAAGAAGAGCCATAAACCTTTCAACAAAATTAGTCAACAAAAGTCTACACTAGTCTAAAGGATATCTTCAAAGGTTTCCAAAGGCCTACAAAAGTCACTGAAAGAGAGACAGAGAGTAGCATAGAAAAGAGAAAGGCATACATGGAGGTGAATGCCATTCAAACTCATCAATTGTGATTGGGGTATGAACAATTATGAATAGGAGTAGTCAAATATGTAGAGAAAAGACAATCCATATCTCATTTTGTTCATGATTATCTATTCAAACATCTCAAAATATTTCATAAAAATAAAGAGTATTCTACAACAAAAGATGATGATAGGCATTAACAGTAAAAGCATGATGCATGAATACTCTGAGCAAGGACAGTATAAAGTCATCAGTAATTGTAGAATATGAAGCTACAGACCTGAGTAATAATTGCATATGGATTTGCTAAAGATGTTGTCACATAAGAAGGCACAGTAATAAGAGGTGACAGTGCACAAGATGACAACAGGAGAGAGATGATGGTTAGTGCAAGTGCAGTGACAGGTTATGTTCTAGAGTTACAGAATCTGGTAAGTTTATTCAAGTCATGCTCAAGCTTTATAAGTAAGGGTTTGGTTTATGCAACCCTTGTCTTTTGCACTTCAAAACATGTATATGAGCATGAGATACAGTGAAAAAAAAATCACTACTACAATTAAAGAAATGAGGTCTTTGTCAAGAAGTTGCAATTGTAAGAGACTCATATAGATGACTAGTAGCTATCACCTCTAGGAAAATGGTCCTAACATCACCCAGAAGAGCTATTATCTACAGATGTAATTAGCAAATGAGTAAGAAAATGTAATATAATGTTACAAGAAACATCTTTTAGCTTCTTGCATTGCATATACCAGGAAGATGAAAGTCTTCATAAACTTCTACAGAACTTCTGTTGGTCATGATGTTAGTCATAAACAAGCATAGAATAAAAGTACACATTAACCTTTATTCATCTTGAAAGATACAATGAATTCAGGCAATTCATGATCCCAAGTCTCCAGTGATTAGGTCTTAATCTTCTGACGTTACTCAGAGGTTGATGTGCATTGTTGTTTCCATTTTGGGGCCTTACATAGAGTTCATCATCATGATGCTATTTCTACAAAGATTCTTCACAAAGAAGTCATTTTACACAGTTATTTGATTCAATGATGTAGTTATATTCAAATATTTGCATGATATTTATCAATAATGCATGCTTTAGCTTCAAATATGCTAAATATTTCCACTTATCTATGAGATATCCACATATTTGTATTGTTTGCTTTAGATGTTCAGTTATTTGCAATTATGACAGTGAAATGCTCTAAAATTTAAAGAAATTGAAAGAAATGCTTCAAATGAAGGATGAATCTTCAGCTATTGAACCACATGTATATCAAATACAGTCATGAGGAGAAGAAAACCAAACCATATGTTCACCAGGACATTCCACAGCTAGATACAGTAGGTGCTAACTTCAAAGGAATTGTATGAAAACAATGTATGTAAGTAGACATGCACTCCAAAGGACGCAGCAAATCACCGCATAAATCTAGAATTCACACACTGATTACTCAATATTTACTATGAATTGTAACCAAAATAGTCTTCTCATTCACTAAGTATGCAAAGATATAAATGTATATAAAGAGCTTTGAAATGAGCCCCAAGTATTTCAGCAAACAAATTTCAATTAAGTTTCGAATCCTCAAAATGAAGCATTCCTACACCTTTTATAGGATAAGGTGAGGAATCCGTTACAAAAAGATCAACGATCCTAATTTATCTATGCATATCCACAGTCAATATTGCCTTTGACTATGTCAACCTTTACAAAATGGCACAAGTTGCCAGCTGGCAACTATCTAAAAAACTATTTTCACTAAGTATCTGATGCTGATATTCACTCTATGATGCATCATCACTTACTTTATCAGAGTCATGCTCTTCATCACTAGGTGCATCACTTCCTGAACTTTCATCATCATCATCATGATGACTGCACATATGAGGTTGCATGATGCTCCGAACCTGTTCATATAATTGCACAATTTTATCTATTTCCCTGCCATCCTGAGTCTTTGCTTTGATCATGGCATGCTTGTGTGCCTCGTATTTGTGTCTACTGTTGTCCAGCTTGTTCTTCCTGTCCTGCAGCGTCTCATTGTATTTCTCCATCTTGACTTTGATTCTCATTATTTTATCTATGGCTTCTTCTGTCAAGTGAACAAGTGGATCATCTGCTATTGATTGGAAGTTGCAATGTAAAGCTTTGATGGCAAACTCCTCATCCTGATTCTCAACTTTTCCTTCCACTTTTCCTTCTAATTTTTCTAATATTTCTACCTTGACAGACATTAAATCATGCAATTTCATGCTAATATCTCTCAGTTTATTATTGCATCTTCTTAGTACTCCACATTCAAATTGAATGTCTTTATACCATATGTCAATCAACAAGGCAGTATTACTATTTAGTACCTGTTTATTGATGAGCAGCTGAGGATTTATCCTCTTTATTTCTCCCAAGATATTTAATACTTTTTCCAATTGGTAAGACCTTTTTCCTATCTGCATCTGCAATTTGTCTACCTTGGTTCTGGAGTCGCTGAGAGTATTCCACCTTTTTAAAGAAGCCTTTACTACTTCCTCTGCATCACCCAATGTGGATGACATCCATCTCCTGAGTACAGATGCCTCATGTTTCATGAGGTCTAATTTATTCACTTCTTCTTGAGAAATAATAGTCAATGGGACTGCATGTTCAGTGGAAGTATCTTCAGTATTGGTTAGCCTTCCTATGTAGGCATGCAACTGAGCAATATGCTCTTTGTGTTGCTTATTTTTCTCCTTCTCTCTTTTCACCTTTTGAATTAAAGAATCAATAATATCCTTGCCTTCTTGACCCTCTTGGTCTTCATTGGCAAATCCTAAGTCTACTGTGTTGATCTGGAATTCATCTAAGGTAATTTTACCTTTCTCTTTCTCCACAGTAGGTACTGCAATTTGTGCAGTCCTCCTCCCAGTTATTGGATCTCTTTTGATGGCCGAAGTCATTCTGGCCTCCTCTTAGGTTTTATTATATTATCAGATAATAGGGTGGAAACATCAAATTCTTGAATTTCAAATTCTTCTTCTTCATTTACCTCTTTCTCTAACCACGGAGGCACCTGATCATGTTTTTCTGCATCATCATGATGTTCACCCGTGTCTCCTATTTCAGTCAGCAGATGTGGTGGAGAAGGTGATTTCCTTGTCTCTTCTTCATGATGCTCGCTTTGACTTTGATCCTGTGGTATATCCTCTTGTTGAGGAACTTCTTTCTCTGGAGGAGCATCTTCTTGAGGTGGAGGATCTTGTGATGCACCCATATGCTAATCATGATGATCATGATCCTTTTCTGTCATTACCTCATCCTCCTTTGGCTGTTCTTCCTACTAAGAAACATTCTCAGCAATGGATGTTGTAGAATCCTCCTTGAGCACTGGTGCCTGTTCTGAAGCCATTATCTGTTCATCAACTATGCTACTTTCTTCCTATACTTTGGCAGCAGGATCTTTAGATACATCCTTCTCATCAGCCTTCTTTTCTTGAACCTCTACTATAACAGGCTCTGTTGTGCATCTTATGCACTTGGTTGGCTGACTTCTGAAGCATGGCCTTCTGGTTCTGCCATCTTCACTTCTTCTATAGGTTGCCCTTTGTCAGGTGATCCTGTTGGATGTTCAGGACTTGCATCCTATTTATCTGTTATGTCTATCACCGTAGAATTTGTCACCTGTGCAATCAGTGTATCTAGTCCCATCTCTTGGGCTATCTGCTCTAGGCTCTTTTCTTTTTCGTCTTCCACTTGCTTCATCTCCTCCAATATTGTTTGAACTATTGGAGTCTTATGAGGGGTCATTTGCATACCTACAGCAAGGGTTTCCATTTTTTGTGAAGATACCTCCTTCACAACCTCATCATCTGATAGGTTAATTGTCTCCTCTAACGAGATATGACCTCCTGGTGAGGTTTCTTTCATCTGCTCTTCTGCAAGTTCAGTTTTGAACTTGACGATGGTAGGAAGTGGAACATTATGCTGAAGTTCCCTATGCACTTCACTACCTGCCCCTTGTAACAATGTTGGGGGTTGTTTTATTTCACCCCTCATGGAGGTTCTTAGTTTCTTAGGTGGGGTAGACACAGCCACCTGTGGAGCTCTTCTTTTTCTCTTTATTATCAAAGGAGCCTCTTCTTCTTCAGGCTCTTCCTCCATGAGGATATCCTCTTCATCATGTTTCCTTGAGGATTGACCCTCTTCTAGGGTCTCAGTAATTTCAGCCTCTGCTATCTTATTCTTTTTGGACTTTCCTTTCCTCGTCCTTGGAGGCGATGTTGATCCTGATCCAAATCCTGATCCTGATGTTGCTGCCTCCTTAGCTACAAATACTACCCTTTCAATAATAACCCCTTTGGGTTCCTTATCTGCTTTCTTGCCCCTTGGGGGTCTTTTTCTCTGTTGTTGTGGTGGAGGGAGTCTATCTCCCTTAGACTTTCTCTTCTCATTCAAGAAGTCATCATACTCCCCATCAAGAATATCATGTCCCTTCTTCTTGTTGTCCAACGTAATGGCAACACCCTTCTTCTTCAATGCCCCTATTTGTTCATCAACCTAGGCTTGGGTTAGTTGTATGGTCCTGGAAATGAAGGGGTCCAAGGATATATCCTCCTGTATGGTGAGGTCAGGTGCAGAGATGGTATCATTATATATTTTCTTCTATTCATATTCATCTGTAATTATCCTGCCATCATCTTTCTTCAATTGTTGGGGAATAGGGATGCAATCAAAGGTTCTTATTTGATTCAAAGTTAACCTTTGATATCTTCTTCTTCTTGCCTCTGCTTCATTTTCATAGTCAGCCTAGAAGTCCTCTAGGTGCCTCTGATGAATAGGCTTTCCTATTATTTTCTGCATCCTGCCGTAAGGATCATATGGTCTTGTCAGTGGAAAAGGCTGCAAGTTCATTTTATTCAAGGTGACCATCACCTTCTTTATGTTCTCTGAATCGGGGCACATGTACCAACCAATGGTGACTGGAAACAAAATTGGTGGCAACTTCTTGGCATCTTTGTATGCTTTTATTATTGTGGAGCTTTGCCTGATAAACTCCATCAGTATCACTGCATCAGTGGGATACCTTGGCAGCATGAAGGGATTTCCTTCAAAACCCTCAATCCTCGTGTAGGAGAAAGTGGCAAACTGAATGTACCAGGCTCCATGCCTGTAAATTATCTCTTGAGCCTCCATGCTCAATCTCTTTGTTCTGTCTTCCTCCATGGTCCTCACCAGATGCATAGAGAATGCATCATTGACCAGTTTGTAGTCTTGGAGGTAATTGGCTCTTTGCAGCTGGGGATGATGATCCCAGATATGCATAGCATTGACTGTTCCTGTGACTTTCCCATCTGTAACCAGTGCATCAAATGTGCCTTTATAAGCACAGGAGTAGACGATGTATGATGTCATATAAAAAGCACAATTTGAACCTCCTAGGTTCATCAGCTGCTCATGCAAAGCATCACTTATTAGCTGGCCCCACAGTGGCTTGATATCTGAATATAAACACATCATGATTATACCATACATCTAGTCTCTGAAACTACCAGCATCAGGCTGGCCTATTACTCTGTTCAGTAATGCAATCATGTATTGGTAATCATCAGCAAAATCATATTTGAATAGATGCACAGGAAGTTTGGCTGCTGCAGGATATGTACTGTTTTCAGCCCTCCATTGATACATATTCTTCCTGGCTTGTTTCTTATTGTTTTCATATTCTTTCTCTGACTTCTTCAAGTCCACACTCTTGACCTTGCTGCCCAGTGGCAATCCAAATGTCCTGGAAAGACCCTTGATGGATAGGTCAGCATATATCCTCCCATGTTTCATCACCTGCCTGGTGTCTGGATTGTAGTTCCTGGCACATTCGATAACCAGTTCCAGAGATTCCATGGAGTATGGAAAACCGGTGGCATTCCACATCCCGGAAATGAAAATTGCATCTAGCACAAGACTTGTTATTTTCATCGTTCAACCTGGCCGACCATGCTTTCAAATTGGTACTCCCCTGATGGGTATCTGTAATGGCACCATATTTAAACAGGACGCCCCTCTGGGAGGAAAACATAGGCCTTTCAAATTCTTCTTGACACTTAACTAACCTCTTGTCAGCCATGGGTGCCTGCAATTAACACAATCTTGTCTTACAATGGGTATACACATGCATGCATATTACAATTAACTTTATTAATCATCATGCCTACTGCATATGTTCAACATTACTTAATCATATGGATGCATAAACTAGAACTTCAGATTAACCATCCATACCTGACTATTACAGAAACAACAGGACGAGGGTTTCATTTACTTACTTGGATATGCAAACTTCCTCTTATACCAGTGGACTTCTAACAATGCTCTTAATTCAGCTGATGATCACGCACTTCCTTCTGTCTGTGAGCTCAATTCGTGCAACTATCGCCTGTATGAGGATATGGAGGCTAGTGCTCTGTAAAACAAATTTTATCGCAAGGTAAATTTGAAATGACAGTGAATTCATCCTTTTAACGATGCACTTAGGGTAAAATTAGGGCAACCCTGACAGATTGGATTTTACTCATTGATTATCCGTGCGAAAACGCAAGATCTCGCCAGGTGTTCCATCGAGTTTCGAAGTCGGCGGGAACCACCTACCATGTCTGCGCGCATTAAATGACAATGGCGGCAATGGGAGCGGGGTGATATCCCTATGACAGGATATCACGAAAGCAGGATGATATTCAAAAATATCAAGTCGAGTTTAATATGATCATCCTCCTTAAGAGGAAAAAACTATCGTGACAACATCATGTGACGAACGCACCTTTTGGTTATGTTTAGCACATCAGGAGGATATCTCAATATATCAGGTGATGTCTCAAAATGATGATGATCGGACAAACTTACATGTCTCTCTTTTGAAATATCAGGATGATGTCATTCGGATATTCACTCAGTGTATCAGCAAGGCATCATGATGTCATCATCATGTTATGGGAATAGGATCATGTTTATGAAATATCCTACCGAGAGGTAAATGTGATGATGATGTCATCGTCATGTTTGTTTCTTCATTTATCAGACTTGGATGACATCATCAGGATATTGGCTTAGGTGGATATTTCACAATAGGAGGATATTATGAAATATCGGGTTACTTTGAAAAATATGATCCTAGCGAAATGCATAAGGCTATTGACGGGTAAAGGTTACTATCACCTAAAATTGACATCTGGATATTTGGACCACATGATTTTATCAGGCGATGTACTATATTAGGGTGACCTTTTATAATATGACTGATGTTTACAAAATGTGATCCTCCCCTGGGAATATTAGGTTTGACTCAAACTTTGACCACTAATAACTTTCACATCCTGACGAATATCAGGGTGATGTAAAAGACAAACCTGCATGGAATTTAATGCTCTTTCTAAATATGAGGTTTCTGGAATAAAATATGAAATTTGATGAATTGATCTCATGATGATCACTTACCCAGCCTTTCAATGCATGATGATCTGCATGACTTACTTTTACCAGACCGCCAGAAAGCACAAAACACAAGCCAAAAAGTTGGGTCCCTGTTTTGCCAAGTCAAAATGGGGCATGTTGTGTAACCACACAACAACTTCATGTATACAGAGGCATGGTTGTTCAAAATAGACCTAGGGTTTTATTTTAGTAGAAACCCTAGTAAGATTTGTCTAGAAAAGACAGTCATGTATGCACAAAAAGTAGTTCTTTATCACAGCCATAGGTAAAAATGAAATATACATCATATGCTTGGAGAAGAAATTGCAGAGAAGGGACAAGTTTTCATCATTTTTTGTAGATTATGTTTTGAAATATAGTCACTTGTGTGAAAAAATGAATCATCTATCTCATATATAAAAGAGTACAAAGGAAATTCTTCAAATACGGTGAGTTTAAAGGCTACAGAAAACTATGAAATTCGCATTTTATTTCCAGAAAGGTGTGTCATGCTTACCTTAAGCTATTGAAGCAGAAGTGGTGGGAAAAAGCACAGTAGAATGCCATGAAATCATCTACAGAAGCTCCTGGTAAAACCCTCATGGCGGCACCTCATGTACAGAAAGAAAGATTTCAAGATTTACAAAAAATGCAAAATGAGGGCAAAACTTGCCTTTTTGTGTCCTAGGGTTTCATACCCTAGAAGCCCGATGGGCTTTATTTTCCTTTTTTCATTTTATTTTGCTTAAACATTTAGAATGGTCCATGGTCAACACTTGTTCATTAGGTGTTGGCAAGTGTATCTTAGGCCACAATGGGACATGTGTCTTTTTAAAAACTTTTGTATTGACTTCTTTCCCATTTGCTTGAACAGCACTTTAGTGCTTTTAGTCTTGTTTTATTTTTCCTTGCATAATATGTTAAATGTGAAACATTTAAACTTAAATGGTGGCATTATAAACCATTTAATGTTTATTGTTATCTTTATGCATGCAAAAGAGAAATGAGAAACATGTCGTTGGTCTTATTTGACCTTGAGAGCACAATTACTTGGAGAGAGGAGGTGATTGGCAAACATATGTCAAGCATCTAGGAGGCAGTTGTATGAGTTGTCCAACATATACAGGAGATTTAGGAGAAAGTTGTTTGGGTTTCATTGACCTTAGAGAGCAATTAGGAGCCATTTATGGACAGTTTTATATGCCATCATGTTAGACTGAGTCATGTTGGACTTTTTCACTTATTGTGACCTCTTTTGGAGCAAATTTAGGTGCTAGATTTTAGGCTTTTTCTGGGCATCCGACCCAAATCAGTTTGGCATTCCTTCTTGTGTGGAACCACTTGGATAGTGGTGGTTATAGTTTCTTTTGGGACTCTATTGTACTTAGTTCTTACTATGCAAAAAAAAATTCTGAAGATTGTGATTGATACAGTCCTTTGTTACAGTATTGAGCATCTTTTGTAACTCATCATTTTGGGAGTGTGAAATATAGATTTTACCTTGGAGATTATTGAAGAATCTTTTTACTTTCTTGTTCTTGCAAGAACTATGCATTACCAGGTGATTGACTAAGTTATTTGTGAGATTCTTCTTTTCTCCTTTAACTTTGTCTCATTTTTATGCCTTTTTTGCAAAAGTAGGAATATGCAGGTTATGAATTGTGTCTTAAAATTGCATAGAAACCTCTAGTTTGTGAAAGTTTGTCTTTCCTTCTTGAAAATATATGCAGAACAGACCTGTTCATGAAACACTTATGCATAAACTTATAGTAACATGTTGTGTATCTTCAGTATTCATCATAAACAACCAAGTGTATGTTAGTCTTAGTATCTCATTGCTCTTATTAGTTTGGTGTATCACCCATTTTTACCTCATTTTCACCACTTTGTTTTAAGCAAGCATATTCTTCCCTTTTTCCTCATCAAAGTAGTAGTTTAGGTGATATCCAATAGGAAGTCGGCCTTCTCCGAAGGTTGACCTCTGCTTATAAAGTGACCCACAACTTTAGAGGTCTTCCCATGTTTCATCAAATAGACTAATTTCTGCAAATTAGTCAGGGTGCATATTTAGGTGATAACACTGTGTTTCAATTGAAAGAAAATTGGTCATAGAGTGAATGAATGTAGAAATCAGTTCAAGAAAAGTCTCAACAATGGAAGGAATGATCAGTCATTTAAAGGAAAATGCTTCACTTGCAATAGGATTGGTCATAGAGTTGTTGCCTGCAAAAGTAAAGTAAGTTAGAATCCTATTAGGTGCAATGCATGCTATAAAATGGGACACAAATCAAATGAATGCAGAAGTTCAGTAACAACTAATCTTCAAAATTTTAGGAATAGTCAATCTTTCAATGGAAAATGTTTTTCATGCAATAGATTTAGACATATGGCTAATCAATGCAGATCAAATTCAATGAATAAAAGGATTCAAGGACAAGAGAGTGTAGTGTGCTTCAGTTGTAACAAATCTAGACATATTGCAAGATATTGTAGAAGCAAAAATGTGAAGAAAAATTATTGTTCTATAGAAAGAGAAATAGGGTAGATAAATGACAAGGGAAAAGAGAAAGTTGATCTAGTTGAAACAATGGACAAAGTATGGATTGATAAAGAAGTAATTTTAATTGAGGATAGATCTACACCAACATCTGATGCGGATACCTTCTTTGAAGAATGAGTTTGTGAGCTCTGGCTCAAGGGAAGTAGTGTAGAAAATTCAAATCCCCCAGCCAGAAATTGGGTGCCAGAATCTGGTACGAAGATGTATCATGGAATCTGATGCGACTCACCTATTATAAGAAGAACCAAAAGAAAAGAAGTCACTATGGTATATTGCAAAGCAATCCTAATCGACTGTGTTCTACAGCAAAGGGTTTTAATAGCTTGTTGAATGAGCATTTAATGACAACTAGGTCAAGCCGTGTAGAGGATTAAAGGAACATGCTTGGTTTCAAAAGACATTTTGCACTTGGAGCTATTAGAAATTTAGAGAGATCAAAGCCAACTTGAGCAATGACAATCAAAATTTGAAGCATTCGGAGAAAGGAAACCCTAACGTAGTGAAACAAGGTACTTTCACTAAATCTCATTTCGTGAATCTACTGAATTTTTGTTATGGCGACTCCACAAATTGTAGATATCACTGAGTGCCCTTGGCCTAAGTTTAAGAAACACCCTTATAAGGCAACAGAAGTGTATCAAATGGGTGCATTCTCAAAGATACCCTATGGAGTCCTGTATGTGAAAGATGTTAGGGCATACATCCATGTGGCCCTAGATGAGCCTAGTAGAAACAATTTTTCAGACCTATTTGTGAAACACCTATGCAATGATCAATTTCATCTAAAGGAAGAATATAAAGCCTTAAAAGAGAAGAAATTCATCCA
This sequence comes from Cunninghamia lanceolata, assembly GCA_027924645.1. Lineage (NCBI taxonomy): Eukaryota > Viridiplantae > Streptophyta > Pinopsida > Cupressales > Cupressaceae > Cunninghamia > Cunninghamia lanceolata. The sequence continues at coordinate 4,975,282 of BSBN01000700.1, read as the reverse complement.
GTATGCAGAGTTTCCTGCATTCACAAAGGACAAATGAGTCTGGTATGTTCTTAGTCAGATTCATGACAAATTTATGTGGTTGGAAAAAGGGCAACCCTTCAAAATAATGAAAGAGGCAATTGAGGTAGTCACTGGACTAAACTCCACTAGAAGCGTGCTATTATTAAAAGCAGTTAAGAATCAAATAGTTACTGATGCTACCGGAGCGCAATTCGATAAAAGGGCATTAATGATAAATGATATCACTGATCCTGTAGTAAAATTTGCCTCAATGGTCATAGGTTATAAAGTCTACTTCTCAAACTAGGATAATTCAGTGTCTAGTACCGCAATATACACAACATATCAAATGATCAAGGAGAATGCGGACTATGATCTGTGCGAATTGTTGTGAACCCAACTACTAGAGAATTTGAAGAAGACAAAAGAGAGCAAAAACTACCCATTCAAGTATGGCACGCTAATCATCTATTTATTTTTCTACTCCTTGAATGAATTCCCTAATCATTAGGGATTGATTTGGTTAAGTAACAAACCAATAGTTGTGCAAATTAGAAATTATCTTGACAAATTGGGAAATTATAACGAGCAAAAAGTAGCCCTATGGGGATTTTTCAAGAATTTTCAGAGCATGATGCACTCTAGAGAAAGAATTCTTCAGAAAATTGTTAATAAGTATAAGGATACAATTTGTTTCATGGTCACAAAGGGTCAATGTTTAATGGAGGCTTTGGAGCCAAGAACTGTGTGAATAATGCCCATGGGTTATGAGGTAGATAAACAAATTCTAGAAAATTATGCTCAGCACCTTCTCAGCAAACCAAAAGATATTAAAGAAGAAAGGTTTGGAACATATGAGGATCTATCAATAAAACTCCATGTTGAGCTTAGACAAGATGAATCTACCAGAAAAGTGAGAAAAGAGGTGGAAGAAATTGCCACAAGGTATGGCATCACTAAAGAGTAGCTCAAGGAATCAAGAAAAAAAGCAGAGAAAGCAAAGAAGGAAAAACAAAATGATCAGGCTAAGGTTCTAGAGGAATCTATGAAGAAGCCAAGAGAGGCTAAAGATACTCAAAGGACTACCCAGAGCTTTGCCATTTCATCTGGTGCAACTTCATCAAAGCTCTCTGAAAAGGACACAAAGAGGGAGAAGATGAAAGGAAAAAAATTGTATGTCAGTGTGGGAGAAAAGGATGGAGAAGAAATAGAGTCAGATGAAGAGGTCAAGATGATGAAAGTTGTGGCTATCAAAGTCTCCAAAATTAGTAGAGAAAAGTCCTTTGGAAAGGATAAACCTAGCAAAAGACAGAAGAAGGAAAAGCCTCCACCACTCGCAGATGTAATAAAATCTATCACCATGGATGGGAATTTAAAACCTATGATTGAGTTATATGATGGATATAGTGATATTAACAAAAGAAGTCTGGAAGAAGCCACTGTGAAGTATCTAAACATTTTCAACAGAGCCCTTATTGAGATTATCTTTGACATTCTAAAAAACCTAGCAAATCTTCTAAGCATTAGAAAGGAGACTACTAGAGCCAAAGATATTGAGGTAAGAAAACATGTTCTGACAAGATTGTGTCCTAAAATCACTCAGGAAGAAGAGAACTTGATCTCCAAGGAAACCAAAGAAAAATTTAGAACCAAAACAAGGATGAACTTGTTGATGCTGGGAGAAATTGACAAAGTAGTCAAGGAGATAGAAGAAATCACCTTGGAAATATTGAGAAAATACAATATTCCTACCACTCATGACAATGCAGCAATAGATGGTGGAAATGGTACACCTGTCCTGGAAGTAAATCTGGAGCAAGAATCAAATAAAGATGACAAAGTGACTGAGTAGGAAGAAGCATTTACTGATGTTCTTGAGATAAGATCCTCTTCGGTACATCTTGCTGAGGTTGACACTGACAAGGAGAAGTTTGAGGAAGAACAGATCATGAAAACAAAATAGGAGGAGGATACTAATGTGGATCAAGAGGATCTGGAGCAAAGCCACAAAGAAGAAGTCCCTATCACAGCAAGAGACACTGCAAAGCCTGCAAAAGAAGTGTTGGAGAAAAGAACACAAGCCTTGGATGAGTCAGAATTTCTACATGGTCTAATAAACTTGGACATAATGACATCGGAACAGAAGTTTAAGTTGGTTACAATTGTTCAGACAAAGGCTCAAAAGGAGATATTAAAATCACAGATTGAGGATAGTAAACTAATTGATGAAGCATCTGGAAATTTGGAGAAGTTGCTACCCACATGCAAGAGGGATTCTTCCTTGCCCACAATAAGTCATCTGAAGGGATTAATAAGTTTCATAAGCAAACAGTTTGAATCATTTGAAAAATCTGCAGAAACAAAGGTAAGACAAGAATTTGATGAAAAACGTCTAGGGAACAATTAAACATAATGATAGCAAAAGACAAAATCTCATTAAACAATACAATAGCCAACATTCAAAAAGTTGTGAAGGATGCTAGAGATGTGTACAAGTTTTTTTTGTCTTGGCCCAACGCTGCTCAATCGATTGAAGAAAAGATCAAATTTTTGGAATAAAAACTGATGGATATTTCTGATAAATTTGAAATGGAATTAGAGTCAGTCACAAGGAAAGAAATAGAAGTCATTAAGATTCACAATGACTTGACTGACTTAATAAATTAGATATACCAAATAAAAAGTAGGATGGGACAACTTAGAAGACTAGTCTATCCAAAGTTAGATTCATTGACAAAACTTATTACAGAGGCTAAGTTAGTTGTCCAAGCAGACACAACTTCTGATCTTCAAAAGGTAGAAGCCTCAATTTTTCTTCTCAATGGTCAAATTTAGATTCTGGAAAATGCAAAGAAAAGTTGGGATGCTGAGTGGACATTGATCAAAAACATATTTAATGATGTGCTTAAACACATGTAATATTAAAATGAAGATTGCACTTGTAAATATGCGGTAGAATAAATAATTTTTGGGATTTTGACAAATTTTTGGTTCTGGATCAACACCCTTTACCATTGATGTTAAAGGGGGAGAAGTAGATCAGTGAAAAATGGATAATCATCTCAGGGGGAGCAAGAAAGTATAGTGTATTTAGTAAGGGGGAGCAGTTAGGCATTTTTCACTAAGTGTTGCCATCAATGCCAAAGGGGGAGATTGTTGGTAAGAGACATTGCTCTGGTATGGATCTGTAGTTGTAATTGATGGAAACAAAGCTCAGAGATCCTATCACCATGACAGGAAGAGATATCTCCAAAAGAACATATGAGATTCCAGGTCCGGTTGATAGAAAATAGCTAAGTATGGGAAGTATACAGAGTAGAGGATAGTAAGCTGGATAGTATGCCTCCATAGATAATGATCTGGTAATGCGGTTTAGGTATGATGTCAGTTGGTGTTTGATTATGTAATGCCTTAGAGATTAAGTTTTGATCCTCTCCGGAAGTCATCTTAAAGAAATGTCTAAGTTCAGACAAGCAAAGGTATAGCAGGAACAGTGAATAGGGTCTAGTGCAGTGGTCTGCATTCCTCTGTAGACAAGTATTTTGTTATGCAGTTTTGAGGTATTGTAAACACTCATATGAAGTATCTTATTCTAGAGTTAGGATATCTGAAGTTCATCAGAAGGATAGCTACAAGCTGCTAGGTACTGGCATAGTGTTTGACAGAGTTTGATAGAGACAGAGTCTGGCTTCTGATGGTCCGTATCTCTTCGCAAGATGATATGATGCCCTACGATTCCTAGGGTAAGATTGGGAATGTGTAAAGAGTCCTTGACATGATTTTGGAAGTGTTTTGTGATCAACAGTAGAAGTTGTAAGATAACAGATGAGGTTGTTAAGCATGTTCTTGAGGAACAGGTTGATTGGTGAGATAAATCATTATACAGAGAAGAGTTAATGTTTGGAGGATCTATGTAAGCAATTGAAATATTAGAGCTGACCTATATGAACATGCTTGGGAGAAGATTTGAGTCTATGCGACACTTAGTGCATTGGATTGAGCGACAAGGTATATCTTTTTATGTACACGTTTCACTTCTTGGATGCTGACCTGATTATAGAGCAAATCATGATGCGGATATATAAAGGTGAGGAATTTTGGTTGAAGGTGGTGGTGGAAAAGTTGTGTGATGTAAAGATGCGAATAATGGAGTAGAGTTAGAGGATCAGCAGCGATGAAGACTTGGGATTCAGAATACAGTTGTTAAATGACTGCACCCTGGCATAGTGGTAGATGCTGAAGCAGTAATCAGATATCATGTGTGATCTATTTGGAAGCAAGTTTTTGTTATCAAGGCAGTAAGCCGGCAATGAGCCTCCAGTAGGGTTTAACAACCCTTATTGTAATCTTGCTAGGTTTAGGGTTGAGGCAGTGAGCCTGCTAGACCTAGTTATTCTTCATGGCAATAAGCCAGCATGTTTTAGGCCCGTGGAGTGACCAATCCTGAACATCATTTTTGTAAATATTGCAATATATATTTCAGAACTAATCCTCTTTGTGGTTTTTCCTTTTTTGGGTTTTCCACGTAAAATATTGGTGTTATGTGTCATGCTTTTGTCAATGTTGTTTAGTTGTATATTTTGCTTTTGTTTGATAATTCTTTTGAAATGGTTGAAAGTAAAAGTTCAAGAAAAGATTTATAGAACACTGATTCACCCCCCTCTCAATGTTCCTGACAATCAACAATTATATGGTCCGCAAGTTGTTTCCAGACCTGTTGAAGCGTGAACTTAATTGCTTGAGGGCTTTAATGCAGGTTTGGCTAACCCGGAGTGTTAGCGCTAATTGTGGATGTGCTTTATTTCTTGTGGAAGTGTGGTGTAGTATCTCAGTGTAGATTTGGGTCCTAGTTAACCCTTGGTGTGGTCTACCTTGACTTCTTTCCACCGCAAAGGTGTTTGGTGCTGACCTATTTGGTGTTTGCATGTTTGAGGTGCATATGTTTCATTCTAGCCAACTTGAAGATGTTTTTCAAGTTACAGATGGTATAAATACAAGGTAAATTGTTGGAGAAGGGGTGTAGTGGTATTGTGTGTGAAATGTAATCAAGTGTTGAGATCTTAGTGCGATCTTTAACGATTAAGGCTATCGGAAGCAGTGATCAGAAAGTGTCTACATTTCAATGTACCTAAAGGTACTAGAGGCAGTGAGTTGAAGGTTACAGATGGTGTAGAGTTGTTATGGTAGATTCTCTTGTTACTCTGAGATGGATTTCTCTCTATAACTAACTTCTTCTTTCTTATTTCTAATCTAGCAGTGAGCCCTTCTTTCTTTTTGGATAGTGAGTCCTTTGGGCAATGAGCCCTCCAATAGTGAGCCTATTGTATTTGGTGTTTCTATTCATTTATATTGTGAGCTAATCCTCACCATGGTTTTTCCCTTCTTGGTTTTTCCACGTAAATCTTGTGTTCTATTGTGCATGGTGTTTTGATGTGCTTCCATTTGTTTATATTCATGCTAAATCTAATTAAGGGTTAAATGTTAATGAGGGTTTGATGTCTTAATGTACAACCGATTCACCCCTCCCCTCTCAGTTGTCATGTGTGTCTAACACCACCATTCACATTAAATCAACCAACATATCAACAATCATTCACATCTCCAAATCTAATTCAACCCACCTTTTAACAGCCTTTGCCTTGTTGGGAAATTAGGTGTCTCAAACTTGCAAATTTTATGGTATTATTTATTTAACATTTAATGTAACATCACTCCAAATAACCATATAACATATATCAACTTAATACTACATTAAGAATCATAAGCATATATTATACCATTTGATTTGTATGTCAAGGTAAGTTTAGCATGTTATGTTATCATCTAACATTAAATGATAAATATACATAAGGCACCTTCACAACTTAAAATAAACTTAAGTAATGAACTTATAATGTCAATCAATGATATACATGTTTCTTTAACAAATATCATTTTATCATCTTAGGACAATTACAAAAATTTAATTCCAATATAATCAAATTTAGAGTTATACAACACCAAATTTAAACTTGCCTTCAATCATAAGTATAATTCAACTCATAGAGCAATCATACATCGCATATGTCCGCAATGTTGAAAGTACTCAACATATACATATAGTAAATTTAATAATAACTAATTACAAAGAATACGTATCTTTCTTTGGAAGTAGCAAGTTCTTAAAATGTGATGTGGCATCTCAGTGCAAACTCTCGCTTTTAGCTCCTTCTTCATACCCCAAAGTCAAGAGAGCATCATAGAGGTGACTTCTACCCTACCACGGAGCCAAAAGCTTCTCCGTGCTACCCACATATGCAGTCTAACCTGTCACAAAGAAGCTAGCTCTTCAAGGTTGTCATGTATGATAGTGAAATGAATTTAACCATGCATTCTACCCATTGTCCAAATGCAAACATATAGATATGCAACCATAAATCCAAAATATGACAAACAATGGTTCTAATCCCTCAGAAACATTTCCACTTGGATTCAACCATCCACAATAATCATGCATGTTTGGCAATAATATTTTATAGTTATAATCTATCATCATTGTTATTATATTTCAATAATCAGTTTTCTTGATTTTGGCATTAGTCATGTAGGAAATTCCTTTTCCTTCATATTATTTTGTTCCTCAAACAGAAATTGGTAAAAAATATGGGTAATCATACCTTTTATGAATAACTAGTTATCTAATTCCCTTAAACCTTTGGTTGCCTTTGACCTATTAATGGCATTTCAAGTTTGTAGAAAAACTATTGTAGACATGTCACTTAGGTATTTTATATCCATGTTAACAAATGCAATTTTAGTTACATTCTATTGTTTACTGGTTCTAAATAAGTCCTTAACCCCTCTCTTTTTTGCAGTGAAGCAATGTAATAATCTATAGTCTTATACAGTAGAAAATAAGTGAAACGTTGTAATAATCTGTAGTTTTATAAAGAAAAAAATAAATGAAATGACTTTCTTTTAAAACAGAGTAGTGGGGAAGGTTTTTGAAATATTTTATAACAACAATCATTGTTTTATTTTATAAAATTCAATGTTTATACAGATTTGAATCTGTAATTTCCTTTTAGAGGGAGATGCCCCTAAAGGAGGCATCTCCATTAGAGAGCACGCCTCTCTAATGGAGGCAACTCCCTAAGAGGGCATGCCTCTCTCATATGGGGGAACAACCTCCCTAGGGCTTGCCACAGGCTGCCCCAAATTTTAACAAATGTCATTCCTTATGGCTTTTTTTTAAAGTGACCAAAAGCATAATGAATTTTTTATTTTAACAGAAGGAAAATTTACTATGAAATACCCAAAAAAATTTGGTTTTTCCCCTCACTGTGTTTAGTAATGGAAATACACAACTTTCATTATAACTTGGTTCTTCCTTCATTTTCCTCAATGCTGTGTATTATCTTGATAGTGCTTATACCAAATGATATCTGGCATCAAATTTTAGCTCTAGTAATAACCAGCTGAAGGTGATTTCATACATTTATAGTTTGTTATAGGTTTCTACTATTTTCATACAGAAAAGAAAACCAATGGGAAGAAATTTAGGAAAACCCTCATGTAAATAATTTCCCTCAGAATTCCATGGCAATGTCCATACCTGTGAGTAGTTATGTTTCTTCTTGGTGATATGCCTCCACTTTCTCTCTTTCTCTCTGTTGTCTTCTCTCTCTACTTCTTCTAACAACCTCCAAATTCCTCAATTCCATTTTAATAAACCCTTCCACTCATTTTTGCAAGCTCTAGATGTCAAATTTCATGTCTTTTTGTTGACAGATACAGCTCCTGAACTCACAGCTCAGAATAAATCATGTAGAGATAATCCTGATGGAATTACCTTTGTCTTTCACGATAAGTCTGTAGTCATTCCTCAAATTATTTAATGGTAAAACAATTCATCCCTATGCTTCTAAAGGTAATAAAATATAAAAAAATCCATTACTTACATAGCCTTTGTCATTTACTGCTAGAAAAAGAAATGTTAATTGTTACTTCCTTTATTTTATTGGTAGTTAAAACATTAACATTATTTATTACATTTCTATTCACATTGCTTATCTACTTGCATTTATTTAATTAATATATGCACAAGGTTGATAGTGTAGTTTATTTTAATTGGTTCAAAGATATATAATCAATATCTCTTTTAAACGTGTATTTAATTGTGCTAAATGTGTGTGTCTATATATACACACCCATATATCCACATTCATAGTATATATATATATATATATATATATACACACACACACACACACACACCCATATATCCACATTCATAGTATCTACACACACACACACACACACACACACATATATATGTATATATATATGCATTATTGCTTTCTAAAATTAATTAGTTAAAATTGTTTACTAGGATGAAACCAAAACTAGTAGGGATCAAATCTAGAACTCACAAGACTAACCATAGAATTCCATTCTATATGCAACTATACAAATGATGATTTAGTGCATGTGTGCGAATCATGCAAGATGACTTTAGAAGTGCTAGGTTCCTTTCGACTATGATACTCTCTCGTTGAGAAGAGGTTGTGGTGAATCCTGTCGCACTCAGACATCAAATTGTAGTAATTAGTCCACAACATTGATAATATATATAATCATGCAATATACAAATCAAATTATGCTACTATAACATAAAGAATATATATATATATATATACATATAATCAACAAATTTTAACAATGTAGATAAAACAATCATCCAGATGGTTTAAAAGTACCATATGTCACCAACATAACATCATATATATCTGTACAAATTCTACAGTAAGCAACACTGTGTCATGTAACAAAATGGTCTATGACATCCCTCCCCTCTAGGAGTTGTCATCATCATGATGATATCCAAGATGTATAAGGCAAAATTAGAAAAGATGAGGAAAGAGTCATTGCATTTCTACAACATCTTACTAGGGAGCACTATCTGTAGAGAACTAGTCCCACTACACCTTACACTGGGCTACTTCTCTGTTGTGCAACTTAAGCTTGTGTTGCTCAAGGATTTGTAGGGGTTCTACTTGCACCACCCCAGATCCTGAACCTATAAAGCCCGCCAATCCAAAATGTGAGTGGCGTCAGGATGGTAAGGTTTTAGCAAAGAAACATGAAAAACATCATGCAACTGAGAGAGAGATGCTAGTAAGACCAATCTATAAGCTACATGATTTATCACATCCAAAACATTGAAGGGTCCCACATATCTAGGAGCCAGCTTGGCTGATTTGCCAAAAGATATGGAACTTTTATGTGGTTTTACCCTCAGGAACACCTTGTCCCCTACCGCAAACTAACAAAAACTCATGTTTTTATCAACGTAACTCTTCTGTCTATAAGAAGCTTCTTTCAATCTTCCTCTGACTAGTTTTATTTACTCCTCCATTTCTTTGAGCATTTCAGGGCCAATGATTACCGTGTCTTCTATTCTATCCCAACTGACAAGGGTGTGGCATTTCCTACCGTAGAGGGCTTCAAAAGGAGTCATTCCTAATGAAGATTGGTGAGAATTGTTGTAGACAAATTCAACCAATGGGAGATATTCCTCCCATTTTCTCTATTGGTCCATACAATACATTTGGAGTAAATCTCCAACAATTTGATTAACTCACTCGGATTACCCATCTATTTGCAGATATGCTAAACTAAAATTAAGATGGGCACCCAGGGCAACATGTAGAGTTTTCCAAAACATAGATGTCATCCTAACATCTTGGTCAAAAATAATGGTTTCAAGTACCCCATGAAGTCTAAAAATTTCTTGCACAAATCTCTTGGCCAGAGTCAATAATCCATCTTTCAAATTCCTAGGTATAAAATGAGCTACCTTGGTTAATTTGTCAATCACAACCAGAATTACATCATGTTTGGATTTGGACATGGGTAACCCCTGTATGAATTCCATACTAATTACTTACCACTTTTGTTCTAGTATATCATGTGGATACAATTATCTTGTTGGGTGAACATGCTCAACCTTTACTCGCTAGCATTCCAGGAATCTAGCCACATACTTGTTAGAAATGAAAGCAACACTACTTCAATGGAAATCTAATTCGAGATAAATTTTAGAAAACTTTAACTATGTGCTACTAACAAAGGAGATTGTAACAAAACATAAATCCACAATATAGAAATATACTAGAAGTAGAATGAAGCACATAACACAAGTGTTTAACATGGAGAAAACCCTTTCAGGTAAAAAACTTCACCAAGAAAAGAGGTCAAGTTGTATTATCTTCACAAAAGGAGATTACAAATACATTCACGTCCTTTGTCCTCCAACCTTCACTCCAACAAAACCTGGGTACTTGTAAATTGTTATATGCATCTCATCTACTATGCTATGGATTATATAGAATCTACACAACCTCAAGACATTAAATGACTTCTTACAAGCCCATAACACTTGTCAAGAGTCAACAATACAACCTTGGGCGTCCATGGCCAAGAATAGGCTCTTATGGGGTCGTAAATGCTATCATACATGCATCCTACACTTAGAAAAATGTACCCATGCAAGCTTGAACGCCTTGGGGCCAAAAATAGCCACTTACAGCATCTTATGACACATCATATGCTATTATGGGTGTCTAGATTCTTATGACAACTTACAGTTGTCATAGAATCTCTTACACCTTCTTACAACATCTATGACGTGTCATAACACTAAAAATAAATTATTCCTCCACATGTGCACCCCACTTTGACCAATTACCATTTACCATAGTAAATGACATCCCGTAACTACCACCGATAACTCTAGGACTTACCGTGCAGTAACTCCATAATTACCATGGACAGTAAATATTTTTTTACTTCTACCGATGAAACTTGTACATCCCTTATGGGTAATTACAAATAATAAACGGAATAATACAATAATGGGATTTACAAGGTTAATGGCACCTTATCCCAACATTCTCCCACTTGACATTATACATTGTAAATCAACCCATAGGAAATCAAATGAAAAATAATCAGGCACTAGAAACAAGGCCCATGGCTTCTCTGCACCATATGAACTTCTCTATGCTCACAGGCTTACTCAATGAATCTGCAACATTCTCCTGAGTGTCTATCTTCTTCAACTTAATTTCTCTATTTGCAACCAACTCTCAAACAAAGTGATACTAAACATCAACATGCTTAGTCTGAGCATGATACATGGGATTCTCAGCCAAATAGATAGCACTCTGGCTATCACAACCAATCTGAATGATCCTACAATCAAAACCAATACCTATACACAGTCTCCTCAACCAAACTACCTCCTTAGAGACATGAGTTGCAGTGATATACTCTTCTTCTGTGGTGGACAAAGCAATTGTGGGCTGCCTCTTATTCATCCAACTCACTGCACCTCCAAATAGAGTAAACACAGCCACTAGGGGACCTTCGACTATCCAAGTCACCTGCCCAATCTGCATCAACAAAACCTTGTATGTCAAAGATTTATTAGCACTATCAGTACCAGAATAAACCAAACAATGATTAGGAGTACCTACAAGATATTTAAACACCATCTTTGCATAGTTCCAATGTTGTCTACTAGGGTTAGACATAAATCTGCTCAAAACTCCCACTGCTTGGGCAATATTTGGTCTAGTGCAAACCATTGCATACATCAAACTCCCTACAGCAGTAGTATATGGCACATTAGACATATCCTCAAGATCATCCTCAGTCTTTGGACACATATCTAATGAAATCTTAGTACCAATGGGTAAAGGAACTCTAACTGGGTTACAGTCCTGCATACTAAATCGCTGCAAAATAGTATTCACATACTTATTTTGTGACAACCAAAGCTTTATGTTAACTCTATCCCTCTTAATTTCCATTCCCAAAATATACCTTACAGCACCAAGATCCTTCATCTCAAATGCTTCTGAAAGTTGGGCTTTAAGCTCACTAATCATACCCTTACTATTGTTGAAAAACATGTTATCAACATACAAAGCAATAACTAGTATAGAATCATCAACACAATAAATGTAAACATAGTGATCCTCCTCACTTCTAACAAAACCCAATTTCAAAACAAATGAGTCAAACTTTTGATACCACATTCTGGGGGATTTTTTCAGACCATAAAGAGACCTCTTTAACCTGCAAGCCCAATATTCTTTTCCTTTTACCTCAAAACCTGTAGGTTGTTGCATAAATATTTCTTCTTCAAGATCTCCATACAAGAACATAGTCTTAACATCCATTTGCTCAATCTCCCAATCATAAGCTGTAGCAATGGGTAAAAGAAATCTAATAGAAGTCAATTTAGCAACAGGAGAGAATATCTCACCAAAATCAACTCCCTCTCTCTGGGAGTAGCCCTTGGCTACCAGTCTAGCCTTGTACTTCTTCAATGACCCATCTACTCCAAACTTCTTCTTGAATACCCACTTACATCCTAAGGCCTTTCTTCCTTTGGGCAAATGAACAAGATCCCAGGTGTTACAAGAGTCTAAAGCCATCATCTCCTCCTGCATGGCTAACTGCCAAGACTCACTATGATCTGCAGAAATAGCTTCCCTGTAGGATCTAGGTTCATCATTAGTACTCAATAAAGCATATACACAACAAAAATTTGGTGGGCTATAACTGTCAACTGGATTCCATTATCTTGTGGATCCCCTCAAGGGTGGAGTAAGAGACTCTACTCGTTCTTTTGCATGATCATCTGCACCAACTTCGTCTGTAACAACAGATTCATCTTCATCAAAACTACTTGAATCTTCTTCTTCTTCTTCACCCCCCAATCCATCATTTTGTTCTTCCTGAGGTGCATCTTGCTGCTCTAAATCAAAGTGCACCTTCTTTACCTTTTCATCTTTTTCTTTTGGCTACTCAGGTTCAGAAATAGCTCTAAGTTCCTTGAAAATAACATCTCTAGAAAAGATAATCTTGCAAGTTAGTGGATTCCAAAGCTTATAACCTTTGACATTATCACCATATCCAATGAATGTACACTTTTCAGCCTTTGGATCCAACTCATATCACTTTTCCTTAGGCACATGAACAAAAGCCTCATAGCCAAAAACCCTTAAATGTGAAATAGAAGGTTTCTTACCTGTCCACACTTCATAAGGTGTCGAATCAAAAGCCTTACAAGGAGATATATTTATCAAGTAGCAAGCAGTACACACAGCCTCTGCACAAAAGTATTTATCCAACTGTGCATCACTAAGTATACTTCTGGCTCTTTCCATAATTGTTCAGTTCATCCTTTCTACAACACCATTCTATTGTGGTGTATACGGAGTTATCTTTTGTCTGATTATACCTACATGCTTGTAAAACTCATCAAATTCCTTAGAGCAATATTCCCCTCCATTGTCAAATCTTAATATTTTTATCTTTAAACCTGATTGGTTCTCTACTAAGACTTTAAAATCCTTAAACTTAGTGAAAACTTCATATTTCTGCTTCATAAAATAAATCCATGTAAATCTGGATACATCATCAATGAAGGTAACAAAATAATAAGATTTTCTAATAGAATCATTATCCATAGGTCCAAACACATCCATATGAATAATTTCTAATTTCTCTTTTGCTCTATTGCTTCCTAAAGGAAAAGATTTTCTGTTTTGTTTACCAAACACACAATGCTCACAGAAATCAAAGTGCTCATCAGAATAAAAGAAATCGTCCAACAATTCTTTATTCTTAATAATTTTTAATACATTATTGTGTGTGTGGCCCAATCTGCGGTGCCATAACATACATGCATTTTCAGTATTAGCCTCAGATACATATGAGGTATTATAAACTGTAGTGGCTTCAAGCTTGAATAAGCTTTTGAATCTCTTCCCCTTTGCTACCACCAAGTTCCCTCTCACTGATCTGCAGCCATGCTTGTCAAATGTCACATGCATTCCCAAATCATTCAACTTCAAAACTAAAATTAGATTTATAGCTAATCTAGAAACATGCAAAACACTTGGGAGGGTTTTAATCCTCCCATCACTGAAACACAACAATACCTTTCCTTTCCTGACAATCAGATATGAAGAGTTGTTACCAAGGTAGATATTACCTCCATCATATTCTTCATGTGAGGAGAACCATTCCTTATGTGGAGTCATACAAAATGAGCATCCTGAGTCAACCAACCATTGATCATTAGAAATAAGATTACATGCAGAAAGTAAAACTTCTTCACCTACATTCGAAGACTTATCTGAAGCACTCTCCCACTGTTTCTTGGGGTTTCTATACTCTTCACATGTCCCCTTTTACTGTAGTTCTAACACTTAACTCTGTTCTTTTTAATAGGAGTCTTAGACAAGCCCTTGGACTTGTCCTTAGCCCCTTATCTCCTTTCGGTCCTCTTTCCTTAGACCTTCCCCTGAACTATCTAAATTCTTCTTCCCCAATTCCTGTGATAGTAGCACTGAAACGAGAGCATCCAACTTTGGATCCGCAAAGTTAGTAGTGATAGCAAGGATAAAATTCTCCCAAGACTCAGGTAAAGAACAAAGAAGTAAGCTACATTTATCTTCCTCATTAACCTCAACATCTATTGAATCAAGCTGACTCACTAACAAATTAAAAGAATTTAAATGCTCTGTAACTGATTCACCTTCTCACGTTTTCATGGAAAATAATTTTCTTTTTAAATAAAGTTTATTTACCATACTCTTGGCTTGATAGATCTCACCCAACCATTTCCACAACTTGTATGCAGTCTCTTCCTTTGTGACATTCAACAGGACAGAGTTTGAAAGACACAACCGGATGGTTCCCCGTGCCCTCTTATCCAATCTATCTCACTCATCTTGAGAGACATCATTGGGTTTCTTCTCTTTTTGAATAGCCAACCATTGGTTTCTTTCTTCCAACAAATCTTCCATTTTCAGCTTCCACAACTCATACCCCATTCTGTTGAACTTCTCAATGTCCAATCGAGAGGTTGATGCAACGGTGGATGTAGCCATAATAACAACACAAGATTTGTAAACAAACACAACCAAATCTCCCACTATAGCTACAGCTTCCACACTACCACCCAAGAGTCAAAGTTAGCTAGGCTCTGATACCAAATGTTAGAAATGAAAGCAACACTACTTCAATGGAAATCTGATTCGAGATAAATTTCAGCAAACTTTAACTGTGTGCTATTAATAATGGAGATTGTAACAAAGCATAAACCCACAATACAGAAATATACTAGAAGCAGAATGAGGCACATAACACAAGTGTTTAACATGGAGAAAACCCTTTCAGGTAAAAAACTCCACCAAGAAAAGAGGTCAAGTTGTATTATCTTCACAAAAGGAGATTACAAATACATTCACTTCCTATGTCCTCCAACCTTCACTCCGATAGAACCTGGGTACCTATTATAGACACCCAAAAATGACCAAGTCATCACATCACTTACATTTCATCTAATCTGTCCAATCACCTACATTTAGCGTTAATTAAATAATCTAATTATTTAATTAATTTCATCTATTTCTTCCAAAATCCTAAAATTCAACATTAATTGAATAATAATACACTAGCTACACAGAGGTAGCTAGCTACACTGGGGCATCAAAAATTGTATCATGTCTTCAACAATCGTTTTCTTTGACGCAATGTTGTAAACTGCATTGCATCAAAGAGGGGTAAAATGTAGACACCCAAAAATGACCAAGTCATCACATCACTTGCATTTCGTCTAATCTATTTAATCACCTACATTCAGCGTTAATTAAATAATTTAATTATTTAATTAATTTCATCTATTTCTTCCAAAATTCCAAAATTCAACATTAATTGAATAATTATTTTCTTTGATGCAACATTGTAAACTACATTGCATCAAAGAGGGGCAAAATGTAGACACCTAAAAATGACCAAGTCATCACATCATTTGCATTTCATCTAATCTGTCTAATCACCTGCATTCAACGTTAATTAAATAATCTAATTATTTAATCAATTTCATCTATTTCTTCCAAAATTCCAAAATTCAACATTAATTGAATAAAACCTCTTTATTTAATTAATTCTCATTAAATCAACCTTATTCTTCCACGATTAAATAATTTTAATTATTTAATTAAATCATTATCCTCTTTCCAAAATTCAAGTCTATATTAATTAAATAAATTAATTATTTAATTAATTCATCACAAATCCTCTTATCTACAATTCAATAATTTACATTATTTAATTAAATCAATTGTTCTTCTAAATTTAAATAAATCATGCAAATTTATTTAAATTATCTCAATCCTTTAAAAATAAATAAAATCAAGTATTTTATTTATAATATTCATAGTCCTCTAATCTTGCACAAACAATTAAATAAATTTATTTATTTAATTTGCTTTTTCCTCTAAAAAATAAATCTTCTAAAAATAAAATATAATCACATATTTTATTTATCCTTCATCATGCAAAATAAATTAAATCAATTTATTTGTTTAATTTATTTAAATCTTCATATCTTATCTATTCCTCTATCATGCACAAACAATTAAATAAATTTATTTATTTAATTTCAAATATCTTCCAAGTCCTCTTAAAATATCGTGTTAACTCATGTGCACAATCAGTCTTATTTTTAGAACTCTAGAAAAGGTAAAATTACAAGTTGAGTTATCTATTCAATCAATCTTCTTTTCATCATATCTTAATAAAAATATCCTTATGGATTGACACATGTCGTGTGCACATTCATCATGGTTATTTATTTTATCTCCTCCGTTGATTCTTTTTGAATTATCTGAACCGTTGATTGATCTCTATTGAAACCTATATAAACCCCCCTCATCTCCTTCACAAATCCTCTTCGATCACTTATTCTTAGGCATCCTTTATAGTGCTTTGAGCATACATCGCATCATTGAGCACCTTACGATATTTTGACATTGATCTTTGAGCACTTTGAGCACCTATACTTGTTTGTTGCAAACATTGTTTCGCAGCATATTTGAGCAATCCACATTCGACAAAAGAGAACAACACAATCTAGGTAAAAGCTTTCTTATTTCATTTGATTTATTGATCATGGCTTTTTGTTTAGATATATCTCTTTATGTTATGGGTTTTTGATTTGGTTATTATCATAGTTTTGATTTTATCATTTAAACATAATCTATTTTCCTCATACACATTCTGGCACGCTTGGTGGGACCCACTAATCCCTCTTTTTCTTTGAGAATTTTTTTTTTAAAGTACAATACGGAACAGCACAAAAATACATAAAAGTGTTATTGGTAGAACAGCAAAGCGCTTTCAATAGCACAGTGTAGCACCTTTGGGTGATACTATAGCGCTTCTAGTAGTGTAGTAGCGCACTTTTGGATACACAATGCAACGTGGTCAACACAGTAGTAAAGCGCTTTTGGAAAAATCTTATTTTGTAATTTTGCAGGGTTTTACTCACATATCTATCCTTTATTGATTGGCAAGCTGATTTATTTATCCTTTCAATTATCTTGTGTACTGCCTAAGCTGATGTATTTAGGAGTATTTACAATTTTTGAGTTAACCCATCATTTTTGCAACAGCATTGAGTGGTTTTTATTCTAGGGCACAGATTATATCAATCATGCATCCCAGATCTACAAAGCAAACATGAAATTATCTTTTGACCTAACTTTTTTGACAAAATACAACTTTTTTTTAGATCTGGGGTAGTAAAGCGCTTTTGGTAGTATAGTACCACGCTTTTGGTAGCACAGCACAGCGCTTCTAGTAGCATAGTGCATCACCTCTGGTCTATAGTAACTCGTCTCTGGCAACACAGTTCAGCGCTTTTGGCATTAAAGTAATTCGCCTCTGGTAAGATAGTAAAGCACTTTTTGGTCAGACTGATTTATTTTTGCTAACTTTTAAGTTTGTGTGGAACTAATTGACTTGTTGTAGCTTCTTATCAACCAAACAGAGCAAATGGGTTTCCCTAACATGTTCATGTAGGATGAGCATTGAATAAATCTCAATCTATTTCACTAAGTCTTAGAAACCTATTGCCTTCTTAAAGGATAATTGAACAAATCACTTTGGCAATCTAAGTCTTAGGAACACTTTGCTTTCTTAAGGGACAATAGACATGAATGCAATAACACTTCAATTTTCTAAGGGACAATGGACATGAATGCCAAACACTTCAGTTTCATAAGGGACAATTGACAACTACAAACATGTGTGTGCCTAATCTAGTTGCAACTTATTTTTTCTTATAACGGGACAATTGAACCTTTGTTTGTCATGCTTGCTCTTACATTTCAGTTATTCCTTTAAAATGGCCTACTTTTGGATTGTGCTTCATCCAAAAGGGATGAACCTAAGTGGAGTTTTCCTTTGAACCGCTATATAAGAGGGATAAGGTGAAAGCTAAGTCCTAACTGACGTCAGCCTTACCTTGAGGTGCCAAACTGAAAAGAGGTGTACTAGCTCTTTATGGAAACAATTTTTACATCGAGCAAAGTTTTTGATACTCTTAATAGGATTGGTTAAAGCTTTTAGTAGCTTGTCACATTGCTCGTAAGGTGTTGGTCCCTCAAAGTTACTAAGAACCATTCTAGATAGTGACTACCTGATCTACCTCTAAATGTTGCAGTAATCATCAGTGCAAGGGGAATCGATTTAATCCCTCAAGTTACTCACCATTGGCTCCCTTGAGAAGAGATAGTATTCCCTCAGCTATAAAGCTCTTGTGACCTACTTGAGCTTTCCAAGGGGAGGGTGAGATATCCCTACCTATCGTCTCTCGCAAAGATACAAATGTTAGACACCTTTATGGAATGACATTTGGTCGATGGAGTATTAAGTTGTGAGCTGATCTACTGCAATGAAACCTTGTCTCTAGGGATAAAAAATGCTTGATATTGTTTGAAAATTGTCTTATACCTGTGGAAACATTGGGCTTTTTTTTGTGAGCCTCGAACATACACTATCTATTGTGTCAGTCCTTTTTTGCAACTTTGTTTGGTGTGTTTTCTCTTGCCAAAGCAAATCCAATCAGAACCAAAACCAAATCTATCAAAATTTGCCTTATAAAACATCACAGACACTACTTCAATGCCTCTAGTGTAACAGCAGCTCGCCTTTGGTATTACAGTAGCCCACCTTTGGTATAACAGTACCTCGCCTCTAGCAAACCTACTTCAGCACCTTAGTATAATAGTAGCTCACTTTTGGTCTAACGATAGCTCACCTTTGGTATAGCAGTACCTTGCCTTTGGCAGCTCAGTCCATCACCTTTGGTATTATAGTAGCTCGCTTTTGGTGGCACAGTCCTGCCTTTGGTCAAACAGTACAGTGCCTTTTGTCCAGTAAACTGTGCATCAAAGTTTATCTTTTCCAAAACACAAGCAAAATCCCAGCATATTGTCCTAGTGTATTCCATGGTAACCACTAGACTCTAGCAAACTATGAAGACCAAGCAAGTTGTCCCGAGGAAGCACAAATCACCTCCTTACACACCTCAATCAGGCCAATCCAACATTACTCCCAAGACACCAATAGAAAGATCGACCAACTCTCCAAACATGTCGTAGCTTGACCAACCAAACAATCCTCAAGAAGGTAGGGGCCCTTTGGTAAGTACACCTCACTATACCACTAACATGGCTCTAGATTTTGTTCCACAAGGTTATACTATCGATCAAGTCCCATCTCAAGAAGGTAGGGTCCCTTTGGTAAGTACACCTCACTATACCACCGGCATGCCTTCAGACTTTATTCCACAAGGTTATACCATAGGTCAAGTCCCATCTCAAGAAGAGTGACACTTTGAAAAAGGTCAATCCTCTCAAGAAGATGGACAAGACCTTGATGAAATCTTGCAAGATCCTAAAGTCATGGCCGCCTTTGACAAAATCCTTAGTGAGAACCAAGATCATTTCTTCTGCTTGCTAGCCAAACAAGGAGCAAAATTACCTCAAGATTTTGATTTATCCAATCTCAAGGACACAAACAACACCTATGATGCCATACCTACGGTCCAAACCATGTCAACAATGACCACGCCCTTACATGAACAAAGCTCACAAGGGAGAATGATTGCACAATATGAGAATCCCCTTTATCAAAACCCAATAGGAGAGAGACCCATATCACCACTTCTGACTCCTATGGAGATCTACAAACACCAACAAGAGACTCTCCAACATCAAGCAGAGCTAGCCAAACAAGCTGCCATAGCTCAATCAAACATACAACAAACTCCTAGAATGCCCACACCAATCGCAAGTGGAATATTGGCTACCCCATCACGAGAAGGTTTCCCACCAAATTACAATCCAAGGGACAACTACATAGCCATGCAACAAGGGTCTCAACAAACACCACCCCCAACATCATCAAACCTTCATATCCCTCAACCAACCAAGGTCATGCAACCCCAACCACAACATTCTTCTACGCTCATCCTCAATCAATCTCAACCATCACAAAACACATCTACCTATGTCCCCCCACCACAATGATCATCAACGCTAAACTTTTTCAACACATTTCCTAACCACCCTCAACATTCCCAAAACTAAACTTCCCAAAGCTATGTTCTGCAACTACAACCTGACCTAACAAACTTTATCTTTCTGCCACCAAACTCTTTTCTTCAACCATCACAAAGCCTACATTCTTACCTAGCACCGCCCCCACCTCCCCAAAATCAAAACACATACAACCCCAACCAATCATACGACCCTTATAACACTAATGCCCATGGCTTACACTACAATCTTCCGTATGGGCATCAACAACCACTTCTAGGACACCAGGAGATGTTTCTAGCCCCTCCCACAATGATGGAGCTAAAAATCATGGAAGTTCAACAACAGTTAGCCAACTTAACATTTGGCCACACCAAGAAGACTTCTTTAGAAGAAGTGTGTCCTTATCCTTTTGATCGGTCATTACCCATGATCCCTTTTCCTCACAATTTCACTATTCCCAAGTTTGATAAATACAAAGGAAAAGGGGACCCAAAAGACCATCTCAAGGAATTCTATCTTGCTTGCTTTGAGGTCTCACATAATGACACATATCTTATGCATCTCTTTCCTCATAGTCTTGGAGGTCAATCTATAGAATGGTTCTCACACCTCCCCACGGGTATCAAGTCTTTTAACGAGTTAGAAGAGAAATTTGCCACCCATTTCTCCTACAACACAGAGCATGAGATCTCCATGACCAATCTATGCAACAACAAATATAAAAATGGTGAAACTTTCATTTCTTTCCTTCAACGATGGAGACAAATGGCTAGCAAATTCCCATTCAAGATACCCGAAAAGCAGCTTGTTAGCATATTTGTGCAGAATCTCAACCAAGAATTGGGTTTTCATTTGCAAATTCTTAGTGCTACAACCTTCGATGAAATTACATACAAGGGAATCAACATTGAAAAGACCCTCATAGCTAAAGGAGTGGTCAAAATCTTCAAAGAAACTAAAGACAATGCTCCTCAACAACAAACAAATGATAAACCAAAGTTTTGGAACAAAAATAAAAATGTGGTCAATGATAGGGTGGTCGATTCTAAACATGTCCAAACATTGCAAACACCGCTTCAGCTTTCCAAACTGAGTCAAATTCCACCTCAACAGCAGCAACAACAAAGACAACCATATCAAAACCAACAACAACAACAAGAGCAGCCTCAACAAGATTACCCTCCGCGGCGTCAATTCACTCCCTTGGGAGAGCCCATAGAGTCTGTCCTATAGAAGCTTTTACACAAAGGGCTCCTCACCTTACTAGATGCTCCCCCATATGGCAAACCTATTTACAAAACTACACGGTACAGGGAAAATGAATATTGTGAATTCCATAGGAGCAAAGGGCACAGAACTGCATCGTGCATGAAACTAAAGCACCTAATCCAAAATCTCATCAAGGGTAACCAAATCTCTTTTGAGGATGAACCACCAGCTCACCACACTAATAAAGACTTCAACATGTACAAGGAACCATTTCCGAACCATGGTCCACATCCTCCTCTAGATAAAGGTAAAGGTGTCAATAATGCATCCACTTCCTATGACTCCATTGTGGGTCATTTTGAAGAGAGTCATGTATCTACCCTCATAATCAAAGGCAAATCTATGGATTGCGCTATTACAACTCATCATGGTTGTGTCACCATTTGTGGTCCTGCACCCAGTTTCCCAACTTAATCCAATTATAATCTTGTCGAACATCTAGGGAAAACGCCAGCATAGATCTCTATCTTAGACCTTCTATAGTCATCACCTGCACATAAAGTGGTGCTAGAAAAAGCCCTCCAAGAGTCTTCGGTTCCTAAAAACATAGCAGTCACGAATTTATGAGCTATAGTAGGTAACATTGCTTTGCCCTACAATGTGGTCTTCTCTGAGAAAGACCTCCCATCCCATTATCTATGTCACAATGATGCACTTCATCTTGAGGTTCTCATTCATAAATGCAAAATCAAATGCATACTCATAGATGGTGGTGATGATCTCAACATCTATTCTCTAAAGTTACTTAAGCAATTGGGATACTCTGAGGATCATGTCAACATTGATCAAAGTATTACAATCAAGGGATATGATGATGTTGAACCCGCTCAGAAGGTGTTATCCACTTGCCTATACAAGTGGGCCTGGTCATGCTTGAAACTAGGGGTCAGGTCCTTGACATTGAGCTGCCTTACAACATTATCCTAGGCCACCCATGGATCCATGCAATGAAGGCTATTCCCTCAATATATCATCAATCTCTAAAGTTCTCATTCAATGATACAGAGATAACTATCCCAGGAGACCCCAATCCTTTTGAATTCTGTCGTGTCTTGCAAGGCAATTATAAGAATTGCAACCATGTGCCTAAAAATGACAAAGCCCTTGAATCCCCACTATATGTCAACCCTGAAAATCTGACAAAAGCCTCTGCAAGTGAACCTAATCCTCTTCCTAAAATCAAAGCTCACATCTGTGATGTAGGCTTTGGAACATATGATATCTCAAAATCTTGTTGTGTAGGGCAGATACCCCTATCACCTAAATCTTACGGCCAACCGCCCATTGCCAAAGCAACTAAAAAAGAAACAATTCCTCCCCCAACATTTCTAACCCAATTCCAACAGGGAAAATTTTTGGAAGAGGAAACTATTGAAGACATTTCTTCTTGGCTCTAAAAGGAGAAAGAATCGGTCACAATACCAGTCAAGCAATATGGCAATGGCTTAAGGATAGTCAAAAACATGGGCTATAATGGCAAAGGTGGCCTAGGAAAATAGAATCAAGGAACAATGGAGCCCATTAGTGTGACAAAGAAACTAGACAAGAAGGGGTTAGGATTTGGAAAGAAAGTACCGCGCACCTTGGACATCGAGAGTATCCTCGACAAGGTGGCTGAAACTTCTCTCACAGCTTCGGCGTCTAATGAGGATATCATCAATGACTCTTCCCTACATATGACTGACCTGTTCACCGAATCTTGTCTTTATGCTATCATCTATATGCTTAACATCCACCACAAACACCCAGATAGTAACACTTGCCTACTCTGAACATATTGATTGGGACCAACAAGGGGCCCCCGTACTAGATGTTTTTTAGCACAACGAAGCTATTACAGAGTTCATGGGACTTCAGGATGGTATCCCTCTTGGTGATCACAAGGCTGGTTTTGTAATGGAACTAGAGCCAACAGCTTATTTGGTGAGAATGCCAAATCCTCCAATCGCAAAAGTAAAAACAAAGAAAGATCTCTAGGTGAAAACCACACTATGGCACCTCCCGATCACAAAATAGTAAAAACAAAGGATGTATCCAATGGTGAAAACCCAATTGTGGCACCTAAGGATGGAGGATTTGACCTTCCTTTACCATCTAAGTATCAAGAGAAGTCATCTCTCCTAGTGGAGGATTCTACAAAGATAAACCTTGGCACAAAGCAAAATCTGAAGACCACATTCCTGGCAGCATCATTATCAGAAACAAAGCACAAGAATCTTAACAAATTCTTCTTACAAAGAATCATCAACTTTGCATGGACCTACGCTAATATGCCAGGGTTAGACCCTAGGCTAGTGGTTCACTATCTCACAGTGGATCCAACAGTTAAACCAGTCAAGCAAAAGCTAAGGAAGATGCACCCACAAACAGCTCTCTTGGTAAAAGTGGAAATACAGAAGTTGTTAGATGCAAAGTTCATCCGACCCATTGATTATTCAGATTGGGTATCAAACATTGTACCTATGTCTAAACCGAATGGGCGCATCCGCATGTGTAATGATTTTAGAGATCTTAACAAAGCATGTCCCAAAGATGACTTTCCATTACCGAACATTGACCTCATAGTAGACTTGACTGGAGGTCATGAAATGCTTTCTCTCATGGATGGATTCTCCAGCTACAATCAGATAAAGATAGTAGAGGAAGATCAACATAAAATAACTTTTACTTGTCTGTGGGGTAATTATTGTTGGTGTGTCATGCCGTTTGGTCTAAAGAATGTAGGGGCAACTTATCAAAGAGCAATGACAATGATATCCACGATCTCTTTCATCATATCATGGAGGACTATGTGGATGACATACTAACTAAATCTTCTAGGGCAAATCACATACAAGTTCTAGGACAAATCTTTGATAGGCTCGAGAAATACCAAGTGCGCCTCAATCCAAAGAAGTGTGTCTTTGGTGTAACATCAGGGAAGTCGTTGGGATACATTGTATCTCGTAGAGGTATCAAAGTAGACCCCGCAAAAGTCAAGGCTATAGTGGAGATGCCTCCACCAAAGAACCTCAAAGCATTAAGGAGCCTTCAAGGAAGGTTGCAATCCATTAGGCATTTCATCTCACAGCTAGCGGATAAATGCCAACCATTTCAACACTTGCTTTGAAAGGATGCCTCATTTCAATGGGACAATAAGTGTCAAGCAACATTTGATCAGCTCAAAGAGTATCTAGCTACACCTCCTGTATTGGTTCCACCAGTTGTTGATAAACCTTTGATATTATACATCTCAACTACAACTTCGGCCCTTCTGGCACAATATGATGAGTCAGGAAAAGAGCATGCAATTTATTATATCAGTCGAACCTTGATGGGATATGAACTCAATTATTCACCGATGGAAAGAGCTTGTTTAGCAGTAGTGTTCGCTTCCCAACAGTTGCATGGATTAGGGGTCGGCATCTTATTTATCACACCTCAAAATGACTATATTCCAAAGTCATATCGGCTTGCATTCCCTTGCACCAACAACATTGCTGAGTATGAAGCACTCCTCATAGGTCTTAATACAACAGTTCAATAGGACATCACAGAATTATAGGTATATGGAGACTCACAACTAGTCATTCGACAAGTCACAGATGAGTACCAAACAAAAGATGAAAAGTTGGTCCCCTACAAGCAACTAGTGGATGCCTACAAACCACACTTCTCTAGCATCACATTTGAGAAAATTCCAAGAGAGCATAACAAGGTTGCAGATTCTATGGCTTCTGTAGGGTCACTTATCGACATGCCTACAAATACACAGAAATGTGAATTCTTGATCGAGCAGTTGTTGATACCATCCATCGATGTTCCAATTACTGAAATCATCTGCGAACTTGTTGGTCCCAATTCCCCATGGTACGAAGATATCTATGAATACCTTAAAAATAGTACCTTTCCCATTGAACTCTCATCCACCCAATGTAAAACCTTAATCTGTCAATCCTCCCGTTACACCATTCTGGGTGATACACTATATCGTCAGAGTCTCGATGGTATCCTCTTATGATGTATTAACGCAGAAGAACCCAAAGCTACCTTACGAGATATAGACAAAGGTGTCTGTGGCGTACATTCTACCAATCCTAATCTTGCTAAGAAGATACTCAGAACAGGGTATTACTGGCCTACAATAGAATAGGATGCTGCATAGTTCGCTAAGAAGTGTCTGCAATGCTAGCAAGATGGAGATTTAATTCACGCACCAGCGCATGAACTACAACATGTGACGACTCCATGGCCTTTTTCTCAATGGGGTCTCGACCTCATAGGACAAATCCACCCATCATCATCCAATGGCCATAAGTTAATCATTTCTGCCACTGAGTATTTCATGAAGTGGGTTGAAGCCATTCCCATGACCTATATCACCGGGAAGCAAATAGCTAAGTTTATCCTTAACTACCTCATATGCCGGAATGGTATTCCCCAAGCCATTGTCACTGATAATGGGAGACCATTCAAGAACCAAGATGTTCATGCCTTATGCACACAATACAATATCCAACATCATTATTCAACACCCTACTATCCACAGAGTAATGGCCAAGCTGAGGCTTCCAACAAAACCATTCTCAAAATCCTCAAGAAAATGGTCAATAAAGTTGTTCGTGATTGGCACTTGCAACTCAATCCCGCCCTATGGGCCTACCGCACTAGTATCAGAACACCAACTAGTGTCACACCATATGCCTTAGTCTATGGCTCTGAAGCCATCCTACCTATAGAGATTGAGATCCCATCCCTCTAAGTATCCATACAGAACCTGATTGGCAGAGAAGAGTATCGCACTTCCAGATTAGTTGAGCTAGAACTACTAGATGAAAGGCGCCTTGCTGCGCTTAATCATCTCCATGTCTATCAAAACTACCTCCAGCATAATTACAACAAAAATATCAAAGAAAGATGGTTTCAAGTTGGTGATCTTGTACTCAAAGAGAATAAGAGAAATCAAGCAGACCGAGAAAAGAAGGGCATGTTTGAGCCTAACTAGTTAGGTCCCTTTATTGTCACAGCAGCATATGGATCAGGAGCTTATACTTTAGCTACACCTAACGGCATTCCTCTAGATGAGCCACTTAACAGTGTTCATCTTAAGAAGTTTTATGCCTAATCCTCAGAATATTCCAAAAAAATAAATAAATAATCCGTCCTATGGTGAAAACCTGGTAAATAAGTGCCTTGGATAAGTACCATAGTGAAAACCTGGCAAACAGGTGCTATGTGTAGAGTCAGCATCCATCATCTATCGAGTCTTGTTCATTCTATTTTTTCACAACACACTTCATCCATCCATCCATAATAAAACCATTGACCTTGTTTGCATTTCCATCTCCCTATCTAGTATAGCTTGGAAATTTGTCAATGTCCATCGTCGTCATCCCACGTCTTGATCTATGTCAATAGTTAGCATTGTCTTGTCCTAGGTCAAACTTTCTATGTCTTCTTCATCAGTCACCTATGCAATTTCCTCTACCAGAATGGGGGCAACTCTTTCCTTAACCTAGGTCTAGGAATGGATCCTTCTTCGTAGTTCACAAGCACTTCAACCATCTCCCCACAATGACAAAACTTTTTCTACATCATCACACCAACCAGAACTACATATCATCTCATCTCAATCTTAAGGTACCTTAATCCCATGAATATGGGTATGTAGGCAATCTAGAATATGAAGGAAGTATCCAGTACTTAGGTACATAAGATCTCCTCCTTTCACCTTGACCCATTCATCACTCTACCCAGAACTACATATTACCATTTTTTCATCTTTCCACGTAATGTGCCTTGATCCTGTGGATACAAGGTATGTAGGTAGTCTAGAATACGAAGGATGTATCCAGTACTCAAGCACATACGATTCATCATTCTTCACCCAGTTCAATCCATTGACATGTCATCTTTATAGTCTTCCATTTATCAAAATCCATTCACCTCGACTTGACTAACTCAAGCATCCAAACAACAAGCATACGCATCCTTTCAAAGCAAAAGTTCTTAACAAACCTGAAGCAAAGCAACTTACTTATAGAGCCATATACTATCCTACTTATTGATTGCCAACATCAACTAAATCAATCTCAACCAAGCAATAGATCAACAAACTTGTCTTGTACATAATGTTCCATGATCAAGACCAACACACGCATCTTATACAACATGTGGCATTTCCTGAAACCAGACATTATCTTTTTCAATAGATAACACCCTTTAACAAACACATAGCTCCTATAATAAGGCTGTTATCTTTCCTATCCAATCTATCATGAGCAACTTCTTTGGCAAGAGAATATGTTGGTTGTATGTTTACTTTGTAAGTCAGTCAATTTGCTTTATGGTTTATCTTTTGCTCCTTTGTCCATTACCTATTCAAGGCTACCTTGATTTATATATAATCTTGGTATGTTGTGATGCAGTACGGATTGGGGGTAGTCATTGCTTTTGTGTGCCATGTTTGAGGAATGATCTTTGGCATCTTTCTTAGCATTATATTTATTTTGTGTGTGTTACGACTTAGCATCTTACATATTAATATTCTTCTTGCATTTACATGTATTGAAGTTTATTTTATGTTCAAGACTATGGCTCATTCACATGTCCAACAAGGTTATATTATGTCTAAGGGATCTAAGTTCAAACCGCTTGCTTGCAGAGTCAATGTCCACGCACTTGGATATCAAAGCACCTTGGTCTTTTATACCTTGGTAGCAAACTATCCATGTGCTATATCAAAAATAAGGATTGCTCTTTATAAACAATTGTGAAAACCAATGCATTTAACCATCCATTTACCCATGGCCTTATATAGTTTTCCAGCAATGATCAATCAATAATCTTTCTCTCATGTTCTCTCCTATCTCCTTTCTTCTATCTATCATCTATCCAACCTCACCTATCTCCAACACAATCTTCTAGTCGAGCATCAACCCAGTCCTTCTGTCGCTTCCCTATCTTTCCTCTTGAGGGGGCATCCTACGCTAGCTACATAGGGGCAGCTAGCTACACCGAGGCATCAAAAATTGTATCATGTCTTCAACAATCATTTTCTTTGACGCAACGTTGTAAACTACATTGCATCAAAGAGGGGCAAAATGTAGACACCCAAAAATGACCAAGTCATCACATCACTTGCATTTCATCTAATCTATCTAATCACTTGCATTCAGCGTTAATTAAATAATCTAATTAATTAATTAATTTCATCTATTTCTTCTAAAATCTCAAAATTCAACATTAATTGAATAATCGTTTTCTTTGACACAACGCTATAAACTGCATTGCATCAAAGAGGGAAAAAATGTAGACACCTAAAAATGACCAAGTCATCACATCACTTACATTTCGTCTAATCTGTCTAATCACCTGCATTCAGCGTTAATTAAATAATCTAATTATTTAATTAATTTCATCTATTTCTTCCAAAATTTCAAAATTCAACATTAATTGAATAAATCCTCTTTATTTAATTAATTCTCATTAAATCAACCTTATTCTTCCATGATTAAATAATTTTTATTATTTAATTAAATCATTATCCTCTTTCCAAAACTCAATTCTATATTAATTAAATAAATTAATTATTTAATTAATTCATCACAAATCCTCTTATCTACAATTAAATAATTTACATTATTTAATTAAATCAATTGTTCTTCTAAATTTAAATAAATCGTGCAAATTTATTTAAATTATCTCAATCCTCTAAAAATAAATAAAATCAAGTATTTTATTTATAATATTCATATTCCTCTAATCTTGCACAAACAATTAAATAAATTTATTTATTTAATTTGCTTTTTCCTCTAAAAAATAAATCTTCTAAAAATAAAATATAATCACATATTTTATTTATCCTTCATCATGCAAAATAAATTAAATCAATTTATTTGTTTAATTTATTTAAATCTTCATATCTTATCTATTCCTCTATCATGCACAAACAATTAAATAAATTTATTTATTTAATTTCAAATATCTTCCAATTCCTCTTAAAATATCTTGTTAACTCATGTGCACAATCAGTCTTATTTTTAGAACTCTAAAAAAGGCAAAATTACAAGTTGAGTTATCTATTCAATCAATCTTGTTTTCATCATATCTTGATAAAAATATCATTATGGATTGACACTTGTCGTGTGCACATTCATTATGGTTATTTGTTTTATCTCCTCCATTGATTCTTTTTGAATTATCTGGACCGTTGATCGATCTTTGTTGAAACCTATATAAACCCCCCTCATCTCCTTCACAAATCCTCTTCGATCACTTATTCTTAGGCATCCTTTACAGTGCTTTGAGGATACATCACATCGTTGAGCACCTTACGATCTTTTGACATTGATCTTTGAGCACTTTGAGCACCTATACTTGCTTGTTGCAAACATTGTTTCGCAACATATTTGAGCAATCCACATTCGACAAAAGAGAACAAAACAATCTGGGTAAAAGTTTTCTTATTTCATTTGATTTATTGATCATGGCTTTTTATTTAGATAGATCTCTTTATGTTATGTGTTTTTGATTTGGTTATTATCATAGTTTTGATTTTATCATTTAAACATAATCGATTTTTCTCATACACACATGTAAACTGTTATATGCATCTCATCTACTATGCTATGGTTTATATAGAATTTACACAACCTCAAGACATTAAATAACTTCTTACAAGCCCATAACACTTGTCAAGAGTCAACAATACAACCTTGGGCATCCATGGCCAAGAATGGGCTCTTACGGGGTCATAAATGTTGTCATACATGCATCCTACACTTGGACAAATGTGTCCATGCAAGCTTGAACACCTTGGGGCCAAAAATAGCCACTTACAACATCTTATGACATGTTATATGCTATTATAAGTGTCATAGATTCTTATGACAACTTACAGTTGTCATAGAATCTCTTACACCTTCTTACAGCATCTATGACGTGTCATAACACTAAAAATAGATTATTCCTCCACATGTACACCCCACTTTGACCATTTACCATTTACCATAGTAAATGATATCCCGTAACTACCTCCAGTAACTCTGGGACTTACCATGTAGTAACTTCATAATTACCGTGGACAGTAAATAATTTTTTACTTCTACCGATGAAACTTGTACATCCCTTATGGGTAATTACAAATAATAAATGGAATAATACAATAATGGGATTTACAAGGTTAATGGAACCTTATCCCAACAATACTCGGTCACTTCTCTTTTTATTCCATACCAGAAGTATAATGGTTTTAAGTCAGCTACAAGCTTTGTTACTCTGGGATGACCTAAATAAGGAGCATTATGAGCTTCCTCAAGAATTTTTGATCTCAACTTACCATGACTTGGTATATACATCCTATTATGAAATCTAAGTAAACTATCTTTCTTGAGCTCGTATCCTTCAAACTGGTGGTTAGAAGTATCCTTTTTCTAAATCTGATCTAACCTTCACATAATTCTCATCATTCTGAAGTTGTTCCATTACTTGCTCTCTGAAAGTAGAGCAAAAAGTTGCAATTGCCATAATGTGTCTTCTTCGACTTAAAACATCGACTACTCTATTCTCTTTTCCTTTGATATAATCAGTATCAAAGTCATACTCACTTAAAAATTCAATCCATCTTCTCTAATGGGCATTTAAATTGTGTTGGGTGAAAATGTACTTAAGGCCTAAGTGGTTGCTCTTCAACTCAAAAGGTTTACCAATTAGATAGTGCCTCCACATCTGAAGAGCATGCACTATCGCAGTGTAGCCAATTCTAGATCATGAGGTGTATAATTAACCTCATAAGTCTTCAACTTCTGAGACTCATATGCTACAACTTGGCCATTTTGCATAAGAACCCCACCTAAACCATCTTCTAATGCATCTGTTATAACTGAGAATCTCCCATTCAGATCTGGTACAATGAGAATAGGAGCAGTGGTGAGTTTATGTTTCAAAACTTGAAAGGCTTGTTAACATTTGTTTGTCCATTCAAATTTCTTCCCTTTTTTCTGAAGGGTAGTGATAGGATATGTTATTTTAGAGAACCCTTCAACAAATATTCTATAATATCCTTCTAAGCCCATGAAGCTACGGACTTCTTGAATGTTTGAGGGGGTTGGCCATTCTATTATGGCTTTGATCTTAGTTGGATCGACTGATATTCCTTCTGCTGAAATGATGTGACCCAAGCAATATACTTTCTTCTGGTAGAAAGAGCATTTAGACAATTTTCCAAATAAGTGATGTTTCCTTAAACATTGAAGCACTAATCTCAAATTTTGTTCATGTTCTTCCTCGTTCTTGGAGTAGATGAGGATATCATCAATGAAAACTATGATAAAATCATCTAGATAGTCTCTGAACACACTATTCAGCAAATTCATAAAGGTTGCAAGTTCATTGGTAAGGCCAAATAGAAGAACTATAAACTCATAATGCCCATAACGAGTCCTAAAAGCAATTTTGTGAATATCTTCTTCCTTGATCCTTAACTGGTGATATCTTGATCTTAAATCAATTTTTGAGAATATGGTTGCACCTCTCATTTAATCAAAGAGCTCAGTAATTCTTTGCCAAGGGTACCTATTTTTAATAGTCACCTTGTTGTTCATTCTATTGTCAATGCACATTCAGAGGGTACCATCATTATTCTTCACAAAGAGTACAGGTGCTCCCCAAGGTGACACACTTGGTCGAATCAAACCCTTGTCAAGCAATTCCTACAACTAAACCTTCATCTTGTACAATTCTAGGATCAATGAAACATTCAATAAAACCAATATCTATAAGCACATTAACTAAAAGGCCATAAATCATACATGTCAACTCAATAGGAGTGGCTTGATAATCATCTTGTCTATTATGTACTACCACATGGATGCGGTGTTGGAAGGGTTGTTGTTGTCAATTCCCTTATGTTCTTTCAACTGTCCTCTAATGGATTTCATTAGCATAGTGCTCACCACCGTAGTTAAAACATCCACCTCTCAGTCCTCCTTTGGGTCTTGTAAATTTTCCTTGGACTATTATCATTTGCCCCTTCACTGAAAGTTTTGGGTTTGGTATAAGGTTTACTTTTCTCACCTCCTTTTGCAAACTTATTCTTATTTTTGTCCCCAACCTGATTGCCCTTTTGATTCTTCTACTTGGGAGAATTCACAAGAGGCTAATTTTGATAGCTCTTCCCTTTCTCTTTGTTTTCCCCTCTGAATTTTGCATTACTATGAAGCTTCTACTCTTGCTTTATTTCCTTTTCAAAGGCTTCATCCATGGACTATGGACCATGAAGATCCACCTCTAAACCAATTTGGGGTTTTAACCCCAAAATAAACTTTCTTACATGGAAGTGTTCATCATGTTGATAGAGGGGAACATATTTGAGAAGTTGAATAAACTTCTCCCAGTATTGAGTTATTGAAAGATCTCCTTGTCTCATATTTTGGAACTCATTCATCTACTTGTCAAAGTAGTGTTGTGGAATCCATTGCTTCCAAAATAGAGATAGGAAAATATCCCATGTCAAATTCTCAGATGAAAGATGTTTTTCCATCTTAGCATTATCCCACCAGGTGGTTGCTTCCCCTTTTAACTGAAAGGATGCCCAAATTGCTTTGGTTTCCTCAGAGAGGTTACATAGTTCAAAATATCTTTCCATTTCCACTATCCATGCTTTAGCAATGTCCCCTATAGCCTTGCCATCAAATTT
The DNA here is from genome assembly GCA_027924645.1 of Cunninghamia lanceolata. Lineage (NCBI taxonomy): Eukaryota > Viridiplantae > Streptophyta > Pinopsida > Cupressales > Cupressaceae > Cunninghamia > Cunninghamia lanceolata. The sequence goes on along the minus strand of BSBN01000700.1, from coordinate 4,941,883 downwards.
GGGTGGTGAATTTTTCTTTAAATCCTTGGCCAATTCTAACTTAATTTTGGCCCTTTTTCTTCCTATTGTGGATTCAATTTCATATTGTAAGATTTGGCTATGGTAGGAGCTACACAGGATCTAGGACTTCATGAAAGCACAAGAGAGATAATGAGAGAATAATTATATTCTATCAATGAATACAAAATTGTTCTTATGTTATGTTACAATGTACATGAAGAGACTTGCTTATAAAGGCAAGTGACAAGGGTCATTGGTCCTTGGCATGTAATCATATTTTCATGTGTCAAATCTAGGGTTGTGTCCTTGGCTGTCTGCAATTAGGAATCCTATAGTTGCCAGTTTATTTAACTAACTCTAATGATCTCTACTAATTGAAGAAACTAATGCTACTAATCTATGTGTTATGAAAATGAATTCTAGGAATGTTGGAAACAGATCTAAAATAATGAATTGCTAATGTAGATCTATACTATTCCATACAATTGAAACATACATTTATCTATGAGACAACAGTAACTATCTTTCTAAACATAATCTGAAATAGAATAGCAAACAACAGAATCTGAAATAGAATAATAAACAAACAATACTAGCCTTCTACCTTGGTGGTGGGAGTGGGCCCTTGCTCCACACCTTTAGGGCTGAAGACTAAAGCAATGAATCAACACAAGAAGATAATATCACAATTCGCTTTCAGTCCAATTCCATTAGTTTTTGTATTCAAAAAAGTATCTATATCAAAATGAGATCACAATAATAATAATTCATCTGCTATATATTATGTTGCTACCTTTGTAAGTTTATATCTAATCCAGTGATGAGATATCACTTACCCTAACTACTAGTTCATCTATGAGATAGTGCCAATCTCTTATTCTACTAACTATTTAACTACAGAGTAAAAAGTCATGCAATTAAAATAGATTTAGTGGAACAACAGTCTCACTAAATCTAAGTCTTAGTTTCAAATACAACTGGGTAGCGAGGCCCTGAAATATAGGTATTTAAATCAATTTGTCGAGAACTCATGCAAAATCAAAAAGAGAGATAAAACTTCCAGCAGTTAACTAAGGTCTTCATCCAATTACTTAGGTGCTGATTGAGTAATATCTGGAGCACCCCGATTACCCTTGGAAGTGTTGACTAGCAATGGCGCTGGAAATCTGCATTTGTATTAAGGAAGCTCCGGAGGTGTGTGCTTCTGTCTGTAGCTCTAGAGATATGATTTTGACTTCAGTCTAGCTCCAGAGATGATTCACCCCCTTATCTCAAAATCTCTCCAATCATATTGGAAGATATTGGAGACTAGTGCAGTATCTTCATGTCAGCTCTAGAGTTATTAGGACCACCTCCGGAGATGACAAAAATTGTCTTTCCCTGAACATCTGCACCTGTAGATTCAAAAAGAGGGAATTTCTTCATATTTCCATTAATTCAATGCGCATTAGTCTCTCAATCAGAAATCATGATTTTAAGTAATTCATCTCTCATTAATCATAATTAGAACAATCTTGTTAATCTACTTTGGTGCAGTCATTAGGACAATGGAATAAGAAAGAAGGAAAAAAAGGGGTAAAAAGGTGTATTTCATGGGTCTTATCTGGCACTCGTCATCCCCCGTACTTAAAGGTTAGCAGGTCCTCCTACTTTTCACAATCTGGACTTATTCAGGTGGAATATTCTATCAGTCAAGTTGTAGTCATTTGCATAAGTAGACCAAGTGGTGTGGTCTGTATTACCATTTCCTCTAAACTGATCAACCTGCTTCATCCATTCCTAAATTTTATCATCTTCCATTTGTTCAACCCAGATAGGTAGTGGCTCAATGATGAGAGGAGGTCTAAAACAGCCACCTATCCACTCCTATCGGTATTGGTCCATCATTTTGGACACCATCCTGGCCTTCCTCATAAACAACCTGAGGTTGGCAGGGGACACCACTTCCCTCATCTTTTGTTCTATAGTCAAGGTGTTCCACCTTTTCTTTGCCACTGGAAGTATTTTATTAGATAAACTATTTATGAGGAGACCAAAATCAATGGAGCATTCCTGCAGATGTTTTAGATATAAAGGCAAAATCCTGGTCTTACCATATGAGGAGTAAATGTTTGCCCTGAAATGGACCTTAAAAGCATGGGGATTTGGACATTCTTTTCTGATAAAAGGGCTTGTTTCTGCATCCTTCTTTAGATAAGCCTCCATCCTTTCATTCTAAATCTGATGATTTCTCATCAGCGACATGAATGTCCTGACTTGACATTCTCCTACAAAATAGTTGATAACAAAGGTAATATCATCAATGCAAAAACCATGCAAATATAACTCACACAGAAAATCCTTATCCTCATCAGAACTTCTCATGTAGGCCTCCATGAACCCTATCCCTGTCTCTATGTCCTCAGTCAAATCAGATAGAACCAAAGATATTTTTTTCTGTAGGATTCTTTCTTGTAGAAATAGAGCATAACTTCCACTTGGGGGTCTACAAGATAGGATCTCAAATGAAATGGAAGCTACTTGAAGGACCTTTTCTTCCAAAATTTGTACTCTTTTTGACATGGTAGTTACTACCCTTTGTAATTGCAACATGGGTTTAGAAGCCTCACATTCCCTACATCTTCTTTCCCAATGGAATAGGGCTTTAGGAATATCTATTGGAAATGGGCCTAAGTATGGGTCTATTTGCACCCCCTGTTCCATGGTTGCCACTGGGCCAATCAATTCCTGAATGTACTCTTCTTGATCATCTATCTTATTGTTGGCCCATGTTAACTATTTGGCTTGACTTTGTACTTTCTCAACAAGTCCTGCAATTATTGTGAGACTATTGTCTCGAGCCTTTGTAAGATCAAAAAAATTTGTGCTGCCTCTGCCTCCTTTTCCTTGATGCTTTGGGCTACCTCTGTTTTGTTGTTTCTCATCTCTACCTCTTTCTTCTGAATTATTTCATGTTTATTCTGGAGCTCTGCTTGCAGTCCTTCAATCATCTATTTTTGTTCCATTTCTTTTCCTTTCATGACCTTCTTAAGGTTAGTAATAATTAGGTTCTTCCCCCATAATAATCTCTTCAGATTATCTATTTCTTCTAGCATCAGTTGTTCCCTTGAAATCTCAACATCCTCCTAATTAGAGGGGTGAGAATAAGTCCCTGTTTCTTCTTTTGTCTGTTCCACTTCAGCGTTTTCCACAACTCTTTGCTCTTCACTGCCAGCTACATCTACTTGCCCTGTTTCACCTTCTCCTGCAATCTCTTTGTCTTGAGATTCCTCTTGATTTATTTCTTCAATTATTGGTAATGATGAAGGCCCAACCTCATCTACAGAAGTTCTAAAACCCAAGAGAACTTCATCTAGGAGAGAAGTATCTTGTTCAGCTTGGGTGAGTTGCCTCTTTCTCTTGCTTCTCTGTAGGATAGGTGGAGTAGGTGCCTCTATAGGAGGTATATTATCCTCAGAGTCTGAGGAAATAGTAAAAGTGTCTCTCTGTTCTATCTCTGGAGCAGGGGAATGTTGTGAAGTTGGAATATGGGAACCTAGATGAATAGATTGTTCTGGGGAAACTTCTTTTTTTTTCTTCTTTCTCACAAGAGGAATTTCATCTAAATCATGAGATGCTTCCTCAGCCCAGTAGTGTATGCTGGAATCAGTTTTCTGTGAAGCTCTTTTTATTTTCTGATCCTGCGTTGTCTTCTTCTTTTATTTCTTAGGGTCAGAAGTCTGGGTGGAGGTCTGCTTTCTAATAATTGTTTCCCCTGTTTGTTTAATTAGAATAGACTCCTCAGCCAAGGTCATCTTCCGCTTTGCTGAGAAAGTCATATAAGGGGTTTGTTCTATAACAGGTTCCATAACTTCCTTCCCTTTCCTCTTTCTATCAAAAATAGGGGTAGCAGATGAAGTTGCCTCTAGTGAGGGCTTTTGACCTTTATCTTTCTCAGTAGCTGGAGAGGAAGTTGAAGGCTCTGCCTCCTCTTCTTGCTGGTTAAAGGAAGCCTCATCCATTCTCTTTGCCCTCTCTGGTGTTTTGTCTTGTGGTTTATTGTCTAAAAATATCTACCATAAAACTTCCCCATCAACTTGAGACATAAAATGATGTTTCACAATCAGAAAAATGAGGCCATGGTTTTTCATAGGACCTTTCCCTTCTTGATACTTGTCTGCAGATGCTTTAATGGCATAATACAAAAATTTTAGAATATTTATGCTAAATTCTGGGTGAGCATTTCCATGCCTCAAAAAAATTAACATTTTCATTATTGGTCCTAAAACTATAGAAAATTGGCCATCACATGTAAAGTATTTCATCAACCACAATGCTACAGACTGCCATGGGTGTGGAAGTGAAGACCTAATAATTCCTTTAACCTCATTTTTGCTTAAATGTAATTATATTGCAGGTTCACCTTCTTCAGAGAAATTTTTAATTAATTCAGCATATAGGGTTTTCAAATGGTAAAACCTCTCACCTTGTTCTGGAAATCTAGAGATATGCTGATGATGGTGGCAGAGATATTGACCTGAACCCCTCTCACAATTGTTTGATTATCTCTCAGGTTACGTAGGAAATCATCAACAATATCCTCCTGAAAACCTTCAAATTTCTCCAAGAATTCTAACCACCTTGTATTCCTTAGAATGTCTGCTATAGCTTGATCCTGCAGCAGGCCTATTATATTCTCTGGCTCTTATTTCTTTTTAACTCCCATTTCTCTATCCTATTCCACCTCCTGTGGCTAAAATTATTCATGCTTCTCTCTGTGGTCTATTTTTTTCTTTTCACTCCAGAGGACTGTGTCAGCAGACTTGAATTTTACACTCAAAGATTTGAATGTGGTTGATATGTTGGTTTGTTTTTGCTGCCTAGATTATGGGAAGGATGTTTGAGATTTGTTTAGCATGTTTATGCAGTCATAATTGTAGGAGGGTGATGGGAGACTTTGTAGACAGGTCGACAGTGTGGCAAGTATGGCGGCATGCATGAATTAAGAATGGAAATAATAGCAGGGAGATGTGTCACAATAATGGCACCTAAAAATAGAATTGACAAGACAGTTACTAACTAAGTTAATTAAAGAGAATTACCTAAATCAATCTTAATGATGACAGCCTGATGTAATTGGCTACAACGTCGCAGCTTTGATGAGACTTGATGTGACCCAGCACGTGAGCAGTTCCTGCATGGTTTTGAACTGGCGTCAGCATCCTTGTTGTCACATATTCTGCAAATGTTCCCACTGAGTGGTCTAGGAATGACATATTGTCAGGTGACATCAATGCAGCCATTCATGATGACTTGCGCATGCGAGAGTGATTGCTTTTCAATTGCTGACAATATGCATGTTGACTTCATCTTTGTTTTTGTCATAAAATGGAGGATGAATCATGCTGACCTCATCCAATGATATCTCCACTTTAGTACCTAGAGAGGTGCGTCCCCTCATTATTATATTTAAAAATGGTTCTTTATTGGTGGAGTGCTGAAGGTGGTCGTAGTTTGTGAGCGTCAGAGGTGCTCCTAGTTTATGAGCGTCGAAGGTGTGTTTTAGTAACTCTTGGCACCTGATTACCTCCGTAGCTTGATTATTCTTATCTGGCAAGAAGAAGGGAACCACCATTTACTGGTTTTCAATCCCCTTGGTGGAGAAAGATAGCCATTTATTGGTTTTCAATCTTTCTCTCTCTCTCTCTCTCTTTTTTTAGAAGGCCTCCATTTGCTGGTTTTTTAACCTTCCCTTTTTTTTTAGTCCAAATCTATGATAGAGGATGTGTCCCCTGTAACCAAACACAAATCTTTTATGAATTCTTCTTTAGTTGATGGCCTTTTATAGAGTCAAATTATGTGGTCGTTCACTAAGAATGTGTTTGTGCTTCCATCAATAGGTTCTAGCAACACTGTCCCATTCTCAAAAACTTCCTTTATCTAATAAGGACCCATCCAATGAGTTTGTAGCTTTCCCTTGAACTCCTTGAACTTAGAATCATATAGGAGAACCCAATCACCTTGCTAAAATGTCCTCCTTTTGATGGGCTGGTCATGCCATTATTTCCTTTGATATTGAACAAGTTCTATTTGCTTTATGGCTTCTGTATGGATTTCATCCAACTCATTGAGCTGAAGAATCATGTTCTGTTGTGCTATAGACAATGGTAGACTGATATCTAATGAAGTTTTGAGTGTTTGCAGTTCAAATTCTATAGACAGGATGGGTTTCTTTCGATAAACCAATTCATATGGTGAGAATTTGGTTGTGGACTTCCAAGTGGTATTGTAAGCCCAAATTGCTTCAGGTAATCTGTTAGCCCAATCCTTTCTATTCATGGCCACTGTCCTTGTTAGGATATTCTCTAGTTCCCTATTAGTCACCTCCACCTATCCATTGGCTTGGGGATGGTAGGGTGAAGACTTCCTGTGCTTAACTTGATATAAGTCTGTGAATGCTCTAATTACCTAGGAAGTGAATTGAGGTCCTTTGTCTAAAAATATTGATCTTGGGGCTCCAAACCTCAAGAAAATTTTGTTATAAAGGAAATCAGCAACTTTCTCTTCTCTTGCAAGTTGTAATGCCTGAACTTCAACCCATTTAGTCACATAGTCTGTGCATACCAAAATGTACTCTTTTCCTGATGATGGTGGAGAAATTGGTCCCACAAAGTCTAGACCCCATTGCTCAAATGGTTCCATCATTACTTGAGGATGAAGTGACATTTCCTGAGTGAAAGTTGGTTGTCCCATCCTTTGGCACTGATCACACTACTGCACATACTTCTTGGTATCCTTATGAATAAAGGGCCAGTAGTAACCTGCTCCCAGAATCTTGTGGATGGTTTTATGTGGAGAATAGTGCCCACTAGATAGTTCATCATGACATGCCCTTAGGACATCAAAAATTTCATCAGCTTTTAGGCATCTGCGTAAAATGAAATCAGGACCACATTTAAACAGTAAACCATTTAACCATTTGTAAGATAAGCTTTCCTTAAGTAAGCATTTCTTTTGTTTTGAGGTAAAATGGAATGGAAACAAGTCTGTAGCTAAGAGATTAACTATATCTGCAAACCAAGGTGCAGTAGAGGAGATGGCAAAAAGATGTTCATCTGGAAATTTGTCCTCCACTGGTTGGTTCTCTCCACCTGTATGCAATCTTGACATAAAGTCAGCAACCAAATTGAATTTGCCTAGATTATCAACTATGGTAATGTCAAATTCCTATAATAGCAATAACCACCTAATTATCCTTGCACCCACTACTAGCTTATTCATTAAGTATTTGATGGCTACATGATCAGTATGTACAAATATTTTGTATCTAGTGATATAATGCCTAAATTTGTTTATAGCATATATGACTGCCAAGAATTCTTTTTCAATTGTGGTATAGTTTATTTCTGCAGAAGTAAGGTTTTTACTGATGTAGTAGATGGCATGCATACCCTCTCCCTCCTCTTTCTGTCCTAAGATAGCTCCAATGGACTCATTTGAAGCATCTGTTTATATGTGAAATGGTAGAGTCCAATTGGGTCCTCTTAAAATAGGTGTGATAGTAAGTTTCTCCTTAAGTGTTTCAAATGTTGATTAACAATCCTCTGTCCATAAGAATTATGTGTCTTTGTTAAGCAGGGTAAATAGAGGAGTAGCTATTCTGCTGAAATTTTCTATAAATCTCCTATAGTAGCTTGCATGACCCAGAAAACTTCTAATATCTGTCTGATTTTTAGGTGAAGGTAACTATTTGATCACTTCTATTTTGTTTTGGTCCACTTTGATCCCATTTGCTGAAATGTGGTGTCCCAATACAATTCCTTCCTCCACCATCATGAAGCACTTTTCATGGCTCAGGGATAGTCAATTTTTTTCACAGCATTTTAGTACTTTCTCTAGGTTTATGAGAGCTTCTTCAAAGTTATCCCCATACATAGTAAAGTCATCCATATAGACTTCCATGCACTCATTAGCTAGCTTAACAAAAATGGCTAAAACAAGCCTATGAAATGTAGCTGGAGCATTACATAGTCCAAATGGAAGAACTTTGTAGGCAAAAGTTCCCTAAGAACAAGTGAAAGTGGTTTTATCCTGATCTTCAGGTGCTACTTGGATTTGGTTATATCCAATGAACCCATCTAGGAAAGAAAAATACTTCCTCCCTGTAAGGTTGTCCAACACTTGGTCAGTGAATGGTGAGGGAAAGTAGTCCTTCTTGTTGCTTTGTTTAGCCCTCTATAGTCAATACACACTCTCCACTTCCCATTCTTTTTAGGCACTATGACTAAGGGTGAGACCCATTGACTATCTGAGATTGGATATATAAACCTTGCTTGCAGCATTTTTTTCTATTTTAGTCTTAACAATGTCTTTTAAAGCAGGATTTAATCTTCTCTGGGGTTGTCTGACAGGTTTGACTTCTTCAGTGTATATATGATGAGTACAGATATCAAGAGGAATGCCCTTCATATCTTGGTATTCCCAAGCAAAAGCTGCTAAATGGGAAATTAGGAGTTTGAGAAGTGCTTCTTCCTGCTTTTTTGCTAACTGGGTGTTGATATTCAGTGTTTTCCCAAGTAAAATCATGACATGTTTTGTGATCTGATCCATAAATGTATTCAATCCATATCTTGGAGTCATGGTATTCAGGGGGAAAGAATGTGGAAGCAACATGTGGAATGTGGCTAAGTCTCTATAAAAGGTCTCTCCACAAGGAATGATATTTGCTAGGGTACAATGAGAAGAAGTGAGAAATTCTCTCCTTGAATCTTGGGCTAGTTCCATTATATCCTCATTAATAAGAATGTGGGTGATATCTTCCATTATATCATAGTGAATTTCTTCATCCAACTCACCCAAATGTTCTTTGATGGTAACCATAGCTACTGAGGCATTATTTTCCATGTTATTTGGCTCATCTACCCATACTCTTCCTGAATAATGTATTGATGGTTTAGCTAGAGGATACAAAGATATTTTCTTCAAATCTATTCCATTAGAAATGACCATATCCCCAGTTCGACAATCAATAGATGTTGCTTCTGTAGCCAGCCATGGTCTTCCTAATATCAATGGATAAGCATTTCGCTAGTTTCTTGGTTCTAATACCAGGAAGTCTAATGGGAATTCCCATGATTCTATCACAACTAGAACATTAGTAATCACCCCTTTTGGAGTAGCTACTGACTAGTCAGCAAGTTGAAGGATTGTAGATGTGGATTGGATACCTGTTAGGGCTAATTTTTCTATTGTATGAACTGTCATTACATTTATTGCTGCTCCCAAATCAACCAAAACATTTGAAATTTCTACCCTTGAGATGTAAACAGTTATGACAGGATTCCTAGAATCTCCATATTTTGGGAGGAGCATTTCTCCCATTAGGAGGTTTACTACTTTTCCTTCCACTTGGATGGTGGAAGGAAAGTTTTTCTTCTTGCCCTGAGTCTTAACACAATGTTGTTTGATGAATTGGTTTAGTTCAGGCACATCCCTAATTGCTTGTAGGAGCAGAATTTCAATGTTCAATTATCTAATTTCTTGTAAAAGTTTTGATTCCAGGGTAGATTGGACTTGTTTTTGTAAGACCTTTTTTGGGGGAACATGTTGTTTGAGTCGTTCTAGGTATGGTGCTAGTTTTTCTATCTCTGGAGCATCTCCAGAGTTCTTATCAGAAATGTTTCCAGGGGTGTTCTCTGGAGTCATTCTTTTAGGAGGAACTCTAGAGTTATCCAAGGATGATTCTTTTAACATTATTTTGATAGTAAACTCCTCTGGAAGCTGAGTGGATGGATTTTTAGGTTACTCATCATTGGTTACTTCAACTATAGTTGGAGGAGATGGTCTTGGAAGTGCTTTGTAGTTGGAGATTATTGGAATATATGGCTGATACCAGCCATGTTTTCTTGCTCTATCATGTAAACTGCTGCTCCTTGCTTATTATGTGGGTTTGGTATAGGTAGAGCTGGTAAGGGTGGTTGGCTAACTGGTTCATTTTGTGACTAACCTTGTGTGTTGGGGGGTCTAGTTAGCAATGCTTGTTGTTGAAGTTGGAAACGTCAAGGTTGTCCCTGGTATTGTTGATTATATCCCTATTGAGGACCCCAATGAGGCTGCATGTTTTGTGACCCAAACTGTTGTGGTCATTGTTGATTCCCCCAAGGCTAATTTTACCAATGTTGGTTCTACCATTGTTGGTTTAGCCAATCTTTTGGTCCCCAAGGAGGATTATTCTAAGGCCCATGCCAAGCTGGATTCCATTGATTATTTCCCCAATTAGAAGGACCCCTATAAGAAGCCTGGTTTGGATACTAATTATAAGAAAAATTCCCATCTTATTTTTGTCCTACATAGTTCAACTCCTCCTCTATAATGGCATTCTTTTTACTTAGCCTTTTTAAGGATGGGAGTTGACCACACTGACTAGCAAGATGTTCCCTGTCATAAATCTGATAGATCTCTAATTTATCTAAATGGTATTCTCTCAACAGATGTTTATTTCGACACCTAGGACAATAGATGGAGAGTGGTTCAGTTGTTTTGTCTTGATCATTTGTTCTAGTTTTTGCTTGAATCCCATCTAATGTGGTATTCAGTTGGACTAGAATATTTGTTTTGAGATTTGCAATTTCCTCCATTAACTGTCCTATTTCATTCTTCCCTTTGAAATATTTGGGTGTTCTGACTCCATCTTGGGTTTTGGAATAGTTCCTACAAAGTTCTTCTATAAGAGGCATATCCATTTTATTGATATTCCCTTTTCCCATTAGATCCAGGCCTTATTTTCAGTCTTTGTCTAATCCTTTTACAAATAGGGTTCTAGCCAAAGACTGATTTAGAGGGTTGCCATACCTTCTCAAAGCAAAGTTGAACCTATCCACATAATCCTCTAAGGTTTCTTCCTCTCTTTGTTTAATTTTGAATAATTTCTCATTTTGATCACTGACTCTTTAGTAGTCTTGGTATTTTCCTAAGAATTCTGTCTCCATCTGATCCCAGGAATGGATGGAGTTTTGGGGCAAACCCATGAACCATCTCATTGCAGAATCTTTCAGAGTTGAGGGAAACAGTTTGAGTTTTTGATTATCTGATCCATAATCGTAAGTCTGGCATACCACTTTGAATTTAAACAAAAATTGATCTAGATCCTCAAAAGCAAGACCCCTAAAATTTAGCAAATGTGCAAGTGAAATATTTTTCATAGGGGCATTATCTCTAGTAGCCAGAACAATGGGATATGAGAAGGTTCTTGGAGCCTAATTTTCCTCCTCTTCATGATTATCATGATTATCATCCATGTTTGATACTAGTTCTTCTCTTTGAATTTCTACCTGGAATTTCTGTTGCAATTCTTGGATATAATCAGCGAGTGGAGGACTTGGAGGATTCAAGAGATTATTGGATTGAGGTGCAATTTCCAAGGTAGGTTCTAGGTGTCTCTCTTCAACAAGATCTTGTGCCACCCCACTGCTTTCTCCTATAGTTTGTTGATGGGGTGTTTGTTTTATGTATCTTCCTTTTGAATCTCTAGCTCTAACCATACAAATTCAATCTATCCTAAAACTATTTAACTAAGTTTCCCTAATTAACATAGAGATCCCCAATAATGACACCAAAAATGACAAGGGTCATTGGTCCTTGGCATTTAATCATATTTTCATGTGTCAAATCCAGGGTTGTGTCCTTGGATGTCTGCAATTAGGAATCCTATAGTTGTCAGTTTATTTAACTAACTCTAATGATCTCTACTAATTGAAGAAACTAATGCTATTGATCTATCTGCTATGAAAATAAATTCTAGGAATGTTGGAAACAGAGCTAAAATAATGAATTGTTAATGTAGATCTATACTATTCCATACAGTTGAAACATACATTTATCTATGAGAAAATAGTAACTATCTTTCTAAATAGAATAGCAAACAACAAAATATGAAACAAAATAATAAACAAACAATACTAGCCTTTTGCCTTGGTGGTGGGAGTGGGCCCTTGCTCCACACCTTTAGGGCTAAAGACTAAAGCAATGAATCAGCACAAGAAGATAATATCACAATTCGCTTTCAGTCTAATTCCATCAATTTTTGTATTCAGAAAAAGTATCTATATCAAAATGAGATCACAATAATAATAATTCATCTGTTGTATATTCTACTGCTACCTTTGTAAGTTTATATCTAATCTAGTGATGAGATATCACTTACCCTAACTACTAGTTCATCTATGAGATAGTGTCAATCTCTTATTCTACTAACTATTTAACTACAGAGTAAAAAGTCATGTAATTAAAATAGATTTAGTGGAACAGCAGTCTCACTAAATCTGAGTCTTAGTTTCAAATACAACTGGGCAGCAAGGCCCTGAAATATAGGTATTTAAATTAGTTTGTCGAGAAATCATGCAAAATCAAAAAGAGAGATAAAACTTCCAGCAGTTAACTAAGGTCTTCATCTAATTAATCAGGTGATGATTGAGTAATATTTGGAGCACCCCGATTACCCCTAGAAGTGTTGACTGGCAGCGGCGCTGAAAATCTGCATTTGTATTGAGGAGGCTCCAGAGGTGTGTGCTTCTGTCTACAGCTCTAGAGATATGCTTTTGACTTTAGTCCAGCTCCTAAGATGATTCACCCCCTTATCTCAAAATCTCTCCAATCATATTGGAAAATATTGGAGATTGGTGCGGTATCCTTATGTCAGCTCCAGAAATTATTAGGACCAGCTCTGAAGATGACCAAAATTGTCTTTGCCCGAACATCTGCACCTGTAGATTCAAAAAGAGAGAATTTCTGCATATTTCCATTAACTCAATGCACATTAGTCCCTCAATCAGAAATCATGATTTTAAGTAATTCATCTCTCATTAATCATAATTAGACCAATCTTGTTAATCTACTTTGGTGCAGTCATCAGGACAATGGAATAAGAAGGAAGGAAAAAGAGGGGTAAAAAGGTGTATTTCATGGGTGCTACCTAGCACTCATCAGCAAGGATGAAAGCTAAGATGTTTTATTCATGTGACAAGTGTCTTAATCCTATGAAATGTGACAACTATAGCACGTGTGTAGGATAAGACAACTAGAAACAACTAGCAACAACTAGACACAACTAGAAACAATTAGAAACATTTAGTAGACTCACTAAGTCAACTTAACATGTGAATTATGTGTGAGAATATTATTTAACTAAAAAATAGTTAAATAATATGAATTAATCTCACAACAAGGGAAACTAGATAATATCCCTATTCACACTAACACCCCCCTTAAGTGCAACTTAGGGAGAAGCTGACTAAATGCAAGGATGGATGGGTCCTGGCTACTAGGCCATGTTAGGTACCCATGTACAAACAAGTCTCAAGTGGAGTAAAGGAGAAAACCTCATGGGAAAGAACTCCTCTTCAAAGGTGAGAATGAATACAAACAAAACATGTACAAGTGATGGAATGATGGAAGAATCAAGACCCCCCAAATACATCCATCACAAATATACAATCAATAGCCCCCCATAAGAGGGAAAGAATGAGACAAGATGTCCCCCCCATAATGAAGTAGCTCCTATGCCAATGGTCAATGCTCAGAGAAGAAGACCAAATAGGATCCAAAACCTACAAATAAAATTCCTCCTTTTGGGAAGAAACCAATCCAATGGTGTATGTTGAAGAACTTTCAACTCCCTAACAAGAGATGAGGGAAAAGGTCTCATGAAATATGATGTCTTTGAAAACTGCTCATGTTTCTCCATGTCAATGTCGAATGATACCACAATCCAATTAGGAGTCTCAGGCTTCATTGATGAAAGCAACAATCCAGGATCTAGTGGAAACTAAAAATAATCAAGCTCCAAAGACAATAATGGGTTGATAATAGTTGTGTTATGGCTATCATCAAAGAGGAGAGATAACCCCTCAAATGTGTCCTCCAAATCTACAAGATGTGATTCACAAAATAAATCCAAAATACATGTCAAATACTCATCCCACAAACCTGTATCTAAAAGATAAGAAGCATCTTGTTGAACTGGAGCACTAAACTCTAAAGAAGTAGGATGTGGACAAGAAGGAAGTGTAGCACATGTCTCAAGAACTGATGAAGAGGGAAGAATACCAAGGTTCAAGTGACCAAACTTCTCCTCTAAAATATGATTCACACAAGGAGTGTGAATGTCAGCCAATGGATTTAAATCATCATCAGGAGAGAAACCATAAAAGGTGTATAGCAAAGATGTATGATCAACCATCCCAGTAGTAATTAGCTCTATGCTCTCCAAGTCTTTGATAATAACCAACTCAGGTGTGAAATCCATTGTCTTCCCTATACCACTATGAGTAATTTGATATGGAAAGAAGATTATTGATCAAAGAAGGCACAAAAAGTACATCATTGAAAGTACCTTCACTAATATCAATAGTTCCCTTCCTAATTACATTCATATATGTGTTATTACCCATTAAGATTGGTGGCATATCACATGGCTCAAATGAAGAAAACATATCCTTTGAAGAAGCCATATGATGAGAAGTACCCAAATCAAGAAGCCATTTACCTAATGTAGAACTTGTACTTGCATAAAGTGCTTTACCTTTATGTTTCCATTCCTAAGCTTTCCTTGCATGACCTGATTCAGAAAATTCTAGCTGTGTAGATGTTGAAGAAGTAGAAGAAGAGTCAGGCGATGAAAGTTTGTTCTTTTGAACAAGTTACATCAACATGTCAATCTGTTTCTTAAAATAATTATGTCCATCATGCCCTTGTTTCTTACAATAACCACATGTAGGCTTCTCCTTCTTAGGTGAATTTTGTGCTTAATCTATTTGTGGAGTTTTCTTAGATTTCTTTTGTTTCTTGTCAGAAGAAACTGACTCTTTTTGTTCCTTAGGTTGTCCAACCACCAAAGCATGAGTCTATGATGGCTTAATGATACCCATAGAAAGAAGCTTATGTTTCTCATGCATTAACATCTCAGCAAAGGATGCAAATGAAGTCATAGTGAAAGGAGATCCCACAGTTAACCTATGAGTGTGAAAGCTAGAAACAAAAGTTGCATAATCAAGACCAAGTTTATTCAACACATTGTAGATCAACTAGATGTCCTTTTTCTCAATACCACATGCTTTACATTGTCTCTTAGATCATTAACCATAGTTATGTAATCCTGGATGTTTCTAAAGTTCTTAGGATCAAGGCTCATCAATTTGATAGCCTTTAACTTCATATGTTGTACCATACAATGTTTTCAACTTATCCCAAGCATCATGTGAATTTGTACATGCATCAATCAAAAACAAGAGATCTAGGGAAATGAAACTACGAAGACGTCCAAGAGATTTTGTATGCTTTATCATCCATTTTATCTTTTCCTTATCATCTGTGGGTTCAGGTATCTTGTTTTCAACATATAGAGAATGTCCAAGATCCATTAGGGCATTCCATGCATGTTGATTCCAAGTTGCATAGTTATAAGGTGTTAACAATGGAACCCTTGATTTATCCATTATGTAGAGGGAAAGAATAGCACAAGCAACTATATCAAAGCACAAACTCAATCAACATTGTAATTGAAGCCCCCCCAAACCAAAACAACCATCAATTTCAACTCTTTTCCAATCAATGAGTTATATGTACCCAAAGTACTTCAAACTAAAAATATGATGTCTAAAGAAAAATCTAGAAAAATTGCATGGACAAAACTGTAGAGTACAGAAATACCTTTCCAACGCCTGTAAAAAGTTAAAATTCTAATAAAGTGGGCAAAAGTTGTGAGCTCGAGAGTGAAAATGCAAGATCTAGCTTCAAACAACTGTATCTAACACCTACAGAAAAATCTTAGAAAAATACCTACACCACTACAAAGTGCTTAGAACCAGCTTTCCATTGATATCTCATTTGCCAATTTTTGATATCATGGCAAAAAGTTATGGCTCCTAGAAAAAATTGCCCTATTAGGTTAGAAGGGGGCCAAAGGGGCCCCTATTGTTGTTGTCACTATTGATGCAGTGATGACATCAGCAATCAAAATATGCTCCCTATGCTGGAATATTCCTTACAAAATCTAGAAAATTGTTGGTCTGCTGGAAAACCACCTTCTGAGAAAAAAACACTAGTTTGAAAGGCAAAACCGCTAGTATGCAAGTCAAAACCATTTGTGTACAAGGTCAGGGGGAATATTCCCTTGGATATTTTGCTAATTTTTTAAAAAATTCCACTGTTTATGTTTTCAACTACTGGTGTGAGTGGAATATACCGTTGGCATGATTGGTTTGACCGTCGATGCTGGTTAAATCTGTGGAAGAAATTTAAAAAGGCAAAAATATTTTCCAAAGGGTTGAAGCCCAATTCAAAGTTTGCAGAGGGGTTTAAACCCCTCCACGTAGGCTTTCAACCATGGGTCTAGTGGGGTTTTTTGAGCCACATAGGCTTGGGGGCCCACAGGATCTATAGCCTGTGGTCTCCCGTAGGATTTGCAGTACCCTTGATTGCAAGCGGGTACGAGGCCCTGCCATGCAGGGTACTTGGTACCCTTTAATTTTTTTATTTTGTTTTAAAAAAATCCCTACAGATTTAAATAAAACCAAAAAAAGTACCTGACGGATTCAATGTGATTTGACTGACGTACTATTGATGGTGCCTACAATAATGACACCTGCAGAGTATTCCGTATGGCCGAATTGCAAAAAAAATTGTCTTTCGCTACAACTTTGTCTGATTTGACAGTTGATCTATAGGTTTTTGGGCATCTTGAGCGCAATGGTAGGGTCAAATTTTATCCAAACTACTCTAAATTTGCAGCTACCTCCTAGATCATGTAACCATTCCCTGAATTGAAAACCTCATAGATTTGGTCTCCTGTGTCTGATTTGGATGAAACAAAAGGTGATCTTGACTATTTCAGACCTCCTAAACACAATGGTGTGCTCAGATTTGTAGCAGCACACTCCAAAATGAACCTTCAATATAAGAGACAAAGAGGAAACCCTCACAAATTTGGTATATCCATCAAGTCTTTCTGATTCTCCAGGTCATCATTTGATGCAAGAGAAGACCATACTCAACTATCAAGATCCACCATGAATTTCCATTCAAATCTCTCAATAATTTAGCTAACAAGAAGAGATTCCACCTAGAGAGCTCTGATACCATGTACGAGTTGGTTATAATAGGAGCCACCCAAGATCTAGGACTTCATGAAAGCACAAGAGAGACAATGAGAGAATAATTCTATTCTATCAATGAATGCAAAATTGTTCTTATGTTATGTTACAATGTACATGAAGAGCCTTTCTTATAAAGATAAGGATGAGAGCTAAGATGTTGTAGTCATGTGACAAGTGTCTTAATCATATGACATGTGACAACTATAGCACATGTGTAGGATAAGACAACTATAAGATAACTATCAACAACTAGCAACAACTAGACACAACTAGAAACATCTAGTAGACTCACTAAGTCAACTTAACAGGTGAATTATGTGTGAGAATATTATTTAACTAATAAATAGTTAAATAATATGAATTAATCTCATAACAAGAGAAACTAGATAAGAAATATTCCTTATCACACTAGCACATATTGGATCCATTCAGATTGGTTCCCTTTATTCACTAAGGTTTCATGTTGCTCATCCTGATTGGGCATGGACCTAGTGACCCTAACCTCATGTTCTAGGGCATTCATTCTAGCCCTAGTGTTTGTCAACATAGCCAAATTTTGGTCTAATTTGTTTTCTTGAACCCTCTCATCCCTGGGTTCATTCTGATTTGCACTGTAAGATGGTTCCATTATGTCTTTCAATGACAATTCCTAAAAGTTCATCAGTTGCATTAGAAGCAAGTAGAAACAAAAGGCTCTAGAGTTTAACTCAGAGCTCTAATACCACATGTAACATCACTCCAAATAACTATAAAACATATATCAACTTAATACTACATTAAGCATCATAAGCATATATTATACCATTTGATCTCTATGTCAAGGTAAGTTTAGCATGTTATGTTATTGAATATAACATTAAATGATAGATATAAATAAGGACCCTTCACAACTTAAAATAAACTTAATTAATGAACATATAATGTCAATCAATGATATACATGTTTCTTTAACAAATATTATTTTATCATCTTAGGATAATTACAAAAATTTCAATTTCAATATAATCAAATTCAGAGTTATACAACACCAAATTCAAACTTGCCTTCAATCATAAGTATAATTCAACTCATAGAGAAATCATTCATCACATATGTCCACAATGTTGAAAGTACTCAACATATACATATGGTAAATTTAATAATAACTAATTACAAAGAATACATATCTTTCTTTGGAAGTAGCAAGTTCTTAAAATTTGATTTGGCACCTCGATGCAATCTCTCGCTTATAGCTCCTTCTTCATACCCTGAAGTTGAGAGAGCATCATAGAGGTGGCTTCCACCCTACCACGAAGCCAAAAGCTTCCTCGTGCTACCCACACAGACAGCTTGACCCGTCACGAAGAAGCTAACTATTTGAGTTTGTCATGCATGACAGTGAAATGAATTTAACCATGCATTATACTCATTGCCCAAATGCAAACATATAGATATGCAACCATAAATCCAAAAGATGGAAAACAATGATTCCAATCCCTTGGAAACATTTCCACTTGGAATTAACCATCCACACTAATCATGCATGTTTGGCAATAATATTTTATAGTTATAATCTATCATCATTGTTATTATATTTCATTAATCAGTTTTCTTGATTTTGGCATTAATCAAGTAGGAAATTCCTTTTCTTTCATATTATTTTGTTCCTCATATAGAAATTGGTAAAAAATATGGGTAATCATACCTTTTATGCATAACCAATTATCTAATTTCCTTAACCTTTTGGTTGCCTTTGACCTATTAATGTCATTCCAAGTTTGTAGCAAAACTACTGTAGACATGTCACTCAGGTATTTTATGTCCATGTTAACAAATGCAATTTTAGTTACATACTATTGTTTACTAGTTCTAAATAAGTCCTTAACCCCTCTTTTTATTGATAGTGAAGCAATGTAATAATCTGCAGTCTTATACAGCAGAAAATAAGTGAAACATTGTAATAATCTATAGTTTTATAAAGAAATAAATAAATGAAATGATTTCCTTTTAAAATAGAGAAGTAGTGGAGAAGGTTTTTGAAATCTTTTATAACAACAATCATTGTTTTATTTTATAAAATTCAATGTTTATGTAGATTTAAATCTCCAATTTCCTTTTAGAGGGAAACACCCCTAAAGGAGGTGTCTCCATTAGAGAGTACGCCTCTCTAATGGAGGAAAGTCCCTTAGAGGGTGTGCCTCTCTCATATGGGGGTGCAACCTCCCTAGGGTTTGCCACAGGCTACCCTAAATTTTAACAAATGTCATTCCTTATGACTTTTTTTAATATGACCAAAAGCATAATGATTTTCTGATTTTAACAGAAGGAAAATTTACTATGAAATACCCAAAAAATTTTGGTTTTTCCTATCACTGTGTTTAGCAATAGAAATACACATCATTCATTATAATTGGGTTCTTCCTACATTTTCCTCAGTGATGTGTATTAACCCGATAGTGCTTATACTGAATGATATCTTACATCAAATTTTACCTCTAGTAATAACCAATTGAAGGTGATTTCATACATTTATAATTTGTTATAGGTTTCTACTATTCTGATACAAAAAAGAAAACCAATAGCAATAAATTTAATAAAACCCTTATGTAAATAATTTCCTTCAGAATTCCATGGCAATGTCCATACTTGTGAGTAGTTATGTTTCTTCCTATTGATATGCCTTCACTTTCTCTCTTTCCCTTTGTTGTCTTCTCTATGCTTCTTCCGAAAACCTCCAAATTCCTCAATTCCATTTTAATAAACCCTTTCCACTCATTTTCCCATCCTACAGATGTCAAATTTCATGTCTTTTTGTTAACAGATACAGCTCCTAGACTCACAGCTCAGAATAAATCATGCAAAGATAATTCTGATGGAATTACATTTGTCTTTCATAGGAAGTCTGCAGTTGTTCCTCAAATTATTTAATGGTAAAACAATTCATCCCCTTGCTTCTAAAGGTAATAAAATATAAAAAATTCCATTGCTTACATAGCCTTTGTCATTTACTGCTAGAAAAAGAAATGTTAATTGCTATTGCCTTTTTTTACTGGCAATTAAAACATTAACATTATTTATTATATTTCTATTCACATTAATTATTTACTTGGATTTATTTAATTAATAAATGCACAAGGTTGATAGTGTAATTTATTTTAATTGGTTCAAAGATATATAATCAATATCTCTTTTAATTAACTTAATCGTCTATATGTGTGTGTGTGTGTGTGTGTTTAGTTGTGCTAAATGTGTGTGTGTGTATATTTATACATATATATTATATGTACACCCATATATCCACATTCATAGTATCTACACACATATATGTATATATATATATATACACATTATATAGGTGTTATTTCTTTCTGAAATAAATTAGTTAAAATTGTTTACTAGGATGAAACCAAAACCAATAGGGATCAAAACCAGAACTCACAAGACTAACCACAATACCCCATTCTATATGCAACTATGCAAATGATGATTTAGTGTGTGTGTGAATCATGCAAGATGACCTTAGAAGTGCTAGATTCTTCTCCCCTATGATACTCTCCCATTGGGAAGAGGTTGTGGTGAATACTGTCGCACTCAGACATCAAATTGTAGTTAATCCACAATATTGATAACATATATAATCATGCAATATAAAAATCAAATTATGCTACTATAACATAGAGAATATATATATATATATAATCAACACATTTTAACAATGCAGATAAAATAGACCTCTAGATGGTTTAGAAGTACCATATGTCACCAACATAACATCATATATGTCTGTACAAATTCTACAATCAGCAACACTATGTCATGTAACAAAATGGGCTATGACATTTGATATCTCCCACAAGTAGTTACAAATTATTGTTATTATTTTTATTTAATATTTATCTCTAGCACAAATTGGGGCATTGGAATTTGATGTGGCAGTTATTCCAAGTGTTAGTGCCTTGCAATGGTGGAATATTAATAATTTATCTTGACATTATCTATGGAAAATTTGGATGCCCTACTTTTGTGGGGGTCTATGAAAGATGCTATGATAGGATCTATGATTCATAAGAGCCTATAAGAGGAAGTTACATTGGAATCTTGACCTTCTATGATAGAGTATTTATTATTTGTCATAAGTGCCTATTTTAGACTAGAATCTTGAACAACTTGGGTGTTAGGAATTGCATGCAGAAGATATCAATTAAATGCAAATAAAGATTAAACAGAGGAATGAAAAATACACAAAAATAATAACAGCGAGAAACAATTTTTAACGTGGTTCACCCAAACTCGGGCTACATCCACCAACAGAGAGTCCAATATTATTATCCAGTAATCAAACCGATTACAACCAGCAATCCTTGCAACTCAATTCCATTGCAAATGCTAC
Organism: Cunninghamia lanceolata; assembly: GCA_027924645.1. Taxonomy (NCBI): domain Eukaryota; kingdom Viridiplantae; phylum Streptophyta; class Pinopsida; order Cupressales; family Cupressaceae; genus Cunninghamia; species Cunninghamia lanceolata. Next base: position 4,920,385 of record BSBN01000700.1, on the reverse strand, counting down.
AATACAATTGTAAGGGTAAAATGCAAATCAACGGAAACCCTAACCCTTAGCCATTTTATCAAGACTTATGTCGGTTACAAAATAGGGTTTTTATGTCGGCCAATAGAAAAAATAACTCTTGACACCTTTATAAAATAATAAAAAATTATTTGAGGTTTCAGGGGTGCTACCCCTTGACCCCGCCTTATATCGTGACAGGGAGCGCGCCAAGGGTGCTACCCCTGGACCCCATAAGGGGTGCTACCCCGTGACCCCGTCTTGGGGGCGTTGCCCCCAAACCCCCGTTAAATAAATTTGGGGGGGAACCGTGTCGATAAAAGTGGGGAAAATTTAACATCTGAGTCTAACTAGGCTCCATATAACAACAATCTCCCACTTGGAGACTAATCAAACTCTATAACATATCATCTCCCACTTGGAGACTGATCATAACACTGCTGACCCTATAGCTCCACTAGAAATAAACATTCTAGACCCTGTTGTTCTAACTTTATTATTTTCAGTCTTGAAGACTAACCGAAGCTGAAGAGGAGCTCAACTTCTCCCTTGTCACTACCTCCATAAACATATCCACTGGATTTTCATCTGTATGTATTTTTTCCAGCCGTAACTGTCCATCATCTAACACCGATCGAATGAAGTGATACCTTAGTTGTATGTTCAATTATCGTCTCCAGGAAGGTCTCACGATTGAGTGGGAGTCTCATGGTTGAGTGGGAGCAATGGCGGACGAGGGTAAATTGAAGGTAGATAAATTCAATAGGCAGAACTACCATTTATGGAAGATGCAAATGGAAGATTATCTCTATCAAAAGGATTTATGTTAGCCAATACAATATCAACAAAAACCCTAACCCTTAGCCATTTTATCAAGACTTATGTCGGTTACAAAATAGCATTTTTATGTCGGCCAATAGAAAAAAATAACTCTCGATGCCTTTATAAAATAATAAAAAATCATTTAAGGTTTCAGGGGCACTGCCCCTCGACCCCACCCTGTATCGCGACAGGGAGCGCACCAAGGGTGCTGCCCCTAGACCCCGCAAGGGGCGCTACCCCTTAACCCCGTCTTGGGAGCGCTACCCCCAAACCCCTATTAAATAAATTTGGGGGGAAACCGTGCCGATAAAAGTGGGGAAAATTTAACATCTGAGTCTGACTAGGCTCCATATAACAACAATCTCCCACTTGGAGACTGATCATAACACCGTTGACCCTATAGCTCCCACTAGAAATAAACACCCTAGACCCTATTATTCTGATGTTATTGTTTTCAGTCTTGAAGACCAACCAAAGCTGAAGAGGAGCTCAACTTCTCCCTTGTCACTACCTCCATAAACATATCCACTGGTTTTTCATCTGTATGTATTTTTTCCAATTGTAACTGTCCATCATCCAACACTGACCGGATGAAGTGATACCTTAGCTGTATGTGTTTGGTCTTTGAATGCAAGGTAGAATTCTTTGCAAGATGTATGGCTCTCTGACTATCTGTAAACAAATAACTGTTAGCCTATTGTTTGCCCAATTCTTCAATGAAATATTACAACCATATCATCTCCTTACTTGCCTCTGTTGCAGCTACATACTCTGCCTTCGTGGTGGATAAAGCAACCACCTTTTGCAACCTGGATATCTAACTCACTGATGTCACACCTACAGTAAAAACATAACTTGTAGTACTCCACCTAGTATCAATATCCCTTGCCAAATCTGAGTCTTCATAACCTGCTAAATCAGTATTAGAGCCCCCAAAACATAAGTGTTTATTAGATGTACCTCTCAAATATCTAAGAACCCATTTTACCGCATTCCAATGCTCCAATCTAAAATAACTCATATACATGCTTACGACTCCAACATGTGCAATATCCAGTCTCGTGCATACCATGGCATACATTAAACTTCTTACAGCTGAAGCATATGGTACCTTAGACATTTTTTCTTCCTCCTCTTGTGTCTTAGGACACATCTCCTTAGTCAGTTTCAAATGACTAGGAAAAGGTGTGCTGACAGCTTTTGCATTCTCCGTATGGAATCTCTGCAACACCTTTTAAACATAATCAACCTGAGATAGAGTCAATTTTCTTTTCTACCTATCTCTACAAATTTTCATACCAAGGATTTGTTTTGCTGCCCTCAAATCCTTCATAGCAAATGATTGTGCTAACTGTTGTTTTAACTCTCTTAGGTGATCCATGGTAGACCATACTACAAGCATGTCATCAACATATAAACATAAAATAATGTAGTTGTCATTATCCAACCTCTTAAAATAAACACAATGGTCAAAATTACACCGACTATAGCCTTGCTTAGCCATAAAACTATCAAATTTCAAATACCATTGCTAAGGTGCTTGTTTCAAGCCATATAAACTCTTCTTCAATTTGCACACCAATTTCTCCTTACCTTTGACCTCAAATCCATGTATGATGTTCCATATATATCTCCTCCTCCAATTCACAATGGAGAAAGGTAGTTTTCACATCTAGTTGTTCCAAATACAAATCTTCAGCATCCACAATACTTAAAATAGTATGAATAGAAGCCATCTTAACAACCAGAGAAAAAATCTCATCAAAATCAATACACTTTTTCTGTGCAAATCCTTTTACAACTAACCTGACTTTAAATATGTTCTTACCTCCATCTTCCTCTTTCAGCCTATAAACCCATTTGTTTTATAAAACCTTTTGACCTGCAGGCAACTTGCATAATTCCCAAGTCTAATTTTTTAGCAAGGAGTCCATTTCTTCTTCCATTGCATGCTCCCACTGAACCTTTGTATCCACCTACATAGCTTCATCATACCCTTCTAGTTCATCAGCATTTGTTAACAAAATAGAATACAAAGAGGGAGAAAACCTTTCAAGAGGTCTACTTAGCCTTGTTGACAATCTAACATTCACTGGATTTTGTGGTATTTCTTGTTGTTGTTGTGGAGCATGAGGAACCACTGGAACATCATTATCTTGAGTATCATCCAGCACCACATAATCATTTTCTTTCTTCTCATGTTGTTGCAACTGATCTTTGTACAACACCTTCTCATTGAATACAACATCCCTACTTCTCACAATTTTTAGATTTTCAAAATCCCAAAGCCTATAACCAAATTCCTCAATGCCATATCCAACAAAGATACACATTTTTGATTTTGCATCCAGCTTGGTTCGATTTTTAGAATCTACATGTGCAAATGCTTCACATCCAAAGGTTTTGAGAAAAGAATAACTCACCTTCTTACCTATCCATGCTTCCTCTAGAATACCATAGCCCAAAGGAATTGAAAGACCTCTATTAATTAAATATACAATGGTATTGACAACCTCTGCCCACATGTTTAAAGGCAACCCAGCATGCAATCTCATGCTCCTTTCACACTCTATTATTATCATATTCGTGCGCTCTGCCACTCCATTTTCTTGTGGAATCCCTAGAACCATTTTTTACCTATAAATTCCATTAAAGGAACAATAATCCTCAAATTCTTTACTGCAATACTCACCACCATTATCAGATCTGAGACATTTTAATCTTTTACCCATCTCATTTTGAACCAAGCTTCTCTATTTCTTAAACGTTTCAAATACATTAGATTTCTGCCTAAGGAAATAAATCCAAACCTTCCTAGTTGCATCATCTATGAATGTAACATAATACCGAGAGCCACCGAGAGAAGATACCTGAGTCGGTCCCCATACATTTGTATGCACAAACTCCAACTTTTCATCTTTTTTTGCTTCCCATCCTTGAGAAAACTAACTCTCTTTTCTTTTCCATACACACAGCTTTCACAAAAATCCATATTAATACATTTCAGACCTAGTAAAACTTTCTTAGAATGAAGTACCTTCATACCTTTTTCATTCATATGCCCAAGTTTATTATATCGCAGTGTTGTCTTAGAACCTGCAGCAACTGTTTCAGTCTCTTCCTGCGAACCTGCAGCAACTATTCCTGAACATGTTTAGTTTTTCTCTACAATAATTAAAGTAGAAGGAATAGTATGACCTGTACAAATATATAAGGTGCCTACTTTCACACCTTTTTCTACTATTAAGGCACCTCTTGAAACCTTCCAAGTTTTATCACTGAAAGTAACTATGCAACTTTCATCAGCTAGCTGCCCTACTGAAATTAAATTCCTACTCAGCCATGGAACATGCCTTACCTCTTGTAGTAGCTAATGATTCCCATTCTACAAATAATCTTGATTCTTCCCTTTTCAACAATCTAATAAGGTTCGTTATCTCCCAAATAAACTAGCCCAAAATCCCCTTAGACATAATCAAGAAAATAATTTCTATGGGGCGTATCATGAAATGAGGCCCTTGAATCTAAAACCCATGAATCATCAACATTATCTAGGGAAAGAATCAAAGCGTCATCTTTAGATTTATTATTTACCATATTTGCCTCCTTATTGCCTTCTTGTTTGTCTCCTTTATTCTTCTGAGACCAGCAATCTTTCTTTAGATGACCTGGTCTCCCACAGTACCAACAATTCTTCTATCTGGATTGGGACCTCTTGTCCTTTGATTTTCCTCATGACTTCCCATGACCTCCAAAACCTTCTCCTCTCTCCTTTTATCTGCCCCTACTTTCTGCATTCAAAACACTACCTGATGTGGACCCTTCTGATCTTTTCCATCGCATTTCCTCGCTAAGGATAACACCAACAACATCATCAAATTTCAAAGTATTTGAACCAGAGATAGAGTTACTTACAGCCATTACCAAGCTATTCCATCTTTCTGGCAAAGAACATAAAACCAAGAGAGCCCTCACCTCTTCATCAAATTTCACTTTTACAGAAGTTAACTGACTGGCAATTGTATTAAACTCATTTAAATGATCTGTTACAAATCCACCTTCAATCATTTTCAGATTAAACAAACATTTCGTAAGAAACACCTTATTTGAGGCTGAGGGTTTTTCATACAATTTAGCCAAATCTTTCATCAATTCATCTGTTGTCTTTGTTTCTATTATATTAAACACCACAGATGGTGCCAGGCACAACCGAATGGTTCCCAGTGCCTTTCTATCCAGAAGATTCCAATCCTCGTCAGTCATTGTTGTTGGTTTCTTAGCTATTCCTTCCAACATCCTCCATAAATCCTTCTGATAGAGATAATCTTCCATTTGCATCTTCCATAACTGGTAGTTCTGCCTATTGAATTTATCTACCTTCAATTTACCCTCATCTGCCATTGCTCCCACTCAACCATGAGACTCCCACTCAACCGTGAGACCTTCCTGTAGACGATAATCGAACACAACTCGCTTTGATACCACTTGTTAGGAATTGCATGCAAAAGATATCAATTAAATGCAAATAAAGATTCAATAGAGGAATTAAAAATACACAAAAATAATAATAGTAAGAGACAATTTTTAACATGGTTCACCCAAACTCGGGCTACATCCACCAACAGAGAGTCCAATATTATTATCCAGCAATCAAACCAATTACAACCAGCAATCCTTGCAACTCAATACCACTGCAAATGCTACAATACAATATCATAGGAAACTCTAACCCTTAGCCATTTTATCAAGACTTATGTCGATTACAAAATAGGGTTTTTTATGTTAGCCAATAGAAAAAAATAACTCCCGACACTTTTATAAAATAATAAAAAATTATTTGAGGTTTCGGGGGCACTGCCCCTGAGCCCCCGCGGGGGTGCTTCCCCTCAACCCTGCCCTGTATTGTGATAGGGAGCACACCAAGGGCACTGCCCCCAAACCCCTATTAAATAAATTTGGGGGGAAACCACACCGATAAAAGTGGGGAAAATTTAACCTCCGAGTCTGATTAGGCTCCATATAACAACATTGGGTGCCCATATTGAGTGGATGTAATTAGTGATTTGTGGCAGTTGTAGGAGTGTAAGAGAATAAGTTATTTTTAGACTGTATGATAGATTCTCCTAGGGGCATTGGAAATTAGGCCCAAGTTGGGTGCCATACCTTTTGGGGGTATTTTCTCATGGTTTTGTAAAACCATAATGGTTTATAATTTGCAAGAAGTCTATAAATTGGTGCTCAAGGAGTTGTAGTTTGAAATGATAATTTGTAGGTATACATGTGTTGTTAGAATGCTATCAAAATTACTCCATATAAATGCTAGTGAAATACTCCTATAAAGATTTGCATTGTAAGTGTGTTGTAATTCTTTATTGACTTGATAATACATTGTGCAAGTTTTGTAGTGTGAGTTTTTTGTCCCAAAAAGGTTTTCCCCACATAGATCATTTTGTTATGGTTTATTGTTTAATAATGATTTCTATATGTTTCTCTAATTTATGTAATTTAATTTAGTTCTAATTTTAATTTATTTTCATAATATTCCTCTCAAGGTTAGCATGGGAATCTATTTTTGCATACCTTGCTTCCTTACAAGTGGTATCAAAGCTTGATTACCTTTGGTTCTAGTTGTTGGTGTAGACACCTAAAATTGACTTGCTTTGCAAGCCAATTTCCCGTATCTCTAAACTACAAATTATCCCTCCTATTAATTAAATAAATCTAATTTATTTAATTAATTTATCCCTAATCATCTACCCTTAGCCATTTATCTATCCTTTGTGATCAATTAATTCATTTAATTTATCACTATACCTTATAACTATATCCTCATTGATTAAATAAATATTCTCAATATTTATTTAGTTAATTTCTCCATCTCCTAATCATGATTAATTAGATAAATGATACTTATTTGATTAATCTACCCTACTAGTCAACCTAAACCTAGCCTAGTTGATTAAATAGCAATTATTTATTTAGCTACCCTAGCCTACATGACCCCTAGACCTAAATTAATTAAATAAACCCTTATTTAAATAATTTTAACCCTTCATTAACCCATTTACTAATTTTCTTCAGTCATCTTAATTAAGTTAATCCCCTTGATTAGCTTGGTCAAATCTCACTTAACACTCATTCCCACACCCCACAAATAAAAAATTAACTTTTATTCTGCATAAGGTAATTTTTTATTCACTTGTCCTAATCTCCCTTAAATGAGCTCTTCCCCATGTGAATTAAAAATTCACATTTTATCCTCTCCATCTAACATGTCTTATTCTCCATTAATGGAACTCTTCCATGTGAGTTAAAAATTCACATTTTATCCTCTTCATCTAACTTGTCTTAGTCTCCATTAATGGAACTCTTCCCCATGTGAATTAAAAATTCACTTTTATTCCCATCCATCCAATCTTCTTGATTAAATCTTAGCTTTTTATCTCTCTTATTCAACCCTCTTGTGACACTTGTCACAAGACTACAACTCCAATCCAAAACCCTAATCCTCAAGCATCCCTAGCCATTGATCTAAACTTTCAATCCTCACACTCCATCCTTTTACCAAAAATCTATAAATAGAGCCATCATCTAAGCCATTTTCATCACTTCTTGCATCAAAACTATGCCAAAATATTTCTCCATCTCCTTCATCTTAACCTCATAATCCCAAAATCATTCCTCGTCTCATAGCCATATCATCTCATCTTGATCTCCATCAAATCCTCTATCAATCCTCATATTGTGTTGATCAAAGAGAAATCCACAGTCTACAACATCTACTTGGGTAAAGCTAAGGAGTTTGGGTGCAACTCCTTCCACCTTATCAAGGAGTAGGGAGATCTTCGAAGGTATAAACATAGTGTTTTTATGCATTTTGTTTGTCTTGTCACCTTTGAATCTTTCCTCATCTTTAGTTGGGTAGAAGGTTTTTGAGCTAATCTGGTTTGAGTGAGAGCTTGTGCAGAAGGAGAACTTTGTGATCTTTATTGTAGGAAGTAAATATGGCAAGAACATCTAAGAGGATTGAGGTGGAAAAGTTTTCAGGCATGAATTTTGAGATGTGGAAATTAAAAAAGGAAGATTTGTTAATTGATGATGATAAATGGGATATTATTGAGACAAAAATTAGAGACCTAAGAATACCACACAAGTTTCTCAATATGATTTAATGGACTGAAAAGAAAAAAGTCTAATCAAATTGTGACTTGTAGATTCTATTCTTATCAATGTCCTTGAAGAACCCACTACAAAATAATTATGGAAGAAAATTTGAGAAATATATCAAGAAAAGCCTTTAGTGAATAAAATAATATTAATAAAGAATCTATATTCCTTGAGGATAGAAGCAGGTGGATGAATTATAGATCACCTAGAAGGATTTAACATGTTGGTGTCAATTAAATTTAGTGGGTGTGAAGATGGATGAGGAGGAAAGATGTCAAACTTTGATGTGTTCTTTTCCAGACTCATGGGATAGCATAGTTGTGGCCATTGGTGTTAGAGTGAATAATTTATCTATTCACTATAGCTTAAGTGTACTTAGGTTGATGAGGTTAGACAAAATCTTGTCTAATTGAATGTGTAATCTTTTAGAGGTTAGAGGTTACCTAGTTGTTTGGTAAACCTCATATGCATATCTTTTGAGGTTGGAAGTCTTTCCATCTCACCTCAAAAGACACTTTGTAGTCATCCAACACTTGTCACACAAGGTTGTTGGTTTGCACATTCCAAGTGATCCAAAGGTTGAGACCTTATAGTACACTTGTCTACTTGTTTGTACCACATCACGGGGCTCTTGTCAATCCACGTGCAAGGTGGATTACCTCATCCATGCATATATAATAAGGCATTCTTATGTAAATTATCAAGTGAGATCAATATAATTTTATGCTCAATTAGGTTCATCAATATCATCGATTTCTTATCTCATATTGTTGATTTCCATATTGTGAGAGTGTAGATCAAGTTGTAGAGTATCCTTGGCTATTCCAACAATTGGGAATACTTCAGTCATTTTGAAGATAGAGGATGTTGTTAGTTCTTTAAATTCTAAAGAAATGAGGAGGAAGGTCTCTCTGAGTGCTAAAGAGGCTTCGAGTGTTAGAGGAAGACCAAAATATAGAGACAAGAAAAATGACAAGTAGCATGACAAATCCAAATGCAAGGGGAGATCAAAATCTCCTAGAAATTCCAAATCTATTTGTTGGAATTGTGGTAAGCCTAGTCATTTCTCTAAGGACTACAAAAAGTAAAAGAAAAAGAAGAATAAGAAAGTTGATTTTGATTTTGAATTTGAGAAGGAAGATGGTGATGCATTTATTGCATCTTTGGCCAATCGTGTAGGTGAGAATGCATGGTTGATTAACTCAAGTGCATCTTTTCATATGACCTCTAATAGACATTGGTTTAGTAAGTATAAAAAATATGAAGGTGGTAAGGTGTACTTGGGAAATAATTTCTATTTAAATATTGTTGGTTGTGGTAGTATTCAAATAAAGTTTTCTAATGTTAGAGTTAGAAGATTTTATGGTGTCTTGTATATCCTAGGATTAACACATAATCTATGAAATGTGACAAAACTAATAGATGCGGGTATGCAGGTTGTGTTTTCTTAAGTAGGTGTTAAAATGGTGAGAAGTGCTATGGTAATCACTAGAGGTTGTAGAATGGGAACCTTATTTCAACTTGATGCATGCACTGTTGAGTGCAATAGTACTTATATGAAGAGAATGTATGTGGCTACTTCATTGGGAAAATAGATGGTATCCTCTTCAGTGGATGGTCATGGTTTCTAGGTACCTAAGGGTGCTCTTACTATTAAATATAAGTTACATATAGAGAAGACTATGTTATGGCACTAGAGATTAGGCCACATAGGAGAGAAAGGTCTAAGGACCTGTTGCCATATTTTGCTTTTAGGCCAAATAGCCCAAACTTTCCCCTGAGGTTTGCATCCCTTCTATTAAAGAAATACAATCTGAGACACCTTAAATGGAAGGAATTTAATCCTAGAAGTTTCTAAGTGCAAGGAAGAAGCCCACAAAATGGCCAAGTCCAAAAAGTTTTAAGTGTTTTCCTTGTGTTTTATCTTTTTCAGAGTTTTGGAGTGTCAATTTTCTATCTTCTGCCAGGACATTCTTATTGGCTCTAAACTCTACCTTGGTAGTCTATAATTTGCCTAAGTCTTTTGGGTATCGGGGGTCAGGAGTTTGGTCTTCTTACTTTTCTCCATGCAGGTAGCAGGCAGAAGGCCTGGTCGCCAAAGTCCACCGAGCTGCAATTTCTTCAAAATGTTTCAGGTGTCAGAGTTCAAGGGGTGGCTTTCCTTCTTCAAAGCAAGTGGAATGGTGAGGCCCTGATAGCTAAAGTCTGATGAAGCTCCAGCATTTCTAAGTCTTTTTGGCAGTGGCAAGTGGAGAGTATCGTTTCTTCCTTTTTGAAGATGGTAGGTGGGAAGACTGATCTCTGAAAGTCCATTGAAGCTTCATAAATTTCTAAGTGTTGTGGGGGTCAGTGATTTGGAGGTTTCTTTTCCTTTTTATTCCAAGAAGGCAGCAAGCAGAAGGTCTGAATCTTGATCCTTGACAAGTTTTAGATTACGGGATCAGGTGTCGAGCGGTTCTCTTTTCAAAATGTAGGATGAATGGTGGAGGCCCGATCTCTGAAGCCTAACAGTTTCCCTTTTTCTTTTCATACTTTTGAGATTGGTTTTTCCTTCTTCACTCTTTTAGGTGTCGGTTACTTAGAGGAAGCCCAATCGGTGGAATCTCGATTGATCGCAGCCCGATATATTTTATTTTCTTGCTCCTTCCACTGTCAGAACACAGCTAAAATGTTAGTGATCTTCCTAGTCACCATTATTTTCTTCTTCATCAGATTTTTAGGGCCAGGTGGGCACACAATAAGGACACAGAGATGAAGTTATGTTAAAGTAGTTAGTTTCAGCATGCATTGAGTTGAAATATCATTTAGCCAGTTAAAGTAGATAGCGAGGAATAAAACAAGGAGATAAGTTTGTTTCCAGTAGTCAGTTTTTCATGCAGCTTTAAAACATAAAAATTAGGACCATGCAGAGTGTTGTGGTCATGCAGAAAGCAAATGCCTCTTTTCCTACACTTGTTGTTTTTAAAAAGAGGACGTAATGCACTTGGGGTTGGAGGATTTTTAGAGAAGGTTCTTTCATTCTTTGCTTAAGTGTTGTAACCAAAACATAGGCTCTTCCTAAAGCAAGAATTGTATTGTAACTTAGAGTAGAGGAAATTTCCCTAATCACATTTATTTTACATTCTTTTCATATCTATAGAAATTGTTTATAGTACCTTTCAATTCAATAAAGGAGTTCTTTCACCTATTCATGATTGTCTTGTTGTGTACATGGTAGAATAGTTGATGTTTTCTAGTGACATATTGATATCCCTAAGATCTTGTCCTATTCCTCACACACTTTGAGATAGAAAAGTCATATGAATGTGCAAGTCATGGTTTGTTTGATGAGTAAGGATATAATTTAGTTGTGAAAGTATCATTTTTCCTTCTAAAATATTGTCCAAGTAGGAGTCTTCTTTCTGTGAAATACTTATTCTCTAAAATATGTCAGAACTTTGAATTGTGTGAGTCTAAGCTCATTTATTGAATGTATTATGTACATGTAGCAGTACTATCAAGTCCCTTGCAGTTTGGTGCTTCACCTCCTTAATTTTTATGTTTTTCTTATGTTATCCCCTCTTCCCTTTTCTCGACAAGAAGCAATAGAATAGAGTAGTTTAGGTGAGGTACCAAGGGAACTAGCCCTCTCTAGAGGTTCATCTTCACTATTAGTAACCCATAGCTTGAGGATAATCCCATGCTTCACAAGGTAGCTATGTTCTAAATTCAGTAAGTGTGCATACTTTTGTGACAACAATTTTTGGCATGGTAGGCCAGACATATTGGACTATTGTAGTCCATAAGTTCTCTATTTGTTGTTGATATTTGGTGTGTGTATCAACAATATTAGTCTTTTGAGGCAATATTTCACACACATGCTGATTCTACAGGTTCAAATCTACTTGTACAAGCAGTCTGAGTGCTAAAAAGAATACCAAGGATCAATGTTGGGTGATTTTTGTGCTCTTTCCTTCATGGGAAGCCTTCAAAACCATATGGTGGTCTGTTGGTATGAGTTTTATTTCCTAAAAATCAAACCTAGTTTTCTTGTTTAAGAGAATATTCACTAAAATTCCAACTCTTTTCAATGATCTATAATGTCAAATTATAATGGAAGATATGTTCCTTCACCCCTTATTAAAATGTAGTTTGTGAGCCTTTATATAACCCATATCAGACTAAAAACATTGTTGGTTTCATCCCAAAAAGCCCTCTAATAGCAGGATACAAGCATGTTCATCATGCTTACCTCCCACCCACCCCTTCTTAGCCTTCTTGGCAGCCTAGTCATGCCTATAACCAGTCCCAAGAAGTTTATTTTTCTCATAACCAGCATGCTCTTTCTCCTAGCCAGCTTCAAGATGATAACAGCATAAGCATTAGAGATATTGCATTAAACTTTCAAACATAGTTGGATGCTAATAAAAATGGATAGAAGTATAGTTGGCAGCATGAAGAACTTGCATATTGAGCTTATCTACACCAGTAGAAGAGGGAGGTACAAGTGAGGTATGAGGAGTTTCTAGCTAAACAAATTGTGGCTAAAGAAGAACAGATAAAGCAAGTGTTGACTCAAATTCAAAGGTATGAAACACAACTAGCTCCTTACATTCCTAGTTTTAGTTTGACTCTTCCTACAACTATGAATCAACCTATGAAAGAAGAAGTTTCTAAGTTCAAAATTCCTAGATTTAAAAATGAAAAACCTTTTGAATCTTTGAGTAAGCCTCTTTGTGTCAAAATTCCACACTTTAGAAGCTCACATCCCTTGCAAGAGTCCACACAAGTGCAGCCTCAACCTATTATCTTTCAGGAACAATCTATTGTTCATGAACCTATATGTAATGAAGAGTATGAAAAATCAGACCTCTTGCAACAAGAAGTTGAAAATGATTAGCTAGAATAACAGTATGTAAGGCAAGAGGATGGTGAAAAGAAAGAGTTAGTGGAGACAAAAGGAGAACCATCTACTGTCTACAATCCTCCATATGTTTTAAAAAATGAAAAATTAGACTTTTTACAAGGAGGTAAGTATGAGAACAAAACTCTAATTCATAAAGAAAGAAAGGAGGTTGTTGTTGTTGTTTGTCCACTATTTCCAACTGAATATGAACATAATTCATGCATGGAGGATATTGAATCATGTTCAATACTAAATCCTTTAGATTTTCATTCATTTGATTGTTTCTCTCACACTTTTGATGAGATGAATGAAAATTGCAAAGTCTACAAGGTGAAAATCTATAGTTGTAAAGACAACTTGTATAAGGTTCATTAGAGAAGCAACCAAATGAAAAGGAAGATTCAGTCTCTAAGTTTGATCGACTTCCTCATTTTGTTGACAAAGAAGATGATAAGCATATAGAATTAAGATAGCAAGATTTAAAGCAGCAGAAGGGTGTTGGAAACCTTGAAAAGTTGTTGATCCAAGAAGACAAAAATAATGATGGGGTCTTAACTCATGAAGAGGAACAAAAGGACAGTCTTGTTTTGGAGGCTAGTGAGATTATCTTGCATGAAGTTGAGTATCAAGTTGGACAAGAAAACAAATCTGAATCCATGCCTCAAAATCATGATATTAATGTTTTATCAAACCCTCAGGTATGTCTTCTTGTGCAAAAGAGTAAAGAAGAGCTTGAAGATCAATCATTTTGGGATGAATTGGAAGAATTTTACACAAACATAGATGTCAAACTAGCATCTCGTAAAGAAGGAAATCATGAATAGAAAGAACATCAGTTGGAAATGATTAATTTTCCAAATCTTTCCAATCAACAAGATGATGAGGTAATAGTAAATCATGAACATCAAATCAGAACTAATTATTTGGGTATTGGCTTGTCAAGAGGATGTCTTATTAGGCATCTAGCTTAGCTGAAGGTTAACAAGGAGGAGTTCTAGCATGGCATCCCTGATCTAAAACACAAGATTGAGCATCACATAGTACAAGATCAGCTTACTTATCCACCTCGAAGCAGTCGTATCTTCAGTCAAAACAAGTGGGTATGTGATTTTGTTTTCTTCCTTGAAGAGATATCACATAAGTTTATTAGATGCCCATCTTTTCCTTACCCCTTATTGGTTGCTTACAAGCATGAAAAGCATTCTTAGCTGATCAGGAAAGGAAGCTATTTTGACAAAACCAGTCAATGGTTTTGTTTAACTAATATTTCTTATTTGTTTAGTTATAGGTAGGTAGGTTTAGTTGTTATAGTTTGTTTTCCTGCAAGTACAGATGCACAAGTGTTCAGTTGTCTTTAGGTGTTTTTTGTTTATTGTGTATTGTTTTGATGTTGATCCTAAGGTTCTAGCAGTTGTGTCTCAAAGTCTATTTTCTGAGTTGTTTCAGGTTAAATTGACTCTATGCCCAATGGATTGTTAAGGCCATTGGATCCAAGTGTTTAGTAGGCAAACACCCTGTATAGTCTCCAAAATGTTTCCATATTTTGCCTTTAAGCCAAATAGCCCAAAGTTTCCCCTAAGTCCTGCATCCCTTCCATCAAAGAAATCCAATCCGAGACACCTTAAATGGAAAGAATTTAATCCTATAAATTCAAGAAGCCCAAAAAGTGGCCAAGTCTAAAAAAATTCTAAGTGTTTTCCTTGTGTTTTACCTTTTTTGGAGCTTCAGAGTGTCAGGTTTCTATCTTCTGTCATGACATTCTTATTGGCTCCAAACTCTACCTTGGTAGTTCATAATTTTCCTAAGTCTTTCAGGCATTGGGTGTCAGGAGTTTGGTCTTCCTTCTTTTCTCCATGCAGGTAGCAGGCAGAAGGCCCGATCGCCAAAGTCCACCAAGCTATAATTTCTTCAAAGTGTTTTGGGCGTCAAAGTTTGAGGGGGTGGTTTTCCTTCTTCTTCAAAGAAGGAAGAATGGTGAGGCCTCGATGATTGAAGTCCAATGAAGCTCCAGTGTTTCTAAGTCTTTCAGGTGGCAGCAAGCAGAGAGTATCCTTTCTTCCTTCCTTTTTGAAGATGACATGTGAGAAGCCTGATCTCTACAAGTCCACTAAAGCTTCATAAATTTCTAAGTGTTGCGAGTGTCAGTGATCAGGAGGTTTCTTTTCCTTTTTTCTTCCAAGAAGGTAGCAAGTAGAAGGTTTAAATCCTTATCCCTAACAAGTTTCAAATTACAGGATCTGGGGTCAAGCGGTTCTCTTTTCAAAATACAAGATGAATGGTGGAGGCCCAATCTCCGAAGCCCGATAGTTTCCCTTTCTTCTTTTCATACTTTGGAGATTGCTTTTTCCTTTTTCACTCTTTTAGGTTTCAATCACTTGGAGGAACCCTGATCAATGGAAGCCCAATTGATCAGGGCCTGATGGTTTTGCTTTCCTTGCTCCTTCCACTGCCAAAATGGAACTGAAATGTTTGATGATCTTCCTAGTCACCATTATTATCTTCTTCACCAGATTTTTAAGGCTAGGTGGGCACGCAGTAAGGACACAGAGATGAAGTTGTGTCAAAGTAGATGTTTGAGTTGGAAAAGCAGTTGGTTTCAACATTCATTGAGTTGAAATATCATGCAGCCAATTAAAGAAGATATCAAGGAATAAAACAAGGAGATAAGTTTGATTACAGCTGCCAGTTTCTCATGCAACTTTAAAATGTAAAACTTAGGACCATGTAGAGTGTTGTGGTCATGCAGAAAGCAAATGCCTCTTTTCCTGCACTAATTGTTTTTGAAAAGAGGACGTAATGCACTCGGGGTTGGATCATTTTTAGAGTAGGTTCTTTCATTCTTTACTTAAGTGGTGTAGCCGAAACATAGGCTCTTCCAGAAGCAAGAATTATATTATAACTCAAAGCAGAGGAAATTTTCCCAATCACATTTATTTTACATGTTTTCAGATCTATAGAGATTGTTTTTAGTACCTTTCAAATCAATAAAGGAGTTCTTTCACCTTTTCATGACTGTCTTGTTGTGTAGATGGTAGAATAGTTGATGTTTTCCGGTGACATATTGATATCCCTGAGATCTTGTCCTATTCCTCACATACTTTGATACAGAAAATTCATATGAATGTGCAGATCATGGTTTGTTTGATGAGTAAAAATATAATTTAGTTGTGAAAGTATCATTTTTCCTTCTAAAATAATGTCCAAGCAGGAGTCTTCTTTTCGTGAAATACTTATGCTCTGAAATGTGTTAGTTCACTTTGAATTGTGTGAGTCTAAGCTCATTTATTGAATGTAATGTGTACATGTAGTAGTACTATCAGGTCCCTTGCAATTTGGTGCATCACCTCCTTAAGTTTTAGGTTTTGCTTATGTTATCCCCTCTTCCCTTTTCTCGGCAATAAGCAGTAGAATAGAGTAGTTTAGGTGAGGTACCATGGGAATTAGCCCTCTCTGGAGGTTCATGTTCACTATAAGTAACCCATAGCTTGAGGATGAACCCATGTTTCACAAGGTAGATGATTTCTAAATTCAGTAAGGGTGCATACTTTTGTGACAACAAGACCTTGAAAAAGAAGAACCTTATTTAAGGTCTTACTGATTGTAATCTTGAATTTTATTTTTGTGAGCATCGTATTTATGGAAAACAAAATTGGATTTAGTTTTACTCGAGTTCTCACAAATCTTGTGGTATTTTGGATATTATTCATTCTAATACATTTGGTCCTATTGATGTTCATTCCATTGTGAAGTCTATTTAATATGTTATATTCATTTATGATTATAGAAGAAGCACATGGGTTTATTTTCTAAAGAGTAAATCCGAAGTTTTTAGTCAATTTAAAGAAAATAAAATGTTTAAGAATTGAAAATTGTAGTGAATATTTCTCTAATGATTTTGATAGATTTTGTAAAGATTGTGTCATTCAGAGATAAAAGACAACTCTTTATTATCAACAACAGAATGGAGTTGTAGAAAGAATGAACAAGACATTGATGGAGAAGGTTAGGAGTATGCTTAGTGGTGTTGGTCTAGAATAAATTTTTTGGGCTGAAGTGGTAGCCACTACTTGCTACCTGATTAACAGGTATCCTACATCAACTCTTGTCGATAGAATGCCTATGGAGGCGTGGTTAGGTCACAATCCTTCATTGAGATATCTTAGAGTTTTTGGTTGTAAGGTATATGCACATGTTCCAAGGGAGAAGAAAACAAAGTTAGAGAACAAGGATGTGAAATGTATCTTTATCAGTTATAGTTACAATGTGAAAGGATAAAAGCTTTGGAGTCATGTTGCATGAAAGGTACTATATAGTAGAAGTGTGATTTTTAGATAAACTAAGCCTTCTTCCATTGTTTTCTAGATAGAGAAAATTAAATAGAAAGATGTGATTCAGCTTCCTTCTACACATGAGAAAGTTGAATTGAGACCCCAAGATAGACAAGAAGTCGAGGAGAGCTCATCTAGCTTGGAATCATTAAAAAAGAAAGAAGAACCTTAACCTCAACTTGTTCAAAGGTCTACAAGACATAGACACCCATGAGAAAGCTATTCACTTGATGATTGGATATGTATATTTGTATTGAATACTAACATTGATGAACCAAAATATATGCAAGAGGCATTGGGTATGAATGATCCAAAGTCTTGGAAACTTGCCATGGATGAAGAGATGGTGGCCTTGAAAAAGAATGATACATGGGACCCACTGGTACCATTTCCTGAAGGATGCAAACCTTTTGGTTACAAATGGGTGTTCAAAAAAAAGATTAGTTCAAATGGTAGTATTGAGAAGTACAAAGTATAGTTCATTGTAAAAGGTTACTCCCAAGTTGAGGGGGTTGATTATAGTGAGATTTTTTATCTTAATCCAAAAATGACATCCATTAGATTCTTTTTATCTATTGCTATAACTTAAGACTTAGAGGTCAATAAAATGGATGTGAAAATGGCATTCCTTCATGGTGATTTGGAGGAGGATATTTATATGACATAGCTAGAGCATATTGTGGTTAAAGGTTAAAAAAAATGGTTTGTAAATTAAAGAAATTCAAGTGTATGGCCTAAAATAAAGCCCTAGGATGTCGTACCAAAATTTTGATACATATGTGTTGAGTTTAGGACTTGAGCATTCTAAATCTTATCATTGTCTTTATTTTAAATCTAATGGTGATCATTTCCTGGTTATTGCTTTATACATTGATAATACGTTATTTATTGGTAAAGTGAAAGGTTTGATTTTGTAGACACCTAAAAATGTCCTCAGCTTGCAAACACCACTTTCATGTCAATTTTCTTCCAAACTCCATATTCAACTATTAATTAAATAATTTTAATTATTTAATTAATTCAATTTTCTCCTCTCTGACCTATGATTAAATAAATTTTATTTATTTAAATCATTTGCCTATTTTTCCCTAATTTTCCTCTATGATTAAATAATAAATTTTAATTAATTAATTAATTAATCATTCACTCTCCAAGGTACCCTTCATTGAATTAATTTAAATAAATAATCATTTATTTAAATTATTCCCCTTACCTTAATTAAAATAGGTCATACCTATTTAAATTAAGGGTTCCCACTATTTCTCCCACTGTAAATAAACTAATCAAATTTATTTAATTTAAAATCCCTACACCTCATCATATTTTTGAATTTTAAATTCTCTTTTGTCCTCTTATGAGAGGGAAACCCTAATCGATCTCCACCCTTCATTTTGCTCCAAAGTCAACATTGAATCTAAGCCATCCATTCAAACATGCTCTTCTATAAAACAACTTTTCCAGCTTCATTTTGACCTCTCTCTTAGCTCACAACTCTCTAATTTGTTGTATACTCTCCAATATTTTGCTCAATTACTCACTAGAGCTTCTCAAGATCATTTCAAGCTTGCAAAATTTGAGAAGAAATGGAAGAATTAAGGAGAACAATGGAGATTATTCAACATTTGGCTTAGAATTTGAGTTATTTGTTTCTTGTTTGCTATATTTCTTAGCTAGTTTGCACTCCATTGGTAGTTAAGGTTTGTTGTAATTGATTTTATGCATGTTTGATAGCTTTTTCCCTAACTCATTCTGGTGAACCTGGCGTGAAAGTAACATTGTTTATTAAGTTTTGGTGATTGACTCTTGCAAGTGGCTTCCTAGGTCAAATCGGACCTCGCCATTGAGTTCAAGAGGCCTAAAAACCCTAGGAAGCATATAAAATTTGTCATTTTTGGCTACCTAAAAATTTTTGAAATTTTTTTAGGAGTCTAATAGGGTGCAATTCCGTACAGTATGGATCCATACCATATGGTGGTCTATATACCTTGTCAGACCATGCACAATTCATTGCATTTTTAGGATTATCTATGTATTACTAGTTTTTGCTATTTTGACGGCTTACGGTTTTGTGTGGCAGGATTTTTGATTTTGTTAACAGTGGCAAGTTTTGATATACAATTTGAAAACCACTGTCACTATTCTTAAAACCCTAGCTGCCTTTACTTATACAGTCACCTTCATTCCAAAGTTTCACTGCCACTTTCATATCCCTAACCACCGCCTGTCAAGATACCATTCCGTCACTCCCTACGAGTGGATTTAGCCATAGTTGCCACCGTGTCACAAACCCTAGCCCCTACTCTCCACTCAAACGCTGCTTGATCCAACCCCCATCATCGCCATTTGATTATCGTCGACCACCTAGTTGACACCCACTCTCGCTTGTATTTCAACTTCCACTGCCACTTTAGATCTCCCCGTGGACGCTTCTGCTCTCCTACCGCCTATTGAGCCACTTCATCGCCAGTCAGCTCATCGTTGTATCCTTGGTTGATGATACCCTCCACTTTACCGTGGGCTCTATGGACTGTCATAAACCATAGGCTCTATGGACTATCACTAACTATCCATCTAACTGCGCTCACCTCCTCACTATCTACGGTCACCTTGATGACCAGGGGGATTGAAATAGTCGCCCCCCGCTTTCTTTTATTTTTTTGCTTTTTCTTAGCCCCTGGTCACATGAGTGACAAGGGGCCCATTTAAATCCCTAATTGCCAATGTAAACCACTAATATTAGCCCTCTTCATGTGACCACTTTTAGGCTAACCTCTAGCGGTTAGGTCAAACCGCCAGGGTTCCCTTGCTCCTCCTCAAGCCCTAATAGAGCCATTTTTTCTTTTCCTCATAACTTGGGCATACGACATCAAAAATTCACAAATAAGGGCTTGTTGGAAAGCTGATTCCACAAAATATGCAATGGTATAGGTCTTGTTAGGTAACAATTCCATTTTATTAGTTTTTTTTTAAGTCAAAATCAACGTTACATTTGAACTTCAAACGCAAATATATTTGGTATTTCTCATCAGATTTCGGTGAATTTTTTTTCAAATTGCTCAAAATTTTGTCTACTTTCTAATGTTGTAGTTGGTTTTCTATAACGAATCATTTTTTAAGATATTTTCTAGATTCTCTTTTTTAGCCTTTTGGTCTTGGTAGCTTGCAAAGGGGGTATTTTGCTTCATGTTTTTTATTTTTCACACTTTGGTAGGTGATTTTCTGCTACTAATTTCTAATTTATAGATTTATGGTGTTCCCTGGGAAAAGAAATCAAGTTGAAGCTACTAACAAATTTGGTGCAGGGTTTCATCCTTTCATGTGTGTGGTATTTGCTATCATATTCACATTTCAATTTGGTGCATTAAAAAGAACAATAGCTTATTGTTTTCACACTTATTTTGGGGCTTAAAAAGAATCATTTGTCTTCTTTGTTTGGTGGTTTTGTTTATGTTGTGAAGTGTGTATGCTCTTCCCTTGTGCTCTAAGCAATCTTGGGAATCAAAAGCACTTCCCAGCATTTGCATAAATCACACCACACATTTAATTTCTAAAGTTCAATGAATATGTGCTAATGTGACCAAGTAAATGTGTATGCTCTCTCCTCACATCCTACTATGAACTGGGAGATCAAAAACATTTACTTGTGTTTCTTTGGTAACCCTTTAGAGTGGGCCTACCTTTGAGACACATCTGCAAGGAGAACTCGTTGGCGACCCCAAGTGGTATTTCCCTTGGGCCGTTATATAAATAGATAAGGCAAAACCCAAGTCTAAACTGCCATTAGCCTTCATCGTACAGTGCCAATCCAAACATGCAAGCTACCCACATTTATGTGAGGTATTTGTTAGTACCACTAGTAGGATTGGTTAAAGCCTTAAGTGGCTTGTTGGACGCTCGCAAGGTGATAAGTCCTTGAGTTGTGACTAGAAGATGAATTAGTTAGAGGCCTCCCCTTTTGACTGAGTTGTTGGTGTCTTGTTTAGTGCAAGGACATAGAAGGTTTTGCCCCCAAGATTACTCACCATAAGGCTCCCTTGAGATGAGATGGGAATCCTCAGCTTAGCATAAGCTATACGTAGCTTTTTAGGGAAAGGGTGATTGGGTTATCCTTCCATTCCAGGAGGCCCCTGTCCATTCTCTCTTGCAAATACAAAAGAATGTACACACCCATCCAAGGTGTGATGACATTTGAGTCGACAGAGATTCCAAGTTGTGGGCTTGAACAAGCTGCCATTGGTCAATGACCTTAAGGATGGAAAGTGTCTTATGTGTGTGAATTATTTTCGTATTGTGCTAATCTCGTGGAATTTTGGGGTTGGAAAGCCCTTGAACATACACATACGCTTATAAATTCAAGAGTCACCAAAAATAGCCAATTGATTGCCAAGTGTCTTCTATGTGTGATGTGTTTTCTGATTTTTTAAACAAATTACCCAAACAAACATAGAAACAATACACCACAATCATAGGGAAACTTTTGAGCATCTACCTTCCATATCAAACTCAAACTACAATTCTGTCAACATACCTAAGACTTGCATATTCTATTCAACCATCCATTTCATTCCCTTAGGTTTAGGTTTCATCCTATAGCTAGTCAATTATAATACATTGCATTTAGCTCACCTTAGGTTATCACAATTAACCCATCTCTTTCCTAGGATATGATTAGTTTCAATTTTCTTTGAGGTTGAGAAATAGGAGAAATTATCATACTTGACCCCAATCATAGCTACAAACTTGGATTATACAAGACCTTGTCATCTCTTTCATAATCAACCAAACAAGTTGGGCCTAGTACTCACAAGTCTAGTCTAGGTTCATCTTTTTCCAATCTGCAATTGTGTCTCAACTCATGAATCTAGCTTGAGCTCACTTCAATCACCATTCTCTTCAACATTATCAATTCAAGGTCTTGATTAATCCAACTAGTACTTTGATAAGGTCATAATTTGACATTAGTATCCCTTTGATCAAACTTCTTAAAAATTGGAACCTATTGGCTTCTAGCAAAGCTTTAGTCTCACTCATCACCTTAGGCCTAGTTGCATTCTTGTCATCCCTATATTCCAGAAATTCTCAAAAACATTAGCATAGAACATCTTCACTTAGCATTGTTAACTTTAGTTGCATTTACCCCCACATCTCCATAAACATTACATAGTGCATTCTCACTTTGCATTACCATCCCTATCTTATTCCAAAAATACCAAAAATATAGAATAGTACACTTTGCATTGTCATCCTTAGGTCATCCCCATTTCCCTCATCTAGCAAGTCTTATATGGTGGAAACATGGTTGCAAAAGAAGAGAAAGGGAGTATATCCTCCTAGTCATGTCCCTATAGTGAGCACATAAACACACCATTCTAAACATTCTCACCAACACATTCATTCCAAGTCACCTTCATCCTAATCATCATCCAATCATTCTGCATATCCAATCAATTTCATCCTAATCATTCCTAATAATCTGATCACTCTATCCTAATCATTATTATCCTAGTCAAACACTTGTCAAAATTGTTGTAATCCTTAGCAAGCCTACGCCCAATTCAAGACCTAAGCTCATACTTCAAGGAGGCCCTCTCTCTAATTCTAATGTTGAGACAAATCCTAGACCTAAACTTATACTCTGAGGGGGCCCTTGTTCAAGTTCTAGTAATGAGACAAGTCCAAAACCCAATCCATTCACCTATTATGTCAACACCACATCAACCTATCAATTCATTCCACAACAAGAACATGTGATCCTAAGTCACCCCTTGAAACAAGATAAAAGGCCTTTAAGTCCTAATGCCACCTTTGATAAGGGAGACACCAACCTACCTCATGCAAGCCCTTCATTATCTTTTCCACCATCTAATCCTCCAACTCCATGCCCTAAGTTCAAACATTATAAAAGCAAACCTAGGGGGTCATCTAGATCTACCAATCCATTCAATCCCTTTGACGTTCCACCTAATCAAAGTCAAAATATTAATCATAAGCCAACACCTTCCATCTCTTTTATCCCTACACCATGGGATCTTTCCACTCCACCTAGTCCTAATCATAAGCCTTTAACTTCCACCACCCATACCTTTACAAAGGATGTGATCCAAGGGCTACTTGTAAGGAGTCGATCATGTCATCAAACATCTATCCTTGAGCATATCAAAGAGTCTTCCAACACCATGCCTAGTCTTCCAAATCCATCATGTCACCCACAACCCATCGAGCCTATTGAAGAATCTTCAACCATGAGTCCAAGTCCACCTCCATCATGTCCACTATACATCAAACCTATTGAAGAGTCGTCCACATCCATTTCCACCCAAAGTCAAGAGAAATGTCAAGGGCATAATCCTAAGCATGAGGAAACATTAGCCCCTAATCCCAATCAAGATCAAATCACCCCCATTCCACCCATCCATAACCTTAATCCTATTCATGATCAAGCTCCCATATATGATCAAAATCCCCTCTATGATCAAGAAAGCCATGATGATCCTCTTAGTCAACTCTATGCATTCCATGGCCAAGAGCTTATTACTTCACCTATCCATAATTCCATAATCATCCATGAGAAAGATCTTCAAACTGCTCCTATCCATCTTCCATCTATCCCTATTCATGATCTAACGACTTCCACTTGCCATGATGAGACACTTGCCTCCCAAGCAAGCATAGAAGATCAAACAAATAACTTGGATCTTAGTGAACATAATGATAATCAAGCTCCTAATGATCCTTCCACATCCACTATCGATCCCATTTAAAATCCACCATCATATCCCCTTGGTCTATCCACCTTCATCCATGAATGTTCCTCCTTAGGACAACAACAACAACCTCTATCCACTTTCCCTTCTCCATCAAATAATGAACTCAAGTCTAGTGTCCAAACTACACCTAGTCCCATTGTCTGCCACATACTCCAAAACATGAACTACCAAGGTAAACGCCTAGGACTTCATGAACAAGGTATTTTGGAGCCCATCCATGTCAAAATCCCTCCATGCTCATATTGCCTTAGATATACAGCCCAAGGAAAACAATCTCAAGATGTTGGTACTTCCTCCATGCCTCCTAAATCCACCACTTTCCATTGTAAATCCTATCATACACCCAAAAAATATGTTTCCATTCCACCTCCATCATCGTATAGGTGTCAAAAGCATGTGACCATACACCTTTCACCATCCACTTTACCTCCACTTCTTCCAACTCCTAATATCCCTCCATCCAATTTACCTCCACTTCTCCCAACGCCAAACCCATCCATCCATAAGTCCTCTAAAAGTCCTAATCATGATCAACAAATGCACACATCGTCTAATCATGAAGCTTCCACCAAATCATGGGATTAAAAAATAAAAATTTGGATGCCTCCTTTCATAAAGCCAAAAATCCTAAGGATCCTCATACCTTAAGACATCAATTCAAAAAGTCAAAGCAAAATCTATCTAAAAAGCTATCCAAGCCTATACCTTCAAAAGACAAGTCCAAAACTAAAATGGTTTGGGTTTGTAAACAAAAAGCAAGCAAGTCAAAAGAGGCATCCACCTCTCAAAAATCCCATTCCATATACAAATCCCACAAGTCAAGCAAAAATAATAAAAATACTAAGTCTATGTGGGTCCCTAAACTCCTAAATCAACCATCCCATAAGCAAACATCGTCATTGCTTCCTATACCACCTCCAAATCACAAGCTTCAATGTTTATCACAATGTGTACAACCATTGGTCATGGTTCTGTTATGTTAGAAAAATGCACCCTTGGGGGCTTTTTCCTTTAAGGTTTATCTCCTGGGTCTTTAGATTGCATTTAGAGCATTTTGCATGAAAATTCAAACTCCTGATGAGAAAACCCTTGGGTCTTGTGACAAATAGGACCTAGGGGGTGCTAATTTAATGATCCTTGAACAAAGATAGGGGGGTGGACAAGGGCACTAGTGCCCTAGTCCAGCCCTATTTTGGTTCTGCCCTAAATTCAAATGTCGGGTTTCTGAATGTTATTTGGTTTCTAGTCTGACATCATAAGTTTCAAATACAAAATTCTTGGTGGGAATCTTAATAGTTACATATATAAGCATGTTTAGGTTATCATTTGCAAACTAGAAGATGTTTTATGTTATAAGATGATTGGTGTGTGCATGTAATCATTGGTGTGTGCATGTAATGTGCCTGAGATGGTGATGAATCTAGCAATAGTTTCACTCCATCGCTTGTCTGCCATGTCTTCTCTGTGTCTTCAATGTGTGTGTATGGCGTGTTTGTTCTCAAAGTGTAAGACTGATGGCGATGAGCTCTTGTACACTTTGGGATTTGTTTGGCATGTTTGTTCTCAAGGTACAAGACCAGTGGTGAATAGCTCCTCTACACCTTGGGATTTTGTTTGGTGTGTCTATTCTCAAAAAGTGCAAGACCAGTGGTGAATAGCTCCTCTACACTTTTTGGGATTTGTTTGTTTACTTTCCTAGTACTTGCATCTTGCATTTCATATGGAAAAATCAAAAAGAAAATAATCATTGCATTCATTGTATTCTCTGTGTTCTATGTGTCTTCAATGTTGTATTCTCCATGTTTTGCATGACTGTAACTATCTTCTCCGTGTTTTGCATGACTGTAACTGTCTTCAATGTGTTTGGTGTGTCTTCTCCGTGCTTGACATGTTTGTTGTGTTTTTTGACCTTACTTTAATGCATGTATTGGCCTTGCATTTAATACATACATTAAAGTGGGGGCTAAATGTTATGTTAGAAAAATGCACCCTTGGGGGCTTTTTCCTTTAAGGTTTAGCTTTCGAGTCTTTAGATTGCATTTAGAGTATTTTGCTTGATAATTCAGACTCTTGATGAGAAAACCCTTGGGTCTTGTGACAAATAGGACCTAGGGGGTGCTAATTTAATGATCCTTGAACAAAGACAAGGGGTGGACAAGGGCACTAGTTCCCTAGTCCAGCCCTATTTTGGGTCTACCCTAAACTCAAATGTCAAGTTTGTGACCATTATTTGGTTTCCAGGCTGACATCATAAGTTTCAAATATGAAATTTTGGGTGGGAATCTTAATGGTTGCATATATAAGCATGTTTAGGTTATCATTTGAAAACTAGAAGATGTTTTATGTTAGAAGATGATTGTGAACTTTATGCATACTTGAGATTTTTATGATATCATTGTGTTGCAAAGCATAGCATTGTTATTGTGTTTGTTTTGTAGGTTGGATTTCATCTTCTCCTCATGGCATTGAAGAGCTTATTCCTTCCATGAGAGCTTCATCATCAAGGTGACATCTATTGTGTTTTATCATCATTATCATTTAGATTTTTGCCTCTATCCCACAAGGACACACAATTTCTCTAACAACGGTGTTTGGAAGACTTGAATGTCTCTCCAGGGCTTGACTGAGGCAAGCCTCTAAACACCACAACCCCCCCCCCATATTCCATGTGATTGCAGGTTACAGGGTGTGAAAGCGGGAGAAGTGGAGTTGCAGGGAGCAAGAGGACACTGCAGAGATCCCATATCCCGAAGGAGGAGCTTGATCAAACTAGGGCGCCATCAACCTTATTCTCCGCATCTGAAGCTATAGAAACAAACTGGATAGTGAGCATCAAGGTTTGTAGAGCTTCTGACATCTGGAAGAATCTCTTGCAGTGGACTAGGGTGCCATCAACCTTGTCCTCCATTGTCAGATCACGAAAAATAAAAAATATAGCAGAGATCAATGCTGGAAGGAGATCGGGAATCCACAAAAAAATTAGTACCTTGGACTAGGGCACCATCACCATTGTCCCCAACATTTCTGTTTTCTGGACTGTGAAAAATAGTGAGTTAAGGTTCTCTGCCCTTTGCTTAATTCTTGTAGCATTTGTCATAATTCATAGATTTGATTACTGTTTTGCTTAAATTAGGGTTTCAAGAGCATAAAATCATTAGTTAGCAATCTTGTGTGATCACATCTAAATTTCCCAGCAGAAAACCAAGTGGAAACTCAAATCTGATAGCTGACTCTCTTCTTGATAGGAGAAGCACTCGGTCGAAAAGCCCTTGGAATGTTTATGTAGAAAGGAGGATTCAAACCAAAACAACAACTCCATCATCCCCCTTTTCATATAAAATAAGTTCCATTCCATTCCATAACATTCCCATGTACCTCCATCTCCCCATCCTTCGTCCACTATCCTACATATCTCACACATCCTATCCCTATGGTTCATGCTTTTGGATAAACCTTTCATACATGCTTTTGCATAAGTCCTACATAATCCACATCATAATCCACTATTCACCTATCCATCTCCCTCTCATGCAATCCCATCACCTACCAACATCTATGAGCATAATGACATTTGGCATGGTCCATGCGATGACATCCATCTCTAATGGGACCATCACCTTTCATGGCACTCGACACTTGAGTCTCTCGAATCCATATTCCACCTATCCTATCCAAATATTCAAAAAAGTCAAAAAAAAAGAGAAAAAAAAGAAGAAAAAATCAAAATAGTAAAGAGAAATCCCCCTTTGTCCAACGGTGAAAACCACCCTTGATGGCACCTTGGATAAGTACCATGATGAAAACATGGCAAATAGGTGTCGTGTGTAGGTTGATCTTCCATGTCACTTACACTTGGGGGCAAGTTGTCACATCCATACCACACTCTCACTTTCATCCTATAGTACCATTTCCTATCCTATCTTACCATCCTTATCCATTATACCCACATTCCTATCCTATTGAATCCATCCATCCACCCTTCCTCTTTTTTTTTATCTTGATAAAGATATGGGGGCAAAATGTTGACAAATGTTTGGATATCTCTTTAAAAGGAAGCAAGGTGTGCAGAAAATGCTTCCTACACTAATCTAATGAGGGGAGATGTATGCAAATTCTTTTTAAACCTTTACAGTTACAGTGATGTTAACATAACAACAGAGATATTGCAAAAATACACACACAGATAGAGAATGTAATAGGAGAGAGAGAGAGAGAGAAGATATAACACAGGGAAAACCCTTTTGGGAGAAACACCCCACACTCCAAAACCTGTACAATGTATTATCAAAACAAAGAATGTTTACAAAACACTTGCAATGTAATTCTTCCAGGAGTCTTTGACACTCGTATCTAGAGATAATCCGGCATCATAACAGTACCTTTCAATAACACTATGCATCTCCCATCCAAGCACCTATTTATATAGAGTTTATAAGGCAAAATAGGAACCTTCTAGAGATGGGCATCCATCTTGGCTTCGTGGCCCAAAACCCATGCCTAAGGACACTTGTCCAACATTACAACATGGATTTTACACTTGTCCAACACCCCACCCCACCCTAATGTGGGTACCTAGTCCCAAGATAGGCTATGACAGATGCTCTTACGCACCTTATAGTTGTCATAGAATCTGTCATAACTGACAGCACTTACAATTGTAAGAGAATCTGTAATAGACTGACTAAAAATAGTATATTCCTCTTACAACATGTCATAACCCACCTTGGGTGCCCAAAGATGCCTTCCTCAAAGATGCCTTCCTCAAAGATGCTCTTCGACACATGTCTTCACCTATCATAGAATCTTCTATTCTTGACTCTTACGCGTCATAACTCCTTACACACTGCACAAGATGCCAACACATCCCAGAAAACCTCTACCACAATATGGGATGCCTATATCCAGATGGGATGAGTTGACCATCCTAGTCACATTACAAGTGGAGTGACAACTCACCATGCAACTTCACATTAAATGACAAAATAGGATTGCAACATAAATTACATAATAGGCAAATAAATAAATACATAATCAAATAACCAATGCTAGGAATTACCAAGGTTGAGACACCTTAATTCCTAATATTCTCCCACTTATCGAACACCTTGTAAGAGCCAATAGAATTAACAAGATTTAACTGCTATAGGCCTAGAGGCCAATAGACTCCAAACACCATCTGAACTTGTTTCGTCAATGCATCTACAACATTCTTCAAAGTGTCTATCTTCTCTAATATCACATTCCCATCCTCTACCATGTCTCACACAAAATGAAATTGTACATCAATGTGCTTTGTTCTGGCATGGAAAGTTGGATTCTTTTCTAAGAAAATTACACTCTGACTGTCACAACATATAGTAATTTATCCTGCATCAACACCAATATCTAAACACAATCTCTTAATCCAAATAGCTTCCTTACAAGCATGAGTAGTTGCCATATACTCTACTTCTGTCGTGGATAAAGTGACCAAAGGTTGCTGCTTACTCATCCAACTAATTGCACCATCGAACATAGTAAACACATAAGCACTGGTGGATCTCCTACTATCAATGTCACTTGCCCAATCAGAATCCACATATCCACGAATACTCACAGAATGTAAAGGTCCTTTAGGATGACCATGATAACATAGGGAATACTCAGAAGCACCCCACAAATATCTAAACACTCTCTTCATTGCATCCTAATGTACCCGTCTAGGATTAGCCATAAACTGACTAAGGACTCCCACTACTTGGGCAATGTCTGGTCTAGTACAGACCATAGCATACATCAAGTTGCCAATAGCACTAGCATAAGGTACTCTGCTCATGTCCTCCACCTCAGAAGGAGATTTTAGACCATCATTAATAGATAACTTGGTCCCCAAAGAAATAGGAACACATAATGGTCTGCAATCTACCATGCTGAATCTCTCCAACATGGTCTTCACATACTCTGGCTTAACCAAAGTTTTTTGTTAGCTCTGTCTCTTCTAATTTCCATTCCTAGAATGTACCTGGCTGCCCCTAAGTTTTTCATCTCAAACTATGCTAACAACTAAGATTTCAAATCAAAATCATATTCTTACCATTCCCAATTAACAACATATCATCAACATACAATGTAATAATGAGAATATAATCATTGTTAAATTTGCAATACACACAATGATCTAATTTTGATCTCAGAAATCCAATTGACAACACAAAGGCATCAAATTTCATATACCACATCCTAGGAGATTGCTTCAAACCATATAAAGACTTATTCAACTTGCAAACCAAATGTTCTTTACCTTTCTCTATGTAATGCTCTAGCTGTGACATATAAATCTCTTCCTCTAAGTCACCATGAAGGAAAGTTGTCTTCACATCCATCTGCTCCACCTCTAAGTCATAAGTTGTTGCAAGAGATAACAGGAACTGAATAGATATCACCTTTGCAATGGGAGAGAAAATTTCACCATAATCAATTCCCTCCACTTGTGAATACCGCTTCGTAACCATTCTGGCCTAGTACTTCTCAACACTACTATCTGCACCGAAATTCTTCTTGAACAACCATTTACAGCCAACGAGTTTATGTCCTTCAAGTAAAGGCACCAAGTCCCAAGTTTTGTTTTTCTCCAAAGAAGCCATCTCATCTTCCATGGCCTCCTTCCAGGAATCGTATCTTTCATACCCATAGCCTATGTCATTGTTCTAGGCTCATCAGTGTTAGTAATCAAGGCAAAAGCACAACTAGAATCTAGCAATGAACAACCAAACCTATTAGGTTGCTTCCTTGTTCATGTAGACCTCCTCAAAGGATGAGGTTGAGGTTCTGCTTCTTCTAAGCTTTCAGAGCTGCTAGAGCTCTCCTCATCTTTACGTCTCATAGGGTCTTTCGGTTCAGTCTTCTCAGGGGTAGAAGGAAACTGAACCACATCCTCTTTCTTTTCTTTCTCTTCTAGCTATAGAACAACAGGAGAAAGTGTTAGCTATCTAAAAATAACACTTCTTCTATACAACACTTTTTCAGCCATAGGATCCTAAAGATTGTACCCTTTCACACCAACACCATAGCCAATGAAGATACACTTAATAGCCTTGTTCTCTAATTTTGACCTCTTCTCCCTAGGCACATGAGCATATGCCTCACAACCAAAAACACAAAGATGTCTTAATGAGCGCTTCTTACCAGACCAAACCTCCATGGGTGTCTTATCAACAAGAGATGATGCAGGAGACCTGTTTACTAGGTAGCAAGCAGTGGCTACAGCTTCAGCCCAAAACTTTTGTTCAAGGCTAGC
Source organism: Cunninghamia lanceolata (assembly GCA_027924645.1). Classification (NCBI taxonomy): domain Eukaryota; kingdom Viridiplantae; phylum Streptophyta; class Pinopsida; order Cupressales; family Cupressaceae; genus Cunninghamia; species Cunninghamia lanceolata. The sequence goes on along the minus strand of BSBN01000700.1, from coordinate 4,889,143 downwards.
ATCACTAAGCATACTCCTCGCCCTCTCCATCAACGTCATGTTCATCTTCTCTACAACTCCATTTTGTTGAGGGGTGTATGGAGTTGTCTTATGTCCTTCAATCCCATGTTCTTTACAAAACTTATCAAACTCTGTGGAACAAAACTCACCACCATTATCAGTTCTCAAACACTTAATCTTTTTACCAGTCTGATTCTCAACAAAAGCTTTAAACTATTTGAACTGACCAAAGACTTCAGATTTGCTTCTAAAAAAATAAACCCATGTCCTTCTACTGTAGTCATCAATGAATGAAACAAAATATACAGATTTAGAGATCGAAGGAACATTCACAGGACCAAACACATCAGAATGAATAAGATCCAACACACCAAAAGACTTATGAGAACTAGAGTAAAACTAAACACGGTTTTGCTTTCCATATATACAATGTTTAGAAAAGTCAAACTTGAGATTACAATCATTTAACCCCTCGACGAGGTTTTTATTGTTTAGGGCTCTAAGACCCTTCTCACCAATGTGGCCAAGTCTCTTATGCCATAACATTGTCTTCTTAGTTGGAAGTTTCATTTCCAAAGCATGAGCACCATTAGGTACCCAAAATGCACTACCATCAGAAGTGGAAGCAATACATCTTTTAGCTACTAGTTCCAATGGTGAAGATGAAGTTACTGAAACTCTTTTCTTTAAAATGGAAGCACTATTGCACTGTGTAGTGCATGCATCCAGCTAAAACTGAGTACCTCTCTGAGTACCCTTCGCAAGCACTATAGCACCTCTAGTCATCTTGCAACCTCCGCTACCTGCACACCTACATCATTCAATCTACTTACAGAGAGTAGGTTTCATGCTAAGCCTAGGATGTGCATAACCCTCGAGATCCCCTTCACTCGTCCATCAGGGAATCAGTTTGAGACTCTTCCACGACCAACAATCTTCATATGAGAATCATCACCAAGGTACATACTTCCACCATTAAACTCTTCATACTTTGTAAACTAGTCTCGATGTAAGGTCATGTGAAAAGAGGCACTAGAATCAATCAGCCACACATCATCAGATGCATGGGTGGCCAACGCTGCGATGAAAGCATCACCATCATCTTGTGACTTGTCAGAATTTTAATCTGAGACATTCTTCTTTTTCTTTTTCTCCTCTTTGCATTCCTTTCAGAAATAGCCAGATTTACCACAGTTCCAACAAAGAACCTTGGACTTTCTTGAAGATTTGGATCTCCCACGAGATTTGGATCTACCCTTATCATCTTTCTTATCCTTCTTTTTCTTCCCTTTCTCCTTGGTTCTTCCATGAACTGCAAGAGCCTCTTTGGTTGACTCAAATGATTTTCTCCACATCTCTTTGGATAACAACGAAGACACACTTCATCTATTTTAAAAGTGGATGTGGTACTCCCTATGGCCAATACAAGATGATCTCACACGTCCAACAAAGAACAAAGCAAGGTCATACAATGATCCTCCTCCTCCATCTTCACACCATAAGATGCCAACTATGCAACTAGCATGTTAAAGGCATTCACGTGATCTGCAATGGACTCTCCATCCTCTATCCTCAAAGAATATAGATTCTTCCTCAAGAATAGCTTGTTCACCAGGGACTTGGCCTGATAAACATCTCCCAACTTCTTCCAAAGTTCTTTTGCGGTCTTCTCCTCATGGACATTTAACAAGACTGTGTTAGCTAGACAGAGTCTCACAAGACCCTTAGCCTTCTAATCCTTGAGATCCCAATCATCTTGAGACATTACCGCTAGTTTTACACCAGAAATGGTTTCCCATAGGTCTCTATCAACAAGCATGTCTTCCATTTTAAGTTTCCACAACTTGAAATTAGTTTCATTAAACTTCTCCACCTCTACTCTTCCAGATGTGTCTCCCATCTACTTCCTGCAACAAGATTATAGAATACTCTGCACAAACTCCCACTCAATCTAAGATCAGCTCAAAAAACCCCTACCCAGCAACTAGGACCAAAGGTGATCAAGCTCTGATACCAACTGAAAGGAAGCAAGGTGTGTAGAAAACACTTCCTACACTAATCTAATGAAGGGAGATGTATGCAAATTCTTTTTAAACCTTTAAAGTCATGGTGATGTTAACATAACAACAAAGATATTGCAGCAATACACACACACATAAAGAATGTAACAGGAGAGAGAGAGAGAACGAGAGAGAGAGAGAGAGATAACGTGGGGAAAACCCTTTTGGGAGAAAAACCCCACACTCAAAACCTGCACAATGTATTATCAAAACAAAGAATGTTTACAACACACTTGCAATGCAAGTCTTCCAGGAGTCTTTGACACTCGTATATGTTGATGGTGGTTTTAGCACACAACAACACAAGTATGACTGTTGGTATCACACCTCTCTTGAAAAAGGTATCCTATCCAAGATAGGACTGACCCAAGGATAATACAGCTAGGTCTTAGCTTACTTGGAATGACTCAGTGATATGTCTAGTTGTGCCAACAAGGGGTCTTACATGAAATGCAGAGTTTTTGAAAAATGGTAGAAATGTATATATAGAAACCCTATGATATCTTCAGTAGATTTATAACGTAGGTGTTGCTTATAACCTAACCTAACAAACTTGATATAAATAAAATGCAAAGGGAAAAAGAGATAAAGAAGGGATAAGAGATCCTAAGTGACAGTCACAACGGGGTAAAATGTTGTAGATAGATAAATACTTTCAATAAACCATTCCCTATTTCACCAGGATAGGAAACCCACAATGTTGCAAGAAATGATGCAATCTTCAAAGGATTCTTATGATTTTCAAATTGTATTCACTCATTAAACACCCGGACAATGGTGCAGCTTAACTAGAGGAGTGCAATCGAACTATATTCAATGATAGGGCCCAGGCTAACTATACACAGCAACTTACCATCAGCAAGCACTAATAGTATGGACCAAAGCATTCATTAGATATCTTAACATTTACCCATCATTGCAAAAGCACAACTAATTAAATTCAAATTGATATGAACCATGAAAACCAAAATGAGACAACACATAAACACAAATTCCCAGCAACCTGCAAAACTTGCTTTGTATTGACTGTATTTTGGCAGAGTCTCAGCAATTCAGTATCAAATCTTACTTGTTACAATGAAAGAATGATGGCCCTTTTATAGATAAAGCACCATACAGAGTTTTCAATGGATGGTGGAGATTAACTCAACACCAATGGTCTAGATTACATGGCATTTAATGAAGTACAATAGTTTGTTACATTTTTAAATTTGCATTTGTCTTCTAGGAAAAAGACAAAAAGTAGCTTGCGAATACATCGAATCTAGACAAAATGGATACCCATTTGGCTGTATATGATAAAAAGTCAATTTTTAAGGCCTAATAAAGACAAAATAGAGTCGCATGACACTTGAAATCTTGAGCTGATGTGGATTCATGAGATTCCAAGTGCTGAATGGACCAAGAGGAGTATGTGGCACATTATTAGTGAAGATATATCCAACTGGATGCTTGCTGGACTGATTCTTGATGACTGGACTGTTGGAACAGCTATATGCATGTCTTGGACATTGGACTGGATTTGTAGGAACAATAATGAAATAGACTTGATCTTGTATGTCTTTAGCTCCTATAGCTCATCTCCATCATCTTGGACATCATACTAACTTTCTCTTGTAGGTACAGTAGCAATTTGGTTGATAAAATGAAGTTTCTGCATTTCTGGGTCAGCACCGCATATATGTGTGTACATCCTTCCAAGACGACTCCAACAAGCTCCTGTATCCTCCAAGACCTACAATTCAGCATGTAAAGAATTAATTTCATCTTAACAAGTCATTTTTCACCAATTTAGATCAAAACATGTCTATTTGCAGTCATGGATCAGTCAAAAATAGCTCATTGTCAATGCCATCTTCTTATAAACAATCTCTTAAATTTAGTGATTTTCACATGATTTTCTGTATTTTTCATCATTTTTGAGTACCCATTTGGCCAATATGATGATTAGGGAAGTTTTTGTGGTCATTAAAATCCATTTGCAGACTTTTATCTCATGTTTTTCTAGCTTTTTCTATAAAAAGCGAGATTTTTGGGGGTCACAGATTTTTCATGTGTAGTGGCATTAATTGTGGTAAAACATGCCAAAAATCTACACAAACTTGATAAAATGTTCATCATGATGTGACAACTAGTTGTGCAATTCAAATCCATCAAGAAAATCCAATTTACTCCTTGAAAAACTCAATTTTCAGGCCAAAATACCCAAAAGCGTTGATTTTGCTTTCAACCGACCTAGCAGGGATTTTGGGTCCGACCAACTAGTAATGTTTCATGGGGTCAGTTGGTGTGAATTTCAGCGCAAGTCAATGCAGAATGAATTTAGCACAAAGTGTAAAGTGTTAAGTCAGTGCTAATTTTTTATGCGACCGACTTTGCGCAAATCTTGAAGGTGTCCAACGAAGGTCAGTTGACAATATTTTTAACGCAAGGTCAGACCATGGTAATTTTCATGCAAGGACTTGGTGGCATGGTTTTTGAAGACTGCTAACTATTTTTATGTTTTGGGTCAGTCAAGGGTACTTTTAGCGCGAGGTCTATGGAAGTTGTTTTTAGCGCAAAGGTCTGTAGGAGGCAGGTTTAGTGCTTTTTACAGTTGGGGTCATTTTTGGCGCTAGATTTTGAATTGGCCAAGGTGAAAGTATATTTAAAAATATATTTAAGTATAAGTTTAGATATACTCTAAATATTTTTTAAATATACTTTCAGGATGTTTGAGATGGGTTCCAGATCCATAGGATTTCATATGCAGATTCTAGAATTTTGTGGTTCTACCAGATTTCAGACTTAGCCATTTTTCAGGATTTTCAGGGTTTCAGACTTAGCCAAATCAGGGCTTCAGGAACATGTATCAAGGTGAAAGCTTATGCACCCCTTAGTGAAATCTAATGGAATTTAACACGATTTTGCAACTATAAGATTTGGAAACTAAGAATTTCAACATGACACTTCCTACAGAAGTAATTTCAAGGACAATATCTAGTGACATGGGATTTTGGAGCAAAATGTAGTAGCACCCGATTTTAGCACAAAAGGCAACAAATGGCTATCTTTCAAGCACAAGACCACTCAAGACACTTCTAAATCAATCATGCATGACATCAAATCACTTCAAACATGCCAAAAACTCAAATTTGAAGCAAATCCTACATTCTAAGCACAATTTCACCTTCTCATCATCATAAGGCATAAAGGTTGAGACTTCAAACTAAAGCAAAAGAGGGGGTCTCCATTTGGCAAAATGGGGTGTGTGTGTAAGGCACAACAAATGGTGACTTTGCTGGAAAATGCTTTGAAGCATTTCAATGATAAACTTTCATTTCGAACCCAGAATCTCTGTGTTTTCCACACATTAGATGAGAAAGCATGATACCTTATCAAAGAATCAAAGACCACTAACCAATGCAACCATCCATATCCTAAAAACTTGAGTGTGTACAATTGCATTCGTTTCCATCCCTTAGCAACTAGGCTCATCTTACATCCTTTGCATTAAGCTACGTGATTAGTACACACCTTCTGAACTACCTGGACATTGCCCCCTGCTAGCAAGCGTCTATAGCCCCGACGGGTTTGTCTCAGAATTCCACTCAAGCAGAGCCCTACTTTCGGTCAGGCATCTATAGCCCTGGTAGAGTTTACTTAATTGTCCATCTAACTGAGTTATAGTGTGTGATTGTGATTTTTGTATTTCTTTCCTTTATTTGATTGATATTTCATTAAGCTTAGATTTGGCAGAGTACAATGTAGTACCGCTACCCTTGCAACGCATGCCTTTGACAGCACTTATTACTTTGATAACTCAGCTAGGTGGGTGTGGACTCCTGATGGTAGCAAAGGTGGACCTTTAGATTTTTCACTTAATGTAAGATCACCAAGGCTCACTTAGGAACTTCAAGATTATTTAAGAGTGTGAAAGGTATATGGTTAAAAAATACTTCAGGTGCACTGACTAATGACTCCTTTCCAATGAACAGACATCATACTCCCTGGTGTAATAGTGGAGCCCACAAGAAGACCTAAGTAGAAACTTCAGTTTCTCAAAGAAATATTCCAAATTACTTACCCAACAAAGGACCTCTTGCAGGCCTGCACTACTGCCACCATATTCAAGAAATGGAGAACCCAAGCAAAGCAAGTGCAAAAGCGAAAAGCAAAGCAAATAAGCAACTAACCTAAACAAAGCAAACTACTCTAACCAAAGCAAAACAAGCAAAAAGCAACAACTAACAACTAAAAACTAAAGAAAAGACAAAGCAAAAACTAAACTAGAAAGGCAGACTACTAACTAAAACCTAACTAGAAACAAGCAAGAGTATGTACAAAGACCTTGGACTGCAGGTATTTACACTACCCCGTGACCTATTTCTCAGGACATGCAAGAGGAACAAGGTGCAGGTCAATGTCCTAAGTCTAGCAAATTCATCTTTGTACTCTAAAAAGTAAGTTAAGGGCATATTATGTTCATGTTTAGGGTACTAGTTATGTAGGATCAGTAGTTGGGGCAATTCATTAGGGCCATGATCAATCCAAATGCAAATTGTCTTACCTAAATCACCATAATCAAATTGATAACTTTCAAAACCAAGTGAGAAGAGGGAAGATACAACCTAATTTGTAGTACCATCAGTCAGAGATGTAAGTTCATCATCTTGCTGCATTATACCATTGATTTGTGCACCTTCAGGAGGTCTGAGTTCATGCTAGGTCATATCATGTGCACCAAATACCTTTGGAACATTGAATGTTGCAGCAATCTCCCAAGCAAACAGGAAATCTGGACAACCTTCTTCAGAATGTGGATCGTCTAGATGAACTCTGCATGAATTGGCTAAAGAAAAATCTGACATGTGCAGTGAATTTCCATGCAGCAACATATCCTTGCTCATTGTTGACACCAACTCAATGATGTGATCAAGTGATTGACATAAAAAAGCTTCCAAACCATCATTTTGCATGACTGTTTGATTTTTATTCTCAGATTGTAGACTTTTACTTTCATTTCTTATCATTGGATCAGCATCAACCATGTAGAGACCTTCTTCAATGCAAGTATAAATAGGATCAGTTTGATGAGTGCATGATACAGCTGAATCTATTTCATCCATATCAGTCACATGCTCCGAGAAAACTTTCTCTGCACCAATCAGTAGCCTTTCTTTTTTAATTAAGGGATGACATTAGGTTGGCAATTCATTGTCTACATCCAGAGCCTTTTTCTTCCTCTATATCAATCAACAACCCTTCTGTTTGGACTGCATACCCATTGTCTGCAGCAACAACAAGGTCCTCTTCTTCTTGCATGATTTGATTCCTAATGTCAAAGTTGCCTTGAAGTGATGCATTGTTTTTATTTTCTCCATTTGACTTAGTTGAAAACTTTGTGGGAGTAACTCCAGTGATATGATATGACTAATCATGGTAATGCACTGTGCTGATATACTCAGGAGCTTGATTGCTTTTCTCTAAATAATCTAATTGTAGCTCAGATATCTCAATTAGAACAACTACTTGCATTGATGTCCATGATTGTTCTTCATCTGGAGGACTAATTTTCTCTCATTCTTGCACATATTTGATCTGATCATACTATTATCCCAACCAAGAATTATCAGTAGTTTGAAATGAACCATTGTTCTCCATCTCTGCAGCAACAAATTCAGCCTTAGGACCTAATATTTGTGAATCATTTGGTTGCCGATTTGCATCTTCAACATGGCTATTCCTCAAATTTGATTTATCATCTACCTTGTCCACGTCTTTAGTAGCAGAAATCTAATCTTGCATCTTACTGTGTTCATTGTCCTATGACTGCAAACTAAGTTTTAACCAAGCTAGGACAGCATATCCTTCAAATGAGTTGTCTGACTGAGGAAGAAATTTTAACGTCATGGAACTCATATTCATTAGTTGTGTGACCTACAAACCATATACATTGTCTGCCATCATCATCTGAACATGTATTTTGATGGATAGCTTCAATTTTTTATATGCAAATTGCCCTTTTGACATGGACTCACAACTCCTGCAGCCTCAACACTTTGAGTGCTTTCGATTGAGACATGACCACATGCATATGCACCCATCTGAGCTGCAACTCCTTGTAAGGTCTTACTTTGAATATGGTTTTCATACCCACATCCTACTTCAGGCTTATAAACTTCAAAAATAGGAAGCACTCCCTTCAAATATAGATCCAATCTTTGGGGGAAAGTCAAACAATCAATCTTGTCATGCAATTCTCCAAGATGTATAGTGCAGACTTGAGGTGAACTAAAATCAAACAATGTCAGAGGAGGATATTTTGCTCTTATCTACCTATCTAACACTTCTTTGAATAGTGGGATATCAACTTGGAAGTTCTCTTCATGATATGACTGTTGAGATGATCGTCTGATGAATAAAGGAGTCTCATGATTGAAACCCTTCTATATACCCATTGGATCAGAATTTTCTGTACATTCACTTCATTTCAAAATGTGCAGTGAACCAATAAAACTGAAAGCCTGCATAAAATCTTGGTTCATGCCCTCCTAGCGTCAATTCTGTTGATGGTGGTTTTAGCACACAACAATGTAGGTATGATTGTTGGTATCACACCTCTCTTGAAAAAGGTATCCTATCCAAGATAGGGCTGCCCCAAGGATAATACAGCTAGGTCTTAGCTTGCTTGGAATGACTAAGTGGTATCTCTAACTATGTCAATAAGGGGTCTTACATGAAATGCAGGGTTTATGAAAAATGGTAGCAATGTATATGCAGAAACCCTATGATATCTTTAGTAGATTTATAATGTAGGTGCTGCTTATAACCTAACCTAACAAACTTGATATAAATAAAATGCAAAAGCAAAAGGAGATAGAGAAGGGATAAGAGATCCTAAGTGACAGTCATAACGGGGTAAAATGTTGCAATGGACAAATACTTTCAATAAACCATTCCCTGTTTCACCAGGATAGGAAACCCACAATGTTGCAAGAAATGATGCAATCTTTAAAGGATTCTTATGATTTTCAAATTGTATTCATTCATTAAACACCCAGACAATGGCGCAACTTAACTAGTGGAGTGCAACAGAACTATATTCAATGATAGGGCTCAGGCTAACTATACACAGCAACTTACCATCAGTAAGCACTAATAGTATGGACCAAAGCATTCATCAGATATCTTAACATTTACCCATCATTACAAAAGCACAACTAATTAAATTTAGATTGATATGAACCATGAAAACCAAAATGAGGCAACACATAAACTCAAATTCTTAGCAACCTACAAAACTTGCTTTGTATTGACTGTATTTTGGCAGAGTCTCACCAATTCAGTATCAAATCTTACTTGTTACAATGAGAGAATGATGGCCCTTTTATAGACAAGGCACCATACCGAGTTTTCAATGGATGGTGGAGATTAAACCAACACCAATGGTTCAGATTACATGGCATTTAATGAAGTACAACAGTTTGTTACATTTTCATATTTGTATGTCTTCTAGGAAAAAAGACAAAAAGTAGTTTGTGAATACATCGAATCTGGACAAAATGGATACTCATTTGGCTGTATATGATAAAAAGTCAATTTTCAAGACCTAATAAAGCTAAAATAGAGTCACATGACACTTGAAATCTTGAGCTGATGTGGATTCACGGGATTTCAAGTGTCGAATGGACCAAGAGGAGTATGTGGCACATTATTAGTGAAGATATATCCAACTGGATGCTTGCTAGACTGATTCTTGATGACTGGACTGCTAGAACAACTATATGCATGTCTTGGACATTAGACTGGATTTGCATGAACAATAATGAAATGGACTTGATCTTGTATGTCTTTAGCTCCTATAGCTCATCTCTATCATCTTGGACATCATACTAACTTTCTCTTGTAGGTGCAATAGTAATTTGGTTGATAAAATGAAGTTTCTAAATTTATGGGTCATCATTGCATATATGTGTGTACATCCTTCCAAGATGGCTCCAACAAGCTCCTGTGTCCTCCAAGACCTACAATTCACCATGAAAAGCATCAATTTCATCTTAACAAGTCATTTTTCACCAATTTAGATCAAAACATGTCCATTTGCAGTCATGGATCAGTCAAAAGCATCTCATTGTCAATGCCACCTTCTTATAAACAACCTCTTAAATCTAGTGATTTTCACATGATTTTTTGTATTTTTCATCATTTTTGAGTACCCATTTGGCCAATATGATGATTAAGAAAGTTTTTGTGGTCATTAGAATCTATTTACAAACTTTTATTTCATATTTTTCTAGCCTTTTCTACAAAAAGTGAGATTTTTGGGGGTCACAAACTTTTCATGTGCAGTGGCATTAATTATCATAAAATATGTCAAAAATCCACACAAAATTGATTAAATGCTCATCATGATGTGACAACTAGTTGTGCAATTCAAATCCATCAAGAAAATCCAATTTGCTCCTTGAAAAATTCAATTTTCAAGCCAAAATACCCAAAAGCATTGATTTTGCTTTCAACCGACCTAGCGAGGATTTTGGGTCCGACCAACTAGTAATGTTTCATGAGATCGGTTGGTGTGAATTTCAGCACAAAGTGTAAAGTGTTAAGTCAGTGCTGATTTTTTATGCGACCAACTTTGCGCAGATCTTGAAGGTGTCTGACGGAGGTCAGTTGACAACATTTTTAGCACAAGGTCAGACAATGGTAATTTTCACGCAAGGACTTGGTGGCGGGGTTTTTGAAGACTTCCAACTATTTTTATGTTTTGGGTCAGTCAAGGGTACTTTTAGCACAAGGTCTATGGAAGTTGTTTTTAGCGCAAAGGTCAGTAGGAGGCAGGTTTAGCACTTTTTGCAGTTGGGGTCATTTTTGGCTCCAGATTTTAAATTGGCAAGGGTGAAAGTATATTTAAAAATATATTTAAGTATAAGTTTAGATATACTTTAAATATTTTTAAATATACTTTCAGGATGTTTGAGATGGGTTCCAGATCCATAGGATTTCATACGCTGATTCTAGAATTTTGTGGTTCCACCAGATTTCAAACTTAGCTATTTTTCAAGATTTTTAAGGTTTCAGACTTAGCCAAATCAGGGCTTTAGGAACATGTATCAAGGTGAAAGATTATGGACCCCTTAGTGAAATCTAATAGAATTTGACATGATTTTGCAACTGTAAGATCTGGAAACTAAGAATTTCAACATAACGCATCATGTAGAAGTAATTACAAGGACAATATCTAGTGACATGGGATTTTGGAGCAAAATACAGTAGCACCCAATTTTAGCACAAAAGGCAACAAATGGCTATCTTTCAAGCACAAGACCACTCAAGACACTTCCAAATAAATCATGCATAACATCAAATCACTTCAAACATGCCAAGAACTCAAATTTGAATCAAATCTTGCATTCTAAGCATAATTTCACCTTCTCATCATCATAAGGCTTAAAGGTTGAGACTTCAAGCCAAAACAAAAGAGGGGGTCTCCATTTGGCAAAATGGGGCATGTGTGCAAGGCACAACAGTACCTAGAGATAATCTAGCAGCATAACAGTACCTGTCAATAACGTTATGCATCTCCCATCCAAGCACTTGTTTATATAGAGTTTACAAGGAAAAATAGGAACCTTCTAGAGATGGGCGTCCATCTTGGCCTCATGGCCTAAAACCCATGCCTAAGGACACTTATCCAACATTACAACATGTATTTTACACTTATCACAACACCCCATCCCAATGTGGGTGCCTAATCCCAAGATAGGCTATGACAGATGCTCTTACGCACCTTACAGTTGTCATAGAATCCGTCATCACTGACAACACTTACAGTTGTAAGAGAATCTGTCATAGACTGACTAAAAATAGCATATTCCTCTTACAACATGTCATAACCCACCTTGGGTGCCCAAAGATGCTCTTCGACACATGTCTTCACCTATCATAGAATCTTCTATTCTCAACTCTTACGCGTCATAACTCTTTACACACTACACAAGATGCCAACACATGGCAGAAAACCTCTACCACAATATGGGACACCTATATCTACATGGGATGAGTTGACCATCCTAGTCACATTACAAGTGGAGTGACAACTCACCATGCCACTTCACACTAAATGACAAAACAGGATGTGCAACATAAATTACATCATAGGCAAATAAATAAATACATAATCAAATAACCAATGCTAGGAATTACCAATGTTGAGACACCTTAATTCCCAACACTCTTGACATACCTCATCCTTTCTAAATCAACCCTATCATTATCTTATTGTCATAAGCTTTGTCATGTCAAATCCTAAGCGTTACACCTAGAATGGGGCATGTTATTCCTATGTGACATAGTCCTTGGAGATCACATCATTGCTCTCTTACACATACATCCATTTCATTTCCTATCGCCCACCATCTTATCCATCTATCTAATCCCATCCTACAACCATCCTTGGACCTATACTTGGTTTTCCCTCGTCATTGGTATCTAGCACAAAGGCTATTCAAATTGTCATCCAATGCCATCCAAAACTTTCAAAATCCAAAAAAATAAAAAACATGTCAAAAATCCAAAAAAATCAAAACATTTCAAAATACAAAAAAATCATCATCATCAAAACAAAATTCCAAGCAATAAACTCAAATGCAAGTCATCCTCAATCCATACCAATCAAGCTAATCAATCTTGCCAAATTGTCTAATTTTATCAATGGTCTTTATCCTAATCTTGACATAAACCAAATCAATCAATCAATTAATCAAATCTTGGTGTTGATTTGCATGGCCAACAACACTAGTATCAATCAGTCAATTAATTGTTTTATATAGGATGTTGCATTGTTGAAACCAGACTAGGCGTCTTATACGACATGTTTCATTTCCTGAAACCAGACACCATCATTATCATAATCAATCAATCACTTAATCATTGGTTTATAGCTTGACAGGGGCAATACCTTGTTTGTTTTTGAATCATTTGTGCATGTTTGCTTGCTTTCTTGTGTGTGTTATCAGTTTTATCTTGCATTTGTATCAAATCCAAATCATCATCTGAAGGCTACCCAAAATTGCAATCCATTGAAATTCCAGAACATCAAAAAAAGCAAAAACATCAAATATTCTCAAAAAATCCAAAAACATCAAATATTCTCAAAAAATCCAAAAACATCAAAACATCTCAAAAATCTAAAAAAACCAAATATTCCCAAAAATCCCAAAAACATCGAATATCATCAAAAATCACAAAAAAATCACATAATCAACCAAAAAACTTCAAGCAATAAACCGTGTCAAAACCACCATGTCGAACTACGTCACATGTGAGCTTTCACGTAGGCAAGGTCATCTTTGATGAGCCCCCGAGGCTTCCCACCTTAGGTCTTAGGTCACACAGAGTCTGCTTGGTCGAACTACGTTTTCTCTATGCTTTCACGTAGGCAAGGCCATCTCTAATGAGCCCCCGAGACATTAGGTTAGTCCCTTAGGGCCTGTTGGGGAAGGGTTCACAATAAATGGTCCCTTTGCTACAATGGACACTTTGATCAAACCAAAACAATCAATCTTTCAAAGAAACATGCACTTGAAACCAATCCCAAAATCAAAGAGACAAGCTAGATCCAATCAGCCAAATCAAGCAAACACCTTGTGATGACCATACATCACTATCAACTATCATTATCAACTTGTTGCAAGTATGTGCCTAATCAGTGTTGTCATTGATGTCAACATATCTTTGTTTTCATTGGTGTCAACTATGTCCTATTCTATTACTTGTTTAGAAGCTTTGTATGTTGAGGATATTGAGAAAATTGGTCTCTCCAAAAGAAACAAGTGAGTTATAGTGAAGTGCAGTATAGACAGTGAGTTGTATGTTGAAGAACAGTCTGGTAGATTGCTCTGCATTTCTTGATGCTTGAAGATCTTGGTCTGCAGATTGGAAGTTATTTAAAGGGATGTCTGAAGATGTTAAATCCTGAGTTTGAGCCTCTGGTGTGAAGAATTGAGATAGTTTCATTCACCAGAGTAAAACATGCTTTCTCTGATTATTCTTTAGTGACAGGGAGAAAGTGTTTTGTTCTGCATTCCTCCGCAATAAAGTATTTTACTTTGCGATTCTAGAGGGAAGTCTAGAATGATGATAAGTGTCTATAGTTGCAATGGTTCATGATTTGGTGGTCCGCAAGCTATCTTTATTTTATGACAGCTGAAGACAGTGAAGTTCATGTGTTCCGGTGTGAAGATTCCTATTGTTAAAGTGGTTAAGGTTTGTGCAGTTGCTCTTGATGATTATGACGTACTTGTGGATGCCTCCTGATCATGTTCCTATCTTGACATTGGTCCACGTTAAGGAATTGAGATCATGTTTGAAAATTGTTCCCAGATAACGTAGCATGTAACCAGTCTTAGCCGACTTGGTTAATTCTAGTAATTGTGGAGATCCCTTGAAGATTATGGAAGCATGTTGTGGCATGGAAGATCATGTTTGAGTCCCAGGTAAGGCATGGCGTGATCCGCATACATTTATACTACAATTCCTTAGAATAATTTGTATTAGGTCAAGACCTATTTTGTAAATGTTTGTAATACCAACCTTGGAGATTGTTCCAATGGTTGATGATTGTAATGTCGACCTTGATGATCATTCCAAGGTTGATGAAGTGTATAAATACTTGTAATTGAGTCATGGAAAAGATGTCCTTGTGCAAAAATGGGAAGATAAGGAAAAGGGTGAGCAGATAAGGCAGAGTAGGGTAGAGCAAAGCAGAGGAACTATTGTACTTCAATGTATTAATCATAGACATGAAGAAGATGGTGATTTTGGTTGTGAGCCACCAATAGGGTTTAACAATCCTTGGGATTTAACATCCCTTATTGTAATTTTTCTAGGTTTAGGGTTGAGGCAGTAAGCCTGCTAAACCTAGCTGTACTTCATGGCAGTGAGCCAGTATGTTCTAGGCCCATTGAGTGACCAAGCTTGAACATCATTTTTTAAAGATTGCAATATATTTTTAGAGCTAATCCCTTCCGTGGTTTTTCCCCACCGTGGGGTTTTCCATGTAAAAATTTGGTGTCTCTTGTGTTTAATGTTGCATCTGTGTTTAAGTTTCTGATTTCATGCTTTCATTGTTTAATCATAATAAATGCGGACAAGTGATTAATGTTTAAGTGCAAAAGTGTTTGAGTTTTTGGGACAACTGATTCACCCCCCCTCTCAGTTGTCCAGTGCATTCCAACAATTGGTATTAGAGCAAGGTTCCTCTAAAGAAAGTCTAACAGCTTGAGAAAGATCCAAAATGTCTTATAAGAAGGAAGCGCCACATTTTGATGGGATGAATTATGCTCTTTGGAAGGCACAAATGAAAAGTCATCTTCTTTGTCTTGGTTACAAAGTATGGAAAGCTGCAGAAACAAAATACACCTTGCCTCAAAATGATTTGATGACTGAAGATGAAATCAAAGAATATGAAGTGGATGTTAAAGCAAAAGATGCTCTATTAAGTTCATTGAATGATTCAGTACTGACAAAAGTTATGGATCTTGAAACTACAAATGAAGTATGGGAAAAGATGAAAATCTGTACGAGGGGGATGATTCTATGAAGGAGGCCAAGCTACAAAGTTTGAAAGTGAAATATGAAAGTTTGAAGATGAATGAAGATGAAAACATAAGAGCCTTTATGCAAAGAGTTGATGAACTTGTCATCAGAATAAAAGGTATGGAGGGAACTCTCGGTGATAAGGAAGTTGTGATGAAAATTCTCAGATCACTACCAAAGTCCTATAGTCACAAGGTAGCTGCAATTGAAGAATTTATGCAAGTAAAAGCTATTGACAAAGATTAGTTACTTGGTAAGCTTATTGCCTTTTAAATGAGAGAGTTTGGTGATGCCCTGCCAAAAGTAGAGACTGCCTTCAAAGCTAGTACTTCTGAGAAAATCTCTAGATCAGAAAAGTACAAGGAAGAATCTAATGATGAGTTTGATGAAATTGAAGCCAACTTTGTGGATAGACTGCAAAGAGGATTTGGTAAGTTTAAAGGTAAATTACCTTTTAAATATTTTTCCTGTGGTAAAGTAGGCCTCTTTGCTTCAAGATGTCCTGAAAGAATTGAAAGAAATAGAAAAAGATATGAGAACAGGCCTAGGATCCAAAAGAAATGTTATTATGTTGAAGATTTTGATGATGATGAAGGAGTATCAGATAATGGTGAACTAGATAATGTTAGTACTTCTAGTAATGAATGTTTATTGCTATTAAGGAAGAACCTATTTCTACTAATCTTGCTAGCTCTGTGAAGGAAGAAAAGCCAGTGGAAAGTGCTTTGGTTGCTCAGGTTGTTGAAGACAAAGATGAATGGGCTATTGATAGTGGTTGCTCTCACCACATGATTGGTGACAAAAGTAAGTTTGTGAGTTTGGAAAGATATGATGGTGGACTGGTTAGGTTTGGAGATGATACAGCTGGTAAGATTTGTGAAAAATGATCTATTTCTTTTGATGGCAAGCATAATACTGAAGATATCTTGTATCTGAAAGGATTAAAGCACAATCTTTTGAGTGTGGGTCAGATGTGTGACAAAGGTTATGACTTAAGCTTCAAGGATAATGGATGCAAGATCAAGGAAAGCTCCAGAATAGTTATTGCAACTAGTAAGAAGACCAGAGGTAATATCTATCACTTGAAAGGAACTGATAATTATTGTTTGTTGACTCAGACTGATGAAAGTTGGCTATGGCATAGAAGGCTGTGCCACATAAATTTTGATAACATTATGAAGATAAGTACTGCACAGGCTGTTAGAGATTTGCCTAAGCTTATGAAGCCTACTAATCCTATTTTCAAGGAGTTTCAATTTGGGAAACAAACAAGAACAAGTTTCAAAAGCAAGCATCAATCAGTTGATGGACTATTGGAACTAGTGCATACAGATTTGTGTGGACCTACCAGAGTAAGAAGTTTGCAAGAAGATAGGTATTTCATGTTGCTTATTGATGATTATTCTAGAATGACTTGGGTTACCTTTTTGAAAGAAAAATTAGAAGCTCTAGATAAGTTCAAGGCATTTAAGGCAATGGTTGTAAATGAGATGGATTTGAAGATCAAATGTTTAAGATCTGATAGAGGAGGAGAGTTCACATCAAATGAATTTAATTTCTTTTGTGAAGAACATGGGATAAAGAGACAGTTATCTGCACCTAAAACTCCACAACAAAATGGAGTCGTTGAAAGGAAAAATAGAACAGTTCAAGAAGCTGTTAGAACCATGATGAAGGAAGCTGATCTTCTGGAAGTATGTTGGAGAGAGGCAATTCACACTACTGTATATATCCTAAACAGAGTCCAAGTAAAAGGTAACAGTTCTAAGACTCCTTATGAATTATGGTATGGTAAAGTTCCTACTATGAAATATTTAAAAGTTTTTGGTAGCAAATGTTATATCAAAAGAGAAGAAGATCTAGGCAAGTTTGATGCTAGGTGTGATGAAGGAATCTTCCTTGGTTACTCCACCAAGAGCAAGGCCTACAGGTGTTATAATAAGAGGCTGAATAAGATCATTGAGAGTGTAAATGTCAAAGTCGATGAAAGCAAGGAAAGATCTCCAATATCAAGTGGATATGAATCAGATAAACTAGATGCTTCAGAAGTGGTGCAGCATGAAGACATCTCAGATGAAGAGGAACAAGCTCTAAAAAGTGCTACCAAGACACCAAGATTTGTAAAACTTAATCATTCTAAAGATCAAATCATAGGAGATAAGAGCAAAGGAATCCTGACCAGAAGAAGAGCTGCAGAAGAACAAGTAAATTTGTGTCTAATTTCCAAGATTGAACCTAAGACTGTGAATAAAGCATGCAATGATGAGAATTGAGTAAAGGCTATGAAAGAAGAATTGATGCAGATAGAGAAGAATCAGACTTGGGATCTTGTACCTAGACCAACAGATAAAAATGTAATTGGTACCAAGTGGGTTTTCAGAAACAAGATGAATGAGAATGGTGAAGTAGTAAGAAACAAAGCAAGGTTGGTATGCAAAGGATACTCTCAAGTTGAAGGAATAGATTTTGAGGAAATATTTCCACCAATGGCAAGGATTGAAGCTATAAGAATGTTTTTGGCATTTGTAGCCTACAAAGATTTTAAGGTATATCAAATGGATGTAAAGTCTGCATTCTTGAATGGAGAGTTGGAAGAAGAAGTCTATATTAAACAACTAGAAGGATTCCAGTCATCACATCAAGGTGACATGGTATGCAGATTGAATAAGGCATTATATGGGTTAAAACAAGCCCCCAAGGCCTGGTATGCTAGGTTGGATAAGTATTTGATATAGTTAGGATTCACCAAGTGTACCACTGACAGCAATCTCTATTTCAAGATCAATAATGAACAAATCCTAATTATTGCAGTCTTTATTGATGACATTATCTTTGAAGGCAATGAAGGTATGTGCACAATTTTAGCTGGAGAAATGCAAAGTGAATTTGAAATGTCCATGTTTGGTGAGATGAATTTCTTTTTAGGTCTATAAATAAATCAATCAGATAAAGGTATCTTCATTTCTCAGTCTAAGTATGTGAAAGAGTTGTTAAAGAAGTTTGGGATGGAAGACTCATAACTGATAAATACTCCCATGATAACCAGTTGTAAGTTGAGAAAAAATGATGATTCACCTATGGCAGATCAGAAAAGATACAGATCTATGATTGGAGGATTACTTTATCTGACTCAAACTAGACCTGACATAATGCATGCAGCTTGTCTTGTGGCAAGATTTCAAGCAGAGCCTAAGGAGTCACATGATGGCAATCAAAAGAATTCTGAGATATTTGAAAGGCACAATGGATTATGGTTTGTGGTATCCAAAGGACAATGATTTCACTCTCAGTGCATACACTGATGCAGATTGGGCCAGAGATGTAGATGACAGAAAAAGTACAAGTGGAGGTGCATTCTTTTTGGGAAAAAGGCTAGGATCTTGGATAAGCAAAAAACAAGACTCAATATCTCTATCCACTGTAGAAGTAGAATATATTGTAGTAGCATGTAGTTGTACTCAAGTGTTGTGGATGCAGCAGACATTGAAGGACATTAGAGTTGTGTATGAAGATCCAATTGCAATCTTTTGTGACAATACAAGTGCCATAAACATA
Organism: Cunninghamia lanceolata; assembly: GCA_027924645.1. NCBI lineage: Eukaryota > Viridiplantae > Streptophyta > Pinopsida > Cupressales > Cupressaceae > Cunninghamia > Cunninghamia lanceolata. The sequence goes on along the minus strand of BSBN01000700.1, from coordinate 4,869,947 downwards.
TCAAAGAATCCAATAACGCATTCAAGGACAAAGCACATATCCATAAGATATCACTTTTTGAGGGAAAAAGTGATAGAGAATGAAGTCAAGTTGGAATATGTATCTACAAAAGACCAGATTGCAGACATTTTCACCAAACCTTTGCCTAAGGATACTTTTGAGTATCACAGAGAAAAGTTAGGGGTTATTACCCCTCCTCTAAACTAAGATGCATTAGAGTGCATCAATTTGGTGGTGCTTAGAGTTCCTTCTTCAAATCCAGATTGATGCTTTTAGGGCTACTTCTCAGGGGGAGTAGTCAAAGAGTTTAGAAGAGAAATTGAATCAAAGCAAAAGAGTGCAAATATGTGCCCTTTGCCATTGATATCAAAGGGGGGGAGAAATCATGTGAAAAACTTAGAAGGAAAGAGTGCAAATGTGTAAAGAGATAGGGGGAGAATCTTGTCTTGATGGTTGTTGCAATTTTTCACATCATATGTTTCCATCAATGACAAAGGGGGAGATTATTGCAAGTATGTGCCTAATCGGTGTTGTCATTGACGTCAACATATCTTTGTTGTCATTGGTGTCAACTATGTCCTATTCTATTACTTGTTTAGAAGCTTTGTATGTTGACGATATTGAGAAAATTTGCTTCTCAGGAAGAAACAAGTGAGTTACAGTGAAGTGCAGTATAGACAGTGAGTTGTATGTTGAAGAACAGTCTGATAGATTGCTCTGCATTTCTTGCTGCTTGAAGACCTTGGTCTATAGATTGGAAGTTATTTAAAGGGATGTCTAAAGATGCTAAATCTTGAGTTTGAGTCTCCGGTGTGAAAAATTGAGAGAGTTGCATTCACCAAAGTAAAACATGCTTTCTTTGATTATTCTCTGGTGACAGGGAGAAAGTGTTTTGCTCTGCATTCCTCCACAATAAATTATTTTGCTCTGTGGTTCTAGAGGGAAGTCTGGGATGATGATAAGTGCCTATAGTTGCAATGGTTTGTGATTTGGTGGTCTGCAAGCTATCTTTCTTTTATGACAACTGAAGACAGTGAAGTTCACATGTTCCAGTGTGAAGATTCCTATTATTAAAGTGGTTAAGGTTTGTACAGTTGCTCCTGATGATTATGAAGTACTTGTGGATGCCTCCTGATCATGTTCTTATCTTGACATTGGTCCATATTAAGGAATTGAGATTGTGTTTGAAGATTGTTCCCAAATAATGTAGCATGTAACCAGTCTTAGCCGACTTGGTTAATTCCAATAATTGTGGAGATCCCTTGAAGATTATGGAAGCGTGTTGTGGTGTGGAAGATTATGTTTGAGTCCTAGCTAAGACGTGGCATGATCCGCATACATTTATACTACAATTCCTAAGAATAATTTGTATTAGGTCAAGACCTATTTTGTAAATGTTTGTAATACTGACCTTGGATATTATTCCAATGGTTGATGATTGTAATGTCGACCCTGATGATCATTCCAAGGTTGATGAAGTGTATAAATACTTGTAATTGAGTCATGGAAAAGATGTCCTTGTGCTAAAATGGGAAGATAAGGAAAAGGGTGAGAAGATAAGGCAGAGTAGGGCAGAGCAAAGCAGAGGAACTATTATACTTCAATGTATTAATCACAGACATGAAGAAGATGGTGATTTTTGTAGTGAGCCTGGCAGTGAGCCGCCAATAGGGTTTAACAGCCCTTATTGTAATCTTTCTAGGTTTAGAGTTGAGGCAGTGAGCCTACTAAACCTAGTTGTACTTCATGGCAGTGAGCCAGTACGTTCTAGGCACATGGAGTGACAAAGCCTGAACATCATTTTTCAAATATTACAATATATTTTGAGAGCTAACCTCTCTATGGTTTTTCCCCACCTTGGGGTTTTCCATGTAAAAATATGGTGTCTCTTGTGTTTAATGTTGCATCTATGTTTAAGTTTTTGATTTCATGCATTCATTGTTTAATCATAATAAATGCGGACAAGTGATTAATGTTTAAGTGTAGAAGTGTTTGAGTTTTTGGGAGAATTGATTCACCCCCTCTCTCAGTTGTCTAGTGCATTCCAACACAACTATCACATACCTTACATGGAATGGGGAATCATCGAAACTAGGACTCTACGCCTTATACAACATGCGTCATTTCTGAAATCAAACATTTATAATCATCACATGCCAATCATCTCACAACTTGTGGCATCTTCAAAACCAAACCACATGTCTTATACAAAATGTCACAATCATGTCACTTGCCTTATACAGGTGGTCGCATTGCCAAAACTAGACTTAACGTCTTATACGACATGCTTCCTATCCTGAGACAGCCCCTAGCTTCCATGCACCAAACCCCAGGCTCTTAGATCTTGGTCATATGAGTGACCAGAGCCCTAGCCTCCATCCCCCAGTGACTCAGCCCCTGGTCACATGGGCATCCAAGAGCTTCAGTAGTGTTTTTTTTTGCCTCTTTGCCCTAAAGGAGTAGTTTTGGTAAATTGGGCATATCTTGAGCAAATGAAGTTGGATTTTCAAAAACAAATAGGAGTCAGAAAGTTGGTTCTTAGCACCATCCAATGGTGCAGGTATTTTTTTGAGATTTTTCTGTTGGTGACATTTATTATTGTTTTAAGTCTAGATACCATTTTTGGCCTTCGAGCTTGTATCTTTTCTCCATGATCTCTGATTTTCAAGATTTTTGTGACGTTGGAAAGGTATTGAGGAGATCTACATAGCCATCCATGCACTTTTTCCATATTCATCCCCAAGTATTCTTTATTTAGTTTGTTAGTTTTATGGATTTTGTTTGATATCCTAGACAGTTTTGGCACTTGGATACATTCTTTTTATTTTATTGGGCTTCCTTTATCAGCTTTAATACATATTCAGATTGTTGATCTCTGATCTGATTTATTTAAGGAGATAGCATAGGTTTAGCTATTCACCCTTCTGTGGTAACATTGGGTAAGGATAATTATGAGTCTTGGTGAAAGGGAATCTCGACACATCTCAGGTGGATTAATCTTTTTCCTTATCTTTATGGACTCATACCTAAACCAACTAGACCTGGGAAAAAATCTGCATGGGGAAATTATATTGATCATATTGTAGGATTGATTCGTTCGAGTGTTGATTTTGACACTATGTGTTTTATCTCACATATTGAGTTCCCACGCACTCTTTGGACTAGCATTTGGGAGATCTGTGGAGACCCACATATCTCTCCATTCCCAAATAATCCTACTATGGATTGCCACATACCCCTTGATGATGTAGATTGCATACCTTTTGATGATGATACACTCGAGAAGCTTGCATATTTGATAGGTCTTGCTAGTTCAAATGACACAAAGACTTCACTTACTTCTCCTTCTCCTCTTATCGAGATCACATCTTTATTACCTGTTGCTATATCAGATTCTTTGGGACACATAACTATCGGATATTTTATTGTTGTTTGTAGAGCCCCACCTTGCAGATTTGGAGGACCACATTGAGGACATTTGTCTTCTATTTGATGCTAGCTTCGATGGAGTTGCATCACCATCATCTTATTCAAAGATTGTTCTTCATCCTCCTATTTAGTCACAGTTTTGTAGTGGATTGGAGACATTTGAGCAGTTTTCAAGAGCATCATTGTTGTCTTTGGATCATGTACAAAGTTCAAAGACATTTATCCTTCTTCCTATATATTCCTATCCGGAATGGGAAGACATTATGCACACATCTACAGTTCTATTTCTTCCCAACGAGAGGAATGTTGTTCAATGTGCATGGGTCTTCATCTTTATTCTATGCCAATCATCTTCTAGCACTATAGGAGTCATCTTGAGGAGCAGCTGCATGGTCTCTCTTCTCATCTCTATTTTGGGAGGATCATTTCTTTGCATGGGGTTTCATCCTTCTCACTTTTGGGGGGGTCACCAAACCTTCTCTATTCTTCCTCTCTTATGGGGGGGCATTCATGATTATACTTTTGTGGTGGATTCAGTTCTTGGGGGGTCATAGTGTCAGTCCTTCTTCCATCACATGTTCATGTACTTGTATTTTTTCTCTTTCGGAGAGGAGTTTTCTCCCACTAGGTTTTTCTCCTTTTCTTCACTTTATGAGAGGTTCTTGTTGTACATGGGTACCTAACATGGCCTTGTAGTTGGGACTCATTAGTTACATGTTTTTCATTTCTCCCTAAGTTACCCTTAAGGGGGGTGTTGGTGTAATTAAATATTTAATTACACTTTATTAAGTTGACTTAGGGCTATTTTTAGTCTTAGGTTATTCATAAGTCATATTAGGGTTTTCTAACTTGCAAATATAAAAGCAAGTTCTCACATGTAATTCTTTAATCCAATTCATTAATTGCATCCATATTTTGCAAATTGCTCTCCTCTATGCTTTTTTTCCTTATAGAAGATTAATCCTAGGTTTTCCAGGTGATCTTGGTGGCTTGAGTAAATCAGTGACTCTCACAAAAACATCCCAGTCCCTACAAAGTTTCTTAGCTACAAAAGAAACATCAATTGGTGATAAGTGAATAATGTCTTGTAAATTTTCAAATTGATAGTTATAAGGACAAAATTCTGTGTGATGTGATGAATATGGACGCACGTCATATTCTATTGGGTAGACCTTGGAAATTTGATAGACAAGTTATACATGATGAGAAAACCAATACATATAAGATAAAGAAGGATAGAAAAGAATTAACCTTGAATCCATTGAAAGATAAAGAGGATGAAGTAGGAAACAATCCTAAAGTTTGTTTGATTGTTGGGAAGAAATTTTTGAAAGAATTGAAGAAGGAACATGTTTTGCATTTATTCCTAATCTTGCAAAAATTATGACAATAGGGAGAAATGAAGAGTTACCAATACACATTTAAGAATTTTTGGATGATTATACAGATATAATGATGAAGGAGTTGTCAGATGGAGTAGCACCTATGAGAAATATAAGTCATTGCATGGACTTGATACCTGGTGTGAGTTTGCCAAATAAAGCACTGTATAGAATGACATCAATGGAGAATGAGGAGATTAATAGGCAAGTTCAAGAATTGTTAGATAAGGAGCTAATCAGACAAAGTCTCAGTCCATGTGTTGTTCCAGCAGTGTTGATGCCTAAGAAGGATGGAGAATGGTGAATGTGTACAGATTTAAGGGCCATAAACAAGATAACAATAAGATATAGGTTTCCATTACCTTAGATGGATGATATGATGGATTATTTGAGTGGAGCTAAGTACTTCACGAAATTTGATTTGAAGAGCAGATACCATCAAATACAACTAAGAGATGGAGATGATTGGAAGACAACTTTCAAGACAAAGGATGGTTTGTATGAATGGTTGGTAATGACGTTCAGGTTGACAAATTCCCCTAGCACTTTTATGAGGTTGATGAATGAAGTGTTGAAGCCTTTTCTTAGTAAGTTCATGATTGTATATTTTGATGACATTTTGATTTTTAGTAAAACCAAAGAACATTTGTTGCATGTTAGGGAAGTATTGCAGAGATTAAAAGAGGAAACGTGGTTAGTAAATTTGAAAAAGTGTAGTTTTATGAAAGAGTTGGTATATTTGGGATTTGTTGTTTTCGGTGATGGACTGAAAATAGATCTGAAAAAGGTCAAAGCAATTGTAGATTGGCCATCACCAAAGAGTATGTTAGAAGCGAGAAGTTTTCATGGATTGGCGAGCTTCTATAGGAAGTTCATAAGAAATTTTAGTGGTATATGTACACCTAGAAGGGTAATTATAGAGACCGTGAATGGTAATAGGAAATAATTTGTTTGGATAGTAGTAGTATAAAAGAGTTTTTAATTGACCAGATAGCCAGCGTTGGCACTGCCTGATTTTAACAAAGTGTTTCAAGTAGATTATAATGCAAGTGGGATAGCGATTAGAGGAGTCTTAAGTCAAGATGAAAGACCAATAGCAAACTTCAGCAAGAAGTTGAATGAGGAAAAAAGGAAGTATTTTGTGTATGATCAAGAGCTCTATGCAATTGTACAAGTACTCAAGAAATGGTGACATTATTTTCTACCTAAGGAGTTTTTGTTGTACACAGATCATCATGCCCTACAATTCATAAATAGCCAAGGTAAGTTAAATTAGAAACATATAAAGTGGATTGAATTTTTGTAGATTTATTCATTTCTTTTTAAACACAGAATTGGAAAATCTAACCAGGTAGCTGATGCATTAAGTCGAAGATGTTTGTTGCTGAATGAATTAAGAGTGAATGTTGTTAGTTTTGATTCTATGCAAGAGTTATATGAAGAAGATGTTGATTTCAAAAAAGTGTGGGTAGCATGTAAAATTCCAATAGAGAAGGATAGAACTCCATGGTTGGAGTATTTTATTCAAGAAGGATTATTGTTCAAGGGAAAGAGATTCTGCATACCTCGGGGATCAATGAAGAAAAATTTGATAAGAGAAAAACATAGTGGAGGTTTGAGTGGGCATTTTGGAGTGGAAAAAATATTAGCATAGTTGAATGAAGGATATTATTGGCCTAGGATGAATGGAGATGTAAAGTAGATGGTGCAAGGTTGCAGAATTTGCCAGCATCCCAAAGGAATAAGACAGAATACAAGGTTGTATTAGCCATTACCAATACAGGAAAGACCATGGGAACATATAACTATGGACTTTGCTTTGGGGTTACCATGAACACAAAGAGGTAATGATTCTATTTTTGTTGTGGTTGATAGATTTTCAAAGATGGTTCATTTTATTCCATGCATGAAGTCAAATGATGCTTTGCATATAGCTACATTATTTTTCAAAGAAGTAGTTAGATTGGATGGATTGCTAAAAAGTATTGTTTTAGATTAGGAAACAAAATTTGTTGGCCATTTTTGGTGCACTTTGTGGAAGAAATTGGGAACACAGTTGAGGTTCAATTCAGCCTACCATCCCCAGACTGATGGTCAAACTAAGTTTCTAAATAGGATTCTTGGTAATTTATTGAGATGTTCGATAGGTGACAAACCCAATCAATGGGATTTGATATTGGCCTAGGCAAAATTTGCATACAATAATTTAAGTAGAGTGTAGGGAAAAGCCCATTCCATATTGTTTATGGTTATAGTCCCAAGGGTGTTAATGAATTGAGAGATAGTGTAGATTTGAGTAGAAAAATTGTTGCTGCAGAGGATGTTGTTGAGTACCTTCAATAATTACACAGAGAAGTGAAGAAAAATTTGGAGAAGAGTGCCATAAAATACAAGGAATATACAGATGTGAAGAGAAGAGAGCAAGAATTTTAGGTAGGTGACTTGGTGTTGGCACATTTGAGGAAAGAAAGGTTCCCCCAGGGAATGTATAATAAGTTGAAGTGGAAGAAGATAGTACCATGTAGACTGTTGTGAAAGTTTTCATCTAATGCATAAGAAATTGAACTTCTAGTAGGTATAGATATATCTCCCATAGTTAATATTGTTGATTTTTATAAGTATTATGAAGATGAAACAAGTATACAAGGGAATACACATTCAAATTTGTAGGATGAACAAGGATGGATACATCAATTTTCTGAGAAGAAATTTGAAGAAATAGACCAAGTGATTGACTCCTGAGTGGCCAAAAGGACAAAGGGGAAAAGAATATATGGAGTATCTGGTCTGTTGGAAGAACATCTAGCAATTGATGAAGCTTTTAGGATGAATGCTTCAAAAGTGGTTAAGTATGGAATTCCCATTCTAAACTTTCCTGAATGTTCATGAGCTGCAAACTCATGGAACATTTCACTTACCCATTCTGTCTAATGCAGGAGCATCCTAGTTCACAAGCAATCATGTGTCACCCAAAAATATTTTAGGTTTTGTTCTTAGTTTTCTTCAATTTTGTTGTTGTTGTGTTTCAATTTTAGGAGGATTTTTTAGATTAAATTTAGTCACATTGAGAACTTCATCTTGTTGAAGGTTCAAATGGGTACGTACAAATTCAATTTGGTCCAATTTGGAGCAAACTGGTGAAGTCTGGAACAAATCAAAGTTTTTGGCCTACCTCGGAACAAAATTAGAGTTTTGGAGTGTTCTAGGAACACTTGAAATCCCTAAAGGTTCTTGTTCCATCTCAAAATTCCAACAAGTTCTCATGCGTCGGCAATTCGGCATGTTCCAAGAACAGTGGAAATGCTCTACGGGTTCTCATTTCCTTGCGCATCTCCGACAATGTTTTCAACACTTAGACCGATTGGTTTCAAAAGCTCACTCAGTTCCCAATCACCTAGAAATATCTGATAGCTTGCACAAAAGAGAATAAAAGGAAAGCAAATAAGTATGAGTTCTTGGAACATTTGATAAGCCTGATAGTTCCTTGTGATCGAGTAGTTCCAAGTGGGGTGGAAATCCCCAACTAAAAGGAATAGTTCTTATTGTCTTTGAAAACTCTGAGGAAGTCTTCCTTGAAAAGGAAAATAGAGAAATGAAGGGTTCCTAGAACATCAAAAAAGTCTAATGAATTCCTAATGCTTCCTTAAACTATGATAAGTTCTTAATAGTGTTTAAGTCTCTAAAAGTGACTCTTTTTAAGCAATCGGATTGTTCCTAGAGGAGTGGTAATCCCTGAACAAGTGGAACATTTAACATTTGGAGTGACCAGATAGTTCCAAGAGGATAAAAAATTATTAGTAATGTTCCTATTAGCGGTTTAAGATCTAAAATGTTATTAATGCCTTTTTCCAGCCACGACACGTGTTATAACTTGGTTGTAAGGCCTATGACTATGTCAATAGTAAGGAATACTGAGAGGGGGGGTGAATTAGTATTCCACAAAACCACTTCTTAACAAGTTTATTAATCCAATTTCCAAAATTAATAATATTAAAGCAGAATAAGCATAGGAACAGCAACCACAAAGACATAACACATGAACACTAGGACTTTTACGTGGAAAACCTAAAAAGGGAAAAAACACGGTGAGTGTTACCTCACAATATATTAATATAGCACAATACCAGATTACAAGAAGGCTCACTACCCTAGGGCTTACTACCCAGATAAATGCTCACTACAAGAAAGGTTCACTGCCAAAACAAGCTCATTGCCTAAAGAAAGAAAGAAGGAAGAGTGGCTCACTACCAAGTTGAACTGCTCATACTGCATCTACACATGTATGGTTGCAACTCCAATGAAGCACATAAATACTATCTCAAACTCTTCATCTCTGACTTCTTTGTTTCATTGTTCTGCTTTTACATGGGAATACAATCTCTCTTCTTCTGATCTTTATTGTGTTAGATCTAGGGCACACAACTGAGAGGGGGGGTGAATCAGTTGTACAAAAACTTGCTTCTACTTCAAACACTTGATTCTTCTATGTTAGTTAATAGCATATCAGTTAACCATTCATGAAAGCATAATGCATAAACACAGGAGCAGATAAACATCAACACATTGGACACCAAGATTTTGACGTGGAAAACCTGGTTAAGGGAAAAACCATGGGGTGATTAACCCAAGGATTATTCTCTGTTAGAAGAATAAGAAAAATGAATGGCACATGCCAATTAGGGCTCACTGCCTGAGCACACTGCTCACAAGGAGGCACACTGCCTACAAGAGACACACTGTCTACAAGATGATAAGTTTTACAAACTTGAACTGGAGATTGACATCTTTACCATGTCTGGATTAGTTCCATTTAAGCCCGAGATACTTCTACTCTACCCTTCGCTCTTTCGCTATACCACACTCATCCGCTCCTCAACACACTTCGAAATGAATTCACAAACCTTTATTTATACAAGGTATCGACTTAGGAATAATCATCTAAGTCAGCAATCATCCTTAAGAACATTCGCAATATGAATAACTCATCCGGTCGGCCAGCCTGAACAAGAACATCTTCATCCGGAAGTATATCTCCAATTCTGGGCTCTAACACTAATGCGGACTGACAACACAACCTCAGCATGATCCAAGAACCTTCACAAGCTTGCCTGAATGACCAGGTACATCCACACTTCCTCCACTTACTAGAATTCTTTTCTTCTTCATCTGGAACTTCAGGAACACAGCCTATCACCACTGTCAGACTGAAACAGGTTCTTCCAGACCTCCAAACTATGTACAAATCGAGATGACACATAACAAGGACATTCCAAACACTCCTTCCAATCTGTAGAATATGACAATGCACTTTCGGATCTCACCGGACCTTTTTGTAACACTCTATCACTCCAGAGCATCTCCCGGAACCGGTTCTACTTGATCAATCACAACTTCTTCATATCTTTATGCGGACCTCTGAAATCTTAACTGGAGCATCGTAAGACTCATATCTACAAACCCTTTAATCCGCATCCTCTGAGCCTCAACTTATTGAGTACTTTTTCCCTCTTCTCATCACTATTCTTCACTGAGACTAATTTTCTCAATATCCTCAGCACACAGCTCATCCAATCCTTCTTATCAATGCAATATGAGTATGTTGACATCAATGACAACACTGATTAACCTCATACTTGCAACAATCTCCCCCTTTGTCATTGATGGCAGCATATGATGTGAAAAACCATCAAGAAGAGAACTTCTCCTTTCTGCCACCGCTCCCCCTATCAGCAACAACTCTTCACATGTCTTCTCTTTCTTTTACTGCTCCCCCTTTGATCAACAATTTGTTTTTAACATGTCTTCTCTCCCCCTTTGACATCAATGGCAAAGGGCTCATACTTGCAATTCTAACACATCAGAATCATACCAGCTACTCCCCCTTAGTAGCAGCTCCCCATCATCAATCCAAATCAGTGCATCCTAGTTCATCACCGGAGGGGCCATGACCCCTAACTTCTCCCTAAGATACTCAAAAGAGTCCTTGGGAAGAGGTTTAGTAAAGATATCTGCAATCTGATCCTTGGAGGGTACATACTCCAATCTGACTTCATCCTTGTTCACTTGTTCTCTCAGAAAGTGAAACTTGATAGATATGTGCTTGGTCTTAGAATGCAACACTAGATTCTTAGAAATATTTATTGCACTTGAATTATCATAGAAAATTGTGATAGGCTCCTCATATTCTACTTTAATGTCTTTTAGCATTTGCTTCATCCACAAAATTTGAGTGCAACTACCTGCTGCTGCAATATATTCTGCTTCAGTTGTAGACAGAGAAATTGCCTCTTATTTCTTGCTTAGCCAAGAAACCAATCTTTTTCCCAAAAAGAATGCTCCTCCACTTGTACTCTTCCTATCATCCACATCTCCTGCCCAATCTGCATCTATATATGCATGAAGAGAAAAATCCTGATCTCTAGGATACCAAAGACCATACTCAACTGTTCCTTTCAAGTACCTAAAAATTCTTTTGATTGCCATGACATGAGATTCTCTGGGATCAGCTTGGAATCTAGCAACAAGACCAGTAGCCTGCATAATATCTGGTCTAGTTTGAGTGAGATACAACAGTCCTCCAATCATTGACCTATATTTTGTCTGATCCACCTTGGGAGAGTCATCATCTTTGCTCAACTTACATCCGGTAGCCATGGGAGTGTTCATAGGCTTTGAATCTTCCATTCCAAATTTCTTTAAAAGCTCTTTCACATATTTGGTCTGAGAGATAAAGATGCCTTTCTTTGTCTGGGTAATTTGCAGACCCAAGAAGAAATTCATTTCACCAAGTGTTGACATTTCAAACTCACTTTTCATTTGATTTGCAAAGGTTTTACACATACTGTCTCTTCCTCCAAAAATGATATCATCAACAAATACTTCAACAATCAAGATGTTTTCATTATCTATTTGGAAATATAGATTACTGTCAGCAGTACCTTTGTTGAAACCAATCTGCACAAGATGCTTATCCAACCTTTCATACCATGCTCTTGGGGCTTGCTTCAATCCATACAGTGCTTTCTTCAACTTGCAGACCATATCATCTTGATCAGACAATTGAAATCCATCCAGTTGTTCAATGTATACTTCTTCTAAATCACCATTTAGGAAGGCAGACTTGACATCCATCTGATATACCTTGAAGTCTTTGAAGGCAGCAAATGCAAGAAATAATCTGACTGCTTCAATTTTTGCCACCGGAGCAAAGGTTTCTTCAAAATCAATTCCTTCTATTTGAGAGTAGCCTTTGCAAACCAATCTGGCTTTGTTTATGATTACTTCACCAACTTCATTTAGTTTGTTCCGGAAGACCCATTTGGTTCCAATCGCATTCTTGTTTCTAGGTCTGGGAACAAGATCCCAAGTGTGATTTTTCTCAATTTGCATCAACTCTTCCTCCATTGCTTTGGTCTAGTTTTCATCATTGCAAGCTTCATTTATTATCTTAGGTTCAATCTTTGAAATCAGACAGTATTCATTTGAATTTTGAGCAATTCTCCTCCTTGTTTGTACCCCTTTGCTTTTGTCACCTATGATTTGATATTCAGAATGGTTTAGAGTTACATACCTTGGAACTTTGGGAGTTTCTTGCACTATTGTTTCTTGATCAGGCTCATTTGGACAAATCTCTTCTTCCTAATTTACCGGATCAATTTGAATCTGACTTTCAGAGGAGGATTGAGCTCCTTGAACCAGACCACCATCCTGATCATCTTTATCATATTCATAAAACCTTGAGGGCTTCTCAACTCCTTCATCAACCTTCACATTTGTACTTTCTATCATCTTTCTCAGTCTCTTATTGTAACACCGGTATGCTTTGCTTGGAGTGGAGTAACCCAAGAAAATTCCTTCATCACTTCTAGCATCAAAATTTCCTAGATCTTCATCTCTTTTGATGTAACACTTGCTACCGAATACTCTGAAATATCTCACAGTAGGAGTTATACCAAACCGAAGTTCATAAGGAGTCTTACCGGTATTGCTTCTGATTTGAACTCGATTGAGAGTATAGACTGCAGTGCAGATAGCTTCTCTCCAAAACATATGAGGAACATTTGCTTCCATCATCATTGTCCTAGATGCTTCCTGGATGGTCCGGTTCTTTCTCTCAACTACTCCATTCTACTGTAGAGTTCTAGGAGCAGACAACTGTCTCTTTATGCCATGCTTCTCACAGAAGTCTATGAATTCACCAGATGTGAATTCACCACCTCTATCAGACCTCAGACATTTCAGTTTTAATCTGGTTTGGTTCTCTACCACAGCTTTGAAGATTTTGAACTTCTCAAAGGCTTCTGATTTCTCTTTTAGAAAGGTAACCCACATCATCCAGGAATGGTCATCAATCAACATCATGAAATATCTATCACCTTGCATACTTTTGATTCTTGTCGGACCACATAGATCAGTATGAACTAATTCCAATAATCCAATAGAGGATTGATCCTTGCTTTTGAAAGAGACTCTGCTCTGTTTACCTAACTGACATTCTTTGCACAAACTATTTGTAGGTTTCACCAACTTTGGAAGATCTCTTACAACCTAAGTATTGCTTATTTTGATGATGTTATCAAAATTTACATGACACATCCTTCTATGCCATAACCAACTCTGATCCACTTGAACAAACAAACAACTTTTATTAGAACCAACCAGATGGAAGATATTACCTTTTGTTTGAGTACCGGATGCAATCTCAGTTTCGGAGCTTTCAAAGATCCTGCATCTTCTATTTTTGAACCGGAGATCATAACCTTTGTCTACTAACTATCCAACACTGAGAAGATTGTGCTTCAATCCTTCAACATACAGTACATTACCAGTTTTGCTCTTTCCATTAAAAGAAATAGTTCCCCTACCTCTAATTCTACCAGCAGAATTATCACCAAACTTCACCATTCCTCCCTCATACCTTTCCAAATCTAAGAACTTGTTCTTGTCACTTGTCATATGGTGAGAACAACCACTATCAATAACCCAATCATCCTTTTCTACAACTTGGGAAGCCAAAGCTCTTTCTACAACCTTATGATTGATAGATTTAGAGGATATTGGATCTTCTTCCTTGATGGCAATAAACACCCATTCATTTCCGGATTTGTTTCCTATTTTTGATTCATCATCTGTTACTCCTTCATTATCATCTTCTTCATGAACATAGTAACAGTTCTTTTGGAACCTTTGTCTGTTAGAATTTGACCTTCCAGATCTTTCTGGACATCTTGAAGCAAAATGACCAATCTTATTGTAGTTGAAGCACTTATAGGGTAATTTTCCTTCATAGTTACCGGATCTTCTTGGCAATCTCTTTGCAATGAGGGCTTCAAGATGAGTTGTTTCTACTTCTTCCTCTCCCATGTCTTTCTTTGCTTGATCATACCATGACAGCTTCCTTGAAGAGTTTTCTCCTGGATCAAATCTTTGTTTACCTTTCACATAGGCACTGGCTTTGAATGCAGATTCAGTCTTGGGGGGGATCATCTCCAAACTCGATCATTTCAAATGCAACCAGTTTGCCAGCCAATTGCTCTCTTGTGACAGTTGCATGGGCTCTGAATTCATCAATGGCAGCAACCTTGATCTTGTAGGTAGCAGGAAGGGATCTGAGAATTTTGCAAACAATCTCATTTTCATCCAGAACTCCACCAGCATTCCTGATTCCACACACCAGCTCATTTACTCTTGGCATAAAAGTAGTGATATTTTCATCATCTCTCATCTTCAATCTTTCAAATTTTCCTTTGAGACTTTGCAACCTTGCACTCTTAACAAACTCATCTCCTTCATGCAGAAGTTCCAGTTTAACCCAGATCTCATAGGCAATTGGTAGATCAATAACATTTGAGAGTTCTGAGTCAGTTAATGCGCTTAGAAGAGCCTCTTTGGTCCACAGATTATTTTTAGCATCTGTGATTTCATTTAGAGTTGTTGGACCACCCTATGGGGGTACATATGCTTTTGTGACCATGGACACGTATGCTTTTCCCATACATTCCAAGTGACATTTCATGCGGCCTTTCTAGAGAGAGAAGTTGGTTCCATCAAACTTTGGACTATCCTTCTTGTATGATGACATCCTGGATCTCCTCAAGTGGTTAAGCTCCTATCAGAGGAACCCAGCTCTGATACCAATTGTTAGATCTAGGGCACACAACTGAGAGGGAGGGTGAATCAGTTGTACAAAAACTTGCTTCTACTTCAAACACTTGATTCTTCTTTGTTAGTTAATATCATATCAATTAACCATTCATGAAAGCATAATGCATAAACACATGAGTAGATAAAAATTAACACATTGGACACCAAGATTTTGACGTGGAAAACCTGGTTAAGGGAAAAACCATGGGGTGATTAACCCAAGGATTATTCTTTGTTAGAAGAATAAGAAAAATGAATGGCACATGCCAATTAGGGCTCACTGCCCGAGCACACTGCTCACAAGGAGGCACACTGCCTACAAGAGATACATTGTCTGCAAGATGATAAGTTTTACAAACTTGAACTGAAGATTGACATCTTTACCATGTCTAGATCAGTTCCATTTAAGCCTGAGATACTTCTGCTCTGCCCTTCGCTCTTTCGCTATACCACACTCATCCGCTCCTCAACACACTTCACAAACCTTTATTTATACAAGGCATCGACTTAGGAATAATCATCTAAGTCGGCAATCATCCTTGAGAACATTTGCAATATGAATAACTCATCCGGTCGGCCAGCCTAAACAAGAACATCTTCATCCGGAAGTATATCTCCAATTCCGGGCTCTAACACTAATGTGGACCGACAACACAACCTCAGCATGATCCAAGAACCTTCACAAGCTTGCCTGAATGACCAGGTACGTCCGCACTTCCTCCACTTACTAGAATTCTTTTCTTCTTCATCCGGAACTTCAGGAACACAGCCTATCACCACTATCAGACTAAAACAGGTTCTTCCAGACCTCCAAACTATGTATAAATCAAGATGACACATAACAAGGACATCCCAAACACTCCTTCTAATCTGCAGAATATGACAATGCACTTCCGGATCTCACCGGACCTTTTTGTAACACTCTATCACTCCGGAGCATCTCCTGGAACCAGTTCTACTTGATCGATCACAACTTCTTCATATCTTTATGCGGACCTCTAAAATCTTAACTGGAGCATCGTAAGACTCATATCTACAAACCCTTTAATCCGCATCCTCTGAGCCTCAACCTATTGAGTACTTTTTCCCTCTTCTCATCACTGTTCTTCACTGAGACTAATTTTCTCAATATCCTCAGCACACAGCTCATCCAATCCTTCTTATCAATGCAATATGAATATGTTGACATCAATGACAACACTGATTAACCTCATACTTGCAACATATTGCTTCCACAAAATCACCTTCCTTTGTATGTTGCACATATGTAGATTCACATTCACATCACACACACCAAACACTAAATTCGGTCCCTTATAATATATATATATATATCTGCAACACTTAAAATCTTCATATTAGGTCGACCTAATGCACTCATACCTTAAGTAGCTTGTCGGCCAAATTCATTGACCAAAACTCCTAGCGGACTCAAACAACACTTGAATTGCATTCACATATGTCAGCCTCAACTATTGAACAACTTAGGATTAAGTTCTAAACAATAGAACTTACCGCATACAATTCAAACTTATCATGTCGGTCTCTAACTCAGACTGCCACTGATTCAGTTCATCTGTCAGACTACATCTTTTACTGCAGACCACAGAACTTCTTCAAAATCATGTCAAAGATTCCTCAGACATCACAAATCATACCTTTAGAACCGCACATCAAAATATCCTTTAGTGGCAAAATGCAGACCATCAGAACTTAAACTTTGTCATAGTCAAACTCTGTCAAACAGTGTAGCGATACTCAACAGCTTGTAACTATCTTTTTGGTGGACTTCAGAACCTACAACTCTAGATTTAGACACTTCATACAAGTGTTTACAACACCTCAAAACTGTATATCAAGATATGTAACACCGGAGGAATGCGGACCAAAACAACTAAGTGTACTACTCTAAATAGCACTGTATTTTGTTCTACCAGACTTAGGCCATTTGAAGATATACTTCCAAAACTGATCAAAAGCTGAAACCTTGGATATAAGATCATTTGAGAGTTAGGAACATCATACCAGAACTACAAAACTTGGTCTTCAACTATGGACCAATGCCAATCCAAACAATGTTATTCTATCGCTGCCTCTGTACATTGTCAATACTTAGCCAACATGACTAAGTCTTCTTCACCGGACCAAAAAACTCTATTCCAACCTTGTTCCTTTTCTTGTTGCCATCAATGACAACACTCAATTATTCAACATAGCAGTGTCTCTTGCCAACAGACTATTTAGATTCTTCACTGGAATGATTTCAAATGGTTCAACTTCCTCCAATGGGAAGTATAAAAGGAAATGGATATGCTTTCTAAGGGGGTTGGTGGATTAGAGAGTTGGTTGGTTCACTGGTTGATTGTAGAATTTTGGAGAAGAAGAACTGTAATGAAGAAGACTATTGTTTATGTTTTGAATTGTATTATACTCATGAAATTGAATGTTGCATATAAATATTGTGAATATTGTTGTTTTGGTGAAATTTCTTATTGTGGCTGCTAGAATTGGTTGCCTAATAAGGTTCCCAAATCTAGATTGCATCAAAGTGTTGGTGCCTTACATTGATGGAATGTTAATATTTTATCTTGATAATATCTATGGAAAGTTTGGACACCCTACTTTTGTGGAGGCCTATGATAGATGTTGTGATAGAACCTATGATGCATAAGAGCTTGTAAGAGGGAGTTACATTGGAATCTTGACCAACTATGATAGAGTATTTATTATTTGTCATAAGTGCCTATTTTAGACTAGAATATTGACTAACTTGGGTGCCCCTATTACGTGGATGTAATTAGTGATTTATGACAACTATAAAAGCATAAGAGAATAGGCTATTTTAGCTTGTATACAGATTCTCCTAGGGGGCATTGGAAATTGGGCCCAAGTTGTGCACCATACCACCTAAGGGTATTTTCTCTTGGTTTTGTAAAACCACAATGGTTTCCATTGTAAGAAGTCTATAAATTAGTGCTTTAGGAGTTGTAGTTTGATATGAGAATTTGTAGGTATACAGGTGTTTCTAGAATGATACTGAAATTACTCTATATTTGAATGCTAGTGAAATACTCATGTAAAGATTTGCATTGCAAGTGTCTTGTAATCCTTTGTTGATTTGATAATACATTGTGTAGGTTTTGGAGTGTGGGGATTTTCTCCTAAAATGGTTTTCCCCATGTAAATTATTATGTTTTGGTTTATTTTCTGATTTCTATGTGTTTTTCTACTTTCTATAATAAGTTTGGATCTGATTTTAAGTTATTTTCATAATACTCCTCTCAAGGTTAGCATAGGAAGTTTTTTCCACATACCTTGCTTCTTTACACAATTTTTTGGCTCCATCCTATACCAACCTTCTAACCCACCTCTTAGGACTCCCTTTGACCAAGAGTGGCAAGAGATGAAAAATTCCCTTAATGGGTTACAAAGTGGGACAACAAACTAATGAAAATAATATAAATTCAAATATCTTTGTCCCTGCTCCTTCAATAGATCCATCACAATGGTACCCTTTCCCCCACATTTTGAAATTCCTAAATTCGATAAGTTTAAGGGAAAGGGAGACCCCCATGACCATGTCAAGGAGTTTTTCATGGCTTGTCAAGAGGTTTCCTATAGTGACACGTACCTGTTAAGACTATTTTCCCAAAGTTTGGGAGGTCAATCCCTAGAGTGGTTCATGCACTTAGATTTAGGCTCCATTACCACATTCGCCCAACCTTATGGAGAAGTTTGTTGAACACTTCTACTATAATGCCAAGCATGATATTACAATGTTAGATCTATGTAATGCCAAGAAATGTAGCTGAGAGAGATTTTCTCCTTTCTTACAATGATGGAGGAGTCTTGTGAGTCGCTTGCCTTGGCTAATCCCTAAAAATCAACTTGTATATATTTTTGTCACAAACCTAAACCAAGAAATGATCTTCCATCTTCAAGTCCATTATGTTTACATATTTGATTAAATCATTGAAAAGGGAATAACCATTGAAAAATACCTTATCATAAAAGGTTTAGTCAAGATCTACAACAAAGATAAAGACAATAATCAAACCAATGACAAACCTAAATTTTGGGAAAAGAACAAAAATGTCATCATTGATGGGGTCACTAACTCAAAACATGTTCAAACCTTGCAAGCATCACAAGAAATTAAAATAGTGCAAACCATCCAAAATCCCAACAACATTTATATTCCTTAAGGACAACCAAAGCAACCCCAAAATCTAAAAGGTACATACACCTCCTTAGGGGAACCCATGGAGGTCATGTTTCAAAAACTAGTCCAAGCACACATGGTGACATTTAATAAAACTAAATAATTTAATGACACCAAACCCAAAACCTGTTTGGTATAAAGATAATGAATATTGTGAATACCACCACATTAAAGGCCACTCTACTACTAAGTGCATAAAGCTTAAAAACTATATCCAAGTTCTTGATGACCATGGAGAAATTGAAGTAGAAGGGGACTCATCCTCCTTACCAAATGAACAACTGGGTATATATCAAAACCCTCTTCCCAAGCATGACCAATCCCAACCATTCACATCTAACCAAGGTTATTCTCAAAATAACCACACTAATAACACCAGCTCCAAGAAAGCCTACACTTCCTACAACTCCATTGTGAGGCATATTGCACAAGTTTGCACATGAGTTGCTGTCATTAAGATTAAATCCACTGACTTCACTATCATTATGAGGTGTGGAAGGGTCACCATCTAAGGGGCATCCTTGTCCTCCACACAAGCCACCTAATATAACCTCTTACAACATCTTGGGAAAACTCTAGTATAGATATCCATTCTAGAGCTACTCAAAACATTGATCATTCATAAAGAAAATATTAGAACATGCCTGTTAGGATAAGGTGTTATTAACCTTGCAATCCTAAGTCATTTTCATGTGTCTCCATCATCCATGGAATGTGTTCTTGGAAACTTAGAGACATGAGAGATAAATTATTTATTATTTATTTGACTATGACTAATTGTAGTTGCATTCATAGAGATGGGACCCACTTGGATTTCCATTAGTCTTGCATAAGTCCATTGTAGGAGTCCACTTTCGAAGTGGGTCTCATTTGGATTTGCATGGATTGCATGATGTTGCATGAGCTTTGCATGTCATCCACATTGGGGTGCCAAATCTTGGTGGGGTCCATATGGACTTGCATGTGCTTTGCATATCATCCTAATTGGGGTGCCAAAGCTTGCATATTCCTTGCATGTCATTGGTAAGTGATTGAGCACTCATTGTTATCAACATCTAATTGGCTATGGGTTGGGTGCCGATGAAAAAACTATGAGAAGACTTATGGTAATTCACTAAATTTATTGGTTGTCCAAAAAGTAAGGCGTTTGGTTTTTGCATGTAGTTTTGACACTTATTTTGAGAAACCTTAATGGTATTCTCATATCTATCTCTTCTATATATTGGTGCCTTTGGTTGGTGGCACTATGAGAGATTTTTGCATATTAGAGTAATGAAGTGCTGCAAGAATTTAGAGAAAAATGTTGCATTGATGTAAACTTTATTGAAAGATTAATACAATCATTGAATCTCTTTGGGTGTGGAGTTTTTTCCTACAAGGGTTTCTCCACGTAAACACTGTGTCAAATGCTATGAATTTATTCCTTCATTCTTTCATTGTTGAATGTGCTAATCACATAAACATTAAACTGAATAATCTTTAAATCTATTTTTCAGGTTTGTACATAATATTAAAGTTAATATTGCAGTAATTTCACCTTGATTTTTCCAACATTTGGTATTAGAGCTAACAGTTCTGTTGAGAGAGAGACACCTTTCTCTTAAGTGTTGAAGGTTTTTTAGTTGCAGTGGGAGCTTTTGCATGTGGGTTTTGTAGATTTGTGAAGAAGATTGATAAATTCAATGGATCTAGGTACAAGATGTGGAAGTTGAAGATGGAAGATCTCCTAGAAGAAAGAGATCAATGGTTGTGAATTTGCAATGAAAAGAAGCCATTTGAAGTGACTGATGAAGAGTGGTTAAAACTTGAAAAGAAGGCATGAGGAACCATACAGTTATGTCTTACAGATTTCATCCTCTTGAATATTTTTGAGGAACCTACCGCATACAAGTTGTGGAAGAGGATAGGTGATATTTACCAAACCAAAAGTCTTACTAATAAGTTGTATCTCAAAAGATAGTTATATTCATTAAAAATAAAGGATGGTCATTCTGTTGCAAATCATTTAAATGCTTTTAATTTGGTTTTGTGTCATCTTGCATATGTAATTGTTAAGTCAGAAGATGAAGACAAATGCATCTTGTTACTTTGTTCTTTACCTAAAGCTTGGGAAAATCTAATTATTTGTATCAGTGGTAGTGGTGTAGACCCAGAGATGGATAATATCATCGCTACACTTTTTTCAAAAGAAATGAGAAGAAAGTCCATGAATGGTGACTACCAAGATTCCTTGTATGTGTGAGGAAGGTCCAAAGAAAAGGGACCTAAAGGGGACAAGAAAAAGGATAAGTCAAAAGGATGTTCTTAAACCCCTGGGAAGAGAAGAGTAAAATGTTGGAACTGTGGGAAATGGGGCCATGTGAAGAAGGAATGCAAAAACAAGAAAAAGAGTGTAGATTCCTCCATAGAAAAATCCTTAGATGACGGTGATCATGATTCTTTGTTTACTTTAGCTAACACTATAAATAATGATGCTTGGATTATTGATTCAAGTTACTCCTACCATATGACTCCTCACAAGGAGTGTTTTCTAAATAGTCAGCATATGATAGAGAAGAAGTTTTCCTTGATAACAGTACTAAGCAGATAGTTGGTAAGGGAAAGGTAAGTTGTGTTTCAATGATGAAAGGGTTAAAACCCTTAATGATGTTTTACATATTCCAAGACTTGCAAGAAACTTACTTTATGTATCCCTAAGGTTAAATGATTTTGCAATGCATGTGACATTTGAGAAGTCTGGTTGCAGGTTGGTAAGAGGGAATTGGGTGGTTGCTAAAGGATCTTGGATTGGAACTTTGTTTAGGCTTAATGCCTCCACTTTTTGTAATTTTTCCAATGTAACTGGCACTAAAAATTCATGTATGTTGTGGCACCATAGATTGGGTCACATAAGTGAAAAAGGTCTTAGGACCATTATTTATAAAAAGTTGGTTGACAATCTTTATGATGATTCTATTGGTAAAAATGATTTATGTGAACATTGTGTTTGGAAAATAGAATAGATCATCATTTCCTGTTGGAACTAATAAAGATAAGAGTTTATTAAAGATCATTCATTCGGATATGTTTGGAGTAGTGGATTTTGACTCTTTCGTAAAATCTCAGTATTATGTTACATTCATTGATGATGTCTCAAGATACACTTGGATTTATTTTATACATGTTAAATCTGATGTTTTCACTAAGTTTAAGGAATTTAAAGCCTTAGTTGAGAAACAAACATATTATAAGATAAGGGTGTTGAGATTAGACAATGGTGGTGAATATTGTTCTAAGGAATTTGATGAATTCTATAATCATGAAGGTATTATTCGACAAAATACTACTCCTTATACTCCCCAACAAAATGGGGTAGCAGAAAGAATGAATCAAACCTTAATGGAAAGAGCTAGAAGTATGTTGAGTAGTGTGAAGCTAGATCAGTGTTTTTGGGATGAAGTTGTAAGTACTATTTATTATTTAATTAATAGCTCTCCTTGTTCAGCTCTTGTAGATAAAACACCTTATGAAGTTTGGATAGGTAGAAAGCCTTATGTTTCACATTTAAGGGTCTTTGGTTGTGAGGATTATGTTCATATGCCTCAAGAAAAGCAATCTAAATTAGATCCAAAAGCTTACAAATGCATATTTGTAGGTTATGGTGAGAATATAAAAGGTTACAAACTTTGGAATCCTTTAACCCAAAAATTGATTTTATCTGGAGATGTGATTTTTAGGGAGTTTAGAGATTATTTAGGTGAAGAGCAATCAATTGAGAAAGAAAAGACTAAATCAGTGTACTTTGAGACAAATACAGAAAAGTAGGAAGATGCACATGTGGAAGAACAATTAGATGGATCAGAGGATAGAGAAGAAGAAGAGGGTTCAGAGACTTCAGATGATGTGTAGGATGAGCATGAAGAACATGTAGATCCCATTAATCCTACCTTGAGAAGGTCACAAGACAATGAAATCTAGTTAACAGGTATATCCCACTAGATTTCCATTGTGTACTTGCTTTATTAGATGATGAACCTAGATATTTCAAGGAGGCTCTCTCTTTGAAGGATAGTGAGTCTTGGGTGTAGGCCATGCAGGAGATGATGTCTTTGGATAGTTGTGGTACCTAGGATCTTGTTAGTTTTCCCAAAGGAAGAAAGCCCATTGGTTGCAAGTGGGTATATAAAAAGAAATTTGGTGTAGACAGTCAGTTAGAGTGGTACAAGGCCAGACTGGTGGTAAAGGGCTACTCCTATAGAGAGGGAGTTGATTTTGGTGAAATTTTCTCTCCCATTGCTAAGTTAACTTCTATTAGGTTCCTTTTATCTATTGCTACTACTTATGATTTTGAGATAGAGCAAATGGATGTTAAAACTACTTTCTTACATGTGGATCTTGAGGAGGAGATTTATATGCGATAGCCTGATGGTTTTGTTGTGAAAAGAAAAAAACACTTGGTTTACAAGTTAAAACGGTCATTGTATGGTCTAAAACAGTCACCCATGATGTGGTATCAGAAGTTTGATTATTTTGCTTTGAAGTTGGGTTTTGTTAGGAGTGAGGAGGATCATTGTGTTTATATCAAGAGTATTGATGATTAGATACTGATTATTGTCTTGTATGTTGGTGACATGTTTATGTGTAATAGAAAGGTGATGATTAGAGAGATCAAGACTCATCTTTCTAGCACATTTGATATGAAGGACTTAGGGGCTACTAAATATATTCTTGGGATTGAGATTTATAGGGATCAGATACACAGAAAGCCTTGGTTAAGTCAGAGTAAGTATGTTGATATGATTTTATGAAGATTTAATTTGCAGGACTATAAGCTAGCAAGAATTCCATTTCCAGTTCTTATGTAGCAAAAGAAAAGAATTCCATTTCCAGTTGGTACTAAGATTAGTTTAGACATGTGTCCAAATTCTAATGATGATTTTTAAGAAATTTCTAAGGTTCCTTATGCTAGTGTTGTTGGTAGTTTGATGTACGCAATGGTTTACACTAGACCAAATATTGCCCAAGCAGTGGGAGTTGTAAGCAAGTTTAGTCTAACCCTGGTAGAGACAATTGGAATTTTGTTAAAATGGTGTTTAGATATTTACAAGTAACTTCTAATTACTATTTGTTTTATCATGGAATTAATGATGTGGTGAAGTCATTGGACATACAGGGCTTTGTTGATGCAGATTGTGTAGGTGACTTGGATAGTCAAAGGTCCACTAGTGGCTATGTTTTCTCTTTGTTTAGAGGTTCAGTGAGTTGGATGAGTAAAATGCAACCTGCAATTGCTTTATCCACCATAGAAGTAGATAATATGACTGCTACACATGCCTCTAAAGAGGGAGTATGGTTACATAGATTTGTTACTGGTATTGGTTTTGATTACAGGATAGTGAGGATCAGATGTGACAGTCAGAGTTCCATATGTTTGGCCAAAGAGCATGTGTATCATGCTTGTACTAAGCACGTTGATGTACAATATCACTTTGTGTGAGAAATGGTTGAGAATGGTAAGGTTTTGATAAAAAAAATTGACACTTTGGATAATGTTGTAGATTCTCTCATAAAGCCAGTAACCACAGATAAGTTCTCTTCATGCAGGAAGGCCATGGGCCTTGATCACTGTACTTGCTAATAATTTTATGTTTCCTCATGGATGTAACTGCAATGTATAATGTCAAGTGGGAGAATGTTAGGATAAGGTGTCATTAGCCTTGCAATCCTAAATCAATTTCATGTGTCTCCATCATCCCTGGAATGTGTTCTTGGACACTTTGAGACATGAGAGATAAATTATTTATTATTTATTTGACTATGACTAATTGTAGTTACACTCATAGAGGTGGGACCCACTTAGATTTTCATGAATCTTGCATGAGTCCATTGTAGGTGTCCACTTTGGAAGTGGGGCCCATTTGGATTTTCATGGATTGCATTATGTTTCATGAGCTTTGCATATCATCCAAATTGGGGTGCCAAATCTTGGTGGGGTCCATATGGACTTGCATGTATGTGCATGTTGTTGCATGTGCTTTGCATGTCATCCTAATTGGGATGCCAAGGCTTGCATGTTCTTTACATGTTATTGGTAAGTGATTGAGCACTTGTTGTTGTTAGCATCTGATTGGCTATGGGTTGGGTGCCCATGAAAAATCTATGAAAAGACTTATGGTAATTCACTAATTTTATTGGTTGTCCAAAAAGGAAGGTGTTTGGTTTTTGTGTGTGGTTTTGACACTTGTTTTGAGAAACCATAATGGTATTCTCACATCCATATTTTCTATATATTGGTGCCTTTGGTTGGTGGTATCGTGAGAGATTTTTGCAGATTGAAGGAGTAACGAAGTCTGTCAGAATTCAGAGAAAAATGTTGTGTTGATATAAACTTCATTGAAATATTAATACAATCATTGAATCTCTTTGGGTGTGGAGATTTTTACTGCAAGGGTTTCTCCACGTAAACATTGTGTCAAATGTTATGAATTTATTCCTTCATTCTTTCATTGTTGAATGTTCTAATCACATAAACATTAAAGTGAATAATCTTTAAATCTATTTTCAAATTTGTACACAATATTAAAGTTAATATTGCAATAGTTTCACCTTGATTTTTCCAACACCTTATAGGAGTCACGAGTCCCCAACAATATTAACCCTAACCAATTCCAAGCCCTTGTAGGCCACCTCTAGTCTTCTTATCAACTCACTTTTAGCCAAAATGATATGCCTTCTATCAAACCATCCCATAATAAAGCTCTCTTTATTGAAGTCCTTATCACCAAACTTAAGGTCAAAAGAGTCCTTTTGGATAATAAGTCTAGCTTAAACCTATGTAATTTATGGCTTGTTAAGTAATTACGATGTTGAATAGCTAATATAAAGAACCATATATCATCACCATCAAGGCCTATGATAATGTAATATGAAGTAACCATATGCCTTCCAATCTAGGTTGGGCCTACCATGCAACAAACTACATGTCACATTATTGATCTTGACCTTCCATATAACCTTATCCTTGGCCACCCATGGCTCCATACCATACAATCCATTCCATCAATCTATCACCAATACTTAAGATTCTCCCATAATGTTGTGGAGGTTACCATTCCCATTGACCCCTATCCATTTGAGTATTGCAAAGCAATGGAGGATTCCTACCACAAAGCTACTCACTACCCTAGCACCAACATTTCTACTTGTGACAAGGTTAAGGCATCATCCTCCTACATAAATCTTGACTCACTTACCTCCATGTCATCTTCCCAAATCCCAAAAACCACAAAGGTCAATATTGTCAACACTAGATGTGGAGAGTATGAGCTACATAACACCTTTCATGTAAGCGATTTGCCTCTATCTCCATGATACATGGTCATCCTCAATGGTGACCTACTTTAAAGACACCAAAAATCTTCAGTGTGGACCCACCATCTTCAGGTCAATAGGATATATATGGTTGAAGAACACATAGAGGGTTCCATTGGCCCTTGGCTATATAGAAATGTAACAAAATTCACACTTTGATACTTGAAACACACTTACCCTAAACTACTGCATATGTGTGAAGATATGAACTACAAGAGTAAGGGCCTTGGTCTCCATAACAAAGGCATTATTGAGCTAATATAGGTACAACACTATATCACTCATCATGGACTGGGATACATGTATTGAAATAACTTACACAATAGAATAATATAATAGGAAATATGCTACAAATACTTGATAATAATATGTCAATTTGAGGAGGCAACCTCCTAATCCACTTTGAGGGGGATAACTCCAATAGTATTCAATAAGAACATAAATACTCAATATGATGGTAATAACTAACCTCTACCTCCTATATATACCATACTCATGCCATGGATGCCACCTAGGATGACCTAACTACCTATATAAAACTATATTAATGATTATATAACTTAAATAAGAGTTAAGGTAGCCACAATCTTACTACTCATAACCCTATACATACTATAGGATTAGTGGTGTAGCATGCCCCCCACCTTTACAAAAGCATTGTCCTCAATGTTGATCAATTGTGGTAGCTTTTGCATAAAATCTTCATCTTCCCATGCAGTAACTTTGAATAGAAAATATTTTCATTTAATGAGGTACTTTGGGATTGTCCATGTCCTCAACTTCTTCATGTTTTTTTAAAGAATTAACTTTAACTCCAAGATGGGTCTTCCTTATGCATCTAGCTTAGGTAGCATTGTCTATGTTAGAATTTTGCATTGATCCACTTGCTTCTTCATTTTATCTTGTACCTTTTTCTCATTCTACTTTAGACTAGAGGGTAACTCTTGATAGTGTTGATATTTTTTCTTCCATTTCTCTAACCTTTTTGTGTTCCTTTGATGAAGACATAAAGGGTGGTAGATGGTACCCTAGAATTGATTGAAAGGTCTGACCAAAATCTCCTTTAGGAGGTAGTACTTTTTAAATTTCTCCAAGTAGTGACAATGCATGTCAAGAAGTTATTAGTTTGACTTCTTCGCCATCTTTTTTCTCTTCTTCTTCTCTTTCTCCTCTTCCTCCTCCTTCTTCTTATCCTCCTCTAAGAAATTTGTTAATTTGTAGCCTTAAGAGTGATTTTGGTGGAAACCCTAATTTCACTGTAACTTCCTCAAATCTTCTCCAAATGCCTCCAAATTAGAACTATAGGTGTATCAATTCACCCTTTTAAATGTGCCAAAATTAGGAAAAAGATCATTGAATTTCAGCTCTAGGATTGAAATTTTTGGAAACCCTAATTCTACAATAAATCCCTTAGTTCTACTCCAATTGACCTTAATTTAGGAATTAAGTAGCCTCAATATATCCTTGAAAAATCCTCCAAAAATCTTGAAAAGATTCACAAAAATGAGAGAGATATGCACTTCCCAAAATTACCTCCAAAATAAATAAAAGATCTCCTTATTTCTTGCCTTTGTGATGCCAAGATCAAGCTTTGATACCACTTGTAATGAAATAACTTACACAATAGAAGAATATAATAGGAAATATATTGCAAATACTTGATAATAATATGCCACTTTGATGGAGCAACCTCCTAATCCAATTTGAGGGTGATAACTCCAATAGTCTTCAATAAGAACACAAATACTCAATATGATAATAATAACTAACCTCTACCTCCTACATATACCATACTTATGCCATGGATGTCACCCATGCTAACCTAACTACCTATATAATATTGTAAATTAATGATTATATAACTTAAATAAGAGTTAAGGTATCCACAAGCTGATTATTCATTTAACCCTTTACACACCATAGGATTAGGAGTGTAGCAATACATGCCACTTGGTGAGAAATATAATGAACCCCATGCAGTTTTTATGAGTGTGGAAGCAACCTTTGATGATATTGAAAGCACCATAGGATGAACAATCATTTCCTCCTTCGAAGACCTCAACATCACTAACCTCTTCCACAAAACCACCATCTACATCATCGACTTACCCCTCTACTACCCTAACGTCATTGATTGGGACCAACAAGATTCCATGTCTTTAGACACATTTTAGAATGATAAGGCAATTGTTGAATTCGTAGGGCTCCATAATGGTATTCCAATAGGAGATCATAAACAACACTTTAAAATCAACCTTGACATTACTACCTATTTTGGGGAGCAGGAAGAGTTCCTTAGTCACAAAAATTAAAGTCCCCTAGTGAAAACCTTTATGAGGTGCTATCAAACATATAAAGAGAAAGAAAAATGGTGAGTACATTGATTAAAACCACTCTAAGTCATCAATGGATGATGAACTTAACCTCTCTAAGGCACTATCAAGCATAGAAAGAGAAATAAAAAAGATGAGTCTATTGATGAAAACCTCTCTAAGGCATCAATGGATGATGAACTTAACCTTCCCCCAACACTTCCACAATGTCAAGATCACTCTGCTATCCTGATTGAAGAGGCACAAGAGATAAACTTGGGAACAATGAGTAATTGGAAAATCACATACATGGGTACATATCTCACATCTGCAGAAGAACAAAACATTTCATCTATCCTACATAGGGCTTCTAACATTTTTTCTTGGTCCTATACTAACATGCTAGGACTAGATCCCTCCCTCATAGTTCACCATCTCATAGTTCATCCTAATGCTAAGTCGATAAAGTAAAAACTATACAAAATGCATCCACAAATCAGCCTTTTGGTTTAAGAGGAACTATAGAAACTTCTATTGGTTGGCCTCATACACCTAATTGACTACTCTAAATGGATATCCAACATTGTTTCAGTCAACAAAAATCCTAAAGGAATATAAGTTTGCATAGATTTAGAGGCCTCAACAAAGCCTATCCTAAGGATGACTATCCACTTCCAACATTGACATCATCATTGAACTTATAGCAGGTCATGAAATGCTCTCACTTATGGATGGTTTATCTAGATATAATCAAATTTAGATTTCCCCCAAAGACCAACATAAAATAGTTTTTACTTGACCTTGTGGCACATTATATTATCAATTTGTTGAATGCACAAGACAACTAAGAGGGGGGGTGAATCAGTTGTATCTTATAATTTGAAAACCCTCAAACACATTTAGATCCACATTAATTCAATTAACCCTTAAATTGTTATGATGATTAAGCATGAAAGCAAATAACAGAAACTGAATCAACTCAACATCAAACACAAGAGAACACCAGATTTACGTGGAAAACCTAAGAAGGGAGACACCATGATGAGGATTAGTTCACCGTATAAAGTAATATCAACACCAAAAAATAATAGGCTCACTGCCATAATAGAGAAGAAGATAGAGAAGATTGTTACAAGGGGAAAACTATCTCAATGCAACTGAGAATTCCACCGCAACACCATCAACACCTTCGCAATCACACTGAAGAGTTGTAGACACCTTCTGCTCACTGTATCCAATGATCTAACACATGAAATCTTGTATTGCACCACACATTCAACCACATTGTTATTCACATCACCTTCATTATGTGCATAGTCGATCACGATCCCTTGACACTTATTTATACTGTCTTCAACCTTGAGAACATTCTCTAAGGTTGGCAATCACCTTAACCTAGAAAATTCAAATTAGGTTTGGACCTAAACATTCTTGTGGTGGAAAGGAATGAATTTGGACTATACCACACCTTAGCTTGGACCTAAATCCACTCTTACACATTACTACACGCTTCCACAATCACCGAAGCACAATCGCAAGTAGTGTAAACAACCAAGTCAACTAAACTTGTGTTAACACTATGAACTTTTAAGTACACACTTTCTCAAAGATCAAAAGATAACTTGTGGACCATGCACCAAGCTTGAACATGATCTAGAGGCATCCACAAGAACCTAAAAACCAACAAATCCTTTCACAACAACTTTCATCTAATGAAAGTTCACACCAAAGCATTCAAACAACTTTGTCATACACTTGCAACTCAAGAAATCAACTTGCGGAGCACCAAACTACAAACAACTTGAATTGAAGAAATATATAAGCATTATAAGCACAAATCTAGAACTGCAAAGCCAGAAACAAATTTGTGGAGAAATGCAGAGCAAAATAGTTTCTCCCAGACACCTCTGCAAAACTCAGAAACATAGTCCACACACTGGTGAACACAACTTCCTCTGCACAACTAACCAGAACACCAAATTCAGAATATAATGTTCTCTTAGTATCTCTGAACAATATATCCAAACTGCAAAGATAAATCTTCAACATAGAGGAAATGCAGAGCAAGACCAGAACACTACTCTGTAAACCAAAATGCCACTTCAACACATTGTTTCCTTTATTAATCAAATTTTCTCAAAAGCACTTGGAAACCAACCAATAGAAACATATTCTTAACATCTTCAGCACCTCTTCAAAGAAACCAAATCATCTTCAGCAAAGCAACTCAATCAAACATCTCATACCATTGCAACAACCTCATCTCTTCTCAACCAACCTCATCTCTGCTCAACTAGTTGACACTAATGACAACACCAAGATAACATGTTGACATCAATGACAATACTAACTACACATACTTGCAACAATCTCCCCCTTTGTCATTGATGGAAACACATGATGTGAAAAACCATCAATACAACAACATCCTCAATATTATGCTTCATACCTACTCATTTCCTTTCTCTTTCTCTCCCCCTCATCTTTCTACTCTTTTCTTGACAATTGACTCTCTCCTTTCTCTCCTTTTTCACATTGCTCTCTCTCCCCCTTTGACATCAATGGCAAAGGGCTTCATCTTTCTCTTTCTCATTCTCATACTTGTACCTGCTGACCACTTCTTTGTCACGCCTTTTCTTTTACTGCTCATCATAATCCCCCTTAGAAGCAACCAACATTAGAACTTACTCCCCTTGACTACCACAACCATCATGACCACTACCTGCTCCCCCTAAGAGGTATCCTCCAACTTTAGTCTAGAATAGGGAATGAATCTTGAAATCCACTAGACTAATGCATCTCCTTATGCATCTAGTTCAAAGGAGGGGCAAAAACCCCTAACTTCTCTAGGAGATACTCAAATGTATCTTTAGAAGAGCCTTGGTGAATATATCAGCAACCTGATCCTTTGTAGGCACATACTCAAGCTTCACTTCATTCTCTGCAACCTTCTCTCTCAGAAAGTGATACCTAATTGATAGATGTTTTGTCCTCGAATGCATCACTGGATTCTTTTAAATGTTAATAAAACTTGTATTATCATGGAAGATAGGAATAGGTTCATCATATACAACTCTGATATCCTTCAAGGTTTACCTCATCCACAACACTTGTGTGTAGCAAGATGCTGTAGCAATGTATTCTACCTGTGCAATAGACAAAGATAATAAATCTCGCTTCTTACTTAACCATGACACCACTCTGCCTCTAAAAAAGAATACACCACCACTTGTACTTTTCCTGTCATCTGCACAACTAGCCCAATTTGCATCTATGCAAGCATTTAGAGAAAAGTCATTATCCTTTCGATACCACAAGCCATTATCCAAAGTGCCCTTTAAATATCTGAATAGCCTCTTCAATGTTGCAACATGTGACTCTCTATGATATTCTTGAAATCTAGCCACAAGACAAATTGCATGCATAATATTTGGTCTAGTAGCAGTTAAATATAACAATCCTCCAATCATTAACCTATACCTCCTCTGAACAGCCTTAGGAGATTCATCATTCATTCTTAGCTTGCAACTAGTTGTCATAGGGGTACATACTGGTTTAGAATCTTCCATTTCAAACTTCTTTAACATCTCCTTAACATACTTTGATTGTGAAATGAAAATACCTTTATCTGTTTGATTGAACTATAGCCCAAGGAAGAAGTTCATTTCTCCACACATTGACATTTCAAATTCTTTATGCATTTCATTTGCAAAACTTTAACACATACTTTCATTTCCACCAAAGATTATATCATCTACATACACTTCCAAAATCAGAATTTGATCTTCTCCTACTTTGATGTACAATTTGCTATCTACAATACCTTTATTGAATCCTTTCTATAATAAGTACCTATCTAACCTTGCATACCAAGCTCTAGGTGCTTTCTTCAATCCATATAGTGCCTTCTTCAACCTGCAAACCATATCTGGTTTATCTAATAACTAAAATCCATCTGATTGTTCTATGTATACTTCTTCTTCTAACTCATCATTCAAGAAAGCAAACTTCATCCATTTGATATACTTTGAAATCCTTTTGTGCTGAAAAAGCCAAAAACATCCTAATGGCCTCCATTCTTGCCACCAGAGCATAAGTTTCCTCATAGTCTATTCCTTCTACTTGTGAGTAACCTTTACACACAAGCCTTGGTTTGTTTCTTACCAATTCTCCATTCTCATTCATTTTGTTCTGGAATACCCACTTAGTTCCAATCACATTTTTATTTGTTGGTCTTGGAACAAGTTCCCAGGTCTGATTCTTTTCAATCTGCATTAGTTCTTCTTCCATAGCCTTGATCCAATACTCATCCTTGCATGCTTCAATCACTGTTTTAGGTTCAACTTTAGAGAGTAAACATAGATTTACATGATCTTAAATAGATTTCCTTCCTGTTAGCATACCTTTATTCTTATCACCAATGATTTGATCTTTAGAATGATGCTTCTACACATACTTGGGAGTTTTAGGAGTCTTTTCCAAAGCTTATTCTTCTTCAATTTGTACTTCCTTTTCATCAGCATTTTCTTCTTCTCTGCAAGAGGACTCGTCTGATTCATATCTATTAACTTATTAATTCTTTTGTAGATCTTCATCAACTTTGACATTTGCACTCTCAAAAATCCTTCTTAACCTCTTGTTGTAGCACCAGTAATCTTTGCTTTTAGTAGAATACCCAAGGAAGATACCTTCATTAGATCTTGCATCAAACTTTCCTAGATTTTCTTCATCCCTTCTGATATAACATTTGCTTCCAAGCACTCTGAAGTACTTAGCAGTAGGAATTCTTCCATATCATAACTCATAAGGGGTCTTTGTGTTAATTTCTCTTGCCTACACTCTATTCAGTATATAAACAACAATATGAATTACCTCTCTATAGTAGACCTCCAGTAAATTTGCTTCTGTTATCATTGTCCTTGCAGCTTCTTGAACAATCCTATTCTTTCTTTCAACCACTCCATTCTGCTAAGGAGTCCTGGGGGCAGATAAGTGCCTCTTTATTCCACGATTCTCACAAAACATGTTAAACTCATTGGAGGTGAACTCTCCACCTCTATTAGACCTCAAACATTTAATTATCATATCCATTTCATTCTCAACCATGACTCTGAATGCTTTAAACTTATCTAGGGCTTCAGATTTTTCTTTGAGAAAAGTAACCCATGTCATCCTAGAATAATCATCAATCAATAGCATGAAATACCTATCACCTTGAAAATTCCTTACCTTGGTAGGGCCACAAAGATCTGTATGCACCAATTCCAATAGTCTGATAGAAGATTGATCATTGACTTTGAAACTCCTTCTTGCTTGCTTTCTAAATTGACATTCCTTACAGACAACATTGATGGGCTTTGTAGTCTTTCACAGATCTCTCACAACTTGAACTAAACTTATCCTTTCCAAGCTATCAAAATTGATGTGACACAATCTTCTATTCTATAGCCAACTTTCACTGATATGAGTCATGAAGCAATAACCATCACCACCTTTGAGATGATAAACATTTCCATCTATCCTCTTTCTAGCAGCTATCACAGTTTTGGAATCTTTTATGATCTCACAACCACCATCCTGAAACACAAGATTGTATCCTTTGCTACACATTTGTCCAACACTCAAGAGGTTATGCTTTAAACCATTAACATAAAGAACATCATCAGTATTATGCTTGCCATCAAAACTAATTGAGCCTCTTCCACATATCTTAGCACATGTATCATCACCAAATCTAACTAGTCCTCCATCATATTTTTCAAGTTTAACAAACTTACTTTTATCACCAGTCATATGATTTGAGCATCCACTATCAATAACCAAGTAGTTCTTTCCCTGTCTGGTATGAAAAGAAGATATCAAAGTACCTTCAGTATTAAGACTTACCTCCGGGGCCTTTTCTTTCACACATTTCTCAAGGTTAGCAAAAATACTATCCTCTTTTAAATCTATGAATAGACATTCATTATCCTCATCATTTTCATAATCAGATTCATCATCAAATATACTTGCATCTTGTCTAACATAGTAGCTCTTTTTAGGCACTCTACTCTTGTTTTCCTTGTTCTTACTTCTCAAAATTCTTTCTGGACATCTTGAATCATAATGACCAATCTTGCCACATTTGAAAGGCAACTTACCACTATACTTACCAATACCCAATTTCATTTTTCTCACAAAGTTAACTTCCACATCATCAGAATCCTCCTGATTTGATTCCACAGTCTTCTCAGATTTGCCAGCCTTGAAGGCAGTCTTAGCCTTTGCACTACTTGTACCAAATTCTCTCATTTCAAAAGTAGTTAAGGTACCAAGCAACTAATCTTTGGTAAACTGATTCAGATTTTGTAATTCTTCAATGGTAGAAACTTTATGACTGTAAGCTTTAGGAAGAGTTTTGAGTACCTTCAATACCACCTCTTTTTCATCCACATCTTCACCAAGTCCTTTGATGCCATTGACAACTTCATCCACCTTCTGTAAGTAGCTTGTAATGTTTTCATCTTCAAACATTCACATGGTCTCAAACATGAGCTTCAATTTCTGCATTTTAGCTTGCTTGACATTATCATCTCCTTCATAAATACTTTTTTAACTTTTTCCAGATTTCATTAGCAGTTTTCAAATTCATAACTTTCACCAACTCAGAATTAGTAAGACCACTTAAAAGAGCATACCTCACTTTACCATTGATTTCATAGGCCTTGATCTCATTTGCAGTACTTGGACCATTTTCCGGTATAGTGTATTCAGTCTCAACAGCCTTCTAGATCTCATATGCAAGAGAAATTAGATAACCTTGCATCCTTATTTTCTAGAATGCATAATCTATTCCATTGAACAAAGGAACATCCTTCTTGTGTGCCATCCCTGATCTACCTCAAGCAATTAAGCTTTCTTCCAAGGAACTTGGCTCTGATACCAATTGTTGAATGCACAAGACAATTGAGGGGGGGTGAATCAGTTGTAACTTATAATTCCAAAACCCTCAAACACATTTAGATCCACATCAATTCAATTAACCCTAAAATTGTTATGATGATTAAGCATGAAAGCAAATAACAGAAACTGAATTAACTCAACATAAAACACAAGAGAACACCAGATTTACATGGGAAACCCAAGAAGCAAAAAACCATGGTGAGGATTAGTTCATAGTATAAAGCAATATCAACATCAAAAATAATAGGCTCACTGCCAGAAGGCTCACTACCAGAATAAAGAAGAAGATAGATAAGATTGTTACAAGGAGAAAACTATCTCAATGCAACAGAGAATTCGACTGCAACACCATCAACACATTCATAGTCACACTGAAGAATTATAGACACCTTCTACTCACTACATCTAGTGATCTAACACATGAAAGCTTGTATCGCACCACACATTCAACCCAACTATTATTCACATCACCTTCATTGCACGCACACTCAATCATGATCCCTTGACACTTATTTATACTATCTTCAACCTTGAGAACATTCTCCAAGGTCGGAAAATCACCTTAACCTAGAAAATTCAAATTAGGTCTAGACCTAAACATTCTCGCGATTGAAAGGAATGAATGCAAACCACACCACACCTTAGCTTGGACCTAAATTCACTCTTACATGTTACTCCATGCTTCCACAATCACTGAAGCACAACCACAAGTAGTGTAAACAACCAAGTCGGC
The DNA here is from genome assembly GCA_027924645.1 of Cunninghamia lanceolata. Taxonomy (NCBI): domain Eukaryota; kingdom Viridiplantae; phylum Streptophyta; class Pinopsida; order Cupressales; family Cupressaceae; genus Cunninghamia; species Cunninghamia lanceolata. The sequence goes on along the minus strand of BSBN01000700.1, from coordinate 4,833,434 downwards.
CAAACTTGTGTTAACACTATGAACTTTTATGTACACACTTTCTCAAAGATCAAAAGATAGCTTGCAGACCATGCACTAAGCTTGAACATGATCTAGAGGCATCCACAAGCACCTGAAAACCAACAAATCCTTTCATAACAACTTTCACCTGACGAAAGTTCACACCAGAGCATTCAAACAACTTTGTCATACACTTGCAACTCAAGAAATCAACTTATCAAGCACCAAACCATAAACAACTTGAATTGGAGCAATATATAAGCATTATAAGCACAAATCTAGAACTACAAAGGTAGAAACAAATCTGTGGAGAAATGCAGAGAAAAATAGTTTCTCCCAGACACCTCCACAAAACTTAGAAACACAGTCCACACGCTAGTGAACACAACTTCCTCTACACAACTAACCAGAACACCAAATTCAAAATATAACATCTCTTAGCATCTTTGAACAACATATCCAAACCACAAAGATAGATCTTCAACATAGAGGAAATGTGGAGCAAGACTAGAACACTACTCTGTAAACCAAAATGCCACTTCAACACATTATTTCCTTTATTAATCAAATTTTCTCAAAAGCACTTGGAAACCAACCAAAAAAAACATATTCTTAACATCTTTAGCACCTCTTCAAAGCAACCAAATCATCTTCAGCAAAGCAACGCAGCTAAATAGCTCATACCATTGCAACAACCTCATCTCTACTCAACCAACCTCATCTCTGCTCAACTAGTTGACACTAATGACAACACCAAGCTAACATGTTGACATCAATGAAAACACTAATTGCACATACTTGCAACACAATTTATGCCATTTGGATTGAAAATGTAGGAGCTACTTATCAAAGGGCTATGATTGTTATCTTTCGTGACATAATGGAAGACTATGTGGATGATCTTTTGGGCAAATCAAAAACAAGAGAAGGGAATCCTCAAGTGTATATTTGATCATTCAGAGAATAAAAGAGTTCACCTCAGTCCCAAGAAATGTGTCTTTGATGTTACATATGGAAAACTCTTGGTCTTCATTGTGTAATGCCCTAGGTTTTTACCCAAAGCATTAGACGAACAAACACCGAACCAACAAACTTTTCATGTTCGCAACTGTGACATTTACATGTTGTATTGTACTCATGCACACACAAGTCATCACAACAAGCACAAAAATACCTAAAATGACATCACCATTGCACTAAGCAAGGTGGCACAAGCGGAAGACTTCATCTATCATGTGACAACTTGCCATGATGACCAAGCGAGAGGTGGAGCTCACTCCATGACAAGGATTAGATACACGTCCTTGACCTTGCTCCCTCATGAACACATGGAGTATGATGAGGGTGACATCCACCTCAGTCCATTCCATGACTACACAAGACATCCCAAACAAAAGGATAACGCTCACCCATGGGATGGTCCAACTAGGAGGTACGATTCCTCAACCAACTGAAATGGTCACTAGTCGAACTCGTGCAAAGGCACGCTTCCCAAAGAAAAAGAGGGAATAATCAAAGAGTGCATATCACATCATTGAAATGACACCATGGATACACTCAAGTGGTCAAACGAGCACCTTACGACAACAAACTTCACAAAAGGGTTGAACATGCAAAACAGGGCAAAAGTGATACAAAAGGCTACGCATGTTCGACACCAATGTCAACACACGCCAAAAGAGAAGATAGGATCCTCACCACCTAGGTAGGATGAATATGATACAACACAAAGACATCCATAAACATCAAATACAATAGCAATTAACTGAGTCTAAACATGCTAACATAGCTAGATTCTAACATGTAAAATCTATCAAAACATGCCAACATTCTCACAAATCAAGGCATAGAAAAATACGATATCCGATAATTACAATATTCGAAGGGCTTCATCCTAAACATAGATGAATCATAGACAACATCATAAATCAAATCATAGCATTAATTACATCTTATTACAAGGGTCTCAAAGGTTACAATAATCAATATTGATAATATACAAGTGCATAAACCACCTAAAAACCAACACGCTCTCCACAATGCAACAAGACATGAAGCATGACATAATCAACCTGCAAGAAGATAAGGGAACCATCCAACACTTGAAGATCATTATGAAGGACCAATGGGTAAATGTTTCTCACCTCCCAACCATATTTCCATCGTCGAGTGCAATAGTTGTCTACACAACTCTAGGCAACCCTCGAGCTACAGAGAAGGTGATCATGGCAAGCCCACTAGTATCATCTCACTCAACCTAGGGTATACATAGCAACATATGGCATACACACCAATCAATGCACACAACACACATGGCACAACTACCAATATAATGCATATAAACAACTACCATCCAATTGTGTTCAAGTAACATATGGCACACTTACCTAAGCATAATAGAATGACATCACAACATTCAAGCATAAGAGAAATAATCACACCTTAATGCACGCCAAACGTAGCATAAATCATAGTCCATCATAGACACATACAAGCATGAATCAGGCATCACAATGTACATGCAATCACATGGTAAACATCACATGTCGAGTCAAACTCTAATGGTGGAAGAAGGAAGAGAGACCTAGGTAGCTAGGACAAGGAGTGTCAAATGAGGGCAATACTCACCTCATAGCAAAACATGAGGGCATAACCTCCTCATAACAACCAAACAATACACCAAATTTTGCTCTTTACACCCAAACCCAAGCAATCCGGACACTTCACCAGGACATGCAGTTTGGTGTAGATGATCTCATTAATAATTTTATTACCTAATGTGTTTTAAATGTTATTCTTGATTAAAACTTCCATTCGCTTAATTACAATGACCTCTTTGGTTCATGGTGCTCAATGGAAGCCACTCCTTTCCTACCCCTAGACTTCTTCCTAAACACCCATAGCACCAATTTGACCAATTGGGCATGGCATGGTTTATGAGGTGACAAAATCACAATTTTGACAAAAACACAACATATTCTCAAAAGATGCAAAACACATCTCATCTCATTGTAATCTTATGTTGCCCACATATCCTCTAATTTCTCTCCATTTCCCTAGTTTATGCTTAGTGAGAGCAATCTACATCCCATTTTCAGCATGGAGTATAGCTAGAATGCATTGGATGCATGCATTCTCCACTCTATCAAGGAAAAAGGAGTAGTCAAGGTTGAAGGTATAATATTCATTTGCTTGTCTTTTTGTGTTATTTTCCTTGTCCATTTTCTATCATCCTTAGTATGCATGGGTGTAGATATAACAGTGGATGTGAGGGGTAGTGTCATGTACTGGGAGGTTTTGAGGTTACCACCAAGAAAATTAAATTGTAAAGGACAAGAAGAGGGAACAAACCCATATTGATTAATGGGGTTTCCTGCTATTCCAGATGAACTTGCATCTACATTACCATCTTGTGAGGTACTAGTGACCATATGTGAGGATGTGTATGTTTGTGCAGAAGAAGTAGCCATTGGAATTGAAATTTGATTATCTATAATATTTAAATGGGAGTCTTGAGTCCCCTCATGATAGCTTTCTAGCTGAGGTGCATCACTATGCATAATATGAGCAATGCCATGGAGGAAGTCAAGACCATTAGGGTGACTAGTTAGCATTGAATGAATGGCCTCAACTAGAGGAACATAGGCACTAGATAGGTTCTCACTGGTTAGGAAATCCTAGTATTCAGCCAAGTGTCGATCTAGCTCTTGGACTTGATTTTGAGAGGCATTACCTAATGCGGCCTCATGGTCAAAGGCTACTTCAACATCATGAAAATTAGTCATTGGAGGAGACGAGGAAGATGATAAAGTAGGAACAGTTGTCATGGTAGTGTTGTAGAAGTGTGAGAAATTTGGTGTCGACCTAATAAGAGTATTAGGTGCATGAGACTAAGCCATTATAACATTCCTCAAACTTCTATGGACAACATGATCAGAATGAGAAGATTGAGTGGTGAAGCTCATAAGTGAAGTTTGGCTTCATAGCACACAATCTAATGTGATGAAAGAGCTATTATTAGTTTAAATGTTTAAATGTTAAAACATGTCGGGCTCACCAAAATGTAAAGGAGAAAAAGCTACACTTCAACTAAGAGGTATTAGTCAAATGGACTTTTCACTACAACTACATTTAGGACTATTTTAGTTTTCTACTACTTATTGTTATTCAATAGAATAATGTTAACAACCCTTAAGTGCTATGAATGAAAAAAAAAAAAAAACTATGCTAATTTATTAAAAAGATGAAAGAAGACTAGTAAAATGTTGAATACAAAAAACTAGAGACAATATTAAATATTTCAAACACAGAACAAAAGGGAGAAAAATGAGAGGAACCTGTTGTCAGATAGAGGGCCCCACTGCTTGGGATGTCAGCACGTAGTGCAAACGTCTGCACGTTACACTATAGTCTTGAATACATGAAAATTTAAAAGTCTTTGCCCAGTTCTACCTTATTTCACTCAACCTACACATCAAAGAGCAAAGACAACTACCATAATCTTCTAGGTGATGAGAATAAGCTAAAATTGAGAAGATATTAACAATATTGCTCAAAAGAAATAAACTAAATGATAGAAATAAAAGGATAAGGGAAGAAGGTTCACTAAACTAGTATGTGCTTGGAATCTTCTCCACTTTAAGGCTAAAACTTGCAAGAAAAACCAAGGAAGGTTGGGGATGTTTGGGTGTTTTCCTTTAGGTCAAACCCCTACTTTGGTATTTCTACCTCCACGGACAACCAATGTTGAAAAGATTGAAATAAAGTGTGTGATATTATTTTCTAAGTGCATCTAGAATGAATAACAACAGTGACGAGATAGAATAAATGAAAAACTAATCTACTCAACAAGTGCAAACTAGTGAGCTCTTAAAAGGAATAAAGAAAGTGGAGTAACCCACACAAATGCAATGAGCACGCAAATGGATTACACTAAAAAAAAATTATATAATGAGGGCAAGATGGAACTCAATCACCTTACAAGAGAGAAGATGAAAACTACCTAGTTAGAGATGGGGAGCCCAACAAGCAGTGGTTCCAAGAAACCCCATGAAGATGATAATAATCCACGAGAAATATCACATAATCTTGAGTGCATGAAACAAGATTTTTGAATGTAATAAGAGAGGCATGAAAATCTTAAAGAATTTTGATAGATTTATATTTGTAATCATAGATATGTCAATAGCTTCACAAATTTCACTAAGGGTTACCAAAAAAGAGAGCCAAGATTCAAAAGATCGTTCAAAATGAAGGGCTTGGAAGGAAAAATAGCGAAGGTAGGTCAAAGAAAGTCATTCAAAAGAGCAGAGTGTTATGTAGAATCTCTCATGTCACAGAAGGTGGTAAGTAACACCCAAGAAATGGTCACTTGGCACCACATAGGATTGGGACACTAGCACGTCATGTGGACATCTGTGCTAAGCACTAGTGTCCAAGTGACATCAATTCCTAATTTCATGAGACACCTTAGGATAATGAAAGAATCAAGTCACTAAAACAAAAATTGACAAAGACAAGCACAAAGGATATAACATAACACAAAGTCAACATGTGTGGGTTAGGAAAAAGGTTAAGGTAGGGTCAAAATGATCCTAGAAACATACTAGGGGAGTGGACACCAAACTAAGGGAAAACATAGTGTGAAATTAAAAGGGTATGCAATTTTCGATGTCACAACAATAAAAAGGTATAGCCCACATAATTTTAGATGTATTTGTGTTGTGAGTACTAACACTAATGAGCCTACAACTATGAAGGAGTCAATGCAAATGAATGATAGTGAATCTTGGAAGTTTTCCACATTGAAATTTAATATATAGGATTTAGTTTAGTTGTCTGAGGATCCAAAAACATATTAGATGCAAATGGGTTTTCAAGGACAAGTTTAGTTCAAATGGAAAAACTAAAAAGTACAAAGCATGGTTGGTTTCAACAGAATATTCCTAGGTTGAGGGAATCAATTTTGGTGAGATTTTTTTCTCCTTTTGCTAATCTAACATCCATTAGATTCTTGTTATCTTGTGTTATTGCATTTGACCTTGAGGTTGAGTAGGTGAATGTGAAGACAACTTTCCTACATTATGACTTGGAGGAAGAAATCCATATTTCATATCTAGAGCACTACATTAAAAGGGTAAGGAAAGCTTGGTTTGTCAATTGAAGAAATTCTTATAGTCTTTAACACTTTCCTAGAATGTGTTACCAAAACTTTGATTCTTATGTTTTTAGGTTGGAATTTATTAGGTCTAAATCTGATCATTGTGTATTATAAATGGGTTGATGATCATTTTATTATTATTGCTTTGTTGATGGCATGCTATTTGGTAGTAATAAGAATGTGACTAGGCACTTTAAATATCAACTTTAATCATAGTTTGAAATGAAAAACTTAGGAGCTACTAATTTTATCTTAGGGATGGAGACTAGGAATGATAGAACTAATATAAAACTTTGGTTGAGTCCGAGGAAGTATGTTAACTCTATTTTATAGTGATTTAGGATGACCAACAATGAACTAGTGAGTGTTCCCATTTTTTGTGGGAGTAGAACTTTTAGTTAAGAAATGTCCTTTGACATTTGCAGAGATGGAGGACATGAGTGTTGTGCTCTATGCTAGTGTATTTGGGAGCCTTATGTATGTTATGGTTTACACCAGACTAGACCTTGCCCAAGCATTGAGAGTCTTGAGTCATTTTATGGCTAATCTTGGATAAGATCATTGAGCAACAGTGAAGAGGGTCTTCAAATTTTTGTAGGTTACTTCAGAGTACTCTACAGGTTATCAAGGAGGTGAGACCTTAGGAGATCTATAATGCTCATTAGATATTTAGGGTTATGTGGATTTAGATTAGGTAAGGGATTTTGATAGAAAAAGGTCTACTAGTGGCTATGTGTTTAGATTATTCAATGGTGCAATGAGTTGAATGAGAAAGTGACAAGTTGTGGTCACTGTATCCACTGTATAAGTAGAGTACATGGAAACTACTCATTCCTATAAGGATACTATCTAGATTTTTACATTATTGAGATGTTGGGCTACATCAAAGAATAAATTAAGTTTATTGTGACATCCAGAGTGTCATCAACTTGGCAAAGAACTTGACCTTTCGTGCATAGACAAAGCACATTGACATGCAATATCATTTTATTCATGATACGGTGGAGGATGGGAGGGTGGTGCTAGAGAAGGTATCATGATACTTGGAGAATGTTGTAGATGATTTGACAAATCTAGTCAACACATAAAACTTTCAGGTGGTGCAGTAAGTATACGGGCCTTTCAACCCTTATGAGATAGTTGATAGTGTTGGTATCACACAACAGACTCATGGATGCCCGGGATCACCTACAACCAAAATAACCTTCCATAAAAGAGAGAAGCAACATAAATGTTATATTGCTAAAGAATGATAATGATGCATACAAGATACAAGATACACAAGATCTACAATGTATATGATTATGTACAATGAGAGCTCTTTCTTATATAAGCAAGGCTGAGACCTAGGAAAACATGTGATCATGACATGAGACACAAATATTAAATGTCCTAAGAAAACATAACTAAATAAGTGTGAATATGACCTAATGTGGAACCAATTAGGTAAAACACCCTGTTCACACCAACACCCCTCCTTTATTGCAACTTAGGGAGGACAAAACAAATGCAAAGATGCAAATATGGGTCCTAACAAAAAGGCTTTATAAGGTACCCATGTATAAACAAATCTCTCACAAATAGAGTAAAGGAGAAAAACCTGTAGGAAAAAAACCCCTCTACAAGAGAGAAAACATGCAAATAAACATGTATACATGAAGGAAGGAGAACTCAAGAAGACCCCCTAAGGACTACATCCATCACAAATATACAACCAATAGACCCCCCATAAGAAGGAAAGAATGAGACTATGAATCCCCCACATAAATAAGTAGCTCCTATGTCAATGGTGAATGCTCGAAGATGAATGCAAAAGAGAATCCAAAATCACCAAACAACATTTCTCCCCTTAGGAAGAAATAAATCCAATGGTGTGTGTAGAATAAACTCTAACTCCAAGAATAGAGAAGAGGGAAGAAGTCTCATGATATGTGTCTCTAAGAAATACTCAAGTGTTCACATGTCACAATCAAAAGATGCCACAATAAAATCGGGAGCTCCAAGTCTAATCAAAGAGTCAAATGGTCCAAGACAATGTGGAAACTCATGATCAACAATCTCCAAAGACAAAGATGGTGTGATAAAAAGTTGTTCCATAACTATCATCAAAGAGGAAATAACTAAACATACTTTGTTGGAGTCTTAGTCATCTGCTCTAGCTCTTATTCCTTTTCTTCTTTCACTTCTTCTTCTTCACCTTCAATGCATGGAAAGATATCAGATTCAGAGTCCTTTGATTCTTGTGAGATCTGATACAGATCTTCATCTACCTTAACATTTGTGCTTTTAATCATCTTTCCTACCCTCTTATTGTATCATCTATAATCCTTACTTCTGGTTGAGTAACCAAGAAAGATTCCTTCATCACTTCTTGAATCAAACTTTCCTAGGTCTTCTTCATCTCTTATGATATAACATTTTCTGCCAAAGATATTGGAGTATCTAACAGTGGGAGGTCTTCCATACCATAGCTCATAAGGGGTCTTAGTGTTGTTGACCCTCAGTTGCACTATGTTAATTTGATAGAAAATAGTGTGAATAGCTTCCTTTCAGTACATATCAGGCATATCTACATCTTTCAACATTGCCCTAGCCATCTCTTGCACAATTCTATTCTTCCTTTCTACTACCCCATTTTGCCAAGGGGTCCTAGGAGCTGACATATGTCTCCTAATACCATGACCTTCACAAAACTTTTCAAATTCATTTGAAGTAAACTCACCTCCTCTATCAAACCTTAAGCACTTGATCTTAGCATCCACTTCTTTTTCAACCATAGATTCAAACACCTTAAATTTATCAAGGGCATCTAATTTTTCTCTTAAGAAAGTAACCCAAGTCATTCTAGAATAATCATCAATAAGCAACATAAAATACCTCTCACCTTGTTGACTCTTTACTCTTGAAGGGCCACATAGATTAGTGTGAATCAACTCTAATGGCTTTGAAGAGGACTTGCTTTTGAAACTTGTCTTTGTCTGCTTTCCCATTTGACATTCATTGCATACTATGTTTGTAGGCTTGATTATCTTGGACATGTCTCTCACCGCACGAGTAGAGCTGATCCTTACCATATTATCAAAATTGTTGTGTCCCATTCTTTTGTGCCATAGCCAACACTCACTAGATTGAGCCAACAAACATGTTCTTCCATTTACCTCTTTCAGATGATAGATATCACCATATGTCTTGATACCTTTTACAACTAGTTTTCCGAACCCTACCTTCCTGATTTCACAACCTTTGGCATGAAAGGTGAGATTATACCCTTTACTGTACATTTGACTGACACTAAGAAGATTATGTTTTAGCCCTTTGACATAGAGGACATCCTTAGTCCTATTCTTCCCATCAATAATTATAACACCTTTTCCACAGATTTGTGCTGACTCATCACCACCAAACTTGACAGCACCACCATCCCACTTCTCAAGGCTAATAAAATTCTCCTTGTCACCATTCATATGATTTGAGCAACCACTGTCAATTACCCAAGCCTTAGCTTCTTCTCTTGCATGAAAAGCAGTCTATACAACCATTGGTTTGTCATTGTTTTGATTTGTTTGCAAGGCATCAATCTTCTTACATTTTCCAACATCATCCTTTCTGTCACCAACACTCAAGGCCATGAAAAGTGTTTCATCATTTGAATCATTATGATCCTCATCTTTTGAAGAGTAACTGCTCTCTATGGAATACATACTTCTTTTGAACTTGTCTCTCTTGTTACTACCCCTTGATTTCTTAAAATGACATTTAGAAGTAAAGTGACCAACCTTTCCACAATTGAAACATTTGAAGGGTAACTTACCTTTGTATTTCCTAGTGCCTTTCTTCAGTCTTCTCACAAAATTTGCTTCAACTTCATTAGAGCTCTCATCTTCATCAACAACTTCTTCCTTTGTTTTCATACTGATGTTAAAAGCAACTTCTTTCTTTGGAGCATCACTTCCAAACTCTCTCATTTCAAAGGTAGTAAGGGAACCAAATAGTTTGTCTACAGTGTATGTATCCAAGTCTACATTCTCCTCATAGCAGATACCTTATGACTGTAAGATTTGGGAAGAGATCTCAGAACCTTCTTCACAATCTCATCTTCTTTCACTTCTCCACCAAGACTTGTCATGCCATTGACCACTTCGTTCACTCGAAGCATATATCCAACAATGTCTTCATCCTCTGTCATTTTTAAGGTTTCAAATTTGCTTTTGAAGATTTGCATTCTTTCTTGCTTTACTTTCTTATCTCCTTCATAGATGGTTTCAAGTTTAACCCAAACATCTTTAGCAGCAACCCACTCATGATAACAAACTTTGCCTTGGCATTGTTATCATATTCCTTAACTTCATCTGGATATGTAGGAATAGTAGCAGGAACTTTGTAACCAGTCTTGACAGATTTCCAAACAGTGCTTCCTAGAGAATTGATATAGACTTCCATCCTTAGCTTCCAAAAAGCATAATTTGTTCCATCGAACCTAGGTATCTTGCTGGATCCATTAGGTGCCATCTTGGACCTTCCTCAAGAAGTTAAGATTACTTCAAAGGAACTTGGCTCTAATACCAATTGTTGAACACACCAGGATACCAAGAGGGGGGGTGAATCAGTATCTAAACAACTTCAACTTAACTGGAGCAGATTAAAACTTAATCATCACAATATTGACATAAACATGAAATATTAACACAATGCACATCAACACATAACACCAGATATACGTGGAAAACCCAAGAAGGGAAAAACCACGGTGAGGATTAACTCACAACATATGAAGCTCAAATAACAACTTTGTTTTAGGGCTACAACCCAAGGAAGCTACTACTCCCTGCAAACTTTGTTTTAGGGCTACAACCCAAGGAAGCAACAACTCCCTAAAAAATTTGCTTTAGGTTCACTCCCAAGGAAGCTACTACTCCCTGAATACTTTGTTTTAGGGTCACTCCCAAGGAAGCTATTACTCCCTGAATTGAGAACATGTTTAGAATAGATTACAATATGACAGTCTTTCTACTGTCTGAAAACTGACATTAAAATTCAAACCTTTGATGATTGCAATACTACCTCTTCACACTTCCTTCTGATGATCAAATCAGTTAGGCACACTTTGCACTTGATCACTGTCACATATAAGTCTTCAAGATGAATCAGGATAACATCTACAACTTCTACTCTTTCTCCTTCAGTTGCATCATAATGTAGTCATTCTGCTCTTTTTCTTGCTTGTGAACCTTATCAATCATTTTGCAATCATACCTTGCCTAACTCACTTTGATTTACACTTTATACATGATATTACTGTTACCTAAATTTCACTACTAGCTCAATCAGGTTACATTATGAGTGGAGGGAAATGTGGCTCCCACAAGGGTTGAGCCCAGCTCATAGACCTTATATAACATTTCAGACCTCAGCTGTCTAGAGCAATAACAGTCAACAGGAAGGCAACCACAGAGACATTGCACAATGAAGACAACAGGACAGTAGTCACATGTTTTCACTATATCTAGAAAAGTACGATCCGGGTTCTTGAGATCGTTGGATAAAAATTAGAAAACAAGAAGACGAAAAAACCCAATAAATTTCTCATGAACCCAGTTTATAGATTTTGAGAACTTTTCACCAATCCTAAGGCTATATTTTTCATTTTCAGATTGAAATCTCTGTTAAGGGAGGAACCAACCAGCAAAGCTAGAGGTGGTAGCGATACACAGTAAGGATAAAAATTAGTCATAAGAGTAGTTAACAGTCCTTGAATGCCTGAAAGTAGTCATATTGTCACTATCCAAATCAATCCCAAAAAATTAGTCATAAGAGTGACCGTTCCCAGCATGAAAAGTTCGAACAACACAAAAAGCTCAAGAGTTTGGACAACAAAGGTTCAAAGGAACTTAGAAAAAGTTTGAACCTTTAAACCTTTGAACCTTCAAACCTTCGAAAGTTCAAAGGTTCAACGGTTCAAAGGTTCAAAGGACCAAAAATCCGCCAAGTTCAAACAACAAAAAGTTTGAACCTTCGAACCTTTGAACCTTTGAACCTTTCAAAGGTTCAAAGATTCAATGGTTCAAAGGTTCAAAGATCTATTTGCCGAGATTAGAAAAAGTTTGAACCTTCGAACCTTTGAACCTTTCAAAGGTTCAAAGGTTCAAGCGACCAAAAAATTGCCAAGTTTTGAACATCAAAAATTCGAACAACAAAAGGTTCAAAGGTTCAGAGGTTCAAGGGTTCAAGAGTTCAAAGGTTCAATTTTTGATCTATTGTCCGTTTCTACTGTGTGCTCCTCATCAGATTAAATGTTATGTCATAAATGTCATTATTTTCTGCATGAGTTTGTATAAATTTTTGAATTGTAAAGCATTAGCTAAGGTGATGTAATTATAAATCACTTAGTTAATGTTGAATGAATGCAGAAAATTATGTATTTATGTCATTTATTGTGAAACTATCAAACATTTATGATGCTGCAGGGGAATTTTTGCACAGATTTGACTTATTTTTATAGCCTTAAAGATCATTTAAAGGCATTCAAAGATATTTTCAAGTGCCTTTATGATAGTTGATGACATGCCTTGACCTTTTCTGCATTGGGAACCCATTTTGGAGGACTTTGGACATATATTTTGGGGATTTTTATGACACCCACGAAAATGGAGAGGGCTGATCTTTATCTCTGTACAGTTGTTTGGGAAGTATATAGTCTTCTTCCTTGTTCATTATTCAACAGTTCTTGCTATTCACTACTCTATATATTGTAATTTTCTAAGTTCTTTTGTAGAAGTGAATAGTCTTGTAACCCATTTTCAGAGATATACAGTATTGTAACACCTTTTTGGCAGTAATAAGCAGTTTGTACCTTCCTATTTCTTCTGATATTGTGTGTCCTCAGTGTTAGTACAGATCTTGGTGATATTCTTTGTCCTTGGAGCTGTCTTTCATGTTGGTGCCTTTATGCAGGGATTACATATTTTTGCAGGTTGTGAGATGTGCAATGAATAACAATCAGTTTTGGGTAGTGAGAAAACCTCTTTCTCCTTTGTAGGACTGTTGTTATTTAGCCTCCTTACAAAGTAATGATGCAAGGATCATGATTTGCTGGGTTGTGTAAAGGATTCTTATTATTACTAGTTCTGAAGTGTGTCATTTCTCTGTATTTTCTGATAATTTTTTGGTGCATCACCTTAGACAATAGGTTTCATTTTCATGTAATCTTTCTTACCCTTTTCTTTGCAAAGACTTTAGTATAAGTAGTTTAGGTGGAGTATCAACAGGAAGCCGACCTTCTCCGGAGGTTCTTTCCATCACAAGTGACCCACAGACCTGGAAAGATCCCATGTTTCTCAGATTGCCAAGTTCTACAACTCAGCAAGGGTGCAAATCTAAGAGACAACAATTACATTGATTACATTTCTTGTCAGCCAGAGACAACATGAAAAATACATTTACAAGTCGGCCAGACAACACACAACATGAAACATGTAGAGGACAAGTCCTAAACAAGACTACACACTACACCAGCAGATGACCCATGCCTTGCAAAAAACAACACTTGCTTAATTAGGTCCAAAACATCCTTCATAGCATCAAACATCAAGGAATTACATCTGCACACTCCGCTCATTTGAAAATAGGACAACCTTAAGCAAAAACACATGAAACTTGAAGCATAACGACCACAATAACTTGAAAACCTTATACATTATTGGAAACAAGAAAAATCTTCATGAAACTCTTCCAAAAGAGTCTACAAGACTCATACAACATCTAAAAACACTCTTTTACCTCTGCACATTAAAGATTTTGTGCCACACATCTTCAACCATGAACTCTGAGAACACCTAGTCATTCGGAACACACTGCAACATACTATCATTGAAAAAATGACTTTATGGACCACCAAGAGACTTGAAGCTGCAAGGAAACATGTAATGCACACCCATGAACATGTCCACAAAATTGCAAAGGTAACCATTCACTTCTAGAGGAATGCAGAGCATTCCAACAGGCCTTCAACATCACCTTGTTCTGCCAGAACACATGTCCGTACTCTATCATGCATAACTTTCACAGTGGAAGGACAAATGATTTGAAACTTTAGAATTATCACCTTCACTGCACCTTGAACATAGTTCTAGAACCGTATAGCCATATATGCAAATGCAGAGGAATGCAAAGCATTCTATCACTGTATAGTAACTATCTTCAATACTATCTTCAAACTGCAAAACATTCTTCCAGTACAGTAACATCTTCTCGATATTAACAACACATCTAACCATCTTAGTGCTTCTAATTCCCATATTAATGTCTCTTCATACTCAACTCTGCACTGATCAAGGCATGACATCCAACCATGAACTTCAGTAACCTTATTATATTCAACATGACATCCAACCATGAATTGTATCTTCTCTACTGGATAGGACATGACAGCCAACCATGAACACCATCACACATACAAGATAGTGTTGACATTAATGACAACCCTACGAACCATATGTGTAACAAACATAAGACAACATCCCAACACAAGGGTAACACTCACCCATGGGATGGGATCAACTAGGAGGTACAAGCCCTCAACTACTAAGAATGGTCGCTAGTCGATCTCGTGCAAAGGCACGCTTCCCAAACAAAAGTGGGGATAATCCAAGGATGCACATCACCTCATGGAGATGCCACCATGGATACACTCAAGTGGCTAAAAGAGAGCCTTTTGACAATATGTATCACAAGAGGGTTAAACAACTAGATCAGGGCATAGGAGACAAGTTTGAACACCAAATTTGGGCCCCTCTATCCAAGATGTCAGCACTAAGCGTTGTAGTCCTTGGACTCTAGCATTGGGCGTTGTAGTCCTGGCAACATCCATAAAATAGACAAAAATCCAAAAATACAAAATTTCCAGAAATCATCCTAAGTCTCACCCAAGACTCTAAGCATGATTTTGGACCTTTAAGGACACCAAGACACCAAGCCCCAACTATCAAACCTAAAAACAAGTCATAAAGCCAACATTGCCAAATATCTAAAAAAGGACAATTCGATACAAAACACCTTGCATAATCGACACCAACGTCGACACACTCCAAAAGCAAAGGTAGGATCATCACCACCTATATGGGAAGAATATGATCCACCACTAACATCACCATAACATCAAATAAATGCGTCTAGACATGCTAACATAGCAAGATTCTAACATGTGAAAACTATCAAAACATGCCAACGTATTCACAAACCGAGGCATGGAAAAATACAAGATGATATCCAGAATTCATAACATTCAAAGGGCTTCACCCTTAACATAAATGCATCATAAACCACATCATATAATATTTCATAACATCATTTACATCTTATTACAAAGGTCTCAAAATACCTACTTTACAAAGTTATAATAATCAATAATGGAATAATACAAGTGCATAAACCACCCAAAATCCAACATGCTCTCCAAGGTGCAACAAGTCACCAAGCACAACATATTCCAACCTGCAAGAAGATAAGAAAACCATCCAGCACCTGAAGATCATTGTGAAAGGACCAATGGAAAAATGCTACTCACCTCCTGACCATATTGCCATTGTCAAGTGCAGTACTGTCTATGCAACTCTAGGCAACCCCTGAGCTATAGAGAAGGTGATCATGAAAAACCCACTAAGAACATCTCACACAATCCAGAGTACACATAGCAACATATGGTATACATGCTAATCAATGCACACAACACACATGGTACAACTACCAATCTAATGCATATAAAGAACACATGGTACAACTACCATACAAATACATTCAAGTAACATGTGACACACTTTCCAATACACATTAAAGAATGACATCACAACATTTAAGCATAAGGGAGATTCTCAACCATCAATGCACGCCAAATAAGCATATATCATAGACCATCCCACACATAGATAAGCATGAATTAGGCATCTCAATGCACATGCAATACTAGGGTCACAACACACGTCGATTGCTAGTTCCTACGACCACTTCAGATCGCGGTGTATGGTGAAGCCACTCCTCTCCTACCTCTATACCTCTTCCTACATATCCATCAAACTAATTTTATGAATTGGGCATGGCA
Source organism: Cunninghamia lanceolata (assembly GCA_027924645.1). NCBI lineage: Eukaryota > Viridiplantae > Streptophyta > Pinopsida > Cupressales > Cupressaceae > Cunninghamia > Cunninghamia lanceolata. The sequence continues at coordinate 4,817,181 of BSBN01000700.1, read as the reverse complement.
CGGAAATTGAGGTGATAAAAATCACAACATGAAATAAAAAGATGCAAAACATGTATACATAAGGGAGACAACTCATCCCACATAACAATTCATTAAGGAAATGCTTAAAATGCAAATTTCATATTTTCACAATGCAAAAAATAACCATAAGGCCCTAAATCCACCATCAAAGCTCCCTATGGCACCTTGGAATATTTTTAACTTTCATCTACAAGGTTTATTGAAAAATGAAGAACAACCCTTTATAGCAAATGGAAACAACATCCCAAATATCCAATAAAATTGAGTTGGGTGATTCTAGGAAAATTTTGGTAGAGTTTTGTTTGTTTTTCCATGTTTCCAATATATAAAACATATGGAAATAAATAAAAAAAGCTATAAACTCATTCTAACATCTCATTCCTATCAATTAAGCCATGAGCATACCACTTGAAGTGGCATGGAAAAGGAGGAGCAAGCATAAATTAATTAAACAAGGAGAATATCTTTCAACCATGCATTGAAATCCATGAATCCAAGAGGGTTTAGCAAGCAATCTTTCTCCAAGAAACAACTACACAAAAATCCATTCAAGCAAGCAAGCAATCCTTCCTTTCCATCCATGGAGAAATTTCTTCCATTCTTTCAAGAAGAGGGTTTGAGAGAGAGCAAAAATAGGGAAGAAAAATTATGAAAAATAACTCTCTTTTTCCCTTTTATACAAAAGCCCTAATTTCATTTCTTTAAATTATTTTTCTAATTTCACTAAATACTCTCAAGCAAACCACTTAAATTAACAGAAAAAAAGTTAATCAACCGAATTCAACTATTCCAAATAGGTAATTGCCTTTTAACTCAATCCGATTCCGAGAAGTCCAAACACACCATATCAGGAATTCTATTTTCCAAATTAATGTAATTCTACCTTTTTGACAGAAAAATATTAAATTTCAGAAATAAATCGAAATCACTCAAATTTATCCCTCTAGCATAATATGATGCAATAAACATTTTCATTAAGGTAGAAATAATAATTTTCAGTTCAAAATCATTAAAATAATCTGAAAACACGGAAAACACATTTTTCAAGATTATTTAAAATAAAGTGTAAAATGCTAAGGAAACACACGTAAATGAATTCAAGCACACATTATGGGTTTCCACAACATAATGATAAAGGTGATATGGCTTAGTGTCCCATGTCAACCTTCTCCACATTTCCCACATTAGTTAATGTACATGTAATTACCTGAAAACTCAAGTCAACCATAAGGCATACTTGCTCCACGTATAATAGTTGAAGCAACATAATTCACTCCAATGTGGTATAATCACACATGATATAAAATAATCACATACACTATAAGCATCTACAACTAGCATGATCTAGGAACATGATGCATAAACGACAGCATTTCACAATGCGGGAATAATACGACAATCACAACTATAACAGGTATAGTGAAAACAATGAAGCTAAAGCACTGCAACAATCTAACATACACAATCACAACGTATGTATCTCATAATGCATAGTTGGAAATCAAATAACAATGCAAGATCCCATTGAAAACACCTTGATGGTCATCCAAAATACACCCTCAGAACCCCTCGATGGTATAATAGACCTCATTGGCAAGTTCAATGCAATGGATCAAGGCAAGAGAGTCACATAATACACTGATAACACTTAGAACAACATATAACATATGAATTAGAAAGCACACTAGGCACAAACTAGGGTGGGCATTACATCAAGATCTTAAATTTTTAAAAATGGGCTCAATCTACTTCTTGAATCAAAAGTTATGGCCTCTAGAAGTTAGGCCTCCCACATTAGAAAGGTGAGAGCATCTATGATATACAAGAGAGCTGTACGAGGGAGATACACTTACTGACCAACTTGTGACTCATGTTATGACACACCATAAAGCATATTTGAATGGAGATAATGGATCCTAAATGAAGCACTCAAGTTGATGAGTGAATAATGTTGATGTTATGACAACTTATGACAAGTGTTTAAGGAATATCTTATTTTTAGCCAATGGAATCATCTTGGGATTTGAGAGTTAGATTTTGACCATGGATTTGGGCACCACATTTTGGGTGGTTTTAGCTCATGGTTTCTTAATTACCATTTGATCGTATTTATTGGGTGCTTGATATGGAGGTTTGATAGTTTAGTTTTATAGGTATTGTTATGATGCTAGAATATCTCCAAATCTATATTTTGGTATAATCTCCTATGAAGTATTGAGGATACATTTGTATTGTAACCATCTTTGTGTTGCTAATAATACAATTGGTTTGAGATTTAGAGTTTGGAATTTTTCTTGAAAGGATTTTACTTGGGCATATGCTTTGTTATGGTTGTGTGTTCATTCTTTCAGTGTTTAATATTATATATCTTTTCTATTTACACATCTCTCCTCTTAGATTAATTGTGGATGTTTTATTCAACTTCCTTTCACATAAGCCTTAATGTGCACATTGGGATCTCCCTCTCCCTTGAACATAGGAAGATCAAGGAGGGGTCAAGGTAATATGACATTTTAAATGTCATGATCTAGAGGTTCTCTAAGATATTCAAGATAAATCCCTTGAGAAGGGATCATGCATAGAAGGAGGTGTTGATGTTTGTTTTTAGACAAGTCAACAATAGAGTAAAACACTAGAGTATCCCACTCTCTCTTGAATAAAGCTCTTCAAAGGCTGAACTATGTGATCCAGTGAAGTAACTCCAAGGTTCCTTTTCCTATGACTTATGATGGGTTAACTCAGTGATTACATGTGATCTTGCTGATAATCACAAAGGGACTTACGCAGACTTCTTCATACACTTAGCTTATTTCTCTTCTGAGTGTGGATGAAGTATGTACAAGGTTGCAATGATAAAGAAATGGAAAAAAAGATAAGGGTTTAGAAAGCTAATCTAAAGCCAATGAAGTAATGATGATGTATGAACAGACAAACTCCTAGAAGTAAACCTGACTTCACTTCGCCAAGGATGCCTACAACTACATGAAGTTGGTGCAATCTCCTAAGGTTATGCGAATGGTTTTCAAATCATGATGGTTCATATGAGCACCCATTGAATGGCGCAGCTCAAACAAGCATCCATAATCGAACTTAAGCAAATGATAGCTCAGACTAGCTTTACACAACACTTCACCAACGATGAATGTTAAAAGCATGAGCTAGGAGTTGATCAATATTCAAATACAACATACATTACATCAATACACTTCTAATCTACTTTATTTCTAATTTAAAACATCTCTCCATTTTCATTAAGATACAGGAAACCATGTTATTTCACAAGATAACACTTAAACACCAAGTGAACTCCAATGTTCTTTGCATTACTCTTGAAAATATTTACAACAATTTCGAGTTCTCTCAGAAAATTTTGAGAGTCCCTTCTACTCTACTCCTACAAACTATATGCCTATGAACTACTCTATATCTTTACAAATGAGGCAACACGGCCTTTATATAGTGCTCCAGGTTACAATGAATGGCTAAGATCATTTCGATAGCCAAAGGTCTAGATCATGCCACCTCAGAGGTAGTTACAACAACTTGCTATTTTTAGCAAAAAAAAGAGAGGCAATGAAGGCACATTTTCCAATGTGATAAGGTAAGGCGAAAGCATTTAAAATATTCCTCCACATAGGAATCCCTTCAGCTTCTTTCATTAAATGATACATTTAATGCTATTGAATTGATGTGTACTCGCCACATAGATGCCACCTCAGCATATCTTGAAAATTGTATCATCTTGTAGTGATGTATTCGATGTGATTGCTTGAACTTGTATATTTAGGAATACAACTTGTTGATCTTGCTTTGTTTTTTGAATTGTAAACTGAATATATGATACTTGTTACTTCATTTGACTAACACTGTGATTCTCCCTCTTCTTGCAGAGTGAGTTGATGTTCTTCTCTGGATGCTTCTTGATGTAGAGTGGAGTAGTGAGATAATGATGTTGCTTTAATCATGAATTGGAGTGGAAGATCTCTCTTGAACTTGAAAATTTGAGAATCTTGAAGCTTAGATGATAAATGCCTTTGCTTGATGTAGAAGTTGATGAAGAGTTCCAGTCGACACTTGAAGCGATGTAGATCTCTTGGAAGATGATCTCGAATCTTGAAAAAACTTGATTTGAAGCTTAGATGAATAGATGCCTTATCTTTTGAACATGATGCCACTTGATGAAATGCTTCCTTGAAGATGACCTTGAAGTAGAGTGTGGATGAAATGCTCCAACTTGATGATAACATCTTCCTTAACTCCTGCAAACAAACAAAGAAACAACATCAAACATGATAATATCTGATTTACAACATATAAGAATCATTTCATGCATTTCCAAGCCAAGCGCATTAGATGCCAAATTAAATCTTTGCTTGAAATTTCACTCTAAAATACTTTTTTTTACTCCTTATCTTAGCATATTGGATGAAGTATTCAAGATCTTCCTAAAAAAATGAAATGCATACACCTTAGATCAAACTTGCACATCCTCCAAGGACTAGTGCACCATTTCGAATTCTTCCTCACTAGATTAAGGATTTTGAAATCCTCTTGATTTTATTCACAAAACTTACATTTCGCCATTATCCAAAGGTGGGCGCATTGGTTTAAGGAGGTGAATTCCTCTAGCTTTTTGTATTAGATAAGGATTTCAAATCCTCTAAAAAAACTTAACATTTTTAAATCATCTTCTTCAAGTGGCGCGTTGGATAGGGGTTTGAAAATCCTTTAAAATGTTAGCACACCGATTCAAGTGTTGAGGAATCTTCTTGCTTTAGTGGGATAATTAAGACATTTGAAATCTTTATGTTTAGCGCAACAGTTAAAGATATGGATCTCTTTTAGATAGGCGCAGTGGATAAGGCAAATGAATTTATCTTGATGTTTTCTTTGATAGACCTTTACACTTCTCCTTGTTTAGCGCAGTAGTCAGGCATCTTGATTTCTTTCACCTTTTTTTTTTGAAATGGTCGCATTTGATTAGAGGTTTTAAATTCCTCTAACTTTGATCTCTTCGGTGGTTAAAGGCATGAAGATCCTTTTGATTGGAGCGCGGTGGTTAAGGCATATGAATTCCTCTAGATTACAAAATTTACATTTTACACTCGAATCCTATTCTTCCTCCTTGGCATGGCGATCTATACTTGGAAATCCTCTTATTATCCCTTTGACGCAAAAAACCCCGAAATCTTCCTCACTAGACTTCTTTTCGCGGCGGTTCACACTTTTGATATCTCCCTGTTTGGCAGTTGGGCCTATTGATTTCTTCTACCTTATCCTTATCTTGCGCGTCGGTTAACACTTTTTGAATCCTCTTGAAGGTGTGGCACAGCGGTTGGAGTGTGAAGGATCCTCTTGATTTTTTGCCTTTTAGCGCATTGGTTTATGCATTTGAAATCCTCTTGTTTGTCGCACTAGTTAAGGAGTTTGAAATCTTTTAGTTTGGGCGTAGCGGTTGAAGGTATTTGAATCCTCTTCATCTCCCCTTGACATGCCAGTTCAAAATTCAAAAATCTTCTTGTTTGGCGCACAAACCTTTGAACTAAACCGCCCTTTCATATGTGGCATGCTGGTTGGGATGTAAAGATCCGCTTCTCATCCCTTTGGCACGGTGGTTAAGGGATTTCAAATCCTCTTGGAATAGCGCGTGGTAGTTTATAATTTAGAATTCTTCCTCACTAGATTGTGCAGTGGTTCAAACATTAAGGATCTTCTTCTTTCCCTTTTCCTTGTCATGACAGTTGGAGTTTTAGAATCCGCTTGTTTTAACCTCCTTTACGTTGTGTGGTCGTTAAGACTTGCGAAATCCTCTTGAAGATGCGCGGCAGTTGGAGATCTTGAAATTTCTTGTTGTGGCGCATTAGATGAGGGTTAAGGATCTTCTAGTTTAGTGCATTTTTTAGGCTTTTCAAGATTTCAAATATACAATTAGATTGATCTCATTGTTCAGGAATGGAATTTTGATCAGGATTCTTCATTTCTAGAGACCTCCAGTTATAGAGCAAAAACCTTTCCAGGAGAAAGACTTTCTTGTATAATTGGTAGAGGAAACAAACTTAAAGCATCATCATGCAACACATCAGAGTTCAAAAAAAGGGGTCCCCATTTGCAATGGGGCGATGTGTGATTTGGTCACAACAGGAGCTAGTCCTCTAAAAATGGATCCTACTAGTGGGGTTTGATAGTTTGGTTGTGCTTGGAAGCTTAAGTGTGGTTGTTGAAACCTAAAAGAGGTTAGATAGCTTTGATGCATGGCGCTGGCTAGTTGGAACATAGGTGGGGTCATGTAGTTTTGATTTTAATTCATGGGTATCCCACTAGGTTATTATATGTTATTTGTATTGGGAATTAAGGTGTCTCAACCTTTGCAAATTCCTAGCATATGATATTTTTTTATGTATTTATTTATTTGTTTAATTTTTTATTTACTTGCACATCCTGTTTTGTCATTTAGTATGAGGTGGCACTGTGACATGTCATCCTACTTGTAATGTGACTTGGATGGTCAAGTCAACACATTAGAATCTAGGCATCCCATTTGAGGTGGCACTAATATGCCGTGTGTCGACATCTTGTGGTATGACAGAGGAGTTATTTTGTATGACATAATCTATGACGCGTAAGAGCCAAGTATAGAGATTCCTATGACAAGTGAAGACAAGTGTCAGAGAGCATCTTTGCATGTGAGGAAGGCATGTTTGGGTGTCCAAGTTGGGTTATAACATGTAAGAGAAATATGCTATATTTAGTCTTGTATGAAAGATTCTCTTACAACATTAAGTGTTGTTATGTTGGCAGATTTTATGACAGCTGTAAGATGCGTAAGAGCATCTGTCATAGCCTATTTTTAGGTTGGAGTGCTCCATCTTGGGAAGTCAAATTTGCCATGTATGACAGATGTAAGAGAGGTGTATGCATGTTGGACAAGTGTCCTTGGGTGTGAGAAATGGGCCATGTGGCCAAGATGGATGCCCACCTCTGGAAGCTTCTTAGTTATGCCTTATAACTATATATAATGAGGTGCTTGGAGTTGTATTATGCATAGTGTTTGTACAGGTACTGTTATGTTGCTGAAATTACTCTAGAAACAACATTTGAAGACTCCTGAAAGAACTTGCATTGCAAGTGTATTGTAAACATCTTAGTTTTGATAATACATTGTGCAGGTTTTGGAGTGTGGGGTTTTTCACCTAAAAATGTTTTCCTCACATATATCTTGTGTCACTTATATTCTGTGTATGTTGTTTGCTGATTTATCTCTATGTTATATGTTTAATGAAACTATAATTGTAAGGATCTAAAAATTTGCACTTCATTCCCCTCATTAGATTAGTGTTTGGAAGTGTTTCTGCATACCTTGCTTTGTTTCAATTTGCATTGTAGAGTGGACTTGAGGAGGAGGTGTGAAAGCCTCACTGTTCACATTTCAAGCATAAAATTTGAGATATAGGGGTGGTTGAGGGCTCCTTGATTTGCCAAGTCATTTTGTGTTGTGACAAAAGGGTTGGGATGGGTACACTATCTTAGAGACCATGGTCTTACATTTGTTTATGTTAAGTTTTGATGAGGTTGTTAAGAACCCCTATCTTTAGTGTCATGGTTCATTACATTAACATGGCAATGGGAGCTTCTAGGGCTGCTTTGTTTAATTTGTTGGTATTTTGTGCTTCACTACTTTGGGGAGGGTTCTGTTGATTATCATGACATGGTTCATGTGGTGGAGGTTGGACCATCCTAGTTGTTGTCACTTCTAGTTAATTTTCTACTTGCATGTGTTGTGAGTAGGCTTGCCCATTTTGATAGGCCATCCTAAGGGCCTCTTAGGCTGCTCACATGTCTGCTGAATCCTTTTCTAAACAATCCATCTTCTTATTGATGTGGGTAGCTATATCCTTGTAGGTCATGGAATTGGTGTCTTGTCTATGGATCTTAGACTGGACTTCCATGCGTTGAGCTCTTGAATGACTCAAGTTTGATTGAATAATAATTCTCTAATATTTCCCCCATGTGAGGTTGTTAGCGGCCATGTAACCTTGATTAGGTCTTGCATTTTGCTCTTGTTCTTAATGATCATCATTAGAATCAATGCCTTTGTAGTTGAATCCATTTGATATGGGAGTTAGAGGATGGGAGGGAACATCGTGATCAAAAGTGCGGGTAAGTGGTTCATTGGAAGGGACTTGCCCTTGAGTTCTCTATGGTCTTGACATATTTGGGGGTACTAATAAGTACTCTAGAATAAATGGACAAAGAGGCAAATAGGTAGAGGAAATGTGATGGAATAAAAGGAAAGGTGAGAGAACTCATCAGATTAGGTTTACCAATATATGTACTAGCCAAATTTGACTCACTACTACAATGCATGAATCATCAATGATAGGTACATGTGCAATTCACATTGTTTGGATAGGTAGCATACTATTGCTGGTTGCAAGTCAACAATAGGTGTAATGATGGGAAATCTAATGGATCCTCTCTTCATGAAAAATTAGTGCTCTATGAATAACATGGATATTTTGTTGAAGTGTGGTAATAGCAGTATGGGTGTTTGTTGTTGTGCATAAGGTGTGGACTTCTTAACAAATATCGTTGAGGTTTTAATGGATTGATTTGAAGAGAAAGTTGAGACATGTAGTCTCTCACTCAAATACTTCATTTAAATGAGTTATCTCAAATTGTTTCCATATTGAATTCATTCTATATCTTGAGTTTGCTCTTCTACTTCAATGGTTGTAGGACTAGATCTTCTCTCACACCTAGACACATAGGCCTAATATGTTGCATGTGACCAAAGGGAAAATAAATGGGATGAAACTACTTAGATGCCTTAGTTCATTTTTTTGGTCATTTTTTTGTCTGTTCATTGAGATGGTCGACTTGAATGTTTGATTGTTTAATTTGAAATGTTTGATATTGAATGTTTATTTGTGACTGAGTGCATGGATTTTGTGGATCGATTATTTAGAAGTTGGACTTTGTTTGGAATGTTTTAATGTTTAAATGTATATGTTCAAACTAAGTTTGGAGCTTGTATTTTACTCAAGTGAAAATGTCCTAATTGTTTGCCTTATTGTTTTCAATTTTGTGATGTTTTTGTTTATGCTTTTGATGCATTCAAATTTGCTCAGAAATAAATGTTTTAGACTACACTAAGTGTTGAATTAAACATCACTAAGATAAACAATGAAATTAAATTGATGCAAGAAAAGACACATGCAAGAAATCACATAGACAAAAATAACAAACACGTATGCTAGTTTTACTAGTAATGAATTTGCCAAGGTAGATTCAAATTTGGCAAATGGGTAAATCAATTAAAAATAGGCGAATTTGTTAATTAACAACCAAAAGATAAGTTATTAATAAGCAACAAAGTGTAAATTCTTATCAAAAGACCAATAAACACAAAACAAAGGGAGAGAGATCCTAGGGGTCATCTAAATGCTCCATCAGATCAGGATTAGTTGAGAGGAAGTTTTATTCTTATGTTTCACACCACATGGGTTGTGTGCTAGGCATCAGATCATCATCGAACTTTCCATGTATGCATGTTCATTTTCAGGCACTGACACACCCTAGTATGTAAATCACACATTTTCCACTCAAATCGACAAATAACGACTAGTAGAAAGAAAGTTGACTTGAGCTTAAATTGAAATTTGAATTTGGGAGTTACAAAATCATTTCTATATTACAAATTTAATCCAAAATGTTCATGAAGTTGAGTTCAATTGGTTAAAATGTTGGGTTCTTATTGTGGAGACCCAAGTTCAAATCCCCAAAGGGACATCTAATGTGGAAAAATAAGTTGTGACTTGATGGATATAGTATCTAATGTGGTGACTTTTGGTATTCCATTGTTGACTTCTAGTGTGGATGTAATATCTAATGTGGATTTCTAAGTTGTGACTCTTTGTATTCCATTGTTGGCTTCTAGCATGGATATAGTATCTAATGTGGTGACTTTTGGTATTCCATTGTTGACTTCTAGTGTGGATGTAATATCTAATGTGGATTTCTAAATTGTGACTCTTGATATTCCATTGTTGGCTTCTAACTAGGCCATAGGCTTTTATATGTAAGCATTACGAAAATTTTCTAAATAGGTTGTTCCTATATTGTATTCCTTGAACATCCTATGGGTGCAAGTGCTAGTATGGATATATAGCTCATTATCTAAGGAGCTAAGTAGGCAATTTGGATATTATATATTTCCAAGGGGAATGACATCCTTTGACAAAGGGCTGAGACGTCACAAGTGAAAGAGCAGGCCCAGGCAAAGCCCAAGGACGTTAACATTTTTCGCAAGCAAACCATGACCACAATCCGTAGGTTTTGTTGCGATGACCTCCTTCGATTCAGTTCCGTTAATTTGGATCATCTCACTGAAACTGTAATTTTTCTTCCAGCAACAACTCACATTTTTGCTAATCTAATTTGCAATTCTTCAAAAGTTTCACCATCATTTTTAAGGGTTTAGAAACATTGAAACGAGTAAGTTTCACTATCATTTTAAGGGTTTAGAAACATTTGAAATGAGTAAATAGGCTAATCCTGATATGTGTTATTATCGATGGCAGTTCAATATGTCATTCTATCTCACATACTTGGCGAGATGGCCGGATTATTTCCACGTTGCTGAAGGCCCTGGCAATCGGATTATGGGATACAGTAAGTTTTTCAATCTTCACCCTTCACATAAACCAGTGCGTTATTTTTAATTATTATGTTTTTCTCGCTCTTTTGCATTGTAATGATTATTTTGAAAGCTTGGTTGTCTGCTGGGGCTTCACCAAGTCAATCTTGGTCCTCACTGTAATTTTAGTGTCACGGTCTTTATTAGTTTCTGTTTACGTAGTTGCTTTTCTGCATTTTGGTAGAATAGAAAAACGATAATCTTTTCATGATTCTGGATGTAGTGCAAATTCGTTTTTTAATTAACGGAGGTTTAAACGGGCCCCTCTCCCACAGAATAAAAATCATAAACAGAGGCATTTAATACACTTAAAGCAGCATTTCTTCGGGATTTATCATGGGGAAATGATTTTTACATACAAAGTTTTCATAGCTAAACACAAAACAGCTTCCACAGAGAAGCTCCTAACATAACTAGCATGCAGCATGGCAACTACCATAACTTAAGATATCTAACATCAACTGAAATTTAACCTTAAGAAGAGAAACCAAGAAATTGCATGGCTACCTCCAAGCTAAGTGTTAGGAGAAGTGCCCTTGGAATGCCCTGTTGGCAATGCAGGTGTTGCAGAAACATACAGGATCTTTTCCACTTCTGCATCAGTCAGACCATATGTGGGCTTGAGCTCCTTTCTTGACATAATTGGGCCAATATAAATTCGGTTGAGATCCCTTTTCATCCTTAAAGCAAGCTCCTCTTCGCTTAGATTCCTACTGCTGCCACTTTGGAGATTTGAAGGGGTTTGCCTTAAGATATGTAGGCTATACGGGCTCCACAGGTTGGGCTTTCCTCCCACTTCCACAATCTTCTGATATTGAAGTCACCTCTAGGAACCCCTTTGAACATTCTTCAAATGTGCAGTGATCCATTCCCACACCTTTGATCTCTTAGAGTAGTCATTAGGTGTATAAACAAAATATAGCCCAAACTGAACATCTCCCATATTTAAAATGACCTAAGACACTTTGTCACAAGGGAACACCCAGAATCCACAACATGAGAAGCACATTTCTTATGCAACAAAATAATAAGTCTCCCCTCTCGCTCTATCCTGTTTAGAAGAGATATGAACAGGCTCAAGTCAAATGAAATTCACCATCAAGAGAAAGACCATTACCTTTATATTCGTGCAAAAAGAAAAATCAAGCCCCTCTCTAGCTCTCTGAAAGGTACTAACAACAGTCTTTTTTTCATAAGCTTCCAACCCCCTCAGATTCCAATTGACGAGCTTCATCAATGGGATTGACTTTGGGGGTTTATTCACTCCTCTAGGCTGAGCTAGCCTATTAACAAAACTAGGAAGCTTTTCCTGCTTCCCTTTTGATATGACAGAATTAGGCAAGGGAGAATCTCTTGGTCTTCTTTTTTTCTTTCAAGGCTCAACACTATCAAATTCTGCATTCTCATTAGGATAAGAATCTAATGAAATATCACATTGCATTGGTTTGATACCTCCATCATCAGTTGACTTGTTACGGAATCTTTCATCACACACTTTGAACCTCTTAGAACTACTTGAAGAAAACAAACTAGATGGGTTGAGGAGTTCTTAGAACTACTTGAAGAAAACAAACTAGATGGGTTGTGGAGTTCTTAGAACTACTTGAAGAAAACAAACTAGATGGGTTGAGGAGTTGTTTCATCCACAACCTTTTGTCCATGTTCATGGTTCACTGTGGAAGGAATAGGAGGAGTGGAAGGCCTTATTGACTCCAACTGCAGCTTTATCCAGATTGAGCCATATGTCAAGACTGCAAACTTTGGGGTAGCTCCCTGATCACAATTAACCTCAGGATCTTGTTTTCTTTCTTTGATTCATTGAAATCCTACCCATTCCTTGTAAGTAGGGGATCTGTGACACTAATAGGAGTATCCGGAGCAGGGTTCTCAACAATTTTAACCTCTTTCTCAAAAACATCCGAGTCATCTGATTGAACCCTATCATTATTAATATTTGAAAGGTCATTTTCCTCTATAATTTGGCTTTTTTGACCACCTCTGTTACGACAGTCTCTACATATTTTCGAGCTGTAGGAACCAACAAAGGACAATTTTCTCGAAGATGACCATTCTATTTGCACTAAAAACATTCATCCAAGCCTCCCAGGGATTTCACAAGGCAAGTGTATTTTTTTTTTCAAATGTCAAATCATCTGGAATTGACATTCTAGTGTTCAGAGTTAATAAAATCCTAGCATTCATATGGGGAAGAGTAAATCTTGTTGCTTTAGCCCTCAACAATTTCCTAATTTGTTTAAGGGAATGAGGAACAAAGGACCACCACTGAGATGGGACATTTTGTATCTCATGTGAGCAAGGAGCTTTTTGTACAGACCTAAAATTGAGATTTGGGGACCAAGAGAGAGCCCTAAACAAAGAAAGGACAACATTTCAACATCCTTTGGTGATCGCTCTTTTTGACATAGAAGCATTCTTGAAAAAAATAATAATATTACTTTGTCTACAATTCTATATGACTTAATGGAAATTCCTAATTTTTTACCCATACAGAATTAATCCAGTTGTCAAAAATTTTCTCAAGGCAAGGCCATCAGGATTCAAACAAAAAAATGCAGCAACATTCTTAAGTATTTCTTCCTCTTTGTCAAGCATAATCTTCATTCTAGGGTTTGGAGAGAGAAGGTAATAATTCTTACCTTCTTGACTGATGGCTTCCATGGCTCCCAGACTGCTGTTTGCTTCAGTCTGCACTTCAAATTCTGCTCCATCAATGTTATTTGCATCTTCAAACTGAGCTGTGTCCCTGAAGAATCTCATCTCCTTTTGTTCTACTTGACCAACTTGTTGTGGAATGTGATCTGAGCAAGTCACATCAGCAAAGTCTCTTTTCTCCTTACTTCCCCCATCCTTTCCCTCCCCAGCCCTTTTCTGTTTCAGACCGCAAATCCATAAACTTTGGCTAAATGTGCTAACCTAATTAAAATAAATAACTTAAACAAAAATGCATAAATCTAACATAATACCATGACCACTAAAAACAAACTAAATCACCAATCCTTCATGCAAACCACATGGTGAACATGGAGAAGCTCTAATGGTGGATGGGTCTTGTTCTTCCTCCAACTAGAACTAAAGATTCTTATTCTTCCCCCAATTATCGCGATGCTTGTTTTAAGAAAAGCCATGTTTATACCTTTCGTATAGGTGTCAGACAGATAAGTTTCTCGCAAAAATGCATTTTGTTGTAACATTTTGTGAATTCTTTTTTTTTGCATCTTTAAATTTGAAGTGTACATCTGGAGCTAATCAAGCATATTGTATTTACATTCTTTATTTGATGACTTTGAACTTTCTGAACTGAGTTTGCACGCCTAATCATGGAAGCTCCTAGGCTGCTTTCCCATATCTTGATGTTGACTTACCTATCTTTTTCTACTTTGTCAAATGACTATGAGTTTGCATCCAAATGTGCTCATGAATGAGATTCCTTCTTTCCAGGATACTTTGTTATGTCTAGGGTTAGGGGAAAATATGTGTATTAACTCAAATGTATTCTGTAACCATCTCCAATGTATTTTGAATAAAAACATCTTTCTATTAAGTAAATATGCAAAATTAAAAAAGTGAGCTCATAGCAAGAAAAAAGGAAAATAGGAAATAGATTAGAAAACTGGTATATGAATCAAACCCACAGTGCAACAGCTACGAATGTATAGGAAGATGAAGAGATATAATAGGAAATGAATTGCCATATGATATATAATACTTCTGTGAACTCATCCAGAAGCTTTTGTAACATTGTTATCAATCTGCAATGGAAGAAGCTCTATATCTATTTCTGATAATTTTATGACTGGGTGTATATTAACTGTTCTATTTTGTGTTGTGTTTTCCTTCTTTGATTGTCATTTGCAGTAAGTTAGTTCTGTTTTTAGCTGTTTTATTTTTGATTGGCTTTTAGTAAGCTAAGCCTCTTAAAGGAACCTCAAATACTATGTTGTAATCTGTGCGAAAATCATTGATATAGCTTGACTACAAGTATTTTCTTGGAAGCTTTTCCAAGAAATGAGCTAACATCATCTTGAAGTTACATTCTTCTTTAGATTAGCCTTATGCTTCACCAACATTTTTCCAAAATGCTTCTTATTTTTTGACTTTCATCAGCAATGTTTCAAATTGTGTCTCTACTTGATCTTTTTGACCTTCACCAGCAATTTTTCAAATTATACCTCTACATGTCTATATGTGCTCCTTAGCCTCTTTAGTGGCATGTGATTCTTGCATTCTCTTATTTACTCTTTTGTCCCTTTCTTCATTTTTATCTACCTGACACCCCTTCTTCTCTAGGGTTTCTTAGGTAACAATTTCCAGGAGATGGAAGGGCTTTCCCCTATTGATATTTTTCTTTTGAAAATGTTTAATTTTGATTGGCTTTAGCTGTATTTTCTTCTTTGATTACTTTTATAATTGATGATTTTTCTCCACTGTCCATAATTTTTTAGAGTCTTTATTATCCTGCTTGGTTGGGGCACCTTTGTTTCTGCTAGCTAGCTGAATCTTATTTTTAGGACCATTTCTTTCCAAATGACTATGTTTGCAGCAAGCTCTGCATCATTGTTCTCATAGTCAAATGGCAGAGTCCTTGAGTAATCTAAATCTAAGACTGCTGAAGCTGGAAGTCCTGTTGCCTGCTCTGCATGCATGTGGCTCTCTCATACTGGTTATTTTCCTTTCATTTGTGACCATAGAGATCCTCCTTTACAGTTTTACCAAAGTGTATTCAGAAAAAAAGTTCTATTCCAGAACTCAAGTGACAACAATGGAAGCCTCACCTTGACAGAGGGCAGTTGGAGTGACTTCTAATGGTCTATAATCAAGAGTCTGATTTCATAAGAAGTCCCATTCTACCCATGAACCAGGGACCTTTTTAAAAACCATTGCCTTTGTCTTGTCTTCTCTGAAATGAACTGATCCTTGATGTTTCCATCTTATTCTTGGGAGCAGGATCAAGAGAACTGGGCCTTGATGTTCTGAGCTATTGTAATGTCCCTTTTTGGGATTGCCCTAAATCTTGCCCTAGAATCAAGATTTTAATATAGTTAGGGTTATAACTATGTGATGTTCCGATATTAAGGCATTGTTTAAATTAAAGATTTAAACATCATAATAAAAGGCGATAGAGATAATTGCAAATATAATATAATATATTTATAACAAAATATATTATAAAAAAATAATAAAATAAATGTAAATAACAAATAAGAATATAAATATGCATATTATCAATTTAAATATTATTAGAATGATCATATACTAATAGGAATGAGTATATTGACAATTACAAAGGGAATAAAGACAAGTCAGCGATCAAATGTTAAGGATGCTGACTTGTCAAATAAGACAAAACAGCATGTTAACTAAGAAGGTGCGATTTGATAAAGAAGTGGCATGGTGGATACAAAGGAAGTAATACGATTCATTAAAGAAGCAAGTAATGTATGAATTGTTTAAAATGTAGCAATGGTCATAGTCGTAAAGATAGCAATTAGTTTGTGAAAACAACAGTAAAAGACAGGCAGTGATTAAGTAATAAAGTGTATGCAGTGATTTATCCAAAGGGTATGTTTATGAAGGGCAGCGACGGTTGTGTATGCCTCTTTTCATATAGAATCTGAGCTATAAAATCATAATTGATAAAAGGGAATATGGGAATAATAATGCAGATCTACATAATCATGGGAGATATATAAAAAAAAAGAGATATTTCAGGGAGTGAAGAGAGAGGAATAAATATAGAGAATATTCTGAGTTTTAAGGACACTTATATATTCAAGAAGAAATATATATATTTATGATTACATGAAGAAGATAAGCAAGATGCAATACAGATTTATAAGCAGATTTATGCAGACTTGAAGAAGGATAAGAAGAAGATCTGATATAGAATAGAAAAGATAGATAATACGCTCCAGCAGATTTGAAATATAAAGATACAACAATATCTTGGTTGCAAAGAAGAGATCCTTAAGAGCTCTCAAGGGTACAAAGGCAAGAATCCATTCTCCTGGTATGATGTATCTAACCCTACATTTCTTGTGATAAATGCCATATGATAAATAATGACAAATGTATATAATTGAAGGACTATCATTAGTGTCATAAGCATTGTGAAACTTGCTATGAAATATAGATTATATCCACAACACACTTGATATGATTGCTTGCAACTATGAAGTTTGATTAGTTTATTATGCATTAATGTGAATTCTTGTATGAATGTTATGATGAGGGAATTGAGGGCCTACACTTGGAGGGGAAACGGCGTTGGGATCATCCTCTAAGTACGCCACCCCATGGTGGATGGTTGAGGCCTGCCACATGTGGGCCAAGGGGGCATGAGAGGCTGCCCTTAGGCTTAGAAGGAATGATTTCCGGGACACCTTGCTGTAGCTGCATCCCTAACCTTCCATCATAGAAATTAATTGAATCATAAGAGGATGCAAAATGGATTTTGATAAGGGGAACGGTGATAGGACGCCTCACTAGGTCCCCCACCCCATATGGATGGCAAGAGGCCACATGGGGCCAAGAGGGGTGAAGCACCCGCCCTTGGGCCTAGGGTAGAGGGTTTCTTGGGCACCTTATCAAACCGTTTTATTCCAGGGATTAGAAACCCTAACCCTAAACTTGTGGGATTTGAATTTTTAGGGTAAAATTAGTATTGTTCCAATTGGGGACATTACAAACTAACCAATTATATGCTTGAAGCCATATAAAACTTGGTTTAGGTCCTGCAATCATGTTAGACAATATTGGAAATATAATTCATATGATCAAAACATATATAATAAATGTCTTATCTATTTAAACCATGTAAAAATACATAACTATTTCAAAACTATATAAACTACACCATATCCATAATGCATAGTGGAAGTTTAATCATAATAGGACTTGGATGAGAAACATTATAAGTCCACCTGAAGCTATCCCTGCTAAGCCCAAGAGCGGATATACCATCCCTCTTGGCTCCAAGTGGCAGACACGCGGACATCCAACATGGGGTGGCGTACTTAGTGGATAAACTTGTATATGCTTTCCTTATCCATGCTACCTTATCCATCCCTCTTATGATTGAAACTCCTTGAATCCATCTCAACAACCAACCCATGTAGAGATTGGGGGGGAAAGCTACAATAGGAGGCCCGTAGATTCTCTTTTCTAAGCCCAAGGGCAGACACTCACCCCCTTGGCTCCAAGTGGCAGACACACGAGCATCCATCATGGAGTGGTGTACTTAGAAAGAAATCTAGTATCTGCTCACCCTCTTGGTATTTCCCCCGCTCTTCCTCATGGTTGCTTGATGAGAATTACAAACTCTTCCTCATGGTTGCTTGATGAGAATTACAAACACTAAATACATTCAGATTCATAGAGATTATACAGCAATCATGATAGAGTATACCACAATATTTATTAAGACATAAGTCTGCTATATTCTCAGAAGCAAATGTATTGATTGCTGATTCTGCCCTTGTCTGCTGAGTGCAGATATATATCTCAATTGTGATCTGATTCCTTGATGATCCTACTCCTTTGGAAGTGTCCCTCCCTTTATATCCCCACGGTGGAGGAAGAGACATAACTGTTCAACATATTTGTCCCTTGGTGAGGGATACGTCCCTCTTCAAACTCAAGCGATGCTCTAACAATATTAAGCACTGCTCTTCATAAATACAAGTCACAGCTCTTCACTAACTAATCACTGCCCTCAATGTAGTCGCTGCCTTTGTTTATTAATTCAAATGGCTACACTATGAATGCAGATCGTACCTTTAATTATCCCTCATACTCGCATGTATTAACAAACTCTTTTGTCTTGTATATATGTATCCAAGGTGCTTCAAACAAAGGAAGGTCGGCCTGATTTCGAGTCGGCCATACTTTTAAGGATCTTAACAATGGGGTTGGCCATATAATTGGCATGAAGTTGGCCCATATTAGGAGTTTGGCCATTTTAAGAGGATTTTAAATTAAATTTAATTCTTTTCCTTTTTGGCGCCAAGAGACTTGTCTTCCTCTTCACAAATCTTCAACAGTCATATTGTGTAATGTCCTAAGTACGGGACATTTCAGCTATGTGCAACTTACTTTGCGATGATTTTTTGATTAGGCCACAAGCACATAAATTTGCAAATCAATGCATGGTCTCTAAGGCAGTATTTCGTTTACGAATATTATAGTGAATAGGTTTTCAATTGGATTGAGTGGCAACTTCTTCCCTTTCTTCTTGAAAAATAATTGCAATTCTTCCATGGTCATTTGTGTGCAGGAGTCCTCTCTCTGAAGCAGACTTCAGAAAGAAGGAAATAGATTCCCAAATAGGCAGAAAACAGCCTCTTACAAAATAAAAAGAATGTTAAATAATGAAAGTCTTTGCAAAGGCCACTTGCTTCAAATGCCAGGCAAGTAGGGGCGAAAATGCATTACATATATGAATCAGACATTTCTATAATAATACTGTGTTTTTACACTTTGCTGTGAGAAAGTGAAATTGCAAGCAAATCTTCTTATGTTCTCAAAAGCAAATGATAATGTACCAGAGTGACAAATGCTGTGCTCAACAGACACAGAAAGGTGTGCAGCTTGGGCCAAATGCCTAAGACTACCGAAACAAGCTATCAACATCATCTCCTTTTATGACATACTGTAATGCCTGTATGCAATGATTTGTGTAGTTGCCAGCATGTTGCAGTCTAGTTTTGCTGCCTTTTTGTATGTTATTAAAAAGTACGTTACATTCTTATGTGGCATGTCTCGTGTGTGTTGTTGTTTAATACTTGTTTTGTCTGTTTTTGTTTGCAGTCATGGGTAAAGTTGAAGGACAGGGTGAATCTTGGCATGGCCATGTGACAGCAGTGACTGTTGCTCCTGAGTTTCGTCGGCAGCAGCTAGCAAAAAAACTCATGCACTTGTTGGAAGAAATCAGTGATAAAACGTAAGAATGACGGCGAAAATATTTCAGCTTTGTACTTATAATTCTCATACAAAAAAAAAAAATGGTAATTGTGGTGTGGATAACAAAAGAAATGGAAGAAGCCACAAGCCACAAGCCATGGGAATGTGGTCTATTTGCCTTTTCTAATATATTAACTAGTTAGCATAACCAGCCTGGTAATTGCGCTTTGCCTCCTTTATGTGTGGCTTGTAACAAATATGTGCAGTATTCATTATGGGGTTTGAACCAAGATCGTCATCATGTCAACCACTCTGCCTTGCCACTTAGATAATGCACTACCAAACATGTTTTCTTGTTTGTTCTGCATAAGGTATGAACTCAGTTTTGTTTGAGAAATGCATCTTATATTACTTCAGCAAACAAAAAATTACATCAATCTAACAACAGGGAAGGAAGGGAATTCCTTAAAAAAACTTGAAAAGCTAACTTTTGCACCTCTACCCTAATGGACAAGGACTCAACATTTTTGGAAACACTTGAATTTAACTTTGACCAACAAAGTCAACTCTTGCCTAAAATGCCTTAACTCCCCTAGTATGAGAAGGGATGGATCTTCATGAGAGGTAGCCTTACACCTAGGTTTAGAAGAAAAACTTAAAGACTTTAGTTGAAATATTTGACCACTCATGTCGACAGTTTTGACTACCACAAACTTTGGAATGGAAGTGAATGAATGTGGGTACTTGTACATTAATTTCCAACGACAGTGAACTGATCAAATTGGATCATGAGAGAAACTAATTCTAAGTCTATACATGTGACCCTGGCGTCAAAGGAAGTTGAGATGGTATAGTGACAGATAAACCATGCTGAGATAGTATAAAGAAAACATTGCCATGGTGAGAGGCTATGCAGAGACGGTATAGTGAAAACATAAACATGTTGAGATGGTAAAGTGGCATCATAATTGGTCGAGAGTCCATGCATAGATGGTATAGCTACAACATAACCATGGTGACAGATCATGTTGAAATGGTATAGTCTCATTGTAGCCATGTTGAATGGTCATGCCAAGATGCTATGGCAACATCATAACCATTTTGAGAGGCCATATGCTAAGATGATATAGCAACATCATAACAATGTTGAGAGGCTGTGTCGAGATGGTAAAGTGACAACATAACCATTTTGAGAAGCCATGCTGAGATTATGTTGAGAGACCAAGATGAGATGGTATAATGACAACATAACCATGATGAGATGGTATCATCACAACATCATCATGTTGAGAGGCCATGTTGAGATGGTATAGAGGCCACAATGTGACAGGACTATTTTGTCATCTGTGACAGGACTATTTTGTCATCTAGTAGACCCAATACGATGTTGAGGAACCAAACAAACTCATATTTGAATACCTTCTTCAAAATTTTGCATGGCTTTTTCAGAGGAATGAAATGGTGCCATGAGATCCAAGTGATTTGCAATCTAGTGGCCTTAATATCATATTGAAGGTCCATTTTGAGGTCTCTTGGGCCCAAGACCATCTCGAGCAAAGACACACCCTCCTATGCAGATGTAATACTGTGAGAGCTAAGTGATTCTTCCTACCATAAACATGATACCATGGGAACAAAATCATCCTCCTATTGGACACACAATCCTCTTTTAGCAGATACAGTATCATGCAAATCCTCCTATTGCAGGCACAATAACTTCTTGCGATAGTACAAGAGCAATAACATGTAGCTTGTGGCTCAATAGTTGCTACAACAACACGTGTTAGGATGCCAATAAATTAAAATGTGTCAAGATGCCAAAATGTATTTTAGCATTATTGAATGAATTTTCACAACAGATGCATCAGTTCAGCGCTGACTTTCTGGTATCATTTGGGGGAAGGTCATTGTCTTTGAGTGTTTGTTCCCAGTGTGTTGTAAAAAATTTCTTGTTTCAACTGTGTAGAAACTATGTTTTCCATGATGCTAACAACAATCATGTGGCACTTCAGAATCACAAATATATAAAATGCCATGGTCATGTAGCATTTCTAAATAATATTGCTATAGCACTTTACAATTGTAAAGCTGCAAGCTTTATAAAGAACAAATCTCTGAATCTATGCTATAATGAATAATCTATTCCAAAATGAATAAAGCCATAGTAGCGAAAAAATAGCAATTTCTCGGGAATTGGACTATTTCCTGATTTTTTCACTGCCAAAATTGTGAGTTTTTCGTAAAATCAGATGAAATGATTTTCTGGCGATTTCTCTGTAGTAAATCATGATTTTTGCCCAATTAAACCATTAAAAAATTTGCATATTCATGATTTTTGGCAATATATCTGCAAAAAATCATTATCTTTTGCCTGCTGTGTGACTTTTTTTTTACGAAAACCCTAATCCTAACCCTATGTTTTCGCTGTTTTTCGAAAATCCTAATCCTAACTCTAACCCAATTTTTTCCTGATTAAATTGCAATTTTTTGAAAAAATCTTTTATCTGTGGTTTGCCGATTTATTCCAGAGAATGATTTTTGCTTTATTATAATGCAATAAGAAAACCTTTTATATGGTGGAGTTTTATTGCTGAAGAGGGTTTCCACATACAATTTGGTGTCCTTGTTGTGGATGATTGTTATTTGTTATTATTATCCATTAAACACAGAAGGTTTTTCCTTACCATAGTAGTTAATGTTGTAAACAAAAGGTGCATTATGCATCATTCATGACATGTGTGAGTTATGTTTGGAAGGCAAAAATTAGAGAGTAAAGAATAAGTAGTGAACAACCAGTAGCACTGTCAAATTAAGAATCATGAAGATAATGAGAGAACATGATATTCTATTAAATACTGTAACAAATGATTATCACATTTGGTTAGCCCTAGGTAGGCTGCCATGTACATTAATCACAATGCCCCAACATCATATATTTATAGCACCATATATGGCTATGGTTGTTTAACCACCTATTAATTAACCACAAGCTTTAATGTTACATTTGTTATCTAGTGTTAATTGTGACCTTACATTTATTTTCACATTATATTCCTAACACCTGCTTGAGTGTGAAAATATGTTCAATCCCCCTGCAATATAAAATTTGAAAGTTTGGATCACAGTTGTGCATGACTTTTTGTATCTTTTGGCAAGTCTTCAAAATTTTCATCATCCTAACCTCCACCTTCAGTATTTAAACCTCCATTAAGCTGGATTTAAACAGGATTCTTCTCATCCAAATGTTTTGTTGTGGTATAGTCCTGCAATTGCCTATGGATTCATTTAGACAACTTTCCATGTTGGCAAGGCTCCATCAGATTGCTGTCATCCCCATAGAGGTAGAGTCTTGCCTACTCCATCAGATTGCCTTCATCTCCATGGAAGTAGGCTTTTGTCTACACTAGGAAACTCACATAGAGCATAATTACTACTGTCTCACCCTTTGCACCAATGCTTTCACCTTGGCCATTTTCACATTCCTATATGTATGACATTTTCTGCAAAGTTATCTAGGGTCCCAGCATTGTTTCATTTTGACATATGCTATTATATAGTAAACTTTATATGTACAATTGATTTCATTTTTTAGCACTTTTCTTTGAAATTGTTTAATTTTCCCTGCATGTACAAATGTGTTCAAAAAAATCATAATATCAAAATATTTAATAAAGCTTTACCTTGCCTCCAGGATTCCTTACTAACTCTTTCAAGGATGAAATATTTTTCTCTGGTTCAGAAGTAGTTTTGGTCCAATATTTGCATATGACCTGCTTCTGAGCTAACAATTCCTCTATAGCAAGATCCTTTTTCAGTTTCTTGAGCACAACTGATTTTGGTTGAAAGATGAAAATTGCTATATACTTAAGCTTCTTGACTTCAGAGGCAGGGCACTTGACTCTAGTAGCAGTCAAAACCCTGTCCTTGTATGCAGCCTTAACATCTCTACTTTAGGTGTCTCATGCCCTATATTGCTGTGTTCTCCAATCTTGGACACACCAAAAGTGCTGCATTCAATGGATGGCTTTGACTGTGATAATTATCTGTGGTTTATCTAAATGGTGCATAATCTTCTTTAAACAAAGAAGGATTCAATGCCCTTATCCATTCTTCTTTCAGACAAGAGACTCTTTTGAGCATAATCACAGAGTTAGTCAAATGAGCAACATATATCATACACATCCAGTTTACAAGAAGATGAATAAGGCAAGATCAACAAGGAGCATTCCCAAACATACAAGTTCATTCAAAGCAATCATATTCGAAGACTTCACATAAGATGATACAATTTGGGAATATGCCCACAGAGCAAAGTGAATAAATAGTTGAAATCCACAAATATGCTGAGGTGGCACCTACGTGGCATGTACACATGATTCATTCAATCATAATTCGCCATATCATTAAACAAGCAAGAAGCCAAAGAGGACGTCCATGTGGAAGATGCTCTAAAAGATTCTATTTTATCCTTATCTTCTTGGAAAATGTGCCTTCATTGCCTCTCTTATGTACTAAAAATAGCAAGTTGTTGTAACTAATTGCTGAGATGGCATGATGTGGACCCTTGGCCATCTGAATTGATCCAGGCCATTCATTGTAATTCTGGACTACTATATAAAGGCCTTGTTGCTTCATTTGTAACATATAGTTAGTAGTTCAGTAGGTAATAAAGTAAAAGAGTAGAGTAGAAGAGACTCAAAGTTTTTTGAAAGTACTTGAAGTTGTAAATATTTCTCAAGATTAATGCAAAAACATTGGAGCTCACTTGGTGTTAAGTGTTGTCTTGTGGAATGACATGGATTCTTGTATTTCGATGGAGTGGAGAGATATTTCAAACTAGATTAGAAGTAGAGTAGAGTTCATTGATGTTATGTACGTTGTATTGGATATTTGATCAACTCCTAGCTCATGCTTTTGACATTCATCGTTGGTGAAGTGTTGTGTAAAGTTAGTCTGAGCTTCATTTGCTTAAGTTCAATTGTGGATGCTTGTTTGAGCTGCGCCGTTTAATGGGTGCTTATATGAGCTTTCATGATTTGAAAACCTTTCGCTATCCTTAGGAGATTGCACCAACTTCATATAGTTGTAGGCATTTTTGGCGAAGTGGAGTTAGGTTAATTAAGGAGTTTGTCTATTCATGCATCATTATTGCTTCATTGACCTTAGATTAGTTTCTCTCAACCCTTATCTTTTTCCCTTTTTTGTCATTGATGCATCGTGTATACTTCATCCACACTGAAAGGAGAAATAAGCTGAATGAAGTAAGAATAAGTCTGCGTAAGTCCCTTTGTGATTATCAGCAAGATCACATGTATTCACTGAGTTTATCCAATGCAAATCACGAATAAGGAACCTTGAAGTTGTCTCACTGGATCACATAGCTTAGCCTTTGAGAGACTTTACTCAAGAGAGAGTGGGATACTTAGTGTTTTACTCTATTGTTGACTTGTCTAAAAACAATCATCAATAGGGCTCCTTGTGGACTATTCCTAACGAAGATCTAAAAGAAAATGCAAAAGATGGGGTAAGGGTTCAGGGTCTAATTGACGATAGGATTATTGTTGAGAATGGAAACTGGAACCATGCTTTTGCTTCATCATGAGGCAACAACTATGCAGAGATGGTGTGATCTTCTGGGGTATAGACAAGGATTTTCATACTATTTTGACATGGAACATGGAACTGATCATGCAAAAACAATCGAAGTGAAGCTTGGAACAAGTTCAGACTATGAACTAACGGTTTCAATCATTCACCAACAACAATATTTTCCATCACTCTAACTAATGAAAGCTTGAAAGATAAAAGAAATGAAACAACTTTAGAAACTTAAGATTTGCTTCAAGGAAACTAGGAAAACCATGCCAAAATCCAAAGAACTCTATAAACACTAGTCCACAATGCTTATATTATTGATTCGGAAAGTGTTTCTACAACAATCTTGCTGATCCTTGAAGTTTCCAGTTCAAAAATGATACAGAAGTAAAGCTAACTATCTAGCTGCTCTAGGAGCATGAAAAATGTGAGAGAAAGAGCCACAAATCACAAATGAGGTGCCTCGGCCTTTATATAGGCCAGCAAAATACAAAGAGGAGGTGAGGAGATCCGATCTCCTTGAAATCCGCGCCCTGAGTCAGAAACCCTAAAGGGGTAGGTGAGATTACATCATAGGCCAAATGGAATGGTGCCCCCTGTCCTGGGCGCCCATGCTGACTGTGCTGTCTGGGAGGGAAGTGTCTAGTCAGCCGCCATCTCATCCTGTTCCTTGGGCGCAAATTTCAGGGTGTGGGTGTCAAGGAATCCTGTTCCTTCAGCGCAAATTTTAGGGTGTCAAGGAATCCTGTTCCTTGGGCGCAAATTTCAGGGTGTCCAGGAACTTTCACTTGTGGAATTCCTGACTTCCTAAACAAATTTTGCTTATTCCATCACCTCAGGGAATCCTTCGTTTGGAATTCCTTTCAGACCAGGGCTGCACCTTTTCAGGGGTCATGGATTCACTGCTGTGGAATTCCCATTCAGGCTGGAAATCTAGTCAATCCTGATGCTGAACTTGAAGTTTATCTTCCCCATTGAGGATCTTGATCTAGTATTCTCTGTGTCATTTGAAATCTTTGAAAGGACTCTTGATCTTCCTTTATCCTTTATGCGAAGTCTCCATGTCACTGAATTGGAATCTTTGATGTTGCCTTCCTTGCGCCAGTCACGTTGAGTGTTAGGGGGAGAAAGGCGGGCATTGGAATGGAGTGATGCCCTGTTTTGGATTTGTAAAGTCTCTTTCCCTGGCATTGGAACTCTTTGTATCCACCTCGATTTCTGGTATTCTTCACACTTGGACTAACTTTTGCTTCATTTTTCAGGATTCCTAGGCGTGCACAAGAAGAGTTTCCAGGGCAGGGCGCATATGGAAGGTGGAGTAGGATTCCTTGGACAGGAATTCCTCAGCTAGGAATTCCAGGTCTTGATGAAATTCGTCCTCCCAACGGTGAAATCTGCCTCTTGAATGTTGGAACCTGCTTTTTCTTGCTTTGGATTTGAGTTGGAATGGTAGAAATGAGTTGGGCGGCCTCCCTTATATAGGCTTTCAGGCTCTTCTGTAAAATACCCTTCTAGAAATGACTGAATTTTTTTGGAAATTTAGATAAGATTTCTTGCACACTTCAATTAAATAACTACACCAAATGAATAAGGAATTGTAGCACATCAAACTCACATCAACTTTGCATATATGAAACCAACAAATAAATGAAGCATGAAATGTCAAGTGGCTAGAATTTATCTCAGTCCATGTCTGATTTTATATCAGACTTAATTACAAATCAATTTGAAGCCCAAATACATCAAACTTTGCATACAAATATAGCCCAAAGCCTCTAGAATGATGATGGCTATCAAATGGACACAAAACACCCTTGAAAGAGCTTCAATAAAATTCTGATGTAAACTTTCTGTATGCTGATATGACTGCTGAAAGTGTACTTTTTGCCCAGCCAAGGGTTTACAATGAAATATCATGAAATAACTCCTCCAAATGCATTCCATAGGAATGTCTTCTATCAAACACCACTCTTCAATCTTCAAACCCTTGATCAAATTCACCTAGACCTGAAATTCCAATGTAAAGTCGCTGTTATAAAAATCAGACGCTGCTGTTGCAAAATCAGACCCTGCAAAATATGAAAATACCATCCAAAATGTACTCCAAATTCACTAAACTACCTTGGTAGTCAATCCTCTACACCAAGAGCTTCAAATAGATATCAATGTCACTTCCAAACTCTTCAAATAACCTGCAAATGTGACCCAATGATGAAATCTGTAGGACAACATCTCACAAATTGTTATGGGATCATCACCACAACACTCAAGGGAACATCTCCTTGAAAAATAACTAGAAAATCGGAATTTTTAGTCATAAACAATAATAAAGAAAACATACCATAGCATCATAAGTTACAAATTGAAGCTCAAGTCATCTATTTAAACTCCTCAAGCTTTGATGTCCATCCTCTTGGCAATTTTGGAATGTATTTTGAAATCCATCAATAGAAATCAAGGAAATGGAACAATATTGAATGATCTTCATTTGAAATGCTTTCATTTAAAACAATCTTCAATTATTTTAAATGAATTTGGCTCCTTCTCTATGGATTGATCCTCCTTGAGCTTGGCCTTTGACACTTGCATTGAATTTTGAGATTGCAATCATTTAAAATCTTCCCTTTTGCTTGGGCGATCCGCTGCATGTATTTAATTTTGTGTTTGAAATGCATTTAAAATCCTTCTAACCTCCAACTAGTACTATCCATGGTTGGGCGATTGCATTAAATGATGCCAATTTGCATTTAAAAACCTCCAAACTACCCAATCAAACCTCTTAATGCTAGTGCGAATGCATTTGATGAAGGAGCTAGCATTTAAAATCATCTCCCTTCTTGGACGGCTAGCAATAATCATTTAATTTTGTTTTTGTTTTGCATTTAAAATAGATCTTTCCTTAACCGCCGCCACTTCACACAAGGATACTAGCATTTAATATATCAAACAATATAATTTTAAATGCTTTTACCTCACATAGCCGCTCCGTGCATGATCGCCGCCACTCCTTGCAAGGGTATAAGGCATTTAAAATGTTAAACATTTTAAATATTGTTTGTTGTTTGAGTGCCTTCCTCAAGGCCGTGGGCACTTCCCTCAATGATGGCGTATGGAATTGGGATGTTCCTCTATGCAAGTCGAACCCTCTTCAGCATAGCCATTGGCTCTATAAACAAGTCTCATATGAAATAACATTGAATATTCTTCATGCATCGATCCATGTGGCTTGATATTAAATTTGCATTGGGCCCATTTTGACTTGTCAAAAATCTTTCATAAATAGGTCCTACCTGGAGCTATCCATAATTACACATCTCCATACAAAATAGATTAGAGAAAATGTAATTAAAGATTTCATTTTCCCTCCTTATCTATCAAATTCAAATGAATGAAAATACAATCTTAATATTGCATTTTCCATGTAGCTCAAATATACTAGTTAAGCTAACTTTCCAAATTTCCATGTGTAGAAGCCAACTCAACTAGCCAATTATTCCCTTACCAATCCATTAGCCTATGGGAATAGATGATAGGCTAACCAAATATCTTCATGTAACATCATTCCGGAATTGGGGACATGACATCTTCCCTGCCACTTGGCGGACTGGGACAGGCTGACTTGCCTTTTGTCTTATTCAAACTCTTAACTGCCATAACTCTAGCCGACTTACCCTTTGTCTTATCCTCCTGGTGGTGGGCACACTTTCTAGGTGGTCGGGGATTTCACGTTAGGGATTTTTCCTTGTCCTGGTCGCAAATGGAGAGGTGTCAGGGATTCCACCATGTCAAGGAATTCTTCCTTGTCCTAAGCGCAATTTTGATGAGGTCGGGGATTCCTGATGGGCAAGGAATCATTCCTCCATGCTTAGGCACATATTCCAGATGCAACAAAATTGGGCGCATATTCCAATGCCAACTGGATTTTTAACTCTGAGCGCATATTCCAGTATCAATTGGATTTTTCACCTATGGTGCAAATTCCACTTGGAATAGGAATTTCCTCCTAGGTCGCAAATTTCACTACCAACAGGAATTTTCACTTATGGCGCAAATTCCAGTACCAACTGGATTTTTCACTTCTAGATCTCTTCAGGGACTTTCCAAGTCCAAGTCGTGATTTTGACTAAGTTATGTTATGGATTTTTCTTCAAGTCCTGGATCACTTTATTCCTGTCACATATTCCTCAAAGTCACGGAATTTTCCCAAGTCTCATTTTTCAGTCTGTGAAGGAATCTTCCTAAGGTCGCATTTTTCAGTCTAGACTGGAATTCCTCTGTTCCAAGTCGCAAATTCCAAGTTAAACTGGATTTTTCACCTAGGTCGCAAAATCCACTTGGTTAGGGAAGAATTCTCCAGGTCGCAAAATCCACCTGGTCAGGGAAGAATTCTCCAGGTTGCAAAATTCACCTAGTAAGAGAAGAATTCTCTAGGTCGCATTTTCCAGACAGTCAAGGAGGAATTTCCTAGGGCGCAAATTCCTGTAGGAACAGGATTTTCAACTTGTCGCATTTGCCTGATGGTCAGGGAATTTCCTCTGTCAGGAATTCCTCCAAGGCAAAAAGTCGCAGTTTCAGGGTGGGTCTTGGAATGGAATGATCCTCGAATTCCTTGTTTGCAAATTTCACTAAGTGAAGGAATTTCCCTGTCTGGAACTCTTGCAAGGAGAAGGTTGCATTTTGGAGTGGGTCAAGGAATGTTCAGTTCAGGAATCTTCCTGTCAAGGAAAATCCAGTTCAGGAATGTTCCTGTCAAGGACTATCCAATTCAGGAATTCTTTCCTGAGGATCTTCCAAGTCTTAAGTTGGACTGAGTCTTGGGTTTTCTTGCCTTGAATTGTGGAATTTCTATTCACTCCTGATGAAGCTTCTTGACATTTGAACGAGGATTTATACCTTGGAACGAGGAACTGCCTCATTTATCATGGAATCCCTGTAGTCATCTTTGGAATTTTCCATTACTTCAAGTCAGGGATCGATGAGTTTCGCCAAGGAATGACAAGCCCTCGGTGCACTTCGGACTCTGGATTTAAAACTCTGGAACAGAAATCATGGTGGGTTTTGGAGTAGGACCCTAGATAGGAACTTAGGACAAAGACCACCGGAATGGAATTGTGAACAAGGACCTCCAGACTCTGAAAACATGGATCAGAACTGTGGAATGATGGACACCCGCCCACGGATTGACCAGATTTGAACAAGGAATGATAAGTAGGGCATCATTTATCCTCAGGAAAATTACTCTTTTCCTCACCACTTCAAGCACTCTTAATATTCCTTGTGAGCTAAGTGTTTGGAAATTCTTTCCTAGCTTCATGGATTCGGGCAAGAAACTGCAAGATCAAAGCAAAAAATGGAACTGGGCCCAAAAAAGAGGGGGTCCCCATTTGCAATGGGGCGATGTGTGAAAACGTCACATCTAGCGCCACCTTCGAACAAATGTTCCTGAACATTCCAAGGATAAAAGGTCCACTCAGAACTCGAGATCGACAATATAACTTCCTCAAGACAATCAATCAGTTAAGAAATATACTTAAAAGGAGAAAAGAGCCATAGATTATATCAAGACATCTATCTTTGCTGTTGCATTAAATAAACGTTTTCCTTTTAAAGTTCTTCAAGTGTTCTAATGATAAACAAGAGTCACAACTTCAAACATCCCTGTGCACACCCACACGTTAAGTCAGATGAACATGAATACTTGATCGAGGCTTCAAAATCAAAGGGTTAGTACAACCATTCATATCCTGAAGATCCAGTGTGTGCGATTGCGTTCATTCCCATCTGTAGGTAACTAGGGTCATCAAAGTTCCTTTACATTAAGCTACGTGATTAGTATGCACCTCCTGAACTACCTGGACATTGCCCCACTGCCAGCGAGCGTTTATAGCCCGACGGGTTTGTCTCGTAATTCCACTCGAGTAGAGCCCCCACTGCCAGCGAGTGTCCATAGCCTCGGTAGAGATTGCTCGATTGTCCATCTAATTGAGTTATAGTGTGTGATTGAGTGCTTTGTTCTTTTTCTTTTTCCCCTTTTTAATTATCAACTAAGCTAGAATTTGGCAGAGTACAATGCAGTACCGCTACCCCTGCAACATATGCTTTTTGACGGCATAGGTTACGTTGATAACTCAGCTAGCTGGGTGTGGAATTCCGATGGCGGCAAAGGTGGACCATGGATTTTTCATTTAATGTAAGATCACAGAGTCTCTCCTAGTTACTTCCAGATTTCTTAGTGTGTAAAGTATAAGATCTCAACATACTTCAAGCCATCCTAAACAGTCGATTTATCTTCCAAGAGCAAGCAGCATGTCATCCAAACATTAACAATGGAGCTCACAATGAATCTATCCGTTTGACACAAGTTTCTCAAAGGAAAACTAGGAAGTGTTCATTTAAAGATTTAAGCATTTTAAACGTATAATCAAAGATATCCATGTCGAGATGTAATATATGATTCCACACTCGAGTCAAGTACCAATCTTAACAAAAGATAAGCTAAAGAAAAGTTATCCTAAAGATTCAAACAATTTCTTGAGCAATTTATCCAAGGAATGAGTCTCACGGTGGAAGTGCCAGATTGTGTTTTTAGAAGTTCAACACCTCCTTTCACAGGTTGGGAACCCCGGAAAACAACTAATTGAAGCGAGCTATACACTAAACCTAGAGACATCTTCTCTATGGAAAACAAACTACTAAGGAAAGCAAAAGAACAAGAATTTAAACTAAAGCAACGGAAATGAAACCTATCTAACCAAGCAAAAAGCAAACAAGATTTGGAAGACCTAAATATATACATGATCTAACATGATTCCTCAAAATGAATAAGAGCAATACTGCGCAAGTGACTGTTCGGAGTCTAGCAAATTCGTTCTTGAATTCAGAGAAAACATCTTGCACACTACACTTCTCATATTCAAGCGAAATTTCATGCAGGATTATCAATTGCGGCAATTCAAAAGAACCATGACTAATCCACACAAGTTGTTCTTCCTAAGTTTCCATAATCAAAATTATAACTTTCACAACTAAAGGCAAGGAAAGAAACAACCTGGGATACTTCGTCTTCCAGTGGAAATTGTTCAATTTCCATCAGCGCATCAGGAGGTCGCAATTGATGATGGATCATTCCTCTTGCAGCAACTCGTTCATCTTGGAATAACTTTGGCAAAAGCTCTTCATGTGCTTCCTTCCTTGGATCTTCCAGCACCCCTTCGAATTGTTCTTCATTCTTGGACTTAGTTGCCCCTTAGTAGAACTTTTGCTTGCAACAAACATGATATTTGCATTGATGAGGCAAAAGCACTTGCTAAGGAGAAGTTCTTTGTAAAGAGACACTATTGAAATCATGCAACATGGAAACAATATCAATAGAAATGGAGGTTAGACAATTAGTAATACCTGGAGACCTTTAATACAAATAACACTTATTCTTTTCCTCTATAACTGGGGTGATATTCACTTCTAGAATATCAGGGCAGACTTACTTCCAGGGACCTCTTGCATTAGGTAGTTAAGGTATTAAGAGAGCAATCCAAATTGTACAATTTGATTCAATATTTCCTTGAAGAGGCGTCTCGAAGGAGACTTGAAATGTTGGAAAAGGAAAAATTATCACAATGTTGTATGGGTACCCAGATATATTTCCCAAAACATTTAGTTCGTTTATATGTTGAAAAAAAAGAGTAACATGATGGATTACATCCTCTATACCCTGTCTTTGAGGAAATGATATCAGATATCTATATGCTTAGATTGATTATGAAAAACAGATTTCTTAGAGAGCTTGATGCATCTTTGCTTAGATTGATTCAATATTTAACCAGTCACTTCAGCCGCTAATTTGCAAAGCCAGATTGCTTAATAACTGGTATAAGAAATTTCAAAATACTCTACATTGGCTGAACTAAGAGCTATTGCAGTATAATTTCTGCAAACCAAGAGATCATACTTGTACCAGCAAAGAAATAGTAGCTGGAAGTAGACTTCTAAGTCTTTACATTACTTGCCTAAGCCGGTCAACAAAACCATGAAGAAAAATCTCCCCATCACCTATGCACCTAATGCCATGATGAAGATTGCCCTTTGGGTATTGCAGTACATGCTTTGCATCCCTCCAACGTGACTTCCTTGAATCTACCATGAATTGGCTCAAATTATTTATTACATAGCATATGTCAGGATGGTTATGACTAGGTACAGCAATGATCTAAACTTTTGCGTATAGAAAGTAAGATCAACCAAATCTGAATCCTTATCACAAGCCAACTTCAATTTGGTACAATTGGAGTTGACATGAGTTTGCATTCCAGCGTACGGAATTCCTTTAGAATCTCCAATACATATTTCCCTTGCTCAAGGAAGACATCTACATCAACCTGCCAAACATCCAGTCCCAATAAATAATGTAACAGCCTGATGTCCTTCGTATCAACGTAAGGAGTTTCCTAGAATTCTGCCTACCCTATAACGAGTTTCCTGGAATTCCCTCTAGTGTTCAACTCTTCTACATATAATGCGAGAAGTTGATATGGTTATCAAAGGGTAAAATAGAGATTAGTATACGCTAATCTCTTGGAAAATACCAACTTATGCAAATACTCATCTATTTGAGCATACAAAGTTTGTGGTACCTCGTTAAGACCATACAAGGCCTCTTCAATCTGCAAACATGAGTGTCATGCCCATCAATCTCAAATCCTTTAGGCCAGAGTTGCATGGACACGGATACAGTAACGGATACAACTATTTTTCAAGACTCCTAATATGGAAGCTAGATACGACATTTATATAAATAATATTAAATTTAATTTAAATTTAATAATAATATAATTTAATATAAATAATATATTCAACAAATATATTATATATTAATAAATTAAACTTAATAAAGAATAAACTTAATTAAAAAATTGCAATCTAATAATAACCAATATTAAACTTAATCAAATTTTAATAAATTAAACTTAAATTAAAGTTCAAATGTATTAAACATAATAAATAAATAAAAGTTTACAATGTAAAGTAAAACAAAAATGTCAAAAATTAAAAAAAGTATCGCCAATCAACAAAATTTGCCTCTTCCTCCACTGCTTGTTGACACTATATCTCCAACTTTAGAATGAATGCGATTATTTGAGTAAATATGATTGCGTAGAAAGACATGTTGTGAGGTTTCACAACACGCCCCATTTTGTCTTAGCAAAACAGGGACCCAACTTTTGCTTGGTTTTGCTTGTGTGCTTCTGCTTTGGGCGGTAGGGTAAAATGTAATGTCCCGATCAAAGTCAAAAAAGACAAGTTCAATAAATCTCCTGACAAAGGTAACCATGGGATAGAGAATCAAATTTAGAGCAATTTTGCCTTTTGAATCATGTCGAAATTCGAGAAAATAAGGAAGTTATGTGCAGCCAAAGTTTTGGTCAAAGGGGGTATGGATATCACCAATGTAATATTCTGATCGTTCTCAATGTCCATATCCCGATGACGTTATTTTCTTTTGTCCAACGTGGAAAGAGATGAATGAGGAAGGGTTTTCGAAATGCTTAAGTGATGATCATTCTTCCCTTCGAAGTCGTCAAATTTACGATTGCAAACTATAAGCCCGTCCTCTGCATGGATATTTGGACATGGACATTTCGCTCCTTTCAAATATCCATATCTTGATTGATGTATACATCCGGGTGACGGCCTGTCAAATTCAACCCAGCATAGACACCCATAGATCCGGACATTTGGTACCGGATATTTTTGCATGGATATTCGGATTTCTAATATCCATGCCGAAATATCCATATCCGGATAACATCATATAGTTCCGTCCCAAGGTAATGCTTTGAGCCTACTGACATCATCCGGATGGATATTCTGCGTTCGTCTAAGATCCATATCTTACAAATATCCATATCCTTTCCAAGCATCCATATCCCGATGACGTCACATAATCTCGTCCCGATATAATGTTTTAGAGCTGCTGACGTCACTTGGATATTTGAGACATGGATATTTCGCATTTGCCTAATGTCCATGCCTTCTCACATATCCATGTCTTGACCCCAACCAATGATTTTAAGCCACATGTCATATGGATATTTCACATATCTTGGGGTATTTTAAGCAAAATTAGAGCCCGATGGCATTCTTTCGGTCAACGATGCTTGACCCGACCCACCTGCTAATGTCATATGGGCATATCAACATGGACATATTGACCGGATATCCATATTCATATCTGGATGCACTTTTTTCGTATTGCTTATGGAAGCCGTTGGCTTTCAAATTTGAAAAGCGTGCTCGTGGACACCTGTAGTAATCTCCCACGTATGAGCTTGAAGGATCCACCTAACCACAAGGAGTAATTAATAGGCCCTAGATTGAAGGATTTCTAAGGTTAAAAGGGTAATTTTCCTTGTATTTTTCACATTATCGCATTTGAAGCTAAAGTTTACACAGAGAGCTCAAGGAACTGTAAGTGGTTATGGTGAGGGTGCGACGAAGAACGGAACGACACAAGATCTCCTGCTAATGGCATTTCGTATCCATTTCCGTACAGTTAGGGTAAAGTCTTCATAGACAAGTACGTATGCGACAAAACCTTTCCTTGTCGTTTTCATGGTAATGTTGTTATTTTTACATTAGTAAAGGTTAAAATGCTAAAATTAGATGAATCATAATTGATTTGTTTTACACGTATGGCATCCTGGAAATGCTCTGTTTAATCACATGTAGAAATTAGAAGGAATTAACATAACCGCATGACCTAAACCCTAGTTTAAGACATGGATATTCCAAATTTGCAAGTCAAGATGCAGCCACACATCGATAAACGTGATGCGAAATTCAAGAATGATATGTCCCCTAGGGCCAAAAGTGTGTGTGCAGCAAATATGGTTTTGCTGAAGATACACAATGCGGCTGTACGGACATGGATGCTTTTCGGATGAGAATCCAGGGCAGAGAGGACAATGCCATCTTGAAGAATGTTGTTGCTATAGGGATGTTTTATGCAGCAAGATTTCTGTACGCTGTAGAGGCGTTGGAACTGATAAACAACACTATAATGTGGTCAACTGAAGGGTTGAACACCAAGGTCGGGTATATGCCGACCTTTTGGTCGATGGAATTACAGAGGCTTTCAACCTACCTACACTTAGGGGCATATATATACCTGATTTGAAGGCACTTGCTGTAGAGTTTGAGGGAAACTAGGCAAGTTGCAGGAATGTCATTTTCTCATCATGAAGGGTTCCAGAGAATAAGGCCAAGGCTGTAGCAAAAATGCCCCAGCACTTGTACAAATATGACTTCTCCCCTGAAATCCAATACATGATAGTGTTACTTAGTCGGATGAGTGGGAAAATCAACTCAGGAAACTTCGAATCATGGATGTATGGGTTGATTCTCATGGTGATTGATAAGAAATAGACTGTACAATGGGCTAAGATCATCAGTGATGCCTTGTACGGGCAATTGATCCGCTGCAGGAAGAAGGACAGGGTATTTCTCACGACCACATATTTGGTATATGCATGTGCATGCAAGTCATCCTTCAATGGATTACAGACTATAGGTAAACTGGGTTAGTTAGCTCATGAGAAAACTTCATGGGAACATTATCTCCAACTGGCAAGAAGACAATCGATCCAGCACTACAAGGTAGTAAATGATTGCTTCTTGATGCATCTTGTTAGATCAATGGAAGGAGACAAGGCCAAAAGACTGTCAGTAGGAGCCCGAGAGAGGATACAGCCTCATGGGGCTTGGTTCATCTAGTTCCCCACATACTCATACATCAGGATGGAGGGTTTCACTGGAAATCCATTCATGTTGCCCAGATATCCAATAGATAAGGTGGTGTTGATGGAGGTAGTGAGGCAGATTATCCTAGCCTTGCATACAAGAGGAAAGAAGGGAGAGGGAATGTGAAATTTCCTTTAGACATAAATTGGTTTGTATGCAGATCCATAGATAATGCAAAGTTGGTAGAGGCTGATTTGCAAATGTTGCATTTGCAACTATTCCCCTTGGTTAGGGATTATGATCCTTACCATAGGTTGGAGAGATTCATCAATAAGAAGTACAAACATGCCACCCACCTGGAAGATTATTGGGCAGATTGTGAGGATGAATATGAGGTGAGGAAGAAGGGGTATCAAAGGCCGACATTGAACCAAATGAGAACCATTGGATATCCTGAGGTGCCACCCCAAATCAGGACAAATGATGGGAATATCTTAGATCTTGAATATGAAGACAAGGAAGTATATAATGAGCCTCTAGTCGTCCCAGATTGGACCAAGGAGGATGAAACATCCATTGATGTTGTCACAACAAAAATGATGGAAATAACCAAGAGCTGGGTTAATAGGAAGATTAATGAATTGAAAGCCAAAGGGACTGCCATCACCTTTGACAAAAAGAGGAAAATTAAAGAGAGAGATGAGGCAGATTTTGATGACTTCCTCATCCATAAGAGGCAAGTCATGGAGGCTAGGCTGGCTCAACCAAGACCTTCAGGAGCTGAAGAAGAGTATATTGCAGAAGGTATCGGTATCGCCACTATGCCATCACCCCCTAGGGATGTGCCTCAGGCGGCCATTCCCATATCCATAACAGGGACAAAAGAGAAGAAACATGCAGATGTAGAAGTGGAGAAAGGGCATGATGATGTGCTAAAGGGAGTAAGTATTCCTAGTAGAAAAGACATCAAGCCTCGGTGATGAGAGGTTCTACCTCCAAGTCAGCAAGTATTCAGACTGGAGAACAACCTGATCTTACATAGTATGTGGCCAAGGAGTTCCAACATACTGTGCCAACTGTAGAAATAATTAAAGTAAAGAATGAACTAGCCAAGGAGGCAAGGATAGAAACATTGAAAAAAGAGGCTGATCGGCCTTTACCCCTAAGCCAAACAATTGATTTAATTGACGATGAGGTCACTAGGGACGTGACAACACATCCTACAGAAAACTTGCCGAGGCATACTACGTCTATAGATGCAGATGCAACTCAAGAAAGGCATGATGGCCTAGAAACAGAAAAGACTAAGTCTCCTGAGGTGGAGGTACTAGTAGAGCATCTGTATGTCTTGATAGACACAATCACCAGCCCAAAGAGAATAGATTTGTCATATCAGCCTCGGGCAGATGACAAAGAGGAAGAAATTGTTATGGACAGCCCAGTACATGGAGGAAGTGCACAAATGGACGTGGATATCCAAACGGATCGAGCACAACAGGTTGTCCAGATGAATGAAGAGGGATATGCTGATGAAGAAGGATATGAACAACAGAGGTCTACATCGGAGCAGTAGGCTCAAATGGAAAAGGTGACCAATGAGGTGGCAAGCCAAAGTCAGAGCATGGTGGCCCCTCATCAAGATGTTCATGATCAAGACCCACAGAAGAAACAACCTAAAGGTGATCCTAGGGGTGAAACAGGCCTGGATGCACAAGATGAAATATCACATGAAGACCAACGATCACCTGCGTAAGAAGAGATCCACAAGGATGATGGTGGTGATCAGGAAATGATTCAGCAATAGGAAAATCTAGAAGCGATCCCACCAAGTCAGGATAAAGAGAGAAACAGAAATACATGATTCTCACATTGAGTAGCCAGGCTAAATAGGGTCAGGATCCAGTATGCCATCATGGCTAGCATCAGAGGTAGAGGCCCCTATACATGACCCAGTGCCTTTTGATTTTAAGTCATTGTTTACATTGGACAATGTCAGGGCCAAGTGCAAGGCTAGGGCAGTGTTAGCAATAAAAAGAGATTTTGCAACGGGAAAGAGAATGGCCCAATTGGTTGTTCCCCTTGTGGATAAAAATAAGGGAGAAATAAGTACAGGAGAATTTTAAGTCACCACAATCGACTTGGGATATTCAATAGTGGATCAAGACATTGAAGAGCTCAAGGAGAGCACAGAAGCTGTGGCAGCCAGGATGAAGAAACTGAAGGCCAAAAATAAGGAATTGAAAGAGTAGAATGCCCATTTACAGGCATTCATCAAGGGATTGGTCAAGCCTACAGGGTTAACACCTGCATTGCAGATGCTAGAGAAGCCTATTGCCTTGGCATTAGTAAGCCAAGAAGAAATAACAGGTTTGGATGCACAGAAGCATCGGGCCCAGGTCATGAACAAGTGGTTCACACAGTTCATGGATGCAGGAGATAAGATAATAAGGACATCCTTGTCCAATTGGAATACTTTGGCTAATTTGAAGGAAAGAGTAGAGTCCCTGAGAAGAACATCCAGACACTGTATGCTCAAAATTGCAACCTCGGTTGCTTGGGGCTGTCGGGTCAGATTTCGGCATGCACACGGACTCTTCCCTCGCCTCGGGGTGAACCGCCACGTCACTCTCGCTCTCGTGGAATTAGCTAGTCGAGAGGAGGCGAGACACGGCGGTGGTCTGGCTTGCTGGAGAGGGGTCGGCACATCCTGGGGCCTCTGTTGTTGTGTGCTAATGTGTATGTCTCGTTCAATGAGTGTTGTTGTAGAGATAACCCTATGACCCGAAGGGTCACTAGTTACTCTTCGTCTGTTAGGATTTCTACTGTTCCACCTCTGTGTGGGTAAGCTGTTACTTTCGTTGATGGCTTCTTGTCTTTCAATCTGTTGGATGATTGCACGTTGTTTTAAACGTTGTCTATGTTCTATTAATAGTAGGACAAACGGATCTTGTTGAGGTAAGACAAATATATTTTATTGTGGTCTTGGATGAATTTCCTAAATCTCGTCGAGGATTGCCCACACCTACTCACCTCTTAATCCTGGGCACATTCGTGAACCGAGACAAGAGATTAGTGTATGTGGACTAACCTTGACTAGACTTAGGGTTTTGACTTAGGGCTTTGAGTTGACCTAAGGTTTTAGTTGTGCGTTGACTTTTGTTGACCTTGTGATGACATCAAGGGTTTGACCAAATAGTTGACCGTGGTTGACCTTGTGATGGTATCAAGGGTTTGCAATTTATCTAAATGTCTAATGTTTTTGTTCTTTTCTATACTTTTATGAATGCAACTATATGACATGCAAAACTTGTTTTTGTGCTTTTTTGGTATTTTTGGAAATAAAGATGCTTTTTAATCTTAAGGAAATATGAGTGCAACTAGAATGAATTCTAGCTAATGCAATTATTCTATGTTTTTGGGGTTTTCAAATGTTCTAAAATGATTTAATCTAGAAAAGGAAATTGCAAGTAATTGAATTAAACTATGAATGCAAATTACCTCTAAAATGCTAGATCTGACTATTCTATCAAGGAAAAAGCAATAAATTACTAATCCCAAGAGCAATTTCAATTTTCTAATTACTACCAATTGACAAAAACATAGAGGACCCTGAAATAAAGAAGACTTGTGAGCCTCCACTACCCTCAGAGATCCTTGATGGCAACCTCGTATCCTCTTGAAGCAGCGGGAAGACCTCTTGACGACAAGACCACAAATAAGCGAAAGAAGCTTTGGAAGCTTTACGAAATGAGCTCAATGAGAGTTGTTGATGAGCGCGATGGCTTGATTGAAGCAGTGTAATGATGCTTGAAGAGCTTTCTGTGAAAGCTTGATTAACAATGAACAAATAAAAGGCACCTTCGTCCTGTGTGAGCATGAGAATGCTGATTGGAGAGCAGAAACTTAGCAAGAGCTGTGTGCACAATGAATTTGCCTCCCTTTGTGCTTGAGGGAGGGGGGTATTTATAGGTTGGAAGAATGGAATTGATTGAGAAGTTAACGTCAATTGATTGATGAGTTAACAAGGATTGATTAGGGAGTGAATTGGATTGATTACCCAGTGAACTCAGTTAATTTGGGAGTGATAATGCAATAATAGCTTATCACTAGAGAAGAAATGGAGTTAGAAGGATGCATGGAAGAGAATGAGTTGTTAACTTTAGATCAAATGGAGCTAATTATGCATGTGTGGGTGCATGAAATAGTCAACTCCAAATTTGGCATCAAAAATCATGCGAACTGGAAGAAAAACAAGCGAAAATGGAGCTATTTCAAGTTAGAAACTTGAGTTTTTCTGCAGCTGGGAATGCGACAGGGTCGCCCATGGGTCGCCCGGGGGGAGATCTTGCTTTTTGAGGGTCGCCTGGTGGGAGATCTAGAAAGAAAGGGGTTTGGGAGAAAATGGGAGATGGTAGAGGAGATGAAAAGGAGGGGATTTGCCTCTGGAAATAGGTTAGTCATGTGCAAGAATCCAAATCTCCACTTGCAAAGTAGGATCTTCCGGTGGGAGATCTGGAAATAATAGGGGGAGATTTGGATTGGTTGAGTGAAACTGAAAACCGAAAGTGGGAGATGGCTCCGGGGGACCTCTAGAAGGCTTCTAGGGAATGGAGAAGATGAAAAACATAGGGGAAAGGTGAAAACTCACCTACAATACGCACACAAGGCTTTAGGAATAGGGTCGAAAACCCAGAAAACACAAATCAACAAGTGTCGCAAAGTGTCGAAAACAAAGAGTGAGGGAAAACGACAAAGAGGAAACAACACAAGACGAAAGAAATGACACGTCACCAAGAGGTTTGCTGCTTAGAGGACATTATTTCACGCTTACATGTACGTGACAAGGATCATATATCATCATAGGGGTCCTCGTGGAGGCTGTGCGTGATTTTTGTGCTTATAGACACAGGCTCAGCCAAGGTGATTATGCCTTGGATGGGTTGACGGAGATAAAAAAGATGGATGGTCAAGATCTCCTGAAACACAAGATTTTGACACTGGAGGATCCTATGCTTCACTTTTCAGAGGTCACTATGGATGAGGTGACAGAGTTGAATGCTAAGATAAGAGCATATAATAAGAAGATAGATAACAGAGCAACTAAGGTGATATCCTTTAGTGAGTAGTTACAGGCGCAAGAATATGCCAAGGCAAAGGCCCAAGTAGAGGATAAATCACAGATGGATATAGTTGTATTAGCATATGACTTCTACAAGAAACTGGATACAATGATAGTTATTATTGAAGGCTCAGAGGAATCAAAATAGAATATTCCCAAAAGATACTTCTGCGAATATATTGAAGAATATTCCCTGCCAGTTGTTCCCTATTATCAGTTGCCAGCTGGCAACACGTGCCACTCTTATTGGTTGTTGACTTGGTCAAAGGAATCTTGATCGTTGTTTATCTTGGATGGATCCTAGCCATTGGATCATTGTAAACGAATCATGCCCTTACTCTATAAAAGGACCATGACCTCTCATTTGTAAAGGGAGGTTGAATTGTTGGACTTGTAAGCGCTAAGTTTGTAAATTTTTCAACTTTCGTGACTCCTCAAGATTCATTCTCAGGATCATATGTATATGTACATATTCTTAAGCATACTGAATGAAGATGAAGCTGTAGACTATTTCCTGATAGTAAATCTTACATAGTCTTATGTTGATTTTGATTTGTAATGGTGAATTGCTGCGTCCTTTTGGAGTGCTTTCATGTTAATTGCAAATTGTGATCAACTTCCTTTGAAGATTTGTGCTTATTATATGTAGTTGTGGAACATCCTGGTTAAGTATGATTTAGTTTACTTCATTTTCATGATCGTATCAGAGTATGTGCGTGGATCATTGATCGAAATTTAGAAATTTTAGGATTTACATTTTCTAAACCTCATCTTTTGACATTTCATTTCATAAAGTCATAAATAACTGCAAATAATGATGAACTATAAGCAGACACAGTAAATATATGCTGAATTGATGCAAATAATCATATATCGAGAGCATATTATAGTAGTGATTGCAAATTATAGTGAATATCATGCAAATAATGGCAAATATTGGTTAAATACATGCTTATAGGCACATTCTTAAGTAAATTTGAGGTGCAGAAGCAAAGATTAATTCA
The DNA here is from genome assembly GCA_027924645.1 of Cunninghamia lanceolata. Classification (NCBI taxonomy): domain Eukaryota; kingdom Viridiplantae; phylum Streptophyta; class Pinopsida; order Cupressales; family Cupressaceae; genus Cunninghamia; species Cunninghamia lanceolata. Next base: position 4,774,091 of record BSBN01000700.1, on the reverse strand, counting down.
AATTGGAGATAGTTTCAGAAGAATTGATCAAACTTAGAAATATCTTCAAAATTAGTCCAAATAAGGGATAAAGGCAAGTGAATTACTTGAAGTTAGGAACAAATTTACACATATTTGTACAAATCCTAACTTAATATTGCAAGATTTACATGATTGTCAAGAATATATGTAGATCAAGTGAAACAAGTTATACATTAGTGAATATTGAGCAAGTTTTATGGAGATGATGAAACAAAGTATGTAAGGCCCCAACATGATTAACAACAAGACACATCAACCCTGAGTGACTGTCAGATGGTCAAGACCTGACTTACAAAGACTTGAGATCATGAATTCACTTGTAATTCATCGTATCTTTCAAGATAAATAAAGGTTTGTTGTAAACTTTTATTTCTATTTGTGTGACTAACACTCTCATCAACAAGACATATTTCTGATCGTGTGCGTGTTGGTCTAGCGTAGTTCCCCGCAACAAGAAATCAACATGCTAGGTCATGGAGCAATCGCTTGCGGCAATTTTTAACATTCTAGGATTAATATTTTTGGGATACGGCACAAATATCATGAGAATGCCGTATCTATGTGTATCCGGCATGGGAAATGTTGATGATGTTTTTGTGACAACACAACAATTGAATAAAATGCCGAGTATCTTATCCTCTCTTGATCAAAGCTTCTTGAATGCTAAATTATATGATCAAACAAGAATGCTCCAAGGTTCCTTTGATGGTAGGTCTTGACTTGTACATGGATAGACTCAGTGAATGGATGTGATCTTGCTGGTAATCACAAAGGGACTTACGCTAAATTCTTCCTTCTTCATGAACATGAATGTAATTACTTGCTCTTTGAATGTGAATGAATGGAACTTCGTCAATCAAACTTAAAAGAAATATTCAAAAGATAAGGGTTTAGAGAAATCTAATCTAAGGTCAATGAAGCAATGATGATGAATGAATAGACAAACTCCTCAATAAACCTAACTCCACTTCGCCAAGAATGCCTACAACTATATGGAGTAGGTGCAATCTCCTAAGGTAAGCGAGTGGTTTTCAAATTATGAAAGCTCATATAAGCACCCATTAGACGGTGCAGCTCAAACAAGCATCCACAATCGAACTTAAGCAAATTGTAATGAAGCTCAGACTAGCTTTACACAACACTTCACCAACGATGAATGTCAAAAGCATGAGCTAAGAGTTGATCAAATATTCAACACATACATGCATTACATCAATGAGCTAGTACTCTACTTCTAATCTACTTAGAAACATCTCTTCATTTCATCAAGATACAAGAAATCATGTTATTCCACAAGACAACACTTAACACCAAGCGAGCTCCAATGTCTCTGCATTACTCTTGAGAAATATTTACAACAATTTTCAAGTACTCAGATAATTTCAAGAGTCTCTTCCTACTCTACTCTTCTACTCTATTGCCCACTAACTAACTCTTACAAATGAGGCAACAAGGCCTTTATATAGAGTTCTAGAATTACAATGAATGGCTTGGATTAATTCAAGTAGCCAAGGGCCCAGATCATGCCATCTTAGCAATTAGTTACAACAACTTACCATGTATAGTACATAAGAGAGGCAACAAAGGCACACTTTCCAAGATGATAAGCATGAAGGCATCTTTGAGAATCTTCCACATGGGCGTCCTCTCTGTAGTAGATACATTGAACATAGACAATATGATGTGGCGAACTATGATTGGTGAGGATATCCTCAAAGCTTATGAAATCAACCATATTCTTACTTAGGCGCAAAAATAGGGTGGAACAGAGGTAAAAATGCGCCTTAGTTTGGGATGTATTTTGTGAGCTTGATCAATGCTTAGCACTCAAGGAATGTTAAAACTTCTCTAGGCGCACTTTATCATTGGTTTAGGCACTCTCATGTCAAGGCGCATTTTGATGGTTCTCTAGGTGCAAAAGTGCACCTTGCCTTCTTGAAGCAATCTCTTTGAAAATTTCTAAGTCTGAGTCTTTAAACCACCCTCTGAGAGCAAATACAAGATTGACAATGATGATTTTGCAAGCTTCTATCTTAGGCGCACATTTGGGGTGATGGAGATAGGAAAATGTGCCTAGACTTGCTTGGGCTTGTTTTGGGCATTCAGTGGTTTCAAATACTTGTTAAAGCCTTTAAGAGACTACTTCACCCTTGGTTGCCAACATTTATGATCTCAAATTCAATGTTCTTTTAGGCGCCAAAATTCGTCTATTTAGGTGAGAATATGCGCCTAGCTTTAAGATGAGCATTCTGTGGACTTAAACCAATCATGGCACGCAAAGAAGGTGATACCTCCCAAGGCCCAATCTATCATAGATTTAGACATTCAGTTCATGCATACTCATGCCAAGGCGCAAAAATGATGCTTCACAGGTGACAGTGCGCCTAGCTTCCTTTGATGACTTTCAAAATTTTCTAAGTAAAAACACTTCATATTCACCCTCTTCTGGCGCAATATTGGATATCTAGATGATGCCTTTTCCTCCAACAATCCCGGGCGCACTTTGGTGACTCTCTAGATGCAGATTTGTGCCTAGGATTCTTAGTCCATTTTCTTGCAAAATTTCAATGTTAAAGGCATTTTGAGGGTCAAAACATCCATTCCTATCAAGGCGCCAAAGTTTCATGTTGAATTGAGCTTGTTTTGATGAAGGCACACTTTACTCATTGCCAGACTCCTGAATTGCGCCTTGGTTTGAGCTTGTCATTCGTCGCGATTTTGAAGGTGAAGATCCTTGGGTGGAAGTATATTTAAAAAATATATTTAAGTATATGAATTTCCTATGCTTTAAATATTTTTGAAATATACTTCTAGGATGTTTGAAATAGGTCCTGATTCCATAGGATTTAACATGTAGATTCTAGATTTTTGAGGATCCACCAGATTTCAGACTTAGTCAATTTTCAGGATCTCAGAACATCAGACTTCAAGATATCAGACTTAGTCAATTTCAGTGTCTCAGGGATTGACTTCAGTGTTCTCAATTACACCTTGTTTGACGGATGACCTCCCTAATTTCTTGTTTGCAAGGAGATTAACTCCCTTGACTCATTTCTGGTGAGGCTCACTTTCCATGTTTTAGAGGAGACTTAATCTAATGACACTTCCTAAAGGACCCTACAAGCTCAAAATTTCAAAAAAAAAGGGGGTCCCCATTTGCAATGGGGTGATGTGTGATTAGGTCACAACAGGAAAGAAATAGGGTTTTTTTGGGTACGGCCAAACACGATATCCAAGACGTATCTAAGTTGTATTCGTATCCGATACGGTGATACGCGTACCGGGGGAGAGGGGGTGGCATATCTTGTAACTGTGCTTTAGGCTGATTAGTATACTTCATCTTCGATAACACCATTCAATAAGGTTGTTTTTACATCCATCTAATGCAAATTGCATTTGAAACAAGCAACCAAGGACACAATGGTACTAAAAGAGGGATACCTTGAAAATGGTGAAGAAGTTTCATCATGGGTAACTCCCTATTTATAAGAGTTCCTTGGCTACAAACCTAGTGTTGTATTTTTTTGTGCTCCCATCTGCTGCATACCTAATTGTGAACAACCATTTAGAATCAAGTACTGACTTCCCCTTTGGTCTCGGTACAATATCCTAGGCATCATTCTTAATGAAAGAGTTATGCTCCATCGTGGCTTCATGCCAAACCTCTTTTGTAATTTTTCTCCTCAAATTTGAAGGCTCTAAAGATAAACAGGAAATTTCTTAGGTGGAGGGCTTACCCGAAACGATGATATTAGCTTTTCCAACATTCTTGTCTGCTCACTCCCATGTTCTTCTGCAATTGGCCTTTCTGTCTCTTGTGCCAATGGCTTTCAACTTTTGCTAAATCCTTCAAAAACATGAGAATTGTGCCTATTGTGCCCTTTAGACCTAAAAGCCAAGAAGGAAAAATGAATTCCACCAGCATGACTTCTTTATCAAATCCTTACCAAAATATGCATGTATCATGTCCATTGAGCCAGGTGTGCCTTTCAAGCCAATTTGCTCAAAATATAAAAATGCCTCAAATGCCTTAACATGCAATGAATTTGCTTGAAACCAAAATTGCAAAAAATTGCTAGTGTGAAAAATGTGCTTGTTGCAACTACTGCCCCCAACAAGCTTTTGAAGCTAATTTGACAAAAGGGAAAAATTGCCCATTCTTTTGCCACTCCTTGATTTTCCCCACTTCACAAGTTTTCTGTGACGTCTCTTGTGCATGTCATGCTCATCTCGCCTTTTCGCCGATTTCACCCTTTTTTTGGTCAGCCAATATTATAAGAACCAAATCATGCTTGTTGCCCTTGTCATGCCTGAAATGCCAAACTGCCCAAATTGATAAAAAAAGCCCTAAGAGTTGGTTGAACACACTTTTACTCTTCCAATCTGCTTGCATTCTTTTTGCCATGAATTTTGCAATTGGGTTCCATTTTTTGTCTTGTTCAAAATGCTGGAAAACTCATCACTAGCTATATGGTGGAATGCCTTTGAATTTGCATCAGGGTGCACATGGCAGGGAGGTTTTGAACAAAATATGCTTGTTCTTCCATCTTGCTTTAGAGTGTTTGGGACACAGACACCACCGGGTCTTTGAGGATCAATGATAGAGTTTCCATTTAGGTGTGGTTATGTTTAGAGATTGCTGAGTTTCTCTAGCACCTCAAGTATGTGCCATGGTCCCCAAACAAAGCTAATTGTTACCCGATATTTTGGCACATGGGAATAATGCCTGCAATTGCTCCTTGAAGCAATCAGGGGCCTTTTACAATTTTGGGGTCTATATTTTTCAACTCAGGAATGTACTAACATTTGGGTACATGGCTTCTCCACGTACTAATTCACCAAACAGAATTGCCTTTTCATTATTCATCATGGTCAAAGTCATGCCCTAGGGGACCTTGTTTCATAAGAAAACATGCTACATCAGTTATAGTTTGTATATTTGTTTTGGCAATGATGGGATTTCATAGGACACAATCTTCATCGACTCTATTATCCAATGGATAAGGCAAACCTTCTACTTCACATGAAAAAATGGTTGATCCCCATGCATCATTAAGTGGTCTTATTGTCATGTTAAGTTGGTCTAGTGTGCCTAGGAAAGTCTTATTATGTACCTTGTGTTGCATAAAGGCACCACTTTTAATGTTAAAAGTAATCTTTGCATATAGATAAAGGTTATTTTAATACTTTTTAGAATTAATTAATTATAAAAGTGTATAATATAGTTACCAGTTTTGAAAAATTCAGTTCGTTCAGGAGGTCAATTGTTTTTGGGAATTTGGAATTCTCAAAAAATTCCTAAGTTGCTGGCCCTGGTAGGGGGACGGGTACAGGTTTGGGTATGCTGGTACGACAATTCCCCCCCAGATACAAGTATGGGTTCGTTTATATATAAACAGTACTACTCAATATAACCGTAGAAAAATTCCATAAGATTTCTATAGCAATTGAAAAATCAGGATCAAATCGGACAAATGTGGCTGGTCCAAAAAAATCCGGACCAAATTCTACAACATTTGGTAACCATGGTGTACAAAGATATTTTATTGTAAATTGACCAGGACTTCATGCAATAATTATGATTTGTAACTGGAGGTTGTGACTAGAAGAAAAGTTGAAAATTGTCATGCAACATTTTCACTTTGAAGTTTGCAATGTAATAAATAAGCTGAAGTATGATTGAGGTAATAAGGGTTAAAAGTTGCAACTTTTCCCATGGGTAGCCTGGGGGTGGAGGTTTTATCTAGATTCCAGTAGGTTTTATCTCCTCTGCCCTGCTAGAGGGCAGGCAACTTTGTTTGCTGCTGTAATTTCTTTAGTATTATCAATGGAATGCAATTTTTAACATGATGGGATTCACCATTTCTCATAAATGGATGTGGTAATTTGTTTCTTTTACAAATTCTATTCTGCTGTTTATGAATTAAAATTAATCAAGTCTATGGAGACATTTTCAGCTGCATGTCATGTATTCTTCCTCTTCTAGACTTTGTGATGTTAGGGTTTGAATGGTGAAGCTTTGTATCACCTGCATATAGGCAGGTCTAGTGAAAATTTTGTGATTGTGTAAATCACTGATCTATTTCCATTGACATTAGAGAGAAGGAGCTTCTAATCTAATTTATCATTCCTTTCTACCAAGTTATCCAGGTGGTTATCCGTATTTCAGTCCACCCAGGGTTTCTCCCTTTCTATTTATACTTTCAGGTAAAAAGTACACAGAATACAAAACCCCCCATCATACAAGGAAGCCACCTCTCTCAAATGCAGAGGGAAATTGCCCCGTTAATGCTGATATTCCAACATACTGTAACGGAATTGCCACTCTCCATTGAGCAAGACACTCATATTTTGAAAAGGATTGAGGCGGCAAATTCAAACTTCAACAAGCAGCCCATGCTTTGATTGTTAGTGTCAAATATTCTCATCATTTCTTTATCTTAAGATCACAACCTTGGGATCTAAGAAGTAGCCGTCACAATGTTGTACTCTATTTTCACAATGCCCGATATCTTGAATTTTATGATTAGGGATACAACCTTGTCCTCCATGAAACGAGCATTCCAACCTGTTGATGCTGATTCTTCCATGTCAGCTTCCCACCTGAGACCTGAACTTCTCGCTTCTCTCTGCAGAACAGCAACGTAAGTGCCTTCAAAATACAAAGAAAGTTCTTAATCTGTTGTTAAGATATTCATCAGGGTTTGTGCATTGCAGAAAAAGGAACCACTCATGGGCATAAACAAATTAGATTAGCTGCATAGTTGCAAACATAAATAGTTGCCTGTCTTCTATTTTTTGCATCCATAAGTTTTTGCAGGGCATCATTACATTACAGTTTCCTAAACTTATAGACAGAGTTCCTGGGACTAATATATCCAATTGTAGAAAAGGATTTCAACATTGTCACCCTTGTGGTGTGTGGACTCCTAGGGTGAGAATAACCAGGTAGCTGCACTCTAGATTCTGCATAAAATTGGCCAAAATCAGTTGTGCTTGACTAGGTATTGGAGACCTTGGCTACTTTTGTTCCTCTTAGCACTTTGTCCAAGTGGCCTAGTCAGACCAAGGACACTCACTGATTGGGCCTGTACCTAGACCAAGATCCAATTCTGATCCAATCTCTTTTGAATGAAATCTTCCGACTCTGATGATACTTTCAACTTACTTTGTTTAATTATCTTCTTTACTAGTTAGTATTTATCACAGTAATTTTTGATAGTTACAGCAATACTTTTGCATTCAAACCAGTTGATTTTTGGCCTCCCATGCATATCAATATTATGTTCTTCATAGTCTCTTACGTATCTTTATACCTCTTCCAGCTTCCCCTAGCTTTGCTCCTTGGATGTCTAATGGTCTAAATTTTCTGCTGGTATCCTACTCAATGTGATTCATTTTCCAGGTTTCATAAACTGATTAGTGATCTGCTAAAGAACTTTTAAAAATTTCTTTCTATCCTTATTTGGTTCTTTTCCTTTGGATCCTGCTGTCTAATTCAACAGTGATCACTCATCTACCTTTGTAATTGATCAAGCCCTTCCTTCTGGGCTTCTTCATTCTCTGTTTGCTCCTGTACATCAGAATAGCAAACTATATTTGGAATTCGTATTCTCCTGAAACTACTTCCAGTATCTTATATTATAAATCCTTCACTTGATAGAGTTCTGTTGACATTTTGTCAGTTACTTGCAGCTGATGTTTCAAGGCTTTTATCTTACTTGGTTTCCTACCGAACCTTTGATTTGTCATGTTATAACATACTGTACCTTTCCAATTGTGGCTTCCATCATAACTCACTTTACAGTTCCATTAATCTTCTTCAACATTCTTTTAATTCTATTCTGTATCAAGTCCTGTTTTCTAGATATGAAATCAACTGCTTAGTGAGATAGTATGACGAGTTATAAATTTTATATCCATTTCATTGCTTCCACAGTTATCATATCATTTTTTGTTTCTTTCATTTTTTTACTTCCATATGCATTGATTCCCTTACAAGACTGAACTACAAATAACTTTATTTTTAACATTCTTTATATTCTGCTATCCTTATCTTGTGGTGTTGTGGCTTTATGTCATGTATTCCACATCTCTGCATATTACTCAGGGTCTTGTGGCCTGTTAGTAATAATCTGTGCATCCCTGTGTTTTTGGACCTTTAACAAAACATTCCTTCCACATTTCACATCTACACACAGATTATACTTGGCATATTTGTGCCCTTGTTTGTCTTGTGGTGTTGTGGCTTCCTAAACTGCTTGCATTTTACATCCAAAGTTGTGACATTGTTATCATCTAACTTCTGCTGGATCCAAATCATATCAATAAGAATCAACTATGTTCCCATTACCATTGTTTGGCCATCAGCAAAGTATTCTTGACATCCTTAGCAGGTCTGAAATTCTCAACAATCAGAAATCCAAATCGTTTGTTCAAATAAAATCTTTTCCAAACTGTATTTTGCTTATGCATGCACCTCACACACTATGCATATGTCAGAAAGACAAAACTGATGAGTTAGGGCACTACATAAATGGCATACAAGTCAACACAATACTTCCTTGGTAATCTGTGTTAAGCGTGATGATTTAAATTGTGTATTCTAACATCAGAAATCTATTCTTAAACATATCAAAAGCAAGGTGAACTTTCAACTAAGAGATTCATTTTGAATTCACCCAACACAGAAATAACATCATCTTGCTAGCCATTTCAATCTGGAGGAGTTGACAAGCTGGGGAAGTGAAGTTTCTTTCAATACAAAAGGCAATGGAGAAATCTGTATTTTAGTTAGCTTTGTTGAATTCTATTGGAGGGCAATCTTATATGCAACAAGTGAGTGAATCAGAATTTTCTTAATTTGTTTTAATCATCTAAATAAATTTGTAATTGAATTTTAAGTCTTGTCAAACATTATATGAAACTATCGTGACCCCTGTATGCAAAATATGTGGGGTGTCAGTTATATTGTTTGAATTTTTATGTTCCTAAAATGATTGCCTGACATTAATATGCCTTGGCACTAACCCTGTTGATTTCTATACAGGTATAATGCATATTTTGTTGATCTGTTTGTGAGGGCTTCTAACTCACCAGCAATAAAGATGTATGAAAAGGTATGTTGAAATAACATGGTTTTGAATGTGCCATTTTTACTGTGATAAAAACAGATTTGTGAAGCTTGATCAACTGAATATCATTGGGCATTCTATTAGAGAGCTCAATATGTTTTGTTACTAGTGAAGTCATAATCATTGGAAAGGTATCTTAATTTTAATGTTCATAGATTATGTTTAGCTGTACAGTTTATTGGTAGAGAACTTTCAACAGTTCAGAATTGATTAATTTAAAAACATGAAAAAAAACAGAAATAAGAAAAAGAAAAAAAACTGTTGATAATTTGACATTAGAGTTTTCTTTATCCTATCTTTTACCACAAGGCATTCCTATATATCTATAGGATTTGCTTTCCTATCAAGTCTACTGAAGAAATTAGTTTGTTTTTTATATCGATGATAATTGGTTAAAGAAAAACAAATTGTTGATAACTTGACGTTTTATTTCTGTTATCCTTTCTTTTATCGCCAGTCATTCCTACATCTCTCAAAAAACTTGCTTTGCTATTAATTGTACTTAAGAAATTAGTTTGATCTTTATATGGTTGAAGATTCCTCCTATGCAATGACTCACATGATTTTGCTTGGAACTCTTGTTATAGCTGGGGTATGTGATATACAGACGTGTATTGCACTATTACTCGGGTGAGGAGGATGGCTTAGGTGAGTCAACATAATTTTATAGTTACATGCGTTTAGAACATAAGAATGTCCTGCATCTAATATATTACTTTAATAGCTGTTTTGGAGTATATTCCCTTCAAGAGGAAAATAATTCTAAATGAATAGACTTTGGTGGTACAGAATGAATATGGAATGTCCCTATCTTAGAGTCAAATCAATAGTTTTTGGTCTAGAGACATTTTTTTCATTTTTTTCTCATTTTGCAGATATGAGAAAGGCATTGCCAAGAGATACTGAAAAGAAGTCCATTATTCCTCTCAAAAGGCCAGTGACTCCAGATGAACTTGAGTACGATTAGCTAGAAATCTAAATGCTATTGTTAGGATGAACTTGATTACGTTGAACTCTCTAGAGAAGTTTGGCATGCAGGTTTATGGCGATGCTAAGAAAAATATGGTGGAACAGTACAAGCGTGACATCATTTGTATTTTCTATGAAGTTATTGTTAAGTTAGCAATCCACTAGTTGTATTTTAGGGATATTATTTAACATGATATTTTCAGATTTGGCCACACTTAAACAAATTATGAAATTGAAATTGAAATTATAATAATGTCCTTTAGTGACCGATAAGAGGTCAATGAGACTAAAAGGCATAATAAATTACAAGTTACAATCAATGAGAGATTGTCACGTCTCTTTTTTCGGGTTAAAATAATTAATAATATTATTTAAGTTGGCCCAATAATTTTTAATTTAAGGGCAACTTAATAATAATATTATAAGTAAAATAAGATATGTTTTTAAACACTAGTACTAAAATACAAATATTTTTAAATAGTTAAAATAAAAATAAAATAAAATTTAAATTAAAAAATATTTTTAAATACTTGGAGGGAAATTTAGGACTCAAGGGCCCAATTAGAAAAGGTATATCAAGGAGGCCCCTGTCTTCATTTTATCATTCATCAAGTTATTCTCTTTGCATTCAATTTTAAGATTTGACTAGTTTGTTTAATCTAGAGGGCATTCGAGGATGAAAACACTTGGTTTGTTTGGGGTTTGAGAGGACAAAAACCCTCTTGAATTCCATATCTGGGATCAATGATGAAAACTCTTGTTTCCAATCTTGGGTGACTCCATTCAGGTATCATGTTAATTTGTAGAGGATTTGGATTTTGCTACAGTGCCGCTATAGTGTTTTTGGCAAGCAAATATCATCATTTCATCTCCAAAGCATATTTGAGGGTTTATATAGAGCTTCAAATTTTTGGAAAGGGTTGGATTTGAGTTGTTACAATCATACTTGTTGCTGGTCACATCATTCAATCATCCAACATAAGCAATTAACTTATTGGAATGAAGCACCATCATTTCTAGGGATATATCAATCAAATTTGGGCATTTTGCATGTATTTCCACATCATTAGGAGCTAAATTTGAGTTACCCTAGCTGTGCGCCACATTGAGAAAGTGAAATTCAGTCGTGTAGGGTACTTTGCTAGTCACACCAGTTGTCACACATATCGTTTCAATCATCATTCATCAACAAAATGGAGAATAAAATCATATTTTGACATGTTGCCAATGTTTCCAAGACAAATATGATTTTACCAGCATATTGTGAACATTTTGCAAGGGTTTCAAGGGCATATAAGATTTCACTAGCCATTTGTACATCTTTAGCCAATTGCCGTACCATCTAGAGTTTCAAGAAAATTTAGAAATAATTAATTTGTTGCTGATTGAGGAGATTTCCAGGGCCACAATCTACAAAAAATAGAAATATTTATGTGAGCATGGCGAATGTAGATGTGAGGGTTTTGGAGGAGATTTCAACCATTTAGGGTGGTTGTACCTTTAAATAATTGTTGCCATTAATTTCCGAGCAAGGGTGACTCTCATTGGAGATTTTCTATGCTAATTTCCAGCCCTTTGACGGGTCGCACAACTGCAAATCTAGAGTTGTGAGTGTATTTACTAATTTATATCATTGAACTACATTTTTAGTAGTTGAAATAAAAATTTCAGAATTTATGTGAGGATTCCAATTTGCTGTTATACAAAAAATAGAAATATTTATGTGAGCATGGCAAATGTAGATATGAGGGTTTTGGAGGAGATTTCAACCATTTAGGGTGGTTGTACCTTTAAATAATTGTTGCCATTAATTTTTGAGCAAGGGTGACTCTCATTGGAGATTTTCTATGCTAATTTCCAGCCCTTTGATGGGTCGCACAACTGCAAATCTAGAGTTGTGAGTGTATTTACTAATTTATGTCATTGTACTACATTTTTAGTAGTTGAAATAAAAATTTCAGAATTTATGTGAGGATTCCAATTTGCTGTTATACCATTTATATATTCAGATCTAAGTGTATTTTGGGTCATATGACGAGTATATGGGTTTGGTATTGTTTGTCATTAATTTCCAGCCCTAGCATTTATTTTATTTGGTTGCTTTTAGTTATTTATTTGTTCAGAAAAATAAAAAAATACAAAAATATAGAAGGGGACATTATAGTGGTATCAGAGCTTAGACCCTACCAGCGTGCGGGTTAAGCTAATAGTAGATGCATTCTAGTTAAAGAGACGCGAAAGTCTACAAGGAAGATAGAGATGGAAGGATTTTTAGATGCCCATCTCGATGCTTTAATTCAAAGACAACGAATGAACCAACTATAGACACAAATGTTGCAAACATTGCATAACATGAATGCTACCATACAAGTACATACACCTACAAGCAAGAGGAGTGCCGCAACAAACATAAACAACAAACATAACTGTAATTGGTTCCGCAACTCGACCCTTCCAACCCACATTCCTACAAAAGGGAGAAGAACTGCTAGAGCCACAAGATATCATTGAGTAAGAACAGAAGGGACCCGACATGGAGGTTGAAGGTAAAAAATCTTTGATAGTAGAAGATGTTTTACTGACTTATAATAATTGCATGTCAACAAAATATTGATGAAGTCAAGGCAAAAAGGGCTTCACTTGTTGCCTGCGTTCAAGGTGAAGGAAGATGTGCCAAATCATGCACTATCCTTCAAACTTCCACATGGTGAGCAATTGATTGATTTTCAGAGTAGCATTGTGGACGGATATGCATTTGAGAACATTTTGATTAGCCCTAATTTGAGAATTTCGAGTCACAAAAATGGAGGTGTTGAGGGTATTTCAACAATTTCTCTTTCGACAAAAGAGGGTGAGCATTTTGACTGAAGCCTAAGGTATGAAGATATTTCAGATTTGTTGTTTCCTATTATGTCATTGCGAGATTCTTGTCATCATGGAAAGCATGCTAAAAGGGGTGGTAGAGTCAAGGATACAACTTGTAGTATAACGCATGAAGATTGTTTTTGCATATGGGATTTGGGTGATCTTTTGAGGGTCAAAGTGGATAGAGGCATTAATACCACTATTGAGTTATCCATCTCTTGCATTTGGATTGAAATGAAGTTTATGGGGAATCATATAGGGTTTGTTGTGCATCCTAACCACATTGAAGGTTCAATGCTCACGGTTCATATATCACTACTGGGAGCTAAGTACCACACTTGAAGACAAGATCGTTGGTGATGGCCAAATAGAGCTAGTCACAATGGGATGCTTGATGCTAGATGATGGCTACAAATAGGTTGGAGGATTCACGAAGGATGAGCTACCCCAAGATGGCTTGACCATTCCTAGCATCATGAAGGTACAAAAATTGATCACCACTTTGGGTGAACAAGAGATATGCAAATACTTCTTTATCACGGGTCCTGGAGGGATAAGTAAAACACAAAACTCATAATGGGTGCATTCTATGGGAGAATTCACTATAGAGTTGGAATCCAAGAGAGAAGAGGTAGAACTTCAAGGCATTGAAGAAGGAGATCCAAGAGTGGCCATGGCTATGTGGATGGAAGATCATTTGGTGACAATCACAATTTTTTCCAAAGGTGAGATGCTTGATCAAAATGGTGTTTGGTCTAATTTGGATATGTTGAATATGACACTTCTAAGATGGCCACCAAAAGGAATAATTGTAAGATGGGACTTTTGAGAATCACCAACTTGGCATAATAAGGATGAGTACTGGGTGCAAGTTACATAAACCAAGAACCACTACAAGTATGGCCTCAAGTTGTAGAGTTGCCATTCTCAACATTTCTAGCCTTCCCCACATTCTAGAACTGCAGCCATAAAGGAGTTTTTTTTATCATAGGGTGGAAGCATTTCCCACCTATTATCATTGTTGAAGTATTTGTAGCTAGCACAAGATGATTTCCAGCCACTACAATTCTTATTTTGAGCAAGAGAATGCAGTGCTACAACCATGGTATGTAGAAACTCTCTTGGGTTAATGTTGTGTAAGAGGGTTCACTTGTTGAGATCATTAAGTGCAAACATTCTAACATCTTTAATGCTGTTTGGGAAGAAATTCAGAGCAATGTATGATTGATACACTCACCTATCAACACACATATGGTCTGGACCAAACCATTTTTCAAATGGTAAACTTGGGGCATCATGATAAGAACTTTCAGAGTCCAAGGTAATTATTATAACAACAATATAGAAGAGGTGAGTATAGTGTTTGGCATGCACTGGTTATATTTATTTGATAAGCTCATTCCTAAGGAGTTTAAGGTGAATGGAGTTGTGTGTCAAGGCCACTATCTTATTAGGGCAATCATGGGCATCACATGGAGACCTCAAGAAGAAGTTCACATAAAAATCAGCGGTGCAACATAGGCATGGTGAGGTAGCATCAAACTTGGAATGTTGTGCAACAATTCACCCACAAGGAAGGAGGAGAGCAATTGTTAATGACCTCGTACCACCCAAAGGAGGGAACAAATTGAGGACAACCATGCACTAAATTTTCAGCCTTAATGTTGCTGTCATAATCATTATCAGCCCTCGTACCACTTCGATAAAGTTGGTTTTGTAGGAATTTCTAATTATAAGGAAAGGGTTGCCATCCATGATTGCTGATATTTTCAGCCCCTACATAGCTCACACCTTTGATTTTTGCTAGGGAATATCAATTTTGCTGCTATTATATCATTAGCAGGTTGCTGGAACAATTATTATCAGTTATGAACAATTGCAAGTTGGCACAATTTAAGGGAATATCCTTGATGGAAGAAGTCGAAGAAAAGTTTTAGCTGAAGGGAATCAACATTGCAGTCATTGTGGTACCTAACTAGGTAAGATTTTTGGTGAAGTGTGACTGTTCTAACTTATTTCCAACCCTTACACAATGTGATTTGAACTCTACTTTGGAAGGTATACATTGCAATCTCCTTGAAGAGGTCATAAGAGCTTACAAGTTCGATCATGAAGCTCAAATAAGTGTTCCAGATTCTCCATCACATGGGAAGAACCAAGAGGTGCAACAAAAACACGGTGGTTGGTACATTTCGTAGCCTTGGGTCTTGTGGGAGTTTGTGGATATTTTCATTCATCATCACATCAAAGAGGAGCATATAGAGAGTTAGTCACCTTTTTATTGCTTGATCCAAGTATGGAAAGGTATAATCATGCAGCACATTACGGATCTTCCTAAGATTTGCATTTATGATGTGAGTCATAGGTCAAGTTGTTTTTCAAAGTGGTGATAAAATTATGAAGTTTTTTCATTTGACAGGGATAGGATTTAGACTCTATGGACATTACAACATGATCCATCATCTGGGTTTGCAATTGCTTGTGGGCAGACAACTTTGGGAAGGGTAGACTTTTATGTCCTTTTTTTTGAGTTAAAATAATTAATAATATTATTTAAGTTGGACCCGATAATTTTTAATTTAACGACAACTTAATAATAATATTATAATTAAAATAAAAGGTGTTTTTAAACACTAGTACTAAAATAAAGTATTTTTAAATATTTAAAATAAAAATAAAATAAAATTAAAATTAAAAAGTATTTTTAAATACTTGAAGGGAAGTTTAGGACCCAAGGGCCCAATTAGAAAAGGCATATCAAGGAGACACCTATCTTCATTTTATCATTCATTCAAGTTATCTTCTTTGCATCCAATTTTTAGATTTTAACAATTTGTTCAATCTAAGGCATTCAAGGACGAAAACCCTTGATATGTTCCGGGTTTGAGAGGAAGAAAACCCTTTTGAATTCCACATTTGGGATCAAGGACGAAAACCTTTGTTTCCAATCTTGGTTGATTCCATCTGGGAATCACAATTGTGTGCCGATTTGTGGAGGATTTGGATTTTGCTACAGTGCCGCTACAGTGTTTTTGGCAAACAAATATCATCATTTCATCATTGAAGCATATTTGAGGGTTTATATATTGAGTTTCAAAGTTTTCACAAATTTTTGGGCATCCTAAAGGGCTGGATCTAAGTTGTTACAGTCATACCAACTATTGGTCAATCATTTTAGTCATCCAACATAAGTGATCAACCTATTGGACTGAAGCGCCATCATTTCTAGGGATATATTAGTCAGATTTGGGCATTTTGCATGTATTTCCACATCATTATGAGCTAGACCTAAGTTACCCTAACTATGCGCCACATTGAGGAAGTGAAATTCAGTCCACTAGGACACTTTCTAGTCACACCAACCGCTGCACACATCATTTCAACCATCATTCATCAATAAAATGGAGAATAAAATCATATTTTGACATGTTGCCAATGTTTCCAAGATAAATATGATTTTACCAACATATTGTGACCATTTTGCAAGGGTTTCAAGGGCAGATTAGTTCACTAGCGGGTGATCCCACAATAGTGGGTTACACTTTTTGGCCAAACATGACATTGAAATGAACATTTTGAAATAAATCTTCACTTTCGAACACCTATAGCTGCTAAATTGTGAGGAATTTGAAGATGATGCAAACTAGTGATTTGTGACATTCTGTCTATAGATTCTAAATATATATATTTTAATTTTTTTTTGAATCAAATTACATTTCTTTTTCCATCCCTCAAAAACTAGTTTTTAACAATAAACACCATTTTTAAAAAGTGACGTGTACTATAAAGCACATAACTTTTTTTCTATGAAGGATAAAATTATAATTTTTTTGAATTTAGATTTGTAACTATAATATCTAGAGGATGCATTTGGTTTCATAACGTTTTATCAAATATATATTTTTAAATTAAGGTTTGAAGTCAAACCAACTACAATTTAGACATAGGTGTATTATAAAGCACATAACTTTTTTTGTATATATCGGAATTCAATTTTTTTTTGGTTGGATCAAGGACATGAATAGCAAGAGGAAAGATATTTTTTAGAATTTTTTTTTGGAGTATACTATTTTTCCATGTTCAGAACAGAGAGCTTGATTTTCGGTGAAAAACCTATGTTTAATTAAACTAAAAAAATGGATAATAAAACCAAAATATATTAAAACTATACTTGATGGAAAGCTCGTTTCGAGGACTATAATCCTACAACTGGGTTTGTCAAGTTGATTCCATTTTGATCCTCAACTTGAGTCTCAAAACCCAAAAAACTGCATGAAATTGCAGGTACAAGGGGCCAAGGGCAAAATAAGGGGGTTTGTTCGAAGGGGGGTTCAATTGAACCCCGAGAATCCCCTTTGATCGAAGGGGGGTTCGTTCGAACCCCCTATAATTATCATTAAAAAAAACATTTCGATGGGGTTCGAACGAAGGTCAGCAGATACAATAATTTATAACTGCCGACCTTCGTTCAAAGGCCTAACTGACTAAAATAGAATTTTACGATTTTATAATGTGATATACATATAAATATCGAATTATTTTTTCATTTTTTCACATAACAAATTACAAGATTAATTCATATTTTTAGCAATCAAGGGAGATTTTGGATAGAGGATTTGTTAGTCATCTCCTACTTGAAGACGAAAATGGGAGACAAAAAGAAAAGACAAAATAAGACTCAACGGAAATATTCACAAGAAAGAGAACAATAGTTGCACGGAATAAATTTGGCAAGATATCATAGAAAGAAACAAGGTATGTATATTTTCTTTCGTATCTTTAATATCAATTGAATATGTATTAGGGTCCTTGATAGGTTTGCACATTAAGTAAATCATAAGTTTCATACTCAAGTACTAGTTTCAAACACATGTTACTTACCTTTTTAAAGCTCTTTGTTTCTCTCTTGAGCTATCCTTCTCTAGATAGGTCCTCTCTCTCTCTCAAGTCTTTTTAAAGCTCTCTTTGTTTCTCTCTCTATCCTTCTCAAGCTAAGGTCCTCTCTCTCTCTAGATCCTTTTCTAGCTAATACCTCTCTCTATCTCTCTTGAGTCTAGATCCTTTTAAAGCTCTTTATTTAGATATCTCTCTAGATCCTTATATCTAGATGATCTAGAGAGGTGAAGTCTCTCTCTCTCTCTCTCTCTCTCTCTCTCTCTCTTGACTTAAAAGTCTTTTAATAAAGCTCTCTCTCTCTCTAGATCCTTCTCTCTAAGACCTCTCTCTATCTCTCTTGAGTAGATAGATTTTTTTAAAGCTCTCTCTCTCTCTCTCTCTAGATAAGTCCTCTAGATCTATCCTTCTCTCTAAGGTCCTCTCTCTCTCTTGACTTGTCTAGATTTTTATTTAGCTCTTTCTCTTTTGAGCTCTTGACTTAAGTCTTTTTAACTTACTTCTTTCTGGTACTCTCTTTATCCTTCTATAGATAGGTCCTCTATCGAACTCTCTTGACTTAAAAGTTTTTTAAAGCTCTGTCTTTCTCTATCTTGACAGTTTAGTTACTTGTATTTTGTGTGTAGAACGGGCTCAACAAGCAGAAAGTTCTTAAGCAGGAGTCGAGCCAAATTTAGATATTAGAGCAAATGAGGGTGAAGAACACATAGTTGAAGATAGGGAGGAGGACCAAGTTCAAACAATGCATGTTGGAAAGGGGTCAGGATCACAAGTTCCTTCTATTGGTATGGACGAGCATATGAATCTAGCTAAAGAGGTGAAGGGAAAATTTTCTTATAGAAATTTAGATCATTTGCTTGAAATGGATATGGAGAAATTGAAACGTTATGCCAATGAACCTACAAATACTAGTAAGAGGTCAATGAATAAATCTGTAAAGGAAATAATCAATGCTCATTTCAATGATCTTGGTACACTTGAAAAAACCCAACTGTTATTACTTTTACTTCTTCGTAATGAGTTGAAAGAGCCATTACAATTGTGGGGTGTAGATTCGACATTGAATAAGAGGAAAGCTTCATCCATAGGAAAAGATATTGTTGAAAATGTTAAAAAAGGTTTAGATTCCATTGGGAAACAATCTCGATCAATGGATAAGGCCATTTCAAGAAGAGTGATGTTGACATCTATTTTAAGTAAAAATATATCAAGAAAAAGAAAAATCTCTTCACTTTCAAATGAAATTGGTTTTAGTAGAAAGACAGTAACAAAATATATGAAAAGGAGAAAGGTTTTGGATGATAGTTCATAAGGCAATTGGGCAATTATGTGTAGAGCTCCTTGTTCTGACCGGATTGAAGATGTTGTTAGGAACTTGGTCTCAACTTTTTGGCATGATCATACTCATCCATCATCAAATAGTAGAGATGTTATCAGACATAGGATTGGGCTCAATGATTATGAAAATCATATAAAACATTGGCTAGACAACACAACATGAGATGTATGTGAACTTTTGTAATTTGAATCCTCATATAAAGATTGGGCAAACAATGTTTGAAAGGTTAAAGCCATATTATGTGAAGACAAACAAGATTTTTGAAACTTGTTGTCGTTATCATATTGAATTTGATCTCTACTATCAGGTGTTTCGAAAGATGAGAGAAGAAAGTGATGGTTTTCAAAATGCACCTCCTAAATGGGTAAGTCTTCATAGAATCCATCTTATGTGATAAGGCAATTGATCAAATAAACTGCATAAAAGGACTTTGTGAAACATGTGGAAATTTGGTTAAAATGCATTTGAGAAACGAAGATACTGACCCAACAAAGATAGTAAATTGCAAGAGTTACAATTACGTAAAGTTTCAAACAAAATTTGGGAAAGAATCCACAAGGTTAAACTATGTAGAAGAGGAGATACCTATTGGAACATTTATGATTTTTTTTTGAAAATTGATACAACCGTACATACAACATGCCTTTTTTGCTAAGTGGCAAGCACAATAGTTTCAAACATTAAGAGATACTCTCCCACCTAGAACAGTTATATCAGTAGTCGACTTTGCAGAATATTACTCTTTTGTACATCAAAAAGAGATTCAATCAGAATATTACTTTTCAAAGCAGATCACTATTATGGTGCATGTGTGTTATCGACATGCACAATTGGATTTGGATGGTGTCGAAAGTACATATGATAAACGAGTCATTAAGAAGGAATATCACTTTTATATTAGTGATGATAAAGAGCATGACACTTTTTGTACATCATTGCTTTTTGATTTTTTTTGAGAATTTAGCAAGCAAGCATGTAAAAATTGAAAAACATTTTGTATGGTTAGATGGATGTGCGGCACAATTCAAATAATCACGGCCATTTTATGCACTATGTAAATATCATTGAAATTACAAAATACCACATGTTTGGAGTTTTTTTGAGAGTGGGCATGGAAAGGGTGAACATGATGGCACAGGAGCCTGCATCAAACGTGCTCTAAGAAAGCATCAAATGAGTTATTCAGAAGATCATATAGACGATGCACATGATGTTGAATGGTGTAAGAAACACTTTGCATCAAATGAGGTCAACACATCTTTAGGAACAAATCGATACATTCCACAGAGTGTTTTGGGAGATATCAGGTATGTATAAATTTACATTTGAACATAAGTTTGTTTTTTAGTTTTCAATTATTTTAAATGAATTTCTATTAAATATATATAATTTATATAATTTTTATGTAGATGTACTTGATCTAGGTGTGGATAGAAGATCGAAGCATGGATGCAAGAGGGTAGATAAAACAAGATCTTTGCATTGTGTCATGAGTACAGATCATTGCCTTGGATGGACACTGTACACGATGGATTACTCTTGTTTCTGTGATCAATGCATTTTGGAAAACTTTGACGCATGCAACAACCAACATGAATATGTTAGTGAATGGAATTTAGTGCCACTAATCATTTCTGACACATACAATGAAGATGAGGATGAAAGCTTTGAAGACATACCTTTGATTTCAATTGATTATGAATATATTTCAGGATTGATTAGAAAAGGTATGTATGTGCACGTACAGTTTGATAAATTAAATGTATAAATAAACTTACTTTCAGAGTGTTGTTAGAAATTTTAAGATTAGTAATATTTAGATTCAAGTTAGATTTAATGAGCTTTCTAGACTCTAGATAGTTCTTTAATTTTTTTTACAAATTTTGAACCATGTGTATAAATATATGTTGTACAGGAGATGTTTTTGTAGTCATAGCAGAGCCTGGGAACATAGAAGGTGTTAGTTATTATTTAATGCATTGCACAGAAGAGAGGAAGAAGCTAACACGACCTGAAACAAGCGATGAAATGTTTCCCACAGGTGTCCACATAATTTAAATTATATATATATATACAAATTACCTTTTAAAAGTTTGTGTTATATATTATAAACCCATTGATTGAATTTATGTTACGTGCGTGCATCATGTCTTACCTTAGGTTCATGTTGTTTACCATGCAGGTTTAGTTGTAGTGCAAGGGATATATTATACAAGCAAGTAAAAATTGTTCAACATGGGATTCATTTTATTGACTATCAACTTGAGAACAAGGTATATCAATATAGTCACCTAGTAATTGCTACCGCCCTACATCTTCATGCAGTTCCACATGCACATGGACAGAAAAAATGGAGATTAGATAGTGATGATCATCAGAAAATATTAAATGTTATTGAAGAGCGGGTTGAACTAGTTGTTTGAGTTAACTTATTATTTAATTCAAAGTACTTTTAAATAAATTTAAAATGTGACACTTATTCAAGAAAGAACTTTTCTAGAACATGTGTGGCAATTCTATCACTTGTACACATAAACTTCTAAATTTTACATTAATGTATTGCATCAATACATTTTGTATTTTTGATATATTCTTTCATTCTCATTTCACCTTCTATGTTATTCCTTTTATTTTATAATTTGTATTGACCAATTTGTAGTATTGAACTAATAGTGGACCTATTAGCTAATTGTATATACTTGAATATGTTTCATCATGCTATATATTTGCATTGTATCAATGTTTTGTGTCTTCAATATATTCTTTCATTCTTAAATGTCACCTTCTATATTACTCATTTTATCTTATAAATTGTGTCTAAACAAACTATTTAATCCCACATTTGAATCATCTTTGAATGAGCCTGATAAAATTTTGAAACACCTAAGAATCCCTAAATGGTTACTTGATGTTGATGAGAACATAATGGAAACAAATGAAGCTAAGAGGCCACACACCACTTAATTTTTGGATTTAAAACTTTTCAGTGAATACTAAGTTGCAAATAAAACATTAACCAAACAATGTCAACATTTTGTAGAATTAAACTAAAAATGTTTAAAGTGAGACCTTTACTAAACAAATTAAATATTAGAATAAAAAATATAATTTGATAATAAAATTATTACATTAAAAGCATTTTTAATACACTCAATTATATTGAAAATACTACATAAAAGAATGGTTTATAGAGTAATAACAACCCCAATAGTTTAAAGTAAACACTTAAAAAAGTCTTGATTAATGAGAAAACATGTCTTAACTAAAACTTAAATCATAAAACATTATCAAAATCACTAGCATTAAGGTCAAGAGTAAATAATCCTCTTTGAAATGATACTTGGACTTTCATTGGTAGGATTCCTCATTCCACAATTAAATAGGAATATAGTTGATACCGAAAAGGATGTACTTAAACAATTTTGGCACCCTTACACCAAACTATCACCTAATATAAAAGATGTTTTAAATTTAAAAAATAGTAATTAGGACTGCACACTGCACCCAAAACATAACCAAAATCTAGCCAAACAATATTGTACAAGTAATTTTTTGAAGCACATCCAAGTTTGATGATCTCACAAAGAGCATATGAATATTGCAAGACCTTTTATTGGGTATCTCTTAAAATTTTTAGTACATGTTGTAAATACAAAATGGAGTTTTCTATATATCATGAACTATTATGTAATATTCATTCTTCTTTAGACACTAAAAAATATTAAACCAGTATGATACAATTCAACCACCAATGTCATCCAAGGACTTGTTAGATTTATTTTTAAGTGACAAAGATGAAAGATTTCTTTTCTATAAAAATTATTATTTAAATGACAAGTGCTTATAGTTTGGTGAGTTGTCACACTTTACACTATGTGTTCATGAGGATAGTGATCATGATTTTGGGTTTAGAAAAATAGATACCAGATAGTGAAATAAAATTTGAAGAGTGGGGGTGAATCTTCCAAGTGTGAATTGGTTACTAAAGAAGTAAGTGTTGTTGATTTTATTTCAAATTTCAAGAAAAAAGTACAAGTATTTGAAACATAGCGACAAGACTCAATGTTTACATAAATACATTAGGATATGTAAATGTTTCTTCCCAATTGAAAATATTGTCTCTATAGTTGATTTTATAGAACACTATACATTACAACTACAAAATGAACTACAATCATAGTACTATAATTCAATTTAGATTGTTATTTCCATTCAAATCACATATAGATATGCACTTAAGAGTATAAAAGTGAATCAAATAATTACACCGATCAAGTTAAGAATGCTCATACGTTTCATTGGTTGAGTAGGACGCATACAATGTTACATGTAATTTCCCATGTTTTGGTTCAATCACAATGTTACATATAATTTCCTTGTGACTTTAAAAATTAAATCTAGATAGAAAATATTATAAATTGATGAATATGATGCTTAATTATAATATATGTATATATTGTGTACATAATTCAATCTAGATCACATGTACATGTGCACATATATAAATACCATTTATTGATTTTATAGATTTATCTTCATTATACTAAACCATGTAATTGAAGCATAAATGTATTTAAACATAAAATGTATGTTTAATCAAGTCCTCCAGTGTTACAAATTATGCACATTGTCAATATATCAAACATAAATCATCATGTCTACATAAATCAAACATATATCAAACACAAATATGAAACATGTCAAACATCAAACATCAAATATGAACTAATCACATGTCACACATCAAACATGTCTAGAGAGATCATCAAATGTACCATACATGTAACATGTGTATCATAAAGTTCTCATAAGTGCAAATGTCTCGAGCTAGATCATCAAATGTACTGGATGTAACATCATAAAACTCATAAATGAAAATGGACCTCTAGCATGGTTTGGCAACCTAATCGTCATGTCGACTCCTAATCGATGATCGACTCTCTAAATGAGAATCCTGCTCTGATGGATGTGCCGAGCCCTGTAGATAAAATTGTATACATATACAATGTGTTAAATACATGTATAAATTAATATATATATCTAGTTAAATAAATAAGAATTTGTATGTACATGTATAAACATACATATAAATATAGATCATATATATCTATATATACATGTATGTATGTGCATACATATATATATACATATAAATTTATTTAAAACTCACATGTCCACTGACAACAGTATCATCAAATGAATCACGCTGACATATACGATCTAATCTCAGGCTAGGAGTAACATTAGGTATTTCCATCTATACAATATATATATATATATATATATATATATATATTAATTAAATGTTTAAACTTTAATTTAACTAAAATCTAAATAATTTAAAAAAATTGAATTGAACATGTGCATACATATGCGTGCACAAATTCAATATGTACCTCTATATCAGGTGGCATAGGATCTGAGCACTCTGTAATGGTTGCCTTCACTAAATCATCCAAATGAGTTGTTTGAGTCACACTGTTTGTTTGATCCCTCTCATATCGCAATAATGATGAGTGAAGGGGATTAAGCAACTGAGATGGCATCAATGAATTTGAATGCATCAACATCTCCACAAAACCTGTAGACTACGTCCTCTCTAGGTCAATTGAGGGATCTATAGCCTCTACAATAGCTGAATGATCTGTCAGTGGATCCTGATGTGCACTGGTGTTGGGCTGGGCAGGGTGATGTGAATGATGGGATCCTGACTATGAATGAAAAGATGTGCCCTGGAGATGATCTCTGACCTAGTCAATAGGGATCCTAACCTCTGATGCTATGAAGGCATATGCCGCTAATAGGTCCTCATCCAGACACTGCAAAGTAGTTCGTGCCATCTCTCCTATTAGAACATCTAGTTGTACAAGTGTAGTGATACCTGCCATAGCATAAGGATCACAATCATAGCTACTGCATTGTGTTGTAAATGAAGCTCTAGATTGTGGCCGTCTAGACATCAAAAACTGACCCACACGATCAGTAGCTATCCTAGTGGTAGCAAGTGCAATTTCACCAACACTGTCAATTGATTCCCTTTGGGAAGCAATGAAAACCTGATCTACTGAGGGGGCCAAGGATGGGGAGATAGCAGGAGACCTCTGACCAACTAATGCCCTATACATAGGGGCCACCCGATCTGCTCGACGATAAAAGTCCCTATCGGCAACCCTACCACGCCCATGACCAAAATATGCTGGAAGGTCAAGGTAGTTGACTTTGAGGCCCAAATGAACCTTAGCATATAACTGCTGTGCAAAATATAAGGGAATTTGATCATTATTTGGATAACGACCAAAGCTAGTAAGAAATTGAGGGTAGATCAAAGATGCCATAGCACCATCCACACATCTAGTAACCTGGTATGCCTTCACCTTAGGTTTATCTAAATAGAATGGAAAACATTGGGATTTAATGGTTTCTTTAGTCACCAAACCTTGAATATGAGCAAGAGAAACATCATCACAAACTTCTTCCCGCACATGGGAAAGAATAGTAGCGACTGCCTTAGGGGAATATACACTTGTGTCTCAGATTTTATCTCTAATTTTTCTAAGCTTTCCAATATGGACTTGCAAGTGTCCTTATATATTCCCATATTTGTACCATCATTTATGGAAACCCTCAATCTCTCAATCTCATTATTTGTGCGTGTAAATAGTGAATCATGAGGTGGAACTGGTGGATTTGCCATGATGTACCTGAAGGAGTAATGAGGTTCTTGAGCTTTAATATTCTATAAATAATATATATCTAAGTCTAATCTAGAAATAATGGAATGTACATGTACATGTTCAATTTATTTAATTAAATTTAAATTTCATGTAACTTTAATTTATAAACTTGACATGCATGTAGTCTAACATGTATTTCTCATATCTATATGTAGATCTATTATAATATAGTTTTTGCACGTGCATACATACGTGTGCATTTAAATAAATAACATTTGTTTAACAAGTAGAAATGTCTATTTACAAGTGAAACAATGACTCAAGATGTGCAAATTCACATGTACATATATACAAACACTTGAACATATATATATATATATATATATATATATATATATATATATATATAGGTTATAGACTTTTGATTTTATGATATATGATGTGGTGAACTATATTTATCCTCGTTATTCTTAGATTGTAGTGGTCATATCAAGTGGGTCATTCTCTTCCATTGAGGACTTCCAAGAGGAAGTCTATATAAGAGGGGTGGGGAGAGAGTGTAAGACCCCTTAACCACTCCTTGTAACACTCTAGGGATCTTCTATCATGTGATAATAAGGTACATAGTACATATATTGTCCACTTATAGATTGTTCTATTTGTACCTCTTTGCTTTATGCTTCCTCGAGGATCCTAGTGATGCGAATATACCTACTCACCTTAGCATACAAATTCTAAATCAAATTACATTTCTTGTGGTTGTTGGTGTATTGATACGTTGTTGAGAAGAACTAGTTAGTTTTTGTGTTTATTTAGTCCCATATTATAAGGGTGGCCACTTAATAAGGTTTAATTATTCTATTTTACTTTCCTAAGGTGTATAAATTGTATTACATTAGATATACATGTAATATAAATTTATAGGAATATATTGATTTATATAAATAAATTAAAATAATATATTAGATTATTTTGTTTATAATCCATGGTTAACTATGAAGATTGAGTACACATATGTATATATTTTAGCATTATGCTAACCCTTGAAGTATTATAATATTGTTTTAATGATCTTCCAAAATGATATTCTAACTATACAAAACAAGAGCTACCTATATATATATATATATATATATATATATATATATATATATATATATATATATATATATATATATATATATATATATATATATATGCATTTTAAAAACATATATATGCATATAATTTGATATATATATATATATATATATATGCATTTTAAAAACATATATATGCATATAATTTGAGAAAAATATATTGACATACCTCATGTTATGAGCATTGAAATATATTGATGATATCTACTCACATAAAAAAAATATATTTGAAAAAAAATAGTAGATGACAGTCTACACGTAAAATTAAATTGTTTGAAATAGACATGTTGAATTATACTTACAAAACCTTATTTAAACCTCTATAGTTACATTAGGATGGCCATGTTGAACCAATTCTCTACACTTGATGACTGATATGTCTCACCAACATCAGTGATAGTGTCTACTTTGGACTGTGGAACAAATGTATCAACATACACACCTATATCAGAGTAGATAGGGATGTTATGTTGCGCTCGCCTATCAACATACAATTTCTTGCTTCTGACTTGTTGAGCTTGCTTATCCCTGGTGATTTAAACTTGCAACACAACATCCCTCTCTCTGATGTAGGTGTGTATGTTGATGTTGTTCCACAACTTCCAAAGTAGACACTATCACTAATGTTGGTGAGACATATCAATCATCTTGTAGAGAATTGGTTCAACATGGCCATCTAATGCAACTATAGAGGTATAAATAAGGTTTTGTAAGTATAATTCAACACATTGTCTATTTCAAACAATTTAATTTTACGTGTAGATTGTGTCATCTACTAATTTTTTTTGAAAATATGTACATTTTTATGTGAGCAGATATATCATCAAGTCACATGTCCTCTCAAAATAGCACTACATGCTACGATTTTGATCAAGCAAGTGATTAGGTGAGATAATAAGTACATTCTTACATGTAAGTAATAAATTTAAATTAACAATATATTAAATTTAGACATATTCTTATGTACGTGTAAATTAATGCAAAGTTTATTGCAGCATTCAGATGACCCAAGTCTGGATTCTGAGGCTCGCTCTACTAGGAGGCGAACCAAGTTGTGTTAAATTATCTTTATGGCGAACTGGGTTGCAAAAAATTATCTTCACACACACCAAGCCATATTTATTTTTGGTACAATTTTTGTTAAATATAGACATGTCTAATGGCACATAAACATGTTCATTTTGAAGTTCATTTCATATATACTTAAAATATTTGATATATACACCATATATCATATTTTCATAATTATGTAAGAAACTTTAATTATAAATATGAAAATATAATTATGTGACATTTTCATAAACACACGAGCAAAGATGTGTCACATAAATCAATGCCCACGACCCAAAGTATTCCATGAGGTATGTCTTCTATTAACCCAGCAAATGTTGAACATATTTTGGTGCCTAATTTCAAGAATGCATATAAATGGAATGAGTAGCATACTTGTATCATTGGTTATTTTTTAGTTGCATGCCATCCAAAATGTAACAAAAGGCTTCTTTTTCTTCTCCTTGGTGGAATCCAACCATGCAAACAAATTCCTCCACCATGGACCCAACTACATGCATAGATCTTTACAAGTTTTTTCTCCCAAAATAAGAGATTTCATCATGTCACATAGACTACCCTCTAGCTACACACAAGCCTAAACTAGCCTCCAATCTAGCTGTTGAGGCAAGAAAAATTAAAGTTGGGTGGACTAATGTAAAAAAATATAGAAATGTTCATAATAAGGATAAGAATAACTATCTAACTTCCAACTCTACTACTTGGCTAGCACAAAACAAGTCCCATATGGACTTAGGAAAATGACAAATCAACAAAACCCATAAAATCCTCTCAGCTAAGGTCAATAATAAAGCAAATCAAGTAGTTGATTCATAATCAACTCTTACCTATATTCCTTTGGTGATTCCTTGAAAGAGTTGAGTAAGCCAAGTAGTTCTTAAGAAAGTTCCTCTTCTAGTGAGTGTTATTTTCTCATTGGATTTGGAAGTTCCAACTATGTCGCAACCAAATGGAGGAAGACAGTCTCATAGTCCACCCTAGGAGGTTGAAGAAGGATAATATCATCTTGAGAAATGATAGATGCAATTTGGAGCCTTTTCTCCAAAAAATGTTAGACTAGATTTGAGTAGAATATATTTTTTGTATTGCAAGGGTTAGACTACAAGGAAATGTCCTTAGACCCTCTTGCCTTATGAATTACATCTCATGGAGGATGTGGTGTCAGATTTTTGATATAGATTTACCCCCTAGTCATTCTTTGTCTTCAAGAGATTAAACTTTTGTTGGATTTTTGCTTCCAATAATGTGATGTGTCCTATGGCTAGATAATATTTTTAATCAATAATGAGCAACTTCATGGTGGCACATATAACATTTGTTAATGCCAATTGGCAACCCCACTATTTTACCCATGGTTGTGACCCATCTAACAAAGCAGGTTATGGGCCCTTTTCAATATTGAGAATCAATCTTTTAGTGTGTCAATATCTATACCTCAAATGATGTGACTGAAAGGATGCTACTTTAGTTGTGGCTTGCATATGACATTCTACTAGTATAGTGGTTTATTAATGGCAACTTCAACCTAGTTGAGGTGGCATCTAAGAGACACTTGACCATTTTCCTATGCAATGGATAGCAAAAAAGAGACATGCTTTTATAGGCACAATAAATTGTGCATTTATGACCCAAGTCTTGGTTGCCAAAGTTCATCTCTAATTTGGTACTCTAGATCCAATTTGCATATTGGATCTAAAAGATTCAGTAAGAGAATTAATTGTGTTATGATGTCAAAGAAATTGAATATTTTTCCTTCACCAACTATTACTCTCTTCAAGTTAAACCCATGCCAGATTGTGTTCTTTTCCACCATTGATTGATCTAGTTCAAAATTGAGTGGAGCCTACAAAACATCAGGGCTTAAAAGACAATTATTTTTAACACACATTGCTCTAGTACAATTCTACATTAGCTAGCATATTAAACACATTTGGGATTTGGTGCCACATGTAACAACCCCTATTGACCTACGAATGACAGAGTGAACCATGACGTGGTGAGGTGACGGAGTATTAAGTGCATAAAATGTCTATTTTGGTGGGAATTGAAGGCCTTGCAGGGAACGACCACAGAGAGACATTTAATGTGAGAGGAAAAAATATCTGTGAGTGGGTGAGTGACAGAGATAGGATAAGAATGAGAGTTAAAAGGATATCTGATCTTCATATTCATCAACACGGAGGCAGAGAGAGTTTTTCATTGTTTTTTTTTTAAAGACTGGACCATACCTCATACGATGGCTCTAGAAGGAAGTAAATGTTGTGGATGAAATATCTAGTTTTAGGTAAGAAAATTGAAAATTTTGAGAGCGACTGCAGATAAGATAAGGGAATAAGATATCTGAGAGAGAAGAAGAAAGTGATGGTGAGAAGGAAATATCGGGGGGGGGGGGGCGTGACTGGAAAATCTAGGCCGCATTGGGGTTGTGATGGCGTGTAATAAATATGAAAAAGCTTAGCCAACTGTCCCTGGTCTCTTGCACAATAAGTTAACCAAGATCCTCTGCTTTTGAATATTGGCCGTCTGTGTTTATGAGTTGGCCCCATAGGAGGATGGGAGAAACTATGCAAACTGGGAATTTAATCTATGTTTCCACAAATTAGAACGCTTGTCAGTGAGTTCGAATTCTATAAAATTCATTGATCATAAAACACAGTTGAAACGTGGACGTGTTTCATAAACCCAATTTATGAATAATTGGAATACGCTGCTCTTAGATCTGTTCTTGGGCAAGCATTTCTATGTGCATGAGTTATAATTTGGGCATAATTGGTTGCCAATGTCAAGCATGGCAGGGGCCTGTTCGATGGCTTTGATGTCTCAGTCTGCCTTTCGAGTGGATTTTTGTCAATGTGGACAGAAAGAGGTTTGTGTGGGGTCATGGCAGAGTTCTTGGGCACACACACTTGCATTCAATAAGCCTCCAACTTTCACAGATTCTCGTCTTCAACTCAAACACATCCAACTTTGAGTCTTGGCTTATGATCTCGTGCAAGGAGCACTAAGGAGATTATGAGTGTAGTGAAGGAATTGAATATATCAGTTCCCATGGAAGTGCAGTGCCTGGGAATACCTGCAATACTAAATGGACAGAGCATCTTCATTTGCAAGAGTAGATGTGTGATAAGGAGGAGAATGTGACCTACCTGAAGGGGAGTATGCTCAACCATCTGCAGGGGGTGCGATTTGGGTAGAGGTATTTACCTTTGTCTATTGTTTTTCCAGCACAAAAAGTAATATATATTTGCTGCTATTTCATTAAGCGCAGAAACACTGAAACCCCATTACTGTCATAAAAACAAAAAAATATGTTTTATGCTATTTCCTTAAGCACAGAAAACTGAAATCCAATCGCCGCTATTTAAAAGCATCTTTCATTGCAAGATATTTACATTTCCTCTTTCCTTGGATGAATTTTCTCCAATGCAGAACTATTTTCCTTATTCTTTAGCAAAAGAGGGGTTTCCAAAAGGTCATTGAATGTCTGATTTTTAGTTTTAGGCAAAAACAGAAAGGGTTCAATTTTTTAGAAAATACAATGAGTGCAGCCATTTTACCATAAATCTGGGACGTCTTGATAGAGAGTGAAGAGATCTAAGTCCCATGAAACCCTTTGACACTAGATGACTTCTCTGTAGCGAATTTCATTACAACTCTTCTTAAATACAAATCGATTGGTCTTTTGTTTTGATCATTTTGGGCAGTCTGCTGAATCACCAGCCTTGTGGATACCATTGACCTTGAGTGAAAGAATGTTATGGCACTAAAATACCTTAGTTTTATCAACCTATGTTGTGAATTAAACTTGGTTACATAAATTTTGATTTAGAACATTGGTCACGCAACTCAAGGATCTAAAGGAAATCTCTGGAGGAGGGAAAATTAATATCTGCATTTTGTTATTATCTTAAACATTCCTATTTTTGTCATGATTAAAGTGGTAGACAATATGCAAAATAGGCTGTGAGAAGACTTGTAATGCCTCTTGCCATGCTTTTTGTATTACCCGTGCATACCTTTATGAATTGTGACCAAATTGGGGTCACTAGAGTTATTGCAAAATTAATCTTACTGGCAAAGGGTTGTTTTCAATAAACTACACTGTTACCGCAAGCTTTTGTATTGTAAATCATATTTTTTTCATCTTTACTATTTTAAATTTATACTTCAGTGTTTCAGTCATCTTTGGATTCCTTGTTTGGTTAAACAAGATGAACTAGGTCTAGGCATTAGAGTGGTTGTCTGGAGTGGCTCTCTACGGGCCTGGGGCCCGTAAGTGGCTGCAAGGGGAACTAGTAGTAGAGTTACAGTAATAAGTGATAACTAAAACTAAAACATTGGGGTAAAAACACTAATAAGATAATTAGACCTCATGCATGGCCTTGAGCGCTTGTAAAGGCTAAGGATGGAACGAGAAGGCCTATCCGTCTGCGGGGCATCAAGTCATCCATCTACGGGGCATGGATTCGGGCACGATTGAGTCTCCTCGTTTGTATGAGAGGTACTTGGTCCTGTGTGTGCCATCCCTTCTAGCACACATGATGACACTCCATATGATTACACTCTAGTATCTAGCACCTTAGGAGTCATGAGTAGTAGATGACTTATGACTTAGATGAGTACACCTATATTATGACTTTGACTGTAAGCACTGTTCTCCGTGTTTGCTTTGTGTCTGATGTGAGTGTTGGCCATCTTGTACCCCCTTATTGTTGTTCATCCATTTGGGCCTTGTGACTATCTCCAAGCACGGTGGGGTGGTCTCTTAGGAGTCCACATGGTTGGGAGGCATTGCCACCACCATTGGGGACCGGCGAACAGGGTTTGGAGCACCAGTTGGAGATGATCTCTCTTTCCATTACTTCATTCAGCTATTGTAACCATTCAATCCTTGTATCATACTCAGGACTATGTTATTATACTTGTATCATATTCTAGAATATATCATTGTAATTGTATATGCAGTTATGCAATTGAACTCTCTTAGGAGAGAAGTTGTAATTGTTGTATCTAATGAGAAGAAATGTGATGTTCCTTTATTGCTTTACGAATTTCGGTGTGGGTATCAGATCCGCCTGTATTTTATGCTTATGGATTCATGTTTTTATCAGATGGGATTAGGAACATTTGCTTTGGTGTTTAAAATGAATGGTATCAATCTATCGAATTGATAGTTGAATATGTGTATGTTGTCCACTTATAAAAAAAAATTATCTTGTCCTCTTTTGGCTCTTACCCTTCGGGCTTACGTAGCGGTATGTTACACCACATCCAAAGGGAGATAGTGGTTGGGTTGTTTGGTAGTCTAACATCATCATCTATACTACTTATTTTTAGAATTTTTCTAGCCATCAATTGGCCAAGATACATTACAAATTTCCTATACATGTGGCCATGTCATTGAATCTCAACCAACTCTCCACTTAGTTTGAAGTAGTGCCTTTCCACATACTATTCAAAATTTAGATGGATAAGCAACACGAGGGCTTGTCTAGGTGGTTGATGCCTACATTTCCAAGGGAGCCTCTAAATTGGATTGTTCTTTATGATGCCATGTTGCATAGATGATGATGATGATGCATGATCATGAAGAGGAGCCATTTATGAACATAAGTCCTAGGTGTATATATTCCAATTGTGATGTATTCTTTGAAATAACCAACTTATATGTTGTGACTTGGGTTTCATGTTCTTATTCTTGATATTCTTTAGTGGGTATTTTCTTATTTGTCTTGTCTTCATTTGTATCATGTTCAAGATAGTTTCATTTGCACATTGATGTAATATGTGTCAGATATGTCATTAGAATTTGGACATCTAGACCAATATACTAATTATTACTAGAATTAGAAGAATCTTTATCATTTGTTTCCCTTTGATTAGAATCATTATGTGGACCTGTACTAAATATGTATTTGCTTGATCATGAATATCCTATATATTTATCACATTTTCTCAATAAGATCTTAAATTTAAGGCTTTAGTGTGATGCACATAACTATGGTATGTCCATGTGTTTGATTAGAATCATTGAAATATCTAGCATTGAAATGTGTTAGGACACCTCTAGATGTGACAACTGGTTTAACTAGGAGGATTGCAAAAGTTATTATAACACTACATGTGGAGGATCCTCCAATCTAGAGTCAACTCTCTAAATCCATTTGGTTTGATGAACTTGTATTATGATGATTATTGTTGTTGCAACATTTTTCATTTCACCCTCATTTCCCCCATTTTCAAAATTTGATTGGACAATTGTAATTCATGACAATGATGGGAAGTGCTAGATACAATATAATATAAAAGATCATTTCTAACTAGATAATCTCACACTTGCATACATTAACAAGAACTGATTATGGTGGTTCTACATATGCTTCTTTACACACATGTGAAATCATTTTTACTTGCTAGAATTATGAACACTTAGGTGACAATATTTTAGTTGAACTAGTGAGTTTATATTACATTTGGATGGTAAAGATTTTTAACATTTGGTTTGACTCATCTTGTTTGTTTTACACTTCCTCTATGAATTTGATCCATGCTTTCATTGCCTATTTCTCTAGTCGTAGTTCACACAAGGATAACTCATGTACCAAGCAATTCCTTCTCATGAATTATATTTTGACATTAGTTCATCTTCTATCCATATGGTATATGTGTCTACTATACCTACTTTCAACTATTGCAAAATACACTATTTGTAACAATACTCCAAAAATCAAATGATAATCACTTAAAATGAATAATAAAAATTCAACATCCATCAATAATAATTTGAATCAAATGATTGGATATTATGTTCAAATGAATTAAACTTGAATGTAATTAGAACTCAATGGATTTGTAGACTTCCATATTAACAAAATGGATTTATTGAAAATGCTTTAGAAACTTTCAAGCAAATGCAATCTGTAGGTGTAAAGCCAAAATGGAAATTTTCTAACAGAGTATATAGACATCCATCAAAGCATAAAGGATAGAGGAATTTTGTGAGCGCATGTTGTGTGTGAAATGTGGCAGCCAAATTCCACCACCTTTGCTAGCGTCGTCCCTGCCTGTTTGTTGGTTTGGTTCTATTGAGAGGTTTTGAAAATAAGTAGTTGCATGCAATCTTTCCTAGTAGCTGTGTTTCTGTTTGTCTTTTTTTTCAAAAGTTACAGAGGAGAAGGCATTTCTAGTAATACACGGGTTGTGTTTGCAACCCACAACGTTTCACAAAGGTATTGAGGGTCGATCCAAAGACCCAAAAATCAATTGTTGATCAAATTACAACAGTATAAATGAAAGAAAAATAGCAGTTCAATTAATTAAGAGATTTAATACAAACTCATCAGCAAGAAGAACACAGAAATTTATAGTGGTTCGTCAGAATGACCACATCCACTTTCAAAGTAGGGGTCTCTATTAAATCTCTGTTTTATAGTACATATGCTAACAGCAGTGTTCAACTCTCCAAATCCATAATAATCAAGTTCATAACATCTCCAATGAAAACACCAAATGGAATATGAGGAGACGCAAGAAGGGAAGACCAAGAATTAACTGTTATGCCCAAAGAATCGATTGGGCTTCACCATACCAACTGTTGGGAATTAAGGTGTCTCAACCTTGGTAATTCCTTGCATTTATTATTTGTAATGTATTTATTTATTTAATGTATGTTGTAATTTTGTTGCACATCCTATTTTGTCATTTAGTGTGAAGTGGCACGGTGAGTTGTCACTCTACTTGTAAGATGACTAGGATGGTCAACTTGTAGTGCCCCTCCATTTTCACTTTGGTTGTGTCAGGTATGTTTGACATTTGGTTATTTGGTTTGGATTGTTCATTTGATGCTATTGGTTAATCATGGCATTAAAATAATATTAGTAGTCATTAAAACATTTTTGATAATTAAATAAATAGAAATGCCTTTATGCAAATTTAGTGCTGAAAATTTAAAAGGGTAAACCCAAATTTATAAATTATTATTTTAGGCCCCTATATTATTTATAGCACTATAGTTTATTAGCTATATTAATTTGTTACATTTTCTAGAGGTTATTTTATATTATTGGTGAATGAAACCTTATTTTATATAAGGAAACCTAATAAAATATAATGTTATTAAATATTACTTTAGGATACCTAATTATAATTGCTTGAGGACAAGCAATCTTGAGTGGGGAGGGTTGTCATGTCCCTATAATGATTTATGATAAAGTGTGTTTCCATGCTTCAAAAGGTAAAGAAATTCATGACCTTGTTGAAGATGCTATGAGATTTAGTGAAAAAGGTGTGTTTTAGTTGTATGAATATGTTGATATTTTGTGAAAATGTAGCATTCTGACCTATGGTTTGCTTAACAACAGATTGGTAGAGAAATTACAATGGTGGGGTAGATAGTTATGGTAGGTATTGATCATTCCATGGGAATGGGCCGTGATTGACGAATCAAGGATATTATGGGCCTTGATTGACGAATCAAGGGTATTACTATGGACCTTCGATTTAAGTATCGAAGGAATGGGCCTTAGTTGATGAACTAAGGAATTATAGGCCTTAGTTGACGAACTAAGCAATTATGGGCATTGGTTGAAAAAAAACTAAGGAATAATATTAATGAACCCATAGGATTGAGATGACATCACCTACCTAACGAATCTTCACTCACAAGGTGGAAGGTGAGGTTAATAAGAGGCCTAAGGATTATCTCACCCGAGGAGAATCATGATGTATGGAAAAATGAATTTATGAAATGGCAAATAGTATATGGTTATGTTTATGATTATCATCAAGATTAAAAGGAAATGAAAAATGGAATACTAATGTTCTCTTTTGGTAAGTTGAAATTGTTTGCAAGGGTGCAAAAATTTTGGCTTGCTAGAAGGGGACATTACATTTGGTATCAGAGCGAAGTTTCAGCACTAGGACCTTTGGATTAATGTTGTTGCCCATGTTTAGCTATAGTAGTACTTTTTATGCAAGTGGTAGGAAACTCCTGAGTAGGATACTATGCTTGATCTATACACCTAGATTGATGTATTGGATAGATGATCATGAGATTGAGATTTAGCATCAAAAGTAGAGTGGAAGGAAACTGGAATAGGGAAGTGGATAATAGGTAATGTTATGATTTTGCAAATAGGAATCATATTGGTAGTAATGGAATTGTGTATATAAAAGTAATCTTTCCATGTAAAAGTGTGAAACCAGTAACTGTGCATTGGTTGAGTGTTGTGAATACCCCGTACTTGCTTTGTGTGCCCTTGAGATGGTGATATTGGGTACCCATCCATGGGGAAATGTGTATTTTAGGTGTGGAATCAACCATACCATTATGTGTGTTTGTATGTTTGTTACCCGATTGAGGGCCAACCTTTGCGTGGTTGAAAATATATATATATAAAAGAGTAGCCAAAAGTTAGATTCATAGATTCTCTTCTTTTGGTTCACTAGTCCCTCCATCCGTGAAGGGGTAGTAGTAGCCACAAAGTTCCTTGGGCGGAGTGTACAACGTACGCTTATGACGGCGCAGAGTGGTCCCTCGCTCAACCGAACTTGAGGAAACGTACTCACTACTTTCCCTTATGATGGATCAGGGTACTTGATTCATATGTGTTAGCCTAATCCCCATAGTTTCTGAGCATCTGGATGGTATTTCTTGGAGGATCATTTACCTTGTCTTCACAAAAGGTATGATATGCCACATGAGTTGTCAGTTGGGGGCCGGGGTCTAGGACCTGCAAGGATAACCCAACTGGAACTATGCGATGACATGAGTCGTCATTTGGGGGCCAGGGTCTAGGACCTGCATGGATAACCCAAGTGAGACCATGTACCCCATGTATATTTGAGGTCCAGCATGTGGAGGGAGATTTGTTACCCATGTTGAGACAGATTCCGTATCTGTACATGTTCTGACATGATGCAATAGGTACGATGCCACACCCCACTGATGTTTCGACACAGTGTTGGTGATGATGCCGTGTTGCTGATGGTAGCGAGCTAGGCTTGAGGACACGATGCCATGTGCATAGCCATGTGAAGGTGCACTATGAGATTGTGTCATAGCCTACTTGTGTGATGAGCGTAATGGGGCCTCACACACTTGTAGAGGGATACCCATGTTTGCTTTCGATAGTGTTGGGTCGGTTAGCATATGGGTAGGTCCTAGCCATGTATACCTTTGGCTACGGTGAGTAGCTACGTGTGCCTTTTCCACGAGGTATCGCTATGCGGGGTGTGTTCTGCACATGCCTACTTCCGCGAAGCCACAGACACACTGCCATGTGGCATACGACCAGTACATGCCTTCTCCGGCTGGCGTATGACCATGCCGCACTGAGATGTGATGCGGGATGTGGCCAATGTGCACATCCCATGCGAGCAGCTAAGGAGTGTGCGGGCCACTTGGTTAGTCCATGCCGCGTGACGACGCGATGTAGGGTGTAGCTGAGGAGTACACCTTGAGCCATGTGGATGGCGTGCTCACTTCACACCACATGAGGGCTACTGCTATAGCCTGATGTTATTCCCTCCTTCCTCATTTGGTGGCTAGTATCTAGTCACGTAGTGTTGTACAGTGTAATTTTGAAGATTGTGGACTTTCTTTATGGTTGTTGATGATTTTCTATTGATTGTGAAGGCTGACACTTTGTTTATATTTAATTGTGATGGTTTAGCCACACCTTGTGATCTTATTTGCATTAGCCATCGTGGTTACATTTGATTTAGTGTTGAAATTGTGCGCATTTCTTTCTTTATTGTTGAAATTGAATTTTTATTTGATCTTTCTTTATGACATTGGTGGCTAAACTAATTTTTCCTTATTGTTTTTGATGTCGGCCATGTGTCATATTGTGATTCCTCTCCAAGGACGTATGAGGCGTACTTGATGAGTGTATACGAGGAAGCAGACACAGGGAACCTTGAGGATGGGGGTATGTGAGGCTGTTACACAGCTAGGACCCACTACCCACCTATGTGTGATGACTATCTCTTGGAGGCTAACTACCTTATACAACAAGAGATAGGTCATTGTGGTCTTGTTTGGATGGTCTCACCATGTGTTTGTGGCCTAACACCATCAAGTCACTACGTGTGAGGTATAGATTATGTGAGATGGATTTTGGCTCTTGGCTCACAGATTATGTATCATGGATTAGTATGTTGCTTTCCGGTATCCAGATGAACCCTTGTGTAGCCTTGTGATGTGAATCCCAGTAATGTTAATTTGTGTGTATGTGAAGAATATATGGTAAATCATGAAAAATGGATTTATGAAATGATAAAGTGTGTTTCCATGCTTCAAAAGGTGAAAGAAATTCATGACCTTGTTGAAAATGCTATGAGATTTAGTGAAAAAGGTGTGTTTTATGTGTATGAATATGTTGATATTTTGTGAAAATGTAGCATTCTGACCTATGGTTTGCTTAACAGTAGATTGGTAGAGAAATTACAATGGTGGTGTATTTGAAATAAAATGCTTCATATGTTTATGATATGATAATTTTTACAAGTTAGGAATAAAAGGGTGCAATGTTTTCCTTGTTCTGAAAGAAACTGGTTGGGTGTCAATGCTAACTTGTAAGGATTGGGAGTGGTTTATGCATTATGAAACCACTTTTGAAATTGCAAACTTTGATTGTGTAGATTATTTTTGAAATGGAGTATATAAGTTTATATTTTAGTGTGTATTATTATATGAAATGAATCACCTTTAATGTTGTTACTAACTGGTAATGTTTTCACCTTAGCTGCGACTTCCAGGAGTAAGTTGAGTTTTAGGGAGGGAGGATGTAGTGCCCCTCCATTTTCACTTTGGTTGTGTCAGGTATGTTTGACATTTGGTTATTTGGTTTGGATTGTTCATTTGATGCTATTGGTTAATCATGACATTAAAATAATATTAGTAGTCATTAAAACATTTTTGATAATTAAATAAATAGAAATGCCTTTATGCAAATTTAGTGCTGAAAATTTAAAAGGGTAAACCCAAATTTATAAATTATTATTTTAGGCCCCTATATTATTTATAGCACTATAGTTTATTAGCTATATTAATTTGTTACATTTTCTAGAGGTTATTTTATATTATTGGTGAGTGAAACCTTATTTTATATAAGGAAACCTAATAAAATATAATGTTATTAAATATTACTTTAGGATACCTAATTATAATTGCTTGAGGACAAGCAATCTTGAGTGGGGAGGGTTGTCATGTCCCTATAATGATTTATGATAAAGTGTGTTTCCATGCTTCAAAAGGTAAAGAAATTCATGACCTTGTTGAAGATGCTATGAGATTTAGTGAAAAAGGTGTGTTTTAGTTGTATGAATATGTTGATATTTTGTGAAAATGTAGCATTCTGACCTATGGTTTGCTTAACAACAGATTGGTAGAGAAATTACAATGGTGGGGTAGATAGTTATGGTAGGTATTGATCATTCCATGGGAATGGGCCTTGATTGACGAATCAAGGATATTATGGGCCTTGATTGACGAATCAAGGGTATTACTATGGACCTTCGATTTAAGTACCGAAGGAATTATAGGCCTTAGTTGACGAACTAAGCAATTATGGGCATTGGTTGAAAAAAAACTAAGGAAAAATATTAATGGACCCATAGGATTGAGATGACATCACCTACCTAACGAATCTTCTCTCACAAGGTGGAAGGTGAGGTTAATAAGAGGCCTAAGGATTATCTCACCTGAGGAGAATCATGATGTATGGAAAAATGAATTTATGAAATGGCAAATAGTATATGGTTATGTTTATGATTATCAAGATTAAAAGGAAATGAAAAATGGAATACTAATGTTCTCTTTTGGTAAGTTGAAATTGTTTGCAAGGGTGCAAAAATTTTGGCTTGCTAGAAGGGGACATTACACAACTCACTCCATGTGGAGATAGGCATCCCCTTTGTGTGGTAGAGGTTTTCTGCCATGTGTCGGCATCTTGACTAGTGTGTAAGTGAATCTTGACCGAAACAGTTATGACAGATTCCTATGATAGAATCTATGACGCGTAAGAGTCGAAAATGGAATGTTCTATGACAAGTGAAGACATGTGTCACAAAGCATCTTGGAAGAAGGCATCTTTGGGCGCCCCAAGGAGGGTTATGACATGTTGTAAGTGAATATGCTATTTTTAGCCTGTGTATGACAGATTCTCTTACAACTATAAGATATGATAGTTATGATGGATTCTATGATAGTCATAAGAGTATTTGTCATAGCCCAACTTGGGAATAGGTGACTTCTTTGGGATGGGGTGGTATGACAAGTGTCATGAACACCCTGCAGTATTGGACAACTGTCCCTAGGCTTGGATTTTGGGCCATGAGGCCATGTTGGAAGCCCATCTCAAGATAGACTCATTTTTTCCTTGTAACTTCTTTATAAACTGGTGCTTTGAGAGGAGATGTATTATGTGATTAACAAGTATGGTTATGCTACCGGTTTGTCTCCAGATATGAGTGTCAATGACTTCTGAGATCTTGCATTGCAAGTGTATTGTAAACCTTTTCAATTTTGATAATAAATTGTGCAGGTTTTGGAGTGTGGGATTTTTCACCTGATAAGGGTTTTCCCCACGTATATCTTGTGTCTCTCTCTTCTGTCTCATTTCTATGTGTATGTGTATTGCTGCAATATCTCCATTGTTGTGTTTAACATTCTGTAACTGTAAGGATTAAAAAGAATTTGCACTCTTCTCTCCTCTTTAGATTAGTGTAGTAAGCGATTTTTGCACACTTAGCTTCCTTTCACCAACAAAATTCAAAAATTATATAAACCCTATATTGAAAGCTCCCATTTTGGCACATGTAGGGAGGACACTGGCAAAGGTTGTGTGCAATAGAATTTAACCCATTTTGGCACAAGTAGGGAGGACACTGACAAATGTTGTGGAATTTGGCTTTACACATGCCAATTGCATTTGCTTGACATTTTCTAAAACCTTTTCAACGAATCCATTGTCATCATTTTACATAGCTTTCAAAGGCATTGAAGCATACCTGGAGGGAGCACACAGTTGGTATTGAAATGATGTTGATGCTTCCATAGTGGGCTTTAGTTGGGGCGTTCGAGCTGTGGAAAATGACATATTAACTATCATTTTTCATAGTTTTATATTCAATGGGTTCGATCGAACACCCCCTTCGATTGAACCCATTTTTTATTAGTACAAAATCGGCCGACTGGGTGTTTGAATGAATGTCTAAGTGGTGTGGGGATCGTTTGAATGGGGATGTTCATTTGAACCCCTCTAGATGTTTGATCAAAGCCCCCCCTTCGAATGAACCTGTCCACCAATTTTTTTTCCCTTCCCAACATTTTTTGTTCCTCTACACAATTGTAACCCACTATTCTAGGATCACCCTAGCCAATCGTACATCTTGAACCAGTTGCTGTACCATCTAGGGTTTCAAGAAAATTTAGAAATAATTAATTTGTTACTGATTGAGGAGATTTCTAGGACCACACATCATCTATAAAAATTAGAAGTATTTATGTGAAAATGGTGAATGCAAATCTGAGGGTTTTTGGAGGAGAGTTCAACCATTTAGGGTGGCTTTACCTTTTATTAATTGCTGGAATTAATTTCTAAGCAAGGGCAAGTCTCATTGGAGGGCTTCTATGTTGGTTTCCAGCCCTTTGACAAGCAACACAACTGCAAATCTAGGGTTGTGAGTGCATTTGCTAATTTATATCATTGTACTACATTTCTAGCAGTTGAAATAAAATTTTTAGAATTTATGTGAGGATTCCAATTGACAGTTATACCATTTATATATTCTGATCTAAGTGTATTTTGGGTCATATGATGAAGATATAAGGGTTTGGTATTGTTTGTCATTAATTTACAACCCTAGCATCCATTTTATTTGGTTTCTTTTAGCCATTTGTTTGTTCATAAAAATTAGAAAAATATAATAAGGGGACATTACAGTGATATTGGAGCTTAGACCCTACTAGCCTACATGTTAAGGTAATAGTGGATGCATTCTAGTCAAAGAGACTTGAAAGTCTACAAAGAAGATAGAGATGGAAGGATTTTTAGATGCCCAACTCAATGCTTTAATTCAAAGACAAAAACAAATGAGCCAACTATTGACACAAATGTTTCAAACAATGCAAAACATGAATGCTACCATACAAGTACAGACACCTATAGGCAAGGCGAATACCTCAACAAACATAAACAAAAACAAATAAAGAACCATAATCAGTTATGTAGCTAGATCCTTCCAACCCACATTCCTACGAAAGGGAGAAGAACCACTAGAGCCACAAGATATAATTGAGCAAGAACAAAAGGGACCCAACATGTAGGTTGAAGGTAAAGAATCTTTGATAGTAGAAGATGTTTTACTGACTTCTAATGATTGCATATGTTAGCAAAATATTGATGAAGTCAAGGTGAAAATGGCTTCACTTGTTCAATGCGAAGAGTTCAAGATGAAGGAAGATGTGCCAAATCATGCATTATCCTTCAAACTTTCACATGGCGAGTCATTGATTGATTTTTAGAGTAGCATTGTGGATGGATATGCATTTGAGAAGAATATTTTGATTAGCCCTAATTCAAGAGTTTTGAGTCACAAAAATGAAGGTGTTGAGGGTATCTCAACAATTTCTCTTTTGGCAAAAGAGGGCAAACATTTTGATTGCAGCCTGAGGTATGAAGATATTTTAGATTTTTTGTTTCTTGTTATGTCATTGCGATATTATTGTCATGATGGAAAGCATGCTAAAAAGGGTGGTAGACTCAAGGATACAACTTGCACTATAGCGCATGAAGATTGTTTTTGCATATGGGATCCAGGTGATCTTTTGCATATGTTGGCACTTGAAAGTTACATTATTCAGATATTTTGATGTTTGTTCATTACTACCTAGATTATACATTTTGTGTTTGCAGGTATCTAGAATGGTGAGAGGTTTGTAGAACATCTGACACATAGAGCAATCAATGTAGGTAAAGTCTAAGAGTACTTTACTTTGACAATCATCCAGTAGGTTGTAGATTACATTTTGTTTTGTTTTTTCTTGTTATTTCCATTCATAAAATCTTTAATGCAAAATTGCTCATTGCTGTATATAAGACAATATATTATGATATATCCAATTACATCTAGCCTATTTAGTTCTTTTATAAATTCCATTTACTCAACTAGTTTTTTAATGAATTATTGAT
This sequence comes from Cunninghamia lanceolata, assembly GCA_027924645.1. Taxonomy (NCBI): domain Eukaryota; kingdom Viridiplantae; phylum Streptophyta; class Pinopsida; order Cupressales; family Cupressaceae; genus Cunninghamia; species Cunninghamia lanceolata. Next base: position 4,729,790 of record BSBN01000700.1, on the reverse strand, counting down.
TATAGTACTAATCAAAGTCCATTGCATTTTGTTTTGTTGTTTCTCATTAGTTCTTTTATAAATTCCATTTATTCAACTAGTTTGTTAATGAATTAATCATTATAGTACTAATCAAAGTCCAATTGCACAATAAAACATCGCTAATTTTTTTTTGTTCATTCACATGAATAGACTCTTCCATTACCAGATTCATAGACATCCTAACTTCCATTACCTTTAATAGAGTTATAGATTTAAGATAGACAAAGTTCAAGCATTCCCTAGGATTTTGAGGCATTGAATTTTCAGGTGGCCTCTAACAATTAATCTAAGGCTTAAATAAACGATCTAATAGACTCTAACTTCCAAACTTTGATTAATCATAGGTTAACCCTAAATAGACTTTAATGAAAAATTGGGATTCCAAATTCAACATGGTAGATAACTACACATGATCAATAACTAAATGTGATATTTACAAGGTGTAGGATATTTGAAAAAATTCACATCAAGGTCATTCAAATTGTAAGGATAGGTAGAGAACCTAAAATCAAATTTTGATTCCATTTATATATATGGTTTAAATTGTTATAATCACGTGACTCTAAGTTATTGTAACATTAGTGATTAAACTTGGTTTCAAACAAGTTAACCACTAGAGTTGACCCTATTAACATGAAAAAATTAGTTCTAATTCAAATTGGGTTGTGATGGGCATCCATGACTTAACTTCCAATCCAAACCTAGTTGATTAGTGGCTTAGGATTTACAATTCAAATGGCGGTGCTTGTTGCAGGTTCCTCGCTTGTTGAAAATGTTGGGCCTTGCGTTGCTAAGGTTACTTCAGGCTACCCTCTGAAGTTGTTTTCTAATGATGTTATCAATTCTAGAGCTCAAGCACACCCATCACAGGCTAGAGTTAGGCCTATGCTTTGTGCTCGTTCTTTCCCTATGGTAGTGTGTGGACCTGAGGTCACAGAAAATGAGAGTTTTTATATGAAGTGTGGAGTGATCTGTAGGTTTAATGGCTTATGGCCCTCTCTTCCCAATCTGCATAGCTAGGTCATGGATTCTTGGAAGCCTCTTGTTGTTGGACAGATTGAGCTTTATCCCAACACAAGGGGGTTCTTCATAGTGACTTTTACTTCCTCTGAGGAGTAAGACTTAGTGCTGGACAGGGTTTGGATGTGGGGTGATCATTCGTTGTCCATCAAGCCATGGGTTCACTCTTTCAATCCTCTCACTAAGCTGTTTAATACTAGATCAATATGGGTTTGACTACTGAATCTCTCTCTCTCTCTCTAGTTTTGGGAGGATTCCTGCTATGAAGCCATTGACAATGCTATAGGGTGCTTCTTGAAGGTTGAATTTAGGGCATACTACGGTGGCTCACATATTAGTGGATATTGACATCTCTAAACCCCTCCATGAAGATGTTGTTTTGATGGTTGAGGACATGCCATGGACACAACTGTTGGACTATGAGGGTCTCCATTTTAGGTGCAAGAGATGTTTCTCTATTGGTCATTTAGCCTTTGGTTGCCCTCATTCTCATCACAAGGGTGTGGCAACTTGGTGGAAGAATGTACTCACTGATCATTTGACTATTTGTGCTTCCTCATCGGATGGTTCCTCCCAGGAGGGTGACTCTTTCTAGGAGAATGAGCTTCCCCAGGATTCTTTGTTGCCTGCTCCTCTAGTGGAGCCTATGGTGACTAGGATTGTTGTTACTGATCATGTCAGGTCTATCCGACCCTCATTGTCTTTGGATGCCTTTGTGTGATTGCTCTTTGACTGCGATGTCTGTTGAGGATCCCTTCCTCTTGCCTCGCTCTAAGGATTTTGACTCAGAGTCTTCTTGGTCCGTTGTTTAGAGAAAGAAGAAGGGACTCCCCAAATATGCACTGCTTCATGATCGAGGGTTAAGGGAGTTAGATTTTTGCCCTTTGGATCTAGGGTTGTTTAGATCCATTGTTTTGGTTTGCAGCTTGGCTGCTGTTTCTCTATTGTTTCTGTGCTATTTCTGTCTTGTTTTGGCCTATTTTTCTTGGCCTTGGGGGCCTTTGTTTATAAAGGGTTCAACCCCTTGTTAGCTTTATCTTAATAAAAAACTATCATTGTCAAAGCCCATGTTAACTTAACACTAGTGATAAACCATGGTTAGAAAATGGTTTATTGATAGGAATATCCATATCCAAAACAATAATTATGTCTCCTGTTTAAAAATAATTATGATGAATGTCACATATGCATTGAGAAAGTTCATCCTATTTAATCTTTTGACACTACTTATGTCAATAATTTAAGTTCATGGGATCTGATATCTTTCTGTATGGGAATAGAATTTAACCTCTAGGTTAATTGAAGGCTTGTTTCTTATCAACATCAAACACTCTCAACCTATAGGTTAATTGAAGGTTTGGTCCTTTTGATATTGCTTACAATACATATAATTTGGAATCCACGCCACATAATCATTTGCATGTAAATAGATAAGGCATGAAGTTCTTTATGTGTAAATCAAATTCATTCCTACGAAGATATAGCAGAGTTATAATATTGAATCATGTATATAGATAAGGCCTAAATTACACCTAAAATACCAAGCTGAATTGGTATAATCACTAAAACTGAACTGTCACATCCCTAATTTTGACTATGTTTTACTTTTTACTTGTATGTAGTTAGATAATTTTGCATGGATTAATGATTTGACATTGTGTGGAAATGTCAAGATAAATCAATAATATCATGAGTTTATGTTTATATGTTTAGAATTTAGACATGTGATTATATGATGTCATGATTATTTATTGATAAAATTTATGGATTGACTAACGATACACTAATCCTAGTTTGGTGATTGTAAGTTGTAATTAGGAAACAAGTTTTCCACCCTCTGAGAAAGAGAGAGAGAGTATCATCAGAGAGAAGTGAATAGATGTATGGAAAAGAATAGGTTGTTTCCATCTAAGTCTCATGCTTGCACCGTTTAGTGAACCCTTGTTGAGTTAGGTAAGTTGTGTTTGACCAGTTGGTCAAAGTTTGGTTTCGACTTGACAATTGTCTATTTGTCGTCAAGATCCATTAGCGTAGGTTTTGTCAAAAAACCAAGTCTGGATAGTATGACCATCGACAAGATATGGTCAATAATCATTATTCTTAAGTGATATGAATATAGCTTTTATTATTATAATAAATTATATATTAGTGGTTAAACTATTTCATTATCGGTGATTTCTGATAAGTTTTCTGTTTTGATAACCTATCTATGTGGGTATTTACTCAATATAGAGAGGGGGAGAATACCTCAACCCCATTCTCGTATCTTGTTGAGTGATAGGAACAACATAAGTGTATGTTGTATATACCTACATTATGTTGTTTTATATCTATTTAAATATTATCTATAAGTTTAAACTTATAGTATGTTGTCGAAGAGCTTCATTTAGTATTATGGAATAGTGGTAATTATTGTAAACCACTTCATGTTTTATGTGGGCACTCAACTCCTTCTTCCACGTCAGTTATGGAGGAAAGGAAGAGTTTAAATGTGGTCTTTAAAGACTAGTTGCTCCATTACTTTTGCATGCTAACAAAGCATGATAATAGGTAAGGATTCTACCTAGGGCTTTGCGATAATGTGGAGAGGATAGGCCTTTTATAAGGTTAAGTTATCAAAAGTAAAAAAAATAGTGTACGGGAAGCAACTGTTGGCAAATGGTCAGCGCTCCCTGTGGGATTTGTGACATGGACTAACTGCCTCCCGTGGATTCATTAACTCTAGCGCTTGTATCAAAAATTGATAGGTCAACCTTTTGGTTTAATGACAATCGTGGGCCAACAATTGGTATCAGAGCAAAAGGTCACGGGTTCGAATCCCCCTAGGTAACACTGGGGGGAGTTTGTTGGAAAATGGTTAGCACACCCTGTGGGATTCGTGACATGGACTAATCACCTCCTGTGGATTCATTAACTCTAGCGCTTGTATCATAAATTGATAGGTCGACCTGTTAGTTTAACGACAATTGTGGGCCAACAACAACTTGAAGTGCATAGATAAGGGGAGACTATGTAAGATACACAGAGTTATATATGTATGCTCTGAGTTAGTGTGAGGAATAATAGAACTTAGTCAAGGTTAGACATAGAGAGATATACCTCAGAGGAAGCTTCTGGGAAGATAGTGAGATCACTGAGTTTTGTGCAGGCGATTGATAGAGAGCTTTTCTTGAGCACAACAAGCTAGTTAAGATCACAACAAGCTCAGTGAGAGCACAATGGGCTCAGTGAGAGAATTGAGAGCTCAGTGGCAGCACTGAAAGCTTCATTCTCATTTAAAGATCACGAGGAAAAGATTTAGAATCATAGAAAGAGGCGTAGCATAGCTCGAGAAGTAGAGGTATGGTTTCCTCATGTTAGCATTGACTTCTTTCTTATTGTGATTTTTGTTTTTCTGTAGACACAGAGAACTTGTATGTGTAACATCTATGTTGTCACAGAAAACTTGTGAGCTTAGTAGCAATATAAACACAAATTTTATAGGAAGTAAAGATATTAGCATGTCTAACTTTGGAATTGCACTCAATGTGCATAAGACATATAAGGCTGATGTTTTGATAGCGTTTTTATCTTTGAATAATAGAGGAAACTGTAGGTTGTAAACATTAGAATGCTTTTGGTTAAATTGAAGGAATATTGTGAAGACAAATTTTTGTGCCTTCTGCTGTATCTTTGAATCCTTAGAAAACTGAGTTGCTTGGCCACTATAGTGTATTTTTATTAGCTGTCAAGACATTATTATGTGTAGATAGCTACCTTGAAAATGCAGAGAAAAGACCAAGTTATGTTTTCTCTTTTGAAACAAAGTATTGTGGTCAACTTCTTTTATAGTCACAGTGTTATAACTATATTAAGTTACATTCAAGTGTTGGATCAAAATTCATGAGAACCCTATTATAAACTGTGAAACCGAGAGGAACATGATTGTTGAAATTTTTTGATAGAGATAGATACACTCTTCCTAATTTTTTGGATAAGTTTTATTGTTTTCTTCAAATGATTTTGTGTTAGATAAACACTTATTGTAATTAGAATGATATTGTCATCATTGTAAACACTTAGTAGAGTGATATAATATCACATATCCATCCTATAATAATGATAAGTTATATCGTGATATTCAAAGGATGATATTTATGAGATCATAACCTTTTCAATTATAGAAATTCATTGAACTTAAGACAAGAGATTGAAAACATCATATTATTTCTTGTAGATGCAAATATATCTAAGTTGAAAGATTGATTTAGTTCAAAGATTAGATTTGATAATATTAGAATGCCTTAAGATCTTATTTGAAAGAGGATGAACCTTGTATTCTATGTTTATATCATGTTATGAGAAATATGCTCAGGTGGTCAAGAGGAGACTAGATATTTTCATTTCCATGATATTGCTATAAAATTCTACTTTTGGGAAATACAAGAGTATTTGATATACCCAATGTATTGGGTTAGAGAAGTTAAAACCCTAGAATCAAACCCGAAGGGTTTAGAAAACCTAAAACTCTCAAGTTGATTATGCCATTGTTTTAGTCTTTTGTATATTATGGTCGATAGTAAAATGATCGAGAACCATAGATCAAGACAATATTAAGAGTCTAAGAAACACTGATAAATTTTAATGATTTCTTGATAGAGTCAAACTAGACTTATACTACAAGAGTGCTTTATTATTTGAGTCATTGAGTAGAGTGACATGAAGTCATAGACCCTAATTTTGCAAGAATGCAACTAAGAACTCTCTGAAAAGTTAAAATCATCTAAATCTACATATTGTATATATATCCTAGATTAAAGATTAAATTCTAAGTTAGATTGACTAGGATTGAGTTTAGCCAAGACAGTTCATGACTAGAGTTATTAGTCAAACAAGTCAAACTGTAGGATGAGGTAGTTTCCAAGTCGAGTTAGAGGTGTGTGGACACATGACTATGTTTATTACAAAGGTCTATTTATATATAAACTTTGGCCAAAGTGATGCATTTGTCTCTGCATGCATTAGTCAGTTCACCATGTCTAGATAGTGTAACCTATCAGAGTGATCATACTTATCTAGAAGTATGTCTAGAGTTGTATGGCTGATTGAGTTATGTAGGACACAACACTAGAACTCAGATGGAAACCTATTGGTTCCTTATGTCTAAACTCTTCGTGAAGGGTAGGGCCACTTCCAGGAAGGAAGGTGTGTGGGGGACCGCCGGTGTATGGTTGGAGCTAAAACACTCAAATGATGCTCTCCCTCTATAGCAGAAGACTCACTGAGACTTGTGAGACATATATTAAGATTCTAGATGTAGTGTATTTCATGATTGACTTATATCAAACTTATGTAAACTTGTTCATATTGCTAAGCACAAAATATTTGTAAATGTAAAGTGAAATGATTTCACTATGATTTATCTTTGAACATATTGTATTTCAAGGTTGAAAAATATTCAGAAAAGATATGATTTTAATTCTTTTTAATTATGCAAATGATAAAAAAATTACTCATGTTTATCATGTTCTTTTACTTTCTTGGTAAATTGTGTGTAATTCCTAGTAATATGAGTTGGCATGTTACATGAACATAGAGATTGTAAGTAAGCTATAAGTCAAGTCTACTACTTTTTTGTTGGCAATTTTTTTCCCCATTGTGCTATAGAGCTCATTGGAGAAAAATGAAAGGACATTGGATATAATCCTTGAAAGAACAACTTTGTTCTTTGTTGGGACCGAATTAATCAAAATTTGGTTTTATGTGATTAATCTTATGTAATGATATGGTTACCTTGAACATGGTGTGGGGTTAGCCTAGACCACATTCCCAATCTAACTAGCTAAACTTAGGTCATTCTTAAACATACTAGTAATTAGTAACCGTTATGCCACAATCTCATCACATGCGTATGGTGAAATGTAGCTTACCATCATAATATATGCTCTAATATTTTGTGTTTGTTTAAGTGCCTTCTCTTCTACAAATTTACCATCTTCTCTATTCTATATCTGTTGTTTGACATTAGTATAGTATTTCTTAGGTCACTACAAATGTCAGTTTGAAATCACTTTGAATCTTCTACCATACGATAAAATGATGTGTTCAATTCTGCAGAATATTATCACAAAATTCAAAACACATATGTTCAATCCTTTTAACCACTACAAAACCTCTTTAAATATAATCGACAATTATTGATCTAAAGTAGTAGTATTGCTATCTACAACTATGAACAAAATTCCTATCATATATTGTCAGATATCTTCTTGAAATTTTCATAAACCTAGGAAATGGAATTGGCCATTTATCTTGTGTAGAAAGCGGAGACTGGGTAGCAACATAATTATTTCCAATTGAACTGAAATGGTTTGGTTCTACAACATTTCCTACAACTTTGCTTTTACATTTAACTACAACTCTTTTGAGCAACCAGGGGTAGACCCAGTTTATAGATTGCTTAGAGCTGCAAACACGGGGCTCGGTATGTTGAACATCTCCATTAGAATGGGATGTTGCGGCAGTAGAGGAGACATTGTTGAACTCAAACATCTCTCTTTCTATTCTTGATCTATCATTTGTTTAGTTGTCTTCAATTTCTGATCAATCTTATGCTCCCTTTGAACCTCCTCTCGTTGTAGCCTGCACCTTTCCTTTGCTAGTTTTTGTTCTTTAGTTGCTTCTCAATTCTCAATTTTTGCCTTTCTTCTTTTTTTTCTTCCCATTTTGTTTTCCTCTCATCTGCTCCCTTTTCCTCTCTTATAATTCTTCCATTCATAATTTTTGTCTCTCCTGCTCATTTAGTATTTCAATGTATACATCTAATGCTAAAATTTGGGGCTATGTACTTAGACGAAACACTCTAATATGACCTTTTGATGGCTTCGAGTATACCTTTTGCATTTGAAGCTTGAGAAATTGACTGATTGACCCATTCATTGGCAACTCATACTCTTGAGTGCATAAGACAAATTCAACATCTTGTTCACTTGTACCATTCCCATCTTGAAAGTTGGCCCCATTTTCTACATCCCAGTTTGTTGCATTCGTAAAATAGTGTATGACCTTTGTTGGATCATGCTATGGTGCTGATGGCATGTAAAGACTCATTCTCTTCACTAAAATTAGTTTGCACCCCTAAGTTTCTAACAGTTTATTTAAACTAACCTAGTTGGGTAGTTTGTGTGGGAAAACTAAGACCTTCTCCACCGTATTTAGTAACAACTGATTGACTTACTTGACTTGCAGACATTTGACTATCCACAACTTCATTGCAGCCACTTTGAGCTATAGGCATTTGACTGTCCTACATTCCAATACCTAAAATTGTGCATTCCTCATGTACCTCATTATTTGTGGACTAATTTTTATAATATGTTTGGTGGAATTGTTGTCTAGGCTTAATCTTGTAAACCTTCAAAAAGATGAGGATATAGAGCCATCAACGGTGTAGCATCCTCCCAAGTAGCTAAAGAGTCATCCAATGGATCCCATTGGACCCTTACCTGATCCAAGTCTTGACCCCGAAGTGACATCCTCTGATGTAAAATGCAAATGGTCTCCAAAGAAAGTTGCTTGCCCTCCTCAAACTACAAAGCACCCCAATCAAGAACATGTATCACATATGAAATATATTGCTTGAGTACCAAAACATCAAACACATCATGGATGCGTGAAAGATTAGGTGGAAAGTCAAGATGATAAGCAACTGGACCAATCCTCTCAAGGATCTCAAAAGGTCCCACAAAATGTGATGCGAGCTTAGAACCTTTCTTGTAATGGATTGGGCTCTTGGTTGGTAGTACTCTCAGAAGAAACACGGTCACCAACTGAGAATTGTCAATCCAATCTCTTGGCATTGACATACTTATTATGTCTATCCTGGGCAGTCAACAAATGCTCTTTGATCCTATCCACCTGCTACTCTATGTCCTGAAGCATCTCAGGACCAAGTATAACTCAGTCCTCAAGTCTATCCCAACTCAAGGGAGTCTGACATGGTCATCAATACAAAGCCTGGAATGGTGCCATACTAAGAGAATTGTGATACCCATTATTATAGGCAAACACAACAAGATACAAATAGTCCTCCCATCAGGATTGTTGATCCATGACATACATTCTGAGCATATCGTCCAATACTTGGTTCACCCTGTTCATCTGTCCATCTATCTCAGGTGATAGGCTAAGCTAAAATTAAGCTGATCCCCCAAAGCATGTTGCAAGGATGTCCATAACAATGATGTGAATACATGATCTTAGTTAGAAATGATCATACAAGGCATCAAGCATCTAAGCATACTACATCCTCCATAAAGGTGTGTGCCACATGTGCTGCACTATAAGATGTCCTCATGGGTGAAAAATGGGCAACCTTGGTCATCTTGTCTACTATCACCATGATAGCATTGTGATGGTGAGAAGACATAGGCAAACCAACAATAAATTTGATAGATATCATGTTCCATTTTCACTCAAGAATGACATGCGGCTGAAGAAGCCTTGCCAGGTGCTGATGTTCTGCCTTCACTCTTTGGCACTCAAGGCACCTAGCCACAAAATCAACAATATCACACCTCATCCCTTCCCAATGAAACAACTAATGAAGATTGGCATGAGTCTTCTTCACACCTAGATGCCCTGTGTAAGGAGCACGATGCACCTCAAGCATCACAACTATACGAAGGCCACTAGAAATAGGGACATAAATAAAAACCAAGATGTCGCAATAACCCATCAAACTCTAATGAATAACCAAAAAGTATACCTTCTAGGGCCCTTTGAGACTCCATCTCAACTCTAACCTTTTGATACCAGGAATCCTCAAGAAGTTTCTCCAAAATACGACTCCGTAGATTTGTGCTCAGGGACAAAAATGAGACCTCATCACTCCTTTTGCTCAAAGCATCTACAACCACATTCTCCTTCCCTTTGATGTACTAAACACTAAAGTCATACTCACAAAGGAATTCCATCCAGTGACATCAAGTTTTCAAATTTGGTTGTGGAAAGTTATACTACAAGCTACGATGGTTGGTATGAAGCTCAAATGGATGACCAAAAAGGAAATGTCTCCATCACACTAGTACATGGACAACTACTGCCAACTCTAAATTATGGGTAGGGCTTTTCAACTCTTGATCTTTGAGCTTCCATGACTCATAGGCAATCACTCAACCCTCCTACATAAGGACTGTACCCAAACCATCTAATGAAGTATCAGTGCAAACCACAAAATTCACTATAGGTTCAAGCATTGTAAGGATTGGTTCACTAGTTAGTCGCTCCTTGAGCATCTAGAATACTCTCACATCGATCTAACCAAAATAATTTCTTCCCTTTCCCCTGAAGAGAAGTAATCTAATGTGCCACTCTAGAGAAATCCATGACGAATTGATAGTAATAACCCACCAATCCCATGAAACTATGAACCTCTGACACATTGTGGGCACTAGCCAATCCACTATGGCCTAAATCTTTGAGGGAATTACTGAGATTCCCTCTCTAGAAATAACATGTCCTTAGTACTTCACCTTTGACTGAAAGAACTCACACTTCACCAAGTTACCAAAAAGCTATTTCTCACTCAAACATCAAAGGACTTGGTGGAAGTGGAGCTCATGCTCCTCCATTGTCCTCAAATAAATCAAAATGTCATCAAGGAACACAAGGACAAATAAATCAAGGTAAGTACGAAATTCTCCATTCATCAAACTCATGAATACTGAGGGAGCATTCATCAACTTGAATGGAACTGTAGTGAACTTGTAGTGTCCATATTGAGTATGAAATGTAGTATGATAAATGTTAGCCTCATGAATATGAAGTTGATGGTACCTAGAGATTAGATCAATTTTAGAGAATACTCTATCTCCCTTCATCTGGTCAAAGAAATCATCAATCCATGGCAAGGGATATCGGTTCCTCACAGTCAACTTATTCAACGGTCAGTAGTTGATGCACAACTGAAGAGAACCATCCTTCTTCACAAAAATAATAGGTGCTCCCCAAGGGGATATGCTAGGATGAATATGTCCTTTCTCAAGAAACTCCTCTATTTACAATCAAAGCTCATTGAGCTCCTAAGTAGTCATACAATATGGCACACATGAAACATGCTCTATTCCTGGCATGAGATCAATATGAAAGTCTATGTCCTGCTTAGGCAACATACTAGGAATGGTCTCAGGGAAAACTTCGGCAAAATCCCTCAAAAAGGGATGATCATTAGGAGATGCCTCATGAAACTCACTCTCTAAAGGGTCATTCAGTGATATGGAAAACATTTGACATTCCTTTCACATGCTCTGTTTCAAATGCATAACCAAAATCATGTGAAGAGATATGGGTCTCTGCATCCCCATTACTAGCACTTGCTGACCAAGGTCATCTAGACACTCAACTGCCTTGCGATGACAATCAATGCTCACATGATGAGTCTTGAGCCAGTCTATGCCAAGACTAATTCCATAGGATCCCAAGGGTAGGACTCGCAAATCAACCGTGGTGATGAAGGTTCCAAAGTCCAATACATAACCACTCACAAATGAGTCCACTACCACCTTAGCACCAGAGCTAACTCAATATACCATGCCTCACCTTGCCTTGCTACCACAAGTCTACATCATTCAACCAAGGATGGAAAAATAAATGAATCTGAAGCACCAAAATCAAACAAGATAGAAGCATGTATACCATCCAACAAACCTAATGTCTCAATAACTGTACTGTAATTCTCTTCTTGGTGGTTATCTACTACTACAAACACTCTGAATGACCTACCAACATCACCCACTATGGGTTTTGACACTACTACACTCCTACCACTAGCTGCCATGGGTCCCTTAGGGCATGCTCTCATAAGGTGACCCTCTTGACTACAAGTGTAGCATGGTCCAATCACCCAAGGATGTATTAACTAAGGTGTACTCGACTATTGCAAAATCAAGTGATTGTAACTGGGTTGCCCTTCATGGGCTTGCTATCGAGCCTGAGAGTTCCTCCTATGTTGTGCATTCTTTTCCTGATGGTGACATTTCCCAAAACTCTGCCCACTTTGAGGGGCCTATGGAAGCTTCTGTCTCTGTTGCTGTGGCTATTGAAATTCCCTAGGAGGTGCCAAAGGTGGTCTAAAAGATCCTATTCATGGTTGAAAACTCTGAACCCTTGATTCTACCTGAGAATGAACCACTGGCTATATTCCCACCTAACCACCATAACCTCTAACGAGGTTCTCCTCTATCAACCTTGCCTTCTCAACAACAACCTGTAAGGTTTTCAGCTCTAACACTTAGACACCACTGCTAATGCATGTATTCAAGCCTCTCACTAATCTCTATACTAGCAAACCCTCATCCTCTATTGAGCTCACATACTGCTCCAATTCAAAGAACTAATTCTTATACAGATCCATCATCCCCAACTATTAGAGATCATGGAACTCATTTGCATGACACTACCTATAATGATCTAAAATGTATCATGTAAGAAACCTCTCCAGAAATGTCTCCCAAGAAACTGTCGCAATATCCAAATGATGCTTTTAGGCCTCCTGGCACCACCAGGTGGAAGAAAATCTATGTAAATTCATAATCATGCATGAAGCCTTGGCATTGCTACCATAGAGCTGCATATCAAAACACTTGTCTAAAGCCAAGATCTAGTTCTCAGCCTCTAATCCCTCTGAAGAGTTCTTAAAAGTAGGTGGATGAGCCCACAAAAGATCTCTGATATGAGCTGATAACATGCTATCCTCATCCTCTGCCTGCCTATCTTGATGGGGTGGATCCCTGAGGGGTATATCCTCCACTCTAGATCGGTGTGGGTTCCTAGAGTGCTCCCTCTCACCATCTCTATTCTGATTCTTGACTCTAGCATGGGAAGGGTGAGAACTACTCAAGTTTGCTACCTCTTGACGATGTCCCAATCTGTCCAAAATCTCCTGAAGGAGAGTCACTACCTATGGTGCACCCAAGTTCTCATCTGGTGGTGCAGGCCTGATCATATGTGAGTTGTGACTTTGAATTTATAGGAATTCTTGTTCATGGTTATCACACTCCCCTTGATGAGTGCAGTAGGGTCTAGGAGGCATCTTTCCCTAAAAAACATAGCATACATTAGTACAACATAAAATTTTAGATAACCAACCCATTTCATAAAAGGAGCATAGGAAACATAGAATTAAGAATACACCCATAAGAAATTAAGCAACCATAACATAAACATTTCAATCACTCATATGAGAAAGCACATAAGCTAGAGTTCCCAGTGTTATAACATGGGCTCTGATACCAAATGTAATGCCCCAAGCTTTCGCCCAAGGCATCAGCTTAAGACAAACAAAGGCATACATTTTTTTAAAGGATGAAATGGGTCAACACACTTACACACAATGATGTGTCATACTTGAGTGGTACGACACTCACAAGACATCACCACCATAAGCACTATACATGACAATGTTAGTGGAAGACTAACTAGGTTGCCTAATTCTCTAACAACCTTCCCAACACAAGAGAGGGAATAATTTCTAGAATACACCTCATATCATGAAAATAAGCACATGAATAGACTCAGGGGGTAAAATGAACAAATTCTGTATACAAAGTTTCCACAGAATCTATCGAGAAATGCTTGTTGCCCATGACTTCTCGAACATCCTAGTAGTCAAGAGGACTTTAGTGCTAGAACTAAATGCTAGAGCTAAACCTGGATGCTAGAGCTAAACCTGGACACTAGAGCTAGGTGTTGTAGTCCCTTTTGAACTCTAAAGTCCAACTGGAACACCCTAGATGCTAGAGATAAAACTAGACACTAGAGCTAAACCTGGACACTAGAACTAGGCGTAGTAGTCCATTCTAATCTCTAAAATCCAAGATGGATCACCCTGGATGCTAGAGATAAACCTAGATGCTAGAGCTAAGCTTGAATGCTAAAGCTAAACTTGAATGCTAGAACTAAACCTGGACACTAGAGCTAGGCATTGTAGTCCCTAGTAAAGCACTGTCGTCTAGGCAGCATCCAGAATTTGACAAAAAATAACTTTTTCAACCTAGAATCTTCTCCAAGTTCCTCTAAGGCCTCTAAACATGATTTTGACACTCTAGAAACACCTAAGAACCCCTAGAAGGCCCTGAAGAGTGTGGAGACATCCGATTCAAGTCTCTCCAATTCACACAAACACAAACACTCAAGATTCACCAAGAGTTCAATATGCCGATCAAGTTTGACAACAAGAGACCCAACCAATACTAACAAGAGGTAAAAAGATGGGAGAGTTAACACACTCTTGGAAACACTTTAAACCAAGTGCACTCATGATGCTATAAGGTGGATTCAACAACAAGAACCCAATGACATAGTACAACATAGCAAAAACAAAGGATGCAATAACCAACATTTACAAGATGTAATTCTTTGTACCAAAATTAAGTTTATTTTATCGAAATGATGATTTAGGTGCTCTACTTCATTTTATTCAACAAGCATCATAATGAAGGAATTGCATAAAAATAGACAATGCACTTTCGACACCAACATCGAATAGAGCTAAACCAATGAATAGACCATCACCAATTATGTGGATGGATTACAATTCCTCAACCATGGAGGATCAAATAATAATACATGTTACAATGCTAGAACAACAACATCCTTAAATTATACATTTGCTTCCAAACCGATGTAATGAGAAATTTTAACAACATAAGGATCCATGCTTTACACATGAATTGAAGCCACTCTTGATGATCCGACAATTCCCCAATGGTGGTTCAATGCCACACAACCATGTGGTGCCCTCAGCCGCACCATGTAAAGACCCTCGAAAGATACTTAAAAAAACATACAACTTAGGACATATGAGAACATTTAATTTCTAAAAAGACATCCATGGAAAAAAATATGTTGCATAACTTTTTCTAAACAAGATAGTATTTAATCCTCACATAATCTTGGTACTTGCGTACTGGGAACATCCTTCGTTTCCTAGACTGCCTACATACCCTGTATCCACAGGATCAAGGTACATGAGGATTTGATTTGTTATGAGTAGATATGTAGTTTTGATTGTTTTATGTTTATGCAACTGCTCAAGTGGGTACACAACACTTTCTAGGGTCTAGTTTCCCCAGACAATTCTTCATCAGCTACCACCCACTCAGGTGAAACAGGGATGGAAACAAATAAAAAGCAAACTCCTAGAGTGGGTGTTTGATGTTTAAGTTTTGTTTAAATGATATGGTTTGCCTAATTCACATGTTCAAGAAATAATTCTGATTTTTTGGACTTAATGGTTTGGTTTGCAAGAACTCTTATTGTTTTCTATATTGCCAAGATCCACGAAGGTGAAGTACACGAGAGGAAAAATTCTTGATCTTAATATTGTGAAACATTACGACCCCAAACCCATAGTTACCAAGGTTAGCAACTATCTGTCCAATTACCTGGAATATACATACTACCCACAAATAATAGTCTACTAGAAATTCCCTAATTACTAAAATAGACTAGAACTAGGGTTTTTAGATGTCAATCCCATAGGTGCTAAAACTAACATTTCTCATCATTAGTTCCTTAGGTAAGTATAATTTAATGAGTATATGTCTATCATATAAGCACCCTAAGATGCATTAGAAAAACCTTGATTAAGCCTTATATGAATGATGGAATCCACTAATAATTTTACAGTTGGGGTCATACCTATGTTTTTCAAACATTTCCCTGATATTTATTATCCACAAATCTATCACTCCTTGATTCTAAGAAAACCATTGAGTACTCTAATTAAAACATCATCTATATTTACATAGATGAATGTACTAGTAGATGTATAATAACAATCACACGATATAACCTAATAACATCTAATATTTCTCCAATTCTTGTTTTGAGAGTAGGTTCCCTCCCCTAAGAGATGTTTCTAAAATAAATAAGGCCATTAGGCAATTATAAATTCTTTTCAAAACACAGAAAGGAGATATTTTATAAGATGAATGAATTTGATTAAATCTTGTTAGTTTGGTGCCCAAGGGAGATTACCCATCCCTCGAACTTAATCATCGAGATGTTCCTTATTACTCCTTGATGGTTTATAGGGACGATGCCTAGACGTCATTGTTGCAGCTATGCTAAGCATAAGTGCAGTAGTTCAACGCAATGATATTACTCGTATATGGAAACATAGGCACCGTAAAAAAAGAACACTGTGTTTGGTTTTTTGGGTTTTTTCTTTATTAAGTTGATGGAATAAAAAAGAATGATAAAACATTGTAACAACATTATTCTTTATTCCACACATTTACAAAACATTTGGAGAAAGGTTAACAAATTTTATTCACATTCAACTAATCACAACCAAAGTTAGAAAATTATTGCAAAAGAAAGTAAATTAACACAGTTGTTCATCTTACAAAAAATATTTGAAAAATGAGTGCGCAGGAAAATTTTGAATCTGCGGGTGAAAATGAGCGCACAGGAAATGTAGCAAAGGAGGGTGCACTAGGGGGCATCAATGGCAGGGTGTCTGGTGGATCAGATGCCGTTGCGTCCACCCTTATCCTTGGTTTGACTGTTGTAGATGAGTAGGGTTAGGCCTTTGGCATGATGGGGGGGTAGAGTTTTCTATGGGACTGTTGGCCACTCCCATAAATATTTCATTGATGTTGTGAAAGGTGTAGGTTCTATGGATTGGTTTTCATTGGCAAGGACTTGGCCATTGCCTGCTACCTACTCAGCCCCTGTGGTGGTGTGTGGCTCAGAGGTTTTAGAGGATGAGGAGTTCTACTTGAAGCACAGTGTAATCTGTAGGTTTAATGAATTTTGGCCTTCTCTTCCTGATCTACATCTATGGGTCAAGGAGTCGTGGAAACCCATGGTGGAGGGTAAGATTAAACTTTATCTCTATGTTAGGGATTTTTTCCTTGCAACTTTTGATTCCTTAGAAGAATGAGACTTAGTGCTAGATGATAGGGGTTGGTTGTGGGGTGAGCACTCACTCTCTATCAAACCTTGGGCTCGGTCTTTCGACCCTCTTACCAAGCCACTTAATATTAGGCCAATATGGGTTTGACTTTTGAATCTTCCTCTTCAGTATTGGGAGGATTCTTGCTATGAGGCCATAGGCAATTCTATTGGTTGTTTCATACAGGTAGATTCTACTACCTCAGATATGGGGCATACTATGATTACCTGAATCTTAGTTGATCTTGGAATCTCCAAGTCCTTTCATGGAGATGTTATGTTGATGGTAGGGGAAAGGCCTTGGATGCAACAACTTGATTATGAAGCCCTTCCTTTAAGATGCAAAAGATGTTTTTCTATTGGACACTTAGCCTCAAGTTGTCCTCACTCTCATTGCAAGAGAGAAGCAACTTGGTGGAAGAATGTACTCATGGATCATTTGTCTGTTATGATTCTCTGGATGATGGCTCCTCTCAGGGAGACGACTGTCCCCAGGATACCTTGCATGTTCCTCCTATGGTACTTGAGGGTGTGGCAGGGAATACGGATGCTAATTTGTTTGACCATGTCGAGGCCTTGACGTCGGCACTTGTTGTTTCTCCAGCTCCTGTTCGTGGCCAAGCTTCTTCTTTGATTACTCTGGTCACTCATTTATCTATTCCTGTTTCTGGGTCAGTCTCTTTGTATGCGCCTTCTTCGGCAACAACAACTAGGCAGGACCCTCCCTCTCACCATGCTCTGAGGACTTTGACTCAGAGACTTCTTGGACTGTGGTCTAGTGTAGAAAGAAAGGGCTCCCCAAATCTATCACGAATTTGTGCCCTAGGGCTAAGGGAGTAAGGTTTTCTTGTACGTGATCTGCTGTTGTTTAGATCCCCTTTTTGGGTTTTTTTTTTACTGTCAGTGTGCACCCTGTGCACTTTTTGGGTTGCCCTTTGGGCTGTTGGTTTCTTGCATCTTGACTACTATTATGTTGTTGTGTCTATCTTGTTTTGTTATGCCCTCAGGGTCTTATTTGTAAAGGGTTCAAGCCCTTGTAAGTTGCTTATCATAATAAAAAACATAGTTGTTCATCTTCAATTAATTACTATTAAGTGTTAAGAAAATAAAACATTTGTAAGAGTTCCTAGGTTAATAGTTTGTTAACTAAAATTTGTGAATAAGACTTTTTAAAAAAAAATTGAGCATATTAATTGTAGTAAAACTTAATGATTGGCTAAAGTTTAGTTTACTTTTAACTTAGTTGATTGATTGAGATTGGGTCAATTTGTTTAATTACCATTTGATAAAATTGTATGTTATAACTATCTAATTTGTTCCCACCATTGCATATTGATTGAATAAAAGAAGAACAATTTGTTAATTTCTAACACCTATACTTTATCTGTTAGATTATAATTCAACTTTAAATTTAAATAAGTAACAAAATGTATAACTTAATAAAATTGCTTTTCCATTGTAAACTAATAAGAATATTGTAAATTTTTCCTTCCATGAAAGCTATTTAACATAATAATAATTAAAAACTTACCTAACTAATTAAATGCTACAAGGATAAATTTGTCCATCCATTGTAACTAATTAACTTAATAATAATTAAAACTTACCTAACTAATTAACTCAATAAAGATAAATTTGTCTACCCATTGCAACTAATTAACTTAATACTAATTAAAACTACTCTAACTAATTAACTCAACAAGGATAAATTTATCCATCCATTGCAACTAATTAACTTAATATTGATTAAAACTTACTTAACTAATTAACTCAACATAATAAATTTGTCCACCCATTGCAACTAATTAACTTAATACTAATTAAAACTTACCTAATTAATTAACTCAACAAGGATAAATTTGTCCATCCATTGCAACTAATTAACTTAATACTAATTAAAACTTACCTAACTCAACAAGGATAAATTTGTCCATCACAACTAATTAACTTAATACTAATTAAAACTTACCTAACTAATTAACTCAACATGGATAAATTTGTCCATCCATATAACCATCCATGCAAGATTGATAAAATTAACTAATTACTACGATTAATGAATTACCTATCTACCATAATAAAACTTAAATCCATTTAATCAATTTGAAACAACTAAAAGATTACTAACTATTACTAAGTTACTAATTAGTTAAATTTAAACAATTTAATTGGCTAATTATACAAATAGACTAATGAATTAAATCACAAATTTGTTTAAATCATCTAACATTTTATCCATAAAGAATAACCCTAATGCTCATTTCACATAATTGCAGATATTATATATTTATATATTCTAACTTCTAATAATAAATTGAAAACAAATAAGTATGTTTTATATATATATACACACCTACAAGCATACATATATATTATAAATTTTACAATGAATATATCCTGAAACCAAGAGCACACACACAATCTTAAATGTATATACACATATTTATATTTTTCTTCTTAGAATCAAAACCCCAATAAAACTTGGCATGACTTTAATCCTGCAAGATAGTTAGCCTAGAAAAGAGATTTGGAGATGGTATTAGAGAATATGAAAGGAAATAAATGAATTTCATTACCCTTGGAGGAATGCCAATCCTCATGCAGAAGAGTGTTTCTAGCAAGAACCCCATACAATCTTTATCCCTCTCCGAAAAAAGTAAATAAAAAATCCCCTCAACTCATCCTGCACAACATTATTTAAAATCCCTTTCCCCATAAATCCATGGAGATAATTTCTCCAATCACCAGAGGAGTTTTCTTCTCTCATCCATAAAACAAATTACACAACTAATAAAATGCAAGGCCCGTGAAATAATTCAATCAATCCCCAATTCATGAAATCCCTAGATTCTTGCTTTAAATTCTTGAGTTTCTAAAAAAATTTATTGTTTTTATTTAATATATATATATATTTTAAATGTGCCTGGTAAACTTTTTAACGTGACTGGCGACGCTAGTGCGACACGCCCTCTGGCTTCCACGCGAATGCTTTTGCCTAGAGCAATGAACTAGTGAGGCCACAATACGGGGGACCTCATCCTCTAGAAAGAACACTTCAAATCCGTGAGCTCGTTTGCCCAGCAAAGGTGTAATGCCTGCGAGCTCGTTGGCCCAGCGGGGGTTTGAACTTTGGTACCCACCACTACAACTGAGTGACTTAACCACCAAACCATGCCCTTATCGGCTTGTTTTTATTTAATAGTAAAACCATATTAAGTTTTATTTAATTTAAATATTCATTAACACTTTAGTTATTTTTATTTATTATTGTAGAAATTTTAACTTAGCTTTATTTTTTTGATCGAAGGTCACATGAGGGACCTCCTCCCCATCCACATTAGAGCTTAGGATCCACTTAAGAGTCACACACACTTACAAATAAACTTAAGAGCCACTAGAAGACCAAGAGTCACCACATAGAACTGCACTAGAAACCACCAATGGAGCCACCACAAAAGTCCAAGAGCCACTAATCCACTTAAGAGCCACTAGAAGACCAAGAGTCACCACATAGAACCACACTAGAAACCACCAACAAAACTACCACGTAAGTCCAAGAGCCACATCTTGAAGTTCCAACTATAGATGTTACTTGGGGGATTTGAACTTGGATCTCCATCTTGAGAATCTTATGGCCTTGCCATTAAGCCCAATCATTTTCACTTAACTTAGCTTTATTTAATTATATAATTATTTTACTAATACATGCCAATTAAATTTATTTAATAAAAATGTGTTTATTTAATTATTAAATACTAGGGTTATATTTCATACAATTTAATCAATGGTTGATGAACAAATTAAAGGATTGAATTCAATCTCGAATCAACAATTAAGGTAGTGGCCAATTTTTTTTATAAATGAATTTAGTCAATTATTAAACAACAACTACTAAATTATTCTCTCTCCAAAAATTATTTGTCTTACTAATTTATTTAATACTTATAAAAGTTTAGACCACTTCTAACATTTGATAATTTACTTAATATCTATTAATTAATACCTCCTATCCATTTAAAAATCTATCTATATGCTATAATTCAATAAATCAACGCAACTATTTGACTTAAAAATTAAAATAATTTTAACATTGACTAGTGATCGATGAGGGTTGTGACACACCCCACTATCCTAGGAGATGGTTGCATGGGTAGAATAAACACTCATGCCAAACAAGGGAGAGGAGGATTCACACACGTTAAACAACATTTATATAATACAACACATTTGTAAACATGAATCATGCATGTCAATGCACAAGCAAATGTAGGGGGGTCACATCACATGTCGAGAACAACTTTGACGATAAGGAAACGAAGAGAGACATAGTGGTCAAGACAAGGAGAGTCATTACAATTGCTTTATAGCCTCGTATAAAATGAGTAGATGGCTACCCTTTCAAGGGGTCTACTCTAGTATTCACCAACTCTGCAAGTCGTGACATGCTCTTTACAACTGAAACTGGATCCAGAAAAGCATCCTCATTTGACACAGATCTTGCAATTATATTTTAATTACCCAAATGTGTTTATTGTAATCTTGATTAAACTCTCCACTCGCTAATTCCAAAAATCACTTAGTATCACGGTGCATGGTGAGAGCCACCCCTTTCTTACCCCTACGTCTTCCTATACGTCCATTTCACCAATTTCACAAATAGAGCATGGCACAGAAACACGGAAATACAAATCATAACATGAATTTAAAATAAGTAATATTTCATTTCACAAGGGAGATTATTTATCCCACAATTAAATTCATCAAGGGTTTCAAAAGTAAAATTTTATTTTTCACATACTACAAAAATAACCATAAACCCCCAATTTCACCATAAATGGTTGCTTTGCAACCTTGCATTTTTTCCAATTTCCATATTACAAGTTTTATAAATAATTAAACATTAATCCATTGTTGCAAATGTGAACAACACTCCATTTTCAAATTAAATTGGACATTTTAACAAAATTTTGCCATAACTTTGTTTGTTTTTGCAAGTTTCCAATTTCCAAAACTTAAAACAAATTAACAAATTGCAACTACAATTCCTTTTAAACACTTTATCCTATCAAATGAAGCCATAACAATCCACTCTTAGTGGCATGGAAAAGGAAGAACATAAAAATTTAAAACACAGAAATTGAAGGATTTTGCCTTTCCAACAAACTTGAAATCCAAGAACAAGGAAGAGTTTTGCAAGCAATCTTGTGTCACACCTAATCGAAGCATCCACCAAGCATTCACAAATCAATCTTCCTTTCAACAACCAAGCAAATATTTCCTTTCAATCATAGAAAATTTATTTCTTCCTCAAGCAAAGAGAGGGTTTTATGAGAGAGCCAAAAATAGAGAATGAATTCCAAATAAGTCTATTTTTCCTTTATATACAAAAGGCCCTAATTCATAAATCGAATATAAATTCACTTGTAATATCTTTTTCAAAAGAAATGAAATCAAAATATTTTTATTTATAAAATACCACTCTAAACATCTTATTATTTTTGTTTCTACTAACTTAGATGATTTAATAAAATGCTAATAATTATAAAAATTGATTGAATAATATTCTAATTTCCACTATGCTAATTCCTTTGCATGTGAAAAATTAAGTAAAGTGAATATTTTTCCAACGACAATCAATTTAATCAAACATAATAGAATATTAAATATTCCTTATTTAAATAAAACACATTTTGACTATATTATATGCAAAATGTCAAAATCACACAAACACATATAAATGATGACCTAGTTAATGGGTTTGCACAAGATAAGGGGAATCTTGAATCACCCACTGATTCAGATCCTAAAACACAAAGGGTTATGTAATATACATCCCATACTTGTTATGAGTGGGATAATAAGGCTAAACAAGTAAATAACCTAATGTGACATCTTCAATGTAACCACCATTGGCGAAACCTGGTACCTGCACACTTAGGTGTAACATCAGACATACCTACTCTATACAATATAGCCGAAGCATAGCATAACACCCAACATGGCATGATAAATATGAAATCAATAAATATCACACAAACAAGAATCATCCAGTGACCCTATAAATCCTTATTACTCCTTATTACTCCTTGATGGTTTATAGGGATGATGCAGAAGGGACCCTGATTTAGACCACTAGTCAAATTTAAGTGCTACAGAAGGCTAAGGTTCAGTGGGACACAACCTTCCAATAGCTCAAGGAGATATACAAAATTTTTTGCTAGTAGACCACTGAACTACTACATTAATTTTAAATTATTGAATAAGAATCCTAATGTCTTGAGGATAAGACACCATTTCAAAATGGGGGATGATGTTAGTAAGGTGAAGAACCAAAGTGATAATAGCATCTACAAACCACCACACCTGATTGCAAGAGGAGTGTGGAGCTCTAGGCTGACCCCCACACAAGTTAAGAGACATAATGATCAGAAGGGACATGTCCCTAATGTAATAACATACTTATATAAGACATATAGTATATAAAGATAGTGAGAAAGTGAGTAAGAGAGGAGAATGATGATGGATATGAGAATAGATTTTATATAAGAAAATGATATTTTCATGAAAGGATATGATAGATATAATAATGTAAATCATTTACTAATGAATGAAATATACCACAAGTATTTGGCATACTATTATGTGATGTTAAAGAATATCAACACTCTTATCTTAATGTATTGTAGCATATATCACCACATATCATCTGATTGTTCTTATATTGTAGATACCAGGGTATAAATACAATATGTAGGAAGCCTAGACTCATAACACTAGTATGTGCATCCATAATGCTTGCTAACTACCTAAAATTATCTATTCCCTCACAAATCTTGTCCATGCCTTCATGCTACATTATCACTATAGAACCTAAGGTATCCCTTCTATAACTCATATTGTAAACAAGAATCTAACGAAACAATACATGAAGTCACCACTTATTTTTTCTCATTACTTATCCATATGGAGTATCAACCCCACAATTTAATCTTACAACCATCTATTTAGAAAATATTTTACCACACATCAAGGAGAATTTACTTTTCACTACTTGCACATCCCTTTTTGAATCATCTTTAAGAGCCATCAAGATTGATCATCTAATCATACAATGCCATAGATCAAATCACAAGAATTTTACATCATCATGTAACCTCCAAAACATATTTTACCATTTCTCCTCAATAATAAACTAGTTTGGTTACTGCTGACCTATTTCCCCCTTCCCAGAGTCAAATAGCCCAGCTTGAAAATATTGAAAATCTTGTTGAAATTGTCTAAGTGCCTAGTTTAGTTTTTAGGGTGTTTCCCTTGCAAAAATCCCTAAAATTCTCTAAGGAAGATCCTTTGAAAAAACCTAGAAAAAACCAGAAATTTCATGTCTTCTGCCTTAGTTTTTTTGCCTTAGTCAGCAAAAGTTTAGGTTAGCAAACTTTCCAGTTTGCCGACAAAGGGAAGAAATATTCAAAAATGACTAAGGCAAAAACAAGTTCCCTTTATCAGTGATTTTTATTTTTTGCGAACTCGTCCAATAGTTTGTATTTTCTTAAGTTCACCGACTAGGCGAATCGCCAACTAAAGGACTAGTTGGGAAGGTTTTTCAAAAGTCAGCTAAGGCAAAAAGGAAGCAGGTAGCTCTATCGGGGAACTGAAAAAAGTTCAAACTCACCAAAAGTTTAGAATTTCATAAATCTTCCAATAAGGCGATTCATAAGGGAAAAGGAAAGGCATAAGAAAAGTTCATAAAATGGGAAAATCACTGATTGAAGCAAAAGTGAAAGTTTTGCCGATAAGGCGAAACAATTAAGAGCTAGTTCACAAAGGGTGAATTTTGCCGATAAAGAAGAAAATGGGCAAAAAATAGCAAAGTTTGCAAAAGTTGAGATTTTCCAACAAGGCAAAAAGAGACATAAAAGCCCAAAAAATGACTAAGGCAAATGAAAGAAAAGAGCCTTATTGGGAAATCGGCAAAAAGCAAAACTCATCCAATAGTTAGAAGTTTCCCAATTTCACTAATAAGATGATTCTTTAGCAAAAGTTAAAGAGGCAAAAAGGCAAAGATGAAAAGGTTTGTGAAAAGGTAACTTTGTTGATAAAGAGAGCAAAGAGAGAACAAGGCAAAGTTCATAAAAATTAGGATGCTGATAAGGCAAAAAGCAAGATTGGTTCGAATAATTGGAATTTTGCCGACAAAGGGAGGAACAAGCCAAAGTTTGATAAATCAAGAAATTGCCGATAAAATAAAAAAATACAAAGAAGAGCCAGAGATAGTTCACAAAAGTGAACTTTTGCTGATTGAAAGGACAAATTGAAGAGCAGAAGTAGAAATGGTTCATGAAAGATTTTGTCGATAGGGCAAAATTTGGACTAGAATTTGAGATAAAGTAGAAATAATGAAAATAGAGCTTGTAATATATTGTAAGTTTTAAAATATTTGAAAAAGCTCTACACAAGGAGGTTTTGGCAGGGAAACATCTCAAATATCTCCTTTAGCCATTAATGTAGATAAGATCTTCCCAACTACTCCATTTCTAGATATTTCACATTTGTTGTTGCAGATGATGAATCAACTACTTCCATTAAGGCAACAAATATCTCCCAGCTACTTCAAGATCCAAGATATTTTCTGTATTCATGTTTTGTAGACAAACATTCTTTTGATAGGGATATTTTTTGATAGGACCATGGGGTAAATTAATTGTGATGTATGACTTAGGTTAGTAATGGAATGCTATATATACATGAAAGAAAGATGTAATGAGGGTTGGCTATAGAGACATATTTTTGTGTTTAAACATAACCATCCTCTATTGTAATCATGCCTTTTTAATCAATACACACTATGTTTTTCACCTTTTCTTGTTGTTCCTTAAATCTATTTATGTTTAGAACTGGTTATTGTTTATGAATGTATAATTCCTTGCAATCCTTTTCTTACCTTTACCCCTATTAGGATCTACAAGATTTGTGTGAGTTATCAGCTGTATTCCATTATTCTATGCATTTTAG
Organism: Cunninghamia lanceolata; assembly: GCA_027924645.1. NCBI lineage: Eukaryota > Viridiplantae > Streptophyta > Pinopsida > Cupressales > Cupressaceae > Cunninghamia > Cunninghamia lanceolata. The sequence continues at coordinate 4,703,801 of BSBN01000700.1, read as the reverse complement.
CTTTGTGGGTGTTCTATATTCAAACCTGGTGAATCACCTTTACATTTTAGTTTCTCCTTCTTCCCCTTTACACAATAGTGATTAGATTAGGTTTAGTCTTAGCACACTCTGAATCTTATATTCAGAAAAGGAACTGACCTTCTCTGGAGGTTTGATTTCCTTGCGGGATCCCACACCTAGAAATCACTCCAATGTTTCATTAGATTGTTGCAGCATAATGCTTCAACTTAGGGTACAAATCCAAGTGACAATAGTTTTTGGCACACCTGGTGGGGCTATTTTTAATCTGAATTAAGAATTTGACTAAGAATTTGGTGTTGTTCTAGTAACTCTGCAATTTGGCAGACATTTTCATGTACATGACGACTCTATGGACTCTTGGTTTAGATTAGTCCAACATTATATGCCCGTGCAGACGTGAGCTTCTTCAATAGATAATAGTTATCTATTTGTTGAATTACCTGTTACTGCTTCAAGAAGAAGACAATGTTATCTAGGTCTCCTGTAAGAAGGAATAATAGTCTTGTTCTTCCTCACCTAAGAGCTCAATCTACACCTCCTCCTGTTAGGTTTCAGTACTTAAGAAGAGGCTTGCACATACCTAGGATAAATCTAAATATTCCTAGTATGGCAAGAAATTTTCCTTTTGTAACTTTCAATGGAGGCAACCCTTTAGACTTTGCTACACATAATGATATACATACTTTAGCCCTAAAGAGTATTTCATCCTTTACGGCTGATGGTTCTACTACACCTACTAAACATATCAAAGACATATCCAACGTATGTTCAGTCCACCATATTCAACATGAAGATGTGGCTATTAGCCTCATGGTTTCATCCTTCAAGGGGAGAGCTCTGTAATGGTTTAGTAGTTTAACCCCTGCTTCAATACATGATTAGGATGAGCTAGGAGAAGCACTCTACAAACAATTTGGAGAGAGGGTAGACAATGTTTCTTTGCTTGAACAAATGACAACCATCAAAAGGGCTTCCAGGGAGATGATGGTGGACTTCAATTGTAAATTTCAGAGGACGTAGGAAAGAATCCATGCTCTCCTTAGACTATCTCCACAAGGTGCCTTTTTAATATTTTTTAAGAGCTTTAAATTTTGATATTACTATTATGATGCAATCTATGGGTGTTGTTACCTTACCAGATGCATATGAAATAGCTCTGAGAGTTGAAAATTACTTGATACAGGCTAGGAAAATTGCTCCCAAACCTCCTATACTTATTTTCCAAGAGTTGTATTCACAGTTTCAACAACCTACTATTGCTCCCATCCCAGAGCCTAAAGCCTCCACATCTTCTCTTTCCTAAGAAGAGAATGACCTCAAAACCCTAGTGACCAATCTGACCAATAAAGTCAATAGCATAGCTATTCAAACTGCCCCCAAACCCCATCAAAATTATAACTAGGGACAATCTTCAAATCATAATTGGAATTAGGGTTATAATTCCAATTGAAATCAAAATTGGAACCAGGGTTACCAACCAAATAGGTACCCAAATAATAACCCTGCTTAGCCTTTGCAAACAGTCAGACCTATCTAACAAATAACTCTTTTGTCATCATTCAGCTACTCCCCCTGAGAGGTAGCTCTCAGAACATCAATCTAGATCAAAGAGTGAATCTTTGGGCACCACTGGACTAATGCATTCCTTTGCATCTTAGTTTAGAGCTAGAGGGGTAATGACCCCTAATTTTTCCCTAAGATGCTCAAAAGTATCTTTAGGCAGAGGCTTAGAGAAAATATCTGCAATCTGATCCTTTGAGGACACATATTCTAACTTAAATTCATTCTCTGTCACCTTTTCCCTCAAAAAGTGATACCTTATAGATACATGCTTTGTTCTTGAGTGCATCATTGGATTCTTGGAAATATTTATGGCACTTGTATTGTCACACAAGATTGCAATTGGATCTTAATAAACAACTCTTATATCCTTCAAATTATGCTTCATCCATAACACTTGAATACAACAACATGTTGCTGCAATATACTCTGCTTCTATAGTTGACAATGAGATTGAATCTTGTTTCTTTCTCAGCCATGAAACCAATCTATTTCCTAAGAAGAAAGCACCTTCACTTGTACTTTTTCTATCATCAATATCCCCTACCCAATCAGCATCTATATAAGCACTGAGAGTAAAATCATTATCCTTTGGATACCATAAGCCATGATTTGAAGTGCCTTTTAAATACCTTAAGATTCTCTTTACTGCCATCACATGTGATTCTCTTGGATTAGCTTGAAATCTTGCAACAAGACAAACTGAATGCATAATATTAGGTCTGGTTTGAGTTAGATACAGTAATCATCCAATCATGGATCTATACTTTTTTTGATTAGTCATGGGTGATTCATCAGTTTTGCTCCATTTGCAACCAGTCACCATGGGAGTATAGACCGGTTTAGAGTCTTCCATCCCAAACTTTTTTAACTCTTTCACATACTTAGACTGAGATATGAAGATTCCTTTATCTGATAGATTGATTTACAGACCCATAAAGAAATTCATCTCACCAAACATAGACATCTCAAACTCTTTCTACATTTCACTAGCAAATTTCATACACATACCTTCATTTCCACCAAATATGATATCATCAACAAAGACTTCAACAATCAAAATTTGATCACCATTAATTTTGAAATAAAGATTACTGTCAGTAGTGCCTTTATTGAATCGTAACAACAATTAGTACTTATCCAACCTTGCATACTATGCCCTGGGAGCTTGCTTGAGTCCATATAATATTTTCTTCAACCTGCATACCATATCGCCTTGATTTGATAGTTGGAATCCTTCTGGTTGCTCAATGTAGACTTCCTCTTCTAACTCCCCATTCAGGAATGCAGACTTCACATCCATCTGATACACTTTGAAATCTTTATGAGCTGTAAATGCTAGAAATATTCTAATTGCTTCAATCCGAGCTATTGGAGTAAAAGTCTCTTCAAAATCTATCCCTTCAATTTGAGAATATCCTTTGCACACAAGCCTTGCTTTATTCCTTAGAACTTCTCCATTTTCATCCAGCTTATTCCTGAAGACGCATTTGGTTCCAATAACATTTTTGTCAGTAGGTCTAGGAACTAATTCCCAAGTTTCATTCTTCTCTATCTGTATTAGTTCCTCTTCCATTGCCTTAACCTAATTTTCATCATTGTAGGCTTCATTCACAGTTTTTGGTTCAATTGTAGAGAGCAGACAGTAATTCACTTATTCTTTTGTAGTTATTTTCCTTGTCAATACTCCTTTCTCTTTATCTCCAATAATTTGATCTTCAGAGTGATTGATTCTTACATACCTAGGAGTCTTAGCAATTTCCAGAGCCTTTTTATCTTCACTTTGATTGTCTTCTTGTTCAACTTTTTCTTCATAAGTTACTTCAGTAGGTTCATCTAACTCATAGCCACTCTAAACTAATATTTTTCCTTTGCCTCCATCCACATTCACATTTGCACTCTCCACAATCTTTTTCAACCTTTTGTTGTAGCACTGGTAGGCCTTACTCTTGGTAGAGTATCCAAGGAAGATTCCTTCATCACATCTTGCATCAAATTTTCCTAGGTCTTCATCTCTTCTAATATAGCACTTGCTTCCAAAGACTTTGAAGTATCTTACTGTTGGAATTCTTCCATACCACAATTCATAAGGGGTTTTAGTGCCATTACCTTTCACTTGAACTCTGTTTTGAATGTAGACAACAATATGTATAGCTTCTTTCAAGAAAACTTTCGGCAGACCTCCTTCCTTCATCATTGTTCTGGCAGCTTCTTGAACTGTCCTTTTCTTTCGTTCCAGAACTCCATTTTGCTAAGGAGTTCTAGGTGCAGACAACTATCTTTTTATTCCTTGCTCTTCACAAAAAATGTTGAATTCATTTGATGTGAACTCACCTCCTCTATCAGACCTCAAGCATTTGATTTTCAATTCTATTTCATTTTCAACCATTGCTTTGAAGGATTTGAACTTCTCTAGGGTTTCTAATTTATCTCTTAGAAAAGTAACCCAAGTCATTCTAGAATAATCATCAATAAGCAACATGAAGTACCTGTCACCTTGTAGACTTCTTATCCTTGTAGGACCACATAGATCTGTATGAACTAGATCCAACAAACTGATAGAAAATTACTCTTTACTCTTGAAACTTGTTCTTGTCTTCTTTCCCAACTGACATTCCTTGAAAATAGTATTGGAGGGTTTCACAAGTTTTGGTAGATCTCTTATAGTCTGACCTGAACTTATTATTACTAGATTATCAAAATTTATATGACACAACCTTCTATGCCACAACCAACTTTCATCTGCTTAGGCTAATAAACAATAATCATTAGTTCCTCTTAATTGATAGATGTTACATTTGGTCTTCTTACCAGTAGAAATCACAGTTCCAGAGCTTTCCATTATCTTGCATCCATTGTATTTGAATCTCAGATCATAACCTTTGTCACACATCTGACCAACACTCAGAAGATTATGTTTTAAACCCTTCACGTAGAGAACATTCTCAGTGTTTTGCTTTCCATCAAATGAAATAGATCCTTTTCCACAAATCTTACTAGATGCATTGTCTCCAAACCTAACTAGTCCTCCATCATATTTTTCCAAACTTACAAACTTACTTTTGTCGCCGGTCATGTGATGTGAACATCCACTATCAATAATCCATTCATCCTTGTCTTTCTCAACCTGAACAGCCAAAGCACTTTCTTCCATTAGTTTTTCTTCCTTCACACAGCTTGTAGGATTAGTTGACATAGGTTCTTCTTTAATAGTAGTAAATAGGCATTCATTTGCACTAGTACTAGCATCATCAGATTCATCATCAATCACACCTTCATCATCAAAATCTCTAACATAGTAGCATTTCTTTGGAGCTCTAGGCCTGTTCTCAAATTTTTTTCTATTCCTTTCAATTTTTTCAGGACATCTAGAAGTATAATGACCTACTTTACCACATGAAAAACATTTGAAAGGTAATTTGCCTTTGAACTTACCAGAACCTCTTTGCAGTCTGTCAACAAAGTTGGCTTCAATTTCATCAAGCTCATCATCAGGTTCTACCTTGTACTTTTCTGCTTTGGAGATCTTTTCTGAAGTACTGGCTTTGAAAGCAGTTTCTACTTTTGGTAGAGCATCACCAAACTCTCTCATTTCAAAAGTAGTAATCTTTCCAAGAAACTAATCCTTATTAATCTTTTTCATAGTCATTATTTCTTCAATTGCAGCTACCTTTTTGAGCATAGGATTTAGGTAATGACCTAAGAATTTTTATCACAACTTCAGTTTCATCAATAGTTCCTCCCATACCTTTGATTCTAGTAACAAGTTCATCAACCTTTTGCATGAAGGATGTTATGTTTTCATCTTCTCCCATTTTAAGACCTTCATATTTGGCTTTTAGTCCTTGCAATTTGGCACTCTTTAAAGAATCATCTCCTTCATACAGTTTACTCAGCTTATCCTAGACTTCTTTAGCATACTCATAATCCATGACCTTTATTAAATTAGAGTCAGTCAATGCACTCAACAAAGCATCTCTAGCTTTTATATTTACCTCATATTCTTTGACTTCATCTTCAGTTGTCAAACCATTCTTTGGCATGGTATATTCAGTTTGTGTCACTTGCCATATTTTATAACCAATACAAAGTAGATAGCTTTTCATGCGAATCTTCCAAGTTGCATAATTCGTCCCATCAAACTGCGGAGCCTCCTTCTTGGAAGACATCCTAGATCTACCTCAAGATGTTAAGCTTATCACCGAGGAACGTTGCTCTGATACCAATTGTTGAAATACACCGGACAACTGAGAGGGGGGGTGAATCAGTTGTCACAAAAAATTATCTTCATATGAATATCAAACCATCAACAACTTAATTACTTATAATCAGATTTAACCACGAAAGCATGAAACCATAAACTTAATCACAATCACACATCCAACACAATAGACACCAGATTTTTACATGGAAAAACCTAAAAGGGAAAAACCACGATGGGTGTTATCCCATGAAAATATATCAGTTATAACAATACTGAAAAATAGAGGCTCACTGCCTATAGGGCTCACTACAAAGAACGAATCACTGCCAAAGTGTGGCTCACTGCCAAGGGGTAGCTCATTGCCAAAGTGGTGAATTGATTAAGTAGCATCTACTCCATGCTAGGATTTAGTTCCATTGAAGCACAATATAACTTCTCTTCTATGCTCTTTCACACCTTCACACTTATCTCTTCATATTCACATACCCACACTCTTTTCACAACTCTATTACATGCTTTTATAAATTCATCAACCTTGGAATGTACATCAAGGTCAGCATTACATTCATCAATCATTGGGACATTATCCAAGATTGTCATTACAAAACATACACAGAAATAGGTCTAAACCTATTACAAAATTTAGCTAAGGAGAGATGTAGAGAAGTATGATGAACATGCCATGCCTTAGCTGAGACTCAAACACAATCCTCCATGTCACAACATGCTTCTACAATCTTCAATGCATCTCTGCAAATAGTTAAAATAACCAAGTCGGCCAAGACTGGAGTTAACACTAGGTCTTCTAAGAACATTCTTCTTTCACGATCCAAACTTCTCTTTGTGGACCAATCCAAAGGTAGGAACACAATCATGAGACATTCACAAGCACATTGTAATCACCAGGAACAACCACACAATCTCTAACCACTCTATCAGGAAGATTCTTCAAACCGGAGCACAAGAACAACACTGTCAGCTACTATCATAAAGAAAGGATAGCTTGCAGACTGCCAAATCATGAACCATTGGAGTTGAAAGCACTTAACATCATCTCAGAGTTATCTCTAGAACCGCAGATCAAAATACTTCAATGTGGAGGAAAGTGGAGCATAATACTTTCTCCCTATCTTTGCCAAACATACAGAAAAAGCTATTTTTACTTTGGTGAACATAACTCACTCAATTCTTCATACCAGAGGCTCAAACTCAGAACATAGCATCTTCAGATGGACTTCTAATTAACTTCCAATTTGCAGATAAAGATATTCATCCTACAGGAAATGCAGAGCAAACTCTTGGACTGTTCTTTTGTATGCAATACACTGTTTCCACTGGAGAAGCTAATTTTCTCAATATCCTCAACATCAAGATTACTTACATAAGTAAATACAAAGCATCTTACTCATTACAAGAAAACAACAAGATTGGAGCACAGTTGACACCATGACAACACAGATATGTTGACATCAATTACAACACTGATTAGGCACATACTTGCAACACACTTGACTCTGTTCTTCTTTCTAGGAGTCTTAGAATGACCCTTAGACTTGTCTTTAGACTCCTCCTAATCTCCTTTTGGTCCTCTTTCCATAGACCTTCCCCTAACACTGAGAGCATCCCCTAAACTATCTAAACTTTTCTTCCTCAATTCATGTGACAATAGAACTAAAACAAGAGCATCCAAATTCAGATTTGTGAGGTTAGTAGTGATAGCCAAAATAACATTCTCCCATGACTCAGGCAAAGAATAGAGAAACAATACACATTTATCTTCCTCATTCACCTCAACATCTACATATACTAGTTGACTCAATAACAGATTAAATGAATTCAAATGCTCTGCAACTGATTCACCCTCTTTCATTTTCATTGAAAATAACTTATGCTTTAAATAAATCTTATTTACCATACTCTTGGATTGGTAGATCTCACCTAGACGCTTCCACAAGCTATGTGTGGACTTCTCACTCGTAACATTCAGTAGAACAAAATCTGCAAGACACAACCAGATTGTACCTTGTGCCTTTTTATCCAGTCTTTCCCACTCATCAGGAGCAACATCATCAGGTTTCTTCTCTTTCATAACAACCAACCATTGGTTTCTTTCTTCTGGCAAATCCTCCATTTTTAGCTTCCACAATTCATACCCCATGCCATTGAAATTTTTAATGTCCAATCGAGAGGTAGAAGCAACAGTGGATGAAGCCATGATATCTACACAAGTTATGCAAACAAACAACAACCAAATCTCCCACTGTAGCTAAAAAACCTTCACACTACCACCCAAGAATCAAAATTGGCCAGGCTCTAATACCAAATTTTAGAAATGAAGGTGCAAACCACACAACAAAAATCTGATTCAAACCTTATTTATGTCCTCTAAACAATGTAGAATCAATGGAGATTGCAATAGAAATAAAACCCATGCTTCTTCTTGGGTTTAGCTTTTGCTGCTGAAATTTGTCGGAGGGTTTGGCATTGGGTGGTTGTGGGTTTGGTGAAGGGTGCAGGGAGGTTTGGAAGTGGTGTCAGGGCAACGAGTAGGGTTTGGTGTTGGGGTGGCATGGCAGGGGCTTCAAAAAGCATGGGTTTTGCTAGTGTGAAGCCGCCTCAGGGTTTGCCTAAGGCTTCCTCTTTTGTGGGTGAGAGCTCTAAGCTCAAGAAGGTGAATGGATGTTTGTCGCAGAGTCTCGATCATCTGGTCCTGGTTATCTCTCTTGAATCGGTGCAAGAGGACATATCTTACTGGAGCCAACATGTTCTGATTTGTAAGTTCTTGGGTATTCATATCCCTCTCTCAGCCTTAGAGTCCTGGAGTCATCGGTCCTGACAGGTTGAGGGTGATTTTGATATTTTGGTGGCTGCGAATGGCTATTTCATGGTTGATTTTTCTTGCATTTTAGATCGTAATTGTGTCGTTGAGGGAGGGCCGCATTTTTACAATCATGTTAGCTTGTTCATGAAGCCTTGGCATGGAGGATTTAATGTGGTAGAGGATTTGCCTTCACAGGTTCCAGTGTGGGTCTGTCTGCCATGGCTACCGCTGGAGTTTTGGAGGGAGGATATTTGCTCTAGATTGTGGCTCTGCTAGGGAAGCCGGATGCCATTGCTTAGAATACTTTGGATAAAAAAGTTTTTCCTTTGCTTGTATTTGTGTTGAAATTGACTTAAATAATCCATTGCTAGATTCTTTGGAAATTTGTCTTGGCTCTGCTTCGTGGTTTCAAAGGTTAGACTTGTAGGAGTCAAGGACAACACTGAGAGGGGGGATGAATCAGTGTTGTATGAATTTTAACTTTTTGCAAACTTTATCTTACAAGACAAATACAAAGGAGGACATTAATGATTTGTTGAGTTTATATGCACAAGACTTATGATAACAGTTATAAACAAAACATGATCAAACCATTAATATGCACACACAGAAGAAATCAATGAGAAGCATGACACAAGCTTTTTGCCGAGTGGAAAACCCTCAGGGGTAGAAAAACCACTCATGAAGTGCCTCACTGGCTTAACCTTAAAAACTTCTTACAAATCCTCACTGGCTGAATATTATGACCTGACCACAAGCCTCACTGGCATACTGTGCCTCACTGGCAAACCATCACCAACAGAAGTAATAAACAAATCAGAGGGATTCTCTATTTCCATTCAATACAAAACATTTCTTCTCTCACATATGTCTGTCAAATGGCCATTCTATTCAAAATCAATTCTACATCCGGATATACTCAACAACAATGCATACTCTGTATGTTTCATCTCTGTCTTACCAGTCATACCATCAATGCACCTGAAAAACAATTTTATACAAATTGAATAACCTTCCACCTGCAAAGAAAAATCTTTTCATATTCCTCTGTGCCTATTCAAATCTCAAAATAAAAAAACATATAATATCAAACCCCATTTAAAAACTTTTGATCTTCCATCTTCAAAACTTGATTGCTTTATCATCATCTCTAAATTTCATCTTCTCTGTATAAGACATTTATTGTGTGAGAAAAATAAAATCTTTCTCATAATGTTGATCTTCCTCAATTGACTTTTCAATCTGCAAAATATTTTCAACTACAAGAAAACAATTAATCTTTGAGAATAAATTAATTTGCTCCTGTCAATAACTTCAATGCTTCATCTTCTACAATTTTCTTTTTTTACAAAAACATCTTCATTTCTCATTAATCTTTGCATGATCCTTCAAAATCTCCAAACCTTCCATATTCTACATCTCAAACAAATCATCTGTAAAAAATAAATCTCCTTAAAAACTTCCAAGCTTTTACATACAAAACCTTTGAGCTTCTTCTTCTTCTCAATCTGGAAGAGTAAATCAAATCACAAAAAAAATAGCTCCAAAAATATTATCATCTCCATATTATTTGATGGAAGAAAAGAAAATTTCTAATTATAAAGCATTCCATCAAATGGATGTCTTTTTCTTAGAAGGAAACTTTAAAACCACTATATTCCTTCTAATGTCAAGCTCCTTTAAAAAAGCAATTTGATGCCTTAAATAAAATAAGAGAAGATCCTCATTTTTCAGTAAAAAAAACTTTATAAACTTGATTTAACCCCTCCAAGGCATCGGGCTATGATGCTTTCCTTTCGAAGATTTTTATGTTATACATTTGATGCTTTTTCTAGTTAAAAAAAAAAAACTTAGACTTGATTCCCCACTCGGGCTCCATTGACTATTCAATATTGCATTCGATGATTTAAACAAAAACATGCTCCTATTTGAAAACCTTTTCCCACTCGAGCTTTTTTTTAAAAGGTGATAGAGTTTTAAAAACAAAACTTACTTTATATGGAGACCTCGTGCCACCGGTATGAAGGAGGGAGGGCCAGTCATTACAACGACAGTGTACCCCTTCTGCAGGTTCCTTTAAGTGAAGTGACCTGTATTAGAAGGTCAACATACTTTTAAAACACAAAGTGCAAAAAGATAACCCTTGTATTTTGATAAAGCTTTGGATTTTGGTATAGGTCATAATTTAGAGTTTTGCTTAAGTGTTTAGGTTCACACTTGTCTTTTGAGTGTGAATAAGCAAGTGTCTTTTCATGAAAGACCATATAACCCTGTATCTCTGCATATGAGAAGTCTGCAAAAACTCTTCAACATCTATGTCATCAAGACATCAAATACGTTGAACTCCTATTCAATGAAGACCATCATGACAATACATGTCTTTAGAATAGTATATGTCTTCACTGCATGAAACACTAACATCAAGATAAAGTTCAAACTCTCCAACATCCTTTATCATGAAACATATGATCTTGAGAACCTGTCAATTATAAATGATACCTTCCATGCATCTGAATCCTTTCATGTGAAGCAAGAAGCAAGATCATAACCAACTCCTCATAACATAGATTCTCTTAATCGACTGAGCTTCTTCAAAGCAAAGCATTGTAGAACCAAACCAATACCAACTCCACATCTCTGTGAAACTAACCAAGCAATGAACAACTATCTCCTCCTGATGTCCTGCAACAACTATGGCAACTTTAATTCATCAACTAAACACACTTTTGACATCAATGACAACTCTTACCATCAAGACTATGAGTCCCTTCCTTTTCGATGTCGCTTTTGTCATGAGTATGGACACCTTTAGCGCCAATGTCCTCGGGCACCCAAAGCTGCAGGGTTTTCTTCTCCTCCTACATCAGGGCCTTCGAGGGAGAAGGGGGATAAAGGTAAGTCGCCTGAGGTTGAGGATGGGACTGATAAGGATGGCTTCATTCCTGTTAAGCTGAGGGCTAAAGGAAGGGGATAGAAACGGGCCTATAAAGATAGACAGAGTGATCAGGGTTTCAATTAGTTTGAGGTCTTGGATAATCAGGCCTTGGAAGAGGGGATGCCTGTTAAGTTTCCTTCTGGGGCCACTGGTATGGATACAGGGCTGGAGCAAGCAATTATTGTTAAGGATTTTTCTCTGGCTTTGGAGCAGGGGAATTCTGGGCTTCCTGATGCCTTTGTCGATCCGCAGGATGACATTGTTTTAGTAGATTTAGCTAAGGAGGTGTTGCCTACCAGTAAGGCACGAGGATTATCTCATGTTCTGGGGGTGCTGCAATGCCCTCTTAAGAAAGGTCATCTTGATAATCCCTCTAAAGCTGGTTGTAAAAAGGATGTGGACAAGATTAAGTCCACTGGGGATTTTTTGGTGGAATCTTGGTCAATTAAGACCATTGATGCCCTCTTCTCTCCACCTTCCTTATGATTATTCTTTCATGGAATGGAAGGGGCTTGAATAGCACCCCCCGTCAAAAGGCTATTCAAGATTTGATTGTGGTTCATTCTCCGGATATCTATTACGTTTAGGAGACTAAGCTTCGGGTGGACTTCATGCTTCAGTATGCTCCTTGTATTTGGTCTTTTGGTCAATGTCAGTGTATTGGTTCTAGGGGAAAATCTGGAGGTCTAGCTCTGTTCTGGGATCCATGAAAGATTGTTCCTCGTTGGTGGATTTCCAACCATTCCTCTATTTTTGTGGTGGCTTCGGTTTTGGAATCTGGGGAGACTATTTTGGTCAGTAATATTTATGCTCTAATTGACATCCATGGTAAAATCCAGCTTTGGGCCCATATCAGGTTTGTTCGGTCTTGTGCTCCTTTTCTTCCTTGGATCTTAGTTGGTGATTTCAATTCTGTGTTGTGTTTGGAGGAGAAAAGAGGGGGGTTGCCTAGGCTTGGTCTTGCTTCAGATCTTTTTTGGGCAAATGTGGATTCTCTTGCTCTTGTTGATGTTAAACCGTATAATGGAATTTTCACTTGGAACAATAGAAGGAGTGGGCCAGAAGTGATATCTGAGTGGCTAGATAGATTTATTGTTTCTAGTTTTTGGATAGGTGGTAGCATGGTCACTTGTTCTGAGATTCTTGATTGGTGTGGCTCTGATCATTGGCCAATCAAGTTTTTTGCTTCTTCTTTTCCTACTCCAAAGAATCCTCCTTTCAAATTTTAGATTATGTGGCTTCATGATCCGTCCTTGTATGACCTTGTTGCCCAGTGGTGGCGGGATGGGGCCCCTGTGTATGGTACAACTATGTATTGTCTTGTTAAGAAGCTACAACATATCAAGTATCATCTTAAGCGATGGAATAGGTCATGTTTTGGCAATCTTCAGGCCAAGAAAAGAGAAGTGCAGGCTCATCTTGCTAGTATTACTTGTCAAATTCATGATTTGGGATTCTTGGAGGCTCTGGGACATGCTGAGTCCCAGGCTCTAAAATTGGTGGAAGAGTGGGAGCTCCGAGAGGAGATTTTCTGGAAACAAAAGGCTAGGATTGATTGGCTTCAAGAGGGCGATAGGAATACTGCTTTCTTCCATCATTCTGTGCAAGCTCGACAGAATAAGTGTTATATCTATTCTCTTGTTAACTTTGAGGGTCTTTCGATTTCCTTGCAACAGGCTTTGTCTAGAGAGGATCGTTAGTTTTATTCTGCTTTGTTTACTAAAGACTCACCCCCTGCTGAGGCTGATGAGAATATGGTCCTTGCTTGCATTCCTTCTTTGATTTCTAATGATTTGAATGCTTCTCTTACTCATCTGATTTCCTTGGCTGAAGTGGAGGAGGTTGTGTTTGGGATGAATAAGGGGAAAGCTCCTGGCCCTGATGGTTTTTCAGTTGAATTTTTCTAGGAGTTTTGGGATATTGTGAAGCAAAATTTGTTGGAGGTTGTCCGGGAGTCTCTTCATAGTAAGCAGATGCTATGACCCCTGAATGCTACTTTTCTGGTTCTCATTCCTAAAAAGGAAGGTACTAATAGCCTTGAATTCTTTAGACCTATTGCGCTATGCAATGTGGTGTATAAGATTATCATGAAATTGATTGCGGAGAGGCTTAAACCTTGCTTGCCCATTGTTATTTCTGAAGAGCAAGGAGGCTTTGTGGTGGCTCGGCAAATTCTGGATGGGGTGGTGGTTGCCTCTGAGGTCATACATTCCATGGCAACCTCTTTGGAGTGGTCTATGTTCATCAAGTTGGATATGGCCAAAGCTTATGACAGAGTTAAATGGAGTTTTCTTTAGAAGATCATGTTGGCCTTTGGTTTTTCTTCAGATTGGGTTAGTTGGATTTTGAGTTGTGTGACTTCCTCCTCTTTTTCAGTTATTGTGAATGGTGAAACTTCAGAGCCTTTTGGTGCTTCTAGGGGACTTCATCAGGGGGACCCGCTCTCTCCTTATCTGTTCATTATTATGGCAGAGGGGCTGAGTCAGTTTCTTAAATTTCAGGTTTCTCAAGGCCTGATTCATGGTTGGCAGTGGGGCTTGGGTCTACCAATGATTTTTCATCTCTAGTTTGTGGATGATACTTCTCTTATGGGGTTGGCTCATATCCATGAAGCTGAAGCCTTCAGACAAGATTTGGATATCTACCTTGCTGCTTCGGGTAAGAAAGTCAATGAGAAAAAGTCTTCTATTTTCTTTTTTAATATGCCTCAGACTATCCAAAGGCGGATTGCAGCTATTTTGCAGTTTCAAATTGTGTCTCTTCCCTTTGTCTATTTGGGTATTCCTCTTGCTATTGGACGTTAGCCTAGGTCCTCATGGCAGATGTTGCTTAACAAGCTGAGGTGGAAGGTTACTCATTGGACTCATCGGTGGTTGTCTACATCTTCTCAAGTGACTCTTCTCAAGTCAGTTATCCAGGCCCTTCTTGTCTACAGATGCTTTGTTCAAGTGGCCCCTTTGTATTTCCTTAGGGAATTTGATGCCCTCTCATGTCAATTTCTTTGGAGTGGTAACTTGTTGTCTTCTAAGTGGAGCCTGGTTGAGTGGGATTCTGTGTGTAGACCAAAGTAGGAGGGTGGTCTTGGTTTACGCTCTGCTATTTTGAACAGGAAAGTTCTTGTTGCTAAGCTTTGCTGGCGTTGGTGTTCTAGTCAGCATCAGTTATGGGCCCGTATTCTCAACCATAAATATCTTAGGGGTGTTGCTTCTTCTGAGGTTCCTCGCTATCCTCTGGAGGGGAGTGGTTCTATGATTTGGAATACTTTGAAAGGTGGGGCTCAGTTGATTACACATGCACTTTTTTGGATTTGTCATTCGGGATCACAGGCTCTTTTTTGGTTAGATTCTTGGGATGGTCACCCACCTATTTTCTCTGCTCTTCCTCACCTCTAGTCACTTTCTGATGATTTTTCTGCGACTGGCTAGGATACCGTTGAGCATTATAAGTTTGCACACCATTGTGGATCGGCTATACGATTTCGTTGGAAGCTTCCTTCTAAGTGGCCACCTGGAGGGTCTAAGGAAGATAGGTGTGAGCTTGCTCAGCTTCTGGCTTCTCATGCTTGTAATTCTTTGAGGGGTCCTGATGTCTTGGCTTGGGATGGTTCTGATTTGACTAGGAAGTACTCTGTGTCTGCTGGTTATAAGCACCTTGGTAGGCAGTTGTTTGGGGATAATGAGGTCCCTTGGTGGAAGCATGTTTGGCACAAGTTTTCGTGGACCAAGTGCACTTTCTTCATGTGGTTAGTTTCTCAAAACCGGTGTCTCACTTGGGATAATTTGTGTAAGTGTGGTTTCCAAGGCCCTTCTATGTGTGTTTTATGTCGTAACTATGAGGAGAGTGTCTCTCATCTCTTCTTCCAGTGTTCTTATGCTAGGGAGATTTGGCATTTTTCGTGGAGGGTGTGGAATAAGCCCTGTTGGCATGTTTCCTCGCTGGTTGACTTTGTGGATCGGTGGGGCAGGGCTCCTGTTTTTACTTCCTTTCTTCAGGCAGCTTGGGCTATTGGCCCATCCTTTATTATCTGGAACCTTTGGTTGGAAAGAAATCAATAGATTTTTTAGGAGGAGATGGTGGTGGCCCCTCGCTTGTGGTGGAAAATTTTGCATTCTTTGGGAGAAACTGTTGCGGCTAAATGCGATCTTACAGCATCAGTGGATCCTTGTGATGTTGGTTGTTGTAATCATCTTCATCTTCCACCTCAGCAACGTCAACTCATGCGCAACAGATGTAGACATCCTACCTCAAAGGTGAATAGGGAGGGGAGATGGTCTCCTCCTCCTCAGGGTGCCTTAAAAATCAACACGGATGGCTCTTCTTGAGGAAATCCTGGTCATGCTGGAATTGGTGGTGTTGGTTGGGATAGCTCTGGAGATGTTCAGTTTATCTTTTCTATTTATAAGGGTCTTCATACTAATAACCTTATGGAGGCTCAGGCTATTTTAACTGCTGTGGAGCGTGGAAGTCACTTGGGTTGGCGAAGGATCATATGTGAGTCTGATTCCCAGGTTGTGGTGAACTTATTGAATAGGCAGCATTTAGATGATGTCAGCTGGCAGTTGGCTTTGATTGTTGCTCAGATTCTTAACCTTTGTGATTCTTTGGAGTTTGTTACTTTTACTCATATTCCTAGAGAATGGAATGGTGTTGCAGATTGTTTGGCTAAATGGGCTTCTGAACATATTCATGATTGGAATTTGATAGACCGCGGTTGTTTACCCCCGGATCTGTCTCAACAGTTGACTCACTTGGTGGAGCTTGATAGGGCTATGTAATTCCCTTGCTTTGTACTTCTTCTTGGTTTAATAAATTTTTACCCCTCCTTTTTGTTAAAAAAAAATAGAAATAAAACCCATTACACAGAAGTAACATGCATGAAGAATTAAACATATAACACAATATGTAATGTGGAGAAAACCCTTTTAGGTAAAAAACTCCACCAAGAAAAGAGGCTCAAAGTTGTATTATCTTCAAATATGAGATTACAATACACGAACTTCCTCTTCTTCTTCAGTCTTCAATCCAGCAGCGTGTGCTACTCTCAACTCTGATACAAATATCCTTATAAAAAGGGGTTGCCTTCCAGGGAAAGAAAATTGACATAATATCAACCATTAGATTTGTGACCTAATGATGAATGGTCTAGTTTGACAATGATAAAATATAAATAAAATGTGGTTTCAGGGGCATGATCCCCCGAACCCCTCACAAGGGGCAAACCCCTTGCGCCCCCGTCATGGATGAATTAGCGTCGAGGACCAAATATAAACATGCGGTTGAAACAAGATCACTTCTGGTGAAACCTTTCATCCCTTATGGGTGATTTACAAATAATAATAGGAATACATTACATAGGATTTATAAGGTTGATGGCACCTTAATCCTAACACCCACCTTAGCTATCTTTGGAAAGATGAGAACTATTGAGATTGTGTGGGACAGAGGAGATAATGACAAGGGATTTCAAACCATGGGAGGTGATAGAAATCATGTTGAGCCCCTTAGCTACAATGGTATTACAAAAAAATAGGGAATTTGGAAAATTCTATTGATGGGCCTAGATTGACCCCTTATCTTGAAAGGTTGAATGGGCATGATACCTCATTGGCTATTAAGTTTTCTAAGGGGTGGGACAATAGGAATATTGTAGTTCAGGGGCTTGAATTTGAAGTTAGAAAGGATTTAATGGCCCAAGTTATAGGGCTATCAATGGTTGGGCTAAAATTTTCAAATATAGGAGTTTAGGGGAAGATGCTATGTCCATTTTTCTGAAAACTAGTGAAGAGATGATTAAACTCCACTCAGGCCATGCAAGGAGCTCTTTGAAGCCCCTATGGGATGAGGTTATTCTTTTCATAATGAGGTAGGTTACTTTGGAAGGAAGGTTCAAGTTTGTTTATGGCTATCATTTTGTCTTGTTGAACCATTTTAGACATAAGAAAACTAGTTTCCTTTCCTTTCTTCTTGATATCATCTTTGGAAAACTCCATCAAGGAGTGTAAGCATGCACTGGGGATGGTCCCCCTCCATCAGGGGATTATTTTACTCATTTTCAACTATATGAGAGATAAGAACCTTAAGATTCTTACTCAAGGAGTCAAAAGTAAAAATGAAAAAATGAAAAAAAGTTGTGGAGTACTCTAACTCTACTTCCAAGAATTCTAATGATTCCATGGATGATACTTGGGAGGATATGGAAAAGGAGATTGGTATGAAATTTGAAATTGATGAGTACCTATCTAAAGAGAGTAGTCTAGGGGTTCAATAAGATACTATGAGAAAAGGAGTTGGTAGAGAAATTGATAGTCCTCAAGGGTAAAAGGAAGTGTGTATGCAGAAAAAGGAAATCAAATAAGGAACAAATGCATCAAAGAACCTACTCCATATTCAACATCACATCAAGAGTAAGTAACTAAAGAAATCAAATGAAACAATATTACCAAAGTAGTCCTTGTTAATGATCTTTAAATTGTTGGTTGCTCACACTAGAAGCATAACATTACTTGAGGATTGCTTGATAAAAATGGCTTGATTGAGGCTAGATTTATAGATGCTTGATTGATAGGATGAAGGGCTAGGATTAATAGGTTTAAATGGATGGCTAATATTAAGAGGTGGAGGAATTAGGGCAAGGATAGGACATCCTTATGTGAATGGCTAGGATTGAGAGATGTATGAAATGAGTGGCTAGGATATAAAGTTGATTTGACTTTTGGGACACTCATTTATTATTTGTGGCAAGTCATGTGACTTTGAACAATTAATTAAATAATTTTATTATTTAATTAATTATTGGGCAAGGGTGATGGAGATAAGGAAAAATGGAGAAAATTCATCAAATAATAAAATTATTTAATTAATTATTTGAGGATTATGTGGGAAATATTGATTAAATAAATATTTAATTTATTTAATTAATTTGGCTAGAAGGGATAAAAAGGGATTTAATTAAATAAATATAATTTATTTAATTAATTGGATGATGGAGAAAAAAGATTAAATTAATTAAATAAATAAAGCTAATCTATTTAATTAATTAGGTGATGGAAGGGGACATGAGAGGGTCCTAGGACAAATGTATCACAAGGTGATGGTTATTTTTAGGTGTCTACATTTTGCCCCTCTTTGAGATGATGTTGCGACTAAGAGAAGTAACATCATTTCAAAGAAGATAGGAGATGGAAAGGATGCCCTAGTCACTTGAAGGAGTGACGAGAAGGAACGATGTAGGATGCCCCCTCAAGAAGAGAGGTGGGTTAGAATAACACACGTATGCTCTCGAAATGGATGAACTAATGGGTCAAGGAGATGGGGGAGAGATAGGGGTGGAGAAAAGAGAGGGGGTGGAGAAATAAGATGTGATGTTGCATTAAGTGAACAACCATATAGTTTGATATGGCACTAGACATTATGAACCAAGGTGCAAAGACCAAGGTGATGATGTGTCATGTGCATGAAATGACTAATTCAAAAAAGATAAAAGGTCACAAGCACACATATGCCTTTGGGAATGATGATATGGAAGACCATGATGTCATTGTAGCAATATGTTGCAAGGACTTGATGCAAATGCAAGATAAAATGATAACACACACAAGCAAGAAAGCATGCACAAAATGATTAAAAAATAAAGAAGGTGATGCATTTGTTAAGCTAAAAACTAATGATTGATTGATTGGGTTGACAACAAGGTTGGAACAAAACGAAGGCATGCTTTTAAATAATTTGAGTAGATTGGTATGAATTAAGGATGTCTTGCATTTGGTTTATTTCTTCAATTTTTGGATGTTTTGATTTTTTTGGATTTTTGAAATGTTTTGATTTTTTTGGATTTTTGAAATGTTGCTATGGGATGGTTGAACAAGATTGGAAGGATGAAGGGGTGGTCATAATGAATAGGATGGGTGAGGATGCAATGGTTAATGCTAAAATATGCTAACACCACAGTTATAATAGAGGATATGTGATATCACCATACATGTAAGGACATAAGACATGCAAGTGTATGAAGCTCAACCAAGAGGACAAGGCAATGAGATGTACCTGACGAAAGGAATGTGTATCAAGGAAACTAATTCCAAATCAAGGCACAATCTACTACCCTAGATGTATGACAAGGGTAGTGATACAAGAGGGATGCAAAGGGATGTGATGGACAATGAAGACATGGAACGGATATGGGATGGTATGAAAAACACTAAGACATGGGAGGAAGATCAGATAATGGAGACATGCAATGGATGTGACCAAAAGGATAACAAGATCTAACTACTACACATGGTGCCTGCAAGCAAGTTTTCACCATGGTACTTATCCAAGGCACCACAAAAGTGGTTTTCACCATATGACGAATTATTTCTCTTTACTATTTTTATTTTATTTTAAATATACTGGGATATTAAAGCAAGCTAAGCATGGAAATGTATGATATCAGGTGGAAGTGTAGACTTTGGAATAAGTGGATACTGGTCATGATGGTGGTCAGAATGTGGAAGTTGCATTGAAAGGATAATGTCACCAGGATGAGCACTGGGGTACCATCATGCACCTCCTTAAGTGCAAGAGTAGCCTCTTTTGTGTTTAGGCAACGTAAATGGGAACCATTGTAGCCTCGTGTCTTAGAGATGAAGCAGAGTGTATGTGGTATGGGATTATGGAAGGTGGTGGAAGTGTTATGGAGTGAAAGTGATGGGGGATCAACAATATCACTTTTTGGAAGCTTTTTTGGATTTTCTTTGAAGCTCAAATTCTTCAAGTAAATGCTCTTTGGATTTTAGGGGTAAAACAGATTTTTCTTTGACTTTGGATACCCCATGATTTCTTTCGTTTAATTCAATATTTTTTTATTTTTCTACTTTGCTTTTGTATTGGTAGGATGAAGGATTGCAAGATGTGCTCCATCATTTTGAAAATTATCATGAGAGATTGTATTTTGTTGGTCTTGGGAAGTGGAAGTAGGAGATGGTGATGAGAGTTCAATGGTGATGATGGCATGGTCATGGAATAAAGATGAAATGTCAAAGTCTTTGAAGGAGGCATTGATGGGCCCATCGATAGTACATTCAATGACATTAGAATGTTCATCGAGATTGGTGGAGGGAACATGAGGATCCTTGGTTTCCAAACCAAGAGGCATATATCCTAAGCCATGGGATGATGGAGATAAAGATAATTGTTCAACATGAAAGGCATTATGTATCTCTTATTATCCATGACCATTATCAACGATCTTGACCTTTGTAACTTTAAGATCCTTGGAGGATGATGAAGTGAAAGTGAGGTCATGAAGATGAACATAAGATGTGGAAGAGGTGAACTTCTCTTTAGTGGAGATATCATTAGTAGGACAAAAAATCTTTAATAGGGACAACTTCCATGGCTCCACAATATTCAAAGGGTCAAGGATTCACATTGATAGTGGCTTCTTCACCATTATGAGGGAACTTCAAATGTTGGTGGTAGGTGGAAGGGATAGCTTGCATAGAATGGATCCATGGGTGACCAAGTAGGATGTTATATGGAAGGTCAAGATCAAGGACATGACAGGTGGTGTGTAATAAGACAGGTCCTACTTGTATGGGGAGACATATACTGCCTACGGATTCTCTTTCAACATCATCATATGCTCTGATATTCATAGTACAAGGTTCCAAGTCAGCTGCGAATATCCCAATTATTTTATTAACCTCAAGGTACATACATTCAAGCTAGATTTGTTATCCAAAAGGACACATTTAAATTTGCATTTAGAAATCAAGATGTCAATGTGAAGGGATGTATTATAAGATGGATCAGTGAGAGGCATGTCATGTTGGCTAAAGGCAAGTTGGTAAGCGGATGAAAGGTGACCCACAAGGGCTTGGAAGTGACCAGGATCAATATCAGGGGGAACTTGGGATTCTTGTAAGACTCACTCCAAGATAGGTGGATGGGGGAAGCCTTGAGGAGGTCCAAAATGGATATTTGTGTAGGAGTCCTCTCAAGGTGGTCTAGGATGTTGTAATGGGAAGGTTGGGAAGGTGAGGAAGATGGTGGAGGCCTAGGTATGGTAACTGTTCCATGTCTTGTTGTAACAACACAGTTAGGAGATGGGGTTTTGATGGTGATGGTGGCAACATGGTGTGATTATTTTGGGATATATTTGGATTGGTCAATGATGATGAAGTGGATTTACCATGCTTTGGAAAATGATCTTGATAAATACCCAATTGTGCATTAGATGAGGAAGTAGGAGTGACATCTATTTTACCTTCATCAATAAGATCTTAGATATAATGCTTGAGCTTCATAAAATTGTTTGTATAATGTATATGTACATGATGGTAACCACAATAGTCCTTCTCATTGTACCATGAAGGTTTAGACTCATTGTCACCATATGGTCTAGTGAAAGGAAATGTAATCATATTAGCTTGCATCAACTAATGGGTTCCCCTAAGTCGGTAAAGTGATGTTTGGGATTGGAAGGGGCTCTAAATTTTTGTTCATGATTAGAAAGGGTATTATTCTTAAGCACATTATTATGGGAAGATTGAGTTGTTTGAATATGCTTTGCATCAATGACTCCATCACTAACCACATGTTTATTTTTGTTCCAAGGTTTAAATTTATCATTCGTGTAGGTGTTGTCTTTGGTATAGGTTTTGAGTGAATCTTCAAATATAAGGGCCTTCTCAATAAGGACATCTTTCTCAATGACCTCACCAAAGGTAGATAGACAATGGAATTGAAGATGAAATGTCATTTTTGGATGAAGACATTAACCAATTATTTAGACATTAACCAATTATTTTTCAAGGATTAGCCATGGGATTCAACTTGCAAGTCCTCTCCACCTTTGTAGGTAAGCGGTGAAGATTTCTCCATTATTTTGATTGGTATTACAAAGGTTTAGCATTGTAGTCACATGTCAACATTAGAGGAAAAATGTGTAATGAATGTTTCGGCTAATTGAGAAAATGTTTCAATAGAGCGATGAGGAAGATGCTAAAACCATTCTAGGGCTTGACCTACCAAACTTTGTGGAAAGAGTTTTAATAGATATATATCACTATAAACAACCTCTTGAAAAGCCATGTAAAATTGATTGACGTGGTCTCTAGGATCTCCTTTTCCCTTATATTTGTCAAATTTAGGCACTTCAAAGTTAGGAGGAAAAGGAGTCGTCATGATTGATTGATCAAGGGGGTAGCAACAAAACTCCTCAAACTTGTAAGGTTTGCGGTGTGTCCCAATTTTGTATCCTTTGAGGACATCTCTTATTTGGTCTTGTAAGTTTTGAGAGGAATGCCCAAGAGGGGTGGAGGATGAAAAGGGTTGTGATATCATAGGATTGGGTATGGACATGTGAGAGTGAGATGATTGATGAAGTGGATTAGGATTGGGTATGGCTTGTTGATATGAATTTGGAGGTGGAATGTATGAAGAGATAATGGATTGATATGAAGTCATAAGGTAAGAGGCCAAAGAATTAGGTTGATAGGTGGTATGGGATATAGTGGTTTGAGATGAAGTGTTTGAATAGATGGGTTGTGGATGACTTAGTGGTATGTGCTAAGGGATTGGTTGGGATGGAATATGAGATGACAATGTAGATGGGATTGCTAGTGTTTGTTGAGGAATGGAGATGGGTGGAAATGAAGCTTGTAATGAAGTGGAAAGTGTAGGAATGTATTGATGAGATGTTCTAGATGGCTTGGACATTTCTGTCGTGAGTGATGAGGGTGGACCTAGTTGAAAGGTGTAGGTGGAATTAAGATCATTACAAGGTGGAGGTAATACCATATTACCTATTGGATTGTCTTGATGGTTTTCCATGGTGGGTTGTGATGAAGGACAAGGAGGATTGAGATCTTTGGAGTTCACCTCAAGGTGAGAAGGGAGCTTTGCCCCTTCTTCCAAGAGAAGTTGTACAACAAAGTCCTTGTCTGACAAGTTCTTGAGGTAATCTATGTAGGTAGGTGAATACTCTTGTTGATCAAAATCATGTTCATGTAGATTTGTGTTATGGGAGAAATTAGGTTGATCTATGTTAGGCTCCATGGTTTTCTTGGCTTGAGATCGAGTGATGGGGGGCATAAAATGATAGATATTGATGATGTGGCTAAAGGTTGATGTGGTTGGAGATCTAGGATTGAATTGGAGGACAACAAGATTAGATATGATGTGGATGGATAGACTAGGAGGTTGATGATGACTTGGACTAGATTTGACATTAAGATCAAGGAACAAGACCCTATTAGATTTTATTTGATGGATCAAGGATGGTGCTATGGGAACAATATATCCCAAGAACAACACAAAGACTGATTAGGATTAAATGATTGGATGAGGGATTAAAAGATGAGGGTCTTGATCAAGGGCTAAATCTTAATACAAAGTCTAAGACAAACTTGATGTGGATGAAAGATAAGGTAGGTGAAAAGGAAGGATGGAAGAAATGTGAACTATGGGTGTGGATCTCAAATGAATCAACCTTAGGCAAAGGATCAATGTGACAAGGATTCTCTCAAGATGTTGAACTAAGGACCCTAGGATGGTTAGATGTTTGAAAATGTTTAGACACTCGACTTGAGACAATTGGCAAATGATTTCATACAATCATATAGACAAGTTTGCAAAAGATTTAACAAATGAACAAACACACCAAACACATGAACAAGCATAAAATTATTCAAGTGATATTGATTCTTAGTGTAGGCCTACAGTCAATACCTCTTCAATATTCCTACCTAACTAGGAATATATTTTCAAGAGTGAATAGTCAGGGATCAAGTGGATCAAAGGCTCACCCTTTCCCTTTCCTTGGAGGCTTGATGCTGTTGGTTCTCAAATCTGTAGATTGCAAAACCCTAAAAGTATGCCATGCTTTATGATCAGGTTCAATAATTGATTTGGCCAACTAATGAAATCAACCAAGATGGTTGGAATTCCCTACACTTCAGGCTTTGCTATGTGTAGGTGGGTGTACCTTTTTATCACCACTGAATATGAACTCCTTAAAACTGATTGGTGATGATTGAGCAGATTAAAATCTTATACAAATTTGTACAACTTCTTCAACTTAATCTACTCCAAACTGGCATGATGTCTAAAATAGAAAATTCAAAACTCTACTGACCACTACTACTACTCCTACAAATGGAAAACCAAAATTATATTGAAAATATTATACAGGAATGAGTTTGGAAGTTGAATGATCGGTGTCTTTTCCTCTACTGGGCAACAGAGTCAGAAATTTTGAGAAATATGTGTCTTCCTTTTGGCTACAATTCAAATTGTTCAGCATTAAAGTGTTTATGACTGGCATAAACATGCAAAAATATCAATTATCTAGTTCTTCTTATTGATCCAAATGAATTCTCCAGGCTACTATGAATTACTTAAAGGAATTTAGTTCTTTCTTGAAGAAACCCAACAAATAAAACACACAAAATAGGAATATGTTTTGACAAATCAACATATTTTTGATACATTGATTTGAAGAACAAGGAAAACTAAATTGGAGACAACTAGATAAAATTTTAGAAATAAACTCAACAAACAATTGACACCAAAAATCAAGCACCAGATTAATGCAGTCGTTCCATTACCGTGCTTCAGAAAATGGGCCTTTACAATGTCTTGCTTTTCCAAAATCAAATTCCCAAAGAGCCTTTCCCCATGGTCTTGGATTCCTTCTTATAGACAAAATGAAGGAGGTGACAAGCTTCAGACCGTTTACATTCTAAGGTGACTTCTCAACTACCCACCTATTGATTTACATGAATTAACATTTGTCTTTCTTCACAACTGAAAAATATTAATTCTATCTCCTTTTATCTTTGCATCCATGTGAAAAATATTTTGCCAATACAAAATATTTTGCAATACTTTACCCTTCCTCTTTTTGCCGGAAATATCACATTTATATTTACCACACTTTCACCCAATTTAGTAAATTTATCCTTTAGGTAAAAATATTTACCTACCCCAAGACTTTTATTTTCACTTAACTCCATAGGTGCAATTTTTTTTTAATTTCCATGAAAATATTTGCACGTTATATGTTTATTTCCCTTTCCCATGTGTGCAATATATTTTATTTTTTACTTCATTATTTTATACCTCCACCATACCACCACACTTATTTTTATTTTTTCATTTTACTTGTTTTGGGAATGCTAGATAGTTATTAACTCCACCGCAATAACTCACATACTTTTTGGTTAATATCTTTGACTCTGTGGGGGCGCGAGAGAGTTATTCTTTTTACCGCACTCCCGCACATATTTTAGAGTTTAAAACAATGTCCTTGCGGGGATGTGGGGAAAAACTTTAAGTCCAAATTATATAGCATTTTCTATGAGTAGCCATGTTATAAAAAGATTTTCAACTATTATATGAATTCCTTTCACTGCTGCAGAAGCATGAGGCTCTTGTTCCAATACTCCATCTTTGTATGACGCTCTGTAACCATGTGTTTGACCTTCTGTGATTACTGTAACAATCATGTGTGCAACAAATGTCATAAAGCTTCTCCTCAGAAACCTAGAGAGCTGATTGCTTTCAAATCATCATATGAAATCAACTTTGATGTTGTATGCCTCTCGCATAACATAGGCAAATACTCATATCGAATACAAGGGCCATTGTTGAAGACATGAATGAGCTTGAGACCTCCATCCTTGATGTAGCCATTGATAGAAGAAGATCTCACATCCAAACTATTCTCTATTAATTTCTTCATGGCAGAAAATGAGCACTGGATAATTTCCCCATCTCATACACACTGCTTTGAATGGGATCTAGTATATTAACTCCTCTTGGACCATAAATACCTCTCAGAATATGTAGCACCCAATGAAAAGCATCTATTTCAGGCCTGCTCTCAAAGTTGATTGCAACTTCTCCAACTACAAGGGCAATCAGAAGTGGCCCTCTAATGGGCAAACAATGATCACCACCCATCTCATAAAATGCAAGTGACAACTTGGAAAACCATGCAACATTCACATATTCAAGGTTAGCCAAATTCAATTCAAAAGTTGTCTTTCTTCAAGATAATCAAAAGTTATTTGATCTGCTGCAACAAACTATAGAAAAATAGAGAAATTTTTAATTTCTCCTACGATCATTTTAGAGAAAATTCACTGTGGACAAACTACGTGACTTGAAGCCATGATTTTTTGCAAGGAGGCATAATCAATTGAATAAAACATGGGTTTGTTATCCATTTTTGCCCAGCTCACCAAATTCATGCACTTTGTAAACTGGTCCTATTGGCAAGTTATGGGAAAAATGTGAATTTTAAAATGAAATACCAAATGAGCTCAAATGGCTGCAAAATTGAAAGTGGAGTCATTTGAGACCAAAATATCAACTAGGTCACCCTCAGAATTTTGAAATTTGCAACTTTTTGAGGATGTCAAATCTAGCCTGAGAGCAATCAGGAACACATTAAAAACCATATCAAAACTCATCCGGCAACCAACAAATTGAACATACATTCTGACATATGTACCAGGAAAATTTCTACCACATAGAGTTGCAAGATCATTTCCAAGTTTCAAAATTCTAATCGTCAAAGTAGTCCTCTAGGGCATATTTGCAAAGTGCAGACAATAAACTCCTCTAGAACCCTCCAACTTGGTGCTTCAAAACCCTGTCAAATATGAACATAGGAAGTTGAAATAAAACACACATACTTACATATGATAAGTGAATGCAATCACCAAGTGTTTTGGCACAAAAGTGAACAAGCTTCAAGTTATGATCCTGTAAAGTAGTCTACTGGGATAGATTTCACAGTTGTATTTCTGAGTGTTGCAATCAATTTTCTGATCATGGGCACTTCAAATTTACCCAAAATTTAAAGGTGCCAATAATGGCTATGACTAGGGATGTATGTCCCTTGTGGGCATAGCAATAATTCAGATCTCTGGGGAGCAGACCGAGTGCCTTGTCCATTGGGCAATAGAGTCTAATCTCTCCTCTGCCCTAAACTGGTATGATTTGAAAAATCAGACCTCAGTTGATGACACAAGGCCCCTAACAAAGAAAAGCCTTTATTTTCCTTTGTCATACACCTTATTTTCATTTTAATGCATTAGGTCAAATCTAAAATCACTAACACTGTAAGCCTAAAAACAAACATCACCACTGACATTCTAAAAAATATCACTGTATTTTC
Source organism: Cunninghamia lanceolata (assembly GCA_027924645.1). Taxonomy (NCBI): domain Eukaryota; kingdom Viridiplantae; phylum Streptophyta; class Pinopsida; order Cupressales; family Cupressaceae; genus Cunninghamia; species Cunninghamia lanceolata. The sequence goes on along the minus strand of BSBN01000700.1, from coordinate 4,676,089 downwards.
CCATACTAGCATTTATTCCATCAGTCTGTATCTCACAATCAAGCACAAATTGAAGAATGCCATCACCATGTGACAAACATCCATCATGTTCATACATAATGCAACAATTAGCATTGTCTATTTCATCATCATGTTTTACTGAAGGTTTTCCCAAATAGACTGAGAAATTGAAACACTCATATGTTGCTTCATAGCTGGTATCACACTACTACAAACCATGAGAATTATGCAAACAAGCCTCCAATATATGGAAATGGAAACATTCACATGCTAGCTCATTTTGTAATTGCAATTCAACATTTTGGTGAGAAAAAGCATCAAGAAATCCTAATTCATCAACATGTTTGCTTACTTTATTATCATTTGAATACTTCTCACATAAGTCTGAGAACTCTACCATATCAACATATTCTGAGACAACCTAATATGAAACATTTTCAATATCTTTCATATCACTAATTGGCAATGACATCAACTTATGATTCATACACTCATCACTATGCACATCTGAGCCAATCAATGTTGAACATACATTATCCATGATATGCACATCAATATCATTCTCATATGGGCCAAAGATCTCTAATTCTGATTTACATATCTCCTCTTGAACATGGATAAATATAGGCTCTTGATCTACTTCAAGAGTCCCTTCATCATTGTGAAAAATATGCTTGGAATCACATGAATTGTATTCATATTCATTATAGAATGGATTTGAATACACACGAAAACCATGTTTTGACACACCTTGGCAAAATATCATTTGATTTTCTTCAAATCATTTCATTATACAATGGGTTTGAAAAGCTTTGGAAAACATTCTCAGATGTACATACCTCTTCTTCACCAATTGTGTCTCTCAATGGATGCGCTTGTTGTTCCCTGTTGAATGGACTTGCTCCTTCATTTGCCTCATTGCTGATGCACTCCTCATGTAATGTGTCCCAATCAGTAATTTGAATATTGCAGTCCTCCTCTAGAGTGAAGTGTTGGCCTTCCACAATTTCATCTTCATTCAAATCTGGAATATTATCATATGTTTCCTCTATTGGATGCATTGTTTGATTATTTTTCCCATATCCGCCAATGATATTAGCATTTTCTGTGTTACTGGATTTGGCATTTCTAGCATGGTCAGACCTGGTCCTTTCTATAATATAAATCAATTCACACCTGAATGAAAGTAGCTGGCTTCAAAGACTCAGGTCAATAAATTGAATTCGGCTCATATATTCTCATGAACAATTCAATGCATACAAATTCATCATGCATGAAATCAAAAGGTATTTGCTAATAGATATCCAACATTCTTCTGAACAAAGCACATCCAGATTCTCCTTCATGTCTCCTTATGCCAAAAAGTGCATCTATGGGGGATACGCAATATTCTGATTGTAAATGTTCATCATTTTTCTCCTCAAATGGATGCATGACTGGAAATATTGTAGTTCCAAGATGTCTTTACATTCTTCATCAGGTTTTTCTTAACAGAGTCGCCATCTCTTTCAAAGAGGAATGAATTTTAGTTTGTGGGTCTTCCCAATAGCAGAGTCATTCACACATCAATCCACCACTTCTAGTTCTATCCCTAGCAGAGTCAACATTTTGTTAGTTCTCAAATCCGTAGATTGCAAAACCCTAAAAGTATGCCAGGCATTATGATCAGGTTCAACAGTTGATTTAGACAACTAATGGAATCAACCAAGATGGTTAGAATTCCCTGCACTTCAGGCTCTGCTAAGCCTAGGCGGGTGTACCTTTATATCACCACTGAATATAAACTCCTCAAAACTGATTGGTGATGATTGAGAAGATTAAAATCTTATACAAATTTGTACTTCTTCAACTTAATCTTGTAGTGCCCCTCCATTCTCATCTTGGATGTGCAGATGGTCTGGCTAAGGAGCATGAAGATGAAGGTAAAATAATAGGAATATTTAGGGTATGTTAGATAGTTGATATTGTACATTATATGATGCTGCTAGATGCTACATTCATGTTGATGATATTTTTGATTATGCTCATGTGTGGTTTCATATGACAATTAGTATGTTTTATCAATAATCTTTGTTGCGACACCGATAATTTATATGCTCTGACATTGTTTTACATTCAGGTGATTATGATGTTGATCTTACTATGATTGTCATATGTTAGAATTAATTTTTATATGACTGATTCTGTATCATAGGATGTTATGTTGTGATGTTTTGTGTGGATTAATCTTATTATGTGTATCATGCAATTATTTGATGATGGTTCTTATTTAGTAGTCCAGTAATTGATTTCTATGTGTGTTATGATTACGTGTTTGATGTGATGGTGAAAGGGACAATATCGCATTACTCATGCGTGAGTACCCTGCTATGCTGTGATTCCCTTTCAAGGTGGATTTGACTATATGATTATATATGTCTATTTGTTCAAATGTTTGGTTGCTGTAGGATGTAGGTACCAGGCATCGACTCCACAGGAATTGATAGGTCTGAGCATGCCTTAAACCTAATGAAAATTGTTGAATGGAGATAACATGTGGTCCCCTAGTTAGCCATCATCCTTGAAAAGGATGAGTATCTATTTTTACACCCAGTCAGTGTTGTTTGTATGGGCGCAATGGTCAGTCATAGTCATTGTGGTCATGCTTTCAATTGTGCATTGTGCTAGGTATTGTTTGGCATTTAGGTTATTTTGTTTGGAATTGTTTGATTAATGTTTTGGTTAATTATTTCATTACAATAAAATTATTAAGTCAAGAGGGCACTTTGGTAAACAAATATAGATGCTTTTATGTAAATTATAGTTGTGTGGAAATATGTATTGTATGTCTAAAAAAGATTCTCTTTCTTTATTATTATTGCCTTGTGTAATTATTTTCTATTTTGGCCACTTGGAAGAAGTGGCAGTTATGCACCTCAAGAAGGAATCTTAGAAATAATTGTTTCTTTTGTGTAAGAGACTAATTTTAGAAAAGTAGAAAGAAACTGTTTTTGTTTGGTTGTAAATGAAATAAATAGCAAACTCTAAAATAAATAAAATCAGAGAGAAATTATTGTTTGGTTAAAAATAGCAAATTGTAAGAAAGTAATAAAGGAGAATCTTTTGGAAGAAATTATGGGGGTGGTTATGCATGCTCAACTTTATTTTAAAATCTCAAGACATAATTTGGGAGGAGCGTGTAATTCAAATAGAGAATATGTTTTATGTTTTGGGGATCTCTCTCTCTCAGGAAGTTTTTATTTTTCTTTTGGCACCATAAACCATAGTTTTAGAAGAAAAGACTTGGGGGAAAATGGATGCGAGCTAGGAATTTTGTGAAGATGTGATAGAAGTAATATTCCAGGTATGGACTGAAATATGAATCGAATTTATTGTTGCATTAGATTTAGTAAAATATTATGTGAATTCTCTTCTATATTTTCTGAACCCAGTCTGTTATGTTAGCCATGACTTTATTTATACAAACTGGGTTTCTCTAATTTTTTTATATATGGTGTATGGCCTGGATGTCTAAATCATATCCAAAACTTAGCCATACCTAGTTTGTGATTTTTGAGATATGAATATTTTGTGACTGTCTACCTCTCACCCATTTCATTTCTGTTTAAGCGATCTGTTACGTGAGCCCTAACTTTATTTTTTATAACTGGGTTTTTCTAATATTTTTATAAATGGTGCATGGCCTAGATATATAAATCATATCCCAAAATAAGCCATACCCAGTTTGTTCTTTTTGAGATATTAATATATTTTACCTGTCTACCTTTCACCCATTTTGTCTTCTTTTTAGCAGTCTATTGCGTTAGCCATAACATTATTTTTACGAACTGGGTTTCTCTATTTTTTTTATATATGGTGCATGGCCTGGATGTCTAAATAATATCCAAAAATATGCCATAACCATTTTGTTATTTTTGAGATATAAATATTTTGTAACTGTCTACCTCTCATCTGTTTTGTCTTTGTTAAAATAGTTAGTTACGTCACCAATAACTCTATATTTTCGAACTGGGATTCTCTGAGATTTTTAAACAAATTTATTTTGTCAATATCCTACAATTATTGCTTTCCATCATATGACTCTCTTTGAGGCATTCTACCAATCAGTCTGCGTGCCCTGTCTAAGCTTTCACATTTTGCATTGTTGGTAGCTTCTAAAGCCTTCTCAACAAATTTATTTTGTGCTGATCCTATCATATGCATGTGGTTAAAAGTGTGGTAGATTAGATGAAGATGTTAGATCTATAGGAATGTTTTATTATTCTATATTCCTTTCCTCTGAAGCTAACCTTAGAACAAGGTTCTTTCATTGTAGCTTTGGGTTTTGTATCTTGAGATTCTAACTAGTGTAAGATATTTATAGCATTCTAATATTATAGGCTTTTAGCCTTGCTTATACAATAATATTTAATAGTATTTACAATTGTCTAGATTATTAATGAAATCTATATCAATGTAAATAGTGTAAATAATTATTGTGTTTAATTTGTATGCCTTAGAGTTATTTGCTGTTTGTTCGCAGTCATTTTAATTAAATGAAATTAACATAAGTCTTGGGAACTATTAGTTAAAATATTGTTACTTGTGGACTCTTATATCTTATGATCCTAAAACTAACTATTACTAGTGGTTGGAATATGATAGTTCTATATTGTTGATGAAGATTCACTTTATGATTGTTAGATGGTTAATCATGATTCAATTAATGTTACATTCTTCAAGACCCATAATTAGTGCATTATGTCATATGTCGCAATTGTGGTGTTGTATTTGAATTATTGATGAAGGATCTTAGTTTGGTCTATTAGATGATGAGGTGCATTTGAGAGTGAATGTGATGTGAGACCATAGTGTTTAGTGTGTCAAGTGTTTGTGTCAATTGGGAAAGTTGATTCCAGAGGCCAAGAGGGGTAGTCGTGTGTATGACTCCTGTGATTATGTAATCTTGCTAATGGTTGAATATGTATTGGTTATATGTTGACTCCACTCTGTTTATGGATTCATGTGGTTATGATGACTGTGCAAGATGGATAATGCCTTGCTCAGTGTACCTATTCATGTGGTTATGATGATTGTGCAAGATGGATAATGCTTTTCTCAGTGTACCTATTCATGTGGTTATGATAACTATACAAGATGGGTAATGCCTTGCTTTGTGTAATATGAAATGGTGTATATTTTGTGTTGTAAATGTATCATGATGAGAAATGTGATAGTTCATGCTTGGGTTTTTTTTTGGGCTTTGAGAATCTAGATGTAGTGAAGGGGGAGTGGCTTTCAATGTGGGGCCGATGCCCAGAGTGTCTTGTCAGGGTAACCCATTGGAAGTTGTTAATCTAGTGATAACTTAATAATAAATTTAGAGGGTTGGATAGTTTTCACACTAATCAAGATAATTGGATTCCTCACTCATGACTGTAGTGCTCGTTTAGGCTAAGGATGAGGTGAGAAGGCCATGGTTGACAAAATCAACTTCTTTGTCCTCATGAAAGGAATGTTGGTTCCACATGTGTCACCCTATGGGGCTAGCGTCTAGTGAGAGACTGTCAGGGTAGCCATAGATTAGGGTCGGTGCCTAGCGAGAGATTGTCAGGGTAACCCATGGATTGGGCCCAGCATCTAGCTAGAGACTGCCAGGGTAACCCATGCTAGGACCATGCGATGACACTCATCCCTATGGCAGTCTAGCATTCTCTAGTTGTGTTCTCCCCTTTGTTTTGTGAATGCCTCTAGAAGTGATGTTTGAGTTACTTATGATGTCCTTATTGACTAGTGTTGTTTTGGAGTCATGTGTAGTCCTTTCACTTGTTAGTCTATTGTCTTTTTGACTGTTGGAGGAAGTGGTGACTCTATTGTGAATGTCATGTGTATTTGTATGTTGGAGTCATGTTAGCCTTTTGTGTTGTGTTCCTATCTTCTTAACTGTTTCATGTTGTGGGACCTCATTGTTATCTCTTAGCACGAGGGGTGGACCTCAGGGTTCCACATGGTCGGGTGGTTGTGCTTTATTCCATTAGTTTTCTGGCATCGTGGCTCATGTGTAAAGAAGATGTAACTCTCATGATTCTAGTTTACACCTGTATTTGAAGACAGACATTTGTGCTATTTGTATCTAAATATTTTATATCAGTGGAAATCATTATGTAAATTGATGTATCCAGAAAAAGAGCTTTTGTATCATAGAAGTTATGTAATTCCTCTTGTAAGATAAACTATTATGCACTTGTAAACATTATTGCAAAGATGTTGATGTATGTATTTGATGATGGAATCAAGTTGTTAGTTTGAGTTATTTGAATGGAACATGTATGTTGAATATTATTTAATTTTAATAATGTAGCTATGCAATTCCCTAGAGATGTTAGTTTAACTTGTTACTATAAGGCTATGTTATGCTTTGTTATCATTACTTCTATTTAAACAAAAATAATTCACCTTTTTATTGCTTGGTTAAACTGATCTCTAGGGTTGCATGGTGGGGCATTACATTTGGTATTAGAGCCTAGGTTGCAACACTGGGACCTCTAGATTGTTGTTGTTGCTCTAGGTTAAGTGTTTTTCTCCTTGTGGCGAGTTGGTAATGTTAGTTTTAAGGACAAACAACTGAGGGGGGGGGGGTGAATCAGTTGTCACCAAATCCTGTTCCTTATTCACTTAATACCTTCTTATATTTTAATAGCTTATTAATGATTCTATCATGAAAGCATAATGCAATAACTCAAGAGAAGAAACAAACTCAACACAAATAACACCAAGATTTTAACGTGGAAAACCCGGTTAAGAGAAAAACCATGGGGTGACTAACCCAAGATTAAATTCTCTGTTAAAAGAATATGAAGAATAAGATGGCACTTGCCAATTAGGGCTCACTTCTCGAGCACACTACTCAAAAAAAGCCCACTGCCTACAGGAGACACACTGTCTACAGAATAATATAAATATTACATACTTGAACTAGAAATTAGCATCTTCACCATGCTTGAGATAGTTCCATTTAAGCTCAACACTTCTGCTTTGCTTTTCGCTCCTCTCCTCTCTATCACTTTCTCATCACGACCAGGATCCTTTTGAATGACTTCGCAATTCTTATTTATACATGACATTAATTTTAGGATGATCATCAAAGTTGGCACAACACATAATTTATTTAATTACAAAGGAATTACAAAAATACAACTTGACTTATTAAAAAAAATTCATGCGCATCACTACCCTGTCGGCCACACATAGCTGGGACTTTAATCTTCTTCGAGGAACATGTCATGCTTCGTAAAACATCTTCAAGATCATCCGTAACATGTGTAAAACATCCAGTCAGCCAAGACTAGGAAGAACATCATCACCCAAAGGTAAATCTTCAATTACGAGCTCAAACTTCAATGTGGACTACCAACACAAGCTGGACACTATCTAGAGACCCCCACAAGCTTGTCTGAATCACCAAGAACATCTGCACCACTTCTGCTTACTGAAATCATTCACATCTTCATCCAGAACCTTAAGAACACAATTGGTCATCACTGTCACATAAAAATAATTGCTTATGGACCTCCAAACCATGAACCAATTGAGTTGTCAATTCACATTGGCTTCCCAAACATGCCACTAGATCTGCAGAATAAGATATTGCATTTCCAGATCTCACCGGACCTATTTGTGTCACTCTGTCACCTCTGAACAGCTACCAGAACTAGTTTTACTCATATGGCCATAACTTCTCTGAATCTTCATGTAAACCTCTAAAATCTTGACTGAAGAACCTTCAGACACATATCTATAAACCCTTTAATGCGCATACTCTAATCTTCAACTGGATGGGATCTTTGCTTCATAGAACTTGACTATCTTCACTGATCTTCTCTAATTTTGATAGAGCTAATTTTATCAATATCCTCAGCACACAACTCATCCAATCCTTGACATTAATGCAACAGGAGTATGTTGACATCAATGACAACACCGGTTAGGCCCATACTTGCAACAATCTCCCCCTTTGTCATTGATGGCAACATATGATGTGAAAAATTGTTTTGACCATCAAGACAAGAACTTCTCCTCACTGGCTCCCCCTAACAACATCACTCATTCAGATATATTTTCTTTTTTCATTTCTCCCCCTTTGATTAACAATCTCTTTTGTTTTTCACATGTCTTCTCTCCCCCTTTGACATCAATGGCAAAGGGCACATACTTGCATCAATATTTTAGAATCATACATACTGCTCCCCCTGAGTAGCAGTTTCCAATCATCAATCCAGACCACAAGATATGACTGTGAGATCCACCAGATTGATGCACATCAGTGCACTTTAATTCAGAACCAGAGGGGTATTAACCCCTAACTTCTCCCTGAGATACTCAAAAAAGTCCTTAGGTAGAGGTTTAGTAAAAATGTCTGCAATCTAATGCTTTGAGGGCACAAACTCCAATCTGACTTCATTCTTGATCACCCGCTCTCTCAAAAAGTGAAACTTGATGGATATATGTTTTATCTTTGAATGCAACACTAGATTTTTTGATATATTTATTGCACTTGAGTTATCACAAAAGATTGTGATAGGTTCTTCATACTCCACTCTGATGTCTCTTAGCATTTGCTTCATCCACAAAACTTGAGTGCAACTACCTGCTACTGCAATATACTCTACTTTTGCAGTGGATAGAGATATTGCCTCTTATTTCTTGCTCAACCAAGAAACCAATCTTTTCCCCAAAAAGAATGCACCACCACTAGTACTCTTCTGGTCATCCACATCTCCTACCTAATCAACATCTGTATATGCATGAAGAGAGAAATCATGATCCCTAGGATACCATAAACCATACTCAACTATTCCCTTTAGATATTTGAGAATTCTCTTGATTGCCATGACATGAGACTCTCGAGGATCAGCTCAGAACCTGGCAACAAGACCAACAACATTCATAATGTCAGGTCTAGTTTGAGTAAGGTATAGTAGTCCTCCAATCATTGACCTGTACTTTTTTTAATTAGCCTTAGGAGATTCATCATCTTTGCTCAGTTTACGCCCAGTTGCCATGGGAGTATTCATTGGCTTTGAATCTTCCATCCCAAATTTCTTCAACAATTCTTTCACATATTTGGTCTGTGATATGAAGATTCCTTTCTTTGTTTGAGTGATTTGCAGACCCAAGAAGAAATTCATTTCCCCAAACATAGACATCTCAAATTCACTTTTCATTTGATTTACAAAAGTCTTACACATACTATCTTTTCCTCCAAAAATGATATCATTAACAAATACTTCAACAATCAAGATATTTTCATGATCAATCTTGAAGTACAAGTTACTGTCAGCAGTACCTTTGTTGAAACCAATCTTCAAAAGATGTTTATCCAATCTTTCATACTAGGCTCTTAGGGCTTGTTTGAGTCCATACAATGCTTTCTTCAACTTGCAGACCATATCACCATGATCAGACAATTGGAATCCATTTGGTTGCTCAATGTATACCTCTTCTTCGGAAAGGCAGACTTGACATCCATCTAATATACTTTAAAATCCTTGAAGGTAGCAAAAGCAAGAAATAATCTGACTGCTTCAATTCTTACCACTAGAGCAAAAGTTTCTTCAAAGTCAACTCCTACTTGAGAATAACCCTTACAGACCAATCTGGCTTTGTTTCTATCTACTTCACCATCTTCATTCAGTTTATTCCGGAAGACCCACTTAGGCCCATTCACATTTTTGTCTTTAGGTCTAGGAACAAGATCCCAAGTGTGATTTTTTTCAATCTGCATCAACTCTTCCTTCATTACTTTAGCCCAGATTTCATCATTGCATGCTTCACTTATTGTTTTTGGTTCAACCTTTGAAACCAGACAGTACGTTACTGAATCTTGAGCAATTTTTCTTCTTGTTTGAACAACTTTGCTTCTATCTCCTATGATCTGGTCTTTAGAATGATTCAGTCTTACATACCTAAGAGTTTTGGGAATTTCTTGCACTTTTATTTCTTGGACAGGTTAATTCAAACTTATCTCTTCTTCCTGTATTTCAAGATTCTTTAGATCAATCTGAATTTGAACTGTAGTTGGAGCATGTTCTTCTTGGACTGAAACATCATTCTGATCATTTGCTTCATACTCATAAAACCTTGAGGGATTTTCAATGCATTCATCAGCCTTCACATTTGTACTTTCTACAATCTTTCGCAATCTCTTGTTATAACACCAGTATGCTTTGCTTTGAGTGGAATATCCCAAGAATATTCCTTCATCACTTCTAGCATCAAACTTTCCAAGGTCTTCATCTCTTTTGATATAGCACTTACCACCAAAGACTTTGAAATATTTCACAGTAGGGGTGATGCCAAACCAAAGTTCATAAGGAGTCTTACTAGTATTGCTTCTTATTTGTACTTGATTAAGAGTATAGACAACAGTGCTTACATCTTCTCTCTAGTAGATCTGAGGGACATTTGCTTCCATCATGATGGTTCTAGATGATTCCTAGATGGTTCGGTTCTTTTTCTCTACTACTCCATTCTGCTGTGGAGTCCTTGGAGTAGATAACTGTCTCTTTATCCCATGTTTCTCATAAAATTCTATGAACTCTCTGGATGTGAATTCACCACCTTTATCAGACCTGAGACATTTTATGTTTAACCCAGTTTCATTTTCTACCATAGCCTTGAATATTTTGAACTTCTCAAGTGCCTCAAATTTCTCTTTCAGGAAAGTCACCCACATCATCTGGGAGTGGTCATCAATCAGTAACATGAAATATCTATCACCTTGCAGGCTCCCAATTCTTGCCGGTCCACATAGATCAGTATGTACCAAGTCCAACAATCCGTTAGAAGATTGTTCCTTACTTTTAAATGTGACTCTGTTCTGCTTACCCAACTAACATTCTTTACACAAATTGTTAGTAGGTTTCACCAGTCTTGGAAGATCTCTTACAACCTGAGTGTTGCTTATCTTGATGATATTATCAAAATTTACATGACACATTCTCTTATGCCACAACCAACTCTGATTAATTTGAACAAATAAACAACTTTTGCAAGTACCAACCAAGTGGAAGATGTTACCTTTTGTTTGAGTACCAGATGCAATCTCAGTTCTAGAGCTTTCAAAGATCTTGCATTTTCCATTTTTAAATCAGAGATCATAGCCTTTGTCCACCAACTATCTAACACTAAGAAGATTATGCTTTAGACCTTCAACATATAGAACATCACTGGTTTTGTTCTTTCCATCAAAAGAAATAGTTCCTCTGCCTCTGATTCTTCCAGTAGAATTATCACCAAATTTTACAACTCCTCCTTCATATCTTTCTAGATTTATAAACTTATTCTTATCACCAGTCATATGGTGGGAGCACCCACTGTCAATGACCCATTCATCCTTTTCTTCAACCTAAGTAGCTAGAGCCCTTTCTATCTTAAGATTTGCAGATTCAATAGGCATCGGATCTTCTTCCTTGATGTCAATAAACACCCAGTCACTTCTAGATTTGGTTCCTATCTCAAATTCATCGTTTGTTACTCCTTCATCATCATCTTCTTGAACATAGTAACACTTCTTTTGAAATCTTGATCTATTATGGTTAGGCCTTGAAAATCTTTCCGGACACCTTGAGGCAAAATGACCAATCTTGTTGCAATTGAAACATTTGAAAGGCAATTTTCTTTCATACTTCTAGATCCTCTTGGAGGTCTTTTTGCAATAAGGGCTTCAAGTTGAGAAGCTTCTGCCTCATCTTCTTCCAGATCTTTTCTTTCTTTCTCATAGCATGATAATTTCTTTGAGGAACTCTCTCCTAGATCATACCTTTGTTTACCTTTTGTAGAGGCACTAGCTTTGAATGAAGATTCAGTCTTGGGAGGAGCATCTCCAAACTTAGCTCATTCAAATGCAGCTAACTTCCCAACCAATTGATCCCTTGTAATATTTGATAAAGATCTGAATTCCTCAATAGCAGCAACCTTGTGTTTGTAAGCAGGAGGTAAGGATCTGAGAACTTTGGCAACAATCTCATCTTCATCCAAGGTTCCACTAGCACATCTAATGCCACAAACAAGTTCATTTACTTTTGGCATAAATGTAGTGATATTCTCATCTTCATTCATTAGTTTGGCACATTTAATATATTTATCTCCTTCATGCAGAACTTCCAGCTTTGACCAAATTTTATATGCAGTTTTTAATTCCATAACATTTGTTAGTTCTGTATCAGATAAGGCACTTAGTAGGGCTTCTTTAGCTCGAAGATTATCTTCAGCATCTCTAATTTCATCTAGAGTTGTTGGAGCATTCTTTGGAGGAATATACTCTTTTATAGTCATGTTCCAATATTGAAATCCCATACATTGCAAGTGACATTCCATGCGGATTTTCTAAAGAGTGTAGTTCATTCCATCAAACCTTAGACTATCCTTCTTGTAGGAAAACATCCTAGATCTCCTCAAGCAGTTAAGCTCTTTTAGAGGAACTCAACTCTAATACCAATTGTTAGTTGTAAGGAAGACAACTGAGAGGGGGGGGGTGAATCAGTTGTCACCAAATCTTGTTCCTTATTCACTTAATACCTTCTTATATTTCAACAACATATTAATGATTCTATCATGCAAGCTAATGCAATAACTCAAGAGCATAAACAAAATCAACACAAATAACACCAAGATTTTAATGTGGAAAACCTGGTTAAGGGAAAAACCACAGGGTGACTAACCCAAGATTAAATTCTCTATTAAAAGAATATGAAGAATAAGATGGCACTTGCCAATTAGGGCTCACTGCCTGAGCACACTGCTCACAAAAGGCCCACTTCCTATAGGAGACACACTGTCTATAGAATAATATAAATATTACATACTTGAACTGGAAATTAGCATCTTCACCATGCTTGAGACAATTCCATTTAAGTTCAACACTTCTGCTCTGCTTTTCATTCCTCTCCTCTCTATCACTTTCTCATCATGACCATGGATCCTTTTGAATGAATTTGCAATTCTTATTTATACATGACATCAACTTTGGGATGATCATCAAAGTTGGCACAACAGATACTTTATTTCATTACAGAGCAATTACAAAAATACAACTTGACTTATTACAAAAACTTCAAGCGTGTCACTACCCTGTCAGCCACGCATATCTAGGACTTCAATCTTCTTCAAGGAACACGCCATGCATCGTAAAACATCTTTAAGATCATCCACAACATGTGTAAAACATCTGGTCGACCAAGACTGGGAAGAACATCATCACCCAAAGGTAAATCTTCAATTACAAGCTCAAACTTCAATGCGGATCACCAACACGAACTGACCACTATCTAGAGACCCCCACAAGCTTGTCTGAATCACTAAGAACATCTGCACCACTTCTGCTTACTGAAATCATTCGCATCTTCATCCGGAACCTTAAGAACACAACCGGTCATCACTGTCACATAAGAATAATTGCTTACAGACCTCCAGACCATGAACCAATTGAGTTGTCAATTCACCTTGGCTTCCCAAACATGTCACCAGATCCACAGAACATGATATTGCATTTCTGGATCTCACCGAACCTATTTGTGTCACTCTATCACCTCTGAACAGCTGCCAAAACCAATTTTACTCATATGGCCATAACTTCTCCAAATCTTCATGCGGACCTCTGAAATCTTGACTGAAGAACCTTTAGACACATATCTACAAACCTTTGATGCGCATACTCTAATCTTCAATTGGATGGGATATTTGCTTCATAGAACTTGATTGTCTTCACTGATCTTCTCTAATTTTGATAGAGCTAATTTTCTCAATATCCGCAGCACACAACTCATCCAATCCTTGACATCAATGCAATAGGAGTATGTTGACATCAATGACAACACCGGTTAGGCCCATACTTGCAATAGGTAATAGTACCTCTCACCTATGTGCCTTTGTATGATGTTAGAAGGTTGATAAATTTACAGACTTGTTCTTTGATTCTAGAAGAAATAAATTCTTTATGCCTTGTTTTACTTATGTGTCTACTATGTGTTCTCCCTCCTTTTATGAAAATGTGATGATGTATCTGACAATATGTGTTTCTTGTGTGTTAGTGCTTGCTGATTTGTTGAGTCCTTGAGTTCCTCTTGTGGTCTCTAGTGATTTAGAAGAAAGAAGCATGATTATTGTTAGTGCATGTAATTAGGAGTGTGGTATTTGCCCCCTCTAGTGATGTGAATGTTCTATACCCATTCTGTGTGGGGTGTTGTAAAAGGCCACTGGTGTTTTGTGTTCCCTGGCTTGGTGAAGTAATCATACTTAGGGGTTATGTTTAGCTATGGGTGTAGAAGCACCATACCGTCTTTATGTTAAATGCATTGTTTTTGTGTATGTGTAAGTATTGTAATTATAAAATCATTCGGTGGCATCATGCATCGCGAGTCATGCGGTTATGCGGTGTTGTTGTGTGTGGTGTATCTTTACATGGTTGATTAATAATCTGATATCTATCTCCTTGTTGGCCATGACCTCATGTGTAAGTTTTGTTGTGGAAGTTATCATTGTGTATGCATGTGTAAGAACCATGTGCAGGAGATCAAATTGGAGCTTGTGTTGGACCCATGAGATCATGAATGTGATACTGTAAGTTAATTAGAGTTTTGAATTATTCTTGTGTGTGATATCATACATTCCCTAGATGTAAATATCTTCTTGCATAAGGAAGTACTTGCACTTGTTCATAGCTTGGTAAAAAAGAAATTGTTCTACATTAATGATAGAAAATTTTTGTATATAAGTAGCGACTGTGTTACCTTAAATTTTTGTATAAAAGTTGCTTGGATATGAAGATGTAGAAAACTTAGTTGTCCATGTGTTTGGTGTACATTCTCTAACGCATTTTAGAATTTGAGTCCCGGGGTGTTGTGTAGTGGATACTCCCTTTTGTGGCTAAAATTAGTCACATCGTGATGTGGATTTGTTTGTAATTGATTATTTTGAAATTTTGATAGTTGTTTCATGTGTTGTTGGGGGCTAATTATGAAATTTGTTTCCTTTGAACTTTCTTATGATGGAAGTGGCCACCCAAAATTTTTGTTCTCCATACTTGATTTATTGTTGAAAATTGATGGCATTTTGTAACTTGAGATTGAATTTGATTATTTCCCCACTTGGGTTTGTATTTTTAAAATTTCTATGGTGGCTATTCTCAATGTTTGTTTCTGTTGGCTCCATTTTGTGTTAAGTGTTGTTTCTATCATGTTCATTTCAAATCTCTGATAGTGTTTTCAAGGGAGGACTCTGCAAAGGATTGTACTTTGCATGTTCGGTAATTAGTGGGAACCATAGTGGAAATAAGAGATGAGATGCATTTTTCTTTTTTAATATGTGAATACAATTCCCTAAGTCATTTGAAATTCTCAAAATATGTGTGATTAGATTATAAGTAGATCACATGATACGTCTTAAGGTGAGGAATTGATGTCCTTCTTATCTTTATTGAACAATTGTGCTTGTCTTATGAACACTTGCTTAATATGGATGTGTATGTTGGCAATAGAAAATTGCAATATTGATATGTTATGTTTCCACCCTAGTCTGTGACTTCTAGGAGTAAGTCAAGTTTTAGGGGGGGAGGATGTAGTGCCCTTCCATTCTCATCTTAGATGTGCAGATGGTCTGGCTAAGGAGCATGAAGATGAAGGTAAAATAATAGGAATATTTAGGGTATGTTAGACAGTTGATATTGTACATTATATGATGTTGGTAGATGCTACATTCATGTTGATGACATTTTTGATTATACTCATGTGTGGTTTCATATGACAGTTAGTATGTTTTATCAATAATCTTTGTTGCGACACCGATAATTTATATGCTCTGACATTGTTTTACTTTCAGGTGATTATGATGTTGATCTTACTATGATTGTCATATGTTAGAATTGATTTTTATATGACTGATTCTGTATCATAGGATGTTATGTTGTGATGTTATGTGTGGATTAATCTTATTATGTGTATCATGCAATTATCTGATGATGGTTCTTATTTAGTCGTTTAGTAATTGATTGCTATGTGTGTTGTGATTACGTTTTTGATGTGATGGTGAAAGGGACAATGTCACATTACTCATGCGTGAGTACCCTGTTACATTGTGATTCCCTTTCATGGTGTATTTGACTATATGATTATATATATGTCTATTTGTTCGACTGTTTGGTTGCTGCAGGATGCAGGTACCAGGCATCAACTCCACCTGAATTGATAGGTCTGAGCATGCCTTAAACCCAATGGAAACTGTTGAATGGAGATAACATGTGGTCCCCTAGTTAGCCATCATCCTTGAAAAGGATGGGTATCTAGTTTTGCACCCAGTCAGTGTTGTCTATATGGGCGTAATGGTCAATCATTGTCATTGTGGTCATGCTTTCGATTGTGCATTGTGTCAAGTATTGTTTGGCATTTGGGTTATTTTGTTTGGAATTGTTTGATTAATATTTTGGTTAATTACTTCATTATAATAAAATTATTAAGTCAAGAGGACACTTTGATAAATAGATATAGATACTTTTATGTAAATTATAGTTGTGTGGAAATATGTATTATTATGTCTGAAAAAGATTCTCTTTCTTTATTATTATTGCCTTGAGTAATTATTTTCCATTTTGCCACTTGGAAGAAGTGGCAGTTACATACCTCAAAAGGGAATCTTAGAAATAATTGTTTCTTTTGTGTAAGAGACTAATTTTAGAAAAGTAGAAAGAAACTATTTTTGTTTGGTTGTAAATGAAATAAATAGCTAATTCTAAAATAAATAAAATCAGAGAGAAATTATTGTTTGGTTAAAAATAGCAAATTGTAAGAAAGTGATAAAGGAGAATCTTCTGGAAGAAATTATGGGGTGGTTATGCATGCTCAACTTTATTTTGAAATCTCAAGACATAATTTGGGAGGAGCATGTAATTCAAATAGAGAATATGTTTTATGTTTTGGGGATCTCTCTCTCTCTCAGGAAGTTTTTATTTTTCTTTTGGCACCATAAACCATAGTTTCAAAAGAAAAGACTTGGAGGAAAATGGATGTGAGCTGGGAATTTTGTGAAGATGTGATAGAAGTAATATTCCAAGTATGGACTGAGATATGAATATGATTTATTATTGTATTAGATTTAGTAAAATATTATGTGAATTCTCTTCTACATTTTCTGAACCCAGTCTGTTATGTTAGCCATGACTTTATTTTTACGAACTGGGTTTCCCTAATTTTTTTATATATGGTGCATGGCCTGGATGTCAAAATTATATCCAAAACTTATCCATACTCAGTTTTTTGTTTTTGAGATATGAATATTTTGTGACTGTCTACCTCTCACCCATTTCGTGTCTATTTTAGTAGTCTATTACGTTAGCCATAATTTTATTTTTATGAATTGGGTTTGTCTAATTTTTTTATATATGGTACACGACCTGGATATCTAAATCGTAGCTGAAAATTAGCCATACCCAATTTATCTTTTTTGAGATATAAATATTTTGTGACTATCTACCTCTCACCCATTTCATCTCTGTTTTAGCAGTCTGTTGCGTTAGCCATAACTTTATTTTTATGAACTAGGTTTCTCTAATTTTTTTTATATATGGTGTAAGGCCTAGATGTATAAATCATATCCAAAAATCAGTCATACCTAGTTTGTCATTTTTGAGATATGAATATTTTGTGACTGTCTACCTCTCACCCATTTCGTCTCTGATAAAACAATTAATTGCGTCACCAATAACTCTATATTTTCGAATTGGGTTTCTATGAGATTTTTAAACAAATTCATTTTGTAAATATCTTACAATCATTGCTTTCCATCATATGACTCTCTTTGAGGCATTCTACCAATCAGTCTGCGTGCCCTGTCTATGCTTTCACATTTTACATTGTTGGTAGCTTCTAAAGCCTTCTCAACAAATTTATTTTGTGTTGATCCTATCATGTGCATGTGGTTAAAAGTGTGGTAGATTTGATGAAGATGTTAGATCTATAGAAATGTTTTATTGTTATGTATTCCTTTCCTCTCAAGCTAACCTTAAAACAAGGTTCGTTCATTGTAGCTTGGGGTTTTGTATCTTGTGATTCTAACTAGTGTGAGATATTTATAGTATTATAATATTATAGGCTTTTAGCCTTGCTTATACAGTTATATTTAATAGTATTTACAATTGTCTAGATTGTTAATGAAATCTACATAAGTGTAAATAGTATAAATAATTGTTGTGTTTAATTTGTATGACTTAGAGTTAATTGTAATTTGTTCGCAGTCATTTTAATTAAATGAAATTAACATAAGTCTTGGGAACTATTAGTTAAAATATTGTTACTCGTGGACTCTTATATCTTATGATCCTAAAACTAACTATTACTAGTGGTTGGAATATGATAGTTCTATATTGTTGAGGAAGATTCACTTTATGATTGTTTTTGATTACATCAGGCGGCAAAAACAAGGGGCTGAACCCTAAACAGAGATTACATAAGAAAAAGCACAGGCTCAGGAAACAAAAAGAGCTTGGAACCAAGACCCAGGAAACACCAGCTTACAAACGACAGATAGTAAGCAACAATAAAAAACTAGCAAATAGACAGCAGAAGGCACACTAGGACATAGAGTCCTCCCAGTCTTTAGCAAGAACTTCAAAAACTTTGTCTAGCTCCTAAGTTCTGTCATTGTCAGCTCCCTGAGAGAAAAGTTGAATATCCTGCAAAAGGGTTAAGTTGATCATGGAAGACCTGCACAACATGCGGGTAATGAACTTATAAACAGTAGACAGCTTGAGTTGTAGAGCCACCATCTTGTCCTTTAACTGAGTCACTTCAGCAAAAAGAGAGTTACTGTACCTGCCCTCATTCACATTGCCATCCTTAGCAGTAGCCTTGACATCATCATCTTGAATCTCTTCAGGGACAGATTGACTATTCGCTTCCACCTCTTCAGCACCGGCAGGATTTTGCTCATTCATGTTCCCCTCTCCTTCGCCAATATCATATTGGGTCTCCACAAGGCTCTGATGGTCAAACTCATCTTTATCACTACAAGTACCAATCACATTCTCAGGGATATCCCTATAATCATTCTGCAGAGAGTCATGGCCATCAAACTGCTCCCCAGAAATAGGATTCTCCATGCAAATTTGCTTCAAATCATCACTATCGGCCTCCTCACCGTGAGAAGAAGCCTCAGAGTTACTTTCTGAGTAGTCTATAAGTTTAACCTTGGGGGCTGGCTTCCCAGCAATTCTGGTAGAGCGTCTGACACCAGGGGATATGCTTTTCCCTTTGCCCTTTCTTCCCTTTTTAGTAGGATTCTCAGCAGACATGTTTTTACCTTTAGGGGTCTCATGACTATCTTTGAGGGAGCTAAGAATAGCCACTTCCTCAGCCAGCTCAGAGAGGCGATGAAGCCGCTTCCTAGACTTAACAGAGTCCTTCATCTTAGGGGTAGAGGTAGACCTAGGAGTGGGGGTATTAGTTTCCACAGAGGCCAAAGTCAGGCCATCATGACTATTATTCATAGGAGTGAGTAGGGAATCATATTTGATAGAAGCCGATGGAGTATTGGGGGAGGGTTCCACAGCCGGGTGATGGAGAGTGGCAGGGGGCATCAGGGCTAAGTGAAACTGGTAAAGTCTGTGTATGAGGCCTTGGTGTAGGGGCACAGGCTTCTCCAACAGCCTAGAGGTTAAATTCTTATGAACCATTTTAACCAAATGATCTAAAGAAGAAAGCAGGTAGTAAGGGAAACAAATAGCCAAGTTTCTACGAAAATGATTAAGCAGGGGAAGATGGTAGTAATAAATCCTGGCATAATAGCCTTCCAAGGTGAAGTACGTCATGATTAAAAAGCACATGTCCACCCATGGTTGAGGAAGCTTTGCCCTTTTGAACCCTCCCTGGTAGGGTACCAGCTCTTTGCCGTCACCCAAGAAAAGCTTTTGGTTATGCGCATCGGAAACCCTCATTTTTCTCGGCAACTTAATGTCTTTAAGGAATAAGCCCGTCGCCTCAGCTATACTTTTCTCCGAGATCTCAAAACTGACACTGCTAATGGTGACCCGTCTGTCAATCCACAAAGAAGCACACTAGATGGATAATGACTCATCATGCCCATCAAGGCATTCTAGGAACAGAATTATGCCCCCCTCCTTGCAGTAATGCTAGACAATGGCATTATCTTTGAATTCATTGTAGGTGTTTGGTTCAGTGTGAATTCTTTCACCACCCGTAATGATAGCCCATGCTGTAATACCCAGCAGGAGAAGACAAATAAATTGTAGAATACCCTTCAGAGGAATCCACCAAGCGGTATTCATGTGAACAAAAACCAGCCGACACCAATCATGATACTTTAAGTTCCAAAACGCAACCCAAATAATGAGTATTAAGTTTGCATGAAGGGAGTACAGACACCGCTGCTAATTCACATGGGTATCATGCATAAGCCTAGACAGGGTGGAAAAACATGGCACCTCATCACTTGACACTTGAGTAGACATCATGTAATAATAGAATTCATCTCCTTATGAATAAGCATTCCAATGTGACCAGGAATGCTGCTAATTTGGCACCAAACCTGCCAGATTTGAAATTCCTGACCAAAGTTGGCAAGACCATTAGTAACTGAGTTGCCTTCCCTATAAGTATGGGAGAAAAACATTTGGGATGCCATGGAGAATGGTTTGTATATCAGATATAATGTCACTTAGCTTCCACCCACAAGTAGAGAGACCGGTAACCACATCTAGAATGATTTTAGAATCACCTTGTATGTGGAGATGGCTAATCCCCAGAGAGATCACCACTTTGAGACCCCAGAGGAGGGCCATTGCCTTAGCAATGTTGTTAGAATGCTTTCCAAGTCCTCCGACATAAGCCGCAACAAGATCACCATGTTCATCCCTTATTATACCTCCTCCGCTGGCGCATCCATCAGCTTTAGCAGCACCATCAAAATTAAGTTTCAACCACCCTGGCTCATGTGGGGCCCAAATAGTATTAAGTCTTTTCTAAAGTTTCGTATCATCAAAAGCCAGGATTTGGTTCAACAAACCCCAGTTAGAAGCCACCCAAGATTCCTGTTTGGTCAAAGGTTGATTTGCAGGTTTAATGTTAGCATTAGAAACATTTTCAACAATAGCCTTAAATAAAGAGATCCAAACTTGCATCGGAGACCTATGAGTGTCCCGAAAAATCCTATTATTTCTTTCTTTCCACAGGGCCCACTCAAGTGAAGGAAGGGTCTACTTCCACAATTCCCGCAACCAAGGGTGTTTAAGGGGAACATTCCAACTAGCGATACAATCACGAATCTCTTTGTTAAAAACCCATTGTATACCAAATTTTTCTAGAATTCTGCTCCAAACTTCATAGGCATAATCACAATGAATGAGGAGATGTGCCATAGTTTCTTCTTGATTGCAGCAAAGAACACATCTGTTGACAAGCTGCAACCCTCTACGTTGGAGGTTATCCTGAGTCAAAATTTTATTATGGGTGGTAGTCCACCAAAAGAAGTTAATTTTAGGAAGACTTTTACAATTCCAGACTTTCTCCCATATCTCATCTTTATTGACATCCTCCACCAGCAGAAGGTAAGCAGATTTTACCAAGAACCTCCCTTTTTTGTCAGCATACCATAGGAGTTCATCCTTCCGAGGGAATAAGGGAAGTCTGATATCCATCAGTAATTGTTGAACCATATTTAGTTTCTGATGAAACTTAGGGTTATTCATGGTGCATTGTAACAGATTCTTCCACCTTTTAAGCCCATGGTCTTGGGTAAGGTAATTACTAACTTTAGAGCCAAAAAATTGCTTGGCCAAGGCAACAATATCTTTACTATCAATTTGGGCTAAGAGAGCTTGATTAGTTAACCAAGGGTCTTCCCAGAAGTTGATGAGAGAACCGTCCCCTAATTTTCATCTCATTCCTTTTCTAATGATGCTCTTAGTTTTAAGCATTTTATTCCAAATGGCAGAACCTGGCAGAATACCTTCTTGTAGAAGTACATAGTAGCTATCAGAATATTTGAGATATTTAGCCTTCATTATATCTCCCCAATCTTTATTTTTGTTGATGAAGTTCCACATTACCTTGGATAGCAGAGCTTTATTCATGCTTTGGACAGTCCTGATGTTAAGACCCCCATGAGATTTAGGACAGCAGACCTGCTCCCACTTGACCAAAGAAATCCTTTTCTTTTCCTCCATTCCAGTCCATAAAAAAGTCCTTTGTATCTGTTCCAATTTTTCAGCTAGGTATCTAGGCATCTTAAAAAGAGATAGGAAGTACGTGGGAATGCCTTGAAGGGAAGTTCGTAAAAGTTGAAGTTTCCCAGCATTGCTGAGAAGTTTGCCTTTCCAACCCATGAGCTTTCTCTGAGTTCTTTCAATAATGCTGTGCCAAAAGGCAGGAGTGACATCTTTAACAGTGAGGGGTAGGCCCAAATAAACAGAAGGGAGATTAGCAGCAGCACAACCAAGAATCTTAACAATTTTTCTTTGAAGATCATCAGGAGTATTGAAGAAAAAAACATTGCTCTTCTGAAAATTTATATGTTGCCCAGAAGCCTTAGCATACTCATTCAGTAACCTTTTCCAAGTAGAAGCCTCCACCATGGAAGAAATGCCAAATAGAATAGTATCATCCACAAACTGTTGGATCATCAAAGGAGTAAGGGAGGTGGCAGGTTTAATCCCAGTGATAACTTTAGAAGAGACTTTGTTTAAAAATGATCTACCCAGCGCCTCAACAATCATAATAAAAAGGTAGGTAGAGAGAGGGTCTCCCTGTTGAATCCCCCTAGAAGGGGAGAAAAACCCTCTTGGGATACCATTCACAAGAACCGAATATTTTGCAGTAGTAACAACTTCCTTGACAAGAATGAGGAGTTTATCATTAAAACCAAATTTGTAAAGAATTTTGAACAGAAACTGCCAAGAAACCTGGTCGTAAGCTTTAGAGATGTCGAGTTTGAGAGCCATGCTAGGTATCAGACTTTTTTCCATGGAATGAATAGTCTTATGAGTAGCCAGAACAGCATCCAAAATCTGCCTGCCTGGGACAAAACCTTTTTGCGTGGGAGAAATGATCTTATCCAGATAAGGTTGCAATCTGAAAACCAACAACTTAGTGCATATTTTATAAAAGGTGTTATAGAGGCTTATAGGCCAGAAATCCTTGAACATATCAGGGTTGGGTTTTTTAGGAATCAAAGCAATATAGGTGTTATTAAATTGTCTAAGGAGCTTACCAGTCTTGAAAAGTCTTTAACAACAGCAGTGACATCAAACCCAATGATTTCCCAGAATTCTTGAAAAAACACCGAAGGAAATCCATCGGGACTAGGAGCTTTATAAGGGCCCATAGAAAAGACAATAGCCCTGACTTCTTCCTTAGTAACAATTTTCAAAATGTCAGCATTATCTTCCATAGTCAAAATATAAGGTATCTCTTCTAACAGCTGAGAAACAGACAGCGAATTGTCAGCAATTGGCCCAGACTCCGACAGCAGGTTGTGAAAGAACCTAACAGAATTATCTCCAATCTCCTCATCTTTAGTAATAAGACTACCATCTTCCAATTTAATAGAAGATATAGTGTTGGATTTTCTATGTTTAAGGGTGGATTTATGAGAGAAGGCCATGTTCCGATCCCCTTCTTTGAGCCATTGGATGTGGGACTTTTGTTTCCAAAAAATTTCTTCCTTGTACATGATATCCTTCCAATCCTTAATGAGGTAGTCTTCAGAAGTAACCAAAGACTTAGACCTATCCCTCTGGGCAATCCTAAGTTGTATGTCCTCAAGATTATCAGAGATGAACTTCTTAGAAAAAATATTACCAAAGCTGTACCTGTTCCAACCATAAACTTGATGTCTGATGTGGAGTTTCTTGTGAAGATGGAACATAGGAGTACCTACCACCTTGATCTGCCACCAGCTAGATAGGAGATTTCTGAAGTCAGGGTGCTTGATCCACATTGCTTCAAATCTAAAAGGAAAAGGTCCTTTTCTTCTATCATTAGCCCACTCCAAAACAATGGGGTTATGATCTGAAACCGTTCTGGGGAGCGCTCTAAGAGAGAGAGAGTGAAGTTGAGGGGCTAATTATTAGAGGTTAAAACCCTGTCCAATTTGACTTGAATTAGATGTTCCCCATTCCTTCTATTGGTCCATGTGAATTTCTGATTAGTCAAATCAATGTCCACAAGTCCACAGGTGTTGATGAAGTCCGCCAAATCCATCATACTGTCTGAGTAATCCACAATACCTCCAGATTTCTCAGAAGGGTATAAAGGGGTATTGAAATATAGAGTTATTATGTTATAATGTTATGTTATGATATGATGTTACATTCAAGACCCATAATTAGTGCATTATGTCATATGTCGCAATTGTGGTGTTGTATTTGAATTATTGATGAAGGATCTTAGTTTGGTTTATTACGTGATGATGTGCATTTGAGAGTGAATGTGATGTGATACCCTAGTGTTTAGTGTGTCAAGTGTTTGTGTCAATTGGGAAAGTTGATTCTAGAGGCCAAGAGGGGTAGTCATGTGTATGACTCATGTGATTATGTAATCTTGCTAATGGTTGAATATGTATTGGTTATATGTTGACTCCACTCTGTTTATGGATTCTTGTGGTTATGATGACTATGCAAGATGGATAATGCCTTGCTCAGTGTACCTATCCATGTGGTTATGATAACTATACAAAATGGGTAATGCCTTGCTCTGTGTAATGTAAAATGATGTATATTTTGTGTTGTAAATGTATCATGATGAGAAATGTGATAGTTCATGCTTAGGTTTTTTTTTGGGCTTTGAGAATCTAGATGTGGTGAAGGGGGAGTGGCTTTCAATGTGGGGCTGATGCCTAAAGTGGCTTGTCAGGGTAACCCATTGGAAGTTGTTAATCTAGTGATAACTTAATAATAAATTTAGAGGGTTGGATAGTTTTCACACTAATCAAGATAATTGGATGTCTCACTCATGCCTGTAGTGCTTGTTTAGGCTAAGGATGAGATGAGAAGGCCATGGTTGGCAAAATCAACTTCCTTGTCCTCATGAAAGGAATGTTGGTTCTGCATGTGTCACCCTATGGGGCTAGGGTCTAGTGAGAGACTATTAGGGTGACCATAGATGGGGGCCAATGCCTAGCAAGTGACTGTCAGGGTAACCCATGGATGGGGGCCGATGTCTAGCTAGAGACTGTCATGGTAATCCATGCTAGGACTATGTGATGACATCATCCCTACTGGAGTCTAGCATTCTCTAGTTGTGTTATCCCTTTTGTTTTGTGAATGCCTTTGGAAGTGATGTTTGAGTTACTTATGATGTCCTTATTGACTAGTGTTGTTTTGGAGTCATGTGTAGTTCTTGCACCTGTTAGTATATTATCTTTTTGACTATTGGAGGAAGTGGTGACTTTGTTGTGAATGTCATGTGTATTTGTATGTTGGAGTCATGTTAGCCTTTTGTATTGTGTTCCTGTCTTCTTAACTGTTTCATGTTGTGGGACCTCATTGTTATTTCCTAGTACTGGGGGTGGACCTTAGGGTTCCACATGGTCGGGTGGTTGTGCTTTATTCCATTAGTTTTCTGGCATCGTGGCGCATGTGTAAAGAATATGTAACTCTCATGATTCTAGTTTACACCTGTATTTGAAGACAAACATTTGTGCTATTTGTATCTAGATCTTTTGTATTAGTGGAAATCATTATGTAAATTGATGTATCCAGAAAAAGAGCTTTTGTATCATAGAAGTTATGTAATTCCTCTTGTAAGATAAACTATTCTGCACTTGTAAACATTATTGCAAAGATGTTGATGTATGTATCTGATGATGGAATCAAGTTGTTAGTTTGAGTTATTTGAATGGAACATGTATGTTGAATATTGTTTAATTTTAATAATGCAGCTATGTAATTCCCTAGAGATGTTAGTTTAACTTGTTACTATAAGGCTATGTTATGCTTTGTTATCATTACTTCTATTTAAACAAAAACAATTCACCTTTTTATTGCTTGGTTAAACTGATCTCTAGGGTTGCATGGTGGGGCATTACATTTGGTATTAGAGCCTAGGTTGCAACAGAATTATCTGGTTCTTATTGATCCAAATGAATTCTCTAGGCTATTGTGAATTACTTAAGGGAATTTAGTTCTTTCTTGAAGAAACCCAGTAAATAAAATACAAAAAATAGGAATATATTTTGACAAATCAACATATACTTGATACATTGATTTGAAGAACAAGGAAAACTAAATTGGAGACAACTAGATAAAAGTTTACAAATAAAATCAACAAACAATTGACACCAGAAATTAGGCACCAGATTAATGTAGTCATTCCATTACCACGCTTTAGAAAATGGGCCTTTACAATGTCTTACTTTTCCAAAATTAAATTCCCAGAGAGCCTTTCCCCATGGTCTTGATTTCCTTCTTATAGATAAAATGAAGTGATAAGCTTCAGACAGTTTACATTCCAAGGTGACTTCTCAACTACCCACCTATTGATTTACGTTAATTGCCTTTTGTCTTTCTTCACAACTAAAAAATATTAATTCTATCTCCTTTTGTCTTTGCATCCCCATGAAAAATAAATATCACATTTAAATTTACCACACTTTTACCCAATTTAGTAAGTTCATCCTTTAGGTAAAAATAATTATCTACCCCAAGACTTTTATTTTCACTTAACTCCATGGATGGAAATATTTTACAATTTTTGTGAAAATATTTGCACATTATATGTTTATTTCCCTTTCCTGTGTGTGCAATATATTTTATTTTTTACTTCATTGTTTTATACCTCCACCATACCACCGCACTTATTTTTATTTTTTCATTTTACTTGTTTCAGGAATGCAGGGTAGTTATTAACTCCATCGCAATACTACACATACATTAGGGTTAATAGCTTTGACTCTACAAGGGTGTGAGAGTGTTATGATTTTTACTACACTCCCGCACATATTTTAGAGAACAATGTCCTTATGGGGATGCGGGAAAAAACTTAGCATTTTCTATGAGCAACCATGTTATAAAAAGATTTTCAACTATTATATGAATTCCTTTCACTACTACAAAAGCGTGAGGCTCTTGTATCAATACTCCATCTTTGTATGATGCTCTGTAACCATGTGTTTGACCTTTTGTGATTACTGTAACAATCATGTGTGCAACAAATTCATAAAGCTTCTCTTTAGAAACCTAGAGAGCTGATTGCTTTCAAATCAGCATTTGAAATCAACTTTGATTTTGTATGTCTCTCGCATAACATAGGTAAATCCTCATATCAAATGCAAGGGCCATTATTGGAGACATGAATGAGCTTGAGACCTCCGTCCTTGATGTAGCCATTGATAGAAGATCTCGCATCCAAACTATTTTCTACTAATTTCTTCATGGTAGAAAATGAGCATTGGATAATTTCCCCATCTCATACACACTGTTTTGAATGGGATCTGGTATATTAACTCCTCTTGGAGCATAAATACCTCTCAGAATATGAAGCACCCGATGAAAAGGATCTATTGTAGGCATGCTCTCAAAGTTGATTGCAGCTTCTCCAGCTACAAGGACAATAAGAAGTGGCCCTACAGTGGGCAAACAATGATCACCACCGATCTCATAAAATGCAAGTGACAACTTGGAAAGCCATGCAACATTCACATATTCAAGGTTATCCAAATGCCAATTCAAAATTTATTTGATCTGCTACAACAAACTATAGAAAAATTGAGAAATTTGTAATTTCTCCTATGATCATTTCAGAGAAAATTCACTGCGGACAAACCAGGTGACCTAAAGCCATGATTTTTTGTGAGGAGGCATAATCAATTAAATCAAACATGGGTTTGTTATCCATTTTTGCCCAGCTCACCAAATTCATGCATTTCCTTTGTAAACTGGCCCTACTGGCAAGTTGTGGGAAAAATGTGAATTTTAAAATGACATACCAAATGAGCTCGGATGGCTGTAAAATTGAAACTGGAGTCATTTGAGACCAAAATATCAACTGGGTCACCCTCAGAATTTTAAAATTTGCAACTTTTTTAGGATGCTGAATCTAGCTCGTGAGTAGTTAGGAACGCATTAAAAACCATATCAAAACTCATCCGATAACCATGAAACTGAACAAACACTCTGATATATGTACCAAGAAATTTTCTACCACATAGAATTACAGGATCATTTCCAAGTTTCAAAATTTTAATCGTCAAAGTAGTCCTCCAGGGCATATTTACAAAGTGCAGAAGTAAACTCTTCCAGAACCCTCTAACTTGGTGCTTCAAAACCCTGTCAAATTTGAACATAGGAAGCTAAAATAAAACACACATACTTACATATGATAAGTGAATGCACTCACCAATTTTTCTGGCACAAAAGTGAACATGCTTCAAGTTATGATCCTTCAAAGTAGGCTACTAGGTTAGATTTCATAGGTGTATTTCTGAGTTGCAATCAATTTTCTCATCATGGGCACTTCAAATTTACCCAAAATTTGAAGGTGCCAACAGTGGATCTGACTGGGGATGTACACCCCTTGCGGGCATAGAAAGAATTCAAATATTTGGGGAGTAGACTGAGTGCCTTGTCTATTGGGCAATAGAGTCCAACCTCTCCTCTGCCCTGAACTGGTATGATTTGAAAAATCACACCACATCTGATGGCATAAGGCCACCAACAAAGAAAAGCCTTTATTTTCCTTTGTCATACACCTTATTTTCATTTGAATGCATTAGGTCAAATCTAAAAGCACTATCACTATAAGCCTGAAAACAAACATCACCATTGGCATTCTAAAGCATATCACTGTATTTTCCCATACCAACATTAATTTCGTTAGACTATATCTCACGATCAAGCACAAATTGAAGAATTCCATCACCATGTGACAAACATCCATCATGTTCATACATAATGCAACAATTAGCATTGTCTATTTCATCATCATGTTTCATTGAAGGTTTTCCCAAATAGACTGAGAAATTGAAACACTCATATGTTGCTTCTTAGCTGGTATCACACTGCTGCAAACCATGAGAATTATGCAAACAAGCCTCCAATATATGGAAAGAGAAACATTCATATGCTGGCTCATTTTGTAATTGCAATTCAACATTTTGGTGAGAAAAATTATCAAGAAATCCTGATTCATCAACATGTTTGCTTACTTTATTATCATTTGAATACTTCTCACATAAGTCTAAGAACTCTACCATATCAATATATTCTAAGACAACCTAATCTAAAACATTTTCAATATTTTTCATACCACTAATTTGTAGTGACATCAACTTCTGATTCATAAACTCATCACTATGCACATCTGAGCCAATCAATGTTGAACATACATTATCCATGATATGCACATCAATATCATTCTCATATGGGCCAAAGATCTCTAATTTTGATTTACATATCCCCTCTTGAACATGGATAAATATAGGCTCTTGATCTGCTTCAAGAGTCCCTTCATCATTGTGAAAACTATGCTTGGAATCACATGAATTGTATTCATCTTCATTATAGAATGGATTTGAATACACATGAAAATCATGTTTTGACACACCTTGGTAAAATATCATTTAATTTTCTTCTATCATTTCATTATACAATGGGTTTGAAAAGATTTGGAAAACATTCTCAGATATACACATCTCTTCTTCACCAATTGTGTCTGTCAATGGATACACTTCTTGTTCCCTGCCGAATGGACTTGCTCCTTCATTTGCCTCATTGCTGATGCACTCCTCATGCAATGTGTCCTCATCACTATCTTGAATATTACAGTCCTCCTCCAGGGTGAAGGGTTGGCCTTCCATGATTTCATCTTCATTCAAATCTGGAATATTATCATATGTTTCCTCTATTGGCTGCATTGCTTGATTATTTTTCCCATATCTATCAATGATATCAACATTTTCTGTGTTATTGGATTTGGCATTTCTAGCATGGTCACGCCTGGTCCTTTCTATAACATAAAACAATTCACACACCTGATCAAAAGTAGCTGGCTTCAAAGACTTAGGCCAATAAACTAAATTAGGCTCATATATTCTCATGAACAATTCAATGCATACAGATTCATCAGGCATGAAATCAAAAGGTATTTGCCAATAGATATCCAACATTCTTTTGAATAGAACACATCCAGATTCTCCTTCATGTCTCCTTATGCCAAAAAGTGCATCTAGGGGGGATATGCAATATTCTGATTGTAAATGCTCATCATTTTTCTCCTCAAACTAATGCATGATTGGAAATATAAGAGTTACAAGATGTCTTTGCATTCTTCATTAGGTTTTTCTTAATAGAGTTTCCACCTCTTTCAAAGATGAATGAATTTTATTTTCTGGGTCTTCCCAATAGCATAGTCACTCACACATCAATCCACCATTTCTGGTTCTATCCTCAGTAGAGTGCAGAGTTGCCATTTTGTTGGTTCTCAAATCCGTATATTGTAAAACCCTAAAAGTATGCCAGGCTTTATGATCAGGTTCAACAACTGATTTGGCCAACTAATGGAATCAACCAAGACGGTTGGAATTCCCCGCACTTCAAGCTCTGCTATGCCTAGGCAGGTGTACCTTTTTATCACCACTGAATATGAACTCCTCAAAACTGATTGGTAATGATTGAGCAGATTCAAAACTGATTGGTGATGATTGAGCAGATTAAAATCTTATATAAATTTGTACAATTTATTCAACTTAATCTACTCCAAACTAGCATGATGTTTGAAATAGAAAATTCAAAACTATACTAACCACTACTCCTACTCCTACAAACAGAAAACTAAAATTATATTGAAAATATTATACAAGGAATGATTTTAGAAGTTGAATGATCAATGCCTTTTCCTCCACTGGGCAATAGAGTGAAAAATTTTGAGAAATATGTGTCTTCCTTCTAGCTACAATTCAAATTGTTCAGCATTAAAGTGTTTATGATTGACATAAACATGCAAAAATATCAATTATCTGGTTCTTCTTATTGATCCAAATGAATTCTCCAAGCTACCATGAATTACTTAAAGGAATTTAGTTCTTTCTTGAAGAAACCCTGTAAATAAAACACAAAACATGAATATGTTTTGACAAATCAACATATAATTGATACATTGATTTGAAGAACAAGGAAAACTAAATTGGAGACAACCAGATAAAATTTTACAAATAAACTCAACAAATAATTGACACCAAAAATCAGACACCAGATTAATGCATTCATTCCATTACTGTGCTTCAGAAAATGAGCCTTCACAATGTCTTACTTTTCCAAAATGAAATTCCCAGAGAGCCTTTCCCCACTGTCTTGGTTTCCTTCTTATAGACAAAATGAAGGAAGTGACAAGCTTTAGACTATTTACATTCCAAGGTGACTTCTCAACTACCCACCCATTGATTTTCATTATTGCCTTTTATCTTTCTTCACAACTAAAAAATATTAATTCTATCTTCTTTTGTTTTGACATCCCCATGAAAAACATTTTGCCAATACAAAATATTTTGCAATACTTTACCCTTCCTCTTTTTGCTGGCAATATCACATTTATATTTACCACACTTTCACCCAATTCAGTAAATTATTCCTTTAGGTAAAAATAATTACCTACCCCAAGACTTTTATTTTCACTTAACTCCATGGGTGGAAATATTTTACAATTTATGTGAAAATATTTGCACGTTATATGTTTATTTCCCTTTCCCGTGTGTGCAATATATATTTTTTTTAGTTCATTGTTTTATACCTCTACCATACCACCGCACTTATTTTTATTTTTTCATTTTACTTGTTCTGGGATAGTTATTAACTCCACTGCAATACTGCACATACTTTATGGTTAATAGCTTTGACTCTGCAAGGGTACAGGAGAGTTATGCTTTTTACCGCACTCCTGTACATATTTTAGAGTTTAAAACAATGTCCTTGCGGGGATGTGGGGAAAAACTTTAAGCCCAAATTATATAGCATTTTCTATGAGCAGCCGGGTATGTGCAGGATCATGATGGGCCAAACTATACCTCTAAGTGGCAATGAAAATACAAAAAATCAGACTTAATCAAGTTCATGTGAAAATTTGAATGGATTATCTACACAATTTGAAAAAGATGTAAGAACAAAATTTGTAGAGAATTGAATCTAGTTTATGGGCTACTATTTTTTTTTTTAAAACTAAATTTACTTAATGAAAAATGAATATTTCAATGAACAACTATTAAAATTTTCAGAAAGAAAAAGTGGGTGTCATTCCAGCCAACCTAACTATGAGCAATTTTTTTTTTTTTGGAATCTTTCAAAATAAGTAGACTCATGCCCGGATGTGACACATATTTGTTTGAAATTTTTTTCCAATAAAATAATTAGTTATAATTTTTTTTATTGTGACTTTTTTTAAAAACTAAAAATTAATTTTCAAGCCAACCTAACTCGATAAAAAAAATTGGAATTCAAATTTATCTTTTAACCTATAGCCAGAAAAGCATAGAGTGTGACGCAGCTTTCAGATCTCAAAAAGGTGTAACGGTTTGAAAGTTATGGATGTTTTTCAATCAGTCTATCCATCAAGATTTTAGACACACACTATATAGAAAATTATTAATAATTATTTAATAAAATGATATCCAAACAAATCTTATATTTTTAGAAAGCTAACAATTCATCAATAAACCCTTTTCGTTTTATCCATTTTGCATAAAAAAAATCTTTAGCACGAAGGGTGAAGTTCGAAGAAGAGACTAAAACATGAAAACACATTAGAATCCATGAAAAGTCAACAACCAAAATGGATATCCATTTTGCTTTGGTAAATGCAAAACTGATATCCATTTTGGCAGCTAGAAATAGATATCCGTTTCTAGGAAACGGATATCTGTTTTGGGGCTGCCCAAAACCAAGTGTTCAAAGGTTTTGGTTTTATGTGTTCTTATGAGATGAAGGCTCTACCATGAAGTATACTTGACTATCTTGTAGGAGAATAGTCACCACCAAGTTGGAATGACACCTCATATTGTAAAGCCAACATAATAAATGCTTGGGCCCATCACCATCAAAGGAAATACATGGCAAGCAAAGAGTTGATAATGAATCCACATAAGCCACATGAGAGACCATACACCCATGACAAATAAACATTAAGGCCAACCAATGTTGGCATCACTAGGATAACATGTGTCATGATACAAATGGTCCAAGTATATTACATAGAGCCATGCAAAGAGATATATAAACATCAAGGAACACTTAGACTAAGGGTGTGTATGCAATGAGAAAATGTACAAGTTAAACCCTAACCATAAGAGGCTTATGCTCAAAATGAAACCTTAATGATGGAGAACAACAATGAACATCTAAATTGAGAATTGAAGCATACAAACATATACACCAAGGTTTATACAAGTTAGAAGAGCACATATGCATATCAGAAGGCTAGACAAAAAATAATGCCAACCTAAGCTTTGGCTGAGGATGAGTATCACATGTTTACACTATGAAAATCCAAAAAAGTTCTAGGGTGTAGATCAAAATGGAAAAGGGGAAATCCAAAAACATAGGGATGATACACAAACACACACCAATATTTATAGACAAGGATAAAGGGAACACAACTTAGAACCCTTAGGACAAAACATAAATATGAAAACTTGCAGCTAATTAACCTAAAGGCATATTAGAGGACAAATTAAGCATGTCATGCAAATAACATCAAGAACATGTTGCAAGTCAAAACTTGTGGGGAGATTCATTTGCATGCTACAATAGATAAACTAAATTACATCTCTTGAAATGTGCCAGACAACTGAAAGGGGGGGGGTGAATCAGTTGTCCCAAAAACTTAAACACTTCTGCACTTAACCATTAACCACTTATCCACACTTATTATAATTAAACAAAGAATGCATGAAATTAGAAGCTTAAACACAGATACAACATTAAACACAAGAGACTCTAGATTTTTACATGGAAAACCCCAAGGTGGGGAAAAACCATAGAGAGGATTAGCTCTCAAAATATATTGCAATCTTTGAAAAATGATGTTCAGGTTTGGTCACTCCACGGGCCCAGAATATATTGGCTCACTACCATGAAGTATAGCTAGGTCTAGCAGGCTCATTTCCTCAACCCTAAACCTAGAAAGATTACAATAAGGGCTGTTAAACCCTACTGGCAGCTCACTGCCACAATCACCATCTTCTTCATGTTTGAGATTAATACATTGAAGTACAATAGTTCCTCTGCTCTGCTCTGCCCTACTCTGCCTTATCTCCTTGTCCATTTTCCTTATCTTATCATTTTTTCTCAAGGACCTCTTTTCCATGACTCAATTACAAGTTTTTATACACTTCATCAACCATGGAATGATCATCAAGGTCGGCATTACAATCATCAACCATTGGAATAATCTCTAAGGTTGGCATTACAAACATTTACAAAATAGGTCTTGACCTAATACAAAAATATGCTAAGGAATTGTAGTATAGATGTATGCGGATCACACCATGCCTTAGATGGGACTCAAACACGATTTTCCATGCCACAACACACTTCCACAATCTTCAAGGGATCTCTACAATTACTAGAATTAACCAAGTCGGCTAAGACTAGTTGCACACTACGTTATCTGGGAATAATCTTCAAACATGATCTCATTTCCTTAATGTGGACCAATGTAAAGGTAGGAATATGATCAAGAGGAATCAACAAGCACATTAAAATCATCAGGAGCAACCACACAAACACAAACCACTTTTTTCATGAGATTCTTCACACTGGAGCACATGAACTTCACTGTCTTCAACTGTCATACAAGAAAGATAGCTTGCGGACCACCAAAACATGAACCATTGCAATTGTAGGCACTTATCATCATCCTAGACTTCCCTTTAGAACCACAGAAAGAAACACTTTAATGCAGAGGAATGCAGAGGTGAAATACGTTCTCCCTGTCACCAGAGAATAATAGGAGAAAGCAGGTTTTACTTTGGTGAATGCAACTCTCTTAATTCTTCACACCGGAGGCTCAAACTCAGGATTTAGCATCTTTAGACATCCCTTTAAATAACTTCCAATTTGTAGACCAAGATCTTCAAGTAGTGAGAAATGTGTAGTAATCTAAAGCTTCTAAACAAGTAATAGAATAGGACATAGTTGACACCAATGACAACAAAGATATGTTGACATCAATGACAACACCGATTAGGCACATACTTGCAATAATCTCCCCCTTTGTCATTGATGGCAACATATGATGTGAAAAATTACAACAACTATTAAGACATGATTCTCCCCCTATCTATTTACATATCTACACTCTTTATTTTTGACCAAGATTTCTTTCTAACCAAGATTCTCCCCCTATCTATTTACACATCTGCACTCTTTCTTTTTGAGTTTTTCACATGACTTCTCTCCCCCTTTGACATCAATGACAAAGGGCACATACTTGCACTCTTTTGCTCTGATTCAATTTCTCTTCTAAACTCTCTGACTACTCCCCCTAAGAAGTAGCCCTAAAAGCATTAATCCAGATCTAAAGAAGCACCACCAAACTTATGCACTCTTGTGCATCTTAGTTTAGAGCAGGAGGGGTAATAACCCCTAACATTTCTCTGAGATACTCAAAAGTATCCTTAGGCAGAGGTTTGGTGAAAATGTTTGCAATCTGGTCTTTTGTAGATACATATTCCAACTTGACTTCGTTCTCTATCACTTTTCTCTCAAAAAGTGATATCTTATGGATATATGATTTGTCCTTGAATGCATTACTAGATTCTTTGATATGTTTATAACACTTGTATTGTCACAAAAGATTGCAATTGGATCTTCATACACAACTCTGATATCCTTTAATGTCTGTTTCATCCACAACACTTGAGTACAACTACATGCTGCTACAATATATTCTACTTCTGTAGTGGACAGAGATATTGAGTCTTATTTTTTGCTTATCCAAGATACTAACCTTTTTTCCTAAAAAGAATGTACCTCCACTTGTACTTTTTCTATCATCTACATCTCTAGCCCAATCTGCATTAGTGTATGCACTGAGAGTGAAGTCATTATTCCTTTGATACCACAAACCATAATCCATTGTGCCTTTCAAATATCTTAGAATTCTCTTGACTTCCATCACATGTGACTCTTTGGGCTCTACTTGAAATCTTGCCACAAGACAAACTGCATGTCTTATGTCAGGTCTAGTTTGAGTCAGATAAAGTAATCCTCCAATCATAGATCTGTACCTTTTCTGATCTATCATAGGTGAATCATCATTTTTGCTCAACTTACAACTAGTTATCATGGGAGTATTTACTAGTTTAGAGTCTTCCATCCCAAACTTCTTTAACAACTCTTTCACATACTTAGACTGAGAAATGAAGATACCTTTATATGATTGATTTATTTGTAGACCTAAAAAGAAATTCATCTCACCAAACATGGACATTTTAAATTCACTTTGCATTTCTCTGGCAAAGACTGTGCACATACCTTCATTGCCTCCAAAGATAATGTCATCAATAAAGACTGCAACAATTAGGATTTGTTCATTATTGATCTTGAAAGAGAGATTGCTGTCATTGGTACCCTTGGTGAATCCTAACTGTATCAGATACTTATCCAACCTAGCATACCAGGCCTTGGGGGCTTGATTTAACCCATATAATGCTTTCTTCAATCTGCATACCATGTCACCTTGATGTGATGACTGGAATCCTTTCGGTTGTTCAATCCTTATAGATTCAATCCTTGCCACTGGTACAAATGTTTCCTCAAAATCCATTCCTTCAACTTGAGAGTATCATTTGCATACCAACCTTGCTTTGTTTCTTACTACTTCACCATTCTCATTCATCTTGTTTCTGAAAACCCACTTGGTACCAATTACATTTTTATCTATTGGTCTGGGAACAAGATCTCGGGTCTAATTTTTCTCTATCTGCATCAATTCTTCTTTCATAGCCTTTACCCAATTCTCATCATTTCAAGCTTCATTCATAGTCTTAGGTTCAATCTTGGAGATCATATAGAAATTTACTTGTTCTTCTGCAGATTTTCTTTTGATCAGGATTCCTTTACTATTATCTCTTATGATTTGATCTCCAGGATGCAAAGTTTTACATATCTTGGTGTCTTGGAAGCACTTTCTGGAGCTTGATCCTCTTCATCTGAGTTGTCTTCATGCTGCACCACTTCTGAAACATCTGGTTTATCTGATTTATATCCACTTGATTATGGAGACCTTTCCTTTCTTTCATCAACGTTGACATTTGCACTCTCAATGATCTTATTTAGCCTCTTATTATAACACCAGTAGGCCTTGGATTTGGTTGAGTAACCAAGGAAGATTTCTTGTCACACCAAGCATCAAACTTGCCTAGATCTTCTTCTCTTTTGATATAACACTTGCTACCAACAACTTTGTGATATTTCACAGTAGGAACTTTACCATACCACAATTCATAAGGAGTCTTAGAACTATTACCTTTGACTTGGACTCTATTTAGGATATATACAATAGTGTGAATTGCCTCTCTCCAATATACTTCCAGAAGGTTAGCTTCCTTCATCATGGTTCTAGCAGCTTCTTGAATTGTTCTATTCTTTCTTTCAATGACTTCATTTTGTTGTGGAATTCTAGGTGTAGATAACTGTATCTTTATCCCATGTTCTGCACAAAATAAATTGGATTCATTTGATGTGAACTCTCCTCCTCTATCAGACCTTAAACATTTGATCTTCAAATCTATCTCATTTTCAACCATTACCTTAAATGCCTTGAATTTATCCAGAGCTTCTAATTTTTCTTTCAAAAAGGTAACCCAAGTCATTCTAGAATAATCATCAATAAACAACATGAAATACATGTCTCCTTGTAAACTTCTTACTCTGGTAGGTCTACACAAGTCTGTATGCACTAGTTCCAATAGTCCATCAACTGATTAGTCCTTGCTTTTGAAACTTGTTCTTGTTTGTTTCCCAAATTGACACTCCTTGCAAATAGGATTAGCAGGCTTTACAAACTAGGGAAAATCTCTAATAGCCTGTGTAATACTTATCTTCATAATGTTATCAAAATTGATGTGACACAACCTTCTATGCCATAGCTAACTTTCATCAGTTTGAGCCAACAAGCAATAATTATCAGTTCCTTTCAAGTGATAGATATTACCTCTGGTCTTTTTACCAGTTGCAATGATTGTTCCATAGATTTCCTTGATCTTGTATCCATTGCCCTTAAAGCTTAGGTCATAACCTTTGTCACACATCTGACCCACACTTAAAAGATTGTGCTTTAATCCTTTCACATACAAGACATCTTCAGTATTATGCTTGCCATCAAAAGAAATAGATCCTTTTCCACAAATCTTACTATCTGTATCATCTCCAAACCTAACCAGTCCACCATCATATCTTTCCAAACTCACAAACTTACTTTTGTCACTAGTCATGTGGTGAGAGCAACCACTATCAATAACCCATTCATCTTTGTCTTCAACAACCTGAGCAGGTAAAGCACTTTCCATTGGTTTGTCTTTCTTCACACAGATAGCAGGATTAGTAGACATAGGTTCTTCTTTAATAGCAATAAACAAGTATTCATTACTAGAAGTACTAACATTATCTGGTTCACCATTATCTGATACTCCTTCATCATCATCGAGATCTTCAACATAATAACATTGCTTTTGGATCCTAGGCCTGTTCTAATATATTTTCCTATTTCTTTCAATTCTTTTAGGACATCTAGAAGCAAAGTGGCCTACTTTACCGCAAGAAAAATATTTGAAAGGTAATTTACCTTTGAACTTACCAGATCCTCTTTGCAGTCTATCTATAAATTTGGCTTCTGTTGGGAATTAAGGTGTCTCAACCTTGGTAATTCCTTGTATTTATTTATGATTTGCCTATTGTATTAATTGGATGCAAATCCTATGTTGTCATATTGTGGGAGTTGGCATGATGATGTGTCATCCTACATGGCATATGACCACATGTATTTTTGTCCTCACATGAGGAGATAGGAATCCCACTTAGTGGTAGGAATATTTTGCCATGTGTCAACATCTTGGATGTTGTGTAAGGGAATATTGACCATAACGGTCATGACAGATTCTTATGACGAAGTTATGACATGTAAGAGTCAAAAATAGGAGATTCTATGACAGGTGAAGACATGTGTCATGAAGTATCTTTGAAAAAGGAATCTTTGGGCACCCTAAGGTGGACTATGACATGTTGTAAGAGAATTTTCTATTTATAGCCTCTGAATAATAGATTCTCTTATAGCTGTAAGTTATGACAACTATGACAGATTCTATGATGGTTGTAAGAGTTGTAAGAGCATCTGTCATAGCTCATTTTAGAAATAGGCAACCTCCTTGGGATGGGGTGACTTGACAAGTGTTAGGAGCATCCTACAGAGTTGGACAAGTATCCATAGGCATGGGTTTTGGGCCATGAGGCCATGTTGGATGCCCATCCCTATGTGGAGCCATATTTGCCTTGTATTTGTTATATAAACATGTGCTTTTGAGAGAAGTATTACAGATTTGAAAGGTACTGTTATGCTATCAGTTTGTCTCCAAATATGAGTGTCAAAGACTCTTGAGAGCTTGCATTGCAAGTGTATTGTAAATCATTTCAGTTTTGTTAATACATTGTACAGGTTTTGAAGTGTGGGGTTTTTCACCCGATAAGGGTTTTCCTCATGTATATCTTGTGTCTCTCTTCTTCTGTCTCACTTTCTTGTTTATGTGTTTGCTACAGTATCTCTATTAGTGGGTTTAAAATTGCTGTAATAGTAAGGATAAATGGAATTTTCACTCTCCTTCCCTCATTAGATTAGTGTAGGAAGTGATTTCTGTACACCTAGCTTCCTTTTAGTTGGTATTAGAGCCTGGCCATTTTTGGTTCTAGCTGCTGGGTAGGGTTTATTTGAGCTAATCTTAGGTTAAGTGGTAGTGTTGTGCAGAGTATTCTATATCTTGTTGTAGAAAGGAGATGGCAACCACATCTAGAAGGTTAGAGGTTGAGAAATTCAATGGCACTAATTTCAAGTTGTGGAAATTCAAGATTGAGGACCTCCTTATTGATCGTGACCTATGGGAAATGGTATCCGGTGTGAAACCTACAACAATATCACAAGCTGATTAGGACCTCAAAGATCAGAAGCCTAAGGGTCTCATAAGACTATTTAGCTGACTCTGTCCTGTTGAATGTCCATGAGGAGAAGAGCACGAAAGATCTTTGGAAGAAGTTGGGTGATGTTTATTAGGCCAAGTCCTTGGTAAACAAACTTTTCCTAAAAAATAAGTTGTTCACTTTGAAGATGGAAGACGAAGGATCTATTGTAGATCACATGAATGATTTTAACATGATTATTATACAGTTGACATCTATGGGTGTGAAAATGGAGGAGGATCGATGTATGACCCTGCTTTATTCTTTGCCAGATTCATGGGATCACCTTGTCATGGCTATCAGAAGCACCACTACCACATTCAAGATGGAAGATGTGGTGTCCTTGCTATTATCTGAAGAAATGCAGAGGAAGTCTTTTGAGGTAGCCAAAGAGAAATTAAGAAGAAGGATGATAAAGGTGATAAGGGCAGATCCAAATCCCGTGGGAGATCCAAATCTCTTGGAAAGTCCAAGGCTCTTTGTTGGAACTATGGAAAAACTGAGCATTTCTGAAAGGAATACAAAGAGGAGACGAAAAAGAAGAAGAAAGCTCCTGATTCAAATTTTGACAAGTCACAAGATGATGGTGATGCCTTCATCGCAGCCCTGGCCACCCATGCATCTGATGATGTGTGGTTGATTGATTCTGGTGCATCATTCCACATGACCTCACATCGAGACTAGTTCACGAAATATGAAGAGTTCGATGGTGGAAGAGTGTACCTAGGTGATGACTCTCATCTAAAGATTGTTGGTCATGGAAGAGTCTCAATCTGATTCCCTGATGGACGAGTAAAGGGGATCACTGGAGTTATGCACATTCCAGGACTTTCACGGAACCTACTTTCTTTAAGTATGTTGAATGATGCAGGTGTGCAGGTTGTCTTCTCGAAGGATGGATACAAGATGACTAGAGGATCTATGGTGCTTGCGAAGGGTACTCAGAGTGGTACTCTATTTCAGCTGGAGGCATGTACTTCATAGTGCAATAGTTCTTCTGACTCAAAGAAATGAGCTACAGTCATTTCATCCCCACCATTTGAATGAGCAGTGAAGAAATCTGTTGTAACTAGTTCTGATGGTAGTGCACATGCTATGGAAGCTAAGCTTCTTGTTGAAAATACTATGTTATGGTATTTGAGATATGGCCACATTGGTGAGAAGGGTCTGTGTACCCTGAAAAATAAAAAACTTGTTGAGGGGTTAAATTATTGTAATCTCAAGTTTGAATTTTGTGAACATTGTATTTATGGAAAGTAAAACCATGTTCAGTTTTACTCTAGTTCTCACAAGTCTTCTAGTGTATTGGATCTTATTCATTCTGATGTTTTTGGTCTTGTTAATGTTCCTTTGATTTCAAAATTTATATATTTTGTATCTTTCATAGATGATTATAGTAGAAGGACATGGGTTTATTTTATCAGAAGCAAGACTGAAGTCTTTAGTTGGTTTAAGGAGTTTAAAGCCTTTGCTGAAAATCAGACTAGTAAAAAGATTAAGTGTTTGAGAACTAACAATGGTGGTGAGTTTTGTTTAGCAGAGTTTGATTAGTTCTGTAAAGAGAAAATGATTGAAAGGCATAAGACAACTCCATATACCCTGTAGCAAAATGGAGTTGTAGAGAGGATGAATAGGACACTGATGGAGAAGGCTAGGAGTATGCTTAGTGGAGCAAGCCTCGAACAAAAGTTTTGGGCTGAAGCTATTGCCACTACTTGCTATCTGGTAAAGAAATCTCCTACATCAGCTCTTGTTTATAAGACACCTATGGAGGTGTGGTTTGGTAAGAAGCCTTCAGTTAGACATCTTCATTTTTTTGGTTGTGAGGCATATGCACATGTGCCAAGTGAGAAAAAGGTCTAAATTGGAGAGCAAGGCTGTGAAATGTATTTTCATTGGCTATGGTGTCAGTGTGAAAGGATACAAGCTTTGGGATCCTATGGCTGAAAAAGTTTTGTATAGTAGAAGTGTTATCTTCATAGAGCTAACACCTTCTTCCATTGTTCTATAGCCAGAATAGATAGAAAAGAAAGAAGATGCGGTTCAGTTTCCTTCTACCCCTGAGAAGACTGAACAGATAGACCCTGTGAGACTTAATGATGAGGAGAGGTCTAGTAGCTTTGAAAGCTTAGAAGAAGAAGGAGAACCTTAACCTCAGCCATTGAGGAGGTCTACACGAATGAGAAAGCAACCTGATAGGTTTGGTTATTCATTACTTGATTCTAGTTGTGCTTTTGCTTTACTTACTAACACTAATGAGCCTAGAACTATGAAAGAGGCTATAGGCATGAAAGATGCAGGTTCCTAGAAGGAGGCCATGGAGGATGAGATGGCTTCTTTGGAAAAGAATAAAACATGGGACTTTGTGCCTTTGCCTGATGGATGAAAACCCATTGGATGCAAATGGGTATTCAAGAAGAAATTCAGTGTAGATGGCAGTGTTGAAAAGTACAAGGCTAGATTGGTTGCAAAGAGGTACTCACAAGTGGAGGGAATTGATTATGGTGAAATTTTCTCTCCCATTGCAAAGACATCCATTAGATTCCTGTTATCTCTTGCAGCTGCTTATGATTTAGTGGTAGAACAGATGGATGTGAAGACAACTTTCCTTCATGGTGATTTGGAGGAAGAAATCTACATGTCACAGCCAGAGCATTACATAGAGAAAGGTAAATAAAATTTGGTTTGCAAGTTAAAGAAGTCTTTGTATGGTTTGAAGCAGTCTCCTAGGATGTGGTACTTGAAGTTTGATGCCTTTGTGTTGTCAATTAGCTATCTGAGATCGAAATCAGATCATTGTGTGTATTATAAATTTGACAATGATTGCATTCTCATTATTGCATTGTATGTTGACGATATGCTGTTGATTGGGAATGGTAAGAATACGATTTCTGATTTGAAGTCTCAGTTGTCAGCATAGTTTGAGATGAAAAATCTCAGGACAACCAGGTACATTTTGGGAATGGAAATTAGAAGAGATAGAGCTAATAGAAAACTTTGGTTAAGCCAGAGTAAGTATGTGAAGACCATGTTGGACAAGTTCATCATGGCAGATTGTAGACCGTTGTGTGTTCTTGTTTCATTGGGGACAAAGTTGTCTGTTAATAATTTTCCAAAATCTCCTAGTGAGGTGGAGGACATGAGTAGAGTACCTTATGCTAGTGCTATTGATAGTTTGATGTATGCTATGATCTACACAAGACTAGACATTGCCCAAGTAGTGGGAGTCCTTAGTCGATTTATGGCTAATCCTGGATGGGTACATTGGGATGCAGTTAAGTGAGTGTTCCAATATTTGAGGGGTACTTCTGAGTATTCCATTTTCTATCATGGCAATGCCATAGGACCTTTGCATTCAGTTTGTATTCATGGATTTGTGGATTCTGATTGGGCAGGTGACATTGATAGTAGGAGATCCACCAGTGCCTATGTGTTCACTATGTTTGGTGGTGCAATTAGTTGGATGAGTAAGCGACAACCTGTGGTTGCTTTGTCCACTACTGAAGCTGAGTACATGGTAGAAAATCGTGCTTGTAAGGAAGCAATTTGGCTTAAGAGATTATGTTCAGATATTGGTGTTGATGCAGGTTAGATTACGATTAGTTGTGATAGTTAGAGTGTGATTTGCCTTGCGAAGAATCCAACTTTCCATGCCAGAACAAAGCATATTGATGTTTAATTTCACTTTGTGCGAGACATGGTAGAGGATGGGAAGGTAAATTTGGAGAAGGTAGATACTTTGAAGAATGTTGCAAATGCATTGACAAAGCCAGTGGGCATAGAGAAGTTCAGATGGTGTTCGGAGTCTATGGGCCTCTCGGCCTATAGCAGTTAAATCCTGTTGATTCTATTAGCTCTTACAAGGTGTTCAAAAAGTGGGAGAATATTGGGAATTAACGTGTCTCAACCTTGGTAATTCCTTGTATTTTTACATTATATTTATTTATTATTTGCCTATTGTATTAATTGGATGCAAATCTTATGTTCTCATATTGTGGGAGTTGGCACGATGATGTGTCATCCTACATGTCATATGACCACATGTATTTTTGTCCTCACATGAGGATATAGGCATCCCACTTAGTGGTAGGAATATTTTTCCATGTGTCAGCATCTTGGATGTTGTGTAAGGGAATATTGACTGTAATGGTCATGACAGATTCCTATGATGAAGTTATGACATGTAAGAGTCGAAAATAGGAGATTCTATGACAAGTGAAGACATGTGTCATGAAGAATCTTTGAAAAAGGCATCTTTGGGTGCCCCAAGGTGGACTATGACATGTTGTAAGAGAATATGCTATTTATAGCCTGTGTATGACAGATTCTCTTACAAATGTAAGTTATGAGAGCTATGACAGATTCTATGATGGTTGTAAGAGTCGTAAGAGCATTTGTCATAGCCCATTTTGGAATAGAGTTGGACAAGTGTCCATAGGCATGGCTTTTGGGCCATGAGGCCATCTTGGACACCCATCCCTATGTGGATCCATATTTGCCTTGTACT
This sequence comes from Cunninghamia lanceolata, assembly GCA_027924645.1. NCBI lineage: Eukaryota > Viridiplantae > Streptophyta > Pinopsida > Cupressales > Cupressaceae > Cunninghamia > Cunninghamia lanceolata. The sequence goes on along the minus strand of BSBN01000700.1, from coordinate 4,631,387 downwards.
TGTTATATAAACAGGTGCTTTTGAGAGGAGAAGTATTACAGGTTTGACAAGTACTGTTATGCTGCCGGTTTGTCTCTAGATACGAGTGTCAAAGACTCCTAAGAGCTTGCATTGCAAGTGTATTGTAAAACTTTTCAGTTTTGTTAATACATTGTGTAGGTTTTGGAGTGTGGGGTTTTTCACCTGATAAGGGTTTTCCCCATGTATATCTTGTGTCTCTCTTCTTCTGTCTCACTTTCTTGTTTATGTGTTTGTTGCAATATCTCTATTAGTGGGTTTAACATTTCTATAATAGTAAGGATAAATTGAATTTGCACTCTCCTTCCCTCATTAGATTAGTGTGGGAAGCAATTTCCACACACCTAGCTTCCTTTCAGCTTCAATTTCATCAAACTCATCATCTAATTCTACCTTTTACTTTTTTGATCTGGAGGTTTTCCCAGAAGTACTGGCTTTAAAGGCAATCTCTACTTTTGGCATGGCATCACCACACTCTCTCATTTCAAAGGCAGTAAGCTAAACCAAGCAACTAATCTCTGTCAATAGTTTTTACTTGCATTAATTCTTCAATTGCAGTTACCTTGTGGCTGTAGGACTTTGGTAGTAATCTAAGAATTTTCATTACAACTTCCTTATCACTGAGAGGTCCCCCGATACCTTTTATTCTAGTGATAAGTTCATCAACTCTTTGCATAAAGGCTGTTATGTTTTCATCTTCATTCATCTTCAAACTTTCATATTTCACTTTGAGATGTCGTATCTTGGCTTCCTTCACAGAATCATCTCCCTCATACAAAATTTTTAGCTTTTCCCATACCTCATTTGCAGTTTCAAGATCCACAACTTTTGTCAGTACTGAGTTATTCAATGAACTTAACAGAGCATCTTTTGCTTTAACATCCACTTCATATTCCTTAATTTCATCTTCAATCATCAAACCATTTTGAGGCAAGGTGTATTTTGTTTCTACAGCTTTCCATACTTTGTAACCAAGACAAAGAAGATGACTTTTCATTCGTGCCTTCCAAAGACCATAGTTCATCCCATCAAAATGCGATGCTTCCTTCTTATAAGACATTTTGGCTCTTCCTCAAGTTGTTAGACTTTATTGAGAGGAACCTTGCTCTGATACCAATTGTTGAAATGCGTCAGACAACTAAGAGGGGGGGTGAATCAGTTGTCCCAAAAACTCAAACACTTCTGCACTTAAACATTAACCACTTATCCACACTTATTATAATTAAACAAAAAATGCATGAAATCAGAAGCTTAAACATAGATACAACATTAAACACAAGAGACACTCAATTTTTACATGGAAAACCCCAAGGTGGGGAAAAACCATGGAGAGGATTAGCTCTCAAAATATATTACAATCTTTGACAAATGATGTTCAGGCTTGGTCACTCCACGGGCCCAAAATATACTGGCTCACTGGCATGAAGTATAGATAGGTCTAGCAGGCTCACTGCCTCAACCCTAAACCTAGAAAGATTACAATAAAGGCTGTTAAACCCTGAGGGATGTTAAACCTTGAGGGCTATTAAACCCTACTGGTGGCTCACTGCTAGGTTCACTACCACAATCACCATCTTCTTCATGTTTGAGATTAATACATTGAAGTACATTAGTTCCTTTGCTCTGCTATACCCTACTTTGCCTTATCTCCTCGCCCATTTTCCTTATCTTTCCATTTTTTCTCAAGGACCTCTTTTCCATGACTCAATTACAAGTATTTATACACTTCATCAACCTTGGAATGATCATCAAGGTCAGCATTACAATCATCAACCATTGGAACAATCTCCAAGATTGGAATTACAAACATTTACAAAATAGGTCTTGACCTAATACAAAAATATTCTAAAGAATTGTAATATAGATGTATGTGGATCACACCATGCCTTATCTGGGACTCAAACACGATCTTCCACGCCACAACATGCTTCTAGAATCTTCAAGGAATCTATCAAATTACTGGAATTAACCAAGTCGGCGAAGACTGGTTGCACACTACGTTATCTGGGAATAATCTTCAAACACGATCTCATTTCCTTAATGCAGACCAATGTAAAGGTAGAAACATGATCAGGAGGAATCCACAAGCATGTTGAAATCATTAGTAGAAACTACACAAACACAAACCACTTTATTCATGAGATTGTTCACACTGGAGCACATGAACTTCACTGTCTTCAACTGTCATACAAGAAAGATAACTTGTGGACCACCAAAACATAAACCATTTCAATTGTAGGGAATTATCATCATCCTAGACTTCCTTTTAGAACCACAGAGCAAAACACTTTAATGTAGAGGAATGCGGAGCAAAATACTTTCTCCCTATCACCAGAGAATAATTAGAGAAAGCAGGTTTTACTATGATGAATGCAACTCTCTTAGTTCTTCACACTGGAGGCTCAAACTTAGGATTTAACATCTTCAAACATCCCTTTAAATAAATTCCAATCCGTAGACCAAGATCTTCAAGCAGTGAGAAATACAAAGTAATCTACTGGACTGTTCTTTAGCATACAACTCACTGTCTATACTGCACTTCACTGTAACTCACTTGTTTCTTTTGGAGGGGCCAATTTTCTCAATATCCTCAACATAAAAAGCTTCTAAACAAGTAATAGAATAGGACATAGTTAACACCAATGACAACAAAGATATGTTGACATCAATGACAACATCGATTAGGCACATACTTGCAACACTTCCTTTGTAAAAAACAACCTTCATGAATGAGATTGTCAATCTTGACTTGATTATGTATCCACCTTTTAACTACAACATGAAGTATCTTGCACATCCAAACATGACCATGACACTACTTCTTAAAGATAATAGTCAAACTCATTCAAGTCATCAATATAATTTAGCTATAGGTAGTAGGAGCATGATCTATTCCCATCCATGTCACGAAGCAACTATTCAAATGCTAGGCCAACATGATGTAAACAATCATAAAGGCCAACAATCCACTCCAAATGCATAGGAAAAGGATAACTCTTGTATCCCATATTAATCATGTTCACATGGCTGCTAGCATCTTCAAGTGAGTCAATACAAAAATTGATCAAGTGAGTCAATACAAAAATTGAAAGCCTCAAACTCATACACTTCAGAAAAATATACCTAATTAGAAATTTGATATGCATGAATAAGGAAGTCCTCATGCAACACAAACTAAAATGTGTTAGATTTAGACATGTCATCAAGTTGAACTACATCATGTTGAAACTTGTGTTTACTTAAGCATTACAATTCACTAGCCTCTTGGCATGCTTCAAAGTTCCAAACAAAGGACTCAACTTTAGGTGTAGCAGAGTCCTCATCAATGAGTGAAACATGGCTTTCAACAAACTAAAATTACATATCATCTTTATGGTTATATGGAGGCTATATCATCTTTAAAATTATATGGAGGCTCTTTAGGAGTCTTCACAAATGTGTCCAAAGTAAAATTACTCAAATCAAATAATGGCTTATATGGAGCTTTATTAAGTTGATACCTCAACCTAGGTGGATTAGTGTGTAAACATTCAAATTAGATGGTAATTCACAACTTTATAGAATAATAAAATGAATCCCTAGTCTAGATTCCAAATGTATATTCAAAGGCATTAAAAACTTTGAACAAATTACTTTATTGAATTGGAGAAGGCATGTACAAATGTGCAATGTTTAGCTTATTCTTCCTTGTCTATACTTTTATACAAATGTACATGCGTGTGGTGCATGGATCATGTGGACAAGGTGATGATAGATGTCAAACCCATATTGATCTAAAATTAAGTAGTTAATTTGGATCTATTTCAAATAATTAGATGATCGAGGTCATGTCCTAATTTTTTCATTACTATAGAAGTTGACAATGTGATTAGTGAAATCAAAATAAAGTTAAAAACACAAAAATAATGCATAAACACAAAGATTATACCTTCAAGATGACCCACAAATCCTAGATGAGGTAGAGAGTGTTGCATCCAAACACTCTACCTATACCCAAGATGCTCAATGATATGTGAAATGCTCTCAAACTATGCAAATTACCAAATAGACCTAGCTCAAGAGGAGAGATTTTGGCATGATAACTTTGCTCAAATTGTGGATGATGAAGGGCTTGAGGAGTGTTGTATTTATAGGCAATTTTGGAGAGGATTTGATCCAAGGGTGGAGATTGATTTGAGAGATCAATGGTGGAGGTTGAAAGTGATGTGGAGGGCCTAGATTCACTCTTGGAAAATGGAGGGCTAGGAATAAAGATGAATTTTAAATTCATCTTAGGAAAGGGGTGGAGTTAACGAGGTTGGGTGAGGTGGAATATATGTGAATTAAAAATTCACATGGGGAAGAGTAAAATGAATTAAAAATTCATTTGGGGAAGAGTGCGATTAAATGCTTATGACATGTATAAGAGGTTTTAATGAGGTTGGTTGGCATATGTGTATAAAAAATTATTTTATGTGGCATAGATAATATTTTTTTATTTGAAATGTGTTGGGAAGGGTGTTAATTGGGGTTTGACCATTTTAATCAAGGTTATTAGCCTAATTAATATGGCTGGGAAAAATTAGGAAATGGATTAGTGAGGGGTTAAAATTAATTAAATAAAGTTTTATTTAATTAAGCCTAGGTCTAGGGTCATGTAGGTTAGGCTAGGTAATTAAATAATAGATATTTAATTAACTAGGTAGGGATAGGTTGATTAATAGGCTAAATTAATTAGATAAGCATGATTTACCTAATTAATTGGGTTTAGGAAAAAAAGGGGAAATTAATCAAATAAATATTTGCATATTTATTTAATTAATGGGGTAATGTTAGACTATTGAATTAATAAAATTAATTCAATTTGGCAGGATGAATGGAGGAAAAATAGGTGTTGAATAGGATAATTAATTAAATAAAAATTTAATTAATTGTTTGGAAGGGGAATTGGTGTGTTTAGTGATGTCGGGAATCAATTTGATGGTGAAGATATTTTTAGGTGTCTACATTTGCCCCTCTTTGATGTGGCATCAGGTCCTAGCAGGGAAGTGGTGTCAAGTCAAAGAAAATATGCCCTAGTTGTCAAGAAGGAATGAAATGAGTGAGGGATGCTCCCTTGAGAGGTTGGGTGAAAAAATAAATTTTTTTAGGTGAGCTCTCGAAAGGACAAAACGAAGGTGAAAGTTAGATAGAGGATGGGAAAAAAGGTTGATAGGAAGAAAAATGGGTGAAAAAGGTTGTGATTTGTACCCTGGGGAGGAAAAAGTGCATGGAAGGATGACATGGCTTACTATAAATAGAAAAGTGGGCCCTAAGAGTGCCACATTTGCACACATAGGACCACTTGGACCAAAGAGAGGAGAGAAAAGATGGCACACTGCAATTCGTTGTTCCCATGCTTTGAGCACTTGTCTGAGCAAGTTTGGTCCTATAGGAGAGCACCAGAGGCCGGCGCCCAGGTAGGCCTAAACCCTAGCTTTGTCATTTTTTGTGTTTATCGCATTTATTTTGTCAGGAAAATGGGTTGTAGGGTTCCAACGCCATCAGGAAACTGATTGGCACTAAAAGGTCATGGATTGGCGCCATCGTCTGGATTGGCACCATCTGCCTGGAGGAGAAAAGGGTAGAATCAGCACCAAAACAAGTCATTTTGGTGCCATTGTTTGGATTGGCGCAATATCACGTAGGGGTTAGGGTTTGGCGAAGCGGCACCAAATGGGTCTAGCATGGTGTGATCATCCCGATCGGCACCATGTGGGAAAGTGGCGCTAACGTGTGGATTAGCGCCATATGGGAAAGGGGTGCCATTGTTTGAATTGACGCTAATGTATGAAGTGGCGCCATCAAGCGGAATGGTGTGGGAGGGTAAAATGGTGCTATTTGGAGAAATAGTGCCTTATATCTGGGATGTGGGACCATATTAAAATGTGGTGCCATACAAGGTTAGAACAACACTATTTTTAAGTTTAGCGCGATAGGGGCATGTTGTAGCACCAAAGTTAATTTGGCCTTTATAGAAAGAAAATTTAGCATAGGGGGACTGATTTAGAAGAAAAGATGGGTTTTTTTACAAAGACTTGGTGGATATAGGTTGTTGGAGGGTTTATAGGCTCGTGGGAGCGACATATTTCTGCAGTGATGGCCTTGTTTGCTAGGTTTGATGGATTGACTCGAGCCCGATTGGCAGATTTGGGATTGTTGACAATGTCAAATATGCCCATGCTACAAGCACATCAGGCGATGATGATGACAGTTGTCAAGTGATTTCATCCAGAGACCTGTTCCTTTCACTTCCCAATGGGAGAGATGATGATCATGCTTAAGGATGTATATTGCATCCTCAAGTTGCCGATTCATGGAGATCGGGTGGTTTATGATATGAGGAGGGGGCGACCAGCCCTATATAGAGCCTTTGCCCCAGGGCATCCTGAACTCTTAGGAGACCAACAAGAGATGAGATATGAGGAGACATTGGCAGTAGGTGCAGATCACTTCACCTTGTTTCTCTATGCATTGATTAGAGGGGTAGTGATGCCGGATCGACGAGGTAGAGGCTTTACGGTTGGCTGGGGAATGATGATAGAGGGCATGGTTCGTAATGGTATAGTCTATGCCTGGGGCCAATGGTGCTAGCACAGCTATATCACGAGATGCATACCTATATGTATCATTATGATTCTGCACTATTAGCTAGGGTCACACTATTGCATGTTTGGGCATTTGAGCATATTGCGATCACCAGGTCGGATGGAGGGTATTACCGTTGACAATTTGAGGCCTACATGTTTTTATATCAGCATCCTATGGAGTATTCACATACTGGGTAGTTACAGTATTGGCAGCGGGCACTGGATGATCTGACTCATGTTATATGGCGACCCTATGTATTGGTCTTGAGCCTTGGCCGGAGGATGACGTGCACCTGCCTTATGTTATTCAGCCGTGCTATTTGATGGGTCATGGGCGGCGAACGATTGATAGGTATTTACTGTCGTGGGTGATGCGATAGTTCAGCATTCGACAGGATATGCCTCAGAAGATGGCGGTGTTTGCCTGAACATGACAGGATTGAGTTTCATGGCCACCAGCCATAGACCCACAGGTAGCACTAGCTGACCTAGAAGCCTTGCAGCCACAGCGGTGGGATTGGATGAGTACAGTTGTAGATGCAGGGACCACACCTGCATATGATCAGTGGTGGGATACTTGGAGGCCAGTCCGTTTGACCGATCTAACGAAGGAGCTAGATCTGACCGTGGAGGATGAGGGAGATATCATTGAGGAGTTGGTGGTAGAGGAGGTAGAGGAGGAGGAGGAGGATGAGGAGGAGGGGGAGGAGGAGGGGACTGGGGGTCAGATGGGAGTATTAACAGTAGTAGTCCAGGCACAGGTAGGGTGAGGCAGGTGGGGGAGACAAGTGAGATGGTGATTATTGGCACCACCTCTAGAGCCATAGCCACATGGGTAAGAGGAGGGAGAGCAGCAGTAGGTACCAGCTCAGCAGGTAGAGGTTGGACAGGTGCTAGGTCAGCGAGCGCCTCGGCAATGGGCATCAGGATGTCAGTGACAGAGGGCAGTTAGGGAACTTATGCCCCCTCCATAGGTACAATCGCATACACAGGCAACTGTTATAGCACAGTCGACACCTGGGTTGGAGGTGAGGCATAGGAATGTGTAGCAGCACATTCCTAAGACTGCCATGGGATTCATAGGGGCTGGATAGGCAAAGGTAGGTATCTCAGGTGCAAGGGTTGGTTCAACTCCAAGAGAGCGTTCCTCTCATTGGTGTACCTGAGGTGAGGATGAGGAGGAGATACAAACTATGCGGGGACATGTCGCCAGTTTACAAGAGACCTTGGAGAGGTGGGAACAGGAGTTAGTGTAGTTGTGAGGCGCGACTGCATTGTTAGATGGAGCAGATGGGCAGGTGGGTATGCTACAGGTGCAGTTATCATAGGCACAGGCTGAGATAGCCATCTTGACAAGTGAGAGGGACGTAGAGAGGGCCCAGCGGCAGGCTGCTGAGATGAGGGCCCAGCAGGCAAAGGGGTAGGTGGCGAGTTTGTAGGGGGTTGCGGTAAATGCAGGCATGGGTCCCATGTTGACATTGATGCAGACACATATTGCATAGTTGCAGGGACAGGTGTTTGAGTAGAGAGGCTAGGCTGAGTATTATCATGCAGCCTATTGTTCAGCTATTCCAGAGGGTCAGTGGATCCCCAACTATAGCCAATAGAGTGGTTCTCAGATGTCTGGGTCATGTAGGCCCAGATCCATTCAGTCGGTACAGTAGCCTATGGGCCCCCTACCACAGGTGCCACAACAACCACCATAGGTGCCACAATAGCCACCACAGCAGCAACAATGATAGCCTGGATCTCCCACCGAGTCAGGCAGGGGATCATCAGCCCGGGGCTGACATATATCATTGTATATTTTTGATCCCTTTGAGGCCTCTTGTATCATGACTTGTATTATTTTGAGTGATGTACATCATATTTTTGGCGATGTATTATGACACTTTATGATCTATGATGATTATGGTTATGCATTTATGCTATGTTATGGATTATGTTGATGTATGTACCTATGTTTTATGATGATGTTTATTTTTATGGATGCAATGTGATGTAGTTATGGATTATGATGATATTTATGTTTATGGATGCATTATGTGATGCAGTTATGATTTTATGCATATTATGATGTGATGAATTTATGAGATGTTATGGATGTATTGATGATGTAGATGATGATATAATGTTATGATTTATGCATATTAATGATGTTAATATGTGATGTTATGATTTGCTTATGATATGTATGCATGTGTTGATTATGGATTATGATGTGGATGTAAAATGTAAATAAATGTTTAGATTAATAAACATTTATTATGGATGCAACATGTAATGAAATGGAAATATATGCTCACCTTAATAAACACATATTATGTATGCAAATGTACTAAAATGAAAGTGCAATGATTTAGGTGATTATGATAATGCAACTAATGGCCTAATGTAATGATTTGTGCAGTGATCAAGTCATGACACACGTGGTGTTCTTGTACAATCTTGGGTGATGGGGCTTGGTGGTAGGGGGATGGGTGGGGGGGGGAATGGTTTATGGGTCAGGTAAGGTTAGATTGGGTTTATAGGTTGGGTAGGTTTGGGGAAGGAAATGGGATGGAGGGAAAGGCAGTTGCTAGGCCATGATATAGCACGTCATTAAGGGGAGGGGATTTGTTTTGGTTCTAGATGTGTTAGATTGGTGGAAATGGGTTGAGGGTAGGTGATAAAGAGGGTTAGTTAGAAGATTGGGGGGAGGGGGGATGGATAGATAGGGGGGTTAAAAATCTAGACCCAGATAGTATGGTTGGATGAGTGTTTGAAAGATGAACTGAGCTAGCTATAGTAGTTGCATAAGATTAATTGAGAGCATTTTTTGATTTATTGTAGCAATGTAGGATACATTTCACAAAGGTATGAGATGACCTAGGTGATGATATATATACCATAATTGCATGGACTAGACCCACAAACAATAGGTTGTTTTCATGCATGCCCAATGTAGTATAATCTTGCCTAGTTGAGGAAAGGGGACTCATAGCCATGAGTGCTCATAGTATATATAAGATATTAATGTCTGTATATGCAAATGAGGCACACCCTACTAGAATTGACCCAAGCTTCAAGATATGAATACTATTCTTGGAGTAATGAAATCCACCCACAAGCACAGCATACAAAAACAAGCAGGAGAGCGAAATAATTGACCGTACTTGGTAATTATTTCACCCCTACAAACAGATGTGAATTGCAAGTTATTTGCCAGCCACTATGATAATAGTGCAACCTGTCTAGTCAATGTTGCATATCATCATACTAGTTGAAAGAAAGTTGCTTTCCTGCATTCCAAAGATAAAAACCAAGAATCAAAAGACCAACAAAAAGAAACAAATAGCCATTGTGTGCTCTTGCCAAGATAAGTGTTGATAGGATGATAGATTTTTATCCATTGTAGGAATGATATATCCTAGGACGCGAATCGGTTGGATTTTGTTGGTTAATTTTTGAAAGGTGGGCAAAAGGACGGGTGGGCCATGTGTTGGATTATAGTCAGAATGCTGATTGATGATTTTTTGTGTGAGGTGTGTTGTTTTGGGTGTATGCCTAGTGTGTGTATCATTTGTTGGATCTAGCAAGCTCAGTGAATAGGGAGCATCTAGACAGGTTGGATGGGTGCATCTTGGTGGTGCCTACATAAACATTCAGGTTTCAAGCATTTAAATATGCAGGCACCTTCCAAAAAGTCCAAAAAATTCTAACACTTCAGGCCTTTGCAGTAGAAAAATTGCAAGAATCTGTTGTATGCATGTCACTTTGTATATACAAGGGTGTTTGTATATACATGCAGGTCAAATGTGCATTGGTGGGCAAAATCTCAATCGGCCTTTAAAAAATGAGTTATATGCATTTTTGAATGCATATCAAGGTTGAAAAAATGCATGTACAAGGGGGAATCTTTCGCAGATTCCCAAGGATATTCGTTCCTTGTATATCGGGCTTGTATGTCTGAACATACATCGGCTACATACAAAAGAGGGATGCATGGGCGGACATGCATTTGCTACAGTGCAATGTACAAGTGGTCTTGTATATCAGGTAGCATGCAAAGGTGCAAGAAAAATATACCAGGGGCCGCTATGCATTTGGTGGGGCCCATGAACATACAAGGGCGAATTTATATTGGTAGCTAGATATATTCACGATATACAAGGGTGAAATATCCATTTCTGGGCATACAGGAGAGAATGTGTATCGCATATTCCGGAAAAGATTCCTTGTTTGTATGTTCGTGTTTGTATATTCGGCACGCAAAGGAAATGTACAAGGTAAAACATGCAAGCTGGTCAACTACAGTCAATGTCAGTTATGGGGGCCCATCAGTTGTATGTTTGGGATTGTATATTCCAAATATACAATCGAATATGCAAGCAAATATACAAAGAAAAAATGTACATGGCCCAGACGCAAAAGAACAATATGTTGTAGTAGATGGATTTTAAAAGTCTGCGGGTTGTATATTGCATTTGTATATGCGATATACAAAGGAAATATGCATTGGATAAGATACAAGCCAGACCTGATGTAAAAGTCAAATATGACTAATTCAATGGTTGGCGTCCGCGGCTTGTATGTTTGGATGCTTGTATATGTGCCGATATACAAGGGAAATGAGGTACAAGCCAGATTTCAAGGTGGATGCAATGTGTTTCATAATTTTTGAGGTCCACGCCTTGTATGTATGAGGTGAATGTATATGCACATATACAAAGCGATAGTTGCAAAAAAGAGATGCAAGCTAGACCTCAGTTGATTTTCAATTTGTTCTATGATGTTTTGGGCTCCGCTTTGTATGAAGGGCGATTGTATGTATATACAGTCCCACATGCATTTTTAGATGCAAAAGGAAAAAGCACATTAGTTCATTGGCGAGAGACTGCACATTGGCAGATGCTCCCAGGGTTGTTTCGATGGCTGATGGAGATAAAAAGTTAGCGATAGAGGAGCAAGGTGCCTACGTGGCACGTTCTGATTGATTGGGAAATTTTTAGCGTATTTTGACGACATTGATCTCAGCGATAGGAGAATAAGATCAACGGTTGTGTTTTAAACCTTCAGCGAAGGTTTTTCCTAAGCATATGCAGTCATGTTTTGAGCGGGAAAACTCCATGAATGCACTACTGCAAATTTCAAGAGGGTTGCGGGTAGCTGAGGCATTAATGGCAGTTTACAGCAGGATGATCGATGGAATGATGGGCCAACTACCAGATTTAAGATGTAAATCTTTGAATGGCGGCTCTGATCCTGAGCCCACATGCTTCTTCTCTCTGTTTCTCTGCTGCATTCAATTTTTGGAGCGCTAATCTGAAGATGCATTGAATCTGGCAACTTTTTGACTTGCCATGTAAATTTTGCTGAATACACAGTCTGGATATAAAAGGCAGACTATGTTATTCTTTTGAGGGCTTGAAGACTTGGGCATTTTTGTGTAAATAATGAAAAACAGAGTATTTTCCTGGCTGTTGTATCTCTGTGGAGTTTATGAGTTGCACCTGAGTGTACATTGCAGACATTTTCAGTTTCAGTGTTGTTTCATATGAAAAATGCTTATGGCATGTGTCTAGCTGTCCCTCTCCACTTGTTGCATGTTTTCCTTCTTCTGAATCTGGTTGCTAAGGGTTTCATGGATTCTAGAATACAGATTTATGTATTGCATGCTTGATCTTTAGACTTCCATTCAAGGAGTGGATTAAATTGTTTTAGGTTAAGTATGAAGAAGGTTGTATGTCAACTGGAATATCTGTAAGTAGAGGCAATTAAATACCCTTTCTTGGGTGATGTTTGTAAGGCAAGCATCAAACCTGACCCCTTGAAACTTGAATCCAAAATGCAATCCATTCTTGTGTATACGTCTAGTTGACTCTTTGCCCTGAGATAGGCACCGGTTTGCTTCTGGATTAGTAGTTATGATCCAAAACCCCCTATCTTGCATTCAAACCATCAAACCAATCATTCCATATTTCCAACCTATTAGTTGTAGGAGTAGGATTAGGAACCCCTACATACTCTCAGCCTGAACCAGACAAACATGTCCAAGAGTGTTGCCAAACTTGTGATTTATCATTCAAATCTTGGTCCATACATGAGAGTATTCTGTTTGTTATCACAAAGCTAAATCTTTATGTTATTGGGCGAGTCAAAAGTGTCAAATCTTTAGCTATAGGGATCCCCCCTTGGTGCGGCAGAACTAGAAGTGAAGGGGAGGCAGCTCATGTAGCCTCCTGTATTAGTTGGCCAAATTTGCCTATGCATTGGAACTAGCAAACCCACTGCAGATTTGGAAGCAAACACCAACACATCTTATGTACCCGAGTACTAGATACTTCCTTCATATTCCAGACTGCCTACATACCCTATGTCCATAGGATCAAGGTACTTTTGAGATGTAGGTGAGATAAATATGTAGTTCTGGCAAGACTTGATGATGTCGGAATGGTTTGGGATGGATGCTGAAGGTGAGGTGATGATGATGTGAGTGTTTTTGTATTTTTCTGCTTTTTTCAATGTTTTTGTATTTTTGGATTTTGTAATTTTTTGGGGTTTTTTGGATTTTCTAATGTTTTTGGATTTTTGGATTTTGTAATTTTTTTGGGTTTTTTAGATTTTCTGATGTTTTGGGGATTTTAGATTTTTTGATGTTTTAGGATTTTTAGATTTTTGAGTTGTACAAGAGGAAGCTTACAAGGATCTTTGTTCCACGGGTTAGCCTTGGGTGGGATGATGTAGGGTGGGTGATTGATGTTTCATAACTCCAAGCCATGTAAGGTGTTTGATATGGAGTGTTGTGATGGAGAATAAGGCTTATTAGATGGTGGAACCGGTCACTACACATGGTGCTTGAAATTGGTTTTCACCATGGTACCAATCCAACGTGTCACCGAAGTGATTTTCACCATTAGACGTCTTTATTGGACTTAGTTTTTTCTTGATTTTTTGAGTTTTTGATTTTTTTGAATTTTTGATTTTTTTGAATTTTTGAATTTTTTGCTTGGGATACTTGATGGGTTATGCATAGAACCTTTTCAAATGCAAAATATTCATAGGCTCCTCCAAAGGCTGTCCCTCAGGTGTTGCAAGCTAATATGCTCTTGATCAGTAGCTGGTAGTGATGACATAGGGCCCCAACCAATTGGATTCAAATTTTCCTTTCTTAGGGTGCTCCTGTAGATTCTTTTGGTTTTCCATGAGGACAAGGTCGCCCACTTCAAACTTGTGGTTCTTGATTTCTTGTTGTAGCTTATTCTTAGGTGGTTTTGGTAGGACTATAGATGGTTAAGTGCATCCAGGTGTTTCTCATCCAATAATTCTAGCTCGTGCAGCCTTGCAACTCTATACTCCTCATCAGTGATTATGTTCTGTAGGGATACTCTTAGTGACAAGAGCTCAACCTCAATAGGTAGGATGGCTTCAGATCCGAATACTAGGGAGTATGGGGTGGCTCTTGTGGGTGTGCAGATGCTAGTGCAGTAAGCCCATAGGACGGGATTGAGTTGAAGGTGCCAGTCATGGCCAGCTTCATTAACTGTCTTCTTCAGAATACATAGGATGGTTTTGTTTGAAGCTTTAGCCTGACCATTACCTTGGGGGTAGTATGGAGTAGAGAAATAATGCTAGATTTGGAATTTTTCACACAGGCTGCAGACTTCTTGGTTTTTGAATGGTTTCCCATTATCTGTGATAATGGAATGGGGGATGCCATAACAACATATGATGTAATGAAGGATGAATTTGGATATTTAGATTCTGGTGGTTAAAGTGAGTGTAATTGCTTCCACCCACTTGGTGAAGTATTTGGTGGCAATGATAATGAATTTATGACCATTAGAGGATGGTGGATGGATCTTTCTGAGGTTGATCCCCCACTATGAAAAGGGCCATAGAGTTGTTATCATCTACAGTTCCTGTGATGGTGCATGGATGAGATCCCCATGCTATTGACTTCCTGTGATGGTGCATGGATGAGATCCCCATGCTATTGACACGACAGGCACTTTTTCACGAATTAGTAGGCATCTCGCTACATGGTTGGCCAATAGTACCCCGTTCTCAAGATCTTTTTAGCTAAGGTAGGTCCACTTGTGTGTGCCCCACAAATGCCTTCGTGTACCTCTTACAAGGACACCTAAGCTTCCCTAGAGTCTAAACATCGTAAAAGTGTATCAGGAAGACTCCTTTTGTATAGGGTGTCACCTACGAGAGTGAATCGAGAGGCTCGGTGGATGAAACTTTTTCGTTGTGAGGTTGATAGGTTGGGGGAATGATGTTATCATGGAGGTATAAATATGTCTCTTAATACCAAGGGGATAGGGGACCGATAATTTTGCACACTAATTCTGATTGGGGAATGTAATAGGTTGGTATAGGGAGTTCTTCAATCAGGAATATACACTTTTTACTGTCTTTCTTCATATCAACTAGGGATCCTATTATGGCCATGGCATCTACAGCTTTGTTGTTTAGCCTTAGAATCTGTTTAAAGTGGATGTCATCAAAATAATCTTTAAAATCATCCACCATCCTTTTGTAGGGCAGGAGCTTATCATCCTTAGTTTTGTATTTATTGTTTACCTGTCGGATGACTCATTGGGAGTCTCCATAGACCATGAATTTCTCAATCCTCCATTGGATTGCCATACAGAGTCTTGTACTAAGAGCCTCGTACTTCACTATGTTTTTGGTGCATGGAAATGTAATCTTGTACGACTTGGGGATGGTGTCTCCTTGAGGGGTAACAACAAAATCCCTACCCCCGAGCCTCGGTGTGTATACGGCTCATCAAAGTACATTTTCCATGGTTCAGCTACTGGTGCTACAGTCAATATAGATTCATTAGGAAATTCTGCAAGTGTAGGATGCTCCGTGGGGATAGGTGCCTCAGCTAACTGATCAATAATGACTTGTCCCTTAATGGCTTTTCTTTCCATGTACTCAATGTCAAATTCGCTCAAGATCATTACCCATTTAGCCATTTTGCCTATGAGAGCTACTCTGTTTAGCAGATACTTTAGCGGATCAATCTTGGCAATGAGCTTAGTTTTATGATTAAGCATGTAGTGTCTTAACTTCTGTGAGGTGAAGACAACAGCTAGACATGCTCGCTTGATGGGAGTATAGTTCAGCTCATAGGTCTCCAAGGTGTAGCTGATATAGTATATTGCTCTTTTTTTTCCTTGTTCGTTGTGCTGCGCCAACAAGGCCCCTATAGCTATTTTAGTTGTTGAGATGTATAAGAGGAGGGGCTCTCCGTGTTTTGGTGGAGTGAGAATAGGAGGGTTGGCCAAGTACTTCTTCAACTAATCAAAGGTAACTTGACACTAATTATCCTAGACAAAGGCTGTGTTTTTTCTAAGCAGATACTAAAACGAATGACATTTATTGACAAGTTGTGTTATGAACTAGCGGATGGATTGGAGTTTACCTTGCAGACTTTATAATTGCTTCAGTGTTTTTGGAGGAGGCATCTTTGTGATGGCTTTGACTTTAGCAAGATCCACTTCGATTCCTCTTTGCAAGACTATGTATCCGAGGAGTTTTCCAGAAGTGACTCCAAAGACACACTTCTTTGGATTTAGGTGCACATTATATTGCTCTAGTCTGTCAAAGATTTTAGCCAACACATCTAGGTGTTCTTCTCTTGTCTTAGATTTTCCCAACAAGTCATCCACATAGTCCTCCATGATGTGATGGAAAAGGTCATGGAAGATAACTGTCATGGCGCGTTGATATGTTGGTCCTGCATTTTTCAGGCTGAAAGGCATCACCACCCAACAATATATCCCCCACAGGCATATGAAGGATGTCTTTTGTTGATCTTCTTCCGCAATCCTGATCTGATTATATCCTGAAAAGCCATCCATTAAGGATAACATCTCGTGCCCTGCAGTGAGGTCCACTATAATATCAATGTTGGGCAAGGGAAAGTCATCTTTAGGGCATGCTTTGTTAAGGTCCCTAAAATCTGTGCAGCATCGGATGCCCCCAGTGACTTTCGCTATGGGTACTATGTTGGACATCCACTCGGGGTAGTCTATTGGTCGTATGAACCCCACATCTAGGAGTTTCTTCATTTCTACCTTAACAAGGAGTGCAATTTGAGGATTCATTTTCCTTAGCTTTTGTTTCATAGGTTTTGCATCAGGCCGCACTACGAGATGGTGAACAACCAAGGCAAGATCTAGCCCCAACATATCAACATAGGTCGATAAAAAATTACGGCTTCTTTGTTTGAAGAAAGCTAAGAAACTCTCCTATTCTGCTGTGGTAAGAAACTCTGCTATGAAGGTGATCTTTGGTACTTCCTCTGTTCTAAGGTTCATTTCTTGTAATGGCTCCACGAGGATTGGTGATCTATTTGGATATATCTTCTCTATATCAAGAAGGCCCATGTTTCCATCTTCTAACACCTCATGGAGGTTTTCACTAGGAGATACGTCCTTTAGTTTTACTTTTTCTTCACTCAAAAGTGCCATGGAGTGGTTTTCACTAGGGGGTATTGTTGTTATTTTTATATTTTTGTGACTAGAAGCATGGGTGGTCTCACCGAAATAGGCAGACATGTCAAGTTCCATGATGTACCCAACTTTGTGATCTCCCAGGGGGAAGTGATCTCTGACCCCCATCATTTCTGCTATGGCTTCATCATTCTGTGCTACATCAAGGACAGGAGGTCCCCGTTGGTCCCACTCTATAAGGTCTGAGTATATAAGGGGTAGGTCATTAGATGTGTAGATGGTACATATGGAAGATTCAAAGAATTTGGTGAAATCACTAAAGGAGTCTTGATGGTCTACTCTGTTAATGTTATCGACTGCGGGGGAAACCTTAGTGACCTCACCTAAGATATAGTCGCCACTAGTGAGGATATACCATTGTTTTACATACCCTAACCATTGAGTATAGGGATTCCTTGTTGCTTGAATTGGTTCTATGATCCCTTGTTCATGAAGGCCAATGCCACCCTATCCTCTATAGCCCATGTACTTGACAATTTCTAGCCCTTTGCCATAGATTTTAGCTGGTATGGTAGGGGCTTCTTGTTTTGCTTCTTCTTCTCTATAGAACCAGGAGGATACATCTTCAAGCACATCCTGATCAAGGAGATGCTTCTTTCAAAGATGGGTGATGGTTTGCATTTGATGATGACTATAGAGACATCTTCTTTTGGGGCACTGAATATTTTACAATTGGGTAAAGTCCCTACACAAAAGGTATCATGCAGGCCATATTCCCTACATCCCATGTCACTTATCTTGATTTTGACCTCAGGTGGCAGAGTTGTTTGTGATGTGGTGGTGATATTAGAAGTATCAATGTATGATGCGGATGTCGTGGAGTTGGCTTGGGATGCGGGCTTCTTGATATCCTTGTTGTATGAACAGAAAGTATGGTCGTGTCCTTCCAAAAAGTTGCAGTATTGGAAGGGGTGAGGATCGACATAGATAGTTACTTTCGTGCTGTTATGAGGGAACTTTAGGCATTGATGAAAGGTAGATGGAACAGATTGCATGTCGTCTATCCATGGTCAACCAAGGATAATGTTGTATAGGAGGTTGAGATCAAGAACTTGACATTTTGTTTCCAAGATCTTTTGCCCTACCTGAATAAGGAGTTCAATGGTACCTTCAGATAACCTCTCAGTGTCATCATATCCTTTTATGGTTATACTTTCACTAGAATCTACAACCACATCGGAGTATCCCAAATGTTTTAATAATTTAAGATTGCAAAGGTTTAGGCCGTAGCCACCATCTATTAAAACTCTCTGTAGACACCCTAAAATGACCAAGTCGTCACATCACTTGCATTTCATCTAATCTATCACACCACCTGCATTACAGCGTTAATTAAATAATCTAATTATTTAATTAATTTCATCTAATTCTTCTAAATCTCCTAATTGTGACATTAATTAAATAAATCCTTATTATTTAATTAATTTAAATCAAATTCCTCTATTATTCTTCCACAATTAAATAATTTTAATTATTTAATTAAATCATTATCTTTTTTCCAAATCTCAAGTCTCCACTAATTAAATAAATCCCATTATTTAATTAATTCACCACAAATTCCCTTTTATCCAAACAATTAAATAATTCCTAATTATTTAATTAAATCAAATTCATTCTTCCAAATTTAAATAAATCAAATCAAATTTATTTAAATCCTCTCATTCTCCAAAAATAAAATACAAATCAAATATTTTATTTATTCTTCTAAATCATGCACAACAATTAAATAAATTTATTTATTTAATTTGCTTTCTTATCTTCAAATATCTTTCAAATCTTCTAAAAATAAGTCTTCTTCTCCATGCACACACAATTAAATAATTTATTATTTAATTTCTCTCAAATCATGCAAAAGTAAATCTAAAGTTGAGTTATCTATTCACTCGATCTTGTTTTTATCAATTTCTCTTAAATTAGAAAAAAGCTTTCTAATTTATGAAAAGCATGTCTTATCTTTAGTAAAGAAAGTGTTTAACTCAAATAAAACAGCTTTTGTGTGACACTTGTCTTCTTCTTATTTGTTGCACGTTCCTGAACTGTTCTCCTCCGTTGATTCTTTTGAATTATCTGGACTGTTGATCGATCTTCCTTGAAACCTATATAAACCCCCCTCATCTTCTTCATTACCTCTCTCTTCGATCTTATTCTCAGGCATATTTAACAGCGCTTTGAGCATACATCGCATCGATTGAGCAACCTTACGATCTTTTGACATTGATCTTTGAGCACACTACACTTGCTTGTTGCAACCATGGTTTCGCAACAATATTGAGCAATCCACATTCAATCCAAAGGGAACAATACAAATCTTGGTAAAAGCTTTCATGTTTTATTGATTTATTTGCAATGACTTTTATTTCGATCGGTTCTCTTTATGTTATTGGGTTTTTGATTTGTTTAGTTTAATTTAGTCAATTTTCCTCATACAGATTCTGACACACCCGGTGGGACCCACTAATCTTTTTTTTTTTGAGAAATTGATACTTTTTGAAGTCACAGTATGGTACAGCGCAAAAGACACAGAAAAACACTTTTGGCAGTATCCTAAAGCGCTCCTGGAGGCACAATACAGCGTCCTAGGGGACACTGTGGCACTTCTGGTAGCATAGAGAGACGCTTTTAGTATAACAACACGGTGCTACCAGTAGTATTGTTCAGCACTTTTGGCTAATTAGGTTTTCTGACCTTTTTTTTGCAGGGTTTTATTTGCTACATATCTTTTGATTTGTCTAACAAGCTGTTGTATTTGTCTTTCAAACCCTTTTTTGATACTTCTCAGAACAGTAGATCAATCATGAAATCTCACTTGGATCTGGTTATTTTGACAAAAGCTAATCTTTTTTGTGATCTGAGACAATGCAGTGCTTTTGACTACACAGTATCATGCTTTTGGAATCACAGTACATCGCTTCTGGATAAAGTTCGGCACTTTTGGTAGTATTTTACGACGCTTCTGGTTTTTAGCACATCGCTATTGGTATCACAGTATCACGCTTTCAGAAAAATAGCACAGCGCTTCTCGATAAAGTTTGACGCTTCTGGTATTATTTTACGATGTTTTTGGTTTTCAAAACATCGCTATTGGTATCACAGTAAGACACTTTCGTATTAACAGTAGCTCGCTTTTGGTCAAATTGATTTGTTTTTGCTAACTTGTGAATTTTTTTGGAACTAACGGACTTGTTGCAGTTTCTTACTACTCACACAGAGCAAATAGGTGTTTTTAACATGTTCATGCAGGACGAGCATTGAAAGAAATCTTGATTTATTTCACTAAGTCTTAGAAACACATTGCCTTCTTAAAAGGAAAATTGAACAAATTATTTTCGGCAATTTAAGTCTTAGGAACATATTGCTTTTCTTAAGGGACAATGGACATGTATGCAAAAAAACCTCAATTTTCTAAGGGACAATGGACATGAATGCCAAACACTTCAATTTCATAAGGGACAATTGACAACTACAAACGTGTGTGTGCCTAATTTAGTTGCACCTTATTTTTCTTATAACGGGACAATTGAATCTTTGTTTGACGTGCTTGCTCTTACATTTCAGTACTTCCTTTAGAAAGACCTACTTTTGGATTGTGCTTCATCCAAAAGGGACGACCCTAAGTAGAGTTTTCC
The DNA here is from genome assembly GCA_027924645.1 of Cunninghamia lanceolata. NCBI lineage: Eukaryota > Viridiplantae > Streptophyta > Pinopsida > Cupressales > Cupressaceae > Cunninghamia > Cunninghamia lanceolata. The sequence goes on along the minus strand of BSBN01000700.1, from coordinate 4,610,624 downwards.
TTTGAACCGCTATATAAGAGGGATAAGGCGAAAGCCAAGTCCTAACTGACGTCAGCTTTACCTTGTGGTGCCAAACTGAAAAGAGGTGTACTAGCTCTTTGTGGAAATGATTTTCACATTGAGTGAAGTGTTTGATACTCTTAGTAGGATTGGTTAAAGCTTTTAGTAGCTTATCGCATTACTCGTAAGGCGTTGGTCCCTCAAAGTTACTATGAACCATTCTAGATAGAGACTACCTGATCTACCTCCAAACATTGCGGTAATCATCAGTGCAAGGGGAATCGATTTAAGCCCTCAAGATACTCACCATTGGCTCCCTTGAGAAGAGATAGTATTCCCTTGGCCATAAAGCTCTTGTGACCTACTTGAGCTTTCCAAGGGGAGGGTGAGATATCCCTACCTATCGTCTCTCGCAAAGATACAAAATATCTGACACCTTTATGGAATGATATTTTTATCAATGGAGTATTAAGCTGTGAGCTGATCTACTGCAATGAAACCTTGTCTCTAGGGATAAAAAGTGCTTGTTATTGTTTGCAATTGTCTTATACCTGTGGAAACATTGGGCTTGTTTTGAGCCTCGAACATACACTATCTGTTGTGTCAGTCCTTGTTTTTGACCACTTGTTTGCTGTGTTTTCTCTTGCCAAACAAATCCACTCAGAAACAGAACCAATCTATAAAAATTGTTGCCTTTTAGAAGCATCAGACACTACTTCAGCACCCCTGGTGTTGGTTTTTTCCCAGACTGGATGCTTGTTCCCAGATTTCCCTACAAGGTAGCCATCAGTGATCAACAGGATCTCTGGGCCAGGGGCCAACAGTATAGGAGATAGACTCTATATTTTATCTCCTCTTCTTCTTCAGGCTCTGCAAGACCTAGGGGGGGATTCCCTACTCAACATCCATGGGGATATGCATACAAAGGCTGGGATGCTGACAGAAAGCAGATAAGTCCTCCTGTAAGTAGACCAAAACTGCAAGATAAGAGCAAAGGGGCTGGCTTTGGGCCTATTTTCAGTTGTAGACAGAGGACTTGGATCCTAAAACTAATTCTAATGTCCTAAAGGTTGTTTTAGAGTTTGATTATGATTTTGAGTTTGGATGCAAAGCTGGACATGGTTATAACACAAACACAAAGCAAGATTGGTGCCTATCCAGGGCCTGGAGTCAATAGACATACACCTGTGAATGATCAACATGAATAGCTAAAACTAGATTTCAGGGGGATATATATGATACCTGCCTTGCAGATATCTCCCAATACAGAGTGTTAAGTTATCTCTACTTATGGCATCCCTACTGCAGTATACCCTTCCCAATGTTTAATCTGAAAACAGTTTAATCTACCTTTGAGCAGAAGTTAAAAGATCAGACATTCAACACAGGAATTCTATGTTCTAGAGTCTCAACATTTCTCAAATATCCAGACTCAGAAGAAAGATACATGCAATACTGGAGACAGAATTAACAAAACACATGCTAAGATAGCATTTCTCATATAAGATTAATCATGAAATCAGTGGGTTCATGCCAAAACATACAATAAGAGATACATAGACTCACAGGTTTAGCTATACAGAGCAACCAGATCAGCTTGTTTTGAATTATAGAGCCAAAAATCTTCAACTTTCAACAACCTAAACAATGGTAACACAGTCTGCTTATAACAGCCAGAGAGTGTACCACAGCAATTAATTACAAGACCGTTACAAAATTTGCCAGATACAGATCCTTCAAAGGAATGGCGCTCAAAATTTATTGATGCAGAGACAGAAGGAACCCTCGAGCCTTGCGCCACCACCTGGGAGTCTTCATGCCAAAGATCGGGTACATGACTGTCCAACAACTTGCCCATGCCCTTGCTACAGTCACCATTAAGGGTCTCAACCACCCGCGGTCGCCTGAAAACTGTCGCAGCGCGTCAAAAAGGAATTCCCGCCAAAACGCCTCTTTGCAGGTTCAAAAAATGCAGGGGGAAAAATCCCACATGCACGGTGAGGAGACAACCTCGATGCTTTAAAAGCATCGTCACACGCAAACTAAGTGTCGAGCACTTTTTCCGCGCTCGACACACATGCCTTCGTCCACAGCCCATCGACCAAACATATACCATCGGCTTTCCTCAAAAATCTCCCCCCGACACCAGTTGTCTCGCAGATTGCCACATCTCCACAAGTCACCAACATCCCCATCGGCCAGAGGAGAACCATCGGCCAGCTCCACAAATCTCCTGCCGACCTCAAAGGTTATGCCGACGCCTATTGTAATCCCCTGTCGGCCAGACTACTACCATCGGCCAACCCGAAACATCCTCTGCCGATGATACCACTCACACCGATGACATTGCTGTCGCCAAGACAATCCTCCCCGTCACCCCGATGCCAGCTCCACACCCCTTGTCGCCGAGACAAAGACCATCAGAGCAACCAAAAGCACTTCCGCCGATATCACCCGTCTCACCGACGAAGCCTCCGCACTACCTTATCGGCCAGACCAACACCATCGGAGCAACACTTCAAACCTACGCTGACTCCAAAAGTCACGCCGACAACCATAGGCTAACTACCACCTATCGGCCAGACCCACGCCATCGGCTCAATCAAAAACTCCTTCGCCGACATCACTTGTTACGCCGATAACCATACCATCGGCCAGAGTACCCCTGTCGGCGCAACTCTCCACACTTCGTCTGATAGCCAAAGTCTTGGCGATAGCACTTCCCAATGTATCGAACGCCAACTCCACCGTCGGCCAGACCATCCATATCGGCCAAAAACAAACGAAGCATGCCGATAACAGCAATCACCCCGACATACATCCCTCGGCGAGACACATGCCGATGACACTTCATCGGCCAAACATCCATCGTTGGTCGAACAGGAAAATGCTTCGCCGATAGCATAAATCACACCGATGGTACCATCGGTAAGAACAATCCCGTCGGGGAACCAGAAAAAAGACATGCCGATGGTGAACGTCACGCCGATGGCACATCACTACCACCAACCTGATCGCCAAAATGCCTGCGAGGTCACGCCGATGGGAAAGAATAAATAGGGTTTAAGTGAAGAAACCCTCTAGACATGAAAAATTCAACCTCCAGGTCAAAATGAGTGCTAACACTGGCTCCGAATGGGGACGTGCAGGTGAAAACCTGCAGCGAGAACCAGATCTCCGGGCAGACCAAGCAAAAACCAAAAAAGCACGAACTGCACAAGGCATTTACACTATGTACATGTTTTTTACAAATGTGCATAGCGACAAGTCATTTATGCAAAATAGAACTTAAGGAATTGGCCATGCACAGGCAATTCCAGAACTTCACCACCTAGGGCCTAGAGGAAATAAGAATCCTCCCCATGAGTGCTGCAAATCTGATATGGGCCCATCCATAAGGTTTCAAATTTACCATGTTTACCCTTTTCTTGACCTTTTGCATTCCATATGAGCACCAGATCATTGACCTGAAATTTTCTTTTAGTAGCTCTCCTATCAAACTGATATTTCACATCTTGTTGTCTCTTGAGATTGATCTGGTGGGCTTTCCTTCTGTTTTCATCCAGTGCAACCAGCTGGTTCACTCTTTCTATCATGGAGTCTTCAATCTCCTCATCATTTTCTTGGATGAATTTGTAAACTGTTTGGAGATTGTTCATGGGCAATCTGGCTAATGCACCATATACTAGCTCAAAAGGTGACATTCCAATAGCCTTTTTCACTGTCACTCTGTTAGCCCATATTGCCAATTTTAATTTTGAGTCCCAAGCTCTCTTGTTCCTATCCAGTATCCTCTTGATAATTTTCATGATGCTTTTATTGCTTGATTCTGCTTGACCATTCCCTTGTGGGTGATATGGTGATGCATATGATAGATTTATCCCATACCTGTTGCAAAAATCAACAAATTCACCTGATCTGAAGCACATAGCATTATCAGTGACTACCTTGAATGGTACTCCAAACCTGATGATAATATTTTCTAGCATGAAATCTGTCACCACCTTACTTGTAGCTCTCTTAGTTGGAATGGCCTCAATCCATTTGGTAAAGTAATCAGTTGCCACCAAAATCCAACTGTGTCCCCCACTTGATTTGTCTGCAATTTCCTCTATGAAGTCAATTCCCCATTGCTGAAATGGAGCATCCACAGTTACAGTCCTGAGGGGTAAAGCACCATCATATTTCAACTTTCCTGAAAATCTTTGGCAAGGGTCACACTTCCTCACTAACCTTTGTGCATCTGAAAAGAGAGTGGGCCACCAATATCCTGCTCTGAGAATTTTATGAGCTGTTGTTTGGGCAGTATAATGTCCATCACACAATCCTTTATGCATATCAATCAAAACATTGTTAGCCATATCCTCATCCACACATCTCAGTAGCACACCATTAGGGTTTTTCCAGTATAGCTCACCTTGAACAATAACATACCTGATTGCATGTAACTTTAAAGTCCTCTTTTGACTGTCACTGAAATGGGAAGGACAATTCAGATTTTGCAAGTAGTAGATAATATCCTTGTACCATTCAGATCTTGATACATTTACATTCTCATTTTGGACTACATTAACTTGGCATGCTTCCAAGTTTGACTGTGCCATCATCTTGGCTAATCCTTGTCCTCTTACCAACTTGGTAATTTGTATTTCTATGTTGAACTCCTGCAGTTTGTTTATCCATCTGCACCTTCTTCCAGTCACCTCCTGTTGAGTGAATATGTCTTTGACTGCTGCATGGGGTACATATGCAATTATATGTGATCCTACCAGGTATGGTCTGAAACTTTTGATGGCTCTGACTAGTGCATATGCCTGTTTTTCCATAATATCATATTTCAACTCAGAAGCTTGCAAAGACATACTGAAGAAAGCTATGGGCTGTTCAAAACCATCTTCGTTTTTCTGTAGCAAACATGCAGCAACAGTGTGAAAGGAAGCAAATGAAAACAATTGGAATGGCCTAGAAAAATCAGGAGATTTAAGAACAGGGGCCATTTTGATTGCCTCTTTGATACTCTGAAATGATTCAATTGCTTCACTTTCCCAGTGGACAGTTGCATCCTTCTTCATCATCTTGGAAATGTTCCTTGTGGTTTCTGCAAAGTTGGGAACAAATCTCCTAAAAAAATTTATCTGTCCAAAGAAGTACTGAACTCCTTTTACAGTTTTTGGCATTTGAATTCTGTCAATAGCAGCCACTCTCTCTGGATCTATCCTAACTCCATCCTTGGAAACAATATGTCCCAGGAGTTTTCCTTCAACCACCCCAAAAGCACACTTCTTTGGATTTAAAGAAATGCCATACTCTAGTGCTCTTATGAAAATCTGCTCTAGATGCAAACAATGCTGCTCTTCTTTCTTTGAGTAAGCAGTCAGATCATCTTGATACACAGCCAGGATTGAATCAATCAACCCTGCAAAAGCAACATCCATTGCTCTTTGAAATGTAGCACCTGCATTGGTTAGTCCGAAGGGCATTCTAACATACACATAAGTTCCCCATGGAGTGGTAAAGGCGGTCTTATACTGTTCTGATTCCTTTACCTTTACCTAATTATAACCTGAAAACCCATCCATCATGGATAAGAGTTCACAACCAGTCACTCTCTGCAACATAGCTTCCATATTAGGCAGTGGATAGTTATCCTTTAAAGAGGATACATTCAAGTTCCTGAAGTCAACACAAAGCCTAATATCACCATTCTTTTTTCTGACTGGGACAAGGTTAGACACCCAAGTTGAATGTCTGATTGGCACAATTATTCCAGCTTCCCTAAGCTTTTTAAGTTCTTCCTACATCTTTGGAGCCAAGGTAGGATTAATAGGTCTTTGCCTCTGTCTGAATGGCTTAGCTCCCGGCTTCAATGGGATCTCATGCTGGAATAAATCTTCCCTATAGGCTTTTAGGTCCTCATATGACCAAGCAAAAACATGTTTATACCTTTTCAGTAAAGCAATCAGCATATTTCTAATGTGTGGTTTGAGCTGCTTACCAATATATACCTTCTGAGGGGCCTGAGATGTTCCCAAATTTATCTCTTCTAAATCCTCCTTGTTTGTGGGAGATGTCCTTGTGACCAATTTATCTCTACTGTCAAAAGCTCTTTCCAAAGCTACTAATCCTCTGGGGATTTTATTAGTCTTCAACTGAATTATCTCCTTTCCCACAAGAGTTTCTTTTCCATCTATAGTCTCTACAAAAGCTTGGAAATCAATTTCTTGATTCTCATATTCATCTATGCAGTGCAAAAATTTTAACAAGTCCCTATCATCATTAAACACTTGCCAACTGCATATATTTTCTGGTACTGCAGGCCTGATTTTAACTTCTACATTTGTAACATCTGACAGAGTGATGTCATCTGGCCTTATTGCAACATTGGCTAAGAAATCAGCCATAACATTCTTTGATCTCTCTACCCAGCCTATTGAAAATGCATCAAAAAGTTTAATGGTATCCCAAACAGCATGCTTGTATTGTTTCAACCTTTTATTTTTTGAAGCATACCTATCTCTAATTTGGGATACAATCAGCTCAGAATCCCCAAATACTCTTAGCATTTTGATTCCATGTTTGAGAGCAATATTTAGGCCTAAGAGTAAAGCCTCATATTCTGCAATGTTGTTTGTGCAAACAAACCTCAGGAAGAAAGAGAATTTGAGGAGCTTACCAGTTGGAGATAGGAAAACAACTCCAGCTCCAGAGCCTTCTTTTGCACAAGCTCCATCAAAAAACATGGTCCACAAACCTTGCTGATCCAATTCTTCAATGCAGACATTTTTCTTTTTATCTTCTCTATCATCTGAGACAACCTTGAAGTTATCACAGTCAGTGTTTACAAAGCATATCTGTTCCTCTGCTTCTTGGTCTTCCACTGTCTCTGATGATCTTTGTTCTCTGATTAGCTTAACATCCCTGCCATTCATTGGAATCATGGCATATGACAGGTCCAGCTGCATACTTCCACCAATTAGTGCTGCCCATCTTCTTGACAACAACATACCATACTGTTGCTTGATGTCAACCACTGTTATATTCATTTTATATCTCTTTTCAGGAAATGCTGCCAGCTTGAAATCTACATCCTTCATGATTCCAATAACCGGTACCTCTCTGGCATCCATAGCATAACATTTTCCACATGCCTTGTCAATTTTCAATCCAGCTTGTTGCATGATGGCCAAAGGCATGACATTTGTAGATGCTCCATAATCAAGCATACAATTTCTAATTATTTTTCCATTTATAACCAGGGAGACATAAAATGGTTCCACTTGTGAAGGACACTTTGTCATAGTCACTCCTAAATAGACTTCAGGAGCCTCATCTTCTTCATTACACATGACATGTTTCTCACCCTGGGTCTGAGCATTTTGTTTAGCTTGAAAAGGTACCCCTGAAATTAGGGATATTGTCCTATTCTTAATTTCTTCCACTTTCATTAGTTCCATAAGTGGAACAGAGACTTTTACCTGGGAGAGGACTTGAGCTATATCAAATGGAGCATAATTTTGTATAACAGTTGTAGCTTGCTCCACAATCTTACTTTTATCCTGAACTGATTTAGCTTTTACTTTCATAGTTCCCTGATCATCATTCTTGTCTTGGGAACCTTTACCTTGATCTTCAGCCTGGGGGATTCTATTTTCTGGTCCTTGGGATTCATGACCTGTTCTATGTCTAAAATTCTGTTTATTATTAACCCACAGCCTCTTTTGTGATTCAATCCCCTTATGACCATGCAGTGGCTGACCTGCAGAAATACCTTCTGGCTGATGTGGGCTGCTTACTTGATTTTTACCTCTGAGATTGTAGTTGCTCTTGACTTGAGCAACTGCTGCAGCTGTGAAGGCCCTAATTTCCTCATCAGAAGGTTGTTGTAAGTTACTCAGAAAATTGTGTGAATTCTGAGCATAGGCATAGTTAACTTCATCATCTTCATCACATGGGAACTGTTGGCGGCCCTGAGTTCCATCATTTGTACTCTCATCAGCATCATAAAGAGTGTATCCATTGCTTATGGACATCATATTTACATCATCATCTTGCACATAATGTGGCTCATTGCATTCATTACAAGATGTAGTATTATCACACAAGGACTGAGCAATCATACACTGTAACTGTGAATGTGGCATCTGGCAAATCATACACCATGGAGCATCATCAACAATATTTACAGCTTTAGAGGATCAGGAGTTTCTTTGACATGTTGAGCTCTTTGATTTGTGTTGTTGTGCGGGAATATAGGTTTACCATCATGCCAATTGGTATTATAAGGCATATCATGCAATGATGGCCTCTTTTCTTGCCTTTGATAGACTTGCCTATCAGGACCTATCCCTTTTTCACTTCTAGCTAATCTATAGCTTAGGTCCTTAACAACATTTGCCAATTTGTCTATCTTATCTTCAGGGGCAGATGTATTACCTTGAGTGTTCTGAGGCTTGTTTGGATTCTGTAGAATTTTTATATCATCCCTTCTATTTGTCTTGCCCGATGCTTTCCTGTTGTTTTCAATATTCACTGCAATTCTGAAAGCATCCCTGAGAGTAGCAGGACCTTTATCTCTTAATCCATATGCAGTTTTTGCATCAAAGGCATTGATATACAATATTATGCACATTGGTTCATTTGGCCTCATGTGATGTGGCAATTTGTTTAACACTTTAGTAAATCTTGCATTAAAATCTGCAACCTGTTCATTTGACCCTTTAGTGATACTGGTGAACTCATTTACAAAAAAGCTAGGGTCAGTTTTGTCACCATATTGCTCCTTGAACATCCTTTTAAAATCATCCCATGATGAAATACTCTGGTCAGGCAGATTCTTGTACCATTCTCTTGCCTCATCTATTAAGGATTGCATGAATGACTTCATGAAAACATCCTCATGTTCAACCTTAAAGTTATCCATGACATTTTGAAAGGCTTTTAGATGATCTTCTCCTGACACAGTGTTGTTTCCTAAAAATTTAGGCACTTGCAGCCTCAGATGCTTATCAATGGGGTTAGGATACCCAGGAATACCATCAAATACCAGCTGTCTGAATCTATCTAGTTGCATTAGCTGTCTGTTTAACTAATTAACATTAATATTTTTGTTTGCATTCTGGTTTCTTACATTGTTCAGTGGTATCCTAGCATCATTCACATTTTGTCTCTTATCATTATGCTGATGTTGCACTTCATTTCTCTGTTGATGTCCCTGCACATTTGCATTCTCAAGGGTAGGAATTGAATTATTCTGGGCAGTCCTCAAAGCTTGCACTTTCTTCCTCAAGTCATCTCTGATTGATATTGCCTGCTGATATTCAAACTCGGCCCTTAAGCTCCTAATTTCATCAGCTAGTTCTTCCTCACTGGGCCTAGAGGAGGATGGTTTTACCATATTCTGATCATCATCTTCATCATCCCTCAGAGACTCTGCCTCTTCAAACCTTTCACTAGGGTCTAGAAATGGGCGTTCTTGGAACACCTCTGACCTCATTCTCATGTTAGCACCCTGTTGCCTCTCATATGCACCCTGAATATCAGCTTCTGCATTTGAAAAGTAAGGTACTGTCTTGTCTGAAGACCTTGGATTGTCTTGCATATCATCATTTTTTCTGGGGGAACCCTCACGACTGACTGAGACAGCTCCCTTTCTTCTGTACATCATTCTTCTTGTTACTGGTAACTCTTCAAATAAAGGATTTTGTTGGGATCTTCTCCCCTGCATATAAATTTTACTTTGACCGGTTGGGAGTTTACTTCAGAGTCGCCACCTATTACTAGGAACTGTTTTCTTTTTGTAAATCAGGGTTCTTTCACAATTTTCCCCAGCGGAGTCGCCAATTTCTGTTGGTTTTTTCCCAGACTAGATGCTTGTTCCCAGATTTCCCTACAAGGTAGCCATCAGTGATCAACGGGATCTCTGGGCCAGGGGCCAACAGTATAGGAGATAGACTCTATATTTTATCTCCTCTTCTTCTTCAGGCTCTGCAAGACCTAGGGGGGGATTCCCTACTCAACATCCATGGGGATATGCATACAAAGGCTGGGATGCTGACAGAAAGCAGATAAGTCCTCCTGTAAGTAGACCAAAACTGCAAGATAAGAGCAAAGGGGCTGGCTTTGGGCCTATTTTCAGTTGTAGACAGAGGACTTGGATCCTAAAACTAATTCTAATGTCCTAAAGGTTGTTTTAGAGTTTGATTATGATTTTGAGTTTGGATGCAAAGCTGGACATGGTTATAACACAAACACAAAGCAAGATTGGTGCCTATCCAGGGCCTAGAGTCAATAGACATACACTTGTGAATGATCAGCATGAACAGCTAAAACTGGATTTCAGGGGGATATATATGATACCTGCCTTGCAGATATCTCCCAATACAGAGTGTTAAGTTATCTCTACTTATGGCATCCCTACTGCAGTATACCCTTCCCAATGTTTAATCTGAAAACAGTTTAATCTACCTTTGAGCAGAAGTTAAAAGATCAGACATTCAACACAGGAATTCTATATTCTAGAGTCTCAACATTTCTCAAATATCCAGACTCAGAAGAAAGATACATGCAATACTGGAGATAGAATTAACAAAACACATGCTAAGATAGCATTTCTCATATAAGATTAATCATGAAATCAGTGGGTTCATGCCAAAACATACAATAAGAGATACATAGACTCACAGGTTTAGCTGTACAGAGCAACCAGATCAGCTTGTTTTGAATTACAGAGCCAAAAACTTCAACTTTCAACAACCTAAACAATGGTAACACAGTCTGCTTATAACAGCCAGAGAGTGTACCACAGCAATTAATTACAAGACCGTTACAAAATTTGCCAGATACAGATCCTTCAAAGGAATGGTGCTCAAAATTTATTGATGCAGAGATAGAAGGAACCCTCGAGCCCTGCGCCGCCACCTGGGAGTCTTCATGCCAAAGATCGGGTACATGACTGTCCAACAACTTGCCCATGCCCCTGCTACAGTCACCATTAAGGGTCTCAACCACCCGCGGTCGCCTGAAAACTGTCGCAGCGCGTCAAAAAGGAATTCCCGCCAAAACGCCTCTTTGCAGGTTCAAAAAATGCAGGGGGAAAAATCCCACATGCACGGTGAGGAGACAACCTCGATGCTTTAAAAGCATCGTCACACGCAAACTAAGTGTCGAGCACTTTTGCCGCGCTCGACACACATGCCTTCGTCCACAGCCCATCGGCCAAACATATACCATCGGCCTTCCTCAAAAATCTCCCGCCGACACCAGTTGTCTCGCCGATCGCCACATCTCCACAAGTCACCAACATCCCCATCGGCCAGAGGAGAACCATCGGCCAGCTCCACAAATCTCCTGCCGACCTCAAAGGTTATGTTGACGCCTATTTTAATCCCCTGTCGGCCAGACTACTACCATCGGCCAACCTGAAACATCCTCTGCCGATGATACCACTCACACCGATGACATTGCTGTCACCAAGACAATCCTCCCCATCACCCCGATGCCAGCTCCACACCCCTTGTCGCCGAGACAAAGACCATCGGAGCAACCAAAAGCACTTCCGCCGATATCACCCGTCTCACCGACGAAGCCTCCGCACTACCTTATCGGCCAGACCAACACCATCGGAGCAACACTTCAAACCTACGCCAACTCCAAAAGTCACGCCGATGACCATAGGCTAACTACCACCTATCGGCCAGACCCACGCCATCGGCTCAATCAAAAACTCCTTCGCCGACATCACTTGTTACGCCGATAACCATACCATCGGCCAGAGTACCCCTGTCGGCCCAACTCTCCACACTTCGTCCGATAGCCAAAGTCTTCGCGATAGCACTTCCCAATGTATCGAACGCCAACTCCACCGTCAGCCAGACCATCCATATCGGCCAAAAACAAACAAAGCATGCCGATAACAGCGATCACCCCGACATACATCCCTCGGCGAGACACATGCCGATGACACTTCATCGGCCAAACATCCATCGTCGGTCGAACAGGAAAATGCTTCGCCGATAGCATAAATCACACCGATGGTACCATCGGTACGAACAATCCCGTCGGGGAACCAGAAAAAAGACATGCCGATGGTGAACGTCATGCCGACGGCACATCATTACCACCAACCTGATCGCCAAAACGCCTGCGAGGTCATGCTGATGGGAAAGAATAAATAGGGTTTAAGTGAAGAAACCCTCTAGACATGAAAAATTCAACCTCCAGGTCAAAATGAGTGCTAACACCTGGTATTACAGAAGCTTGCCTTTAGTAGTACAGTAGATCACCTTTGGTATAGTAGTACCTCGCCTCTGGTAAAATTCTACTTGAGCGCCTTTGGTATATTAGTAGCTCGCTTTTGGTAACCTTAGCTCACCTTTGGCATAGCAGTAACTCGCCTTTGGTAGCTCAATCCATCGCCTTTGGCATCACAGTAGCACGCTTTTGGTTGCACAGTCCTGTGCCTCTGGTCAAAATAGTATAGCACCTTTGGTCCAGTACATTATGCATCAGAGTTTGTCTTTTTCTCAAAGCACCTCATAGAATCCCAGCATTACCTTTTGTCCTAGTATATTCCATGGTAACCACTAGGCTCCAGCAAACTATGAAGTGCAAGCAAGTTGTCCCTAGGAAGTGCAAGTCACCTCCTCACACACCGCAATCAGGTCGTCTCAACATTACTCACAAGGTCACTTCTAGAATGCCCGTAGAAAGACCTACCAATTCTCCCAGCATGCCGCACGTCGACCAACCAAGCAATTCCCAAGAAGGTAGGGTCCCTTTGGTAAGTACACCCCAATACACCACTGGCTTGCCTCCTGATTTTGTCCCTCAAGGTTATACTGCAGATCTAGCCCCATCTTAAAAAGAGCGACACTTTGAAATAGGTCAATCCTCTCAAGAAGATGAGCAAGATCTTGATGAATTCATGCAACATCCTAGGGCCATAGTCACCATTGACAAAATCCTTAGCGAGAACCAAGATCATTTCTTTCGTTTGCTAGCAGAGCAAGGAGCTAAATTACCCAAAGATTTTGATCTATCCAATCTTAGTGAGGCTAGAAACACCCAAGACACCATACAGGTGGTCCAAACCATGTCGACTGTGACCACGCCCTTACTTGAACAGAGCTTGCAGTATAGGAATCCCCTTTTTCAAAACCCAACAGGAGAGAGGGCCATATCACCGCTTCTAACTCCTATGGAGATCTTCAAAAACCAACAAGAAACTCTCCAACGTCAAGCAGAGTTAGCTAAGCAAGCCACCTTAGCTTGATCGAATATGCAAGGTGCCTCTAAGCAAGCTACCTTAGCTCAATCGAATATGCAACCACCTCCTAAAGTGTGCACACCAATCGCAAATGAAATCTTGGTTACCCCATCACAAATAGGTTTCCCACCAAATTACAATCTAGGGAACAACTATGTAGCCATGCAACAAGGGTCTCAACACATACCACCTCCCATATCATCAAACCTCCATGTCTCTTAGCCAATTAGAGTCATGCAGCCCCCCCCACAAAATTCTTCTACTCTCATCCTCAATCAACCTCAACCATCGCAAATCACTTCTACCTATGTCCCTCCTCCATTATGTTCATCCTCGCTAAATTTCTTTCACACATTGCCTAGCCACCCTCAACATTCCCAACATCAAGTTTCCCAAAGCTATGTGCCGCCATCGCAACCTAATCAAACACACTTTAGCTTTCCTCCACCCAATTATTTTCTCTAACCATCACAAAGCCAACAATCTTACCTAGCGCCACCCCCACCTCCTCCTCATCAAAGCATCCAATTCCAACCCAATCTCAACCCAACGTACAATGCATATGACCCCAACCAATCTTATGACTCTTATAACACCAATGTTCATGGCTTACACTACAATCTTCCATATGGGCATCAACAACCACTTCTTGGACAGCAGGAGATGCTTCCAACTCCTCCCACAGCGATGGAGCTAAAAATTGCAGAAGTGCAACAACAGCTATTTGATCTTATGTTTGGCCACACCAAGAAGACCTTCTCTTTAGAAGAAGTGTGTCCTTATCCTTTTGATCGGTCATTACCAATGATCCCTTTTCCTCAAAATTTCACTATTCCCAAGTTTGACAAATACAAAGGAAAAGGTGACCCAAAGGACCATCTCAGGGAATTCTATCTTGCTTGCTTTGAGGTCTCACATAATGACACATATCTTATGCATCTCTTTCCTCGTAGTCTTGGAGGTCAAGCTATAGAATGGTTCTCACACTTACCTACGGGTATCAAGTCTTTTAATGAGCTAGCAGAGAAGTTTGCTACCCATTTCTCCTACAATGCCGAGCATGAGATTTCCATGACTGATCTATGCAACAATAAACAAAAAAATGGTGAAACTTTCATTTCTTTCCTCCAACGATGGAGACAAATGGCTAGCAAATTCCCTTTCAAGATTCTTGAGAAACAGCTTGTTAGCATATTTGTGCAAAACCTCAACCAAGAGTTAGGTTTCCATTTGCAAATTCTTAGTGCTACAACCTTTGACGAAATCACATACAAGGGTATCAACATTGAAAAGGCCCTCAATGCTAAAGGTCTGGGCAAAATATTCAAAGAAATGAAAGATAGCGCTCCTCATCAACAATCGAACGATAAACCCAAGTTTTGGAACAAGAACAAAAATGTAGTCAACGATGGGGTGGTCGATTCTAAACATGTCCAAACATTGCAAACATCATTGTAGCTCTCCAAACCAAGTCAAGTTCCACCTCAACAACAGCAACAATAGCGGCAACTGTATCAAAATCAACAGCAACGACAACAAGAGTGCCCTCAACAAGATTACCCGCCGTGACGCCAATTCACTCCCTTGGGAGTGCCCGTCGAATCGGTCTTACAACAAATTTTGTAGAAAGGGCTCATCACCTTACCTGATGCTCCCCCATATGGAGAACCTGTCTACAAAACTGCACGTTATAGAGACAATGAATATTGTGAGTTCCATAGGAGCAAAGGGCACAGAACCGCGTCGTGCATGAAACTCAAGCACCTAATCCAAAATCTCGTCGATGGCAACCAAATCACTTTTGAGAATGAACCACTAGCTCATCACACTAACAAAGATCTTGACATGTACAAGGAACCATTCCCTCATCATGGTCCACCTCCTCCTCAGGATAGAGGTAAAGGTATCAATCATGCTTCCACTTCCTTTGATTCCATTGTAGGTCATTTTGAAGAGAGTCGAGTGTCTACCCTTACAATCAAAGGCAAATCTATGGATTGCGTTGTTACAACTCATCGTGGTCATGTCACCATTCATGGTCCTACACCCAGTCTTCTGGCTCAATTTGATTATAATCTTGTTGAACATCTAGGGAAAATGCCAGCACATATCTCTATCTTGGACCTTCTACGGTCATCACCTGCACATAGAGTAGTGCTAGAAAAAGCCCTCCAAGAGTCTTCGGTTCCTAACAACATAGCGGCTGTGGATTTCCAAGCTATAGTAGGTAACATTGCTTCACCCTACAATGTGGTCTTCTCTGAGAAAGATCTCCCATCCCATGATCCGTGTCACAATGATGCCCTTCATATTGAAGTTCTCATCCATAAGTGCAAAATCAAACGTATACTCATAGATGGTGGTGTTGGTCTCAACATCTATTCTTTAAAGTTACTTAAGCAATTGGGATACTCTGAGGATCATGTCAACAATGATCAAAGTATTACAATCAAGGGATATGATGATGTAGAACGCTGTTCAGAAGGTGTTATCCACTTGTCTATACAACTGGGTCCTGTCATGCTTGAAACCAGGTGTCAAGTCCTTGATATTGAACTACCTTACAAAATTATCCTAGGTCGCCCATGGATCCATGCAATGAAAGCTGTTCCCTCCACGTATCACTAATCTCTAAAGTTCCCATACAATGGTACGGAGATCACTATCCCAGGAGACCCCAATCCTTTTGAATTCTGCTGTGTCTTGCAAGGCAGTTATAAAAATTGCAACCAGGTGCCTAAAAATGAAAAAGCCCTTGAATCCCCACTATATGCCGATCCTGAAACTCTGACCCCAGCCTCTATAAGTAACTCTAATCCTCTTCCTGAAGTCAAAGCTCACATCTGTGATATAGGCTTTGGAACATATGATATATCCAAATCTTGTTGTGTAGGGCGGATGCCTTTATCCCCTAAATCTTACGGCCAACCACCCATTGCCAAAGTAACAAAAAAAGTAGCTATTCCTCCCCCAACATTCCTAATCCAATTTCAACATGGATGGTTATTGGAAGAGGAAACTATTGAGGATATTTCTTCTTGGCTCTATAAGGAGAAAGAACCAGTCACAATACCAGTCAAGCAGTATGGCAACAGCTTAAGAATAGTAAAAAACATGGGCTATAAAGGCAAGGGTGGCCTTGGGAAACAGAATCAAGGAACTATGGAACCCATTGTTGTGACAAAGAAACTAGACAAGAAGGGATTAGGATTTGGTAAGAAGGTACCACACGCCTTGGACATCAAGTATATCCTCAACAAGGTAGTTGACACTTTCCCCGCTGATTCGACGTCTACTGAGGATATCATCGATGACTCGTCCCTCCATATGACCAACCTATTCACAGAATACTCCATTTTTACACTATCCTCCGTATCCTTAACCTCCACCACAAGCACCCAGAATGTAACACTTGTCTACCCTAAACTTATCGATTGGGACCAACAAGGGACCCCTGTTATAGATGTATTTCAGAATGACAAAGCTTTAGTTGAGTTCATGGGACTTCGGGAAGGTATCCGTCTTGGCGATCATAAAGCAAGTTTTGTAATGGAATTAGAACCAATGGCTTATTTTGGTGAGAATGCCAAATCCTCCAGTCGTAAAAGTAAAAATAAAGAAAGATCTCTAGGTGAAAACCACACTGTGGCACCTCCCGATAACAAAATAGTAAAAACAAAGGACATATCCAAAGGTGAAAACCCAACTGTGGCACCTGAGGATGGAGGATTTGACCTTCCCCTACCATCTAAGTATCAAGAGAAGTCAGCTCTCCTGGTAGAAGATTCTATAGAGATAAACCTTGGCACAAAACAAAATCCAAAGACCACATTCCTAGCGGCATCATTATCAGAAACAGAGCACAGGAATCTTAACACATTCTTCTTACAGAGAACCATCAACTTTGCATGGACCTATGCTGATATGCCAGGGTTAGACCCTAAGCTAGTTGTTCACTATCTCATTGTTGATCCAAAGGTTAAACCAATCAAGCAAAAGTTGAGGAAGATGCACCCACAGATAGCTCTCTTGGTGAAAGTTGATATGACCTATTGACTATTCAGATTGGGTCTCCAACATTGTACCTGTATCTAAACCAAATGGGTGCATCCGCATGTGTAATGATTTCAGAGATCTTAATAAAGCATGTCCCAAAGATGACTTTCCACTACCGAACATTGACATTATAGTTGACTTGACAGCAGGTCACGAGATGCTTTCTCTCATGGACGGATTCTCTGTCTACAATCAGATAAGGATAGCAGAGGAAGATCAGCATAAAACAACCTTTACTTGTCCATGGGGTAACTATTGTTGGTGTGTCATGCTGTTTGGTCTAAAGAATGCAGGGGCAACCTATCAGAGAGCAATGACAGTGATATTCCATGACCTCTTTCATCACATCATGGAGGACTATGTGGATGACATACTAGCTAAATCTTCTAGGGAAAATCACATACAGGTTCTCGGACAGATCTTTGACAGGCTCGAGAAATATCAAGTAAGACTCAATCCAAAGAAGTGTGTCTTCGGTGTCACATTAGGGAAGCTATTGGGTTACATTGTATCTAGTCAAGGTACTGAAGTAGATCCAACAAAAGTAAAGGCTATAGTAGAGATGCCTCCACCAAAGAACCTTAAAGCATTAAGGAGCCTTCAAGGAAGGTTGCAATCCATCAGGCGTTTTATCTCACAGTTAGCAGATAAATGTCAACCATTTCAACACTTGCTCTGAAAGGATGTCTCATTTCAATGGAATTATAAGTGTCAAGCAACATTTGATTAGCTCAAAGAGTATCTAGCTACACCTCCTGTATTGGTTCCACCAGTTGCTGATAAACCTTTGATATTATACATCTCAACTACAACTTCAGCCCTAGGGGCCTTGCTAGCACAACATGATGAAACAGGGAAAGAGCATGCAATTTACTATATCAGTAGAACCTTGGTGGGATATGAACTCAATTATTCACCGATGGAAAGAGCTTGTTTAGCAGTAGTGTTCGCCTCCCAAAAATTGCGGCATTACATGTTGAACCAACACATAATTCTTATAGCTAAAATTGATCCCTTGAAGTATCTACTAGCAAAAGCAGCTCTTACAGGCAGACTAGCTAAATGGGTCATGATCCTTAGTGAGTTTGACATTGAATATGTGGATCGTAAAGCAATCAAAGGACAAGCTCTAACAGATCAACTAGCAGAAGCACCCATACAAGATACACACCCGATGGTAGCAGACTTTCCAAATGAAAATCTCTTCACTCTTTCTGACTTAATAATGTGGAAGTTGTATTTTGATGGTTCCTACACACAACATGGATCAGCGGCTGGCATCTTGTTCATTACACCTCAAAATGACTACATTCCAAAGTCATATCGGCTTGCATTCCCTTGCACCAACAACATAGCTGAGTATGAAGCACTCCTCATAGGTCTGAATACAGTAGTTCAATGGGACATCACAGAATTACAAGTATATGGAGACTCATAGTTAGTCATTTGCCAAGTCACAGATGAGTACCAAACAAAAGATGAAAATTGGTCCCCTACAAGCAACTAGTGGATGCCTACAAACCACATTTTTCTAGCATCACATTTGAGCAAATTCCAAGAGAGCATAACAAAGCTGCAAATTCTATGGCTTCTGTAGGGTCACTGATTGACATGCCTGCAAATACACAGAAGTGTGAATTCTTGATTGAATAATTGTTGATACCAGCCGTCAATGCCCTTGTTACTGAAATCATCTACGAACTTGTTGGTCCCAATTCCCCATGGTACAAAGATATCTATGAATACCTCAAGAACAAAACCTTTCACCCTGACCTATCATCCACCCAATGCAAAACCTTTATCTGTTGATCCTCTCGTTACATCATTCTGGGTGATACACTATATCGCCGGAGTCCCAATGGTATCCTCTTACGATGTCTTAACGTGGAAGAAGCTGAAGCTACCTTATGAGACATACACGAAGGTGTCTGTGGTGCACATTCTACTGGTCCTAATCTTGCTAAGAAGATACTCAGAACAGGTTATTACTGGCCTACAATAGAGCACGATGCTACACAGTTTGCTAAGAAGTGTCTACAATGCCAGTAGCATGGAGATTTGATTCACGCACCAGCTCATGAATTAAAACCTGTGACAACTCCATGGCCTTTTTCTCAATGGGGTCTCAACCTCGTAGGACAAATCCACCCTTCCTCCTCCAATGGCCACAAGTTTATCATTACCACCACTAAGTATTTCACAAAGTGGGTTGAAGCCATTCCCATGACCTATATCACCGGTAAGCAAATAGCCAAGTTTATCTTAAACTACCTCATATGCCGGTATGGTATTCCCCAAGCCATTGTCACTGATAATGGGAGACCATTTAAGAATCAAGATGTCCATGCCTTGTGCACACAATACAATATCCAACATCGCTTTTCAACTCCCTACTATCCGCAGAGTAACGGCCAAGCTAAGGCTTCCAATAAAACCATTCTCAAAATCCTCAAGAAAATAGTCAATGAAGCTGGTCATGATTGGCATTTGCAACTCAATCCCGCCCTATGGGCCTACCACACTAGTATCAGAACACCAACTGGTGCCACACCTTATGCCTTGGTCTATGGCTCTGAAGCCATCCTACCTATAGAGGTCGAGATCCCATCCCTCAGAGTATCCATGCAGGACTTGATCAGCAGAGACGAGTATCGCACTTCCAAATTAGCTGAGCTTGAACTACTAGATGAGAGGCACCTTGCCGCACTTAATCATCTCCATGTCTATCAAAACTGCCTCTGGCGTAATTACAACAAAAAGATCAAAGAAAGACGGTTTCAAGTTGGTGAACTTGTACTTAAAGAGAATCAGAGAAATCAAGTAGATTGAGAAAAGAAGGGCAAGTTTGACCCTAACTGGTTAGGCCCCTTTATTGTGACAGCAGCATATAGATTAGGAGCTTATACTTTAGCTACACCTGACGGCATTCCTCTAGATGAGCCACTTAATAGTGTCCATCTCAAGAAGTTCTATGCCTGATCTTCAGAGTATTCCAAATAAAACAAAAAACAAAAAAAACAACAAAAAAATAAAAAACAAAAAAAATCCAAAAAAATCCGTCCTCTGGTGAAAACCTGGAAAACAGGCGCTATGTGTAGAGTCAGCATCCATCATCTATCGAGTCCTGTCCACTCCATGTCCAGTGCACAAAGCACGCCTTTCCATCTATCTGTAATAAAACCATTGACTTTGTTTGCATTTCCATCTCCCTATCTAGTATAGCTTGGAAATTTGTCAGTGTCCCTCGTTGTCATCCCACATCTTGGTTTGTGTCAACAGTTTGCACTGTCTGGTCCTAGGTCACAACTTTCTAGGTCTTCTTCGTCAGTCATCCATACAAATTCCTCTACTAGAATGGGGGCAACTCTTTCCTTAACTTAGATCTAGGATTAGTTCCTTGTTCGTGGTTCACAATGCGCTCTTCAATCTTTTCTCATTTCTGCAGATAGCATCCTTTAACGGACACATCGCTCCTATGATAAGGCTGTTATCTTCTTAATGCTTTTCCCACATCATCGTACCCACCAGAACTACATATTATCTCTTCTCAATCTTAAGGTACCTTGATCCCATGGATATGGGTATGTAGGCAGTCTGGAATACGAAGGAAGTTTTCGGTACTTAGGTACATAAGATCTCCTCCTTTCCACCTCGATCCATTTCATCACTCTATCCAGAATTACATATTTATCACGTTCACCTTTCCTCGTAATGTGCCTTGATCCTGTGGATACAGGTTATGTAGGCAGTCTGGAATACGAAGGATGTATCCAGTACTCAGGCACATACGATTCATCATTCTCCACCTGTTTCAATCCATGAAACACTATCACCTTTCTAAGTCTTCCATTTTTTCACAATCCATTTGCCTCGACTTGACTAACTCAAGCAGCAAGCTAGCGCATCCTTTCAAAGAAAAAGTCCTTAACAAACTAGAAGCAAAGCAGCTTCCTTCCAGAGTCATCTACTATCCTGCATACCGATTGCCAACATCAACTAAGTTCCACTTAACCAAAGCCCTAGATCAGCAAGCTTGTCTTCTGCGAAGTGTTCCATTGTCGAAACCAACACACGTGTCTCCTATGACATGTGGCATTTCCAGCAGTGAGACATTGTCTTTTTAGGTAGATAGCACCCTTTAACAGACATAGAGTTCCTACGATAAGGCTATTATCTCTCCTATCCAATCTATCCTGAGCAACCTCTTTGGCAAGAGAATATGCTGGCTGTATGTTTACTTTGTAAGTCAGTCAATTTGTGTTATGGTTTATCTTTTGTTCCTTTATCCATTACCTATTCAAAGCTACCTTGATTTCTCTATAATCTTGGTATGTTGCGATGCAGTATGGATTGGGGGCATAGTCATTGCTTTTTGTGTGCCGTCTTTGAGGAAGGATCTTTAGCATCTTTCTTAGCATTCTATTTATCTTGTGTGTGTTACGTCCTAGCATCTTACATATTAATAATTCTTCTTGCATTTACATGTATTGAAGTTTATTGTATGTTCAAGACTATGGCCTATTCACATGTTCCAACAAGGTTATAGGATGTCTAAGGGAGCTAAGTTCAAACTGCTTGCTTGCAGAGTCAACATCCATGCACTCGGATATTACTGCACCTTGGTCTTTTATACCTTGGTGGTGAATTATCCACGTGCTATATCAAAATAAGGATTGCTCTTTATATACAAATGTGAAACCATTGCAACAAGCTCATTCATCCATTCCCACAACCTTTATATCGTTTTCATTGTAGTGATTGATCAACGGTCTCTGTCTCCCATCTCCTCATGTCCTTCTCTTTGGTGCATATCTGCAAAACCCACATGTCAGATATCACTAGTCATCACATCTATGTCATCATACATCTCTATCATCATACATCTATAAGCATCATATAAGCAACATATGTCATCACATGAATTAATAATCATACATACATATCATCACATCCATGACATTAAGGAATGCATACACAGAAACATGAACAATAGTGAGCCGAATAGATCATCATACATATCATGTAATGGTCATCATAATACAAAATGTCAGTGTCTACATCAATAATACAAAATGTGTATACATCCAAATATACATCAATATAGTACATCAAGGCTATCAAGAGCCTACAAAATATACATCAGGATGCACGCAGGCATCTGTCCAAAATGATACAAATGGTACAAGGTACAAGTGTCCATCGTGATACAAGTATGGTACAAATCTGATACAATATACAAATGTACGTGCTCTAGTGGGTAGAGCTCCCCTCCTGCTGTGGCCCCTGTCCTCCCCCTGTGCTCGGTGGGGGTCCCCCTACTGGTCCTCCTCCTCCCCCTAGTGGCAAAAATGGTCCTCTCACTGAGGACACTGACTGCCCTGTCCTGCGGGATCCAAATGCCCCAGATCTGCTCCTATCTCTGTAACTCGGTGCCTGCTGAGCTATTGGCACCGCACCCACATACAGACCCCTGTAATACTCTACCTCCCTACCAGCTGATACTAGCTCTCCCTGCACCCGGACGAGCTCACTGTATAGGGTCCTCTGACCCGCACCCAGTGCACGACGTGCTTCATCTCTCTCCCACCTCACTCTAAACAGTGTGGCCTCTGTTGTCAACCGCAGCTATACCTCTGCGTCTCTCTCCCTCGTCACCTGGGCTAGCTGCCTGTCATCTGCTACTGGTGCAGCTAGTGGCTACATCTGTACCTATGCCTGTGCCTGTGCCTGGACCTATAGCTATGCCTGTGCGTGGGCCAGGGCTGTCTGTGCTGCTGATGCTACCTGTGTCTGCACCTATGCTAGGGCCTCATCTTGTCTCGCCTCAGCCCATGTTGCATCCCTGTCCCTCCTCAATCGTACCATCCAGAGCTCTAATCAAGTCCTCTGGGCTATCTCCTCCTGTAGTAAATGCTCAGCTCTCTCCAAATCTATCTCTATAGCTGGCTCCTCCTCCTTTGCCATCTCTACATCTACCTGCTGGCCCCTGGCCTCTCCCACTACCTGCTGTCTGGCCGCTCTGGCCTGGCATTTGATCCTGGCCTCTGCACCTAGGACCAATACCTCCCCCACTGCCACTGCCACACCTGGTGTAGTCAATCTAACCAGCCTGTGTGTCTACCAGTACCTATCATACTCTAGCAGCATCCCTGGGTCTGCCAGTCCTGTATCCCAATCCCATCTCACGGGGACAAGTCCCCGTACCTCTGCCAAAGCTGTAGCCACTGGAATCTCTGTGTCCTAATCTCCAACCTCCCTCCATGTCTTGGCATGCGTCACCTCCCCCACTGGTAGTCCCTGTGGTAACCCAAACTACCTGAGTACCTGCTCTGGCAGGTACCTCTCTATCACGTCTATCCGTCTCCCGAACAGATACCGAGCCTATCTACAATACATCAACTACTCGTGCTCATCCTCCCACTTCTCACAAAGTAACCATGGTCTCCACACAAATAGGTCCATCTCGTCGATCTGCTGCCTCCAGTGGCTAACAGACCCCATCCTCCAGTGGGTAATCACTCCCTCATATAGGAATGCATAGAGCTCGCCTCTATCCCGATGGTGCTGTGTCATGGGTCTGATCATAGGGATATGCTCCCACGCCCATACCTATAACAGGGTCACCCCTGCTGAGAGGTTCCTGCTTCTCCTATACATGCAGTGATGCATGTCGTGATACAACTGTCCCAGCACACATGGGCCCCACGCATACTGTCGGCCATGTGTGAACATCCCCGATAGTACAGTACCCCAGCCAACCGCTAATCCTTTGGATCTCCTATCCAGACACAAAAAGATGCCAATCAGTGATGCCACTATCCATCTAATCCTATCACAGAATCTTGGGATGTCTGCCCATCGAATCTCCCCATCATCTATCCAAAGGTTATCTGTGCAGAAGACCTCCACCAAGCCTGCCTCGCCCCGCACCGGGTCAAAATCCACTATCTCTCCATCAATCCGAATCCTAAGGATGCGGTACTGTCGCCTCCCCCGTCGGAAAGTGAAATGATGAGGTCTCGCTGTGATATCTCTCTACCACTGCTCTCTCCAGGGTGAGATTCACCCTAATGTGTGTCAAATGCGCAACGTGCCATAGTCCCGCGTGCTCCAGGAATGCGTCCTCCTCCCATGTCAACTGTACTACCTCGTGGGCTATCGCGTGGTGTCACTCTCGCGACATCAGCGGTGGCAAAATCCTCTGCATCCACAACAAACCACTTGTCAATTTTTCTATACTGTATCCCCCAAATCCTATCTACTGCTATTCTATCCATCCCTTTTCTAAACTAGGGTAGTCAACCCTTCAATCCCCCTTACCTAGATTTCTTCTATCACCTAACCAAAAGCGCTTTGTTTTACACAAAAGTGCTTCCCTGTGTTACCACATGCGCCATCCTGCATTTGCAAAAGCACAGGGCTAGCCTATGCCAAAAGTGCCTTGTTTTACAAGCGCGGTACACTATACCACCAACCGTGCTTTACTGCATACACAACAGCGACTTGTTTTTCTCCATGCATTTACAACTGCGCTACCCTATTCTACCAACCACACTGCATTGCGCTACCATATGCGCTGCGGCATTTTACCAAACGCGCTACAGTGCTAATCCCCAAAGCCAACAGTGATCTATTTTTACCATACGCACTTGACTTTCCTACCAAGCGTGCTGCGGCGCGCCGAAAGCACTCCACCTGACTACCCATAGCACTGTGCAACCCTAAAGCACTTTTGGCTGACCTAGCTAACCTCCCTAACCCTAGCCCTAATTTGCCCTAAAATGATAAATTAAAATGAAGTTTTCGAGCAGTTACCGCTGCTCGAGCTCTTGCTGGCCTCCTGTATGTCCGCACTAGCTCTGCCTGATGCCTGTGCGCTGGAATCGGCATCTCTCCTCGCTGTCTGCTCCTTCCACTCAACCTAAGTTTGGAGGCTCTACTCTCTAAATTTGGAAGCTCCTAGGGTGCAAATGAGGATTGTGGTCCCCATGGGTCCTATTTATAGCATCCCTCCCTCATTTTTCTTTTCTTCCCACCCCATTCTGCTTTTTCTCCTACCTTGTCGCGCACTCGTCTAGTCGAGCGTCAACTCAGTTCTTTTGTCGCTTCCCTATCTTCCCGCTCGAGGGGGCATACACTGGGGCAACTACCTACACTGGGGCATCATAAAATGTATCACATCTTCAAAAATGATTTTCTTTGATGCAACGCTATAAACTACATCGCATCAAAGAGGGGCAAAATGTAGACACCCTAAAATGACCAAGTCGTCACATCACTTGCATTTCATCTAATCTATCACACCACTTGCATTACAGCGTTAATTAAATAATCTAATTATTTAATGAATTTCATCTAATTCTTCTAAATCTCCTAATTGCAACATTAATTAAATAAATCCTTGTTATTTAATTAATTTAAATCAAATTTCTCTATTATTCTTCCACAATTAAATAATTTTAATTATTTAATTAAATCATTATCTTCTTTCCAAATCTCAAGTCTCCATTAATTAAATAAATCCCATTATTTAATTAATTCACCACAAATTCCCTTTTATCCAAACAATTAAATAATTCCTAATTATTTGATTAAATCAAATTCATTCTTCCAAATTTAAATAAATCAAATCAAATTTATTTAAATCCTCTCATTCTCCAAAAATAAAATACAAATCAAATATTTTATTTATTCTTCCAAATCATGCACAACAATTAAATAAATTTATTTATTTAATTTGCTTTCTTATCTTCAAATATCTTTCAAATCTTCTAAAAATAAGTCTTCTTCTCCATGCACACACAATTAAATAATTTATTATTTAATTTCTCTCAAATCATGCAAAAGCAAATCTAAAGTTGAGTTATCTATTCACTCAACCTTATTTTTATCAATTTCTCTTAAATTAGAAAAAAGCTTTCTAATTTATGAATCTTTAGAAAAGAAAGTGTTTAACTCAAATAAAGCAGCTTTTGTGTGACACTTGTCTTCTTCTTATTCGTTGCATGTTCCTGAATTGTTCTCCTTCGTTGATTCTTCTAAATTATCTGGACTGTTGATCGATCTTCCTTGAAACCTATATAAACCCCCCTCATCTTCTTCATTACCTCTCTCTTCGATCTTATTCTCAGGCATACTTAACAGCGCTTTGAGCATACATCACATCGATTGAGCAACCTTACAATCTTTTGACATTGATCTTTGAGCACACTACACTTGCTTGTTGCAACCATGGTTTCACAACAATATTGAGCAATCCACATTCAGTCCAAAGGGAACAATACAAATCTCGGTAAAAGCTTTCATGTTTTATTGATTTATTTGCAATGGCTTTTATTTAGATCGGTTCTCTTTATGTTATTGGGTTTTTGATTTGTTTAGTTTAATTTAGTCAATTTTCCTCATACACACTCTCTTTATGGTATGTTTGTGGATATGAACTTCGATATGTAGGGTGTCATTATGTGAATCGTCAAAGGCAGGAAGGTCTTTCTCAAAGAAATTTAAATGGTGAGGCGAAGTGATATGACCCACCATGGCTTGGAATTGTTCCACATTCAGGTTAGTGGGGACTTGGGTTTCTGTTAGGGCTTTTTCAAGGATCTCCTTGTCAAGAGGGGATGTATGGAGTAGTTCAAGAATGGAGATTTGGGTAGGGGTTTTACCTAGATGATCTAGGAGATTGTATTTTTGGGTGGCTGGTGGACAGATAGATGGGTGGTTTGGTGCAGATGTGGATGTTTGATTGGTGGTGGGAGCCGCACAGATGGACACATGACCACGATGGGTAGTGACCGCACAATCAGGTGCTTGAGCCCGAATGGTAATTGTGTTGACATGGTTAGATGATGCTTCTATCTGATCCATAATGGAATCATAAGAAGCGAGAGGTGGGGTGATGTTGTAAGCTTGCTTAGAGGATGAGGCTTTTCCTTTGTTATGGTTGAGCAAAGGATCCTTGTAAGCTCCTAGGTTGGCATTGGGTGAATTTTGTGGGGTTTCCTAAAGTCTGACTCTGCCCTTGTCTATGAGATCTTGTACGCAATGTTTTAGCTTCATGCAATCAATTGTCTTATGGCCCATGATACGATGGTATTCACAATAATAATTTTCATTATACCACACATGTTTGATTTGATTTTTGCTGTAGGGCTTAACGGGTGGGAGAGTTATTAAACCATCTTTTAGAATTGACATCTTTGATTGGTTCTCCTAAGGGCGTGAATTTCCTTCGAGGGGTATTATTTTGTTTTGGGGGTCCTTTGGGAATATTTACATTGTTGGCGATGGATGTGTTAGGTGGTACTTGATTTTGTACATTTTGGATGTCTTTCACATTGGTGATGCCGTTGTTGAGAGTGTTCTTTTTTTTGCCCCAAAAGTGAGGTTTCTCATTTGATTGCACATTATTATTACTTGTGTTTGGGGCATTGATGTTGACTTTATTGTTGTTGTTGTTGTTGTTATTATTATTGTTGTTGTAGGGTTTGTTGTTGTATAGATTAATCGAACCCTTGGCAATAAGGGCTCTCTCGATGATGGTGCCCTTGTCAATGACTTCTTCAAAAGTGGACGCACATAGGATTTGTAAATAGAAACCCATCTCTTGATTAAGGTTAGCCACAAACATCATGACTAACTGCTTCTCAGGGATTGGCCAAGGGAGCTTGCTTGCTAAGCCTCTCCACCTTTGTAAGAATGTGGTGAAGGATTCTTTGCTATTTTGTTTGGTGTTACAAAGGTCTGTCATGGATACTTCATGTTTGAAGTTGTAGGAGAAATGGTTAACAAACTTCCCCATGAGCTCAGGAGAAGTCCTAATACATGGAGGAAGGTGTGCAAACCATTCGGCAGCTTGACCACTGAGGCTTCTAGGAAAGAGTCTCATTAGGTATGTGTCATTGTGCAAGACTTCAAGGCAAGTGATGTAAAACTCCCTAAGGTAGTCCCTAGGGTCTCCCTTTCCTTCGTATTTGTCAAATTTGGGTGTTTCAAAGTTCTTAGGAAAGGGAGGCATGTATAGGGTCCAATCAAATAGGTATGGACAAATATTCTCAAAAGAATATTATTTGTGCTTGCCTCCATGTTGCATATCATCCACTTTTTAGATTAAGGTCTATACAACACTTGTTAGGTCCGGTGTTAGTGGAGGTTGTGGAATGTATGTCTATTGGTTGATGATTTGTTGGAGGTTAGACAGAATTTGGTATTGGTTTGTTTGGTTTTGGGGGATGAGGTTTTGATTTTGTGGGATGGTGTTTTGACTTTGGTTAAGTTGAGCGAGGTATTGTTGGTATGCGTGAAGTTGTTGGAGAACGTGAGGTGGTAATTGTGGATTGGGATTGTGTTGTGCATATGATACCATGGGAGGTTGTACGTATGCGAAATTAGATGGGTTGGTGTTAGGTGGTTGTGGGAGAAATTGACTCATGTAGGCTACGGTGTTGGAGTTGAGGGGAGGCACTCATGTGCGTGGGGTTGCTATGGATACCTAGGGTGATTTGCGGAATGGATATGGTTGGGTTTGATGTGCCGGTGAGGTCGGTGGGATTTGTTATAGTCAAGACATTTGTGGGGTTTGTGGGATTTGTGACGTTGGTGGGATTAGTGGGATTAGTAAGATTTGTTTGAGATGTGTTAGGATTGGTGTGTGATGTGGAAGGTTGTGAGGATGTGGTAAGATTGTTGTTGGATGTGGATTGTTGGAATGAGGTAGTGATGTTGGGTATTCATGCACCATTTTTGAGAAGAAAATCAAGATATCTACTAGGATCTAATCTTAGAACTCTATCAAGTATATCCATGTTATCAATATCCTGTGTGAAGTTTAAGACATCTTGATCTACTTGATTGATGGTGGTGGTGGTTGTGATTGTAAGAAAGCGAAGGGATTTATGTTGGGATTGTATGGGGGCATTTGCAAGATTGTGGGTAGGTTGGGTGCTTGTTGGCTGATTGATACATTATTTTGGTCAGTTGGGGGCATTCCTACACCCATGTTATTTCTAAGGTTTGCCATTTCTTGATTCTTCTTGTGTTGGGATCTTGTTATGGGCATGCAAGGATATGGATTTTGATTGTGGGGTGGATAAAGGTGGAGACCTTAGAGAATTTGGTTTGATTTATTGGACACAAAGAAGATATGGTGATGGAATTAAACAAAGATTTAGGTGTAAGAGAGTATACTCCCTATAATCTAAATCTAAGGGTGAAAAAGATTATGGTGCAATTTTTGAATATAGGTTTTGACCTTTGGGAGATGAATCTCAAAAAGGTGGCAACCTAAGGATGGTAAATGTGAAGGATGTTGATTTTCACAAAGATTTAGACCAAAAGGATGGAGGATAGATTGGATTGTTTGATTTGATAGGATAGATTTGGATGATGTTTTTGGAAAGGGATATTGAAGCCAACAAATGATCTCAAGTAGGTCTAGATTTTGGATGTTGCACAATGGATGTTTTCTCTTTGCTTAAAGTAGACTTATGACCTCAAGAAAAAAGGGATGATTATTCTACTTGAAGGTAGACTAATGACCAATCAAGCAAAATAGGGTGTGAAGGATTAAATCTAGATTCAAATTTAGCTCAAAGATTGATTTTTTGGATATGATTTTTGGATGTTGGTTGATGTTTTGATTGATGTTTTGACTATGAGATTTTTGATGTGTTTGGTGTAGAGGAGATAAGTGGATTGGGAGATGAAATTATAGAAGGATGTATTTGGTCCAAAGGAAGGTAAAAATCAACGGGGATGGAAAGCTATGAAAAATGGATGGATTATGGTTGGATTCAATAGTATGGTGAAGGGTCCAATAGTAGAAATGATTTATTCTCTAAGGTCAAAATAGGGATATGGATGAGAGATTTTGGATCAAAATGGACATGGGTTTTGATAGATTTTGGAAAGGTGAATGTGGATTGTGGATAGGCAGGTCCTAAAGGTCCCAAAATAATTTTCTAAGGCTATGGATGATTTGACTTGTAAATAGCACCAAAACCTAGGTAGATGGCACCACAATAGAAAGAAATGGTGCTAGAAATTTATGAAATGGTGCTAAACCAGATCAGTGGTGGTCAATGTTTTGGCAAAAGATGGATTTTGGTGTCAAACTTAGATTTTATGAAGATCACAGGTTGGTTAAATGTTGTAATGATGTCTCAAATGATGTTGTTTTGGCAAGTTTTTTGCAAACACTTCAAACAAAGAGCACACAATAGGCAAAGGTTTGACGTGACGTTATGAGCACAATGTGTATGTTCAAGAAGCCTCTCAAGGCCCAAATTTCCACAGGTATAAAACAATCAAAAAACAATTGAAGATAATACTTAAACTACCTAAGGTCAAGGTGAATGGTGACTTGCCAAGCCCACATCTTGGAATCTCCAATGCAAATGTCAACACGCTAATAAATATACATGTATTATTATATTATCTTCTCGAGAGAGGATGGATAGGGGCCTCCTACACTTGAAGGATGACACAACCACCCTTTCCCCGAAAAGCTACGTATAGCTTATGCTAGGCTAAGGATTTCCATCTCATCTCAAGGGAGCCATATGGTGAGAATCTTGGGGGCAAAACTAGCCATGCCCTTGTCTTGAAACAAATCACCAAAAGGCTAAAAAGGGTAGGCTTCTAACCAAAGGTGTTTAGTGGGGGAACATTCAGGGGATCGACACGTTACGAGCATCCGATAAACCACTTAAGGTTTTGACTAGCTCTACTAAGAATCTCATATACACAAAGGTAATACTTCCTTTCAAGCTAGCATCGAATGGTAAATGCTCATACTGATTCAGACTTGGCTTTCACCTTATCCTGTTTTATATAGTGGATTGAATGAAAGTACTGCTTGGAGTTTCCAATAAGTTCTCCTTGCAGATGTGTGTCAAAGGAAGGCCCACTCTAAGAAAATGAAAAAGAAGAGTGTATAACTGTTTCTCTTCACCCAAGATCCTTATAAAAGGTGAGGGGAGAGGATACTTCGTTTCTACCCCTTGGGTTCTACTAACAAAACATGCAAGTGCACAAGACACACAAAACAAGAGCTAATGTTCTTTTTAAACCCAAATCAAAGTGTGCCTAAAGTTGTTGTTGCAAACACTTATTAATTTTAATGCACCAAATTCAAATGTTGTTTATGCTAGGCACACAAAAATGAAATGTTTGTTTGTAGATTGTTTGTCAAGCGAGTGTTAATTTTAGTGCACCAATCCCAAATATTCTATAAACTACCAAGCAAGGGTTCTTTTTATGAGCACCAAAATGAAATGTGATTTATGCTAATAAAACCCTACAAAAGCATTAGTAGTTTCAAGATGGTGGTCTTGGATGAACAAGTATAACCTGCAGAACAGAGACACACCCCTGCACAAATCCCAAAGTTAGCACATAAAATAGCACCAAAATAGATACAAAAGGTGCCACAGAGATCTAAAATGGTCCCACAAAAACCAAAAATGGTGCCACTGACAATCGACAGGACAAAGACTTCCTATCCTACAAATAGCGCTACACAGATTATAAATGGTGCCAACAATACAAAAGCTGCTACAATGATTACAAATTGCGCTAAACAACAAGATAGTGCTAATAAGGCATAAATAGCACCAAAATCTAGAAAAATAGCACCGTTATGCTCAAAGTTTAGTTTGACCGATCATTTGCAGAAGAAGGCACCGCTTTGGGTATGAATAGCGCCGATATGAGGTAGTGTTGGTCAAGAGATTCAAAACAAATTTTTTTTAAACCAAAATGTCGATTAAGTGAGATTAAGAGTTGTTTGTTAGCCCCATTGATATTCAAGACATAAGAATAAAGTCCCCAATAACATTTTAGTAAAATCCAACAAAGATTAAAACCAACATGTGTAAGTTAGATTTTTTATAAAAAATTTGGCTTAACCTCCTGTTGTCTTTATGTAAAACCTTGTAAAATAGAAAGTAAGCATGTACTAAAATGCTAAAAAACATAGAACACACAACATATGAGTGAGTCCCTAAACAAGATTGTCAAGCGAGGAAAGTACTGCTACAACTAGAAATAGCACCACTTCAAAAGGAAACGACGCCACCTTGTAGTAAAATGGTACCACTGCGTAAAAAGATAGTGCTGATACCTGCAAAAAGCACATTTTCTACAAGAAAAACTCACAAAAAGGTTAGATAGAGACTTTGTGGGTCCCACCGGGCATGCCAATGTGATTAGTGAAATTAAAATGAAGTTAAAAACACAAAAACAATGCATAAACACAAAGATTATACCTTCAAGATGACCCACAAATCCTAGATGAGGTAGAGAGTGTTGCACCCAAACACCCTAGCTATAACCAAGATGCTCAATGATATGTGAAATGCTCTCAAACTATGCAAATTACCAAATAGACCTAGCTCAAGAGGAGAGATTTTGGCATGATAACTTTGCTCAAATTATGGATGATGAAATGGCTTGAGGAGTGTTGTATTTATAGGCAATTTTGGAGAGGATTTGATCCAAGTGTGGAGATTGATTTGAGAGATCAATGGTGGAGGATGAAAGTGATGTGGAGGGTCTAGATTCAATCTTGGAAAATGGAGGGCGAGGAATAAAGATGAATTTTAAATTCATCTTTGGAAAGGGGTGGAGTTAATGAGGTTGGGTGAGGTGAAATATATGTGAATTAAAAATTCACACGGGGAAGAGTAAAATGAATTAAAAATTCATTTGGGGAAGAGTGGGATTAAATGCTTATGACATGTGTAAGAGGTTTTAATGAGGTTGGTTGGCATATGTGTATAAAAAAATATTTTATGTGGCACAGATAATAATTTTTTATTTGAAATGTGTGGGGAAGGGTGTTAATTGGGGTTTGGCCATTTTAATCAAGGTTATTAGCCTAATTAATATGGCTGGAAAAAAATAGGAAATAGATTAGTGAGGGGTTAAGATTAATTAAATAAGGTTTTATTTAATTAATCCTAGGTCTAGGGTCATGTAGGTTAGGCTAGGTAATTAAATAATAGATATTTAATTAACTAGGGTAGGGATAGTTTGATTAATAGGCTGAATTAATTAGATAAGCTTGATTTACCTAATTAATTGGGTTTAGGAAAAAAAGAGGAAATTAATCAAATAAATATTTTCACATTTAATTAATTAATGGGGTAATGTTAGACTATTGAATTAATAAAATTAATTCAATTTGGCAGGATGAATGGAGCAAAAATAGGTGTTGAATAGGATAATTAATTAAATAAAAATTTAATTAATTGTTTGGAAGGGGAATTGGTGTGTTTAGTGATGTTAGGAATTGGTTTGATGGTGAAGACATTTTTAGGTGTCTACAGATAGTTTCTCTAGAAGTGGCTCTTTACTACCAAAGTTTCCCTTGCTGATGAAGTTGAGTAGTCATTAACAAAGTCAAATAGTTGTTGATGAAGACATGTTGTTGTTAAAGTTGATAGTTATTGAAGAATAGTAGAATAAAAATATGAACAAGAATCAAGAAGCTACTTATGCACCTTCTCATTCTAGAACTTATGATGAAAAATGCTTGAGACTCAAGTTGCACATCCTACAATGTTTAAGCATTAAGGTCATGATATACATACCTTCCAATGATATTATTAAGAACAAATTCCTCACATACAAGAAATCAAGAGATTAACAAGGACATTATGTATGATAAACCCACATTTCATTCCAAAGGAACTACTTCTTCCTAGATACTTAATAATGAACTGTTGCAAAGCAAATGCAAAATCTCTCTATGGAGCCACCTCAAAAGAAGACAGCATAATGGATATAGAAAAATAATTCAATAGTTGCACATGTTGCTAGTTTTTTCACTAAGAGAACCACTTCTTATAAAAAAATACATTTACTTGAGGATAAAAAACTTGCTATTACTTGTTGGGATGGGGATGACCTCTTTTATGGTTATCTCTCTAATTTTATTGGTTGATCTTTGTTTGGACCCATGTGGGGACATTTTTCCTTTCAATTCTTTCCATGTCTCTTCCTATATGACTTGTTGTTCCTATCTTCCATGATTACCATTTATGCTATCCTATGTTACTTGTTTAGCTCCTATTCTTTCATTCATTCAATCCTTACCTCCCATGCTTTCCTCTATGCCTTTTTGGTTACTAAACATCTCTATGTTCTATGTTTAGAACCTATATTTTTCCATGTTCCTTGTTTACTTATATATCCATGATGTCCCTATGTTCCTATGATCTATGCTTGTGATCTCTATCTCTTATGTATCCATATTCCATGCTTATTATGATGTTTCTAATACTTAAACATACTTATGGTTCTTACACATTTAGCATTCTTATTCTTTACTTATTTATATATGTATTTTAACATTTAATTTTTCCTTCTTATGTGTTCTTATGCATCTCCTATTCTCATTTATGTATATAGTGTTGGCAAGAGACATTGCTCTAGCATGGAATTCTATGTTGTCATTGATGGCAACAAGGCTCACAGATCTCTTCAACATGATAGGGAGACACAACTCTGGAAGATTACATCAAATTTTAGGTCTGGTTAGAAGAAATGGCTAAGTATGGACATATACAGAGTAGAGGATAGTAAGTTGGATAGTATGCTTCCGTAGATGATAATCTAGTAATGTGGTTAAGGTATGATGTTAGTAATTGTTTGGTGGTGTCATATTCAAAAGATTAAGTCTTGACTTCCTCTGGAAGTCATCTTGAAGAAAAGTCTAAGTCCAGGTAAGCAAAGATATAGCAGGAACTGTGTATGAGGAAAAATTGATTAAATCTAAACTAATAAAACCAAAAACCAATCACATAAAGTGAACCAATCTAAGTAAAAGCCATTATCATAAAATCAAAGACAAAATGAAAGCTCTTGCCAAAACCTGTATTGTTCCCTTTTGGAGAAGTGTGGATTGCTCAATCAAGTTGCGAAACCATAGCTGCAACAAGCAAGTAGTGTTCTCAATGTGCTCAAAGATCAATGTTAAAAGATCGTAAAGTTGCTCAATCGATGTGTTTTGTATGTTCAAAGCTCTGTTAAGTATGCCTGAGAATACGATCGAAGAGAGAGATAATGAAGGAGATGAGGGGGGTTTATATAGATCTCAACAGAGATCGATCAACGGTCCAGATAATTCAGAAGAATCAATGGAGGAGAACAGTTGAGGAGCGTGCAACGAATAATAAGAAAACAAGTGTCTTGCTTTCTTTTGCATGAGAGGAGTTATCAAGAATAGAAGAATGAGTTAACTGAAGAGATAAATCAATTAAAAGAATAAAGCAATCAATTAAGTGATTTAAAACAAGAAGAAGAGATTTGCATGAGAAAAGAAGATATTTTGCTTTATTAAATATAGAAAGCTTGAGTTATATTAGAGATAACTCAAATTTAGAAGAAAAAGCAATTTAAATAAATATTTGATTTATTTAAATTTAGAGAAAATATTTTGGAAGAAATAATTAAATAATCAGAATTATTTAATTTAAAAGATTTGGAAAGCAAATTAAATAAATTAATTTATTTAATTATTGTGCATGATTTTGGAAGATTGATTTTGATTTAATTAAATAACTGAAATTATTTAATTGTAGATAAGATAGAATTTGTGATGAATTAATTAAATATTTGGGATATATTTAATTAATGTGGACTTGATTTTTGGAAAGAAGATAATTAAATAATTTAAAATTATTTAATTGTGGAAGAATATTGAGGAATTTAATTTAATTAATTAAATAAAGAGGATTTATTTAATTAATGTTGCAAGTATGTGATTTAGAAGAATTTGATGATTTTAATTAAATAAATAGATTATTTAATTAACATGTGAAATGCAGGTGATTAGACAGATTATAAAATGCAAGTGATTCGACGACACTGTCATTTTAGGGTGTCTACATTTTGCCCCTCTTTGATGCAATGCAGTTTATAGCGTTGTGTCAAAGAAATTAATTGTTGAAGATGATACAATTTTATTGATGCCCCAGTGTAGGTAGTTGCCCCAGTGTATGCCCCCTCGAGTGGGAAGACAGGGAAGCGACAGAGGAACGGTGTTGATGCTCGACTAGAAGAGCGTGCAACTAGGTAGGATGAAAAGTAGAAAGGGGTGGGAAGAAAAACTAAGGGTGGGATTCTATAAATAGGTCCCATGGGGACCACAATCCTTATTTGCACCCTAGGAGAGTCTAAATTTAGAGAGGAGAGACTAGTGGGAGAAAGGAGCAGACAGTGAGGGAAGATGCTGATTCCAGCGCACAGACATCAGGCAGAGCTCGTGCGGACATACAGGAGACCAGCAGGAGCTCCGGCAGTGGTAAGTGGTCAAAAACCCCTTTGTAATTTGGCGTGTTAGGGCGGTTTAGGGCTAGGTCTAGGCAGGGTACCATGTCAGCCAAAAGTGCTTTAGGGAGTCACAGCGCGTATGGTAGTCGGTTATGGTGCTTTTGGCGCGCCGCAGCGCTTATGGTAGGGGGTTGCAGCGCGATTGGCAACATCAACACGCGTTTGGTAGTTTGGATCAGCGCCGCAACACGGTTGGCAAAAGGCCACAGCACTTGTGGCTAGGTAGTGTAGCGCGGTGGGTAGGGAAAGTTAGCGCAATTGGTATTGAAGTGGGAAAATCGCGTCGCCTCTGGTAGTGTAGAACGTCGCGGTTGGTAGGTGGGTGTAGCGCTTGTGGAAAACAAGGCGCATTTGGTAGAAAAAGCACAGCGCATCTGGATAAGCAGTGAGGCGCATTTAGCAGGGAGGTACAGCGCTATTGTATAGAACAAAGTGCTTTTGGTTAAGTAGAAGAAATAGTTAGGGTTTAAGTAGAATGGGGGGGAAAAGGGGATGTCTATCCTAGGGGTCAAAAGAGGAAAGGGATGGTTGGGGGTTGCAGAGCATAACATATGGGTAGATAGGATTTTGAGGGATTGGTTATAGAAGAACTGACAAGTGAGTTGTTATGGATGCAGAGGATTTTGCCACCACTGATGTTGCAGGAGCGACACCACATGATTGCTCATGAGGTAGTACAGTTGACATGGGAGGAGGACGCATTCCTAGAGCATGCGGGACTATGGCATGTGGCCCACTTGACACATATTAGGGCAAATCTCACCCTAGTGACATCAGTGGTAGAGAGATATCATAGCGAGACCTTGTCATTCCACTTTCTGACGGGGGAGGTGACAATGACACTGGAGGACGTGTACTGGATCCTGCGGATTCGGATTGGCGGAGATATAGTGGACTTTGACCCGGCACGGGGTGAGGCAGGCATGGTAGAGGTCTTCTGCACAGATGACCTTTGGATAGATGATGGGGAGATTCGATGGGCAGACGTCCCGAGACTCTGCGATAGGATCAGATGGATAGTGGCGTCATTGATTGGCGGCTTCCTGTGTCCCGATAGGAGATATAGAGGATTATCAGTTGGCTGGGGTACGGTGCTATCAAGGATGTTCACACATGGCAGACAGTATGCGTGGGGCCACTGTGTACTAGGATATTTGTATCATGCACCATTGTGTGTACAGGAGAGGCAGAAGCCTCTCAGCAGGGGTGACCTTATTACAGGTATGGGCATGGGAGCATATTCTAGTGATCCGACCCATGGCATAGTGCCATCGAGATAGAGGCAAGCCCTATGCATTTTTATATGATGGGGTGATCACACACCAGAGGATGGGGTTAGTTAGCCATGGGAGGCGGCAGATTGATGAGATGGACCTGTTCATATGGAGGCCCTGGCTACTATGTGAGGAGTGGGATGACGAGCATGAGCAGCTCATGTATTGTAGACAGGCTCGCTATCTGTTCGGGAGACGGACAGATATGATAGAGAGGTAC
The DNA here is from genome assembly GCA_027924645.1 of Cunninghamia lanceolata. Lineage (NCBI taxonomy): Eukaryota > Viridiplantae > Streptophyta > Pinopsida > Cupressales > Cupressaceae > Cunninghamia > Cunninghamia lanceolata. The sequence goes on along the minus strand of BSBN01000700.1, from coordinate 4,572,475 downwards.
CTGCCAGAGTGAGTTCTTAGGTAGTTTGGAGTGCCGCAGGGACTACCCGTGGGGGAGGCGACACATGCCCGGACACGGAGGGAGGTTGGAGACTGGGACGCAGAGATCCCAGTGGCTACAGCTTTGGCAGAGGTACGGGAACTTGTCCCCGTGAGATGGGATTGGGATTCTGGGCTGGCAGAGCCAAGGATGCTGCCAGAGTATGATCAGTATTAGCAGACACATAGGCTGATCAGATTGACTACATTAGGTGTAGCAGGGGCAGTGGGAGAGGTACTAGTCCTCAGTGGGGAGGCTAGGATGAGACGACAGGCCAGGGCAGCCAGGCAGCAGGCCGGTGGAGAGGGCAGTGGTCAGCATGTAGGTGGAGAGGGTAGCGGCCAGCAGGCTAATGTGGAGATGGCGGAGGCAGTGGGCTCGATCGTGGAGACCGATTTGTAGAGAGCCAAGTGACTGCTGCAGGAGGAGATAGCTTGGAGGACTCGATTAGAGCTCCAGATGGTGTGACTAAGGAGGGATAGGGATGCAACACGGGTCGAGGCGAGGCAGGCCGAGGCCACAGCCTAGACACAGACACAGGTAGCCTCAGCAGCACAGACAGCCCTAGTACAGCTACAGGCAGGTATGCAGGCACAGATATAGGCCCAGGTGCAGGCACCGGTACAGGCAGCAGTACAGGCAGCACTATAGGCACAGGCACAGGTAGCACCCACATCGGTAGGGGATGATGGGCAGCTAGCACAGGCCAGGAGAGAGAGAGACATAGAGGTACAGCTACGGTTGACAGCACACTATTTAGAGTGAGGCGGGAGAGAGAGGAGGCATGCCGTGCGCTGGGTGCAGATCAGAGGACTTTATATAGCAAGCTTGTCTGAGTGCAGGGTGAGCTAGTATCAGCCGGCTAGGAGGCAAAGTACTATAGGGGTTTGTATGTGGGAGTGGTGCCAACAGCTCAGCAGGCACTGAGTTACAGAGATAGGAGCAGATCTGGGGCATCTGGATCCCGTAGGACAGGGCAGTCAGTGTCCTTAGTTAGAGGACCCTTTTTACCACCAGGGGGAGGAGGAGGAGCAGCAGGGGGACCTCCACCGAGCACAGGGGGAGGACAGGGGCCATAGCAAGAGGGCAGCTCTACCCACTAGGGCATGCACATTTGTATTGTATCATATTTGTTCCATAGTTGTATTATGATGGACATTTGTACAGTGTACTATTTGTATCATTTTGGACAGATGCCTGCGTGCATTCTGATGTACATTTTGCAATCTCTTGATAGCCTTGATGTACTATTTTGATGTATATTTGGATGTATACACACTTTGTATTATTGATGTAGACACAGACATTTTGTATTATAATGACCATTACATGATATATATGATGATCTATTTGGCTCACTGTTGTTCATGCTTTTGCGTATGTATTCCTTGATGTCATGGATGTGATGATATGTATTTATGATTATGGATTCACGTGATGACATATGTTGCTTATATGATGCTTATAGATGTATGATGATAGAGATATATGATGATATAGATGTGATGACTAGTGATATCTGACATGTGGGTTTTGCAGATATGCACTAGAGAGAAGAACAGGAGGAGATGGAGACAGAGACTGTTGATCATTTACTGCAATGAAAGCGATATAAAGGTTGTGGGAATGGATGAATGAGCTTGTTGCAATGGTTTCGCATTTGTATATAAAGAGCAATCCTTATTTTGATATAGCATGTGGATAGTTCGCCACCAAGGTATAAAAGACCAAGGTGCAGTAATATCCGAGTGCATGGACGTTGACTCTGCAAGCAAGCGGTTTGAACTTAGATCCCTTAGACATAACATAACCTTGTTGGAACATGTGAATGAGCCATAGTCTTGAACATAAAATAAACTTCAATACATGTAAATGCAAGAAGAATATTAATATGTAAGATGCTAGGTCCTAACACACATAAGATAAATAGAATGCTAAGAAAGATACTAACGATCATTCCTCAAACACGGCACACAGAAAGCAATGATGATGCCCCCAATCCGTACTACATTGCAACATACCAAGATTATAGATAAATCAAGGTAGTCTTGAATAGGTATTGGAAAAGGAACAAAAGATAAACCAAAAATCAAATTGACTGACTTACAAAGTAAACATACAGCCAACATATTCTCTTGCCAAAGAGGTTGCTCAGGATGGATTGGATAGGAAAGATAACAGCCTTATCGTAGGAACTCGGTGTCTGTTAAAGGTGGCTATCTACCTAAAAAGACAATGTCTCGCTGCAGGAAATACCACATGTCGCAGAAGACGCGTGTGTTGGTCTCAACAATGGAACACTTTGCAGAAGACAAGCTTGTTGATCTAGAGCTTTGGTTAAGCAGGACTTAGCTGATGTTGGCAATCGGTATGCAGGACAATAGATGACTCTGGAAGGAAGCCTCTTTGCTTTAGGTTTGTTAAGGACTTTTGTTTTGAAAGGATGCACTAGCTTGCTGCTTGAGTTAGTCAAGTCGAGGTGAATGGATTTTGATAAATAGAAGACCAGAAAGGCGATAGTGCTAATGGATTGGGGTGGGTGGAGAATGATGGATCGTGTGTGCCTGAGTACTGGATACATCCTTCATATTCTAGATTGCCTACATACCCTATATCCACGGGATCAAGGCACATGATGATGAAAGATGAGCGTGATAAATATGTAGTTCTGGAGAGAGTGATGAAATGGATCGAGGTGGAAAGGAGGGGATCTTATGTACCTGAGTACTGGATACTTCCTTCGTATGCCAGACTGCCTACATACCCATATCCATGGGATCAAGGTACCTTAAGACTGAGAAGAGATAATATGTAGTTCTAGTTGGTGTGATGATGTGGGAAAAGTGCTAAGAAGAGGGGATCTTATGTACCTGAGTACTGGATACTTCCTTCGTATGCTAGACTGCCTACATACCCATATCCATGGGATCAAGGTACTTTAAGATTGAGAAGGGATAATATGTAGTTCTAGTTGGTGTGATGATGTAGAAAAAGTGTTGAGAAGAAAACATCCTAATTGTAGGAGCGATGTGTCTGTTAAAGGGTGTTACCTATGAACAATGAGAAAGAGATTGAAGTGTGCGTTGCGAACCACGAACAAGGAACTAATCCTAGACCTAAGTTAAGGAAAGAGTTGCCCCCATTATGGTAGATGAAACTGTATGGGTGACTGCTGAAGAAGACACAAAAAGCTTTGACCTAGGACAACTATAGACACAGATCAAGACATGGGGAGACGATGATGGACATTGACAAATTTCCAAGCTATACTAGAAAGGGAGATGGAAATGCAAACAAGGTCAATGGTTTTATTATGGATGGATGGATGAAGCGTGCTGTTGCGAACTGGACAAGGAGTGGACATGACTCGATAGACGATGGATGCTGACTCTACACATAGCGCCTGTTTTCCAGGTTTTCACTAGGGTACTTATCCAAGGCGCCTGTTTGCTAGGTTTTCACCAGAGGATGGATTTTTTTTTTTTGGAATACTCTGAGGATCAGTCATAGAACTTCTTGAGATGGACACTGTTAAGTGGCTCATCTAGAGGAATGCCGTCAGGTGTAGCTAAGGTATAAGCTCCTGATCCATATGTTGTGGTGACAATGAAGGGACCTAACAAATTAGGCTCAAACTTACCCTTCTTCTCTCGATTTGCTTGATTTGTCTGATTCTCTTTAAGTACAAGATCACCAACTTGAAACCATCTTTCTTTGATCTTTTTGTTGTAATTATGCCAAAGGCAGTTTTGATAGACATGGAGATGATTAAGTGCAGCAAGGCACCTCTCATCTAGTAGTTGTAGCTCAGCTAATCTGGAAGTGCGATACTCTTCCCCATTTAACAGGTCCTGCATAGATACTCTGAGAGATGGGATCTCAACCTCTATAGGTAGGATGGCTTCAGAGCCAAAGACCAAGGCATAGGGTGTGGCACCCGTTGGTGTTCTGATACTAGTGTGGTAGGCCCATAGGGCGGGATTAAGTTGCAAGTGCCAAACACGACCAACTTCATTGACTATTTTCTTGAGGATTTTGAGAATGGTTTTATTGGAAGCCTCAGCTTGGCTGTTACTCTGTGGATAGTAGGGAGTGGAAAAGTGATGTTGGATATTGTATTGTGTGCACAAAGCACAGACATCTTGGTTCTTGAATGGTCTCCCATTATCAGTGACAATGGCTTGGGGAATACCATACTGGCATATGAGGTAGTTTAGGATAAACTTGGCTATTTGCTTACCGGTGATATAGGTCATAGGAATGGCTTCCACCCACTTCGTGAAATACTTAGTGGCGGTAATGATAAACTTGTGGCCATTGGAGTTGGAAGGGTGGATTTGTCCTATGAGGTTGAGACCCCATTGAGAAAAAGGCCATGGAGTTGTCACAGGTTTTAATTCATGAGCTGGTGCGTGAATCAAATCTCCATGCTGCTGGCATTGTAGACACTTCTTAGCAAATTGCGCAGCATCTTGCTCTATTGTAGGCCAGTAGTAACCTATTCTAAGTATCTTCTTAGCAAGATTAGGACCGGTAGAATGTGTGCCACAGACACCTTCGTGTATGTCTCGTAAGGTAGCTTCAGCTTCTTCTGCGTTAAGACATCGTAAGAGGATACCATCGAGACTCTGACGATATAGTGTATCACCCAAAATGATGTAACGAGAGGATCGACGGATAAAGGTTTTGCGTTGGGTGGATGATAGGTCAGGGGGAAAAGTTTTGTTCTTGAGGTATTCATAGATATCTTCGTACCATGGGGAATTGGGACCAACAAGTTTGCAGATGATTTCAGTAACAGGAACATCGACGGCTGGTATCAACAATTGCTTGATCAGGAATTCACACTTCTGTGTATTAGTAGGCATGTCAATCAGTGACCCTACAGAAGCCATAGAATTTGTATCTTTGTTATGCTCTCTTGGAATTTGCTCAAATGTGATGCTAGAAAAATGTGGTTTGTAGGCATCCACTAGTTGCTTGTATGGGACCAACTTTTCATCTTTTGTTTGGTATTCATCCGTGACTTGGCGAATGACTAGCTGTGAGTCTCCATATACTTGTAATTCTGTGATGTCCCATTGAACTGTTGTATTAAGATCTATAAGGAGTGCTTCATACTCGGCAATGTTCTTGGTGCAAGGGAATGCAAGCCGATATGACTTTGGAATATAGTCATTTTGAGGTGTAACAAATAAGATGCCGGCTCCTGATCCATGCTGTGTGTAAGAAGCATCAAAATACAACTTCCACATTATGGAGTTGGAAAGAGTGAAGAGATTTTCATCAGGAAAGTCTGCTACCATAGGATGTGTATCTTTCATAGGTGCTTCTGCTAGTTGATCCATGAGGGCTTGTCCTTTGATTGCTTTACGATCTGTATACTTAATGTCGAACTCACTAAGGATCATGACCCATTTAGCTAGTCTGCTTGTGAGAGCTGCTTTTGCTAGTAGATACTTCAAGGGATCAATTTTGGCTATCAGCTTTGTGTGTTGGTTCAGCATGTAATGCCGTAACTTTTGGGAGGTGAACACTACTGCTAAACAAGCCCTTTCCATCAATGAATAATTGAGCTCATATCCCACCAAGGTTCTACTGATATAATAAATTGCATGCTCTTTTCTTGTTTCGTCATTTTGCGCTAGAAGGGCCCCCAGGGCTGAATTTGTAGTGAAGATATATAATATCAAAGGTTTGTCTACGACTGATGGAACCAATACAAGAGGTGTAGCTAGATACTCTTTAAGTTGATCAAACGTTGCCTGACACTTGTTGTCTCATAGAAATGAGACATCCTTTCAGAGCAAGTGTTGAAATGGTTGACATTTATCTGCTAGCTATGATATGAAACACCTAATGGACTGCAACCTTCCCTGAAGGCTCCTTAGTGCTTTAAGGTTCTTTGGTGGAGGCATCTCCACTATAGCCTTGACTTTCGCTGGATCTACTTCGATGCCTCTACAAGATACAATGTATCCCAACAGCTTCCCTGATGTTACACCAAATACACACTTCTTTGGATTGAGTCTTGGTATTTTTCAAGCCTGCCGAAGATCTGTCCTAGAACCTGTATGTGATCCGCCCTAGAAGATTTAGCCAGTATACCATCAACATAGTCTTCCATGATGTGATGAAAGAGATTGTGGAAGATCACCATCATTGCTCTCTGATAGGTTGCTCCTGCATTCTTCAGACCAAACGGCATGACACACCAATAATAATTGCCCCAAGGACAAGTAAAGGTTGTTTTATGTTGATCTTCTTCAGCTATCCTTATCTGATTGTAGCCAAAAAATCTATCCATGAGAGAAAGCATCTCGTGACCTGCTGTCAAGTCCACTATAATGTCAATGTTTGGTAGTGGAAAGTCATCTTTGGGACATGCCTTGTTGAGATCTCTGAAATCATTACACATGCGGATGCGCCCATTGGGTTTAGACACAGGTACAATGTTTGAGACCCAGTCTGAATAGTCAATTGGTCATATAAACTTTGCATCTAATAATTTCTATATTTCCACTTTTACCAAGAGAGCGATCTGTGGGTGCATTTTTCTCAACTTTTGCTTGACTGGTTTCACTTTGGGATCAACTGTGAGATAATGGACAACTAGCTTAGGGTCTAACCCTAGCATATCAGCATAGGTCCATGCAAAGTTGATGGTTCTCTATAAGAAGAAGGTGTTAAGATTCCTGTGCTCTGTTTCAGATAATGATGCTGCTAGGAATGTGGTCTTTGGATTTTGTTCTGTGCCAAGGTTTATCTCTGTAGAATCTTCTACTAGGAGAGATGATTTCTCTTGATACTTAGATGGTAGGGGAAGGTCAAATCCTCCATCCTCAGGTGCCACAGTTGGGTTTTCACCTTTGGATACGTCCTTTGTTTTTACTATTTTGTGATCAGGAGGTGCCACAGTGTGGTTTTCACCTAGAGATCTTTCTTTATTTTTACTTTTGTGACTGGAGGATTTGGCATTCTCACCAAAATAAGCTGTTGGCTCTAGTTCCATTACAAAACCTGCTTTATGATTGCCAAGAGGGATACCTTCCCGAAGTCCCATGAACTCAGCTAAAGCTTCGTCATTCTGAAATATATCTATTACGGGGGACCCTTGTTGGTCCCAATCGATAAGTTCAGGGTAGACAAGTGTTACATTCTGGGTGCTGGTAGTGGAGGTTAAGGATACGGAGGATAGCGTAAAAATGGAGGATTCTGCGAATAGGTTGGTCATATGGAGGGACGAGTCATCGATGATATCCTCTGTAGACGTTGAATCGGCGGGAAAAGTGTTAGCTACCTCATCGAGGATATACTCAATGTCCAAGGCGTACGGTACCTTCTTACCAAATCCTAATCCCTTCTTGTCTAGCTTTTTTGTTACAACAATGGGTTCCATAGTTCCTTGATTTTGTTTCCCAAGGCCACCTTTGCCTTTATAGCCCATGTTTTTTACTATTCTTAAGCCATTGCCGTATTGCTTGACTGGTATTGTGACTGGTTCTTTCTCCTTATAGAGCCAAGAAGAAATGTCCTCAATAGTTTCCTCTTCCAATAACCGTCCATGTTGGAATTGGGTTAGGAATGTTGGGGGAGGAATAGTTGCTTTTTTTTTTACTTTGGTAGTGGGTGGTTGGCCGTAAGATTTTGGAGATAAAGGCATCCGCCCTACACAACAAGATTCTGAGATATCATAAGTGCCAAAGCCTATATCCTGGATGCGAGCTATGATTTTTGGGAGGTGTGTAGACTCACTTGTAGAGGCTTGCATCAGAGTTTTAGGATCAACATATAGTGGGGATTCAAGGGCTTTGTCATTTTTAGGCACTTGGTTGTAATTCTTATAACTGCCTTGCAAGACATGGCAGAATTCAAAAGGATTAGGATCTCCTGGGATGGTGATCTCTGTACCATTGTATGGGAACTTTAGAGACTGATGGTACGTGGAGGGAATAGCTTTCATTGCATGGATCCATGGACGACCTAGGATAATGTTGTAAGGTAGCTCAATATCAAGAACTTGACACCTAGTTTCAAGCATGACAGGGCCCAGTTGTATAGACAAGTGAATAACACCTTCTGAATGGCGTTCTGCATCATCATACCCCTTGATTGTAATACTATGATTAGTGTTGACGTGATCCTCAGAGTATCCCAATTGCTTTAGTAACTTTAAAGAACATATGTTGAGACCAGCACCATCGTCTATGAGTATACGTTTGATTTTGTGCTTATGGATGAGAACTTCAATATGCAAGGCTTCATTGTGACATGGATCATGGGAGGGGAGGTCTTTCTCAGAGAAGACCACATTGTAGGGTGAAGCAATGTTACCTACTATAGCTTGGAAATTTGCGACCGCTATGTTGTTAGGAACGGAAGACTCTTGGAGGGATTTTTCTAGCACCACTCTATGTGCAGGTGATGACCGTAGAAGGTCCAAAATAGAGATCTGTGCTGGTGTTCTCCCTAGATGTTTGACAAGATTATAATCAGATTAAACTGGAAGCCTAGGTGTAGGACCACGAATGGTGACATGACCACGACGAGTAGTAATAGCGCAATCCGTAGATTTGCCTTTGATTGTGAGGGTAGACACTCGACTCTCTTCAAAATGACGTACAATGGAATTAAAGGATGTGGAAGCATGATTGATACCTTTACCTCTATCCTGAGGAGGAGGTTGACCATGATGAGGGAATGGTTCCTTGTACATGTCGAGATCTTTGTTCGTGTGTTGAACTGGTGATTCATTTTCAAAAGTGATTTGATTACTGTCGATGAGGTTTTGGATGAGGTGCTTGAGTTTCATGCAAGATGCGGTTCGATGCCCTTTGCTCCTATGGAACTCACAATATTCATTGTCTTTGTAACGTGCAGTTTTGTAGATAGGCTTGCCATATGGGGGAGCATCAGGTAAGGTGATGAGCCCTTTTTGCAAAGCTTGCTGTAAGACCAATTCGATGGGCACTCCCAAGGGAGTGAATTGACGTCGTGGAGGGTAATCTTGTTGAGGCTACTCTTGTTGTCGTTGTTGTTGGTTTTGATAAGGCTACCTTTGTTGCTGCTGTTGTTGAGGTGGAGCTTGACTTGGTTTGGAGAGTTGCAGCGGTGTTTGCAACGTTTGGACATGTTTAGTATCGACCACCCCATCGTTGACCATGTTTTTGTTTTTGTTCCAATATTTGGGTTTATCGTTTGATTGTTGATGAGGAGCGCTATCTTTTGTTTCTTTAAGATTTTGACCACACCCTTAGCAATGAGGGCCTTTTCAATGTTGATACCCTTGTATGTGATTTCATCAAAGGTTGTAGCACTAAGAATTTGCAAATGGAAACCTAACTCTTGGTTGAGGTTCTGCACAAATATGCTAACAAGCTGTTTCTCTGGAATCTTGAAAGGGAATTTGCTAGCCATTTGTCTCCATCGTTGAAGGAAAGAAATGAAAGTTTCACCATTTTTCTATTTATTGTTGCATAGATCAGTCATTGAAATCTCATGCTCTGTGTTGTAAGAAAAATGGGTGGCAAACTTCTCTGCTAGCTCATTGAAAGACTTGATACCCATGGGTAAGTGTGAGAACCATTCTATAGCTTGACCTCCAAGACTGTGAGGAAAGAGATGCATAAGATATGTGTTGTTATGTGAGACCTCGAAGCAAGCCAGATAGAATTCCCTAAGATGGTCTTTTGGGTCACCTTTTCCTTTGTATTTATCAAACTTGGGAATAGTGAAATTTTGAGGAAAAGGGATCATTGGTAATGACCAATCAAAAGGATAAGGACACACTTCCTCTAAAGAGAAGGTCTTTTTGGTGTGGCCAAACGTAAGATCAGATAGCTACTGTTGAACTTCTGCGATCTTTAGCTCCATAGTCGTGGGAGGGGTTGGTAACATCTCTTGTTTTCCAAAAAGTGGTTGGTGTTGCCCATACGGAAGATTATAGTGTAAGCTATGCACACTGGTGTTATAAGGGTTGTAAGATTGATTGGGATCATACGGGTTGTACGTTTGGTTCAGATTGGGTTGGAATTGGAGGTTTTGATTTGGCAGAGGTGGAGGTGGCACTAGGTATGAATGTTGGCTTTGTGATGGTTGAAGAAAAGAATTGGGTGGAGGAAAGCTAAAGTGCATTTGATTAGGTTGTGATGACGGCACATAGCTTTGGGAAGCTTGATGTTGGAAATGTTGAGAGTGGCTAGGCAATGTGTGAAAGAAGTTGAGCGAGGATGAACGTTGTGGAGGAGAGACATAGGTAGACGTGATTTGTGACGGTTGGGGTTGATTGAGGATGAGAGTAGAAGAATGTTGTGGTTGGGGTTGCTTAAGGACGAGAGTAGAAGAATGTTGTGGTTGGGGTTGCATGATTCTAATTGGTTGAGAGACATGAAGGTGTGATGATATAGGAGGTGGCATTTGTTGAGACCCTTGTTGCATGGCTACATAATTGTTCCCCAGATTGTAATTTGGTGGGAAACCTTCGCGTGATGGAGTAACCAAGATTCCACTTGCGACTGGTGTGGACACTTTAGGAGGTGGTTGCATATTCGATCGAGCTAAGGTGGCTTGCTTAGCTAACTCTGCTTGACGCTGGAGAGTTTCCTGTTGGTTTTTATAGATCTCCATAGGAGTCAGAAGCGGTGATACGGCTCTCTCTTCTATTAGGTTTTGAAAAAGGGGATTCCTATACTACGAGCCTTGTGTAGGTAAGGGCGTAGTCACCGTGGACATGGTTTGCACCACTTTTATGGTATCTTGGGCATTGTTCTCCTTGAGAGTGGATAAATCAAAATCTTGAGGTAACTTGGCGCCTTGCTCTGCAAGCAAGCGAAAGAAATGATCTTGGTTCGCACTAAGGATTTTGTCAAAGGCGACCATGACTCTAGGCTCTTGTATGATTTCATCAAGATCTTGCCCATCTACTTGAGAGGATTGACCTATTTCAAAGTGTCGCTCTTCTTGAGATGGGACTAAATCTACAGTATAACCTTGTGGGACAAAATCCTGAGGGAAGCCAGTGGTGTATTGCGGTGCACTTATCAAAGGGACCCTACCCTCTTGAAGTGGGTTTTGCTCAATAGTATATCCTTGTGGCACAAAATCTCAAGGCAAGCCGGTGGTATATTGAGGTGTTCTTACCAAAGGGACCCTACCCTCTTGAGGATTGCTTGGTTCATCAATGTGCGGCATGTTCGGAGAGTTGATTGGTTTTGCCGCGGGTGTACTAGGAATAACCTTGGGAGTAATGTTGAGATGACCTAATTGCGGTGTGTGAGGAGGCGACTTGCACTTCTTAGGGACAACTTGCTTGGACTTCATAGTTTGCTGGAGCCTAGTGGTTACCATGGAATACCCTAGGACAAGAAAGGTAATGCTGGGTTTCTGTGAGGTGCTTTGAGAAATGGATAAACTCTGATGCACAAAGTACTGGACCAAAAGTGCTATACTGTTTGACCAGAGGCGCATGACTGTGCAACCAAAAGCATGCTACTGTGACACCAAAGGTGACGGACTGAGCTACCAGAAGTAAGTTACTGCTATGCCAAAGGCGAGCTACAGTGACCAAAGCGAGCTACTGTTATACCAAGGGCGCTGAAGTAGAGTTTTACCAGAGGTGAGTTACTGCTATGCCAAAGGTGATCTACTGTACTACCAAAGGTGAGCTGCTATAATACCAGGGGCGCTGAAGTAGTGTCTGATGTTTCAAAAAGGCAAAATTTTGATGGATTGTTTCTGTTTCTGATTGGATTTGTTGGCAAGAGAAAACATAGCAAACAATTTTGGCACAAACAAGGGACTGACACAACAGATAGTGTATGTTCGAGGCTCCAAACAAGCCCAATGTTTCCACAGGTATAAGACAATTGCAATTAATAACAAGCACTTTTTATCCCTAGAGACAAGGTTTCATTGCAGTAGATCAGCTCACAGCTTAATACTCCATCAATAAAATTATCATTCCATAAAGGTGTCAGATATTTAGTATCTTTGCGAGAGAGGATAGATAGGGATATCTTATCCTCCCCTTAGAAAGCTCAAGTAGGTCACAAGAGCTTTATGTCCAAGCGAATACTATCTCTTCTCAAGGGAGCCAATGGTGAGTATCTTAAGGGCTTAAATCAATTCCCCTTGCACTGATGATTACCGCAATGTTCAGAGGTAGGTTGGGTAGTCTCTATCTAAAATGGTTCTTAGTGACTTTGAGGGACTAACGCTATACAAGCAATGCGACAAGCTACTAAAAGCTTTAACCAATCCTACTAAGAGTATCAAACACTTCGCTCAATGTGAAAATCATTTCCACAAAGAGCTAGTACACCTCTTTTCAGTTTGGCACCACAAGGTAAGGCTGACGTCGGTTAGGACTTGGCTTTTGCCTTATCCCTCTTATATAGCGGTTCAAAGGAAAACTTAGCTTAGGGTCGTCCCTTTTGGATGAAGCGCAATCCAAAAGCAAGGCCTTCTAAAGGAAGTATAGAAAAGTAAGAGCAAGTACGTCAAACAAAGGTTCAATTGTTCCGTTATAAGAAAAATAAGGTGCAACTAAACTAGGCACACACACGTTTGTAGTTGTCAATTGTCCCTTATAAAATTGAAGTGTTTGGCATTCATGTCCATTGTCCCTTAGAAAATTGAGGTGTTTGTGCATACATGTCCATTGTCCCTTAAGAAAAGCAGTATGTTCCTAAGACTTAGATTGCAAAAAGATTTGTTCAATTATCCTTTTAAGCATGCAATGTGTTTCTAAGACTTAGTGAGATAAATCAAGAGGTCTTCAATGCTCGTCTTGCATGAACATGTTAAAACACCTATTTGCTCTGTGTGAGTAATAAGAAGCTGCAACAAGTCAGTTAGTTCCACCAAAAATTCACAAGCTTAGCAAAAATAAATCAATTTGACCGAAAGCGCTGTACTATTTTATTAGAAGCGACTTACTATATTTCCAAACGCACTGTAACACAGACTAGAAGCATCAGAGAATATTACCAGAAGTGCTGAAAAATATCCAGAAGCGCAATACTATGCATCCAGAAGCATGATACTGTTATGCCAAAAGCGATGTCATATATACCAGAAGCGCTGCAGGATACTACCAAAAGCATTAAAACAGATCAGTAAGCGCCTTACTGTGTATCTGAAAGCGCGATAATATTATAGCAGATGCGCTGCACGGTCTCAAATTAAATTTTTTAGCTTTTGTCAAAATAACAGGTCAAAATGGGATTTCATGGTTGATCTGTTGTTCTGAGCAATAATATTTGATAGATCTGAATCGTGAAATCCAGAAAACTCAGAAAATGTATCAACACAATAGATTAACGCAAATACTGAAGATACCCCTAAATAAATCAGCTTAGGAAGTATCAAAAAAGCAGGTTTGAAAGACAAATACAACAGCTTGTCAGACAAATCCACAAGATATGCAACAAGAAAACCTTGCAAAAATACAAAATGAAGTCAAAAACCTAATTTAGCCAAAAGTGCTTAACGATGCTGCCGAGAGCGCCGTTCTGTGATACCGAAAGCACTGCTCTGTGCTGCCAAAAGTGCCGCAGTGCCCCCAAGGGCGCTGACCTGTGCCTCCAATAGCGCTTAATGATGCTGCCAGAAGTGCTTGCAATGTTGTTTGCGCTGTACCGTACTGTGACTTCAAAAAAATAATTTCTCAAAGAAACAAAGGGATTAGTGGGTCCCACCGGGCGTGCTAGAATGTGTATGAGAAAAAATTGATTAAATCTAAACTAATAAAACCAAAAACCAATCACATAAAGCGAACCAATCTAAGTAAAAGCCATTATCATAAAATCAAAGACAAAATGAAAGCTCTTACCAAAACCTGTATTGTTCCCTTTTGGAGAAGTGTGGATTGCTCAATCAAGTTGTGAAACCATAGTTGCAACAAGCAAGTAGTGTTCTCAATGTGCTCAAAGATCAATGTTAAAAGATCGTAAAGTTGCTCAATCGACGTATTTTGTATGCTCAAAGCTCTGTTAAGTATGCCTGAGAATACGATCGAAGAGAGAGATAATGAAGGAGATGAGGGGGGTTTATATAGATCTCAACATAGATCGATCAATGGTCCAGATAATTCAGAAGAATCAACGGAGGAGAATAGTTGAGGAGCGTGCAACGAATAAGAAGAAAATAAGTGTCTTGCTTTCTTTTGCATGAGAGGAGTTATCAAAAATAGAAGAATGAGTTAACTGAAGAGATAAATCAATTAAAAGAATAAAGCAATCAATTAAGTGATTTAAAACAAGAAGAAGAGATTTGCATGAGAAAAGAAGATATTTTGCTTTATTAAATATAGAAAGCTTGAGTTATATTAGAGATAACTCAAATTTAGAAGAAAAAACAATTTAAATAAATATTTGATTTATTTAAATTTAGAGAAGATATTTTGGAAGAAATAATTAAATAATCAGAATTATTTAATTTAGAAGATTTGGAAAGCAAATTAAATAAATTAATTTATTTAATTGTTGTGCATGATTTTGGAAGATTGATTTTGATTTAATTAAATAATTGAAATTATTTAATTGTAGATAAGATAGAATTTGTGATGAATTAATTAAATATTTGGGATATATTTAATTAATGTGGACTTGATTTTTGGAAAGAAGATAATTAAATAATTTAAAATTATTTAATTGTGGAAGAATAATAGAGGAATTTAATTTAATTAATTAAATAAAGAGGATTTATTTAATTAATGTCGCAAGTATGTGATTTAGAAGAATTTGATGATTTTAATTAAATAAATAGATTATTTAATTAACGTGTGAAATGCAGGTGATTAGACAGATTATAAAATGCAAGTGATTCGACGACACGGTCATTTTAGGGTGTCTACAGGAACAATGAACAAGGTATGGTGTAGTGGTCCATATCCCTTCGCAGGTGAGCATTTTGTTATGAGGTTTTGAGGTGTTGTAAACAATTATATGAAGTGTCTAATTCTAGAGTTGGGAGATCTGAAGTCCACTGGAAAGACAGTTGCAAGCCGCTAAGTATCGGCATAGTGTTTGACAAAGTTTGACAGAGACAAAGTCTGAGTTCCGATGATCCGCATTTCTCTGCAAGATGATATCATGTCTTGCGGTTCTAAGGGTAAGATTGGGAATGTGTAAAGAGTCCTTGATACAATTTTGGAAGTGTTTTGTGATCCGCAGTAGAAGTTGTAAGTCACCAGATGAACCTGTTAAGCATGCTCTTGAGGAATAGGTTAACTAGTGAGATAAATCATGATGTGGAGAAAGGATAGTGTGTGAAAGATCTATTCAAGTAATTGAGTGATTAGAGCCGAACTATATGAATACACTTAGACAAAGATTTGGGTCCGCGTGACTCATAGTGCATTGGATTAAGCTGATAAGGTACATATTTCTATGTACACGTTTCACTTCTTGGATGCCAACCTGACTATGGATCAAATCATGATATAGATATATAAGAGCGATGAATTTCAGTTGAATGACTGTAATGTTTGTGTGATTGATGCGAGTATACGAGTAATAGAGTAGAGTTAGAAGATTATCAGTGATGAAGACTTGGGATTTAGAATTCGGTTGCTAAATGACTGCACACTGGCATAGTAATAGATGCTTTTGTAGTACTCAGTCTTAATGTGCAATTTGCTTTACAGTGAGATTTCTTCATCAAGGCAGTGAGCCTTCAATAGGGTTTAACAACCCTTATTGTAATCTTGCTAGGTTTAGGGTTGAGGCAGTGAGCCTGCTAGACCTAGTTGTTCTTCATGGCAGTGAGCCAGCATGTTCCAGCCTTGTGGAGTGTCCAAGCCTAAACATCATTATTTGTAAAGATTGCAATATATATTTGAGAGCTAATCCTCTCCGTGGTTTTTCTCTATTTGGGTTTTTCACGTAAAAATCTTGGTGTCTATGTGTTATGTTTTTATGGGTGCTATTCATATGCATGTTATGCCTTTGTTTAATTAATTTTGGAAAATGGTTGAAAGTTAAAATATATCAAAAGACTTTTAAAACACTGATTCACCCCCCTCTCAGTGTTCCTGTCATTCAACATATAGTTGCATAGTTCGCAGCTTATGCATATAGTTTCATGCTTTGTGAGGAAAACAAAATGGATATCTATTTTGGACGTTTTGGAAATAGATATCCGTTTTGTAGAAGTGATATGGATGTTGCTAGGTGACTGTTGCCCAAAGAATTGGGCTTTAAGAAATGGATATCCGTTTCTAAAATAGATATCTGTTATGTAAATGCAAAAAAAAGACAAAACGAATATTGTTGGGCCCGACATTTGTGCCTACAAATCCTCTGCTATCGAAAAACTCATGATTTCTACCTATGACAGTTAAAAAAATATTTTTATGCACTTTTGGAGACACAATTTGCTTGTTACAATAATAAGGGTGATATTTTTGTCCCCCTAATGGGGAGCAACAGTCATCTTAAAGCAAAAAAGAGGAAAGTTACATTGGAGGAAATTAAAGCAATTAGGGAAAAGGATAGGGCAAGGAAAAGGATTGGAAGAGTGGGTTTGGCAGATGCTCATCAAGGTGAAGCTTCTTCTTTACCATCCAATAACATGCAAATTGAAGATGTTAATTTTGATTATAATGAAATGTTAGATAAGAATGAAATTCACCATGATATTGCAAATGAAAATGTTGCAAAATGTTATGAAACACCTATTGATAAGAGCAATACCATGGACAAAGAAGAAGAAAAACAAAGACGTGCACTTGAAGAAAGTGGATATGAACCTCATGATGTTGAATTTGCACTCCATAATCCATTTGTTGATAAAATTGATGAGGTTGATAACATGGATGAAACAATCAAAATCAATGTATCTCCAAATTTCATAAGATGAGAGGACATTTGTCAAGAAGAGAATAAGCATGATGAAATTGAAAAACACCCAAGAACCCCAAAATGGTTACTTGAAATTGTTGAGAACATAATGAAAAAAATTGAAGGCAAGAGGTCGTCACAAATAGTTCAGTTGTGGGATTTAAAACTCTTCAATGAATACTTTGAGAATAAAACATTGACTGCACAATGCCAACTTTTTGTGCAATTACTAAAGATGTACAAAATGAGACCTTTACTAAAAAAAATTAAAGATTCAGTTAAACAAAGTGTCTAATCAGAATAAAATTATTATTAGAAGCCTTTTCAATTCACTCAATTCTATTGGAAAGACTAGCAAGGAGAAAGATAAAAGAGCTTCTCATAGAGTAATAACAACCTTAATAGTAAGCAAACAATTAAGAAAGGCTCGATTAATGAGGTAAACTTGTGTTGACTTAAGATTGAATCGTAAAACATTGTCAAAAGCACTAGCATTAAGATCAAGGCTAGATAGCCCTCTTGGAAATGATACTTGGGCTTTTAATGGTAGGCTTCCATGAGTTGACAAGAAGCTAATCAATAGCACAAAGGAAGAAATTAAACAATTTTGGCACAATAACTCTAGGGTATCACCAAATGCAAAAGATGTTTTAAAGTTAAGAATTGGCGATAAAGACCACACACCACATTCTAAACATTACTTGGAATGTAGCCAAACAACATTGTACAAACAATATTGTGAAACACACCCAGGTATGACAATCTCGCAAAGAGCATTTAAATCTCTTAATCCATTTTATTTTGTTCCTCTTAAAGTTCGTAACACATGTTGCAAATACCATGTAGAGTTTTCTATGTACCATGACTTATTATGCAATATTCGTTCTACTTTGCACACTAACGAAATGTTACAGGAGTGTGGTGCAATTCAACTACCAAAGTCATCTAGGAACTTATTGGATTTATTTCTATGTATTAGAGATGACGGTTGCATTTTCTATAAGAATGATTGTTTAAATGAAAAGTGTTTACAATGTGGTGGGTTATCAAAGTTTGTATCATGTTTTCATGAGGGCAGTGAGCATGATTTTGGAAAGAGAATGGTTGAGAAAAAGAGATATGAGACAGTGAAATATAATTTGAAAAGTGGAGGTAAAGGTTCTAGATGTGGGTCAAGATTGTAAGAGAGGTAAGTATTGCTGATTTTATTGATGATTTTAAGAAAAATCTTTTCTACAAGTATGTCAGACACAACCATAGGTCTCAATGGTTAGATCAATAGTTTAGGATGTGTAAAGACTTTTTTCAGATTGGAACTATTGTCTCTGTAGTTGATTTTGTAGAAACTACACATTGAAACCCCAAAATGAAGTTCAATCCTAGTACTAAAATTCTATTTAGATTGCTTTTTTTGTTCACATCTCATACATACATGCCCCCGAGAGTATAGAAGAGAACAAGAAGATTGTTAGAGAATACTATTTTTACATGAGTGATGATCGATCTCATTCATCAGAGTATGTGCAATATTGTTTTCAACAATTTTATGGGTTCTTGCAAGAAAAAGATATTAGAATGGATCAACATCTCATTTGGTCAGATAATTGCACCGATCAATTCAAGAATGCTCATATATTCTATTGGTTGAGAAGAAAGCATATAGAGATGGGTATACCTCATATTTGAAATTTTTTTGAAGCTGGGCATGGAAAAGGTGAACATGATGGAGCGGGTGCATGCGTGAAGAGAACTCTTTTTAAAGAACAACTAAAGATTAGAGGTGGTACTACATTTAGTGATGCAGATTCTATTGTTAAGTGGTGTAACTATGCATTGTCACAAGGAGTGGCTCTTGATTCAGGTGTGCATAGGTTCTTTTGGTTGGTTGATGACGGGATGGCAAGAGAGAAATTGGATTGTCAGAGAATCAGTGAATCATCAAAGATGCATTCATTTTGAAGCTTAGATGCAAGTGCATTGACTATTTGGACACAAGAATTAGCTTGTTTTTGTTAGAGTTGTATTAAATATGATTGGGATAATTACGAGTCAAGTGAGTGGGTAGATGCATGGATTCCATGATATTTAACCCTTTTATCTCAAGGTCAATCATCTTCCGTCAATGACATGGAGAGCTCATTTGACTATGAACATCTTTCAAACCTTGTACAACCAGGTCATGTTTATACGGTTGTTGCACCACATGGAAATGAAGAGAGGTTAGACTATTGGTTGGCACAATGTGTACAGGGAAAACAAAAGCTAACACAACCTATGACAGATGATGATGAGTTCACATATCCTACAGGATCAGTTGTTATTGCTGGGACTTGGTTATGAACATATATGATTAGAAAGAATGGCATCCCTACCTTTGAAGACTTTGAGAAGCATAAAACTATATTGATGTATTCGCACCTAGTTGTAGCAACAAATGTCAAGTTACTAAAGCATCATGGAAAACCAAAATCAAAATAACTATGGACAATTAGTAATGCTGATCATGAAGCAATATTAGATACTCTAAAGGTAAGAGATGACCCCTCAGGTACGCTTGACTAGCATTTACACTTCTAGATGGATAGGTATGACATTTTTTAATCTTAACTTGTTCTTGTTTTTTCTATTTTTTAGAATTGTTTTATTAAAAATCTTGTTTCTTTAACTATAATGCATGCTTTTGACTATACAAGACTACGAATAAGGTTATTTTACATGGCATCGTAGATTATTTTGCACGGCATTGTAAATTATTTTGTATGGCATCGTAGGTTATTTTGACTATACTCAAGGTACAATTTTTAGTTCTCATTTGTATTTCTTAATATTTTGCTTTCTACCTTTTTCTACATATGTTAATTTCTAAATTCATTTTGTGCATATCTTGCAATCAAGGCATTCCATGAGATGACATGTATTTGATGTCTTCTGCCGAACAGTTCATGTGCCTTGTTTATGCTTTCACATATTACATACATGTGTCACATGGTAATTGCAACTACAACATCTGACAAAATTCTCAGTTCTTTAAGGTATTCCACCAAACAGTTCATGTGCCTTGCCTATGCTTCCTTACTTTGCATTCTTGCAGGCTTAGACCCACCCCAACCTGTCCTCCTTTACCAAAACCAATTGTACTTTTTCTCATCACTTGTCCAACCTATAACAATCCTATAAAAGTCTTATAACAATCCTATAATCTTGATAGTAATCTTGCAATCATTGCATTCCATAAGATGACATCTATCTAAGTTGTTCTATCAAATAGATCACACACCTTCTCTATCATTTCACACTTTGTATACATGTCTACTAGGATAGTTTGAACTACAACAGTCCTAAAATAGTCCTAGAACAATCATAAAACTCTAATAATAGTCTTAAAACATGCATTCCATGAGATGACATCTATTTGAGTTGTTCTATCAAATAGTTCATGTTTCTTGTCTATCATTCAACACTTTGCATACATGTCTACTAGGATAGTTTGAACTACAACAGTATTATAATAGTCCTAAAACAGTCCTAGAATAGTCCTATAACAGTCCTAGAACAGTCCTATAAAAGTCCTAAAGCAGTCCTATAAGGTAGGAGCAATTGATGGTGAATAATGGTATTTAGGAACAAATTTAGAGTTGGGATAGGCATAAATTTGTTCCCAAAGTTGTAGGAGTACTAGAGAGATCCTAAGGTTTCCTAGATGACCTAGGTTAAGATATAGGGTCATTTCTCTTCAAATTTGGCCGATGATTGGGAGTCCAATGGAGTCCAAATTATACCTACCTCTTGTTTATCTTGAGTTCTCCCACCAATCATGTTTTTGATTACTAGTTACCTCTCTCAATCATGACTATGATTAGGATTTCTCAGCCTATTTAAGAATCTTCAATCCCATTTCCAAAGGTTCTTTGGCTATTGATTCTTGCCTACTATGTGAGTCTGATCCCATTTCCCTTTGACCATAATTTCTTGAGTAGGATTTGATTATTGGGTGTCATAAACCAATTTATAATTATTATGCTATCACACACTCCCAACAAGCCTCAAATGGGACATTCTTCTTGAAGCTTTCTAAGGTTCTATTTCCACTACCATAGTCTTTTATCACTCATTCCCTAAGCTTAGTTTCTTATCCATTTCCCTTCTTCCATTATTCAAAACACCCTAGGCTAGACATAAGAGGAGGATACAAAATATTAGAGCCTATAAGGACTAATGTATGATAGCTTCACCAAGAATTTTCTAACTTCTAGGTGTGAAATCCATTCAAAATGAAATAATGTAACTAAATTGAGAAACATAAAATCACTAACTACAAATATTCTTTTGTCAACTCCACAAAACCCTAAATCATAAAATGTTGTCAATGTTGTAATGACTACTTTTGCAATATTTGTTAAAAAAATAGTTGTGGGTCCGTTGGAGGTTGGTAAATGATTGGAACAACATGAATATGTATTGTAAACATGATCCTCAGGGTTGGCAGGGGTTTTGAATGAAGAAGATTTCAATTTTGCACGTTCTAGATTGCTTTTCCTTGTAAAAATAGACTGTAACTCATCTTGTATGGATTTGTACTTTCTTGTACAGCCTGAAAGTCGATTAGAGAAGTTGCAAGAGTTCATTATCTTTACAATGCTTTTTGTTTGATCTAAATCCATTGAGTTTTGTAGGAGATATAGGTATTTTGTAAAAACTGTCACAAACCCTACCTAGGGTTTCCAGTCATTAAATAAATGTCATAGATAGAGATTCCACCATAATAAAATGATGAAGACTTGTGGAATGCTCTGTCTTGACATCATCTACATCTTTTCAATATTGAAGTCCATTATTTGCACATGTGTAAAAGATATGTTTGACAGTATGCCTCATAGCCTCATTGGGACAATCCTAAAACCCTACATGCTGGTTGCCTGATTAAATCCATGAATTGCCTCTTAAAGTTTGGTTTGGTAAGAATTGTACCATGTTGTCAGAAGTCTAAATGAGTCCAAGGTTCCAATTGAGAAGTTGTTCTTTCAATAGTTCATGTTAAGGTCTAGGATGCTTGAAGAGATAACAATACAATGTTGCAGGATTCTTTGTGCTGATCAATTGTTAGATTGAGAAGCATTTGGAACCCTTCAAAGGGTATTGAGGTAGGCCTACACAAGCCTTTACTTTCCTATCCCATGGTGGTTACCTTTCCTTGGATACCATATGACTATGTTGCCAATATTGACAAGGTGTACAAAGATGTCTTATGCATGCCTTTCAATGAACCCTTGTATGAAGTGTGTTGAAATAGTCAAGTTGTGTTAGGATCTACCTCTGCTCTGCATCAATTCCACACTTTGCATACATGTCTACTAGGATAGTTTGAACTACATAGTCTAATAGAATCTCGATTTATGGACTAGTATAACAGTCCTAGAAAAGTCCTATAACAGTCCTATAACTGATCATTAATTTACAACAAGAGTCCTATAACAGTCCTATAACTAATTGAAGTACATACAACCCTCATCCACTAAACTTGCATGGATACATGCAAATAGAACACAAGAAAAGATTACAATGTTAGTATATGTTCCAAAGTACTGATTAATTCAAATATTTTGAGAGCATACTTGCAAAATACATTTTGTGCATATTCTGCAATCATGGCTTTCCATGAGACCACATTTCATGTGTGAGAGAGATTATGACAACAAGGGTTTGTGACATGAATGATCCAGAGTCATCAATTTCAATGCAGGAGGAATACATAAATGAATGTTATCATGCCCCATGTTGGTTGCCTTCATGTGAATGCCATTAGGGTTCATGATCTAGTTGTCTAGGATGAACAAATTGCATGTTTGCATTAATTGTATTGGGTCAATGATTGAGAATGTGTCAATTTGAATCAAGTTGAGCCCTTCCTCTGCATCACATGAGGTGTTTTAAGTTTTTTTGGCTCGACAAATTTTAATATACAAATGCAGGTGTTTTGGAGAATACAACAATTGTACATTCAAGGGAGTGAGAATTTAGCTTTCATTTTGGAGACATTCGATATAATTCCTAAGGTAAGACATCTTTCATCAAACTTGTTATAAAAAAATTAAGTTAGTTGTACTTGATCGTGTGTACTTTTCTTAACAATTTTTTAACTTATAAATGCAGGTGTTTTCGACTATAAAGCTATTGTATCCAAGGGATTGAGATCAGTGGTTAAAGCATTTAGCTTCCATCATGAAGACATTTTTTATATTTTATATTTGTATATTTTGTATATCCTATGAGGGGACTATGACCATAGTATAATAATTTTTACATCTTCACATCCGGTGCTAATAATTGATAACCATTTCATGTGATTTTAGTAGTACACTCTTAAAAGTGTGTTTTTTCATTATGTTTAATACTAAATTTGATGGTTATATATGTAGTGATTTGATGTCATGAATATTTTAATAATAAACTAGTATATCTCTTCAAAACAATCCCAAAAAACTCTTAAAAATAGTCCCAAAAACCTCTTAAGAACAGTCCCAAAACCTCTTAAAAACAGTCCCAAAACCTCTTAAAATCACATATCTCCCCCTATGAAAACTAGGGTATTTGCTAGGTGCCATATTTTTTGTTCTGCTCATTGTGGGGCTGAACAGACTATGCTAATGCATCAGGGTGGGCGAGTAAATACCAGGGGAGGTCTCATTTTGTGTGCCAAGGCTCCCAGTCCTTCCAGGTTGTAAGCTATCGACAAAGTCACTTTACTGGTAGCTTATAGCTTGGAATGACTAGGATGCTTTGGACACAAAATGAGACCTCCCTTAATATTTACCCATCCACCCCAATGTGTTGGCACAATCGGTTCAGCCCCACGACCTGTGGAATGCAAAATTTCAGTCCTAGTAACTTTTGACTTTGTTGGTAGCTTACAGCTCAGAATACCTGGGATGCTTGGCACATGAAACAAGACCTACCCTAGCATTTACCTACCCACCCCAATGTGTTGGCATAGTCTATTTAGCCCTATGAGCTATGGAATGCGAAATGTCACTCCTAACACCTTTCCATTACATCAAACTAAAGCATTTTGCAAGAATCATTTGATTTTGGCACAATCAAACATACTAGAGTTGACCAAAACTAAGAGAGGTTATTGTGGAAGGACTCCACATGCACTTGTAGGTCCAAATGGAACATTCCCAGCTGTCATGAATTCTGAGAACTGCTCCGTCAAAGTTTGGCAATTTTTTGGTCTTATGGATCTTAAGGGACTTTGTCGGTAGCCTATTGCCCAGAATGACTAGGATGCTTGGCACATGAAATGAGACCTCCCCTAAGATTAACCCACCCACCCTGATGCATTGACATAGTCTGTTCAACCCCACGATGAGTAGAACAAAAAATATGGCACCTGGCATGGTTGTGCTACATGAAACTGAAGTATTTTGCAAGAATGAATTTAATTTTAGCATGGTCAAATAGACTGGAGTTGACCAAAACTGACAGAGTTTATTGTGGATGGACTCCACATGCACCTATAGGTGCAAATGGAATGTTCCCAGGTGCCACAAATTTTGAGAACTGCTCCGTCAAAGTTTGGCAGTTTTTTGGTCTTAGGGATCTTAAGGGACTTTACCGGTAGCCTGTTGCCCAGAATGACTGGGATGCTTGGCACATGAAAAAAGATGTCCCCTATTATTTACCCACCCACCTAGATGCATTGGCATAGTCCATTCAACCCCACGATGAGTAGAACAAAAAATATGGCACCTGGCAAGGTTGTGCTACATGAAATTGAAGTATTTTGCAAGAAATCGTTTGATTTCGGCATAGTCAAATAGACCAGAGTTGACCAAAACCAAGAGAGGTTATTGTGTACAAACTCCACATGCACTTGTAGGTATAAACGGAACATTCCTAGCTGCCATGAATTCTGAGAATTGCTATGTCAAAGTTTGGTAGTTTTTTGTCTTAAGGATCTTAAGGGACTTTGCAAGTAGCCTATTGCCCAGAATGACTAGGACACTTGGCGCATGAAATCAGACCTCCCCTAGCATTTAATCACCCACCCCAATGCATTGGCATAGTCCGTTCAACCCCACAATGAGTAGAACAAAAAATATGGCACCTGACAAGGTTGTGCTACATGAAATTGAAGCATTTTGCAAGAATGCGTTTGATTTCGACATAGTCAAACAGACTGGAGTTGACCAAAACTAAGAGAGGTTATTGTGAAAGGACCCCATGTGCACCTATAGGTGCAAAAGAAATGTTCCCAGCTGTCACGAATTTTGAGAACTGCTCTGTCAAAGTTTGGTAGTTTTTTCGTCTTATGGATCTTAAGGGACTTTGCTGGTAGTCTGTTGCATGGAATGACTAGGATGGTTGGCACATGAAATGAGACTTTACATAGCATTTACTCACCCACCCTGATGCATTGGCATAGTCCATTCAACCCCATAATGAGTAGAACAAAAAATATGGCACCTGGCAAGGTTGTGCTACATGAAACTGAAGCTTTTTGCAAGAATGCGTTTGATTTCGACACAGTCAAATAGACTGGAGTTGATCAAAACTGAGAGAGGTTATTGTGGATAGACCCCACATACACCTGTAGGTACAAACAAAACATTTCTAGCTACCATGCATTCTGAGAACTACTCCGTCAAAGTTTGGTAGTTTTTTGGTCTTAGGGATCTTAAGGGACTTTATCGGTAGCCTATTGCCCAGAATGACTAGGACGCTTGGCACACAAAACAAGATCTCCCTTGGCATTTACCCACCCACCCTGATGCATTGGAATAGTCCATTCAATCCCATGACAAGTAGAAAAAAAATATGGCACCTAACAAGGTTGTGCTACATGAAACTGAAGCATTTTGCAAGAATGCATTTGATATCGGCATGGTCAAACATAGTAGTATTGACCAAAACTGAGAGAGGTTATTGTGGATGGATCCCACGTACACCTATAGGTGTAAACAAAACATTCCCAGCTACCATGAATTCTGAGAATTGCTCTGTCAAAGCTTGGTAATTTTTCAGTCTTAGGGATCTTAAGGGACTTTGCCAGTAGCCTGTTGCCTGAAATGACTGGGATCCTTGGCGCATGAAATGAGACCTCCCGTGGCATTTACCTACCCACCCCAACATTTTGGCATAGTCCATTCAGCCCCATGAGCTACGAAATGCAAAATGTCACTCCTAGCACCTTTCCATTGCATCAAACTGAAGCATTTTGCAAGAATGTGTTTGATTTCAGCACGGTCAAACAAACTGGAGTTGACCAAAATTGAGAGAGGTTATTGTGAATAGACCCCACGTACACCTATAGGTGCAAAAAAAATGTTCCCAATTGCCATGAATTCTGAGAACTTCTCTGTCAAAGTTTGGCATTTTTTTGGTCTTAGGGATCTTAAGGGACTTTGTCCTAGCAACTTTTGACTTTGTTTCTCGCCATTACCTAAATGATTCATGTTGTCTTGATAGGGTTTGAACATGACTAATAATTCCCTCTAAATTTGATGTCATTGTGGTGCAGTCATGATAGGAGGGTTCACAGAGTGAACTATCCGGACCATGCAATAAGATTAAACACAATGGAAACAACTCAAAGAAATAGAACAAATGCAGATTTAGTCATCAAGTATACCATAGAATTCAAATAGAGATCAGCTGGCAACATGCGGGCTTACAATTAGGGCTCACAGGCCTGATTACATACATGTGCAAGATTAAACTTTGAAGCTCCTTCGCCAGAAAATGAACAATCTATCTATCTAAAACTTAGTAAGTTCTGAACTTCACTACTAACTACTTTCCTAAGGATCTATTACATCAATATATATCAGCTCCAGAACAATAGATTCCTCCACGTCGGCCAAGGAAGATCACAAACTCTGATGAAGAGTTGTAATGTGTGTACATAGATAGGTCAGACCTAAATGCATAGAACACTTCCAAAAAATGAATGAAATGATATGTGAATCTCCTGGAAAGGTCAGTCATGAACCAAAGATCATTTAATGATGTTTCATTAGGCTTCAAAGATTAGGAAATGCTTCCACAAGTTTCTCTTTCAGTTGGTTGTTTGTGATTATCTAGATGCTTTGTTCTGAGAATAGTAAATCTTATGGTAGCGATATCTTTCCGGTAATGAAGTGTGGATCTCTAAATTCTAGATATGATGTAGATGCTTAATCTAGCTCCACAAGGTTTGAAATGCAATTGTGGTGAAATGCCAGACCAAAAGCAGAAACTACTTTTGATTGAATTACCTAAGATGAACTGGAAAAGAAACAAATTGAACTACAAACAAACTGAAATGCAAATGTTTTTGGTTGATGCAAGATTGTTCTTGAACCAGGGATGCTCCTACATCAGACATCTGGGGTTATTGAAAAAGTGAGTCCCTCACTTTGTTGGGGCTAGGGGAGAACCAAGATAGTCTACCTCAGCCTGAGAAATCCATGATGAATCTTCTTCCGGTCTGCCTTTCCACTTCACAAGATATTCTTTGTATTGTCTTCCTCTAGTGCTGCATCCAAATCTGCTGTCCAAAATGTCTTCAATCTGCTCCGGTGCTTGTTGTGGTAACTGTTTCTTCAAGTCTTCTTCCATGCTGTCACTAAACTCTGCTTCATGATACTAATATATGTCTGCAATTTTGAAAATAGGTGATATACCCAATGTCTTCGGTAACTCCACTTCATATGCATTCCCTGAATCAAATTTGCTAAGTATCGTACAAGGTCCAAACTTCTTCATCTTCAACTTGTTATATGTCCCAACTAGAAATTTCTCTTTTCTCAAGTATATCATCACTTCATCTCCAACTTCAAATTCCTTATGTCTTCTCTTCTCATCAACCTTCTCTTTGTACTTATTGTTAATATTCTCTAAATGCTTCTTAACCTGATCATGCACTGTCTTCATGTGGTATGCAAATTCTTCTGCTTCTGCACTTCTCTTTTCCTCTATACTGATATCTCTTAATTTTGCAACTCCTTTAGGGTTTACTCTAGTAACAATCTCAAAAGGTGTTCTTTCGGTACTCCTGTTCACTAAATTATTGTATGCAAACTCTACTTGTGAAAGAATCAAATCCCAACTTCCTATCTTCTCTCCAACCAAACATCTCAACAAATTTCCCAAACTCCTATTCACTACCTCTGTCTGCCCATCGGTCTGTGGATGAAAAGCTGAACTAAACTTCAAATCTATCTTCATCTTCTTCCAAACTGTCCTCCAAAAGTATCCAACGAACTTTGTGTCTCTGTCTGAAACTATACTATTAGGTAATCCATGCAATCTCACAATTTCCTTAAAAAATAGGTCTGCTACATGTACCACATCGGTTGTCTTCTTACAAGGTATGAAATGAGCCATCTTTGAAAATCTATCCACCACTACAAATATTGAATCATGTCCTCTCCGTGTCTTCGACAATCCCATTACAAAATCCATGCTTATGTCTTCCCAAGGTCTCTCCGGTACTATCAAAGGTTTATACAATCTAGTATTCTGACTACTCCCTTTTGCAACTTGACAAACTCTACAACTCTGCACAAATTGTCAAACATCCTTATGTATCTGAGGCCAAAAGTAGTTTTCACTCACCAAAGCCACTATCTTATCAATGCCAAAATGTCTTGCCAATCCACCACTATGCTTCTTCTTGATCAAATTATCTCTCATTGAACTTCTAGGTATGCACAACTAACTTCCTTTGAACAACATATCTTCTTGAATGAAATAGTCCAACCACTTGCTCCTATCTATCACAATAGGTTCCTTACATGCTTTCCAAGGTTCTGCAAAATCAATGTCTCCCTCATACATGTTCTTCAATTCATCAAAACCCAATACTTCAACTCTCATCTCAGTCAATAAGTTTCTTCTTCTACTCAATGCATCAACAACTTTGTTTGATTTTCCACTCCTATGCTTCAACACAAAAGTATAACTCTGCATGAACTCTACCCATTTCATATGTCTCTAATTTAACTTACCTTGACTATTCAAATATTGCAAAGCTTGATGATCTGTATACAACACAAACTCCTTAGGTAACAAGTAATGTCTCCACTTCTTCAAGGCTTGAATTATGGCATAGAACTCTTGATCATAGACTGAATATATTATCCTTGCATCATTCAACTCCTCACTGAAATATGCTACTGGTCTACCTTCTTGACTTAATACTGCTCCAATTGCACTTCCACTTACATCACAATCAACTTGAAATACCTTATTGAAATCCGGTAATGCCAAAATAGGTTGCTCTGTCACCTTTTGCTTCAACAAGTCAAAACTTTTATCTGCTCCAGATGTCCACTTGAAATCCTTTCTATCACCTCTCATTGTCTCTATCATAGGGTTGCAAACTAAATTGAAATTTCTAATGAACTTCTGGTAGAAACTATCCAATCCATGAAATAATCTAACTTCTCCAATGCTCTCTGGTGTAGGCCATTCAACAATTACTCTCACTTTCTTAGGGTCCATCTTCAATCCTTCTACAGAAATCACAAATCCCAAGTATACCAACTCTTCCTTCATGAAACTACACTTCTTGATGTTTATCAATAATTTCTCTTCTCTTAACCTCTGCAAAACTTGTCTAATATGCCAGAAATGTTTCTCTTTTGTCTTACTGAAAATCAGAATATCATCCAAGTATACAGTCACAAACTTACCCAAGAATTTCTTCAAGACTTCATTCATCAATCTCATGAAAGTACTTGGTGCATTTGTCAATCCAAAGGGCATCACTAACCACTTATACAGCCCTTTATTTGTCTTAAAAGCAGTCTTCCATTCATCTCCTTCTTTGATTCTGATATGATGGTATCCACTCTTCAAATCTATATTTGTGAAATATTTTTCTCCACTCAAACAATCCATGATATCATCCATCCTAGGTAAAGGAAATCTATACTTAACTGTGATATTGTTTATTGCTCTAGAGTCAGTACACATTCTCCATTCTCCATCTTTCTTAGGTGCTAACACTGCAGGTACTGCACAAGGACTCAAACTTTCTCTGATCAAATCTTTCCTCAACAACTCTTGTATTTATCTATTCAGTTCTTCATTCTCTACTAATGTCATCCGGTGTGCTGCTTTATTAGGCAAACTTGCTCTAGGTATAAGATCCATGTGATGACTGATACTCCTTATAGGTGGCAATCCATCAAGTACATTATCTAATTTGATGTCTTCATATTTTGTCAGCAACTCTCTTATCTCCTCTGGTTGTGATTCTTCAGTCTCTTTCTTCAATGCTTTAGGTTTCTTTAGAATCAAGGCATAACACATATTCTCATGTCTCAAACCATCCAAAAATTTTCTTCCATCTACCAAACAGATTCTAGGACTTCCACATACTTCACTCTTAGGATCATCCACCAAAGGAATCAAAGTAATTCTCTTTCCATTTGTTGTTATAGTGTATGTGTTCTTTCTCCCATAATGTATAGCTTTTCTATCATATTGCCAAGGTCTACCCAACAAGATATGACATACATCCATAGGCATAATATCACACAAGACTTCATCATGATAAGATCCAATATGAAATTTCACCAAACATTGTTCACTCACCAGTACCTTATGATCATCTTGAATCCATGCTATCTGATATGGCTTAGGGTGTTTCAATCTTTCCAACTTCAACTTAGTCACCATCTCCTCTGAAACTAGGTTATTAGAACTACCACTATCAATTACAACTTTACAACACTTACCTCTGGATTTGTATCTAGTTCTGAACAAACTTTTCCTCTGCGGTGGTTCCTCATTTGTCTCTACTTGAAATAGTGCTCTTCTTATTACAAGTGATTCTCCTTTCTTGGTTTGCCAACTGAACAAGGGTCACCTAGTTCAACAAGTTCTTCTTCAACACAGGCTGCTCTCCCACTATTTTCTGTCCTCTTACTTGTACTACCTTGATTACACTCAAATGCTCTATGTCCTTCACCTCCACACATGAAATAGGTACCTCTGAATGTTCTCTTATCCAATCCTCTTCCTTCTCTTTTGTACCCTTCATTCTGGTATGAATTATAGTTGCCTCTGGGATGAAAATTTCTGTCATTTCTCTAGTATGCATTAGTATCTCTGTCATCCTTCTTAAATGGGCTGTCAAGCTTGTTCTATTCTAGATATGATCTGTCTCCTCCAAAATAAGTCCTACCTCTCTAAAATTTACCTCCTCTTCCTCTATGTCTCTGATCATGCCTCTTATTTAGCTTCTCTTCAACCTTCAGGGTAAATTGATATGCTTCCTCCAAGGATGTCATCCTCACTAACCTTAGTTCTTCTTGAATGTTCAATCTTAGTCCATTGATGTATCTAGCCACTTTCTCCTTGCTTGCTTCACTATGTCCTGTCCTTATGATCATTTTATGGAATTCTTCAGTGTACATAGATTTCTCCTTTTATCTCAGGTTTTGCAATCTTTTCAACAATTCTAACTCATAGTCAATAGGTATAAACTGATTCTTCAACTTTTTCACCATCCTATCCCATTTTATAATCTTTTCTTTCCCTCTTTTATTCATTTCAACTGAACTTCTTTCCACCATATAGCAGCATGTCCTTTCAACTTTTTCTTTGCAAATTTCACCTTCTCCGAATCTTCAATCTCTTCATATTCAAAGTATTCTTCCATATCATTTATCCAGTCAATCAATTCTTCAAGGTTCAAATTACCAATATAATTCAGCACATCAACTCTAGGTCTCTTTCCAATATTTGAAATAGCTCACATCATCTTTACTTGATCTAATTCTTCTTCTTCATCACCTCCTAGGGTTTCGCCAGTTTGTTCCATAGATTGAAATTCTTCTTCCTCATCACTTTCAACATTAGGTATCAGTGTCAATCCTCTTCACCTATCTTCTTTAACAACATCCAATTGAATTCGCATTGTTTTCATTATCTCCATCATCTCATCTATTCTTCTAGCCATTGTTCCAATATCAACAACTCTCCTTGGTGGCATTCTTCCTAGGATCAAGTGTAAACTGCCTCAGGTTCGGCAATCAGGCTACAAGGTAACAACTGCTTCACAATCGATGATCAGTTGTAACACAAGTAACCTACCTCAATTCAGTGATCTGTCCACAAAAAGATCTTACAGAATTCCTTTGCCAATCTCATTCAATTTGCTCCCAAAGATTCA
This sequence comes from Cunninghamia lanceolata, assembly GCA_027924645.1. Classification (NCBI taxonomy): domain Eukaryota; kingdom Viridiplantae; phylum Streptophyta; class Pinopsida; order Cupressales; family Cupressaceae; genus Cunninghamia; species Cunninghamia lanceolata. The sequence continues at coordinate 4,540,429 of BSBN01000700.1, read as the reverse complement.
AACTTTCACTTGATACCACTTGGTGTAGTCATGGTAGGAGGGTTCACAAAGTGAACTATCTAGACTGTGCAGCAAGAGTAAACACAATAGAAACAACTCAAAGAAATAGAACAAATGTAGATTTAGTCATCCAGTATATCATAGAATTTAAATAGAGATTGATAGGCAACATGCAGGTTTACAATTAGGGCTCACAGGCCTGATTACATACATGCACAAGATTAAGCTTTGAAGTTCCTTCACCAGAAAATGAACAATCTATCTATCTAGAACTTAGTAACTTATGAATTTTTCTACTAACTACTTTCCTAAGGATCTATTACATCAATATATATCAGCTTTGGAACAATAGATTCCTCTACGTCAGCAAAGGAAGATCACAAACTCTGATGAAGAGCTGTAACATGTGTACACAGATAGGTTAGACCTAAATGCATAGAACACTTCCAGAAAATGAATGAAATGATATGCGAATCTCCTGGAAAGGTCAGCCATGAACCAAAGATCATTGAATGATGTGTCATTAGGCTTCGAAGCTTGGGAAATGCTTCCGCAAGTTTCTCCTTTAGTTGGTTGTCTGTGATTATCTGGATGCTTTGTTCTGAGAACAATCAATCTTCTAGTAGCAATATCTTTTTGGTAATGAAGTGTGGATGTCTAATTTCTGGATATGATATAGATGAATGAATGTAGATACTAAATCCAGCTCCACAAGGTTTGAAATGCAATTGTGGTGAAATGCCAAACCAAAAGTAGAAACTACTTCTGACTGAACTGGAAAAGAAACAAACCAAATTGCAAACAAACTGAAATGCAAATGTTTTTGGTTGATGCAAGATTGTTCTTGAACCAGGGATGCTCCTACATCACATTGTAGACAATCGAGGGTGGCGGTGATACATTTCTATAATCCTACTTATTTGATCAATGTTTCTTTGAATTTTATCTTCGATTGTTGGAGGGGGAGGGTTTGGTGGTGGAGGGTTTGGGTTTTCATTTTGTTCATCCATTTTACCTATTTAAAATATAAAACATACCTATTTAGCATAAAAAACCAAAAAAAACTTGCTTGAATATACAAACAAACAAAAAAAATGTAAATTTACTAAGCTCTTTGGATCAGATAGCCATTCTTGAGCTCTGATATCAGTTTTGCGAGAGGTCTACATTTTGCAAGCCACAAGTTTGCAAAACATAACCTCTTTTTCCCTTTTTTATGTTTTAAGAAACGGATATCCATTTTGCAAAACAGATATCCATTTTAGGTTGCCCAAAATGGATATCTATTTTTCTTTACCCAATTCTTTTCATTGTTTTTAGTTTGTTGTCTCAGATTAACTAATATGATAGAGGAGTAACTTATATATAATATATTATTTTTTAGTTTGTTGTCTTTTCATTATACTATGATAGAGGAGTAACTTAAATAATATGATCAAAGACAATGATACAAATGTATTATCTATCTAGTAACATTTAAGAAAGCTTATGTGATAGTATATAAAACCAAAAGAAACAATATGGGACACTAGATTTTATGTTGGAAACCCTTATGTGAGAAAACCTAGTAGTAAAAGATAGTTAAACCATTATATTATTTAGAATCCAGTGATTTAATAGAAGAATTTTTTTGATAGAGTTGATATCTACATGCTTATAGCATACTTTTCTTCTATGTTTCTCACATCCAACACCTAACTAATCACAATCCAACCATTCTCCATTCACATGAGTAGATAGGTATATGCATCATCACAAAATACCAATTGTCTAACTATCCAACGAACCAATGGAATACCAAGAGTCACAAAGCTATATGTTGACCATATCATAAAATCAATATATCACATATATCACCAAACATGATGCAGGTCCATGTGGATAACCATTAGAGATGACTATATGTTACATTACACATTAAATATCAATAGTTTAAATTACTAAATATAGTCAATGTACTCATGTCTTCTTGTATAACCACCACTACCAACCATAAGCTTGTGGTAACACATACAACCATATAACCAATTCTTTCAACTTGTAGTATTGTAGATTATTCTCTTAACATAACCAAGCCTCTAGATTGTTCCACATGAACTTCAAGTCTGCTACAAGTCCACATGCATTATTATTTATGCTTCTACTAGCAAAATTAAATATGTAGTTGTGAGTACTTCAAATGACTCATGGTTAAATTTCCATAGCGTCACCACATGTAGGCATATCTCCATGCTATATCGCAACATCTAAAACTCATCACATCCTACCACATTACATTTTATCATTGTTCAATAGTTGAACCATATAAACTCAGGAACTCTCCATAGGTGAATTACATATACAAGAAGAGGGCATCAAAGAGAAAATCATCAGAGGACATTTTATTTGTAAAAGACAAGAAATAATCTAATCTACATCATCATATAGGCCATATGCATGCTTGTGTATATTTCCTTTAATATCTAGCTCAATATCATTAATCTTTCTCCCCAAAGGGTTTGACCTAGTTAAACCCATTCACCTATCAAGTCAACAAACTCCTAAATGGTTCCCTAAACACCACCAAGTGACAAATTCAACTATTAACAAGGAAAAAGCAAGTAGTTTTGGTGTAAATTCTAATGAATCATTTCACTTAGTACATATTAGATTATATTTGTTTCAACAATTGAGATCAAACTTGTGACACTGGGGATCGACCTCCATCATTTTTCTATGCCTGTTTAAATTCCAAGACAATCATTGGATTGATGTCATTTATTTTATAGAGGTGGCAAATCAATTTAGCACATCCTCAACATCATTATTCTATCATCAATTCTAGATCAAAGTACTGATATCCCTCACCTTTACGTTTTGTATTTATTGCAATTATTTGTCCCAACTTTGATTAATCTATATATCTATTTTAATTCATGTTTAAATGATTGCATTTGACTAATTACCATAGATTTATGTAAAAAGGAATTTATTCCTTTACCTTTTTGGTGAACTTGATGTTCCTACACAACTCAGGGTTTATTATTCCTTTCGTGATAGGGTTTTCAAATTTGATTTATTAAATTGCATAATCTTATTTCTAGATCTCATTAGGGTTTATCATTTGGATTCACTTTTTGCTTACACACTTCATAAATATGTCTTCCTTTAGGTTTTCGTGATCCATTTTGTGCTATTGTTTCACCCATCATACCCACCCTTCCTTTTTGCCTTTAGGATTTTATTTGTTATTTATTCTCGCAGATAAGTGCAAGTGCTATTTTTTTTTATTTTATACTAATACTTACATTCTTTTATATTAGTTTTGTTTCTAGGGTTTGATTCCATGCTTTATTTGTGTGTCATTAATTTATCTTTATTAGGGTTTGGACTTTTATTATATCATCTCTTCTTGATTCGTACCCAACCACCCTTGTCTATGCTTCATTGATACATTTTTTTATCATGGATTGTCATATTCCATTATTTTTAGCCTCTATTCATGTCATTATTACATAATTTGATATTTTTATACACTTTGTGATATTTGATCCCACTATCTTTGATTCACTCATGTCCTTTTATCACATGCATGGCCTTATATTGTCAATGAAGGTCTTGTTCCATCATGTGTGTGCCTCTTCCTCCATTCACTTAGTTATTGCCCTTCCTTCCCTTATATACACCCCCATTTAACTTATCGACAAACCTCATGTTGTTTCTATTTCTTGTATGGATAAAGCTTGTAATGTGCTTGAGCATAGTGATAATTTATCTTTGAGCACTTTTCCTTCATATATGATTTGATTCATGATACATGGTTTGAGAAGGATATACATGATATATACCCATACCCTCTAGCGATAAAATTATGAATGATACTTTATATGGTGAAGCTACACCTTCCTTAATCCTTCATGACATTGTTATGCCTTGTGATGATGATGATCCTTCATGTGATGATGGTATACCTAGTGAACATATCCTTTATGCATCTCATGATAGATTTCCGTGTTCACTTATGGATTTTCTTACTTGTGTCTCTCTTGCTTCATCTTGCCTTGAGGATCCTAATGATAAATTGATACACATGTTCCACCTTCACATGAGGTTACTAGTACATCTTAGCTATCTTGTGGCTCACAGCTTATTGTTGATATGTATTGTGATGAACATGATGAATTTTTTATCTTCCCACAATGAAGTTTATGACTCTTTGTATCACATACACTCTATTGGCCCTTCCTTAATGGATTCCATTGATTTTTCTATGCATCATGATGATATACAACTTTTGGATGGAGACCCTTCTTTGGATACTTTTATGTTGTTTATTATGTATCCTTAAGTGATCATGGAGTACATTCTTCTACATCTTCTATTGAACAAACATATGAATTAGGCATACCTAAGGATGACAAACATGTAGATCTTTTACAATTTTTACTTGGTATATGTGAGAATAATGTGTTATTAGATGATGAGACATCTTTCACATGTCCTCCACCACTATTACACATGACAATATGCAAACACACATGACTATGCTACATGTTGATAATGATACTTCACCTTATATAAACTACCTCATCACTAGGATTGACCATCAAGAATGGTATATTGAAGCTTATGTGCACATATCTAAACCACAAAATGATACTAGTAAAATATTTCATAATCCTTTGGCATATAAAATTTTAACTTATTCTTCACCAAGTGGATTGGTGGCACCTTTTTTTTACAAAGTGTGATGGTAAAGGTGATCCAATTCTAAATCTAAGGACTTTCACTACTACATGATTTTCTTATTTTCATGAGGGCCAATTACTTGCCAAATTATTTCCAACAAGCTTAAGTGGTCATGATTTTAGATTGTTTTGTTCTCTGCCTTATGCTTCTATCAATTCTTTTGGGGAGTTGGATACTACTTTTGTCAAGCATATTCATTACAATATTGAGCCTAAGACATCTATCACATAATTCATGCAATATAAGCAACAAGAACATGAACCAATTCAAGATTATATCATGAGATTTCATGCTTTGATTACTAATATGAGATCTTCGTTATGGGATGTAGAACAAAAATCTCACAAAATCTAACATTGTTGAATGACATCAATGTAGAACAAAAATCACTAAGTAACAAATAAACAAACTACTATGTTGCACAAAATGGATATCCATTTCAAAATGGATATTTGTTTCAAAACCTATGAAGGTCAAACTTGGCCAAGTCGTGAATTTGGCTAAGTAAAAACATGATTCTTTTTCTATTACCATTGTTTGGCCCGCGATGATCCTACACATACCTAGCCATGTTATAAAAAGATTTTCAACTATTATCTGAATTCCTTTCACTGCTACAGAAGGGTGAGGCTCTTATTCCAATACTCCATCTTTGTATGACACTCTGTAACCATGTGTTTGACCTTTTGTGATTACTGTAACAATCATGTGTGCAACAAATGTCATAAAGCTTCTCCTCAAAAACCTAGAGAGCTGATTGCTTTCAAATCATCATATGAAATCAAATTTGATGTTGTATGCCTCTCGCATAACATAGGCAAATCCTTATATCGAATGCAAGGGACATTGTTGGAGACATGAATGAGATTGAGACCTCCATCCTTGATGTAGCCATTGATAGAAGATCTTGCATCCAAACTATTCTCTACTAATTTCTTCATGGCAGAAAATGAGCACTAGATAATTTCCCCATCTCATACACACTATTTTGAATGGGATCTGGTATATTAACTCCTCTTGGACCATAAGTACCTCTCAAAATATGAAGCACCTGATGAAAAGCATCTGTTTCAGGCTTGCTCTCAAAGTTGATTGCAGCTTCTCCAGCTACAAGGGCAATCAGAAGTGGCCCTCTAGTGGGCAAACAATGATCACCACCCATCTCATAAAATGCAAGTGATAACTTGGAAAGCCATGCAACATTCACATATTCAAGGTTAGCCAAATGCCAATTCAAAAGTTGTCTTTCTTCAAGATAATCAAAAGTTATCTCATCTGTTGCAACAAACTATAGAAAAATGGAGAAATTTTTAATTTCTCCTATGATCATTTTGGAGAAAATTCCTTGCGGTCAAATTAGACGACTTGAAGCCATGATTTTTTGTGAGGAGACATAATCAATTAAATAAAACATGGGTTTGTTATCCATTTTTGCCTAGCTCACCAAATTCATGCACTTCCTTTATAAACTTGGCCCTGTCGGCAAGTTACGGAAGAAATGTGAATTTTAAAATGACATCAAATGAGCTTAGATGGCCATGAAATTGAAACTGGAGTCATTTGAGACCAAAATATTAACTGGGTTGCCCTCAGAATTTTGAAATTTGTAATTTTTTTGGGATGCCAAATCTAGCCCGGGAGCAGTCAGGAATGCATTAAAAACCATATCAAAACTCATTCAGCAACCATGAAACTGAACAAACACTCTGACATATGTACCAAGAAAATTTCTACCACAGAGAATTGCAAGATCATTTCTATGTTTCAAAATTTTAATTGTCAAAGCAGTCCTCTGGGGCATATTTGTAAAGTGTAGATAGTAAACTCTTCCAGAACCCTCCAACTTGGTGCTTTAAAACCCTATCAAATATGAACATAGGAAGCTGAAACCAAGCACACATACTTACATATGATAAATGAATGTACTCACTAATTTTTTTGGCACAAAAGTGAACAGGCTTCAAGTTATGATCCTTCAAAGTAGGCTACTAGGACAACTTTCACAGGAGTATTTTTGAGTGTTGCAATCGATTTTCTCATCATGGGCACTTCAAATTTAGCCAAAAATTGAAGGTGCCAATAGATGCATTACCCAAAGAGTTTCAATCTCTACTCAAGGAGGCACATGGTGAGTAACTTCAGGCTCGGTACTGAACCTTGCACCACACTAAGAAATTGGTCGAGAGGTCTTAAGCTATGCTTTACAAGTTCTCTAGGGAGTCCTCTTTAATACATATGGTACATGGGGTCCAAGTCCATGAACACTAGTCCATTGAAGGCATGTGACACAAGTGATCAAGAAAATGTCACTTCACCTTGTGTCTAGAATCACCCAGGGCCCCAAGGTTGTGCCAATGACAATGTGACTAGATTGAGGTACAACTTTCATTCTCCTCCCTTTGATATACCCCACCAAAACATGTAGTTGAGGTCATCCCTTACAGTGATAAAATCCCTAAGCAGACCTCCTAATGGGAAATGATTCCAAGTGCTTTTGATTCCCAAGATCACACTAAGTGCAAGGGAAGAGTATATACAGCTTGGGTCTTTGGGATACACAATTAAACTAAGAGGTGTTTTTGATCCTCAAGATCACCAAGTGGTGTGAGAGGAGAGCATACAAACACACACACTTAGCCCACACAAATGAGATTAATTAACCCTTAGAAAATAAAATGTGTGTGAAAATGAGAGTGACTAAAGGATGCTTTTGATTCCCAAGATCACACTAAGTGAAAGGGAAGAGCATACACACCCCAAGTCACAATCAAGCCCACCAAAAAAAGCAAACACAAGGTTTCAAATGATAATCTTTGACAAGTAAAAACCTGCACCACACTTGTTAATAGTTTGATAGAGATGGTCTTCAACAAGCGGATATCGCTGCAATCAAAGAGTTAGTGATAAGAAAAACCAAAATTAGACTAAAATGACTATTAAAACACAAAACATGACTATATGATGGAAAAAATAAACTAACTAATCTATTGAAAATTTGACTAAAATTTAAACTATGTTAAAATCTAACTTAAAAACTATATTAGAATTAGAAAATTAAACTAAAAACTAAATTAAATTAAAATCTAGATTAAAAACTAAATTAATATCTAAAAAATAGGCTAAAATTAAAACTAAATTAAAATCTAAATTAAAACACTAAATTAATACTTAAATTAAAACTACATTAAAATCTATATTAGAAACTAAATTAATATTAAAAACTAGGCTAAAATTAAAATCAAATTTAAAAAATATATTTTAAACAAATATTTTAAAATTTAAAAACTATTAAAAACTAAATTAAATCAATATTAAAAACTATGAGAAAATTAAAAACTAAAATTAAAGGCTTAAAAAAACTAAACTAAATTAAAAACTACGTTAAAAAATTAAAGCTAAATTAAGCCATGTTTAAAAGCTATACTACGTTTTAAAAAAGAAATGTGAAGAATTAAAAACTAAGAACTAAAAATTGGGAGAGGGGCCAGTAGCCACCCACGCTCCAATACCCGCTATGTTTTTGTGCAAACTACCTCCAATAATTTTTTTAAAAAGAACCATTACATGTAAAAAGAATATCTAGTAAATTACCACATATGCACCAATACATGTTCACAACTCCATGTGTAGTTTATCATTGCAAAAAACTAACACACATGCTCTTCCACTTGTATTTTCAAGCCAACTTGATGCAAATATGAGAACTTCTAATTTAAATATACACTTTATTGTTTTTATTACAATAGGTCATGTTTATAAAAAACCACCCATTTGGACATTAATTAAAGTCAAATTGGTCACATTCACATACTTTTGTGCACAACTATTGGTACCTAAGCTACCATAAACACACAACACCCCAATCCCAAAGGGCTTTCAATCACACATTCTCCCATACTTGCTATCACATCCCCCCACTTGCTGTCACATTCTCCCATACTTGCTATCACATCCACTTGCACCTGCACAAACACATAATGGTATCAGGTCCCCATCCAGGGAATTATTTAATAAAAAAACAAAATTAAACCAGTTTAAATAAAAAATGTGAGATTTGTAAATCACATCAATAGAATACAATAGCTTATAAACATTTAATCAAATTCAAATCTCAACAACCGAGTTCAATTCTGTGTATCATAACATCAAATACAATAGCTTCTATGCACTTATTCAAATTCAAACTCACCAACCAAATTCAATGCATTCCTTTTTCTAATATCAATCCATTATAAGATGAACATTATGTAGCGTAGAGATTTCCTTTATTTTTTTGTGTATTTTTACTTCCTCTTTATGCATATGTTAAATCTATATTAAGTAATTCGAATGGGTATGATTTATTTTTTGTGTCCTTTACTTCCTCTTTATGCATATGTTAAATCTATGTTAAGTAATGTGAATGTGTATGATTTATTTTTTGTCTTTTACTTTCTCTTTATGCATATGTTTCTGTTCATTTTAAATCTATATTAATGTTCATGCATATGATTGTGTTCATGTTTATTTTCTTTGTCTTTTACTTCCTCTTTACGCATGTATCATCCATATTAATGTTACATTTGTTCATATGAAGCAAATGTAATATTTGTTCATATGCCATCAGTAAATATGTTAATATGAAGTAAATGTATCTAGTACTATATGTTAATATGAAGTAAATGTATCTGTTAATAGGGTTTCATTATATGAGGGTTTCGAATGTTTTGAATCCTACAGCTTTGTCTCATTAATACTTTTACACTCAGATTCTTCCTAGTTTTGTTTGAATAATATTTATTTATTATTGTTACATTAAATATTTACAATTGTTTTCCTATGTTGTAATATAATATATTGAGGGTTTCCTATAGCTTTGTCTCATTAATAATTTTATAGTCAAATTCTTCCTAGTTTTGTCCAAATAGTATTTATTACTTATTGTTACATTAAATATTTACAATTTTTTCCTATGTTGTAATATAATATATTGAGGGTTTTATTTTATATAATCTATCCAGGGTTTATATAAAAAGCTTCTACATATATTCGGATTAGACTGTAATATACTATATATATTCCTAGTTTTGTCTGAATAGTATTTATTAATTATTGTTACATTAAATATTTACAATTGTTTTCCTATGTTGTAATATAATATATTGAGGGTTTCATTTTATATAATCTATCCAGGGTTTATATAAAAAGCTTCTACATATATTTGGATTAGATTGTTAATGTACTGTATATATATACATGTCTATCTATATAGATATGTATATCTATAGACATATGTATATAGATAGACATATGTATATCTATATACATTTCTGTATACAAATCTACACATCTGTATATCTATACATACATGTATATCTATACATATCTACATATCTGTATACATATCTATATACATATCTGTATATCTATACATATCTACATACATATTTGTATATCTATAGACATATGTAGATCTATAGACATATGTATATTGATATACATTTGTATATCTATAGATGCATACATAGGTTTCAACTTTAGTGTAGATCCATACATAGGTTTAAACTTTATTGTAGATGTCTACTTACGTTCAGTGTCCTAAGCATTTGAAAGACCACATTGTCCAAGAGAAGGATTTGGTTTACAGAAAATATATTCTCATAGCCTCCAAAATATGGACTTGACATTTCTATTAGCCTTGAAAATACGGACTTGACATTTCAGTCTTCTTTGATATTGGAGATCTTTGATATTGGAGAATTGGAGCCTATGGACTTGACATTTCTGTTGACTTTCAAAATATGGACTTGACATTTCAGTCTTCTTTGATATTGGAGAATTGGAGCCCATGAACCAACTGCCTTTCCATCCTATAAAATCACTTGGATAGGATGAACTCTCCAAACACACAACACAATGGAGGTGGCCAGTGGATGTGCTTGCCTGCAAGAATAGCACAAGACCCAAATCAAGCGGTTGTTCAATGCTGGTTCAGACCAATTGGTCACTGCAATCCAGCAAGTTGTTGGAATGCAACACTTCTAGGGAAGGCATATATGTGACTATGTGATCTATGAAAAATTCTTCTCCACATCAATCCAAATTCTAGGCAACAAAAGTCATGGAAACAACCTGGCCAACAAGTTCGTGAAGGAGGAATACAAAGACACTGTGACCAATGAAATCTCCTATTTCGATGAGTTTCCAAAAGAAGGTATGATTGGAGGTGTGTTTGAAGTTGAGGCTATCAAAAAACAAAATGTGACAACAACAGCTCTGCAACTATTCGAGGAAGGAATACTCAGAAACAATCTGGAAACATTTCAATTTTATCTGAGTAATTATGGTGGCTTGCTCTCTCCTAAACACATTGAGAGAGCAAGTGAAGTGGCTCAAGGCCTTTAGGTATTGATCCACTGGAAGCCATAGTGAAAGTCTATGGTGGTAAATCTTTAGCATTTCTTTTTTGTATTATTTGACAAGCAGTGCTATAATATGATAAAAAAACTATATAAAGGATTTTATTTTATGCAAATGTTGCTACATGCAAACATTTATCTATTTATAGTATGCATCTCCTTGTGATTTTAGTACTGCTTTCATTCCATTCTATTGGTTTCATACAATGTTGTTTATACAATCATTATACAGTCGTTTACCTTCATTTTTCAACAACATAATATACAACCTATTTTGTCTTAGACAACCCTTGTGCTGTGATTATTTCACTGTATAGAATAATAAACTGTTATATAATGAGGGTTTCATTTTACACATACAGATGGGTTCGTATATTTTTAAGGGTATATATTTTGTAGTGGCATTCTTACCTATTATGTCTAAGACAACCATTTCAGGTTGGCACTTAGCATATAATGGGTAGCTTCATTCAATAGATTAAATCATGTCTGTTAATGTACTATATATATATATATATATATATATATAAGGGTATATATTTTTGAAGGTTCATTGTCAACGGTTAAGAGTTTCATCATATCATTGTCAACGGTTAAGGGTTTCATTATATCAGGGTTTTGAATGCTTTGAATCCTATAACTTTGTCTCTATAATAATTTTACAGTCAGATTCTTCCCAATTTTGACCGAATATATATCTAGATATCTCTATACATATCAGTATATCTATATACATATATGTATATCTATAGACATATGTAGATCTATAGACATATGCAGCGTAGATAATGGAAACATTTCAAGCTGGTACTTAACATTTCAGCATTTTACAATTCTAGAAATACTTTCCATCACATCGTTGAGAACAAGGAAAGCAGTCGGTAAAATGATTACCTTTTTGGTGGAAAGTGGAATATGTAATTGGACCCGAATGAACATTGAATGGATTTAATGTTGTTTCCCATCTGTGCCTAAGCAAACATGTTACCATGCATGTTGTCTGTTAAATCATTCAATAGATTAAATCATGTCTGTTAATGTCTCATATATATATACATGTCTATATATATACATATGTATATCTATACACATATGTATATAGATAGACATCTGTATCTGTTTACATATCTACATATCTGTATACACATGTGTATATCTATACATATCTGTATACATATGTATACATATCTACATATCTGTATACATATCTATATATCTATACACATTTCTATACATATCTGTATATGTATCTACATATCTATATATCTATATGTATATCTGTATATCTGGTACTTAATTAACATTTCAACATTTCATTGAATTGATTAAATCGTGTCTGTTGCTATAGTGATTATATATTGGAAACACATAATGATGAAATCAGATTGAGGTGATAACACAATCTAAAATGGAACAACACAATAGAACACTACAAAATGGAACACGTTATGTTTTCCATCCATGCCACTGCAATAATGATGCCTCAATTTGTTTTCAGTCATTGCACTAAGGATGCCATTTTTTCTACAAATCACTTCTGGTATTGATGGTGTTTGCATTTCTTGCATGTGTATAAATACTTATGGCTCGAGGTAAAAAGGGGAGGAGAACTTCTAGAAGGAGGCTAGTCAAAAAACATGGGGGGTGCAAGTTTCCTAATGTGGTGTTGGGGGACGAAGATACACATACCACAGAACCAGATCATGTTACAATGGAATATATATTTCCCTCCACACATACAGAGGATTTGGAAACCAATACATGTTGCCTTCAAACTACTACCGTGGAAACAAGTTCTTTAAGGTTGAACATAAGTATATGGACAAACAATGACATCGAGAGTGCTATGGTTGATGTCAAGGATAAACATATGTTAATTAGAGCAGCTGCAAAGAAGTGGAGAGTGTCTGCTAGCAGTTTGAGGTCTTGGTTACTAGGTCTCACGAGCACCAAATGCAGGGGGCCACCAATCATCTTGACTGATTAGGAGGCATAAATAGTTCAATGGTGCAAGGACATGGCTGACATAGGCCATGGGCTTGAAATTTCATAGCTAAAATCTATTGTGGTAGAGATCATTCAGTCTAGGCCAAATCCTTTCACAGATGGGATGCCAGGGAGGTCATGGTGGGAGGGATTTAGGAAAAGGCATCCAGATCTAACTATTCGCACTGCACAGGGTGTGGACACCAATAGAGCCATTATGCTAAGGCCAAGCATAGTAAATTTATTCTATGACAATCTAGAAAATATTTACAAGACACATAAGTATGGGTCCAGCAGAATATGGAATTGCGACAAAATTGGTGTACAAGCTGACAAGAACTATGGAATGCGGGTAATAGAAAAATTGGGATCCTGCTGTGTACCCCACCTCATCTCAAAAAGTAGGGAGTGGATTACTATTTTGGCATGTGTTAGTGCATCGGGTTGCAGTATACCTGGTTTTTATCTATTTAAATCCAAAAGGCATATTAGAAACTACATAGCCAACTGTGAGCCGAGTGCATGCATGGCAGCTCAAGAACATGCATGGACAATGAAAGAACTATTTTTGAATTGGCTACAACATTTTGCTGCATCTATCCCCGGAGGGGTTTCACCAACCAACAGAGCTCTTCTGATATTTGATGGTCATGGCAGCCATGTTGCCTTCAAGACCATAGAGGAAGCATGACATTTAGGGATTGACCTCATCACCCTCCTAGCACATACAAGCCATAGATTGTAGCCACTAGATGTGAGTATTTTTTCACCATTCAAAAACTATTTCAAAAAGTAAAGGTCTACATGGATGGCAAGCCACCCGCAAATAGAAATTGGAAGAGAAGAGTTGGCCACTCTTGCTAGCAAGGCATTCAAGCAGGCCTTGACCCCTGCTAATATAATTAGTGGGTTCAGAAGGATAGGCATTTGGCCACTAAATAGGTCTGCGCTTCAAGAAGACATGAGGCCAAGTGATGGCTTCCAAGTATCAAATGAAGACAATCAAGATTCTATGGCCACTGCACTAGAGAATCAGGCCTTTGCAGTGGATGAGGATCCTGAGATGATTACACTTGAAACCTTCTTGCAATTCACTGGATATACAGATGCACAAGTTGAGGAATTCATCAACACATACAATAAAAGTGGAAGTGTATAGAATCCAATAGAAGTACAAGAAGAATGCATTGAAATTCTAGGAAGTCAAATAGTTTCTAATGTTGCTGAAATTCTCCAGCCACTTCCTAATGCTACTGTTATAGTTCCTAATGCTGGTGATATTGTTTCCAATGTTGCTGATACAGTGTCTAATGCTGTTGATAGAGTTCCTAATGTTGGTGATACAATTTGTAATATGGAAGGTCTTAGTTTGCCAAGTCAAGTTAACCAACCAAAATGGATGCCTAAAGCTGCTAGAAACATGGGGATACAAACAAATTTCAGTCAAGTGGATGTCGGCTTTTCAATGCCTTCACCACTAGATCATGATCTAGCTGACATCATACACTACTTCACTATTGCATTAAATTGGGATCCACAAAACGAGGACATTGTAGAAGAAGAAGAATGCATAGGTGATTTGGAAGAAGATTATGTGCCTTGCACCCAAGATAGTGAGATTTAGCCACAGCCAGTTAGTCAATTTCTCAAGCTCTTGGTTCGAAGGGTACAGGCAAGGGGTGGTAAGAATAACACTGGGGTACTACGTTTAAGTAGGCAGTCCCAGATCTTAACATCCGATGCATACATTGAAATGCTCAAAGAACAGGAGAGGGAGAAAGCTCACCAAGAAGAGTTGTAGCTGAGGAAAAAGGAACAAATGTTGGAGAGGAAAGCTGAAAAAGAAGCCCAACAACAAGAGAAAGAAAGAAAAAAATTGGAAAAAGTGTTAAAAAAACAAAGAGTGGCAGAGAAAAAATGGGAGAAGGAAATTCGGTGTGAGCAAGCAAAGAGTGCTCAGGGGGATGAAGATAGCAAAAAAGAAAGGGAAACAATTAGCAAATGAGAGACCATTGAGTACCCCAAATTCTCCTCTATCTAGGCAACATCCCATTCTAATGGACATGTTTGCCATCTTGAGCCCAGCCTTTGCAGTTCTAAGAAATCTGTAGGCAAGGTCTAGCTCAGGAAGCTCAAATGAGTTACTTGTAAATGGAGATTCTAATCAGGCTTTGCTTGCCCAGATTGCTGCATCACTACAGACTATAACTGAGCCACTCAGTTTAACTCAAACTACAAATGAATGTGTTGCTACAGAACCTAAACAACCTATTCCTTTTCCTGGATTTATGGAGAATTGAAGAAGTTTCTTTTTTTGATGGAGATACTTGACATTAGTGAAATTTCTATGCGTACATCTCATTTAGTCATAACGTTATGTAATATTTTGTGAAAAAAGGAACAGATTGATGTCATGTTTATATATTTGTATGTTTGTAACTGTTTTGGAAAAAAAGCAACAGATCGATGTCATGTCTATCTATTGATCTTTTTGTAATATTTTGTGAAAAAGAAACAGATCAATGTCATGTTTGTATGTTTGTAACTGTTTTTGAAAAAAAACAAGAGTTAAATGGTTATTTCTAAAATATCTATGTGTTGATCTCATGTTTGTATGTTTGTATGTTTGTATGACTGTAACTATTTTTGAAAAAAAAAAAGACTTGAATGGTTTGCTAGCATGGTACTACAAGTTGGTATGTTTGTATGTAACTATTTTTTTAAAAAAGAAAGAGTTAAATGGTTATTTCTAAAATATCTATGTGTTGATCTCATGTTTCTATGTTTGTATGTTTGTATGACTGTAACTATTTTTGGAAAAAAAACAAGACTTGAATGGTTTGTTAGCATGGTACTACAAGTTGTCTACATAATTTGCTTGTAGTAGCATGTTGTTTTAGCATTCTATTCACATAATTCTACCTTAATTAAAATCATTAAAGCATCCAAGTAAATGTAGTTCCATTTAAAAAACAAAGAAATTTAAACTATTGAAAGGAACCTAAATCAAAGTATTGTAAATTGATTGATTGATTAAAAGTAAAGCAAAGGAAAATGATTGAAAAAAACCTAAAATTAAAATAAAGTAAATTGATTGATTAATTAAAAGTAAAGTAAAGGAAAATGATTGAAAAGAACCTAAAATTAAAGTAAAGTAAAGTAATTGATTGATTAAAAGTTTAGTAAAGGAAAATGATTGAAAAGAACATAAAACCACTATGAAGAAAAACCTAAAGCCTAGTGGGTCATTGCCTAAGTAAAGTCTTATGAGACTTTACCTGAATTGATTGCTCCCAATCAAAGGTGTTCTAGAAAGCATTGACCATGGTTGTATGCCTGCAAACATATAAATGATAATCAAGGCAGTAACGAACATACATCATAAAAAAAATCATTAAATTGAACTGTAAGTGCATCTATCTAAACACATCGTTCCATAAGATGTAATAAACAAAAAAAGGTAAATTTATTGTTCCATTTATATTACATATCACATGTACATGTATATAGATATACAAATACATATAAACATTTATATAAACATATATATAGATATCAACTAATAATAATCTGAGCATAATAATAATAAATGTTTATTAATCTGAGCATAATATTCATTTGTCCATCATTATCCTTTTGCTTTTAAATCAGAATGAACTAAAATGCATAGTTCAATTTATATTTGACATTGAAATACATATACATATATTACATATACACATATGTTATGTAAATGTATATACAGATATATGTATATAGATAGACATATACATATAGATATACATGTATAGATTTATATATATACATATGCATGTATATATATAGATATACACATGTATACATATAGATATATTACTTTAGATTGACTGGAAAAAGTAAATTCAATGTGCAATTTATATTACTTGTTCACATATGTATACATTCACTTTCACTTAACCAAGGAGATTAAATAATCACATGCAATAATTGCAAAAGAAGACTGTATATAATAAGGCATGAGAGCAAAATATTCCATCAGAGCCATCAGAGCAAAATATTCCATGAGTAGTGGTGTGTTAACAAACACAATTGCATAGTACAATTTGTCAACCAATGTTTTAAGTAAAGCCTTATAAGACTTTACGTTCATCGAGTGCTCGCATTACAAGGTGCTCTACAAACCTCTCACATGCCTACAATCATAGAAATTATATGCCGGGTAGTCATCTAGGTAGTAACGAACTAACATCAAATCATCCAAATAATATCATGCATTTGCAAAAGAAAATATGAACTGCATTCGGGCATTTTAATTTAAATAATCACATGCAATTGCAAAAGAAGACTATATAATATTGTAGCAGAGCAAAATATTCCACTAAAAAGAAAACACACTTGATCACTTTTATAGTTAGAGTAGGTTAAAAATATGTTTATTAACACCCGACCATAAATCAAGTTGGTGGAGCCCTGTAACTTACCCACCCATTTCCTAAACCTGCCGACACCCCTTTGATGCGTTTAACAACATATTTGCAAATTAAACCAACACCTTTGGTTTTGTTCATCCATGATAAGGTGAATGTTGTGGACATATGGACTACAAACATACCGTGTTCAAATTTATATAATTTATGCACACACATATAGAAATACATGTATAATATATACATGTATTCATATATATATATATATATTATGACATGTATTTATTTTTGAGGGTGCATTATAAACGTTTGAGGGTTTCAACAATTTCTAGCATACAACTCGAAAAGATGTAGCAAAGTTCAGTGCAAAGTTTAGTGCAAACAAATTGGACTAAAATTGAATATAGATGTGCTGCAATTGTAAAATTCTTAAATGTTAAGTACCAGATAGGTTTTGCAGCGATCCTTCAAGAAATTTATGCTAAAAACAATGTCTATGCTGCATAATGTTCCTCTTATAATGGATCCAAATTTGAAAAAGGAATGCATTGAAATTGGTTGTTGGGTTTGAATTTGATTAAATGCGTAGAAGCTATTGTATTCAATGATATGATAAGCATAATTGAATTTGACTATTGAGTTTGAATGTTGAAATCTTAAGTACCAGCCTGAAATGTTAACACTATCTAGGCTGCATATGTCTATAGATATGTACATGTATACACACACAGATGCACACAGAAATACACACACACATGTCTATCAGTATACATATGTCTATCTATAGATATACATATGTATATCAATATACATATGTCTATCTATAGATATACAAATGTATATCAATATACATATGTCTATAGATCCACATATATCTATAGATATGTATACATATGTATAATCAGTACCAGAAGTGATTTGTAGAAAAAATGGCATCCTTAGTGCAATGACTGAAAATAGATTGAGGCATCATTATTGCAGTGGCATGGACGACAAACATAACGTGTTCAATTTTGTAAAGTTCCATTGTGTTGTTCCATTTTAGACTTGTTATTAATGGTTGAGGGTTTCATCATTATGTGTTTCTAATATATAATCACTACAGTACCATGCATGATTTAATCCATTCAATGAAGTTACCCATGCAACAAACAACTAGAAAAGATTTAGTAAAATTTAGCAAACATATTGGACTAATCTTTCCAACATGTATTTCTAGAATTATAAAATGCTGAAATGTTAAGTACCAGCTTGAAATGTTTCCATTGTCTACATTGCATATGTCTATAGATCTACATATGTCTATAGATATATAGATATGTATAGATATACACATGTGTATACAAATATGTAGATACGTATACAGATATGTATAGATATGTATACAGAAATGTATACAGATATACATATGTCTATAGATATACATATGTATATAGATAGACATGTATATATATACCGTACATTAATAGTCTAATCCAAATATATGTAGAAGATTTTTATATAAACCCTAGATAGATTATATAAAATGAAACCCTCAATATATTATATTACAACATAGTAAAACAATTATAAATATTTAATGTAACAATAATTAATAAATAGTATTCGGACAAAACTAGGAGGAATCTGACTGTAAAATTATTAATGAGACAAAGATGTAGGATTCAAAACATTTGAAACCCTAAAATAATGAAACCCTTAACTATTGTCAATGAACCTTTGAAAATATATTCCCTTATATATATATTACATTAACAGACATGATTTAATCTATTGAATGATTTAACAGACATGATTTACAGGACAACATGCATTGTAACATGTTTTCTTAGGTGTGGACAAGAAACAACATTAAATCCATTCAATGTTTCTTCGGGTTTGAATACATATTCCACTTTCCACTGAAAAGTTAATCATTTTACTGACTGCTTTCCCTGTTCTCCACGATACGATGGAAAGGCGAGGGTATTTAATCAAAACTGGCAAGAATCTGTCTGTAAAATTATTGTAGAGACAAAGTGATAGGATTCAAAACTTTTGAAACCCTGATATAATGAAACCCTTAACAATTGACAATGATATGATGAAACCCTTAACCGTTGACAATGAACCCTCAAAAATAAGGTATACCCATAAAAATATACGAACCCATTTGTGTGTATAAAAAAAACCATCATTATATAACAATATATTATTCTGTAAAGTGAAATTATCACCAGCCAAGGGTTGCCTCAGACAAAATAATGAAACCCTTAATCATTGACAATAAACCCTCAAAAATATATACCCATTAAAATATACGAACCCATTTGTATGTATAAAAAACCCCTCATTATATAACAATATATTCTTCTGTACAGTGAAATTATTACAAGACAAAATAATGAAACCCTTAACCATTAACAATGAACCCTAAAAAATATATACCCATAAAAATATATGAACCCATTTATATGTATAACAAAAAACCCTTATTATATAACAATATATTCTTCTGTATAGTGAAATTATCACAAGACAAGGATTGCCTCAGACAAAATAATGAAAAATCCAAAAGTAAATTACATAGTAGTACCCAAATCATGGGTAGCATGAGAGAAAAATGAAGCTAAACGACTGTATAATGATTGTATAAACACCATCATATGAAACCAAAAAAATGGAGTGAAAGCAAAGCTGAAATCACATGGAGAAATGATGTGAACTCATTACCTGCATGGAGATGGATCTGCATGGAGAGTGACAGCCGGTGGACATGGTCAAAACCCTCACCTTTCCATCACACCGTGGAGAACAGGGAAAGCACTCGGTAAAATGATTAAATTTTTGGTGGAAAGTGGAATATGTATTTGGACCCGAATGAACATTGAATGGATTTATGTTGTTTCTCGTTCGCGCCTAAGCAAACACGTTACCATGCATGTTGTCCCATAAATCTATGTAAGGGGACTTATGATGGGTGTGGGGATGTTTAGGAAGGGGACAGGTAAGTTCGAAGGCCCCACCAACGTGATTCATGGTGGGGTGTTCATAAACATATTTTTAACCTACTCTAACTATAAAAGTGATCAAGTGTGTTGCCTTTTTAGTGAATGGGTGAATTTTTATGGGGGCCATGGCGAGCGGTTACCAGCACATCGGTGCGCATGTATGGGGTGACATATTGAAATGACCATTTTTCAACCCATGTGCACATAACGCATCCTACAGGGAAATGTATAAGTGCCCAGAAGCTAAGAGAATAGCTTTAAGCTCTTTGCTTGCATACAGAAAAACCCAAAAAAAAATCATGAAAATTTGATATGTCTAGCTATGTGCTTGACGTGCACAAAGTTAGGGTGTGCGGCTACTAGCAGACCCTTAAAGCACAACACCCGATAGGTAACACACCAAACTTATGACAAAAATTGTTAACCAATCTTGCAGTTAACAACTTGAACCTACAAACAAAGCTTTCCAGAAACCCGCGGTTAAAATATAAACCGTCCAGTGAATAAAATGTTGAAACCTTGTAAAATAAATCATACCCTGTAATAAAAAATAGGTTGTATTGTCAAAGGGCCCTTGGTCTACTGGTGAAGTTGAAATCTCTTGAATGAACCCGCCAGGGATCAAGTCTTGTTGAGTGCAAGGCCCTTGACACCATAAAGGATGAACTTGTGGATGATATCCATAAAAAAAAAAATTGCGATGAATGCTAATAAACTTAAACCCAATTTTTATTTATAAAATCACGATATCCTGGAGTCTGCAGGATCCTAGGGTTTTTGGGCCTCCTAGATGCAACTGTGATGTTTGTTTTGGCGTAGGTTTTTGGGCCTCCTAGATGCAACCGTGAGGTCTATTTTGGTGTAGGATGCTCCCTGCAACAGGTCACCCCCAGATCTTCACTAAAATGACTTTAAATCTACAACAAAAAGCTCACAAAACCTACAAAAATAAGCTAGATAAAAGGACGTGGGTCCCATTGAGTGTGTCAAAAGCGTGCCAAAATGTTTATGTAGAAAATGGAAATCAAATAAGGAACAAATGCATCAAAGAACCTACTCCATATTCAACATCACATCAAGAGCAAGTAACTAAAGAAATTAAATTAAATAATATCAGCAAAGTAGTCCTTGTTGCCCTTGATATTCAATAATGATATTTGAATTGTTGGTTGCTCACACTAGCAGCATAACATTACTTGAGGATTGCTTGATAAATATGGCTTGATTGAGGCTAGATTTATATATGCTTGATTCATAGATTGAAGGGCTAGGACTAAGAGGTTTAAATGGATGGCTAAGAGGTGGAGGAATTAGAGCAAGGATAGGGCATCCTTATGTGAATGGCTAGAATTGCGAGACATAGTATGAAATGAGTGGCTAGGATATAAAGTTGATTTGACTTTTGGGATACTCATTTATTATTTGTGGCAAGTCATGTGACTCAACAATTAATTAATTATTGGGCAAGGGTGATGAAGATAAGGACAAATGGAGAATAATTTCATCAAATAATAAAATTATTTAATTAATTATTGGAGGAGGATTATCTGGAAAATATTAAATAAATAAATATTTAATTAATTTAATTAATTTGGCTAGAAGGGATAAAAAGAGATTTAATTAAATAAATATAATTTATTTAATTAATTGGATGATGGAGAAAAATGATTAAATTAATTAAATAAATAAAGATAATCTATTTAATTAATTAGGTGATGCAAGGGGATAGGAAAGCGTCCTAAGACAAATGTATCACAAAGTAATGGTCATTTTAGGTGTCTATAGGAAAAGAGGAGACCCCAAATCCTAAGTCCTTAGGGTTAATTTAGACAATCCTAGGGAGGGTAAAAGAAAGAAATACAACCATGTCAAAGGGCAAACCCATATCCCCAAGTGATGCAGGAGCATCCTAACTTGAGACAATTAATATTGAGTTGCAGAGTGCCAGGAAGAGACATTAGAGATTACCACATTTTACCACATTTGTATATCAGAGCTTGCAGAGCAGGAGTTAACATCTAGATATTATCATCATCATATCCAAAATTTAGGTCATTTGGACTCGTTTCCTAAGAGATATCGCTATCAGAAGATTACTTGTTTTCACAGAGTAGAGCAGTTAGTGTTCAGTGAAGCCTAATTGGTTTGCAGAGCAATCTCGTGACTTGCAGAGCTTAATGGAACATCATTTAAGGTAGTTTAGGACCTAGCTAACCTTCATGGAGAACCGCACCAAGTTCCTATCATTTACAGAGTAGTGCTGAGTGTTTAGGTCTGACCTATTTGCTTCCTAAACATTTCATGTGGTATTTAACATTAGGCTGAGTTGATAATGATTTGAAGGCTTGCGGAGGGTATAAATGAAGAATACAAGATTGTTATAAGACATCAGAGAATTGTCCAAAAATATGAAGCAAGGAGATGAATTAATTTGATCTGAAGAGGATAGCAGAACAGTAGCAGAAGACATAGTAGAAAGCAAGGGAAGATATAGAGTAGAGGTTTGAGAAGGAAGAGAAGGAAGACATAGAAGAAAGTTGTATTGTATGAATCTTTTGTAAACCTAGGTTGCGGCCTAACTCATGAAATGCCCTAGAGGCATATGTAATAAGGTTTGAAACTATAATATAATGAGAAGTGATCTTTGAAGGCTAGGTTTTTCCCTTTGAGGGTTTTCCTAGGATATATCTTGTGTCATATGTTTATGAGTATCGCTTTCATTCTGTTGTTAGCTCTATGATTTTGTTGCATCTGGTTGTGATCATGGTGTTGATTGTTTAAGGCTGCAAGGTTGGACAGTCCTTCATTGGACCCTCCTACCTTGACTGCATCAAGTGGTATCAAAGATGGTTGTGAATCTATTGGGTTGGTTGTGGATCTGTTGGCAAGATAGAAAGCACTGGAACAAAGTGTGAAACCATAGAGTGTAGCAAGTGCTACTAGAAGTAGAAGAATCAACGCAGAAGAAAGATCAAGGCAAGAATAATTCGGGTAAGCTTTTCATATTAAATTGTTTACATGATTTGTTTCAATGGAGAAGAATGGAAAAATGATGACGAAAGAAAATGAAAACCTAATATATGAGAAGGATATTCTGAAAGAGGAATTGTGTGAAATCAAAAGGTGTAATTTAGAGTTGATGGAGAGGATAAAAGAACTAGGAGAAGACAAATTTGATACTCTTGAACAAGAATTAGAAAATGTAAAAAGGAGGAATGAAGAATTAGAGGAAGAGATGAAGTTGTTTGAGTATGTCAAAAAGAGTTTTGAAGAATTGGAAAAGGGATTAAAGTTATTTGGGAAGGTTGAAAAGAGGAACAGAGATCTAGAGGAAAATTTGGAAGAGTTGAAAAAGGAAAATAGTTTGCAAAAGAGTGAAATATCAAGATTAAAAGAACAAGTTAATCAGTTAGAGCAATCACTTGTAGCATACAGGGAAGAGAATGAAAGTTTGAGATCTAAGCCTGAATTTTGTGACGTTTCTTGTGATACTAATGATTTGTGTGATACTGCAGAAGCTTCTTTAGAAGGTAAGGTTAAAGATAAAAATGTGACTAAATCTGCAATTGTTGGTGATGGTATTGGTTTCAAAATCATGCAAAGAATGGGATATCAAGGAAAAGGATTGGGAAAGTGTCATCAAGGAATTACAGAGCCTATTGAACTAGTAATGAGATGAAGAAATGAATGACTTGGATATATTAGAGGTAAGGATGTTGTCACAAGTTCAAACAAATCAACTCAAGGAAGGAAAGGTATGCATTGTTCTTATTGTAATAGATATGGACATGAAAAAGAATTGTGTTGGGATCTATACCCTTGTAAGTTCTCTGGATTAAGGAATCACTCTGAAAAGATGTGTTGGAATAAAATGAGGAGGAGAAAGCCTATGACAGATTGTATGAAAATGGATTATGGATGGATTGATGGATCAAAATGAAAATATGTTACTGTTGGAATTAGGGCAGTCAACTGAGAGGGGGGGTGAATCAGTTGTCTCAAAACTTCAATACTTTCTATAGTTAATTCTTTATTTTTCTACTTAACAATAGATCAATAATTTAACCATGAAAAACAAGAATCATAAACATATGAACAACAACACAATAACACACTTAACACCAATATTTTTAACGTGGAAATCTAGTTAAGGGAAAAACCACAGTGGGGGTTAACCCACAAAGATTAATACTCTGTTAAAAGTATTTTACAAATGGGAATGCACATGCATTTAGGCTAACTGCCCAGAGCTCACTGCTCAATAGAGGCTCACTACCTATAGAAATGATTACAAGAGGATGACAAGAAGTTTAAACTAATGAATAGAATCTACTAATACAAGAATTTGGTTCCAGTTAAGTACAAAATACTGATCTTACACATTTCATCTTCACTCTGCCCTGTTTACTGCTTTGCTATCATCTGAACCTTAGATCTCTACCCTTTTCATACTTTCTCCATAGTTGCATCACACACACACCAAATTCACTTAAATCCATCAGCTATATATATCTGCATCATGATATTCAATCACTTTTCAGTCAACTTCAAGAACACTTAGAACTTTGTTGAAGACTATACTCTGTTGGCTAAATCCATGCATAACTTGTAACATGGATCAAAACTTGCATTTAGAAGACATCAATCATGTTGGCCACTATCACTGATCATCACAGATCATCCAACT
This sequence comes from Cunninghamia lanceolata, assembly GCA_027924645.1. Taxonomy (NCBI): domain Eukaryota; kingdom Viridiplantae; phylum Streptophyta; class Pinopsida; order Cupressales; family Cupressaceae; genus Cunninghamia; species Cunninghamia lanceolata. The sequence continues at coordinate 4,515,234 of BSBN01000700.1, read as the reverse complement.
GACAACTTCCATTTATCTAGAACCAAGATCAATTACAAGGTCAACTTGTTCTTCTGCCGGCTACACTGTCAAACTGTAACCTTATACGCAGATGCAAATAACTTTTGAGTCCTTCATTACCGGAGATTAAAATTCTAGATTTAGATTGCCCTAAAAATCCTTATGACTCCTTCAGATCTACAGCATACTGTGATTTACCATCGGAGAGATCCGGACCAAGATACTAGACCCTGTCACATGCTCTATTTCTGGTTACCCAGACTTAGATAAATTCTGATTCTGATTTCTGGTATGAACAAATTATGTTATGTGGATGAGTGGAATATTCTTAGTTACCATCAATGACAACAACTATCATGCGAAGCAGTGTCTCTTGCCAACAATCTCCCCCTTTGGCATTGATGGCAACACTTAGTAAAAAATGACTAAGTGTTACTCCCCCTTACTCTATACTCATATGCTCTCCACTGATTCTGGAGCTCCCCCTTTGCTAGATTCCTCATTTTTCACTGTTCTTCATGCCCCCTTTGACATAAATGGCAAAGGATGGGGTCCGCAAGACAAAATTCTCAAAAAATTTGTATACAGTGCTGCATATGTACACTCAATCATTAAGTTATATTTACATGAACTTGAGAATATCTAAAAAACTAATTTTCAATTGCTCAAGTTTAGATGCCCAACTTCTTTTCATGCCATCCAAAATTGAGATGTGTCCACTTAGTAGAAATGCATATACTTCTACCTTTGTCAAATATAAAGGATCACTTGTCTGAATTGCAGTTTGAGCTTCTGATAATGCATTAAACATTGTTTCTAACTTGGGGGTAATCAATCCCCGAAGCTCATAGACTCTCTTCACAATATTGCCTTTTTCTTTAACAAGCTTCTTTATTTCACCGGTCAAGTTGATTACTTGACATTCTTGATTTATAGGAGAAATTGTTAGAGGATCAAAATTTGAGATAGATTTGACAATTTTTGTTCTTGCTTCTTTATCTTCTTTTCAATATCCTCACTGACTTTGGGCTAGGATAGTCAAAATTTGTATTTATCACCTCCATCACTTAGAGCATTTTGAATGCTCTTTATACTAGTACCAAGTATCATCCTATCGTTCCCTATTAGGCTCTTTATTTCACTGAATTTCTTATCCAAAAATTCATTCCTAACTTTAGTCTCTACAGACTTCTCAATAGACTCAAAATATGTACTTACAGAATTTACAAGGCTCTTTAGATGTCCAGAGGGAGAGTTAGAAGGATTCTTCTAGAATGTTGGCATTATCTTCTCCAATACTCTGGTTGTAAGGCCTAGCAGCTCACTATCCTCAATGTGAGATTTCAACATCTTTTCTCTTGCCTTGGCTTGTGTGAAAGGTGCTATCTTCATTATTTGAACCAGAGAGAGAGCATCTAGATTGATCGGTCATTGAAACAACTCTAGTTCATCAAACTCAAGCATTTATTTACTCAGAAGACTTTTTACTATATCTGCAATGTCTCTTGCCACAATTCCTGAACCACCTTCCTTTCCTTGAGATTTCTCAGCATCAAATTTTTTTTGTGTGGGTGCATTAACATTTGTACCATCTTCTTCTACCTTGTCTTCTTTACCCTCTTCTTTCTCTTCCTCTGATTCACCTTTTTTTGTATCATCTATAGGGGGAATATTTTTTTTGTCTTCACAACTTGCTACCTGTTCCTGAGGGCTTTGTGTAGTAGCAATATTATCTTCTTTTCCAGATTGACCAGGTGGAGTTAGATTATCTCCTACATCATTAGTTCTATCCACCATCTTTGTGTCTTCTTTGTTTATTTGCTCCTCTTTTGGAATAGAGGAGTCATCAACTTCAGTTTGTTTCTCACTGATGTTTACTTTTTCAACATCTGGAATTGATGAATCAATCCCATCATCTGTCTCCTCATAGGTTTGCTCCGGAGGATCTAGGTCATCATTTCCTTTTCAAGTTTCTTCTTTTGAGGTTTCTAGTTCTCGAACTGTAGGATTGTCTTCCTCAACTTGTTTTTTTGAAACAATATAATATTTATCTTTATCTAGGGCCTTCTTCAAAATTTCCTGTTTCTTTCACAACTTCCTCAGTTTCACCAAGCATTAGCTTGTTCATCCAGATCTTCCTTCTAAATTTGTCCTTAAGTTCCTTGAGGATTTTATTCAGCTTCCCTTTTGGTCATTACTGGACACAGGGTGGAGAGGAAATATTCTCTAAGTTCTATGTATTTATTCTTGGCGGCTTCCTTCCTCATCTCTAGGATTTTCCTTAAACTTTTAGGAATTTCTTGCAAAATTTCCAATAGATCTATATTGAATTTATTCAAGTATAGGATGGTGGCATCCTTCAAGATTTTCTTATTTTCTTCATCAAAACTATCATAATATTTTCCAATAGGCCTTAAATTTCCATGAATAGTAATTATTTTTGCAATTTCATCAACAATCATAGCAACCTTACTAGTCTCTTGCTTTTTACATGCCTTTTTTCTTTTGGAAGGTTGGTCCTCAGGAGCCCTTGAAGTCTTGGCTCTCTTAGATCTTATCTCTTTAACTTCTTCATCTGTCTCCATCTCCTTATTATCTTTTGTGCTCACATATGTTCTTGTGGCCTTTGTTTTCTTTCTCTTACTTCCTTCACCAGATGGTTTGTCTTCTAGTTTTACAGGTTTAGGGGGAATAGAAGCAGCAATAGAGCTCCTAGTTGTCCTTGAAGTGGAGGATGGTTCCACTAGAGCATCTTCTTGTTTCTTATCCTGCTTTTCCTTTTTAGCCTTTTCAATTCTTTCTCTATTTTTCTTCACTGCCTCCTTGGTTAGGCCAATGCTTTTAGCATACCTTTCAACTTGCCTCTAAACTTTTCTCTTGATCTCTGGTTGCCTGAGCTCAACATGCAATTTTAAACTCAGCTCCTTATACATTCCAAACCTTTCAACAGAGGTGTCTTTTGATTTGCTCAGGAGATGTTGAGCATACATGTTCAGGACCTTTTCAACCTCATAGCCCATCAACATAATCCATACCATTTTGGGTTCCACAGCCTCCATTAGGCACTGATCAGTGTCTACCATAAAGTAGATTTCATTCTCATACTTCTCAACTATTGATTTGGGGATTCTTTCCCTTGAGTGCATCATACTCTAAAATTTTTTTAAGTACCCCCAGATTGTAGTCTTTTATGCACTTGAGTCTCCAATGCTATGTAAATGATCCCTTATTTGAATTGCAACTAGCCTGTCATGTGTCCAGTGCACACCTTGCACTCCAAGTACTTCATTCATGAAATAGAAGAATAAGCATATAATTAAGGAAACATACTTGAAGGTGTTTTTCTTATCCTTCTTGATTTTACTCAGATTTTCAACTAGTTGGTTCTATAGTAGTTCACATAAGTCATAATTTGCATTTTCCTTCAACATTTGATATACTGCATATATAGCAGTTCTGGAGACTGAATTCTCTCTACTAGAGTGATAGATCTTGTAGCCAATCACCATGGAAGCAAACTTCACATTCAATTCTATAATGTCATTTATGGTCATAGCTCTCTTATCAAACTTTGCATTGGTTGCATCAGTAATAGTTTGTTTTTTCACAGATTTTAACACAGGTAATCCATCGGTTGAGTTTAACCCAGTTAGAATTCTAATAATATCCTTGGTAATCTTGAATGGTTTTAATAGCCATATGAATTCATTATGTATCTGGCTCAACACATATCGAACCCATTCGCTTTCATCAAATGTTAGAAATTCAATCACTTGAAGACAATGTTTGCTTTCCAGGGTTTCAAATTCTGGTTTTAGTTGATAGTTATCATCCTTTAGATGGTTCTTAAATAATTCAAGAAACTTCAAATTCCCAAATTCTTCTACATTGTAGTGGATGTATGCCCTAATATCTTCAACATGCAGTACTCCGTATGGGACACTGGAGAATGCACCTAACAGTTTGATTTCTACTGACTTGTAAGGATGCTTCTTAAATTTTGGACAGGGCCTTTTAGTTATGTCAACAACAAGAAGAGTAACCATCTCAATAGATTTCAGATTCAAAGCTTTACAGAGAAGTACCTTTTTTCTATTGCAGGGTTAGGGTTGATTAATTACTAGTTGAATTCGCTCTTCGTGCTTCAATCTTTGGATGTGCAGCTCAGATGCTCTTCTTCTTGTTTCCTTCAAATGCAAAGTGATTCAAATGCATGACTAAGTGACCTTTTATCCTCCACAAAACCTAATTTGACATTGTAATAAATGTGTTGCCCCAACTTCATCTAGTTACTCTGTTTCTTGAATAGTTCTTAATGAATCACTCCACAAATTTTTATATCAACATCTTTTCTTCTGGAAATTCATCTAAAAGTTCTGAAACAATTCAAAAATATCTTCTCTCATTGTGCCAGATTTAGGCACCCACTTATTGGCTAGGGGAATTTGATTTTTAATGCAGCTCCCCCTGAGCCAAAGCTCCAAATTCAATTCCCAGCGGAATTATCAGCACCGGATTCTGGTGCGGACCCATTACTATTATTCACAACACTTTTCTTGACACATGTCTTGCTCATTTCATTCTAGATTTCATTCACACCAATTTTGCCCTTGCCTTTGTCTTGTCTTTGTTCATCCAGTTTTCTATTTACCGGACATCTTCTTTCATTATTCCTGCTTTTACAGAATCTTGCAATATGACCAGATCTATTGCAATTAAAGAACTCAAGATTACTTTGCTTATGTGCTTGATTTCCTCTTGATCTGCACTGATTACCCATGTATCCATATCCAATGCAAGTAAAGCAGTAACCATTGAAAGAGTTGCCATTTCCTCTATTGTTAGAGTTATTCATTATCATACTTCTGCATTCATTTGATCTATGACCATACCTCTTACACTTGAAGCATTGACCGGAGAAGGATGGACCATTTTGATTTACTCTGTTTCTACATTGAGTAGCTCTATGACCAAATTTATTGCAGTTGAAACAATTACCATTGAAGGATGGATATCTTTGAGCATTAGGCTATCTTACTGAAGGTCTTCTAGGTCTGTTTCTCCCATTCCTTGGTTGAAAATTTCTTTGTTCGGATTTGGAGCTTTCACCTTTCTCATATCCAAGACCATGCTTGCCATTAGCCTTTTTCTGTCCTTCAAGAAGTGTGTCAAGTTTTACTGAGCTTATCTTGAACTTCTCCTTGTATTCATTTGCAACTTCTAGGTCTGAGAATGACAATTTGTCTTTCAAGTTCTCTCTCATTATCTCTTCTTTCTTGTAGATCAAACTCTAGATTGCTTGCTCTTCTATCTAATCTATAGCACTCTTCACTTCTATCTTTTAGAGTTTGATTTAGGTCTTCTTCAGTCTTCTTCCTTTGCTCAATTTCTTTGGTTAGCCTCATTACCCCAGATTCCATCTCAACTTTCAGAATAGTAACTTCTTTTGACAGATTCTCACACTCCTTTATCTTTTCTTCCAAAGATTCATTCATTCCATTTTCTTCAGTTAAACTGGATAACTACAAAAGTAGCTCCTTTCTCTTTTCCATAGATTTCTTTAATTTATCTTTTAACATTTTAATGGTATTATCAGCATCTTTAAGGTCATCTTTCAAATTAGTTAGTTCTACTTTAGACTGATCAAGATCTTCTAGGGCCAACTGAAGTTGATCTTTGAGTGAACCCATTGAAACTCCTTCCAAGATCTTTCCTCAAGCTATTAGGCTTCTTTCAAGGAACCTTGCTCTAATACCAATTGTTGGAATTAGGGTAGACAACTGAGAGGGGGGAGTGAATCAGTTGTCTCAAAACTTCAATAATTTCTATAGTTAATTTTTCCTTTTTCTACTTAACAATAGATCAATAATTTAACCATGAAAAACAAGAATCATAAACATATGAGCAGCAACACAATAACATACTTAACACCAAGATTTTTAATGTGAAAACCCAGTTAAGGGAAAAACCACGGTGGGGGTTAACCCACAAAGATTAATACTCTATTAAAAGTATTTTACAAATGGGAAATGCACATGCATTCAGGCTCACTGCCCAGAGTTCACTGTTCAATAGAGGCTCACTGCCTACATAAATGATTACAAGAGGATAACAAGAAGTTTGAACTGATGAATAACATCTACTAATGCAAGAATTCAGTTCTGGTTAAGTACAAAATACCAATCTTACACATTTTATCTTCACTTTTCCCTGTTTACTGCTCTACTATCATCCAAACCTTAGATCTCTGCCCTTTTCATACTTTCTCAATAGTTGCATCACACACACACTGAATTCACTTAAATCCATCAGCTATATATATCTGCATCATGATATTCAATCACTTTTTAGTCAGCTTCAAGAACACTTAGAACTTTGTTGAAGACTCTACTTTGTCAGCTAAATCCATGCATAACTTGTAATGTGGATCAAAACTTGCATTCACCAAACATCAATCATGTCAGCCACTATCACTGATCATCACAAATCATCCAACTGACAACTTCCATTTATCCAGAACCAAGATCAATTACAAGGTTAGCCTATTCTTCTACTGTCTGCATTGTCAAACTGTAACCCTATACTCAGATGCAAATAACTTTTGAATCCTTCATTACTAAAGACTAAAATTCTGGATTTAGATTGCCTTGACAATCCTTGTGACTCCTTCAGATCTACAGTATACTCTAATTTAGCACCGAAGAGATCTGGACCAAGATACTAGACCCTGTCACATGCTCTATTTCTCGCTACCCAGACTTAGATAAATTTTGATTCTGACTTCCGGTATCAACAAATTATGTTATGTGGATGAGTGGAATAGTCTTAGTTGCCATCAATGACAACAACTATCATGCGAAGCAATGTCTCTTGCCAATAGTTACTTGTATGTTCAAAAGGTTGTATAGGTTGAAGTACTCATGTGTTGGAGGAAAAGAAGGATATGGATCAAGATATAGAGAAGGAAGACCACCTACGGAGCAAAACAAGGATAGTAATTCATAGCATAGAGGGAGAAATGACAGGAGTCATAATTCTTACCACAATGAAGGATACCAAAGAGATAAAAGAGGATTTTCTAGAAGAGGAACCTATTTTCAAGTTTGGAGGCAAAAGGCATTGAGTGTTGAATGTCACCAAGAACCTATTACCGGAGAGACTAATGAAGGAGAAGTAGTAAATAATGCAGAGGTAGTTTATGTGGAGGAAGAAGAACCCATTGAATTATCAAGTTCAATAGAGAAACTGGAAGAGGGTGAGACTTTAATTTTAAGGAGAATTTTATTTTAGACTAATCATCTGAGGAACCAGTGCAAGAGAAGGTTTGTGAAAATATGTACAGAGAAGTTCATATTGTAGAGAAAGAAGGGATGACAAGAAACTCTATCAGAAGAGAAAGTTTATGTACCAGAGTAAAGAAAATATGGATATAGAACAAAGAAGAGTATAGGAGAAGTGTGTGCAGAGTACTAGAAAATTTTGATATGTACAGAAGAAATTGTATCTAGAATTGGAGGATAGAAAGTGTTGTAGAGAGAATTCAAGAATGCATTGACTGAATCAAGGAAGAAAATGATTGTTCCAGAGGATGATGAGGTTATTTGACTCTTGATTAATTGAAGTTGATACTAACTTGAGGCAACCTACAAGTGTTTGACAACAAAGTGCTAAATTTAGAGGTAGTTGTAACATTGTAGCCAGATCGTCGACCCTAGACCACTAGAAGAATGAAGAATTTGAGGTAGCTTGTGGAGAAGAATTGCTCAGATCACTGATCATTTAGGTAGTGCCAGGCTTGCAAGTAGAGTGTTGAACTTAGATCACCAGAAGTGAGAAGAACTAGAGGTAGTTTGCATAGAGGACCTATACAGACTACCAACCATGATGCAGTGTAGTGATTTGTGAATAGATTGCTAAACTTGAGGCAGTTTGCATGGATGGATTGAACAGACCGTTGACGTTGATGCAGTTGCAAGTACCTATGAACAGACTACTAAAAATATCCTAAGAAGCAACATTGATTCTGATAGAATATGGACGAAATTGAGGAGGCTCACTTTTCAATTAACCCTAAGAGTCTCATGCAGGACCATCCAAAAGTCATTCAAGTAACTTGAGATAGTTAATATTGAGTTACCAAGTGTCAAGAGGAGACATTGGAGATTATCGCATTTTACCTTATTTGCATATTAGAGCTTATAGAGAAGGAGTTAGCATCTAGATATTATCATCTTCATAATATCCAAAATTTAGGTCATTTGGACTCGTTCCATAAGAGAGATCGCTATCGAAAGATTACCTATTTTCATAGAGTAGAGCAATCAGTGTTTAGTGAAGCCTAATTGGTTTGTGGAGCAATCTCGTGACTTGTAGAGCTTAATGGAACATCATTTAAGGTAGTTTAGGACCTAGCTAACCTTCATGGAGAACCGCACCAAGTTCTTATCATTTACAGAGTAGTGCTGAGTGTTTAGGTCTGACCTATTTGCTTCCTAAACATTTCATGTGGTATTTAACATTAGGCTGAGTTGATAATGATTTGAAGGCTTACAGAGGGTATAAATGAAGAATAGAAGATTGTTAGAAGACATCATAGAATTGTGCAAAAATATGAAGTAAGAAGATGAATTAATTTGATCCGAAGAGAATAGCAGAGCAGTAGCAGAAGACATAGTAGAAAGCAGGGGAAGATATAGAGAAGAGGTTTGAGAAGGAAGACATAGAAGAAAGTTGTGTTGTGTGAATCTTTTGTAAACCTAGGTTGCGGCCTAACTCATGAAACGCCCTAGAGGCATATGTAATAAGGTTTGAAACTATAATATAATGAGAAGTGATCTTTGAAGGCTGGGTTTTTCCCTTTGATAGTTTTCCCAGGATATATCTTGTGTCATGTGTTTATGAGTATCACTTTCATTCTATTCTTAGCTATATGTTTCCATTGAATCTTGTTGTGATCATGGTGTTGATTGTTTAAGGCTGCAAGGCTGGATAGTCCTTCATTGGACCCTCCTACCTTGACTGCATCATATCAGAGCTGGTTGTGAGTCTATTGGGTTGGTTGTGGATCTATTGGGAAGATAGAAAGCACTAGAAGAAATTGTGAAACCCTAGAGTGTAGTAAGTGCTACCGGAAGTAGAAGAATCACCACAGAAGAAAGATCAAGGCAAGAAAGATTTGGGTAAGCTTTTCATATTAAGTTGTTTGCATGATTTGTTTCAATGGGGAAGATTGGAAAAAGGATGAAGAAAGAAAATGAAAACCTAATATGTGAGAAGGATATTCCGGAAGAGGAATTGTGTGAAATCAAAAGGTGTAATTTAGAGTTGATGGAGAGGATAAAATAACTAGGAGAAGACAAATATGATACTCTTGAAGAAGAATAAGAAAATGTAAAAAGGAGGAATGAAGAATTAGAGGAAGAGATGAAGTTGTTTGAGTATTTCAAAAAGAGTTTTGAAGAATTGGAAGAAGGATTAAAGTTATTTGGGAAGGTTGAAAAGAGGAAGAGAGATCTAGAGGAAAATTTGAAAGAGTTGAAAAAGGAAAATAGTTTGCAAAAGAGTGAAATATCAGGATTGAAAGAACATGTTAATCAGTTAGAGTAGTCACTTGTATCATGCAAGAAAGAGAATGAAAGTATGAGATTTAAGCCTAAACATTGTCATGTTTCTTGTGATACTAATGATTTGTGTGATACTGCAGAAGCTTCTTTAGAAGGTAAGGTTGAAGATAACAATGTGACTGAATTTGCAATTGTTGGTGATGGTATTGGTTTCAAAATCATGCAAAGAATAGGATATGAAGGAAAAGGATTGGGAATGTGTCAGCAAGGAATTACAAAGCCTATTGAACTAGTAATGAGATCAAGAAATGAAGGCCTTGGATATATCAGAGGTAAGGATGTTGTCACAAGTTCAAACAAATCAACTCAAGGAAGGAAAGGTATGCATTGTTCTTATTGTAATAGATATGGACATTAAAATGAATTGTGTTGGGATAGATATACCCTTGAAAGTGCTTTGGATTAAGGAATCACTCTGAAAAGATGTGTTGAAATAAAATGTAGAGGAGAAAGCCTATGACAGATTGTATGCAAATGGGTTATGGATGGATTGATGGATCAAAATGGAAATATGTTACTTGTATGTTCAAAAGGTTGTATAGGTTGAAGTACTCATGTGTTGGAGGAAAAGAAGGATATGGATCAAGATATAAAGAAGGAAGACCACCTATGGAGCAAAACAAGGACATTAATTCATACCATAGAGGGAGAAATGATAAGATTCATAATTCTTACCGCAATGAAGGATACCAGAGAGATGAAAGATGATTTTCTAGAAGAGGAACCTATTTTCATGTTTGGAGGCAAAATGTATTGAGTGTTGAATGTCACCAAGAATCTATTACCGGAGAGACTAATGAAGGAGAAGTAGTAAATAATGTAGAGGTAGTTTATGTGGAGGAAGAAGAATCCATTGAATCATCAAGTTCAATAGAGAAACTGGAAGAGGGTGAGACTTTGATCTTAAGGAGAATTTTGTTTTAGACTAATCATCTAAGGAACTAGTGGAAGAGAAGGTTTGTGTAAATATGTGTAGAGAAGTTCATATTGTAGAGAAAGAAGGGATGACAAGAAACTCTACCGGAAGAGAAAGTTTGTGTACTAGAGCAAAGAAAATATGGATAAAGAATAAAGAAGAGTATAGGAGAAGTGTATGTAGAGTAGAAACCAAAAGATTTTGATATATATAGAAGAAATTGTATCTAGAACCGGAGGATAGAAAGTGTTGCAGAGAGAATTCAAGAATGTATTGACTAAATTGAGGAAGAAAATGATTGTTCTAGAGGATGTTGAGGTTATTTGACTCTTGATTGATTGAAGTTAACACTGAATTGAGGCAACCTACAAGTGTTTGACAATAAAGCGTTGAATTGAGAGGCAGTTGTAACATTGTATCCAGACCACTGAACCTAGACCACTAGAAGAATGAAGAATTTAAGGTAGCTTGCATAGAAGACTTGCTTAGATTGTCGATCATTGAGGCAGTGCAAGGCTTGCAAGTAGAGTGCTAAACTTAGATCACCAGAAGTGAGAACTAGAGGTAGTTTTCATAGAGGACTTGTACAGACGACTGACCATGAGGTAGTGCAATGATTTGTGAATAGATTGTTGAAATTGAGGTAATTTACATGGATGGCTTGAATAGACCGCTGACCTTGAGGTAGTTGCAAGTACCTGTGAACAGACCACTGAACATATCTTTAGAAGCAACATTGATTCTGACAAAATACAGACCAAAGTGAAGAGGCTCACTTTTGAATTAACCCTGAGAGTCTCATGCAGGAGCATTTGAAAGTCATTCAAGTAACTTGAGATAGTTAATATTGAGTTGCGGAGTCCCAGGAAGAGACATTGGAGATTACCACATTTTACCTCATTTGCATATCAGATCTTATGGAGTAGGAGTTAGCATCTATATGTTAGCATCTTCATCATATCCAAAATTTAGGTCATTTGGACTCGTTTCCTAAGAGATATCGCTATTAGAAGATTACTTGTTTTCATAGAGCAGAGCAATCAGTGTTTAGTGAAGCCTAATTGGTTTGTGGAGCAATCTCATGACTTGTGAAGCCTAATGGAACATCATTCAAGGTAGTTTAGGACCTAGCTAACCTTCATGGAGAACCAAACCAAGTTCCTATCATTTGTGGAGCAGTGTTGAGTGTTTAGGTCTGACCTTTTGCTTCCTACACATTGCATGTGGCAATTAACATTAGGCCGACTTGATAATGATTTGAAGCCTTGCAGAGGGTATAAATGAAGACTAGAAGATTGTTACAAGACAAAAAAGAAGTGTGTGAAGATATGAAGCAAGAAGATGAATTGATTTGATTTGGAGAGGATAGTAGAGTAGTAGTAGAAGACATAATAGAAAGCAGGGGAAGATACAAAGAAAATGTTTGAGAAGGAAGAGAAGGAAGACATAGAAGAATGTTATTGTGTAATCTTTTGTAAACCTGGGCTGCAGCCTAACTCATGAAAATCCCTAGAGGCATATGTAATAAGGTTTGAAACTATAATATAATGAGAAGTGATCTTTGAAGGCTGGGTTTTTCCCTTTAAGGGTTTTCCCAGGATATATCTTGTGTCATGTGTTTATGAGTATCACTTTCATTCTATTGTTAGCTATATGTTTCTATTGCATCTTTTTGTGATCATGGTGTTGATTGTTTAAGGCTACAAGACTGGACAGTCCTTTATTGGACCCTCCTACCTTGACTGCATCACCAAGGTTCCTCTTGACAAGGTGAAGAAGAAACCTAACTATCTATAGGATAAACCTAAGTAGTTAGAGGGATTGGAGTTGAAGGACAAAGTGAAGGCTGAGACCTTCCCTAAACCTACTGTTGGAGAGCCCTTTCTTGGCATTCCTAATCCTTGTCTATCTTTTCCTAAGGACTTCTCTCTTTTGATGTCTAACCCTTCTTATTGATAGGAGATTTCTTATACTCTTGGGACTGTGCAAGAATCAATTAATACCTGATATTGTCTCACCAAATGGTTTTTTATGGAAATTAACAAACTTAATATGAAGTTTTCTTTGATGGAGAAGAAATTTGGAGGGAAAAATCAAATTTATCTCAGGAGGAGGATGCTAGAATCTTCCAAAACTGGGAAGCATTGCCTCAAGTTAACATATTGGACAATGACCTCAGTGAGCAAAAGGACAAAAATAGATCAATTGGATAGAGAATATAAGCAATGCCAAGAGGATCACAATAATATATTAGTTGTGCTAGAAAAAAAGAGTTGACAACCATTAAGGATATCTTAATAAGGTTATCCATGTTAACAAATGTACCATTCAGAATAGTGCTATGGGAATTAAGATCCTAACTAAGAAGTTGAAAGAAAATGTTGAAGGCCCAGAAGATCCCAGTATGGAAGGTAAAGCAATGAAGGTAGGACCTAGTGCTAGAACAAGGAGCAATAGGAAAAAGAGCTATGAGGAAGAGAAGAAAGAGTTTTAGGACATCATGCATCTGCATGAAAGTTTTTATCAATAGGAGTTGGAAGCTACTAAAATGCTAAAAAAACCTTAGGGTCTAGTAGTTGTCTAGTATTCTTTGTAGTTCAGCTACTATCTCATTGTTATTTTGATGTCGTTTTGCTAATGCTTAATTAGTTGTAAAGGGTTTCAGGGTCCCTTCGAAACCCATTTTATCTCCCTTTTAATAAAAAACTAAATATAATGCATGTACTATTAATCATTGATTCTTAAAATTAACCTTCAAATAATTCAGTGGATAAAGTCTTTAAGGACTATCAAAAATTAAATGATAGTTGCCATTTTCATAATTTAAATATTTCTAATTGTGGCTATAGTTTTAATTTATTAACTTAAGTTTCTTTAAGGTATAATAAGGTAAATGTATAAGATATGATCGAAACTACAATTATCCATATACATATTTATATATGCATGAATTTTTATTTGTACATATATATATATATATATATATATATATAAGATTAATATTAATAATGGGGTAATTTATATCGTTATAGACATATATATAAACCTATATATAAAATAATAATTATTATGAATTAGGTGCATAATGTTTTAAAAATTTCAATAGTTCTAACAATAGTATTAATAATTTAACATAGAAACTAACTAGGATACAAACAAAATGAATTTATAATAGATACCCAAATACACATACACATAGGAATACAACAAAAGAAACTGGTACTTGTAATATACAAGACTACAAACCAAAAGCTAACTATGCTAATATAAAACAATATAGAATACACCAAGACTCCAAGATGATAAAATACATAGCATAACAATGACAAGTAAAGATGATAAAAAACACAAAACCTACAACAAATTGATTGAGATAGACCAATTCCCAATGCTTTCTAATCACTTACACCCTACTAGGTGCCTCTTCTCTAGTAAAATTTATTTATGTTGGTATGGTTGTAGCTACCAAGAGACAAACTAGTCCATCCATAAGAATCAATTGATAAATAATAATCAAATAATTGAATTAAGAATTAAACTTGCATTGTCATTCTCTATGTAGATCCTTACACAAGAGATAACACCAACCAATATGTCATCCAATATTACTTTATATAATCAATTAAATCAAATTTCACAATTAAATGAAATAAGTTTATATGGGTTGGGGGAGGCCCATAATACCTTCATATTTGGCTATATTGTTGGTGCAATTGAATTGTAGTTAATAGGATTGCTTGTATTTGTCTCCTTGTGGTGAGACTAGATCTATGCTAGAACTAGCACCAATTTTGTAATTTGTGCCATCAAAGTATAACTCCCATATTTTGACACTTGCTTTCCATTCTTCACAATCTCTAAAATCAATGATGTGCCTTTTCATGAATCATGTATGTTCCCAGACTAATTCCCTCAAATAGCTAATGGAGACTATCCTCTTCATCCTCTTCTAATGACCACCATGTGTCATGTTCTTCATTTGAGATTTGATTGGTGGTGTGAACATCATCAGAAAAGTCATCTAGTTCTTTAGAAAATATCTTTTCTTCTATGACAAAGGAAAGAGTTGATTTCTTATGGGTTGTAGGCTTGGTCTCAATTTGATGCATATTGAGTGGTTTGAAAGGAATTTTCATGCAAGTTCCATATCTAATGGTCAAGAACATATGGCTATAGTCAAGTGAGAGGTATCCACCTATTTTAGTAGTGAAATCCCTAGAAAGGCATATATTGAATGTGGTAGGAACCTCAATTATGGATATGTCCCATAACACTTCAATATTAGGGCAAGCATAGAGGGGAAGAGGAAGGTTCTTGATCATTCCAATAGCATTTACCAGAGTTTAATCCAATTGCACAACTCACTTGATGATGAGTCCATAAAATAGGCCTAAGGCATCAAAATGTTTTTTTGGCATAACATAGGTGCTCAAATTAGAGTCTACCATGTAATTATGGATTAACTTATTCTGATAAACTAGTGTCAAATAGAATGGTTTTGGCTTTATCTTTCTTACCTTACTTCTTGTAGCTTGTAGAACAATGGATGAAGGATTGAATTCTTTTGGTGTATTAGTGACTTGATGTCTTTGTTTTCTTGCCACCTTTTTCCTTTTGAGCTATTACTCTAGCATCTTCATCTTTTCCATAATTAAGAGTAGTTCCCACAATGGCATATTGATCATGTAATTGTTTAGTTGGTCCACTATGTTGAGGGATCCTTTAGGTTGTGTTGACTATGTCATACTGGGTTCCCAATGCACTCTTGTTATGTGTCATAGGGTGGACTACCCCAGTTTTACTTTGGTGCACTTATAACTATCTGATACATCCAAGTTCATTGAGATTTCACCAATTGGGGTTGTGGTATTGGAAGTGGAGGATGTGGGTATGTCAAATAGTGGACCCTCTTCATTTCTTTACTCCATAGGCATTGGTTGTTTGGTTTATGTTTGGGCCTCCACACCTTCTTTTTGGCTCTTGTTTGGTACTTAGAATGAACATGTTATTTCTCAATGTTTGAAAATGGCTCATTTACCACATAGGATTAAAAATCATCCCATTATACCAAAGCCTACTTTGGCATCTATTGTTCTAGACAATTATTTGTCCTAGACAGCTGGGCAGTTTGGTTAGTGATGAGTGGCAGGTAGAATGCATCAAAACACACCCTTATGTTCCATTTTCCATTTCATACACCACCTTATCTGCTGATTGCATTATGAAAACTGTAAAACCTTGTTTAAATTATGTTAATTAAAGATGAAATACTGAAGTTGCTATTGTGATGAAAAGACTCATGTTTTGGATTTGAACTGACAAAACTATGTAGAAATGTCTTCTTTTGATCACTGGGGTCCATCTATCAGGCAAGGAAAGGTTTTTGAAGACTTAGGAAATGTTCCTAACTATCTTTGAAGTTGAGTAGAAGACACATTACAAAGAACTCCAACATTTTGCAGAATGGTTGGAGGATCTTCGTAGTTGGATTATCAGGACAACAAGGGTTGCTGATCACGAGAAATCCAGAGTTGTGTCCTGATGAGCTATCTAGTGATCTCCTGAGTTGTTGTTAACTGCACAAAGTCTTTGGAGCTGCATAGAATCTCTAGAGTTTTTGAATGCACATAATCTTTGGAGCTGTTGTAGAGCTCTAGAGTTCTTCATGTGAAAGCTAGAGTTTTTGAAGAAGACAACTACAATAGCTCATGGGAGACAAAGGACACTTGTCACTTGTTTTTTTTGCATTAAGGACTTATAGTAGTATTTTGTTTTTAAAGTTGATTCCTTTTTATCAAGGCCTCTACGACCTATTTTATCAAAGGCAAAAATCTAGATTTAAGGACATCTCCAGTGTCACTTAAGTCTCTTTTAGTTTTGCATGATTATATTTTGATATAGGTAGTTGCATGTTTTAGAATAAAGATCTTTTGTATCTAAAGTAGAACTAGGAGTAAACTAATAAACTCTAGAGATATGATATCAACAACATCTGATATATATTGTATGGAGGCAATAGGATAAGATAGTCTCATATATTTTTCAGAAGCATATATACTTTTATTGCTACTCTGTTGAAGAATATATTCTATTTTGGAAACAAGATTAAAGGAAGGAGGTTCTTCTATTTGTGTGTTCTAAAATTTCTGTTTATTCTTCAATCCTGGAGGTGTGAAGCAAGGGCCCACTCCCACTAATAGAAGGAAGGCTAGTATCTTTGCTAGTTTATTGCTTTCTTACATTACTGCAAATTTCTTGATTTAGTTTTCCTACTTTCATAGAAATAAATTAGATTGTTGTTAATTTTGTTTTAATGTCTTTTCCAATTTTTGTAATCAGATAAATCATTTCAGCATCACACTATTCCAATTCCTAGATTAGATGTCTTTCACAACAGTTAGTTAGAAGCATGAATTTGATTGAATAAGTAGGTTTCATTTCAATCGGTAGTTTTAGGACTGTCAATTTCTAGTTTCTATTGCAGACTGCCATGGAAAAAACCCTAGATTTGATAAATAAACATGACTAAATGCCAAGGTACAATGACCCTTGTCATTTTTGGTGCCATTTCCATAGATGCTTTGTGTTAATAGTAACTCTAGTTACTAGTCCTAGTTAAGGTTAGAACAATTCTACATGGTTAGACCTAGAGACCTAAGAAGTAGATATATCAAACAAACACCCCAACCACAACCTATAGGTGAAAGTAGTGGGGTAGGTCAAAACCCTATTGAGAAGGAAGACCATCTAATGCCCACCTTGGAAATCACACAACTAGATATTCCTATTAAGTAGTAAAAAGAGGAAGATGGATACAAAGTATGTGAGTACACTAGATCAAAACCCTCCTTTCACTACAACATTCAAGGACAAAATCAAGCCAAGTCACTACAAGATTGAAGAGGACTTAGCTACTGATTTTGTGCTCTTGTTTGTAGAGGAAAGATGTGATTCAACCAAGCCTTTATCAAACCCTAGGCCAATCAATGCACTAAACCCTAGAATTATGATAATCAACTTATAATAGAGAAACAATAACAACAAGTTAGGATTTGAAATTACTAGGGTGATGTGAGATGTCCAAACATGTCCCTCAAAAGATGAAATGTCAAAAGAATCTAGGGCTAGCACCTGAGTCTAGAAATTCCTGATCTTTGAAACCTCCAAATTGTAAAAATGTCACAAATGATGCTCTGATGTTGAATCCAAGGTTTGTTTTTCCTATTGGACATTGGGGCTAGCACCCAAGTCTACTATGGATGAATTTATGAACTATGTTTTTGGATCTCAAATCTTTAACCCTTAAGAAACCTCCTTGTACCTTTACTTCTACAATTTTTGCAACTGTAACCTACATACACAAAGAAAAGGGGTTTGGGGGTTGTGGTGTTTATGGATTTGCCTCAGTCAAATCCCAGGTTAGCATTCAATCTTTCCCAACACCGTTGTTAGAGAGAGAGTGTATCCTTGTAGGATAAAGGCTAAAGATAATCCAAATGATGATGAAATGATTCAAACACAATGATTTCACCTTGGAGGTGAAGTCCTTAGGAGGATGAAGAGTCTTCAACTCATAAGGACGTTGATGATGATCCCAAATCTGCAATAAACACAATACTAACACAAATCTGCAACAATAACACAATGATTGCCTTAAATGCTCCTTTTCTACCATAACCTTTCTATCATCAACTTAGGTTACAAATGAATTCAGACACTTTCTTATTATGCTATCTCATTAAACTTTCACTAATTAATTAAAAGAGCCAACAAGGGAGGACCCATTTAAAAGTCCTATGCTAACATACATTTAATTTTACCCCGACCAATCAGGGTGGACTTGAGCGTGGGTGCCCAAGTCTCAAGGTGTCTTTTTGGTTGGGACCTAAGCACTAAATGGGTCCCTAGTTCCCATGTGACATGGGTTTTAGGGGATTTCTCATCAGAATGAATATTTTTCTTTGTAGAGTATAAACATGGGGACCTAGGAGCTAAACTAGGAGGTAAAAGGGCATGTGGTTATTTTTTACTCTATAACAATTCCCACATGCCCTCAACACCTTACACTCTCAGAATACATCCAAGAATTGTAGGAGTGACAACAAATAGATCTTCTAAAAGGATCCACCTTCCAAGAGACTCAGCCTGAATTTTGGGAAGTAGTACCTTGGGAAGATCCATTAACAGTGGGGACAATCATGACCAACCAGATCCTTTGCAATTCAATGCAAGGACTTTTTCATATCCATAGTCCTCAATCCAGAGGAAAATGCACCTATGAAAAACATCTCCCCCTCAAATCTTCCAACATTCAAGGGAATCCCTTTTGAGGATCCAGATCAGTTCCTCTTTGAATTCAAAGTTTTATGTCAAACATATGACTATGGATCAGACAACCAAGAAATGAAACTTTCCCATCTACACTTAAGGAGTCTACCATGAGATGGTCCATGGGCTTGGCATCTGATTCTATACACACATGGGAACAAATGGAAACAACATTACTAGAGTAATACCAAGATTACTGTAGAATCAGTGACAGGAAGGAAGAATTGTTTAGAACTAAGCAAAAAGAAGAGGAGAGCTTAGAAGACTACTTGGGTAGGTTCAATTTTTCCCTTAGAAGGTATGGTGACCCTGTAACACATAATCTGGCCAAAACCTTATTCATAAGAGGGTTAGATAAGGAATTAAAGCAAGCATTAGATATGATGGGAAAGGGGAATATAAACAAGATAGATATAACCTCAATTGAGAAAATTTGTAGAAACTATTCAAGAACACAAGATGGAGTAAGAGAACCAAGGTCTCTCAAAGGGAAAAATGATATAGGGAAATTGATGGAAGAGTTTACAAACCTGAAAATAGATATTTTAGTTCAACTAAATACCACTTTAGATGGGATCCAGGAAAAAAATAGAACTAGTGAACCACTGCTAATTTACTACCCTAGGTGCAAAAATAAACATCTTTTGAGAGAATCCTCCTTGAATAAATCTAAGATCTACCATATTTGTGATAAAGATCATCCTACTATCCATTGTGATCAACTCCCAGCTTTGAAGATACTGACTAAAAGAATGTTCAAATACAAGAGGAGTTGAACTATGTAGGGAAAAAACAAATTGGTCATTTTCCTTACAACCAATATCCAACTCAAACTTCTTATAGTGGCCCTTCAAATTAGGGGAATAACCAATGGAATTCATCATGGCATGGACCTCAAAATACTCCTCCATTGGGACCATAAGACTGGCCAAACCAGTAATGGCCAAATCAACCTTGGGTCAACCAACATTCGCCACAATAGTTTCCATCTCAATTTAGACCACATAATGTGCAACCATAGTGGGGTCCCCAACAGAACTATAACCAACAATTCCAAGGTCAACCAAGATGCTTTCCAAACCAACAACAAGCACTTCTAACTAGGCCAACAAACACGCAGGGACAACCTCAAAATGAACTAGTTAGTTAGCCACCCCTACCAACTCAACCTATAGGAAACCCACACAATAAACAAGGAGCAGATGTATATATGACTAAGCAAGAAAATATGGCTGGTATAAACACTATTCATTTGAATAACCTCTAGCTACATTTTGGAAAAGCTCTTCCAAGACCATCCCCCCCACTTATTTTTGAAATCATAGATGATTTGGAACCTAAAAATCCATCCCATCAGCAACCCCAAGAGGAGATTACAGTTGAAAAAGTTCCTAAAGAACAACCCTCAGGTCACTTTGGAGTTCCTCCTAAAAGAACATCTCTAGAGATCACCTCCGAAGTTGCTTCAAAAATGTACTGTAGAGTTGCTCCGAAGGCTAAAAAATAGACACCATACCCAGAATGACTCAAACAACATGTTTCCCAAAACTAGTTCCATAAAAACAAGTCCAACCCATAATTAAATCTAAACTACTTCAAGAAATTAGACAAGTAAACATTGATATTCTACTCCTTCAGGCAATTAGAGATGTTCCTGAACTAAACCAGTTTATCAAACAGGATTGTGTCAAAACTCAGGGAAGGAGGAAAAACTTTCCCACCACTATTCAAGTAGAGGGGAAAGTGGTGGATCTGCTAGTGAGAGAAATGCTCCTTCCAAAGTATGGGGATCCTAGAAATTTTATCATCACAGTCCACATCTTAGGAGTAGAAATATCCAATGTCCTAGTTCACTTAGGAGTAGCAATAAATGTCATGACAATTCACACTTTGGATAAGTTGGCTCTTACAGACATTCATGCCACTTTCATAATTTTACATTTAGCTGATCAGTCAGTAGCAATTCCAAAGGGGGTGTTGCCTGATATCCTAGTTATTATAGAATCATGGGAATTCCTAGTTGAATTTATGATCTTAGAGGCAAGGAACCAAAGGAATGCTTACCCTTTGATTTTAGGCAGACCATTGCTGGCTACTACAACAACATCCATTGACTGTAGAACTCAGGATATGGTCATATCCAATGGCTTAGACATGAAAAAAATCTCTTTGTATCCCCCATCTAAGCCATCCTTAGGAAAAGAATGGATACATGAACCCAGTAACATAGAAAATAGTGCTTCCCTACCTATGGTCACCATTACAGAACACATAGGGGAATTGGAAGAAGAGATAAATTATGACACCCCTAAAGACATAACTCACATCCTCATTGAAAAAGACACAATGGACTTAGCTCAAGATTTAAGGAAAGAACTTATGATTGCAGCCCTTTGTACCCTTGCCAATGTCATCCTTTGTGGAGAAAATTTCTACATAGACCTAGCCACTTTCCATCTATTGCTCCCACATTCTTTCCCTCTTAACACCATGAGTCTAGAATATGGAGTAGTAACATCCGTGGAACAAATCACAAAGCAAATCATGGTCTTACCTGGAAAAACACATAACATCAATACTAAGTTGACAACAAAGTAGGTGGAAACACTTCTTGATCTTCTTATATTCCATTTAGACAACCTCAAAGAAGATTAAATCCTACACTCAAAGAAATTGTAAAAATTGAGATAGAAAATTTTTTGCAAGCCAGATTCATTTACCCTATCTTAGATAGCCAGTGGGTGTCCCTGTTGGTTATAGTAACCAAAAAGAATGGGAAATGGAGGGTATGCATTTATTATAGGGAATTAAACAAGGCCATAAAGAAGGACTATTTCCCCTTGTCATTAATTGACCAAGTACTAGATAACCTAGCAAGAAAGAAATACTTCTCATTCCTAGATGTGTTTTGTGATACAATCAGATCCAAGTGGCACTAGAAGACCAAGACAAGACCACCTTCACGTGCTCATGGGGCAACTTTGCATATAGAGTCCTCCCATTTGGCCTGTGTAATGCTCTAGCTACTTTTCAAAGGGTTGTTTTAGCCATTTTTGCTGAACTAGCTAATGAGTGTATGGAGGTTTACATGGATGACTTTACTGTTTATGGGAATACCTTTGAAGAAGCCCTAAAAAATATAGAAAAAGTGTTGCAATGTTGTAAAAAGAATCAATTGTATGTAAGCTATGAGAAATGTTTTATGATGGTGGAACAAGGTATTGTCCTTGGGCATCATATGTCACCAACATGAATCAAGGTAGATCAAAACAAGGAAGAAGTGATTAAACAATTGCCTCCACCTAAAAACTAAACTGATGTTAGGAGTTTCTTGGGTCATGCACAATACTACAGGAGGTTCATAGAAAATTTTAGCAAGATATCCGCCCCAATGTTCTCCTTCCTAACCAAGGATACTGAATTTCATTGGACAAACGACTACCAAAAAGAATTTGAGACCATCAAAGGAAAAATCACAATCACACCTATTTTAAGAGGACCTAATTGCAATCTGCCATTCCACATTCAACAGATGCATCAAATGAATCAATAGGAGCATTCTTAGGACAAAAAGAACAAGGGGAAGGTATGCATGCAATCTATTATATAAGTAAAAACCTTACCCCTATTGAGAAAAAATACACAACAACTGAAAAACAATTCCTGGTTGTCATCTATGCCATCAACAAATTTAGACATTACATCACATGATACAAATTTTTTGTACACACTGATCATGCGACCATTAAATATTTAATGAACAAACCTATAGTAGGTGCAAGAATCATTAGATGGTTATTACTATTGCAAGAATTTGATATCACTATCATAGATAACCCAAGAAAGTTTAATTTGGTTGCTGATTTTCTGTCAAGATTGTATATATGTGGAGAAAACCAACTAGTGGAAGATGGGTTCCCAAATGAAAATTTGTTTGATGTTTCTTCTATCACACCTTGGTTTGCTGATATAGCCAAATTTTTGGCTACAATATTGTTTCCTTCCTACTTTACTTCAAAACAAAAAAAGAGATTAGTAAAATAAATCTTGCCTTACAAATGGTTAAATGGTTTATTGTTCAAATGTGGCCCTAACTTTGTGTTGCGTAGGTGTTTAAGGGCTAATGAAATCTTTGATGTGTTGAGAACATGCCATGATGAACCCACATGAGGACATTACGCGTCACAAAGGACAATCCACAAGATTCTTGAAGCTGGTTATTATTACTAAATTATGTTCACACCTAATTTAGCAAGGCCTAAGTTGTAGTTGTCACAAAAGGAATAAAAGAAAAAATTTTAAATTTATGATAAATTAGTTAAATGCATGATATCTTGGCAAGAGAATATCAAAGGATCATTTGTCAGGATAATGTGACAGTCCAATCAGAACTGTCAAACCATCCTGGCAAGTGAGGTTTTATCTAGTGATAAGAGATCAGACATTGAATGAAAGATAGGTATCTAATTGGTTTTACCTTTCAGTTATGATATGGTTGAATTATTCAAATATCACAATTCAGTGTGAAGGAAAGGTATTTATAAACTATCATTTCATTATCATGTTTTAAACATATGTTTCAAATAAGTTTTAGTTGTTCTATCCTATGCACTTGATTCAAAAAGCAAACATACATAAATCATTTGCATAAGATAAAATAACTGATCATATTTAAGAGAATGTTTAAATATGTCCCACACAAGCCATGGGAGTGACTAAACTGAGCCAATGCAAACATTGTACAAGCTATACATCTGTGGATAAAGGAAAAGAAAAAGAACACATGAGGAAAATGGATATCCATCATTGCCTTATCGAAGGTTGATTCTCCTGTCTGGCAGCTTGATCTTCATGACTTCATCTTTTCCTCTTCATAAGGATAGTGGACCTGCAAAATTGGAAAAAACCCCTGTTAGAAGCTTCGAATATGCAGATTCATCATATGCTTTATCAACAGATGTATAAAACTTGCAAAAATTATGCATTAATGTGAATGTATCAAGATCAGATAGGTGCAATAAATTAGATCATCATGAGAAAGATCAATCAACTTCTAAAAGGTATGTTTTATACTAACTTGTTTGTTCATTGTGCAGGTATAGGAAATGTAATGTTGCTGATTTGAAGACATTAAAGCATGTGGAGAAAATGTTGCTCCCATAAGGGTAGAGCCCAGCATGCTTCCTTCGTATTCATTCAAGAAGGATATTAGATTGTAATAAACAGAGTGCTCTATCATATAATGCATGGAATAGTCAACACATCAAATGGAGTGAAGTCATCATAAGAGAAGTGAAGAGGAGCAGTTACTCCTATAAAATATGCTCAATTTAGAAAAGAACTTGTAAAAATTAGATAATCATGTTCAAAATGCTTCATCATACACATGCTATAGAATGAGCAGTGATTTTATTCAATAGATGTCAATATGCAAGGACATAAGTATAGTGGTCAAAAGAATGGAGTATAGCCATAGAAGGTACTTTTCCATCTTTTTGTTGTGACTGAAGTATGAATTTACTGTTCAGATATACCTCATAGATAGAACAATTGAATAATGAAACAACATATTGGCCACATCATGTGTAAAGCCATTTGGAACAACAATGTAAAAAGGAGACAATAGATTGGAGCAACATTAAAATAGAGTAGGTGTTGCTATATAATTAAAAGAATAATTTATCATTTCATCATAAAGATATCATGCTCTCTATACATAAATGAAATCACATCTCAACATGTGAAAGATACAGTCATGTGTCTAAGAGATGAATAATGGAGAAGCTCATTGGGATATAGTCATCAAGATCAAGAGAATAGCAAGATCATATCATATGCCAAGTGCAGAAGGAATGCCACATGATAATATCAATATCATAAATGTATCAACTTATGTAAGGATAGGAAAAGGTATGCATTATGTCATACTCAGTGATAGCTACTAGAAAGAAGACCTTAAACCTTGTCTTAATTGTCAGAGGCTCCAAAATGATACATCAACAAATGAAAGATACAGTTACAGTTGCAAATAAGGGGGCAGCAAGTTCATGACCAAGTACCAAGACACATGAAAAAACATAAGGTACTGCTCCATTCTTATTTTTAATAACGTGTGATGTGGCAGTCCTGTATAATGAATAAGTATAGCCATACAAATAGGAATGAATAGACATGCTATGGAATTGAATAAGCAAGAGCAAGGACATCAGACATTGCCATCATATGCTGTTATCAGGACATTATAAGCCATATTCATATGAAGAAGTACAACGAAGAGTAATGAACAACTAGTATGAAGGAGAGGAAGCATAAACATTGGAGTATACTGCTACTTCAAATGTATCAGATGCAAAGAAGAAAAGGATACATTGTTCACAAGATATCATTTCTTTCATACATCAAGATACAAAATGAGAGATATCTGTAAACAAAGAATGAGGGGTTTTTGTGTTTTTATTTTTCTACATATACAAAATAATGATACCCTGTTTGTATTGTCACCAGAATATAAGAATTTTATAAACCCTTATCATTTTTGGCATAATGAAATCACAACCAGAGAGTAAAAAGAAACATTCAACACAGGTAAAACCCATATGGGGTTTTCATACAAAACTGCAGACAAAGAATAAGGAGAAGCTAAACTTTTAAAACAAAAGAGTACACTCAGAAATGTATCTGATAGTGGATCTACAAGAAATATATGCACATAACAAAGAAGAGCTACAGGCCATGGCCGAGAGGGATTTTTGCAATAAATTTACAAAACCCATATCTTTTTTTCGAAACCCTTGTGGTTTTTCTTCATATTTACAGAGGGTATGTTTCTTCTTTTTACCAAATGAACTAGAGCAACCTTTCAAAAATGACACATGCTACACGGTTTCATGGGTTCTTTTTCTTTCTCAAATAAATCAAGATACAAAAGGAGTATAACATGGCCATGACTAGAGGAGGGGTTTTTCTTCAAAGAAGTTGTAAACGCATAACATATTTTTCAAACCCTTGTGTATTCATGTCTACAGAAGAAGAGAATTAAGAAAAGAAGATGCAGGGGTCATGGCCATAGACTGGAGAGACTTTTTATTCAAAGATGTAACATACCCATGTCATTTTTTAAAAAACCCCTATAAGTATAAAAGATACAGTCAAAAAGAAATCCAACTGTGAAGGTAGAATGAAACCTCACCTTGTGTTTTTGTAGAGAGAAGAAGCTATAGGCTGTGCACCTGTGTATTTTGAAAACCCTTAAAAATGCAAGGAGATAGTCACCAAATAAGGAATGTAAAGGAATGAAGAAACCACAGTGAGAAAATGGAATAGAGAACTCATAAAATGCTTAGAAAACCATATGGGTGCAGCCCAAATGAGAAACAAGTCACAAAAAATCAAGAAAATGGCCTAATCTTTGAACACAGAGAGCTTACCCTTCATCTTTATGCCAAAAATGCAAAAGAAATTGACCACGAAAGCCTCAAAAGTTGCATAAGACTGTGAGTTTCTACTTCAAACCCTAGCCGAGCATGGAGTCGGCAGAGAAAGAGCTCAAGTGAATGACAGATCAAAATGACGAAGTTAGGGTTCGCAATCTCTTTTGGTCGATGTTGCTTCATGTTTTCTCATTTACTTTTGACTTTCTAAAACAAAAAATCATTACCTTATACCATGACGTGGTCAAGACTTGTTTAAGTCTTAAGACCTAATGATAAAGCCACAGGGGCCCGTGAGGCCAAGACACCTTTGAATTATTTCCTTTTCTTATTCTTTGCAAAAGTCAAATTGATAATGATGTTAAGTTGAGGCTTTAAGCCTTTTTCTTTTTTCCCTAAGGATGGGCAGCATGAAGATAAGGCCAAATGCCATATATGCATTTTTGCAAAAGACTTATATTTTTAATGTCAACAAAGGGAATAATTCAAAGATTTAGAAGAAGGCATGTATAAAGGATAAGGTGAATGATAAGACATATGATACAAATGTGAAGTTAAAGGTGGAAGAGGCATGCAATCCAATGTGCATGTGTTTGCATGGGAGACATAAGGGTCCTTCCACATATCAAAAAATGAGATAAAATATGTGATGATGCATTATGATGTAGGAAGAGATAAGGTGGTGTATTTTTATACCTTGTATGCATATATAATGCATGATGTATTTTTCTTTAGTGCATGGGAGTTATAAGGTTGTAATAGATGCATTTATTATTTTTTTAATAATGCATAATGTAATTTTGCATTAGATGATCTATGTGATTGCATGGGAGACATAAGGAGGAGGATATTTTTATCTTTTGCATGCATGATGACCTAGTTCTCTTGGCATCATTATTAATGCAATCATGCAAATTATGTAACTCAAAAGGGAGAGATAAGGTGTTGATTTCTTTTCATCCATTCTTGCATGTTTTTACTGTATACACCTAAAATTGACATGACTCTACTTAAATAAATATTGTAAATATTTATTTCATCCTTAGTATTCTTCTATCATTAAATAAATAAATTCATTTATTTATTTAATCCACTTCCTCTCATTTAATTAAATAAACACATTTATTTAATTAATTAAAAATCACCTACATCATCCTCATTCTTCTAAAAATAATTAAATAATTTCAATTATTTAATTAAAATCTCTTATTCTTCCAAATTTAAATAAAATGCAAATTTTATTTAAATAAAATAAAAAATCCTCACAAAAATAAAATATATTTCTATATTTTATTTATTCCTCACAATTATTTATAAAATAATTAAATAAATTCATTTATTTAATTATGCTTTCTATCTCTTCAAAAAATCATTCTTATCTTCCAAAAATAACCTTCCTCTTGTCACACAAAAGCAAAACTCTAAGTTGCAAAAGAAAAATCAGTTTTAAAGCATCTTTAAAGCAAATCTTTCCTTAAATAGAGAAAATCAAATCTCATCTTCATCAAGAGAAGAGTTAACTCAACTAAATTGCTTTTGGAATGACATGTGTCTTTCTTCTATTGGATGCACGTTCCTCAACAATCCTCTTCCGTTGATTCCTTCTTTTCTTCTCAACCATTGATCTTCCCTCACTCTCTTCTATAAATACAACCTTCTTCTCTTTATTTCATATTTGGATTTTCTGTAAACTTATGCTGCAAAGATACCGGCGTGCCTTTGGCACCCCACTCTTTTAAGCATTCTCATCTCATACTCCATTTCTGTATTTGAAGCTCACCTTCAAATACACAAGTATCCAAGCCATTCTTACTTTGTCATCTTCAACAAGCAAGAAAGCAACAGCTTCTGAGGGCTTCATAATCAAGATCAAAGAAAGATAGGCGAACTATGGAAGGCAAAAGGTAAAAGAGTTTTGTAAGTATTTTAGTTTATTTTAATCTCTTTCTCCTTCATATTTTGTAGATGTTTGGGTTTCATTTTCATTAATTTGAATAACTTGTTTTCCCCCTCACATTTTGGTGCCCACCGTGGGGCTCTTGCCCCTCTCCTAATCAAAAAATTTGAGTTTTCTTGAAGACAGGTCCATACAGGTGACGAACAGGTCTCTGACAGAGAGTTTTTGCGCATTCAGCTTCTGAAACAACACATCTACCTTCCAAAATGACGCATCTGATGAACTGGCACATCTGACCTCCTGAGTTGCGCATTCACCTTCTGCTTTTGCGCATCTAACCAAGCGATGCATTCGACCCCCACAGTTGCGCATACGATCTTTGAGATTGCACATACAACTTGACGGCAACACCTGACTTCTAATTTGCACATACAATTTGCCATATTGCGCTTACGCTTAAGTTGCGCATACGCTTCATGAATTTGCGCATACACTCTGATAGATTGCGCTTCTGTCAACATTGCACATTTACCCTTCCTTTTTGTGCATTCACCTCGTCCTTTTGCGCATATGCTATTTTTGCACCTGTAATTTGTTCTTTTGTGCATTTGATCTTTGTATTTACGCTTCTGTTCAAAAAGCTACACACTCCTTGTTTCTGTGCATTTAGGCTGTAGTGTTGCACATCTGTCTTCTAATTTCTGTTTTGGGTTTTCTGACTTTTGCATGCTAGAACTAACATTTATTTTGCAGGAGTAGTGGTTGGATTAGGTCATCTAGATATTTTACTTAGTTCATCTAGCCTAACTAGGGGTGAAGTAATCAAATGCATTTCATGACAAACTACACATAGTCCCTAACTAGGAAGGAAGTAATTGGACCAATTTGCTAGCTTGCATTATGGATTTATTTCCTAGTTCAATCACTACTATCTTCTACAAACGGGAAATGAACAATGCTATGATTAATCACTTTCAAAATTAACAAATGGGAAATGAGCAATGCTATGATTAATCACTTTTCAAGTTAACAATCATGTAAGTGCACAAATTAGCTTAGCCCATTTAGTTTTTTCTATTTTAACTAGGTTGGGTGAACAACTGTACTCTGTGCTTGTGAATGACAATAGGCTTATGCTTTCCCCTTAACTGGGTGATCAAAGTGCCAGACCTGTCATTCTTTTTGTCAAACCTTTAGGGGGGCCTGCCCTTGGATGCACGCTTGTCCAAGTGGGAACAACCCTGAGTGATAACAAGCTAAAGCCAAGCCCTACCAAGCCACTTAAAATAAATTGTGTTTGGGGTGAAAACCTCAAGCAACGAGTGCTGCTATGTTACACTGACGGCCAACCTCCCCCAAAACCCTCATAGGCGTAACCCTTTGAGGCTGGGAGACTCCATAATGGAGAGTAGTGCCGCCGCATGTGTAACCACTTGAACGGTTGCCCTATCTAAGAATCAATTGTGTAGCAAGCCAAAAACCCCTATTCATTGATGCAAAGGGCGGAGCTCTTGAAGCGGCCTCGATTCAAGTGACTCTTAGTAGAGGTAGCAGGGACAATCCTAAGGTTTGGTTTGGGGACGAGCCTAAGGAAACCCAAATCTGGAATGTGTGAGAAGTGATGCCGTGGAGGGGAGCCGGTGCTACCAGATTCTGGAGCTACATGCTTTGAGTGGCACAGCTAGAGGATTCAATGAATATTGTCACATCCAGCCAAGGTTGTACTTGTCTTTGAGTCATAATAGTCCAAAAACACAAAAAAACATAAAAAGATAAAAATCATGGAAAACTTCTATGTGTTTGCTATGCTTTTGCCATAATTGAACATCCAAATCATCAGAAACACCAAGTTTTTCAAACCAAAACACTGAAAAATCCTAAAAATGATCCAAAATTTCCAAAATTCAGAGAAAAAAGAGAAAAAAGCTAGAATTACACATTTGCCTCGACTTATTGCGCATTTGCTTCGACTTATTGCACATTTGATTAGGCAGTGCATTTAAACCAACACAGAATTGCGCATTCACTCTAACTTATTGCGCATTTGACTCTTGTTGTTGCGCATTTGAACCAGAGAGCAAAAACCATATCTTCCAAAGAGCAAAATTTGTCAATACTTTTCAAAAACCAATTCAAACCTGTTCTAGTTTTCAAAATCTAATCAAAGACCTTGGAAAATCAACCACTTCTCCCTTATCTGCACCATAGCTGTTTGTCCATCCAAAATCTCACCACTTTCTTCCAAGTTTCCAACAAGGTTATAGCCAAATTATTCTTGATCAAAATTAAATCTCAAGCAAAAACCTAGTAAGGCTCCCATATCAAGGGTTACTTATCCTTTCGGAACTCCACTAGGGGGTTGTGCAAACGCTAGTCAACATCAAGTAACGGATTCCTAACATCCTAGCTTTTGACTATCACTTTTGTATATCCCACTTTGTTTGATACCACCTAGATCTAAGAAGAACCTTGCTAAAACCTTGTTTCATCTTAGCCCCTTGTTCAAAATCTTCCAATCTCACCTCATCCCATCTCTTTACTACCTTGCATGGTCTTGACAAGATTACAAAAACAAAAGCAGTTAGAAATGGCAGAGAAAAGTATTTTTGATGGTCACGAAAATAATGAAGAACCTTCCATAGACGAGATCCTCCACATGCAGCATGACCCAAAATTTCTACGCCTATTAGAAGGGGTGCTTGCCCAAGACCCATCAAAGTACATTTTACATCTAGCAAGTCTAGGAGTCAAACTCCCTAAGGATTATGACATGGAGGCTCTCAAAGAAACTGACGAAGAGAGAATCCCTGAAGGAAGTAGACATGATGAAGTACCCACAGATAAGAGCAAAACAACTATTGACTCCTTGGATGCCCTAAGCCTAGTGAACCAAAAAGTTGAAGCTCTCCAACAACAAATGTCAGACATGAAAATGGGAACATCGACTAAAAACTACACCCTAGAGGATATTTCACCATATCCTTTTGATAGGTCCTTAATCATGATTCCCTTCCCCTCAAGATTTGAGGTGCCTAAATTCGATAAATATCAAGGGAAAGGCAATCCAAGAGATCATATCAGAGAGTTCAATGCTACTCGTCTAGAGGTCGCACATAATGACACTTACCTTATGTGACTATTTCCATGGAGCTTGGGAGGACAAGCCATGGATTGGTTCTCTAGATTTCCACCTGGTATTAAAACATTCAATGAAATTATCAACCAATTTGTCACCCACTTCTCATACAATATTGAGCACGACATCTCAATATTGGATCTCTGTAACACCAAATAGAAAGGAGAAAAATCTTTCACTGCCTTCTTACAGAGATGGAGACAACTAGCAAGCAAGTACCCACACCAAATACCAGAGAAACAAATGCTAGAAATGTTTGTACACAATCTACAAACGGACCTAAGTTACCAAATCCAAATCCAATGTCCTACATCTTTTATCAAGGTCATTGAGATGGGCCTCATCATGAAAAAAGCCCTAATCGTAAAAGGTCAAATCAAACTCTATAAAGACTCTCCCAATACCAACACCAACAATGACAAACCTAGATTCTGGACGAAAAACAAGAATGTTGTGAATGACGGGGTAGTGGATGCCAAAAATATGGCACCTAAACAACCAATTTTTAACCTATCAACACCTCAAAATAACCCCCCGCAAGACAAACCCAGAAATACCGAATCTAGGTTTACCAACTTTCAACCTAGGAGAACGTTCACATCTTTGGATGAGTCACTAGAAACTGCCCTATGGAAGCTAATCGCCAACAATCTCATAACACTTCCCTTAGCACAAGAGTACGAACCAAAGGTCAAACCCCGTTGGCGGAACGACAATGATTTTTGCGAATACCACCGAAACAAGGGGCGCAAGACAAATGATTGTATTGCACTCAAGCATATAATCCAAGACTTAATAGAGAAAAACAAAATATATGTCAATGGACAATCTCACGAACATACCTCCAATAGTGATCATCAGGCATTCAAGGATCCTCTTCCTAACTACGAGTAGGGAGGACCTTCCAACAAAAAAAATAGTGGCTCTAACAATGCAAACTACACAAATGTCATCTTCAACTATGTTGTTAACCATATCTCAGAGGGTGATTCACACATCAATGTGATCACTATCAACAAGGATCCAGATTGCAACGTTACTACCTGTAGTAACAAGGTCACCCTTAGAGGAGCTTTCGCTCCCTCGTCCGGTCAATACAATATCGTGGATCAACTCCACAAAACACCTGCACACATCTCCATGTTGGAACTTCTGTGTTTGTCTCCTTCTCATAGGTCTATACTTGACAAAGCCTTAGCAGAAGCCTCCATTCCCATGAACCTAGCTAAAGAGAAATTCCAAACTATGGTCGGTCGCATCACCTCACCGCACTCCCTATCATTCACTGAGAAGGATGATATGTCTATCCCTCAACCCCATAACACCTCCCTTCACATTGAAGCTTTCATACACAAGCACAAGATCAAAAGAGTCCTAATAGATGGAGGGGCTGGTTTGAATATCTGCACATTGAAACTAATCCTTACATTGGGGTTTTTAGAGAAGGCTATAGATCTGAAAAGAAAAATCACCATAAAAGCCTATGATGAGGAAGAAAGAACGTCTAAAGGAATTGTTACCCTACCAATCAGGGTGGGCCCCATAGTGAAAGATGTAGCTTGTCAAGTCCTTGACATGGAGCTAGCGTACAACATTCTTCTTGGGAGACCATGGATCCACACTTTGAAAGCAGTACCTTCTACATACCATCAATGTATCAAGTTCCCACATGAAGGACAAGAGATCACCATCCAAGGTGATCCTAACCCCTATCAATACTGCAACTCCATTCAGCCAAAAATAGAAGTTGTGATCCCAAATAACCGTGCCTCTACTTCTTCCTCCTCTCATGTTGACCCAACTACACTTGCTTCTTCTTCAGGGGCATCTCAACCCAAACTCCAACTCAAAGATAATGGCCTGGGTGAATACATGGTATCTCAGTCCCTCTACTTGCCACAACTGCCTCTATCTCCTCGATCCTATGGGAGACCTATCTTGAAAACATCAACAACAGAGAAGCCAATCAAAGGACCATTTGTGAAATGGGGAAGCCTAGAAGATGAAAGTGATGAAAAAGATATCCTACAGTGGCTATACAAGGATGAAGCTAGCTCCTCAACACAACATGACCATCCCATTATACAAACGACACAATATGGTCAAGGCTTTCAAATGCTACAGAGAATGGGGTATGAAGGACACGGTCCACTGGGTTCAAGAAAGGATGGCATCACTGAACTCATCCAACCTCATACCTTAATAGCCCAAGACACTACAGGGATAGGCTACATTGGAGCACCGAGAAACAATAGAACCAACAAGAACAAAGGCAAACAACCAGAAACCTCTACTAGCAATTTGGTTGAACAAATTTAGAGAATGCAAATGGGGAGCGAAACTGATTCTAACAAGTATGAATGGGATAGCCTCTCTAAAATGTCTTGTGATGAAAAGGATATTGACATTATCCACGAGTACGACCCAACCCATGACAACGAGGGACAAGGTCCAAGGGTTAGGCCATTAGAGTCTGACCCGCATAGCAACAATAGTGAAAATCGTGAGGAAGGAATGTTTCCCCCCTTGACGGACCCACTAATAGAGAGTACCATCGCAGACTTTGTCCGCTCCTACAATAACTTTGTCCTAACCATCAATGCCATTGAACCAAACCAACCTAATGATCTCTTACCTTTGGTGCACCCTGAACTTATCGAATGGGACCTAGAAGGTACCACCCTTGAACTAGACACCTTCGAAAATGATGACACAATCATTGATTACCTTGAGCTTAGAGATCACATACTTGCAGGTGACCACAGAGCTGGCTATGCTATTGAACTCAATGAGAAGGCCTATTTTGGAGAGAGAGCCAAGCCTTTCAGTCATAAAAACATCAAAATAAAAGAACAATCTAATGGTGAAAACCGCTCTGCGGCAGTGTTAGATCATCAAAATAGTAAAAATAAAGATGTATCCAACAGTGAAAACCTCTCTAAGGTGCCGAAGGATGGAAGGCTTGACCCTCTCCCCAATCTTACACATCAGGAGAGATCGTCGATCTTAATCAAACCAACAGAAGCAATCAATGTCAACACAGGTGATAATCCGAGAATGGTTCACATGGCCAAGGCTCTAACAAAACATGAAAAACTAGCATTTACAGATTTCTTCTAAAGAAAATAGATCAACTTTGCATGGACATACGCTGACATGCTAGGGCTAGATCCAAATCTTATCATGCATCATCTATCTCTAGCTCTGGAAGCTAAACCAGTCAAACAAAAACTCAGAAAGATGCATCCGCATGTGGTCCTCATGGTAAAAGAGGAACTAAAGAAGCTGTTAGACGTTAGATTTATCAGGCCTATAGACTATCCTAAATGGGTTTCGAATATAATACCGGTGGCTAAACCAGATGGCAGGGTCAGAATATGCAATGATTTCAGAGACTTGAACAAGGCTTGTCCCAAAGATGACTTCCCCTTGCCCAACATAGACATGATTGTCGATCTTACAGCAGGACACACTATGTTGTCACTCATGGATGGTTTCTCGAGATATAACCAAATAAAGATTGCACCCAAGGACCAGCACAAAACAACCTTCACATGTCCTTGGGGCACTTACTGCTGGTGTGTTATGCCGTTTGGTCTGAAAAATGCTGGGGCAACATATCAGAGAGCCATGACAATGATATTCTACGTTATGATGCATACTATAATGGAAGACTATGTCGATGACATTCTAGCAAAGTTTCTCACAAGAGAAGGGCATCTAGCAGTACTAGACAAGATCTTTAATAGATTGGAATAGTTCAATGTGCGACTTAATCCAAAAAAGTGTGTGTTCAGGGTTACGTTAGGAAAACTACTGGGCTACATAGTATCTGCAAATGGTATCGAAGTTGATCCCGCTAAGGTAAAGGCCATAATGGAGATGCCACCTCCTAAAAATTTGACTCAATTGAGATCCCTACAGGGCAAACTATAGTCTATTAGATAGTTCATTTCCCAACTGGTAGAGAAGTGTCACCCTTTCTCTCATCTGCTACACAAAAATGTACCCTTCACATGGAATGAGTCATGCGAGTAGGCTTTTCAACAGCTAAAGGAATACCTAATGAAGCCACTAGTATTAATACCACCAATTCAGGGAAGGCCTCTATTACTATATATCTCAGCTACACCAATGGCTCTGGGAGCTCTCCTTGTTCAACAGAACTATGATGGAAAAGAACAGGCTATCTACTACATTAGTCGAACACTCGTCGGATATGAATTGCAATACACACCAATAGAAAGAGCATGTCTAGCTGTAGTATTTGCCTCGCAAAAATGGAGACATTACATGCTGTCACACTCTGTTAAACTGGTGGCAAAGATTGACCCACTGAAATACTTACTCAACAAGGCTACCTTAACAGGTAGATTATCAAAATGGGTCATGCTTCTCAGTGAGTTCGACATAGAATATGTGGATAGAAAAGTGATAAAAGGACAAGTGCTTGCAGATCAACTAGCAGAGGCACCTTTAATGGATAACAACCCCCTGAGCTTTGAATTTCCAGATGAGTCTACCTTCCACGTCAACATAGCAAATTGGAAAATGTACTTTGATGGCTCCTACACTCAACATGGATCGGGGGCAGGTATCTTATTAATCACACCTAATGGAGACACTATTCCAAAGTCATATAGATTAATGTTCCCTTGCACTAACAACATAGCAGAATACAAGGCTCTGGTCATTGGTATCAAGCTAGCAGTTGAGTGGAACATCAAGGAACTTCAAGTCTATGGTGACTCACAACTGGTCATCAACCAAGTAATGACGACTACCAAACGAAGGATGAGAAACTGATTCCTTACAAATGAATGGTAGATGACTTCAAGGAATATTTCATCAAGATATCATTCGCACAGATACCAAGGATCGAGAATAAAGCTGCAGATGCAATGGCTACAATCACATCTCTCCTTGACATTCCAAGCAATCAAACATGATATGAGTTCTTAGTAGAGCCAGTTTCCTGTCCTGCTTATGACACTCCAGACTCCCATATCATATGCCACATCATAGGAACCGATTCCCCTCTCTATGGTAAAATATTTGCCTATCTGAAAGAGAATACCCCCCACCTAACCTCTCCCATAACCAGAAAAGAACCTTCATCCGGTAGGCATCCCGGTATGCCATTGTTGCTAACACCCTGTATCGCCGAGGTCTCGATGGTACTCTCCTTAGGTGTCTAGATAGAGAGGAATATCAAACTGCTCTAAGCAAAATAGACGATGGAATATGTGGGGCTCACTCTAGTGGCCCTACCCTAGCCAAGAAACTCATATGCATAGGATATTATTGGCCAACAATGGAATAAGACTCCTATCAGTTTGTAAAGAAATGCAAAAAGTACCAAATCCATGGGAACCTGATACATGCGCCAATGCAAGAGCTACATCCATTGACGACTCCTTGGCCTTTCTGTCAGTGGGGACTCGACTTAGTGGGCAAGATCCACCCTTCTTCCTCAAGCGGCCATAAATTCATTATCACTGCCACAGAGTACTTCACGAAGTGGATTGAAGCCGTGCCTCTAGCCAACATCACAGGCAAACAAATTGCCTCATTTATCCTAAACTATATCATTTGTCGTTATCGTGTCCCTTCATCCATTATCACGGATAATGGACGACCCTTCAAAAATCAAGATGTCAAGGAACTATGCAACAAATTCCACATTCAGCACCGCTTCTCCACTCCTTACTACCCACAAGCTAACGGCCAAGCTGAGGCATCAAATAAAACCATTTTGAAAATCTTAAAGAAAACCGTCAATGATGCTGGTCGTGATTAGCATGTCCAACTAAATCTTGTGTTGTGGGCCTACCACACAAGCATCTGTATACCCACAGGTGCAACACCATACTCCCTAGTTTATGGATCTGAAGCTATCTTACCCATTGAAGTCGAGATCCCATCCTTGCGAGTCTCATTAAAAGGCCTCATATCAGATGAAGAATACAGAGTAACCAGAATCCAAGAATTAGAGTTGCTCGAAGAGCGAAGGCAACAGGTCTTCAATCACTTGAAAGCATATCAGCAACGCATGTCCAGAAGCTACAATCACAAAGTTAAGCCCCAAATATTCCAAGTCGGTGACGTAGTCCTAAGAGAAAATCCCAGAAATTAGTAAGACAGAGAAAAGAAAGGAAAGTTTGAACCTAACTGGTTGGGTCCCTATGTCATCATCATAGCTTATGGATCGGGGGTATATCATTTGGCTACATCCGAAGGTGAATTATTCGATGATCCTATCAATAGCATGCACCTTCGCAAGTTCTATACTTGAAAACCCCAGTGTAAGGGAGTCCTGAAAAAATCCAAAAAAATTGAAAAAATGATCAAAAATAGAACAAAAAATCAAAAAAGTGAGAAAATAACAAAAAAATTGTCCTACAATGAAAACCTTGCAAACAGGCGCCTAGGATAGGTACCATGGTGAAAACCTGGTAAACAAGCATCATGTGTACTTTTAGATTCTTGTGCAAATAAAAGCAAGTGGTGAAAACCTAGTAAAGAGGCACTATCTATGACAAACCACTTCCTCCATCTGTTCTAATTTCATATCTCTTGTGTCCTTCATATCGTCCGTCCTGACCCAGTCCTTTGAACCATTGTTGAACTATGTCACCTCTGAGTTATCACGTAGGCAAGGCCATTCTCAATGCGCTCCCGAGGCTTCGCTTCACTTCACTTCGCTCCTCTTCTCTCCACTCCACTATCCCATCAGTCCCATATCTAGTCCTTCTGTCAATCTGAGTCCTTTGCCATCACCTAGGTCTTAGGTCTGCTAGGGTTTACCTAGAACTACGTTGCCTTTGTGTCGTCACGTAGGCAAGGCCATTTAGCAATGAGCCCCCAAGGCACTAGATCAGTCCCTTAGGGTCTGTCT
Organism: Cunninghamia lanceolata; assembly: GCA_027924645.1. NCBI lineage: Eukaryota > Viridiplantae > Streptophyta > Pinopsida > Cupressales > Cupressaceae > Cunninghamia > Cunninghamia lanceolata. The sequence continues at coordinate 4,477,006 of BSBN01000700.1, read as the reverse complement.
CTCCATGACTGTCTGTCATCTCACTCACAATAAGTCGATCCTTGTCTAAACTAGGGGCAACTCCTCGACCTAGTTGCGGATTTGGATTCTTGAATGCCACTGTTCCTAGAGGATACCAATAAGGACTGTGATACCTTTCACTAGACAAGCAAGAGTAGCAAAACAAGCTACCCAACACAACAAAAGTCCTTGACTCCAAACATCAACCTGTCCTAAGCAAAGCACAACACCATACCAAAGACACTAAGACTGATTCTATATCAATTATGGCAAAAGACACATCTAATGCAAAGAAGTTTTTTTTCAACAGGTTAATTTACAAGGTCTTGACTTTTTGTCATTATGTCTTCCTATGCTACTCAAGGATGCCAAAAGCTAGAGATGCTATGATGGGGGGCATAATTGTTTTCTTTGTTTGCTGTTTGTGGATTAAACCTAGTAATGTGATGACTTTCATCTAACAACATGATCAACAAAAGATCATCGAGGACTCTGAGGTCTAAACATGAAAAGGGGCAATCCTTGTCTGTTGAAATGCAAGAAATACTCAGGTCATCTAGATTCAAGTTTGACTAGATGCTTGTATTAACTTGCTAATCAAAATCCATGTAAGCGGTACTCAGGTCATCTCAGTCAAATTATACTTAGATACTTGTATTTTCTTACAACATAATAAAGCCCAATGATGAAAGCAAAAAGCCTTGCAAATATCAAGATGACAAATCCACATCCATTCCATATCCATATCCATACCATATCCAATTCCATTCCATATCCATATCCATCCCATGCAATAAGAAAATCTTGCAGCAGCTTGTCAGTCCTTCAATCAAATTTCTTCTATCGAGTCATTCTTCTATCGATCAAATTTCTATTTGTCTTCATATTGTTCATCAATAGTTCTACCTGTCAATCTGAGCAGTGATCAAAATGCAAGTCTATCCTTAATCCATACCAATCGAGTCAGGCCATCTTGTCAAATTATCCAATCGCAATCAGCGGTCTTGATCCTAATCTTGTCATAAACCATATCAATCAGTCATAACTATCCTTCGTGTTGCTCTAGGGATATATCATTCCCCACCATGACAACACTGTCGTATATTGTTATCATATCAAATGTCTTAGATAGGATGTTGCATTGTTGAAACCAGACCTGGAGTCTTATACGACATGTTTCATTCCTGACACTAGACATCATCGATCTATATCATTGGTTTATCACTTGATCGGGGCAATACCTTGCCTGTTCTTGTATCATTTGTGCATTTTTGCTTGCTTGCTTCTGTATTTCATCATTTTATCTTGCATCGCATATCATTTACCTCTTTCTTCTACATTCAACCATTTCTTCTCCTGTCCACCTGTCTCATCGTGAGATTGTCCGTCTCACACCTTGTACCTTCTCCCCATCCAATCTCCCAAGGGGGCATCCTGTCGTTAAACTCGTACCAGGGACAAACTGGGGCATGTATCATTTTCAGACAATCTTATTCTTTGAAACAACGTGATAAAACACATTGTATCAAAGAGGGGCAAAATGTATACACCTAAAATTGGCTTGACTCTACTTAAATAAATATTTTAAATATTTATTTCATCATTCACATTCTTCTATCAATAAAAAAATACATTTATTTATTTATTTGACTCATCCCCTCTCATTTAATTAAATAAATTACATTTTATTTAATTAATTAAAGTCTCTTACACCAACTTCATTCTTCTAAAATAATTAAATAATTTTAATTATTTAATTAAAATCTTTATTCTTCCAAATTTAAATAAAATGCAAATTTTATTTAAATAAAATCTAGCATCCTCACAAAATAAAATATATTTATATATTTTATTTATTCTTCTCAAATATCCACAAAAAGAATTAAATAAATCTTTTATTTAATTATGCTTTCTTATCTCTTCGAAAAATCATTCTTATCTTCCAAAAATAACTTTCCTCTTGTCACACAAAAGCAAAACTCTGAGTTACAAAAGAAAAATCAGTTTTAAAGCTTCTTTAAAGCAAATCTTTTCTTAAATTAGAAAAATAAATTCTAATTTAAAAAGAAAATCAAATCTCATCCTCATCAAGAGAGGAGTTAACTCAACATGACTGCTTTTGGAGTGACATGTGTCCTTCTTCTATTGGATGCACGTTCCTCAACAAGCTTCCTCCATCGATCTTTCCTTTTCTTCTCAACCATTGATCTTCCATCACCTTCTTCTATAAATACAACCTTCTTCTCTTCATTTCATATCTAGAGTTTGTGTAAACTTATGCTGAAGGAATCTAAGCACGCCTTTGGCACCCCTATTCCATTTAGCACTTCATAGCTCTCTCCATTTTTGTATTTGAAGCTCATCTTCAAATACAAAAGTATCCTAGCCATTCTTCATTTGTCATCTTCAAAACAAGCAAGCAAGCAACATCTTCTGAGGGCTTCACAATCAAGATCAAACGAAGATAGGTGAAATACAGAAGGCAAAAGCTACTCGAAGAGCGAAGGCAACAGGCCTTCAATCACTTGAAAGCATATTAGCAACACATGTCCAGAAGCTACAATCACAAAGTTAAGCCTTGGATATTCCAAGTCGGTGACCTAGTCCTAAGAGAAAATCCTAGAAATCAGCAAGACAGAGAAAAGAAAGGAAAGTTTGAACCTAACTGGCTGGGTCCCTATGTCGTCATCACAGCTTATGGATCGGGGGCATATCAATTGGCTACATCTGAAGGTGAACTGTTCGATGATCCTATCAATAGCATGCACCTTCGCAAGTTCTATACCTGAAAACCCCAGTGTAAGGGAGTCCTAAAAAAATCCAAAAAATTTGAAAAAACGATAAAAAATAGAACAAAAAAATCAAAAAAGTGAGAAAATAACAAAAAAATCGTCCTACGGTGAAAACCTGGAAAACAAGCACCTAGGATAGGTACCATGGTGAAAACCTAGCAAACAGGCGTCATGTGTACTTTTAGATTCTTGTGCAAATAAAAGAAAGTGGTGAAAACTTGGTAAACAGGCACTATCTGTGATAAACCACTTCCTCGATCTGTTCTGACTTCATATCTCTTGTGTCCTTCATATCATCCATCTTGACCTAGTCCTTTGAACCATTGTCGAACTACGTCGCCTCTAAGTTATCATGTAGGCAAGGCCATTCTCAATGTGCCCTCGAGGCTTCGCTTCACTTCACTTTGCTCCTCTTCTCTCCACTCCACTGTCCCGTCGGTCCCATATCTAGCCCTTCTGTCAATTTGAGTCCTTTGCCATCGCCTAGGTCTTAGGTCCGCTAGGGTTTACCCTAAACTACATTGCCTTTGCCTCGTCACGTAGGCAACGCCATTTAGCAATGAGCCCCTGAGGCACTAGGTCAATCCCTTAGGGTCCATCTCTCCATGACAGTTTGTCGTCTCACTCACAATAAGTCAATCCTTGTCTAAACTAGGGGCAACTCCTTGACCTAGTTGTAGATTTGGATTCTTGAATGCCACTGTTCCTAGAGGATACCAATAAGGATTATGATACCTTTCACTAGACAAGCAAGAGCAACAAAACAAGCTACCCAACATAACAAAAGTCCTTGACTCAAAACATCAACCTGTCCTAAGCAAAGCGCAACACCATACCAAAGACACTAAGACTGATTCTGTATCAATTATGGCAAAAGACACATCTAATGCAAAGAAGTTTTTTTTCAACAGGTTAATTTACAAGGTCTTGACTTTTTGTCATTATGTCTTCCTATACTACTCAATGATGCCAAAAGCTAGAGATGCTATGATGGGGGGCATAATTGTTTTCTTTGTCTGCTGCTTGTGGATTAAACCTTAGTAATGTGATGAATTTCGTCTAATGACATGATCAGCAAAAGATCATCGAGGACTTCGAGGTCTAAACATGAAAAGGGGCAATCCTTGTCTGTTGAAATGCAAGAAGTACTTAGGTCATCTAGCTTCAAGTTTGACTAGATGCTTGTATCAACTTGCTATATCAAAATCTAGGTAAGTGACACTCAAGTCATCTCGGTCTAATTTTACCTAGATGCTTGTATCTTCTTACCACATTTCAAAAAGTGAAAAATACCAAAAAGTGCCTGATGATGAAAGCAAAAAAGCCTTGCAAAGATGACAACATCCACATCCGTATACGTCCCATATCTAGCAAATCCATATCATCCATGCAATAAATCCATCCTATAGTATATCAAATGAAAGTCAGTATTTCTTCATCTCTTCTTCCTTCTATATCATCACCTGTGTCGATTGAGTACATTTGGACATATCAAAAACATAGCATAGATTACATATCACATCACATGAGATAGTCATCCACATAAGTAAATCATTTTACATACATACATTAGGTCATCCACATACATGTGCATCCATATATATCATATCCAAAACATAGGTCACATACATAGAGAGCTGCATAAATCATATCCATCCACATTAACATTTGCATAAATCAAAGTCATTCATCTAGTCGGCATCAAATATAACACATCACAAGATAAGCTGCATCCATAGCATATAAACATCAAAGCATCACATATATAGCCCATGCATATAGATCAGGAAACAACAGCATCATCACATAAACATCAAACACATGTCCAAATGTACAATATATCACAATCTCTATCGACTCTCGGAGTCATGTCATAAATATATACAACAAATGGTGATACATGTCTCAGAATAAAAGTACATATATCGGCTATCTCAGCCCTCTATCACAAATGTGCTACGATACAATCAATCTGACTCTCTTTAGGACTATGTGGCTCTCAGATGAGCCTTCAACTGCCTAATCTGGGTCTATAGCGAGACCAAAACCTGCTCATGCACATCAGGCTGTGGACCCTGCTCTGCCTGTGCCACCTGCTGCGCTGGCACCTATCCATGTATCAGTTGTGCCACCTCCTATGGTGGCAGCATCTGTCTCTGTGCCACCTCTGGCTGAACTGGCCCCTGGACCTGTGCCTATCCAATTGCCTGCTGGACCACGAGCCCCTCTCTGACCCTTTGCCTCTGTCTCTGTCTCCCATCATCTCCCTGATCTCTCCTCCTCCTCCGTCCTCCCCTCCCCCTGCCAGCTGCACCCACACTGGATGCATCCTCCTTGTCAATATGCGGAGCCAACTCTCCTGGTCCTGAGTACCTCGGGAATGGGTGCACCGTGAACCACTCCTCATAGTCTGGCATCATGCCAGCATCTACTATGACTCTCCTCATTGGCCAGGTTGCATAGGGAATCTGCTGGAAATCGGCCAATGCCTCCTCATAAGATGCCACAGGACCTGTTGGAAATCAACCAATGCCTCCTCATAAGATGCTATAGGACCCCACCTATACCTCTCTGCGTGGGTCCTGGCAAAACGTGCCTCACCCTGTGGTCTACCCTATACACAGCCAAATTGTCTCTACACTCGGCTGACAATCTACCGCTCCAAGATGTACCGAGTCCTACCAATAAGCCATCTTGTCTGAAAGCAATAAGGCAGCTCATCTGCCTCATCGTCCCATACCTCGCAGTCAATATACGACCGCCAGACAACTGCGTCTAGTCCATCAAAGGCATGCCTCCAATACTCAAGCCTCCCCAGCCTGTGCTGGGAAATCACACCTGCATAACTGTAACTATAGGGCTCACCCCTTTGCCTGTGAAAAATGCACATCATCCGTGTGATAGCAATGTGCTCCCACAACCACATCTGTAAGAGAGACGAACCTGCTGATAAACCAGAGCCTCGGTGATACACTGCCTGATGCATGTCTCTATATAGGTGTGCAAGCACGCACACACCCCAAGCATACCGGGTCCCGTCTGTAACCATACTCTCCAACACCCATCCCTAGCCAATGGGGAAGCCGTACGCTCTCCTATCGGGGCATACTATGCCACCGAACAGTCCAGCCACTATACTCGGGAAGTAGTCATAACAGTCATGCATGACCTGCCATGAGATCTCCTCCCCCGCCAACTCGAGATCATCAAAAACACATCTACACTCCTCTAGCCCAGTGTCATGCTATGACTCGTACTCAACCAACTCTCCCTGAATAGGGAGGTGTAGAATTCGATAGACATCCTCCAGAGTAATGGCCATCTCTCCCATCTGAAGATGGAAGGTCCCATCCTCGCTGTGGAATCGCTCCATGGCTACAGTCACCATCGCCCGGTTCATGCGAACCTCGGGCATGAAGAGCACATGATACAAACCCATAGCACCTAGAGCCTTCCACTCCAGCTTGGTTAGCATATATCGCTGCAACAATGGCAACGGAAACTGCTCACGCGATGTAAGAATGTCCCGAATGTCCTCCTACAACCAAGCAATGCATACTATCAGTGAAATCCATATCCATATCAGACCTACTCAAAGCAATCAAGCTATCCTATCATTGGCTTAACATATCAAATTAATCAAAATAGCATATCATCTCTCGACTAGATTCTCGGCAATCTTGGAGATCGCTAATCAATTGACGCATGGATCAAGATGCCAATTGGGTTAATTTCATTAAGACAACTAATTTTTCTAAAGTGCAAATGCACCAATCTAGGTGGCAAATGCGCCATTTCATACCAAATGTGCAATTGCCCGGCAAATGCGCCAGTTCTTACATCAAATGCGCAACCCTAGCATATGCGCCAATTCACAACACATATACGCAATTTCCAGACATATGCGCAAATGTATAGATCAAATGCGCAACCATAGCATATGCACCAATTCACAACACATATGCGCAATTTCCAGACATATGCGCAAATTCATGGCTCAAAAGTGCAAAATATCAAAGGCACACATTCATGACTCAGATGCGCAAACTGAACACATGCGCCACTTCACAATGTAAATGTGCAATCTCACAACAAATGCGCCATTTCGGAGCGCATATGCGCAAAAAGGGTGTTCTTGCGCATATGTCCTAGTTGAGTTCCCTAGCCATTAATACGCATAAAAATTGACTTTTGTCAAGTTTTGAAGAAACACATACCAGGGGTCCTGCCTCTGCTGGCCGATCGAATCGTCGAATCCTCTTAAACTGATGCTCCTCACGTAGAATATCCAACTCTCTGGGTGCCATGCTCTCCTAAACTCTCTAGAGGACAAATCAACTATGGACAAGTGTACAAACGAATAGAATATGTGGACCCAGCTCCTATATATAGCAAATGACCCATACCTGACTACATGACATCTGTGGCTGCTTCCCATGACATTTTCTCCAAACCATACCTCATTTTTCTCCATCCTAACCCATCTTTTACCTTCTTCTTCGTGAGATTGTCCGTCTCACACCCTCCTGTCTTCTCCCCGTCTGAACTCCCGAGGGGGCATCCTGTCGTTAAACTTGTACCAGGGGCAAACTGGGGCATGTATCACTATCAAAAATTCTTATTCTTTGAAACAACGTGATAAAACACATTGCTTCAAAGAGGGGCAAAATGTATACACCTAAAATTGACATGACTCTACTTAAATAAATATTGTAAATATTTATTTCATCCTTAGTATTCTTCTATCATTAAATAAATAAATTCATTTATTTATTTAATCCACTTCCTCTCATTTAATTAAATAAACACATTTATTTAATTAATTAAAAATCACCTACATCATCCTCATTCTTCTAAAAATAATTAAATAATTTCAATTATTTAATTAAAATCTCTTATTCTTCCAAATTTAAATAAAATGCAAATTTTATTTAAATAAAATAAAAAATCCTCACAAAAATAAAATATATTTCTATATTTTATTTATTCCTCACAATTATCTATAAAATAATTAAATAAATTCATTTATTTAATTATGCTTTCTATCTCTTTGAAAAATCATTCTTATCTTCCAAAATTAACCTTCCTCTTGTCACACAAAAGCAAAACTCTGAGTTGCAAAAGCAAAATCAGTTTTAAAGCATCTTTAAAGCAAATCTTTCCTTAAAATAGAGAAAATCAAATCTCATCCTCATCAAGAGAAGAGTTAACTCAACTAAACTGCTTTTGGAATGACATGTGTCTTTCTTCTATTGGATGCACGTTCCTCAACATTCCTCCTCTATTGATTCCTTCTTTTCTTCTCAACCATTGATCTTCCCTCACTCTCTTCTATAAATACAACCTTCTTCTCTTCATTTCATATCTGGATTTTGTGTAAACTTATGCTGCAGAGATACCGACGCGCCTTTGGCACCCCACTCTTTTAAGCATTCTCATCTCATACTCCATTTCTGTATTTGAAGCTCACCTTCAAATACACAAGTATCCAAGCCATTCTTACTTTGTCATCTTCAACAAGCAAGTAAGCAACAGCTTCTAAGGGCTTCATAATCAAGATCAAAGAAAGATAGGCGAACTATGGAAGGCGAAAGGTAAAAGAGTTTTGTAAGTATTTTAGTTTATTTTAATCTCTTTCTCCTTCATATTTCGTAGATGTTTGGGTTTCATTTTCATTAATTTGAATAACTTGTTTTCCCCCTCACATTTACAACTCAAAATAAATGTAAACAAGTAATAAAGTAATATTTTATAAATTACTTTATTATTTTGTCACAAGTTGTAAAATCCTAGAGATAAGACAAAGTGCAACTCATAGTAGAGTAGTTATCTCAAAATTACTTTATTCCTTGTCCACATCATTTACAAAGCAAAATCACGCAAAGTTGGAGTTGAGTTAACTAAAGACTTTGGAGTCCTTTTTGCATGGTTTGGAGGACAAATTGGAGAGTTTTGGTCAACGTTTTGGTGAAACACATAGAGAGGAGCAGTTTGGAGCTTTTTTTGCTCATTTTGGGATAGTTATAGCCCTTATTTTTAGGGATTTCATTGTTTGCTCGGGAATCAACTTGGAGAGCCTATTTTTAGAGAGAGGTGCTACAGTTGACTTTTTCTAGGTCTCTTGTAGAGAGCTTATTATATATTGTAAGGAAAATTTAGTTTTCTCCTAGTTCTTGCCTCTTTTGCTCTTTACATTTTGAGAGAGAAAGAAGGTTTTGTAACTCACTTTTACAGATTTATAGAGATTACAACAGGTTACAGGTTCTATACTTTGTCTTTTATGCGATTGTTCCTTTATTTTTTAGTTAAATCAAGTGTCTACCTTTCCATTAATGCATCTTTTGTGAATGATTTGATGAGATTTTATTGTGTTTGAACATCATAACCTTTAAAATCATTGTCTCATTTATTCTTGCATGTGTTAGATAGCTTTGAAAATCACAGGTCTTAGGCTGTACGATTGGATAAATTTTCCTTTTTTTGTGAAAAACCCTTTTCCTTCAAGAAGAAAATCTTTTCAGCCTCCCTTAGAATTATTTTTGTGGTTAAATTGTTGAAAGTGGTTTGTGTGGTTAGATTTTCTAAGATCTATTGTGAGTAGATTGCTAAGTTTTCCATCAATTTTAGGTGTATCACCATATTTTATATTACAGTTTTAGTGTTTTAGTAGCCCTTTTTAACACTTTTCCACATCAAAGTCATAGATCCAATTGAATATTTTAAGGGAACCAGCCCATAATCTGGAGGTTCAACCTTGCCATAGGTCACCCACAGCCTGAGTTTGATCCCATGTTACACAAGATTGCTGAGTTTCACAGCTCTGTATAACGGGTGCAATCCTGCTCATTAACAGTTTTTGGCATGCCTGATGGGATATTTGAACTAATTATCAGTTCAAAAAGAACTTATTATTGGTGCTATTTTGGTATGATCAGCAGATTTTACAACCTTTTAGAGCTTTATTTTCAAATACTTGGCGACTCTTGTTTTCTAGTTTGACAGATCAGATCTTGCAACTTATGAAAAAGTATCAAACAAGGTCAAATAAGGATCTTGAGAAAAAGCACATTCATTTATCACCACCAAAAAGGAGAGTAAGTGCAGATAGAGTGATAAGATGAACAAATACAGTAGTACCAAATCTACCAAATATGCAGCCAGAATTTGCTTCTCATCAAAATCCTTTGTTTGCAAGTTCATCATCAGTACCTCATATTTCTCCTCCAACACGCCCAAGAGAACAAATACCTATTTTTCAAGAGCTTGAGGAAGAGGAATCTATTTTACAAGTTGAAAGAGAAGAGCCTATTCTCCAAGAGGTGCCTATAATACAAGTACTAGTTCAAGTACCAATACAAATACCAGTTATTCAGATGGCAACAGCTAGAGGAAGAAATCCACCACCACCTAGAAATCAGCCATTTGTTACATTTAATGGGGGTAGCCCATTGAATTTGCAACAGCATGATGCAATACCAGTAGCTGCACTAAAAAGTATGCCTAGTTTCAGTGGTGAAGATGAAACCACACCAATAGAACACATTAGAGATGTAGCATCATTGTGTGCTGTTCATCATATTACAGAAGAGAATATAGCAATCAGGCTATTAGAAGCATCTTTCAAAGGTAAATCTCTTCAATGGTTTAGAGGTCTAAGAGTTAATTCTATTACATCATGGGATGAATTAGGAGCTACTTTGAATAGACAATTTCAAGATAAGTCAGATCATTTATCACTTGTTGAGCAAATGACAACTGTCAAGAGGGCCCCACAAGAACAAATATCAGATTTCAAAGGATATGGAATAGAATTCTAGAAATGGTAAAGTCTTCACCCGAGCATGCATTTTTATATTATTTAAGAGCATTGAATAGTGATATTGCTATCATGATTCAGTCAATGGGTGGAGTTACTTTACCAGGTACATTTGATATTGCTATTAGAGCAGAAAATAGTTTAATATAAGCTGGTAAATTTGCACCAAGACCTCCTATGCTAATATTTCCTGACATTCATCCCTTAATGCCAATTTTAGCACCTCCTATTGTATCAATTCCTACTATACCAGCCTTTGGCTATCAAGCAACTATGAAAAATAATGTTAATCCAATTCTTTCTGATATACAAGAGCTTAAGGGTAATCAACAAAACATAGAAAAGCTATTGCAGACTGTCAGTAATGACTTAGTGATCTTGAAATCTCAAGTAAATCAAAGTAATAGACCATACCAAGCCCCATACCAGGCAAATAGGCCTCCTTATTATGCAGATTACCAAGGACAAAGAAGAAACTATAATAAGAGACCAAATCAACAGTATAATCCCAATGCTATTAGCTCATCAAAAGAGCTTGTGCCTATACAAAATAATATGATTCAAGATTATGCATGGTGTTATCCATGTAATCAACCTCATAACCAGGTTACTTGCATGAATGGAGTGGTCAGTCAAACACTCATGGTATAGAATAATTATGTTGTTGCTAAAAATACAAGTGATGTTAATGATCAGCTGGATGCTCAGACTCAACATAGTAATCTTGATGTTGCTCTAATGAACTGGCAAGTTAATGAGTTTTGTGGGGTAAATCAATTACCAGGTTAGAAACAATCTTTTACTAATATTGTAGCTAATACCAGGTAAAAAAAGAGGGCTGTTGAGTTACAACAACAATCTGATATTAGCAAACAATAGGTTGGAAAAGTACAATAGTAATCTGATAAAGGGAAAAATCTAGTTTCTGTAGGTCAACAAGGTCAAAATCAAGCTTCTACTTCTTAGGATATTCATATTCTACCAAGAGGATAGAAAACAATTGAAAAAAGATAGCCAGAAACTCAGAAACAACCAAGCAAAGAGCAATTAGATGTTGATGTTCCCAAAGTATAACAAAAGGTTAGTGGTCCTTCTTTCAATATTTTGGATCATATGAAAAAAGCCACTGTTAGCATGTCTATATTGGATGCATTGCACATCCCAGGTCAGAAAGATTTGTTACAAGATGCCTTAGCTCAATTATCTTTATCAAGTGAAGCTCAAACAACTTAGCCTCAGGTTATGCTTACCAATGAAGCACAAAATAGCAATGAACAACCAAAACAAGTGATCAAACCACCACCTTTTTATGTTACCTTGATAGTTGGTGATCATTTAGTGCATAACTATATGATAGACTCAGGAGCTAGTAGGTCAGTGATACCCAAACAACTAGCTGACAAACTTGGTTTGAAATATGAACCCATTATAAGGGGAGTCATGCAATTAGATGGTACTGAAGTCAACACAGTTGGGATATTCAAGAATCTAGGTTTTACCTTACATGCATGCCCCAATTTTGTAATACATAAGGATATTCATGTTATTGATCTACCACCTAGTTTTGCCATTTGTTTATCTAGAGATTTTACAACAAAACTATGAGGTTATTTATCTTCTAATTAGACCCACTATTTTTTAGAACCAGATATGGTACTAAAGTTACCATAAAATCAGAACCATTAGCAAATGATCACCTTGAACCATATACACCCAGTCCAATAAATGTCAATCTTTCAATTTTTGATCAAGAAGAACCAGTTACTGCCCAAGACCCAAGTACACCATTAGAGGACATACCTGATTTAGTTTTAGACCAGTGGGTAGCAGAAAATCATGAAATAAATCCTTCTGATCAAATGGATGAAATAGGTCTTGGTGTGTATATGATTCAAGAGAAAGATGCAGTTATTCCAAATCTTCTGAAAGGATAAAATCAGTAAATTGTAGAATTTGAAAATGATGTTTGGCACCTTTATTTTGATGGTTCTAGAATTAAAGTTGGTGCTGGTGGAGGAGCTGTTCTAGTTTCTCCCACAGGTGAAAGATATTACTCATCTTTCCATTTTGCTTTCAGCTGTTCTAATAATTCAGCTGAGTATGAGGCTTTAGTTCATGGATTGGAATGGGTTAGAAAAAGAAACATTAAATGCCTTAAGGTCTTTGGAGACAATGAGTTAGTGGTAAAACAAGTCAAAAATATTGCTGCTACAAAGAATGATTTACTGAAATTGTATAAACACAGAGTTTGGGACATGATAGAAGAATTTGATGCATTTAATCTGATATCTGTACCTAGAATTGATAATAAACAAGCTGACAAACTGGCTACCATTGGAGCTGAATATGATATTCTAGCAGAAATAAAAAATGTTCATACTCCTCTTTATGTTAAAGTTGCTGTGAGACCTTTTGTTCCAGACATAATACAAGTTGGCAGGTCTTTGATAGTGATGAGCAAATTGTTAATTTTTTTATGGAAGAGGCTGAGTTTTCTGCAGGAAATCAATAGAAATTTCTGTAGCTATATGATGATCAAATACTACAGTCAAAGTCAAATAAGTTGCCTAAGGGTTTAGTAACCTTAGAGTCAATATTTAATACTGATGATTAGGTAAGAAGAGACAAGGCCAACTTATCAGTGAAACAGGAACATTATGAGCCTATTAAGATATTTAAAGATAAGCTGCTTAAACTTGGAAAAGTATGGACAAAAGAAGAACATCAAGCATTTATTCATCTTTCTTAGGAATTCAGTGATGTATTTGCCTAGGAGTATGGAGATCTAAAGGGTTTTAACCCTGAGTTAGCCCAACACACAATCGAGCTGGAACCCAAGGCAAAACTAGTTAGACAGAAGCAAAGACCATTAAACCCAAAGCTGCAGGTGCTCATGAAGACTAAATTAAACAAGCTGATAGAAGGTAACATAATCTTTCCAATAAAGCATACATCTTGGGTTTTTAACTTAGTTCCTATTAGAAAAAAGAATAGAAAAATTAGATTATGTGTTGATTTCTGTGATTTAAATAGAGCATCCTTGAAGGATCATTACCCTTTACCATCCATGGAACAAATCTTACAAGTTGTTTCAAGATTAGAAATATTTTCTTTATTAGATGGTTATTTAGGTTACAATCAGATTCTAGTGAAGGAGGAAGATCAGTACAAGACTACTTTCACTACCAAATGGGGTACAATGGCTTATAGAAAGATGCCATTTGGATTATCTAATGTAGGTACAACATTCTAGAGAGCTATAGATATGGACTTTCAAGGTCTTATAAACAAATTTGTACTTGTGTATTTAGATGATGTAACTATATTTTTAAAGAAAGATGAACATTTTTATCATCTAAAGCTGATTTTTGAAAGATGCAGAGAGTTTGGGGTTTCACTCAACCCAAAAAAGAGTATTTTTTCAGTGTATGAAGGAAAGCTTTTAGGACACATAGTGTCAAAAGATGGAATATCAATTCTTCCTGAAAGAATTTCTACAATATTAGCATTACCACTTCCTGCCCATAAGAAAGGCTTACAAATCTTTCTTGGAAGAATCAATTTTGTAAGGAGGTTTATCCCAAACATAGTAGCATTATTGCAGCCCCTTACAACCATGTTGAACAAAAATATTCCTTTCAGCTGGACAAACGAAGTTAAACAGAGTTTTGAAGAGATAAAAGAGGCACTTGTTGCTGCCCCAACACTAATCAATCCAAATTTTAACAAAGATTTTATTTTGTATGCATTTGGTAGTGTTGATACCATATTAGCTATGCTCTGTCATCAGAATGAGGAAGGATTGGAACAGCCTGTGGCTTTCTTCAGCCAAATTCTGCATGACTATGAGGTAAGATATTCATTTGTTGAGAAACATGTTTTGGCTATCATAAGAAGCCTTAAAAATTTTAAACACTTGCTTTCAAATAATAGAATACAGTTGCTGGTTGCTCATCCGACAATAAAATAATTCTTGCTTAGTAAAGATCTGAATGATAAGAGAGCGGGATGGATAACAAAAGTGATGGAATATGATATTCAAATTAAGGTTACAAACCTAGTCCGAGGCAAAGGATTATGTGAACAACTTGCAGAACATGAAGAAAATAGCACTAAACCTAAAGGAGAAGTTGAGATAGTGCTACAAAATGAAGAAATAGCTACTGTCCCAAATCCACCTGCAAGTTGGGTGCAGTAAATGGTTCATTATCTCCAACTGGAGACTGCCCTAAAGGTCTAGACAGATCAAGAAGGAGGTACTATAGACTGTAAGCAATTCCTTATGCTATGATAGATGGTGTTTTATACAAAAGAGATTTTAATGGTGTTTTACTAAGATGTGTATAGCCAGATCAGATTCAAAAAATTCTGGAAGAGTTTCATGATGGACCTTCTAGAGGTCACTTTGTAGCAAGAACAACAACTCTGAAAGTTATGAGAGTTGGTTATTATTGGCTAGAATTGTATAAATATGCACATGATTGGGTGAAGAAATGTACCAAATGTTTAGTTTTTGCAAGTAAATAGAAGCTTGCAGCCATGCCCCTGCATCCAATTCAAGTAGAACAACCATTTGGCAAGTGGGGTTTGAACTTCATTGATCCAATCAATCCACCATCTAGTCAAGGACATAAGTGGATACTAACTGCAACAGATTACTTCAAAAAGTGCACTAAAGCAGTTGCATTAAAGGAAGCAAATGAGACTTCTATTCTTAATTTTTATCAAGACTTAGTATCCAGGTTTGGTATCCATGATTCACTCATTTCTGACAATGCTTTAGCATTCATTAGTTTGAGAGTTTATGATTGGTCTGTGACAAACAATATATTTTTGAATACTTCATCCAATTATTACCCTCAAGGTAATGGACAAGCAGAATCAACTAACAAAAATCTGATTAAGATCATAAAGAAAATAGTTGATGAAAATCAGAGATCTTGGAATGACAAGTTAAAGTTAGCCCTATGGGCTGATAGAATAACTCCAAAGAGAGCAACAAGGAATTCACCTTATGTTCTAACTTATGGAAAAGAAGCCAAACTACCAGTTTTAATGGAGTTACCAACTCTAAGTTACATCAAAGAACTAGAATTGCTGGAGGAACAACCAATGTAAGTGAGGCTTGCACAATTGATAGAACTCGAAGAGGTTAGAAAAGAAGCCTTAAAGACCTTAGAGATACATTAAGCTCAAATGAAGAGAACATTTGACAGAGAGGCAGTGCCAAGGATCTTCAAGGAAGGAGATTTGGTATTCAAGTGGAATGAATTAAAGAGTAGACCTGGTCAACACACCAAGTTTGATGCCATGTGGGATGGCAAATATATCATTACAAAATGCAAGCAACACAATGCATTTCAGCTTGCAAAGTTAGATGGAGAGGTGTTACCAATCCCTGTCAATGGGATTCACCTCAAGTTATGTTACTAGAGGAGTAGCTTTTGCTGCAAATAAGTGCTTTTGTACATTTCATTTAAGTTTTCTTTTTTGTTTTCCAAGAAGTGCACATGCACATTTTGCTGGCTATGTCTTAAGCAGGTTAGAATAGTTTCATTTTTAGTTTTGTTTTACTGTTGTAGTTTATATCAGTTTGAGTTACAAGAGGTTTTTCAAAGTTTCAGGCAGAAAAAGACTCATATGCCCAATGGAATTGCAAGGCTGCTGGTTCTATTTTGTTTAGCAGGCAAACACCCTTGAGAGGTCACCAAAAATGTTACTAAATTATGTTCACACCTAATTTAGCAAGGCTTGAGTTGCAGTTGTCACAAAAGGAATAAAAGAAAAAAATTTAAATGTATGATCAATAAGTTGAATGCATTATATCTTGGAAAGAGAACAACAAAGGATCATTTGTTAGGATAATGTGATAGTCCAATTAGAACTGTCAAACCATCCTGAAAAGTAAGGTTTTATATAGTGACAAGAGATCATACATTTAATGAAAGATAGGTATCTAACTGGTTTTACCTTTCAGTTATGATATGGTTGAATTATTCAAATATCACAATTCAGTGTGAAGGAAAGGTATTTATAAACTGTCATTTCATTATCATGTTTTAAACATATGTTTCAAATCAGTTTCAATTGTTCTATCCTATGCACTTGATTCAAAAAGCAAACATACATAAATCATTTGCATAAGATAAAATAACTGATCATATTTAAGAGACTGTTTAAATATGTCCCACACAAGCCGTGGGAGTGACTAAACTAAGCCAATGCAAACATTATGCAAGCTATACATCTATTGATAAAGGAAAAGAAAAAGAACACATGAGGAAAATGGATATCCATCATTACCTTATCGAAGGTTGATTCTCCTATCTGGCAGCTTGATCTTCATGATTTCATCTTTTGCTCTTGATCAGGATAGTGGACCTACAAAATTGGAAAAAAGCCCTGTTAGAAGCTCTGAATATGTAGATTCATCATATGCTTTATCAACAGACGTATAAAACTTGCAAACATTATGTATTAATGTGAATAGATGAAGATTAGATAGGGACAACAAATCAGATCATCATGAGAAAAATCAATCAACTTCTAAAAGGTATGTTTTATGCTAACTTGTTTGTTCATTGTGCAGGTATAGGAAAAGTAATGTTGCTGATTTGAAGACATTAAAGCATGTGGAGAAAATGTGGCTCCCTCAAGGGTAAAGCCCAACATGCTTCCTTCTTATTCATTCAAGAAGGATATTGGATTGTAATAAATAGAGTGCTCTATCATATAATGCATGGAATAGTCAACACATCAAATGGAGTGAAGTCATCCTAAGAGAAGTGAAGAGGAGCAGTTACTCCTATAAACTATGCTCAATTTAGAAAAGAACTTGTCAAAATCAGATAATCATGTTTAAAATGCTTCATCATACACATGCTACAGAATGAGTAGTGATTTTATTCAAGAGATGTTAATATGCAAGAACATAAGTATAGTGGTCAAAAGAATTGAGTATAGCCATAGAAGGTACTTTTCCATCTTTTTGTTGTGATTGAAGTATGAATTTGTTGTTCAGATATACCTCATAGATATAATAGTTGAATAATGAAAAAACATATATGCCACATCATGTGTAAGGCCATTTGGAACAACAATGTAAAAAGGAGACAATATATTGGAGCAGCATTAAAATAGAGTAGGTATTGCTACATAATTAAAAGAATAATATATCATTTCATCATAAAGATATCATGCTCTCTATACATAAATGAAATCACATCTCAACATGTGAAAGATATAGTCATGTGCCTGAGAGATGAATAATGGAGTAGCTCATTATGATACAGTCATCAAGATCAAGAGAATATCAAGATCATATCATATGCTAGGTGCAGAAGGAATGCCACAAGATAATATCAATATCATAAATGTATTAACTTATGCAAGGATAGGAAAAAGTATGCATTATGTCATACTCAGCGATAGATACCAGAAAGAAGACCTTAAACCTTGTCTTAACTGACAGAGGCTCCAAAATGATACAACAAAAAATGAAAGATACAATTACAATTGTAAATAAGGGGGCGATAAGTTCATGACCAACTACTAAGTCACATGAAAAAACACAAGGTACTATTCCATTCTTATTTTTAATAAGGTGTGATGTGGTAGTCCTGTATCATGAATAAGTATATCCATACAAATAGGAATGAATAGACATGCTATGGAATTGAATAAGCAAGAGCAAGGACATCATACATTGCCATCATATGCTATTATCATGACATTATAAGACATATTCATATGAAGTACAAAGAAGAGTAATGTACGGCTAGTATGAAGGAGAAGAAGCATAAACATTGGAGTATACTGCTACTTCAAATGTATCAGATGCAAAGAATAAAAGGATACATTGTTCACAAGATATCATTTCTTTCATACATCAAGATATAGAATGAGAGATATCTGTAAACAAAGAATAAGGGGTTTTTTTTGTCTTTATTTTTCTGCATATACAAAATTATGATATCCTATTTGTATTGTCACCAGAATATAACAGTTTTGCAAACCCTTATCATTTTTTGGCATAATGAAATCACAACTAGAGAGAGAGTAAAAATACACTTTCAACATAGGCAAAACCCATATGGGTTTTCATACAAAACTGCAGGCAAAGAATAAGGAGAAGCCAAACTTTTAAAACAAAAGAGTACACTCAGAAATGCATCTGTTAGCAGATTTATAGGAAATATATGCACAAAACAAAGAAGAGCTACAAGCCATGGCTGAGAGGGATTTCTGTAATAAATTTACAAAACCCATATCTTTTTTTTGAAACCCTTGTGGTTTTTCTTCATATTTACAGAGGGTATGTTTCTTCTTTTTACCAAATGAACCAGAGCAACCTTTCAAAAATGACACATGCTACACGGTTTCATGGGTTCTTTTTCTTTCTCAAAGAAATCAAGATATAGAAGGAGTATAACATGGTCGTGACTGGAGGAGGGGTTTTTCTTCAAAGAAATTGTAAACCCTTAACATATTTTTCAAACCCTTGTGTATTCATGTCTATAGAAGAAGAAAATAAAGAAAAGAAGATGCAAGGGTTGTGGCTGTAAACTGGAGAGATTTTTTATTCAAAGATGTAACATACCCATGTCATTTTTTAAAAACCCTTATCAGTATAAAAGATATAGTAAAAAAGAAATCCAACTATGAAGGCAGAATGAGACCTCGCCTTGTGTTTTTGCAGAGAGAAGAAGCTACAGGCTACGGGCCTATGTATTTTGAAAACCCTTAAAAGTGCATGGAGATAGTCACCAAATAAGGAATGTAGAGGAATGAAGAAACCACAGTGAGAAAATGGAATATAGAACTCATAAAATGCTCAAAAAACCATATGGTCGTGGCCTAAATGAGAAACAAGTCACAGAAAATCAAGAAAATGGCCTAATCTTTGAACACTGAGAGCTTACCCTTCATCTTTATGCCAAAAATGTAGAAGAAATCAACCATGAAAGCCTCAAAAGTTGCAGAAGACTGTGAGTTTCTACTTCAAACCCTAGTCAAGCATGAAGTTGGCAGAGAAAGAGCTCAAGTGAATGACAAAGATCAAAATGATGAAGTTAGGGTTCACAATCTCTTTTGGTCGATGTTGCTTCATGTTTTCTCATTTACTTTTGACTTTCTAAAACAAAAAATCATTACCTTATCCCATGATGTGGTCAAGACTTGTTTAAGTCTTAAGACCTAATGATAAAGCCATAGGGGCTCATGAGGCCAAGACACCTTTGAATTATTTCCTTTTCTTATTCTTTGCAAAAGTCAAATGTGATAATCATGTCAAGGTGAGGCTTTAAGCCTTTTTTTTCCTAAGGATCGATAGCAAGAAGACAAGGCCAAATGCCTTATATACTTTTTTACAAAAGACTTATGTTTTTAAAGTTAATAAAGGGAATAATTCAAAGATTTAGAAGAAGGCATGTATAAAGGATAAGGTGAATGATAAGACATGATACAAATGTGAAGTTAAAGGTGGCAGAGTCATGCAATCCAATATGCATGTGTTTGCATGGGAGACATAAGGGTCCTTTCACATATCAAAAAATGAGATAAAATATGTGATGATGCATTATGATGCAGGAAGAGATGAGGTGGTATATTTTTATACCTTGTATGCATATATAATGCATGATGTATTTTTCTTTAGTGCATGGGAGTTATAAGGTTGTAATAGATGCATTTATTATTTTTTTAATAATGTATAATATAATTTTGCATGAGATGATCTATGTGATTGCATGGGAGACATAAGGAGGAGGATATTTTTATCTTTTGCATGCATGATGACCTAGTTCTCTTGGCATCATTATTAATGCAATCATGCAAATTATGTACTCAAAAGGGAGAGATAAGGTGTTGATTTCTTTTCATCCATTCTTGCATGTTTTTACAACTCAAAATAAATGTAAACAAGTAATAAAGTAATATTTTATAAATTACTTTATTATTTCATCACAAGTTGTAAAATCATAGAGATAAGGCAAAGTGTAACTCATAGTAGAGTAATTATCTCAAAATTACTTTATTCCTTGTCCACATCATTTACAAAGAAAAATCATGCAAAGTTGGAGGAGTTGAGTTAACTAAAGAGTTTGGAGTCCTTTTTGCATGGTTTGGAGCACAAGTTGGAGAGTTTTGGTCAAACTCATAGAGAGTAATAGTTTGGAGCTATTTTTGCTCATTTTGGGACAGTTATACCCCTTATTTTTAGGGATTTTATTGTTTGCTCAGGAATCAACTTGGAGAGGCTGTTTCTAGAGAGAGATGACTGCAGTTGACTTTTTCTAGGTCTCTTGTAGAGAGCTTATTATATATTGTAAGAAAATCTTAGTTTTTTTCCTAGTTCTTACCTTTTTTGCTCTTTACATTTTGAGAGAGAAAGAAGGTTTTGTAACTCACTTTTGCAGATTTATAGATATTGCAACAGGTTATCAACTGTCTACCTTTCCATTAATGTAGCTTTTGTGAATGATTTGATGCGATTTTATTGTGTTTGAACATCATAACCTTTAAAATAATTGTCTCATTTATTCTTGCACGTGTTAGATAGCTTTGAAAATCATATGTCTTAGGCTGTGTGATTGGAGAAATTTCCCTTTTGTTATGAAAATACCCTTTTCCTTCAAGAAGAAAATCTTTTCAGCCTCCCTTAGAATTATTTTTGTGGTCAAATTGCTGAAAGTGGTTTGTGTGGTTAGATTTTCTGAGATCTATTGTGAGTAGATTGCCAAGTTTTCCATCAATTTTAGGTGCATCACCATATTTTATATTACAATTTTAGTATCCCTTTTTAACCCTTTTCCACATCAAAGTCATAGATCCAATTGAATATTTTAAGGGAATCAACCCATAATCTGGAGGTTCATGCTCGCCATAGGTCACCCACAGCTTGAGTTTGATCCTATGTTACATAGGATTGTTGAGTTTCACAACTCTGCATAACAGGTGCAATCCTACTCATCAATAGTTATTGATGGCTATTTCTCCACAAAGATGTGAAGAGATATGTGAAACAATGTGATCAGTAGCAAAGGATGGGTCAGCCAACCTTCACATGGGAGATGACACTACACCCCCAAGTGGTTTTAGAACCATTTGAATAATGAGATCTAGATTTTGTTTGAACCATCTCTCTAGCATCTACAGGGAAAGAATACATCTTGGTATGTACTAACTATGTGACCAAATGGGCAGAAGTTCAAGCAATGTAGTTCGCCAGAGAAGAAAAAGATGCTAATTTTTTGTATAACATAATTTTTCTAATATTTAGAGCCCCAAGAGCTATAGTTTCAGATAGAGGTCCACAATTTACCTCTCAAGTGATAAAATCTTTCATAGATTTGTATCAGGTCAAGCACAGGAAGTCCTCACGTTATCATCCCCAAGCAAATGGATAGGTGGAGGTGACAAATAGAGAATTGGAAAACAAATTGACAAGGATAGTAGCAATGAATAGAAAAGATTGGGCCAGCAGACTACATGAAGCAGTATGGGCTTACAACACAACATGGAAATCAACAACATATTTCTCATCTTAGGAACTTGTCTATGGAAATAAACTTATCCTATCAATAGAGTTTGAACTACAAACACTCAAGCCATCACTTGATACTGGACTACCATTGTCCATAGCACAACAAGATTAGATCTTACAACTTAATGAGTTGGATGAGATTAGGTTGGAGGACATATAGCAGACATAACTCATTCAACACCAAAAGAAACAATGGCATGATCAACATATCAAAAGGACATTTCAGCAAGGAGATTAGGTTCTCTTGTATGATTCCAAGTTCAAGGAGTTCAAAGGGAAATTGCAAACCCATTGGATGGGGCCTTATTAAATTAAGGAAGTCTATGACAATAGAACAGTCCATTTGGCACCTATTGATGGAAGGGAAACTACATTTCATGTGAATTATCATAGGATTTGCCTCTACTAGCGACTAGCCACAAAGGAAGAATGTGTCAAGCATATATGCTATGTGGGAGAGATCACACTCTCTTGCATAGTTGATATATATATATATATGTTGAAAACTAGTAATATGGTGGCCCTTCTCAAAAATAAAATGAATAAAAAAGGAAGGTTGAAAATCGGTCAAATGGTGGTCTTCCTCACCAAGAGAATTGAAAACTAGCAAATGGTGGTTCTTTTCTTCATGCAGGTATCAACAAGGACCTCCGGAGCTAATTATGAGCACCTTTGGAGCTAATTATGAGCACCTCTGGCACTCATGCAATAAAGGAAATTCTAGACTTTTGAATCTTACCTCTTAAAACATCTAAGAGAGGACACTCAGAAAAAGGTAATGACATCATGATGACTTTGTCAATCTCACCCTCAAAAAGAGACCAAGTCACGGGCATTTATGACATCAACCATCAGCGACCCTATTTCCAATCATTTCGCTAACACCATCTGCTGACAATGGGAGTTGTCCTATCAACCACAAGTTCAGATGAAGATCCTATCACTTCACACCTTGCAAACATTTGAAAACCAATGTTGAAATCTACACACAGAGGAGTGGTCATGTTACATCCTGTGGAGTCGGCAACATAAAAACCTAGAATGATGCCTAATTATTGCAATGGTAATCTAGGTATTAATCTTAATTAACTAATTATAGAAAGTATTTTTAGTTTTTATTTTGGACTCATGTACACCACCATTACTCCCAAATATAGCTTGATGCATGCCACCCCTAGCTAACCACTTGTCACATTAGCTTCACAGATCTGGAGTGACATAACCCTCTGCAAAACATACTAAATCATAATTTCTAACCTTGAAAACCATAATTCCCTCACAACTAACTCAGTAGCCTACAATATAAGCAAAGACACCTTCCTACTAATCACCATCTAGAATTCTTGAAAATTCAAGCAAAAATTCAAACTCCACATTTTGAGAATCAGAGAGCTTCGGAGGTGGGATAGTTCTGTTATATAGGCATGCATTGCTAAGGGTTTCAAAGATGAAGGGTTATAAACACCAAAAATTGTAGTTCTATTTGGAAGTATGGGGGTTAAGAAGAAATTAGAACTAGAGACAACATAGGGATTGTTGCAAGATCAAGAATCTATTGATATATTGAGGCTGTAGGATGGCTCAAGTTCCTAGAGAAATTTGAAGGGTACAAGGAAGACATTATGGAGGAGTTTGTCTCCAACATATAGAACAAAAAAACACAAGAGGAGTCACCATTCCCATCTTTACATCCATCATCGACAGTCTCTCTGGATTTCCAAAAGAAGGTGAGAGGTTCTATCACCTAAAAATCTTGTATACTGATTTAATCAAAGCTTTCTCCATATATAATGAAGCTGAAATACAAACACATACTAATAAGGGAGAAGTAAAAGGAATTATTATGAACACCCTTCCTCAGCCTTGGAAGTCCTTGGATATGTGGTTAATGAAATACTTCACCTATGATGGCTAGTTCTCCCTTGTATTAGGGTCAATTATGAAAATGCTAATTTTTCTAAGGCATGGCCACACTCATCCTAGATATAGGATAAACTTACTCAATTTCCTATTCTTTGCAATTACCTCATTAGCTGAAAATATCAACAGGGGAAGGGTCAACTTAAACAATATGGCCTTATATACCTCATCGTCAAGCATTATTTTGTCTCTAAGAGGGGAGGGGAGGCCCTATGGCAAGCCTTTCTAGATAACACTCATGAGGACAATAAAAAGGGAAAGAAGACAGTAGTAGAGTCACCATCTACCACTCAAGAAGTAGAGAAGGATAGGCTAGCTTTATCCACTTACTCCCCAGCTGCTGAGAAAAAGAAAAAGGGTAAGGAAAATCTAGGAGAACCATTCTCTGTACTAGAGCACAAAGAAGTCATACCTGAGGAGTCCCCCCAAATATCCCACAAAACAAAATGAAAATTGACATTGGTTAAGGAATCCACCCTAGCACAAAAGAAGAGGGGTGTTAAAAGTTCTCCCCAGATTCCAGAAGGGGTAGGTGTAGAGGAAACAACAAAGGAGCCTACAGAGACTCCAAAGACCCAAAAACATCAGAAGAAAAAGAATGAGGAGCCAATAAGTGCAAACATTCCTCCCATTTTGAGATAGGGCAAAAGAGGAAGAGTAACTTAGGTAAGTACTCTGGAGACCCATGCTCCACAAACTTCTAAGGCACATGAGGTTGCACCTACTGAACCTCAAACAATTTCTTCAGATTTAGAAGAAGAGACACAAGCACTAGAAACACAAGAACAATAGGTGCTCCAGAGAAGCCAATGTAAAAGACATAAAAATCAAATGGAGAAAGACACTGAGCTCCTTTCTGAGGTACTTGTTGGCTTCCAGACCTCAATTACCCCTCCTAAGGATCAGGCTAGGCTATCACATGCCCAAGGGTTTATTAAAGGAATATGAACAGAAGAAAAGAAGGAATCCATTCTGATGGAAGGGGCAGAGAGGGAAGAATAGAAAGGAGATTTTGAAGAGCAAGGAGATATTGGAGTGCAAGAGATAGGACTGGTAGAAGGGTTGGAGACATAAAGTTTTTCCCATCCTTCTGATTAGGAAGACATTGAAATCTCCAAAGAACAACAACTAATGGAAGAGATTGATAACTTGAAAAGACAGTTATGGGGCAAACAACTAATCATTACAGACCTTAAAAAGGTCATGCATGAAAAAGAATCAGCAAAGGACCAGGAGATCAATGACCTAAAAAAACAAATAGAGGGAAAAGAAAAGGTCATTGAAGAAAAAGGAACTGAGATTAAGAAGAAAGATGCAAAGATGATACAAAGGGACATTCAGATCATTGATGTTGTGAAAGCTAGGGATAGTAGTATCACTTTAATCTTGAAACCTTAATTGAGAAACTGCATAGTTAGACCTAGGAGTTGATGAAGGTCAATAACAAAGTTGATGACCAATTAGAGCTGACTAAAGAACTGGTTGTTCCAATGCTAATAGTTGATCAAGGCACACAAACTAAAGTCTCTTGAGGATATTTCAGTTGAATATCCCTAGGGCATTGGTGAATTAGGAAAGGAGGTGTCAAGAGTTGTCTCTAGTACAACTGTCATGCTCCAGCTATAGAGAGTAGTATCTATAATGAATGACAAACTAAAAACCTTGGAAGAAAAGGTAATGACAATAGCCAACCTTTCTTTAGAAATACTCTCATGTAGGCCACCTAATGGTAGTTATGTGTCATGCCCACTTTTTCCATGTGGTTATAACACGCATTACACACGTGTTATGTCCACATGCGCCATGTGGTCATGATACGAACTATCAAAAATTTTCCCTTACTACTCTAAAAACGCCCTCGCATGCATAAGCATGCTTGGCGGTGCACGCTTAAGGCGAAAGCAATACAGTTGACGGCGGCATACCAAATACATGTGCACCCACCCTAGACAAGGAAACGTGTGGTTCCCTGACTTAGGTAAATCTCATGAATTATATTTAAACAAAGTTGTTTTAGGTGATAGATCATTTTTCAGCAAAGCACGATCATCTGTTCATTTGCCCTCTCTTCCTTTTCTTGAAATTTAGTTTTGATTGTATTTCTATCATGTTCATTTTACCATTTCTCTGAAATTTAATTTTGATTGTATTTCTATCTCATTTCCCTTCCCATTGTGCAAGATTTTTTTTTTATCCTATTGTTTTTCTTCACGTTCTTTATCGAATAACAATAACACTATATCCTTTACATTATTCCTAATTTCTTGGTAAACTAGATCACTTACACAGGATTGGTTAACTTACTTAGTTCTCTTAGCCCTGTTCGGAAATACTGCACATTTTCTCCTCTTTGTTTTCTAAGGTTAGCTATCCTTTCTCTGTCTCTTTTTTTTAATTAGACGTTTATTCTCTAAATCTATAGTTGAGTTTAAAATGGCCACTCATGGAATGCCTGTGATGGCTTGTTTGCATTTATTTTCAGTGTCCTTTGTAAATGAAGGGATCATACTTTCCTCTTCATTTTCCTGTCATTTAATTTAATTATATATATATACCGCCATTATCTCAGTTCACTTAACTCTCAATTACATTCCTTAACTATAAAGAAAGTATAGAATAATTTAAAAATAGAGCAATGAATTACTTTTGTGTTTGCAAATATAAACATTGTATTTCCGAATTGCAACTCTGAGTTTAAACATCTATTCAATTCGTATTATACATTATGCATAAATAAATCCCACTTTCTTTGATTAAAATTTCTATCTCAAGTCAAATGTTTTAAACTACATATAGTTTGCCTTCAAATGAATAGTGAAAAGTGAATAGTAAAAGTAAATAGTGAATAGTAAAAATGAATAGTGATTAGTGAAAAGTGAATAGTAAATAGTGAAAAAATGAATAGTGAAAGTGAATAGTAAATAGTGAAAAGTGTATAGTAAAAGTGAATAGTGACAATGAATAGTGAATAGCATAGTAAAAGTGAAAAGGTTCCCATCCTAGGAAGAGACCCTCAAGGTGGTAGTAATTTCAAAAGTAATACTGCAACCCAAATTTTATTTATTTCATGGTGGGGATATTTTTTTAACACTTTTACAAACTTAATTAAAATATCAACTAACTCATAATGTTGCAAGTAGAAGAAGGAACTAGATAATTTTAATATCCTTTTAAAAACAAATTTTCTTTTCTTTTTTTCTTAATTCTAAATGGTAAAACTCAATGAACAAGAAAATTACAACTATCAGCCTAAGAAAAGAGAGAATTTCCTCACAACTCCAAAAATAACAATTTATACAACAATAGGGAGATAATTTTCTCCTTTTAGAAAAATCGACAAGTAAGGAGCTATTAAAAGATCATGCTCTCCTTAAGACTTAAGGAAAATAGAATATTTTCTAAGATCCAATAATCTTCTCCAAGCTTCACAATAAGCTCCAAGAATACCTGCATAACACACAAAGAAAGAAACACCACACAAGATGCTCTCCTCCCTATCGTAGACCCGTAAGTGGGTCACCCCCGAGCTAGGGAGACCATCCACATACCCAGGGTAAAATAGACTATACACATCACAACATTGATCAACAACAACAAATCAAATAAAACACACACCCTCAAGGTTTGACTCACAATACAATGAACCAGCTTAGGTGAGTTCAGGAGGGTAGGGGAGTAGACAATCTCTACCTCTAGGTGTCATCCTTTCACAATATATCACAAGGTCTCAAGCCAAAAGTATAAACTTCCACAAGGCCTCAAGCCTTCCAATGAATCATGTAACCAAAGATAACCAAACAGGCTCTCAAAGCCAATAAGCCCTTAAGGCTAGAAACAGTACCAAATTGCCCTTGAGGCATATCATGTAACCAAAGATATCCAATCAGGCTCTCAAAGCCAATAAGCCCTCAAGGCTAAAAACAGAACCAAACTGCCCTCAAGGCATATCATGTAACCAGAACCAGGGTGACACCCGAGGAGGGTCACACCTCCCCTCCCTAAACATGATGAGCATTGCCTTCCAACTGGAAGGAGCTCTCTCTACACCCCAAAACAAAACCCAAAAATAAACAAAAAAGCTCAAAGAAGACATTGCAAGACTCTTTCAACAACCAAGATATAACATGCATATCAACATTAGATCAAACATGAGGTTAGAAATTGTTCACCAACCTTCCAAAGCCCAATTATGGAAGAATCTGATGAAGAGCTCCTCTCTACTTCCTTCTCCAAATTCTCCTTCATTCTCCTCCAAGATCTAACCCCAAAAATAATCTCTCTATGATCACAAGCAAGGGATAATGTATGGAGGATATAGGATGGCTAGAATAATTTCGGCATTATGAGGCTATAAAGAGAAGAATAGAGAAAGAATTGGGCATTATGAGGATGCCAGAAGAAGAATTCCTAGAGGACATTGGGCATGATGAGGATGTAAGAGTGAAGTCCCCCTGCAAGAATGAAGTCCTCTCCTGCAAGAATGAAGTTCACCTGCAAAAAAAATGAAGTCTCCTACAAAATTCCTGTCTCCCTAATTGCTTAGAGAAGGGTCTCATTTATAGATTTTCGAAGAAGGGAATGGAAGGTGAGGATCAAGAGTTGAGATCAAGGGCTCACATTATTTGTGAATTTTAAATTCATAGTGGTGAATTAAAAATTCATTTTTTAAAAGATGTAATATTTAGATAACCCCACTATCCCAAGTGGAATTAATAAAATATCCCCACTATCCCAAGTGGAATTAATAAAATATCTCCACTATCCCAAGTGGAATTAATAAAATATCCCCACTATCCCAAGTGGAATTAATAAAATATACCCACTCTCCCAAGTGGAATTAATAAAATTTACCCACTCATGAGGTCCCCCATTATAGCCCACATGTAGAAATAAAATATAATGAGAAAACTTAAAATAACATAGAGTGGGTGACACAACACCCACATAAAAGGGAACCCCACCAAAAGTGGCACATGGAGACAAGCCCTCCATAATGAGGGGGATCATGGAGTGCTCCATGACTTGGAAGTGGGCATGAGTGGGGATTCCACTCATCCCATGTCCCCCAAGCTTCCAATTTTCGTCACTTAACCTCACCCCCAAGTTGAGGTGACCCTATGGCAGTTAACCCAAGGTTAACCTAGTCAAAAAGGTCCCTAAACCCAAGGGGTACAACCTATGGTTGTTTTTACACCTAGTTAAGACTCCCAGAGTCAAATAAACACATGAAAAGGGTCAAAAATAATTAAAGTTAAAACAAGATTCAAAACATCAACTTATAATACTTATCATAATAAAAGTACTTCAGATAAAAGCCCTTATTCCCTTAACCTCATGCAAAAATAACACATTACGACAGTACCACAATTTTTTAAAACAAGAGGTTGATCTCAGTTCCTCATTGAACTAGATCGGCTCACAAGGGAACAACATAGGTATGAGATGGTCTCCTGTAATAGTGGTTTTGTTAGAAATACCTGCACACTCAAACTCGAAGTCAATATCACATATAGATATCATAGCCAAAGCAATACTAAATACATGCATCTTAAACATTCAACCATAGAATCATATTGAGTTTTCCCTTTCCATTCTTCATTTTCTTCAAAACAATATCTAAATTATCATTGCACAATTATTTCCTTAAAATCAAATAGGTTCAATAATCTAGAATGCAGAAAATAACATCTAATATCATTACACAATTATTTTCTTAAAAATCAAATAGGTTCAATAATCCAGAATACAGAAAATAACATCTAATATCATTGCACAATTATTTTCTTAAAAATCACATAAGTTCAATAATCCAGAATTCAGAAATCAATAGTCTCTTAACATAATAATAATAACAAAAGCACTGCAAATAGTCTCATAAACAATAATGTAAAAAGGTAGGCCTCACATTATGCAATGTTTGTAAAAGAATAGGTCCTTCAAAGAAAACTCTCACTGGTCCTCTTTTTTACCTCACCAAGACCATAAAGGATGGGAATGATTTCATTAAGGTGTATGTGTAGAGTAATGATGAGGATACAAACTTCCTCTATGAATTGTTTTTGCATAATTTCTTCATTCAAGACCATACATTCTTTATTAATCTTTTTGTAGGGGAATGCCAGTTAAGGGCATTCATGTACTTAATAAAAACCACCAAATCTAGCATGAGAGAATGGAGGCATATACAATAAAAGTGGCATAAACAAGCCTATTCCTTTGAAGAGAATACCTAAATCCAATTTCTTTTGAAGTTTAGTTCAGCTTAGTAGTCTATTCTCCCAAAGCTGAGATGTTATCCCTATATCAACATCATTTACAAGAATGTATTATAGAGTTTGGCCTATCCATGCACTCCTCAGTTGATCAAATTATGGTAATTTGCAAAACAAGGTGGAATACCTTAACACAAGACTAGAAAATGAGGGACCTAATATCTCTAGCTAACCTCAAATGGTTTATGAGAAAGGCAAGGGATGTAGTCAAAATGATAGATAAATATAAACAATAATGAATAAGGACGAGCTCCAAGCCATCCTTGATCATTGAGCACTTGCCCATGTGGGTTGAATAGCTAGAATATACAAGATTTCAGGTATGGATAAAGAAGATTGAGGAATTCAGAGGAAACGTTGATACCAAAAAGAAAACTTGGACAACCTATGAACAAGGATATGACATCTCAGAAAGGTTGTAGTAGCTAAACAAATCCAGGCTTTGAATAGTGCAGGAGGACCTGTAAATCCTCAATCTTGGGGGGATGATGAGTGGCAGGTAGCACTTATCAAAACACACCCTTATGTTCATTTTTTCCATTTCCTACACCACCTTATCTACTGATTGCACTATGAAAACTGTCAAAACTTGTTTAAATTATGTTAATTAAAGATGAAATACTAAAGTTTTTTGTTGTGATGAAAAGACTCATGTTTTGGATTTGAAATGATAAAACTGTGTAGAATTGTCTTCTTTTGGTCACAGGGGTCCATCTATCAGGCAAAGAAATGTTTTTGAAGACTTTGGAGATGTTCCTAACTATCTTCAAAGATGAGTAGAAGACACATTACAAATAACTCCAACATTTTGCATAATGGTTGGAGGATCTTCGTAGTTGGATTGTCAAGAAAACAAGGGTTGCTGATCACAAGACCTTCAGAGTTGTGTCCTGATGAGCTATCTGGTGATCTCCGAAGTTGTTGTTAACTACACAGAGTCTCTGAAGCTACACAAAATCTTAGGAGTTGTTTTAATGCATATAATCTCTAGAGCTGCTACAGAGCTCTAGAGTTTTGTATGTGAAAGCTAATGTTTTTGAAGAAGACAACTATTGTAGCTTGTGGGAGACAAAGGACATCTGTCACTTGATTTTTTTGCATGAATTAAGGACTTATAGTAGTATGTTGTTTTTAAAGTTGATTCCTTTTTATTAGGGCCTCTATTAATTGTTTAATCAAAGTTAAAACTCTAGATTTAAGGACACCTCCAGTGTCACTTAAGTCTCTTTCAGTTCTGCATGATTATATTTTGATATAGGTAGTTGTATGTTTTAGAATAACAATCTTTTGTATCTAAAGTAGAAATGGGAGTAAACTAATAAACTCTGGAGGTATGATATCAACAACATCTGATATATATTGTATGGAGGCAATAGGATAAGATAGTCTCATATATTTTTTAGAAGCATATATACTTTTTTTGTTACCCTATTGAAGAATATACTCTATTTTGGAAACACTGGATTAAAAAAAGGCGGTTCTTGTATTTGTATGTTTTGAAATTTATATTTAGTCTTTAATTCTAGAGGTGTGGAGCAAGGGCCTAGTCCCACTAACAGAAGGAAGGCTAGTATCATTGTTAGCATATTGATTTCTTACATTACTGCAGATTCCTTGATTTAGTTGTTTTCTTTCTTTCATAGAAATAAATAAGATTATTGTTAATTTTGTTTTAATTTCTTTTCCAATTTTTGTAATTAGATAAATCATTTCAGCTTCGTACTGTTCCAATTCCTAGATTAGATCTCTTTCATAGTAGTTAGTTAAAAGCATGAATTTCATTGAATAAGTAGGTTTCATTTTAGTAGGTAGTTTTAGGACTATTAATTGCTAGTTTCTATTACAGACTGCCATGGACACAACCTTGAATTTGACAAATAAACATGAATAAATGCCAAGGTACAATGACCTTTATCAATTGGTATTTTGATTCTAGATGGAACAAGAGACAAGTTGGGTCTAATAGTTGTTAGGGCATGCAATAGGAGTGTGAGTATAGAGAAAGGGTGGTACTAAGTGGTTTCTTCTTATGTGTAGTTGTTATGGGCCATGGCTAGCTTTTTGTTAAGATTATAAGGGATTTATTGGAGAGGTTGTTTGAATAGGACTAGTTGATTATGGGGTTGGCTAGGGGCTCTATTTAGCTAATAGACTAGGGTTTGTTGGAAGTTTTAGCCATTATGAAAAAAAATTATAGCCATGATTGACATGATGGTTGTATTTCTACATTTTGGGACATTGGTTACTGGGAAATGGTGGTCTATGCACATTGTTTTGTTGTCTTTTGTGGGTAATGACTTCATTAGACATGTTCCTTAATAAATTTCTCATTTCATCAAACCTGCTAGGAGTTGATGGTTTCATCAAGTGTATTTTGATGGTGGTCTTGCAATGATAGGATTCATGGTAGGGATGTTTTCCAATTGGTCTACATGTGTAGATTGATATGGGGAGTAGATATTGGGGAACAATGGCATGGGAGGGCAAGATGCCAAACTTCCAATATGAATTAGGTCATTTTGAATAGAAATGGTTTCATCATATACATCTAGGAGAAAGTTTCCATCCTTTGATTTAATGATCATGGCAATTTTAGAGTCTATTGCCTTCAAATAATAAATGTATACCATAATGGAGGATGCACATCTATAGGAATTCCCTACCAAATCTTCTAAAATCCATTGTTGAAGTCATCTAGTATTTTTATTGGAGCTCTTTTTATAATGGTAAGTGTAAGTGATTTTGGATGTGGAAGGACATTAGGCGAAGTGAGAGGACCAAATTGATGACCAAAATGACAAATTCATTAGGTTTTGTGCAAGTTTCAACCTAGGCACTAAGACAGAGGGTCTAGGTACCGACAGAAGGATGATGGGCACTATAGAGCACCAAATGGGTGCTAATCCACCTGAATGGGTGTTGACAGGGGCCTACTAGGCACTAACAGAGACCAAGTAGGGTGCTAACAAAAGCCAGGTAGGCACTAACAGAGGGTTGATAGGTGTTGATAGGTGAAAATTAGGCACTAATAAGGGTTGTTTTGATTTTGAATGTATGTGGTTGAGATTTGGCAAGATATTTCAATCAAACAAACATAATGGCTTCTTTGACACTTTTGAAAATGGGTGTGAGAGGCTATAAACCTTCGTAGATGACAAATGGCGAATACAGGTATTTCACAAGAAGACACGCCAAACACTTGTTTACAAGCCTAGTATTTAATCAAGAAAGGTGTGTCATATCCTGCAAATTCACTCAGGTACGACTTCAACCCCTACTATTTAGATAATGGTGGTTTCCATCCCCTTGATACCATTTATCATTACTTGGATAGGTAGGGAATGCAAGTTCATGTAACACCTTACACCCCTTACTTTAGAGATGAAAGTCTTTCCCAAAGTGTATTCTATCTCAACCAATGAAGGGACAAGTGTGAACTCTTCTCCTCCATGCAGCTGCGATGCATTGAAGGATATGATGGCCAAAGGTCTTAACTAGGATGAACAAGCTTCTAGGGGTGTCTCAATATACATGAGGTAGGGGGATGAATCCATGAATGAGGGTGTCCCTATCCAACCAAGTGCCAACCAACATAAGTCTCAATGGACTAAGGGTCTTGGGGTCTTTACAAGGGGGGAGAGGGTCCTTCCCTTGAAGTGAGTCTTTCAATTCTCACAAAGTTTGTATACTGCATTAGAACACGCAATTGAGGTCATCCCCTTGGGGATGAATTCTAAGGAAAGAGTCCTAAAGGGAAGAATCCAAGATGCTTTTGGTCACCCAAGATCACACGAGATGCAAAGGTAGGGCATACACATCAAGACCCCTAGGATTAACAAGAAATAAAGAGAGTGAGAGGAGTTTTTTGATCCCCAAGATCACCAAATGGTATGAGGGGAGAGGATACACCTCTTATCACCTTAAGACAAAGCAAACAAAGTTAATTCCCACTAATTTAATTTAGTTCCTAAATTATTGAGAAAAATAGAACTCTTTGATAAGTGGGGATGCAAACAAGTGTTAGTAATTTATATGATGCCTTGGACAAGAGAAAAATGCTGCAAAAGACAAGGGTTAGTCCAAAACAAATTAAAACAATCTAACAAATATGTGAGACAGAGACAGGGTGCTGAAATAGACTATCTCAGTGCTGACAAAGCCAAGTGCTGAGACAGAGAGTTTAGGTGCTGAAATAGGAGGGTTAGGCGCTAATCAAAGAAATATAGGCACTAAAGAAAAATGCTATACCTCTAGGAATGGGTGTCGATCCTAACAATCTGAGCACTGATCTAACAATTTGAGCACTGATATGATAGGGACAATATGATGGCTTGTAATTTGAATAAATCCTGCAAACATAGAACAAAAGACCTACAAAAGTGTTGTTAGGAGGGTTAGCAAATCATAAAACCCAAAAATTGGTAATTAGCCCCTAAGATAATGAGAATGAAAGTTTTATTGACTTCAAAGACCGAGTGCTAATCTGGCAAGGCTAGGTGCTACTGCATGTAGACTAGGTGCTGAAACAGATTGGACATTATGGAGGCTTGTAAAATGGCTAAAACCTGCAAAATAGAAAGCTAAAGGCTTGCAATTTTGTTGTTAGCAAGATTAGTAGTCACTTAAAACCCAATGGAGCTAGAAAGATGCAATAAACACATGAATTAACCAATTCTATACCCCCTGTTCTTAGGCATTGAAACAGGCAAGATAAGTGCTAAAAGATGAAATCTCGGCGCTGAAGTATATCAAATGAGTAGCAAAACTGGGCATTGAATCTAGAGGTCTGGGTGCTAAATTCTAATGGCTGAGTGCTACTCTGCGAAAACCTGGTATTGTTCTGACTTGCACACATAAAAACATGCCAAAAACATGGTGGAAATGGAGGTTAAGGTGGTGGGGGTCCCACCGAGCGTGCCAAAAATGTATACAAAAAGATGTGAACTATCCTAAACAAGCTAGAATGATTCTAACCTATTCAATTCACAACTCTTGCAACCTTGTGATAAGACTAAAGAGAGATGTGCAAACACTAACTAAATTTACACCCTATTACTATGCAACTCTCTTGATTTTCCCTATGATATGCAAAGCTATATGCTAATTGCTAAATGTGAGTGCTTAATGAGGCATAATTTCATTACATTCTAATTGCTTGTTGGAAATGGATGGGGAGGGCTCAATTTATAGATTTTTGGAGGTGAGGATGGAGGCTAGGATTGAATTGGAAGATCAAGGGCTCACATTGCATAATGATCCTCAAACAAGGAGAATTGGACACGTGTCACAAGGAGGTTAGATGAGAAGAATGCTCCAAGATTCAAGGAAAGATCAATGATTGGAATTGAATGGTTGAATGGATGGATGGCTAAGATTGGGTAGGTGTATGTCATGTTTAAGGATTCATTTATAAAAAGGTATGATTTGGATTTTGTCAAGAATTTAAAATTTGGAGGAGGGGACAAGTGGAATTTAAAATTAGATGAATAGTGGTGGAATAGTGCCACATAGAATTTATAATTCCATGAATATTGACACTTGAAGTGGATGAGAAGAAAATAGGACAAATGGACTTTTTGGAAGATTTGCCCATGCTTCCAAAGTACCATTTGTCATGTACATGCATGTACATTGAATGACAAGTGGACTTCTAGAAACATGGGGAGATGTAATTGTGAGTTAATTTTAATTAACCCATGTGCACATGAATAGGAGGAAAATAATGATGATTACTAAAATTAATCAAAAGTGCATAAAATAGGGAATTAAATAAATAGGGATATTTATTTGATTCTTAGGAGTGCATATGAACTATAGTCTTTTCAATTTTTTTTAAAAAATTTTGGACTATAGTAGAAGAAATTGATTTTTGGCAATGGGAGAAAGATGGAGAAATATTAATTAAATAATTATAAATTATTTAATTAACATGTCTATCAGGTAGAATAGTAGGAATTATTGGTTTTAGAAGGGTTTAATGTGTGGATAATAGATGAAGGTGGTTGTGACCATTTTTAGGTGTCTATAGTAAGTTATTCTAGTAATAAAGTGCCATCACCCTTTTCATTGAATTTATTGATTAGTGCTTAGCCTAATTGATCCCAATTAGCTATTGATAATGGAGCCAAAGATCAATACCAATCAAGTGCTTTTCCTTTGAATGAAGAAACAAGTAATTTGAGTGTAATGCTTTCCTCTCTAATATTTTAAACTATGTAATGATTGATAATATTATGCAAGTGTTCAGTAGGAGTGATTGAGTCTTCTATTGTGAAGTGGGGAAGATAGTGCAATGCAACATTTGGGATAGCTCCCCATACAATAGGTGGTGTAGGAGGAATAAATGGACCTCTAGTATTCCATAAAGAACCTTGGTGGTTGCTAAGAAGCCATGGCAAGATTAGCTTGTTGGGCTTGAGTTTGTGGTTGTTGTTGTCATATTTTTCCCAAACCTAAAATATCCCAAAAATCCCTCCTTCCGTCAAAGAAATCTGATCTGAGAAAGCCTAAATGGAAGGATGTTCCCCTTAGAAAATTTTAAAAAATTCTAGGTGTTTTGCCCTTTCTTTTGTCTTAGTCAGCAAATTTTGGTTTGGCAAACCTTTGGTTCACTGGTTCACAGGTTTGCCGACTAAGGAGTGAGTAGGCAGGAAAATGGCTAAGGCAAAAGGAAAGTAAGGTAAAGGATTGCTTTGTTAGCAAATCTTAAGGTTTGCGAACATCTTGGTTTGCTGATTAGTGAATCCATTGACTAAGCAAGGCAAGGTGGTGGGAAGTGGCTAAGGTAGAGATAAAGGTGAAGGAAAGAAAAGGGTTTTCCTTTGTTGGTAAACTTAAGATTTGGAAAAACTTAAGTTCATTGATTGACAGGTTTGCCGATCGACAACTTTGCCGACAAAGGAAAAGAAAAAGAGCAAAGCAACGAAGGCAGTGGTTCATGCAAAGGTAAGGAAAGAAAAGGCTCCATCAGGAGATCAGAGGAAATTTGAACTTACCAAATGGTTCATGTTTTCAAAGGTTCACCGAAGGGGTGATTGGTCGACTGAAGGAACCTGAAAAGAAGAAGAGTAAAGAGGCGAAGGTAGTGGTTCGTGGAAATGAAGATTCGTCGACAAGGAAAAAGGAAAAAAGCTAAGGTAAGGAAAGAAAAGGCTCTATTAGGAAGTTAGGGAAAACTCAAACTCGCCAAATAGTTCAAATTTTCCCAAGTTCACCAATAAGGCGATTCATCGACTAGGGAGAAAGAAAAGAGAGATGGTTAGCAAAAAGGAGATTTCGCTGACTGAAGGAAAAGCTAAGAGATAAAGTGGTGAAGGAGGATTGGTTCACCAAATGAGAAATTCACTAGTAAAGTGAAAAAGTGATGAAGGGAGGCCAATCGGCGAATTGGAAAAAATACAAACCCGCCAACAAGTTTAAAAAAGTGAAAATTCATTGACAAGGAAGAAAAATATGGGAATATAATCAAGACACCAGCTGGCTAAGTGTTTTGCAAAAAGGAAACTTTTCTGACCAAAGAAGATGAAAAGAAAAGTGAAGATAGAAAAGTTCACAAAAGTAGAACTTTGCCAACAACGTAAAGAAGGAAAGGGAGAAACAACCAAATTCACAAAGAGGAGATTTTTCTGATAAGGCAAAATAAAGGCCAGAAAAGTGAAAATTGACATAATATTAAAGCATGTACTATAATGTATTTCTTTAAAATATTTTAAAGTAAGTTTAAAATATTTTAAAGTATTGTAAAGACTTTAAAAAGGCATGAATTTTTTGGGTTCCTTAAGACGCGCTTCTAGGTGATGCCATTGTTGTAGGTCAGGGTCATCTAGGTAGCTGAAATAGTGGAGAGGCTTCAATGCACAAGTACCTAAGTATTAATGAGAAGGATGAATTTTCCTTGCAACCCATACTCTACAGGTCCTTCCAAGGACAAATCAATGCTAGGGCATGGACGTTCCTAAAATTCCATAGGTCTTTTGACAGGGCCATGGGCAAAAATTGAATGTAGCATGGGTGCACAAATCAAATTGATTGACTAGAATTCAATGCCTATTGCTACACGATGAATTCAAAATTCTATATAGATATGAAATAAAGATGTAAAAACTATTAGCTGTTCTTCTAGGATGTTATGCTAGCCAAATAATTTGTTGTCATAGACCTTGTAATGCATT
Source organism: Cunninghamia lanceolata (assembly GCA_027924645.1). Lineage (NCBI taxonomy): Eukaryota > Viridiplantae > Streptophyta > Pinopsida > Cupressales > Cupressaceae > Cunninghamia > Cunninghamia lanceolata. The sequence continues at coordinate 4,438,493 of BSBN01000700.1, read as the reverse complement.
TGTAAGAACCATTCAGATTTGATACATTGTACTTGAAGCTGAGCCTTCGATGTCATTGAACATAGTTCACCAATGAATGTAAATAGTTATTCTGTAAAAAATTGTCTGTCTATTGTAATGGCTATTTAGCCTCTATGATTAATACAAGCAACTGATTCTGCCTCTCTCACTTTCTTTTACACTGTGTCTGTTAGAATGTTGCTCATTTAGTCCATGGATAAAATGGTCCCTCTATAAATTTTAGTATTCTGTTTTGGCCTCTGTTAAAGATTAGGTGAGTTTGTGTTAGTTTATAAACCCTTTGAAATTACTACCATGTTATGTCAATTCCAGCTAAACACCCTAAATCTGGTGCATCACCATTTTCTTTTCTGCATTCCATCTATCCCTTTTCCCCTAGTAAGTGTAGCATTAGATTTAGCTTTCATTCTCAGAGCCTTAAGCTCAGAAAGAGGAACCAACCTTATCTGGAGGTTTGGTCTCAATTGCAAGGTCCCACACCTTGAGACCAATCCCATGTTACTCTGAAATTGTTGGAACTGTCAAAGCTTCAACAAAAGGGTGCAATTTTAGGTGATAATAATTTCTGACATGCACGGTGGGACCCTCTGATTTGAGTAAGAGCTAAACTAAGAATTTTAGTGCTATTCTTAGTTTATTTGTTGTTGTGGAACCATTAAACATAGCATCTGGCAACTTTGTTGGTCTACTATTAAGATCAATTCAACATTCCATCCCTGGAGTGCAGACCCGATCTTCTTCTAGAGGTAATTTTTGATTCATAGAACTATTATTTACTAATTCAAGAAGAAGCAGTAGACTATCTAGGTCCCTTATGAGGGAAAATAAGAGTGTTGTTTCATCTCCTTCAAGAGCCCAGCCTACCCCCCTCTAGTTAGGTCTCAATATTCAAGAAGGAGCTTACATATACCTAGAATTAATTTAAATATCCACAACATGGAAAGGAACCTTCCCTTTGTTGCATTCAATGGTGGAAGCCCTCTTGACCTAGCCTAGTATGATGATATCCCCACCTTAGCTCTAAAATCTATCCCATTCTTCAATGGTGAAAATTCCACCACCCCTGCTAAGCATATCCAAGACATCACTAGGGTCTATTTTGTCCATAATGTCACTACAGATAATGTGGCTATGAGGCTTTTGGCTTCTTCCTTCAAAGGGAAAGCCTTTCAGTGGTATAAAGATCTGCCAACCAATTCCATTCACAATTGGGATGATTTGGGAACTAGATTGTGCCAACACTTTGAAGATAAGAGTGATCATTTGTCTCTAATGGAGTAGCTAGCTACAATCAAAAGAGCCCCCCATGAATATATGGTGGATTTCAACTACAAATTCTAGAAGACATGGGATAGAATCCCATTATTGGTGAAACCCTCCCCAAATACTACATTTATTTATTATTTGAAATCTTTGAATCCTGACATTGATGTCATGATTCAGTCTATGGGAGGGACTGTGTTACCAGATGTATATGACATAGCCATAAGAGTAGAGAATTATTTGATTCAGGCTAGGAAGATTGATCCAAGGTCACCAATGCCCTTATTTTGAGAGGCTCCTATCATTCATCATGTTGTGGCTCCAATTCCTATAACAGTCAGCCTTGCTATTCCTCTAATTACACCTTCAATTGAGAAATTAGAGGATAAGGATGCTATGATAAGAAGATTGACCAATAGAGTGGAAATGTTAGAGAGGCAACAAACACAACCTAGTAGGCCATATCAACCATTCAATCAGGCTTATCAACAAAATAGACTAACATATTAGGGGAATGTGTAGAGGTAAAATTAGCCTAGTTATATCAGACCACTTAATGCCATCCATCCCAATGCTGCAAGCACATCCGGGCCTCTTGTGTCCATGTAGAACAACTTGGCTTAGGATAGCGATTGGTGTTATCCATGCAATCAACCACATGATTAGAAATTGTGCCAAAGTGGATAATTCAGTCAAAATTTGACAGTGTAAATCTAGTTGGTTCCTTCAGAGAAGCAAGTCAGTTCTAGTCAAGAGATGACAGGAGGGTAGGAACAAATGCAAAACAATTCTACTTTGATGAATTGGACACATGATGATTTCTGTGGTGTCAGTCAGGGCACAAGACAATAGCTTACAATACAAGAGCTAAGAGGAGAGTGAATGAGGATACACCAATTCCTATAGCTACTCACGCCTCCACACCTCACGTGTCCCCAACAGATGTGGTGAGGGAAAGAATAGTAGAGGTACCTTCAACACAGGTAGATCGTTCTATTGGGCAGGGGAATTCAGTGCCACAATAGTAGCCCCAGGCTCAATGATCCAATGTCAACTCTGCTGTTGCTAAAAGCTCTCAAAAAATTAGTCAAATCTCCTTCAATATATTCGATCAAATGAAGAAGACTAACCTAAGTGTCACTATGTGGGATGCCCTATTAATTCTAGCTCAAAGGGATTTGCTACGGGAAGCTTTGACAAGATTCAATCAACTTGCTGTAGAGACAGTAAAAGAAAAAAAATGGTCTTGTCCGAACAAGCCTATGCCAACCAAAAGAGGAGGCAAGCACGAGCAAAATTAGTAAGCCCCCTCCATTTTACGTCTCCCTAATCATTGGTGATAAATTGTTGCATAATTGCATGATAGATTTTGGGGCGGGTACTTTTGTTATGCCCAAAATATAGTTGATAAGTTAGGAATTGAATATGAGCCTGTGAATAGAGGGGTTGTGCAATTAGATGGCACTGCTGTCAAGATAGTAGGTTAAGAATTTAAAGCTCACTCTGCATGCATGCCTTGGCTTCTTTGTTTCACAAGACATCTCAGTTATTGACCTCCATGCATACTTTGACATATGCCTATCTAGGGATTTCACTACCAAAATAGGTGGGTACCTATCTTCTGATTGGTCCCATATGTTATTCAGAACTAGATATGGCACTAAAGTGACCATTAAGGATAAGCCTATTGCTAATGATCATGTAGAGCCTTATTCTCCTAACCCTACCAATATGAACTATACAATCCATGAGTTGGAGGAGGATGGCAACAATATGCATGAGGCTGCAACACCTGTAGAAGAAATCCCTGATATATTGCTTGATGAGTGAGTGAACTATTTTCAGTTTGATACTCTTGATCATATAGAATAAACAAGGCTGGTTACTTATTGTATCCATGAAGAGGATGCCATCCTCCCTAATCTTGAGAAGCCAACAACAAATCTGAGTGGGGTATGACAGTTATATTTTGATGGCTCTAGAAGCAAAAATGGAGTAGGTACTAGGGTTGTGTTAATTTTACCCCAAAAAGAAAGTTATTTCTCTATTGTTAGATTATAGTTCAGTTGTACTATTAGTGTGGTTGAATATGAAGCCTTAATTCAGGGTATACAATTGCCACAGAAGAGAGGAATAAAAATTATAGGCATTTGGTGATAGTGAGCTTATTGTTCACCAAATCTAATCACAAAGAGCCTCAAGGAATGACTTTCTCAAGTCATATAAACACAAAGTCTAGGATCTGATTGAAGACTTTAATGCCTTCAACATACAAGTAGTGCCCAAACAAAGAAACAAGGATGCTGATAGACTAGCTATAGTTGGTATCCAGTTTGACATTCTCTAGAATGTCAAACAAAAATTAGATCATAATTTGAAGATTGTTGTGAGGTCTACTGTTCTTGACAATGTGATGAGCTTGCAAGTATTTGAAAATGACCAACACATTATAAATTTCTTGCAAGATGATGCAGAGTTGACTACCAATAATCAGTCAATATTGTAAAAATAGTATGGTGATCAGGTGATCCATCTGAAGACCAATAAACTACCTAGAGGATTAGTTACTTTGGAAAATATATTTGGTGATGATGATCAACCTAAAAGGGAGAAGATGAACATGACAGTCAAGAAAGAAGACTATGAAGAGGTGGAGATTGCACAGGGCTGATTTCTAAAACATGGCAAGGTGTGTGATCAAGCTGAAAGGCAAGGTTTTGTTGAACTTTGTAATGAATTTGATAATTTAATTGCTTGGGATTATAGGGATCTGAAATGCTTTGACCTTGGTTTAATCCAACATATCATTGATTTAGATCCCAAAGAGAAACCTGTCTGCCCAAAACAAAGGCCAATCAACCCCAAAATCAAGCCATTAATGAGAAAAGAGCTATCCAAGCACATAGAGGTCAAAATAATTTATCTAATTAAACATTCCTCTTGGATGGCTAACCTAGTTCTAGTGAGAAAAAAGAATGGGGAAATTAGACTATGAGTAAACTTCAGAGACCTAAACAAGGCCTCCCTTAAAGATCACTATCCACTCCCTTCCATGGAGCAAATCCTAAAAGCAGTGGTAGGAGCTGAAAGATTTTTTCTCCTAAACAGCTACTTAGGCTATAACCAGATTCTTGTAAAAGAATCAGACTAGTACAAGACAATCTTTACCACTAAGTGGGGTACTTTGGCTTATTAGAAAATGCCATTTGGGTTGACTAATGTTGGGGAAACCTTCCAAAGGGTAATGGATTTGTCTTTTAAAGGCCTAATCAATGATATTATTTTAGTGTATCTTAATGATTTGACTGTGTATTCCAAGCATGCAGCTGACCACCTAGGTCATTTGAGAAAAGTCTTTGAATGATGCAGGGAATATGGCATATCATTGAATCCAAAGAAATGTGTGTTTGTTGTCCCAGAAGGCAAATTGCTGGGACATGTGGTTTCAAAGGAAGGGATAGCTATTGATCTGGAAAGAACTAGTGCCATTTTGGCTCTCCCCCTTCCTAGTCACAAGAAGGGCATGCAAAATTTTCTAGGAAAAATTAATTTTGTGAGGAGGTTCATACCCAATTTTGCTTCAATAGAAAAGCCCCTCACTGCCATGCTTAACAAGAATGCTACCTTCACATGGTCAAAGGAAGGCAGAGACAGTTTTGAAGCTATCGAGTAGGCTATTGTATAGGCTCCCATGTTGATAAACCCTAACTATGAGAAGGATTTTATCCTTTATGCCTTTGGAGGCAAGGAGGGCATATCAATAGTTTTAACACAACAGAATGAAGAGAAATTGGAACAACCAATTGCCTTCTTCAGCCAACTGCTTAAAGAATATGAGATGAAGTATGATTTTTTTTAAAGACAAGTGTTTTCTATGGTGAAAGCACTCAAGAAGTTCAGGCATATGCTTTCAAATAGCAAGATATAGTTGATGGTGAACCACACTAGTGTTGAAGAGTTTCTTTTAAGCAGAGATATCAATGAAAAAAAGGCTAGGTAGATTACAAAAGTAATGGAAAATGATGTAAACATCAACATCACCAAGATGGTATGAGACAAAGGCCTGTATGATCAAATGGCCATAGACTTTGAAGACAGAGATGATGTTGTATGTGTCCTTGGGTAAACACAGCCAACTGGTTCCCATGCTTCAACTAATTGGTACCATGATATGGTCACATTTCTATAGTTAGGTAGATGCCTAGATGGACTGGATCAAGCCAAAAGGAGGTATTTTAAGCTCCAGTCTATTTCTTATGTTCTTGTTGATGGTGTCTTGTTTAGGAAAGACATCAATTGAGATCTTCTTAGATGCATCGCAAAAGATCAAACCTCTAGGGTACTAGAAGAATTTCATAATGGCCCTACTGGTGGCCATTATTTTCTAAGAACAACTGTTGTCAAGATCAAGAGGGTTGGTTATTATTGGCCCAATTTATTCAGAGATGCCCATAGATGAGTAAGAAGCTACAAAGAATGTGCATTATTTGCAGGAAAACAAAGGTTGGTTGCTCTTCCCCTACACCCAATTCAGACTAATCGGCCAATTGCCCAATGGGGTTTGGACTTCATTAGGATGATTAATCCACCTTCTAGTGTTGGCCACAAGTGGATTTTAGTAGCCATTGATTATTTCAGCAGGTGGGCAGAGGTAGTTGCATTGAAGGATGCCATAGATCCCTCCATTTTAGACTTCCTTAGGGGATAGTTACCAAGTTGGTGTTCTATTCGCCATTATATCTGATAATGCCAAGGCCTTTGTATGCACAAAAATCAGTGAGTGGGCACTTAACTATGGGATTTACTTGAAGACATCATCCAATTACTACCCTCAAGGGAATGACCTGGCTGAGTCTACCAACAAGAACCTGATCAGGATCATCAAAAGAATAGTAGATGATAATCAAAGAGTTTGGCATTTCAAGTTGAAGACAACTCTCTGGGTTGATAGAATTACCCCTAAGAGGGCCATTGGCAATTCACCCTTCATGTTAGTATACAAAAAGGAAGCAAGGCTTCCATTATCACTTGAATTGCCTTCCTTTGAGCTGGCCCAATTGCTAGAATTGCTATAAAATGATGCCATGACAGTCAGTTGTGCTGAGCTAATGTAGCTTGAAGAAAAAAGAGATGCCGTCATGAAGACCCTTGAAGCCCACCATGATCAGGTCAAGAGGACCTTTGATAGAAAATCAGTCGACAAAGTCTTCCAAGAGTGAGATTTGGTGCTGAAATAGGATGAAGATAGAGCCAAGGCTGGGAGGCATTTCAAATTTTGATGATTTATGGAGTGGCCCTTACATCATCACTAGTTACAAGCAAGCTAATGCCTTTCAACTCTCCAAGCTGACTAGTGAATCACTTTTGATCCCAATGAATGGGATTCATCTCAAGTCATACTTCTAAGTCTGTTCTTGGGATCCTTGTAAATGTTTAGAGTAGGCATGTTTATGTTTAGGGTTTCCCTTCCTCTAAGTGCTTTTGCATAGGTAGCTTCCTCATTAGTAGATTGTTTGCCTTCTTGCGTGTTTTTGTGTTTTCTGGAGGTAGTTTTCAGTTTTGTTTGGTCATGTTACTGTGGTTCCTTTTGACACTGTGCCCAATGGATTGTATAAGGCATTTGGATCCCTATGTTTAGTAGATGAACACCCTTGCATAGTTGCCAAAATGTTGTCATATTTTGCCCAAACCTAAAATATCTCAAAAATGCCTCCTTCCATCAGAGAAATCTGATCTGAGAAAGCCTAAATGGAAGGATATTCCCCTTAGAAAATCCCAAAAAATTCTAAGTGTTTTGCCCTTTCTTTTGCCCTAGTTGGTAAAATTTTGGTTTAGTGAACCTTTGGTTTGCTGGTTCATAGGTTCACCAATTCGCCAGTTTGCTGACTAAGGAGCAAGTAGGTAAGAAAATGGCTAAGGCAAAGGAGTGCATTGTTGGAAAATCTTTAGGTTTGCAGACCTCTTGGTTTGCCAATCGACAAGTTTGACGATTGGTGAATTCACTGACTAAGCCAGGCAAGGTGGCAGGAAGTAGCTAAGGTAGAGATAAAGGTGAAGGAAAGAAAAGGGTTTTCCTTTGTCAGTAAACTTAAGGTTTAGAAAACCTTAAGTTCACTGATTGACAGGTTTGCTGATCAGCAACTTTGCCGACAAAGGAAAAGAAAAAGAGAAAAATAGTAAAGGCAGTGGTTCATAGAAAGGCAAGGAAATAAAAGGCTCCGTTGGGAGATCGGAGGAAATTTGAACTTGCCAAATGGTTTGTGTTTTCAAAGGTTCACTGATAGGGTGATTTGTTGACTGAAAGAACCTGAAAAGAAGAAGAGCAAAGCGGTGAAGGTAGTGGTTTGTGGAAATGAAGATTTGTCGATGGGGCAAAAGGAAAAAGGCTAAGGCAAGGAAAGAAAAGGCTCTATAGGGAAGTCAGGGAAAAATTGAACTTGCCAAACATTTTGAATTTTCTTAGGTTCATCGATAAGGAGATTCACTAACTAGGGAGAAATAAAAGAGAGATAGTTAGCAGAATGGAGATTTTGATGACTGAAGGAAAAAATAAGGAAAGAGATAAAGTGGTGAAGGAGGTTTGGTTCACCAAATGAGAAATTTTCTGGTAGAGCGAAAAAGTAATGAAGGGAAGCCAGTCGGTGAATCGATAAAAAGATAAACTCACCAACAAGTTTCCAAAAGTGAAAATTCACTGACAAGGCGAAAAAAGGTGGGAATATAAGAAAGACACCAGCTGGCTAAGTGGTTCGCAAAAAAGAAACTTTGTTGACCAAAGAAGATGAAAAGAAAAGTGAAAATAGAAAAGTTCATGAAAGTGGAACTTTGTCAACAAGGCAAAGAAGGAAAGGGAGAAACAACCAAATTTGTAAAGAGGAGATTTTGTTGATAAGGCAAAATAAAGGCCAAAAAACTGAAAATCAACATAATATTAAAGCATGTACTATAATGTATTGCTTTAAAATATGTTAAAGTAAGTTTAAAATATTTTAAAGTATTGTAAAGACTATTAGAAGGCACAACTTTTTTGGGTGCCTTAAGGCGCGCTTCTAGGTGACACCATTGTTGTAGGCAAGGGTCATCCAGGTAGCTGAAACAGTGGAGAAGCTTCAATGCACAAGTACTTGAGTATTAATGAGTAGGATGAAGTGTCCCTGCAACCCATGCTCTATAGGTCCTTCCAAGGACAAATTAGCACCAGGACATGGACGTTCCTCAAATTCTGTGTGTCTTCTGATAGGGCCATGGGCCAAAATTGAATGCAACATGGGTGCACAAATCTAATCAATTTACTAGAATTTAGTGCCTATTGCTACACGATGAATTTAAAATGATATATATACATGAAAGAAAGATGTAAAAACTATTAGCTATTCTTCTGGGTTGTTATGCTGGCCAAATAATTTGTTGTCACATACTTTGTAGCACATTTACAAGAACCAGTCAGATTTGATACATTGTGCTTGAAGTTGAGCCTTCAATGTCTCTAAGCATAGCTCACCAATGAATGTAAATGGCTATTCCATGTCTACCTTTTCTATAACAAATCGTATGTCTTTTGTAATGATTGATACAAGCAACTGATCCTGCCTCTCTCACTTTCTTTTCTTCACTGTGTCTGTTTGAATGTTTCTCATTTATTCTATGGATAAAATGGTCACTCTATAAATTTTAGTATTTTTTTTGGCCTCTGTTAAAGATTGGGTGAGTTTGTGTTAGTTTATTCAACCTTTGAAATCACTACTATGTTATGTCATTTCCAACTAAACACCTTAAATCTAGTGCATCAACATTTTCTTTTCTAGATTCCTACTATCCCTTTTCCCCTAGTAAGTGTAGCATTAGATTTAGCTTTCATTCTCTGAGCCTTAAGCTCAGAAAGAGGAACCAACCTTCTCTAGAGGTTTGGTCTCAACTACAAGGTCCGACACCTTGAGACCAATCCCATGTTACTTTGAAATTGTTAGAACTGTCAAAGCTTCAACAAAAGGGTGCAATTTCAGGTGATACCAGTTGTTATGCAATTTGAGGTCTTCTTCTTGGGATCAACATAGAGGGCTACTCTAGGATGTGTATGTTAGCTTGGGTTGTAGATCTTGTGGTAGTTCCAAGGGTCATAGGTATTCTAGGTTGTTCTTAATGAAGTCACCACAAATCACTTGGTGATAATGAAAACTCAATAGCCAAGAACTCACCTAAACTTGTCTAAGTGTGGGTTCAAGCCTTAGGATGGGGTAAAAGATTTGAAAGGATTTGAGTCCCATTGGACATGCCATAAAAATTGTTAATTTGGTCTTTGGTATTGTTCAAGATCAATGCACCACACATGACCATCAACACTTGAAAAGACTAGGTGCTGTGGGATGTGACAAGCAAGTCAATCTTCAAGATTAGAAGGCTGACTCCTTATCTATCCTAAGGTAATCATAAATTTATGTAAGGAAAACGAACAAAGATTGTAGAAAAAAAATAATACAAGTAAGAGGCTCACGCTTGATAGATATGTCCTTACATCCAGAGTAGAGCTTGATATCTTATGATAGAATTATTCATAGAAGAGAATACACATTCAACAAACAAACAAATACAAGAGAATTTTTTTTTTGTAATAACAACCTCTTATATTTAAGTTTGCCAAGCCACTTGATCATTGCACATAATATGATCTCCTCTAGAAGCATGCATAGAGGCTCCCCTATGTAGCTACAAGGAGGCCAAGGCTAGGATCAAGCATTAGGCTCAAAAGCTCGACTACATATCACCTAACTTGAGACTTGGTTTACATCAAGCTCAACAACTCAGCTATATGAAATTGCATCTAAACTAGAAATAGGCATGGAAGATGGTATTTATAGAGAAATCCCAACCCACAATGATGTTCTTCCCCAAAAATAGAAATTAAATTCTACAATTATGCTTCTAAGAATTGAGAACCATGAATTCATCTACCAATTGTTGGAGTCTACTATGTAGATTGTGTGTACATGTTCCATTGAAGCTTGCCACATGTAGTACAACACCTTGGAGATTTGGGTAGGTGGATTTCAATCATAATGTGTCATGTAGGATAGAAGTCCATTGTCCTTAAATGCTAAATTAGTTCTTGTAGAGGATTTCAAATTTAAGGAGTAATCAATCCTACCAAAAATATTTATGAGTAGTGGTATGGCATGTGGATGTTATAGGGATGCCATTGATTTGAAGGCTGTGTAGATATGGATCATCATAGAGGCGACCTATGAGAAAATGGTTACACATCTCATGAACTATTAGAATAGTTTGTGGTAGTATACTAAGAAACATAGGTTGATCCAAATATCCAGACTGATGCTTTGCCTTTTATGAAGTCCTGAGAGCACACCATGTGCCATAGGCTATAAAACAACTAACAAACCATGTGTTGTTAGGAAAAGTGGGGCCTACTAAAGAGAATAACATTGTGCTAATCAAAATGTGCCCTCTTGTTGATGTGGACTAGTGGAAAGGATTTAGGAATGAATCTTTGTTTGTGAGCTTGGGAACCTTGTGAACCATTAGTTCAACTTTAGGAATAGAACAAATGGTACACATATAATGATACTTAAACTTATACCAAGCTAGACAGAATAGAACAAAACTATAAAATTGATTGGTTGGAGGTGATCTATCAATGCCATGGGCCATTGTTCTTCAATCATGAACAAGCCAGAATGGATCTGTCACTTGTAGTGAAGGATTCACTACAAAGACATTTTATCAAAAGATTATTTTCTATCTTCACCAAAGTTTTTGGTGCTTTTTGACATATAGGACTAGATTGTTGGCTCACTTGCATCCCTTAACATAGAGGTTCCAAGCTCAAAATTTAATGAAATTTAGTTTGTTAGCTCCTTGAGATGTTCTAATTCTAGATCTTATTATAGCATTGAGCTATAGGTGCACATGTTCTAAGTCATTTTTCCTTTCTCTTACCTAGTCTAGTTTGTGAGTTCATATTTCTAGTTTGTCATATATTTTTCTACTTTATTGTCATGCTGCTACCAACTAAAGAGATTATTAATTAGTGTTGTTGGGATTAGGTGTGTCATACACCTTGCAAGTTCTAATATTTGAAATATTTATTTATTTGTATTTATTATGCATGCACATATTTTGGGCATCCTGCTTGGAGTGGCACTATGTGTCACTTGTAGTTTATATTTTGGTAATTTGTTTTTTATCACTTAGTGCCATGGAAGTTGCTAAATGCAACTATAACAACTTGTAAGGTGTGTAAGAGTTGCTAAAATAGAAAGAGCTTGAAAAAGGAAATTACAATTGGAAACTTGAAAAGTAAGATTTTAGGAGATTGTGAAAGCATGATTTTAGAAGCCAAAAATGGAGTGCCATATTTGAAGTTAGTTATGATTTGAATAACTTTCTATATTACAGTGGATTTGATTCTCCATGACTAGGCGTTGTAACTCATGGTTTTGAGTTTCCATTTTGGTGGTTTCTTGTATTGGAACTCCTATAATTGAAGGCTTGAGGAGAAGTTTGTGTGAGAAGAGAGTTTTTATGCAGGGTTATGCTGTTAGTTTTTCCTCCAAAGGAGCAAGATGTAAATCTTCATGTTAAGTCTTTGAGCCTGCAAGTGTATTGTAACATGTTTGTTGTCGCAGATTAATACATTGGTTCAATACTTTGGAGTGTGGGGTTTTTTACCTGAAAGGGTTTTCCCCACGTATATTGGTGTTTCTTCTCTTATGTCTATTTTTTTCTTCTTTCATGTTCTAAAAGTGTTAATTTACATGTCATTGTGCTGCTGAAATTTTCTTAGATTTGTAAGCTACATTATCTTTCCTCTAAGGGTTAATATGATGGGAAATTAACTATGTTTATTTCCGCTTTAAGGGCATAGTAGTATGTGTTGGCAAGAGACACTACAAGGCATGTCATGTGTTGTCATTGATGGAAACTAAGTCCATTCCACACATCCATAGTACAATATTAGATCATACCGGAAGTTAATTCCAATATTTGTCCAGTCTAGATAGACAGGAACATGGTATATTGCAGAGTTCAGTATTTTGGTCAGCGGATCTCTCCAGTTAATCATTGTATGTTGCAAATCTGAGGGAGTGTAGAGGAATGTTAGGAAAATCTAAATCTAAGATTTCAACCTCCGGTGATAAAGGCATTAAAAGTTATGAGCATCTGAGTACTAGGTCCTAATATGACAAGAACAATTCAGCGAAGAACAGGCTGACTTGTGTTAGATCCTTGTGCGGATCTAGTAGGAGTGTTTTGGTGAGTTACATATGGGATATGATGTTAGTGGCTAATATGTATGGTGATCTACAAGTGTTATTTTTGGTACACATCAATATTGATGTATGAATTCAATCGTTAGAACAGAGTACTTGTATTGTTTGTTAAGTTCTTCATAAGGCCGACATAAAGGTGATTGAATTTCTTGCGGTGGATATATATATATATATATATATAGCCAATGGATTTGAGTGTATTGGTATGTATGATGTGGGTGATGATGGAGTAAGTGTGAAAAGGCAGATTAAGGTGCGAAAAAGAAGAGATTTGAAGTTCAGATTATGGCAGAGCAGTAAACAGGGTAGAATAAAGATGAAGTGTGTAAGATGCATATTTTGTGCTTAACTGGAACTGAATTCTTGCATTGGTAGATGCTATTCATCAGTTCAAACAATCTGTAATCCTTTTGTAATCATTCTTGTAGGTAGTGAGCCTCTCTTGAGTAGTGAGCTCTAGGCAGTGAGCCTGAAGGCATGTGCCTTCCCTTTTGTAATATTTTTAACAGAGTATAATCCTTGTGGGTTAACCCCCACCATGGTTTTTCCCTTAACCAGGTTTCCACATTAAAAATCTTGGTGTCAAGTGTGTTATTTGTGTTTCTGCTCATGAGTTATTGATTCTTGCTTTTCATGATTATATCATTAATCTGTTAAGAAGTTGTAAAGAAGAAATTATCTGCAACAAGCTTTAAAGTTTTATGACAGCTGATTCACCCCCCCACCCCCCCTTCTCAGTTGTTAGCCCTAATTCCAACAATTGGTATCAGAGCAAGGTTCCTTTGAAAAAGTTTAATAGCTTGAGGAAGATCTGGGAAGGTAGTAAAATAGATGAATACAACCTCCAATGACAACTTAAACTCACTTTAGAAGATCTTGATTAGTCCAGAGCAGAAGTCAAAGAGCTGCAAGAGAACCTTAAAAATGCTGAAGACTTCATTGAGACTTTAAAAGAAAAATTGAGCAAATCCAATGAAAAGAGGAAGGAGCAACCTCTTAAACTGGGAAATCATTATGAAGACAACAACAAGGATAAGGCCCTGAAAGAGAAGACAAAGGAATGTGAGAAGTTATCTAAAGAAGTTGTCCTAAAACATGAGATGGAATCCAGGGTGATGAGGCTAACCAAAGAAATTAAAGATAGGAAGAAAACTGAAGAAGACCTGAATCAAAATCTAAAAGAAAGAACTGAAGAATGTTATAGATTAGACGGAATAGATGGCCTCCTAGAGTCTAATCTACAAGAAAGTAGAGACAATGAGAGAGAACTTGAGAGGCAAATTGTCATTCTCAAACATGACCTAGAAGTTGCAAGTGAATACAAGGAGAAGTTCAAGACAAGCTTAGCTAGACTTGAAGCACTGCTTGAAAGTTAGAAAAAGGCTGATGACAAGCATGGTCTTGGATATGAGAAAGGTGAAAGCTCCAGATCCAGAAAAAAAAATTTCAACCAAGGAATGGGAGAAACAGACCTAGAAGACCTCTGATAAGATAGCCTAATGCTCAAAGGTATCCATCCTTTAATGGAAATTGTTTCAATTGGAGTAAATTTGGTCATAAAACTACTCAATGTAGAAGCAGACTAAATCAAAGTGGTCCATCCTTCTCTGGTCAATGCTTCAAGTGTAAGAGGTATGGTCATAGATCAAATGAATCTAGAAGTATGATAATGAATAACTCTAACAATAGAGGAAATAGCAATTCTTTTAATGGCTACTGTTTTGCTTGCAATGGATTTGGACACATGGCTAATCAGTGTAGATCAAGTGGGAATCAAGTATATAAGCAAAGAAATGTTGTGTGCTTCAATTGTAATCGATTCAGTCATTTTGTAAGAACCTGCACAAGCAAGAATAATGAAAGAAGAGGTTCGGCAAATAGAAAACCGAATGAGCAGAGACAAGACAAAGGCAAGGGAAAAATTGATGCGAATGAGATCTAGAATGAAATGAGCAAGACATGGGTCAAGAAAAGTGTTATGAACAATAATAATGGGTCTGTATCGAAATCCGGTGCTGACAATTCCTCCGGGAATTAAATCAGGAGCTTTGGCTTAGGGGGAGCTACATTGAAGATCAAATTTCCCCAACCAGTAAGTAGGTGCCTAAATCTGGCACAATGAATGAAGCTTGAGAAGCTTATTACATAACTTTTGAAGAAACTTCTGGAAGAAAAGAAGCAAATGTGACTAATTGCAAAGCAATTGAGGATTGACTGCATGCAGAAATAGTGTAACCGGATGTGTTAGAGCAGAGCATTTATTACAAAGGTAAATTATGTTTTGTAGAGCATAAAAAGGTGTTCACTCCTCATTTGAATCACTTTGCACTCAAAGAAAGCAAGAAGAATAGTGTTTGACCTAATATTACAAGGAATTGAAGTGCAACTGGCAAATTTATCCATCAACCCTAATTTCGTGAAAAAGGTATTTATCTGCAAAGCTTTGAACTTGTAATCTTTTTGCAATGGCTACACCTTTGGTTGTTGATATTACTGAAAAGCCTCAACAAAAATTTAAGAAGTATCCACACAAATTAATAGAAGTTGACCCATTAGATGCATTTTCAAGTGTTCCATATGGTGTGCTGCATATTGAAGATATTAGGGTTTATATTCATGTGAACATAGATGAATTTGGGGACTTAAGGTATGTGGATTTGTTTAAGAGTCATTTGAGTGATGAAAATCATGATCTTAAACCTGAATATAAGGCACTGCATGATAAACATTTCATTCAGATTATGTGGTTTGCAACATTTGATGAAGATGAATGGGTTTGGTATGTTTTAAGATGAATGCATGATGAGTTTTTGTGGCTGATGAAACCATTCAAAATTACAAAGGATGCTATCAGGATTGTGACTGGGTTGAATTCAACCGGTGGATTACCCATGTTGAAAGCTGTGAAAAACCAAATAGTGACCGATGCTATCGGTGCAAAGTTTGACAAAAGGGCAATGACCATCAATGATATTATAGAACCGGATGTTAAGTTTGCCTCTATGGTGATTGGCTACAAGATTTACCACTCCAGCAGGGAGAACTCTGTCTCTGGAATAGCGATATATGCTGCATACAAAATGTTAAAAGAAAATGCAGATTATGATTTGTGTGAATTATTATAGAACCAACTAATTGAGAACTTAAACAAAATCAAGAAAGACAAGAAAAATACCTTTAAATATGGTACATTGGTTCTATGTTTATTTTTCTACTTTATGAATGAGGTACCTAGAGTAAAAGGTGTACACTGTACTAATGACAAGCCAGTAGATATTTAGACCAGAGATCATCTATGCAGCATTGGTGACTATAAAGCACAAAAAACTGCTATTTGGTGATACTTCAAGAATTTTTAGAATATGATGCATTCTAGAGAAAGAATCCCCAAATTAGTTGTTGAGAAGTACAAGAATGAAATATACTTTATGGTTGACACTGATCAGTGCTTAATGGAAGCAGTAGAACCTAGAACTATTTGGATCATGCCCATGGGGTATGAGGTAGATGAAAAAATCTTGAATATGTATGCTCAACACCTTTTGAGCAAACCAAAAGACACAACAGTTGAAAGATTTGGGAAATATGAGGAACTAAGTGTAAAAACTGCATGATGAGATCAAAAAACCTGAAACCAAAAGGAAAGTAAGAAAAGAAGTTGAGTAGTTGGCTAAGAATCTAGGCCTCACAAAGGAAGCTGTGAGATAATTCAGGAAAATAACCGAAAAGTTAGAGAAGGAGAAACAGGATAAGAAACAAGGAAGTGCTCCAGTAGAATCCTCCTCCACTCTAAGGACAACTAGGAGCTCTTCTACTATCCCTGTTCCCCCAAAGTCTGCCAATCCTGAGAAACCAGAAGACATATCATCCGGTAAAGGAACAAAAAGAAAGAAAACAAAGGCCACAAGAATGTATATGAGCACAAAAGATGATGAGGAGACAGAGATAGATGAAGAAGTTAAAGAAATAAGATCTAAGAAAGCCAAGACGTCAAAGGCTTATGAGGACCAGCCTTCTGGAAGCAAAAAGGCAAGTAAAAAGTAAGAAACTGGTAAGTTTGCTATGACAGTT
Source organism: Cunninghamia lanceolata (assembly GCA_027924645.1). Classification (NCBI taxonomy): domain Eukaryota; kingdom Viridiplantae; phylum Streptophyta; class Pinopsida; order Cupressales; family Cupressaceae; genus Cunninghamia; species Cunninghamia lanceolata. The sequence goes on along the minus strand of BSBN01000700.1, from coordinate 4,421,853 downwards.
GATGAAATTGTAAAAACAATTACTGTTCATGGAAATCTAAGGCCTATCAGAGAATATTATGATAATTTTGATAAAGCAAATAAGAAAATATTGGAGGATGCCACCATCCTATACTTGAATAAATTCAATAGAGCTCTACTGGAAATTTTGCAAGAAATTCCTAAAAGTTTAAGGAATATACTAGAAATGAGGAAGGAAGTTGCCAACACTAAAGACCTAGAACTTAGAGAACATGTCCTCTCCACCTTATGTCTAGTAATGACCAGAAGGGAAGCAAATAAAATCCTCAAGGAAGTAAAGGAGGAATTCAGAAGCAAGATTCGGATGAACAAGCTAATGCTTGGTAAAACTGAGGAAGTTGTAAAATAAATAGAGGAAAGTTTGAGGAAGGCCCTAGACAAAGATAAATACTATGTTGTTTTAGAGGCACAAGTTGAGGAAGGCAATCCTTTAGTTCTAGAACAAGAAACTTCAGAAGAAGAGACTGGAAAGGGAAATAATCCTCCAGAGCAAACCTATATGGAGATACTAAGTCCTACTCCAAATGACTCTGAGAAGAACAAGGATCATAAGTTAGAAGAGGCTGGACACAAAAAGGATACCCAAGATCAAATAGATGGAGTTAACACAGAAGTAAACATGGAAACAAAAATTTGCACTGAAGTTGGCTCACAACAAAAGGAAGAAGTCAAGGGTAAGGAAGATAAAGAAAAAGAAGATGCTACAAATATTGATGCCCCCAAACAAAATAGTCCTGATGCTAAAACTAAGAAAATTCAAGGAAAGGAAGATGGCCCTAAAATTATGGAAAGAGACACTACAGATGCAGTGAAGAGTATCCTAAGTAAAGAAATGCTAGAGTTTGATGAACAAGAACTAATTCAAAGACCAATCAACCTGGATACTCTCTCTCTGATCCAAATGATGAAGATAACATCTTTCACACAAGCTAAGATAAGTGAAAAGATATTGAAATCCCACATAGAGGATAGTGAGCTATTAGGTCTTGTATCTGAAATATTGAAAAAGATAATGCCAACTTTCTAGAAGAATCCATCTGATTCTCCCTCTAGAAATCTGAAGAACCTTGTAAATTCTGTAAGTATACACTTTGAGTCCTTTGAGAAGTCTGTAGAGATTAAAATCTAGAATGAATTTTTGGATAAGAGATTTAGTGAGCTAAAGGGCCTAATAGGGAATGATAGAAAGATACTTGATATCAGTATAAAGAGTATTCAAAATACTCTCAATGACGGAGGTGATGTATACAAATTTTGTCTATCTTGACCCAAAGTTATTGAGGATATTGAGAAAAAGATAAAAGAGCGGGAACAAAATTGGTTGAATTTATCTAAAAATTTTGATCCTCTAATAGTTTCTCTGGTAAGTCAGGAGTGTCAAGCAATCAGCTTGACTGATGAAATAAAGAAACTTGTTAAAGAAAAGAGAAATATTATGGAGAGAATGTGTGAGCTCCGAGGATTGATTGCCCCCAAGTTAGAAACAATGTTTACTTCTTTATTAGAAGCTCAAGTTGTAGTCCAGACAGGTGATCCAGTAGATCTGAAGAAAGCAAAAACATAGGCATTCCTACTAAATGAACACATTTCAATTTTGGATGCCATGAAAAGTAGTTGGGCCTTTGAACTTGTGTAGTTGAAACATAGTTTTGTAGATATCCTCAAGTTCATATAAATATAATGCATGGATTATTTGTACATATGCGACCTTATATACAAATTTCTTGTGAACATTTTGGTTTGCGGATCCCACCCTTTGCCATTGATGTCAAAGGGGGAGTGAAGACAGTGAAAAATGAAAGAAAATGAAGAATACATCAAAGGGGGAACAGTGGAAGAATATATAAGTGCACACAGTAGGGGGAGTCAATCATGACACTTAGTCATTTTTCACTAAGTGTTGCCATCAATGCCAAAGGGGGAGATTGTTGGCAAGAGACACTGCAAGACATGTCATGTGTTGTCATTGATGGTAACTAAGTCCATTCCACACATTTGCAGTATAGTATCAGATCATACCAGAAGTCAGTTCCAAGATTTGTCCAGTTTGGATAGACAGGAACAGGGTATATCGTAGAGTTCAATATTTTGGTCAGCAGAACTCTCCAATTAATCATTTTGTGTTGCAAATCTGAGGGAGTGTAGAGGAATGTCAGGAAAATCTAAATCTAAGATTTTAGCCTCCGGTGACAAAGGGATTAAAAGTTATGAGCATATGAGTATCGGGTCCTAATATGACAAGAACAGTTCAGTGAAGAACAAACCTGTAACATCCATGTTCTATAAACATAGTGAAAACCAGAAATTTACCATAAAGTAATTCAACAAGGTAAAAATGAGATAGAGAAAATTTTTCTTTTATTCAACATATAATCAAGTAACTACAATTACAAGATTTCTCATTATAAAATACAATAAACCATATTGTCTTTCTCAAGTACAAAGTTTACAAAGTAAATCAATTACAAATATTTGCATTAGATAATGTTTTACATAGTCTCAATAAACACAAGTCTTAAAGATATACTGCATCTGGAAATCTGACATCTTTATCACAAGCCTTGGCATGTCTTTTGCTAGAGAGAGAGTATCTTTCTAGTGACTTACCTCCAACCACAGACCGGTGGTCTCCCACACATCTTCCAAATAGGAAGTGGCCCTACCCTTCACGAGGAATATAGACCAAAGGTTAATTTGCCTTTCTGAGTACATAGTGTTGTATCCTACACAACTCTATCAATCATACAACCCTAGATACCCTCTAGTTAAATATGATTTTTGATAGGTTGTGCAATCCAAATACAGTGAATCGACAATGGATGCAGAGATATATGCATTACTATGGCCATAGTTTCAATATAAATTGATGTTCACAATGAATGTTGTCGTAATGTTCACCCACCCCAACTCGACTTGGATACTATCATATTCCTACAGTTCAACTTGGTCAACTATGTTAAACTTATGAAGTCATGACGATTTCAATAATTTAGTCTTCTCGACTCATACATGTTTTCTTTCACTGTCTATATTCTAGAGACCTAATCAACTATCTTTCTTTACAAGGATTCTCATTGCATCATTGCAATATCGAAACCCAAGATTTATCAACTCATAAGAATTTTAAATTGATTAATAACAACTAAGATGATTACCTTACCCAAGTTAAGCATTATAGTCTATGAAACTAATTCCCTTCTTACAAGTAAGAATAATTATACATAGTTAGGGCACTTGACCCTTCAATCGCGATCTATATAATGATCTCAATGATTTAATATAAATAATTACCATATCTAGGTTAAGTTAAAATTTAACTAAAGAGTTTTGTATAACTTAAACCTAGTCTTTCTGACTTAGGTGTATTCATAAGACACTGTCATTGCTCCATTGACCTTTATGGAATGACTATCCATTCTTAGGTATCTCTTTGCATCTTGCAACATTTGAGGTCCAACACTTATCGACAAGTAAAAGCTAAGATAAGTTGTGACCAATAAGATGTAATACACTTTATGGTTGACTACCATTAATAGTACCTCTTGCATGCTTGCAAAACTTGAGGCTTATGACTTGTATTTCAAGTCGACTTGTAGCCCAACAAATAGTTTTCCCTACCTAAGGTTAAACATTGTCAACTAAAATAAATCTGTTTTCAATAAGATAGATATGAACATTTAGGGTTCTCGACCCTTTAATGTCTACCCACATGAAATAACTAAACTAAGTTATAACCATAAGCGTGTCAACAAATAATCTTTTACCCTTCTAGGTTAAACTAGAGTTTTTATTTTATCCTAGAATAATCCATTATATCAAATAATCCTATATAATAACTTCAAGACTAAGGTTTATAAACAACCTTTGGTTTAACTCAACCAAGGTTAATAATACTATGGTTTTGATCTATCCTATTCCATCATAATGAAATAACTAACATAAATTCCCATAAGACAATAATATAATACTCAAAAAGGATTTACCCCAGGTATTGTTCAGTTCCAAGGTCATTTCTAGGTTTCATAATTATTGACTAGAAAGAAGACTAATTCTTGTTGATCTGTCCACTAAGGACTTGCTCAATCTTAATCAACTAGATTAATCTTCCTTAAGAAAACTTAATTATAATAACCATAAGGTTTGTTGACTAAAATTTGAAATAACTCAAAGGTTACAAAAAGTCTTATACCAATTGCAATTATCTTAAGTATTAAAATAACCAAAAGGCTAGATTCTTATTCCCCTTATGCCATAGTATCGGGATATTGAGTATTCTAATGTTAGAAAGAACCTGAGTTTTAAAGTAAATGTTGAACCTCTAACCTATCAACATTAATCACATTATACTACTCAAGATAACGTGAAATTTATGACACATATCGAGTATAAAAATCCTCAAGGTTCTTGACACTTGGTTGAGGGTTTAACAATATAAAACATAGAAGAATATTCTTCTTCTAACGGCTAAGCAATAAAAAGATAACTAGTTATCTACTTAACATAGTCATTCAATCATATAGACTTTAATTTAACACAGTCTTAACCAACTGTCGACATCCAACATGCACTCTATTATAGAAATAATACTAGAGAGGTTTTATCTTATTCTAAGCCACCAGTTTGCACCATTTCTCAAAGATACGAATAGTTTAACAATCATTAAATTAAATAGTTTTCATTTTCTCTATGCCGAGTTATGCCACTCAAGACATCAATAGACTCTTCGAGAAAACCAAATATTCACATATCATTCTCTTTTGATTAAACTACAACAGGAATGTAAATATACATATATCGTAGGTTAATGACATACTCAAGTCTATATGGCATAAATAGATATATACTTAACTCATATAGCTTCGGTCTCTAAAGAATACAGCATAATAAGCATTGATATAACAAGTATTCATCTTAGAATAGATGCAATGTGTTGTTTACCTTACTGGCAGATCTACAGTAATGATAAAGGTTATATAGAGAAATATATGACTATAAACAAATCATAGAGAACCTGATAGATACTTGTACAAATGCCTGAGCAAACACACTCCTTTCCTATTCTCACTTATTCTTTTTTTGTCGACCTAGCTATTCTAAGGTAACTTCGATGTTCTCCATCCTCCCTACTCACCGCCAACTCTCCCTTAAAGCGTATCCCTCTAATGACAATCCTTTTTCAAATAAAAAAAATGTCTCACTCTCAGATACTGCCACCGACTTAATAGTGTCATGGCTAAAAGTACTCAGCAAGACCCCTAATGAGTCGCCCCATTTCCCTTTTTCACTCTTATGGTTGTAAACTTTCATAAATGCATAGCAGTCCGTAACAATTCAATCTAACTGACACCAAATTTTCAGCAAGGTCCCCACATGTCGATGGGAGGATGGCCGCTCCATGGCTCATTTGGTTGGTAGTTAAAACCACAGTCATCCTCAAAAGGATGAGGCCAACACTCAAAGAAATATATAACACTGATCTATTAATGATCATTACATGTGATTTGATCCACTACTAACAATTATAAAGACTCTACTATATTTTAGCTTATTGTTTCCCTCCATACCGTCGACTCATTAAGAGGTATTATCCTCTTATGATGCAAAGGCATCTATTTGTATATAATGATTACATCAATTATAAACTTCATATCTTTGCCTATTTCATTAGGTAGATACAATTTATTCCTTAATAAGATATTATTAAACCATGGAATATAGATATCATGATTGGGTTGAGCTTGTCTCCCCATCATAATCCGTCGACAAATATCACATAATAATAACTTTGATAAAAATATCTTAACATTTACGAATCGTTATAACATGTCAAATATCTTAATAATAGTATTAAGATAATCATTTTATGACAATAACATCGTAATCTTTACATTGATCATAAATAGTTATAAATCAAACTCAAATGACGTCGTTAACGTTATTAATGGCGAAGATGACTTAATACAACTTAGCAAGTTTGAAAACATTATCGACTACCTATTTTGGTTCAGAAGAAAACTTGACAAGACAAAGCTTACCTCTTAAGACACCACAGTTCACATTTTCATTAAACACTTTATACTCAGTTTGGCAAATAAATCACTCATAACCTGAGGTCTATATCTCTCTCCTGGAAAGATACTCTCTCTCTCTTTTCTCTGAGAGTCATCTGATAACTTGTAATCCTATTTCATTTGTCATCAAACAATATGTGATCAGTGCATCATTATTCAATTAATTCGACTAATAAATCCAATCTCATAATACAAATATTAAATCGATAATAACATAATAATTTGTATGTTTTCAATACATGACATTTAATATAATCCATGTTTTTCCTTGTTATCAATCTAAACATCACAATAAATTTACTTGCATCCAAGTAAAAAGTAAAAGTATAGCAAGTCAGAAATTAGGGATGTAACAAGGCCAACTTGTGTTAGATCCTTGTGCGGATCTAGTAGAAGTGTTTTGGTGAGTTGTGTATGGGATATAATGTTAGTGGCTGACATGTATGGTGATCTGCAAGTGTTATTTTTGGTATGCATCAATATTGATGTATGAATTTAGTCGTCAGAATAGAGTACTTGTATTATTTGTTAAGTTCTTCATAAGGCCGATAGAAAGGTGGTTGAATTTCTTGAGGCGGATATATATATATAGCCAATGGATTCGAGTGTATTGGTATGTATGATGTGGGCGATGATGGAGAAAGTGTGAAAAGACAGATTAAAGTGCAGAAAAGAAGAGATTTGAAGTCTAGATTATGGCAGAGCAGTAAACAGGGCAGAATAAAGATGAAGTGTGTAAGATCAATATTTTGTGCTTAACCAGAACTGAATTCTTGCATTGGCAGATGCTATTCATCAGTTTAAACAATCTGTAATCCTTTTGTAATCATTCTTGTAGGTAGTGAGCCTCTCTTGAGTAGTGAGCTCTGGGCAGTGAGCCCGAAGGCATGTGCCTTCCCTTTTGTAATACTTTTATCAAAGTATAATCCTTATGGGTTAACCCCCATCGTGGTTTTTCCCTTAACCAAGTTTCCACGTTAAAAATCTTGGTGTTAAGTGTGTTATATATGTTTCTGCTCATGAGTTATTGATTCTTGCTTTTCATGATTATATCATTAATATGTTAAGAAGTTGTAAAGAAGAAATTAACTACAACAAGCTTTAAAGTTTTATGACAATTGATTCACCCCCCCTCTCAGTTGTCAGCCCTAATTCCAATAGTATGTGCTTGCATCAAGTTATTGAATATTTGTTTAAGAAAAATATAGGATGTTGTGGGTTCTCTTTCCCTTTCAAGTGTTAGGCTAGTTAGAGATAGCCTTTGGTAACATTAGTTTGCATTAATTTGCATACACAATCACATTTAAAGAGAACCTCACCTTGTTACAATTAAAAAGGTTCATATTTTAGGTTCTTTCAATAAGGCGATAGGCTTTGAATTGCTTCAAGAGTTTCCTCTATGATGCCTCGACAACACAATAGCATCAATTTTCTATCCAACAAAATGGATATATTGCTAGATGAAGATATGGTGTGTGCCATTACTAAGGCCTACATCAAGAAGATTTACATCATAGAGCCAAATTTTATAGATGCCTTGGTTGGCTATGATGATGAGGCCAGAGTTGTGGATATTGGTGGGATATTCTCTCAAGATCTCCTCCATAAATCAGTTGAGGCTAACACCATTTGGTGGAATTATAAATCAGAATATCTATAATTTGAATGATTAATATTTGAATTATAAGTAAGTTATTCTAAGTCTAGATTGTAGCAATGGTTTACATAGATAAAATAAAAGTTCAAAGTTAAATAATGAAGGGAGAGAGTTAGAAACAAATCACTAGCGAAAAGCAAAGGCCAGGAGAAATAAGGGTTGAGTTTCTTCAACGAATCATAGTGGAATGCAAAGATGAAGTCCGTAGAAACGATCTAGAGAATAACAACTACAAATATGGCTTCAGTCAAAATGCGGGGATGGGCAAAGCCATGTAAATGAATGGAGGAATACAGTCGAAGCCCACAGGATAGACATTCGACATAAAGAAGTTGAGAGATTGCAGAAAAGAGAAGAAGAAACTTTATCGTACGACTGGTGAGATCATCGAAAGGAAGACTAACATCTTTGGTGGTGCCCTAACAACACATGAATGTGTCATCCCTTGATGCCCTAGAACTTTTCTGAAACAATTGGGACCCCGTGCAGGACAGGAATGAAAATTGGAAATTGGCTATGGCTACGGGAGAAAATGTGATCCCACTTGGGAAACCTACGGTGAATCAAACTCAGTGCTCTTTAACCATTGCAAAGGAAGAATTGGAGACTGCTACACAAAATTTGCAATAACTTTTTCCTAAAGTACGCAAACGCTTGGCCTACAATAGAAAGACTTATGAATTGGGTAAATGAAAACTAGGGCTCGAATGTTAGGATTAGACAACTACCAAATGTCTTCTTCCTAGCCCAATGTGAAATAGAGTGGTGCAGGAGCACCTACCTGACAGCTGGCCTTCATGAGGCAGTTAGTAGTTTTAGGTCTTGTTTATGTTTTCAAGAAGGTCTGTTAAGACCAAATGCATGTAATAAGGTCATGCTGATCGTGATAAGATCATGCTGACCAGGCTTTTACTATTTTTAGTTAGTTTGTTAGGACAGCTGTCATGATGTATGTTCGGTTGGATCTCCCAGCCGCCTGGAGAGTTCCCAGCCGCTTGGAGTCGGGTCAGTAGTACTCGTAGGATAATCTATTTAAGCATGAGATCGGTTGATATTGCATAGACAGAGAGAGATATCATCGATTGATAGTATAGTATTGTATTGCACAGAGGAGCTTGAGTGTGCTGTGTGAGGAACATCATATTGTATTGCATCTTTGAAATCAATAAAGATCCTATTTTTGGTTTCCTGTTTGATCCCCTTTGTGTAATCGATTTGCTGGTTTGGGTGGCTTCATGGATTTACTGATCCATTCCACCGGTTGATCTGTCTGATCGGTGGAATGGCGATGTACAGTAGGTTAGGTTGTAGTTTGTTTGTTTGCATGCAGGTGTGCAGGATCGCCGCCAAGAGATGTTGAAGACCCTAGCATGGGTATGTGCTAGGTCAAGCTGATAAGATAGAGTGTGGAAGATCACCCTGAGAGTGGATCGGGTCATCCCTGGAGGATCGGCGAAGTGAAATTTCGCTAAGTGAAGAAGTTCGTCAAAACGGCATCATCAGGATATCTTGGTGAATATCCTGCAGTCAGTTTGGGCATCGTCATCCGGATAAGTGGAGGAGAGCATGATGCTTTCGATTGCATGAAGTGCAAGTGCGTCGGGGTGATCATCATCAGGAGAGCCGAGGAGGAGCGTATCGGCATCAGGATCATCTCTCGAGAGAGCCCATCATCCGTATATCGCTAACAGATGCGGGAGTGAAAGTTCGATTTTTTTGGCTAAGTGTTGAAGAGGTCATCAGGATATTGTGTGACGTCATCATCATCCGCATATGACGTCATCGTCATCAGGATATTGAGATATCCCCCTATGCATGTTGATCCTGTTGTCGCTAAGTGGTTAGGTGTCGGCGTAGGCAGAAAGTTGTGAAGCATCATCAGGAGGTTTCGAGAGAACCGGATAAAACATATCATGATGCTGTTGCTGGTGTCGTCGGCTAGCGGAGCATCGAAGGGAAGGTGCTGAAGGTGATCGTCATCAGGATATTTGGGGCAACCGGATATTGGATATCCTGCTGACGAAGGTGGTGTCGCATATCATGATGATGCCGCCAGTGTTTGGTGCCCGATGAACAGTGCAACAGGAGGATGTTTGCACCCGTGGAATATCATGAGGATGATGATAGGCGACAGGCGGAGGAGGTGAACAGTAGTCGGCAGGAGGATAATTGTGATTGTCCGAAATATGATGATGATGCTGATAGAGTAAAGCGGAATATGATGATGATGGCGAAGATGATGATGATGAGGATGGGCTGCAGACATCCATGCTATATGCGAAGGTTATAGTGTGGATGCCTCTGCATCATAGAGGAGATTAAAAATAAGATCCTAGATTCTGGACCTTGAATTATGGACAATGTAGGGTTTTACTTGAAGAGCTGGATCCTAATTTTGATCCATTAAGGCACATCATTCATCTTTATAACTTGCCAACAGAATATTAGAATGAGCTAACCTTAGCAGATTTTAGCAACTTTTTGGGAACATTCATCAAGGTGGATACTATTGGAATTGTGACAACAATATAAATGAGGTGTTAAAATTTGGACCTATTTGCGGTGCGGTTTGGAGACCAACCTACCTTGAGGGGTTCCAGAGGGTGGGGGGGTCGCTAGGTTGGGACCCTTGCAAAATGAGGGTTCGGGGGCAGTAGTCCCCAAAGCAAAAATCTTATGATAAAAAACTTCTTTTACTACAGAGAAAATCTGGGTGGTTCATCAAAAAGCCCTAAATCTTACGGTGGCAGTTATGTTGAAGATAATATATATCTTTATAGCCTTAAAAGACAAATCATTGTAATGGTGGTTGCATGAAGATTGTAATTTTTCTTTGAGCAATAAGAATACCGATACTTTGTCCCATGGATGTTTCCCTGGCATATTGCTAGGGTTTTACAACATAAATCCTTTTTTTGTTTGATGTGGTCGGTCATTCTGTTCTTTTGTTATTTCTATTATTATCTCTATTTTCTTCATAACTAATTTGTGCTGCAATATTGTATGATTCTGGAGATTAAAGTTTATCATCAAAACCTAAATTTTCAACAGATATGGCTACTCTAGAAAAATAGGTTGGTATGTATATTCACATATGCAAGTACATTGATTTGGCTAATCCTATTCCCTCTTCAATTGAGATCAACTCAACAGCTGGGGTTTGTATATAAAAAGTGGAAATGGAGCATTCTGCAAATTATTGCAATTCCTGTAAAATTTATAGTCATTGCCCAAATGGATGTAAAGGCAAATGGGGGACAATTCCCACCAGTGGCGTGATGGATGCTCTTGAAAGTGAGAAACAAAATTCTTCTCAATCTATTTCTCCTAAGACAATTTAGGATGCAAACATAGTCGAGGAATGCATGAACTAGGGGAATATGACCTCCTTTACCTCAAAGGAAAAGAAAAATATAATTTTAAAAGAGGCCTTGGAGGCATTTGACATCACTAATGAGGTGCGAGAGACCCCTAACTATCATGACAAAGGCCCAAGTTATGCAAACTTCCTGGATCTTGAGACAAAAGACACAGAATCAAATAGTGAAATAAAGTTATTCTCTCTAGAAGAAATGCTGATCATCTAAATAGATTCAAAGAAGGAAAGGCCAAAATGTGGCTTTAAAAAATTAAAGGGAAGGAAAACTAACAAGGAATTGATGGAAAAGGATGAGTTTGTAGATGGGCAAATAAAAATAAATAACATGATGCTGAGATTTGGGAAGGGAGTGCCCCTTCCTAATGACCGATGAGAATCATTTTGTGGAATGTTAGAGGATTAAATGCCCCTAACAAATGACGCTTAGCCAAGCATCAAATGAAATAACAAGGGCATATATTTTGCTTCTCCAAGAAACAAAACTAAGCAAAGATGAAGCTAGTAAACTTATACAAAGATGGTCTTATTGGCAAGGCAAATTTGTGGTTGTTGATGGTGCTATAGACACCATAAAATGACCATGTGTCCACCACCATTTCCAACATCATCCTAACACCATGCTTTTCATCCTAACACATCCCTCTAACCACTTAAATTAATTAAATAAATTTATATTTATTTAATTAATTAATTTCATCCATTTCTCCTATCCTTTGGATTAATTAAATAAATTTATTTTATTTATTTAATTAACTCTTTAGCCCCTTTTTATCTAAATTAATTAAATAAATTCTATTTATTTAATTAATTAACTAACCTTTCCTATCTATCACCTAAAGTTAATTAAATAAATTTCACTTTATTCAATTTTAATAATCCAATTAACTTTCCTACATCCATGATTAATTATATAAATCCCATTTAATTAATTTTAAACCCCACTTAACTCCTCTCCAACAATTAATTAAATAATTCCTATTATTTAATTAATTGTCTTGCCACATGTCCTCATCCTCACTCACCTCACAAATAAAATAAATTTAAAATTCTCACAAAAGGACAAAACTAAAAAGTCAACCCCACCTCTTAATCTCCACCCTTCATTCCAAAATCCATCTTTCAATCTCCACCATTCACATGAAGATGCCCTAGGATTCAATCTCAACCCTTGATCCTATTTTCTACCTCTTAACCCCATCCATTGATTCCACCTCTTTTTCTCATTTGACCTCCCCACCTCTCATTCCTATTTGACCTTAGTACCTTTCAATCTCAGCCCTTCATCCCACCTCTTAATCTTAGCCCTCCAATCCATCTTATCTCAAATCTATAAATAAACCCTCCTCATAGCCATTTTCATCACATCATTTCAAGTAGCCATATGATGTCTAAATATTTTCTCGTTTGCCTCTATTAGTAGGCTGGTTTTGTGAGAGCAATCCACATTCCATAATTTCATTTTGAGTATAGCTAGGATTATAGGTGGGTGCATGCTTCCTCAACTCTATCAAGGAGGATAAATGGCTCAAGGTTGAAGGTATATTGCATTGGTTTGTTTATTTTTCATGTTATTTACCTTGTGTTGTTTTGGGTCCTTCAAGTGCCTCTAGGAGTTTTGGAGTAATAAGTAATCCCATATCTGCTAAGTTGGAGGTTATTGCTACTAGTACTCATGGGTAGGTATGCAAGATTTTGAACTACTCCATTGAACACATTTTCTATCTTATAAATGTTTATGGTCCAGTAAGTTGTATTAAAAAAAAGGTTGGTGCAAGATGGGGTACACCCCTCTTGAGAAAAACACAAACAATTCACAAAAACTCACACAACCAAATACACATTCACATGGGCATGTTTTGCCTCAATTCCAATACTTAACTATGACAAGATTGCAACAAAAACTTAATTTTTTTATTGGATTTAATTGAGAAAATAAAATAATTCTGTTATGAAATTTATTTACATACACTTGGCCATCGTTCTCTCCAATATTTGGTTCTATTCTATGATATGGCCATTGCATTCCTTCTCTTGATAGCAAACAACAAAATTTTCATTCTATCTCCTCTTTCTGGTAATGAACCATCCTTTCAATTCTAGTTCATTCTGTGTTTAGGCAATAAATCCCTTATATCTAGTAGCAAACTCTCTCAATTCCTCCTTTTCTCTATTTTATGTTGGCAACGATCCATGTTCATTCCTCATTACTCCATTGATAGAGTAAAAAAATATATATTACAAATCAAATTAGCCTCAAAGAGGCATTTCCAACACCATGGCGTCCACTCCTCTCCTATGCACCTTCTCTTCTTCCATAAATCTGAAAAGACAAAGTTTGTACGACAACATTTCTCCTTTTGTTTTATTTATTATTTAATTTCCACTTTTCTTTTTGCATGGAAATCTGCAATATAAGTTATCTATTCCTTTATTTAATTTATGTTTATGTCTCATTTATAAAATGTTGCCTTCTCTTCTATCAACTTCCCTCACTTCATTGCTTTTCAATGATTATTACTTATTGGATTATTGTAGCAAGTCCCATCCTTCATTTCTTCACTTTCTATTTCATTTTTGTCCACTCCTCCCCAGGCACCTTCTCTTCTTCTAGAAATCTGAAAAGACAAAGTCTGTACGACAACATTTCTCCTTTTGTTTTATTTATTATTTAATTTCCACTTTTCTTTTGGCATGGAAATCTGCAATATAAGTTATATATTCCCTTATTTAATTTATGTTTATCTCATTTATAAAATGTTGCCTCCTCTTTTATCAACTTCCCTCACTTCATTGCTTTTCAATGATTATTGCTTATTAGATTATGGTAGCGAATCCCATCCTTCATTTCTTCACTTTCTATTTCATTTTCCTCAACAACCCAATATTTTTTCAAAGCAATCAAATACTCCTTATATTATCTATGTATCTCTATCCTTTTAAATACCTCATGGAACTGTATCAATTTTGAGAAATTGTGACTTTGACAATGTGCGGAATCAAGTGCCGCAGGTGGAAAATTCAAACTTCTCAGAATTGAAAGAAAATTGGTGAGTAGGCTTAGAATGATGTCCCAAAGTCCCTTGCAAAATGATTTTGATCCAAACTTCCAAAATTATGAGATAGTAAACTTTCTGTAAATTGATGACACACTTTCGACATTAACGACACAAATTTCTAGCATTAATTTATCTCAAACCATGAGAGATATGTCTTCGATTCTTTTTTCTCTTTTGAGATGGTACCTCCAAGAATGCCCCTACATAAGGATTTTACTCTAGCTCTTATGGATCTTTGGGAATAAATCTCACAAAATTGCCTATGGAGTGTCAAAACTGCGAACCAACGAAAGCTTGATTCTTGCAATTATGTGCCGACTTTGAAGTTCTGTGATGCTGAGAGATGCCAATGACTACCAAACCAAATCAAAACTAAAAATCAAACCTAAAAATATTTTTGGGTGATGTCGATTGCCAGTCTGCCTGGGTGCTCCTGCATTAGACATTTCATGTAGGAAGTTTGTGAGCATACACTCACAAACATGGAGTTGAATGGTAGAACCATTCTTTTAGATTGCAAGCAATCTGCAACAAACTCCATCACTGAAATATGTGCACAAAAAAGTTTTTATTTTTCCTTTTTTCTAGCACCTTACCAGAACAAGCTTCACACTCCAACAAATCTGCACTTTCTTCCTCCTTCTTGTGGACTCATGTCTACCATGAATCATCCTCCTCCAATGATTCTCTCCATTCCCATCCTCTTTCATGGGATCCAACCCACCATCATCAATCGGCCACCTCCACCAAACAATCTCACTATTCTTCTTCTCTTCCGTGGGTTTTGACCCACCAAAATCTGACCACCTCCACCAAGTTCCCTCATCATACACTTCACAATCTGCATCATATACATATAAATCTACCCCTACAACTTCATGGAAATCAACAATTTCCATCTGTTCTTCTCCATACTCCTCAACCCTCAACATTACAAATGAATGCAAAATAATATCATCACAAAATGTAAACAAATTTACCTCCTTTTTCTTCGCTGCAATGTTTTCAGTGTCATCTTCAGCTGCAACCTTCATCTCATCCTTTGCTTTGAGGTTTTCATCTAACCCATCTACTCTCATCATCATCTTCATGTCTTCAATTGCTATACCAAGTCTCCCAACTGTAGAATCTTCAACAACTTCTTCACACAAACATGTTGCATACAAATCTTCATCTTCATTTATTTTCTTCCCATCTATTTGGGACTCCTTATCCACCTTAGCAACTTACAAATCCCCATCAATTTCCTCTTCATACAAATTAGAAAAATTAGAAGTTACCTCTCCATTGTTCGTTGTTGCGACATCACTCTTAGTTGCCCCATTCATCTCCTTCAAGTGCTCACTCAAACTGAACAATTCTTCTATCCTTTCACTTCCTTTCTCAAGCAAATTATACTCCTCATCAACAAACAAAATTGCAACATCCTCATGGAAATAGAAATATTCCATGTATCTACCTCCTTATTGTCCTTTATCCTCTACTATATTCATCATTTGAAACAAATCAAACTCAAAATTATCAAATTATACCTCTTTTTTTTTTGCTATTCCAATTTCCTTGCTTGCATTTTCTATTGCACCATTCATCTCTTCATGGTCTCCTATCCAATCTCCTTCTAGCATCTGGTTTATTTTCTTCATCTCCTCTTTCCATAGGAGATCATTCCCTTCTTCATCCACTTGCTTGTCAAACCTAGGGCCTTCTAGCTTTGTTATTTTTGTTTCTACATCTACTACAACTTTCCACTCTTCATACTCAGCTGCAAGTTTATCACTTCCCTCTTCTTCTATCTCCTTATCCTCCAAAGTATATGTTTTCGTTGCTGCTACATCCCTTCTGTCTTCTTCATCCGTGTCTTTCAAAAGACATATCTCTGCTGCAAACTCTAATACTTCTACTCTTTTCATTTGATTATGAATTGTCTCTGCATCACCTTGTTGTCCCACATATCTCATGTCTTCCTATGGATCCTTCACCGCTGCAATTTCATGTTCTACATCTTTTCTACCTTCAAATTGGCATGCTACAGCTGAACACTCTTTCCTCTTCCACTCTTTTCTCTCCTTGTTTCTTCTCTTTTTTGATTTTCTTTCCTTTTGGAATGTATGGGTTGCTCTCATATGTTCTTCTTTCCATGCTCCTTCTACCAAAGGGCTGCAACTCTTGTTCTTCTCCTTTGCAACCTTGGTTGCAATCTCCTCTCTTCCCTCTTGATCCTTTTTCACAAGGATCTCTTCTTCATTCTTCATATTTAATGCCACTTCTTCTTTCTTCTTTTCATCCTTCTCTTTGATGCCTTCTTCATGGAATATCTTCATTGCAAACTCATCCCTCTTACCTTTGTCATGCTGCATAACTTCCAATTGGTCACATTTCTCCAACAACCTGTCAATCCTCTCTACCTTTTTAGCCATCTCTCTAAGGAATCCCTTCCTTTTGTACCTTCTCCAGCCATCCCATATGACTGGATTCCACACATATATCTTCATCTTACTCACTACTGCAATCTTTTACATCCACTTTCACTACCCTACAACTTGCAAGGATACCTCTTACGGGGTTATTAGCTCTTGTTGTTCAGGAATTCTCTCTCACACCTGCAATAGTCCACATGAGTTCTTCTCTACTACTACCTCTACCCACATGTCCTGGTGTATCCTCTACACTCTCAAGGCCTTCAGGCTTTGAACCACTTGGTGCAAGATGGGGTACTCCCCCCTTGACAAAAACACAAACAATTCACAAAAACTCACACAGCCAAATACACATTCACATGGCCATGTTTTGCCTCAATTGGACCAATACTTAACTATGACAAGATTGCAACAAAAACTTGATTTATTTTATTGGATTTAATTCAAAAAATAAAACAATTATGTTATGAAATTTATTTACATACACTTGGCCATCGTTCTCTCCAATATTTGGTTCTATTCTATGATATGGCCATTGCATTGCTTCTCTTGATAGCAATGTTCAACAAAATTTTCATTCTATCTCCTCCTTCTAGCAATGAACCATCCTTTTAATTCCAGTTCATTCTGTGTTTGGGCAACAAATCCCTTATATCTGGCAACAAACTCTCTCAATTCCTCCTTTTCTCTATTTTCTGTTGGCAGTGATCCATGTTCATTCCTCATTACTCCATGAACAAAGTTAAAAAAAAACCATATTACAAATCAAATTAGCCTCAAAGAGGCATTTCCAACACCATGGAATCCACTCCTCTCCCAAGCACCTTCTCTTCTTCTAGAAACTTGAAAAGACAAAGTTTGTACAGCAACATTTCTCCTTTTGTTTTATTTATTATTTAATTTCCACTTTTCTTTTTGCATGGAAATCTACAATATAAGTTATCTATTCCTTTATTTAATTTATGCTTATGTCTCCTTTATAAAATGTTGCCTCCTTTTCTATCAACTTCCCTCACTTCATTGCTTTTCAATGATTATTGCTTATTGGATTATGGTAATGAATCACATCCTTCATTTCTTCACTTTCTATTTCATTTTCCTCGACAACCCAACATTTTTTCAAAGCAATTGAATACTCCTTATATTATCTAGATGTATCTCTATTCTTTTAAATACCTCATGGAACTGTATCAATTTTGAGAAATTGCAACTCTGACAATGTGTGGAATTGGGTGCCACAGGCGGAAAATTAAAACTTCTCAGAATTGAAATAAAATTGGCGAGTAGGCTCAGAATGATGTCCCAAGGTCCCCTGCAAAAGGATATTGATCCAAACGTCTAAATTTAGGAGATATTAAACTTTCCGTAAACTCATGACACACTTTCGACATTAACGACACAAATTTCTGACATTAATTTATCTCAAACCGTGAGAGATATGACTTCAATTATTTTTGCTCTTTCAAGATGGTACCTCCAAGAATGCCCCTGCATAAGGATTCTACTCTAGCTCTTACAGATCTTTGGGAATAAATTTCACAAATCTATCTACATAGTGTCAAAACTGTGAACTGACGAAAGTTTGATTCTTACAATTTTGTGCCAATTTTGCAATTCTATGATGTTGAGAGATGCCAATGACTACCAAACCAAATCAAAACTAAAAATCAAACCTAAAAATATTTTTGGGTGATGCCGATTGCCAGTCTGCTCGGATGCTCCTACATCAAAGGTTAATGTGGGAACACATAATTTATACTCTAGAATCTTTAAACCCAAATGTTGTTATTATCGAGGGGACTTCAATGCTATTCTCTCCTACTTAGAGAAATGTAGCGGGATTTTGTTAACAAGTACCAATCTACAAGTTATCACCCCAAAAATAGGTCTTACACCTGGACTAATAAAAGGTTGGGGTTTTCTTACATCATGGAGATCCTAGATAGGTTTTTGAGAAACAATGAATGGACTCTACTCCCATTGGAATATGAATGTCAGATTTTACTCATTTCCATGTCAGATCATTATCCACTTCAATTAACAATTTATTTGAAGTTCATCCCCCACCTTGATGCCCATTCAAGTTAAAAAATACGTGGTTTAGAGATTCTAACTTCATGCCCTCCATTGAATCCTAGTGGAAAGGGCAACCTAAAAGAAATGACACAAAAATGTTTAATATCTACAAAAAGTTGGGACACATCAAGAACCACCTAAAACAATGGAACATGGAGCACTTCAAAAACATCTTCAAGGAGAGAGAAAGGGTAGAGACAGAATTATCTTCATTGCATGAAAAGATTTTTATTCATGGTATTGAATAGGAAATATTTTAGGAAGAAAATAGTCTAATGAGTGAGCATGCAAAGCTATTGGAAAAGGAAGAGACTTTTGAAGGTAGAAAGCTAGAGAAACTTGGAACTAGGAGGGTGATAGGAACACTAAATTCTTCTACAATTCCACAATAGTTTGAAGATCACATAATAGAATCAGTAGCATTAAAAATATGGATGGCTCTTATTCCTCTAACCCCACGGATATTGGTAATGAAGTTGTCAAATTCTTTCAAAACTTACTCAATAATTGGGAGGGATTCAACTTAAACATGCAAAAAACTTTGCTAGGCTACATACCAAAAGTCTTGGGAGATGAGAAATAATATGCTAAGGGAGCCTTTTACTCAAGATGAAATCAAATGTACATTATGGAAAATATTGTCGATCAAAGCCCCTGGACCTAATGGCTTCCTAAGTAGTTTTTACCAAAAATGCTGGCATATTATGGGGAAGGAGGTTTGGGAAGCTATTGAGGAATCAGGAAGAAAAATTCACAATGTTGAGGGACATCAACAACAACTTCATTTCTCTCACTGCCAAAAAGAGTAGAGTGGTTCATACTAAGAAGGTCCATCGTGGATGGAATAAGCGTAGCACATGAAGCAATACACTCTATTTCTAAATCCAAAACAAGTGGTATGAATATTTTAATGAATAAGAGTGTACCCCTAGACTGCATTTACCTAGCAAAAAAAAGTCCAGATTGTGGAGAATAATTCCAAATTAATTGGAATTGTATGGAGAAAAGAGTCTAGCTTATTTATGATACAAATTCTCTCTAGTCTAGAAAGGGGGCCATGAGTCTAGATTATTCAAAATTGTTTACTTAAAACATGTTCAAGATGTGGATACCAAAATAGATCCAATAAATAAAAGTACAAATTATAAAATAGACAATTTCCAACTTTACAAATATAGAATTTTCATCGTTATAATAAAACATACACTTTTATCCTTTATAATATAATTTAATTAGTCATTCTTATTTCGTTGATTTTAATTGTTTCTTTGTGAGAGAGACATTTAATATTTATAATTGTTATATTTATGGGCATGTCATTGAGCGTATAGAGTTTTTGACATCCTTTCTTGTATGATTACGAAGTTATGCTTGTAATTGTTTTACACTAGCTAAGGAGTAGGCTGCAGTCTCCAAGAAAATCCAATTTCAGTTCCATATAATATTTTATATTAAGTTACATTATTTATTTATAGTACACTTGATAAGTTATTGATGATATCCATATTAATATTTATATAAAGTTAAATTATTTTCAAGTCATATCATGTTGGCGAATTGAAGTCGATAAATATTTTGAAAAAGCATCTGTAATATCATTGTCTTACCAGTGCCATATAACTTGAACATAAATTTGCAAGCACAAGTTATTTTCTTCCAATCTCAGAATATTTAGTTGCTCCTTTCTCACTGCCTACAATTGTCTATAATTCCAAGCATAATAATGATTTCATGAAGTAAGAGCCTTTCATATGATGGTATGCTGATGACACCTTATCAAGACTTGTAGTTGTCTTTTTATTTCCCTTACTTTGTCTTGTGCCAATACTTGTGTTGCAAGCAATACAGAAGGAAACAATCTCGGGAACAATCTTCAACATTTTTTTTTTGGTGCTATTTAAATGAATTTCAAATTTGATTTATAAATAGTTCGGCTGAAGACAAGGCAAATCAGTAAAAAGTAGAGTTTCTGAGTTTTGCATAGCTTGAACTTTTAGTTCTGCTATTGAATGAGGATATTGTAGGAGATTCAACACAGCAAAAGGAAAGATGGCAAAGGTGCACAGAGTCCCCTACTACTTTGCATGTTAATCTTTTTCAGTTTACTTGTATCTACTGATGCTGAAGCAGAAAAAATATCTGCAGATTGTATTTGTTCTTGCAGTTATTGTTTTGCATATGTGCTGCAGTATTGCTACCCATAAAATTTACCATGGAAATGAAGCAAAGCAAGGGGAGATGAAAAATGTCATGGATTATGGTGCAGTTGGAGATGGCTTCCATGATGACAGTCAGGTCAATATTTATCATGACTTAGTTTTTTTAAGTGGTTCTTTTAACATTTATTTATTTTTTTTTTTGGGTGGGGGGCTATTTTCAAAGTAGATTTTTGTCAAAATATAATAGGATAGTTATTTATATGAAATTCAAAATTGTTATTAACTGCCAGACGGTTAAATAATTTGATATTTAAGAAGAGTGTAGTTTGTGTTGGTATGTGAAGTCAGTTTCTTATTTAGTATTGATTAAGCAGTTGATGACGAGTACCATGGTAATGAATCATATCTGCTGAGCGGGGCTGAATGCCTAAAAGTTCAACTGAAGGTTGAAGGGCAAGGGGTCGCAGGGGGGCTGCATGTAGCCCCCCTGCCACTAACGGCCTTGCCAGAGAAATTTTTGGCCATATGACACGTGGAAATGCAAGCAGAAGTGCCACTTGCATGTTCTATGCGTGGAAATCCTTCTTTAGAAAGGATTGGATTAATTGCATGTTTTTTCATGGTTTTTTAAGTCAGTGGAGCTTGAATGCAAATGCATGATGTAATTCTGTAATAGTGAATTTTCTTCTGAAAATAAAATTATTGAGATACCTTTGCTTGTTGTTTTTCCTGATACAAACCAGATTTCCCACATAGATTTGTGTTGTCTATTTTATGCAATTTATTGGTGTTTCACTGTAGTTGTTTCTTTTCTGCACTGCATATTTTTCTAACAGTTTATTCTATAGTCTATAGATGGTAATGATTTTGTGGTTGATTTTTAGTGGTAATGATTTTGTGGTTGATTTGTAGGCCTTCAAAAAAGCATGGGAAGCAGCATGCAAATCGTCGTCTGATGGAGAAATGGTGGTGCCAAGTGGAAACAAATTTCTTATAAATCCCACTACATTTCCTGGGCCCTGCAAGTCCGCCATTTCTGTCAAGGTAAGCATGGAAACGATGCTTACTATTGAAGTCTTATAAGTTTAAATCCTAAACAGTGGACTTTACAGATTGAAGGAGAAATAATCGCTCCAGCACAACAATCTGCGTGGAACAACGCAGATAGAGATATGTGGCTCACATTTGCAAACATCTCTGCCCTCACCATACAAGGTAGCGGTATAATTGATGGGCAAGGCCACGTTTGGTGGGGGAAGTCTTGCAAAACTAACGAGAAAAACGTAAGGATAAAAATTGTTTTCTCTCTTTGCATCATTTGCATTAACCTCTTTCATTTAATTTGGTTGAATCTCAGATAGTTTTTCTGTGTTGGTGTGCACTGTGCAGCCTTGCACGCGGGCGCCTACGGTTCGTTTCGAGACATAAAACAAATAACCTCCTGTCTTGAGTCTTCAACTTCAATGTAATGTAATCAATAATATTACTAATGTGTTTGCTTTTGTTCAGGCGATGCACATTGGCAATTGCACAGACGTTTTGGTTCAGGATATTCATTTCTTGAATAGCCAACAAATACATCTTGGGATATTCTACTCTTCTCATGTTCAAGTCACTGGATTGCTCATAAGGGCTCCTGAAGACAGCCCCAACACCGATGGTATTCATCTGGAATCAGTTGACAGTGTTCAAATAGATAACTGTGACATCGAAACAGGTAATTTGTTTCGTCAAAGGTCAATTTTGGCCAATAAAAGTAGGACAAATATTTACCACTTTTTGTGGTTGTGTTGTAAAATTACTATTGACTGTTAAGTAGGGAAGAGGACTCAATTGCTGAGCATGTTCCAATAGGTGATAGTATTTGTATATTTAAGGCCCAATATTTTTAAAAGTTTATCACTAGTAGTTGTGATTTTAAGGTTGTCAGTGTTACTATAAGTACTTATAATTGAATGAAATGTGCTCATTAGATTTAAAAAGCAACTAATCATGTGATGCCACATCAGCACACCAACAAAACATGATTTAATGCACACCTATTGGTCCACCCTTTTTTTAGGGGAACTATTTGACACCTCAACAAAAAGTGTGCTGATGTGGCATCATATTTGATGATGTGACCTTGAAACCTTAGTTATAAGCAGGGGCCTTGCCAATTAAGCTGCTGTAAAATTTTTGGAGGGATTCAAAATTGCCACATATGTATGATTTTGAGAGGTGTGAAGTTAGGGTGTTCAACTACTGGATCCTCTTCCTTCGAGTGATTTATCTCTCAATCATTTCATTTTTTTTCCATAATTATAATTCACCTAAAAATTGTTTTGTATGAAAGTTGCTACTTCTTATTGACTATTTATTAATTGTGTTATGATTCACTGTGTTGATTGTGTAGGGGACGATTGCATCTCCATTACAGATGTGACGTCCAATGTTCTCATCCAAAAGATCAGATGTGGCCCAGGACATGGGATCAGGTAAGGCTTCTTATTCATTTTAATCAAATTTTTAAACCTTCATTACTGTTATTGTTTGATAGGATTCATTTTACAGCTTTAAAAAATAGTCTGTTTTAAAGTTAAATCCCCAAAATTCCAAATAACATATAACTGCTTATACTTCACAAAAGTAAACATATTAGATAATTTATTACATACGTGACAAAAAATAATTACATTCTCAGGTTGTATGTACTCAGAAAAGTAGTTTCATTTACAATTAGATGGTCAATAAATCTCAATATTTATAAGTGGGAAGAGTTTAAAGTGTGGCACCCAGACACAACATGTAGGCAGGGCTATTCTTAAATATCATCCACTTCAACAGTCAAAAGTAAATTTTAGCCAATAAAAATAAGACAAATATTTACCACTTTTTATTGTAAATGAGGCGTAAAATTATTTTTGACTGTATAACCATTGAAATGAATGATATTTATGTAGAGTGTGCCATGAACAATTTGGAAGCCTATCAACCAAGCACTCAATAAATACAATATTCAATAAATACAATATTGAACAATTTTTCTAATAGTTAAACTTCCTGACTTTGATGGCTTTAATTGCTGAATATGAGATTTATTCTTCTCTTTTTGAAGCATTGGAAGCCTAGGGAAAAATGGAGAGGAAGCAAATGTGGAAAAAATCAACGTCCGAGAGGTTTTATTTGATGGATCACAGAACGGAGCGAGAATCAAGACTTGGCAGGTTCAGTCATATTCCTAAAATAACTCATATGTTTCATATTATATCACAAAAAAGAATCATGCAATGTAAGGTCAGGGATTAGTAATGCTTGTGTTTTATCAATTACCTATTTGCAGGGCGGTTCTGGCTATGCGAGAGAAATCACATTTGCAGATTTGACAATTAACAATGTTTCTAATCCTATAATTATAGATCAGTATTACTGTGACAACCTCACACCATGTAAAGCTCAGGTGAACAATCCAACTTTTTATATTGTTTTTGTAAACAGTCAATGTACAGGTTGTTTGAGTGGGAAATCATTTCCCACATAACATTAACCATAAAAGTCGGCTCATTTGTGGGGAATTCATTTTGAGGTTAGATTGAATGTCATTTTCCATGCAGAAATCGGCAGTGCAAATAGAGGGTGTGACATACCAAAACATTACAGGGACGTCTGCAAAGCAACTGGCAGTGAATTTTAATTGCAGTCAGACAGTACCTTGCAAAGAAATTATTATCTCAAATGTTGATATAAAATCCACTGTTACATCTCAAACGGAGTCGGCCTGCTTCAATGCATTTGGCTTAGCTTCTGGGGACATCCATCCAAACAGCTGCCTTAAGAAACAGTGATTTATTACCATCAAGATTTTGATTGGAACCGGATCACTGCATAATTCATTATAAAAGTGTATAAATCGCATAAAAGCTGTAAGAAAATTGGGCATGTAAAATACTACAATAAGCATGTACTATAGGCTATTGTATAATTTAATCATATTGGAAAAATAGTTGCTTGCTTCCTGAGATGTAGAAACTAACATTGCTTCCAACTCTTGTATGGAATGTAAGAGTGTATTTGCATATAATATCTTGGTACGTTCGAATTGTAAAAGAACCGAGCATAAAGCGACAAATTTCATCGTCAATAAGAATGTATTTGCAACGAGTAACACGCATAAACTTGTGCTGCGATCCCTCCGTGCAACGTATATGGACGACGTCTTTTCATATGACATACGCTTACATAAGTTTAGTGTGTGAAACAAAATAAATTCCATGTAATTGTGGAAAAAAATTACAGTATTATCAATAGAGTTTTTGCCTTTGAAGTATTGTAATAATTAGTTGATAGATTTTTATATTGTAATAATGTTTGGAATTGTCTCATGTCTTAAAATTCACGTCGAAATATTTTTGAAGTCTTGGGTTGTTCTATTCCTTGAACCTCCTACGGGTGCATGTGCTAGTATTATTTATTTGTAATTAAAAAAAATTAATGGAAATGTATTTGAAACAAGAGACACATTAATTAATTAATGTAAATATTACAGTGAATTTAATGATTCATGTTTTCTTTTTTAATAAAAAATGAAAAGTGATGGAATTTAACTTTTTATATCATGGATGTGATGTTGGGTGTATATGTAAATCAATGGTTAACTTTATTTTAGTCCAACTCCAAAGGACCAAAAGATATAAATGGAATTGTGATTTCTTAAGTCTATTTCATTGTTGCATTGTAATGTGTGATTTTTGGATGCAAGGTGAGCTTCTAAAGTTGAAACTTTTGTGTAAGTATTATTGGATTTGATGGTTGAACATGGGCATTCTACAGATTTACATTTCCCTTTCTTGCATAACAAAATAGAGAAAGAAAGAAATTTATAATTAGAACAACAATTTCATATTTTGGTTGCTTTTGTTCTTGTTTGACATTTTGTCAAACAGTTGTCATACACATGGTGATGGTTAAGAGTACTCAGGCCACCTCACTTAGAATGAATTACATGGATATAATAGATTTTGAATGGTGATGGTGTGGCAAGATTCAGTTGGAATAAAATGGAGCGGGTTGGGAGTAAAAACACCAACAAACCTTTCAAAAACCGCCCAAAAAGAAGTCAAAAAAGTGTTTTTGTTGATTGTTGTTCATATTTTATGATTGGGAGAGTCTAAGGGATGCCTAAGGCTGCAGAAAAATACATGAAAGAAGTACTTTGAGTGCAGCAACAAAAAGTTGTAGTTTTTAAATTTTCAGTTGTAGATTATGTGGATAAATAATTTGAGGAAACATGGATAAATGAGTTATGACAAAGTGATTTTGAAAGGGTTAATTACACCCATTCAATGTTTCAAATTATGCATACTTTGAAATCTAAGACATAAGCCTTGTATTATTTAAAAAGATTGTCATTATAAAAATTATAGGATGAATGGAAAAGAATTTAAATACCTTAAATAAAAAAAATGTTATAAAAGTTGAAAATATAAACTATATAAATTTAAGTTCTCCTAAATCTATTCAAACAAAGTGTTGATTTTGATGCAAATTTCACCATTACAATTTTATATAAATAATACATCTATCCTTAAAATATGATAGAGTTGTCATTACTTGGACTAACTATTATATAATGGGATGGGTAAAATTAACCATCAAACACTTTAGTTTGACTATTGTCATTAGATCTTCATTCGTGTGGCATGTTTTGATTGACCGATAGCTAAAATAAGCCCAACAACCAATTTAAACATTTTGTATTTTAGTTTGGCTATTGCTATGTTCATCGTTGGATCTTGAAGGCCTTTACAGTTACCATAGGATCAACTTTTTGGTTGCATTAAAAAATGGTGGGCATATTTAGAACTCAACCAATACTAAGAAGCATTTGCAAATTCCAAGAAATATTGTGATCTTAACCCTTTGGAATTCCATAGATGTGAATTTAAACTTCAATGGCTTTTATCTATAGAATTTGAGTTGCTTGAGCATTCATGTGTTCTATTCGCAAATAGAAAGATAACTTTACCAAGGTATATCTAACATGGGGCTCCTTTTGACATTGGTAAAAGCTATCTTTGAATAGGATTCATGCAACTTAAATGTGTTAAAATTGGATCCATTTTCCTTGAATTTTCAATTTGAGTGGTTTGACATTTTGTCAAACACTTTCATGCAATTTGATTTCTGAATGTTTGATTGTTTTATGATGTTTGTTTGAATAAATTGTTAATGCCAAAACATGTGCCAATACATAGGAAAGATAGACAAATACTCACATGAACAAATATCAATGATTCAACACTCAATTAGGCTTTATTTATTGTTGGTACAAGTCTTCTTACATTGATAATGAGGTTTGATACAAAGTATATCAGACTGATTAAACTTATAAGAAATGATAGTAAATCCTATTCAAATTCCATGGTGATTTTATTGGGATGGTGAAGATTAGAACTATGCAAAAATGGATACATAAAATATTTAGTCCCTAGTATTTTATATTAAATTGTACAAAGTTTTCATTTTTAAATATCTTGAACAATGTGAAGATTGCAATAAGAGGTAAAATTATTCAATCAATGAAATTGTAAATAATTAGTTATTTCAATATTTTTAGTTAAAAAATTTACATGTATATTTTACAAAAAATAAATATAAACTTTAGGTATGAAAAATTGTAGTATATAATTGATTAGTAGGTACGTATATTAATAACTAGATAAGTAATTCAATAACTAGATGAGTAATTCTGATTATTTGCAAATACTATTAAAAAGAATGAATGTAGAAATCTTATAAATTTATAATGTGTTCAATAATGTAAATCTATAACAATATTAAGTTTCAGTTTTTATTTAATTTATTTTAATATATTAGAAAGATTTAATAAGGAAAACAATTGATAAATAAATATATACATTTATTTTTATAAATAAATATAAGCATTAAATCTAAAATTAATTAATTATATATTGAAATACATCTTAACTTCTACCACAAACTTTTATAATATTGTGACAAAGCAAAAACTCATAACGGGTTGAAAATAAATTAACATTTCCAAAGGAAGTAACATATTATTTAAACTAATTTTTGAATATATATTAGAGATCATATATCAAAAAATATCAAAAGATCAGGTATAATATTAAATGAAAAGATCACCAACTCCACCAATCAAGATCCACAAAAAAACCACCCAAAAGTTAGTCAAGTACATATACACTAAAGTAGTCAAGGGTATCAAAAATAGCATCAAAGTTCAAAAAAAGTCTAAACACTAGTGCTATAAAAAAGTTACTCCTAGCAAAAATTTTGATTACTGCTATTCTTATACATGTCAAACTCAAATGTGCTAATCATATGATCAATCATGTCTTTGATTTATAGATCTTTGACAACACTCTCATGTTTATCCTTATTATTAGAGTTACTCTTTGCAACTCTCACAGGTCTGCTAATGCTATGTTTCTCGATGTACTCCCTTCGGATCTGCAACTATTTTTCATCAAGCTTGCTTCTGTCCTGTGGCCAGAAATGAGTACTCTTGACTTCTTTTTTATACACCCAGGTGAGTCCTTCCTCCAAAAGTATCATAAACCTATCTTTTGATATTTGTAGAGTCATAGAAACCTACATTAAGATATAGAAAATGGTGAGATTGCAAAATGAATCATTAAGATGCCATCTTTTTCCTTGAAAAAACTCATAATTCTTGGATTTCTAGATATGCCATAAAATCTCATTAGTTAAAACAAACCAAAACATATTAAGCTCTTTAGAAAAATATGGCACACCCAAGTAATATTTCATGCTAGGGGAACCCATTCTTATTATTACACCCAAAACACTTACACAAAAAAGACCAAATTTTATAAGCAAAAGAAACAAATAAAAAAAACATGCTCAAATGATGTCATATTATTAGAAAGGCTACAACTTCTAATAGGAATACCCAAAGATGTCAATTCATTATTCACAACAAGATTTTTAAGAATAAGCATCCACCTAAAACAAGCTTTTTTGGGTTCACAAAAAGAAGAGCATAGAGACTTAAAGACACAAGACCACTCATTCATAGACCAATTGAGGTTCTAATTCCCATTAAGTTTACAAATAATATCTCTTGAGTTAGCCAACAAGATATACACTTGTATTTTTCTAAACACAGTACCATCCTTCCACTAAAAATTATCAAGAATTTCAAAATTAAAATTTAAAGAAATATTGAAGTCCACACCATACAAAGATTTCTCAAAACAAAGAATGTTCTTTTCTGACTATTATGAATACCATACTCATTCTACAATTTATTCCAATCCTTTAAAAAACCATTATCCATGACATCCTTGAAGTCGTTGATTCCCTTAGAGGCCCACTAATAAAAAATCCTTGGGTAAGAGCCAACGGTTTATTATTTTAGTCTAGGTTCCACCAAATAGATCTATAAGAAAAGAAAACATCCTCTGACTTAGAAAAAGATTCCTTATTTATTGTCAGATGTTTAACACTCTTCCAATCCCTCTAAATACTACTAAAGACATTAGATCCAAATGGTTTTAGAGAAAATCTACCAAATATCAAATCATGAGGATGCAAGGCACCCCAGATCTTACCTTTTTGGTCTAAAGAGGGAAATATTGTTTCTAACCAAAAACTTTCCAAGGCTCATCACCACTAAAATCTTTTAAAATTAACTTCACTACTAGAGAGATTCCTTGCAAGGCCCAAGCCCCTATATTGCTTAGGAATACAACACTAAGACTAGGCAATAGCATGCCTTTTTTGCAACCTTCACCATCATACCACAAAAAGTCTCTCAACATATTTTGAATCTTATCAACTTGAGAACTACCAAAGAGCTAGGTAGAAGAATAATAATTATTGTAAGATGCCAAAACTTTTGGACAAACTTGAGCTTTCCTAGCCAAAGATAAAAGATGTGTCTTCCATTTGAGGTTCTTTCCTTCAATCTTCTTAAGCATCCACTCCCACATTTCCTTCAAAGAAGGATCCACAAAGAAAGGAATGCCTATGTACCTAACAATCTTGTTAGGACCCCCCATATCCAGTTAGTTCCCACAATCTAGTTCAGAGGAGCATCATCGCATCCCAAAATAACATATTTAATTTTAAAAATTTTGGCCTGAAAGGCTTGACAAATGATATTAAGCCTACCCAAAATATTTTTAAAATTATCTTCATTCAATTCAATGATCAAAGTAGTATCATCTACAAATTGAGCACTCAAAAGTTTAGACTTATTAGGAAAAAAAATACCCCTTATAGGGGTTTGAGTAAGTTATTCTTTAAAATACACTGAAGAGCATCTGTAGCTATAACAAATAAAGTAGGAGCCAAGGAACAACCTTGTCTAATAGATATTTGTAAGAAGGGATCAATGAGAGATCCATTAATGTCAATTTGAGTATAAGCATCACAAAATAGAACCTTTACCCATTTACAAAAAACCTCAAAAAAATTGAAGGGTTCCAACACAATGATCACAAAGCCACACTTAATCTTGTCATTGGCCTTTTCAAAATCCAAAAGCAACATACTAACTTTCTACCCAATATGCTTGGCCCAAGTTCAACTCTCCCAACTAATAATCAAATTCTAAGATATATTTGAACCTTTAATAAACCCAATTTCCCTAACAAAAACAACATTCCTTAAAATGTCAATCAATTTGAGAGCCATTAGCTTAGCAAGAATTTTGAAGGAGACATTCAATAAAGTGATCGAGGCCTCTAATTTTTATCAAGGTCTTGTTGCCATATTTAGGGAATAACTTAATCACTCCTCTATTAATACTAACACCAAGAGAGCCTTTATCAAAATCTTCTTCATAAACCTTCAAAAAATCATCAGTAATCCATTCATTATTGAGTTTATAAAATTTATTGGAAAGACTATCTCACTAGGGGACTTGCGAATGCTAAAGGAGTTAATGGATTTGTTAATCTCTTCCTTACTGATCTTCTTACTAATGTCAATAATATCATTATCTTGTAACTTCTTGGGGATAACTCTCTTACAAAAGTCTCTAACTTCATCACTCTTGTTGTTATCCTTAGTGGAAAAAATATTCCCATAGAATCTCTGAAAAGCCTCTTTCATATCCATAAGATCATTGGCCTAAACATGACCTACAAGAATAGGGTCTATCCTTTCTCTAGCCTTCTTGGCTTTTACAATATTAAAAATTGTTTAGTCCCTCTATCACCTTCCTTAAGCTACTTGAGCATAGCTCTAATTTTAGCCCCCTAACTCTTAAAATTTTGCACACACCTCAACTATTGTTTGATTCTCAAAAGCTCATCATAAACCACCTTATTCTCAATGTTTAACTATATTTTACATTCAAGCTCTTAAATCTTCTCTTCTAGAATTTTTTCCTTCTTCCTCCTAT
This sequence comes from Cunninghamia lanceolata, assembly GCA_027924645.1. NCBI lineage: Eukaryota > Viridiplantae > Streptophyta > Pinopsida > Cupressales > Cupressaceae > Cunninghamia > Cunninghamia lanceolata. The sequence continues at coordinate 4,390,625 of BSBN01000700.1, read as the reverse complement.
TAAGGGCTTTCTTTTTTCCCACAATTTTCAAGATGGATTTCTAAGAAAAGACCATATTCTCCCACCTACTAATAATATAATTTCCATATAAAAATCATTTATTAATGCTTCTTACTTTATAAATACCTTCTAGACAATTTGTGTAAATATTATTGGATTTGATGGTTCAACATGGGCATTCTATAGATTTACATTTCCCTTTCTTGCATAACAAAATAGAGAAAGAAATGAATTTATAATTAGAACAACAATTTCATGTTTTGGTTGCTTTTGTTCTTGTTTGACATTTTGTCAAACAGTTGGCATACACATGGTGATGGTTAAGAGTACTTAGGCCACCTCACTTAGAATGAATTACATGCATATAATAGATTTTGAATGGTGATGGTGTGGCAAGATTCATTTGGAATAAAATGGAGTGGGTTGGGAGTAAAAACACCAAAAACCTTCCAAAAACTGCCCAAAAAGAAGTCAAAAAAGTGTTTTTGTTGATTGTTGTTCATATTTTATGATTGGGAGAGTCTAAGGGATGCCTAAGGCTGCAAAAAAATACATGAAAGAAGTACTTTGAGTGCAGGAACAAGAAGTTGCAGTTTTTAAATTTTTAGTTGTAGATTATGTGGATAAATAATTTGAGGAAACATGCATAAATGAGTTATGACAAAGTGATTTTGAAAGGGTTAATTACACCCATTCAATCTTTCAAATTACGCATACTTTGAAATCTAAGACATAAGTCTTGTATTATTTAAAAAGATTGTCATTACAAAAATTATAGGATGAATGGAAAAGAATTTAAATACCTTAAATAAAAAATTTGTTATAAAAGTTGAAAATATAAACTATATAAATTTAAGTTCTCCTAAATCAATTCAAACAAAGTGTTGATTTTGATGCAAATTTCACCATTACAATTTTATATAAAAAATACATCTACCCTTAAAATATGATAGAGTTGTCATTACTTGGACTAACTATTATATAATGGGATGGGTAAAATTAACTATCAAACACTTTAGTTTGACTATTTCCATTAGATCTTCATTCACGTGGCATGTTTTGATTTACTGATAGACAAAATAAGCCCAACAACCAATTTAAACATTTTGCATTTTAGTTTGGCTATTGCTATGTTCATCATTGGATCTTGAAGGCCTTTATAGTTACCATAGGATCATCCTTTTGGTTGCATCCACAAATAGTGGGCATATTTAGAACTCAACCAATACTAAGAAGCATTGGTAAATGCCAAGAAATATTGTGAGCTCAACCCTTTGGAATTCCATAGATGTGAATTTAAACTTCAATGGCTTTTATCTATAGAATTTGAGTTGCTTGAGCATTCATGTGTTCTATTCCCAAAATATAAAGATAACTTTACCAAGGTATATCTAACATGGGGCTCCTGATATTTTGACATTGTCAAAAGCTATCTTTAAACATGATTCATGCAACTTGAATGTGTTAAAATTGGATCAATTATAATATCCCTATCTTATTCAGCCCTGAATTTTCAATTTGTGTGGTTTGACATTTTGTCAAACACTTGTCATGCAATTTGATTTATGAGTGTTTTATTGTTTTGTGATGTTTGTTTAAATGAATTTTTAATGCCAAAGCATGTGCAAATACATAGGAAAGATAGCCTGTAATGCCCCGCCATGCAACCCTAGAGATAAGTCAACTAAAGCAATAAAAAAGGTAGAATTTTTTTTTTTTTTTTGTAATAGAATTAACCAATTTAACATAGTCTGACACAACAAGTTAACTACATCTCTAGGGATAACATGACTGCATTATTGAAATTAAGCAATAATCAACAACATACATAACTCATTCAAACATGATTATATTACATGATCTAACTAACAGCCACGGTTGTTCTAAATCCAAATGAGTACACACACACGCACAATGAAGTAATGTCTACCCAATAATGAACTCAACAGGGGGGTTAAGATTCTGATTTACATATTTTATCATAGCTCCAGAGTCCCGCATGGCTTATAGATCTCAAACTACACATCTCAGTAAACATTAGTCCTGTATAGTTAGGGATTACACATTACAAATATCAATTGTGTGAAATGACAAACCTAAGGCCCTAAGGGGCCGACCTAATGTCTCGGGGGCTCATATTGGCCTTGCCTACGTACGCGGAGTGCAAAGACTTCGTAGTTTGGGACAATGAACTTAAATCCACAAGATGGAACCAAACATAACAACACATGCTATCATAAAATAGTTATTTATCTTCACTAATTGTCTTCATAGAAAAGATTCATAAATTGACCCCAAAATATTTGGATTTTACAAAGGTAGAAACTCATAATTTTCACTTTTAAATAATGAGGAATAGATATCCAAAATTATTCACCACCTCAAGAAGAGCTAATTATCTATTTGCAACATAAAATGTTCTTCCTTAAACAGTTTCTTGCATATACAAGTAGCCAAGAACTTAAACCAAGTCATCCTATCTCTATTCCACATCTACACTTCATTCCTTGATTCTTTTTGTGTAGTCAAAATAAGATAGGTGTAATGCCTCCCTAGTCCTGGCCTAACCGAGGTGACACCAAGGTATGAAATTCAAGCTTTACATGATATTGTGTTACTAACATTTTGTTAGGTTAGATTCCATGATTAGATTGGGTGTACATGTGGAGAGGATGACACCTTGACATTGGCATAATACGCGAATGATCATGGATGTTGGAATCCTCCATTGTGGACTATTCTTGCCTCGGCTATTATATGATACGTACATGTAGATGTTATAACCTGTTTGAAGTGGTGCAGGTACTAGGCACCGACTCCACCTAGCTACACAGGTCTGAGCATGCCTAATGCCCGAATGGTGGTAAGATGGAGATGACACATTGGCCATATACCAGCTTAGCCTTGTCATCGTCTCTATGTTGAGATGAGTTTCCGATGTCATGTACTACCTCAGACACCGTCTGGTTATTGCTTGATTATTCTACCATTCTGTGAGTTAGTTCCGTATGATTTTTGTGTTGAGTTAGTCCTTGTGGGTTGTTGTCTGATGTTTTGTTATTTGTAATTTTATTTGGCATGGTGTTAGAAAATTGAGCTCGTGCCTTGTTTCTGTATGGTTTTCTCGAGAGGACTTTGTAAGCCTTGGTCTTCTTTGGCTACTTTAATTAAATTAGGGGAACAACGAGGGATACCTTGATTTCCTAAGTTCACATGCGCTTGATGCACGAGCCCACACTTGGAGTACTAATTAAATCTTCACCTCAATCTCGCAACACGTGTTCTGCACTTCAATTTCAATTCAAACTCCCCAATTCTCTATATCTATTAATTCATTTCAACTGTATAAATACAGTTCTTAAACTATACTTCTCAAGCCTATTAGATTTAGTTGCCCCAAACAAGCTTCCAAGTGCACACTTATGCATATTCATAAATTCATTTTATTGAAAAGTCTTTCAATAAATATTACTCTTCTCATTGCCAAGGAGATTTAATAAAACATCATATTCTTTTGCACCGGGAATTGCCCAGACAGCTAGGGACCATTGTTATGTTTATTGTGTCCTTGCATTTGATGTCTGGTCACCTAGAGGCTCTCTGCCAAACGAGCCACGTGCCTTATTGGCACTTCCACTACTTGCATGTTAGTCTGATCGAGGTTCTTGGGGGGCATCGGAGCTCAGACTACGATGGGCGAAGAGGGCTTTGAAATCTGTGGCCAAAAAAACCAAACGGCATGAGAGTTTTCTGCAGCTTCACTCTCATCCAAGATTTTGAGGCCTCAGATGAATGACTCTGTGGGCGGTCATAGGTCTTTGTGGGTCTCCCCCACAAATTTTTTGCAAAAAGGAGATCGCATTCCATTGGCGGTTTTGGATTTTAAAAAGTAGTGGAGGAGTTTGCCTTAAGATAGTCATACAGAACATGAAAATCGGGAGTATGTAGCTAAAACCACTAATTTATTGCCAATGCAAAGGAAGTATGGGTGTTGTCTGGCCACGAAGAGGCAATTGGGGGATTAGGGTTTGGATTGCCATTGGCCACAACAATTGCTGAAACTAGATCATTTGCTTTACCCAAAACTCTGCCCAGCAATGGAGAGAGATTAGAGTTTTTAGTCAATATTTGCCTCCTACAAAATGCACTGCAACCACAGAAAGAATTAAGCGAGTTTTGCATTCTCTGTAGATTGAAGACCCAAAGAGTCCATCGTAGAGAGTAATGGTGTTGTCGCTACCATGACAGAGGGTTGGGATGATAAAAGAAAAGCATGGTTGAGGTCGTCCAAGGGTTTCCTGGCCGCGAACAAGGAGAAGTTAGAGGTTTCAAAAGTGGGAGGAGGAAGAGCAACTAAGTATACGCCACTCTCTACAATTGTTTTACAGCTTCCAGGTAAGCTAGCATCCTCTCTTAACCAACAGTTACCAGGGTAGATTGCATCTGATGTTATACTATCATTGTTCTTGCTCTGTGGCCCATTTGATGGATGCCCTTAGTTTGTTGTCACCCTCCAATTCGGGAGTGTGAAATAAACATTGTTTCCAATCTCTACTTCTTAACCTGCTATTTTTTTTTGTTGTCCATGAGATCACTGGATTATATGAGGTATTGTATGGAATAGGCCTTGAAGGCAATGTATTAACGGGTCACCCCAGTGGTTTATGCATCCTCTCCTTAGCTGTAAGTTTTATGCTTGTTGAATACTTGAAATCTATGCCTAGTTTATTTCATTTTTTTAGCAGACATTGCATGCTATACTGTGGCCATTGATCATCAATCTAATTCCTCAGGGATCTCATGATATTTAGCAAGAAACAGGGAACCTGAGATCCTATGATGGCATGTATAATAAGTTAATCATGGTCATGTCCTTGTTATATTCAAGTTGAATGCTCCCAATATATCAAAACAAGATGTATAATGGTTCATGTCTAGGATGTCCCTTTACTAAATCCGGGTTCTAAATCTTTGTTTGGGTAGGACATGCATTAGTTTTTTCTTGGCACTAGTTACGGTTTTGTTAGGGTATGCTAGGTGTCAATATATTGCGAAGCAGGATTATGCATTATATTCATGCCACTGAAAATTTGGATCCAAAATAGAAAATAATTTTGAATATTTTGCTTTTGAGGTCTGAAACAATCTCAGAGACAGTTTAAAAACACAACTCATGATGCTTTGGGGGAGAAGTTAGATGTGAACCCTTTGCTAAATCTGTGTATATAAAGTCCATCAGGTTTGTAGTAATTTGATTTCAGAGTTTATATTTAGGGATACCATGTGGTATAATCTCACATCACTAGCTTTGCTACGTGGCATGTTCTTGCAGCAACTGAGGTTCATCTGGAGCCAAGTGTTCCTATCTTGGCTCATCTAGGGTTCCACATGTAAGCATCTTGCATCACCTAAGAAGACACATTTCTGCATCTCGTACTAGCAACAGTTAATGAGAAAAGATAGATGAAAGGATTTCTAAAACTGGAGTGTTAACTGAAATCGGATCCAAAAGTATCTCACATGCAAGAAGTCAAATATTCAAAAGTTTCTTCGAAAAGAAACCGGATGCTTGAGAATCTGGATTTACGCCTGCCAATGACATTTGTTTAAAAGTTTGTAAAGACTTTTTAACTGATCCATTTTGTGCCCATCTTACAATTATTGCAGCTCATGGGGCCTCATTTCTTGAGGCATTCTGTCAAACAGTTAACGTGCCTTGTCTATGTTTCCACTATACTATACATGTAAACTAGAGCACTTGCAATTACATAATTTCTCCTTCATCCTTCAACTTTGGGTTCAAAACAGTGAACACTAAGGAACATCAGTTTTCACACTCTCTACTACTTTGCATCTCTATAATATTGTTGTGGAAAGATCACAAGGAGCATAGAGAAGACATTAGTTACTTATTAGTGGTTACTCATTCCCACTTGCTCCTCTATTCATCAACCCTTCTATCATCCATCTCAGTTGATTAGTGTTGGTTGGTTCCTCTCACGCTTTGCTAGAGACATCCCTTGAAGACAAAAGGATCTCCAGTCACCCAGAATGGGAAGAAACATTGCAACTTGGCTGTCAGTGAGTCTTGTGTTTTCAAATAGGTGAAACTCCCATGCCACATGAACTACTGTCATGACAATTTCAAAACAACCATGCCAATAATCTAGCTACCACCTTAATATATCTGGTAGTCTTGCTGCTAACAAAACTGTTAATTTCATTATCCTTGTTCTCATTGAAAAGTCAATATCTGTTTCAGCTTCACAGAAAACTTCTTGTGATGGTCTTGAAGAGTAGATAATGAAGCATAAGGCGCATTTAGAGAATGGGATCAATATATCGACAACATGGTTTACGACCTAAGCATATCTTATATTTACCTTTCCAAATGCAAACCAATTGACATATTCTAATTTCTGAATCTTATGGCTGTTGTTACAAATCAGATTACTCTGGGTTTTGGACAACGAATACATGTATGCCTATTGCTCAAATAAACGTGTCATTCATCAACCCACGTGTAGATAACATCAACTATGATTTCTACCACATAATTTTACCATTCAAATGCAAACCAGATGACTTGTAGTTCTGATTTCTGAATCTTTATAACTGCTGTTACAAATCAGATTATTCTGCATTGAAATTACGCCAAGTTTTTAGGCTCAAATGTGCCCAAACATAGAGCGAGTCATATCTTTAGTAGGCTTATACAATGATGTTGTCCCTGTTTAGAATGAGGAAAATGGTTCACATCCCTCATAGCCGTGTGGCGATCCACACACACTTGAAGGGCCTTAACAATTATAACAGTTATTTTGTGGGGTATTTTGTCCATGGGTAAGGTGAGTATTTTCCTTGTTATCCACTGTAATTGTATTGCAAAGGCATTGGGAATTTAATAGTTCTACACTTGTCAAATGCATTTGTTTGAAAGTTTCTCAAGCCACATTTGTTAATCCACTTGTGCCACATTCATTGTGCTCCATGAGATTGAATCTCTTAGATGCATTCCACTAAATAGTCCGCTTGCTTTACTACTGCAGATTTAATGGTATTCCTTTGTAGTAGTTATTCAGGGCACTTTTTATATTAGACTTTATTTAGAAATCTTCTATTATTAACAAAGAGTTAGCTTTAGTTTTATTCAAGGCACTCATTATTGTAAAGAAAACTGCCTTATCTTTGTCTCTGTGTTCTACATTCTTACCTGATTAGTTACAAATAGAACTGCTTTAGTCAAGTCCATTTTGTGTGTATTTCACATTCCTTACCTTCCATATAATGTCTTTCTTATAAAATTCAAATGGATCGCTATTGTGGAATCCAAACTTAGTTAAACCATAGACCATGCCCAAGTAGTGGTGACTTTTATGTACCTGTCACGGGTAAGTGGAATGTAATCTCATCTTTTATAATTGTGTAAGGCTTGTTATAATTTGCTACCATAAATTTATTTAGTTGGTTTTATGTCACTAAGAATGGAATATGAATGGTTGTTGTGACAAGATATAGTCTGTGAAAGCTTGTGGTATTTTGGGAAGAGATTACTAGAAAGAGTTTTGTGGATTCACACACGTTGCCAACATATTTATATATGTACGAGCATCAATAAAATCATTTTTGATCTACTTGTTATATAATCTCCATTTGTCTACTATGCTCGGTATTGAATAGCAAGGCTTAAACTCAGTTTTCGTTATGTGTAAATGACCTTCCTTGATTGTGAATGACTTGTGAAAGTGGCTATAGGCATGATGTATATATGCTATCGATCTATCATTTTGGCTGATTGTTTATTTTTTTTATTTCATCCTCTTTAGCACCCTTATCAATCTTGTTGCCTATTTGTCGGTTGGCTCTTAGTATTTTTGTGATGTTATGTTGTCATGTGGTCCACTTATTTGTTAAATCAAGTGTTTGTGTGACATTTTAGAACAAACTTCATTAAAAATTGGAAGAACATAGGGTTGCTACTGTAATCGTATCTTTTGATAGCAGTATGAACATTATTTTCTTTATGGTAATCGAAGAAATATTATAGATGTCAGTATTTCTTTCGCAAGACTGCTTATTCATTCAGATGTTTGCCAAGTCTTGTGGTACCCCTTGTAAGGTCATGTATATGAGCCTTCTTTCGTGTTGTTGTTATGCTTGTTATGGCCATGTGATCATCTCCGAGCACAGGGGGTGGACCCTTGAGGGATCCACATGGTAGGGTGGTGTTGCACCCACCATTGGGGACCCAGACGTCGACATCATTAGATTCGGTAACGACATCGATAATGGGTTGTTCCATTCTTCCCTCCAGTTTTCTAGATGTATTTTCTTATGTATCTATACAACTCGGTGAACCGAGTGATATGTATTGAGATCTTGTATTAATGCAATTAAATCTTGTGAGACACTTCTAGTGTGGAGTTCATTGTAATAAATGCTCATAATGTACTCCTAAGCAAAAGTTGTATTGAGATTATCTTCTGCATAGGTTATCAACCTTGGTGACAGGTTGTCGTTGTAACCCATGCCTTGAGAAGTTTTGGGTATGCTATCACAACTGAAAACTACTGGTTTTATTACCATTTTAGTCATTGTTACTACTGTTCAAGCTGAAAAAGGTTGAATTGATTATTGTTCTGCTTATGTCACTACTGTTACAACTTAAGCTATCGATTTAATTACCATTGAATAGTGATGTCACTACTGTTTCACTGCTACTATCATGGATATATTCATTATTGTCTTACTACTATGATCATTGTTGACACTATTAATGTTATTGGAGTTAACTCATTGCTTTGATATATGTAATGCTTCTGTAATAATACTATGTCAAGCTAGGCTTATCAAGATCTTGATATCCACCCTATATGAGTCACTAACCTCCCTGTGTGAGATTTGTATGTAATGGTACTAAGAGAGAGCAGCTGCCTATGCATGTGCATTTAAATCATCCCTTATGTTTTAACCCTGAGTTTTATCTATCTAGACAACAGGGTGATGATGCATCTCATGGTTGAGGCAGTTTTTTGAGTATTGATATATTTATCTATGTGTTCATTTTAAGTTTTTTTTTTCTTAAAAAAAAAAAAAATGTTGTGCCCTTTTTGGATTATGTTCTTGTATGCCGGTTGTGGCATTACATTTGGTATCAGAGCCCTAGGTTTCAACACTGGGATCTCTGGATTAATGTTGTTGCCCATGTTTAACTATAGTAGTACTTTTTATGCAAGTGGTAGGAGACTCCTGAGTAGGATACTATGCTTGATCCATACACGTAGATTGATTTATTGGATAGATGATCATAAGATTGAGATTCAGCATCATGTGATACAAAAAAAAAAAAGAATGGAAGGGAACTAGAAAAAGGAAGTGGATAGCAAGTAATGTTATGGTGTTGCAAAGGGAATCACATTGGTTATGGAAATAAATGTACTTATGGTAGTAATGAAAATTGTGTATGAGAATATAATCTTCCCCTATAAAAGTGAGAAACCAGTAACTATGCATTGGTTGAGTGTTGTGAAAACCCCATACTTGCTTTGTGTGCCCTTGAGATGGTGATACTGAGTACGCATCCATGGGAAAAAAGTATATTTTAGGTGTGGGATCAACCATACCATAATGTGTGTTTGCATGTTTGTTACCTGATTGAGGGCCAACCCTTGTGTGGTTGAAAATATATATATAAAAGAGTAGCCTAAAGTTAGATTCATAGATTCTCTTCTTTTGGTTCTCTAGTCCCTCAGTCTGTGAAGGGGAAGTAGTAGCCACAAGTTCCTTGGGCGGAGTGTGCAGTGTACATTTATGACGGCGCAGAGCGGTCCCTCGCTCAACCGAACTTGAGGAAACGTACTCACTACTTTCCCTTATGATGAATCAGGGTACTTGATTCATATGTGTTAGCCTAATCCCCACAGTTTCTGAGCATCTGGATGGTATTTCTTGGATGATCATTTACCTTGTCTTCATGAAAGATATGATATGCCACATGAGTTATCAGTTGGGGGCCGGGGTCTAGGACCCGCATGGACAACCCAACTGGAACTATGTGATGGCATGAGTTGTCACTTGGGGGCCAGGGTCTAGGACCTGCGTGGGTAACCCAAGTGAGACCATGTGCCCCATGTATATTTTGAGGTCTAGCATGTGGAGGGAGATTTGTTACCCATGCTGAGATAGATTCCGTATTTGCACATGTTCTGACATGATAGGTACGATGCCACACCCCATTGATATTCTGACACAGTGCTGGTGATGATGCCGTGTTGCTATTGGTAGCGAGCTAGGCTCGAGGACACGATGCCACGTGCATAGACACGTGAAGGTGCACTATGAGATTGTGTTATAGCCTACTTGTGTGATGAGCGTTATGGGGCCTTGCACACTTGTAGAGGGATACTCATGTTTGCTTTTGACAGTGTTGGGTCAGTTAGCATATGGGTAGGTCCTAGCCATGTACATATCTCTGGCTATGGCGAGTACCTGCGTGTGCCTTTTCCACGAGGTGTCGCTATGCGGGGTGTGTTCTGCGCGTGTTTACTTCTGCGGAGCCACAGACACACTGCCATGCGGCATACAGCTAGTACGTGCCTTCTTCAGCTAGCGTATGACCATGCCGCGCTAAGATGCAATGCGGGATGTGGCCGAGGTGCACATTCCATGCGGGCAGCCAAGGAGTTTGTGAGCCACTTAGTTAGTCCATGCCGCGTGACGATGTGATGTAGGGTGTAGCCGAGGAGTACACTCTGAGCCATGTGGATGGCATGCTCATTCTGCACCACATGAGGGCTACTGTTATAACCTGACATTGTTCCCCCCTTCCTTGTTTGGTGGCTAGTATCTAGTCACATAGTGTAGTACAGTGCAATTTCAAAGATTGTGGACTTTCTCTATGGTTATTGATGATTTTCTACTGATTGTGAAGGCTGACACTTTTCTTATATTTGATTATGATGGTTTAGCCACACCTTGTAATCTTATTTGCTTGTAGCCCTCGTGGTTACATTTGATTTGGTGTTGAAAATTGCGCGTATTTCTTATTTTATTGTTGAAATTAAATTTTTATCTTTCTTTATGACTTTGGTGGCTAAACTAGTTATAGTTATTGTTTTCAATGTCGGCCATGTGTCGTATTGTGATTCCTCTCGAAGGACATATGAGGCGGACTTGGTGAGTGTATACGAGGAAGCAGACGCAGGGAACCTTGAGGATGGGGATATGTGAGGCTATTATACAGCTAGGACCCACTACCACCTATGTGTGATGACTATCTCTTGGAGGCTAACCACCTTAGACAACAAGAGAGAGGTCATTATGGCTTATTTGGATGGTCTCACCTTGAGAGTGTGGCCTAGCACCAACAAGTCACTATGTGTGAGGTATGGATTATGTGAGATGGATTTGACTCTTGGCTCGTGGATTATGTATCATGGATTAGTAAGTTGTTTCCAGTATCCAAATGAACCCTTGTGTAGCCTTGTGATGTGAATCCTGGTGATGTATATTGGTGTGTGTGTGAAGAATGTATGGCAAATCATGAAAACTGTACCTATGAAATGATAAATTGTGTTTCCATGCTTCAAATGGGTGAAAAATTATGATCTTTTGTTGAATATGTGATAAGATTTAGTGTGGATATTTAATGGAAAATGTTAAAAATGCAACATTCTAACCTATTGATTGTTTAATAGCATAGTAGAAGAGGAATTACAATGATGCAGTCATGTTCTCCCTAGAAATGTTAGTTAGCTTAGTGTATCTGACTAAGTTATATTTTTGCATGGCAGGGCAGTACATTTGACAATTTTATACATTGAAAAATGTAGATTGCTGCATTCATGAGAAGATAATGTGGTTTATTCTAGTATATATGCACAAATTGATGGTTGTGAGCAACTAGATGGTTGTTTGAAATAGTGAATGTTTGGAAGAAATAAAAGGAAACTATTTAAAATGGCTTCATTCTTTATGTGATTAGAGGAAATAGTTGCATGATAATGTATAATTTGTATGAAACTGAGTGCCTTGCATCTTTCTCACTTGTGTACCAAAAATTATCACATGTAATTGTGTGTACTGTGGGGAATGTGATAGTCTGAATTTTATAACCATCTTGAATTTTATGAAACTAATGTGTGTTATGGCTGCATTTAGCAGTATGACTTTCAGGAGTAAGTCAAGCTCTTGGGGGGGAGTATGTAATGCCTCCCTGGTCCTGGCCTAACTGAGGTGACACCAAGGTATGAAATTCAAGCTTTACATGATATTGTGTTACTGACATTTTGTTAGGTTAGATTCCATGATTAGATTGGGTGTACATGTGGAGAGGATGACACCTTGACATTGGCATAATACGCGAATGATCATGGATGTTGGAATCTTCTATTGTGGACTATTCTTGCCTCGGCTATTATATGATACATACATGTAGATGTTATAACCTGTTTGAAGTAGTGTAGATACCAGCCACCGACTCCACCTGGCTACACAGGTCTGAGTGTACCTAATGCCCAAATGGTGGTAAGATGGAGATGACACATTGGCCATATACCAGCTTAGCCTTGTCATCGTCTCTATGTTGAGATGAGTTTCCGATGTCATGTACTACCTCAGACACCGTCTGGTTATTGCTTGATTATTCTACCATTCTGTGAGTTAGTTCCGTATGATTTTTGTGTTGAGTTAGTCCTTGTGGGTTGCTGTCTGATGTTTTGTTATTTGTAATTTTATTCGGCATGGTGTTAGAAAATTGAGCTCGTGCCTTGTTTCTGTATGGTTTTCTCGAGAGGACTTTGTAAGCCTTGGTCTTCTTTGGCTACTTTAATTAAATTAGGGGAACAACGAGGGATACCTTGATTTCCTAAGTTCACATGCGCTTGATGCACGAGCCCACACTTGGAGTACTAATTAAATCTTCACCTCAATCTCGCAACACGTGTTCTGCACTTCAATGTGTCATCTCCATCTTACCATGGCCATGTGATCATCTTTGAGCACGGTGAGTGGACCCTTGAGGGATCCACATGGTAGGGTGGTGTTGCACCCACCATTGGGGACCCAGACGTCGACATCATCAGATTCGGTAATGACATCGACAATGGGCTATTCCATTCTTCCCTCCAGTTTTCTAGATGTATTTTCTTATGTATCTATACAACTCGGTGAACCGAGTGATATGTATTGAGTTCTTGTATTAATGTAATTAAATCTTGTAAGACACTTCTAATGTGGAGTTCATTGTAATAAATGCTCATAATGTACTCTTAAGCAAAAGTTGTATTGAGATTATCTTCCGCATAGGTTATCGACCTTGGTGATAGGTTGTCGTTGTAACCCATGCCTTGAGAAGTTTTGGGTATGCTGTCACAATTGAAAACTACTGGTTTTATTACCGTTTTAGTCATTGTTACTGTTGTTCAAGCTGAAAAAGGTTGAATTGATTGCTATTCTTCTTATGTCACTACTGTTACAGCTTAAGCTATCGATTTAATTACCGTTGAATAGTGATGTCACTACTGTTTCACTGCTACTATCATGGATATATTCATTATTGTCTTACTACTATGATCATTGTTGACACTATTAATCTTATTGGAGTTAACTCATTGCTTTGATATATGTAATGCTTCTATAATAATACTATGTCAAGCTAGGCTTATCAAGATCTTGATATCCACCCTATATGAGTCACTAATCTCCATGTATGAGATTTGTATGTAATGGTACTAAGAGAGAGTAGCTGCCTATGCATGTGATGCAGAGGTATCCACACTAAAACCTTGACATACAACATGTATGTCTGCAACCCTTCATCATCATCATCATATTTCCCTTAACACTGTCAGCATCATCATATTTTCTCTACTGACTGATATCCTCCTGCAGACAAACCTTCGACCCTTCGCCTGTCAGCAGCATCATCGTATCCGGCTATCAGCAGCATCATCACATTCGGCAAGCGCAAACATCCTCCTGATGTTCACTGTTCATCTTACCGCCAAACGCTTTCTGCAGCATCATGATGTTCAACATCATGTTCATCAGCAGGATATAAAATATCCGGTTCCCTCCATATATCCTGATGACGACACTTCACGCACCTTTCCTTCGATGCTTACGTCACCCCGATATCCTGATGATGATGACGTCACATGCAGTTCCTCCAATATCCTGCTGCCCCGATATCCTGATGACGATTATCCTGATGACGATGACGTCATATGCAGTTCCTTCAATATCCTGCTGTCGGCCAAACATAACATTATCGGCCCGCGATGGTTTTATCAACCCGATCTTCTACCTTATGCTGATACACTCCTCCTCGGCAACACCTGATGATGATCACCCCAATGCGCATTTACCTTATGCAATCTACTGCATCATGGTCCCCTCCATCTACTCGGATGACGCCCGAAGTAACTGCAGGATATACACAGAAATATCCTGATGATGCCGTTGTGACGAATTTCCAACCTTAGCGAATTTCGATCCGCTGAACCTCCTGAGGTGACCCGATCTGCTTTCAGGGCGATCTTCCAGACTCTAACAACCAGCACGACCTAGCACATACCCATGCTAGGGTTCTCAACACCTCTTGATTGCGATCCTGCAAACATGCATGCAAACAAATAGAAAATGCAAGCTAAACCCTAAACTATGGTACATAGCCATTCCACCGATTCGACGAATCAACCGGTGGAATGGATCAGCGAATCCATGCAACCACCAGAACAGCAACTCGATTACACAATGGAATTCAAAACAGAGAATGGACACAAACAGGATCTCTTTATTGATTTCAAAAGATGCAAATACAATATTCTATCTCTCTCTCTGTCTCACTCTGTGCAACCTAGCTCCTCAATATATCTATATCTCAATCTGTCCTAAGACCAACCGATCCTACTGCATAAATAGGAACTGCTTGCGAGTACTACCACTCGATTCCCAGCGGCTGGGAGCTTCCAAGCGGCTGGGGGGAGATCCAACCGAACTAACAACCTAAACAGCTATCCAAACTATCTAAAAATAGTAAAGTATGGTCAACATGACCTTATTACAAGCATTGGTCTTATAAGACCTTCTTGGAAACATTAACCAGACCTATAACAAACTAACTGCCTCATGGAGGCCAGCTGTCAGGTAGGTGCTCCTGCACCATACTCCCCAACAGAAAAGAACTCATGTCCCATGAGTTAGGTTGTGGAAGTCCTCCACCTTTACACTTTGCCTTTGCAGTGTCTTGACCTGTTCCAGCTTTATCCTCTGTTGGCTCTCGGCTGCTCCAAGACTTCTGAACTGTAACTTGCTTTCTTGCAAGTAAATCCTCATGCCTGTCAATGTAGGCCCTTCTCTCACATACCTTGTGTTTGTCAGGTTGTCTGACCAGAACCTCTGTCTGAACTGCCTCTTGAACTTCCGCAATGTTCAACTCTGTCTTTCTTTCAACCTTTATAGGACAAACAATAGTCCCAACTATGACAACATCCTTGTCATTCCTCTCAACTGGTTGCTGTTTGCACAGCTGTTTCTGAACCTGCTGCTGACCTCTGTTAGTCAAAACTGAAACTGCCTGCAAACTGTTGTCCTTAACAACTCCTTTCCCTGCAGTGTCCTCAACTGCCTTTATGCTTGCTGCTATAGGCATATGCACAAACTCCTTCTTTCCCACTAAAATAATTTTTGCTACCTTCTGTACTACAGCATCTTCCTGCAATGGCATCAACATAATAGTCTTCCCATCTTTCTTGATGGTGTAGGTATTAGCATACCCATCATACAGTACCCTCCTATCAAATTGCCATGGTCTACCCAACAGTAGGTGACAACATTCCATGGGCAAAATGTCACACAAAACTCTATCATGATATGCTCCAATCTGAAAATCAACATATGCCTATTCATATACAAAAAGTGATTGACTATCACTCACCCAAGATGCCTTGTAAGGGTGTTGGTGTGGAATCCTTTCCAAATTTAGTTTATTCACCATTTCTTGAGATACCATGTTGTCTGTTGAACCAGTATCAATGACAACCTTACATACTTTACCTTTGCTCTTGCATGTGGTCTTGAAAAGAGCTCTTCTTTACATCATATCCTTTGATGTCTGCAAACTAGTTCTCCTTAGCATCAATGCTTCTCCCTCCTCAGGATATCCATAATTGTCAGGAACTCTATCTTGATAAGTGTTTAAACTTTGTACACATTCCTCTACTTTCTCTTCTTGCACAAGTTGTACTCTCTTGTCATTCGTTCTATCATCTCTGGATGATGAACCTTTGCTTTCTGGACATTTGAAAAATGGATGACCAAACTCACCACAGGTGTAACACTTTCCTAAAAATGTAGTAGAACCTCTACCACTTCCAAATCTACCTCTATTACCTTTCCATCCACCTCTGAAATCAGACTGTCCCTGTCCTTTACCAGTGTCTTCTTGACCCTCATTGGTTTGCCTTGTTGTAGGGGCTAATCCTCTTCCCCTCATATTGCTGCCTCTTCCTCTCATGGACTTATCTTGTCTCCTATTCATCTTTTCTTCAATCCTGATTGCCATTTGGTAACAATCCTCCACACTCTTAGGGTTAGCTAAAACTAACTCATCCTGTATGTTCAATCTCAAACCAGCCAAGTACCTAGCCACCTTTTCTACCTCATTCTCATGATGACCAGATCTCATACTCAACTTATAAAACTCCTCAGTAGATGCCTTCACATCCATTTCCTTCTGCCTTAAAAATTGTAGCTTCTTAAACATCTAAATTTCATAATCCTTGGGCAAGAATTTACCTTTGATCCTTGGTACCATTTTATCCCATGAAGTGATCTTTGACCTTCCTTGTTTCCTTCTCTCGGATTGTACATAATCCCACCATACCAAAGCATGACCTCCTAACTTGGTCTTTGCAATCTTTACCTTCTGATCCTCAGCAACATCTTCACATTCAAAGTGATTATCAAGTGCAGCAATCCAATCTAGTAACTCATCTTCATTCAAACTTCCATTATACTTGGAAACATCAACCTTTACCTTAGGTTTATCACTCTGCACTGCCTTTAACAGTTTTGCAAATCTCTGGTCTTCAACATCTAGATCTTCAGCTACCTCTTCATACTCTTCAACAGCATCTTCATCTTCTTCTGATTCACTGTCGTCCACTTCCCTCTTTTTGTTCTTTTCTAGGGCTACAAGCCTGGCTTGAAGTGCTTCAGCAAGCTCCTTCATCTTCCTCATCTCTCTGGCATGTTTTTCCTTCATCTCCTGCAACTCCCTTGTAGTACCATTACCTTTTGGAGGCATTTTGTCAACCTCTCACTCCTCTACCTCTGTCTTTTCAGTGACAGAATCAACACACAACAGCCCAGACCTTTTGCTGAGCTCTGATACCACTATGATGCAGAGGCATCCACACTAAAACCTTGACATACAGCATGTATGTCCGCAACCCTTCATCATCATCATCATATTTCCCTTAACACTGTCAGCATCATCATATTTTCTCTGCCGACCGATATCCTCCTGCAGACAAACCTTCGACCCTTCGCCTGTCAGCAGCATCATCATATCCGGCTATCGGCAGCATCATCACATTCGGCAAGCGCAAACATCCTCCTGATGTTCACTGTTCATCTTACCGCCAAATGCTTTCTGCAGCATCATGATGTTCAACATCATGTTCATCAGCAGGATATAAAATATCCGGTTCCCTCCATATATCCTGATGACGACACTTCACGCACCTTTCCTTCGATGCTTACGTCACCCTGATATCCTGATGATGATGACGTCACATGTAGTTCCTTCAATATCCTGCTGCCCTGATATCCTGATGATGATTATCCTGATGACGATGACGTCATATGCAGTTCCTTCAATATCCTGCTGTCGGCCAAACATAACATTATCGGCCCGCGATGGTTTTATCAACCCGATCTTCTACCTTATGCCGATACACTCCTCCTCGGCAACACCTGATGATGATCACCCCAATGCGCATTTACCTTATGCAATCTACTGCATCATGGTCCCCTCCATCTACTCGGATGACGCCTGAAGTAACTGCAGGATATACACAGAAATATCCTGATGATGCCGTTGTGACGAATTTCCAACCTTAGCGAATTTCAATCCGCCGAACCTCCTGAGGTGACCCGATCTGCTTTTAGGGCGATCTTCCAGACTCTAACAACCAGCATGACCTAGCACATACCCATGCTAGGGTTCTCAACACCTCTTGATTGCAATCCTGCAAACATGCATGCAAACAAACAGAAAATGCAAGCTAAACCCTAAACTATGGTACATAGCCATTCCACCGATTCGACGAATCAACCGGTGGAATGGATCAGCGAATCCATGCAACCACCAGAACAGCAACTCGATTACACAATGGAATTCAAAACAGAGAATGGACACAAACAGGATCTCTTTATTGATTTCAAAAGATGCAAATACAATATTCTGTCTCTCTCTGTCTCACTCTGTGCAACCTAGCTCCTCAATATATCTATATCTCAATCTGTCCTAAGACCAACCGATCCTACTGCATAAATAGGAACTGCTTGCGAGTACTACCACTCGATTCCCAGCGGCTGGGAGGAGATCCAACCGAACTAACAACCTAAACAGCTGTCCAAACTATCTAAAAATAGTAAAGTATGGTCAACATGACCTTATTACAAGCATTGGTCTTATAAGACCTTCTTGGAAACATTAACCAGACCTATAACAAACTAACTGCCTCATGGAGGCCAGCTGTCAGGTAGGTGCTCCTGCACCAGCATGTGCATTTAAATCATCCCTTATGTTTTAACCCTAAGTTTTATCTATCTAGACAACAGGGTGATGATGCATCTCATGGTTGAGGTAGTTTTTTGAGTATTGATATATTTATCTATGTGTTCATTTTAAGTTTTTTTTTTTAAAAAAAAATAAAAAAATGTTGTGCTCTTTTTGGATTATGTTCTTGTATGCAGGTTGTGGCGTTACATTAGGAGATAACCTACGTTGATAATTCTAATCCGCTTAGTAAAACAAGACATATTAGAACTGTTGTTGAAGAGCTTCATAAGGGTTTGTAAGTATAATTAGAACATAAATCATACTAAGCCACACAATATATGGGTAATTCACAAATTTCAAAGTCACAGATCATTCTCCTAGTGATCATTACACTATCTCTTGACATATTAGAAATTATGATAAAACTTCTATACTTCCAATTGAGACATTAAACTAATCATATTCTATTTTAGATAATACTCCAACCAAGTCATCATTTGAAGATAATTTACCCTTTTGCTATCTCAGTATACCTCACTCCATTCAACGGTATACTTTAAATTAACAATGTATTTTTGTACAACATTACTACTAGAATAAAACTAATGTCTTTATATTTATGAAAATAAATTAAATAGATAATTAAATAAAATAATTATCTAAATTAGAACAAAATAAAGTAGATAAAAAAAAATCAAATTTAATTAAATTCTCCTCTCCAAAATACATGTAAGTAAGGTTAAAGTAACATATTCTAAATTTTACTTTAAGTAAATATCATTAATTTGCTATGTTAATTCCTTTCTTTTAAAAGGAAATATAATGCTGGTTTATTTATTTACTATTAAGTGATATGAATCTTTATCTTAACCTATAAACTCTCTAATTTAGCTTTTATTTAACGATTCCATATAAGAACATCAATAAAACACATACAAATGAATAAAGTTTAATCATACATAACCATCGATATAAATAAAGATTAAAATTAACGTTAACTATTGCTAAAATGTCTCAAGCATATTAAATAAATGAATTAACTATAACTTAATCCTTACACGTGTATGCAACAACAGGTCTCTAAGCATGCTAAAAATAGACGCATAGCAAGGTTTATTTTCTATTTGATAGAACACCTAAGAAGATTTCATCTCAAGGAATTTTTGATAAAAGTAAAAGGCTTTGTTGAAGGTTTTAGAAACTTCAAGAACTAGGTAAGCAAACTGCTTGAGAAAATACATATGTTGGTGATGTGCAAATTTGGAATTTATGTAAAGATTTAGAAACTTTCACATAATGCAACAACAGGAGACAAGTTGAGTTCCACGTAGGCTTATAATAATTTCCAATAAAGAGATCTTGTTTATGAGAATGCAGTGAATTGAATACATGATTTTAAACCTTTTTAGTTTGTGATTAGGTTATATTATTTGGACAAATAAAAACCATTGAATGCTTAAACATAAGTGGTTTCAAGTTCATGATCTATGGATGTGATATGATAATAAAAGTTTCCCATAAGGAAAATATTGTTCTACTCACTAATAATTGAATCTAGTCACTATCTATGTTGAATAAATACAGGGTTTGTACTTAAGAAAATTAACCTTGCAGTTGGAAGAGATAAGTTGCATCTGTGAATAAAATAAGTGGTCTTATCAAGGACATAAGTCTAATCACAATAAATATAATTAGGTTAACTATAATAACTAGAGACTATAATTGGGTGAATATGGAATAAATTATTTAAATGATTATGGATTTATGTTCTTTACTAAAACACAAAAGGACTGGTTAAGAAAAGAGGAATACCTATGGTTTCATCATTCGGTAGCTCTTCACATAAGGCAGAGGTTAATAATTCAATTATTTTCAAGAAATTTTATCCCTTTTTAGAATATGATTATTCTAAAACCCTAAATGTTCAATTATTCAAAAAGGTTTGTTCAAATAGAGAGTCAAATCTTTTTTTTTTGTTTTTATATTTGGAAAGCATATTTATTCTCTTTTCACATTATACACATGAGGTGGAGATAAATACAATAGAACAATGTTGGAGTAAATCACATTTAATATTAATAATTAAACCTTATCTTTTAAAAGAAAAAAAAAATCTATATAAAAAGCCCGAGAGATCACTAATGAAATATAGTGCCTTTCCCAATTTATGTATTGAACTATTACTTTATGGATTGGATTGGAAAGAAAGATTCGTAAAATAATTAAATAAAATAACTCAATTAGCAAAAAGAATAGAAAATAAAATCTATAAATTATTATTTTATATAATGTGCTTACCACGCTTCTCTATAAATAAAATATAGTACTGGAAATAAACCCTAATAAAATAGTATATTTTATACCAGCTTTACAGTAAATAAAATGTAGTGTTGGAAATAACCTTTATAAAATATAAAATATTGTACCACACTTGTAAATAAAATAGAGTGATGTAAATTTAAAAGATAGTATAAAATATTATTTTATAGCACTATATTAAACCCTAACAAAATATAATTATAAACAACAATGAAAAGATAATAATTTAAATTTCATTGTGTAGAAAACATAAGTAAAAATTGGTGACAAAATCTATAAAATATAATGCACTTACCATTCAATTAACTTCTATTCTTCGGGTCTAAAATATTGCAGCCACCAAAAAAAACTCCATTGAAATTTATAATGCATAGTGTTCCCAATAAAGTAATTTCCAAAAAGATTAAAAAGCCCCCCCCTCCAAAAGGAAATTTCCTCTTTAATAAATAATGAAGGGAGGGAAGTTGTTTTTCCCACTCCCGTACAAAATAAATTTACAACCACCCCAACTAACTACCTAACTAACCCTTATTAAAAAAATAAAATATATGCAACCAACATAATTTAAACATACACATAATAAATAATTTTACATTGATTAAAAGTATTTCATTTAAAATCACAACAATATAATAAATATTCAGTTTTACACAAATGGGTAAAACCATTTACCCACACTCACTCACATAATATAATTAATTATATAACCAACTTTATAATATTCTATTATTTACTATATTATTATTATTTCTTAATTATACTATTACACTATAATTTTATTTTATTATCAACTAGAATTATATATTTATTTATCAATCTATTTTAATGCATAAGATAACCAAGGCATATTATCAAACAAATTAAACCAAAAGCCAAAACAATTACCTAACCACTAACTAGGGTCAAAAGGCAAAACTTCAAGCAACATTGACTGACCACAAAACTTCAAGGAACCCTGACTGACCACCGATAGTACTTGACAAGGTATCAAACTATGTACTCATCCTCTTCGAGGATGATGGTTAGGGTGGGGGACCAAGTGCTATCTCTGGTCAACTACTTCCATTGGGTGCAAGGCACGCTCAAACCTGCCAATTTAGGTGGAGTCGATGCCTGGTACCTGTTCACTCAAACATACAAGTTAGAGCACATGTACATAATAGCCAAAGCACTAGGGAAGGGACTCTAGTAGTTGTATCTCATACTCGTATGTCACCCATACGTCCAATGGTATGATGCCACCCTTTCCACCTATCCTAACAACATACTACTACATCACCTTATCCAAATAAATCTCTGCATAATAATAATAACATAACAATATGCATCATGCTCCCAAAAGTATTAACAGAAGCTCTTGTTCCATCCTCATCATCAGGTTCCTTAGCCAAACTACCTGCACATCCAAGGTGAGAATGGAGGGGCACTACATAGACAAATACTCACATGAACAAATATAAATGATTCAACACTCAATTAGGCTTTATTTATTGCTAATACAAGTCTACTTACACTGATAATCAGGTCTAACAGAGAGTATATCAGACTGATTAAACTTATAAGAAATGATAGTAAATCCTATTCAAATTCCATGATGATTTCATTAGGATGGTGATGATTAGAACTATGCAAAAATGGATAGATAAAATATTTAGTCCCTGAGTATTTTATATTAAATTGTACAAAGTTTTCATTTTTAAATATCTTGAACAATGTGAAGATTACAATAAGAGGTAAAACTATTCAATCAATTAAATTGTAAATAATTAGTTATTTCAATATTTTTAGTTAAAAAATTTACATGTATACTTTACAAAAAATAAATATAGATTTTAGGTATGAAAAATTATAGTATATAGTTGATTAGTAGGTACATATATTAATAACTAGATAAGTAATTCAATAACTAGATGAGTAATTTTGATTATTTGCAAATACTATTGAAAAGAATGAATGTAGAAATCTTATAAATTTATAACAATAATGTAAATCTATAACACTATTAAGTTTCAGTTTTTATAGCCGATAAGGGTGTGGTTTGGTGGTTAAGTTGCTCAGTTGTAGTGGCGGCCACCAGAGTTCAAACCCTTGTTGGGCTCCGAGCAAAAGCATTCACGTGGAGCCGGAGGGTGTGTAGCACTAGCATCACCAATCACGTTAAAAAAGTTTACCAGGCGCATTATCTTTAAAAAAAAGTTTCAATTTTTATTTAATTTATTTTAATATATTAGGAAGCTTTAATAAGGAAAATAATTGATAAATAAATATATACATTTATTTTTATAAGTAAATATAAGCATTAAATCTCAAATTAATTAATTATATATTGAAATGCATTTTAACTTCTTCCACAAACTTTTATAATATTGGGACAAAGTAAAAACTCATAACGGGTTGAAAATAAATTAACATTTCCAAAGGAAGTAACATATTATTTAAACTAATTTTTGAATATATATTAGAGATCATTTATAAAAAAATATCAAAAGATTAGGGATAATATACAATGAAAAGATCACCAACTCCACCAATCAAGATCCACAAAAAAACCACCCAAAAGTTAGTCAAGTACATATACACTAGTAGTCAAGGCTATCAAAAATAGCATCAAAGTTCAAACAAAGTCTAAACACCAGTGATATAAAAAAGTTACTCCTAGCAAAATTTTTTATTGCTGCTATTCTTATACATGTCAAACTCGAATGTGCTAATCATATGATCAACCGTGTCTTTGATTTATAGATCATTAACCACACTCTCATGTTTATCCTTATTATTAGAGTTACTCTTTGCAACTCTCACAAGTCTGCTAATGCTATGTTTCTCGATGTACTCCCTTCAGATCTGCAACTATTTTTCATTAAGCTTGCTTCTGTCCTATGGCCAGAAATGAGTACTCTTGACTTCTTTTTTATACACCTAGGTGATTGAAAGGAAAATAGGAACAAATGCAGGATCAAAGTACTAACCAAAACATGCAAAGCAAAGAAAGATATACCAGATTTGAAGTAAGATGCACCAGAGACCAACACAAGTTTTTGAAGGGGGAAAAGCAAAAAAAAACCCCCGTGAATATGCAAGTGGCAAAAAGCCAAATAATAAAGATTACAGAGATGTGAGAAGCTTCTCAATGAAAAGATGAAGAAGAAGAAGATATCCGTGAAGAGGATATGTGTGGGAAAGAGAGAAAATCACCACTTAAATAGGGGTGAAGGATGGAGTTATGTGTAACTCCATTATGCCACCTTGCATAAGGTGTGTGCCATGTGTAGCCTCTTAAGGAGGAATCTATCAAGAATAGGTTTATTCCTGCAGGAGGAATAAAAGAGGTGTTACCCGACATGTGGGGATAATCACCAAAATAAATAAAATACAAATAATAAATTAATCTTCACAAAGTAAAGATTAACTTCTAATACCCCCCCTTAAGCTTTACTTGGGGAGATTTACAATAAACCCATCAATGGGATGATTACAAGTTATATGAATGGCATAAAAGCCTTTACAATGAATAAGAACATATAATTTAAGAAAGAAGCTTGAGGTAGAGCCAAGTCTTCAAGTCTTCAAGGAATTGAATGAACCAAGGTACTTGTATAGATGTCGTTGAACAATTTGAACATTGAGCTCCTTTAGGGCCAAGAGAAGTGGAATTGAAGGTTCATGAACTGCCAAGATATTGAACCTGTTTCAACAAAGAGAGCATAACCACAAATAGATTTCCCATCATTGGGATCATCTACTAGATCATATAAAGAGATATACATGGCAAAACATAAGTTTGCAGATAAAATGAATCAATTTTGAGTCATGAAGCCACGAAGGCAAAGGTTAGCTTAGCTAACATAAAAAATGCAATTAGATAACCGTAAGTCTTGAATAAGAGTGCTAGAGTAGCACAAATCATGGCTTATAGCCCAAATTATAAAATGCCAACATATAGGCATATCAATAAAAGTACTAGGTTGCTTCTCACTACATCATTTGTTGAATTGTAAAGGGAACTTATATCAATTTTAATTATAATGGACTTAGTCCTGAGATCATAGTGTCATCATTTGAAAATTCAATAATACGGACTTTGAAAAAAATAGTCCTATAGATGGTTATAAAAACCATAATGCCTTTATAAAAATATCAGAGGACTTTGAAAATAGTCCTAAAGATGGTATACCAACCATATTGACTTCAATAGAAGTATAGGAACATGATCTCCAAGGATCAGTTCAACAAAAAAATGTAAGTGCATACCAGCAAAGTGGATGGAAGTATTTTCCATGGGGCCCAAACAACTAGAGCTCCCTATGCAACATTACTACAAATGCGTCTTGCGCATAAAAAGATCTCCATTGAGACTAGATGAAGCATTGGACTTTGCAAAAAAAAATTGTATAGATGGGATAAAACCATCAAGAAGGCAGAAGCTTCATTGAGCTTTTAATATCTCAGATAAATGAGGCACAGAAAATCAGGTTCCCTTTATCAAGACAACATGAACATAGTTGAGAAGAAGCACTAGACTTGTTTTAAATATAGATATAAATCAAGACTTAGGTTTGAGAGAAATGATATAAGAAAGAACCTAGCATTAGGTCAGAAATGACGAGTATAAAATACTCAAAATAAAACTAAGACAATATTCATGCATTCGCGACTACATGAATATCCTCTATTATAGACGACATGTTCAAGGTCATTGGGTTGATCAAGTCCAATAACGAATTACATGTTAAAAATATAGGAAAATATTTCAAAAAAAACTTTGATGAGAATTGTGCCTATAATTTTCTCTTTAATTTAGCATTTGGCTTTTTTGAAACAATCACTAGTCCAGCTTCACAATAATGCCACATCTTAGGATCGACATATTGCATAAAATTAAAATCGACAAAAAAAAATATACCTTCTTATGAAAAAAAAAAACGCCTAAGTACTTAAACAAAAGGCAAAAAAATTACCTTTATTAGAACAAATATTTTTTAAATATACCCTAAAAGCCAAAAAAAATTTATTTGAAAAAAAAATAGTTGAAAAAGGGAAAAAAAATGCCCTTAAAAGAATGTTAGAAGGAAAGGCAATTTTTTTAAAAAAAGCCTAAATAATTTCAATATATATATATTTTTTAAAAAACTATTGTTAAAAAAGCAATTGAAAAAACTTAAAATACTTAATAATAAAAATTTCTATTACTAAAGTTTCTTTTTTTTTTAAAACTACTAAAATGAGGAGAAAGTAATCATAAAAACGATAATGGAAGAGGCGATTTAAGTTTACAAAAGAAATAAAAAAAGAGGCGAATTAAGTTTTGAAAAAAAAATTTGATATGAGGGTTTAGAGCCACAGAGGACGGGGCGGCGTCGGTGAGTGGTCGCCTGTAAAGAGAGTAGGAGGTGAGTGGAGGAGCCATCGGCGGCACAAAGGAGCCGCAGGAAGGAGCGACCGAGGCCGATGGGGCAGCGGCGGAGGAGGGCCGGTGGCGGCAGGGCAGAGGAGGCCGTCGCCGACAGTTGCAGAGAGGCGTCGGGGGTTATTTCCCCCCCGGTAGCCCTAAAAAACTTTAAATTGAGATTGCAACAGGGGGGTCGGGGCAGGGGTGCCAAATCCCCAAAAAAATTGATTTTTTATATTTTAGGATTTTAAAAAACTAAAAAATAGGGTTTATAAATTTAAAAAAAAAAAAAAACTATTGAATTTTTTTTAAAACAGAAGCATGCAAAATTTTGTAAAAAAAATTCTGAATATAAATATGATTAAAAATTTTAATTTATAGTTTGAAAAAATATAAATGCTATAGAATTGTTTTAAAGAAAATTGTAGCATGCAGCAAAAAGAGATTTTTACAAACTCTATTATTTTTTAAAGAATAGAAATGCTATAGAAGCATAAAAAAATTCCCAAACAGAGAGGAAAAAAATTATTTTGATTTGAACAAAAATTAGTTGCATGCAGAAAATTTTGGAAAAAAAGAACTTATTTTTTTATGAATCCCTATATTAGATACAACTGTATATAATTTTTTTGCAAAGAGATATTCCAGCAACAGGTCTCACAGCAACAGATCTCACAGAGATTAGTTGCATGTAATAGGGTTAGAAAAAAAATTAAAAAAACTTGATTTGCACAAAAAAAATTCCTTCTCTCTAAAAAAAATTCCCTCTCATTCTGCAATGAATGAATTTTTTGTAAAAAATTTGAAACAGATAACATTTTTTGTATCTTTGTTCTCCTATTTCTTTGCAGGTCTCCAAGGTCACCTACAACATACAATACTTGCACAGAATGTGAGGTCTCCTACACAGATCTTTGCTTGCACAGAATGTTAGTAACCTGGCTCTGATACCATGAAAGGAAAATAGGAACAAATGCAGGATCAAAGTACTAACCAAAACATACAAAGCAAAGAAAGATATACCAGATTTGAAGTAAGATGCACCAGAGACCAACACAAGTTTTTGAAGGGGGAAAAGCAAAGAAAAACCCCCGTGAATATGCAAGTGGCAAAAAGCCAAATAATAAAGATTACAGAGATGTGAGAAGCTTCTCAATGAAAAGATGAAGAAGAAGAAGATATCCGTGAAGAGGATATGTGTGGGAAAGAGAGAAAATCACCACTTAAATAGGGGTGAAGGATGGAGTTATGTGTAACTCCATTATGCCACCTTGCATAAGGTGTGTGCCATGTGTAGCCTCTTAAGGAGGAATCTATCAAGAATAGGTTTATTCCTGCAGGAGGAATAAAAGAGGTGTTACCCGACATGTGGGGATAATCACCAAAATAAATAAAATACAAATAATAAATTAATCTTCACAAAGTAAAGATTAACTTCTAATAGTGATTCCTTCCTCCAAAAGTATCATAAACCTATCTTTTGGTATTTGTAGAATCATAGAAACCTACATTAAGATATAGAAAATGGTGAGATTGTAAAATGAATCAGTAAGATGCCATCTTTTTCCTTGAAAAACCTCATCATTCTTGGATTTGTAGATATGCCATAAAATCTCATTAGTTAAAACAAACCAAAACATATTAAGCTCTTTAGAAAAAATATGGACATACCCAAGCAAGATTTCATGCTAGGAGAACCCATTCTTATTATTGCACCCAAAACACTTACACCAAAAAGACCAAATTTTATAAGCAAAAGAAACAAATAAAAAAAACATGCTCAAAGGATTTCATATTATTACAAAGACTACAAATTCTAATAGGAATACCCAAAGAAGTCAATTCATTATTCACAACAAGATTTTTAAGAATAAGCATCCACCTAAAACAAGCTTTTTTGGGTTCACAAAAAGAAGAGCACAGAGACTTAAGGATACAAGACCACTCATTCATAGACCACATTGATGTTCTAATTCCCATTATGTTTGCAAATAATATCCCTTGAGTTAGCCAACAAGATATACACTTGTATTTTTCTAAACACAGTACCATCCTTCCACTAAAAATTATCAAGAATTTCAGAATTAAAACTTAAAGAAATATGGAAGTCCACACCATAACAAGATTTACCAAAACAAAGAATGTTCTTTTCTGACTATTATGAATACCATACTCATTCTAGAGTCTATTCCAATCCTTTAAAAAACCATTATCCATGACATCCTTGAAGTTGTTGATTCCCTTAGAGGCCCACTACTAAAAATCCTTGGGTAAGAGCCAACTGTTTATTATTTTAGTCTAGGTTCCACCAAATAGATCTATAAGCAAAGAAAACATCCTTTGACTTAGAAAAAGATTCCTTATTTATTGCCAGATGTTTAACACTCTTCCAAGCCCTCTAAATACTGCTAAAGACATTGGATCCAAATGGTTTTAGAGAAAATCTACCAAATATCAAATCATGAGGATGCAAGGCACCCCAGATCTTACCTTTTTTGGTCTAGAGAGGGAAATATTGTTTCTAACCAAAATCTTTCCAAGGCTCATCACCACTAAAATCTTTTAAAACTAACTTCACTACTACAGAGATATATTGCAACTTAAGATCTTTAAGGCCCAACCCCCTATATTGCTTAGGAATACAACACTAAGACTAGCTAATAGCATGCATTTTTTTGCAACCTTTACTATCATACCACAAAAAGTCTCTAAACATATTTTGAATCTTATCAACTTGAGAACTACCAAAGAGCTAGGTAGAAGAATAATAAAAATTGTAAGATGCCAAAACTTTTGAACAAACTTGAGCCTTCCTAGCCAAAGATAAAAGATGTGTCTTCCATTTGAGGTTCTTTCCTTCAATCTTCTTAAGCATCCACTCCCACATTTCCTTCAAAGAAGGATCCACAAAGAAAGGAATGCCTAAGTACCTAACAATCTTATTAGGACCCCCCATTGCCAGTCAGTTCCCACAATCTAGTTCAGAGGAGCATCATCCCATCCCAAAATAACATATTTAATTTTAAAAAATTTCACCCCAAAGGCTTCACAAAAGATATTAAGCCTACCCAAAATATTTTTAAAATTATCTTCATTCAATTCAATGATCAGAGCAGTATTATCTACAAATTGAGCACTCAAAAGTTTAGACTTATTAGGCAAAAAAATACTCCTTATAGGGGTTTGAGTAAGTTATTCTTTGAAATATACTGAAGAGCATCTGCAACTATAACAAATAAAGTAGGAGCCAAGGAACAACCTTGTCTAATAGATATTTGTAAGAAGGGATCAATGAGAGATCCATTAATGTCAATTTGAGTATAAGCATCAAAAATAGAACCTTTACCCATTTACAAAAAACCTCAAGAAAACTAAAGGCTTCCAACACAATGATCACAAAGCCACACTTAATCTTGTCATTGGCCTTTTCAAAATCCAAAAGCAACATACTAACTTTCTGCCCATTAAACTTTGCCCAAGTTAAACTCTCCCAACTAATAATCAAATTCTAAGATATATCTTCCTTTAATAAACTCAATTTCCTTAATAGAAACAACATTCCTTAAAATGTCAATCAATCTGAGAGCCATTAGCTTAGCAAGAATTTTGAAGGAGACATTTAATAAAGTGATCGAGGCCTCTGATTTTTATCAAGGTCTTGTCACCATATTTAGGGAGTAACTTAATCACTTTTCTATTAATACTAACACCAAGAGAGCCTTTATCAGAATATTCTTCATAAACCTCCAAAAAATCATCCGTAATCCATTCATTATTGACTTTATAAAATTTAATGGAAAGACTATCTACACCAGGGGACTTGCCAATGCTAAAGGAGTTAATGGATTTGTTAATCTCTTCCTTACTAATCTTCTTACTAGTGTCAATAATATCATTATCTTGTAACTTCTTGGGGATGACTCTCTTACAAAAGTTTCTAGATTCATCACTCTTGTTGTTATCCTCAGTGGAAAAAATATTCCTATAGAATCTCTGAAAAGCCTCTTTCATATCCATAAGATCATTGGCCTAAACATCACCTATAAGAATAGGGTCTATCCTTTCTCTAGCCTTCTTGGCTTTTATGATATTAAAAAATATTTAGTCCCTCTGTCACCTTCCTTAAGCTAGTTAAGGATAGCTCTAATTTTAGCCCCCTAACTCTTAAAATTTTGCACACACCTCAACTGATGTTTGATTCTCAAAAGATCATCATAAACCACCTCATTCTCAATATTTAACTATATTTTACATTCAAGCTCTTAAATCTTCTCTTCTAGAATATTTTCCTTCTCCTATCAAGGGCTTTCTTTTTTCCCACAATTTTCAAGATGGATTTCCAAGCAAAGACCATATTCTTCCACCTACTAATAGTATATTTTTTATATAAAAATTGTTTATTAATGCTTTGTACTTAATAAATACCTTCTAGATGATATTTATCCTTAAGTAATGAAACATTAAGCTTGAACAAATAGTTTTTTCTATGAATTGATTCATGAAGGATATTATCAATTTTGATAAAGGTCTCAATAGGGGAATAGTCAGACATTGTAGAATGAATCACTTGCACATGGTTATTCTACTTATTATGTTGAAAAGCAAAAAAATCTTTGTTGGTATAAAAACTATCAAGCCTTGAATAGACTCTCTTTCTAAGCATTTGATTGTTGCCCCAGGTGAACCAAATCTTATTCATACCGCTCTTCTTATTCTCAAGATGATCCCCAATATTAAGTAATATTTTCATTTTAGACCAAAAGTATAACTCATCTCCTTTCCAAAGAGCATCCTTACCCCCAATTTTATCTTCCTTATGTTCAACCATGTTGAAATCCCTGCCTAAAATCAAGGGGATTTTAGGGAAAGACTAGGATATCTAATTCCACAAATTGCATCTTTCTTTATAATCACTAGGTGCATAAATAGAACAAATGCCAAAATTTTAACATCTTTAGCAGTAATGACCCAAACCACTTTATTACAAGAAGAGCTACCACTATTAACACCATAGGAAGCCCAATTATCTTTAATAAGGATGGCGGCCCCACCCTTACGTTTTTCATGCTTAGTGGATAAAAATATTGACCTTATCCACACAAATTTTAAAATTGACTCAAGCTAGAACCCAATAGCTTTAGTTTCTTGCAAACATAGAAAGTCCATACCAGGCCTACCATTAAAAAAGGCTCTAAGGAGGTATTTCCTGTCAAGGGATTCTAGAATCCCAACATTCCAAATCATATAGTTTATGATCATTTATGGAGGAGGAAGAGAAGCCCCAGGGTTCTGGTTTTTATAAATTCTATCAAAACATTTGAGCATTTTTTCTTCTTTCCCCTTCTATTATTTTCTTTCCACTAGAGTCTTGCTTATTTGGTTTTCTATTCTTTTTCTCTTCCCCTAGAGAATTATCTTTCACTATATTAATTTCCATCCCTTCTCTAAAGAAAAATGGATTAAAAAAATCCAACATAACCTTTTGCTTCTTATAATTCTTAGTAAAAATAGTACCATGTTGGTCATCAATAGAATGGACATCTGTCTCTTATAGCATTTTGGGGGGCTCAAGATTTTTTTTTTGTAGCCTTAGTCTTAGCTCTAATCTTTCCTATATTTTTGAGCATTTTTTTTGACAAATTCCATTGGGTTTTCAAGGCTTTCAATTTTGTCTAGCTCAATACCACTTTCTTGTCTAGTAGGAATAACAATATATTCCTCCTCCATAAGAGAAATTCATTGACTAGGATCATTCATTTCAACATTAGGAATACAAACAAGGTTAGAACTCTCCACTTTCTCATCAAGGGGGTTATGATTTTCCATACCCTCCTTTCTCCCTTCAACCATCATTTTTTTAACCTCAATGGAATTTTTAGGTGTGAAACCCAAGGTTTCATCTTCAACAAGTTTTTTTATTTCTAAAAATTTTCTTTAGAACTTTTGGATAATCTTTTCTTTGATGACCATTCTTTTTATAGAGATAACAAGAATTAATAATTCGCAATAACTCTAATTCATAATCTATACATTTTTTCTAGTTGAATAGATCAAACTTATAGGACTTCTATATATTAGACCTCAAGGAAATCAAGATATGAGAATTCAAATGAGGGAGAGTAACCTTGGTCCTTAGTTTGCAAGACTTCCCCTAAGGGCTTTAAAATGTGTAGAATGGACTTCCACAATTGAGGAGATTTTTTTATTTTGGACTCAGTAGACCAAGGAATAGCCCTAAACATAGATTGACCAATATTCTAAAATTCTTTCTTAATAACTCTATCTTGCAGGTAATGATTCTTAAGAATGATAAAAAAAACCTTTATGTATCATTCTACAAAAAATTACGTAAATTCCCAATTTCTTTCCCCACACCTTTGCCAACCATTCATAAAAAAACTTTCTTGAAGGCAAAAGATTATTATCCAAACATACAAATAAAACAACAATACCACTTAATCTATTTTCTTCTCCTTTGATAGCCTATAACATATTTGGTCTGGGAGAAATGGAGGGGACCTTGGGAATAGAAGGAATAGTACCATTTTCTTCTCCTCCAAAAGAATTTCCTTTGAGGTTGTTGAGACTTCCCATTCCATCTCTTCTTATTCCTTGTTTTCTACTGCCATTATTGATTACAAAAATACAACCGACTTAGGGACATTGGCACTCTTACCATCCAAAACATCTTTGTAAGAAGGCTTAACCTGAACTTCTTCAACAACTAGAACACTATCCCCAATCTTCTCAACAATTAGTTTAGAAGGTAACCCACATCTTTCTCTCTACCATTAGAAGTAATGGCCTATTTCCTAGTGAATTTAATAGCCTGTCCATCCATCAAACATCCTCCATTAGCTAACATGAGGGGAATAATCACCAATGATCCCTAACATAAAAAAAGGACTCACACACACACATTACCTCCACCATCTTGCGGTCACACTTCCCCAGACCACCAATCCACACACCATAGAAAGAACTGGTGGGGAAAAGGAAAACCACAAACAAGGGAAAGTGAGGGAAACAAATTCATATTCAAAATTAAACTAAAGTTAAACATAACCCAAAACCCTAGCTACAACCATCCACAAGCAATCTAGAAAGTAGGAAATGAAATTGTAACCAAGAATGATGAATGACACAATTCTGATCCAGTATGCACAAGCTCATGAGCCTCCAAGATCAACACAAGAGGATGACTATTCATCTTCCTCACTCCTATCAGATCTCCTATTTAAACTAGTTTATATATATATATATATATATATATATATATATATATATATATTCACTAGGTCTGTTTACTATTCAGTGAGAAAATTGTCTTTTAAAATGTATAAACATATTTTTTAGAATAAGAGTTAAATTAATTGATTGTAAGAAGAATAAAAGGATTTTTTAGATGATATAGGAAGGTGAAATTATATTATCAGTTGATTTGTTTAGGCCACACATTTGTTTATGCATTGTTTTCTATAGTTAAAGAACCTACCATGCTAACCATAGTAGCCCATCTTATGTGAACAATCAATTCCACTAGTTTCCCATTTGGACTAGCCATTGTACAATATGGTTAGTGCCATCCTCATACTAGCCACAATGGTGAAGTCCACTAACCCCCAATTGTATGGCCTACTTAGGTAGGATGCTATCAAAGGTTGTTGAGTCTATCTTTACACCTACCCATTGCATTTGGTTGAGTTTTTTTAAATCCTTTTCAAATTCACCTAAAAATGTCAATTGGAAATGAAATAAGGCTTGGTCATTTATAACATTCTCTTTGATAACAAATTTAATATTGTTAATTTTATTACTAAATTAATATCGATTATTTCAATCAAATCCTAAATTTGATGTTCACATGGTTGTATTTAAATATTTTTATCATAGAATATGATCAAATTTTTAAGAAAAACTATATCACATGAAATAAGAGGTTTTAACTAGATGTAAAGATTTGTACAAAATTATTCTTTATACCAAGAGGAATTCTACAATGGAGTAGGGCATGAAGTCTCATATCGTGATCATGATATATTTTAAAAATAACTAGAACTATAAAATTAAAAATATAGCCAACTTAAATATAGAAATAAAACATATAAAAATAAACCATTAACAAATATATATATATATATATATATATATATATATATATATATATATATATATATATATATATTTATTTATTTAGAAAAAGGTTTTTTTTTACTTTTTAAATATAAAAACACCAAAATTTTAAAATATATTAATGTCTATAAATTAAATAATAACATATAAGTATATAATATTTACTACACTTTTCAAAGTAGAAACAAAACAAAAGAATAATGAAAACTAGTATAGATATTAAAATTTATCTATCTCAAAAATTCCTAGAAATATTTAGTTATTTTATTTACTTAAGAGTTATTTTATTTTACTTTATAAATATTTAAGAATTTTTTTGGCTAAATAACCTAGGTTAGGCACCTAGGGGCCACAAAAAAGTAGCGTTAAGTCTAGATTACTAGTAACAATGAGTTTACCAGATCCATTCTATTAGTATTTATCTATCCATAGATTAACCATACAAAACCATAAAACCACCAATCCATCATCATACTATCTAAATGTTGTTGTATTCATATCCAAGGCTAAATTGGAAAAACACTATTGAAACCTTGAAGCCATAGCTAGTCTACCATCATGAGCTAAGCTAGCATATATAGTACCAATGAGGATGCAAATTACCATGGCCTCCCCACCCCTTAACAAAATATAAGTATTCCAAGGGGTGGGGAAAATTACGTAGGCCTCACCAAGCCCTTCCTAATATATTTACAACAAATACATTTATTAATGTCAATATGTTCGAAAGATTCATCAACATCATTAGACTCTTCAGACTCACAACAATTAGAGACTACAAGTATAACATTTATAAAAAAGGGGCACATGAAGTACCCTAGTTATGTCACCCAAAACCCTTTGCATATATAATCCTACCTTCTCCTGAGTGTGTGAAAATGTTCTAGCACATTATCATAGTAAACCTCTTCCTGATGCACTATGTCCTTAATGTCATTATGGAGCAAGAAAGACCTGATCCTACTTGACAACATGGTGGTGCAACTCAAGGACTCCACCATGTCAAATATGTTCCTCCTTCCCCTTGTATGCCTCAGGTCTAGTAACAGGTTGCTCATTGCTTCATGGATCCCCACACATAGAGTGCTATCTATCTCTTTGGCCGCACTCCCAAATATGCATAGCCAAATCCTCAACTCTAGGACTTGATCTCTTGCTCCAAGTATTCAATAAATTTGTTCACCATAGCCTCTCATAAAATTATATTTTTCCTTTTCTTCCCCTCTATAATTATCATGAGAACCTTGATCATGGATCTATCTCCACCATCTTGTGACCATCACTTTCCCATTCTACATTTCAATGAGGAAGCCATAGAAAATACAATCATTGTTGTGAGTACAAGACCCATCCTCATTTTTTAATCCCTCTAAAAAATGATAATACCCTCCTCTACCATCTCAAATAATAATGGCCTCTCCTAATCACCATCATTTCTTTGCATGTTATAAATTTCACATCTTCCAATAGGCCTCTCAAACCTTACTTCCATACACCACCCATAACCAATTATCAGGTAAGAATTATTTTATTTTATCTACATTGTTTACTTTATTTTATTTAAAGAGCTATTTTTATTTACTTAAGAGTTATTTTATTTATTGAAGAGTTATGTTATTTTATTTTATTTACTTAAGAGTTATTTCATAGTTTTAATTTTTTTAAATATATGTCACATATGGCCATTGTAGAATACCTCTTAGTGTAATAATGAATGATGACTTTACAAAAGTAAAATAACACTTTTAAATAAAAATAAAATGATGTAGATAAAATAAAATAATTCTTAACTAAAAATAAAATAATTCTTAAGTAAATAAAATAACTCAAAACTAATATTTTTTTGAATTTTTTAGATAGATTTATTTAATATATCTATACTAGTACATATTTAAAAAAATAAAGATATGTCTTTTTTTGAAGAAAATGGTAGGAGCGGCTAGAGGAGCAAGAGCAGCAGGAGAAGACTAGACAACAGAGGTGGAGAGAACCTTCCCAATGGAATAAGTTAGGTTTTGAGCGGCAAGCAAAGAATGGTGCAATGAGAAATGGTGAGAATAGGATGGAATTCAGACATGGAAGAAAGATTGGAATTGGAGGCTGAGGTATGAGAGAAAACAAAGGTTTTATCCTAGAATTTGTAGATATCCAGATTTCTTTATGAGGAAGGGAAATAGGTTTTGGATAGACAAAAAATGGAAATTAAAAGAAGCATAGCACAATTCAGATCACTGCCTTCAGCTGCGTCAGGAGCAAATGTCATCCTAATAGGCAAAGATCATAAAGATGGAAAGTTCATCCCAAAAGGAAGGGTAGAGATGCAAAACATGTGACAATGAGAGACTTGGAGAAGTAATTGAATTGAGAAAAGAAAAGGACCATTTAGAGGATCACACACCAAATCGATGGTGATTGGAGACAAAATAATGCACCCAATTAAACAAAATTTGGAAAGGTATGGACTTTTGATTAAATAGTTCGGAAGAGATCTGAATTGGAAATTCCCAATAAATTGGTGGATAAATCATTGGGGGAAGGGTTACAATTTAAATTATTGGAAAATGGGTTCTTTTCTGTAATCTGCCCTACACAAAAAATCAAACAAGAAATTCAAAACGACATCTAGATAATGGATGATTTTGGATTTTATGTAATAAACTGGGAAGCAAACTTTGATCCACTCAAGCATAGCATAGATAATGTTGGTTTTTTCCCAGACTGGATGCTTATTCCTAGATTTCCCTACAAGGTAGCCATCAGTGATCAACAGGATCTCTGGGCCAGGGGCCAACAGTGTAGGAGATAGACTCTATATTTTATCTCCTCTTCTTCTTCAGGCTCTGCAAGACCTAGGGGGGTATTCCCTACTCAACATCCATGAGGATATGCATACAAGGCTGGGATGCTGACAGAAAGCAGATAAGTCCTCCTGTAAGTAGACCAAAACTGAAAGATAAGAGCAAAGGGGCTAGCTTTGGGCCTATTTGCAGTTGTAGACAGAGGACTGAGGATCCTAAAACTAATTCTAATGTCCTAATGGTTGTTTTAGATTTTGATTTGGATTTTAAGTTTGGATGCAAAGCTGGACATGGTTGTAACACAAACACAAAGCAAGATTGGTGCCTATCCAGGGCCTGGAGTCAGTAGACATACACCTGTGAACGATCAGCATGAACAGCTAAAACTGGATTTCAAGGGGATATATGTGATACCTGCCTTACAGATATCTCCCAATACAGAGTGTTAAGTTATCTCTACTTATGGCATCCCTACTGCAGTATACCCTTCCCAATGTTCAACCTGAAAACAGTTTAATCTACCCCTTGAGCAGAAGTTAAAAGATCAGACATTCAACATAGGAATTCTATGCTCTAGAATCTAAACATTACCCAGATATCCAGATTCAGAAGAAGAATACATGCAATACTGGAGACAGAATTAACACAACACATGCTAAGATAGCATTTCTCATATAAGATTAATCATGAAATCAGTGGGTTCATGCCAAAAACATACAACAAGAGATACATAAACTCATAGGTTAAGCAGTACAGAGCAACCAGATCAGCTTGTTATGAATTACAGAGCCAAAAATCTTCAACTTTCAACAACCACAAGTGAGTAACACTTCCTGCTTATAACAGCCAGGTAGTGTACCATAGCAATTAATTACATGGTTGACCAAAAATCCCGCCAGATACACAGTATCAGCAAAATGGCGCTCAACGCATTACCAGATTGGCGCCCAAACATGAATGCAGCAGGTAGGGGAGGAGACAGGAAGATATCTCGAGCCCTGCGCCACTGTCCGCTGATGTACACCTTCAATCGGGTACCAGATCCGCCCATACCTCTGTAACCTTCGCCATTAATGGCGCACCAACCCGCGGCCTTGGGAAAAACATCAATTCTGCATCGCAACCATTTCCCGCCGAGATTCATCATCATGATATTTCGAATATGCAGGATATCAATTATCCCACATGCACCCCGCGATGACATCTTTAACACTTTATATACTAGGTCATGAGCATATATGATGTCGGTGCTTTTGCTCCTGACGACACTAGTATAAGACTTCATCATCATCATCCTCTAGCAGCATGATATCCTGTCGCTTGAAATATCACCCTGACGTCAGCATCATATCGCAATATAACCTGCATGATAAATGCCTTCATCCGCACAACCTGATCCATCAGAGGAACATCCTCCTACTGAGCCTATACCAAAAGTCTGGCCGATGAACATCCTGATGACGTCACCGTCATATCCTGCTGACGTCATCATCATATCTGCCCACTGCGCACCTCCTCATATTCGGATGATGTCATCATCATGTTTGCAAATATCGGGAGATCTCCACAAGATGATCTGTGTTAGAAATATGACCCCCCCCCGGACCTTGATGACGTCATCATCATATTGACATCAGGATGATATTCAGAAGATAACCGGATATTTGGAAATATCATCCTGATGTACAAATATCATGTTGCACTGTAGCTCCACTATAAGATCGGGGCGATAGATGAATATGATGATGCTTGAAAAGATCACCCCCACTAGATAATGCACGAAGCCGGCAGGCGGATATCTCCTTGATATCAGCATCATCATGACGCTGGAACAAACATACATCCGGGTGATATTCAAAAATGAAAATATCACCCCCTCCTTCGGAAATATCATGATACAGATAGGCAGAGAAAAAGATATCACCCTGACATAAGAATGACGTCAGCAACATCAGGATGATAAAACAACGAACATGAAGTGATACAACATCATCAGGATGATATTGACTAAGATCATCCTGACGTTCAAAATATGATGACCCCAGTGAATATCGGGTCACACTTAGAACTCTTCAACAACATCATCAGGATGATCATAACCAAGATCACCCGATGATAAAGATATCACCTCGGCGAAATATCATGAAGGCAGAAAATATGATGACCCCCACGAGCAACACGGTGATAACTGGAAATATGATGATGATGATGACGACCCTTAAGAAAAAACAAGTCAGGTCGAACAACCCAGAGAATAATCCCTTCAGAAGATCGGGGCAACATCATCATCATGTTAGGACAAGGTGATAATTGGAAGATCACCAGATACTTGAAAAATCAACCCCGCAAGCAAATCAGGGCGCACTGTAGCTCATCAGCAGGATCAGGATGATATCCAGACATCACCCGATATTGAAATATGATGATCCTGAAGAAAAACATGTCGACAGAAAACATGATGATGATGACCTTCATCGAAGCAAACATGATGATGATGACCTCCTCCTCAGGAAAATATGATGCTGCAGCTGAAAAATGCTGAGGAGGTCCAACACTTAGAACATTTTTTTGGATACTTAGGGAAAGTGCCT
This sequence comes from Cunninghamia lanceolata, assembly GCA_027924645.1. NCBI lineage: Eukaryota > Viridiplantae > Streptophyta > Pinopsida > Cupressales > Cupressaceae > Cunninghamia > Cunninghamia lanceolata. The sequence goes on along the minus strand of BSBN01000700.1, from coordinate 4,350,605 downwards.
GCATGAAAATTGCTCAAAAATTGTCAGTCAATTCAGGCACTAACAGATAAAATTTAGGATTGGCTAAAACTTCCTAATCTCTCGATTGAATTCCATGAGCCTGAAGCAATAAAGGAAATAGGAAATCAATTGAGAAACTTTATCTACGCAGAAGAGAAAACCCTAATGGAGGTGAGACCTATGTGAGGATATGCATGGAAAAAAAACCAAATAGTACTCACTGGAAAGAGCTCAAAATAATAATAGAGCAAAGTATTTGGAAACAAAACCTGGTATATGATCCAAACCCAAAAGGTCATAAAATTAGGGTTTTGGGTTATAGAGGTTAGATAAAAAAGAAAGCTTATGGATAAGCCAGAGGTGGAGAGGCTTACTACTAAAAAGGAAAATCCAGATAGAGCAAAGATAGCTGAGGGAAAAGAGATCCCAACTCAACCAGCTACAGACCCCCAAGTGAATGAAGTTGATAAAAAGAGTGATGAAGAGGCAGAACAACAAAGAGAAGAAGAGGCAATACATAAGGAAGATCTAGAGGAAAAAATAGCGGAGGTCATCACTTTGCTAGGTAATACTTTCAAGGAAGAAGATATTAATTCCATAATAAAAGTAGGAAGTGAACTTGTGCAGATGGCAAGGGAAGCTAAGGAAGGGATGGAGATAGAAAACCTTGAAATAGAAAGCTTGGATGAGGAATGGGCTGCAAAGTAGGTTCTAGGACAAGAGGAAAATGACTAGGAGGAAGGACAAGGCTTTCTCTCCACAAAAGATATGCAAAATGTCACAGCACGCTAGGAGGAGGGTGAAATTTTAGACTTATCACAAAGTGAGGCATGCAGGAAATCTCCAAACTGTGGAGACAATAGAAAAAGAGGAAGAATCCCAAATCAAGAAAAAAGGAAATTGGATGGAGAATCAATAGGGCGGAATAAGATCAACAAAATGCTTAAACTAGGGAAGGGGAAACCCCTTCTGAGGGACAATGAGAATAATTTCTTGGAATGTTAGGGGCTTAAATGCCCCTAACAAAAGGCATCTAATTAGACACCAATTGGAGGTGTCACATGAAGATATTCTTCTAATCCAACAATCCAAATTACAAGAGGAGGAAGTGGAGAAACTTAGATAAAAGCTAAGGATGTGCAAAATGGAGGCAGTCAATGCAGAAGGAGCTTTAGGAGGATTGCTGACGATCTGGAAACAATAGAAAATGGTGCTAGAAAAAGTAGATTCGAGCAAACATATTGGATGGATTGTAAGGTGAGAAGTGTTACATCTGATCTATGTTTGTTGCTTTTCAATATTTATGGTCCTTCTTCATGCATACAAAAAAGAGAATTATAGATGGAATTAGAATCCAAGTGCAATAATTTGGCACCAAATTTCTGCATCTTGGGGGGATTTCAATGCAATCTTGAGAATAACAGACAAAAGGGGAGGGATAATTAGGAAACTTTAATCACAAATAGACTTTGAAGCATTTGTAGAAAGAAATTCTCTCATGGAGATACACATAGGAAATGGTCTATACACCTACACAAATAGAAGAACTAGTTTTTGTAACATAGCAAAGAAATTGGATAGATTTTTTTTCAAAGGAGATCTAGATTCCCATCCATTCACCTTTACAAGTAATATTTTGCCAATATCAGGCTTAGACCCAATACAATTAGATATTAAGGGGGAAAGAAAGCTAATCAGATGCCCCTTTAAATTTGAAAAAATGTGGTTTAGAGATGAGAGCTTAATGTCTCTAATTCAAAAGTGGTGGGGTGAAGTGCAAATAGAAGGATCAAAGATGTTTATCATAGAAACAAAAGTGAAAATAGTGTTGTGTGGTTACACAACACGCCCCATTTTGACTGGGCAAAACAGGGACCCAACTTTTCTTTTGGCTTGTGTTGTCTGCTTTCTGGCGGTTTGGTAAAATCAGTCATGTTCATCATCATGTGGAGTCAAGATGAGGTAAGCCCCAATATGAGGTCAGTCTGTCAAAATTCATATTTCGTATATATGACCACATATTCTGAAAGAGCATTAAAATTCATGCAGGTTTGCTTTTTACATCACCCTGATATTCATCAGGATGTGAGAGTTATGAATAGTCAAAGTCTTGGTCAAACTTGATATTCGCAAAAAGAGGGTCATATTTTATAACCTAAGTTATGCTGTGTTAAGAACATCATCATCATATTTGAAACGTTCCCCCTTGATAATATCCTGCGGTTCAAATATCTGGACGTCAACGTTAAGTGATAGTAAGTCTTCCCCGTCGAACGGTCTTTTGTATAGCGAGCATCATATTTTGAAAGTAACCCGATATTCGTCAATATCATCCTGATGCAAAATATCCCCCTTAACAAACATCCTGATGGCATCATCTGAATCCGATAAACAAAAAAAACATCCTGATGACATCATCATCATATTTACATTTCGACAGGATATTTTGTAAACATGATCATGTTCACCTAATATGACGATGATGTCATAAGACATTTCCAATACAAAGAACAAATATCATGATGACGTCATCCTGTTATTCCGAAAGGAGAATGAGTAAGTTTGAAGGTCATCATCATATTTTGAAATATCACCCGATAGACCGAAATATCCTCCTGATGTGCTAAAGTGTAAACAAAGGTGCGTTGTTACCCGAATTTTATCGCGATAACAGTTCCAATGCTGGAGAGGATGATATCGAAACTCAACCCGATATTTGTGAAATGTCATCCTGCTCTCATGATATCATGTCATATGGATATTCCCCCGCTCCCTTTACCGCCATTGCCATTAAATGCACGCAGATATGGTAAGTGATTCCCGCCGATCCCGGAACCCAATGAAACGTCTGGCGAGATCCTGAGTTTTCGCACGAATGATCAAAGATTACGATCTAACTTGTCAGAGTTACCCTAAGTTTACCCTAACTGCGAGGTTAAAAGGTAATTCAACCGCCATTGTTACATTTACCTGCGTTAAAATTGTTTTACAGAGCACTAGCCTCCATTTCTGCATAACAGCTACCGTTGCGCGACTGGAGCTCATAGACTGAGGGAGGAAGGTGATCAGCAACTGAATCAAGAGCGTCTTAGAGATATACTAGTATAAAAAGAAATCGGCATAACCAGGTAAGTGAACTGAAACCCTCATCATGTTTTTTAAATAATGTTGAAAGTTCTGGTTATGTATCCATGCAAGTAAGTAATGTAGAATTGATACAATAAGCATGATATTTGCAGTATATATGCATTATATCCCGTTGTGAGAAGAAATGCTGTTAATTGCAGGTACCCATGGCTGAAAAACACTTAGTCAAGTGTCAAGAAGAATTCAGCAGGCCTATGTTCTCTTCATAGAGAGGGGTCCTGTTTAAATTTGGGGCAATTACAGACACCCATCAGGGGAGTACCAACCTGGAGGCTTGGTCAGCCAAGCTGAATGATGGGCAGGATAAGAGTCCGGTGCTGGACGCTATGTTTGTATCAGGTATGTGGAACGCTGCTGGCTTCCCCTACTCCATGGAGTCTCCGGAGCTGGTTATTGAGTGCACCTGGAATTACAACCCTCAGACGAGGCAGGTGGTGAAGCATGGGAGAATGTATGCAGACCTATCCATCAAAGGTCTATCCCAAACTTTTGGACTGCCAATGGGCAGCAAGGTAAAGAGTGTAGACTTGAAGAAGTCTGAAAGAGAATATGAAGCCAACAAGAAGACGGCCAGAAAGAACATGTATGCTTGGCGGGCCGAGAACAGCACATATAATGCAGCGGCCAAGCTCCCTGTGCGCATGTTCAAATTTGATTTTAATGAAGAATATCAGTATGTGATTGCCCTACTGAACAGGGTGACTGGCCAGCCTGATACTGGAGAATTCAGAGACTAGATGTATGGCATAATAATGATGTGCCTATATGCAGACATCAAGCCACTGTGGGGCCAAATCATAAGTGATGCTCTGCATGAGCAGCTGCTGAACTTGGGAGGTTCAGATTGTGTCTTCTACATGACCTCCTATATTGTTTATTCCTGTGCTTATGGAGGCACTTTTGATGACCTGGTCACAGATGGAAAACTGACGGGCATGAATGCAGCCTATATCTGGGATCATCATCCCCAGCTGCAAAGAACCAATTACATCAAGGACTACAAACTGGTTAATGATGCATTCTCTATGCATCTGGTAAGGACCATGGAAGATGACAGGACAAAAAGACTGAGCATGGAAGCTCAGGAGGCAGTATACAGGCATGGGGCATGGTACATCCAATTTGCCACCTTTTCCTACATCAGGATAGAAGGTTTTGAAGGGCATCCCCTAATGCTGCCAAGGTATCCTACAGATGCAGTAGTTTTAATGGAGTTTATCAGGCAGGGCTCCACCATCATACAGACGTATAAGGATGCCAAGAAGCTGCCACCAATTTTGTTCCCAGTCAGCATCGGCAACTACATGTGCCCTGACTCTGACAATATTAAGAAGGTGATGGTCACTCTGAACAAGATGAATCTACTACCCTTCCCAGTAACAAGACCATATGATCCTTACGGCCGAATGCAGAAGATCCTAGGAAAGCCTATTCACCAGAGGCACCTAGAGGATTTTTGGGCTGACTACAAAGATGAGGCAGAGGCCAGGAGGAGGAGGTATCAGAGGTTAACTCTGAACCAGATCAGAACGTTCGACTGCATACCCCTCCCTCAGCAGCTGAAGAGTGATGACGGCAGGATCATGGCAGATGAATACGAGCAGAAGAAGATCTACAATGATACCATTTCTGCACCTGACCTCACCATGCAGGAGGATATGTCCTTGGACCCATTCTTTGCCAGAACCATACACTTGACCCAAGCTTGGGTAGATGCACAGGTAGAGGCATTGAAGAAAAAGGGTGTTGCCATCACAATAGATAGCAAGAAGAAGGGGCAGGACATCCCTGCAGACGAATATGATGACTTCCTGCTGGAGAAGCGGAAGACTAAGGGAGAAAGGACCCCTCCACCACAGCAACCTAGCAAAAGGGCCACAAAGGGCAAGAAGGTGGAAAAGGGACCCAAAGGGGTCATAATTGAAAGGGCAGTATTCATAGCGGAGGAGGTAGCCAAATCAGGGTCAGAATCAGATTCTCCTCCAAAGCCCAAGAAAGCCAAGACAGCAGAGGCTGGAACCACAGAGACCCAAGAAGTTGGTCAATCATCCAGACAACCAGGCAAGGATATCCTCATGGAGGAAGAGCCTGAAGAAGAGGAGGAAGCTCCATTGATAATCAGAAGAAAGAGGAGAGCTCCGCAGGTGTTGGTTCCTACCACACCTAAGAAACCAAGAACCTCCATGAGAGGTGAGATAAGTCAACCCCCAGTGCAAATACAAGGGGCAGGTAGTGAAGTGCAGAAGGAACTTCAACACAATGTTCCACTTCCTACCATTGTCAAGTTCAAAACTAAACTGGCAGAAGAGCAACAAAAGGAAGCATCCCAGGCGCAAGCAGAAAAGCATGTCTCGCTAGATGAGACAATAAACTTGTCTGATGATGAGGTGGTGCAGGATGTAGCTACACAAGAAATGGAAACACTTGCGGCTGCTGGCATCAGTGTGACTCCTCACAAGCCTCCAACGGTTCAAATAGTGCTTGAGGAGATGAAACAAGCAGAAGCGGAGCGAGAAAAGAGCCCAGAACCAGAGAAGAGCCCGAAGCAGGTAGCTCAGGACATAGGGCTGGATACATTGATTGCTGAGGTGACAAGTCCTGCAGTGGTAGACTTAACAGAGAAGCAGGATGCAAGTCCTGAACAGCCAACAGGATCAACTGATAAGGGCCACTTAATAGAAGAGATAGAGATGGCAGAAACAGAAAGCCACGCTCTTGAATCAGGCCAACAAAGCCCACAAGATACATCAGCAGGACCTGCTATAGTAGAGGTCCAAGAAGCAAAGGCTGATGATGAGAAGAATGAAGCGATAGAGGATCCTACTGATAAGGCACAAGAGGTGGATGCTGCAGGTACAGAATAGATAGCCGCTGCGGAACAGATGCCATCACCTCGGGTAGATCCAGTGATATCAGATACGGTGGACATGCCGCCAGAAATAGAGAAACAAAAGGAGGATGACTAACCTCCACAGGGGGAAGAACTGGGGACAGGTGAAGAAAGGATGGAGAAAGATCATGATCATCATGATCCACATACAGGTACACCGCCAGGTTCCCCACATAGAGAAGATGCTCCCCCAGAAAAGGAAGTTCCTCAACAGGAGGAGGCACCACAGGATTCGCAGCAAGGTGAGCATCAAGAGCCAGAAAAAGAAAAGTCACCATCTCCACAATGCTTGTTGGTGGAAACGGGAGATAGAGGTGAACAGCATCATGATGCTGAAAAGCATGATCAGGTGCCTCCATGGTTAGAAAAAGAGGTAAATGTTGAGGAAGAGCTAGAGATTCAAGAGTTCGATGTCTCCACCCTGTTCGCCGCAGATATAATGAAACCCAGGAGGAAGGCCAGAATGACTTCGGCCATCAAAAGAGATCCGGCGACAGGGAGAAGGACCGCACAAATTGCTGTACCTGTGGTAGAGAAAGAGAAAGGCAAAATCACTGTGGATGAATTCTAGATAAGCACAGTTGATTTGGGTTTTGCCAATGAAGAGCAGGAAGGTTAGGAGGGAAAGGATATCATTGATTCCCTGATTTAGAAAGTGAAAAGAGAGAAAGAGAAGAATAAGCAACATAAAGAGCACATTGCTCAGTTGCATGCATACATTAAAGGCTTGACCAATCCTGAGGATACCACAAGCGAAGCTGCAGTCCCATTGACTGCCATTTCTCAGGAAGAAGTGAATAGACTGGACCTCATGAAACATGAGGTTTTCGTAATAAGAAAGTGGGTGTCATCCACATTGGATGATGCTATGGAAATAATGAAAGGTTCTTTGAAAAGGTGGAGCATCCTAAGTGACTCCAAGGCTAAGGTGGACAGGTTGCAGATGCAGACCAGAAAAAGGTCTTATAAACTGGAGAAAGTCCTCAGCCTGCTGGAAGAAATAAGGAAGATAAATCCACAACTGCTTATCAGTAAGCAGGTATTGAATAATAATACTGCATTATTAGTGGATATCTGGTATAAAGATGTGCAGTTTGAATGCGGAGTCCTCAAGAGATGCAATAATAAGCTGAGGGAGATCAGCATGAGGCTACGTGATTTAATGAGCATTGAAGCAGACATGCTCGAAACATTAGAAGGCAAGCTGGAAGGGAAGATAGAAAATCAAGATGAAGATTCTGCCCTCAAGGCTCTGCGTAATAACTTCCATATAGAAGATAATGGTCCGCTCGTCCACTTGACAGAAGAGATAATAAATAAAATGATGAGGATCAAGGTCAAGATGGAGACTTACAATGAGACACTGCAGGACAGAGAAAATAAGCTGGACAACAGCAGGGATAAGTATGAGGCACACAAGCACGCCATCATCAAGGCAAAGACTCAAGATGGCGGAGGAATAGACCAAGTTGTGCAGTCATACGAACAAATCCAGAGCAGCATGCAACCCCATATGCAGCAACATCATCATCCGGATAGCGAAAGTTCAGAAAGTGATGCACATGATGATGACCCGCATGCATCAGATGAAGAGCATGATGAAGATACATCATGAAGGGGAATATCTTGCATATGCAGTATAGATAGTTGCCAGCTGGCAACTTGTGCCTTTTTGTAAAATTGACAAGTCATGAAGTGATGACCGTTGATTTATATTGACAAATCAGATCCGTGGATCTTTTGTAATGGATTCCTCACCTTATTCTATAAAAGGTGGTGGAATGCCTTGTTATATTCATTCGAAACTTAATTGAAATTTGATTGCTGAAGTATTCAGGACTTATTTCAAAGCTGATGTATATGTACATGTCTTTTGCATACTTAATGAAAGGGAAGAGTATTTTGATTACAAATCTTCGTAAATCTTGAGTAATCTGTGTCTAAATTTTGGATATGTGCTTTGATTTGCTGCGTCCCTTGGAGTGCTCATCATGTTGCATGTATTGTTTTCATTCATTATCCTCTGAAGTTTGCATCAACTGTATCTAGCTGTGGAATGTCCTGGTGAACATATGGTTTGATTTCTTCTCCTCATGACAGTATCAGGCATGTATGTGGATCAAAAGCTAAAGGTTCAACTTAATTAGAAGCATTTCCTTTAAATTTCTTTCAATTTCAGAGCATCTCACTATCACAATTGCAAATAAACTGATAATCTTAAGCAAACAACCCAAAATATGCAGACATCTCGTAGATAATCATGAATATTTAGCATATTTGAACACTAAGCATGCGTAATTGAAAATATCATGCAAATATTGAGGTATTTTACATCCTTTTATCAAATAACTGCATAATTTGACTCCTCTGTAAGGAATTGTTGCAGGAAAGTCATGATGATGACACATTTTCACGTAAGGCCCCAAAATGGAAACAGCAACTCACATTAACCACTGAGTAACGTCAGTCGATTAAGACCTAATCACCGAAGACTTGGGATCATGAATTCTTTGAATTCACTGTATCTTTCAAGATGAATAAAGGTTAATGTGTACTTTTATTCTATGTTTGTTTGTGACTAACATCATGACCAACAAATAGTAAAGCAACAACTGAAAATTTGGAAAAAGAATAACTTCAAAAATATATTTGAGGAAAAAAGGAAAATTGAAGAGCAATTGGAGAAATTAAATGAGGAAGTGTTCACAGAAGGGATGAACAACAAAAAATACAAGATGGAAAAAGAGTTGTTAAGAAATCAAGAGGATATTTTAGCAAAGGAGGAAATATACTGGAGATAGAAGTCTTGAGAGGTATGGATTAGAGAAGGAGACCAAAACATGAAATATCTTCATAATGCAACAAAATCCAGGAGGGAAGACAACAAAATCTCAATCATCAAGATAGGGGATGGCAGAAAGATAGAGAAAATGGAGGAAATTATTTCTAAAACAGTAAGCTTTTTTCAGAATCTTCTTGACAACAAGAATGGATAAGGGAGATTGGACCATCAACAAGTATTGGAAAATATTCCAAAGTTAGTGATAGAGGGTCAGAATAAGTTTCTTTTGGAGAGGTTTACAGAGGATGAAATCAAAGAAGCTCTATTCTAGCTTCATCTAGACAAGGCCCCTAGACTAGATGGATTCTAGGTTGTATTCTTCCAAAAATGTTGGGACTTTATAGGAGGTGAAGTAACTGAAGCAATAGAGGATTCAAGAAGGAAGGGTAAGGTATCAAAGTAAATAAACAACACATTCATAGACCTTATACCCAAAAAAGAAAATCCAAGCTCTTTGGATGAGTTTAGACCAATAGCCCTTTGTAACACATTATACAAAATCATGGTCAAAGGTACAACAAATAGAATAAAAAAGATTCTCCTAGATATAACCTTGGAAGAAAAAATGAGGTTTGTTCCAAGAAGATCAATTCTAGATGGAGTAATAATAGCACAAGAGGCTATACATTTCACACAAATGCTGAGAAAATAGAACATGTTGATAAAACTGGACATTAAAAAAGCATATGACAAGGCAGATTGGAGATTTTTGTTCAAAGTGATGGAAGCATTTTGGATTCAATAAAAGTTAGTTGGACTGGATCTTCAATTGTGTAGCCAGCCCAAGACTCTTTGTTCTAAAACATGGCTCTTTAGAAGGCTTCTTTGGGGCTTCAAGAGGCTTAAGATAAGGAGATCCACTATCTCCTTTCTTATTTATCATAATGGTAGAAGCCATGGGAAGATCAATTAGCAAAGCATTGATGGAAGGGAAGGTGAAAGGAATTCAAGTGACTAGGGAATTGCCTGCTATAACTCATGAACAATTTGTTGATGACACAATGTTGTTTGGGGCTGCCCAAATCAGGGAAGCACGAAATTTTAAAAGAATCTTGGATGACTACTCAGGGGCCTTCGGGAAAGAGGTTAATAAGGAGAAATCATATGTGTTCTTCTTCTTTACAAATTAGAGATTAGAAAACCTGATTTTGAGAGTGCTAAACTTCAAAAAAGGAAAGCTACCATGCAAATACTTGGGCCTTCCTCTAGCGGCTGGATTGCAATCAGGTAAACTTTGGGATTCCTTGACTTCAAGAATAGATAACAAGTTAGCTGCATGGAAAGGCAAATGACTCTATGGGTAGGTAGGATAACAATGTTAAAAGTAGTGATCTTTGCATTACCTATATACATGATCTCATGTCTTCCAATGCCAACTGAGGTAAGCAATAAGATAAACCAAAAAATGAGAAGATTTTTCTGGCAAGGGAATAGTGATTAGAATAAATACCCTCTTATCAAGTGGGATAATATATGCAAGGAAAAGAAGACGGATGGAGTGGGAATGAAAAACTTGTTTTTTGGAACAAGGCACTTGGAGCAAAGTTGATTTGGAAGATTTATGCAAATCAAGAATCAAAATGGGTAAAGATAATGAAAGAAAAATACTTAGATCCAGGGGATCTAAGTATTTTCAATTCAATAACCCTCCCCGTGGGGTCAAGGATATGGAATTTTATGAGAAACTACAGATATCTAGTCTCAAATTTCCTAATTCAGGACATTAAGGATGGAAGGACTACTGTCTTTTGGGAAGATTTTTGGGGGGGTTCCCAAGATTGGATAGAAGAAGTGAATTGGAATAAATTAGGGAAGAAAAAAAGTAAAGATGGGGATCTCATGTAAGAGATTACCTATTTGAGAGTTGCATTGATGGGATCACACAATGGAAATGGAAAGATGTGAGAAGGTTAGGCTTCTCAAATGAGATGGCCTCTGAATTTGAATTAGTATTGCATGAGAGAGTCATTTTCATTAAGGAAGGGAGGGATTATCTATGATGGAATGGAGAAAAAAATGGTGAGTATAATGTTAAGGATGGATACAGAGTTCTGATAAAAATAGTGGAATCTTCTTGTCAGATACTAGGTAACTTATGCTAGAACAAAAATTGTTTACCCAAGGTAGGAACATTTGCTTGGATAGCCATCCAAAAAAGGATTTTGATAGTGAACAAATTCATGAAAATGGGATTTGTCGGTCCTTCTAGATGCATTTTGTGTAAAAGCACAGAGGAATTAGGAAATCATCTACTTCTTAACTGCCCCTATACTCAAGAATGTTGGCAATGGCTTTGTGTTAAGCTAGCTTGGAAAAGTGCTTTGCCAAAAGATATTCTCAGCTTGTTTCAAGCTTGGCTAGTGTTAAATAATTCGACATTGTTCTCTAGTCTATGGGTGGTAAGTCCATCCTTATTAATATAGGAGGTATGGAAAGAAAGGAACAAAAGGATTTTTCAAGACAAAGAAATGCTGATCTCTTCACTTCTAAATAAGAGTAGAAGCTACCATTGTGGAAGTGGTGAATAGTAGGATAAGTGGTCAAAACTAGAGAAATGCTAATTTCATAGAATGGGATGTTATAATGAGGAAAGTGTGGTGTAGACACCCAAAAATGACCATGTCATCACATCACTTGCATTTCATCAAATCACCTGCATTTCAACGTTAATTAAATAATCTAATTATTTAATTAATTTCATCAAAATCATCACATTCTTCCAAATCTCCTAAATCTGACATTAACTAAATAAATCCTCTTTATTTAATTAATTTCATCAAATTCAACTTTATTCTTCCAAAATTAAATAATTTGAATTATTTAATTAAATCATTATCTTCTGTCAAAATTTAAATCCACATCAATTGAATAAACTAATTATTTAATTAATTTATCATCAAAATCCTCTTATCTATAATTAAATAATTTTTAAATTATTTAATTAAATCAATTATTCTTCCAAATTTAAATAAATCATTCAAATTTATTTAAATTGAATCTCTCTTCTAAAAATAAAATATAATCAAATATTTTATTTATCCTTCATCATGCAAAATAAATTAAATCAATTTATTGGTTTAATTTATTTAAATCTTCAAATCTATTCTATGTCTTCCATCATGCACAAACAATTAAATAAATTTATTTATTTAATTTGCTTTTTTATCTTCTAATTAGCTAAAAATAAATCTTATTCATCATGCACAAACATTAAATAAATTTATTTATTTAATTTACTTTTTTATCTTCTAATCAGCTAAAAATAAATCTTATTCATCACGCACACACAAAATTAAATAATTTATTATTTAATTTTAATTAAATCATGCAAAAAGAAAATCATAAGTTGATTTAATTGACTTAATCATTATTGTGTTTATCACCAACATGCAGGGTCTAAACTTATCATGTTTTCATCATTGCTTATAGATCTCAGATTTATCAATCATTCTAGAGCATATTATAATCATGACATCATCTTTCAAATCTATCTTTTTGATGAAATACTAAGTTTTGTAGATCTGGAACAGTGTCGCGCCTTTGCATCATAGTAGCGCACTTTTGTAGCTCAGTAACACACCTCTGGTATCACAATCCAATGCCTTTAGTTAAAAATAGTGCACCTTCAATAGCACAGTCAAGCGCTTTTGGTAACATAGTGACTTGCCTCTGGTATTTTAGTAAAGCACTTTTTGTCAAATTTGATTTATTTTGTTAACTATTGAGTTGTGGTGGAACTAATCATCTTTTTGCAGCTTCTTAGTACTCAAACAGATCAAATGGGTTTTTCTAACATGTTCATGCAGGATGAGCTTTGAATAAATTACCAATCTATCTCACTAAGTCTTAGAAATATATTACTTTCTTAAGGGACAATTGAACAAATCATCTTTTTTGCAATCTAAGTCTTAGGAACATATTGCTTTCTTAAGGGACAATGGACATGAATGCAAAAACACTTCACTTTTCTAAGGGACAATGGACATGAATGCCAAACACTTCACTTTCATAAGGGACAATTGACAACTACAATCATGTGTGTGCCTAATCTAGTTGCACCTTATTTTTCTTATAACGAGACAATTGAACCTTTGTTTGACGTGCCTTATCTTACTTTTTTAGTTTTTCCTTTAGAAGGGCCTTCTTTTGGATTGTGCTTCATCCAAAAGGGATGACCCTCAGTGGAGTTTTCCTTTGAACCTCTATATAAGATGGTTAAGGTGAAAGCCAAGTCCTAACCAGCATCAGCCTTGCCTTACGGTGCCAAATCAAAAAGATGTGTACTAGCACTTTCTGAACATGATTTTCACATTGTACGAAGTGTTTGAAACTCTTAGTAGGATTGGTCAAAGCTTTCAACTAAGCTTGTAACATGCTCACAAGGCATTGGTCCCTCAAAGCTACTAAGAACCTTCTAGATATTGACTACTCATTTCACCTCTGAACATTGTGGTAATCATCAGTGCAAGGGAAATCGGTATAAACCCCCAAGATTAGTCACCATTGCCTCCCTTGAGAAGAGATAGTATTCCCTCAGCCATAAATCTCTTGTGACCTACTTGTATCTTTTTGAGGGGAGGGTGAGATATCCCTACCTATCGTCTCTTGCAAAGATACAAATGTACGACACCTATATGAAATGACATTTGGTCAACAGAGAATTAAGTTGTGAGATGATCTATCGCAATGAAACCATGTCTCTAGGGATAAAAAGTGCTTGAATTGTTTGCAATTATCTAATAACCAGGGAAACATTGGGCTTCTTCGTGAGACTAGAACATACACTATCTGTTGTGTCAATCCTTTTTGCCACTTTGATGTTTTTTCTCTTGTCAAAGAAAATCCAATCAAAATCCATGACACCATTTCAGTGCCTTTGGAACATAGTAACGCACCTTTGAAGAGCAGTCCAGCACCTTTGATATAACAGTCCAGCGCCTCTGGCAGCATAGTCTAGCGCTTCTGAAAAAGAGTAACCCGCCTTTGGTATAAGAGTCCCGCACCTTTACAACACAGTCCAGCACCTTTGGTCTAGTAAACTATTCATCAAACTATCTTAGAAAAATCCTATCAAAATCTCAAACATATTGTCCTAGTGCATCCCATGGTAACCACTAGACTCCAACAATCTATGAAGGCTAAGCAAACTGTCCCAAAGAAGTGCAAATCACCCCTAGATACACCTCAACCAAGTTAATCTAGCATGTCTCAAAAGGGTACTCCCCAAACACCAACGGAAAGACCAACCAACTTTCAAAACAGGCCACAACATGACCAACCAGCCAATCCACAAGAGAGTAATGTCCCTTTGGTAGATGTAACTCAATTTACTACCGGCATGCCTCATGATTTTACTACCCTCAGTTATACCATGGCTCAAGTCCCATCTCAAGAAGAGAAAAACTTTCAAGAAGGTAAGTCCTCTCAAGAAGATAGAGAAGACCTTGATGAAATCATGCAAGATCCTAGAGCCATAGCCGCATTTGACAAACTCCTTAGTGAGAATCAAGATCATTTCTTTCGTTTGCTTGTAGAACAAGGAGATAAACTACCCAAAACTTTGATCTATGTAATCTTAAAGAGCAAAACAAATCCCATGATGCTATGACTACTATCCAAATTATGTCAACCATATCCACTCCCATACCTAAACAAGTCTCACAAGGGAGAATGAATAATCCTTTTGACGCTCAATATGAAAATCCCCTCTACCAAAATCTAACAGCAAAAAGACCAATATCACCACTCGTAACTCCTATGGAGATTTATAAAATGCAACAAGAGACCCTTCATTGTCAAGTAGAACTCGCAAGATAGGCCGCTCTAGCTAAACAAAACCAACAACAACCTCCTAGCATATCACAAATGCCCATACCAATTGCAAGTGGAATATTGCCTACCCCATCATGAGGTAGTTTTCCACCAAATTATAATCTAGGAAACACTTATGTAGCCATGCAACAAGGGTCACAACAAAAACCATCCCCAACATCATCAACCCTCCGTATCACTAATCTAAGCAATGTCATGCAACCACAACATTCCCAAAACATCAACACAAACATCATCGCTCCCCCACAACATTCCCAAAACATTAATACAAATGTCATCACTCCCCCACAACACTCCCCAAACATCAACACAAACTATATCCCTCCACCACAATGATCATCAACACTCAATCTCACCTATTTCAATCAACCACAACCATCTCAAAACCCATCTACCTATGCCCCTCTACCACAATGATCATCCACACTTAATCTCTCCAACACTTATCTCAATAACCCTCAACATTCTCAAATCCAAACTTCCTATGGCTATACCCCACCATCACAATCAAATCAAAACACATTCAACTTTCCTCCACAAAATCCTTTCATCACCCCTCCTCAACAATATCAATGACAAAATGCTTTTGTCATCCCTCCGCAACAATCACAGAGCCAACATTCTTACCTCGCACCACCTCTACATGTGAAAAACCAACACAACCAAACCCAACCCAATCCAAATCAATCATACAACACATATGGCCCAAATCAATCATATGACCCATATAACATCAATTCCTATGGCTTCAACTACAATCTTCTCTATGGGCAACAATAACCACCCTTAGTGCAACAGGAGACTCTTCCAACTCCCCCAACAACTATGGAGCTTAGACTTGCCAAGGTACAACAACAGGTAGCCAATTTAACATTTGGTCACACTAAGAAAACCTTCTCCTTGGAGGAGGTTTGTCCTTATCCATTTGATCGGTCATTGCCAATGATCCCTTTTCCTCCCAACTTCACTATACCCAAATTTGATAAATACAAGGGAAGAGGAGACCCAAAAGACCACCTTAGAGAATTCTATCTCAGTTGTTTAGAGGTTGCACATAATGATACATCTCTCATGCACCTCTTCCCTTGTAGCCTTGGAGGTCAATCTATAGAATGGTTCTCGCATTTACCTACAGGTATCAAATCTTTTAACGAGCTTGCAGAAAAATTTGCCGCCCATTTCTCATACAACACAAAACATGAGGTCTCTATGACTAACTTATGTAACAACAAATAGAAAAATGGGGAAACTCTTATCTCCTTCCTTCAAAGATGGAGACACATGGCTAGCAAATTCCCATTCAAAATACCTGAAAAGCAGCTTGTTAGCATATTTGTGTAAAACCTTAACCAAGAGTTGGGTTTCCATTTGCAAATAATAAGTGCTATAACCTTTGATGAGATTACCTATAAAGGCATCAACATTGAAAAAGCCCTCATCACTAAAGGTGTGGTCAAAATCTTCAAAGACAATAAAGACAATCCTCCCCAACAACAATCAAATGATAAGTCCAAATACTGGAACAAAAACAAAAATGTGGTCAATGATGGTGTGGTGGATTCCAAACATGTTCAAACATTACAAACACCCCTTAATCTTTCATGCAAACAAAACCAACCTCCGCCTCAACAACAACAACAACAACAACAAAACCAAAACCAGCAGTATCAACAAGAGTGGCCTCCCCAAAATTACCCTCCAAGGTGTAAGTTCACTCCCTTGGGAGAGCCTATAGAGTTGGTTCTAAAGAAACTTGTACAAAATAGACTCGTCACACTACCAGACACTCCCCCATATGGAAAACCTTCTTTTAAACCCATATGGTACAAAGACAATGAATATTGTGAATACCATAGGACCAAAGGACACAGAACCATATCATGCATGAAACTCAAGCACATGATCCAAAACCTTATCGACAGAGGGGAAGTCACTTTTGATGCACCTCCTAATCAAAACACCAACAAAGATCTCAACATATACAAGGAACCATTCCATAACCATGGTCAAGGTCAACATCCTGATAAAGGTAAAGCCATTAATAAAGCTTCAACTTCTTATGACTCTATTGTCAATTTCTTTGAAGGTCATGTGTCTACCCTCACTATCAAAGGTAAATCTATGAATTGCGTCGTCACCACTTGTCCTGGTTGTGTTACCCTTTGTGGGCCTAAACCAAGTCTCCCAACCCAATCTGATTACAATCCTGTCAAACATCTAGGGAAAACCCCTGCACAGATCTCTATTTTGGACCTTCTATGATCATCATCTATACATAAAGTTGTGCTAGGAAAAGCCTTACAAGAGTCTTTTGTTCCTAATAACATAGCAGTCACATATTTCCAAGCTATAATAGGTAACATTGCCTCACCTTACAATGTGGTCTTTTATAAAAAGGACCTCCCATCCCACGATCCATGTCACAATGATGCACTTCACATTGAAGTTTTCATCCATAAACGAAAGATCAAACGCATACTTATAGATGGTGGTGCTGGTCTCAATATCTATTCTCTCAAGTTACTTAAACAATTAGGATACTCTGAGGATCATGTCAACATTGATCAAAGCATTACGATCAAGGGGTATGATGATGTTGAGTGCCATTCAGAAGGTATTATACACTTGCCTATACAAGTAGGCCCCATCATGCTTGAAACTAGGTGCCAAGTTCTTGACATTGAGCTACCTTATAACATTATCTTAGGATGCCCAAGGATCCATGCCATGAAAGTTGTTCCCTCCACGTACCATCAACCTCTCAACTTCCCATATAATGGTACAAAAGATCACTATTCCAAGAGAACCTAATCCATTTGAATTCTGTTGTAACTTGCAGGGCAGTTATAAGAATAGCAACCAAGTTTCAAATAATGACAAAGCCTATGAATCCCCATTGTATGTCAACCCTGAAAAATATGAAAAAAGTTTTTGAAGTTGAACCCAATCCTAATCCTATTCCTGAAATCAAAGCTGACATCTGTGATATAGGCTTTGGTGAATATGATATCTCTAAATTTTGTTGTGTAGGAGGGATGCCCTTATCCCCTAAATCCTATGACCAACCACCCATAGATAAAGTGACTAAGAAAGAAACTATCCTCCTGCCAGCATCTCTAACCCAATTCCAAGAGGGAAAATTATTGGTAGAGGAAACTATTGAAGACATCTCATATGGGCTCTACAAAGAGAAAGAACCAGTCACCATACCAGTTAAACAATATGGCAATGGCCTAAGAATTGTGAAGAACATGGGTTACAAAGTCAAATATGGCCATGGGAAGGATAACCAAGGTGACATAGAATCCATTATTGTGAAGAAGAAGCTAGACAAGAAGGGGTTAGGATATGGTAGGAAGGTACCACGCACCTTGGACATCGAGGGTATTCTCAACGAGGTAGCACAAACTTCTCTCATAGATTCGTTGTCTAAAGAGAATATAATCGATGACTCCTACCTCCATATGATTAACCTATTCACTGAATCCTCCATATTCATGCTATCATCCATATCTTTAACATCCACCACCAGTACCTAGATTGTAACACTTGTCTACCCTAAACTTATTGATTGGGACCAACAAGGGTCCCTCATTCTAGATGTTTTTCAGAATGATGAAGCTATTGTCGAATTCATGGGACTCTGGGATGGTATCCCTCTTAGAGATCACAAAGCTAGTTCTGTAATGGAACTAAATCAAAATACTTATTTTGGTGAGAATGCCAAATCCTCCAGACACAAAAATAAAAATAAAGAAAGATCTCTAGGTGAAAACAACACTGTGGCACCTCCTGATCAGCAAATAGTAAAAACAAAGGACGTACCTGAAGGTGAAAACCCAATTGTGGCACTTGAGGATGGAGGATTTGACCTTCCCCTACCATCTAAGTATCAAGAGAAATCAACTCTCCTAGTGGACGATTCTATAGAGATAAATCTTGGCACAAAGAAACATCCTAAGACCACATTCCTTGTAACATCATTATCAAAACAAGAGAAAAAAGAATCTTACCAACTTCTTCTTATAGTGAACCATCAACTTTACATGGACCTATGTTGATATGCTAGGGTTGGACCCTTCACTAGTAGTTCACTATCTCATGGTTGATCCAAAAGTTAAACCGGTCAAACAAAAGCTCAGAAAGATGCACCCACAGATCGCTCTCTTGGTGAAAGTGGAAATACAGAAGTTGCTAGATGCAAAATTTATCAAGCCTATTGATTATCCAGAATGGGTCTCAAACATTGTACCTATGGCTAAACCAAATGGGGGCATACGCATGTCTTCCGACTTTAGATATATCAACAAAGCATGTCCCAAAGATGACTTTCCATTGCCAAACATTGATCTTATAGTAGACTTGACTACTGGTCATGAAATGCTTTCTCTAATGGATGGATTTTCTGGCTACAATCAGATAATGATAGCGGAAGAAGATCAACATAAAACTGCTTTCACTTCTCCTTGGGGTACCTATTGTTGGTGCATCATGCCATTTGGTCTTAAAAATGTAGGGGCAACCTATCAAAGAGAAATGACAGTGATATTCCATAATCTGTTTCATCACATCATGGAGGACTATGTTGATGATATACTAGCAAAATCTTCTAGGGCAGATCACATACAGGTTCTATGACAAATCTTTGATAGACTAGAAAATATCAAGTAAAACTCAATCCAAAGAAGTGTGTCTTCAGGGTAACCTTAGGAAAACTATTGGGATACATCGTATCTCGTAGAGGCATTGAAACAGATCTAGAAAAAGTCAAGGCTATAGTAGAGATGCCTCCACCAAAGAATCTGAAAGCTTTAAGGAGCCTTCAAGGAAGGTTACAATCCATTTGGCGGTTTATCTCATAGCTAGTGGATAAATGTCAACCATTTCAACACTTGCCCCAAAAGGATGTCTCATTTTGATGGGATGATAAGTGTCAAGCAGCATTTGATTAGCTCAAAGAATATCTAGCTACACCTCCTATCTTGGTACCACCAGTCATTAATAGGCCTTTGATATTGTACATCTCAACTACAACTATAGCCCTAGGGGCTCTTCTAGCATAGCATGATGAGTCAGGAAAAGAGCATGCAATCTATTATATTAGTCAAACCTTGGTAGGTTATGAACTCCATTATTCACCTATGGAAAGAGCTTGTTTAGCCTTAGTGTTTGCTTTCCAAAAGTTGCAGCATTATATGCTAAACCAACACACATATCTAATAGCCAAAATTGATCCATTAAAGTATCTACTAGCAAAAGTAGCCCTCACAGGCATACTAGCTAAATGGGTCATGATCCTTAGTGAGTTTGACATTGAGTATGTGGATCGTAAAGTAATCAAGGGACAAGCCCTAGCAGATCAACTAGCAAAAGCACCCATGACAGATGTACATCCTATGGTATCTGACTTTCCAGATGAAAATCTCTTCACTCTTTCTACCTCAGTAATGTGGAAATTGTATTTTGACAGTTCCTACATACAGCATGGATCAGGGGCCAGCATCCTTTTTATCATGCCTCAAAATGATTATATCCCAAAGTCATATTGGCTTGCATTTCCTTGCACCAACAACATAGCCGAGTATGAAGCACTCCTCATAGGTCTCCACATAGCAGTCCAATGGGAAATCAAAGAACTATAGGTATATGGAGACTCACAACTAGTCATTTGATAAGTCACAGATGAGTATCAAACAAAAGATGAAAAGTTGGTACCTTACAAGCAACTAGTGGATACCTACAAACGACACTTTTCTAGCATCACTTTTGAGAAAATTCCAAGAGAGCATAAAAAAGATGCAGATTCTATGGCTTCTATGGGGTCACTTATAGAAATGCCTACAAACACACAGAAATGTTAATTCTTGATCGAACAATTGTTGATACTAGCCATCAATGTTCCAACTACTGAAATCATCTGCAAACTTGTTGGTCCCAATTCCCCATGGTACGAAGATATCTATGAATACCTTAAACATGGTACCTTTCCCTTTGAGCTATCTACAACCCAATGCAAAACCTTTATCCATTGATCCTCTCGTTACACCATTCTAGGTGATACACTATATCGTCAGAGTCTCGATGGTATCCTCTTACGATGTCTTAACATGGAAGAAGCTTATGCTACCTTACGAGACATACACGAAGGTGTCTGTGGTGCACATTCTATCGGTCCTAACCTCGCTAAGAAGATACTCCGTATAAGGTATTACTAGCCTACAATAGAACAAGATGCTTTACAGTTTGCTAAGAAGTGTCTACAATGCCAACATCATGGAGATTTGATTCACGCACCATCTCATGAACTACAACCTGTGACAACTCCATAGCCTTTTTCACAATGGGGTCTCAACCTCGTAGGAAAAATCCACCCATCCTCATCCAATGGCCATAAATTTATCATTACCACCACTAAGTATTTCATGAAGTGGGTCGAAGCCATTCCCATGACTTATATTACCGACAAGAAAATAGCCAAGTTTATCCTTAACTACCTCATTTGCAGGTACGGTATCCCCCAAGCCATTATCACTGATAATGGATGACCATTCAAGAATCAATATATTTATGCCTTGTGCACCCAATACAATATCCAACATCACTTTTCCACTCCCTACTATCTATAGAGTAACGGCCAAGCTGAGGCTTCCAACAAAACCATTCTTAAAATCCTCAAGAAAATGGTCAATGAAATTGGTCGTGATTGGCACCTTCAACTCAATGCCACCCTATCGACCTATCACACTAGTATCAGAACACTAACTGGTACAACACCCTACGCCTTGGTCTATGGATTTGAAGCCATTGTACCTATAGAGGTCAAGATCCCATCCCTCAGAGTATCCATGCAGCACCTGATTGATGGAGAGGAGTATCACACTTCTAGATTAGTTGAGCTCAAACTATTAGATGAGAGGCACCTTGCCATGCTTAATCATCTCCATGTCTATCAAAACTACCTCCAGTGCAACTATAACAAGAAGATCACAGAAAGACAGTTTCAAGTTGGTATTCTTGTCTTAAAGGAAAATCAAAGAAATCAAGCAGATTGAGAAAAGAAGGGCAAGTTTGAGCCTAATTGGCTAGGACCCTTTGTTATTACAACAACATATGGATCAGGAGCTTATAATTTAGCTACACCTGAAGGCATTCCTCTAGATGAGCCACTCAATAGTTTTCATCTCAAGAAGTTCTTTGCCTGATCCTCAAAGTATCCATGGCACAAAAATCACAAAAAAATCAAAAAAATAAAAGAAAATGACAAAAACAAAAAAATAATTCATCCTCTGGTGAAAACCTAGTAAATAGGCATCTTGGATGAGTACCATAGTGAAAACCTGGCAAATAGGCATTATGTGTAGAGTCAACATCCATCATATATCAAGTCTTGTTCATTCCATGTCCATTTCATAATAAACTTCATCCATCCATCCATAATAAAACCATTGGCCTGTTTGCATTTCCATTTTCCTATCTAGAATAGCTTGGAAATTTGTCAATGTCCATCATTAGCAGCTTATCCTATGTCAAGTTATCCATGTCAATCATCAACTTATCCTATGTCAAGTTATCCATGGCATCGTCAGTTCATCCTATCTCAGTTCATCCATCATCATTATCCTATGTCAAGTTATCCATGTCAATCGTCTAGTTATCTATGTCTTGTCATCATCAGCTTATCCTATGTCATATCTTCCATCATCCTTATCCTATGTCAAGTTATCCATATCATTGTTAGTTATCCTATGTCAGTCATCCATAATAACACCTCTATCAGAATGGGGGCAACTCTTTCCTTAACCTAGGTCTAGGAATGGATCCTTGTTCAAAGTTCATCAACCTTCAAACAAAAACAAAAACACATCAACCTTCAAGAAAAAAACAAAAAAAACAAACACACATCAGTCAATCCATCATTCATATCACTTGTCTTATACAGATTGTCACACTCTCAAAACTAGACTAGGCATCTTATATGAGGTGTTTCATTTCTGAAACTAGATAATGTCATCCTCGTGTTAATCTAGGGATATATCATTCCCCACAATGACAACACAATCATTATCAATCATCAAACAAACCAGAACTACATATCATCTTCTCAGTCTTAAGGCACCTTCATCCCATGGATATGGGTATGTAGGTAGTCTGGCATATGAAGGAAGTATCCAGTACTCAGGTACATAAGATATCATCATCTCCCATCATCTCCATCCAATCCTACATTATCAAATAAATCAGAACTACATATTATCTCATCTCAGTCTTAAGGTACCTTGATCCCATGGATATGGGTATGTAGGCAGTTTGGAACATGAAGGAAGTTTCTAGTACTCAGGTACATAAGATGACATTATTTCACCTACCCAAGCTCAAACACCTTGACCCACTCATCACTCTACCCAGAACTACATATTATCAAATTCATCTTTCATCGTAATGTGCCTTGATCCCATGGATACAGGGTATGTAGGTAATCTAGAATACGAAGGACATTTCTAGTACTCATGATGTAGAGCACTTGGATAGGAGGAGGATATAAAAAAATTGACAAGGTTTACACTACACCAAAAAGACCAAATTTGAAGATTAGTTTGCAAAAGTGGGAACAATAGAAAGAACTTCTAGGATCATCATGGAAAGGTTGATTTTAGATGTTGGGGGACCCATTCCAATCATTAGCAAAGGCAAACCAAACTCAGAACGAGTACTTCCTTCACAAACCCATGAAATTGTTTGTAGCCCTAAAAAAGAGAACAATCCTCAATAACTTTTAACACAGGTCTTCAAACACAAATCTTGGACAATCAGTAGATACCCATTTGGACTCCCTATCACATATCCAAAACTAGCTATAGGTTGTTTTGGACGGAATACCTCAACCTATAACTCCTCTCAATGACCTAGAGCCCCAATTAGGCCTAAAATACAAAGAGACCCCCTTAAATTCATGCACAGAACTCAACCAATGGTTTGAACATTTAGAACACATGACAAAACTATGGATTTTGTAGGTTTTGTCCTCCTACAATCTGCTGTTCCCAAAAATACCTCTATGGTTCCTCCAATTGGCTTAATACATGGTCATATTAAGCCTCTTCTAACAAAACTTGCAAACACTGACTCTCCCTCTTCTGCAATCATCCAAAACACTTGAAATGCAAATGAATACACCCAACCCACTGGTCTTATGGCCTTGGAAGACAGTGGGATGGTCAATCATCCATTGTTTGGAACAAACCCTTGTTTAGGTTTTAATGAGACTGTTTTGGAATAAAACCTTATATCTCCCTTCAATGCAACTATCAAGACACTAAACTACCTTCAAATGAAAGGTAACTCTCTATACTAACCAATCAAAACATGAGGAAGTGAAGACAATTCTGTACCTTCACATAGTACGGTCTGTGGTAGCGTAATTCTTCAAGGAAAATAGAGTTCTCAATGGACGGTCCAAGAGATATGGTTATAAAGAACTCCTTAGTGAATGTCAAGGCACCAAATTGGACTTGATTGAAATTTAACCCATCACCCTATTCATCCCACACATTTGGGACTCATGAGAATTCCGTACAGATGAATAGTACAGACTGTTTCTTCAGAAAATATAGAAAAAACCAACAAAACAACAGAGAATTGATGTTTTTATTGCATAGAACTCCATGCACCCCATACAATGATCATGTTCAAGGTGTTTTAAACTTGCACACACCTTGACTAACTCCCTGGAGGCAATTTGTTCGATGGGAAGGTTTACAACCACTTCTTCTCCCATCAAACTTCCTTATGCAGTTTTGAAACTACAACTGATTACCAGTTTTGTCCTTGTCTTGTTTAGGACTGTTTAGGCTTAACAAATGCCTTCAAACATTTGGTAATGGAAATCAACCTTTGAGAAGACTTTGACATGCCTTAGAAAGGCTTACAACATGAATTTGTATGACTGTCCTTTAGGACTTTTTAAAGATTGCCTCCTATTACAAGGTGATTACATGAGTGCCTTTTACAACATGGCATCATGATCCTTATGAAAACATGAGAAAATGGTCTTCAGGACCTTATTGAATCAACAAACAAAATGAACATAAAAAACAAGACATAAGTCTTTTGGTCTCCTTGGTGCTCTTGCACCATACTCCCTGGGTGGAAAGAGAACTCAAGTCTCTTGAGGAAGTAGATCAACAACTGTGACACCATGCTTCAAGATGTCTTCTTCACTCATCCAAGTGGCATCTTCAATGGGTAAGCCACTCCATTTGACAAGGAACTATTTGTATGTCTTCTTTCTTCTCTTCTTCAAGACCTTGGTGTCAAGAATACATTCCAACTTCAATGGTTGATTGGGTGGAAGACCCTTAACCCATTCTTCATCTCCTATTGTTGTTATATATGCCTTTGAATCTGCATTAGGATCACCTTTGAAAGGGAACAAGTCTGAAACATTAAAGATAGGAGATATGGCCAAGCCTTGAGGAAGTTCAATATCATAGGCATTGGGCCCAAACTTGTGCACAATCCGGCATGGTCCTATCTTTTTCATGAGGAGTTTGGTTGGCTACCCCTT
The DNA here is from genome assembly GCA_027924645.1 of Cunninghamia lanceolata. Lineage (NCBI taxonomy): Eukaryota > Viridiplantae > Streptophyta > Pinopsida > Cupressales > Cupressaceae > Cunninghamia > Cunninghamia lanceolata. The sequence goes on along the minus strand of BSBN01000700.1, from coordinate 4,325,330 downwards.
TGGAAGTCTCTCCTTCTTCAAGTGTGCCATGACCAAATCCCCAACCTTGTATTGTATATCTCTCCTTCTCTCATTGGCTTTCTCCTTGTACTTGTCATTGTTTCTTTGAAGGGTTTCTCTTACATTATCATGGATGTCCTTCATGGCCAATGCAAAGTCTTCACCTTGAGCACTTTTCCTCTCCAATCCATGGAGATCTCTCAATTCAAGAATACCTCTTGGATGAACACCATAAACAATCTCAAATGGACTCCTTCATGTGCTCCTATTGGTGGAATCATTGTAAGAAAACTCAACTTGAGGGATGATCATATCCCATGCCTCTCCATGTTGTTTGGTAAGACACCTGAGAAGATTTCCCAAGGACCTATTCACCACCTTAGTTTGGCCATCAGTCTAAGGGTGATAGGCTGAAGTGAATGACAATTGAGTACCCAACTTCTTCCACAAAGTGTGCCAAAAGTGGCCTACAAACTTTGGATCCCTGTCAGTCACAATGTTAAGAGGCAAACCATGGATTCTAACAATTTCTTTGAAGAACAAACCAGCAATGTGAGAAGCATCATTAGTGCATTTACATGGAAAGAAATGAGCCATCTTATTGAATCTATCCACCACAACAAATATACTATCAAAATCTCTTTGAGTCCTAGGAAGACCCAAGACAAAATCCATGCTAATACTTTCCCATGGCCTATTAGGAATAGGAAGTGGCTGATATAGACCAGCATTTGATGAAGTACCCTTTGCCCTTTGACAAATACTATAACATTCAACAAATTTTCTGATATCTGATTGCATTTTAGGTCAAAAATAAAACTTCTTCACCTGATCCAATGATTTATCCAGCCCAAAGTGACCTCCTAGTCCACCACAATGTTTTTCCTTTATGATGTTCTCCCTCACGGAACACCTAGGAACACATAGTTGGCTGCCTTTGATCAACAACCCCTACTGCAACAAAAACGTAGAAAAATTAGAATGATAATCTGAGTCTAAAAATTGTGAACAAACTTCATATTACCTCCTTGAAATCTTCATCATCCTGATATATATGTTTGAGAGCATCAACCCCTACACTTTGCAACTGAATTTCTTGAACCATACACACTCTTATACTCAATGCATCTGCCACTTTGTTGGCCGGCCCCTTCTTGTGTTTGATGGAAAAAGTATATGCTTGGAGTTGTCCAACCCATTTCATATGCCTATGATTGAGTTTCTCCTGTGAATTCAGAAAGCTAAGTGCATGGTTATCAGTATAAACAATAAATTCTTTAGGCAAAAGGTAGTGCCTCCATTTTTTCAAAGCTTGCACCATTGCATACAATTCTAAATCATAAGTAGAGTACTTTCTCTTAGCATCATTCAATTTTTCACTAAACAAAGCAACAGGCCTTCCTTTTTGACTTAGGATAGCCCCTATAGCAAGGTTGCTAGCATCACATTCCACCACAAACAACTTGTTAAAGTTGGGCAAAACAAGAATAGGCTGTTGTGCTACCTTTTGTTTCAGAATTTCAAAAGAATCATTGGTTGCCTTTGTCCAAAAAAACTTACATTTCTGCCCCCCTTTAATGGTATCCAAAATTGGTGCACAAATATGACTAAAACCTCTTATGAATTTCCTATAAAATGTTGCCAAACCATGAAAACTTTTCACATCACCTACTATTTTTGGAGTTGGTCATGACAAAATGGCTTCTACCTTTGTTGGGTCCATCTTCAAACTACCTTGGGCAATGACAAAACCAAGATAGGTGAGTTCTTCCTTCATGAAGACACTCTTTTCCATGTTGATCATCAATTGTTCATCATATAACTTCTTCAAAACCTGATCCAAATGTTGCAAATGCTCTTCCTTAGTCCTGCTGAAAACAAGAATGTCATCCAAGTATACCACAACAAATTTGCCAATGAAATCCTTCAACACTTCATTCATGAGACACATAAAAGTACTTGGGGCATTAGATAGACCAAATGGCATGACCAACCACTCATAAAGACCCTCATTTGTTTTGAATGTTGTCTTCCATTCATCCCCTTACTTTACCCTAATTTGATGATATCCACTCTTAAGATCAATCTTAGAAAAATATCTAGCCCCTCCCAAACAATCCATTAGGTCCTCAATCCTTGGCATAGGGAACCTATATCTTATGGTAATCTTGTTAATGGCTCTAGAATCCATACACAACCTCCATTTAACATCCTCTTTAGGGGCTAGGACTGTTGGGACAGCACATGGGCTAAGGCTCTTTCTTACCAATCCTTTATCCAACAATTCTTGCACTTGCTTGGCAATCTCTTCATTTTGTGAAGGTGTCATCTTGTACGCTGCTTTGTTTGGCAAAGTAGATCCCAGTATGAAGTCAATTTGATGGCTTATGTCCCTAATAAGTGGCAACTCATTAGGCATTTCTTCTACCATAATCCCCTTATACTTCTCTATCAATTATTGCACCTCCTTAGGGATTTCTTCCTTACTAGGGTCATGCAAACTAGGACTATTTTTAGGCTTCAAAATTAGAACATACCCTTGGGCTCCTTCCTCCTTAAGGGTGTCTAAAAACTCTTTACCAGTCACAATCATGACACTTGACCCAACATTCTTCTCTACATTCTCATCAGGCAATGAATCCATTCTATATTTTCTACCATTCTTGGTTATAATGAAAGAATTAGTTTTACCATCTTGTTGTGATTGAACATCATATTGCCATGGATGTCCTAACAGAAAATGACAAGCATCCATGGGAATTACATCACACAAAATCTTGTCTTTATATTCCCCTATCTCAAATTCTATCCATGATTGTTCATCTACCAAAACTTGTTGCCCCTTATTCAACCATGATACTTTATAAGGACTAACATGAGGAAGTCTTTTCAATTTCAATTTGTCTACCATTTCAATGGAAACCAAATTTTTAGTTGAGCCTGAATCAACAATTACCTTGCAAATCTTACCATAGGCCTTGCATGTTGTCCGGAACAATGTCTTCCTTTGAGGGGGTTCTTCTGTTTGAGGCACCTTCAACATGGTTCTTCTCATCATCAAACTTTCTCCTTCATGGACTAGGGCTGCACTTCCAATTGGTGAGTTAACACTTTGGCAATCTTCCTCTTGAATCAATTGGTTCCTTCTGTCTCCTCCATGAGAGCTTGAGGCTTGCCTTTCAGGACATTTAAAGGCTGGATGTCCCACTTGGTTGCAATTGTAGCACCTTCCTATGAAGACATTAGGACCTCTCCCTGGTCCACCAAATCTACCTCTTCCATCGGGCCTCCTTCCTCTAAAGCCTCCTCTAGAACCTGATTCTCCACTTTGCTCTTGGGAACTAGATTCCCCTTGACTTCTTTGGGACTGATTTCTGCCTCCAAAACTACCCCTACCTTTGAAATTTCTGCCACCTCTTCCTCTATTTTGCTGCTCACCTTTCCTCTTCAACTTCTCTTCAGCCCTTAATGCCACATGAAAGCATTTTTCCACAGTTTTAGGGGTTAATAAATTGATTTCATCTTGGATATTAAACCTCAAACCATTTAGATACCTTGTCACTTTACCTTTTTCATCCTCCATGTACCCACAACAAAGAGAGAACTTGGGAAACTCCTCAGTGTAAGTGGCCACATCCAAATCTCTTTGCTTGAGACTTTGAATCTTCTTGTACATCTACACCTCATAGTCTGATGGAAGGAATTGGGACTTGATCCTCTCCAACATTCTGCTCCATGAAGAGATCATACTCTTCCCATTCTTTACCCTCTCACCTTAGGTGTAATTCCACCATGTAAGGGCAACACCTTTGAGTTTAGTTTTTGCAAACTTCACCCTCTTGTTCTCAAGAACTTCTTTGTATTCAAAGTAGTTGTTTATGGCCTCAATCCACTCCATGACTTTATCAGCATTCATCTTGCCACTGAACATGGGAATCTCCATCCGAGCCTCTGAAGAATCCTTGCCAATTACCCTGATGGCTTCAAGGAAATGCTTTTGATCTGCAGGTACCTCTACCTCTTCTTGATCTTCTTCTTCCTCCTCTTTTTCTTCTTCTTCATCAAAATCTTCATCTATCCTCTTCCCTATCCTCAATGCCTTCAACTCTTCTTGGAGTGCTTCCTTGACTCCATTTTTGATCTTTTCTTCCATCTCCTTGAACTTCTTAACCACCTCAGTGGTCATCCCCTTTGGAGGCATATTGCTAGCCTCTCCTTCACTCTCTTCTACTGACATATACTAGGCCTTATACAACCAACAATAGGACATTTTATGGCTCTGATACCACTATGATGTAAAGCACTTGGATAGGAGGAGGATAGAACAAAATTGACAAGGTTTACACTACACCAAAAAGCCCAAATTTGAAGATCAGTTTGCAAAAGTGGGAACAACAAAAAGAAACTCTAGGATCATCATGGAAAGTTTGATTTCAAATGTTGGGGGGGCCATTTCAATCATTATCAAAGGCAGACTAAAATAAGAATGAGTACTTCCTTCACAAACCCATGAAATTGCTTGTAGCCCTAAAAAAGAGAACAATCCTCAATAACTTTTGACACATGTCTTCAAACATAGATCTTGGATAATCAAGAGATACCCATTTGGACTCCCTATCACATATCCAAAACTAGGTATAGGTTGTTTTGGACAGAATACCCCAACCTATAACTCCTCTCAATGACCTAAAGTCCCAATTAGGCCTAAAATACAAAGAGACCCCCCTAAAATTAATGCACAGAACTCAACCAATGGTTTCAACATTTAGAACACATGCCAAAACTATGGATTTTGTGGGTTTTGTCCTCCTACAATCTGCTGTTCCCAAAAATACCTCTGTGGTTCCTCCAATTGACTTAATACATGGTCATATTAAGCCTCTTCTAACAAAACTTGCAAACACCGACTCTCCCTCTCCTGCAATCATCTAAAACACTTGAAATGAAAATGAATACACCCAACCCACTGGTCTTATGGCCTTAGAAGACAGTGGGATGGTCAATCATCCATTATTTGGAACAAACCCTTGTTTAGGTTTTAATGAGACTGTTTTGGAATAAAACCTTATATCTCCCTTCAATGCAACTATCAAGACACTAAACTACCTTCAAATGAAAGGTAACTCTCTATACTAACCAATCAAAACATGAGGAAGTGAAGACAATTATGTACCTTCACATAGTACGGTCTGTGGCAGCGTAATTCTTCAAGGAAAATAGAGTTCTCAATGGACAGTCCAAGAGATATGGTTATAAAGAACTCTTTAGTGAATGTCAAGACACCAAGTTGGACTTGATTGAAAGTTAATCCATCACCCTATTCATCCCACACATTTGGGACTCATGACAGTTCCATACAGATGAATAGTATAGACCGTTTCTTTAGAAAATACAGAAAAAACCAACAAAACAACAGAGAATTGATGTTTTTATTGCAGAGAACTCCTTGCACCCCATACAATGATCATGTTCAAGGTGTTTTAAACTTGTACACACCTTAACTACCTCCTTGGAGGCATTTTGTTCGATGGGAAGGTTTACAACCACTTCTTCCCCCATCGAACTTCCTTATGTAGTTTTGAAACTACAACTAATTACAACTGATTACCATTTTTGTCCTTGTCTTGTTTAGGACTGTTTAGGCTTAACAAATGCCTTCAAACATTTGGTAATGGAATTCAACCTTTGACAAGACTTTGACATGCCTTAGCAATGCTTACAACATGAATTTGTATGACTGTCCTTTAGGACTTTTAAGACTGCCTCCTATTACAAGATGATTGCATGACTGCCTTTTACAACATGGCATCATGATCCTTATGACAACATGAGAAAATGGTCTTCAGGACCTTATTGAATCAACAAACAAAATGAACATCAAAAACAAGACATAAGTCTTTTGGTCTCCTTGGTGCTCCTGCACCAACTCAGGCACATATGATTCATCATTCTTCACCCATCTCAATCCATTGACATTCCATCTTTCTAGTCTTCCATTGATCACAATCCATCCTACCACATCGACTTGACTAACTCAAGCAGCAAAACAAGCAAAAATTACATCCTTTTAAAGTAAAAGTCCTTAAACATCCTGAAGCGTAACACCTACTTGCAGATCCATATGCTGTCCTACATATCAATTGCCAACATCTGCTACATTAATAAACTTGTCCTATCAACAGATCAACACCCTTTAATGGATATATCATTCCTACAATAAGGTTGTTATCTATCCAATCTACCCAACCAATCCAATCTATCTTGAGCAACCTCTTTGGCAAGAGAATATGTTGGCTATATGTTTACTTTGTAATTCAGTCAATTTGCTTTTTGGTTTATCCTTTTGTCCCTTTCCCATTACTTATTCAAGACTACCTTGCTTTATCTATATCTTGGTATGTTTTGGGGGCATAGTCATTGCATTTGTGTGTCGTGTTTGAGGAATGATCTTTTATCTTCCTTAGCATCATATTTATCTTGTGCATGTGTTACAACCTAGAATCTTACATATTAATATACTTTTTGCATTTATGTATTAAAGTTTATTCTATGTTCAAGACTATGGCTCATTCACAAGTGTGTGTTACAACCTAGTATCTTACATGTTAATATGCTTCTTGCATTCATGTATTGAAGTTTATTTTATGTTCAAGACTATGGCTCATTCACATATCCAACAAGGTTATATTATGTCTAAGGGATCTAAGTTCAAACTGCTTGCTTGTAGAGTCAGCATCCTTGCACTAGGATATCACAACACCTTGGTCTTTTATACCTTGGTGGCAAACTATCCATGTGCTATATCAAAATAAGGATTGCTCTTTATAAACATTTATGTAACTGTTGTAACAAGCTTATCCATTTACCCATCCATTTATCCAAATCATCATATAGTTTTTCAAGAAAAGATCAATCAATAGTCTTTCTATCATGGTTTCTTCTCCACTTTCTTCTATCTATCATCCAAGTCTTCTGCATACCTGCATCACCATATGTCAGCCTCCATCTATCCAGCCTCGTCTTTCTCAAACACAGTCTTCTAGTCAAGCATCAACCCAGTTTTTCTGTCACTTCCCTATCTTTCCTCTCGAGGGGGCATCCTACGCCAGCTACACTAGGGCATCAAAATTGTATCATGTCTTTAAAATTGTTTTCTTTGAAGCAACTCTATAAACTATATTGCATCAAAGAGGGGCAAAATCTAGACACTCAAAAATGACCATGTCATCACATCACTTGCATTTCATCAAATCAGCTGCATTTCAATGTTAATTAACTATTCTAATTATTTACCAAACAAAAAAAAATCTAATTATTTAATTAATTTCATCAAAATCATCACATTCTTCCAAATCTCCTAAATCTGACATTAATTAAATAAATCCTCTTTATTTAATTAATTTCATCAAATTCAACTTTATTCTTCCAAAATTAAATAATTTCAATTATTTAATTAAATCATTATCTTTTGTCAAAATTCAAATCCACATCAATTGAATAAATTAATTATTTAATTAATTTATCATCAAAATCCTCTTATCTATAAGTAAATAATTTCTAAATTATTTAATTAAATCAATTATTCTTCCAAATTTAAATAAATCATTCAAATTTATTTAAATTGAATCTTTTTTTCTAAAAATAAAATATAATCAAATATTTTATTTATCCTTCATCATGCAAAATAAATTAAATCAATTTATTGGTTTAATTTATTTAAATCTTCAAATCTATTCTATGTCTTCCATCATGCACAAACAATTAAATAAATTTATTTATTTAATTTGTTTTTTAATTTTCTAATCAGCTAAAAATAAATCTTATTCATCATGCACAAAAAATTAAATAATTTTAATCAAATCATGCAAAAAGCAAATCATAAGTTGAGTTAATTGACTTAATCATTATTGTTTTTATCACCAACTCATAAATTAGAAAAAACAATTTCTATTTTTATGAAATCTAATTATATCTCATGTCTGTTCCATGTCTTTTAGCCAAATCAATCAGTTAAATCAAACAAAAATATCTTTTTGTGTGACACATGTCAGGTGCACATTCATCATGAATTCTAGATTTATCTCATCCGTTGATTCCATTGAATTATCTGGACCGTTGATCGATCTTCATTGAAACCTATATAAACCCCCCTCATCTCCATAACAAATCCCCTTGGATCATTTAAGCTTTTGCCTCCCTATAACGCATTAAGCATACATCGCATTGTTGAGTACTTCTACCTTTTTGAACACAAATACAATCTACATCCACTTGTTGCAAACATGGTTTTGCAATTTATGTAGCAATCCACATTCGATCAAGATAACAATACAATCTAGGTGAAAGCTTTCATTGTTTTTGGTATTATTCATCAATTATTTGGTTGTTTTCTTAGATCATTAGCTTGATGTTATAGGATTGAGTTGTTGATTATTTCGTTGTTTTGATTATCTCTCGATCTTGATTTTATTCCGATACACACGTTGCATGGGCTAAAAGTCCCTCCCTTCTTGGGTGAAGGAGGCAATAAAGTGAAGGATGCTAGGAAGAATGTGGAATGGAAGGCTCCAGAGGTTAGGTGGTTCAAATTAAATTTTGATGGAGCTTCCAGGGGTAACCAAGGCCCATTTGGAGCAGGCTATATTATTAGGGATTGGAATGGGAAAGTGATAGGAAAATTGGCCAAGGCCCTTCCTATAGGGACCAACAATGCAGTTGAACTCCAAGCATTACTGCAAGGAATCTCTTTTTGCCAAGAATTGAATTTAGATCAAGGGATAATAGAACGAGACTCCACAATAGTAATAAATGCAATTAGAGTTGGTCAAATTCAGAATTGGAGACTCGGGAGCATATTGGAGGTGGTCACTAAACAGTTAGAGGGATTCAAAAATTTTATGGTCAACCACACATACAGGGAAGGGAACAGGGAAGCAAACACATTAGCTAACTTGGGAGTAGATGGAGCTAATCTAAAAAAATATGGGTCTCTCGAGTCAAATTAAGAAGATGAAAAAGGGAACTTCACAGGGGGCACTAGATAATGTTATGCTTCAGATCAACAGTCAAATTATATTACAAAGTTATAATGGCATGGATAGATATAGTTTTCCACATAGAAGTTGTGGAAAACTAATTGAAATTAGAAATAAGATAAAATATTTCGAGATAATTTTAGTAGGGAAAGAAGTTTCTAGTGTGGTAGTAATTGATTTGAAAATCATGTAAGATTTCAGTCAAGAAACATTGAAGAGTGAGAGAAAGCATCCCTTTCAATGATTAACATCTCTGTCGAGTGTAGTGGGATTAGTTGATTAACCTTTGAAAATCATTTCTCAAATAGGCAAATAAGGCGATAAGACATACCATGGCAGATTAATAATTAAGTTTTAGAACTTAAGAGAAATGAAAAGATATGAAATAGGCTGAGGGATGGATTTGGATATAACCACACAAAGCATACTAATTAGAAGTGGATGACATCTGTTTAATAAGTACTTGTAAAAGAACTGGAATAGATCATTCTTTGATTATAAATTTGTTTTTCTAAACAAAATGATAGAAACATTGAAGTTTGTTTTATACTTGTCTATTGATAGTGTAGTCTGTGGAGGAATAGACACCCCAATCCCCTTTATTAGCAAAATGAGACAGATGGCTTTTTTGGGGAAGGTAACTGAGCAATGCTTAAAGAGGGTTCTATTGGAAAATGACTCTTTGTTGGTAGAAGCCACCAAGATAATCCTGGGTAGGGCTTTTTTGGAAGAGGGGGAGCATTACAGAGTTGACATAGATATAGCATCAAGGTTTGTGGAAACTTTGCTAGACCTAAAAATCCCAAAAGTAGAAGTGAATTCCATTTCCCAAAGAATGATTAAATAAGACTTGTTGGGAGGCCACTACACTGGGAGAGGTAAATCAAAAGTGGGTTTTTATCAGCATTTTGATAGGTGTAGAGGAGACTCCATTATATGTATGCTTTAAAACTAGTGGGGTTCTATCCAAGGGGGTTTGATCTAAGGGGGTTTGATCAAACCCTCTTCAATTAAAATCCTTTAAATGGAACCTTTAAAGCTTAAATCATTATATTTTCTAAAAATATGTGATTTTAGCAAAATCAGGATGTCCCAGAAAGTGTAACCCATTATTGTGGCAGCACCCCATCATGTCCTAGTTTCTTGCAATATGCACACTTTGGTTTCTCCTTCTTAGATGGTTCCTCTTTAGGAGAGGATGAGGACTTAGGTGAATTATTTGACTCCTTTGCTTGCTCATTGTTCTTGAAATCCTTATTTTTTTGTTTCTTATCTTTGCTAGTTGAAGCCTTTTGATCCTTTGTACCTTGATTAGCAAGAAGAGCTTGAGGTCTAAGTGACTTCAATGTGCCCATGTGGACTAACTTAGCTTGCTCCCTTATGAGTGATGTTGCAAACTCATCAAGTGAAGGCATTGTGAAAGCTTTCCCAAGTGCATCCATAGTAGTATAAAAGGTAGAAACAAAGACTTAATAGTTAGGACCAAGCTTGACAAGGATTGAAAGAATCAATTGAGTGTCCTCTTTCTCAATTCCACATTGTTTAAGCTACAATCTAAGTGATTTTATCTTTGTGAAGAAGTCTTGGATGCTTGCAAAGTTGATTGGACTCAAACCAATTAATTCATTCTCTAATTTGAAACCTCTCATAGTATCTTGCTTACCAAAGAAATTTTCTAAGGTAGTCCACACTTCATTAGGTGTTTTACAAGATTCAATATGAAAAATAAGATTAGGAGAAATAGACAAGAATTGTGGTCCATAGGCTTGATCACATCTATTATATCACTTTCTCTTTTCTGCAGCTATTGTTTGTTCAATTTATGTACCCATTATTACTCTATGAATTTTCAAACTTCTTAAATGAATCTCCATTTTAGTTTTCCACTCATGAAGTTATATGGTGTGAGTAGAGGAAGTTTGGTTTGATCCATGATACAAGAGTACAAAAAAGAACACAAATACAACCCCCTTTTACTTAATCAATGAGATCACCCCCAACAAAAAATGATTGTGGGACTTTCTAATCAGTCCAATTATAATTTCCACAAGCCAAAACAACAAAGTGGTCTTTGATTTTGGTACAATGGAAAAGCCAAGAATGAGCTATAACTAAAAGTAAAATTTCTGAGAAAATATGGATCAAACTAATAGCTGATCTAGAAAGTACTCAAAAAATCATGCACTTTCAAGAAAAATTTCATGAAAAAGTGTTATTGTATGAGCCTGAATGAAGCCTTTGAAGTTCTGAAAATGAGAACTACTAAGGTATAGGTGAGAGAAACTACAATTTATGGAAACCCCATGAACCAAAGCCAAAATCTAATTCCACCACTATGAATCTTGCAAAATTCTAGCCTAAATAAAACAAATGCTCAAAAAATAGAGCAAAAATGAGCAAGATATGAGCCTCTGAAGTTGGACTGCAAAAATAAAAAATCCAATGAGAAGGGGGCCAAATTGGGCCAAGGGTTGCTAACGTCAATATGACGTCAGCAAAATCTTTGGTGAGAATCTTCTGAGATTCATTGGAATATCCTCTGAGATTCGTCGTAAAATGATGTCAGCAATCAGTTTGATGATTTGCCTTGATGAAGTTTTGGTGGCCCCTACACTAGGAGTAGGAGTGCCTTGACCCTACGACATAGAGCATTTGAACATACTAGGAGAAATTGTGAAGTATTACCTCTTCATTCTAGATCTCAGTGGTGTGGATCTGTTGATGCACCGAGAGAAGGCTCTGGTAGGCATAAATTTTGTCAAGAAAATGATGTAGCTGGTTCATGTGGAAGACTTCACATGGGTTGCAGAGTTCAACCACTACCTCTAGGAACATGGTGATGTTTGAATTAAGCTGTAATATGTGATGTTCAATTTTTTGTAATGGCCTTGGATGTAGGGATAAGTGTCACAGGGTTAGGGCTTTCAATTTTCAATATGAAAGATGGATTAGCATATTTCAAGAAAGATGAAAGGCTACCTCAGTCCTGCATGGCCATTTTGAATAAATTAGCATAGCATATAGATGGTTCAGGATTAGTGAAATAGGGTTGATCATAGAAGCTTGACAATTATAGTTTGGGTTTACCTCTACCATTCATTCAGGCAAAAGACAAAGATGTAAAACTTTTTTTGAATTTTCAATATAATACAATACCTCTTATGAATAAAAAAAGAAAAGAAAGAAAGATATGTCTTAGTATTTAAATGAAAAATTGGGTTGACCATTAAATTTAAGCCTTAGCTCCAATTACCTCCACCAAATTTGCGGTGTTGTTTTTAATATTTTCATAAATATTTAAATAACATGTACTAAAATGAATTTGGCCACTCTACAACATTAATGAAATGGTACAAGCTCTTATATGCCTCACTACCACCCAATGAATTCGGCCACAAATTATTGTAGTTAGCCTTCAAATGTTTATGGGTACAATGGTATGATAGCAGAAATAAAAAAAATAATATTTATAAAGAGAATTACTCTTTAGATTCTAGTTTAAATTCTTGTGATACACTTGTACAACTACTCACATGCACTACCAATGGGCATTTCTACACTCTCTTCTACAATTGGCATTCACATGTGCATGACATTTACCTTGTAGAGACCATCATCAATGATGCACATGGCCACACCAAAAATATTTAGAAGTCATTTCACCATCAATTTCATCCTATTTGTTTGGAGTAAGGGTGAATATCATAAGATCTACCCTCATTTGCACTTGCATATCAAAATTCTTGTCATGTCGGACTATTATTAATTTGTTATTATTGATAAGTTGTAAGAAGTTTATTATTACATATCTTGAACAACATGAAGATTTAAATAAGAAGTGAGATTCTTTAGCCAATAGGAGTACTAATAAATAGTTTTTTGGATATTTTTAATTAAATAGTTTGCATGTTTACTTTGCAAAAAATTAAAAAAAATTAAAGGAAAATCATAGCATATGATTGGTTAACAAGTATAAAGATTAAGAACTAAATAAACAATTATGATTACAATAGTATTTATTAAAGGTAGGTAATAATAATAATTTTAGGACAATAATTAGTCCTTGCATAAACTATATTTTCTCACTAAAAAATGTATTTGGGCAAAAATTGAAGTCTTATGTCAATGTTTTAGATTTTTGGGATTTAATGGGGGGTAAGTGCAAGAAGATGGGGGGCCAAAAAGGGGTCTTAAGTGGCCACTTTTTTTCTGAAATAAGGAAATACTGGCCTTGGATGAGAAATTGAGCATAGTTACACTCAAAATTTGGAGATGCAACCAAAACAATGTTCGTAGTGCTCTGAGTCTACTTTCTAAACTACTATTTTTTTTGAAAATGGCATAGATTAAGGGGTTCAAAAGAGGGAGCCACAGAAATTGGTGTTGTTTCTATCAAAAAAATAACATAGCATGTTTTGTGGCTCCCTCAAAAGGTCAACTTTTTTTTGGTATTTTTAAAATCGCTTCAGTGAGAAATTAGCTAATAGCATGTAGTTTATGCTTGATTTTTCTGATAATTTTTTGATGAATATTTGATTTTTTACTAATTTTCAAAGTGGACACATCCTAAAAAACTGAATTTTGGCCGTGCTACCGTTATAAATTTTGAAAACTAATCAAAAATCATTTTTTTCTTTTTTTAATATTTGTAGAATGGAGTCTAGTTTCTAAATATGTAATTTTTTTGAAATTTCAATGAATAGTTAATTTACAATGAAAAAAAGACCAAACAGTGGTTTTTGCCCAAAAACGGACACACAAACAAAAGAAATTAAAGATGAAAGTCTTAACATTGTTAAAATGTGAAAAAAATTACATCATCAGATAGCTGATAGAAAGCCTAACATTACCTAGGTGTTCGATTTGTTCAACCTTGAAACACGTGCAAATCTAAGGGTTAGCACGAATGAAATTATGTGAAATCTTGAAGAATATGGAAAAACACGTCTGTTACTGTTCAAAAGGCACTCCAAGCCTTTGGGTTGGAAATCCAAAGCAAATCCCAAGCCCAAGGCTTGGGATTCCCAAAGCAAGACATAACGTGCTCTCGTTATAATGCTCTCGCGTTATTGTTTTCTTTGCATTTTTCCTTTTCCACAAAAGTTTGTGCTATTTTTCATGTTTGAAATAACGCGAGCACGTTATGTTCAACTAAATTTTTTTTATGTTCAAGGCTATTAATCATATATGTATGTATGCCTATATGTATGTATGTATGTATGTATGTATGTATGTATCTATGTATGCCTATATGTATGTATGTATCTATGTATGTCTATATGTATGTATGTATAGTGTCGAGGGTAGAGGAGGGTAGAGATGGGAGTGAGCCAGATAGGGGAGGAGAGGGGTGGATAAGGATTGAGTGATTAAGGTTTAAGGTTAAGGGTTGAGCATTTAGGGATAGGATTTAGAGTTTAGGGATAAGGGATTAGAGTTTAGGACCTTCAGGGATTAGGGTTTAGGGTTGAGGCTTTAGGGATAGCGTTTAGGGTTAAGGGTCGAAGGATTAGGGTTAAGGTAGAGTGTTGAGGGTAGAGGGATTAGGGATAGGGTTTAGGGTTGAAAGTTTAGGGTTGAGGGATTAGGGTTTAAGGTATAGTTTAGTAGTTCTTGTAGATAGAGCCAGTAAACAATGGGAGATTATTTGCCTGTTTCATAACAATATACCTCCCCTAAGTGCGGGGTGGACAGCAAGAAACATAGATGTACCCCAATGCAAAGCTTTTCTCATAATGATCATCCTTCTAATTTCAACTGTTAATTACTCACTGTGGATGTACCATACATAAAGCTTTTCTCATAGTGTTTACACCTATTGGCATAATGAACCCCAGATGGGCCAGAAAAACATGCCATATAACATTACTAACATTAAAAAATTTCATAGCCATTTTTCTGACATATTCTTGCAACTCAAATATCTTTAAGAGAAGAGTGTCAAAAATGATGGGTTTAACAACCTAACATAAGGCATAGTAGTTTTGTTGGGTTTAGGGATAGGATTTAGGGTTTAGGGTTGAGAGATTAGGGTTTAGGGTTGAGGGATTAGGGTTTAGGGTTGATGGATTAGGGTTTAATGTTGAGAGTTGAGGGTTGAGGGTTTAGGGATAGGGTTGATGGTCAAGGGATTATGGTTAAAGTAGAGTGTTGAGGATAGAGGGATTAGGGATAGGGTTTAGGGTTGAAGGTTTAACGATTGAGGGTTGAGGCTTTAGGGCTGAGGGTTAAGGGATTGGGGTTTAAAATATAGTGTTGAGCATCGAGGGTTTATGGATAGGTTTTAGGGTTTAATTTTTAAGGGTTAAGGGTTGAGGGATAGTGTTTAGGGTTTAGGGATAAGGGATTAGGGTTTAAGCTATAGTGTCGAGGGTTGAGGGTTTAGGAGTAGGGATAGCATTTAGGGTTTAGGGATGAGGGATTAGGGTTGAGGGTTGAGGGATTAGGGTTGAGCATTGAGGGATTAGGTTTTAGGGTTGATGGATTAGGGTTTAAGGTATAGTGTTGAGGGTTGAGGGTTTAGGGTTGACAGATTAGGGTTTAGGGTTGATGGATTAGTGTTTAATGTCAAGGTTAGGGTTAGCGTGTCGAGGGTAGAGGGATTAGGGATAGGGTTTAGGGTTGAAGGTTTAAGATTGAGGGTTGAGGCTTTAGGGATGAGGATTTAAGGCTTAAGATATAGTGTCAAGTGTTGAGGGTATAGGGATAGGGTTTAAGTTTTAAGGGTTAAGGGATAGCGATTAGGGTTTCAGGTATAGTGTTGAGGGTTGATGGTTTAGGGATAGGGTTTAGGTTTGAGGGATTAGGGTTTAGGGTTGATGAATTATGGTTTAATGTTGAGAGTTGAGGGTTGAGGGTTGATAGTTTAGGGTTTAGGGTTCAAGTTTTAAGGGTTAAGGGTCGAGGGATCAGAGTTAAGGGTTAAGGGTTTGACGTTGAGGGTTGAGTACATTGAGGTTTGAGGGTTAAGGGTTTCGGGATAGGGTTGAGGGTCAAGGGATTAGGGTTAAAGTAGAGTGTCAAGGGTATACGGATTAGGGATAAGGTTGGAGGGTTTAGGGATAACGGATTAGGGTTTAAGGTATAGTATCGAGCCCATTGAGGGTCTAGGAATAGGGATAGCATTTAGGGTTTAGGGATGAGGGATTAGAGTTGAGGGATGATGGATTAGGGTTGAGGGATTAGGGTTTGGGGATAAGGTTTAGGGTTGAGGGTTGAGGGATTAGGGTTTAAGGTATAGTGTTGAGGGTTTAGGGATAGGGTTTAGGGTTGAGGGATTAGAGTGAAGGGTTGAGGGATTATGATTTGACGTTGAGGATTTAGGGTTGAGGCTTTAGGGTTTAGGGTTTAGGGATAGGATTGAGGGTCAAGGGATCAGAGTTAAGGGTTGAGGGATTAGGGTTTGACGTTGAGAGTTGAGTATATTGAGGTTCGAGGGTTAAGGGTTTTGGGATAGGGTTGAGGGTCGAGGGATTAGGGTTAAAGTAGAGTGTTGAGGGTATAAGGATTAGGGATAGGGTTGGAGAGTTTGGGGATAAGGGATTAGGGTTTAAGGTATAGTATCGAGCCCGTTGAGGGTCTAGGAATAGGGATAGCGTTTAGGGTTTAGGGATGAGGGATTAGAGTTAAGGGATGATGGATTAGGGTTGAGGGTTGAGGGATTAGGGTTTAAGGTATAGTGTTGAGGGTTTAGGGATAGGGTTTAGGGTTGAGGGATTAGAGTGAAGGGTTAAGGGATTAGGATTTGACGTTGAGGGTTGAGGGTTAAGGGTTGAGGCTTTAAGGCTTAGGGTTTAGGGATAGGGTTGAGGGTCGAGGGCTCAGAATTAAGAGTTGAGGGATTAGGTTTTGACGTTGAGGGTTGAGGTTCAAGGGTTGAGGGTTTAGGGATAGGGTTTAGGGATAGGGTTGAGGGTCGAGGGTTTAGGGTTGAGGTAGACAAGGAGCAATTGAGAGACATAGAGAGGGGAGAGGTAGAGAGGTGAGGGGGAGAGATAAGTGAGATATAGAACATGAGCTAATGCAACTAGAGGTGAGATATTGTAAAGGTGCTATCAAAGGTGAGATAGGCACAAATATTAATGGATCAATCTATAGCAGGACAAAATGCGAGCCAGTAAACAATGGGAGATTATTTGCCTATTTCATAATAATATACCTCCCCTAAGTGCAGGGTGGACAACAAGAAACATAGATTTAGGGTTTAGGGATAGGGTTTAGGGTTTAGGGATAGGGTTTAGGGTTGAGGGTTTAGGGATAGTGTTGAGGGTTGAGGGTTTATGAATAGGGTTTAGGGTTGAGGGATTAGGATTGAGGGTATACAATAAATAAACTAGATTTTAGGCAAGGTTGGGAAAATTTTGTGAATCATCATGGGTTGGAGATTGGAGATTTTGTTGTGTTCAAGTACATATCCAAGTCATATTTTAAGGTGAAGATATTTCAAAGAATAGGGTGTGTGAAAAATATCAATGCTCTTCAGCTTATGATTACTAACATTGATACAAATAAAAGATGCCCTTTTTCTAATAGAATATGCAGTTCAAGTCAACCAATGGGCAGTAAGTTGCTGAATGAATTGGTTTCTAATGGGGAAAACAACAATGATGTTGAATCAATGGAAGAAAATCAAAATTAGGGTTGAGGGTTGAGGGATTATGGTTGAGGATTAAGGGTTGAGGGATTAGGGTTTAGGGTATAGGGTATAGGGTAGAGGTTTGAAGGTTGAGGGATAATGTTCAAGGTTAAGTGTAAAGGGTATATAGGGTTTAAGGGTTTAAGGTTTGAGGGATTAAGGGTTTAAGAGTTGAGGGATTAGGGTTTAAGGCATAGTGTCGAGTGTAGAGGGTTTAGAGACAAGGTTTATGGTTAAAGATTTAAGGGTTGAGGGTTGAGACTTTAGGGCTGAGGGTTAAGGGATTAGGGTATAAGGTATAGTGTCGAGGGTAGAGGGTTTAGGGATAGGGTTTAGGATTTAAGGTTTAAGGGTTGAGGGTTGAGGCCTTAGGGATAGGGTTTAGTGTTTAGGTTAAGTGAGACGCCTAGATGACTAAGGACAGATGAAGAGGCAGATAAGGAATGACTAAGAGACCTAGAGAGGGGAGAGGTGGAGAGGTGAGTGGGAGATAGAGGTGAGAGATAGAGAGGTGAGGGGAGAGATAGAATAAAATGAGAGAGTGAAGTTGACAACTTGAGGGAAAGATGGGTAAGGAGGAGGGAGAGAGGTGGAGAGTAAGGGAAATATCTAGAGAGCCCTGAGAGATATACAAGTGAGAGACCTACAACCTGGGGAGAGATGGGTGAGAGAGATAGGGGAGAGATGGGGGTGAGGCAGATAGGGGAGGAGAGGGGTGGATAAGGGTTAAGGGTTTAAGGCTTTAGGGTTTAAGGGTCAAGGGTTTAGGGTTTAAGGGTTGAGGGTTTAAGGGTTGAGGGATTAAGGGTCTAAGGGTTGAGGGATTAGGGTCTAAGGTATAGTGTTGAGGGTTGAACCCTAATCCCTCAACCCTCGACACAATACCTTAAAACCCTAATCCCTCAACCTTGGGGTTTAAGGTATAGTGTCAAGGGTTGAGGGATTAGGCTTCAACCCTTGACACTATACCTTAAACCCTAATCCCTCAACCCTTAGACCCTTAATACCTCAACCCTTAAACCCTCAACCCTTAAACCCTAAACCCTTGACCCTTAAACCCTCAACCCTTATCCACCCCTCTCCTCCCCTATCTACCTCACTCCCATCTCTCCTCTATCTCTCTCACCCCTTTCTCCCTAGGTTGTAGGTCTCTCACTTGTATATCTCTCAGGGCTCTCTAGATATTTCCCTTCCTCTCCACCTATCTCCCTCCTCCTTACCCATCTTTCCCTCAAGTTGTCAACTTCACTCTCTCATTTTATTCTATCTCTCCCCTCACCTCTCTATCTCTCACTTCTATCTCCCCCTCACCTCTACCTCTCCCCTCTTTAAGTTTCTCAGTCACTCCTTGTCTACCTCTCCATCCGTCCTTAGCCATCTAGGTCTCTCATTTAACCTTAAACCCTAAACCCTATCCCTAAATCTTTAACCCTTAAAACTTAAATCCTAAACCCTATCCCTAAATCCTCAACCCTCGACACTATAACTTAAACCCTAAACCCTATCCCTAAAGCCTCACCCCTCAACTCTTAAACCTTAAACCCTAAACCCTCTACCCTTGACACTATACCTTAAACCCTAATTCCTTAACCCTCATCACTAAATCCTCAACCCTCATCCCTTAAACCTTAAACCCTAAACCCTCTACCCTCAATAGTATGCCTTAAACCCTAATCCTTCAACCATTAAACCTCGACCCTTAAACATTGGGCAAACTTTTGTAAAAAAGAAAAAAATGCAAAGAAAACATTAACGCGCTCGCGTTATAACGTGAGTGAGTTATGCTCGCGTTATAACGCGCTCACGTTATGGCTTTTTAAAAAGTTTTAAGAATTTGGCCACTTTTTGGCCCCCCATCTTTTTGCACCCACCCTAGGCTAAATTCCTTTAGATAAATTTAAAAATAATTATCTAGATTAACCTTTGTACGAGTTTAAAAAACTAGTAGAAAGAGGTTTGCACCATGATCACTAAAAGTGTCACATGACTATTGTGTTGTATGTCACGGTATATGTGTCACACATAATTCTATATTTTTATTAAAAGAAAGGTACAAGGTGTCACACAATTGTATTTTTTATTCTTTCAAGAGATATGGTGATAGTTGTATATATACCCCTATAATTATTCTAGTTTTACTATGGAGATCTTGATTGTAGTTTGTTTCAATTTGATTAGCATTCTATAATGACAAAGACTGCACTCTAGATTTTTATCTCTATAAATTGCACTTATTTTAGTGTTAATTCTCATAACATGTTTTTTAGAGCTCATTTAGTTCATCCTTATTTTAGTGTTAATGCTCATGTTTTTATCTCAATGACAACCCTATGGACCATATGTGTAACAATTAGATGTTACTATTAGAGCATTAAATGACAATATTAGGCACGTAGTTTTCCTCAAATAGCTTGAATCAAGGCTTCTTCTTGTTACAAGTCCATTCAAGGTGAATGGTGTACCTACTAGATGATTTAATTAGGTTTAAATGTGATTGCAACATCCACCAAGATTGATGTGAGCAGTGTTGATGTAAGCAAATATAATTATACGTATTTTGAAAGGGAGGTTGTTAAGAAGAAGTGTTAGGGTTAGCCGACAGAAGATATCAATTAAATGCAAATAAAGATTAAATAGAGGAATGGAAATACATAGAAATAATAACAATGAGAGACAAGTTTTAACACGGTTCACCCAAACTTGGGCTACATCCACCAAATAGAGAGTCCAATATTATTATCCAATAAATCAAACTAATTACAACCAGCAATACCTGCAACTCAATACTACTGCAAATGCTACAATACAATATCAATGGAAACCCTAACCCTTAGCCAATTTTATCATGACTTTTTTCGGTTACAAAATAGAGTTTTTTTATGTCGGCCAATGAAAAATAACACTTGATGCCTTAATAAAATATTAAAAAATCATGTGAGGTTTCAGAGGCGTTGCCCTCGAGCCCCCATGGGGGCACTGCCCCTCGACCCCACCCTGTATTGCGACAAGGAGCACATCAGGGGCACTGCACCTAGACCCCACAAGGGGCGCTACCCCTAAACCCCCGCAAGGGGCACTGTCTCTTGACCCTGTAGAAATTTGGGGGGAAACTGTGGTGATAAAAGTGGGGTAAATTTAACCTCCAAGTCTAATTAGGCTCCATATAACAACAATCTCCCACTTGGAGACTGATCAGACTCCACACCATATCATCTCCCACTTGGAGACTAATCATAACACTACTGACCCTGTAGCTCCCACTAGAATTAAGCACCCTAGACTTTGTTGTTCTGATATTTTTATTTTTAGTCTTGAAGACCAACCGAAGCTGAAGAGGAGCTTAGCTTCTCCCTTATCATTGCCTTTGTAAACATATCCATTGGATTTTCATCTGTATGTATCTTTTCCAGCCATAAATGTCCATCATCCAACACCAACCGAATAAAGTGATACCTCAACTATATGTGTTTGGTCTTTGAATGCAAGGCAGAATTCTTTGCAAGATGTATGGTACTCTAGCTGTCTGTAACAAATAATTATTAACCTGTTGCTTACCCAATTCTTCCATAAAAGATTGCATCCATATCATCTCCTTGCTTGCCTCTATTGTAGCTACATATTCTGCCTCTGTGGTGGATAAAGCAACCACCTTTTGCAACCTAGAAATCCAACTCACAGCTGTCCCACCTACAGTAAAGACATAACATGTAGTACTTTTCCTAGTATCAATATCCCATACCAAACTGAGTCTACATAACCTACTAAATTAGTATTAGAGCCCCCAAAACATAAATGTTTATTGGATGTACCTCTCAAATATCTAAGAATCCATTTTACTGCATTCCAATACTCCAATCCAGGATGACTCATATACCTGCTTACGACTCCTACAGTATGTGCAATATCCAATCTCATGCATACCATGGTGTACATTAAACTTCCTCCAGCTGAAGCATATGGTACCTTGGACATTTTTTCTTCCTCCTCTGGTGTCTTAGGACACATTTCCTTAGTCAATTTCAAATGACTAGGCAAAGGTGTGCTGACAACTTTTGCATTCTCCATATGGAATCTCTGCAACACCTTTTCAACGTAATTAGCCTGAGATAGTCAATTTTCTATTCTTCCTATCTCTACAAATTTTCATACCAAGGATTTATTTTGCTGCCCCCAAATTCTTCATAGCAAATGAATATGCTAACACTTGTTTTAACTCTTATGTGATCCATGTTAGACCCCGCTACAAGCATGTCATCAATATATAAGCATAAAATAATGTAGCTGTCATTATCCAACCTCTTAAAATAAACACAATGGTCAGAATTACACTGGCTATAGCCTTGCTCAGCCATAACACTATCAAATTTTAAGTACCATTGCTGAGGTGCTTGTTTTAGACCATACAAACTCTTCTTCAATCTACACACTAGTTTCTCCTTACCTTTGACCTCAAATCCTTAGGGCTATTCCATGTATATCTCCTCCTCCAAATCACCATGGAGAAAGGTAGTTTTCACATCTAGTTGTTCCAAATGCAAATATTCAGCAACCACAATACTTAAAATAGTACGAATAGAAGTCATCTTGACAACCGGAGAAAATATCTCATCAAAATCAATGCCCTTTTTCTATGCAAATCCTTTTACAACTAACCTAGATTTAAATCTTTTCTTACCTCCATCTTCCTCTTTCATCCTATAAACCCATTTGTTTGGTAAAACCTTTTTACCTGCAGGTAACTTACATAATTCCCAAGTCTAATTTTTCAGCAAGGAGTCCATTTCTTCTTTCATTGCAAGCTCCCACTAAACCTTTGTATCCACCTGCATAGTTTCATCATACCCTTCTGGTTCACCAGCATCTATTAACAAAATAGAATACAAAGAGGGAGAAAACATTTTAGGAGGTCTACTTAGCCTTATTGACCGTCTAACATTCACTGGAGTTTGTCATATTTCTGGTTGTTGCAGAGCATGAGGAACCACTGGAACATCACTATTTGGAGTATCATCCAGCACCACATAATCCTTTTCTTTCTTCTCATGCTGCTGCAACTGATCTTTGTACAACACCTTCTCATTGAATACAACATCCCTGCTTCTCACAATTTTCTAAGTTTCAAAATCCCAAAGCCTATAACCAAATTCATCAATACCATATCCAATGAAGGTACACTTTTTTTATTTTGCATCCAGCTTCATTCTATTTTTAGAATCTACATGTGCAAATGCTTCACATCTGAAGGTTTTGAGAAAAGAATAACTCACCTTCTTACCTATCCATGCTTCCTCTATAATACCATAGCCCCAAGGAACTGAAGGACCTCTGTTAATTAAATATACAACAGTGTTGACAGCCTCTACCCACATATTTAAAGGTAGGCTAGCATGCAATCTCATGGTCCTTGCATACTCCATTATTGTCCTATTCATGCGTTCAACCACTCCATTTTCCTGTGGAGTCCCTGGAACCATTTTCTGCCTACGAATTCCATTAAAGGAACAATAATTCTTAAATTCTTTGCTGCAATACTGACCACCATTATCAGATCTGAGACATTTTAATCTTTTACCCATCCCATTCTCAACCAAGCTTTTCCATTTCTTAAATGTTTCAAATACATCAGATTTCTGCCTGAGGAAATAAATTCAAACCTTCCTAGTGCATCATCTATGAATGTAACATAATACCGAGAGCCACCAAGAGAAGATACCTGAGCTAGTCCCCATACATCTGTATGAACAAGCTCCAACTTGTCATCTTTCTTTTGCTTCCCATCCTTTAGAAAACTAACTCTTTTTTGTTTGCCATACACACAACTTTCACATAAATCCATATTACTACATTTCAGACCTGGTAAAACTTTCTTAGAATGAAGTACCTTCATACCTTTTTCACTCATATGCCCAAGTCTATTATGCCACAGTGTTGTCTCAGAACCTGCAGCAACTTTTTCAATCTCTTCCTGCGAACTTGCAGCAACTGTTCCTGAACTTGTTTGTTTTTCCTCTACAATAGCTAAAGTAGAAGGAACAATATGACATGTACAAAGATATAAGGTGCCTACTTTCACACCTTTTTCTACTATTAAGGCACCTTTTGAAACCTTCCAATTTTTATTCAGTAAATGTAACAATGCAACCTTCATCAGCTAGCTGCCTTGCTGAAATTAAATTCCTACTCAACCTTGGAACATGCCTTACCTCTTGTAGTAGTGAATGATTCCCATTCTACAACTTAATCTTGATTCTTCCATTTCTAACAATCTAACAAGGTTTGTTATCTCCCAAATAAACCAACCCAAAATCCCCTTGGACATAATCAAGAAAATAACTTCTATGGGGCGTGGCATGAAATGAGGCCCCTAAATCTAAAACCTATGAATCATCAGCATTATTTAGGGAAAGAATCAAAGCATCATCTTCAGATTTATTGCTTACCACATTTGCCTCCTTATTGCCTTCTTGTTTGTCTCCTTTATTCTTCCGAGACCAGCAATCTTTCTTTAGATGACCTTGTTTCCCACCATACCAACAATCCTTCTGTTCTCTAGATTGGAATCTCTTATCCTTTAATTTTCCTTGTGACTTCCCATGACCTCCAGAACCTTTTCCTTTCTCCTTTGATCTGTCCCTGCTTTCTACATTCAAAACACTGCCTAATGTGGATCCACCTGAACTTTTCCTACGAATTTCCTCACTCAGAATAACACCAACAACATCATCAAATTTTAGGGTATTTGAACCAGAAACAGAGTTACTAACAGTCATTACCAAGCTATTCTAGCTTTCTGGCAAAGAACATAATATCAAGAGAGCTCTAACTTCTTCATCAAATTTTACATTTACAGAAATCAATTGACTAGCAATCATATTAAATTCATTTAAATGATCTATCACAAATCCACCTTCAATCATTTTCAGATTAAACAAATGCTTCATGAGAAATACCTTATTTGAGGTTGAGGGTTTTTCATACAATTTAGCCAAAGCTTTCGTCAGACCATCTATTGTCTTCTCTTTCATTATATTGAATGCCACCGATGGTGCCAGGCACAACCGAATGGTTCCCAGTGCCTTTCTCTCAAGAAGATTCCAATCTTCATAAGTCATGGCTGCCAATTTCTTGGCTACTCCTTCCAACGACATCCATAAATCCTTCAGATAGAGATAATCCTCAATCTACATCTTCCATAACTGATAGTTCTACCCATTGAATTTGTCTACCTTTAATTTACCCTCATCTGCCATTGTTCCCACTCAACCATGAGACTCCCACGCAGCCGTGAGACCTTCCTGCAGATGATAATCAAACACAACCAGCTCTGATACCACTTGTTAGGGTTAGCCGGCAGAAGATATCAATTAAATACAAATAAAGATTAAACAAAGGAATAGAAATACACAGAAATAATAATAGCGAGAGACAAGTTTTAATGTGGTTCACCCAAACTCAGGCTACATCCAGCAAATAGAGAGTCCAATATTATTATCTAGTAAATCAAACCGATTACAACCAGCAATCCCTGCAACTCAATACCGCTGCAAATGCTACAATACAATATCAATGGAAACCCTAACCCTTAGCCATTTTTATCATGAATTTTGTCGGTTGCAAAATAGGGTTTTTTTATGTTGGCTAATGAAAAATAACACCCGATGCCTTAATAAAATAATAAAAAACCGTGTGAGGTTTTGGGGGTGTTGCTCTCGAGCCCCCATGGGGGCGCTGCCCCTCGATCCAACCTTGTATCGTGATAAGGAGCACGCCAGGGGTGCTACCCCTGGACCCCACAAGGGACGCTACCCCTTGACCCCATCTTGGGGGCGTTGCCCGCAAACCTTGGCAAGGGGTGCTGCCCCTTGACCCCATAGGAATTTGGGGGGAAACCACGCTGATAAAAGTGGGGTGAATTTAACCTCCGAGTCTAATTAGGCTGCATATAACAACAACAAGAAGACTAAGGAACAATTCTTTGAGGCTAAGAAAAAGACAACAAAGTATGTAGCTCCACATAGGAAGGAGGATTAGAAGACACTGGATGAACAAGTATTGAAGGTGGTAGAAGTTGTTCTAGATTTGAAGCATTATTTATTTGCTATATTTTCTTTAAGATCAGGAATGAAGCCTCACAAGCTTGTTTTTAAGGGACTAATGAGTTGAATCACCAGTTTTCCTTGGTTGAGACAATTGTTAATACTTTTTGGTAGAATGTGTTTTAGGTAGTTGGTACTGAACTATCTTACAATTAAATTTTGTCATATTTAAAAAATATAGTTTCTCTCTCCAATCCAAAAGTGAGAACACATAAAACAATGAAAGTGAAAGAAGTTGCTGGGTTTCTTTCCGAATCAGCAGAGGGTTTGCCAGTTCCAATGCACAGGCAGATTCGACCAACTAGTACAGGAGGTTGCATGAGTTGCCTCCCCTTCACTTCTGGTTCTGCCGCACCAAGGGGGGTATCCCTATAGCTTAAGATTTAATGCTTTGACTCACCCAATGACATGAAGATTTAGCTTTACAATGACAGGTAGAATACTCTCATTTTTGGACCAAGATCTCAATGATAGATCACAAGGTTGGCAACTTTCTTGGACATATCTAACAGGTTAGGGATGAGAGTATGCAGGGGTTCTAATCCTACTCCTACAACTAACAGGTTGGAATAATGAAGGGATTTGGATTAATGTTTTAGATGCAAGACAGGGGTTTTGGATCATAACTACTACACAAGAAGCAGAGTGGTGCCTATCTCAGGGCAAGGAGTCAACTAGACGTATACAAATGAATGATTTGCAGTGGCATTCAAGTTTCAAGGGGTTAGGACTGGTATTTGCCTTACAAACACCAATCAAGAGTGAGTATTTAGCTCCCTCTACTTATAGATATCCCAGCTGACATACACTCTTCTCCACACTTAACCTAAAATAATTTAATCCATTCCTTGAATGGAAGTCAAAAGAATAAGCATACAATACATAAATCTATATTCTAGAATCTGAGAAACCCTTAGCAACCAGACTCAAAAGAAGCTATGCATACAACAATGGAGATAGACAACTAAACACATGCAATGAAGCATTTTTCATACAAAACAACAATGAAACTGAAAAAGTATGCAACATGCATTCAAAACGCAACACATAAACTCCAACAGAGATAGGATAGCCAAGAAAGGTTTTGTTCTTCGTTATTTTTCCCCCAAAAATGCCCAAGTCTTCAACAAAATGAAATGAGTAACACAGTTTGCATTTTGTAGCAAGACTGTGTACTCAGCAATAATTACATGGCATTTCAAAAATACCAGATGCAGCACATCGTGAGAATGGTGCCCAAAATAATTAATGTAGCTCAACGAAGGAGAGGAAAGAGCAAGTGGGATTGAGATCTGCACCGCTGCATGGAGATCTTCTTCCTAAATCAGGTGGTTGACCTGTCAAATATGACCCATACTTCTTCTGCAAATCTTCCATTAATAGCAACCAACCCGCAGCCTTGGAAACGCAGCAGACTGCGTTCCTTGCAATTTTCCTGCCTGGAAACAGCTGTAGATACATGGAAAACCCTCCATTTGAATAGAGCCATCGATCTTCCTTCCTTCCCGCCAAGATCTATGGCCTGAATCATGCTAAATTCCATTGGCCAGTAGAAATGTGCCACGTAGGCGGCTTTGCCTTATCACTGACTTTTCCACCCTTCATTTTGCCTTTTTAAATCTTTGTATATGCAAAATGCATATACATGCAACGGTCTGGACACATGGTACCCCCTGATTGGCACTCTATCACTAGGTATTTTCATCTCCATTGGCCATCAAAACAACCCTAGGAGCATCCGCCGATGTGTAGTATTTTGCCGATGAACAAATGTGCTTTTCCTTTTGCATATGAAAATGCATGTGGGATTGTATATACATACAATTGCCCTTCATACAAGGCAGACCCCAAAACATCATAGAACAAATTGAAATTGCTATTGGGTCCAGGCCTTGTACCTTCCCCTTGTATAATCACTTTGTATATTGCATATACAAACACAATATACATACAAGGCGGATTTCACTGCATTTATCAATTAGACTTGAAAACCTTTGAAATCCGGCTTGTATCCTTTTCTTTGCATATTAACCCTTTGTATATTGCACATATACAAGCATACATACATGCAAGCCACGGACTTGATGCTGCATCAACCAGAATGTATATCTCTTCGGGTCTGGGCTTTGTATATTAGGAATGCACATCACATATACAAACGCGATATACAATCACGCGAGCCCACCATGCTTGAAGAACTTTGACTTTATCCATAATTTTCTTTCATATTGACTTTGTATCTTTTGCTTGCACATTCGATTATATATTTGGAATATACAATCCCAAACATACAATGGTGGATTTCAAAATATTTCACAAATACTTCTAACTCTTTGGCTGCGTCCACCCTGTATATTCCGCTTGTATGTCAATCCTTGTATATGCAAACACCTATGCATCTTTCCTCTTGTATGTGGTGAATGCATGTCACATATACAATGTGACTTGTATATGAAGCAGGTCCCACCAATTGTATCTTACCTTTGTATCTTGACGCTTGCATGTTGACTTGTATATCGGAGATCCATTCACCCTTGTACATTGCAATGTACATTCTGCCTTGTACATTCCCTTTGTATGTGCCAACATACAAACCCGATATGCATTCTCCTTTGCATATCCGCGGGCCCCACTATTTGTACATCATCCTTGTATATGTCCATTGTATCCACCCGATGTACATTTTGCCTTGTATGTGGTCCCTTGCACATTTTCTTTTGCATGTTGCCAATGTATCTTTCGATTGTATGCCGCCAATGCATCTAGCCATTGTATGTCCGCTTGCATCTTTTCCATTGTATGTAGCCATTGTATGTCTAAACATACAAACCCGATATACAAGCAAACTCAACATACAACTGTAGAATATTCTAGGAATCTACGAAAGATTCCTCAATGTATATGCACCTATTCCAAACCCGATATGCATACAAGGAGGCATACAACTAATTTTTTCCATTTTTTGAAGACCGATTGGGCATTCTGCAAGCCCGCAAATGTACATTTGCATTTGCACATACAAACCCCTTTGTATATACAAAGATACATGCATTTAAAACTATTTTTTGCACTTTTAAATTGCAAAGGCCAAAAGACTTAGAATTTTTTGGATTTTTCTGAAGAGTGCCTGCGAATGAAAGCTTGAAACCTGAAACAGCAACAGGCACCAACAGAAGTGATAGTAGGAGGACTAAACATGACCCCCCAAGGACAACTTCTATCAGATATTTACAATCAAATAACCTCCATAGGAGAGCAAGAGTGAGACTATGGGTCCCCTCCACAATGAAGTACCTCTTGTGCTGATGGTGAATGCCTAAAGAAGAATGCTAGAAAGTGTCTTGTACTTGCAAAACACCATTCCTCCCATTAGGAAGAAACCAATCCAAAAGGCTGATGAAGAAGAAACTCCATCTCCAAGAAGAGATATGAGGGAAGAAGTCTCATGATGGGTGTCTCTAAAAACTACTGAAATGTTCACATGTTAGAATCAAATAATGGCACTATGCAATGAGGTGTGACCAATCCAAAATCCTGGGTAGAATCATGAAGAACAAACTCCAAAGATGAAGTAGATGGAATAACATTTGTGTTGTAACTGTCATCAAGGAGGAGAGATATCCCCTCAAGTATGTCCTCCAAATCTGCAATATGAGACTCACAAAACAAGTTTGATATACCTATCAAGAAAGTATCCCACAAAGTTGCATCTGAAAGGCCTGAATGAACCTACTCAATTGAAGTAGAAGAAACCATATCAATGTCAATCTCTGAAGAAGCAAGTGGTGGAGGAGATGGAAGCTCAACACTAGTCTCATGAACCAAAGTAGATGAAAGAACACCATGGTTCAAGTGACCAAATTTCTCCTTAGAAATATGATTCACACTTGATGAATGAGTGTGAATATTAGTTCATGGATCTACATCATTAGAAGAAGCAAAATGAGAGAATGTATACAAGTGAGATGCATGATCAACCATCCCAACAACAATGTTATATCTACTCTCCAAGTCCCTTATGATCACTGAATTAGGAGTGAACTCAACTGTCTTCCTTGCACCACAATGAGTAATCTGGTAGATGGAAGGGAGATTGGTTGACAAGAAAGGTACACATAATACATTATTGAAAGTACCCTCACCAATACCAATAGTCCCTTTACTAGGTACATGCATGTATGTATTGTTACCATCAAAATAAGTGGAAAAGTACATGACTCAAATGAAGAGAACATCCCTTGTGAAGATGACATATGATGAGAAGCTCTAGAGTCAAGAAGCCATCTCTCTAACTGAAGACTTGTAGAAGCAAAGGGTTTTTGTCCTTTTCCCTTGTTTGTCCCATTGGAAATTCCTGTTGTCCCTATCTATGTAGATGATGATGGTGGTAAAGAAGAGGATGTACTAGGTGACATGGGTGATGGCAATTTGATATTGTGCTTTTGAATAATGTGAGTCAACTCATCAATTTTCTTCTCACAACACTTATGCCCATCATGTCCTAGTTTCTTGCAATATGCACACTTTGGTTTCTCCTTCTTAGATGGTTCCTCTTTAGGAGAGGATGAGGACTTAGGTGAATTATTTGACTCCTTTTCTTGCTCATTGTTCTTGAAATCCTTATTTTTTTGTTTCTTATCTTTGTTAGTTGAATCCTTTTGATCCTTTGTATCTTGATTAGCAAGAAGAGATTGAGGTCTAGGTGACTTCAATGTACCCATGTGTACTAACTTAGCTTGCTCCCTTATGAGTGATGTTGCAAACTCATCAAGTGAAGGCATTGTGAAAGCTTTCCCAAGTGCATCCATAGTAGCATAAAAGGTAGAAACAAAGACAAAATAGTCAGGACCAAGCTTGGCAAGGATTGAAATAATCAATTGAGTGTCCTCTTTCTCAATTCCACATTGTTTGAGCTACAATCTAAGTGATTTTAACTTTGTGAAGAAGTCTTGGATGCTTGCAAAGTCGATTGGATTCAAACCAATTAATCCATTCTCCAATTTGAAACCTCTCATAGAATCTTGCTTACCAAAATGATTTTCTAAGGTAGTCCACACTTCATTAGGTGTTTTACAAGATTCAATATGAAAAAGAAGATCATGCGAAATAGACAAGCATAGTGGTCCATAGGCTTGATCACATCTTTTATACCACTTTCTCTTTTCTGCAGTTGCTATTAGTTCAATTTCTGTACCCATTGTTACTCTATAAATTTTCAAACTTCTTAAATGAATCTCCATTTTAGTTTTCCCCTCATGATAGTTATATGTTGTGAGTATAGGAAGTTTAGTTTGATCCATGATACAAGAGTAAAAAAAGAACACAAATACAACCCCTTTTACTCAATCAATGAGATCAACCCCATCAAAAAATGATTGTGGGACTTTCTAATCAGTCCAATTACAATTTCTACAAGCCAAAACAACAAAGTGGTCTTTGATTTTGGTACAATGCAAAAGCCAAGAATGAGCTATAACTGAAAGTAAATTTTTTGTGCAAATACGGATCAAACTGATAGCTGATCTGGAAAGTACTCAAAAAATCATGTATCTTAAAAAAAATTCACCAAAAAATGTTATCGTATGAGCCCAACTGAAGCATTTGAAGTTCTGAAAATGAGAACTACTAAGGTATAGGTGAGAGAAACTACAATTTATGGATACCCCAGGAACTAAAACCAAAATCTAATTCTGCCACTGTGAATCTTGCAAAATTCTAGCCTAAATAAAAAAATTGCTCAAAAAATGAAGCAAAAATGAGCAAGATATGAGCCTCTAAAGTTGGACTGCAAAAATAAAAACTCCAATGAGAAGGGGGCCAAATTGGGCCAAGGGCTGCTGATGTCAGCATGGCATCAACAAAATCTTCGGTGAGAATCTTCAGAAATTCACCAAAAGATCCTCCAAGATTCATTGTAAAATGATGTCAGCAGTCAGTTTGATGACGTTAGCAAGAGGCTAGAAAATGATGACATCAGCTACCTGAAAGATGACATCATTAAAAATTGGTGACAGAATATTCAATTTGAGGCTGGAATATGTTGTATGATGGTCGAGTTATGACATTATACTGACTTTAGCAAACACAAAAATTCAAAGGGCCAGAATATGCCCAAATTCTATCGAGGATGTTGAAACTGTCTGCCGATTTTCTAAAACTGCCTTTCTGCTACGAAAACTGCTGGTTTTTCTCCTAAAATTGCCTTTCATCTAGTGGAAACTACCTATAGGTGGACTGGGGTGGTTTTGCAGGCCATTTTTCTGGCTCAGGGTTGTATATCTACCATCAGGTGGTTAAGAGTTGCCAGTGGTTTTGATAGTATTCTGCCAAGGGAAAAGACTATCGAGCCTAGTATACAGCTGTTGGTTAAGTGGTTTTTAGAAACAGCCAGAGCGAATTTTGTAGAGGCCACCGACATGTTTTATATATCTATTGGTGGTTTTAGATTCTTAGAGCTAGTGGTGGTGTTTTAAATGCTCACCGAGAGGGGTTAGTTACCGTTGAGCCCTCCAGATCTCACCATGTGGTGCTACGGGAGTGGAACGGTACACCTATAGTTGCAGGTACCTCGTGACACTAGGGTATGACTTTACAAAGAATTCTAATCCACTGAAAAAACCAGCAAATAAAATCTTTTACCCAATGGACAAATGAAGATTCTTGCTTGCATAAGGACTATGCAGAGAATTTGCAATATCTACTGCATAGGGAATATTCCCTATGAAGATTTTGTATGGATGAGGGGCAATTTTTTTTCCTTTTGCTACAAATTTATCTGATTTCGATGAATTGACAGTCGATCTTGGGGTTTTTACACTTCCTAAGAGCGATGGCGGGGTCTAATTTTTCCCAAACTACTCCAAAAGATTAGGTACCTACTAGATCTTGCATGCACCTCCCAACTTCAAACCCTCATAGATTTAGCCTCTGGTATCTGATTTGGCCAATGCAAAAGGCGATCTTGACTATCTCAAACCTCCTAAATGCAATGGTGTGCTCAGATTTGTAGCAGCATGCTTCAAAATAAACCTACAATACAAGGCCACAAAAAGGAAACCCTCACAAATATGGTATTTCCATCAAGTCTTTCTAATTCTCCAGGTCATCATTCGATGCAAGAGAAGAGCATACTCAACTATCAAGATCCAACATGAATTACAGTCAAGATCTCTTAAAAAATGACTAACACAAAGTGATTTTTCCTAGAGCTTTGATACCATGTTAGTGTTAATTTATTTTCTCTGATACCATGTTAGAGTTGGCTATGATTGGAGCTACCCATGATCTAGGACTTCATGAAAGCACAAGAGAGATCAAATGAGAGAATAATTCTATTCTATCAATGAATGCAAAAGATTGTTACAATGTACATGATATGCCTTGCCTATAAAGACAAGGATGAAATGTAGGATGTTGTAGTCATGTGACAAGTGTCTTAATCCTATGACATGTGACAACTATAGGATAAGATGACAACTATCAACAACTATCAACAACTATACCCAACTAGACATAACTAGAGACATCTAGTAGACTCACTAAGTCAACTTAACATGTGAATTATGTGTGATGTGTGAATATTATTTAACAAATAAATAGTTAAATAATATGAATTATTTACACAAGAGTAAACCATATAGGTAATAACCTTGTTCACACCAACAATACAAATATCATCATATTAAATAAGTGCAAGATCTTTTAACATCTTAGAGGATAAAATCATATTGTCTTATTACACTGAAATATCAAAATAATGACATTTACCACATTTGTTTCAAAAGTAGTGCCTTTGTTACATAAGATTGTTCATCAATATGATTTATGAAAAACAAACACCTAGTTTTTAGTCTTTGGTTGTATTATCCACCATCTAAAGCATAGTTAAAATGAGTAACTAGATAGCTTTATCCTCATACATAGAAATGTAGTCAAAAGAAAACATAAAATTACTTTCTACATATTGTTGTTGGCTACTTGGATTCATTTAGAAACTATTAAATTTAGGTCATAGGTCTGCTATGCAATTGAATCCATTAACATCAAGCACATTGTCCTTTAAGAATCCATAAAAGAAAGATGACTTTTTTGATATTTATACACCTCTGATAAAAATGATATAAAAGAGAGAATGTATGTATATATATACAACATACACATATATAAGTGTTTAACTATTCAGCATAACAACATGTTCATATACATACATATTCATTTTATTGATCTATATATTCATTCATATATACTTATATATAAATGAATAGGCTCAATATAGAATGTAAATGATTATACTCAAAATTTTATTGGATTACATACATACATACATACATACATACATACATACATACATACATACATATATATATATATACACACACATTTGGTTGAGCCAGCCATGGCTAGGTTACGGCTTGGCCAAGCCAGCCAAGACTGGGCTGTGACCTTAGCATATTTATTGTTGCATTTTTATTACACTACAATTCATATGCAACAATAAATATGCAAAGGTCACAACCTAGTCTTGGCTAGCTTGGCCAAGCCGTAGCCTAGCCATGGCTAGCTCAACCAAGCCATAGCCCAGCCATGGCTGGCTCGGCCAAGCCAAGCCCAAACATGGCTGGCTTAGCCAAGCCATAGCCCAGCCAACAAACACTATCTTGAAGTTTCCAAACATGTAAGGTGCAAGTTCATTTAGAGAACTTGGAGTGCATGTACATCGTCACATACAATATGTTTGACATAAGATTTGAGTGGGCATTTTGTGTTACCTGGTCTATTGAGGAAGGTGATAGACTATTGAGGAAGGTGGCAGACTATTGAAGAAGGTGGCAGACTGATGAGGAAGGTGGCAGACTGTTGGCAACAATTTTGCCTTAATGAAACCCTAACAGTCTCTAAGCATGTCATTATTTGCCAGAAATACCTATCGCGAAATATGCTGACATTTCCTTTTTTGTTTTTAATTCCTTTATTTTAGGTGAAATCGACTCGCCCAACAAAGACTCACCCCAAAAGTACAAGACACGTATTCGGCACATAGTGCCACATGGTTTCAGGAGAAAAGAACTTGCCTGAGTCTGACTCGAGTGATCATGGATCACTCTATACTATTTTTTTGGTCAAAAATGTGACACACGTTTGTACTTTTACCTAACAATCGTCTCGTTCAATGCAATGCCATCAAGGTAGTAGATCAAAATCATGGAGCTCTTAGGATAATAAATGATCAAATCTTCACTTTATATCAACAACACATCTTAATAAAGAACACCCAAACATTAGGGACAATTAGGATGTTCCAATAGTCAAGTAGTTATGCAATCAAAGCACAAAAAGTTTCATTCAAAACCATAAGTGTTTTGAACAATGTCATTATGTTCCATGAGACCACATAAACATTCTTTGACTATAATAATATTCTTCTCACTAGGATCTTGGTCATGCTTTCTAAGACTACACAACCTCTCAACCTTAGGACTTAGACCATGAATAATTTGCAATGCAAACTAGGGCTGATCTTAATTACAATGTAGCACCTATTTAAATCTTTGGGAGTTTACCTTCAATCTATCTTAAATATATGAATCCTCTCTAACATAAAACTAGTTTGGTGTGCTAAGGAGTTTGCACATGCTAGGGATAATTCCTCTCTTGTATCAAACCCCATAATGTGCCGTAGATGATGATGCAATACAAGTACTCTAATAAATGCTCCTTAATACTTGTGCAAGTAAGAATGTGGCTAGAGATTTATATCTAGGATGATTGATACCTAAAATGAACTAGCATTATCCCTTTACATACAACTCCAAGGGTCTCAAAAAGTGTTTTGAACTTCAATTCGATACATGTAACAATTATTTAGAAGAGTTAGGGCAGCCCTAAATTTGAATTTGAAAAATAAATTTAAAGAAGTTATTTTTTAGTACACATTTAACCAAAATCATTTATATAATCATGAATCTGGCCCAAAATAAAAGATAGAAGAATATAAAGATCAAAATTGGTCCTTAAAAGTGAATATAAATATAAACAAATAAAATTCAAATTATATATTCACTTTCAATAAAAAATATGTCACTTATACCTTTATCACTACATAAAGAATAACAACATCAAAGTGAATACAAATTTCATGCTTAAACAAAAATATGACTTAATACAACCTTTAGTGTATTTATTTCCCTCCATGTAGTAATCGCTATGTTTTAAATACTATTAGGATTCCCCAATAATCAAGAAGACAAATAATCAAGCACAAAGATTGTAAATCAACATAGAAAGGAAATGTATGCAAAACCCAGCTATCAATATTAGCCAAAAAGTGAGTACATATAGGTGAGAAGGTTGAGTCGACTCCAACACTCCACTCACCAAGTAGAAAATGAGTGTCAACACATAGCTTGGAGAGTTGTGTCAAACTCTCCAAGTCAACACCTAACTACCTAAGGTGGCTTAAAGCCATGTGAAAATTATATTACTTAGACTAAGTAATATATAATAAAGTTTTTCACTAACACCCCCCTTAAGCATAGCTTAGGTGGATATAAGAAGAGATGGGTCCTGGCTACTAGACCTAGTGAGGTACCCATGTACAAAATATAATCTCTCATGAAGTGGAGAAAGGTAGAAAACCCTGTGAGAAAAAAACTACTCTACAAAAGAGAGAAAAGATGCATGGAAATTATAGAAGTGAAGAAGTACTACTTCTTTCATTGAGTATAATAAATGTTTCCCCCCATAGGAGAGAAAATGATAGAAGGTCCATGAGACCCCCCATAATACATGTCCTACTACAGTGAGGCTGGATGCTCGACAAAGGATGTAGATGTAGATCCAAGAATGTTGAACATTGTTCCTTCCCTTGGGAAGAAATGATACCAACTGAAGATGTAGGATATCTTCCCATGTTGGAAGATGTATGTATGTTCCTAAATCATGCTGAAGTTGATCCAAGGATGATGATGATACACATTTTGATGTCTTTCAAGAATGCTCAGGTGTCCCCATATCGATGCCAAAGGATACAATAATCAAATTAGGTGCATGCCTAATAGATGAAGATGATGATAATCCAGAACCATGTGTAAACAAATGTAGAGCATGAATATCTGAAGAGGATATTGGTGATGTAGCTTCATCGAAACTATCATCATAGAGAAGACTGATATCCTCAAGATGTGCTTCCAAGTTAGCAATGCGGGACTCTATAAACAGACACACAATGCCAGGTAGAAATCTATCCCAATCAAAAAGACAAATGTGATCCTACTGCAAAGAAGTGTTGGAAGCTTTTGAAGAAGCAACTATGAAATTTGATGAAGAAACAAGAGGAAGTGGAGGAATGATGATTTCCTCTATGTTAATTGGACACTTTGTATCTATAGATCATGATATGGGATGTGAGTTGTGATCATAGCAGGATCATGTGGGAATGGAGAAATATTTGAGTCTCCATATATCTCCTAAAGTTTGATCCATAATGCATGTGGACATTCAAAATCCATGATGACATACAAAATGACATCTGGTATATGTAAACTGATTAACCCAACAATATGATCATGATGATTAAACCACTTATCCTTCTAAGATTGTTTACCTAGTTCAGGGATAAGTCCATATAGATATGGCATGAGATTATGGTACCTAAGATGTTTTAGGATTCCATCACACCGGGACTTATAATTACCCTTGTTTAGGTTGATTATAGAAGTGTGAGTTTCATATCCCATGATTACAAATACGTTAACTCCTTTAGACAACAAAAATAAACACATTATGCAACCCCCATGATTAGGTGACCCCCTCAATTTGGCACTTTATAATGCAGTGCTCTAGATCTTAGTAGGACGATTAAAATCATGCCCTAATACTTAGTCTTTTTTAACAATACACCCCCCTGAATTTTGTAATTTTTTCACTTCTAGTGCATAGGTGACTCTAATTAGATCAAAAAAAGGCACTTTATGATAGTGCGTGATCGATCCCTAATACTTAGCTAAAAAAAATCACTTTTTTAACTTTGGCATGTAAATTGAGTTGTCGGATTCAGAACTACAATTTTACTTATACTTAGCACTAAGTAAATAAATGCCTAGGAAATAAAGGGGTTTTAAAAAACCATTAATCCCACAAATTAAGTTGCCCCAAATATTGAATTAATCCCCCCCCAATAAAAAATTGTATTTTATTTCATAGTGCTGTTAGCATAACTTAGAAATGTTTTTTGCAAAATAAAAAAATAATTTTTTTTGGAGGCCCCAATTTTACAAAGGGCGTATTAGGGTAAAATTTTAGGGCAAAAAGATGAAATTACAGGGGAAAATGGAGGGGGTGGCAGACAAGAGAATGGGTACAGGGGCATCTGAGTAGGTGTAGGGCATCAACTCTCTTTGCAAACCCTCTCTGTAAAAAAAATCATCTTTGGTCGATTGTAATGCCTCCTCTCAGGTTGACAGACACTCTACCCTTGCTACCTTGAGTCTTCCCTTAGCCAAGGGCCTCTATGGTCACCGTCTGGGGTCTTGGTGTGGCCAATGGCTCCTTTGCTCTCATCTATAGGAGCGCAATGCACATACAAGTCAAACGACTTCCTTGCAATGCAGGGTCATTGCCTCAACAAACAATGACAGTTGTAAAGGTCTTCTGTGGGCTGGGGTGGAGTCATTTGAGGATCTGAGCACATCCAAGGGTCCTTAGTGCACGAGTAGGGGTCATGAGAGAGCATGATAGTAGGGATTTTTTTAGTGGTGAATCTTCGCCAATTGGCAAATAGTATGAGCTCTACAAGAGACTAAATTGCCTGTTTTTTATAGAAATTTATTTTTTCTTGGTTAATTAGCCAATGTATTATTTTTTTAAACCAATAAATTAAGTTGATTCACTAGGTAAATTATGCAGCATTGGAGCTGATTTGCTAGTAATTTATAACGTAATTACAAATTTTTATTATATTCTTATTTAATAGTATATTCCTTCCATTAATTTTAGGTCAATATTGCCATTAATAATAAATTCACACTTAATTTTAGGGATATTTTCACTTTGAAAAGGGGATTTATTTGTTGCCATTGATTACCTTTTTAATTGAATGGTTGTGGTTTAATTTCGGGGCACTCTATGCATACGCCTTTGAAAAGGATTGTTGAGGCCTGAAATTTGTTTTGGACCACACAATTAGATTTAATCGTGTGGCCTGAAATTTGTTTTGGGCCACACAATTAGATTTAATTGTGTGGCCCAAAACAAATCCTGGGCCTCAACAAGCCTTGTCAAAGGAACATGCATAGAGTGTTGTGGAATTGAACCACAACCATTTGATTAAAAAGGTAATCAATGGCAAAAAATTAACTTTTTTTGGTCTTTATTTTAAAGTGAGATATTTTTAAAATATTGAATCTGTGTGTGCTCCAATGCTTTTTAGATAGTGGTTTTGTGCTTGGTAGCCTCGACCCCGCCTGTATCATGACGCATTGGGTCCACTGTCCTCGGACCCCGCGAGGGGGCATTGCCCCCTCGACCCCCACAAGGAGAACTACCCCTTGACCTCACCAGTGGTTGTTGCACCCAGGCCCCTGCTTCAACACTACAAAAAAATAAAAAATATATTGGAGGATTGCACCAACCAACTATGAAAATTTTTAAATGAAAGATTCACCACTGCAATTAACTTCTTTAGTAATTATTTTCTAGGATTTGATTAGTCTAGTTTATGACTCAATTTTGTTAGAATTTATTATCCATTTGTTGTAGTTATCATGGACTTTGGTACCTAGATCTTAATCTTTTTATGATATTTCCTCAAAACCATAGATATTGGGCATAGGTTATTTCCTATAATCTTTAAATGACATTGACATGCTATATGAACTATCTATGTTAATTTTACATGTGGATTAATGAATGTTACTCTAAGATAGTTACAAATATGCAATTATTGTGCATACTAATATTTTTATGCAGATATAATTAGTAGCCTATAAAATGGAGGAAGATTCTGCTAGTTGGTCACTTGCCATTAAAGTCAACAAGGCGGCCATTCAAATGTCAAATGGAGGGAAGATGACCACCTTGTAACTAGTCTTAATTGCTTGTTGAGTGAATATAGGAGTTACTGTTGTGCTAGATTTGCATCAAAGCGAACATGCTTGACCAGATTCCATGCATGCATAACCTCCTCTCCACTTTCTATGCTTTCCCTAAAGTGGCATCCTCCTAATCTGTTAGAGTTGACCACCTTGCTAGGTAGTTGGTTTGTAGTTTTTCTTTCTATAAATAAGACTCAGATGCTCCTTCTAAGGGGTTGATTAATCTGAGGTTGTACTTGTATTATTAAGTTTTTCAGTAATACAAGTTATGTTGCTTGTTTGTGCTCGTGTTTTCCAATGAATAAAATGAAGTTATAAGTTCACATCTCTGAGTTTACATTTGTCTTAAGGGATACTCATCCAAGGGGCCCCACTTGGTGAGCATTCCATCCTTTAGTTTAGTTGTTATTTTCTGTCAAGTAGTTAGTTAAAATCTAGCACCGTATGTTCCTGCAGCCACTAGAATTCCATTCTATGTCTATTCCTACAGCCAAAGTAGATAGAGTAGTTTCTTGTTTGTTTGCCCATATTTTTATTTTCTATCATGCACTTCAGCTTAGTATAGTTGTTGGTTGATGTTCAGCATTTATGTTATTTCTTTCCAAGCAATTTACTTTCAACATTATGTCTTTCTTAGCTGTAGAATGAATGTGGCTACTTTGGGGTTCCTAGTGCACATACTGTGCTGACCCATTTCAAGTTCACGTCCTTGGGTTGACAAGTAAATGCACCTTCATAGTGATTAAGACAGCTATTTAGGTTAGATGTCCAATCTCTAAGTCACAACTTTATGGGCTTAGTTGTTAAATCATTGTGGGAGGCCAACATTTTTGGCGCTGTTGCCGGGGATGGTGTCAAACTAGGAAGATCTTTTGACTCATTTTTAGTATTATTTCTTGTAGAAGTATTTTTGAAGTGTGCTCTTAGTATACTCCTCATTTAGGAAGTAACAACCCACAATCCGTTCACAATATTCTTTGTGTGAGTTGGCTGATATTGAGTGTATACTGCATGCATAGAGGTAAAAGAAGAGATGTTTTAGGGAGATTCCTTCCTAATGATCCTATTCCTGATGACAACTTAGTTGAGTATCCAAACTACCCAGCAGAAGAAGAAGAAGAAGAAAATCCTTTTCCTGATGCATTCCCCAATTTGAATAGTTCTGAAACATCCTCTGAAGAACAAGCTGCCCAAAACTTGATTGACAATCTATTTGCTTTGATAATCAGCCAAGCAGCTATGGCTGCCCAAAATAGACCCAATCAACCAACCTTTCCATTTCCTATTGCTCATCAAAATGAAGTGGATAACCTCAAGAACATCCCTGCTTCAGTTCTTCCCAGGTTCTATGGACTTGCAATAGAGCACCTAGACACCTTTTTGTTTGAATTTGATATCCTCTATAGAAGCTATGACTACACCACTGATGCTCATAGGCTTAAGTTGTTTCCTACTACCATGAAAGATGCTGCATTGAGATGGTTTATGGGTCTAGGTAGCGATATTGTCAATACTTGGGATGAGATGAAAGAGAAATTACTTGAGAAGTATAAAGACTCCTGTAGGGGTGGAGATATGAGAGGAGATGATATTTTCATAATGCAGCAGAAAGAGGATGAAAGTTTGGAGGATTACATCTCAAGGTTCTTGTTTTGTTTACAAAAATATCCTCATCGTACACTCAATGAGGAGTCTTAGAAACTACTCTTCCTCCAAGGAATAAGTGAGCATTACACATATGCCTTGGATTTGATGGGAGGAGGAGATATTACCCAAGTGCCTTGGGAGTATATTAAGAAGATGTGCCAAAATTATTCCAGAGTAGCCATGAAGAAAGGAAGAGGTTACCATTCCCTTATGGGCAAAACCCCTACCAATGGAGTTTCAAGGATGGAGATAACTCACTTGTTGTCTGATTTTAAGAAAGATATCATAAATAATATGGCGACCTAGTTGGACACACTTCAAGCAAAGAAGAAGAAAGATGAGGTAGAGGCAATGTTGGCAGAATATTGCCCTCATTGCAGACAAAACAAGAGGAATTGTAGATGCAAGATGGTAGCTAATATTGATAGTATGCAAATTCCACCTGAGTTCAAGCCAATCCATGTTGAAGAAGATCAAGTCTACTATGTTGCACAAAGGAGGCCATAGACTCTAAGACAAGGTATGCCACTAGATCCATTATCATTTGCTAGACCATATTTCAATACTTATGCATCTGGTAACCAATGGCAACAACCATCTCCATCCAACTATGGAGGATATTCACCTCAAACCTTGGAATAACCCTCCAAACACTTGGCAAAATTACCAAAACCCTACACCCGAGTGGTAACAACCTTAGGGGAATTGACAATCACCTCCAGGAAACTAGTAGCAAACATCTCAGTGGAGGGGAGGACAACAATGGCCAAACCAGACAACTAATTACATACAGCCACCTTCTCAACCCCAGCAGCCAGCTATAATGCCTCCTCATGCTAGTTCAAATTCAAATACACCTAAACCTACTCAGTTACTAGCTCATCCCTCACCTAACCCAAATAATAGACCACAACAGTAGTCGGTATACTCTGTTGATCCAAATCAATTCCCTGCATATGTTGTGAGTGTAAGTGACATCCACCTGCATTTAGGAACTAACTTGGAAGCTCCTTCCACACCAATTATTACTAAGCTTCCTGAGGAGGAAGAGGAGCCTTTAAATGCCCCCATTCAGCCAAATGCACCTGAAAATCTTGAACCAGTCCCAATCAAGCAGACTACACAAGAACCACCATTTCTACAGAGGTTGGAAACTGTGAATCAAAAAGAAGAGAAAGAGGAACCCACCTTTGACATTCTAGAGTAGTTGAAACATGTATGTGTCAAGATCCCTCTATTTCAAGCCATAAAAGTTGTTCCTATATATGGCAAAGCAATTAAGGAAGCATGCCTTAAGAAGCTAGGTAGAAAGATGAAAGACCCCATTATGGTTCATGTGGTGGGACAGTTGGCTGACATCATGCTTGGGAAAGTGATTGTTCCCAAATATAATGATCCAGGGAGTCCTATGATAGGAGTTATTATAAATGGGATCCAAATAAGGAATGCTCTAATTGATTTGGGAGAAGCAATAAATGTAATGACCAAGGATATCCTGCAGCAACTAAATGTTGTAAACACGAGACCTACTCCTACTATCCTGTAGCTTGCTAATAGTTCTATTGTTAAACCTGATGGGATAGTAGAGGATCTTGTCATATCCCTGGACTCATGGGAATATCTAGCTGATTTCATGGTACTTTCTCATAAAGCTACATTGGGAGGGCATCCCATCATTCTAGGAAGGCCATGGTTAGCCATAGCTAATGCTTATATTGGATGTTGATCAAGAGACATGATCATCTCTGATGGGAGACCCACTAAAAAGCTTGTTCTTTACCCACCTGTATAGCCATCTCATGATATATATAATCTTGTTTGGCCACAGTTAGTGAAGAGGCTGAGGAAGGTAATTTTGTGGTACAGCTTATGATGTTAGGCAGAAGCTCTTTCATGCAGCTTCAAGAGGAAGATGAGGTATTGTCTAACATAATCCAGAATCATTGTGAAGTAGAGGAAGCATCATTCTCTCATTCTGTTGATCCAGTGAAGACACTTATTCCCACTTTTCTTGCAGCAACAGGTATGTCTCATACATTGCTACCACAAGAAATCAAGGTACTAAGCATTAGTGAAGCAACTATGGTAGAGTTAACAACTCAAGTGGAGATTTCAAAAGAAAGATATTTGAATATTAACAACAAATTGACTCAAGAACAGCAGTTGTCTTTGACAACCTTGTTAAAGAAACACAAGAATGCCTTTGCATGGGATTACCATGACATGAAAGGACTAGATCTCACATTATGCACCCATAAGATTTACATAAGGGAAGATTGTACACCAGTAAGACTACCACAAAGGAGAATCAACCCTACATTAAGAGAGATTGTCAAAGAGGAATTATAGAAGTTATTAGATGCAGGGTTTATCTACCCAATTTCAGATAGCCAGTGGGTGTCTCCTCTGGTTCTCGTGCCTAAAAAGGGAGGGAAATGGAGAGTTTGTATTTACTACAAAGAATTAAACTCTGCCACCAAAAAGGATTATTTTCCCCTTCCTTTCATAGACTAGGTATTGTACTCACTTGCAGAAAAGCAATACTTTTCCTTCTTGGATGGGTTCAGCGGTTAC
Organism: Cunninghamia lanceolata; assembly: GCA_027924645.1. Taxonomy (NCBI): domain Eukaryota; kingdom Viridiplantae; phylum Streptophyta; class Pinopsida; order Cupressales; family Cupressaceae; genus Cunninghamia; species Cunninghamia lanceolata. Next base: position 4,281,253 of record BSBN01000700.1, on the reverse strand, counting down.
AATTAGATACAGATTGCACCAGAGGACCAAGAGAAAACAACCTTTACCTTTCCTTGGGGGACTTATGCTTACTCATTGCTTCCATTTGGCTTATGCAATGCACCTGCAACTTTCCAAAGGGCAGTCATTAGCATATTTTCTAATATCTCACATAATTTCATGGAAATCTATATGGGTGATTTCACTACTTATGGTGCTACTTTTGATGAGGCATTGGAAAACTTAGGGAAGGTTTTGGAGAGATGTGAAGACCACAATCTATCCCTGAATAGTGCAAAGTGCTTCATGATTATGCAGGAAGGAGTAGTGCTTGGCCACTATGTCTCTCCAAAAGGAATTTAGGTAGACCTAGCAAAGATTGAAGTGACAATCAATCTGCCCATTCCTGCAAAGCAAAGAGATGTCTAAAGCTTCTTGGGTCATGCAAGATACTATAGACATTTCATCAAGGATTTCAACAAAATAGCAGCCCCATTGTATACTCTTCTCACTAAAGATGCTGAATTTCAGTGGAATGAAGACTATAATAAGGTATTTTCTGATTTAAAGGCAGCATTAACTCATGCTCCTATACTCAAAGGGCCCAATTGGGAGCTCCCTTTCCACATCCATACTGATGCATCAGATTATGCCATAGGAGCAGTCTTAGGGTAGAAAGAAGGAGCCATTGAACATGCTATTTATTTTATTAGCAAAAACTTGCAGGGAGTTGAGTTCAATTATACAGTGACAGAAAAGGAAATGCTGGCAGTAATCTATGCCCTTAACAAATTCAGGCACTACATAATAGGCTATCAAATATTTGTGCACACAAATCATGTAGCCATTAGGTATATCATGAACAAACCCTTGATATTAGGTAGATTAGCAAGATGGCTGTAGCTCATGCAAGAATTTTACATTACCATTGTGGATAAGCCAGGGAAGGCTAATGTTGCTGCAGACTTTCTTTCAAGGTTGACTACATCAGAGGACAACCAAGTCATTGATGACTTTTTCCCTCATGAACACTTGTTTTCCATCACTGTGCAAACACCTTGGTATGCTAACATAGCTAATTATATGGTCACAGGGAGAGTCCCTCCTCATTTCTCTCCAAAGGAGAGAAGGGTGCTCATTGAAAAGTCTTTTCCTTTTTCATGGATTGCTGGATGTTTGTTCTACACTAGACCAGACCATGTCATGAGGAGATGTGTAAGGGAAGATGAAACATATGATATTTTGCATGCATGCCACATTGAACCATGTGGAGGGCATTTTGCAGCAAAGAGGACAGCAATGAAGATTTTAAATATAGGATATTACTATCCAACACTCCACAAGGATGCAGGGAGATATACAAGGAAATGTGAAAGATGCCAGAGGATGGGATGACCAACCAAATCTGATGAGATGCCCCTTTACCCTTAGCTAGTGATCACTCCATTTGATAAGTGGGGATTAGATTTTGTAGGACCCATTGATCCTCCATCCAATGGTAAATCCTATATCTTAGTATGCATTGATTATGTAACCAAATGGGTAGAAGTTAAGGGCATGAAGCATGCAAGAGATAACAAGGTTACAAAATTTCTTTATGAGGAAATTTTCACACGGTATGGGGTTCTCAGAGAGATAATGACTGATCAAGGAGCTCAATTCACCTCAACCCTAGTTGCAGCACTAGTCAATGAGTACAACATAAGGCACAAGAAATCTACTCCTTATCACCCTCAGGCCAATGGCCAAGTTGAGGTGACTAACAGGAAATTGGAGCCATTCTGACCAAAACTGTGGCTATCCATAGGAAGGATTGGGCAAACAGGCTGCTAGAAGCTGGGACAATCTGGAAAACAACCACAGGCTTCACCCTTTTTGAGTTGCTATATGGAAAGACAGCTATGATGCCCATTGAATTCAAACATAAGACTCTTTGGACTACAATAGACTTGGGGATGGATATCTCTGAGGCACAAAAAGATAGAATCATGCATCTCAATGCTTTGGATGAGATGAGGAAAGCAACCTTACATCACACAAAGGTAGTGCAGAATCAAAGAATAAAGTGGCATGACAAATTCATCAAAGACAAGAAATTCTAGCCAAGTGACTGGGCACTGCTCTACGACTCAAGGTATCAGGATAATGCAACAAAATTGTAGACAAGGTCGCTAGGACCATATGAGGTTGCTGAAGTTTTCCCCAATGGTGTTGTTCAACTCACCACCATTGACCCTGTCAGATTTAAGTTGCTCGTCAATCGTCATTGCCTAAGGTTGTATCACAAGCCAACTTCAAAGGACAAATTCCTGCAACAATTCACTCAGCATGCAACTCCTGAACTTCCTACAGCCAAAGGCAGTGGACCTAGTGTCCCTCCTTCTGGCTAACCAAGGTACAACACTTGTCATAATAAAGAATTCCACTTCTGTGGGGGTCCACTTCTTCATTCATTCACCCATCCATCCATCCATATCCATCATTCTCTCTTCCATCACATTGCCCTTATCTCACTTCATTCCATCTCACTTTATTCCACTCCACTTTCATACATTGCTCAATGAATTTCTTAAAAGGTGACTGGTACTTTCTCCATCATTTTTGCAACTAATCTTCCAAAAATCAAGGTACGTGCACATCAATTTGTTATCTCTAACTTATCTTTTAGTATATTCATTTAATTACTATAAATTAATGTTGATGTTCTCCATAGCATGTCATTATTCTCTGCCCTGTCAAATCAAGTATCACCATTCTGCATGTGAGGACACATGCTCCAATTTAGGTTAGGGAGGGGAGTGTGAATACCATGTCCATGTGTCAGTCCATGTTGGTTTATGCCAGAATATCAGTAAAGTTTAAAATTGAGTTGATTTGAATTCTGAGTGAGATGACAGCTCACAAGTGTGAGGTGATAGCCTTCATTGATTACTCCTTATTGCTTTAACTACCCTTGTCATAGTCTTGAGTCCCCAAATAAGGAAAATTTAGATGACATTGGCATTAGAAATTTAGCAGTGTTGCAGGAAGACGAAGTTTAGCTTTCAGATAAAGATTGCAGGAAGAAAAACTTTGTAGAGTGATTGTTTATTTTCAGACACCTAAGCAATGGGAGGTGGGTTAATTCAAAATGAACCCTCGGTTCATGAAGTATTACTGTAGGATGCACCCAGACAGGTTGAGTTTAGAAATTACAGGTGGTTAGATTATTTCCTAAAACTGAATGGTTTTAATGAAGATGTTGCATTGGAATTTGTCCAGACATTATCTGAAGGGAAGGCCACGGTAAAAGGGTTAGAGGTATTGGCTACTAAAGAAAGGATTGCATAAGTTACAAGGTTGCCTGTTGATGGTGAAAATTACCCTGTTTCTAGAGATGCCAGGTCATCTAGGGCTGAATTTATAGAACCTGGTGACCCTCCATTAATTGTGGACAAACAAGGAACCAAGAGAACCTCTCTACTTGAGCCATGGAAGCAAGTAGTTGTTCATGTTGTGAGGTACGTTAATTGTGAAGTTCGTTAGTCGAATCTACATTCTGTGTATTTCAAACTTCTGAATCATATAAGGCATGGGAGAAGAATGAATGTGCCAAACATGCTATACCACCTTCTCTTAATCATGGTGTTCGAGACCCAAAAAGGTAGGGCTAATTATGTTTCCCACCATTGTTTGATCAAATTGTTAGTTGAAAAGTCTCTGCATGATGTGTCTGACATGACTTGGGAAGAATTCCTAAATATTGATCAAATTAGACCAAAGCATTTGCGACCTACAGTTGTGCCTCAACCTCATAGGACTAGGAGGAGAGTGAGTTATGTTGAAGCTACTCCTAGAACCTCAACTTCTGGTGTAAACCCTCTTGTAGCTGAACAAACTATAGAGATTAGTTCTTCTGAGGCAGAGCATTCAGACAAAGAAAGTTCTTCTTCAGATTCTAATGATGATGTTCCTCTTGGCAACCTAATTCGAACTAGGGCATAGAAGAAAGAGGTAGAAATAAGAAACGGTAAAGCTAAAAAGTAAATTGTAGGAAAGGAAGTACCAAGCTCTAAGAAATGGAAGGCTGACACTGTTCTTCTTGTAGCCGAAGAAAAACATGAGAGCCCTCCTAGAAAATCAAGATCTACTGGGCCAACTGTTGGTGTGCCTCCACAGAGAAGCCCTAGGGCTAAAGAAACGTCACCAGAAGATACAGATGCCCAAATGGGGCATGTGAACGTTGAATAAAATGACATATTTGAGGAAGCAACAAATGTAACATTGGCAGACCTTGCTGCCATCGCTAAACAAATTGAGAGTCAGGGATATGAAGACAACTAGGTGTTCCTGCCCTGCAACCAGAATTGGCTGAACCCTACAATTAGTGCTATATGAAGGGAAACCATCAGTGCCAGGAAAACTTTTGGTAGGAATACACAGGTCCTCTGATTTCTCAATGCATATGGTAGCTATGAATTTACTGAATAAGATGCATAGGAGAGAAGAAGAATGGAAAAAAGAGAAACGCAGGTTGAAGGAAGAAGTTCAAAAGAAAGATGAAGAGATTGAAGATAAGAATGCATAAATTGTGACTTTAAAGGAGAGAGTGGATAATATGGCAGCCTTAGTGCCTTAGGTATTAGAGTGCAAGACTCCTCCAAGGGTCTATGCTCTATATTTGAAGGAGAAGTATCTTTCTTTTAAACTAGCAAGGATTGTTTCAAGTTTGAATCCTTCCATTGAGACTCCTCTTGAATTTTTCAATGCTTATCGGATTGCTCCTCCTGAAATGAAGAATTTGTTGTGTGAATTCTATTTACATAATTATGCTATGTCCCAAGATCATGATTGGAATCCCTTGTTGTATGTTGGGTATGTTCAATTAAGGGCATTTATGTCTTGGATACAAAATGAGATTAGTTGGGGACAATAGTTTAGGGCTTATAGGCAAATAGAATTCAACACTCCCCTATCCATTAGAGTTGAATCTAGAAATCCAGGGGGCATTTTCAATGATTGGCACATAATGCTTTATAGACCAAGCTATGGCAATAGAATCCTGTCTGAGAGAGAAGCAGTTTACATAGAATATGAAGAGGTAGCAAACACTATAGGAGAATCTATAAAGGGATATTTGGCACAAAGGTGGAACAATTTGACTGATGAACTAAAAAAAGCGGAGCCTCACTCTCTGCAGAACTATGCTACAACATGTAAAAGAGCGGATAGATATATATAGATTGGGAGAAAAAGGGGGCAATTCTGGCTTCCCTTAATTTTCCAACCACCTCTCCTATTATGGCCTGTGCCAAATTTTAGGTACTACCAGTATGATATTTCTGAAGAGAGACAGAGATGGAGCAGATTGGATAGACAACAAGGGTTCTATTGGGATCCTAATTCATGCACTGCAGAAACTGATATAGGACAGTTGGCAGTTGCTAATTTTAGGGCATTCACCAAACAGAAGAACAACCCTTCCTCTGTTGGAGGACCAACAAAGTCTTAGGTTGGGAAGAGTGATGAGTCTAGTCTATGACTCAATTTTGTTAGAATTTATTATCCATTTTCTGTAGTTATCATGGACTTTGGTACCTAGATCTTGCTCTTTTTATGATATTTCCTCAAAACCATAGATATTGGGCATAGGTTATTTCCTATAATCTTTAAATGACATTGACATGCTATATGAACTATCTATGTTAATTTTACATGTGGATTAATGAATGTTACTCTAAGATAGTTACAGATATGCAATTATTGTGCGTACTAATATTGTTATGTAGATATAATTAGCAGCCTATAAAATCGAGGAAGATTCTGCCAGTTGGTCACTCACCATCAAAGTCAACAAGGAGGTCGTTCAAATTTCAAATGGAGGGAAGATAACTTCCTTATAACTAGTCTTAATTGCTTATTGAGTGAATATAGGAGTTACTGTTGTGCTAGATCTATGTCAAAGTGAACATACTTGACCAAATTCCACGCATGCATAACCTCCTCTCCACTTTCTGTGCTTTCCCTAAAGTGGCGTCCTAATCTGTTGGAGTTGACCATCTTGCTAGGTAGTTAGTTTGTAGTTTTTCTTGCTATAAATAAGACTCAGATGCTCCTTCTAAGGGGTTGATTAATCTGAGGTTGTACTCGTATTATTAAGTTTTTTAGTAATACAAGTTATGTTGCTCATTTGTACTCATGTTTTCCAATGAATAAAATGAAGTTATAAGTTCACATCTCTGAGTTTACATTTGTCTTAAGGGATACTTGTTGATAACTGAGAGGGGGGGGGGTGAATCAGTTATCCTAATTATTTCCTTATTCAACTTTCCTTTTAATTGATGCAGCATAAAATCAAACACAAAAACATTAACCATGAAATAAGAAACACATGACACAATATTTTTGACGTGGAAACCCTGTTAAGGGAGAAAACCACGGGGTGATTAACCCAAGAATTATTCTCTGTTAGAAGAATAGGAGATTACAAAAATGGCACTTGCCAATTAGGGCTCACTGCCCGAGCACACTGCTCACAAGAGGCCCACTGCCTACAAGAAGACACACTGTCTACAAAGTGATGAGAATCACAGTCTTGAACTGATTGGAAGCATCTGCATATGCTGGAGTTCAGTTCCGGTTAGGCTCAGTACACTGATCTGCTGCACTTCATCTTTCCTCTGTTCTTTATTCTGCTATCTTTCACATACCGGATCCTTTTTGCTACCTCTGCTCTTTCTCTGGACTTATTCGCATATCTCTCCACATCCACACACACTTCACAACTGAATCCATCCTCTATATATATCCGCACAAGTAATTTCATCACCTTTCTAGTCGGCATCCGGAACAGTCTGGTTTCTTACAAACTCTCATTCTGTCGGCTGAATCCTTCCTCACCAAGCAATGCGGATCAAGCATATACTTGTAGATATCATTAATCATGTCGGCCAAACATGATTCATGCCTTCACAACCTCTGTCATCAACAGTAACCCATCCGGAAAGCAGTCTGATACTCTGCCAGTCAGTTCTTCCTCTGTTTTCACTGTCTCTCAGGAATCCGGTACTCAACCATTCATATCTTTTTCCTTGTCCATCACCGGAGGCTAAATCCTTGGAATATACCACTAAAGGTAGTCCTCTTGACTTCCCCAAATCCGCACTGCACCAAGACATTTCCTCTGAGAGGTCCAGACCAATCTGTCGGACCTTGCCACATGCTCTGTTCTTCTTCACCGGACCACAACATTCTTTATTCTGACTTCCGGTAGAGACACATTATGACTTGCGGATATGTGGGATGACCTTTGTTGCCATCAATGACAACAACCATGAATCCATATAGTGTCTCTTGCCAACAATCTCCCCCTTTGGCATTGATGGCAACACTTAGTGAAAAATGACTAAGTGTTTTCACTATGCTCCCCCTTTGCTGATGCTCTGTCTTTATATACAATTTCCGGAACTCCCCCTTAGTTGGATTCCTCATTTTTCACTGCTCCTCACTCCCCCTTTGACATCAATGGCAAAGGGTAGGGTCCGCACACCAAAATTTTCAAAAATTTCCTATACATAGCCGCATATTGACATACTTACATATACTGAAGAATGTCTGCAAAGGATGTCTGCAATTGAATCATTTCTGTAGCCCAACTTTGCTTCATTCTATCCAAAATTGAAATGTGACCACTTAGCAAAAATGCAAACGCTTCTGCCCGCTTGAGATCTGTCAGATCTTTTGTTTGGGCGGTGGTCTGAGCATCACTGATGGCCTCATGCATGGTTTCCAACTTAGGGATTATAATCCTTCTAAGTTCTCCCATCCGGTTAGTGATGATCTTCCTTTCCTTCTCAAGATTTTTTATTTCATTCAAGACTGCAATGGTCTGACATTCTTGATTTATTATAGAGGAAGAGAGAGGATCAAAACTTTGAGATAAGCTTTGTAGCTTATCTTGTTCCTCTTTTATTTTCTTGTCAAATGCTGCTGTTGCCTTTGACCAGGATATACAAAATTTATAGATGTCACCGCCATCCTTAAGAGCATTCTCTAAGCTCTTTATTCCAATGCTTACAATCTTCCTATCTTTAGAGATTAATTCTAATATCTCTGAAAATCTTTTATCCAAAAATTCCTTCCGGACCTTTTCTTCAGCTGATTTTTCTAAAGAATCAAAATGTGTATCAACACTGCTGACTAAGGTTTTTAGATTACCGGAAGTGGAGGCTGTCGGATCTATCTGGATTGATGGCATGATCTTTACAAGTACTCTGGAAGCAGCCTCTATCAACTCACAGTCTTCCATATGAGACTTCAGGAGCTTTTCATTTGCCTTGGCATTTGCAAATGAAGCTATCTTCATTGTTTGTACCGGAGAGAGAGAGTCAAAATCAAATGGGCCTTTTAGAAGCTCCGGTTCATCAATCTCTAGAGTTTCTTTGCTCAAAAATTGTTGAACAGTTTGTGCAGTGTCTCTTGCCGGAGACAGATGTTTCTTTTCTTCTGCAGTCTTAGAACTGTCAACCTCTTTGTCTTTCACCACTGCTTCCTTCTCCTGTAATTGCTCTTCTTCTTTGGATCCGGAGACTGTAGGGGAAACCGGAGGAGAGATGCTAGTTTGTTCATGAGCCACTTCTTCTGGAGCAGAGGGTCCCAAGTCCTCAGCTGTTTCTGTACCTAAATCCTCTACAACCGGAAGATTGAACCTTTTGAAGGCCTTCCGGAGGATCTCTTCTGTTTCTTGGGCCACTTTGTCAGTCTCGCCAAGCATGAGTTGATTCATCCTGGCTTTGCTTCTGAACTCATCTTTGCAGTCCTTGAAGATAATGTTCATTGTCTTGGGATCAATTTGAGGATATAGCTGAATAGCTATCTGCTCCCGGATCTCAAGATCTTTAGCATGAGCATTATTCTTTCTTACTTCCATTTCCTTTTCTAGGCTTTTAGGAATAAGAGATATTATTTCAATGAAAGCCTTATTATATATGTTAAGATATTTTACTGTGGCCTCCTGCAGAGTCTTTTGGTTGGCCTCACTGAAGTCATCATATGATTCAGTCATTGGCTGAAGGTTTCCATCCACCGTGACCGACTTGATTATGCTCTCTAGTGACAGAGTGGGCTTCTCAACAGATACCTCTGCCATTTCCTCCTTGTCTTGGCCTGTGGAGGGCTTACCAGATCCTTTCTTCTTCTGTTTCTTTACTTCTCTTACTCCCTCATCTGATTCTGTTTCCTCTTCATCCTTTTGGCTTCCATAAGCCCTTGTGGCTTTTGTCTTGGATCTCTTACCGGATGCCTGAACTTCTGGTTTTGAACTTTTGGTTGTGGGAGGTGCAGGTCTCTTTGATGATCTGGTCCGGGTGGGAGTTTCAACCGGAGCACTTTCTTTGCTTTTCTCTTCTTCCTCGGCCTTCCTCCTCTTTTCCCGGCTGGCATCAAGTGCCTCCTTTGAGATACCTAGGCCTTGAGCAATGTGCTCTACTTCTTTTCTTACCTTTCTTTTAATCTCAGGTTCCCTGAGTTCTACATGTATTTTTACACTCAGCTCCTCAAAGGTTCCAAACCTTTCTGCCTTAGGATCTTTGGGCTGACTTAGCATGTGTTGAACATGCAGCTCCACTATCTGTTCATCAACTTCATACCCCATGGGCATGATCCAGACAGTCCTTGGCTCCACTGCCTCCATTAGGCACTGATCAGTGTCAACCATAAAGCACACTGAGTCCTTGTATTTCTCAATGAGAGACTGGGGAATTCTCTCTCTTGCTTGCATCATGCTCTGAAAGTTTTTGAAGTATCCCCATAGAGCTGTATTTCTTGCTTTTGCATCCCCAAGTCCATGCAAATAGTCTCTTATTTGGACTGCAACAGGTTTGTCATTCTGCCATACCCATCCACTTGTTCCGGGTAGCTCATTCATGAAGTAGAAGAATAGACATACAATAAGAGTACCATACTTGAAGGAATTCTTCTTATCCTTCTTGATTTTCTGTATATTTTCCATTAATTGGCTTAGCAGTAGTTCGCAGAGGTCATATTCTGCATTCTTTCTTAGCATTTCAAAGGCAGTGTATACTGCAGTTCCGGATACAGAATTCTCCCTGCTGGAGTGATAGATCTTGTATCCTATTATCATTGATGCATATTTGATATCCGGATCCGAAATATCTTCAATGGTCATTGCCCTCTTGTCAAATTTTGATCCGGTGGCCTCAGTTACAATGTTGTTCTTGACAGATTTGAGGATAGGTACCCCTCCGGAAGAGTATAGACCAGTTACTGCTCTAATTGCCTCTTTTGTAATCTTGCAGGGTCTATCTAGCCATAGAAAGTTGTCATGCATCCTGCTCAGTACATACCGGACCCATTCATCTTCTTCAAAGCAGGGGAAATGAATAAATTGCTCAAATTGTTTCTTCTGAATATCCTTATACTCTGGTTTAAGCTCAAAAGCATTGTCAATCAGCTGCTTGTGATAGAGGTCTCTTAATTTGAATTCCCCAAATTCCTCAATGTTTGCATGTATGTAAACCCTAATGTCTTCGGTGTGTAAAACTCCGTGAGGAACACTAGAGAAGGCTCCTAGTGGGTCTACCTCCAATGATTTGTAGGGATGTTTCTTGAATGAGGGGCGAGGTCTATCAGAGATCTTAACTATGTTTGGAGTGGCCATTCTTCAAAGATTTGCAGTGAGGTAATGAAAAACGGAGAATACCTTATGCGCCTTCGGTTTGCACGGAGTGGTTGGATTGATTTCTTTATGCAATAGCTTCGGCAGGAGATCCTTGGTGTGCTTGATGAACCTTGTTGCAGAGCTCCACTTTTCGCTTCTTCTCGAGTGCAGAATGAGCAAATAACCTTTGAGAAATCTCTTAAATTGCTCCGCGAACCCTAATATCTGTCTGCAATAAATGCTTCATCTACATCATTCCGGTTTGCCTTGTCTGGATAGCTTGGATTGTCCCGGATTAGTTCTGATCTGAGGATATCATCCGGATCTTTCAATCATGAATAAATCGAGGTAACATATTACAAGAGCATCCCAAACACTCTGTCCAATCTGCAGAACAAGATAGTGCATTTCCGGATCTTTCCGGACCTTTTTGTAATCCCTTATCATACCGGAGCATCTCCCTGAACAGGTCTTATTTGATTGATCACAGCTTCTTCATAACTCCATGCGGACCTCTGAAAACTTGACTGAAGTATCTCAAGACTCATATCTACAAACCCTTTGATCCGCATCTTGTGCCACATCCGGCACCACTTGTTTGGCTGGGGGAACAAGATTTTCTTTGAGTCTCCCCCTGAGCCTGAGCTCACTTTTTAATTTCTGGAAGAAATATCAGCACCAGAGTCTGGTGCGGATCCAACCTCTACATTTTCTGAACTTTTCTTCACCCAAATCTTGCTCATCTGATTCCTAACCTCATCCGCATTCATCTTTTGTTTACCCTTGTCTTGATTCTGATTATACACCGGACCTCTTTTGTCCTGATTCTTGTTTCTGCAGACTTTAGCATTATGACCGGACCTATTGCAGATTTGGCAAATAATATTTCTTTGCATATTTGACTGATATCCTCTTGATTTGCATTGATTAGCCCTATGACCTATTCTATTGCATGTGAAGCATCTACCTTTGAATGATTTGTTTACTTGCATAATTCTGCATTCATGGGATTTGTGTCCATACCTTTTGCAGTTGAAGCACTGTCCGGAGAAGGATGAATTAATCTGATTCATTCTCATTCTGCACTGATTAGCTTTGTGACCAAAGTGGTTGCAGCTGTGGCAGTATCCATTGAAGGATGGATATCTTTGAGCATTTGGCTGTCTTACCGGAGGTCTTCTAGGCCTGCTCCTTGGATTTTCTGATCCAAGATTCTTCTGACCGGATCCGGAGCTTTCTCCTTTCTCATATCCCAAACCATACTTGTCATCTGTCCTCTTTTGACTTCCAAGAAGAACTTCAAGTTGAGCAGAACTTATCTTGAATTTCTCTTTATATTCATTTGCTGTTTGAAGGTCTCTTTTGAGAGAGGCAATTTGATCCTCAAGTTTTCCTTCATTATCTTTGGCATCTTCAAGATCAGATTCAAGATGTCTGATAATCCTGTCCATCTGGTGGCATTCTTCTGATTTTTCTTTAAGAGATTGTCTTAGATTGTCTTCAGCCTTTCTTTTTTCTTCAATCTCTTGAGTAAACTTTATAGTTCCTGATTCCATTTCATGTCTTAACATAATGACTTCTTTTGATAACTTTTCACATAACTTGGTTTGCTCAGTCAATTCTTCATTTGTATTGCTTTCTTCACTTTGCCTTGCCAACTGTTGAAGCAGCTCCTTTCTCTTTTTCATAGAGAGACTTAATTTGTCTTTTAATTCTCTCATGAATTCATCAGCCTGTTTGAGTCTTTCCTTTAATTCACTGACTTCAGAATTTGACTGTTCAAGATCCTCAAGAGCAGTCTTGAGTTGCTCTCTTAAACCATATGCATCCATTTGAAATCCCAGATCTTCCTCAAGCTGTTAGGCTCTATTAGGAGGAACTTAGCTCTGATACCAATTGTTGATAACTGAGAGGGGGGGGTGAATCAGTTATCCTAATTATTTCCTTATTGAACTTTCCTTTTAATTGATGCAGCATAAAATCAAACACAAAAACATTAACCATGAAATAAGAAACACATGACACAGTATTTTTGACGTGGAAACCCTGTTAAGGGAGAAAACCACGGGGTGATTAACCCAAGAATTATTCTCTGTTAGAAGAATAGGAGATTACAAAAATGGCACTTGCCAATTAGGGCTCACTGCCCGAGCACACTGCTCACAAGAGGCCCACTGCCTACAAGAAGACACACTGTCTACAAAGTGATGAGAATCACAGTCTTGAACTGATTGGAAGCATCTGCATATGCTAGAGTTCAGTTCTGGTTAGGCTCAGTACACTGATCTGCTGCACTTCATCTTTCCTCTGTTCTTTATTCTGCTATCTTTCACATACCGGATCCTTTTTGCTACCTCTGCTCTTTCTCTGGACTTATTCGCATATCTCTCCACATCCACACACACTTCACAACTGAATCCATCCTCTATATATATCCGCACAAGTAATTTCATCACCTTTCTAGTCGGCATCCGGAACAGTCTGGTTTCTTACAAACTCTCATTCTGTCGGCTGAATCCTTCCTCACCAAGCAATGTGGATCAAGCATATACTTGTAGATATCATTAATCATGTCGGCCAAACATGATTCATGCCTTCACAACCTCTGTCATCAACAGTAACCCATCCGGAAAGCAGTCTGATACTCTGCCAGTCAGTTCTTCCTCTGTTTTCACTGTCTCTCAGGAATCCGGTACTCAACCATTCATATCTTTTTCCTTGTCCATCACCGGAGGCTAAATCCTTGGAATATACCACTAAAGGTAGTCCTCTTGACTTCCCCAAATCCACACTGCACCAAGACATTTCCTCTGAGAGGTCCGGACCAATCTGTCGAACCTTGCCACATGCTCTGTTCTTCTTCACCGGACCACAACATTCTTTATTCTGACTTCCGGTAGAGACACATTATGACTTGCGGATATGTGGGATGACCTTTGTTGCCATCAATGACAACAACCATGAATCCATATAGTGTCTCTTGCCAACAATACTCATCTAAGGGGGCCCACTTGGTGAACATTCCATCCTTTAGTTTAGTTGTTATTTTCTGTCAAGTAGTTAGTTAAAATTTGGCACCGTATGTTCTTGCAGCCACTAGAATTCTATTATGTGTCTATTCCTGCAATCAAAGAAGGCAAAGTAGTTTCCTATTTGTTTGCCCATATTTTCATTTTTTGTCATGCACTTCAGCTTACTATAGTTGTTGGTTGATGTTCAACATTTATGTTATTTCTTTCCAAGCAATTTACTGTCAACATTATGTCTTTCTTAGCTGTAGAATGAATGTGGCTACTTTGGGGTTCCTAGTGCACATACTGTGCTAACCCATTTCATGTTCACATCCCTAGGTTGACAAGTAAATGCACCTTCATAGTGATCAAGACAGCTATTCAGGTTAGATGTCCAATCTCTGAGTCACAACTTTATGGGCTTAGTTGTTAAATCATTGTGGGAGGCCAACAAGATTCACCATTGTAATTTTTTTTACCAATTATTTATTAGGATTCACTAAGATTTTACAAAAAAAAAAATAATGTGCATAGATTCGCTAAGAAAATTAATATTTTTTTCAAAAAAGGGGAAGATTCGCAAGGAAAATTATAACACTTAGCTAGGATTCACCAAGATTTTATAGGTTTTTTTAGGGGGGGTCTCCTCAAAGCTATCACTGCATGATAGTGGTAGGGAGAAAGCCTTGCATCTTGCATGGGTAGGGAGAAACCCCTACAGGCATTGTAACACCCTGCCAAGGAACCAAGAGGATAACACAACTAAGCTTACAAAAAGCACAAATATTTTTTTAAAATGAAAGAAATAACAACAATCATATATTTATTCATAACTTTTAAATTAAGCTTTATCCTCTAGGGTTCCACGGCTGCATTACTAATGAACTAAAACAAGATCTAACCAACATTATGAATTAACTAACAACTACAGTTCATTCTAAGTCTAATTGCATCAGATGAATAAACACATACAATTCCATATTATATCATTAGAGAAGTAACATCAAGATCCTGCGCATACGATCACAAGTACATAAACAAGTTCCTTTACAAGAGAGTACAACATTACATTGTTTACAATATCGCTATCCAGATTACATTGAAGTACATACATCAAGATAACAATTTACATGATTCAACTGATATACAAGACTGGAACATGATCATAAGTATCTGTCTCCTCAAGCTAGAGAAAGATCTAAAATCTTCCATACAAGGTACATCCTTCTCGCACACAATCAAGAGCAAGGGAAACCAATGGAGATAAAAGCACAACCACCTGAGCATGTGGAACCCTAAGGTCCACCCCCTATGCTAGGAGATAACAATAAGGTCCCACTAAGAAAATAATCAAGAAAGATAGTAGACTAATAGGTGCAAGGACTACACAAGACTTCAATACAACACGGGTCAATAAGAACATCACAAGTAACACAAACAACACTTCTAGTGGCAATCACACAATGAAAGAGAAAAACACACATTAGGGAGTGCTAGGCTGTAGTAGGGAAGAGTGTCATCACATGGTCTTAACATGGGTTATCCTGGTAGTCTCTCGCTGAACGCTAACCCCCATCCACGGGTTATCCTAGTAGTCTCTTACTAGATGCTGGCCCCATAGGGTGACACATGTGGAACCAACATTCCTTTCGTGAGAACAAGGAAGTTGATCTTGCCAACCACAGCCTTCTCATCCCATCCTTAGCCTGAACGAGCACTATAGGCATGGGTGAGGCATCCAATTATCTTATTTAGTGTGGAAACTACCCAACCCTCTAAATTTATTATTAAGTTATCACTAGATTAAAAACTTCTAATGGCTTATCCTGGTAGCCACTTTGGGCACCGGCCCCACATTGAAAGCCACTCCCCTACCTGCATCTAGAAGACCCTATCCATCAAGCAAGACAATTACCATCACAATGACAAGTAACATATACAACATGCAAGGTATTTACCTTCTTGCATACAAATCATAATCATATGGACCAATTTTTGTCCCAAAACATAAACCAAGCATGAACTACCACATTCTCATCATGTTGCATTTACAACACAGAATACACATTATTTCACATCACACAGAGAAAGGCATTATCCATCTTGCATAGTCATCATAACCACATGAATAGGTACACTGAGCAAGGCATTATCCATATTGCATAGTCATCATAACCACATATATAGGAGACAATATTTCAAGAATGCATTTCATTCAACTCACATGATGCACACATAGCCAACCCCCACACAATCACACCCTCCTAGGCCTCTGGAAACAACTTCCCCAAATGACACAACACTTGACACCATTAAAAACACAATGGTTTCACATCACATTCACTCTCAAAGCATATCATAAACTAATACCCTTCAACAATATTTTTAAGGAATGTAACATTAATCCAAGCATGATCAATCATCTAATAATTATAAAGTGAAGATCTATCTCAATAATACAAAACTATAACTTTCTAATCACCAGTAGCAGTTATAATATGATCATAAGATATAAGTATCCACGAGTATCAATATTTTAACTAATAATTCTCAAGACTTATGTTAATTTCATTTAATTAAAATGTTTGTGAACACACTACAAATAACTCTAAGCCATACAAATTAAACACAACATGTATTTACACTATTTACACTGATGTAGATTTCATTAATAATCTAGACAATTGTAAATACTATTAAATATAATTGTATAAGCAAGGCTAAAAGCCTATAATATTAGAATGCTATAAATATCTTACACTAGTTAGAATCACAAGATACAAAACCTGAAGCTACAATGAAAGAACCTTGTTCTAAGGTTAGCTTGAGAGGAAAGGAATACAGAACAACAAAACATTCCTATAGATCTAACATCTTCATCAAATATACTACACTTTTAACCACATGCATATGATAGGATCAGCACAAAATGAATTTGTTGAGAAGGATTTAGAAGCTACCAACAATACAAATTGTGAAAGCATAGACAGGGCATGCAGACTGATTGGTAGAATGCTTCAAAGAGAGTCATATGATGGAAAACAATGATCATAGGATATGCATAAAATAAATTTGTTGAAAAAAACTCAGAGAAACCTAGTTCGAAAATATAGAGTTATTGGTGATGCAACTAATTGTTTTAACAGAGATGAAACAGTGAGAGGTAGACAGTCACAAAATATTCATATCTCAAAAATGACAAACTATGTATGGCTGATTTTTAGATATGATTTAGATATCCAGGACATGCACCATATATAAAAAAAATAGAGAAACTTAGTTCGTAAAATTAAAGTTATGGCTAATGCAACATATTGCTAAAATAGAGATAAAATGGGTGAGAGGTAGACAGTCACAAAATATTCATATCTCTAAAATGACAAACTGGGTATGGCTGATTTTTGGATATGATTTAGATATCTAGGTCGTACACCATATATAAAAAATTAGAGAAACCCAGTTCGTAAAAATAAAGTTATAGCTAATGTAACAAACTCGGTTTAGAAAATGTAGAAGAGAATTCACAGAATATTTTACTAAATCTAATGCAACAATAAATCAGATTCATAGCTCAGTCCATACCTGGAATATTACTTCTATCACATCTTCACAAAATTCTTAGCTCACATATGTTTCCGCCCAAGTCTTTTCTTCTAGAAACTATGGTTTATGGTAGCAAAAGAAAAATGGAAACTTCCTGAGAGAGAGATCCCCAAAAACATAAAACATATCCTCCATTTGAAAATGCACGCTCCTCCCCAAATTATGTCTTGATATTTCAAAATAAAGTTGAGCATGCATAACCACCCCCATAATTTCTTCCAGAAGATTCTCCTTTATTGCTTTCTTACAATTTACTATTTTTAACCAAACAATAATTTCTCTCTGATATTATTTATTTTAGAATTTGCTATTTATTTCATTTACAACTAGACAAGATTATTTTCTGATTTTATCTACTTTAGTATTTTCTATATATATATATATATATATATATATATATATATATATATATATATATATATATATATATATATATATATATGACAACTTGCAAATATTATCTATTTTAATGCCATTAACGCAACGTTAAATTATATTAATTTATTTATTTATCTCTAGGTTCAATTACATTTATTACTATTATTATTATTATTATTTATTAACTTAACTTCTAGAATAATATATTTTTTATAAACTAAATTTACATAAGGACATTTATATATTTATTTAACAAAAATGCTTCATAACTAATTATTTTATTTTAAGGAAATAATAACTAAAACAATACCAACAAAATAACCCAACTGCCAAACCATACCTGACTACTATGCAAGATCGAAAAGCAAGACCACCCCAATAATGACTGACTATCATGACCAAACTGACAACACTGACAGGGTGCACAACCAGATACTCATCCTCTTCAAGGATGATGCTAAGCTAGGGCACCATATGTTATCTCCATTCAATAGTTCCATTGGTTAAGGCATGCTCAGACCTGTTAATTCAGGTGGAGTCGATGCCTGGTACCTGGCCTACAACAAACAACATAGTTGAACATGTATATATATGCAATGTAGCAGGGTACTCATGCATGAGTAATACGACACTGTTCCTTTCACCCACACATCAAACATGTAATCACAACACACATAGCAATCAGTTATTGAATGACTAAGTAAGAACCATCATCAGATAGTCGTATGATACTCATAATATGATTGATCCACACAAAACATCATAACTTCCTATGATACAGAATCAGTCACATAAAACTCAATTCTAACATATGACAATCATAGTAAAATCAACATCATAATCACCTGAATGTAAGGCAATGTCAGAGCATGTGAATTATCAGTATTGCAACAAGGTTCATTGATAAAATATACTAACCTAAGTATTCCAATTATTTACATTCATCTTCACGCTCCTTAGTCTAACCACATGTACATCTAAGGTGAAACTAGAGGGGCACTATAGGCGTTGCCTTGCCTTCAATGTGCCTCGGCTCAAACAAGCCAAAGAACACGCATGTGCCATGCAAGGCCATCAAATAGAGTCAACCTTGTGTCCCTCTGTAAACCCTCTACTTCTCTGTAAACTATAAACCCATGGACGAACACAGAGACCACAGAGAAAGACAAGCATAGAGACCACAGAGAAAAATGAAACAATTTCTATGCAAAAATGAAATAAACTATCTTACAACTTGTCAGCGTCCTCCTTTGGCTCTGATACCATATTAAGATTCCCCAATAATCAAGAAGACAAATAAACAAGCACAAAGATTGTAAATCAACATAGCTAGTGATAACTTTAAGAAACTCCTCCTGAAAAAAGATATAAAATCCTGGTGAATCTTCCATTTTTTTGGAAAAAAATATTAATTTCTATTGGCAAATTTTTCCTTTTTTGAAAAAATATTTAATTTTATTGGCAAATTTTTTAAATCACTAGAAAGTTATAAAAAATCCCGGTGAATCTTGACAAAAAATATGAAAAATGCATTAATTACCATGGCGAATCCTTCCTAAAAAATAAATTAAATTCCTATGGAAAAGTAAATTCCTATGGCAGTGATTGACTACTTTATGGTGTAGTGCTCGTGTCTATAATTCCTTAAAATTTTAAATCAAACATTGAATATTTTAAATTGGATCTAAATTAATTTTCACCACCATTGATTTTATTTATAATCTAATGGTTTGGGTTCTATTTTGCAGACAAAAATGTACTCGCGGAGCTCCAATGCCCATGGGCACTGGAGCTTCGTGGGTACATTTTGGCCAATAGAATTTAACCCTATCCATTAGATTATAAATTGAGATCAATGAACGAAATACAATTTTGGGCTCGATTGGCATTAGAGCTCCATGCATACATTTTAATCCATGGAATACAGCCACAGTTGTTAGATTATAAATAAAATCAATGATGGTGATTAAAAATTGGTGATATGGCCCTAAAGTAACCAATAATTATATAATATTATTAGCGGATTAATTTCATTTTCTACTAAAACTTATAAAATTTAGGCAAATTTGATCTAATTAGGTATCGAATATTGTGGCAAATTTTTGAGTTTAAAATTTTAATAAAATAAATATTCAGGCAATTTAACTAGGACTAAAATAAAATTTTGTAAAAATGTGGCGATTTAGGTCACCTTACAACTTGTACTATTAGGCAAATTTTGAATCCCTAATTTCAACTATTAGCCAATTGGTGAATATTAGCCACTAAAAAATTTATTGAACATAGCAAAGAAATGTATGCAAAACTCAGTTATCAACATTAGCCAAAAAGTGAGTACATATAGGTGAGGAGGTTGAGTCGACTTAGGAGTCAAATCCAACACTCCACTGACAAATGAGTGTCGACACATAGCTTGGAGAGTTGTGTTGAAATCTCCAAGTCAACACCTAACCACCTAAGGTGGCTTAAAGCCAAGTACAAATTATATTACTTAGACTAAGTAATATATAATAAAGTTTTGCACTAAAAAAGACATCTATCTAAAAAATTAATTTGGATCTATTTTGATTTTTTATAATTCTTTTATTTTGTTACATTGTTTACTTTATTTTTATTTGAAGAGTTATTTTACTTTTGTATGTAAATTTTAATTTTTCTTTTGAAAAGTCACTATTCATTATTTGGGTAATTGTTTTATTTTATTTTTACTTTGAAAAGTGTAGTAAAAATTATTTCTTTATATGTTAATTTTTAGATTTATGTTTATTATTAAATATTTAGCCGATAGGCAATTAGTGGGAGCTTTTGCTCCCAAAAAATCTTCAGACGTCAGAAAATCGTCAGATGCCAGAAAATCATCGGATGCTGGAAAACTTGTTTGCAGTATCAATACAAGTGTTATATCCCATCGAAAGTATCGATAGGTGTTTTTGTATGGGGGAAGGTGAAGTGTCTAGGGTTTGAGTGTATTTGGTGGTTTTGTACTGGTCTCTGTGCTGCAATGGTGAGATGTTCAAAACCAAGGGATCCAATGAGGCAAGGTTCAGTATCAGATAATAGACTGAGAAATATTTTTAATTGCAAGTCTTCAGTTACCCTAAGGATAATCAAGCTTGTATTGGGGGAAGAGGATTTGGCAGATTATGGTCTGTTTTGTTCTCGAGCCACAGTAATGGCTGGTTTCAAAGAAAATTTGTAAGGAATGGTAAGAAATGTGGAGCTCTGAGGTTTTTGTTAGCTTTGCTGGTACAGGATGCTTTACATACCAAGCGATGTAAATTTTCCATACTAATAACTATTTTATTATTTAAAAAAATATGAACCTTACTATGTGGCAGCCAAAAGGAACTAAAATATTGCATTATTACATCCTAGAGTGTTTATAGAACCACTCACCATTTGCCAAGTCACCACATTTAAAATACAAGCTATCATTTCTTTGAATGCTGGCAATTCACATTGACTTTCCATATGAAAATAACATACAAAAATGAAGAACAATTTTGCATTTAGCTAGAAATGATGGCTAATAAAGAATTAAATGTGTACATAGTGTTGCATTAACTCACCATATCCCTAAATAACTGGTAGTTAGGAGCAAGTTAATATTAAATGTTGAATGATAATGCCCAACATGCATATATTGGTGTTCGCTAAGTGACTCAATATTTTCAAATATAGGAGTAGATTCAATCTAGAGAAATTGAAGTTCATTTTATAGAGCTTGGTATGTATATATATTGTCATATTATTTAATATATATTTAAGGTAAATGCTTTCCTAATGTTTTGTTTAAGTTCTTTTCTCATAATATACTAAAATTGTCTATTAGTATTTTATAAAATTTAATATTTTAAAATATTTAATTTAGATCTTTAATTATCAATATATTTAATATGTAAAATTTAATATATTTACTAATGTTTATTTTTATTTTATAATTTAAAAATTTATATTAGTCGAATATAATCACAATTTTTTTATTTTTAATTGTTTTAATTTGAGTAAAAATAATGCAGGTTTTTTTAAAGAGCAGTGACAGTTGGGACATTGCTTACCACCTATAATTTCATTTTTTTTTAATTGGTATCCAACTTGATGCAATAAACACATTAAAAAGGGCACTTGAAGCCATGCCAACAATTTTTTGGTCAATTTATTTCTCAATATTTCTACAATTTATTCTCCAATGTCTTTCATGCAAGTCTGCATTTCGATTACAAATTGATACATCCTAATGTTCTTTTTAAACCTTCTTGGATTTTAGCTTTACAGTTACTGTAACAACCCCCATGTTCGTATTTTACTTTTGCTTTGCTTGATGGACTTCGATGACTGTATACTTTGTATTGGATTATGTGTCCTATTATTGTTTTGTATTGGCACCAGTGATGTGCAATCTCGATACTATTATGATGTGATATGATTATTACTTATGATGGATTTTAGGCTTACATGATTTGTGTTTCTTTGGCTATATGATATATGCATATGCACAGGTACCTCAACGTGTGTTTGGAGTGTTGCAGGTACTAAGTATTGACTCCACCTAGATTCATTGGCCTGAGCATACTCGTATTCCCCGATGGTGGTTACTGGAGATAGTCACAGGCCCTATTCCCTATCCTAGCCCACTACACCTAGTTAGTGCAGTGTTCTTGTGTCATTGTCTTACCTTCCGGTTACCTTGCAGTAATGTCCAGATTACCTGTTTAGTTGTATGTAGTTTACCAGTTTGCCTTGTTGGGGTTTTTTGTCATGGTTCTCGTGAATCTTCTTGTGGCTACATATATTTTTCGTCAGTGTTTTGATGTGGTTTCTTTGGCTTCTTTCATGGTTTCATATGTAGTATTTTTATAGTGGTTATTATATGGAGATTTAGATGGTTTATCTATGTGGTTATAAACACATTAGTTTAAATGATTTTATTTGCATGGAACACCAAAAATCACTTATGTTTAATACAATTTAAAGATCCATTACCTTTAAAACTTATCCTACTTTCTTTGGAAGCAAATGGATTACATAAATGCTTGCAACCATTTAAAGTGCTATCCCAAAAACTATCCATTACCAAAAATAGAGGACAAAAAGATGAAAGTTGTGGCATTGGTAAGGGGATGAGTTTGTTTTAATACTGAAGCAAAAAATATCTGCAAGTGGTTGGAGGAATTGAATTCTTCTTAAAAGCCTGAGACTTGTAGCAACTGGCCGCCCCAATTGGAATGAGACAGCTGCTCCATTTTGGGTACGATGGGAATCTAATCATTCTGGGAGATAAGAAGTCAGTTTAGTTTTAATCTTTTTTATTTTTTTGTTCCCATACCATATACGATGGCTTTTGGGAGAGGTTAAAAAACAATAAATGTAGTGAAAATATCTGATAGAGGGGGGAGTCAATGCTGAGAAGAGACAGCTGGAGTTGCAGAGAGGATGCCAGAAAAGGGGAGTCAACACCTGAGAAAAAAGGGTAGAGACGTTTAAAACAAAAAAAAACACACAGAGAAGAAAGAAGGGACGGATTTACTCAGGAAAGCATATCAAATTCCAAGATTGGAGGTGCGTTGAAGGGAGTGCAACTAGAAACAACCAGGCGAGCATATCTATTTGCTAGATTTGAGGTGAGGTGCAGGGGAGTGCGACTAGAATAGGTATGCTACGTCAGTTCTTTGATTGTTTTTCTAGCACAAAAAACTAAAATCAGCTTGCTGCAAATTTTATAACCACAGATAAACTGAAAACACCCAGCACTGCGTTTTTAAATGATATGCCAGAAATACATTTAAATGCAATATATTTACATTGCCTCTTACCTGGAATGGATTGTTAAAATACAAATCTATTTTATTATTCTTTATATTAAAAGGGTCTTAAAAAAAACAAGCGATTTTTGGTTTCCGATTTAGGGAAAGCAGAGAGGTCAATTTTTATAGTGAAATAATGTGCAGCCATACAATAAAACTGGGATGCCACCATAGAGATTGCAGCGATCTAAGTCCCATGTAACCCTTTGGTTATACGATGACTTCTCTGATTTAATATTCTTTTCAACTCTTCTTAAAAGAAACTTGGGCGGCCTCTATTTTGATCATTACAGTTATTTTCTACTGAACCACTAGCCTAGTAGAAACTGTCGACTTGAGTTAAAGAATTTTATGGCACTAAAATATCCTTGAGTCATTGATCTATGTCTGTGCATTGAAATTTGGTTACATAATTGCTGATTAAGAAAATCTATCACGCAAACCAAGGATTTAAAGGAACTACTGTAGGAGGGAAAATTAAATTTTCCTTTTTGTAAGTATTTTTAACACTTTATTTTGTTATGTTAAATATGGTAGACAATTTGTAGAATTCAGGCTATGAGTAGACATGCAATACCATTTGCCATATTTTCTTTGATATCCATGCATTCCTCTGTGAAGAGTGATTAAATTGGGGTCACTGGACTTATTACAAAACTAATCCAACTGGCAAAGGGTCGTCTTCTTTAAAATTACATTGTCATTGCAAGCTTTTGTCTTGTGGATATTTTTTTTATATTTACTATTTCAAATTTATTATTTAGTGTTACAGTTAATTTGGATTGCCTCATTTTCTTAAATGAGATGAGATTGGTCTAGGTAATTAGAGTTGTCCTTTGGAGTGGCTCTCTATAGGCCCGAGGCCCGCAAGTGGCTGCTAGTGGAACTAGTAGTAGAGTTATAGTAACAAGTGATAACTAAATAAAACATTGGGGTAAAAAACTACTAATAAGATAATTAGTCCTCATGCATGGCCTTGAGCACTTGTAAAGGCTAAGGATGCAATGAGAAGGCCTATCTGTCTACAGGGCGTCGAGTCATCCGTCTGCGGGGCGTGGATTTGGGCACAATTGAGTCTCCTCGTCTGTATGAGAGGAGTACTTGGTTCCGTGTGGTGCCATCCCTTCAAGCACACATGATGACACTCCATTTGATTACACTCTAGTATCTAGTACCTTAGTAGTCGTGAGTAGTACCCGACCTATGATTTGGATGAGTACCTCTATGTTATGACATGTGCTTTATGCATTGTTTTCCTTGTCTACTTCATGATTGATGTGAGTGTTGGCCATCATGTATACCTAGGTTGTTGTTACTTTTGTTTGGGCCTTGTGACTACCTCTGAGCATGGTGGGGTGGTCTCGTATGAGTCCACATGGTTGGGAGGCATTACCACTACCATTGGGGATTGGTGAACAGGTTATGGGAGCACCAGTCAGAGATGCTCTCTCTCTCTCCGTTACTTTATCAATTGTTGTTATTATTTACTCATTGTATCATATTCATGACTATATCATTGTACTTGTATATTCTTTTATGTAATTATACTCTCTTAAGAGAGAAGCTGTAATCATGCAATTTAATGAGAAGAAATGAATTGTTTCCTTTTGGTTTACGAATTCTGGTGTGGGTATCCAGTCCGCTTGTACTATGATACTTTTGGATTCATGTTTATAATCTGAAATAGGACATAGGAACATTTAAATTGGTGTTTTGAATGAACGTAGTTTTTTAATGTTTCCTCTGGAGTGTGAATTAGTCCTCTCCTTTGGGTTGTTCATTCGGCCATACTTGGCCATGAATGTTGTCGATCTATCGAATCAACAACCATATCTATGTATGTTATCTACTTATGTTAAAAAAATATATATTATGGTCATCTTTTGGCTCTTACCCTTTGGGGGTTATGTAGCGGGATGTTACATCTAGTATTAGAGCCCATGTTCACACACTGGGAGCTCTGGTGTACTTGAGCCTTCTATGTTTTTCTATGTTTGGCTCTGTTGTATTATTTTATAGTCTGTTGTTATTCTTTCATGCCTTAGAATGGTGTATAGGTCATCCTTATGATGGTCTATTTTGATGTGTTCCTTGTTTCCTTTAAGATACTTCCTAGGGGAGGAGCCAGAGGCAGAGTTGGAGGTATAGCCACTATTCTTTGACGTAGCACCCAGTGTAATGCCGATTAGGGTAATCAGGGTGAGCGTCAGGAGGAACTGCGTGTTGAGAATCAAGCTGAAGGGCCCAGGGGTGCTTAGGTATTAGCTCTTTTACAGAAGATTATAGACCGATTAGGACCTCGTCAGGAGGTATATCATGAGGTGGAGTTACACCCTTCTCGTCAAGATGGTCAGGATGCTAGAGTTGACCGTGCGTTCCCATAGTCTGGATCATTTGAGAGCAGTTGTTGTGAGGGATAGGGTGGATGGAGACAGTGTTGCTGCAGGTCACATGAGGGATCTTCTTAGACCTCATCCCCCTACTTTTAATGGTTCTGGTATAGGTACCAAGGCAAAGACTTGGTTGATCGATCTCGATCGATGCTTTGCTATGCATCCTTATAGTAGCAATACTAGAGCTCGGTGTGCCATTATGCATCTCAAAGGTTTTGCATCTACATGGTGGAGAGTAGAGGAACAAAATCTTCACCTGAATATTGCTTCTGTGTCATGGGGACTATTCTTAGAGAGGTTCCGTGCACGATTTCTTTCAGACTACTACTGGCAGAGATGTGCTGATGAGTTCCATGAGCTTCGTCAGTTGACTATGACGGTAGATCAGTATGAGCACCATTTCTTTGAGCTTAAGCAATATGCTAGTATCTCTAATGATGAGCTAATGTTAGTGCAGCATTTCATCAGGGGCTTGAATGCCCGTATCAGTGGTGGTGTCCATGTGTTTGAGCTGAAGACCTTAGAGATCACCGCAGAGAAGGCGAGGTTGATAGAGGAGAATTTGGCTAGAGGATTTGGTGGTCAGGCAAGTGTTCAGATTGGTAGTGCCCCCCTTCAGGATTAGTTGCTCGGGGTACACAGTCTCAGGGAGCTAGACCGTCTAGATCTCAGTCTATACCTTCTAGATGCCTACTCAGTCTCAGCAGAGTGGGCAGAGTCCTAGTACTCTATTTTCTAGAGATCATTTGCATCATCATTATCAGAGTAGGTAGTAGAGTGGTCCAACACAAAGTTATCAAAGTGCACAACAAAGTTCTAGGGGTGGTGGATCCCAACAGTTGCGTGCACCATTTTTAGGCTAAGGTTTTGGCAGAGGTGGTTGTTTTTCTTGTGGGTAGCATGGTCATATAGCTGCTCATTGTCCTTAGAGATCAGTGGCTGGAGGTAGTCAGAGATAGGCTACTTCATAGCCTACAGTAGGTGATGTTGGAAAATTGCATAGAGTGTTTGCAGTGGTTGATAACCATCAGGTTGAGCATCAGGGCACCATGGTCGAGTATTCAAGTGTGTTAATGGGATTACCACATCTATCTTGTTTGATTCAAGAGCTTCAGATTCTTTCATTTCTCCTTCTCTCATAGAGCATTGTGGACTCATGGTGGCAAGACAAGACATTGGTTGGTAGGTTGAGTTAGTTATTGGAGACAAGGTGGTTGTAGACTCCCTTGTTCATGGTTGTGTGTTAGATTTGGGCACCTTCACTACCATAGTGGATCTCTATGTGTTGCCTTTGGGGTCTTATGGGATTGTTTTAGGCATGGATTGGTTGGAGACCCATCTGGCTAGTATAGATTGTCGGCATAAGTCAGTTCAGTGTGTAGATGATGTTGGAGAGCATGTTGAGCTAGTTGGGGTTTAGAGACCCATTTCTCTCTTTGTGATTTTGGCTATGTAGCTGAAGCGTGCCATGCTACAAGGTTGTCAGATGTTCGCTATTTCAGTTAGTGATCTTGCTAAGGGTGGGATTCAAGAGGTATCTCCTGATGATCATCCTATTCTTCAGAAGTTTGTAGATGTCTTTCTGAGTGATATTCCTGGTATGCCACCTAAGTGCAACATAGACTTTCGTATTGATCTCATTCCTGGTGTGGAGCCTATTTCTTAGGCACCGTATTGCATGACTACTTAGGAGTTGAGTGAGTTGCGGTTGTAGTTAGAGGTGTTACTAGAGAAGGGTTTCATTTGTCCTAGTGTTTCCTATTGGGGAGCGCCTATCATATTTGTGAAGAAGAAGGATGGATCTCTTTGCTTGTGCATTGATTATCATCAGTTGAACAAAGTGACAGTGAAGCATCGTTACCTGTTGCCTCAGATAGAGGATTTGCTCGATCAGATGAGGGGAGCCAAGGTGTTTTCCAAGATAGATCTAAAGTTAGGATACCATCAGCTTCGCATTCATGAGGCAGACATTCATCAGATGACATTTCGTACATGCTATGGGCACTATGAGTTCACGGTTGTCCCTTTCGAGTTGACCAATGCTCCATCAGTTTTCATGAGTTTGATGAATGGGGTGTTTCACACCTATCTTGACCAGTTTGTTCTCATGTTCCTTCATGATATTTTGATTTATTCGAGCACTATGGAGGAGCATGAGGGCCATTTGCGGCAAGTGTTGCAGCGCTTGCAAGATAATCAGTTGTTTAGCAATTTGGCCAAGTGTGAGTTCTTCTAGACTGAGGTGACATATTTAGGCCATATCATCTCAAGAGAGGGTATCTTAGTGGATCCTTCTAAGATTCAGGCCATTGTGGATTGGCCAGCACCAACGAATGTGGCTGAGGTTCATAGTTTCATGGGACTAGCGGGTTACTATCACTGATATGTGAGAGATTTCTCTCGGGTAGCCCATCACATCTAATGGGGAGCACACAGCGGATACCACAAACCGATGCCCTAAATTTTTTTCATAGTTGATAAACTAATAACTGAGCCACCGATTCAACTCCATCGGCCAAGTTCTCATCTTTCTGCCAATGCCCCGATGGCATTTACCCTTGGAGAGACTCATTCCATCGGTAGTCATTTGTAACCTTGGCCGATTCGCCAAAAACATCGTTGCACAGTTTACTTCCTTCCTAACCCTAGCACATGGAGTTGCTAGGCCGCCCTTACTACGTGAAATGCCCTATCAGGATCCTCTGCACTGCTGAGTAGGAAAAACAAAACAAAGAACAAAACAAATATTCATACAACGAAGCCATTCCACTGATTTCGACAGAAATCTCACCAATGGAATGCTTCACGATGACATATGACAACAATGAAAAATGCAAAAATGAATGGAAATCTACAGTTACATGATTTACAGTTGTAAGAAATGGAAATCAAATGGACAGAACAAAAATGCTTTATTTCTCCTAAACACAATACAATCACATTCGATCACTTCTTCAATCTGATTACATTCGATGATCATTTGGTCATTCCTCTAGGCATTTATCAACTCACCCTGAGTAGTACCGAACTGACTCCAAGTGGCTGAGAGATCAATCCAAGCGGCTGGGAAACACTACTGCCTATTTTTGGCATTATTGCTATTTTTAGCATCATTCGATTACAATTGACAAATGTCCCCTAAGTCAGTTGGGACTTACAAAATGAACCTAGACACAAAACTGAAATGAAAAAGCATTGGTCAAAGACCTTATTACAAAAGAAAACATGATTTGTAGGTGCTCCTGCACCATACTCCCTGGGTGAAAGTTGTCTCAAGTCCTCTTAGAGACTAACTGCTGCAAATCACCACCCTACTTTTTGATGTCTACTTCCAGCATACATGTGGCCTCTGAGTTTGGAAGTCCTTGCCATTTGAGTAAGTGCTCAACATATGTCTGATTTTTGGTCTTCTTGGCTATCCTGTTATCCAAAATACACTCCATCTTCAATGGTTCCTTAGGTGGTAAATGTTGCACCCACTTTGTATTGTCTTGGACAGAATTGTCTGCATCTTCTCCTATATCAGGACTCCTATATAATGTTAGATCAGCAACATTGAAGATAGGTGAAATAGCAATATCATCAGGGAGTCAATTTTGTAAGCATTAGAACCATATTTCTCCAAAATCTAACAAGGTCCAATTTTTCTCATCATCAACTTGTTGTGGCTTCCCTTGGGTAGTCGGTTCTTGTTGAGATAGACCATGACCATATCTCCTATTTGGTACTGCACATCCCTTCTTCTTTGATCCACTCTAGCTTTGATCTTCTGACTGTTCTAGTGTAGAGTATCTTTGACTTGTTGATGGATCTCTTTTATAGCCTCTGCAAATGTATCAGCATGTCCACTCCTTTTTTCCATCCCTTGTACATCTCACAATTTAAAAATACCTCTAGGATGACTACCATAGATAACTTCAAAAGGACTTAAACCTGTACTTCTATTTGTAGAATCATTATAGGCATACTCTGCTTGTGGAAGTACCACATCCCAACTACTACCATGTTCTCTTGTCAAACATCTCAGTAGATTGCCTAATGACCTATTCACAACCTCAATTTGACCATCAGTCTGAGGATGATAGGCTGAACTAAAAGACAAATTTGTACCCAATCTTTTCCACAAGGTTCTCCAGAAATGTCCCATAAATTTGTTGTCTTTGTTAGATACAATACTCAAAGGTAATCCATGAATCCTGACAATTTGTTTAAAGAACTTGCAATGTAACTAGCATCATTGGTGGTCTTAAAAGGAATAAAGTGCACCATTTTGCTGAATCTATCTACCACAACAAACACATTGTCATAACCTATCTTTGTATTGGGCAATCCCATCACAAAATCTATACTCAAAGTTTCCCAAGGTCTGTTTGGTATGGGCAAAGGTTGGTACAGTCTTGCATTGGTTGAGACTCCCTTTGCTCGCTGGCAAATCATACAACTCTCAACAAACCTTCTAATATCAGATTGTATCCTTGGCCAAAAGTAAAACCTTCATACAAGATCTAAGGTCTTATTGAGTCCAAAATGTCCTCCTAAACCACCACTATGTTTTTCCTTCACTATATTATCCCTCATTGAACACTTAGGGATACATAGTTGACTACCTTTAAACAAAAGTCCATCCTGCAATGTATAATCTGAAAATTCACTATGGAAAGCATTGGCAAACTCACTGCATACCTTGTAAATCTCCTTAAAATCTAGGTCCTCTTCATACAATCCTTTGAGTGACTCAACACCCATACTTTGTAGCTACACTTCTTGCACTATCAACACCCTTCTGCTTTGAGCATCAACAACCTTATTGGTTATTCATTTCTTATGTTTGATGATGAAGGTGTATGCTTGAAGACTTTCCACCCATTTCATGTGTCTATGACTGAGCTTTTCCTGTCCATTCAAAAAACTAAGAGCATGATTGTCAGTGTATACAATAAATTCTTTAGGAAGCAAGTAGTGCCTCCATTTTTTCAGAGCTTGTACCATAGCGTACAACTCTAAATCATAAGAGGAGTATTTCCTCTTGGCTTCATTTAACTTTTCACTGAAGAAGGCTACTGGTCTGCCTTCTTGGCTCAACACTGCTCCTATGGCCAACCCACTTGCATCACATTCAATTGTGAAGACCTTATTGAAATCAGGTAACACTAAAATAGGGAATTTAGCAACTTTCTGTTTCAGACTCTCAAAACTCCTATCTTCTTCTCTCATCCACACAAACTTCATCTTACCTCCACCCTTGATGGTCTCCAACATAGGTACACAGAGGTCACTGTAGTTCTTAATGAATTTCTTGTAAAATGTGGCCAAACCATGGAAACTTCTGACCTCGCCTGCTGTCCTGGGTGTAGGCCAATTCAAAATAGCTTCTACCTTGGAAGGATCCATTTTCAAATCACCCTTAGAGATGACAAAACCTAGGTACACCAATTCTTGTTTCATGAAGTCACACTTTTCCAAGTTTATTAGTAACTTCTGATCTTGCAGCCTCTTCAAAACTATCTCCAAATGTTTCAAGTGCTCTTCCTTGCTCTTACTGAATACTAAGATATCATCAAGGTAGACTACCACAAATCTGCCTATAAATTCTTGTAACACCTCATTCATCAGCCTCATAAAGGTGCTAGGGACGTTTGAAAGACCAAACGACATCACAAGCCACTCATACAACCCTTCATTGGTCTTGAAAGCTATCTTCTACTCATCCCCTTCTCTTATCCTTATCTGATGGTACCCACTCTTCAAGTCTATCTTAGAGAAATAGGTAGCACCTCCCAAACAATCCATTAGATCTTCTATTCTAGGAAAAGGGAACCTATATCTGATGGTTATCCTATTTATTGCCCGAGAATCAGTACACAGTCTCCATTTACCATCCTTCTTTGGGGCAAAAACAGTAGGTACTGCACATGGACTAAGACTCTTCCTTATCAGCCCTTTGTTTAGGAGTTCTTGAATCTATTTTGCTATCTCTTCATTCTGTTGAGGTGTCATCTTATATACTACCTTATTAGGAAGTACTGCTCCTGGTATGAGATCTATCTAATGGCTAATGTCTCTGATTGGTGGCAGGGAATCAGGTATATCCTTTGCAATCACTCCTTTGTAACTCTCAAGCAAATTTCTAACCTCTTTAGGTCCTACTTCTCTCACACTTTCCTTCTTTTCCCCCATAGGCTTCACAATCAAAGAAAAACCTACTCCATCACCTTCCTTTAGTGTATCCATGAATTCTTTTTCTCCTACAAGCATTACACTAGACCCTACATGTTGTGGATCCTCTTCTACCAATGATTGTATCCTATAAGTCATACCATCCTTTTGGAATGAGTAAGCATTCTTTTCTCCATCATGATGAGCCTTTCTGTCAAACTGCCATGGTCTGCCTAACAAAAGATGGAAAGCATCCATTGGAAGGATGTCACACAAGATCTTATCACTATACTCCTTAATACTGAATTCTACCCATGCCTGTTCATTGATGAGTACATGCTACCCCTTGTTCAACCAACTGACTTTATATGGACTACTATGGGGTATCTTTTCTAACTTCAACTTAAATTCACTACTTCCAAAGATATAATGTTATCAGTAGAACCAAAGTCAATAATGACTTTACAAACCTTACCTTGGATCTTGCAATTGATTCTAAATAAAGCCCTTCTTTGTGATGGTTCCACCTGCACTGGTTCCTTAAGCAGCGTCCTCTTGATCATCAGATTCTCTCCTATTTTTGATTCTAGATTCACTTCAAGAGATGTCACACTCCTTGCATCTTCTTGAATCAAAGTGGTTCTCTTCTCACCACCATCAGAAGTTGAGGCCTTCTCTGGACACTTGTATACTGGGTGCCCTATCTGATTGCAGTTATAACATCTCATATTGGAGAATTTGGATCCTCTACCTAATCCATTTGTCCCACCTCTTCCATTAGGCCTTCTTCCTCGGTAGCCTCCTCCTTGACTGTCTCTCCTTGTTCATAATTCCACCATGCAAGAGTAGATCCCTGCAATCTTGCCTTTGCCAACTTAACCCTCTTATCATTAGGGACTTCTTTGTATTCAAAATGATTGTTCAATGCCTCAATCTAATCAATCACCTCTTCAACTTCCACACTTCCACTATACATAGGTAACCCATCTATGGTGTCCCTATTGACTGACTTCAATGCATTTAAAAATGCCCTCTGGTCTGCTGGTATCTCCTCTATCTTTTTACTAGTTTCCCCAATTTCTGTACCACCTTCATCACTGTCACTTTCATCTTCCCTATCTTTGCCTTTGGACTGCTTGAACTCTCCCAACTTGGATGCAAGCATCTCCTCGATCAGCTTCTTAACGACGTCCTGCGACATACTTTTGGGAGGCATCCTCTCCGCCTCTGTCTTGCTTTCTTTGTCTGACATAAACATTCACAGACAACACCCAAATGCCAACACTCTTGCAAATCCTCAATTCAATTTGCAGCCCAAATTTTTTTCCAAGCTCTGATACCAATATGATGGGGAGCACACAACGGATACCACAGACCGATGCCCTAAATTTTTTTTCACAATCAATAAACTAACAGTTGAGCCACCGATTCAACTCCATCGGCCAAGTTCTCATCTTTCCACCAATGCCTTGATGGCATTTACCCTTGGAGAGATTCATTTTGTCGGTGGTCATTTGTAACCTTGGCCAATTCGCCAAAAACATTGTTGCACA
The DNA here is from genome assembly GCA_027924645.1 of Cunninghamia lanceolata. Lineage (NCBI taxonomy): Eukaryota > Viridiplantae > Streptophyta > Pinopsida > Cupressales > Cupressaceae > Cunninghamia > Cunninghamia lanceolata. The sequence continues at coordinate 4,247,719 of BSBN01000700.1, read as the reverse complement.
GTTTACTTCCTTCCTAACCCTAGCACATGGAGTTTCTAGGCCGTCCTTACTGTGTAAAATGCCCTATTAGGATCCTCTGCACCACCGAACAGGAAAAACAAAACAAAGAACAAAACAAATATTCATACAACGAAGCCATTCCACTGATTTCGATGGAAATCTCACCAATGGAATGCTTCACGACGACATATGGCAACAATGGAAAATGCAAAAATGAACGGAAATCTACAGTTACGTGATTTATAGTTGTAAGAAACAGAAATCAAATGGACAAAATAGAAATGCTTTATTTCTCCTGAACACAATACAATCACATTCGATCACTTCTTCAATTTGATTACATTCGATGATCATTTGGTCATTCCTCTGGGCATTTATCAACTTGCCCTGAGTAGTACCGAACTAACTCCAAGCGGTTGGGAGATCAATCCAAGTGGCTGGGAAACACTATTGCCTATTTTTGGCATTATTGCTATTTTTAGCATCATTCGATTACAATTGACAAATGTCCCCTAAGTCACTTGGGACTTACAAAATGAACCTAGGCACAAAACTGAAATGAAAATGTATTGGTCAAAGACACTATTACAAAATAAAACATGATTTTTAGGTGCTCCTGCACCACCATCACTTCTCTTCAGCGGAAAGGGAAGAAGTTTGTGTGGTCAGATCAGTGTGAGTCATCTTTTCAAGCTCTTAAGGAGTAGCTGACCAATGCACCTATCTTGGTAGTGCCAGATCCTATAGGTGATTTTGTAGTGTGCACCGATGCTGCATTGGAGGGTGTGGGGCCAGTTCTCATGCAAAAGGGATGAGTGATTGCATATGAGTCCTATAAGCTCAAGGATCATGAGCTGAACTACCCCACCCATGATTTGGAGTTAGGTCATCCATGCACTTGTGCGTTGGAGACATTTCCTCTTGGGACATCAGTTTGAGTTGCATAGTGATCATCGCAATTTGTAGTATATCTGTACTCAACTGAATTTGAATGCTCAGCAGCACCATTGGATGGAGTTCCTCTGTGAGTATGACTTCAAGGTTCGCTACATCCAAGGTAAGGAGAATATTGTTGTAGATGCCTTGAGTAGGAGGAGACATGAGATTTCAGTTTTGTCTCTTGGAGTGGATTTGCGGAGCCGTATTTTGGAGTCACTTCCTAGCGATACTTGGTATCAGGAGGTGAGAGTAGGGATTGAGTCTAGGAGAGTCCTTGAGGGCAGGTTTGCAGGTTTCTCTCTTGAGTCTAATGGACTTTTGCGACATCTTGGTTGTATTTATGTTTTGGATTCTGGTGATCTTCGTTCCTTGGTTTTGTCAGAGGCCCAACGTGCACCCTATTCAGCTCATCCAGGCGTCACGAAGATGCATGCCGATTTTTTGTAGTTGTATCATTGGGCAGGTTTGCGGCGAGATGTTGCCAACTTTGTGGCTCAGTGTCTTGAGTGCCAGCAGGTGAAGGCAGAGCATCAGCACCCAGCAAGACTGTTGCAGCCTCATTCCATCCCAGGATGGAAGTGGGATGCGATATCTCTAAATTTCATAGTGGGGCTACGTATGTCTTCGCGTTGTCATGATGCTATTATGGTTATAGTGGACAAGTTGACCAAGGTGGCACACTTCTCACCCATGAGATCTTCCTACACTGCAGCATCCATAGATCGAGTGTTTATGGAAGATATTGTACGTCTGCATGGTATTCCTCATAGGATCATTTCCGATCATGATACAGTGTTCACTTCAGCTTTGTGGACTTCTCTTTAGCATGCTTTGGGATCTCAGCTTAATTTCAGCTCTGCATACCATCCCAAGACTAATGGACAGACAAAGCGAGTTAATCAGGTCTTAGAGGATATGCTTCGGATGTACGTTATGGACTAGCAGTCTCATTGGGAGGACTACTTATACCTGGTTGAGTTTTCTTATAATAATGGGTGCCATAGTTCTCTCGGTATGTCTCCCTTTCAAGTCTTGTCGCACTCTATTGAGTTGGGATTGCTTAGAGGACCGAGTTCTTTTGGGTTCAGAGATGCTTCAGGATACGGAGCAGTAGGTAGTGCAGATCAAAGAGCAAATGACTACAACTTAGGATCGGCACAGGAAATATGCCGATGCCCATAGGTTGGATCGCCACTTCTCGGTGGGTGACCGTGTGTTTTTGAGAGTTCATCTGCAGAAGAGCCCCATCCATTATGGGAAAGGCTTGAAGTTGGCACCTTGTTTTGTTGGACCTTTTGAGATCCTTGACAGGATTGGTCATGTTGCCTATCGCCTTGCATTGCCACCAAGTCTATCATGCATTCACAATGTGTTCCATGTTTCAGTTCTTAGATAGTATATTCCTGATGTGACCCATATTCTTGATTGGATTGCTTTGCAGGTTGAGGCGAATGAGCAGCTTTCTTTAGAGCCCATACGCATCCTTCAGCATCAGAGGTTGATCCTCAGGGGTCAGGACATAGAGCAGGTAAGGGTCCAGTGGGATCCTGCTGGTGAGTCCTCAGCATCTTGGGAAGATGCGGCGAGGATGAGAGACCTTTATCCATATATTTTTGTAGGCTTCCAAGAGTAAGCCTAAACCTAGGGGGTAGAATGTAACAACCCCCATGTTCATATTTTGCTTTTGCTTAGCTTAATGGACTTCGATGACTGTATACTTTGTATTAGATTATGTGTCCTATTATTGTTTTGTATTGGCACCGGTGATGTGCAATCTCGATACTATTATGATGTGACATGATTAATACTTATGATGGATTTTAGGCTTACATGATTTGTGTTGCTTCGGCTATATGATATATGCATATGCACAGGTACCTTGACGTGTGCTTGGAGTGTTGTAGGTACTAAGTATTGACTCCGCCTGGATTCACAGGCCTAAGCATACTCGTATTCCTCGATGGTGGTTAATGGAGATAATCATAGGCCCTATTCCCTACCCTAGCCCACTGCACCTAGTTAGTGCAATGTTCCCATGTCGTCATCTTACCTTCCGGTTACCTTGCCGTAACGTCCGGATTACCTGTCTGGTCGTATGTGGTTTACCAGTTTGTCTTGTTGGGGTTTTCTGTCATGGTTCCCGTGAATCTTCTTGTGGCTACATATATTTGTCGTCAGTGTTTTGATGTGGTTTCTTTGGCTTCTTTCATGGTTTCGTATGTAGTATTTTTATAGTGGTTATTATATGGAGATTTAGATGGTTTATCTATGTGGTTATAAACATGTTAGTTTAAATGATTTTATTTGTGTGGAACACCAAAAATCACTTATGTTTAATATAATTTAAAGATCCATTACCTTTAAAACTTATCCTACTTTCTTTGGAAGCAAATGGATTACATAAATCCTTGCAATCGTTTAAAGTGCTATCCCAAAAACTATCCATTAGCAAAAACAGAGGACAAAAAGATGAAAGTCGCAACATTGGAGAGGGGATGAGTTGTTTTAATGTTGTAGAAAAAAATATCTGCAGGTGGTTGGAGGAATTGAATTGTTCTTAAAAGCCTGAGACTCGTAGCAGCTGGCCGCCCCAATTGGAATGAGACAGCCGCTCCATTTTGGGTATGATGGGTCATCCCACAATAATGGGTTACACTTTTTGGCCAAACTTGACATTGAAATCAACATTTTGAACTAAATCTTCACTTTCTGACACCTATAGCCGCTAAACCATTAGGAATTTGAACATGATGTGAACTAGTGATTTGTGAGATTTTGTTTGTAGATTCTAAATATATGTTTTTTAAAAAAATTGGAGTTAAATTGTAAAAAAAATTGCATCTCCTTTGATAACTAGTTTTTAATAGCAAACAACATTTTTTTTAAGTGATGTGTATTCTGTAGCACATAACTTTTTTCTACAAAGGATAAAATTATGATTCTTTTGAATTTAGATTGGTAACACCGATATATAGGGCATGCATTTGGTTTCATAATGTTTTGTTGAATATTTTTTTTAATTAAGTGTTGAAGTCAAATCAATTATAATTTAGACATAGGCATATTCCATAAAACATAACTTTTTATGTATGTATCAAAATTCAATTTTATTTATTTTTTGTTGAAACAAGGACATCGTTACCTAGGGCATAGATATTTTTCAAAAAAAATTTCACTAATTTACTAATTTTCCGTGTGTGTAGAACAGAGAACTTGATGTTTGGTGAAAAACCTACATTCACAAGAAATAAAAAAATAAATATAATAATCAAATTAAATATATTTAAAATTATGCTTTTTGGGAAGCTTATAATAAGGACTACATACTTACAAAACATAAATTTTAAATGAATTTATTTGATCCACCAAAAGATAAATCAAAAGTGGTTTTTTATCAGCATTTTGATAGGTGTATAGGAGACTCCATTATAGGTATGGTTTAAAACTAGTAGGGTTATATCCAAGGGGGTTTGAATCGAAGGGGATTTGATCAAACCCTCTTCAATTAAAATCCTTTAAATGAAACCTTTCAAGGCTTAAATCATTATATTTTCTAAAAATATGTGATTTCAGCAAAAATTAGGATGTCCTAGAAAGTGTAACCCATTATTGTGGCAACACCCTGATGGGAATCCAATCGCTCTAGGAGATAAGAAGTCAGTTTATTTTTAATCTTTTTTTTGGTTCCCATGCCATATACGATGGCTTTTGGGAGAGGTTGAAAAAAAATAATAAATGCAGTGAAAATATCTGATAAAGGGGGGAGTCGATGCTGAGAAGAGATAGCTGGAGCTACAGAGAGGATGCCCAAAAAGGGGAGTCAACACCTAAGAAAAAAGGGGAGAGGCATTTAAAACAAAAAAAAAACACAGAGAGAAGAAAGAAGGGACGGATTTACTCAGGTAAGCATATCAAATTGCAAGATTGGAGGTGCGCTGAAGGGAGTGCGACCAAAAACAACTAGGGGAGCATATCTATTTGCTAGATTTGAGGTGAGGTGCAGGGGAGTGTGACCAGAATAGGTATGCTACATCAGTTCTTTGATTGTTTTTCTAGCACAAAAAACTAAAATCAGCTTGCTGTAAATTTTGTAACCATAAATAAACTGAAAACACCCAGCACTGCATTTTTAAATGATATGCTAGAAATACATTTAAATGCAAGATATTTACATTGCCTCTTACCTGGAATGGGTCATTAAAATACAGATCTATTTTATTATTCTTTAGATTAAAAGGGTCTTAAAAAAAAACACAGGCGATTTCTAGTTTCTGATTTAGGGAAAATAGAGAGGTAGATTTTTATAGTGAAATAATGTGTAGGCATGTAATAAAACTAGCCATATAATAAAACTGGTATGCCACCATAGAGATTGCAAAGATCTAAGTCCCATGTAATCCTTTTGTTATATGATGACTTCTCTGATTTAATATTCATTTCAACTCTTCTTAAAAGAAACTTGGGCGACCTTTGTTTTGATCATTACAGTCATTTTCTACTAAACCACTAACCTGGTGGAAACTATTGACTTGAGTTAAAGAATGTTATGGCACTAAAATACCCTTGAGTCATCGATCTGTGTCTGTGCATTGAAATTTGGTTACATAATTGCTGATTAAGAAAATCTGTCATGCAAACCAAGGATTTAAAGGAACTATGGTAGGATGGAAAATTAAATTTTCCTTTTTGTAAGTCTTTTTAACACTTTATTTTGTTATGTTAAATATGGTAGACAATTTGTAGAATTCAGGCTATGAGTAGACATGCAATACCATTTGTCATGTTTTCTTTGATATCCGTGCATTCCTCTGTGAAGAATGATTAAATTGGGGTCACTAGACTTATTACAAAACTGATCCAACTGGCAAAAGGTTGTCTTCTTTAAAATTACACTGTCATCGCAAGCTTTTGTCTTGTAGATCTTGTTTTTTATATTTACTATTTCAAATTTATTATTTAGTGTTACAGTCTATTTTAGATTCCCTCATTTGGTTAAATGAGATGAGATTGGTCTAGGTAATTAGAGTTGTCTTTTGGAGTAGCTCTCTACGGGCTCGAGGTCCGAAAGTGGCTGCCAGGGGAACTAGTAGTAGAGTTATAGTAACAAGTGATAACTAAATAAAATATTGGGGTAAAAAAAATACTAATAAGATAATTAGTCCTCATGCATGGCCTTGAGAGCTTGTAAAGGTTAAAGATGCAACGAGAAAGCCTATCCGTCTGCGGGTCGTCAAGTCATCCATCTGTGGGGCGTGGATTCAGGCACAATTGAGTCCCCTCGTCTACATGAGAGTACTTGGTTCCATGTGGTGCCATCCCTTCGAGCACGCATGATGACACTCCATTTGATTACACTCTAGTATCTAGTACCTTAGTAGTCATGAGTAGTACCCGACCTATTACTTGGATGAGTACATCTATGTTATGACATTGGCTTTATGCATTATTTTCTGTGTCTGCTCCATGATTGATGTGAGTGTTGGCCATCATGTATACCCTGGTTGTTGTTACTTCTATTTGGGCCTTGTGACTACCTCCGACCATGGTGGGATGGTCTCGTATGAGTCCACATGGTTGGGAGGTGTTGCCTCCGCCATTAGGGACCAGTGAACAGGTTATTGGAGCACCAGTTGGAGATGCTCTATCTCTCCATTACTTTATTAGTTGTTGTACTTATTCAGTCATTGTATCATATTCATGACTATATCATTGTACTTGTATATACTTTTATGTAATTGTACTCTCTTAAGAGAGAAGTTGTAATCATGTAATTTAATGAGAAGAAATGAGTTGTTTCCTTTTGGTTTACAGACTCCGGTGTGGGTATTAGATCCGCTTGTACTATGATACTTTTGGATTCATGTTTATAATCTGAAATGGGACATAGGAACATTTAACTTGGTATTTTAAATGAACGTAGTTTTTCAATGTTTCCTCTGGAGGGTGAATTAGTCCTCTCCTTTAGGTTGTTCATTCGGCCATACTTGGCCATGAATGTTGTCGATCTATCGAATCGACAACCATATATGTGTATGTTATCTACTTATGTTAAAAAAAATATTCTGGTCCTCTTTTGGCTCTTACCCTTCGGGGGTTATGTAGCGGGATGTTACAGTTACAGATGAAATATTGATAGACCCTATCGGCTATTCTGTTGCGTATAAATTTCGTGCAACTGCTAGTAATTATTCGATGTGTAAATGGCTATCAAATTTAGGTTAAAAGGTTCTTACGTACATGGTCAGGACATGAGACTCCATGCTCTCATTGTAGAACGCCTTGGAGAATACTTGATTTGTTTTCTTATATACACATCTCTTAATATTAATACCATTGAGCACTTCAAATTGATTTATTTTTACATGACATTCCATGTGTCATGCCTCTATGACCATGGCCATAGTCCATGTAATAAGGAAGAAGCCTTTAAAATAAGGATTTATTTATTTATTTATTAAACATACCTTACCTATGTTATCTATAGGCCTTATATTCTTCAATTAAATTTAGAAAGAATATATATAGACCATTTTTTATTTTTTGAATTGACTTATACTAGTAGTACATTTGTTGGAGGTCACATTTCTATAACACACAGAAAAACAAATTGCAATCAGTAAGGTCTGGCAAACCTTTCTTAACAACACGAGTTAAAGTAATGAAATGCGACAAGGAAACCTTTCTTAACAACATCAATTGAGTAATGAAATATGACAAGGAACCCTTTTTCTTTCTCACATCATGATGATAACGTATGTTCTTTTTCGTATTCCCCCCAAAAATAAACACTTTAATTTGTCATCATACAAATATTCACCAATTACCAAATCACTCCTCCATTTATTTAACTAATCAAATAATAATAACAACAGTATTTATTTTTGGGTTGTCTTACTACAGCAGATATTGACGAAATATTTTCTTTAGGAATAAGCAAACAACTAAACCAATGAACCACTCAACCTTCATAACACGCCTGTAATCCAATCATTAATGATACTCAAGCACTGTAATTAATTTCACTCAACCATGAAATTACAACTTTTAAAAAGATTATTCATTTATCAAATTAAAAAATTGAAGCAAAATAGTTATAAAATGAAATCTCCTCAAATAATAACAGATTTTCTTTGTTGCATGCATTTGGATTTTGCCCTTCTCTCCTCTTGTGTGTTGCATGCAGTACTCAAGGCAACATATTTTGCAATGATCTTAAATATTCTTAAGGAATTCTATTATATATAATGCGGTATTACAGTTTAAGGAGCCCCATCAAAAAAAAAAGTTCACGTAGAAGGAAAACTTTCTTATTTGAGAACTCAGCGGCGATGGTGGCCAAGGTGGAGAAAAGTGTCCTACTTTTTCACTCGTTATTGTTTTTGTTTCTTATACTTAACCGATACTGAAAGTAAACATTTTTGCAGACTGGGTTTACCTTTGCTGTTACTTTCATTGCTTTACTGGTGGATTTGTGCTGGGCTACCCAGAGAATTTACGATCAAGGTGCAGCAAACAAAACGGAGTTACTAGATGTCATGGCATATGGTGCGGTTGGTGATGGCTTCAACGATGATAGCCTGGTAAAATACTCATATCACTTGCTTTTCAACCTTAAATTAAAAGTTGTGTCTTAAATAGGAAACGGTTAACAGTCAAATAATCAATAACAATTTTATATGATATGGCAGTTTTAAATTTAATGGCGATTTGTGATTGAGGTTTAGGCTTTCGTAAAAGCTTGGGAAGCAGCATGCAATTCGTTGTCTAATGGAAAGATGGTGGTGACAAGTGGAAAGAAATTCCTTGTCAATCCTACTACATTTTCTGGGCCTTGCAAGTCGCCTGTTTCAGTCCATGTAAGGAGATATAGCTTCCATTATAATTTGTTTAGTATTTCAGTCTGTTATTCTTAAATATCATTCATTTTAATTGTTAAAGGTTAATTTTGGTCAATAAAAATAAGATAGATATTTACCATTTTTTTATTGTGAACGAGATGTAAAATGACTATTAACTATTTAACTATTGAAATGAATGATATTTAAGTATAATATCTTGATCATTGGTTGCTTATGTTGTAAATGTGTTTGTTCTACAGATTCGAGGAATATTAATAGCTCCAGCACAACAATCTGCGTGGAAAAATGCAGATACAAAGAAGTGGCTTGAATTCTCAGGAATCTGTGGCCTCCGTATAGGTGGTGGAGGTATCATTGATGGGCAAGGTCATGTTTGGTGGGAAAAATCTTGCAAAATTAACAAGAAAAATGTGAGCTTCCTTTTCTTTTCTTTTTTGTTTTTTTGGGGGTATAGGAAGGGTTTGAACAACTGATATGGAGAATAAATTTATCGTTTCTTTTTGTAGGATTGGGCCTCTCACCTAAGAAACCAAAATATATTGACATTGACTGTTTACTGGCATTCATATAAATCATTTAGGTTGTACTTTCAGTCTAACACAGTGTTTTATGATGTATCGAGTGTTTTATGATGTATCGATGTGCAGCCTTGCACAAAGGCGCCCACGGTATGTTTCCTGACTTGAGAACAATCTGTTTTATGCTTAGTTGAAGTCTAAAAATATTAGTAGACATGAGTTTTTCATAGATCATGAAGTTAGTGTAAGAGTGTTTTTAGATTCAAATGTGTATTTTTGCATGACATTTTGGATGGCACCCAGTGATCCATTATCATGAAGAGGAGAGTTATTGTGTGTATTTTTGCATCAAGATCAAGCTCAGTGATCCATCATTAGGAAGAGGAGAGTTACCTAATGAGAGTTATTTTGGCCCAACCTAAACAGCCGTTGTGTGTGGACTGTTCTTCTCAATTTTCGACCTGCTAAAATTTCGACTTCTTTTACTGACCATTTGAATTGACAGTCCTCAACATTTTTGACCCTCCTATTTGTCGATTGAAATTCAAAAAACTGACAGTTATGTTTTACAACATACGGCTGTTTAAGCTTTACCGTTATTCTTGATGATGGATCTCTAAGTGTGATCCAAAACATCAATACAAAATAACACACGGTAACTCTCTTCTTCCTGATAATGGAAGTTTGAGTGTGAACATCAAACCAAAAATACACACAATTGAATCTAAAAACACTATTACACTAAATCCAAAAACACTTCTGTGCTAAGTTTAGATTACTTTGTTCTTCCTTTCAGGCAATGTATATTCACGGTTGCAAGAACGTTGTGGTGACAAATCTGCAATTTGTGAATAGCCAACAAATGCATCTGGCAATATTCTACTCCTCTGCAGTCCGTGTGAGTGCACTTAGGATAACAGCTCCAAAAGACAGCCCAAACACTGATGGTATTCATCTACAAGGGGTTACCAATGCTATTGTTTATAATTGTGACATAGCAACAGGTAATCTATCTCCTTCCTTCAATTTGCAAAAGCTCTGTAGATTTTTCTTTATCTTTTTATTTTAAACGGCACATTGCAGAATTTTTGTATACTCTCTCGGTTTGTTTGTATTTGGAAAAAAATAAAAAGTATTGCTTTTACGTATCTTTTAATTTAACAAGGTAAAAAGTATATTTGATTTTTAAAAAAATTTGAAGTTATATTTTGACTTAAGAAAATTAGAAAAATAATATTTGATTTTTTCTTAAAATAAAGGAGAATATTTTTAAAGTAATATTTAGAAAAATGTAATAAAAAGCAATATTATTTAAAGTTAATAAATATAAAAAATATAATTGAATTTTTTTTACTTTTAAAATTAATTTATAAAAAATATGTAATTTAACTTTTTCCCACCCATCAATTTTTTCAATAAACAGTCTTTTTTTCCATATAAACAGCCCATAAGAAAGTTGCTGCCTTGCTTACTTATTTGTTAATTGCTACTGTGCAGGGGATGATTGCATCTCTATTACATCTGGGACATCCAGCATATCCAATGTTGATATTCAAACCATCAGATGTGGACCAGGGCATGGTATTAGGTAGTTTATTCTTAAATATCTTCCACTTCAACAGTCCAAGGTCAATTTTGACAAGAAAAAATAAAACAAATACTGACTGTTTGACCACTAAAATGAATAATATTTAAGTGCATTAGGTAGGTGTTAGCCATTTATTCTGCTTAAATGATGACTACCGTTTGGTAAAATAATTTGTTTTGATTTTGCAGCATTGGAAGCCTTGGAGAGGGCGGTGAGAAAGCAAGCGTAGAGAAAATCAAAGTCAGAGACGTTGTGTTTGATGGATCAGACAATGGGGCCAGAATCAAGACTTGGGAGGTGAATTGATTCCTACTAATCCTCTTCCCAGATCTCATATGTTAGTTTTATGTAAAAATTCAATACATATCATTCCTTCTATGGATATTAGGCTTCTTTTTTGTTTGAAATCTTTGGGGGCAATTGTAGTTACGTTCCTATGGAGTTACAGTAGTTTATCTATAACTGTTTACTATACAATAATAAATTAGAATTAGAAGAGTATTTTGTTTTTGTGTTTAGTGTATTACAAAATTTTTGATAAGATTTATTGTCTTTTTGGAAACAATCATTTACAAAATCTTATTTATTATGAGGATCAAAGATGTGTAACTTAATGTTGTAGGCAGCTCCTACAGAGCAGAGGTTATAGGGGGCCCAAGCCCAGAGGTTATAGGGGGCTCACCCTACTTGTCGCTAAGATCCCTCTGTGGTTTTAAAAAAAAGATTTGTAACTTTATTCATTAAAGTAATGACCCACTAGAATCTAGCTGTTCTTAAATATCATCCACTTCAACAGTCAAAGATTAATTTTGGCCAATAAAAATAGGACAAATATTTACCACTTTTTGTTGTGAATGAGGTGTAAAATTGTTATTGGCTGTTTGACCATTGAAGTGGATGATATTTAAGTAGAGTGCTAGAATATGTACTCTTAAGTCATTAACAGAACATTTTTGTCTCAATATCTACTTTCAAATTATTTTCTTCAAACTCCATTCTAAAATGCCTCACGTAAACAGCCGGCACGTTGTGTGCCGACTGTTTTTCTGAATTTTTGACCTCCAAATATTTCAACTTCTTCTTTCAACTGGTTCAATCCACTGTCCTCCATGTTCTTGACAGGAGAAGTCGGTAAGATTTTCACTGAAAATCGATCAGTCCACAGATTTTGACAAAATTCCTACACCAGTACATTGACAAATACAGGATGTTATTTAAGCTCTTCCATTCTAAAAACTCAAACCTCAAATTATGGATTATGATTTTTCTTTCTTAAAGTTTTTAAGTATATATTTTCCAGTCCCATTAACTTATTTACTTGTGGACAGCAATATATAAATTTCAAAATTTCAAATTGCTCGAACTTGTACATACAGGGCGGTTCGGGGTATGCAAGACAAATCATGTTTTCAAACATCACGGTCAATCAAGTTGGTTATCCAATCATTATAAATCAGAATTACTGCGACTCTTCTAAACCCTGCAAGATTAAGGTAAAAGACATGACTCTCCCATATTGTTAAAAATCGTCTGTGATCAGTTTATTTAGAGGTGTCTGTCTATTTAATGTGTTTTTGTGTGCAGAAATCGGCAGTGCAAATTCAGAATGTTACCTTCGAAAACATCAGAGGGACGTCGACAAATGAACAGGCAGTGAAATTTGTATGTAGTAAGAGTGTGCCGTGCAAAGAAATTGTTGTCAGAGATGTAGATATAATATCAGTGGTGTCATCCGCAACAAGATCTGTGTGCGTGAATGCTTATGGCTTAGCTTTCGGGAATGTCTACCCACCCAACTGCCTTCAGAGGTGGTGATTTTCTTTTTCTTTTTCCAAATGCATTTCCAGAATTGATTCAAACTAACCTTAATTAATTGTTAATTATTTATTTCGTTTCAACAGTTGCAATAGCTCGTGACAGTGATTTTTGGGAATAAATAAATATTACTTCCTTTCCAGTGAAGAAGACAGGTAGAATCAGGCATACATCTTTCAGTGAGATTGTCAGAACACTTCAACCAATTGCTGTTATTCCTACAACGCTCTAGGTGACCTGCTCACTGGGTGTTGTCCTCTGGATCTCCAACCAGATTCAGATCAAGAATTTTGTATCAACTAATAATATTTGTGAAAACCACAAGTTTGGGATAAAGTCGGCCATATAGAGTTTTCTCACAAATATTGTATATACCCAAAATCACCATCATAATGATTTAAAAATGTAGCCAAACTTCAAACTATATATTGTGAATTTGACTTGAACTTTTAGTGTAGCTTTGGGCATTTTTTTAGTAAATTTAAGTTACTAAAGCATTATTTATTTGTAATGGTGAAATTTGTATATCCATGCTAACTTTCACTTAGTTTTTGGTTTATTTTAAGAAAATGTCATTATATAATTATATATTGACAAATGACATGATCATGTTTGAAGTGGGGCCCATTCCTTAATCCTTCACCTATTCCAATTTACACACATTCTCACATATTTGATCTTATCTCATTCATTCTTACACATATTCCTATGCATTTGGCATTTATTGTACTTCTCATCTTTAGACACTCATTCTCCACCTTGATTTTACTGTTTACTTGTCCTGAATCAATCTTGCATTCCCCACCTTAATTTTAATCCATACATTCCTAGTGTTACATCCTAACTATGTCCTAAATTAATCCATGCTCATTAGTGTTAAACACCATGCATTCCTATGTCCCACATTGTTTCCCCTTCCCAAATCATGACTCGTAATATTTTCCATCACTCCCCATGACCAATATTTTCCATAATCTAATTCATCCATCATAGCTATGATCTCACCCCTTACCTCACAACCTCATTATACCTCCACTATTTGACATGCACCCAACATAACCCTAGTCTCCACCACTACTTTAGATACACTATTACAAGAGACATGGAAAATCTTATGGAAAATAGCAACAATAAGAATGATTGCATTTCTTATAATCCACCACACTGCAAGTACCATTATCATTTGAGATGCTCACATATCTATTGTCTGTTGGGTTCATGGCCCCTGGATTTGAGCTATATAACGGAAAATGAGAGCCAAGTGTTCATACACAATCTTTTACAGATGCTTGCATAGACTCTACATATATGATGATAAGGTCTTGGTCAAGTTATTACTATGAACCTTAAAAGATTATCTTAAAACATTTTCACATCAATATTTTTTTTAAGATAATGGTGAATGACCTTACTAAGTAAACTTAATAAAGCATTAAGCTTATAAACAAATATGTCATCTACTTTCAATCTTTGACTAGTAATAGAAAACACCAATTTGATAATGATGAGTTACAAATTATGTTTCTTGAGGGATTAATTCTAGTTATTAAGAATAATGTACATGCATTTGAGCAACTTTCCCTCTTTTATAGATATGTGGGCACATTTGACAAAAAATGAAGCAAAACTTGGCATCAAATACATTAAAATATGGGTCATCATCTCAATCATCTTACCCCTCCAAGTTTCAAAAGTCAAATACTTTTTCAAAGAGTAATGATACAAACCTGAAAACATTAATCAAGTTGCTATTACTTCTACTTTTCCTTCCTTTAAACGAATCTCTCCTAGGAAATTCATGAAATTACAAGAATCTTTGGATAATGTACTTCAAATTTTATTGAGTGCTAATTTTATGCAGTCATGGATGAAGGATCCAATGAAGGATTATCCAACCATGCAGCCTAATGAACAAACACAATGTGGAATTCAGTGAAACAAAAATATGATCCTTATTGATTCATAGTCATAAATGAATTAAACTCTATCATACAACTTATAATATGAGGCCTCAAACTTCAAGATACATATGGGCACAACTATGTGAGAATTGTAGAATTTTAAATAATCTTACAATATAATGCCCAACTAGGAACCAATTGACTAACCCTTTTATTACCTTCCAATGATTGTGAGAGATGTTTATATAGAAGCTTCTAGTCTTTAGAGCACGATTCTTGTCAGCCACAAGGAGGTGAAAAGCTTGTTGCCAAGTAAAAACATAGTATTCATCCCAAAATCTAGATGGAATATTCTAGAATGGATGCATTGATGATGGATCAATGAATCTTGATGTGGCTCATACCATAAGCTCTCCTAGGTCCGATGCATCTAGAAAAGTGTTCCTTTACTGTTGCACACTTTGGAAAGGTGCACCAAGCTTCAAACAATACAACAATGTTATTCTATTATACCTGATAGTAAGTTTGGGACTTGAAATATGCCTTTGTGTTGATTAAAATCTCCTAGAAATTGGATGTGACATTGTAGGATCAATGCACAATGTGTTTCGAACCATGCTATGAAATATGCACATGCGATGAAATGTGGAAGGATCTAGGGTGTCTAGATGATAGCTAGAATGTTATTAAAAACCTACAAATAGACAAATGAAGTGAAAGAATATATTTTTAGGTGATGCAAAATTGCTCTTACACCTTAGGATTCTCATGCATCTATAAACTTATTTAAAAAGGCATAGGCTAATGCAGTAGTCTAAGGATGATTTGGCAATCTAGATCATGACCCTTAAAGGTGTGAATTATATCCTCTCAAGAAATTTAGGCTTGATGTCATTACCCCTCAACTTATCTAGCCCATTGTCCATCTTGTTTATCCTTAGACTAATTACCAAGTCTTTGTGCACACCAAAAACCCTTTTGAAGACCCTTAATTAGAGGGTCATCTGATTGACCTTAAGATCACCCAAGTGACCTATCCTTATTACTTAGCAAAAGGGATGACCCTATTCATAAAAGGGGTGATTGTATCATCTTTCAAGGCATTCATAATATCTTTCATTTCTAATTATTTTGCTTGTATTTTTTTCCTATGATTGAGTCTTCTCTAGTCCTAACTAAACCACTACTCCCCTTGATTGATTCTATGCTTATCTTGACTCTTAATCAACTTCCAACCAAACTTTTGTTATCTCTCCATCAATCCTTTGTGATCTCCAAATCAATCTTCTTTTGTCTCTTGATTAGTCCTCTACAATCTCCCAATCAATCCTATGTTAACTTCTTATCATTTCCCCCTTTGGTGTTGTTAATATCCTATAAATACCTCCTCACCATTTAATTTTAGAGGAGGTTGTGTATTGTTGCAACTTGGCTTACTTCTACAAAAGGCTCTCATTCTCTAGAATCACCCTTAGGAATTCTATCATTTCTACTACAACAGTTATTCCCAAGCATTTGATGCTTCCATTGGACTATGTTTTCCTCTTTCATTTATTTCAAAGCTTCAAATCTTCCCCAATATTGCTTATAAATCTCAATTTAACTTAGGATCCTAGTTCATTCCCTATCATTAAGAAGAGGTTCCAATTGTTGTGAAGGAGGAGACAAAAAAGGATGGATCCCTAAGGACACAAGCTAACACTAGAAACATTGATTATTCATAGGTTCTTTAATGTTTCTTGTAGATTTAGTAATTAGAAAATTCTCTTTCTCTTGAGGAAGTAAATTCATTATGTCTTCTTGGCTAGTTTAAGAATTTCTTGTTTTACTAGATTTAGATCTATGTTTATAATTTCTTATTTTTCATTAGATTCAAATCTTAGATTAATTGCACTTACTTTCATTAGATTGGATTATTTTTTAAAATTAAGAACAAAAACATAAAGATTTGAACTTGTAGGAAAAGCCATATAGATTTTCATTCATTTTAAAAGGTTCATTTCAAATAGTGATTACATAATCTTCAAATCTTGGGAAAATACAAAAAAAGTAGATTAATTTTATAATTGCACACTCAATTAGAGTTACATGCATTTAGAGATCTCATACAACCTAGAAAACATTAAGAGAAAGCTCTCGATCTCATCACGAGGCATTCAAGAATTCAAAAATCAATTATCTTGCAAGCATTGAAAACACATAGTCATCCCTCTTCCTCATTCAACATTCATGAGAGAACATTGGATCAAAACAATCATAGATGAGATCAGGGAGAACCCACCCATTTGAGAGGCTCCCACTAAACAAGTAGCCATGTACACTCAAAAAAATGACTCGGTTGCATGAGGTGGTTGAGTCAGTTTTGACGAGCACATGGACCCTTCTCCTTGCCATGGGGTGAACCTCCACATCACTCTCAATCTCGTGGAAGTAGCCAGTCTAGAGGAGGCGAGACATGGGGCCGATCCTGCTTGCTTGAGAGATAGACTTTGTGGAGAGTGGTCGACCAGTCCTAGGGCCTTTCTTGCATATTGATTCTAATGTTGTGCTCTGTGACCCTTGTAGTTGAAATAACTGTATGACCCAAAGGGTCACTAGTTATTGTTCTCCTGTTTGGATTCCAAGGTTGAGTGGGTTGTCGATTGTTTTTGTTTTTGTTTCTATTAAGTTAGAGTCATTCTTCAAATCATTGTATGATGACTCATGTTTGGAATAACCTTAGCCTATGTTGTTGTTCATGGATCATCAATTGATCATGTTGTGGCTTTGGGTGTATCTCCTCAATCTCTTCAAGGATTGCCCTCAACCACTCACCTCTAAGCCCAGGACACATTCGTGAGCCCAAACTGAGAGAGTTGCTTGGAGTTGACCTTGATTTGACTTAGGTTTGACTTAGAGTTTATGACCTAAGGTTTAACTTGCTTTGCTTTGCATTGGTTGACTAGTGTTGACCTCGTGATGAAATTGAGGGTTTACTTGATTTTTCATCTTGTTTTGACTTTGGATGATATCGTGATGAAATCGAGGGTTTGCAATCTTCATGTAATGCTTGTGTTTTTCTTTTTCATTTTTTCTTTTTTTGAATGTATGTAGCCATATGTATGCAAGAGAATATTTTGTGCTTTTTGTGGATTTTTATGAAAGGAAAGTGCTTTTTTAATCTAGAATTTGAAATATGTATGCAATCTAAAATGGGTTTATCTAATGCAATATGATCTTTGTTCTTTTAGCATTTTGTTGATATTTTGGATCTAATCACTCTAAGAAATGAAATTGCTTTAAAAAAACTAAACTAATGATGCAAAGTACTTGGAGTAAACTAATCTAACAAAAGAATTCTATTTATCCTATCAAGGAATTTGCAACATCCAATTACTATTCCCAAGATTAATTTTAAGATTAGCTAATTACTATCACAATGAAAAAAAGTACTAAAGAACCTAGAATGTGAGATGCATGAGCCTCCACTACCCTCAGAAATCCATGTGTTGGCAACCTCTTCATCCTCTTATAGTAGTAGGGATCTCCTCTTGGAAACAATAGGGAAAGGATGCAAAATAGTTATAGAAAGCTTGAAATGTAAGCTAAAAGAGCACTATGGATTGCAAATGGGCAGCGCAACAACATGATGAGAAGATTTTAACAAACCTTGGATGAAACAACAATGAAATAAAAGGCTCGTAAGTCCTGTATGAGCATATGGATGCTATGTGGAGAGATAAAACCTGCAAAGATTGGATGCACAAATGAAATTGCCTCCAATGAAAAATTTGAAGCTTGAAAACAATGAAAGATAATGCAAAGAAATCTTGGAATCTTTATATACTAAAGAAAGAAACTAAGCGGCTCAAGGGCCTATGAAGAAGCTTGAAAACATTTGTGAAGAAGGGAAGCTCATTTTCCAACTTGAGAAATAATGAAGAGGAGAGGGGTATTTATAGACTTAAAGAGGTCATGAAAGGTGGGAGAGATTGGAGATTTAACTCCCTTGATTGGAGAGTTAACTAGGCTAATTAGGGAGTGAACAAGATAAGTGTAGGAAGATGGGGAGCAAAAATGGGGTCTTAAGTGGCCACTTTTTTTCTGAAATCAGGAAATACTGACCTTGGATGAGAAATTGAGCATAGTTACACTCAAAATTTTAAGATGCAACAAAAACAATGTTCATAGTGCTCCAAGTCTACTTTCTAAACTACTATTTTTTTTTTAAATGGTATAGATTAAGGGGTTAAAAAAAGGGAGCCACATAATTTGGTGTTGTTTCTATCAAAAAAACATAACATAGTGTCTTTTGTTGCTCCCTCAAAAGGTTAACTTATTTTTTGTATTTTTAAAATCGCTTCGGTGAGAAATTAGCTAACAGCATGTAGTTTATGCTCGATTTTTTTGATAAGTTTTTAATGAATATTTTATTTTTTTACTAATTTTCAAAGTGGACACATCCTAAAAAACATAATTTTGGCCATGTTACCCCTATAAATTTTGAAAACTAATTGAAAATCAATTTTTTTAAATATGTGTTGAATGGAGTCTAGTTTATAAAAATGTAATTTATTTGAAATTTCAATGAACGGTTAATTTATAAAGAAAAAATACCAAACACTGGTTTTTGCCAAAAAACGGACACACAAAGAAAATTAAAGATGAAAGGCTTAAGATTACATCAAAATGTGAAAAAATTACATCGTTATATAGCTAAGAGAAAGCCTAACATTACCCAAGTGTTTGATTTGTTTGATCTTGAAACACGTGAACCTGACGGTTAGCACAAACGAGATTATGTGATATCCTATAGAATATGCAAAAATATGTCTTTGGATGTTGGGAAGGCACTCCAAGCCTTTGGGTTGGAAATCTGAAGCAAATCCCAAGCCTAAGGCTTGGGATTCCCAAAGAAACATATAACGTGAGTGCGTTATAACGCGCTCACATTATGTTTTTATTTGCATTTTTTTCTTTTTTGCAAAAGTTTGCTTGATGTTTATCAAGTTTGACATAATGCAAGTGCATTATAATGTGCTTGCGTTATGTCTTGCTTGGAATGTTTTATGTTCAATTTTGTTAAGTATGTTTGATGTATGTATGTTTGTATATATATTTGTATTTATGTATGTATGTATGTATGTATGTATGCCAAATTGTATGTATGCGTATGCATGTATGCATGCTTGTATGTATGCATGTATGTATGTATGTATGTATGCATGCTTTTATGTATGTATGTATGTATGTATGTATGTATGCTTGTATGTATGTATGTATGTATGTATGGTTGTATGTATGGATGCATGCTTCTATGTATGTATATATGTATGCATGCTTGTATGTATGTAAGGCTTTTGGGTTTAGGGTATATAAGGACCTGAGCCTGTATAGTTTTTAGGGTTGAGGGTTGAGGTTTTTGGGTTTAGGGTTTTAGGTATAGGGTTGAGGGTTGAGGGATTAGGACTTAAGTAATAGGTTGAGGGTAGAGGGTTACAGTTGAGGGATAATATTCATCTTGTTGAGTGTATAAGATTAAGTGTGTAAGGTATGGGGATTAGGTTTAGGATATTGGGTTTAGGGTTTAGGATATGGATTGAGGGTATATAAGGCATAGAGTGACTTGGGTTGAGAGTGTATGGTTTAGGTTTTAAGTATAGGGTTGAGGCACAATATTCAGGGTTTAGTGTATAAGGGTGAGGTTATAGGGTATAGGGATGAGGGTTTGTGGGTGTAGGTTTCAGGGTTTAAGGTATAGGGTTGAGGATTAAGGGATTAGGGATTAAGTATATGGTTGAGGGTACATAGGGTAGATGGTTGAGAGTTTACCATTAAGGGATAATTGATATAACTTATATATTTTTGTGGGCTAACACACACTATGGTTTTTCCCTTTTAGGGTTTTCCACATAAAAATTTGGTATCTCTTATGTTGTTTATGCTTTTGTGTTGAGCTTCTCATTTGATGCTTTCATGGTTATATCTGAATATAAGTAATTGATGAGTTGATGATCATATTTGGTTAAAAGTTTTAGGACAATTGATTCACCCCCCCTCTCAGTTGTCTGGTGCAGTTCAACAATTGGTATCAAAGCAAGGTTCCTCTAAAGAAATCCTAACATGTTGAGGAAGATCCAGGATGTCTTATAAGAAGGAAGCTCTGTATTTTGATGGGACAAATTATGCTCTTTGGAAGGTACGAATGAAAAGCCATCTTCTTTGTCTTGGTTATAAAGTATGGAAGGGCATAGAAACAAAATATACCATGCCTCCAAATTGTTTAACAACTAAAGATGAAATCAAATATTATGAGTTGGATGTCAAAGTAAATGATGTTCTTCTAAGTTCCTTAAGTGACTCAGTGTTGACAAAGGTTGTGGACCTTGAATCTGCAAATGAGGTATGGGAGAAGCTAGAAAATTTGTATGAAGGAGATGATTCTATAAAAGAAGCCAAGCTCCAAAGCCTGAAAGTGAAATATGAGGGTTTGAAGATGAATGAAGATGAAAACATAACAACCTTTATGCAAAGAGTTGATGAACTTGTCATTGGAATAAAGGGTATGGGAGGAACTCTTAGTGATAAGGAAGTTGTGATGAAAATTCTCAAATCACTACCAAAATCATATAGTCACAAGTTAACTGTAATTGAAGAATTCATGACTGTGAAAACTATTGATAGAGATCAGTTACTTGGAAAGCTTACAGCCTTTGAGATGAGAGAATTTGGTGATGCCCTGCCTAAAGTTGAATCAACTTTTAAAGCCACTACTTTAGTAGAGATCTCGAGAGCTGAGAAATACAAGGTGGATGATGACTTTGATAAAATTGAAGCTAACTTTGTTGACAGGCTACAAAGAGGCTCTGGTAAGTTCAAAGGTAAACTACCTTTCAAATGTTTCTCTTGTGGTAAAGTAGGTCATTATGCTTTCAAATGTTCTGAAAGAATTGAAAGAAATAAGAAGAAACATGAGAGCAGGCGTAGAGTTCCAAATAAATTCTACTATGTTAGAGATTTTGATGATGAAGGGGTGGCTGATGATGCTAGAACTAGTGCAAATGAATGCCTATTTATTGCTATTAAAGAAGATCTTGTGTCTACTAATTATGCTAGTTGTGTGAAGGATGAAAAACTAGTGGAAGAAAGTGCTTTAGCTGTTTAGGTTGAGAAAGATAAGGATGAATGGATTATTGATAGTGGATGCTCACATCACATGACTGGTGACGAAAGTAAGTTTGTAAGTTTGGAAAAGTATGATGGAGGATTGGTAGGTTTGGAGATAATGCAGTTGGTAAGATTTGTGGAAAAGGGTCTATTTCATTTGATGGAAAGCATAATACTAACAATGTTCTATATGTGAATGGTTTAAAGCATAATCTTTTGAGTGTTGGTCAGATGTGTGACAAAGGATATGATCTGAGATTCAAAGATAATGGGTACAAGATCATGGAAAGTTCTAGAACTATGATTGGTACTGGTAAGAAGACAAAAGGTAACATCTATCAATTGAGAGGAACTAATGATTATTGTTTATTGGCTCATGTAGATGAAAGTTGGTTATGGCATAGAAGGATGTGTTATATAAACTTTGATAATCTGGTAAAGATAAGTTCATGTTAGATTTTGAGAGATTTACCAAAACTTGTAAAACCATCTAATACAATCTGCAAGGAATGTCAGTTAGGGAAGCAAACAAGAACAAGCTTCAAGAACAAAGAGAAATTCTCTGTCAGTTTGTTGGATCTAGTGCATATAGATCTCTGTGGTCCCACAAGGGTGAGAAGTCTACAAGGTGACATGTACTCCATGTTACTTATTGATGATTATTCTAGAATGACTTGGGTTACTTTTCTAAGAGATAAATTAGAAGCCCTAGAGAAGTTCAAATCTTTCAAGGCAATGGTTGAGAATGAAATAGAGTTGAAGATCAAATGCTTGAGGTTTGATAGAGGAGGTGAGTTCACATCAAATGAATTCAACATTTTATGTGAAGAGCATGGGATAAAGAGACAGTTGTCTGCACCTCAGCAGAATGGAGTTGTGGAAGGGAAAAATAGGATAGTTCAAGAGGCTACTAGGACTATGATGAAGGAAGTAGATCTTCTGGAAGTATTTTGGAAAGAGGCTATTCATACTGTTGTTTACATCCAAAACAGAGTTCAAGTGAAGGGTAGTGGTACTCAAACTCCTTATGAATTATGGTATGGAAAAATTCCTACAATAAAACATTTCAAAGTCTTTGGAAGAAAATTCTATATTAGGAGAGATGAAGATCTAGGAAAGTTTTATGCAAGATGTGATGAAGGAATCTTCCTTGGATACTCTACCAAGAGTAAGGCTTACTGGTGCTACAACAAAAGGCTCAAAAGGATTGTTGAGAGTGCAAATGTGAAGGTGGATGAAGGCAAGGAAATAATATCAAACTTGAGTTGTTATGAACCAAATGAACCTGTGATTAGAGTAAATGAAGAGAAAGATAAGCAAGAAGACAGTCATGATGAAGAAGAGGCTTTGGAAAGTGTTGTCAAGACTCCAAGGTATGTAAGGATCAATCATTCTGAAGATCGGATTATAGGTGGCAAGAACAAAGGTCTGCTAACAAGAAGAAGAGTTGCATAGGAACAAGTCAATTACTATTTGCTTTCAAAGATTGAAGCAAATACTATGAATGAAGCATGCAATGATGAAAATTGGGTAAAGGCAATGGAGGAAGAACTATCACAAATAGAGAAGAATGAAACTTGGGAATTAGTTCATAGACCTGCTGACAAAAATATTATTGGAACTAAATGGGTCTTTAGGAACAAGCTGAATGAAAATGGAGAAGTTGTAAGGAATAAAGCAAGACTTGTATACAAAGGATATTCTCAAATTGAAGGGATAGATTTTGAAGAAACTTTTCCCCAGTAGCTCGGATTGAAGCAATCAGAATGTTTCTGGTGTTTTTAGCTCACAAAGATTTTAAGGTATATCCAAATGGATATGAAATTTGCCTTCTTGAATGGTGAGTTAGAAGAGGAAGTATACATTGAACAACTGGAGGGATTCCAATTGTCAAATCAGGGTGATATGGTATGCAGATTGAAGAAAGCATTGTATGGACTCAAACAAGCTCCCAGAACCTAGTATGCAAGGTTAGATAGGCATTTATTGCAATTAGGATTTAGTAAAAGTACTACAGATAGCAATCTATATTTTAAAATCAATGATGATCAGATCTTGATTGTTGAGGTCTTTGTTGATGGCATTAGCTTTAGAGGAAATGAAGGTATGTGCATAAGGTTTGCCAGTGAGATGAAAAGTGAATTGAAATGTCCATGTTTGGTGAAATAAATTTCTTTTTGGGTCTACAATTTAATCAATTAGATAAAGGAATCTTCATATCTCAGTCTAAGTATGTGAAAGAGTTGTTGAAGAAATTTGGGATGGGAGACTCTAAACCAGTATGTATTCCCATGGTGACTAGTTGCAAGTTGAGAAAAATTGATGAATCACCTAAGGCTGATTAGAAAAAATACAAATCCAAGATTGGAGGATTACATTATCTAACTCAAACTAGACCTAATATTATGCATGTAGTATGTCTTGTTGCAAGGTTTCAAGTTGATCCAAGAGAATCACATGTGATGGCAGTTAAGAGAATCCTGAGGTATTTGAAAGGTTCTCCAGATTATGGCTTATGGTATCCAAAGGACAATGATTTCACTCTTAGTGATTATATAGATGCAGATTGGGCCAAAGATGTTGATGATAGAAAAAGTACAAGTGGAGGTGCCTTCTTCTTGGGTAATAGATTGGTCTCATGGCTAAGCAAAAAACAAGATTCAATATCTTTGTCAATTGCAGAAGTAGATTATATTGCAACATGTTGTTGCACTCAAGTATTATGGATGAAGCAGACTTTGAAGGATATAAGAGTTCTGTATGAAGATCCAATTGCAATCTTTTGTGACAATACAAGTTCCATAAACATTTCAAAGAATCCAGTGATACACTCAAGAACAAAGCACATATCAATAAGGTATCACTTTTTGAGAGAGAAGGTGACAGAGAATGAAGTAAAGTTGGAATATGTGTCCACAAAGGATCAAATTGCAAACATTTTCACTAATCCTCCACCTAAAGATACCTTTGAGTATCTCAAAGAAAAATTAGGGGTCATTACCCTTCCTATCCTGAACTAAGATGCATAGGAATGCATCAATCTAGTGGAGCTCAAAGTGTCATTCCTTGATCTAGATTGATGTTTTGAAGGCTACCTCTTAGGGGGAGTAGCTAAATGTTTCTGATAAAGTAAGTGGATAAGAGCAACAACATGCAAGTATGTGCCTTTTGCCATTGAAGTCAAAGGGGGAGAGAAATCATGTGAAAAACTCAAGGGGAGAAAGAATGCATATGTGTAAAGAGAAAGGGGGAGAATCTTGTCTTGGTGGTCTTTTTTTTTTTCACATCATATGTTGCCATCAATGACAAAGGGGGATATTGTTGCAAGTATGTGCCTAATAGGTGTTGTTATTGATGTCAACATATCTATGTTGTCATTGGTGTCAACTGTGCTCTTACTTTATTGAGGATATTGATAAAATTAGCCCCTCCGGTGATAATAAATGTGTTACAGTAGAAACAGTGCATTACGTGAAGAACAATCTAGAAGAATGCTCCACATTTCCTATAGAATAAATATCTTTTCTTGGGGATTGGAAGTTATTTAGAAGCTTGTCTGAAGATGTTATATTCTAAGTTTGAGCCTCTGGTATGAAGAATTGAGTGAATTATGTTCACTAGAATGAAAATAGCCTTTTCTATATGTTTGGTGGTGACAAGGAGAAAGTGTTTTTCTCTGCTTTCCTCTGCATTAAAGTATTTTGGGTTGAGGTTTTGGAATTCAGTTAGTGATGATGTTAAGTGCCTTCAACTGCAACAATTCATGATTAGGTGGTCTACAATCTAGCTTTTACTCATGATAGTGGTTGACAGTGTTGTTCCTGTACTCTAGTTTGAAGAATCTTATTGATAGAGTGATTAGAGATCATGTGGTTGTTCATGGTGATTACAATGTACTTGTGGATGTCTCATGATCATGCTCCTACATTTGGATTGGTCCACAAGGTGTAATTTAGATCGTACATGAAGTGTGTTCTTGAGAATACTTGTGTTAACATCACTCTTGACTGACCTGGTTGAATTCATCATCTGTGGAGATGCATCGAAGATTGTGATAGCATGTTTTAGTGTGGAAGATTGTGTTTGAGACCCTGCTAAGGCGCGGTGTGATCCACATTCATTTATTTTCTTTGTAAATCTATTTAGATCCAAACCTATATGATGTAACATATGTTTGCCGACCTTGGATATTGTTCCAACGGTTGATGATTGTAATGCTGACCTTGATGATCATTCCAAGATTGATGAAGTGTATAAATACTTGTAATTGAGTCATGAAAATGAATCTAAGTGCGAAGATAGAAGCAAAGTAAGGTAGCAGAGTAGAGCAGAGGTGTTTGTGCTTCAATGGAACTGAACCTTGGCATAGAGTAGATGTTGTTATCTCAGTTGAACCTTTTGGCAGTGAGCCTCCCTTTGGCAGCGATCCTTTCTTTGTAGTGATCAATTTGGGGAATGAGTCTTGTAGGCAGTGAGCCTTTATTTTTTAGTATTGATAAACTTATATATTTCTGTGGGTTAACACCTACCGTGGTTTTTGCCTTTTAGAGTTTTCCATGTAAAAATCTGGTCTCCTGTGTTGTTTATGCTTTTGTGTTGAGCTTCTCATTTGATGCTTTCATGGTTATATCTAAATATAAGTAATTGATAAGTTGATGATCATATTTGGTTAAAAGTTTTAGGACAATGGATTCAGCCCCCCTCTTAGTTGTTTGGTGCAGTTCAACAAGTTATAGGGTATAGGTTCGAAGGTTGCAGGATAATGTTCAAGGTTGAGTGTCCAAGGTTAACTATATATGGTATAGGGTTTAAGGGTTTAAGGATATTTAGGGGTTGAGAGTTTAGGGTTTAAGGGTTTAAGGTTTGAGGGATTAAGGGTTTAAGGGTTGAGGGTTTAAGTGTCGATGGATTAGGGTTTAAGGCATAGTGTCGAGGGTAGAGGGTTTAGGGTTAAGGGATTAGGGTTTAAGGTATAGTGTTGATGGTAGAGGGTTTAGGGATAGGGTTTAAGGTTTAAGGGTTGAGGGTTGAGGCTTTAGGGTTAAGGGATTAGGGTTTAAGGTATAGTGTCGAGGGTTGAGGGTTTACGGATAAGGTTTAGGATTTAAGGTTTAAGGGTTGAGGGTTGAGGCTATACAGATAGGGTTTAGGGTTTAGGGTTAAGGGATTAGGGTTTAAGGTATAGTGTCTATACGCTCAAAATCATGACTCCAGTTGCTTGGGGCTATCGGGTCAGATTTTGGCATGCACACGGACCCTTTCCCTCCTTGCCACAGGGTGATCTGCCACGACACTCGCTCACATGGAAGTAGCCAGTCAAGAGGAGGCAAGACATGGTAGGGGTCTGGCTCGTTGGAGAGCTAAACTTCACGAAGGGGGATCAGCAAGTTTTGTGGCCTTTGTTGTTGTGTGTTTTGTTGTATGTTTCATTCAATTGTTGTGGTAGTTGAGATAACCCTATGACCCAAAGGGTCACTAGTCTCTCTCCTTCTATTTGGATTCCTTGAATTCCACCTTTGTGTGGGCAAACAGTTGTTTTCATTGATAGCTTCTACTATTTCTATGTCCCTGAGAAATGCTCTGTGCAGTCGTAATTGCCTAATTTCTTCAATCAACAAGAGAACAAATGGATCTTCTTGTGGTGGAATGTATGTCTGTTGTTGCAGTTGTAGATGCAACTCCTCGATCTCGTCACAAATAACTCTTACCCACTCTCCTCATACTCCTAAACACATTCGTGAATTAGGATAGAGGAAGTCATATAATTGCTAACTCTAACCAGATCTAGGGTTTTGTTAGACCTAGGGTTTGATTTTGTTCAATTGTGATTACCTCATGATGTAATCAAGGGTTTGCAATGTTGTCTATTTTAATAGATCTATATGAATGCAAACTAAATGATGACATACAAAATGTCTTTTTGGTATTTTTAGAGTATTTTGGAAAGGAAAATGCTTCTAATCTATGAAAGAAATATGTATGTAGTCCTATATGTCTTTTCAAGTGCAAAGTTTAATCTATGTTTTTATGGATTTTTAGTGTTTTCAATGCAATCTAATTTAATGGAAAGGGAAGATGCTTTTTCTAACAAAATAGATCTAGGAATGTAAAAACAATTAATCTAGCATGTAAGATCTAATCTATCAAGGAAAAAGAAAAATGTTACTATTCCCAAGAGCAAAGTGATTATCTAATTACTATGAAAGAAATGAAAGAACCTGAAAGAGATGAAGATTTGTTGACTCCACTACCCTTAGTATCCTTGTGTAGGCAAGCTCGAATCTGTTTGTGGTAGTAGGTGATCCTCTTGACAACAAAATGACCCGAAGAAGCAAAAAGAATCTTTTGCGAAGCTTGTATCAACTCGATGTGAGCTTTGAATTGAGCACAATAGCTAAGAATTAAGCAGCGTAGCATTGTTTGATTGAACAAAAGAAAGTAAAAGGCACTTACATCTTGAATGAGCATATGAGTGCTAGGTTGGAGAGAAACTTGGCAAGAGCTGGTGCACAATGAATTTGCCTCCCTTTGTGCTTGAGGGAGGGGGTATTTATAGGTTTAAGGAAGGGATTGGATTGAAGAGTTAACTCATTTGATTGATGAGTGAACAAGAATAGATTTGGGAGTTAACAAGGTTGATTGCCCAGTGAGCTCAGCTGATTAGGGAGTGATGAAGTAATGATAGCTTATCACTGAAGAACAATTAGAGTTAGAAGAATGCATGAGATTGATTAGAGAGTTAATTATAAATCAAATAGAGCTAATTATGCATGTGTGGGTGCATGAAATAGTTAACTCCATATCAAGGATCAAAAATTATGCAAACAAAAAGAAAAATGGGTGAAAACAAAGCAAAAACGTGAGAGAAAGTTGAGTTTTTCTATGGGTCAAAAGATGGCAGGGTCACCACCTTCGTTAGACAGGGTTGCCTAGGGAGATCATGGGTCACCCAAGGGGTAACCCTAGGTCTCTCAGGGAGATCTAGGATCAAAAGTGCAGAATGCAGAAATTCAGGCTGGCAGAAGGTATAAGGGAGGAAAAGGATAATTTTTGCATCAAGAAATGGGTCAATCATGTGGAAGAATCAAAATCTCCACTTGCATCTTCAAGATCCCCAGTGGGGATCTAGAAATAATAGGGAGAGATTTGGATTGGTTGGTCAAAATAGAAGGAGAGAGACTAGTGACCCTTTGGGTCATAAGGTTATCTCAACTACCACAACAATTGAGAGAAACATATATCAAAATGCACAACAACAAAGGCTACAAAACTTCCCGACCCCCCCTCGCAAAGTCCAGCTCTCCAACGAGCCAGACCCCCACCATGTCTCACCTCCTCTCAATTGGATACTTCCACATGAGCGAGAGTGACATGGCAAATCAGCTCGTGGCAAGGAGGGAAAGGGTCCGTGTGCATGCCTAAATCTGACCTGACAACCCCAGGCAACTGGAGTCACGATTTCAAGTGTACTATTTCGGTGAACCCAACATGAAGAGAAAAGCCTTTTGGTTAAGATTTTTGCATTCCCATTGTGAAAACATTTCAAAAATATTCAAACTCTCTTTCATTGCTTTTCATAGACACTTCGACTTCCATCATTTGCACCACCATCCATTCCATTTATTCTACAGTGTTTATGGCACCCCCGAATATGATGAAACCAGACTTGAACCAGGGAAACATTCCCTCAAATGAACCTGAAACCCCTTCTTTTGATAGGTATGTGCCACCTCATCTTGATGCATCTGTTACCAATTGTTATGACTATGAAGACTCTGACTATGAACATGATCCAAGAGAGTCCAGGCATTCTCTATCCCTCAATAAACTAGCTTGGGAAAATGACTTAGCCATACAAAATGCACCACATAAGGCTAGAAGGATAAGATTGGAAGTACATTAACCAGAACAACCTTTCACAAGTACATCTAATACTCACCTTGATGAAGAGGTCAGAAGGTTGGAAAGGCATCTACAAGAAACCAAAGATGCTTAAGAGGCATTGAGGATTGCCTTAGAAGAAGAACAAAAAGAAAAGGCCACATGAGAGGAAGCCCATCACTATGAAAGCAGTCGAAGAGAGCATCCTAGAAATGAAGAAAACCCTAGAGCTACGACTCCTGCAGATGTAATCACAACTCTAGTGCAAAGAATGAGAATCCTACAAGCAAAACAAGCTGCTCCAGAGAAAAGAACAAAATCTCATGAATAGGACCAAGGGGCATCTCAAAATCCCCCTACCTCAATTACTATTCATGACATGCTAGTAATGAGACTTGTCTGAACAAGAATCCTCCTATTCAGAACAATCCAATGAATCCAACAATGGGCTATCAAAACCCACCCACATGGTTCTTACTAACAATCCCGCAGTCTCAGAGTGCTTTCTTAGGAACATACCTCTAATATCTGAAAGAGCCTCTAGACCAAAATATAAGCAGTGTCCAACTACCTTGACCATTACCAAATCTCCTGAAGTTCAAAGGAGAGGGAGATCTGAACTCCCACATCAAAGCTTATACTACAACCATAAGAGAATTCCTTCCTTGGGATGGAGTTGTCATAAATTTTTTCCCAAAAATGCTTGAAGGCATTGTCTTGGACTGGTATTATCGTCTTCCAGAGGCTTTGATCCACTCATTCAAATAACTAATCAGAGAGTTTGTCATGGTATTTGACATGAACAAAATCGTAAAAATATGGATTAGAGAGTTCCTCACAATGAAACAAGAACTGAATGAATCTATAGCACATTTCATCACCCAGTGGAGAAAAGTGCTCTACTCTTCAACCAACACTCCAAACATGGACCATTGAGAACTATGCGACCTCTTCTTGCATGCCCTTAATAAAGACATGAGAGAAGAAGTTTAGAAACTACCATATAGGTCCTATGAAGAAGCATTGGAAAGTGCTTTAAGAATTGATCAAGCTGCTATCGACAGTGGATGAAAAATTTACAGTTCAAATGGAAAAACAACAAAAGAAGACATGGGAAACAATACCTCTATTGTTAATGTTCTCAAAAACAACATGAATGCAACTACAGATGGGGTGACAGATCAACCCTCGGTCAAAAGGGTAAGAGATGATTATAATGAGAGAGATTATTATCCTCCTAACATAAATGCCATAGATTGACCTAGAAACAATGGGTGCTATCCTCAGGACAACTATCAAAGATGGAACCATGACAGAAATGGGAATGGAAATGATGGGAGATATGAGAGAACCTCTTATGAATACAACCAGTATTGTTATTTTCATAGAGCAAAGGGGCATATCACATAATCTTGTAGGGAATACAACAAATTCATAGAAAAGATTCTAGAGGATCAACAATGCTTATTCATAGAAATGTTCTTGAACCTACAAAAGATCACGCTAGACATCAAAGATACAAGGTAAGATCATGCTCCCATAGCACCTCAAAATGTAAACATGATGATTTATCAGGACCCATTCCTTGTGCACAAGAACACTAAAACAACAAACATGGATAAAGAAACTCAAAATAGTAACCCCGAAGTCCCACCTCAACTAGAACAAATAGGAGAAACTAGGTTGATGGGACTAGTAGAGATCATGCATAATGAAGAAAAAGAGGAGGATCATGAGCAAGAAGATGAGCCAAAAGAACCATATGAGGGTATCATCTCAATAGTAGAACCAATACCAGCTCCCAGTGGACTTGATGAGATCATAGAAGATCTAAAGAAAACTTATGCACACATTTCATTAATTGATTTACTCAAGAACTCCCCCTCACATCACTCCGCATTGCTACAAGAAATAGGCCTAAAATATCTTGACCAAATCATGCCACCGCCTAGTAAACAAATCAACCATGTGGATTACAATCTCATCCCACCAAACTCAAAACTTAAAGATCCAAGGTTCTTCTTTGATTTACAACAGATGGCCTCCGAGGTAGAATTAACTAAAAGAGGAGACCTTGCACTATATCTTCAAGTATGGGTCTACATCACATGTATCAATTGAATGTTGGTCGATGACAGAGCTGTAGTGAATATAGTTCATTTTTCCCTCTTGGAGGGAATGGGATATGGACACACCAACATCACCGCTTCAAGGGATACTTCAAGCAGATATGACAATCTGAAGGCAACCACCATAGGAAAAATCATGCTCCTAGTGACCTTGGGTCCCAAGACCATTCCGACTACTTTTTATGTCATAGACAAGGACATAGGATATAACTTTATTCTTGGAAGGCCATTGATACATAGGATGAAAGCTGTGCCATCCACGCTATTTCAAGAAGTTTGATTCCTACACCTAGGGAAAGTATATGTTGCATAGGGAGATCCAAAACCTTTTGGCATGTTAAAGTCTAAAACCCCAAACAAACGCATAGGAATTCCAATAGACTACGAAGTCCCTACCAACAAGTTGACCATCCCAAGTCCAACACCACAATCAATATGTGTCAAAAGGATGGGAACCCTAGAAAAGACCATAAATTTAGTAGACATCAAAACTTTCAAGAAAGGACCACCACCAGAGCAGAAAGAAGTGATCCCCAAGGAAAAAATAATCGAGATCATGGAGTTGATCGAAAGGGATGGACCACTCCAATTCCCCCGAGAGATACTCACCATTGGCTTCCAAGAAGTCTATAAACTCTTCCCATGCATAGGGGAAAATCCTCATAGAACCGAAGAGCTAGTATTCCAAACCGCAACATTAGATCTAAGAGATGCGGATCCACATGCTTTCTCAGATGCTGAGGAAGACATAATAGAGGGTTATACCCCACTGTCACCACTAAGTAAGTCACATCTCCCTAATACACTTGAAGAAATAGAATCATATGAGCCCCTCACACTGACCCAGGACTCACATCAACTAGTATTACCCATGGAAGAGGCATATTCCATGGATAACCAGTCAACCAATGCTATAGGGGTGTTACCTAGGATGTTTGTAGTGTCCAAACCATAAGAGAAACCAACCACTTCCATCTTAGTTCAATCAAACAAACCCGATGAATGGGAAGCACCTCAGGTACAAATAGAAATGGTGGAGAAATTACCTAACAAAGATGAAGAAAGTGAAGGACTCTTTCACAGAGAGTGTAAGATGAGAGTGACAATTGGTATCAATGATCCTATCATCTTTGAACTACCAAAAAGTTATATTGGGTATGCCATGGACTTGAGACCAGAACCCAATGGGAGGACAAGAATAAGCTTTGTTCCCCCTAACGAACAAAGGGAACCACAAACTCCTCTTGAACTATTCCAATTCTTACAAAGAATCCAAGAGAGACCTAAAATAAAAATCTACATGCAAAAATGATTCGATCTGTTGACAGAATTACTCTATTGCAAAGGAGTCCTGTATTGGACCCCCTCCCACCAACATGCCTTTCAGAATTTACTGCCTCACAATGCCAA
This sequence comes from Cunninghamia lanceolata, assembly GCA_027924645.1. Classification (NCBI taxonomy): domain Eukaryota; kingdom Viridiplantae; phylum Streptophyta; class Pinopsida; order Cupressales; family Cupressaceae; genus Cunninghamia; species Cunninghamia lanceolata. Next base: position 4,214,533 of record BSBN01000700.1, on the reverse strand, counting down.
GAGAAATCACTAAATTGGAAACAATAGATTCAAGTGATAAACCTTACCGAATAGAAGAACTTGTCCTAAGAAGAGGTAGCACAAAAAACAAGAAAAAGAGATGAAAAAGAGCCTTTTCGGAAGACTGGAAAGGCCCCTACATGGTTAAAGAAGATATCATAAATGGTGCTTATCTCTTGTGCACAATGGAGGGAGAGGAATTTGGTGAAACAGTCAGTGCCTTTCACCTCAAGAAATAGTATGTCTAAAAAACAAAAAAAAAAGGAAAAAACATAAAAATACAAAAAAAAACTATAAAACTCAAAAAAGATCAAACACAATTTATTTCTTGCATTTCAGTTTCATTCTATTCATTTTGCATTATAGTTCATGACTTGCTCTTATACTATTTTCCTTTTAGTAAGGAGTCTAATGTTGCCTAGATATACCTCATCCCTTCAGGACCTAGAGATTCTGCATTTTTCACAAATTGCCATTTCCCCCCTTCACTCCCAGTGATTCTAAATCAAATCCTAGCTCTTAGCTTTACACTGATCCCAATCTTAATGAGTCAGTATTCAAACCTACAGTGTTCAAAGGAAGCTTGTAAGTAGACCTTCCTGAATTCTTCCCTAGTAGAAGAGAAGTCCAACTAGATTATGAAAACTTTAGGTGGCACTCAACCCCTTATCTTTATTGGCCAAAAATGTCAAGAAGATCAAAACTCTAAAGGAAGCAATCTAAAATATGATTGAATAAAAAAATGAGTGATCAAAATAAGAGTGTAGAAAAGTGAGAATTGAGAGATCAAAGAATTGCATATCAAAGTTCTAAAAAGCATTCATTTCTTGAAAAATCAAAATTCAAAAAAAATGAGAAAAATCAAGTGAGGAAAATACAAAAAAAAAGTGAAAAGAAAAAAAAAAGATACAAAAAGAGAGTGAAAGAGAGAAGGTTGCTGAAGGTCTGTACTCTTGGGTGGAGATCAGTCTAAGCTTGAAGCCTCAAGAGTGACATTCTAACAGAGAAATAAAGGTACAAAGTACACAGACACTAGCTGAGTAAAGCCAAAGAGTCTAGTTGTCTCTAGGATCGTCTTCTATCTAGGGACCCTTATTATTTCCCATTTTATCCTTTACCTCGGGTCTACTTTTCTTTCCATCTATGATCTAAGTCTAACAAACACCTATTAAACTTGATTCTTGTCTAAGTTGAAAGCTTACCAAATTGTCTTATCTAGATAAGGATTAGTGTTTAGCCTTTAGCAAAGCCTAGAAATCAGAAGCACTCCATGATTCATTTCACTCCCCCAATTGAGTTTTCCTAAAAACCCATCTCACAGCCTTGAATAGGTTTCTTATATCAAGACAATCCGCAATCCCCTGAATTGAAAATCATATTTAAGAGTAGTTGCTTTGTTTGTTCCACATTGAATTCATATCAAAATCAGAAAATGAGTCTCAAAGCAATAAAGTCAAGTGTCATATCTCATGACATTCAGTAATGTGTTATAATTTCATTTACTGCATTTCTTGTGTTCCTGCATTATCATATCATAAACTACATATCATATATGTGTCCTTCAAAACTACAAAAGCATGTCATCGTTGTCATACTTACATTTGTTAAAAAGAGTTGAAAAGGTCAAACATAATTCAAAAAATTCCTAAAACTTCCAAACGTGCACAAGAGATGAGTATAGAATTTGACAAAGGGAAAAAAACAACAGAAAGAAATAAACTTTCATAGATACATCCAAGCTTTACTTATACAATAGGTATCAAAGAGCTAAGACAAAATGCTCTCAAGAGAAGTAGAGGCTCCCCATGCAATGGGGCATGAGGTTTAAGAAAAGAAAAATTAAGGTTGGTTCCCTCCAACAAAACCTTCGGGGCTTTGGCTCCTCCATCTACGAGTACCACTCGTCGCTCCATGGGACCTGTGAGAATGATGTACTCTGTTGTGGGCATGCGATTGTGAAGGCCCCACCATACTAATGTCAGAATGCCTGACATTAAGGTGAGCCATCTCCTGAAGTACTTTATTCTCACCCTGAAGATTGTTAACCTAGGTCCTCAACTCTGTAATCATCTCACACCCATGGTAAATAGGAGCAAAAATGTCTATGTGTCATCTCGCAGTAGGGGGCGCACCAAGATCATCCAAGAGACGATGACGGGTCATCCTAGTAAAGGGAAAAGTTAATCCAACATTAACCTTGTGAACCAAGTCCCTCCACTCTTTCACATTGCCTAAAAGGACAAAATCAAAGACAAGACCAAGTCAGTGCCACATGAAAAGAGAAAACACAAAGCCAAAGTGAAAACAAATAGACCAGAACTTACGTGGATCTCCAAGAATCAGGGTCAAGCTAACACATCACCTCATCTAAATGAGGAGGTCAAGGAATAAGAGGAGGACCCTCAGGGATGTTAGGAACCTCATTCAAGACATCAATGTCATCAAAATCCTCATTGGGAGGGGCCTCATCTGACGAACCATCACTATCAGGAACATAGTCCTCATCAGTGGATTCTAAATCAACTATCATAGTCACAGATCAAGAAGGAGTCCCTCTCCCTCCCCTCTGTCCTCTAGAAATTCTAGTTATGAAGACACCTAGAGTCAAAGGTGTCCAAACGATGCTCCACTTTCTAATCTCCCCCATCTCCTGAACAATCCTGTAACAAGTGGACACTAAGGGCAAGTCCTCCGGGACATCCTTGCCGAACTGCTGCAAGAATGGATCCACCCGATGAGCCTCAACCTGACCATTGCAATCTGTGATCTCTAAAACCTCATGGCAGTACCCCATCATCTCACCATCTTGGGCCCAAGCCCCTTCCATGTCATGGTAGGGGTCAAAAATCATGTCATAATCTGTAAGGGTAGCAATAGTGGGAAGAGTAGCATCATAATGACCAATGTGTGCCCACCTTGCTTCTCTCGATAGTTGCCTATCCGAAAGAGGAATAAGCTTCTAGTAGGGTTTCATGTGCTCAAAGATCCTTGCCATAATCAGAGAAGAGTGGCTGAAAGCTAGAGCCCCTTGCTAAGAGATCTGATAGAAATCTCTGTAGACCATAGCCAGGATGTTAGGTCCCCATGCGTAAACTATGCCCTCCTCTAAACCACGAATGATGGGTACCCAACACCATCTTATATGAGCTAAGGCCTTGTCTCCTGATAGCCTCGAAGCGATCAAGCCAATTAGAAATCTCCTTAGAAGTGGGATGCAGAGTCATGGTACTAAAGAAAGTAGAACCCCTGTCTAGTCCTTGGGATGATTAACTCCCATAACAGAAACCCAAGAAACCTTGTTCTCAAAAGACTCATTGGTAGGAAGAAATAGAGTTTGTCCCCTTATAGGGACCCTAAGAATGTGATACACATCATAAAAAGTGAAAGTCCACTCTCCCAAAATCTATGGGAACCTGAATGTGTTCCTATTTGCATCCTAATAACTCAGAATATCACAGCATATATGAGATACAAGATGGATCACGAGAACATGACAAAATTTGCCAAGACCCGTCCTCTTGAGTATGACACAATCCTCTGCACTTAGTGAAGTGAACATTCCTGAAATCCACCCTTGCTCTCAGCCAGCATTTCATCAAATGCACATCTCCTGCAAAAATCAAAAAGAGAAGTTTAGGTTAGATCTCATAAACTCGTAAAAACACAAAAAAAAACATATAAACCATCAAAAATTGTAATAAATAGGCAGATTAAGTGACCAATTCATGTCAGTTTAGAGCAAAAGAAGTGTTAAACAATGATAAATGCAGCCAGAAACCAATCCCATAGGGTCACCCACCGGGCAACCCAGATGTCAAGTAGGATCCCCTAGGATGACCCTGTTGTCAAATAGGATCTCCCTGGGCAACCCTACCTACCAAAAGGGGTGACCCTAAGAGCAACCCCCTCAAGAAAATTTGGTCCAAAAAAACTTGTTTCTCAGCTGATTTCAGAAAACAATAGACCAATCTTTCTCTAAACGACGAGACAAATGCAATGCAACAGGAAAAATCACCAAAAATAGATGATTTCAAGAGATTTTTCACAAAGTTCAACCTAGGGTTTAGAGGAGATTTTTTCACTGATTACTTGCCTAATTCTCTATGTTTGAGGAAGAGGCGACCATCTCTACGATACCTCTCTATCGACTGTTCACATGAACAATTTCGTCACTGTTTCACTTTGATCTCACAATTTAGCTCTCTTTGTTTACCCTTAGCTTAATTTCATTTTATGTACTTAGATTATTTCTTTGCTTTTATTCATTTTGTTTCATGCATCATTTTGCATGCTCTCATGCCTACAGGTCCGGTCCGAACCGACAAAAGAAAGCAACTAGTCAAACTCAAATGAACCATGGTAAGTTCATCATTTTAGTTTTCATTATTCATTTTGATATATTTAGATTCTAGACTGATACTAGTTATTGTAGGTACAAATTGTGGGAAAAATTGACAATAGGTAAGGCCTAGTTTAGGAACGGTGCCTACCTTTCATGTAGACTACTGTCCCCGAGGGGGCAAATATGTAAGCACAAAAATCACACACTGCCTCCATGAGGACCCCTATAATGATTCAAATCCTTGTCACATACATGTAAGTGTGAAAATAAATCCTTTGGGTAGTAGGCCTCTTGATGACATGTCCTCTTTTCTTGTCTTGTGTCATTTCTGCTTTGTCGATTCAACTCCTTCCTCATTTGAGACACTTTTCGACACTTGTTGCAACACTTGTCGACTTGCATTTTTTGTCTTTTGATCTTGATCCTAAGCCTTGTGAGAGTCTTGTAGGTGAGTTTTCACCTCTCCCCTTTGTTTTTCCTCTAGCGCACCTCATAAAAGCGAGAGATGGATTGGGGGACCTCTAGAAGGCTTCTATGAGGTGTGCTAGAGGAAAAACAAAGGGGAGAGGTGAAAACTCACCTACAAGACTCTCACAAGGCTTAGGATCAAGGTCAAAAGCCAAAAACTGTAAGTCGACAAGTGTCGCAACAAGTGTCGAAAAGTGTCTCAAATGAGGAAGGAGGGGAATCGACAAAGCAGAAATGACACAAGACAAGAAAAGAGGACATGTCATCAAGAGGCCTGCTGCCCAAAGGATTTATTTTCACACTTACATGTATGTGACAAGGATTTGAATCATCATAGGGGTCCTCATGGAGGCAGTGTGTGATTTTTGTGCTTACATATTTGCCCCCTCGGGGACAGTAGTCTACATGAAAGGTAGGCACCGTTCCTAAACTAGGCCTTACCTATTGTCAATTTTTCCCACAATTTATACCTACAATAACTAGTATCAGTCTAGCATCTAAATATATCAAAATGAATAATGAAAACTAAAATGATGAACTTACCATGGATCGTTTGAGTTCGACCAGTCACTTGCTTTTGTCGGTTCGGACCTGTAGGCACGAGAGCATGCAAAATGATGCATGAAACAAAATGCATAAAAGCAAAGAAATAATCTAAGTGCATAAAATGAAATTAAGCTAAGGTTAAACAAAGAGAGCTAAATTGTGAGATCAAAGCGAAACAATGACGAAATTGTTCATGTGAACAATCGATAGAGAGGTATCGTTGAGGGTATCGCAAAGATGGTCGCCTCTTCCTCAATCATAGAGAATCAAGCAAGTAATCAGTAAAAAAATCTCCTCTAAATCCTAGGTTGAACTTTGTGAAAAATCTCTTGAAATCATCTATTTTTGGTGATTTTTCTTGTTGCATTGCATTTGTCTCATCATTTAGAGAAAGATTGGTCTTTTGTTTTCTGAAATCAGCTGAGAAATAGGTTTTTTTGGACCAATTTTTTCTTGAGGGGGTTGCTCTTAGGGTCACCCCTTTTGGTAGGAAGGGTTGCCCAAGGAGATCCTATTTGACAACAGGGTCATCTTGGGGGATCCTGCTTGACATCTGCGTTGCCCGGGGGGTGACCCTATGGGACTAGTTTCTAGCTGCATTCGTCATTGTTTAACACTTCTTTTGCTCTAAACTGACATGAATTGATCACTTAATCTACCTATTTATTACAATTTTTTATGGTTTATATGTTTTTTTTGTGTTTTTAAGAGTTTATGAGATCTAACCTAAACTTCTCTTTTTGATTTTTGCAGGAGACGCGCATTTGATGGAATGCTGGCCGAGAGCAAGGGTGGCTTTCAGGAATGTTCGCTTCACTAAGTGTAGAGGATTGTACCATACTCAAGAGGATGGGTCTTGGCAAAGTTTGTCATGTTCCCGTGATCCATCTTGTATCTCATATATGCTGTGATATTCTGACTTACTGGGATGCAAATAGGAACACATTCAGGTTCCCGTATGATAGGGAGGACTCTAGGCTGCCCGCTCTGCATCCTGTAGGTGTACAAGACTGTTGACAACACTAGCCTTCCTACCAATTCAAAGTGCTAAAAGACATACTCCTTGCAGAGATGGAAAACTCTACTTCTCTGCTTGGTGTGGGACACATACATTGTCCTCACTGCTTCCCAGATACTGCCTCAATGGCACATAACTTTCTGAGCCCGTTGCCCACCCTTCTCACTCTGTTCAAGGGTCTGGACTGCTTGGTGTTCACTTTCTTTCTCTCTACTTTTCCACCTCTGCAAATCTATTTATCCTACTTGTCTATCTAGCCGGACTCCTCACTGAGCTCGCCTAGAACAAGCATGCATTTCCTCTAGCAGGCAATCCGACCACCACACAAAAAAAAAAACAAACAAAAAGCATGGCTCTACAAGATGGCCTCCATACTGTACAATGGAACTTGAGGCATCATCAATACAGAGTCATGGTTTGCAAAAGAGAACAAAACTATAGAAACAGAAAGGACTAATCTACTTCAGAATAGTAAACTGAAAACAGAAAAGAAATACTCAAATGATCAAACTACTGAATTTGATTCTTATTCAAAAATTGCCTTTACATCAGAATGCTTCTCCAATTGAAATCTTTTTCTCGTTTCTTCTGCTCCTCCTCATATAGAAAGAATGCTGCATTTTATAAGTATTCCATGTCCGTTACAGGATGGTTCCAATTCCAGAATAGTTGGTATTCCAACTGTTGATTCAGCTTTTAAAATTCCATCGCAAGGCCCATACATCACCTAAACATGTGCATTTTTCATTATCGGCAAGATCACATCCATATCTTACCGAAATAGATATTCCCATTACTGTCGGCAACACTTCTCTTATCGGCCACCTCCTAATTTCTTTCACCGATATGCTATTCTTTCCGATGGTTAGAAACCATCGCTCAGACTTATACTGTCGGGGTGACTCCTCCGTTGTCCTCCGATATACATACTTACTCCGATGGCCTCAAAGGCTCCTTCAAACTACACTATTGGCGAGACTAATACCGTCGGTCAAACATTTCCCAACCTCGCCGATGGGAACACTTACGCCGATGCACTCCTTCTATCGGCTTGACCCAATACTATCGGTGAAGCCTCTAACAAATTCCCCGACGGTGCATTTCACGCTGATATTTCTTGTCGGTGACACCTCACCACAGTCTCCCCGATCGGTATGACCTTCAACCATCGGCCCACGATCAATTTCTCAGCCTGATGCTTATGCTCACGCCGATGCCTTCGGCCAACTCCACATCGGTGAAACTCGATGTTTATCACCCCGATCGGTGAGATGATACACTGTCGGCTCACGATTATTTCCTCAGCCCGATGCCAAGGCTCACACCGATGACCCACTTTGGATAAGCAAAAACTTCTTCCTGCCAAGGCTTATCACGCCAAAATGCAATTATAAGAAAATTTCACATCACACCAAAAATGTGCAGTATATACATGGGCTCCGAGCCCTTGGTGCTCCTGCACCATACTCCCCCTGTGCAGAAGAAGTCAAGTCACCTCCAGTGACAATGAGGCAAAGTCAATGCCCCTCTTTTTAAATTCTGACTCTGCAACCCAAGTAGCTTCTGCTTCAGGCAACTGCTTCCATTTGATCAAATGCTCCATGTAGACACCATGTCTGGTTTGCTTCTGTACTCTTGAATCCAGTATTCTCTCTGCCTGCAGTTTGGGTTTTAATGGCAAAGTCACATCTTTTGTTGTTTGTTCCTTCTCTGAAATGGATCCATCTGCTGCTGACTGAGGACCCCTGTATTGCACCAGGTCTTGGACATTAAACACTGGTGAGATTGCCAAATCTTCTAGCAATTCAATTCTGTATGCATTGTTACCATACTTGTTCAGGATTCTGCAAGGACCAATTCTCCTCATCTGCAGTTTGGTTGGTGTGCCTTTCGGCATTCTGGCTTTGTTCAAGTGTACCATAACCAGATCACCAACCTCAAACTGAATATCCCTTCTGTGGGCATCTACTGTGTCCTTGATCTTCTGTGTGTTCTCTGTCAAGGTTTTCTTCACCTGCTCATGCACTTCTTTCATGGATTGTGCAAAATCCTCTGCATGTCCACTTCTGTTCTCCATGTTTCCCATAATCCTGAGCTCACATATACCTCTGGGATGCATTCCATAGACTATTTCGAATGGACTCTTACCAGTAGTCCTATTCACACTGTCATTATAGGCAAATTCTGCCTGATGAATGACAAGATCCCAACTCTGTCCATATTCTTTGGTTATACACCTTAACAGGTTGCCCAATGTCCTGTTTACCACCTCTGTCTGACCATCTGTCTGTGGGTGATATGCTGAACTGAAAGACAAATTTGTTCCCAATCTCTGCCACAATGTTTTCCAGAAATGCCCCATGAATTTAGCATCTCTGTCAGACACAATACTTGCTGGAAGTCCATGAATTCTGATCACTTCTCTGAAAAACAAGTGTGCTATATGACTAGCATCATGAGTCACTTTACAGGGAATGAAATGGCTCATCTTGCTAAACCTGTCCACTACTACATATATGCTATCATAACCAGTCTTAGTCTTAGGCAAACCAACTACAAAATCCATGGCCTGGAAGGAATGGGTAAGGGTTGGTACAGTCCTACATTAGAAGTGGTTCCCTTGGCCTTCTGACATATGATACACTGCTCTACATACCTTCTGATGTCTTTGTGCATCCTTGGCCAATGATAGAACCTTTGGACTAGCTCCAGTGTCTTGTTCAGACCAAAATGGCCACTCAGACTGCCATTATGCTTCTCCTGTATGAGATTTTCTCTCATAGATCCTCTTGGCACACATAATTGTCCACCTTTGAATAGCAATCCCTGCTGTAAGGTGAAATCTGCAAATTCACTGTGAAAGTGATTCTCAAAATCTTGACATACCTTGTATGCCTCAGCAAAATCTTCATCATCTTGGTAAAGATTCTTGAAATCTTCAATCCCAATGCTCTTCAATTGCACTTCCTGCACTGTGAGCAATCTTCTGCTCAAAGCATCTACAACTCTGTTCAGCTGCCCCTTCTTATGCTTAATTGTAAAGGTATAAGACTGCAGGTACTCCATCCATTTGATATGCCTGCTGCTTAACTTATCCTGTGAGTTCAAAAAACTTAGAGCTTGGTTATCTGTGTAGACCACAAATTCTTTAGGTAGGAGATAATGTCTCCACTTCCTCAATGCTTGGACTAGAGCATACAACTCTAAGTCATATGAAGAGTACTTACTCTTTGCTTCATTCAGCCTCTCACTGAAAAAGGCTACAGGTCTGTTTTCCTGATTTAGCACTGCTCCTAAAGCTATATTACTTGCATCACATTCAATAGTAAATAGCTTATCAAAACTAGGCAACAACAAAATAGGTTGTGTTGCTACCTCTTTCTTCAACCTTTCAAAACTTCTATCTGCAGCTGGTGTCCATCTCAATTTTGCTTTCATTCCACCCTTAATTGTATCCAACATAGGTGCACATATTCCACTGAAATTTTTGATAAACTTTCTGTAAAACTGGGCTAAGCCATGAAAACTTCTCACCTCTGTGGCTGCTCTGGGAGTAGGCCAGCTCAATATGGCTTCTACTTTGGACTTGTCCATCTTCAACTCTCCCTGGGACACCACAAAACCAAGGTATACCAATTCCTGCTTCATGAATTCACACTTCTCCAGGTTGATGGTTAGTTGTTCATCATGTAATTTTTGCAAAACAGTGTTTACATGTTCTAGATGTTCTTCCTTGGTCTGACTAAAAATTAGAATATCATCTAGAAAAACAACAACAAATTTACCAATGTAATCCTTTAGGACTTCATTCATGAGTCTCATAAAGGTGCTGGGTGCATTTGATAGACCAAATGGCATAACAAGCCATTCATACAGTCCTTCTGTGGTCTTGAAGGCTGTCTTCCACTCGTCACCTTCCTTGATTCTTATTTGGTGGTAACCACTCTTCAGGTCTATCTTGGTGAAATACTTTGCTTTTCCAATACAGTCCATGAGATCTTCAATTCTGGGAATTGGGAATCTATACCTTATAGTTATCTTGTTTATGGCTCTGGCATCTGTACACAATCTCCATGATCCTCCTTTCTTGGGTGCCAACACTGTGGGCACTGCACAAGGACTAATACTCTTCTTGATCAATCCTTGATCTAGCAATTCCTGCACTTGCCTGGAAATCTCTTTGTGCTAATCTGGAGTCATTTTGTAAGGTGCCTTGTTTGGCAAAGATGCTCCTGGAATCAGGTCTATCTGATGGCTTATTGCTCTCTGTGGAGGCAATGTAGTTGGTGTACCATCACTGATTATGCCTTTATACTTCTCCAGTATAGGCTGCACTTCTTTGGGAATCTCTGTCTTCTTACCCTGCTGTCCTTCTTTTGGTTTCACTATGATGGCATAACCAATACCATCTTCCTTAAGAGTATTCAGAAACTCTTTTCCACTCACAACCAAGATATTAGGACTCTTTGTCTGAACTGCATCTTCATCCTCCAATGACTGAATCTTATAGGTGACACCATCCTTCTGAAAAGAATAGGCATTCTTCTCACCATCATGTACTGCTTTTCGGTCATACTGCCATGGTCTGCCCAATAAGAGATGGCATGCATCCATGGGTAGTATATCACATAATACCTTATCCTTGTAGCCACCTATACTAAACTCTACCCAACTTTGTTCATTTACTACCACATGTTGACCCTTATTCAACCATGTGACTCTATATGGGTTTGCATGAGTAATTCTTTTCAAATTCAGTTTCTTAACTGCCTCATCAAAAATAATATTATCAGTGGATCCTGAGTCTATAATAATTTTACATACCTTATTCAAAATCTTGCACTTGATTCTGAATAGTGCTCTCCTCTGGCTTGGTTTAGATTTCTCTGGTTCTTTGATCAGTGTTCTCCTTATCATCAGGTTCTCTCCATCTTCTGAGTTTAGATTGACCTCAGGTGACTGGCTGCTGGATGCATTATCTTGGACATAGTGATTTCTCTTATCACCTCCTTGAGAAGAGGATGTGGCCTTTTCTGGACACCTATATGCTGGGTGACCTAGATTGCCACAGTTGTAACACTTCATGTTGGTGAAATAGGATCCTCTGCCTGATCCTCCTGACCTTCCTCTGTTAGACCCTCTTCCTCTGTGGTTTCCTCTACCACTTGACTCCCCACTCTGCTCTGTGAGTTTGGATTCTGCTTGGGATCTATTGTCAGTATTTCTTCCACCAAAACCTCCTCTGTGTCCTCTGTTATCTCTGCCTCTTCCTCTTCCTCTGCTATTTGAGTCTTGTTTCCTCTTATTCTTTTCCTCCACTTTCAGTGCTAGCTGATAGCATTTTTGCACTGTGGTAGGGCACAATAAACTGATTTCTTCTTGTATATTCCACTTCAGACCATTAAGGTACCTTGCTACCTTTATGCTTTCATCCTCCATTACTTTGGACCTTAAGCATAGCTTTTGGAATTCTTCAGTGTATGCACTAACATCTAATTCCTTCTGTCTCAGATTCTGTCTCTTCCTGTGCAGCTGTATTTCATAATCTTCTGGCATATATGCTTCTTTAATTTTAGCTACCATTCCCTTCCAAGTAGCTATGGGCTTCTTATCTTCTTTTTCTCTTTCAGTCTGCACAAATTTCCACCAGGTTAAGGCAGCTCCCCTGAGTCTGGATTTGGCCACCTTTACTTTCTGTGCCTCGCTTACACCATCACATTCAAAATGATTTTCAAGTCCTTCTATCCACTCCATGACCAAATCTGGGTCCATTTTCCCACTGAAAAGTGGTACTCCTTCCAATGTTTTACCACTCATTGCTTTCAAAGCTTTCAAGAATGGTTCTTCTTCCAACTTAGGATCAGGTGTGGGCTCTTCATCTTCTATAGACACACCTTTTCCCTTATCCTCAGAATATTTAACTCTCTAGCTGACTTCCTCAGTCTTTTGCAACATTAAGCCTAGCTTACTCTCCATTTCTGCTAGTCTTTCTTGTAGGAGTCTATTCTCCTCTTCTTGATCCTCAACCTTCTTTGCTAACTCTGCATTAGTCACCATTTTCTTGGATGAACTAACAGACTCACTTGAACTTGGTGATGACATACAACTCTTCTATTCCTATCTAGGAATAACCCAAATCTTACTGCTCTGATACCAATTTGATAGGGAGGACTCTAGGCTGCCCACTCTACATCTTGTAGGTGTACAAGACTGTTGACAACACTAGCCTTCCTACCAATTCAAAGTGTTAAAAGACATACTCCTTGCAGAGATGGAAAACTCTACTTCTCTGCTTGGTGTGGGACACATACATTGTCCTCACTACTTCCCAGATACTGCCTCAATGGCACATAACTTTCTGAGCCCGTTGCCCACCCTTCTCACTCTGTTTAAGGGTCTGGACTGCTTGGTGCTCACTTTCTTTCTCTCTACTTTTCCACCTCTGCAAATCTATTTATACTACTTGTCTATCTAGCCGGACTCCTCACTGAGCTCGCCTAGAACAAGCATGCATTTCCTCTAGCCGGCAATCCGACCACCACACAAAAAAAAAAACAAACAAAAAGCAGGGCTCTGCAAGATGGCCTCCATACTGTACAATGGAACTTGAGGCATCATCAATACAGAGTCATGGTTTGCAAAAGAGAACAAAACTATAGAAACAGAAAGGACTAATCTACTTCAGAATAGTAAACTGAAAATAGAAAAGAAATACTCAAATGATCGAACTACTGAATTTGATTCTTATTCAAAAATTGCCTTTACATCAGAATGCTTCTCCAATTGAAATCTTTTTCTCGTTTCTTCTGCTCCTCCTCATACAGAAAGAATGCTGCATTTTATAAGTATTCCATGTCCGTTACAAGACGGTTCCAATTCCAGAACAGTTGGTATTCCAACTGTCGATTCAGCTTTTAAAATTCCATCGCAAGGCCCATACATCACCTAAACATGTGCATTTTTCATTATCGGCAAGATCACATCCATATCTTACTGAAATAGATATTCCCATTACTGTCGGCAACACTTCTCTTATCGGCTACCTCCTAATTTCTTTCACCGATATGCTATTCTTTCCGATGGTTAGAAACCATCGCTCAGACTTATACTGTCGGGGTGACTCCTCCGTTGTCCTCCGATATACATACTTACTCTGATGGCCTCAAAGGCTCCTTCAAACTACACTATCGGCAAGACTAATACCGTCGGTCAAACATTTCCCAACCTCGCCGATGGGAACACTTACGCCGATGCACTCCTTCTATCGGCTTGACCCAGTACTATCGGTGAAGCCTCTAACAAATTCCCCGACGGTGCATTTCACGCCGATATTTCTTGTCGGTGACACCTCACCACAGTCTCCCCGATCGGTATGACCTTCAACCGTCGGCCCATGATCAATTTCTCAGCTCGATGCTTATGCTCACGCCGATGCCTTCGGCCAACTCCACATCGGTGAAACTCGATGTTTATCACCCCGATCGGTGAGATGATACACTGTCGGCTCATGATTATTTCCTCAGCCTGATGCCAAGGCTCACACCGATGACCCACTTTGGATAAGCAAAAACTTCTTCCCGCCAAGGCTTATCATGCCAAAATGCAATTATAAGAAAATTTCACATCACACCAAAAATGTGCAGTATATACATGGGCTCCGAGCCCTTGGTGCTCCTGCACCACCATAGATTTTGGGAGAGTGGACTATCACTTTTTATGATGTGTATCACATTCTTAGGGTCCCTATAAGGGGACAAACTCTATTTCTTCCTACCAATGAGTCTTTTGAGAACAAGGCTTCTTGGGTTTCTTTTATGGAAGTTAATCATCCCAGGGACCAGACAGGAGTTCTACTTTCTTTAGTACCATGACTCTGCATCCCACTTTTGAGGAGATTTCTGATTAGCTTGATCACTTCGAGGCTATCAGGAGACAAGGCCTTAGCTCATCTAAGATGGTGTTGGGTAACCATCATTCATGGTTTAGAGGAGGGCATAGTTTACGCATGGGGACCTAACATCCTAGCTATGGTCTACAAAGATTTCTATCAGATCTCTCAGCAAGGGGCTCTAGCTTTCAGCCACTCTTCTCTGTTTATGGCAAGGATCTTTAAGCACATGAAACCCTACTAGAAGCTTATTCCTCTTTCAAACAGGCACCTATTGAGAGAAGCAAGGTGGGCACACATTGGTCATTATGATGCTACTCTTCCCACTATTGCTACCCTTACAGATTATGACATGATTTTTGACCCCTACCATGACATGGAAGGGGCTTGGGCCAAGATGGAGAGATGATGGCCTACTGCCATGAGGTTTTAGAGATCACAGATTGCAATGGTCAGGTTGAGGCTCATCGGGTGGATCTTGATCCATTCTTGCAGTAGTTTAGCGAGGATGTCCCAGAGGACTTGCCCCCAGTGTCCACTTGTTACAGGATCATTCAGGAGATGGGGGAGATTAGAAAGCGGAGCATCGTTTGGACACCTTTGACTCTAGGTGTCTTCATCACTAGAGTTTCTAGAGGAGGACAGAGGGGAGGGAGAGGGACTCCTTCCTGATCTATGACTATGATAGTTGATTCAGAATCCACTTATGAGGACTATGTTCCTGATAGTGATGGTTCGTCAGATGAGGCCCCTCCCGATGAGGATTTTGATAACATTGATGTCCTGAATGAGGTTCCTGACATCCCTGAGGGTCCTCCTCTTATTCCTTGACCTCCTCATTTAGATGAGGTGATGTGTTAGCTTGACCCTGATTGGCATCTTGGAGATCCACGTAAGTTCTGGTCTATTTGTTTTCACTTTGGCTTTGTGTTTTCTCTTTTCATGTGGCACTAACTTGGTCTTGTCTTTGAATTTGGCCTTTTAGGCAATGTCAAAGAGTGGAGGGACTTGGTTCACGAGGTTAATGTTGGATTAAGCTTTCCCTTTACTAGGATGACCCATCATCGTCTCTTGGATGATCTTGGTGCGCCCCCTACTGCGAGATGACACACATACATTTTTGCTCCTATTTACCATGGGTGTGAGATGAATACAGAGTTGAGGACCTAGGTTAATAAGCTTCAGGGTAATAATAAAGTACTTCAGGAGATGGCTTGCCTTAATGTTGGGCATTCTGACACTAGTATGGTGGGGCCTTCACAATCGCATGCCCACAATAGAGTACATCATTCTCACAGGTCCCATGGAGCGACGAGTGGTACTCGTAGATGGAGGAGCCAAAGCCCCGAAGGTTCTATTGGAGGGAACCAACCTCAATTTTTCTTTTCTTAAACCTCATGCCCCATTGCATGGGGAGCCTCTACTTCTCTTGAGAGTATTTTGTCTTAGCTCTTTGATACCTATTGTATAATTAAAGCTCGGATGTATCTATGAAGGTTTATCTCTTTCTATTGTTTTTTTCCCTTTGTCAAATTATATACTCATCTCTTGTGCATGTTTGGAAGTTTTAGGAATTTTTTGAATTATGTTTGACCTTTTCAACTCTTTTTAACAAATGTAAGTATGACAACGATGACATGCTTTTGTAGTTTTGAAGGACACATATATGATATGTAGTTTATGATATGACAATGCAGGAACACAAGAAATGCAGTAAATGAAATTATAATACATTATTGAATGTCATGAGATATGACACTTGACTTTATTGCTTTGAGACTCATTTTCTGACTTTGATATGAATTCAATGTGGAACAAACAAAGCAACTACTCTTAAATATGATTTTCAATTCAGGGGATTGCGGGTTGTCCTGATATAAGAAACCTATTCAAGGTTGTGAGATGGGTTTTTTAGGAAAACTCAATTGGGGGAGTGAAATGAATCATGGAGTGCTTTTGATTTCTAGGCTTTTCTAAAGGCTAAACACTAATCCTTATTTAGATAAGACAATTTGGTAAGCTTTCAACTTAGACAAGAATCAAGTTTTATAGGTGTTTGTTAGACTTAGATCATAGATGGCAAGCAAAGTAAACCTGAGGTAAAGGATAAAATGGGAAATAATAAGGGTCCCTAGATAGAAGACGATCCTAGAGACAACTAGACTCTTTGGCTTTACTCAGCTAGTGTCTATGTACTTTGTACCTTTATTTCTCTATTAGAATGTCACTCTTGAGGCTTCAAGCTTAGACTGATCTCCACCCAAGAGTACGGACCTTCAGCAACCTTCTCTCTTTCACTCTCTTTTTTTGTATCTCTCTTCTTTTTTTTTTTCTTTTCACTTTTTTTTGTATTTTCCTCACTTGATTTTTCTCATTTTTTTTGAATTTTGATTTTTCAAGAAATGAATGCTTTTTAGAACTTTGATATGCAATTCTTTGATCTCTCAATTCTCACTTTTCTACACTCTTATTTTGATCACTCATTTTTTTATTCACTCGGATTTTAGATTGCTTCCTTCAGAGTTTTGATCTTCCTGACATTTTTGGCCAAGAAAGATAAGGGGTTGAGCGCCACCTAAAGTTTTCATAATCTAGTTGGACTTCTCTTCTACTAGGGAAGAGATCAGGAAGGTCTACTTACAAGCTTCCTTTGAACACTATAGGTTTGAATACTGACTTTGCTTAGACCTAGCATCTTGACTCATTAAGACTGGGATCAGTGTAAATCTAAGAGCTAGGCTTTGATTTAGAATCACTAGAAGTGAAGGGGGACAATGGAAATTTGTGAAAAATGCAGAATCTCTAGGTCCTTAAAGGATGAGGTATATCTAGGCAACATTAGACTCCTTACTAAAAGGAAAATAGTATAAGAGCAAGTCATGAACTATAATGCAAAATGAATAGAATGAAACTGAAATGCAAGAAACAAATTGTTTTTGATCTTTTTTGAGTTTTGTAGTTTTTTTTTGTATTTTTATGTTTTTTCCTTTTTTTTTGTTTTTTAGACATAATATTTCTTGAGGTGAAAGGCTTTGACTGTTTCACCAAATTCCTCTCCCTCCATTATGCACAAGAGATAAGCATTGTTTCTGATATTTTCTTTAACCATGTAGGGGCCTTTCCAGTCTTCCGAAAAGGCTCTTTTTCATCTCTTTTTCTTGTTTTTTGTGCTACCTCTTCTTAGGACAAGTTCTCCTATTTGGTAAGGTTTATCACTTGAATCTATTGTTTCCAATTTACTGATTTCTCTTGGCATTGTGAGACAGTAAATCCTGAAAGGCATGTTGGTGGGAGGGGGTCCAATACAGGATTCCTTCGCAATAGAGTAATTATGTCAATAGATCGAATCATTTTTTCATGTAGATTTTTTTTTTAGGTCTCTCTTGGATTCTTTGTAAGAATTGGAATAGTTCAAGAGGAGTTTGTGGTTCCCTTTGTTCGTTAGGGGGAACAAAGCTTATACTTGTCCTCCCACTAGGTTTTGGTCTCAAGTCCATGGCATACCAAATATAACTTTTTGGTAGTTCAAAGATGATAGGATTATCGATACCAACTGTCACTTTCATCTTACACTCTCTGTGAAAGATTCCTTCACTTTCTTCATCTTCGTCAGGTAATTTCTCTACCATTTCTATTTGTACCCAAGGTGCTTCCCATTCATCAGGCTTGTTTGATTGAACTGAGATGGAAGTGGTTGGTTTCTCTTATGGTTTGGACACTACAAACATCCTAGGTAACACCCCTATAGCATTGTTGACTGGTTATCCATGGAATATGCTTCTTCCATGGGTAATACTAGTTGATGTGAGTCCTCAGTTGGTGTGAGGGGCTCATATGATTTTATTTCTTCAGGTGTATTAGGGAGATGTGACTTACTTAGTGGTGACAGTGGGGTATAACCTTCTACTATGTCTTCCTCAGCATCTGAGAAAGCATGTGGATCCACATCTCTTAGATCTAATGTTGCGGTTTGGAATACCAGCTCTTCGGTTCTATGAGGATTTTCCCCTATGCATGGGAAGAGTTTATAGACTTCTTGGAAGACAATGGTCAGTATCTCTAGGGGGAATTGGAGTGGTCCATCCCTTTCGATCAACTCCACGATCTCGATTGTTTTTTCCTTGGGGATCACTTCTTTCTGCTTTGGTGGTGGTCCTTTCTCAAAAGTTTTGATGTCTACTAAATTTATGGTCTTTTCTAGGTTTCCCATCCTTTTGACACATATTGATTGTGGTGTTGGACTTGGGATGGTCAACTTGTTGGTAGGGAGTTCGTAGTCTATTGGAATTCCTATGCATTTTTTTGGGGTTTTAGACTTTAACATGCTGAAAGGTTTTGGATCTCCCTGTGCAACATATACTTTCCCTAGGTGTAGGAATCAAACTTCTTGAAATAGTGTGGATGGCACAACTTTCATCCTATGTATCCATGGCCTTCCAAGAATCAAGTTATATCCTATGTCCTTGTCTATGACATAAAAAGTAGTCGGAATGGTCTTCAGACCCAAGGTCACTAGGAGGGTGATTTTTCCTATGGTGGTTGCCTTCAGATTGTCATATCTGCTTAAAGTATCCCTTGAAGTGGTGATGTTGGTGTGTCCATAGCCCATTCTCTCCAAGAGGGAAAAAGGAACTATATTCACTACAGCTCTATCATCGACCAACATT
Organism: Cunninghamia lanceolata; assembly: GCA_027924645.1. Lineage (NCBI taxonomy): Eukaryota > Viridiplantae > Streptophyta > Pinopsida > Cupressales > Cupressaceae > Cunninghamia > Cunninghamia lanceolata. The sequence goes on along the minus strand of BSBN01000700.1, from coordinate 4,195,604 downwards.
TAATTGATACATGTGATGTAGACCCATACTTGAAGATATAGTGCAGGGTCTCCTCTTTTAGTTAATTCTGCCTCAGAGGCCATCTATTGTAAATCAAAGAAGAACCTTGGATCTTTAAGTTTTGAGTTTGGTGGGTTGAGATTGTAATCCACATGGTTGATTTGTTTACTAGGCGGTGGCATGATTTGGTCAAGATATTTTAGGCCTATTGCTTGTAGCAATGCATAGTGATGTGAGGGGGAGTTCTTGAGTAAATCAATGAACGAAATGTGTGCATGTGTTTTCTTCAAATCTTCTATGATCTCATAAGGTCCAATGGGAGCTGGTATTGGTTCTACTATTGAGATGGTACCCTCATATGGTTCTTTTGGCTCATCTTCTTGCTCACGATCCTCCTCTTTTTTTTCATTATGCATGATCTCTACTAGTCCCATCAACCTAGTTTCTCCTTTTTGTTCTAGTCAAGGTGGGACTTCAGGGTTACTATTTTGAGTTTCTTTATCCATGTTTGTTGTTTTAGTGTTCTTGTGCACAGGAAATGGTTCCTAATAAATCCTCATGTTTACATTTTGAGGTGCTATGGGAGCATGATATTACCTTGTATCTTTGATGTCTAGAGTGATCTTTTGTAGGTTCAAGAACATTTCTATGAACAAGCATTGTTGATCCTCTAGAAGCTTTTCTATGAATCTGTTGTATTCCCTACAAGATTATGTGATATGCCCCTTTGCTCTATGAAAATAACAATACTGGTTGTATTCATAAGAGGTTCTCTCATATCTCCCGTCATTTCCATTCCCATTTATGTTGTGGTTCCATCTTTGATAGTTGTCCTGAGGATACTACCCATTGTTTCTAGGTCAATCTATGGCATTTATGTTAGGAGGATAATAATCTCTCTCATTATAATCATCTCTTACCCTTTTGATCGAGGGTTGATCCGTCACCCCATCTGTAGTTGCATTCCTGTTGTTTTTTAGAACATTAACAATAGAGGTAATGTTTCCCATGTCTTCTTTTGTTGTTTTTCCATTTGAACTGTAAATTTTTCATCCACTATCGATAGCGGCTTGATCAATTCTTAAAGCACTTTCCAATGCTTCTTCATAGGACCTATATGGTAGTTTCTAAACTTCTTCTCTCATGTCTTTGTTAAGGGCATGCAAGAAGAGGTTGCATAGTTCTCAATGGTCCATGTTTGGAGTGTTGGTTGAAGAGTAGAGCACTTGTCTCCACTAGGTGATGAAATGTGCTATATATTCATTCAGTTCTTGTTTCATCATGAGGAACTCTCAAATCCATATTTTTATGAGTTTGTTCATGTCAAATACCATGACAAGTTCTCTGATTAGTTGTCTAAATGAGTGGATTGAAGCCTCTAGAAGATGATAATACTAGTCCAAGACGATGCCTTTAAGCATTTTTGGGAAAAATTTTACGACAACGCCATCCCAAGGAAGGAATTCCCTTATGGTTGTAGTATAAGCTTTGATGTGTCAATTCGGATCTCCCTCTCCTTTGAACTTTAAGAGATCTGCTAATGGTCAGGGTAGTTGGACACTCCTTATATTTTTGTCTAGAGGCTCTTTTAGATATTCAAGTTATGTTCCTAAGAAAGCACTCTGAGATTGCGGGGTTGTTAGTAAGAACCATGTGGGTGGGTTTTGATAGCCCATTGTTGGATTCGTTGGATTGTTTTGAATAGGAGGATTCTTGTTCAAACAAGTCTCATTACTAGCATGTCATGAATAGTAATTGAGGTAGGGGAATTTTGAGATGCCCCTTGGTCCTGCTCATGAGATTTTGTTCTTTTCTCTGGAGCAGCTTGTTTTGCCTCTAAGATTCTCATTGTTTGCACTAGAGTTGTGATTACATCTGCAGGAGTCGTAGCTCTAGGGTTTTCTTCATTTCTAGGATGCTCTCTTCGACTGCTTTCATAGTGATGGGCTTCCTCTCATGAGGCCTTCTATTTTTTTTCTTCTTCTAAGGCAATCCTCAATGCCGCTTAAGCATCTTTGGTTTCTTGTAGGTGCCTTTCCAACCTTCTGACCTCTTCATCAAGGTGAGTATTAGATGTACTTGTGAAAGGTTGTTCTGGTCAATGTACTTCCGATCTTATCCTTCTAGCCTTATGTGGTGCATTTTGTATGGCTAAGTCATTTTCCCAAGCTAGTTTAGTGAGGGATAGAGAATGCCTGGACTCTCTTGGATCATGTTCATAGTCAGAGTCTTCATAGTCATAACAATTGGTAACAGGTGCATCAAGATGAGGTGACACATACCTATCAAAAGAAGGGGTTTCAAGTTCATTTGAGGGAATGTTTCCCTAGTTCAATTCTGGTTTCGTCATATTTAGGGGTGCCATAGACACTACAAAATAAATGGAATGGATGGTGGTGCAAATGATGGAAGTCAAATTGGCTATGAAGAGCAACAAAAGAGAGTTTGAATATTTTTGAAATGTTTTCGCAATGGGAATGCAAAAAGCTTAACCAAAAGGCTTTGCTCTTCACATCAGGTTCACCGAAATAAGTACACTTGAAATCATGACTCTGGTTGCCTGGGGTTGTTAGGTCAAATTTAGGCTTGCACACAGACCCTTTCCCTCCTTGCCACGAGCTGATCTGCCATGTCACTCTAGCTCATGTGGAAGTATCCAATCGAGAGGAGGTGAGACATGGTGGGGGTCTAGTTTGTTAGAGAGCTAGACTTCGCAAGGGGGGATTGGCAAGTTTTGTAGCCTTTGTTGTTGTGCATTGTGTTGTATGTTTCTCTCAATTGTTGTGGCAGTTGAGATAACCTTATGACCCAAAGGGTCACTAGTCTCTCTCCTTCTATTTTGATTCCTTGAATTCCACATTTGTGTGGGAAAATGGTTATTTTCATTGATAGCTTCTATTGTTTCTATGTCCCTGAGAAATGCTCTGTGCAGTCGTAATTGCCTAATTTGTTCAATCAACAAGAGAACAAATGGATCTTCTTGTGGTGGAATGTATGTCTGTTGTTGCGGTTGCGGATGCAACTCCTTGATCTTGTCAGGGATAGCTCTTACCCACTCTCCTCGTACTCCTAAACACATTCATGAATTAGGATAGAGGAAGTCATATAATTGCTAACTCTAACCAAATCTAGGGTTTTGACCTAGGGTTTTGTTGGACTTAGGGTTTGACTTTGTTCAACTGTGATTACCTCGTGATGGAATCGAGGGTTTGCAATGTTATCTATTTTAATAGATCTATATGAATGCAAACTAAATGATGACATGCAAAATGTCTTTTTGGTATTTTTAGAGTATTTTGGAAAGGAAAATGCTCCTAATCTATGAAAAAAATATGTATGCAATCCTATATGTCTTTTCAAGTGCAAAGTTTAATCTATGTTTTTGTGGGTTTTTGGTGTTTTCAATGTAATCTAATTTAATGGAAAGGGAAGATGCTTTTTCTAACAAAATAGATCTAGGAATGTAAAAACAATTAATCTAGCATGCAAGATCTAATCTATCAAGGAAAAAGAAAAATGTTACTATTCTTAAGAGCAAAGTGATTATCTAATTACTATGAAAGAAATGAAAGAACCTAAAAGAGATGAAGATTTGTTGACTCCACTACCATCAAGATCCTTGTGTAGGCAACCTCAAATCCTTATGTGGCAGAAGGTGATCCTCTTATCAACAAAATGACCCAAAGAAGCAAAAAGAAGCTTTTGTGAAGCTTGTATGAGCTCGATGTGATCTTTGAATTGAGCACAATGGCTAAGAATTAAACAACATAGTGTTACTTGATTGAACAAAAGAAAGTAAAAGACACTTACATCCTGTATGAGCATATGAATGCTAGGTTGGAGAGAAAACTTGGCAAGAGCTGGTGCACAATGAATTTGCCTCCCTTTGTGCTTGAGGGAGGGGGGTATTTATAGGTTTGAGGAAGGGATTGGACTAAAGAGTTAACAAGAATAGATTGGGGAGTTAACAAGGTTGATTGCCCAATGAACTCAGCTGATTAGGGAGTGATGAAGTAATGATAGCTTATCACTGAAGAAGAAATAGAGTTAGAAGAATGCATGAGATTGATTAGAGAGTTAATTATAGATCAAATAGAGCTAATTATACATGTGTGGGTGCATGAAATAGTCAACTCCATATCAAGGATCAAAAATCATGTAAATAGAAAGAAAAACGGGTGAAATGAAGCAAAAACGTGAGAGAAACTTGAGTTTTTCTGTGGGTCAAAAGATGGCAAGGTTGCCACCTTTGTCAGACAAGGTCACCCAGGGAGATCATGGGTCACCCCAGGGGTGACCCTAGGTCACCTGGGGAGATCCGGGATCAAAAGTGTAGAATGCAAAAATTTAGGCCAGCAGAAGGCATAAGGGAGGAAAAGGATGATTTATGCATCAAGAAATAGGTCATTCATGTGGAAGAATCCAAATCTCCACTTGCATCTTCAGGATCCCCAGTGGGGATCTGGAAATAATAGGGGGAGATTTAGATTGGTTGGTTGAAATTGAAAATGAAAAGTGGGAGATGGATCAAGGGACTTCTAGAAGGCTTCTATGAAGTGCAGTAGAGGAAAAAAAGGGGGAGAGGTGAAAACTCACCTACAAGACTCTCACAAGGCTTAGGGTCAAGGTCCAAAGCCAGAAAATGCAAGTCAACAAGTGTTGAAAAGCATCGCAAACAAGGAAGGAGGGGAATTGACAAAGCAAAAATGACACAAGACAAGAAAATAGGACACATCATCAAGAGGCTTGCTACCCAAAGGATTTATTTTCACACTTACATGTATGTGAGAAGGTTTTGAATCATCATAGGGGTCATGCTGGAGGCACTGCATGATTTTTGTGCTTACAATGTTGAGGGTTGAGGATTTAGGGATAGGGTTAAGTGAGAGACCTAGATGGCTAAGAACGGATGGAGAGATAGACAAGGAGTGACTGAGATACCTAGAGAGGGGAGAGGTAGAGAGGGGAGAAGAGAGATAAAATAAAATGAGAGAGTGAAGTTAAAAACTTGAGGGAAAAATGGGTAAGGGGGAGGGAGAGAGGTGAAGAGGTAAGGAGTTTTATATAGCAAGCCAAAATGTGCTCACGTGGTGAGGGGAGAGATAGAATAAAATGAGAGAGTGAAGTTGACAACTTGAGGGAAAGATGGGTAAGGAGGAGGGAGAGAGGTGGAGAGGTAAGGAGTTTTGTATAGCAAGCTAAAATGTGCTTGTGTTATAAAACGAGCACATTTTGGCTTGCTATACAAATGGTAAAATAACTAGGACACCTGTGATCCAGGCCCACATGCTCTATTATTCTCTTGGTTATGCGCATGTTCCAACAAAAAAAAGATTTTTGATGTTGTTGGGAAGTGTACAAGCAAATTTTTCACATTCTACCACCTTTGCATGAACTTTCCACCACCTTTTTCAGGTTTGCCAACTTAGGAAGGAGGAAATAACATAGTTTTCACATCAAATTTGATATATATCAATTCAAGTTTCAATTTTTGTAGTGTTGCAATGTTAATTGTGATTGAATTGTAGGAATTTGACATTATACATTGGTTAATTGTATTGTTGTTAGTAATTATATTTGAGTGATATACAATTGAACATTGAAAAGGAAGGAAGTTTGTGAAAAACTCAAATTGTTGAGGAGTTTGATGCAAGAAGAAGAAAAGACTACATAATTGGGTAGTCTCTCCATTCGAATCTTCATTTTTTAGGTATGTCAAGTCTTTACACATGTTCTTTACATTTTCCTTAATTCTATTATGTTTATTTATCATCCCTTATCATACATGCTTAATAGAATGCTTTGATTTTGTTATTATGCATATTTCATGTTCATCATTGTTTGTTTCTCATTATAACCTTAGCCCCTTTTGGCACATTTTAAACTACACAATTCTTTACACTTGCCAATTACATTTGCTTGGAAGTTTCAAAAGATTTTTTATGGTGATTATCACATCTCATTTTTGGAATTTATTATAAATTAGATCTTTGAACATTTTACCATGACTAATTTACTATGAGTGATTCCACGTGTGAAAGTAACTATTGTGAAAGTTATAAATGCATAATTTTTAAAAGTCGATTTAATGATAATATATTATTGGTACGATTACGGATGTACATTTCATTTTGCTTCGGCTATGATTTTTGGGAACTAACCTATTAATGAAAATCTAAGTGCGATTGAGCGCAGGGATATCTTGAAGATGAGAACATGGTTGAGGTAGAGATGTTCTAGCCACTTGGCAAGAACTGTTTGGGATGGATAACCCTGATGCACTCACCCACTCACATAGTCTCATGGCATATTGCATTTTCTGGATGATCTTTTTTAATTAGTTGATAAATGTGATTGATGATTTGGGAGTAGATGAATATGTGTTTTAATTGCTACAATAAGTCCATTTTGAATGCATGATTTAGTTATAAATATTATTGTTCTTTTGATTTATATTTAAATGATGTATTTTATATTTAAATGGTATATTTTATATTTAAATGGTGTGTTCTATATTTAAAATGGTGTATTTTATATTTAAAATGGTGTATATTATATTATTTAATAATAAATATTTTCCTATTTAATAAATATTATTGTTTGAAAAATAATATCTAATTTAGACTTAAAAGAATTATGTTTAATATATATATATGTGTAATTTGCAAATACTACTTGTTTGATTAAAAAAATGATTATGCTTTATTAAAAATAGATATTTTTTTTTATTATGTATACCCTGGTAAGGGCCAGGGACCCATATCAAAAATAGAGCCGAAGCCCTTATGGCCTTATAAAACTGTCTTGACAATCTAGAAAGCAAAATGGAGGGCAAATTACACAGGCCTCTTCGATATCTTAACTACCAAACCTATAAACATATAAAATGACTGTGAAGAAATCAATAGCAAAAAACATGAACCAGGTTACTCGACAGCCTTATCATTGCCGGTGAGATCAACCAAGTTGAATTCATCATCGCATGGATGCCTAAACTCGACCTTGTCTTCAACTTTCACCTTCATCTGCATCTTCCCCACCATTCTTTCCACCATCTTATGAAGCTTTATCTGACCATCTAGTAGATTGTGCACATGATCAAGGATGAATTTCTGATTCAATTGAGACTCCTTTGATAGCTCCACCAAATCCTCATGAACCAGAATTGAAGAAGCTGCAATAGACGTCATCATAGCCATCATTAAGGACTGTGTAGTACCTAAAACATTCCACGGGAAGTCTTAGGATCCAACATAATGGAAGATATTGCCTCACAAAGCCCATCATTTTCCTCTGACTCCATTGACTTTGCCATGTCTATTATCCTGCCAACCCAGCGTCTCAACAAAGGATTCTTAATTTCTGCATCCAAGAGATCCACAATATCAGAAAGAACATTCCTTCCAGAGACCTTCAGCTTTCTCTTTCCCTTCCCCTTCCCTTGAATCATTAAACCACCCACCATTTTATTCTTCCCCTTCCTCGGCAGTTGTCTCTTCCTCGGCATTAACCCAACGGCCTTCGAGCACTCTCCATCTGCCCCCGCCATGAAACTACTACCAAACCCTCAAAATATAAATGCTAGCCAAATGCAGAGAGCGAGATGGCAAAATAGACATGTCCTTCCTTCTTAAAACCTTGTTAAAGCTTCCTTGCCTTGTAATAATCACATGTATGAGTCTCTAACTCACATTTATGATGTGAAATTCCCAAATCACCATCTTTGCCTCCAGTCATGAAGAATAAAGATCCAGACACACTCAGTCATAAGTATTCTCTACCATTCGTCCCATCGACCATGCACACCTTCCAATAGTCTTGTACTCATGAAACTTCACTCTCTTGGCAATGGAACTCACCCCTTATCAAGCGGATGGATTTTGATATCAAACCAAATCAACCTTCTCAGCTCTCTGGGGTACTCCTTAACAACCAATCCATCCCATGCCTTGGATGCTTGAGCCAAATCTATCCCTTGATTGGCTGCCCAATTGGCTACCTTATTACCCTCTCTCTTAATATGAGATTTTTTAACTTGATTCAAATTCCTCATCAACAATTTTACCTCTTCCAACACTAGATCAAGTCTCTAGTTCCTGGAATTGCCCTCTTCAAGGAGATCAATGATTAATTTGGAGTCCCCCTTGATCCAAAGATTCAACCAACCATTAGAAATAGCAATTTTTACTCCTTCAAGCAAAGCTAATGCTTCATCTATATTGTTGGACTCCTCTCCTAATGAAATAAAGAAGTAACCCATCGGCCATCCTACCTCATCCCTTAAGATTCCTCCTCCTCCCGCCTTGCCCAGATTTCCCCGAGCCGCACCATCAAAGTTAAGTTTCACCCAACCTGAATCTAGGGGCGTCCACATCACCTTCTGGTCCCCCCTAGGCTGGAGACTGCAAATATCTGGGGATCCCAACCAACAAAATCTAGGCCACTCTTAGGCCCAATTTGTTTCCTCCTCAAAAATCTTCCAAAACCCAGACTTCCATACTTCCCCTAGTTCTCCAATCAAACTTTCAATCCGGTCCCAAACTAAATTAACATTCCTTTCCTTATCATTGAAGACCCTGCTTTTCCATTCCAACCATAAATTCTAGATTACTACAGCTAGAAAAACTTCCCAAATGAGACTCAATCCTTTATTCTTAATTAGTAGATACCACCCCTCTAATAGCATCTTTACGAATCTCCCCCAAATTTCTTGAGCAAAATCACAATAGAGAAATAAATTGTTACCTTCCTCCTCCATCGATTTGCAAAGAGGACACTTCGATGGACCAAATTTACCCAATTTCCTCAATCTCTCCTATGTCAAAGTTCGGCCCTTCCAAGCTATCCATAAAAAATCTTTAGCTTTAGCCAATCCCTACTTGCACCAAATGAGGTTGGCCACCCCCTTCTCAATATTGATCCCTCCACTAAAATACTTGCAGAAATCTTCCTTAACCATCACATACCCTTCACCACTAAACCTCCATCTTCTCCCATCCTCTTCATTTGAAAAGGGAACCTTGCTTATTAGTTCCTTGACTTTCCTCCACATCTTGGATTCTACTTCAGCCAACCCAACAGGAATCTTCCACTTCCACTTGTCCTCAACTTTTTCCTTGTAGTTGTTGACCATCGTCCCCATCCTAGGTTCAACTTGCACATCCAATCTAGCTTAGGAAGGGAAGGAGATCAATGGCTTTCCTCCAACCAAAGGATCCTGCCAAAACCTAGTTTTCATCTCTTTACCCACTTGCTAGACTAAATCCTACCTAAGCACCCTCGAGCAACTTCTTATGAAATTCTAGATATTTGACCCAGCTGGAAGGGCCTCAATGTCCCACAAATTGTCCACCCTACTCTACAAATACTTTGCTTGTAAGACTTTGCTCCAAAGGCAATCCTTTTCTTCATACACTCTCCACCCTAGTTTTTCCCCAAGGGCCCTATTCATGTCTTTTATTTTTTTGAATCCCAAACCACCTTTCCTCTTTGGTTTATAGACTGCATCCCATTTCACTAGATTATATTTAAACTTGTCTTCCAAACCTTTCCATAAGAATGTTCTCTGCATATTTTCCAATGCAGCTGCAACCTTACTTGGAACTTGAAAAATTGACATAGTATAAATCGGGACAACTGCCAAAGAGGCCTTGACCAAGGTTATTCTTCTAGCTAGGGACAACCATCTCCCCTTCCAGCCAGCCAGCTTCCCCTAGACCTTCTCTACCACTTTCCTCCATTCTTCCTCTAAAGCTCTATTATTAAGAAATGGCAGCCCCAGATAGCTACTTGGTAGCGTCCCCTCCTCAAAGTCTAGGATTCTTTTGATATCCAAAGCATTAGAGAAAAAATCCTTAAGGAAAAAGATCCTTGACTTACCTTTATTGACTTTCTGCCCAGCCGCTCTTTCATAATCAACAAGAATCCCTTTCATCCGAGAAGCTTCATGCACTGAGGCTTCCCCAAATAGCATGGTATCATCAACAAACTGAAGGTGAGTGAGATTTGTGTAGCCACTCGACACCTGTAAGCCTTGAATTTTACCCACCTCTCTAGCCTACCTCAGAGAGTGGCTCAACACCTCTGTCATGATTAAGAAAAGGAAGGGTGACAACAGGTCCCATTGCCTAAAACCTCGCCTTGCTTGAAAGAAATCTGTGGCTCTTCTGTTTATTAACACTGCATATTGAACAAAGGAAATACATCTCATGTGTTAGGATTAGCTATGGAGGTAGTTGTCCCAAGATCAAGATGTCTAAGAGCTAATCACAAGAATCAAAGAAGATCAATATGATAGAATAATATTCTATACACAAGATAATGACTTGATACAATGTTGAATTGATATGATACAATGAGAGGCCTTGGTTATATAGACCAAGGTTGAGATCTAGAATGTTGTAGTCATGTGACAAGTGTCACATTCCTAATACATATGACAACTAGAGGATAGGATGCCGACTAGGTCACATGTGTAGGATAAGACAACTATCAACACCTAGTAACAACTAGACACAACTAGAAACAACTAGAAACATCTAGTAGACTCACTAAGTCAACTTAACATGTGAACATGTGTGTGAGTATTATTTATTTATATGAATTATCCACACAACAAGGGTAAACCAGATAGGTAATAACCCTTTTCACACCAACACCCCCCCTTAAGTGCAACTTAGGGAGGAACAAACAAATGCAAACATGCAAAGATGGGTCCTGGCAACAAGGCCATGTTAGGTACCCATGTACAAAAGATCTCTCACAAGTGGAGAAAAGGAGGAAACCTCATGGGAAAAACTCCTCTCCAAAAGAGAAAAGTGAAGGAAGAAAGGAAGGAGGACTCAACATGAACCCCCAAGGACTACTTCCATCACAAAGATACAAAAGATATCCCCCCATAGGAGATAAAAGGACTAAGAAGCCCTCACAAAGGATGTCCCCAAAAGATCAGGAACTTGAAGAACTCCACTGAAGCACAAAAAAGCTGCAAACAACTACTGAAGAAGTGCTACACTGTTGAAGAACCTTCACTGAAAAATAGGATGAAGATCAGGATCAAAGAGACAAAAATCTGCATGAGTGACCCCAATGACACTACTCAACCAATTTGATAGTTGAAGATGCAAATGGCACATCAATCTGTACAAGTGAGCCCAATGACACTACTCAACCAATGTCATAGTTGAAAATATAGGTGCCAATAGTCTTAAGAACTAATCATCTGAATAAGGTAGAAGGTTGCCTCTACAAGAATACAAGAGTGTCTATATGGTATCTGTTCCATCTCACCAAAATGCATGGGTAACTAGCCGCTACATCTGCCTAGTATACAGGAACAAAAATTGGATACATAGTTCACTCCAACCAAAACCAAGGAAGCATTAGCACAAGTAGTATGATACCCCCCATAATGCTGACAAGGGAGAGGTATGGCAGCTCCACTAAAACTATGTGTCACAATGCAGTGCAAGAAGGTGAAGAAGCAACATCAAGAGATGCACAAAGTAGTACCTGCAACTAATAAAGGGTGTGCAAATAACAAGGCACACATGCATGATGCTAAAAATGTTATCGTGGACGGACTCTCACCAGACAAGATTGTGATGGCAAATAACAAGGCACTAACACAATGCCCCATGACACTTTATAAAGTAGTGTGAGTACAAAAATGGCACAACATGATGTGGAAGATCCCCAAACTACAAGTACAATATGTGGCACTTTATCTCAGTGCATTTACAAGTCAAAAAAGTGCTTCAATGGATACATGCAATGTCCAAACCAAGGACATAATGAGTTGTTGTCATGAGGTGAACAAAGAAGGCATTGACCATGCATGCCTTACAAACCTCAAAAAACAAAAATGACAAAAACTACAAATAATGAACCCCCATAACAAATAATACTACAAAATATGCCCACCCAAAAAGAAATACAAGATTAAGTACAATGTTGTCACTGTGGAAGCTGAAATTAACCGTTTATAACATATAGTGATTTTACAAAATTTCAAGAAAATTGGCATTCCAAATAAAAAAATGACCTATACCATCAAATTCCTTGCATTTTTTTGATCAATTTCAAAAAAAATGTTTGCTCAATTTCAACATCGTGAGCAAAAGTTATGCCCTGTCGAAAAATGTCAAAAAAATCAAGCAAAAATGTCATTTGGAGGCAAATTCTGGAAAAATACAGCAATCTAGGGAAAAATCACCTACAACATGATGAAGTACTTGGAACCACCTTTCCAATGACTATAAGAACTCGAAAAACTGACTCCCCAGGTTCAACTTGTGGTAAAAAGAAAAAATCCCCCTTTTGTCAAAATTTGCAAAAAATGGTCAACCTTGACTTGCATGCACGACAAAATCTAAAGTGCGACCAGTCAATGGAATCAACAAGCAAAGAGGTGTGTAATGAGTTTATTTTTGAGGGGGTAATGGCCTCCTACCAAACCAAGCCTCAATCACCGTCCTTCGACAAAAGAATAAAGCAAAGAATAGTACTCCTCTTTGTTAAAAAAAGTTGCCCTCAAAGTAAAAAACCCACCAAATGTGGATGAAACCAGACCTAATATCTCAAAAGTAGAAGGCCAATCAAAAGCATAGTCCTCATGCTGAGTGACTGATACTGACCAGAATAATGCAAAAACCAAGATGTCAAGACTGGATTGAATGTTGTTTACCAAGAATTCTATCTGAGCTGTGGTGAATAATCTGTCCTCGAACCCTCGACCACTAGGAATGCATGGAAAGGAATAGAAGTCCACGTTCCAAAAAAAACTCGAAGGCCGTAGATCTATGTCGAATTGGTCAAAAAAACAAAACTGAGGACTCTGAATGCTTGGTGGTGCCGCTGTGCAATGTGGGAAATGATGTGAGATCTGAGCGGTGGTGAACTCCAAATAAACCCTCAAATCACACAAAGCCACAAACAAAGTCAGTGAATAATAGAGAACTTATAGGACATAGAAACTGTCACTTAATATATCAAATACCAACTATAATGACTGCCGGATGTAAGGAGTGGATCTCAACGATGCCATTTGGCAAAATTATAAAGGTTGTCAAGTCATTAGTAAGAGCCCGCTATTGATAAACTCTGCCACCCGTTTAGAAGGTCACTCAAGGATGCCTTCAAATATAGAACAAATCAACCTCTACTACCTTAGAACAAGGCAAATCACAATGCAAGGTCTTCCAAAGTCCCTTAGCCTAAATGTTGGCATCGATTTCTGCCCAAACATAAAGTGGAGAGTCAAACAACTGTGATGAGAGTAAAAAAATGTGAAGGCTCCGCTATAAGCATCAACATGAGGACAAATAGTAATGCAAAAAGCATGTGCAAGGACTTCAATGCCATAGAACATCACACCTATGCTTGTGCATTTCTTCTCTCTATATATGGCTTAACCCACCATGTCACCAAACAAGATCCAAACATCAAAATGAGCCCGATTGAACACCAAAATGAACCCGATTGAGTAGGACAAAATGCGGTGATGATAGAAACGCTGAATCTTTGGAGACTGACCACAAAAGGTAGATGAGGCTCGGACCTCGTATATCTTCAAGCAAAGTGTAGCCTAAACTCATGATAGTTGTACAGGTTTCAAATTTCCTACAGAGGGCCAAAAATGTGGCCAGATGAAGGAGGCACTCGACCAATGAAGACTACAATTGGCACTAAGTCCAAATCCAAAACACAAATAAATGAGGCCAAAACTGAAACCAAGATCTTTGATAAAAAGAAAAAGAGATTGTAGCACATTGGAAATGGGTCTTCAAGTACAAACAAAGGCTAAAGTTGATCAATGTGCAGAAGAGATGCTTATGGTGTTTTGGTTGGATGGTTGGATCTCCATGCGGGGTGCACGCAGAGGTGATTGGAATATGCCGATGAACGATAGTCTTTGATGCCACTGAATATTTAAAAAAACAACTTCATAACAGAAGACCATGATTTGAATGGGCCGTCTTGAAGACTGAAATGGTGTCTGATACAAATGATAGCACGGGCAGATTAAATAAGTTTGATCTGTAGAAAAGAGTCTAAATGACGACGCCAAGGAGACCGTGTATGTAAAAAGTGCTCACTCTTCTTGCAAAGCTTGTGAGGTGGTAGCAAAGCCCTATGCGCCAGATCTTGCTTTCATCAATGAAATCCACGCCCATGGTCACCAAGATCTACGCCTCAAAATGCTTGATTCTAGTGCGTGAAATGAAAGGAATATTGTCAAACTTCTCTGCAAGCAACAAGATCTAAACAAACATAGACTGCAATGTGAGTACTGTGGGAACTCGGCCTACAATAACCAGTGTGCCCTGATCCAGAAACATATGCAATAGATTGCAATGCAAAATCTGCACACTAAATATTCTGACCCAAAACAATAGAAAGTTGGTCTGCAAAGGCTAGATCTGGGCCAAATCTCACCAAAACAGACAAAAACCCAATCGATCTGCTCTATGAATTTGACAATGAAGCAGAAAATGCAGGGGGCAGAATGGCCCTCTGCTAAAATTTTTTTGCCTTTTGGACAAAAAATCTGTAGAGGGGGGAAAAAAATGCCAAACTTGACTGTGACCAAAGTATATCATGTTTCTAGTCGATCTTAGCAAATTTAACCCTTCTGATCTCAATGGTGAGATTAGTTTTGCTCCAAAATGCACCAAAAGAAACCTGCAATTTCAAATCACAAACAAGAAGGCCCTAAAAAATTATTATTTCTTTCAACCTTTCTGATTCTCCAATTCATCCAGGGATGCAAGAGAAGAGCATACTTGGTTTCAAGAAAGAAAAAACACTATCTAAGATCTTCTAAAAATGAACTAACTCTAGACAATCAACTAGCTTTGATACCATGTTAGGATTAGCTATGGAGGTAGCTATCCCAAGATCAAGATGTCTAAGAGCTAATCACAAGAATCAAAGAAGATCAACATGATAGAATAATATTCTATACACAAGATAATGACTTGATACAATGTTGAATTGATATGATACAATGAGAGGCCTTGGTTATATAGACCAAGGTTGAGAGCTAGAATGTTGTAGTCATGTGACAAGTGCCACATTCCTATTACATATGACAACTAGAGGATAGGATGCCAACTAGCTCACATGTGTAGGATAAGACAACTATCAACACCTAGTAACAACTAGACACAACTAGACACAACTAGAAACAACTAGAAACATCTAGTAGACTCACTAAGTCAACTTAACATGTGAACATATGTGTGAGTATTATTTAACTAATAAATAGTTAAATAATATGAATTATCCAGACAACAAGGGTAAACCAGATAGGTAATAACCCTGTTCACACCGACATCATGATCCATCTGCACCATGTCTCCTCAAACCCCATCTTTTTTAAGATCTCCAGCAAGAATTACTAGGACACTCTATCATATGCTTTATTCATATCCAACTTTATGACCATACCATCCTTCTTCCAAGCTCTAATTGAATGTATCGTCTCATGTGCCAAGACTACACCATCTAAAATATGCCTCCCCTTCAAGAAACCACTTTGTTCCTCAGAGATAAATGACTCCAAACATACTGAGTCCGGAAGCCATAGCTTTAGCTATGATCTTATATATAGAATTACACAAAGAAATTGGTCTGAAATCATCGAAGAATTTAGGATTTTGATTTTGAGGAATGAGGGTAATATAAGTTTGATTCCAAGTACTCATCATTGTCCTCCTCTGTCTGCACTCCTTAGCTACCTGCCAAATATCCTCTTCTACCAAATCCTAGAATTTGTGAAAGGAGCCTGCTTGAAATCCGTCTGGCCCCAGGGCTTTATGAGCTCCCAAAGAAAAGGTTGCTTTCTTAATTGTTGACCTATTTCCCTCTGTCCAGAGTTAAATAGTTCACCTTGTATACTCCTTGAAAATCCTTTAGGAATCCATCCCAAAAATATTGAATCCTTCAAATACTCATGCTATATCTTGCCAATTTCCCAAAAATCTCACCTTGAGAATCTTTGTAGAAAACCCAGAAAAACCCAAAAATCTTTTGGCTTCAAGTGCCTTCCACTGCAGACATTTCCCAATTCTATACTTAGTCATTTTTAGATGAATATGCATTGTTTGTTTCTTTGTATGTATTTTCACATTGTATGTTCATATATACAATCGCACATATAAAGGAAATATGCGAAGGCGGACATATGAGGTTTTTCTTCTTTGGCATGACCATGTCTATCGGTAGTCAACTCAAAGCTCTCTCTGATGGGCCGATGCATATGCAAGGAAAAGATATAACGCCGACATACAAAGGTGAACATACAAGGAGGAGGGTACAAAAGACACATCGGCAAGATACATGCCATCGGCGGCTCTTTCTGGGGTCTCCTTGATAGCCAATGAATAAGCGATATGCAAAAGGCACATACAAAGGAAATATGCAAAGCTCAGATACAAAAGGTGGGGTCCACCAATTGTATATTTATGTGATTGTATGTTTGTACATACAATTGAAGATACAAAAAAGGAGATGCAATTTTATACACAAGTAAAGAGATACAAAGCTTGGGGCCCACCAAGTGCATATACGAGGGGCAGGTACAAGTTCAAATGCATGTTTGTATGCAGTTTTCCTTTGTATATTTTGCATTGTATGTTCGCACATACAAAGGGTCATATACAATGCGACATGCAAAGGTTACATGCATATGCCGAAGTCAAGTGTTTGCAATATATAAGTGATTGTATATAGTTTTGCTTGTATATTTGCCTTGTATATGCGATATACAAGGCAAAGGTATAAAGGCAATATACAAGCCGGACCTGACTCAAAAGTCAATTTTGGCAAATTCAAAGGTGAGGTCCGCGACTTGTATATTGAGTGCATTGTATATGCCAATATACAAAGAGAAAAAATACAAGGGCCGGACCTGTTTCAAAGTTTCATTCTGATGGATAATGTTTTGAGTTCCACGTTGTACGTATATTTGCATTATATGTTTACGATATACAATCAAACAGACAAAGGCTGATACAATGGTTTTTGGCGTAACAAAGTGCATCGGCCGCTCTGTTTTTATTCATTCCGACAACTAATAAGAAGATGCAATTTTTCAGCAATGGGCCTAAAGATCAGCCCAGTGACCAATCAGGTGATGACACATGGCAGGGGCATACATGCAAAAGGTGATACAAAAGTAAAGGGGCCCACTCTTGTATGTAGCCATTGTATTGTATGTGCAAGGCAACATACAAATGAACATACAAAGGCATTTCAAAGGCCGATTCAGATGTCAAATGAAAGCACATGCAATGAACATTTCAGCAAGACCAGGCTTATCAACAGCTCAACTCTTTTTCTCCCCATCAGCTCAATGCATACAAAGCAATTTGCATATGAAGGCAATATACAAGTGCAGTTTGACTGCAACTTTGACTGCCTGTATCTTCCGCGTCCTGGCAAATTTTGACATGATTCAAAAGGCAAAAGTGCTTATTTTTGCCTCCTCTTTCATCTGGCAGACTTTGAGTAGAATATTCTCACTTTTAGATTTTGAATCTGGATTTGCATGTTCGATTGGCTAGACATTTCAGCGGTCATTTTGGCAAGATGCAAATGCAGATATTTGTTGCATTTATGAGTGTAGATTGATGATTCAACAGCTTGCATTAAAGACTGAAAATATCTCCCATCTGCACCAATTCTAGATCTTTTGTTCCATAACTTCTTGCAGGTGGACATCCCTTCAGGCAGATTTTTCCCGATACAGCCCATGGGGCAAATTTATTGTAACTGACTTAGGTCATTTGAAATGCTATATATATGCATTGGATGAGATGTAGCAACGGTTGGAGATTTTTAGTTTTTAGTCTATCTATTTCCAAACAGAGCTTTCTACTATTGTAACCATGCCTTCTTATTGAATATATGCAAGTTATTTATCTCTTTTGCTGATTTTTGAGTTCAGTGTGAATCTGCATATGATTATCTGTGAACATTTTGTTCCTCTCAACCATCTTGTTTTCTCACTTCTGCTAGAATCATTTAAATCTATGTATGTCTACTTGTTCTATTTGGTTATGTTGTGCATCTTCTCAGTACTGTGAGGGTTCTTTTATTCAACTTGGTGAATCACCCCTTTATTTTCAAGTTTTTTTGTTTATCTTTCATTAAAAAGAATTCCTTCTCCCTTTTCCTCTAAAAATTTAGTAGTTTTAAGTGATAACCAGTTAAGGAAGTCGGCCTTCTCCAGAGGTCTGATCTCAATTCACAAGGTCCCACACTTTGAGATCATTCCCATGTTTCTCTAGATTGCTAAAGTTTTACAACTGCAGCAAGGGTGCAAATCTGAGAGACAATAGTTTCTGGCACGCTCGGTGGGACACTGTAATTTTATTTCTAGTTTTGATGTGCAGCTAGTGATTTTCAGACCTGTAAGAGGTTAAAACCTGCATATCTGGTGACTCATATTGAGGAAAGACAAGCAGATTAGTGCTGCTGTTACGTTTTATGAGAAAGATTCAAACTCGAAGTTCAAGTTTATTTGATTACTTACATCTATCTCCACCTGAAAGACAGAGTAGAGCTGTGGTAAGGACTCTAATTTCTAAAAGAATACAATCAACTCCACCAAATTTTAGGCCAGTTGCACCTGTAGTTCCTACACCAGCTCAAGCAAACCTACGTTTAGCTGTTCCAATGGCAAGAAATCAGCCATTTATGGCTTTTGATGGGGGCATCCCATTGAACTTAACAGTACATGACAACATACCCATGGCAGCTTTGAAGAGTCTACCCTATTTCACAGGGGAGAATCAAACTACCCCAATTGAGCACATTAGAGACATAGCTTCTCTATGCGGTGTTCATCATGTAACCCAAGAGAATGTAGCCATCAAGCTGCTGGCTACCTCTTTCAAGGGAAAAGCATTACAATGATTTAGGGGTTTACCGGTGTAGACCATAGGAACCTGGGATGATCTAGGTGATAAATTAAACAAACAATTTCAAGATAAGTCAGACAACCTATCATTGGTTGAATAGATGACTACAATAAAGAGAGCTCCCCAGGAGCAAATGAAGGATGTCAAATTCAGATTCCAGAAGACATGGGATAGAATTCCTGCCATGGTAAGGCCTCCATCAGAATATGCTTTTCTATATTTTTTGAAAGCCTTAAATAGTGATATTTCAGTAACGATTCAATCATTGGAAGGTACAAGCCTACCTGATGCATACAAAATAGCTATTAGAGCAAAGAACAACCTGATTTAGGCTAAAAAATAGCACCTAGACCACCAGTGCCCATTTTTCTTGAGATTCAAGCTTCAATGCCTTTGCCAATCCCATGTTTTGCCCCTTTACCTGCTACTGCAGCATTGCCAAGTACTGCCAATTCTGAAAATATTGCTCCTAGCTCATCACAAGAGTTAAGAGATTAAAAATAGCCAACATAAAATAGAGAGCATCTAGCAAACTTTTGGGAATGAATTGGTGAACATAAAAAAGTAGCAATCCCAGAATAGATAACCTTATCAGCCACTCAATCAAGGGCAAAATCATCCTTATCAAGGGCAAAATTAGCCTTATCAAGCTAATAGGCCACCTTATCAAAGCAATTATCAGGGTCCCAGGCAGAATGTGAATCAAAGGCCTTTCTAGCCTTATAATCCGGCACCCATTAATGCAGTTAAGGACCTTGTCCCTATTCAGAATAACCTTGCAGCTGAGTATGAATGGTGTTTTCAATGCAATCAACCACACAACCAGGCAGCCTGTTCAAATGGAGTGATAAACCAAGCTCTAATGGTACAAAATGTTGCAGTCGCACAGCCAAACACACCTAATGATGGGGTTGTGCAGTAGCAAGAGCAACCTTAGAATGATTCCACCTTCATAAATTGGTAGGAAGGTGAATTATGTGGTGTAAATAGAGATGATGCCTCAGTTGCAACAAATACAAGAGCTAAAAAGAAGGGTTATGAGGTAGATCAAGAAGCAAACAAAGGAAAAGGACATGTTGATGCTTCTACATCCCATATTCCCCATATTTTACAAAGAAATACTTCGGCAACAACAAGGGAAATGCCTCATTTATAGACTGACATTGTTGCTACAAGCTCTCATCATAAGGTAAATGTCACTCCACCTTTCAATATCATTGAAAATATGAAGAAGATGAATGTGACAATGTTTATGTGGGATTCCCTAGCCATCCCAGGCCAAAAGGGGATGTTACAATCTACCTTATCTAATTTAAAAGTGTCCAATGATACAACTGTTGACCCCACTAGGGCTGTCCTTACCACTTCATCCTAGGACAACAGCAAACAACCAAACAAAAATGCTAAACCACTCCCATTTTATGTGTCATTAATAATTGGAGACAAGTTAGTACATAACTACATGGTGGATAGTGGTGCAAGTAGTTCTATGATGCCAAAATAGATTGCAAACCAATTAGGATTGAAGTACCAACCCCTAGAGAAGGATGTACTCCAGCTAGATGGCACAGCTTTTAATACTGTGGGTGTGATAAAAGATCTAGGTCTCACTTTGCACACTTGCCCAAATGTTTCCATTTCCTAGGAGGTGTTCATCATAGATTTACCTATTTATTTTGTCATGTGTTTGTCAAGAGAGTTCACAACCAAGATAGGAGGATATTTATCCTTGGACTGGTCCCACAAGTTTTTTAGGACCAGATATGGCACAAAGGTGACCCTAAGATCTGAGTTACTTGCCACATATCACATAGAGCCTTATGTCCCAAGTGTCGTTAATGCAAATTGCATTGTTTCTGATCATCCTAAGCTTGTTACTACTCAAGAACTGCAAGCTGAAAGTATACCAAAAGTACTATTAAAGGAGTGGGCCTCAAAAAATGTTGTTGATGATCCTAAGGGACACATTCAAGAAACTAGTATGGGGGTTTACATACTGCATGAGCTTGAAACAACAATTCTAAGCTTGATAAAGGATGCAGAGCAGCAGATAGAGCAACAAGATGAGGTATGGAAAATGTACTTTGATGGCTCTAGGAATAGGAATGGATCTGGTGGTGGTACAATGCTTGTGTCTCCACAAGGTGACAGATATTATTCTTCTTTCCATTTTGTCTTTTCATGTACAAATAACACTGCTGAATATGAAGGGTTGATTCAAGGTTTGCAATGGGCAAGAAAGAGGAATATTGGTTGTTTGCAGGTCTATGGTGACAGTGAACTCATTGTAAATCAGGTAAGGGGACTGCATGTTACAAAGAATAATGTTTTGAAATGCTACAAACATAGGGTATGGGACATGATTGAAGAGTTTGATGCTTTCAATCTGGTCTCTATTCCAAGAAATCAGAACTATCATGTAGATAGGTTAGCTACGATTGGGGCTCAGTTTGATATCCCCACTGATATTGAAAGAGAAAAGGTGTAGCCTCACGTGAAAATAGTTGATAGGCCCTCTATCCCTGACAATAATATTCATTGGCAAGTTTTTGAGAGTGATGAGAAGATTCTGCGGTTCCTATTAGAAGAGGATGAGTTTTCTGTGATGAATCGAGATAAACTCAAACACCAATATGATGATGATCAGGCTGTTTAGTTAAGGACAAACAAGTTGCCCAAAGGATTGGTAACTTTGGAATCCATTTTTGGTACTGATGATCAACTAAAAAAAAAAAACTAGCATGCAGGTCAAAGAGGAATATTACGAGGAGCTAGAAATTTTCAAGGGTAAGCTTCTCAAAATTGGCAAAATCTGTTCACCTGAGGATAGGAGAGCTTTTGTTGCTCTTTGTCAAGAGTTTGAAGATGTGTTTGCTTGGGATTACTCAAACCTAAAAGGGTTTGACCATCATATTGCCCAGCATACCATAGAGTTAGGACCAGGTACTAAACCTATGAGGCAAAAACAAAGACCTTTAAATCCAAAACTTGAGCCTCTGATGATTAAAGAATTAACCAAGCTGATTGAGGGCAAAATCATTTTTCTGATCAAACATACTTCTTGGGTCACCAACCTTGTCCCTGTGAGAAAAAAGAATGGAGAGATTAGGTTGTGTGTCGACTTTAGAGACCTTAAAAGAACCTCCTTGAAAGACCACTACCCACTGCCCTCAATGGAGCAAATTCTGCAAGTAGTGGCTTGTTTAGAAAGGTTCTCCCTGCTTGACGGATATTCTGGTTATAATCAAGTGTTAGTCAAGGAGGAAGATCAGTTTAAAACCACTTTTACTACCAAATGGGGCACCATGGCCTACAAAAGGATGCCTTTTGGTCTGTCAAATGCTGGCTCTACTTTTCAGAGAGCTATCGATATGGCTTTTAAGGGTTTGTTGTATAAATTGGTACTTGTGTACCTTGACGACATCACAATTTTTTCTAAAGATGCAGTTGAACATTTATTCCTCTTGAGGCAAGTGTTCAAGAGATGTAAAGAGTTTGGGATAGCTCTCAATCCCAAGAAATGCATTTTCGTTGTGCATGAAGGCAGGCTGTTAGGGTACATTGTGTCAAAGGAGGGAATTACCATTGATGCAGAAAGAGTAAGGGCTATTTTGGAGCTGCCTTTACCCAGTCACAAGAGGGGATTGCAAAGTTTTATTGGCAGAATTAATTTTCTGTAAAGATTTTTACCTAACATTTCAAATCTATTAAAGCCTTTGACGTCTATGTTAAAGAAGAATATAGTTTTCAGTTGGACAAAAGACACCAAACTCAGCTTTGAGTCTATAAAAGAGGCATTATCAGCTGCACCAACTCTGGTAAATCCTGATTTCTCCAAAGATTTATCTTGTATGCTTATGGCGGTCTGGATACAATTTATGCAATTCTAGTACAGCAGCAAGGTGAAGGCTTTGAGAAACCAATTGCTTTCTTTAGTCAAGGACTGGAGGAGTATGAGCAGAGGTATAGCTTCACTGAAAAACACGCCTTTGCAATGGTAAGGAGCCTCAAGAAGTTTAGGCATCTTATTTCTAATAATAAGATACATTTGATGGTTGCTCACCCTAGTGTGAAAGAGTTCCTGTTAGGTAAAGATGTTAATGAGAAAAGGGCTGGTTGGATCACCAAAGTCATGGACTATGACGTAGATATTAAGATAACCAAGCTCGTTAGAGGTAGAGGACTCAATGAATAACTTGCTACTAGTTCTGAGAATGCAATAGAAAAAGAAGAGGAGGTGCTTCTGACCATTGAAGATGCACATCAGGATGATACAATAGCAGTGGGCACAAGTTGGGTTAATAACATGACTCAATTTTTGCAAATTGGTGAATGTCCAGTAGTTTTAAATAGAACCAAGAGAAGGTATTTTAGGCTACAGTCCATTCCATATGTCTTAATAAATGACATCCTTTTCAGAAAATATTTTAATGGTGTGTTGTTAAGATGCATTGATAATGATCAGGCTGACAAGGTGCTGCATGAGTTTCATGATGGAACAGCAGGGGTCATTTTGCCCCAAAGACTACTACTTGGAAAATAATGAGAACTAGATATTACTAGCCCATCTTATTCAAGGATGCCCATGCATGGGCTAGAAAATGTGTAAAATGTGCTATTTTTGTAGGCAAATAAAGCCTACCAGCTTTACCTCTGTAGCTAATTCAAGTAGAATAGCCCTTCATGAGATGGGGCATTGATTTTGTAGGTCCCATTAACCCACCAACAAGTGTAGGCCACAGGTGGATACTTACAGCTACAGACTATTTCACAAGGTGGACTGAAGCAGTGGCTCTGAAGGAATCTATGAAAATATTGTTTTGAATTTTTATCATGATTTGGTATCTGGATTTGGGGTGCCTGAGTCAATTATCTCAGACAATGCTTTAGCCTTTATTGGATTAAGGATAATTGACTGGGTTGTTAAGAATGGGATCTATTTGAATACTTCATCAAATTGTTACCCATAAGGTAATGGTTTGGCTGAATCTACAAATAAGAACCTCATAAGGATTATTAAAATATAAATGGAGGACAACCAGACGACCTGGCACACTAATCTAAAATATGCCTTATGGGAAGATAGAATAACCCCCAAGAGGTCTATTGGAAACTCACCATATATGTTGGTTTATGGGAAAGAGGCAAGATCGCATGTATCTATGGAGCTGCCAGGACTTGATATCATGAATCAGCTACAAATGTTTGAAGCAGAGGACCCCATGGCTATCAGGTATGCTCAACTTATGGTGCTTGAAGAAATCAGAGATAAAGCTATGAAAGCTATGGAATATCATTAGCTTTAGACAAAAAAAAATTTGATAAGAAGGTTACTCCCAGAATCTTTAGGGAGGGTGATATGGTACTCAAATGGGATGAGTTGAAAAGTAGACCAGGAAAACACTCCAAGTTTGATAGCATATGGAGTGGCCCATTTATCATTACTGAATGCAAGGAACACAATGCATTTCAGTTATCAAACATAGATGGAGAAAATTTGCCTATCCTGGTTAATGGGATACACCTAAAGAGGTGTTTTGAGGTATGACTTACCTTGTAATCCAGTAGATTAGGTTTCTTACTTTCAATAAGTGTTGTTGCACAATAGTTTAGATCCCTTTTGTTTTCCCTAAGTGCTATCTAGCACAATTCATGGTTTGCTTCTAGCATTTTGTTCTGGTTTTGGTCTTCCAATGTTCTTCATTGCTGATGTGCTAAGTTACTAAGGATCAGGATTGTTTATCAAAGGTATATCTTAGTCTTTGTGTGACTCCATGCCCAATGGATGCTTAAGGCCACTGATCTAATTGTTTAGCAGGAAAACACCCCATAGAGGTCGCCAATATGTTGACCTATTTTCCTTTGTCCAGAATTAAATAGTTCACCTTGTATACTCCTTGAAAATCCTTTAGGAAGCCATCCCAAAAAGCTTGAATCCTTCAAATACTCATGCTATACCTTGCTAATTTCCCAAAAATCTCACCTTGAGAATCTTTGTAGAAAACCCAGAAAAACCCAAAAATCTTTTGGCTTCAAGTGCCTTCCACTATTGACATTTCCCAGTTCTACACTTAGTCATTTTTAGATGAATATGCATTGTATGTTTCTTTGTATGTATTTTCACATTGTATGTTCATATATACAATCGCACATACAAAGGAAATATGTGAAGGTAGACATATGAGGTTTTTCTTCTTCGGTATGACCATGTCTATCGGTAGTCAACTCAAAGCTCTCTCTGATGGGCCGATGCATATGCAAGGAAAAGATACAACATCGACATACAAAGGCAAACATACAAGGAGGAGGGTACAAAAGACACATCAGCAAGATACATGCCATCGGCGGCTCTTTTTGGGGTCTCCCCGACAGCCGATGAATAAGCGATATGCAAAAGGCACCTACAAAGGAAATATACAAAGGTCAGATACAAAAGGTGGGGTCCACTAATTGTATATTTATGTGATTGTATGTTTGTACATACAATCAAAGATATAGAAAAGGAGATGCAAGTCTATACACAAGCAAAGAGATACAAATCCTGGGGCCCACCAAGCACACATACGAGGGGCAGGTACAAGTTCAAATGCATGTTTGTATGCAGTTTTCCTTTGTATATTTCGCATTGTATGTTCACACATACAAAGGGTCATATACAATGTGACATACAAAGGTTACATGCATATGCCGAAGTCAAGTGTTTGCAATATATAATTGATTGTATACAATTTTGCTTGTATATTCACCTTGTATATGCGATATACAAGGCAAAGGTACAAAGGCAATATACAAGCTGGACCTGACTCAGAAGTTAATTTTGGCAAATTCAAAGGTGAGGTTCATGGCTTGTATATTGAGTGCATTGTATATGCTGATATATAAAGAGAAAAAATACAAGGGCCGGACCCATTTCAAAGTTTCATTCCAATGGATAATGTTTTGAGTTCCATGTTGTATGTATATTTGCATTGTATGTTTGCGATATACAATCAGACATACAAAGGGTGATACAATGGTTTTCGGTGTAACAAAGTGCATCGGCCGCTCTATTTTTATTCATTCCGACGATCGATAAGAAGATGTAGTTTTTCAACGATGGGCCCAAAGATCAGCTCAACAACCAATTAGGTGATGACACATGGCAGGGGTATACATGCAAAAGGTGATACAAACGTAAAGAGGCCCACTCTTGTATATAGCCATTGTATTGTATATGCAAGGCGACATACAAATGAACATAGAAAGGCATTTCAAAGGCCGATTTAGATGTCGAATGAAAGCACATGCAATGAACATTTCAGAAAGACCAGGCTTATCGGTAGCTCAACTCTTTTTCTCCCTATCAGCCTGATGCATACAAAGCAGTTTGCATATGAAGGCGATATACAAGTACAGTTTGACTGCAACTTTGACCACCTGTATCTTCTGCGTCCTGGCAAATTTTAAAATGATTCAAAAGGCAAAAGTGATTATTTTTGCCTCCTCTTTCATCTGGCAGACTTTGAGTAGAATATTCTCACTTTTAGATTTTGAATATGGATTTGCATGTTCAATCACCTGGACATTTCAGCGGTCATTTTGGCAAGATACAAATGCAGATATTTGTTGCATTTATGAGTGCAGATTGATGATTTAGCAACTTGCATTAAAGACTAAAAATATCTCCCATCTACACCAGTTCCAGATCTTTTGTTCCATAACTTCTTACAAGTGGATGTCCCTTCAGGTAGATTTTTCCCGATACAACCCATGGGGCGAATTTATTGTAACTGACTTAGGTCATTTGAAATGCTATATATATGCATTGGATGAGATGTAGCAAGGGTTGGAGATTTTTAGTTTTTAGTCTATCTATTTCCAAACAGAGCTTTCTGCTATTGTAACCATGCCTTCTTATTGAATATATGCAAGTTATTTTACATCTTTTGCTGATTTTCTAGTTCAGTGTGAATCTGCATATGATTGTCTGTGAACATTTTGTTCCTCTCAACCATCTTGTTTTCTCACTTCTGCTAGAATCATTTGAATTTGTGTATGTCTACTTGCTGTATCTAGTTATGTTGTGCATCTTCTCAGTACTGTGAGGGTTCTTTTATTCAACTTGGTGAATCACCCTTTTATTTTCAAGTTTTTCTGTTTATCTTTCATTAAAAAGCATTCCTTCTCCCTTTTCCTCTAAAAATTTAGTAGTTTTAGGTGATAACCAGTTAAGGAATCTGGCCTTCTCCAGAGGTCTGATCTCAATTCGCAAGGTCCCACACTTCAAGATCATTCCCATGTTTCTCCAGATTGCTAAAGTTTTACAACTGCAGCAAGGGTGCAAATCTGAGAGACAACATTAATCTCTTCCTTGGAGAAAAGTTTGAGCAGGGAGTCATTCATTTCTTTGGACACCACTTTGGGTGTGTCATCAAGCAACCTAGATTGCACCTCTAAATCAACCTCCTCCAAATTACCCAAATGAGCCTAGAAAAATGCCTCACCTTCCTCCCTAATAGCTTCCACATCTTTAATAACAGACCCATTTGGCTTCTCAATCCTCAAGATTTTATTTTTATTTCTTCTGATCACCATGGAAAGATGGAAGAATTTTGTATTGTTGTCTCCTTTTAACCATCTGACTCTTGATTTTTGGAGCCAAAAAATCTCCTCCACATGTAGAATCCTCTTTAAAGTATCCAATTTCTCTTTCTCCTCCTTTCTACTTTCCTCCGAGCATCCCAAGGAAATCAAATCTTGTTCCGCTTTTGCCAACTCCTTCTCTACCTTGATTTTAGCTGCAAAAAGATTGCCCATCACCTGGTTATTCCAAATCCTTGCTTGAGTTTTGACCTCTTGAAGTTTTTTCTGAATGATGAATCTCTTGTTACCTTTCACTTCCTTGTGCCACCGACTTTCTAAAACTTCAAAAAACTTAGAATGCTCATACCAAAAAGCTTCCATTTTAAAAGGAATTCCCTTTAATCTTCTGCTATGGGCACTCTGAACCTTGATTGGCCAATAATCTGAGCCTCCAAAACTGCACACTTCAGATATAAAATCTCCATAATTAAGCAACCAATCTAAACTTATGAGAAATCTATCCAATCTACTCAAAATATTATCCTCCCCCATTCTGTTATTATTCCACATGAACCAACCAACCTTTGGCTGAATATCCACCAACGAACCTTCTTCATCGAAATTCCTAAAGCTTAGAGAGCCCACACTCCCTAGGAGTCTTCCCCCTTTTTTATCTTCAGGGGACAAGATCACATTGAAGTCACCACCAACTATCCAATTAATCTCTAAATGAAGCTCCCTTAGCTCAATCAAATGCTTCCAGAAAGCCACTCTTTCACATTCCAGGTTTAGACCATAAAAGTTAGTCAACAAAA
Source organism: Cunninghamia lanceolata (assembly GCA_027924645.1). Classification (NCBI taxonomy): domain Eukaryota; kingdom Viridiplantae; phylum Streptophyta; class Pinopsida; order Cupressales; family Cupressaceae; genus Cunninghamia; species Cunninghamia lanceolata. The sequence continues at coordinate 4,167,301 of BSBN01000700.1, read as the reverse complement.
ATCTCTCTACACCGTACAAATCCCTCATGTCCATCGAGATCTAATTTTTATCCTCCACAATCATCACCCCTTCAAATATGAAATTATTCCATGCCACAGCCAAACCTCCTGTCATCCCTGTAGCTTCAACAACCTTACCTTCAGCCTCTCTCTAGATCCTCTTCAATAAATCTATCATCTCTCTAGACTCAACTTTGGTTTCCTATAAAAGAAGAATGTCCAGAGATTCTTTTTCTATAAGCCACTTAACCAAGCGATGATTTTCTGAGCCATTAAGGCCTTGGACATTCTAGCTGACTAACTTCATTTCCTCTTGAGGTAGCTGGGAGTGCCCGCTCCTCTTCTTCATGAATTTGTTCATCAATTCTTGAGTGCTTTTGCCCAAGTCCACTAGAGCAGCATTTTTCGCTTTGCTCATATTTGACTTATGGCACATAAGATTAGGCCCACCAGCATCCATTACAATGTTAGATTTGCCTTTCTTTCTACCCCTAGTTTGAATTTTCCACTCATTCTCTTTATCCTCATATTCCACCTCTTCCTCTGAAAGATCAACCCCATCAAAATTTTCAGAGAGAGCCTGATATGCTCAATCCAAACCTGGCACTTTGTCAAAATTTGAGTCCACAATATTTCTGACATTCTTTAGAACTTCCTCAACCACTGCCACATCTTGAGAGTCAACATCCACACTTGGCTGAGGAGCTTCCTTCTGAGGCTCCTGGACTTGACTCTTTCTACCCTGCAAGCACTCCCCCTTCTCAAACTCAGAATCCATCTTTTCCTACTAAGGTCGCAAGACCGAGCCATATACCCTATCTTTCAGTAGTTGAAGCACCTAATCGGTAAACACTCATAATATAGCTCCTAGCTTCAAACTCTGAGTGCCAAAGATAATTTTATCAAATGGAGCAAAGGCTTATTCAAATCTAAGTAAACACAAATTCTAGCATAAGAGGCTAACCTACCTTGCTGCAAAGCACTCGAGCATGAGATGAAGGATCCTAGCAAATTCCCAACTAATTTGAAAATTTCCTCCATCCAGAGATCCTGGGGCATCTTGTACAATCTGATCCAAATTGGATCCTTCTGTAATAATTCCTTATGGGGATTGAAGCCAGGAGTCCACGCTCTGATGTACAAGCCCGCATTGCCCATAAACCACAACCTACCATTAAGAATGCTATCCCTTTCAAATTCTAACTGAAATTCAATTTGAAGAAACCCTAGCACCAAAACACTAATCTCGACCTTTGCACCAAGCCAGTTATGCGCAATCCAGTCCTTGATTTTGTTGATTGGGGACCAAATCCCAATGAATTTTGCAACATCATATTTTTTCAGAGTCTTTCTACCTTGGAATTTAGTAGCTCATCAGGAATTTGAATGACTGGAATCACCTATGAAACTCAAAGGTTGACATTCCCTATCACCATCCATGGTTTGAGTTACCTTGAAGGACTATCCTCTGCATTTGGTGCACCTTTCTTTCCATCATCTGAATTGCCTCTAGCAAAACCTTTGACGGGAAAAATCTCTGCTTCTTGAGAAACTCCCTTGACTTCCACACTTCCACCTGCCTTAGTCACCTTCTCTACTTTTTTTCGCTCCATTCTTGCAAATTAAATTTAAAAAAATAGATATATTTTATTATTATTACAAATACTTCTTGTTGATTTGAGCAATTATGTATTATTTAAAATAAATAGATTGTATTAATAATATTACTATTATATTTAGAATCTAATTAAAAGAATTAAAAGTAGTTATTGTCATACAAGTGACATAATTTAAATAAGTTATTTATTCTATTTTAAAAAGAAATTTGAGAGTCTTTTAAAAAGCAAAATTTAATGCAAAACTGGAAGTAATGATCAGATATCAAAAATCAATTCAAGACCTAAAAATAATGAACACCAAGTTTAGGGGATTGGAATAAAAAGGAATAAAAGGTAGTTTTTCACCAGAAGAAAAGAAATTATTATTTTATTTTTTCTAAGCATCGACACAATGGGGAGCAGTAAAAAGGAGAACGCCATTCTTTTTGGAGCAGCAAATTGAGGTAGCAATGAAAGGGAAGCATCAAAGGCAGAATTGACCTCTCTTTCCTAGTTAACAGACCATGTACTCTCCTTGTTTTTAATTGCAATAAATTTTGGTTGAATGTGACTGTTAAAACATAGTAATTATGGACTGTATCATGATAGCTTCTAGTCTGTGTTACAACTATGGAGGCCAATACTTTTATATTTCCTTGTTTATGATTTAAAATCTTCCTGTCACGAACTATTAAGGACTAAATAAAACTTCCTCTCATGGCCTCCTGTCATTCGTGTCATTCCTGCTGTGACCTCTTGTCGATCCTATTGTTCCTGTCATAGCTTCGTGTTGATCCTGTCATTCCTATTGATCCTATGTTATTTCTATCACAATAGCTTGTGTTTTTCCTATCGCAGCTTCCTTCTGATTATTCTCTATTACATCTTCTTTCTAACCTATACCCTGATCTATAAATTCTTCTTACTGTTGCATAAATCTATTCTAGCACAACAACTTTTCAATTACCTTGGATTTTTAACTATTGTCCTCATTAGCATTTTAAGATAGTCTTTCACAGAGTAAGCTCTAGTTTTCTAGCTATAGATTAATTATCTATTTGGGATCAGCCTTCTCTTCAAACCTTGGTCTATTAAGTAGTTGTTATGACCTCTGCAATTGGTGTGATTTTGGCCTGTACATCTTGGCATGGCCACCAGTTTTGGGTCTGTTAAAGTTCCTATCATCTATCGGTTGTCTTATTCTTGTCTCTTCTAGATTCTTTGTTTTCATGATTTTATGCGAAGTGAAGCGCCCTCTTTTCTTGATCTTGATGCAACCATTGAAACCATAGATACCAGTTATCTGGATGTCAATAAATTATTTTTTGGCAAACATAAAGACTTAAAATCTATTATCATTCTTGTTTTGCTGTTAGAAATTACTCCTTTGATTAGAAATTGGCCTTTACCTATTGAGCGAACTATTTGAAATTAACTCTTAATTTTAGGTGACAATGTTAGAATTTTGTAGCAGCCTTGTGTGTGTATTAGAGGTTTCTTGTAAGCTATCTTTCTATTTATTTTAATACTATTTTATACCTACTTTAGTTACTATCATCTATGTGATAGTAAGACTGTTGTGAACTCTATTGCTCTTATTTTTAACTCACTGTCACAGTTGCGATAGTAAGGTTGAGTAAATGATTTAGAAAACTTATTGCATTATGTATATTGAATGAAATAGTTCCTATCACAATTATGATAGTAAGATTGTTGAATGACTAAGAATACTTATCACATTATGAATATTTGATTGAAATATAGACTAGGAAATAAAATCAGTTTAATAGTTCTATAGATGCAATTGCATGATTAAATGATGTCTCTTGATGGATTACTTGCTTGAAAGTGTACTCTCATTGGTTGAACAAACACAGGAATTAAGAAACTATATTTAGGTAAAAGATTATGTTATTGACTTAGATATGAAATCTTAGATCGAACCTTTGAAATTATTGAGCATAATTACTATTTGGATATCTATGTAAATGTCATCTTAAATATTACTGGCATCTATTTTTGTATGAATAATAAAATAGATAGCAAGACTAAGGAAAGATAATAATAATATTTGAAATAAGTATGCATGAAATCATATTGTTTAAGTGGAGTTGGCATACATCATTATTGATTTTATTGCTTTTATGATGTTTTTCTTTACTACTTTTTTGAAAAGTGTGTTTTCTTGATTGATACTTTGGAAAGGGATTAGAGGTGGTTATAGGTTATTTTGGGTTTATTTATTTATTTATTTTGAAGAAAATTGATTCTTTTAGCTATGTGTGTTTGGGGTGGCTTTTGGACTAGGATGCCAAATGTGGATTATCAAAGATGACTTTTCCTCTTTTTGGGAATTGAACTGGTAACAATTTTTATAAAGCTTAGATCTAAGTGAGCAACATTGAAAAAGATGAATATTTTGTCTAGTAAAAGTTTATTGATATATATCTCTGCCACATCTTGTTGTGAAAAAATCTTCATTTTATTATTTAGAATTGCACATTAGACATCAGGTTGCATCGGGTGTTCCCTCTTGCCAGTTGTTTCTAGGTAGCTAGACATTTCATGTAGGGCTGGGTTTCCTTCATGTCATGAAGGGATCTGGGGAAGCATAATTACATCATGGTTGGGTGGAAAAGTGCTTGAGCCATGTTCCCGTCTCTCGGATCGTAGGAGAACCACATGGTAGGTTTGTGGTGATTGGAGAGTATGTTTGATTTATTATACTTGTTGTACATATTATTTGTCACTTGTGATTGGATGGATTATGGCATGAAATCCAATTAGACTTTGTATATTATTTTATAGTGCTATTATTTTATTTTATGGATTAAGCACATGATTTTGTAAGATTTATTAACTTTTATTGATTCATATTTATGAGATTTATCTTTTACTTGAGATGTTGTATTTAAGTGGATTATTTACTTCATGTAACTTTTGTGATGGAATGAGTATCTTATAGTGATGGACATGAGACCACATTTATTTGAGCCATTTTTTCAAATAGCTCATTGCCTTGTCTATGTTGTTTGATAAAATGCTTTGGTAGACATGTATGTAAAATGTGGTAGCATAGACAAGGCAATGAGTTGTTTGAAAAAATGCCTCAAAGAAATGTCGTCTAAATTATGAAATTTACATGAAAATTAGAGAAGAGAAGAGAATCCAATAATTGGACACCTTATGTTAGATTGGTTGGATTTTACACACTAGCATCTTTTTTCTCGATGGATTTTAAAGCTTTAGCATTTTTTTTATTTTTTTCTATTTTTGTTGTTCTTTGATGCAGATTTGCATATATTTTGTGTTTATATCAGTTGCATTTTTTATATGTATATTAGTATTTATTTATTTTGTGTATATGTCACCAGATCTAGTGGTGGAAAGAGCTTTGCAAGGGATGACTCAGAATCAATCTATGCATTGCTATAGTATGCAATAATTTGTTGCCCCTATTGTGAAAATGTTCTTTTTATAGGGCTTTAAGTTTTATTGCTTTGTGGTTTGGAATGACTGATAAAAAAGAATGTCCATCACCATGAGACCACATTTCTTTGAGGCCTTTTTTCAAATAGCTCATTGCCTTGTCTATGCTACCACATTTCACATACATGTCTACCAAATCATTTTGTTCATATTATAAAATCATGGTATTCCATGAGACCACATTTCTTTGAGCAATTATATGTCAAATAGTTCATGTCCCTTGTCTATGCTTCCACATTTTGCATACATGTCTAATAGGGAATTTGCAACTATAACATTGACAAAAATCTCCCTGCCATTATGCTTTGAGGGATGCCCATACCTTGTTTGAAAAGCCCATTTTGGAAAATGTAGGGGGATGCTATCAAAGGTTGTCAATTTTGGCTTTACACTTTCTAATTGCATTAGCTTGAAAGATTCTAAAAACTTTTTAACAAATCCATTTTGTGCATATTCTACAACCATTATGCTCCATGAGACCATATCTCTTTGAGGCATTTTTCCAAACAATCGACCTATCTTGTCTATGCTTCCGCATTTTTTTACACATCTACTAGGGTAAGCTATAACTATAAATTTAAAAAATGCCTCTATCCTTAAATCTTTGATGGATGCCCATATCCTATTCCAAAGATCCTTTCTTAGCATGGGTAGGGAGGATCTTGACAAAGGCTGCAGAATTTGGCTCACACCCACTAATTGCATTTGCTGGGAAGTTTCCAAAACCTTTTCAACAAATCCATTTTGTGCATATGCTACAATCATTGTAATCCATGACATATCTCTTTGATGCATTTTGTCAAACAATTCACATGCCTTTTCCATGCTTCCACATTTCTCATACATTGTTGTGAAGGGAATTGCAATTATAACATTTGACAAAAATTCCCCTTTCTTTCAATGATTTGATTGATGCCCATACCTTGTTCCAAAGGTAGGATGTTGACAAAAGTTGTGGAATTTGGATTTATACTCAAGCCAATTGTATTTTATTTAAAGTTTGTAATGTCTTTTAAAAAATCCATTTTGTGCTTATCTTGCAATCATGACATTCCATGAGACCACATTTCTTTAACGCATTCCATCAAAAAATTCATGTGCTTTGTCTATGCTACCACATTTTGCATACATGTCTATTTGTGGACATTATATTGGTAGGTCATACATTGGAAAATGGCTAGAGAAAAGTCACATGATAAATTCTTGCAAGGTAGAAATACTTCAAAAAAATTTCTTTCTATTTTTGTTGTGTTCTTAGTGCACTTGTTTATTCAACATGGTTGAGTGACATTTAATCTTCTACATGATGATTGTATGTACATTTTGTATGAAGGGTTGAATGACATATATTTCATTTATTTGTATGGATTCATTTTTAGGAACTAATATTTGTCTCTTTATCATGCTATAGATAAATTCTCTATCATGCTGAGGAAACGATCAAGGATTAAACCAACACAGGAAGAGATAGAAGCTAAGAATGTAAAGAAAACAACAAGTATGAGGGAACTTCGTGAGATGAGGAAACTAGACACAATTTTCAAAGACATGCCAATTGAAGAGTAACCTCAACCATCAACAAGAGATATGGTATAGGTGGTACAAAGGGAATGAATGCAAAAAAATCATGCTATGAGAGATTTGAATACCATAGTTGGAGACACGTCCTCTACCGCAAGTCAAGATGAAGGGACACCATCTACCACATCTCAAGTTGAGAGTACATCATCACTCACATGTGAGGAAGGAGGTACACCATCGTTCCCACCTCAACCTCAAGGTACATCATCTATTCCATCTCTGAAGGTATGCCATCTAGCCCATCTCATTTAAATATTGATGAAATTCCTAATGTTGAGATGAATTTACCTTTCACAACACCACCTAGAATTTTACATAGAAATCCAAAGTATTTGATTGATATTCATGAGAATATTTTGCAGCCAATGGAAGGTAAGATTCCAAAATGCACTTGTAGAAGATATGCTCATAAGATTTAGAGAGTGTTCTTTGAAAAGTTAAATGAGACCGCAAGATGTCAACTATTAGTTGAAATGATGTGAACTATAAAGTATAAGTCCATCATGAAGATTCTTGGGTTGAGAACATTAGAGGCTTCAAGTGAAAAATCTATTGTCAAGAATCTAATGAGTGCATATGTGAGTGTGGGTAACACCTCACACACAAAAGTTAGTAATGTTATGTGCGACGTGTCATTACATCGACAATAGTAAGTAATCAAACAAGGAAATTTCATCTCATTACAAAGACGAGTCAAGCATTGAGAATTAATAGAAAAACTTTATCAAGAACCGTTGGAAGGTGCCAAAGAATTGAGGACACCGATGCCAATGAATTATGTCATTCTAAGGGAGACTACCATGAAAAGATAAACCAATTATTGAAGCATTGAGATCACTAATTGAAGACTTTTGGAAGAATTACACAAGTGTATCTCTGAATCAAAGGGATGTGGTAAGAAGGAAAATTAGTAGTCAAAACTGTGAACCACATCCAAAGCATTTTTTGGATATGACTCAAACACAATTTTTTGGTAAATTTCTAGAGATGTATCCTCAAATTAAAATTTATCAAAGATATTTTGAAATGCTAAAACCTTTCCATGTCAAAATAAATAACACATGCACTACTTGTTGTTGTATATCACATATTAAATTTTCTAACCATTTTGATGTTTATTGATCTATATGTTTAGATGTGCATACTAACAATGTTTTGCAGGATTGTGGCACACATGCCCCACCAACATCTTCAAGAGACTTCATATCAACAATTTAATGTGAAAGAGAGGAAGGTCAAATATTCTACAAGAAATTATACTTGGATGGCACATGTCAGCATTGTGGTGGCTTGCAACGTATGCCAATATGTGAACATATGGAAAGCACACATGTGGTTGGAAATGAACTAGTAGAGTTCAACAAGTATAAATAGTGGCCTACAATACAAAAGATAGTAAAAAATCAAAGAGTTGTGATTTGGTTATTCAAAAGATTTTAGTGTATCAGCTTATGTCTACATTTTGTGACAGTATAGTGTATGAGTATGCAAGGCATACCCATAGAGCTCGATGGTTGGACTTGAAATTCAAGTTATGCAAGGACACATTTCCACTTGGTAGCATTGTTTTAGTCATTGAATTTACAGAGAACTACACTCTACAGCCATAACATGAGGTCCAATCACAATATTACAACCCCACATAGGTGTCTATATTTGTGCACATCGCATTCATTCATGTGAATGATAGTATAGAGGATGACAGAAAGATCATAAGGGAGTATCATTTTTATATTAGTGATGATCATATGCATTCTATGGAGTTCATGCAAGGTTGCTTTAAGGTGTTCTACAATGTTTTGGTTAGAAGGGGCATATCATATGGTCGGATAACTGTACATAACAAATCAAGATCTCATAGATGTTCTATTGGTTGAGCAGAATGCATAATATTACAAGTGTTTAGCATGGAAAGGGGGAGCATGATGGTGCAGGAGCATGTATCAAAAGAGTCATAGCATGAGAAGAGTTAAAGTATAAAGACAATGCAAAGTTGACAGATGCAAAATCAATCGTCGAGTAGTGTAATGTTTCGATAGGTCCAAGTAATGAAGGTAAGTCTTTAGTTTGTAGATTTTTTTGGTTGATAAATGATACTAACATTGCACCATATGAGGATTGTTGTATACTGACAGGATCAAGTGAGTTACACTCTTTCATCAAAGCTCAAATGTAGGTTCATGGAGTATCCATATGTGGAAGATGGCATGTTTTTTCTCTTCATGTATAATTCAGGCCTGGGATGAGTGCAAGTCAAAGAAGTGGGTTGACGAATGGTGGTTATCTTAGCCCACTTCACATGTATCAGCCCTTGACAGCACTAGAACTAACACATATGGAATCATCAGTTGACTTAGACCACATATCAGATCTAGTTCAACCAGTTAATATATCTACTTGCATAGTTTTTGAAATTCCTAACATTATCTTACTTTCTAGTGTTTATGTAATGTTGACTGATTTCATATAATTTGTTGCACATATCAATGTAGGGCATGTTTATGCAGTTATTGTAGATGAAGACACTGAAGAAGTAACGGATTATTACTTGTGTCGTTGTGTTGAGGCCAAAAAGAAATTGGAATCCCTAGTTACAAATGGCGAAAACATCGAATACCCTACAGGCTCGGTGGTTGTTACTGGAACATGGCTTAGAAGGTACCCACATAAGAGTATTAATGTTTGGTTGTTTTAGGACTTTGATATGCATCAGAAGATTCTTCATTACTCGAACCTTGTCATGGCATCCAATGTTCATTTGATACAATATCGAGGTAGACCTTTGAACAAGACCTTATGGAAGGTGCTTGAGTCTGACCATGAGGTAATACTTGACACAATAAAGAGTAGAGAAAACTCAGATGATGGTTTGTTGGATTAATTTGTAAGTATGCACATTGATTTTGTAAAGTCATGTTATTAATATTAATGAATTGCAGTTGATAGTTAGACCTTTTGTTTCTATATTTCAAGTTTACATATGTTTTGGTTTCAAGTTTACATATGTTTATCTTTTTTTTTTTCTACTGCATTTTTACACATATATAATGTTAATTGAGCAAATTATATGCATATTTATGGTTTCACCATTTGACCATCTAGAGACCTCAATTTGCAAACTTGACCTTTGCAGCCCTAGATTAGACTTGGGAGACTCTTCCTCAATGTAAGATGCTGCCCCAATTTTTTCCAATTTTTGCAATGCTATGAATAGTGTTAGCATAAATGGATGAATAAACTAAAGATGCCTCACACTTTCTGATCACCCAGATCCTAGGATGGGCAAGGTGAGAGCATACGGTGATTTGGCTACAATGAAACTATGTAAACTATGAGCTATGATTCATCCGCTGCGGCGGGCATCCACGAATGTGGGAATTCACCACTTCCAGTGGGTAAGGATGAGAAAGAAAGATTACAAATCATCCACTTGTGTAGTGGGAATACTCCACTTATTTAGTGGGTAGGATCAATAAAGAGAGTTCATTTATCCTCAATAGCGGTAAACCATCCAGGGGTCCTTAATGTGACTTGCAATTGAGGAAGATTACAATTAGAGCATAAAGATCACAATTATAACAAGAACAATGTTGATCCTAATCTTGACTGGGGAACTTGATAAGAATCCTTGAAGGTAGGATGACAATACCCTGCAGGAAACCTGAATGATAGTGGCATCATTGGAGTCATTAGCTGATTATCTCTGCTACAACCTAGAATATTATATCAAACAGTCCCTTAAAGGAAGATGTCTTCAACATGATACTTCATGAGCTAGGCTATAACTAATCTCTTTGACAGCATATAGGATACCTCAAATACTTCTGTCCACAAGCACAATACAGATCAAAAAGAGAATTAAAGCTCCATTTCAGACCAGTACGGCTCCCACTTGACTGATATGGCCTGAGGAATTCATATACAAATCTACCCCTTCTAACATATCATTGTCACAAGAATCAACCTACAAATACCTGACAAAGTCAATCTAAACTCTGCTCACAGTTTCCAGATTTACTGAATGATAATGGTAAATGGCTGGTACAGGATAGTACGGCCTGTAGATGTATGGCAGTTCCTTAAAAATCATTCAAGGTATTAAATAGCATAAAACCAATGTGGAAAGGGTCGTCTAGACCTATCAATGACAATGCAAATAAGTAGAAACCCAAACTCTTCTCAAGTTTTTTTTATTTCAACATATTTCTAACTTGCATTGTACGGCTATGGAGGAGTACGGATGCTCATGGAAATTCAAGTAAGACTTAAATACCCATAAAACTAACATGGAAATGGTCATCTATGAAAGACATTGACATTACAAAAGATTGGAATCCAAGACTCATCCCCAAAGATTTTATTTTTTTTAAAACTTGATTTCTACTTGTACGGACATTGAAAGGTACGGAAGCTCATAGAAATTCAAATGAGACTTAAAGATACTCCAAACCAACATAGAAATGGTCGCTTATAACTATCTTTGACATTGCAAATGACATACAGATGCAAGGAGTGTTAAAATGGATTTATTAGAATGACTCCATAATCTTCATGTACGGCCAGCAGTGTACAGCCATAGAACAGGTACATCAGTACATAAAAAATTAGTCTTTGCTTAAAGACTCTTAGTAACATATGGAAATGGAATGCCTATTCCACAAGGCAATAATGCAAAAAGAACCAATTCCAAACTCTGTCAATTTTTCTATATTTCAAATTTCCTCCAAACTTCAGTACGGACATGAAGAGTACAGATGCTTACAAAAATTCTAAATATATCTTAAGACCTCACAAATCTAGCATGAGAATGATTGTCTAGGATAAGGATCATCAATGCAAAAGAACTGAACCAAAACTCAACTCCATGGATTATAAATTTTCAATACTTCATTTCTGCAAGTATGAGCATGGAGATGTACGGCCAACTAGGAACAATCACAATATATTTAAATAACAGTCCAAACCAATACACTATCATATCAAAATTGCATCCCAACTATACAAAATGGATTACAATTGCAAAGCACAACAAAACTATAAATCCCTGATCAGCTCCATAGGTTCCCTGAAGTAGAAACCTCCATAACCAGCTAGGGTAGATATCTCACTACCCGAACTGATCTTCTTCGAGTGGGTTTCCGTCCACAAGAAGGAAGAAAAAATGGAAGAACACGCAGGTTCAATCCAACAAAGTAACAATACAAATTCCAAGCATCCCTCCAAATGAGCTCTCCATCAGCATATAAAGGCATCTGGGAGTTACAAACTCCACTTTCTTGAAAATATAATCTTTTTTCCTCCTCAACTTTATAAAGTTCTCTTATTCCCAAAGTGGTGCTCACTTTAATAATAAGTCTAGGAGAAAATATAAATATGTCCTCATCTCACATTTAAGTCACTTTATAAAATATAACACTATAACTTAAGTGCACCAAAATATAATTAACCTGATTAATTATCAATTTTCCTCCCATTATCAAAGTTGATAATTAAATATTTACTCCAAATATTTGGAATGAGGCTAAGTGGCTTCAGGACGACTAGACTGAAAATGGGACATTACAGTCCCCCCTCCTTGCAATTGCTTGTCCTCAAGCAATTAGATCGCAATCCGATGCTCCACTCTGATAAACATACCATATGACTATAATACTTGAAGCAACTCATCGCGATCACTGAGTACCAATGCAGCATCTTGTCAATACCTGGATCCCAAACCAACCTGTCCATCCGGCTATAAGAGAAGAAATAGATATCTTTCATGACCCAATCATCACATATCATCCATCTGTATGGGTAAACCATCAAAAAGATTTGAAAATCAACTCCCAAGTACACATAAATCAAGTTATTTGGCCACCAAATGATGTTGTTATAGCTCAGGCCAGCAACAAGAATGAAATCATAGATTTCAACATATCCATGCATACTAAAGAATTCCATCAAATACTCAATGTCCATCAAAAAAACATGCCTCCACACACTCCTAAGTCGCTGAATCACTGATGTGGACCATGAAAAATGTGAAAGTGCAATGGGATTCCAAGGAGGACAACTACTAACCCATGCTGAATCAATGAAGATGAAGTCACCAATCAACAAATAAATAGATGCCATATCATAATCAATTGGTGACATAGCCAAAGATGAATTATGGATGCCTTCAACACCCATCAAAGATGACTCCTGAGTGGCTAATCCACTATGGGTGTCATCAACAAAGTCACCAACTAGAAATTCAGAAATCTTTACTAAACCATCCAAATGATATGTCTCATTATTCTCATTACTACAAACACATGAACAAAATGAATTTTCATGATCAACCTCATTAACATCATTCGTTAGAAAAAGAGATCTAAGGTAATCCTCCCCTTGTTGTCTTGTTTGATCTATGTAGTGAACTTGTTCTCTAACTTGTTGAAGATGCTTTCTTGCATGGGCAGCTACTAGCTTAGCATCCTTGGCCCTTTGCAACCACATTTCACACCAAATTTGTGTCCTTTCCACATCATCCCAAGTCTAATATACAAAATCAAAATTCTTATGGATTGAATTCACCACACCAATTTCATTTGCAACACCCAATTTTTGAGAATCATCTAAAGAAAACTCTATGGTATTATCATCCTCATGTGAAAAGAGTGTTCTCTCATGATGGAGTAAAGAAATCTGACTACTGTCATAAAAATCAGAATATCTGTCAAACACTTTTGCCATGTCTTCATTCTTCACAAGTGCATCTTTTTTTGAACTTTCATATCCAGCACTTGTACTTTGAATGCCAACACTTGTAAACTCTTCTTCCTTCATTTCTCCATGTGTAAAAGTAGTAATTTCATAAGAATGAGGAAGAATGTTGCTATCCCAAATCAGAAATTTGGAATCCTCTTCAGTGAATTCATCAAACATCATCAAGTCTTGCTTTGTCTCATCTTTTTCCCGCATGATTTGGGTGGGAAGTGTCTCAGAGAAGTCTTCATCATTGAATGTCAAAAGCTTGCAAGGTTCCACATTATATGATTCTTCAATCCTCTCCTCAACTTGTTCATCTCCTGCTCCATTTGCCTTGTCATTTTGTAGCCTAGGAATAGCTGTTATAAAGGACTAATTTTCTGAATTACGCAAGGTGTGATTATGCCTACTCAATAGTAGACAAAGATCAGCAATCTCTCTATCTTGATCTTTAACAAATTGGATAGCTCTATCTCTATCTCTAACCAATTGTAAATAGTCTTCTTTTATCAACTCCAAAGCTTCTTTGAAAGGATGTAAATATTTATGAGAGATACCATGTCCCATTCCTTTTTGTCTTTCCTCTTTTTGGGCTGTCCAAATGAGGTCTTCTAGGTGTTTGTGAATGCTATCCAATCTTGACAATGCTTGAATTATTGTATCTTCTTTCACCACCATTTGATCTTTCAAGACTTCCCAAACTAAGAACTTTTGTTCCAACTGTCCCTGGCTACCATAGTCTGATTTTTCATCATGTGTTGGTGAAGAAGCAATATGATCATCCAAAGAATCCATACCAATGCTACCCATATCATTAACATGCTCTTCATCTGAGTCATCTGAGAAGTCAAACTGTGGTTTTCATATGGGAAAATCCCACTCAAAATTGGAATTGCTATTACTAGATTGATATTGATGCTCCATGTTTAGTGTTGTCCTAGAAGTTTCAGCAGCTTCAAATTCCTCAACTACTGCAACTCTACTTTTTTCAAACCTTTCAAGACATTCAGCTGCAACGATCTTAGGTTCACTTAATAATTTTCCTTCTAACATCCCATCAATCATTCTTACTTCTATTTCTAGAGAATTGGCATGCTCATAGTCATTAAGCTCCTCATCAAATTTAGGACTTGCAAAGTCCATTCTCTCAGCATTCAGGTCTTCATTGACTTCATCAAGGAAACTCCAACACACTTTCACTACACTTGCCATAAGACTTTTAGCTTTGTGAATATCCATTAATCCACATGAAGACTCATCATCCCACTTAGCTGATTTATTTGATAATGACATGCTATCCACTTGCAGAGAATGAGGAACTTGTATACCAAAAGAGATTAACTCTTTTGCAGTCAGCTGATCCTTGAACTTCTGAATCTTTAGCTCCATTAGTTTTGATGTGAAATCATATGCTGCAGAGGATACATGTTGTTCTTTCCTCCAAATGACCAACAAATCTGATTACAACTGTGGGCAAACCCCATCACCTTCATCTAAAGTCAGGGACATGATGTTGAGCATACTATTTTTCACCTTACCTGAATGATGTTTCCTGATTCTGGAAATGAAACAATCAAACATATGGAGAATCATATCATTGCACTTGAGATCAATCAGCAAATAACATAACTTAACCTTCGCCATAATCTCCAGAATTTTCACCCTTTGATCAAAGGTAGGAATTTTTACATCATGCAGCCCTTGGAAACTCTCCACCATCAGCTGAAAAATGACCTTCATAGTATCATCATCATAGGGTGCCTTAGGAGCTGAAAACCTTGCAACTTCACTAATGCAAGTGACAGCTGCAAGCCTTATCTCTTCATCATGATGTCTCAACAACTCTGGCTTGACCAACGAGCACACCAAAGGAGCCAAAGCTTTACACACTGCCTGAGAAGGTGATTGGTCAACCTTACACAAACAACCCTCTGCTTCATCCAAATTTCTAAGAAGAACTTCTTTAGACCGAGGTAAATGTTCCAGTCTCCTACCAACAATCTTTAGCTTCTCTTGTAAATCTGAGATGGCTTCCTGTTCTTTGCACCATCTTTTAAATCCCTCTTCAATGGAAAACTAATTTTGCTCCATTGATTTCAACAAAACTTTTAATGGCTCACAAACAAAAGCCATGTTGCCCAACTGAAAAACTGATCTGGCTTTGACAAACTGCAACAAGATCAGTTACCCAACAGGCTGGCAGGATAACTGAGAGCTCTGATACCACTGTAAGATGCTACCCCAATTTTTTCAAATTTTTGCAATGCTATGAACAGTGTTAGCATAAATGGATGAATAAACTAAAGATGCCTCACACTTTCTGATCACCCAGATCCTAGGATGGGCAAGGTGAGAGCATACGGTGATTTGGCTACAATGAAACTATGTAAACTATGAGCTATGATTCATCCACTATGCTGGGCATCCACAAATGTGGGAATTCACCACTTCCAGTGGGTAAGGATGAGAAAGAAAGATTACAAATCATCCACTTGTGTAGTGGGAATACTCCACTTATGCAGTGGGTAGGATCAATAAAGAGAGTTCATTTATCCTCAATGGCGGTAAACCATCCAGGGGTCCTTAATGTGACTTGCAATTGAGGAAGATTACAATTAGAGCATAAAGATCACAATTATAACAAGAACAATGCTGATCCTAATCTTGACTGGGGAACTTGATAAGAATCCTTGAAGGTAGGATGACAATACCCTGTAGGAAACCTGAATGATAGTGGCGTCATTGGAGTCATTAGCTGATTATCTCTGCTGCAACCTGGAATATTATATCAAACAGTCCCTTAAAGGAATATGTCTTCAACATGATACTTCATGAGCTAGGCTATAACTGATCTCTTTGACAGCATATAGGATACCTCAAATACTTCTATCCACAAGCACAATACAGATCAGAAAGAGAATTAAAGCTCCATTTCAGACTAGTACAGCTCCCACTTGACTGATATGGCCTGAAGAATTCATATACAAATCTACCCCTTCTAACATATCACTGTCACAAGAATCAACCTACAAATACCTGACAAAGTCAATCTAAACTCTACTCATAGTTTCCAGATCTACTGAATGATAATGGTAAATGGCTGGTACAGGATAGTATGGCCTGTAGATGTACGGCAGTTCCTTAAAAATCATTCAAGGTATTAAATAACATAAAACCAATGTGGAAAGGGTCGTCTAGACCTATCAATGACAATGCAAATAAGTAGAAACCCAAACTCTTCTCAAGTTTTTTTTATTTCAACATATTCCTAACTTGCATTGTACGGCTATGGAGGAGTACAGATGCTCATGGAAATTCAAGTGAGAATTAAATACCCATAAAACTAACATGGAAATGGTCATCTATGAAAGACATTGACATTACAAAAGATTGGAATCCAAGACTCATCCCCAAAGATTTTATTTTTTTAAAACTTGATTTCTGCCTGTACGGACATTGAAAGGTATGGAAGCTCATAGAAATTCAAATGAGACTTAAAGATACTCCAAACCAACATAGAAATGGTCGCTTATAACTATCTTTGACATTACAAATGACATACAAATGCAAGGAGTGTTAAAATGGATTTATTAGAATGACTCCACAATCTTCATGTACGGCCAGCAGTGTACGGCCATAGAACAAGTACGTCAGTACATAAAAAATTAGTCTTTGCTTAAAGACTCTTAGTAACATATGGAAATGGAATGCCTATTCCACAAGGCAATAATGCAAAAAGAACCAATTCCAAACTCTTTGTCAATTTTTCTATATTTTAAATTTCCTCCAAACTTCAGTACGGACATGAAGAGTACAGATGCTTACAAAAATTCCAAATATATCTTAAGACCTCACAAATCTGGCATGAGAATGATTGTCTAGGATAAGGATCATCAATGCAAAAGAACTGAACCAAAACTCAACTCCATGGATTATAAATTTTCAATACTTCATTTCTGCAAGTACAGCCATGGAGATGTACGGCCAACTAGGAACAATCACAATATATTTAAATAACAGTCCAAACCAATACACTATCATATCAAAATTGCATCCCAACTATACAAAATGGATTACAATTGCAAAGCACAACAAAACTATAAATCCCTGATCAGCTCCATAGGTTCCCTGAAGTAGAAACCTCCATAACCAGCTAGGGTAGATATCTCACTACTGAAACTGATCTTCTTCGAGTGGGTTTCCATCCACAAGAAGGAAGAAAAAATGGAAGAACACGTAGGTTCAATCCAACAGAGTAACAATACAAATTCCAAGCATCCCTCCAAATGAGCTCTCCATCAGCATATAAAGGCATCTGGGAGTTACAAACTCCACTTTCTTGAAAATATAATCTTTTTTCCTCCTCAACTTTATAAAGTTCTCTTATTCCCAAAGTGGTGCTCACTTTAATAATAAGTCTAGGAGAAAATATAAATATGTCCTCATCTCACTTAAGTCACTTTATAAAATATAACACTATAACTTAAGTGCACCAAAATATAATTAACCTGATTAATTATCAATTTTCCTCCCATTATCAAAGTTGATAATTAAATATTTACTCCAAAGATTTGGAATGAGGATAAGTGGCTTCAGGACGACTAGACTGAAAATGGGACATTACACTCAACCATCATCTCACCTGAAACATTAACCATTTCCATCATACCCATCCAAAATATATCATCTTAGAAAGCGTGTCAATTAGAAATAATTTGTCTAAGGCTACATGATCATCTAGGGTCCATCTACAATAACCTCTCTCAATTTTTGATATCTCTAAGGCATTTGCCCGTGGTGTCCAGTTTTTAGTTGATGGAAAAAGTGTCAAATGCATGCAGTGCAAAGTTGCAAAGGGGTGTAGTTTTCATTTTTCTCCTTGTGCAACCAAAATGATAGTTCCAACATGTCTAAATGGGTATGTTTAGGCTATGGTCCTATTTTGCACCCAAACATGTTGAAATAGTCTGATCTACATTGTACTAGTGATATCCCTTAAGAGTCCAAAGTGCAAAAAGGTAACAATCTTTGATGAGATGTTACTTGGAAACTGTGTCACTTAGAAACATTTTTTCTGAGGCTATGGGATCATGTAGGGTCCTTCTATAATAACCTCTCTTGGTTTTTGATATTAGTGAAGCTTTTTCCCATGGTGTCAAGTTATTAATTGATGGAAAAAGAGTCAGATGCATGCAGTGTAAAGTTGCAAAGGGGTGTAACTTTCATTTTGCTCCTTACGTGACCAAACTAATAGTTCCAACACATCTAGATTGGTGGGTTTATGCTATTCATGGTCCTATTTCACACCCAAACATACTGAAACAGTCCGAGCTACATTGTAATAGCGATGTCCCTTAAGAGTCCAAAGTGCAAAAAGATAGCAATCTTTGACGAGCTGTTACTCAAAAACTGTGTCAATTAGAAATAATATATCTAAGGCTACAGAATCATGTAGGGCCCCTCTACAATAACCTCTCTCAGGTTTTGATATCTCTGAGGTGTTTGTTCGTGGTGTCTAGTTTTTAGTTGATGGAAAAAGTGTCAAATGCATGTAGTGTAAAGTTGCAAAGGGGCGTAACTCTCACTCTGCTCCTCGTGCAACCAAATTGATAGTTCCAACACATTCATATGGGTATGTTTAGGCTAGGCATGGTCCTATTTTGTACCCAAACATACCAAAATAGTCTGAGCTATATTGTACCGACGATATCCCTTAAGAGTCCAAAGTGCAAAAAGGCTACAATCTTTGACAAGCTATTACTCAGAAAGCATGTCAATTAGAAATAATCCATCTAAGGCTATGGGATCATGTAGGACCCCTCTACAATAACCTCTCTTAGTTTTTGATATATCTAAAGCATTATCCCATGGTGTCCAGTTTTCAGTTAATGGAAAAAGTGTCAAATGCAGGCAGTGTAAAGTTGAAAAGGGGTGTAACTTTTGTTATGCTCCTCATGAAACCAAACTGATAGTTTCAACACATCTGGATGGGTATGTTTAGGCTAGGAATGGTCTTTTTTTAAACCCAAACATGCCGAAATAGTCTGAGCTACATTGTACCGATGATATCCCTTAAGAGTCCAAAGTGCAAAAAGGTAGCAATCTTTGATGAGCTATTACTTAGAAATCATATCAATTAGAAACAATCTATCTAAGGTTATGAGATTATGTAGGGCCCCTCTACAATAACCTCTCTTGGTTTTTGATATCTCTAAGGTGTTTTCCCGTGGTGTCCAGTTTTCAATTGATGGAAAAAGTGTCAAATGCATGTAGTGTAAAGTTGCAAAGGGGTGTAACTTTTGTTCTGCTCCTCATGCAACCAAACTGACAATTCCAACATGTCCATATGGGTATGTTTAGGCTAGGCATGGTCCTATTTTGTACCCAAATAGGCCAAAATAGTCTGAGCTACATTGTCACAACGATATCCCTTAAGAGTACAAAGTGCAAAAAGACAGCAATCTTTGACGAGCTATTACTTAGAAACCGTGTCACTTAGAAACAATTTGTCTAAGGCTACAAGATCATGTAGGGCCCCTCTAGAATAACCTCTCTTGGTTTTTGATATCTCTGAGGTGTTTGCCCATGGTGAAAGTTTTTCTAATCCTCCAAAAATTATCAGATGCATGTAGTGTAAAGTTGCAAGGTAGGCTACTTTTTGTTTTGTTCTTCATGGGGCCTAACCGTTAGCACCAACATGTCCATTTAGTCACATCTATGCTAGGCATGGTCACCGCCCTTCATTATAAAAGGGTCATAGTCTTTCCTATTCGAAGGGTCACAACTTTTTGCCTTTGAAATGTAAGAACCTAAATCGTATCATCACTATTCGTGAGAACCTAAATTCATTTATTTGTAATATTGCCTAAGGTTGTATTCTTAATTATATTCTTCAAGGATGTTATGGATGTCTTTTTCAATGTTAAATTTCTCTCCCTTTTATGTTAGTGCTTATCAACCTAATACACGAAGTATGAGGTGTACATGTGAATACACGTAATACATGAAGTCTACATAGGAAGTATGAAGCATACACATGAAAACATGAAGTATAAACAAGAATCATGAATCATACATGTGAACATGTGAAGTATACACAAGAAGCATGAAGCATACACGTGAATGGTAGCATGAAGCATACACGTGAATGGTAGCATGAAGCATACACGTGGAATGGTAGATGTCTTCCAAGAATTATATGAAAAAGCTTCTAGAGGTATGAGGTCACATGTAATAATGTCTTGTTCATTTTTAGTTTCATACTTCAAAGTGCATTGTATAATTACATGAATTTCCTTACCATGCTACAATGATCCTAAAGAGTATGGGCTTAGATGTGTAGTAGTAGAGAGACCTAGGTGTTAGATTGCATCGTGTATTATTATATTCATATGATTGATTTAATGTTCAATAATCTTAGAGGATAATAATGTTCAAACTTTATATATTTACAATTATATAAAGGAAGAGTGCATGCAATACAACTGGACTTTAAATATTTGAAGTAAACCATCTACAAATATCCATTGAAGTGTGGATTTATAATGTATATATGGACACCATCAACAAAAAAGATGTGTATTAACCAAATAGCCATATAGGCATACATCAATATCTGTCGATATAAGTATAACATATATATATATATAAAATAGCCATATAGGCTTACAAGAATACCATATAGGAATACAATGTCAACTATATGCAATACAAAATATATGTCCACAAATGCCATATAGGCATACAACAAAGGAACCCAATAAAATGTCATTCCCCTCTGGGTGAAGAAAATAGATCGTGGGTGGCCTTTGATTTTCAAGGGGATGGAGACACATATGAGAGTGGTCTACTTTGAACCCGAGGGTTGATCCTCCTATTTAATTCATCATAGAGCTTTAGCTATTATAATAAAAAGTATAGACATTAATATATAGAAATTACATTATAAAATAAAATATTTAACAAAATAATCACTTATTGCTGCCAGATAAGCTCTCTCCTCATTTGTCATAGTAGTAAGATCAGGCTGTGGCGTTGTAATGTCCTATAGAAACCATCCAGATAGAAATTAAACTTTAAATCAATAATCATTTGATTTTTCAATAATGAACAACTATAACAACGAATGTAATTTGAAATTTACTAATATGCCTCATACCCCCATCAAAAGCATGGAGCTATCAATTGTGGAAGACACCATGCTCCATTGCCATATGAACATCAGGAGGTGTCTCCACCTGCATCATCTGAAATAAAACAATATTATTCAATTATGAAAACTAGAATAGTGATGCAGGTCATGGATTATAATGTATGAGATAGTTAACAAAATTTTGAGTACTTTGGTAGACTTATATGAAAATGTGGTAGCATAGACAAGGCAATGAACTATTTAAAATATTTTTGAGAGAATTGTTTGATAAAATGCTTTGGTAGACATGTATGGAAAATGTGGTACCATAGGCAAGGCAATGAGCTATTTGAAAAAATGCCTCAAAGAAATATGGTCTCATGGTGATGGACATATAACATGGTGATGTACTTATAAGAGTGGCATGGGTCCTTTAAGGGGAATTAATATACACACACGTTCACCTAAACATGGAAGTACACACAATAAAACACACAAGTCACATGTATATATACAAATTAGATGAATATACAATGCCTACTCATTAAACTCCTCATCCAATAAGTCATCCTTATCCCAATCATGGTCATATGAGGATTCATGACTATTGTGTGGTATAAGGGTCAACAAATGAGGGACCATAGTAGCATCAAGAGAAGTAGAAAGGGGACATTTTTTAGATGCAACAAGATTAGTACCCTCTTAAATATCTATAGAAGGAATGATGGTCAGTGAATGAGTGAACATTACTGATAACATGTGGAAATAAACAACTAAGTCAAAGAGACACCCACCAACTACATGGGTTGATGGCTCAGGTAGAGAATATTCCACTAATATATGATCATCTATGATTCCAGTAGACATGAGAATATTAGAATAATCAGGCTTTAGAAGAGGAGACACCTCAATTAGAGAGATAGTAGATGTAGAAGAAGTTAGAGAGGGAGTGAAGGTGTTAGTTTAGGTTTAGGTTGGTGGTAGGGTGGGGTAGGGTAGTGCTTAATTTTTTGTTTGTTTGGTAGTGATGGAGGTAGGACAATGCCTAAGCTAGAGCATTTTAAGATGTCAGGAAAACATTGGTGATGGGAATGAGCAGTAGAACAAGGGATACAAGAATGGCACTAGAAATCACATAGACATTAGGTAAGTTTATGGGTTTACGGGAAGGAGAAATATCAAGAGTTTGTGGGATAATATGAGGGAGGAAAGATAGGACAAGAAAAACCTTATTTTAAAAATTTCTTATCATTTTCTTTGTCTTGAGGTTTGTCAGGGGGTGGGTTAGAAGCAAACTAGGTCTAGGACATCTGGTAGGGGTAGATTAGGAAATAGGTAGGGTAAATATGGGTTGGTTAGTAGGTTAGGTGTAGTGTTGGGGAAGTTTCTTAGGCCTACTTTTAGAAGTGGATGGGAAAAGGTCCTAGACTTTTTCTTTTACTTTATCTTGGAGGGATGTTAAAGGGGAGATAGAAGTCAACAAGGTGAGGTAGTAATAGGTGGGATATATGGTGGGGAAGATAGGGGCATAACTAGTGGAGTAGGTGAAGTAATAGAAAGAGGTTGTGGGGTGGGGGGAGCAATTCATTTAGAGGCATAAGATAGGTAAAGTTGAAAGATGGTATTTTTATGAGGTTGAGGTGGACCAGAAGGGGTTGACAAAAAATAATCTAAGGAGAAGTGTCTTAAGGTAGCAACTAGTTGGTATGGACTATGAGAAATGGTGAAGACATGACCATCATGGGGAATTTAAGGCACTAGTGGATGAAAGTTCAGGGACAACCCACATGGCAATGAGCCAAGGATGACCTAAGAGAATAGATAATAGTTTGAGGTGGGGATGATATGACATGAGACATCTAGGCATTTAGGTCCTACCTAGATTAGTAGGGTGAGGGAGCCAAAAGAAGGTATAGAAGTGTCATTATGTGTACACTAGGAGATATTTGAGGGGGATAAGAATCTCTTTACAACGTAGTGATGTATAAGTGTTCCTCTAAGGCTCAAAAGATCCACCTTGATTCAACTATCATTTTATAGGGTACTTGTACCTCAATCTATAAAGGATTGTTAAAATCAGCAGTAGGCACATTGTCAAGCAAGAAGGTGATGGCGGGTGTAGAAGTGGGTTCAATAATGAAATTATAAGGTTGAATGTCTAATGTGCCTATCATCTCAAAGAATATAGTAGTATTAAAGGAAGAGTCCTTAATAAACTTAGGTGGGTTAGATGTAGGATAAAAAGTAGGGATGGAAGAAATTGAGGCAATAGGATTGACATAGTTTTTAGGGGAATGGGTTAGTGTAGATTTGAATATTTTGGTTAGGGGTGACTTGTAGCCCCATAATTAATACCTAAAACCTAGATGATGTTGGAGTCAATCATATGCTATATAAGATGTCATAGGCTCATGCACATCTCCGATGTCATGTCCTGGGGCATGGTGATACTAGAAAAAACCTTTGGGATTGTATGTCTTTAAAAGGGGAAGATTTGTTTCAAGGGGTCTAATTGGTGATAATTGGATGAGTTTATTAGAGAGAATTTGTTGAAGAATAGTGTGGAGGCTATCAACAACCATTGGTAGACATGTATGGAAAATGTGGTAGCATAGACAAGGCAGTGAGCTATTTGAAAAATACCTCAAAGAAATGTGGTCTCATGGCGATGTCCTTGTCTATGCATTTTCTTGTCATGTAATTCCATGAGACCACATTTCTTTGAGGCAATTTTTTCAAATATCTCATTGCCTTGTCTATGCTATAGCTTACTATTATGCTTTGATAGATTTTTTCCAAGCATCCATAGCATAGACAAGGCAGTGAACTGTTTGAAAAAATGCCTCAATAAAATGTTGTCTCATGGAATGCCATGACAAGCAAATGCAATTGGTAGTTGCTCCTAGTTATTAGTTATGCAATGTGAAGTAATTGCATAACTGCTTATGTTGACTTTCTAAAATACTATATTGTAATTGAAATTTTGTCATATATCAACATCTACTTATCAGTTATGCAATGTGTAGTAATGCTTTGATTTTGAAAGATGTGCAATGCAATGTAATCAACGATATGAATATAAACTACAAAAATCTAGTAAGTACAATTCATTAGTTAATCTCTCTATTTTATTACCTGAGTGAAGCTTTGCACTCCACCTCCACTAGGAGGTGTTGCCATTAAACCTCCAAGATTAACCTATTCAACATCCAAAATTATATATTAGAATACCATTCATATAACAATGCTATTCACATGTAATATTTATAAAATTGTTTACTAGTTACATACCTCAGCAGTACATGTTGTAGTGTAATATAAAGGTGGAGATTTACTAAAAAATGAATGAATGCTATGACCCTAAAATTTCATTACAATCATTAAACTAAATTAGTTAATCTTGCACTTCAAAAATGAAATTTAATAAATTAAATTCAATGAACTTGCTAACATTTACCTAAGTATCAAGCTCAAATGTCTCATTCAGGAGGGCATCTATCATCACCATCTTCTCAGCTACAGATGTAGCCTACGCACCTGCATCCTAACTGTCTGTGGGGTCATAACCAAAGGCTGACTCACTAACAAGTATGGGGTGGAACCCTACTCCTAAACTCTCCCTAAAGTCTCCCCCAGCTCATGTTGTGCTATAGGACTAGCATGCTCTATGATGCTCTAGGTCAAGGAACTAATGGACTATAGTGTCTCAACCTCAACACTCCTTCACAATGGAAGGGATAGACATGTGTTCATGGGCTATTTTGGCAAGTGCTCGTCTTGCTGGTCACTATGGGTCAAGACGTGCCCTTGGTCTATCATGTACTGACCCCCCACCTCTACCCTAGAAGTCCCGCATATCAAAATAGTTTGGCACTTTATTGAGGACAAACTCGCAGAAGAGTTTCCTCAAAAAATATTGTGGTACCTCATTATTGTTGCATGGATGATGGTCAAAAACCATCCACCACTTCTTCTAAAAATAGTCCTTTATTGCTTGTTGTTACACCAATGGATAGGGAACCTCTTTCATGTAAGGGGTAGAGGTTGATTTAATCATGGGTCTATGAAAAGGGAATGATGGGATGAAATATTGACCTCTTTTTATGATGTTTTTATATGCTTTTAGAACTTTTCTATATGATCCTCCAGACACCTTACCAACATCACCATCATTATATGTTGTCTTTTTATATAATTTGCAAGACTTTGAACCTATGTTATTAATATGGAATATGGTGATGATATTATCAATTGAATGATTTAAATATAAGTATGCATGCAATATAGATGGAATCATATAGTTTAGTCATGAAGGTTATTTGTGTGCATATGTTTTGTGAATTAACCCCTATGTAACAAGAACGTGTTATCAAGAAAATGAGCATTTGTAGTGAAGTTGAAGATAGAAGAATTAAAGGAAGTGAAGATAGGATGCCAAAAGTGCAGTTAGTTGGACGATGAATGTGAACCATCATGGAAATAAATAAATTTAGAAGAAGTAGATTGTTTCAAATGCAACCCATGTGTGTCCTTTATTAGAACCATTGCATAAGAATTCTTGTTTGGATAGGACTCTACTTCCTCTGTTTAGTTAGATTAATAAATCAATCTCAAACCTATATCCAAGTATCAAGGAATCGATTGATGGTTGAAGTTAGTTAGTATTTGCATAAAACTCTCCTATTTCTGTATAAGTTAGGAGGGATGAGTTAGATATCAAGTTAGTTACTTTGTTTTTTGGTTACTCATTTGTTACTATGTTTTCTATATTGGATGATATAGACATTTTATTAAGGAATGCCAATATTGAATACAAGTTGAAAGAGATTTTGTTTATGATATAAAGTGAATGAAACTATGTGTTGTGAAGATGCGTAAGAATCTGAACTAGATTTGATTTCCAGTTAAGTGAGTTAGTCCCCTGAGCTGGCCACTTAAGGTACTGATCCTCACTTCATCTATTTCCTTGTTCCTTTATCCATTCATTGTTAAATCTTCTTTTCATTTGCATATAGATACATCATGAGTCACTTAGATTTCTTTAATTGTCAAATTACAGTAGTATGGTTCATGAACAAGTGCATGCTTTATCAACTTTAATTCCTCTAGAGGTTAGCATTAGTTCTCTTATCATTTTGGATGTTTTGAGTTAATTCTATAATTTCTTATTGATAACAGTCATCTACAACTTATGCTGCAGGTACCCATAGCCACTAGATTTTGTAGTTGTTTTTATTGTTCTTGCATTTCTGTGAATTCTAGAAGAATAGAATAGCATAAGTAGGTCTGGATAAGATAATTTAGGAAGAATATGAATCCTAAAGGCACATATAGTGTAGTTCCATCATAAGCTTACGCTCCTTGGTTGATAATTTAATGTAGGAATGCAATGATAGAGTGGACTATTCAGATAACTGAGGCAGATTCCTCCCTACAAATTTTTAGGATAGTGAAGAAATAGTTGACTTTATCAATTATACAGTAGAAAGTGATGAAGAAGAATTTATTTTTACATCTTCATCAACACCTTCTACATCTTCATTAGCTTCTTCCACAACTACAAAAGGGACCTTTAGAACCATGACAGATGTTGTGGTGGAGGATCCACTAGAGCAAGAGACGTTCAAGTTTCCTATCACTAATTAGGAGAGGGCTACAGTGCTAAAAAATATCCCACCATTAGCATTACCAGTCTTCTATGGTCTGGTGACAGAGGACCCAGATACATTCTTGTTTGAGTTTGATATCTTGTGTAGAAGCTATGACTACACCTCAGACGCTCATAGGCTGAAACTCTTTCCGACTACCCTCAAGGATACAGCCTTGAGATGATTTATGGGGCTAGGAAAAGATGTCATTCCATACTGGGACACTATGAAGGAGAAATTCTTGGAGAAATACCAAGATTATTACTGAGGACATCATAGGAGGAGAGATAAAATTTTTAGGATGTCACAAAAGGAGGAGCCACTTGAAGATTATTTTGAAAGATTCTAGTTTTCTTTGAAGAAGAACCCTCAAAATAGATTATCTAAAGAATCATTAAAACTAGTTTTCTTGAGAGGGTTTAAGGATGATTGCATGGATGCTTTGAATCTCATTGGGCAAGGTGATATTTATCAGCTACCTTTTGAGTCATTTTGTACTATTTGCCAAAATTATTCAAGGACTTTCACTAGATGACCAAGGGGAGAAAGGACATTGATTACAAACAAGGCAACCAATAGAGTTTCAAGAGTGGAAATCAGTAATTTGATGTCCAACATGAAGGAGGACATAATCATCCATATGGCTACACAACTAGACACTCTTCACATCAAGAAGAAACAAGAAGAAGTTGATGCAATGCTTACTGAGTATTGTCCTAGTTGTAGGTAAAGGAAGGCCAGTTGTAAATGCAAAATGGTCGCAAGCATTTAGCAAGAGAAGGTTGAAAGGCTAGAATTTCAACCATTTGAAGGAGAGGATGGACAATTGTTCTTCATAGCTCAAAGGAGACCTTGGCAACAAAGATAAGGTATGCCCTCTGACCCACTAAATTTTAGTTCACCTTTTCTTGCTACAAACCAAAATTTCTCTGCTTGGAACACTCAGCCATGGCCTAGTAATCAAAATCTTTGGCAGAACCCACAATGGCCTACCCCACAATCTAGTTGGAACCAACAACATCCAAACCCATATCCCCAACAAGGCTTTCAAGGTGCCAACTATAATCCCCAGTGGCCTACACAACAATCTCAAGGGAAACCTTAATGGAACAAGAACCAACAATGGCAACAAAATGCAAATTGCCAGTAACCTATGATTCCATCTCAACCATAGAAGCTAGCCATAATGCCTCCATCAACACCTCAAAATCCACCTCCTAGACCTACCCAAATCCCTGCCCAACCTGTACCTAACCCTAACAACAAGCCTGTTCAACATGCTTATACTAATGAGGTGATGCAATACCTAACCTATGGGGAAGAAGTGAGTAATGTTCATCTTAGATTAGGGAAGCAACTTGTAGGCCCTTCTTCTCCTCAATTTACAGAACTTGAAAATGAAGAACCCATAGAGGAAGCCTCAAATAAACCACCTTTGGAACTTGAATCAACTCAGGAACCTCAGACCATTTCACATCCTAAGCCTCCTTTCCCTGAATGGTTGGCTATCTAGAAACAACCAGCATAGTCTGAAAATGACCTCATAGGCCAGTTGCAAGATATAAGCATAAAGATTCCCTTAATCCAAGGCATTAAAGATATTCCCATCTACACTAAGACTATCTAAGATCTTTGCATAAAGAAGCTAGGAAGAAATAGGATAGACCCAAAGACAATTCATGTTTTGGGTAACCTAGCTAACATAATGTTGGGGAACATAACTATTCCAAAATATACATATCTAGGTAGTCTAGTGCTGGATGTCAAAATCAATGGGACTCTAATTAAGAATACTCAAATAGATTTAGGTGTTGCAATTAATGTAATGACTAAGGAGACAATGTAGACACTCCAGTTGAGCAACCTTAGGCCTACTCAGATAGTCTTGTAATTAGCTAATAGGTCTACAGTTAAACCTGAAGGAGTCATTGAGGATTTGGTCATTGCATTAGATTCTTAGGAATACCCTGTAGATTTCTTGGTCCTACAACCAAAGGTTAATCTTGTCGGTTATCCTCTTATACTAGGCAGACAATGGCTTACCATAGTAGATGCATTTATAGGTTGCAGGTCATTGTACCTCATCATTTAATCATATTTTAGATGTCAAAATCTAAGGTTGTGTCCTCGGCTGTCTGTAACTAGGGATTTTATAGTTACCAGTTTCCTCTAACTAATTCTAATGGCTTTCACTGATGTAAAGAAATTAATCTATCTACTTAAGAAATGAATTTAGAGAATCCTGGAAACAGAATTAAATAGTAAATTACTTAATGAAAATCTACAACTACAACATGCATTTGTCTATCAAAAATTAGTAAGTATCTATAAAGAAAAATTTGAAATAACAAAACAATGGTACTAGCCTTTTACCTTGGTGGTGAGAGTGGGCCCTTGCTCCACACCCTTAGGGCCAAAGGCTATAGTGAAGAATCAATACTAGAGAATAAGATCACAACTGGATTTGGTCTAATTCCATTCGCTCTGAAAAATTGATATCTTAGTTGAAAATTGTTAGGGTAAAATAGGATCAACAATGAATATGCAATAAACAACATCAAATACTCATAACTCAATAGAATAATGAAACTAAGAAAGATTGAATGAAATGAAGCAATGAATAAAACAATGCAAACCTTCCTTGAATCAAAGTTTCTATTGTTGCCTATCAAGATTGTCCTTGTTTGTATGAAGTAGGCCCTCAGAGAGTGCACTCCTTTGTTGTTTTCAAGAATGTCGATAGTGAATGGCTGTGGTGATAAACGTGCAATGAAGAGGAACTTCAAAGCTTTGGGTGATCTCAAGCAAATGGTATTGGGGTGCCAAAGGCACACTGGTGAATTTCTGCAGAGTAACAATACGAATAGCCTGGATGATTAGAATGGAAGAATGAGGTTCCATTTATAGACTTAGAATAATGAGGATCAACGGTTGAGAAGAGATATGAAAATCAATGACTGAGAATGGTTGAGGAATGTGCAACCAGTAGAAATATGACAAGTGTCCCACCTCCATCATGAAAGAGGGAATTTGACAAAATTGATTGGTTAGTTAACTCCTTTAACTGATCAGTTAACAAACTTGATTAGTCAGTTGGAAGAATGGATTGAGGGATTGACTGAATTGATTGATTAGTTACCCAAATAGATTAAGGAGCTGATAGAATTGATTGGTTAGTTAACTCCTTTAACTGATCAGTTAACAAACTTGATTAGTCAGTTGGAAGAATGGACTGAGGGATTGACTGAATTGATTGATCAGTTACCCGAATAGATTGAGGAGCTGACAGAATTGATTGGTTAGTTAACAGTTTTAATTGAGAAGTTAACTAATTTTGATTTAGAGAAGACATAGGACATGTGGGTGAGGGAATATTAGGTAATTAAATATTTAAAATATTTAATTACATGTGCAACATGGTGATGTGGCAAAGGTGAGGTGGAAAGATGAGGTGGATTTATGAATTTAGAACTTAGGATAGAGGAATTTTTTATTTTAATTAAATAATGTAGGATTATTTAATTATGTGAGACATTAGAAGAATTTAGGGAATTTAATTAAATAAATTGATTTTATTTAATTAAGGAATAGTGAATTGCTTAAAAAGATTTGGAATATTTATTTAATTGATAGAAGAAGAGAATAAATATTTAGAATATTTATTTAGAATGAATCGTGTCATTTTTAGGCGTATATAAAAATTACACAAGAATAATTATTATTTGTCTTCTACTACTTCAGTAAATAAATATAAAATGAGTGATGACATATCACTCATCTGATCTATCAGTTCTTCTATGAGATGACATCCATCTCTTTATTATACTAGTTGTTGAACTATGAAAGATAATCATGCAATAAGAATAGAATGAGTGAAACATAAGTCCACTCTAAATTCTAAGTTTGAGTTTTAATACATTTGGGCAGCGAGGCCCTAAAAATATGGATATTAAATCAGTCTTATCGATAACCCATGCAACAACTTAAAAAGAGACAAAAACTATCAGCAGTTAACTAAAGATGGCCCCTTAATTACTCAGGTGATGATTTGAGTAATAAAAATGGGGGGTATAATGATCACTGCTAAAAGTGCCTAACTGACAGCTACTGAAAATCTACCCTATTGTGAGGAGGCGCCGAAGATGTATGTCTGTTGCTGCAGCTCTGGAGATATAATTGTGGCCTTCTTACTCAGCTCTGGAGATGCTCTTCCTCTTCAAAACTTCTGTTGTCATGAGATTCTAGTATAGTCTCTGGAGATATTTAGGACTACCTCTGGAGATGTACAAAATTGTCATCCTAAGCATCTACACCTGTTGATTCAAAAAGAGAAATTTTTCTACATATTTCCATCAATTCCATGTACATTAGTCCTTAAATCAGAAATCATGATCCTAAGTAATTTATCTTTAGTTAATCACTATTTAGAACAACATTGTTATTCTATTTGGGTGTAGACATCAAGAAGTTGGGATCAAAAAGGGGAAAAAGAGAGGTAAAAAGATGTATTTTATGGGTGCTAATTGGCACTCATCATCCCCCCATACCTAAGGTTTAGCAGGTCCTCCTGCTTCTCACAATCTGGATTTATTCTAGTGGAGTAGCCTGTCAGTCAAGCTGTAGTCTTGTACATAGGTAGACCAAGTGGTGTGGTTGGTACTACTAGTTCCCCTGTACTAATCAACCTGCTTTAACTAGTCCTATGATTTTTCATCTTCCATCTATTCGGCCCAGACAAGGAGTGGTTCAATTATGATTGGTGGCCTGAAACGCCAACCTATCCACTCATGTTTATGCTTATCCATCATTTTGGATATTAATCTTTCCTTATAAATAACCTTAAGTTTGCAGGTGTGACCACCTCTCTCATTTTTTGCTCTGAGGTCAGAATATTCCACCTTTTCTTTGCTATGGCAAGCACTGGGTTAGCTGAATTGTTCATAAAAAGACCAAAATCAATCAAACACTCTTGCAATTTTTTTAGATATAATGACAAAATTGTGTTCTTACTATTAGGGTGATAGACATATGCCCTAAACTGGGTCTTGAAAGCTTGAGGGTTGGGACACTCTTTTCTGATGAAAAGATTTGTGTTTGTATCCTTCTTGAGGTGAGCCTCCATTTGCTCATTCTAAATTTGATGATTCCTCATCATTAACATGAATGCTCTGAGCTGGCAGTCTCTTACAAACTAATTGAGAAGGAAGGTCATATCATCAACATAGAATCCATGTAGATATAATTCACACAAAAAAAAATTATCATCATCAGAGCTCCTTGTATAAGCTTCCATGAATCCCTCTGTTGTTTCTGTGTTTTTAGGTAGATCAGATAGAACTGAAGACAACCTTCTTTGTAGGACCCTTTCTTGTAAAAACATGGCATAACTGGCACTTGGAGGTCTACAAGATAAAATCTCAAAAGAAATAGAGGCTATCTGAATGACTCTATTCTCCAAGGTTTCCACTTTTTGTCTCATGGCAGTAACTGCCCTCTATAGTTGCAACATAGGCTTAGAAGCCTCATATTCTCTACATCTCCTTTCCCAGTAAAATAGGGCCTTATGAATATCAATGGGGGTCAGACCCACATATGGATCTATTTGTATTTCCTATTCACTAGTTGCCCTTGGATCAACCAACTCTTGAATATACTCTTCCTGATCATCTATTTTGTTGTTGGCCCAAGTCAATTGTTTATCTTGACTCTATACTTTTTCAATTAATGTCGTAACTATCATGAGACTATTGTCTCTAGCTTTGGTAAGATTAGAGATACTTTGTACTACCTTTATCTCTTTTTCCTTCATGATTTTAACTGTCTCTATCTTTTGGGCCTCCAATTCTTCTTCCCTTTCTTGGATTATTTGGTCTTTGTTTTAGAGCTCTGTTTGTAGTTTTTCAAATATTTGCTTTTGCTCCAGCTCAATTTCCAATCTATTCTTCTTGAAGTCAGTGATGATCTGATTTTTTCCCCAAAGTAATCATTTTAGATTATCAATTTCTTCCAACAGTTGTTGCTCTTTTAAAATCTCAATATCCTCTTAATCAGAGGGATGAGAGAAAGTTCATGTTTCTTCTTCTGCTTGCTGCATACCAGGGTCTTCCATAGCCATTTGTTTAGTACTATCTACTACACTTAGCTATGTTTTATCTTTTCCTATAGTTTCCCTTCCCTGAGGTTCTTCTAAGGTTTCTTCTATTTGTGCTGGAATTGATGAAGGCCCAGCTTTGTTCACAAAAGTTCTAAAACCCAGAAGCACTTCAGCTAGGAGAGCAGTATCTTTCTCCGCTTGGGAGAGGTACCTTTTTCTTTTGTTTCTCCGTAGCATAGGTGGGGCAGGTGCATCTGGAGTGGGTGACTCATCCTCAGAGTCTGAGGAAATAGTAAAGGTTTGCTTATGTTCTGGCTCCAGAGTTGGAGATTATTCTAAAGTTGGACCTGAACCCAAATGGATAGATAGCTCTAGAGAAAATCCTCTTAGTCTTTTCTTTCTCACCAGAGGGATCTCATCAGAATCATGGGATGCTTCTTCAGCCCGATAGTGTTCTCTAGGGTCAGCTTCATTTGGGGTTTTCTTTGCTTTGTGCACCGACCTCTTCCTTGTTAGTTCCTTAGGGAAAGATTCCCTAGCTAGAGTCATTCTCTTTCAAGCTGAGCAAGTCATATATGGTGTTTTCTCAAGAGTAAGTTCTTTAATTTCCTTGCCTTTCTTCTTTTTATCAAAAATAGGGGCTGCAGTTGAATTTGCCTCTAGTGATAACTTCTTTTTTTCTTGAATAGCCATAGAGGAAGTCAAAGGTTCTATCTTTTCTTCTAGCGAGGTGGAGGAACCCTCATCCTCTGACTGTGCCTCCCCTGGTGCCCTGCTCTGGGGGTTTTGTTCAAGAAATGATTGCCATACTTTTTCCCCACTAGTTTCAGATAGAAAGTGGTGTTTTACTATCAAAAAAATGAGGCCATGATGTTTCATAAGACCCTTGTTTTGTTGATATCTTTTGGCAGTTACCTTGATGGCAGAGTACAAGAAATTGGGAATGTTTATGCTGAATTCAGGGTGTCCATTCCCATGCCTTAGAAAAATCAACATTTTCATTATTGGTCCTAAAACTAAGGAAAATTGTCCATCACATGTGAAATATTTCATTAGCCATGTAGCTACAGATTGCCAAGGGTTTGGTAGTGAGGACCTAAGAATTCCTTTAACCTTATTTTTATTTAAATGCAATTGTATTGTAGTTTCACCTTCAATAGAGAAATTTCTAATCAAATCAGCATATAAGGTTTTTAGATGGTAAAACCTCTCACCTTGTTCAGGTAGCCCAGAAATATGACTGATAATGGTAGCTGAGAGGTTGATTTGAACTCCCCTTATAGTTGTCTGATTATCCCTCAGGTTCCTTAGGAATTCATCAACAATATCTTCTTGAAATCCCTCAAATTTTTCTAGAAATTCTAACCATCTTGTGTTCCTCAGAACGTCTACTGCAGCTTCATCCTACAAGAGGCCTATAGCATTTTCTAGTTCTAATTTCTTATTAACTCCCATACTTAAATTCCTTGTCTGTTCTCTATGCTTACAATTCTTTGTCACTCCGTAGGCTCCAAAGAACTGTTTCAACTAACACTGTTCTTCAGGGAATGTTACAGTTTGAATGAGGATTATTTCATTAATTCTCTTAATAGCTTTGTTGATGGAGAAAGAACTAGAATTAGTTAGAGTGTTTGTGTGATCATAAATGAGGCAGAGTGATGGGACATTCCGTAGGCATGGTGACAGTACAAGAAAGATGGCAGCATGCACAAATTTGGGAAGGAAAGTGATGGCAGGGGGATGTGTTATAACGATGGCACCCAAAAATAGAAAGACAAGACAATTGCTATTTAATGCTTAATGAAGATAAAGTTACCTGAACCATTTTTAATGATGAGGCATGATGTACTTGGCTGAGATGCTGTGGTGTTGATGAGACTAGACACGACGTGGCACCTAGGCAACTTTGTGTGGCACGAGATGACATCAATCACCTCCATTGTCATGTAACCTGTAATCATTCCCACTCCCACTCCCACTGAGTAGTTCAAGAATCCATGTATCTTGGGTGACATCAGCGCAGTCCTTCACAAGTATCTATCATAAAGTAGAGGATGAGTCATGATGACCTCATCAATTGATGTTTCTACTTTACTGCCTGGAGAGGTGGGTCCCCTCCACAGATTATGGTTATAAATAACCCTTTATTGGTCGAGCACCGGAGGTGCACCTAGTTGTGAAGCACTGGAAGTGCCCCTAACTGTGAAGCGTCAGAGATGCACCTAGTTGTGAAGTGTCAGAGGTGTGTTTTGAGTAGCACTTGGCACCTGATCACCTTCATAGCTTGTTTATTCTTAACTGGCATGAAGAAGGGAACCACTATTTGCTAGTTTTCAATTCCCTTGGTTGAGAAAGATAGCCATTACTAGTTTTCCATCTTCCCCCATTTTTTTTTGTAGAAGCCTGCCATTTGCTGGTTTTCAACCTTCTCTTTTTTTTTTTTCAAAAGGCCACCATTTGTTAGTTATCAGCCTCTTTTTTTTATTTAGATCAAAACTGTGACAGAGGAGGTTTCCCCTATATCAAAGCATAAATCATTGAGGAAATCTTCTTTAGTGGATGGCCTTTTATAGAGTCTGATTTGATGGCCATTCACTAAGAATGTGTTCATGCTTCCATCAATAGGTTCCAATAGTACAGTTCCATTTTCAAAAACTTCATTTATCTGATAAGGACCCATCTAATGAGTTTGTAATTTCCCTTTGAACTCCTTGAATTTAGAATCACAAAGAAGAACCCAATCACCTTGTTGAAATGTCCTCTTGATGTGTTAGTTATGCCACTGCTTCCTTTGATACTAAACTAGTTCTATTTGCTAAATGGCCTCCATTCAAATTTCATCCAATTCATTGAGCTGAAAAATTCTGTTCTGTTGGGCTATGGATAATGGTATACCAATATCGAATGCAGTTTTAAGTGTCTGAAGTTCAAATTCTATAGACAGAATAGGCTTCTTTCCATAAACTAATTCATATGGTGAAAATTTTGTTGTGGATTTCCAAGTGGTATTGTAAGCCCAAACTACTTCAGGTAATCTATTAGCCCAATCTTTTCTGTTCATTGCTACGGTCCTTGTCAGAATATTTTCAAGTTCCCTATTAGTTAGCTCTACCTGCCCATTGGCTTGAGAATGGTAAGGTAAAGATTTCCTATGCTTAACTTGATATAAATCTGTGAATGCTCAGATTACCTGTGAAGTAAACTGAGGTCCTCTATCTGAAACAATGGATCTTGGGGTTCCAAACCTCAAGAAAATCTTATTATAAAGGAAATCAGCAACTTTTTCTTCTTGTGCAAATTGTAATGCTTGAACTTTAGCCCATTTAGTAACATAGTCTGTGCATACTAGAATATACTCCTTCCCTACTGATGGTGGGGAAATTGGTCCCACAAAGTCTAAACCCCACTGCTCAAATGGTTCCATCATGACTTGAGGATGCAGTAGTATCTCTTGGGTGAAGGTTGGTTGTCCCATTCTTTGGCACTAGTCAAATTGTTGCACATACTTCTTAGTATCCTTATGAAGAGAGGGTCAGTA
This sequence comes from Cunninghamia lanceolata, assembly GCA_027924645.1. Taxonomy (NCBI): domain Eukaryota; kingdom Viridiplantae; phylum Streptophyta; class Pinopsida; order Cupressales; family Cupressaceae; genus Cunninghamia; species Cunninghamia lanceolata. Next base: position 4,130,487 of record BSBN01000700.1, on the reverse strand, counting down.
GTAACCAGCTCGAAGGATTTTGTGGATGGTTATGTGGGAAGAGTAATGCCCACCAAATGGTTCATCATGACATGCTCTCAATACATCAAAAATGTCATCAATTTTCAAACATCTACACAAAATGAAATCAGGACCACATTTAAACAACAATCCATTCAACCATTTGTAAGATAAGCTTTCCTTAACTAAGTGTTTTTTCTGTTTTGAAGTAAAATGGGATGGATACAAGTCTGTAGCTAAAAAATTAGCTATGTCAGTGAACCAAGGTATAGTAGAGGAGATAGAAAAAAGATGTCCATCTGGGAATCTATCCTCTAGTGGTTGGTTTTCTCACCCTGTATGCAATCTTGACAAAAAATCAGCCACCAAATTAAACTTGCCTGGATTATCAATGATGGTAATATCAAATTCTTGCAATAACAATAACCACCTAATGATCCTTGCGCCCACCATTGGCTTATTCATTAGGTACTTTATGGTTGCATGATCAGTGTGCACAAATATTTTATATCCAGTGATATAATGCCTAAATTTGTTTATAGCATAAATGACTGCCAAGAATTCTTTTTCAGTTGTGGAGTAATTTCTTTCTGCAGATGTAAGGTTTTTGCTAATGTAATAAATGGCATGCATACTTTATCCTTCCTCCTTTTGTTCTAAAACTACCCCAATGGACTCATTTGAAGCATCAATTTGTATGTGAAATGGTAAAGTCCAATTAGGTCCTCTCAAAACTGGTGTCACAGTAAGCTTCTCTTTCAAGGTTTCAAATGTTGATTGACAGTCTTCTGTCCATAGGAATTCTGTATCTTTGTTAAGCAGGGTAAACAGGGGGCAGCTATTCTACTGTAATTTTCTATGAATCTCCTATAGTAGCCTGCATGACCTAGAAAACTTCTAACATCTGTCTGATGTTTCAGTGAAGGCAACTATGTGATCACTTCTATCTTGTTTTAATCCACTTTGATTCCATTTGCTGAAATGTGGTGTCCCAATACAATTTCTTCTTCTACCATCATGAAGCACTTTTCATGGCTAAGAGATAATTAATTTTTCTCACAGCATTTTAGTACTTTCTCAAGATTTGTGAGAGCTTGTTCAAACTTATCCCCATACACAGTGAATTCATCCATATAGACCTCCATGCATTCATTAGCCAGTTCAACGAAAATAGCTAAAACAAGTCTCTAAAATGTAGTTGGGGCATTACATAGTGCAAATGGGAGAATTTTATAAGCAAAAGTTCCCCAAGACCAAGTTAAATTGGTTTTGTCCTAGTCTTCAGGTGCTACTTGAATTTGGTTATACCCACTGAACCCATCCAAAAAGGAAAAATACTTTCTCCCAGCAAGGTTGTCCAGTACTTGGTCAATGAATGGTAAGGGAAAGTAGTCATTTTTTGTAGCCTTGTTTAGTTCTTTATAGTCAATACACACCCTCCATTTCCCATTCTTTTTAGGCACTATGATAAGGGGTGAGACCCATTAACTATCTTAGATTGGATATATAAACCTTGCTTGCAGTAATTTTTCTATTTTAGTTTTGACAATGTCCTTTAAAGCAGGATTCAATCTTCTCTGGGGTTGTCTAACAGGTTTAATATCCTCAATGTATATATGATGGGTACAGATCTTAGGAGGTATGCCTTTCATATCTTGGTATTCCCAAGCAAAAGCTTCTAAATGGGAAATCAGAAGTTGGATAAGTTTTTCTTCCTAATTTGTTGTTAACTGAGTATTGATATTAAGTGTTTTCCCTGGTAAAATCATAACCTGTTTTGTGATTTGATTCATAGATGTAGTTAATCCATACACTGGAGTCATGGTATTGAGGAGACAACAATGTGGAAGCAACATGTGGAATGTGGCTAAGTCTCTGTAAAAGGTTTCTCCACAAGGAATGATGTTTGCAAGGGTACAATGAGAAGAAGTAAGTTCTCTCTTAGTATCTTGGGCAAGCTTCATCACATCCTCATTGATTAGGATGTGGGTAATGTCTTCTATTGTATCATAGTAGATTTTTTCTTCCAATTCTCCCAGATGTTCCCTGATGGTTACCATGGCTACTGAGGCATTGTTGTCATTGTTCTCTAGTTCATCCACCCATACTCTTCATGTATAGTGTATTGATGGTTTGGCTGGAGGATACAAAGATATTTTCTTCAAATCTATTCCATTAGAAATGACCATATCCCCAGTTCGACAATCAATATATGTTGTTGTTGCAGCCAACCATGGTCTTCCTAAAATTAGTGGATAAGCATTTCTCTAGTTTCTAGGTTCTAGTACTAGGAAGTCCACTAGAAATTTCCATGATTCTATCACTATTGGTATATTAGTAATTACTCCTTTTGGAATAGCTACTGACTGGTCAACAAGTTGAAGAATTGTAGTTGTGAATTGGATACCTGATAGAGCTAATTTGTCCATTGTATGGACCGTCATCACATTAATTGTTGCTCCCAAATCAACCAAAACATTTGAAATTTCTACCCCTGAGATGAAAATGGTTATGACAGGATTTTCAGGGTCCCCATATTTTGGGAGAAGCATTTCTCCCATCAATAGATCTACTACTTTCCCTTCCACCTATATTGTAGAAGGAAAGTTTTTCCTCTTGCCCTGTGTTTTGACACAATGTTGTTTAATGAATTGATTTAGGTCTGGTACATCTCTGATTGCTTGGAGGAGAGGAATTTCAATGTTCAGTTGCTTGATTTCTTGTAAAAGTTCTAATTCTAGGTTGGGTTGGACTTGTTTTTGTAGGATCTTTTTTCTGGGGAACATGTTGTTTGAGTCGTTCTGGGTACGGTGCTAATTTTTCCATCCGGGGCTGTTATCAAAATTGTGTCTAGGAATGTTCTCCAAAGCTTTCTAGGGATGATTGTTTTAGCACTTTTTCTATAGTAATCTTCTCCGAGAGTTGAGTGGATGAATTTTTAGGTTCCTCATCATTGGTTACTTCAACTATAGTTGGAGGAGACGGTCTTGGGAATGCTTTCCCAGAATGTAGCTGGAGATTATTTGAATATATTGCATTAATACCATCCATGTTTTCTTGCTCTGTCATGTAAATAGCTACTCCCTATTTATTTTGTGGGTTTGGTATAGGCTGAGCTAGTAGGGGTGGTTGACTAACTAATTCATTTTATGATTGTCCTTGTGTGTTGGAGGGTCCGGTTAGTAAAGTTTATTGTTGAGGTTGGAAACATCTAGGTTGTCCTTGGTATTGTTGATTATGTCCCTGCTGAGGACCCCATTGAGGTTGCATGTTTTGAGATCCAAACTATGGTGGCCACTATTGATTTCCCCAGTGCTGATTTTGCCAATTTTGGTTTTGCCAATGTTTACTTGGCCATTCCTACTATCCCCAAGGAGGATTATTCTGAGACCCATGCCAAGTTGGATTCCATTGATTATTTCCCCAATTAGAAGGACCCCTATAAGAAGGCTGGTTTGGATACTGATTATAAGGGAAATTCCCAGTTTGTTTTTGTCCCACATAGTTCAATTCTTCTTCCATTACAACATTCTTCTTGCTCAATCTTTTCAAGGCTGGAAGTTGACTACATTGACTAGTAGGATGTTCCTTGTCATAGATTTGACAGGTCTCTAATTTGTCCAAAGGGCATTCTCTCAACAGATGTTTGTTTCTACACCTAGGACAATAGATGGAGAGTGGTTCAGTTGCTCTATTTTGATTAGTTGTTCTAGTTTTCACCTGAATTCCATCCAATGTGGTATTTAATTGGACTAGAATATCTATTTTTAGATTTGTAATCTCTTCCATTAACTGTCCTATTTCATTTTTCCCTTTGAAAGTTTTGGATGACCTCACTCTATCTTGGGTTCTAGAATAGTTCCTGTAGAGTTGTTCTATAGCAGGTATATCCATTTTGTTGATATTCCCTTTTCCCATTAGATCTAGTGCCTATTTTGATTTCCTATCCAATCCCTTTACAAACAGGGTTTTAGCTAAAGAGTGATCTACTAGATTGCCATATCTTCTCAAGGTGAAGTTAAACCTATCAACATAGTCCTCTAAGGTCTCTTCCTCTCCTTGCCTAATTTTAAACAATTCCTCATTTTTATTATTGGCTTTACAGTAATCTTGGTACTTTCCTAAAAACTTTGTTTCCATTTGATCCCAAGAATGAATAGAGTTTTGGGGTAAACCCATAAATCATCTCATCACAGAATCTTTCAAGGTTAAAGGGAACAGTTTGAGTTTTTAGTTATCTGATCCATAATCATAAGTTTGGCATACTACTTTGAATTCAAACATAAATTGATCTGGATCTTTAGAGGAAAGACCTCTAAAATTTGGTAGGTGTGCTGGTGAGATATTTTTCATAGGAGCATTGTCTCCAGTAGCCAGTACAATGGGATATGAGAAGGTTCTTGGAGCCTAATTTTCTTCTTCTTCATGATTATCATTATTATCATCCATGTTTAGTACTAGTTCTTCTTCCTGAGGTTTTGGGATATTAGGTTCTAACAAAGGATCTACCTGAAACTTTTGTTGTAATTCTTGGATATAATCAGCAAGTGGAAGATTTGTAGGATCTAAGGGATTATTGTTTTGAGGTGCCACTTCCAAGGTAGGTTCCAAGTTTCTTTCTTCAACAAGATCTTGTACCACCCTAGTGCTTTCTCTTATAGCTTGTTGATGGGGGGTCTACTTTATGTATCTTCCTTTTGACTCTCTTGCTCTGACCATACAGACCTAACCTAAACTGTTTAGCTAAGTTTCCCTAATCAATACAATTGTCCCTAGCAACGGCACCAAAAATGAAAAGGTGTCATTGTACCTCATCATTTAATCATATTTCAGATGTCAAAATCTAGGGTTGTGTCCTCAGCTGTCTGCAACTAGGGATTTTACAGTTACCAGTTTCCTCTAACTAATTCTAATGGTTTTCACTAATGTAAAGAAATTAATCTATCTGCTTATGAAATGAATTCAAAGAATGTTGAAAACATAATTAAATAGTAAATTACTTAAAGCAAATCTACAACTGCAACGTGCATCTGTCTATCAAAAATTAGTAAGTATCTATAAAGAAAAATTTGAAATAGCAAAATAGTGGTACTAGCCTTTTACCTTGGTGGTGAGAGTGGGCCCTTACTCCACACCCTTAGGGTTGAAGGCTACAGTGAAGAATCAATACTAGAGAATAAGATCACAACTGGATTTGGTCTAATTCCATTTGCTCTAAAAAATTGATATCTTAATTGAAAATTACACAAGAATAATTATTATCTATCTTCTGTTGCTTTAGTAAATATATATAAAATGAGTGATGACATATCACTCATCTTATATATCAATTCTTCTATGAGATGACATCCATTTCTTTATTATACTAGTTGTCTAACTATGAAAGATAATCATGCAATAAGAATAGAATGAGTGAAACAGAAGTCCACTCTAAATTCTACGTCTGAGTTTTAATACATTTGGGTAGTGAGGCCTTGAAAATATCGATATTAAATTAGTCTTATTGGTAACTCATGCAAAAACTTAAAAAGAGACAAAAACTCTTAGTAGTTAATTAAAGATGGCCCCTTAATTACTCAAGTGATGATTTGAGTAATAAAAAGGGGTGGTATAATGATCGCCACTGAAAGTGCCTGATCGACAGCTACTGAAAATCTACCCTATTGTGAGGAGGCACTGAAGATGTATGTCTATTGCTACAGCTCTGGAGATATAATTGCAGCCTTCTTACTCAGCTCTGGAGATGCTCTTCCTCTTACTTCAAAACTTTTGCTGTCATGAGATTCTAGTATAGTCTCTGGAGATATTTAGGACTACCTCTGGAGATGTACAAAATTGCCATCCTGAGCATCTACACCTATTGATTCAAAAAGAGAAGTTTTTCTCCATATTTCCATCAATTCCATGTACATTAGTCCTTAAATCAGAAATCATGATCCTAAGTAATTTATCTTCAATTAATCACTATTTAGAACAACCTTGCTATTCTATTTGGGTGCAGACATCAAGAAGTTGGGATCAGAAAGGGGAAAAAGAGAGGTAAAAAGATGTATTTTATGGGTGTTAATTGGAACTCATCAATACCCACTAGCCCAACCATACCATGAGCTTGAGCAAACCATTTGGCCTACCCTGAAGGATGAGAACAACTATTCCTTGTAAACCTTGATGACTATTGAATGTAGCCCCTTACTGGATATTTAAGATGAAGATGAGTTGATTGATCACATTGTACAAAATGACTAAGGAAGGCATCCATATCAGTAAGACTATTTATCTTGCTTACAAGATCTCTTAGGAAGCATAATACCTACCAATTCCTCAGAGGAAGTATTGTTAAATTGCACCAGACAATTAAGAGGGGGGTGAATCAGTTGTCCTAAAACTTTTAACCAAATATGATCATCAACTTTTCAATTACTTATATTCAGATATAACCATGAAAGAATTAAATGAGAAGCTCAACAAAAGAATAAAAAACACATGAGACACTAGATTTTTATGTGGAAAACCCTAGAAGGGAAAAACCACATTGGGTGTTAGCCCACAGAAATATATATGTTATATCAATACCAAATAATAGAGGCTCACTACCCAAATTGCTCACTGCAAAGAAAGGCTCACTGCCTATGGATGGCTCACTACCAAAGGGTTGAACTAAGATAACAACATATACTTCATGCCAAGGTTTAGTTCCATTGAAGTGAAAAACCTCTGCTCTACTCTGCTACTTTACTCCACTTTATCTTTACATCTTTGCCCATGGGATTCCTTTACATGACTCAATTACAAGTATTTATACACTACATCAACCTTGGAATGATCATCAAGGTCAGTATTACAATCATCAACTGTTGGAATAATCTCCAAGGTTGGCATTATAAACATACATAAAATAGGTCTGGATCTAATACAAATTTAGGTAAGGAAAAGATGTAAGAATGTATGTAGATCATGCCATGCCTTAGCTGGGACTCAGACACAATCTTCCATGCTACAACACGCTATCACAATCTTCGATGTATCTTTGCAAGTGATGAATTCAACTAGCTCGGCCAAGACTGATGTTAACACAAGTATTCTCAAGAACACACTTCATGCATAATCTAAATTATACTTTACAGACCAATCTAAATATAGGAGCATGATCAGGAGACATCCACAAGCACATTATAATTACCAGGAACAATGGCATGATCTCTAACAACTCTATCAATAGGATTCTTCCAACTAGAGCACAAGAACATCACTGCCGTCCATTGTCATGAGTAAAAGATAGCTTGCGGACCACCAAATTATGAACCATTACACTTGAAGGCATTTAACATCATCATAGACTTACTTCTAGAACCACAGACCAAAATACTTCAATGCGGAGGAATGTGGAGCAAAACACTTTCTCCATGTCACCACCAAACACATAGAAAAAGTTATTTTCAATCTGGTGAACATATCTCACTCAATTCTTCATACCAGAGGCTCAAACTTAGAATATAACATCTTTCGATAGGATTTTAAATAACTTCCAATCGGCGGGTAAGGATATTCATTCTTCGAGAAATGTAGAGCTTCTGGACTATTCTTTTGCATGTAATGCACTATTTCTACTGCAACACATTGTTATCACCGGAGGGGCTAATTTTCTCCATATCCTTAACAAAGTAAGAGCACAATTGACACCAATGGAAACACATATATGTTGACATCAATGAGAAGACTAATTAAGCACATACTTGCAACAATCTCTCCCTTTGTCATTGATGGCAACATATGATGTTAAAAATAGGAAAGACCACCAAGACAAGATTCTCCCCCTTTCTCTTTACACAACTGCATTCTTTTGCCCCCTAAGTTTTTCACATGATTTCTCTCCCCCTTTAACATCAATGGAAAAGGGAACATACTTGCACGCTACTTCTCTGATCCATTTACTTTACTACACTTAGCTACTCCCCTTGAGAGGTAGCCTTCAGAACATCAATCCATATCATGGAATGACACTTTGAGCTCCACTAGATTGATGCATTCATATGCATCTTAGTTCAGGGAAGAAGGGGTAATGACCCCTAACTTCTCTCTAAGATACTCAAAGGTATATTTAGGTAGAGGCTTAGTGAAAATGTCTACAATCTGATCCTTTGTGGACACATATTCCAACTTCACTTCATTCTCTATCACCTTCTCTCTCAAAAAGTGATACCTTATTGATATGTGCTTTGTCCTTGAGTTTATCATTGGATTCTTTGAAATGTTTATGGCACTTGTATTGTCACAAAAGATTGCAATTGGATCTTTATACACAACTCTTATATCCTTCAAAGTCTACTTCATCCATAAAACTTGAGTGCAACAACATGCTACTACAATATACTCTACTTCTGTAGTTGACAAAGATATTGAATCTTGTTTCTTGCCTAGCCATGACTAGTTGAATCAAACATTTGAATTAGTTTTAAAAGGTGTTATTCTAGAAATACAAACTTACCTTTGTAAAGCCATCCTTTCAAGGGATTTATCCTCACAACTTAGGGATTCATGAGAATAGGACCTAGGAAGTTCACAGAACTAATAATGATCTATAACTTATCTATAATAATGAGGCTCAAAATAAACTTGCCTAAGAAAACCTAAACTTTACTACAAAAATATTGTATAAACGATAGTACCACCAACCTTGAGTAAAACATATGCAAAAAAAATATATAGGCAAGTTTTCTTAGGATAACCAAGAGTGATTTACAAACTGTCTTTAACCCATGGATAGGAAGATTAATTCAGGAAAGCATGGTGGAAATTGAAAACTTCATGTCTTGATAGAACACAACATTCCATATGAATAGCCTTTTGTTGATGATAGGTAACCATCGTATGCTCTCACCTCACCTTCATAGATGTTGGTGATCAAAATATGAGACTTATGGTAACATGAGACTAAATTAGAAAAAAACTAATAAGGCATTAGTAAGAGAAACCCAATCCAAATAAGAACCCTTAATTGGCATATGTTGTCACCTCGCCTTCACGGATCTTGGTGATCAAAAATCAATGGGGGATCTTCATAAGGACTTGACTATCAGGATATCAAACTTGTCTTGTGAATGCGAAACTAAATTCCTTAAGTGGACACCTTATATGAACTCCTCAACACTAGAGATTAAACGACAAACTCCCCTTCTAGGTGTTTGTGATAGTGGACAAATTTATGTCCCTATTTCACCTGAGTGGGTGGCAACTGGTGAAGAACTGTCTAGGGTAGGGAACTAATCCCAGAAAGGGATGCATACCCACTCACAATTGCATCAAACATAGTGCAAGATAGAACTACATATTCGTAAATCCTAGTGTCAGTCGCATCATGTGTGTACCTTGATAGGGTATGTAGGTAGTCTAGAAGGTGAAGGATGCACCCAATACTTAGGTACATGGAGGCTATATCAGGTGTTCTTTTATAATCAACTTTGTAATCCAAAAATCTAAACATAAGAAGATTAAATTAGATAATCTAAAGAAGTTTCAAGTGCTCAGAGAAATCCTTAGGAGGATTGATCTTGTACCTGGCTGGTTGCTAAAATCTAAGGGAGGGTACAAAGTCCATAAATGCCTTAAATTGAATGAACTTATGGAGATTCCTTGATGCAATATATGGACCTATTGCTTAATTTCTTGTAAGTGACTCAAGATCCAGATTGATCCCAATGACTCTAAGTCTCTGGCCAGAGGAAAATAGATGATTCATGTCCTTGTTAGCCTATATAGATATTCCTTCTACCTATCCTGTATTGGATAGAGTGTTGGTCTATTTGACCATGTATTAGGCTCGTATGGCCATTACTTAACTTCCCCCATAATGGGTAAAGGTTGGGTATGTAGACCTTGTTCTATATGAACTAGTATGCCCAAAGGATAGAAGAGCCCATATTGGCTTTATCTCAGTATGTCTCATTTTGAAACCTTAGCCTGAATTGGCTATTTGATATTTCCTAAGTAATCAAACTAAACTAAAATCTCAAAAAATAAATTCTAAGATCAAGACAAATAGTTAGAAAAATAAATGAGAATTTTCATCTAGAACTAGAACTTGATCATACCTAAGTAAGATAAACAAATAAAAAAAATTCCCTAAGGTCCTTGAACCAGGTCCTTACACTTTCTTTGCATTAGCCTTCATTGTTTTCAATTTTCAAATTTCCCATTGGAGGCAATTTCATTTGTGCATCAAATCTTTGCAGGTTTTTGCTCTCCACATAGCATCCATATGCTCATACAGAACTTACGAGCTAGTTTTATTTCATTATTGTTCCATCCAAGATTTACTAAAAGCTTCTCATCATGTTGTTATGTTTCCCGTTTGCAAGCCATAATGCTCTTTTAGCTCACATTGCCCTCACATTTCAAGATTTCTAAAGTGATTTTGTAATTCCTACTCATGAAAATTATCAATAAATAACAATAAAAAAATTAAATTAGTAAGAAATAATGAAATAAACACGATGACAGGAGAAAATTTTCATAAATTCTAACATAAGTTTTGTTAAATTCATTGCAATGAAAATTTAAGATACAAGTGCTTCGTATATAATTATACACATTTACAATATCATATAATCATCCTTTCACAAAATGGAAAATATTTTCTTAGCTCCAGTACCTTGCACAAATAATAGACTTGAAACTGCATAGACAAATGTAAACATTAGTTATGGGAAGTCAATAAATATATAAAATAGATATCAATTGCACAAGATGACAAGACTAAGGCCCTAAGGGGCTGACCTAATGTCTCAGGGCTCACGATGGCCTTGCCTATGTATGTGTAGCATAGAGACTTCGTAGTTAAGGACTTGAACTTGAAAACATAAGATGGATTCATACAAATCAAATCTTCTAAGATGATATCGACATCTTCTCAATCTTAGATACACACACATTTCAATTCATATTAAGGGCAAAAGAAGATTGGGGTTTACCTATCTCACAATATTCTCATAAAAAATTTCTAAACATAAATGATCTTCAATCCAGTATACAAGTTACTACCATGCTTACTAATCATGCAAGTAAGAAAAGATTAGAAAGATATTCCATTCTTTACATATATTATGCTAAGTTTAGTTTTCGAGTTAGAACAATCCAAGAGAATATGACAGAATGTCTAATCTTGACAAAATCTCAATTAAAAAGGTTCCAAATAAAAGAGTTTCTTAATAATACCACCAAAACATCATAATAATATGTACCAAGCATATATTTAAGAAAATATCATTAACCAATTTACACATATATTCTTGGTTCCACAATTCCCACACTGAATAAGAGGAATAAATGGTTTATGAATTTGTAATTCTCTATGCAATCTAGCTCAAAGAATATAATAAACCTTGCTCTTCTATAAAAGATAAATATAAAACTTAGATGATGGCTAAAGATACACTTTCAATTCTTTGACATGATCACAAACACACTAATATATTGATTGAAGCCTAAGTAAACAAGATACTAAAAATACATTAATACTTACTCTACTCATTCTTAACAAGACAACTATTACCATTATCAAAAATTCTTATTCTTTGATGCAGCACTATAAACTTCATTGCATCAAAGAGGGGCAAAATGTATATGCCTAAAAATGACACGACTCAGTCAAAATAAATATTCTTGATATTTATTCCATTCTAATTCTTCTATTAATAAATAAATAAACAAATTTATTTATTCGATTCATATTCTTCTAAGTTAATTAAATATCAAAATATTTAATTACCTCTTCTAAAGTCAAAATTAAATAAATTCTTTATTTAATTTAATTCTTCCAAACAATTAAATAATTCTTAATTATTTAATTAAGTCAAATTCATTCTTCCAAATTTAAATAAATAAATCAAATTTATTTAAATCCTCTCAATCTCTAAAAATAAAATATAATCAAATATTTTATTTTATTCTTCCAAATCATGCAAACAATTAAATAAATTTATTTATTTCATTTGCTTTCATATCTTCAAATTCCTTAAAAATCTTCTAAAAATAAGTCTTCTTCTTCATGCACACAAAATTAAATAATTTATTATTTAATTTCTCTCAAATCATGCAAAAGCAAATCACAAGTTGAGTTAACTGACTCAATCAACCTTGTTTTTATCAATATCTCTTAAATTAGAAAAAAACTTTCTAATTTATGAAAGCATGTCTTATCTTTATAAAAGAAAGTAGTTAACTCAAACAAAACAACTTTTGCATGACACTTGTCTTCTTTCTATTCGTGCACATTCTCTCAAGTTTTCCATACCGTTGATCTTCTCATTCTTTCTATACTGTTGATCTTCTCTCTCTCAAGTCTATAAATTGAACCCTCTTCCTCCATTTCATTCATCCAAGCTTTTAGTATCATTACTCTACAGAATTCACAGTGTGCCTTTAGCACCCAAATCCATTCATTGCTTGTGATCACCCTTTATTTGTATTGAAGCTCATCTTCCTTACAAGAAGTATAACAACCATCTCTCCATTGTCATCTTGAAAAATAAAGCAAGGAAGTACACTTCTGAGGGAAAAATGTTACCAGAAATATTGTCAAAGTATTAAACTAGATCAATAAACAAATAATCTCAATAGAATTTGCAAGAAACAAAGATTTTAAATAACAAAGAACAAACCAATGCAAACCTTGCTACTTTGTTGCTTCCATTGTTCACCTAGTCTCAATCAATCTTTGTATGAATGAAGCCCTCAAAAGCATACTTCTTTGATTTGTTTTTAGAGATGACAGGAGAAATTTTTCAAAAATTCTAACATAAGTTTTGTTAAATTCATTGTAATGAAAATTTAAGATACAAACATTCCATATATAATTATACACATTTACAATATCATATAATCATCCTTTCACAAAATGAAAAATATTTTCTTAGCTCTAGTACCCTGCACAGATAACAGACTTGAAACTGCATAGCCAAATGTAAACATTAGTTCTGCAAAGTCAATAAATATATAAAATAGATATCAATTGCACAAGATGACAACACTAAGGCCCTAAGGGGCTAACCTAATGTCTTGGGGACTCATGATGGCCTTGTCTATGTACACGTAGTGTAGAGACTTTGTAGTTTAGGACTTGAACTTGCAACCATAAGATGGTTTCATACAAATCAAATCTTCTAAGATGATATTGACATCTTCTCAATTTTAGATACACACACATTTCAATCCATATTAAGGGCAAAAGAAGATCGGGGTCTACCTATCTCACAATATTCTAATAAAAAATTTCTAAACATAAATGATCTTCAATCCAATATACAAGTTACTACCATGCTTACTAATCATGCAAGTAAGAAAAGATTAGAAAGATATTTCATTCTTTACATATACTATGCTAAGTTCGATTTTCTAGTTAGAACAATCCAAGAGAATACAACAGAATGTCTAATCTTGACAAAATCTCAATTAAAAAGGTTCCAAATAAAAGAGTTGATTAATAATAATACCAAAACATCATAATAATATGTACCAAGCATATATTTAAGAAAACATCATTAACCAATTTACACATATATCCTTGGTTCCACAATTCCCACACTGAATAAGAGGAATAAATGGTTTATGAATTTGTAATTCTCTATGCAATCTAGCTCAAAGAATATAATAAACCTTACTCTTCTATAAAAGATAAATATAAAACTTAGATAAGGGCTAAAGATACACCTTCAATTCTTTGCCATGATCACAAACACACTAATATATTGATTGAAGCCTAAGTAAACAAGATACTAACAATACATTAATACTTACTCTACTCATTCTTAACAAGATGACTATTACTATTATTAGAAATTCTTATTCTTTGACGCAATGCTATAAACTGCATTGCATCAAAGAGGGGAAAAATGTATATGCCTAAAAATGACATGACTCGGTCCAAATAAATATTCTTGATATTTATTCCATTCTAATTCTTCTATCAATAAATAAATAAACAAGTTTATTTATTCGATTCATATTCTTCTAAGTTAATTAAATATCAAAATATTTAATTACCTCTTCTAAAATCAAAATTAAATAAATTCCTTATTTAATTTAATTCTTCCAAACAATTAAATAATTCTTAATTATTTAATTAAGTAAAATTCATTCTTCCAAATTTAAATAAATCAATCAAATTTATTTAAATCCTCTCAATCTCTAAAAATAAAATACAATCAAATATTTTATTTTATTCTTCCAAATCATGCAAACAATTAAATAAATTTATTTATTTAATTTGCTTTCTTATCTTCAAATTCCTCAAAAATCTTCTAAAAATAAGTCTTCTTCTTCATGGGCACAAAATTAAATAATTTATTATTTAATTTCTCTCAAATCATGCAAAAGCAAATCACAAGTTGAGTTAACTCAATCAACCTTGTTTTTATCAATATCTCTTAAATTAAAAAAAAAGATTTCTAATTTATGAAAGCATATCTTATCTGTATAAAAGAAAGAAGTTAACTCAAACAAAACAACTTTTGCATGACACTTGTCTTCTTTCTATTCGTACACATTTTCTCAAGTTTTCTATACCACTGATCTTCTTATTATTTTTATAATGTTGATCTTCTCTCTCTCAAGTCTATAAATTGAACCCTCTTCCTCCATTTCATTCATCCAAGCTTTTAGTATCGTTACTCTGCATAATTAACAGCGTGACTTTAGCACCCAAATCCATTCATTTCTTGCGATCACCCTTTTATTGTATTGAAGCTCATCTTCCTTACAAGAAGAATCACAGCCATCTCTCCATCGTCATCTTGAAAAACAAAGCAAGGAAGTACGAGTCTGAGGGAAAAACATTACCAAAAATATTGTCAAAGTATTAAACTCAATCAATAAACCAATAATCTCAATAGAATTTACAAGTAACAAAGATTTCAAATAACAAAGAACAAACCAATGCAAACCTTGCTACTTTGCTGCTTCCATTGTTCACCTAGTCTCAATCGATCTTTGTATGAATGAAGCTCTCAGAAGTGTACTTCCTTGCTTTGTTTTTCAAGATGACAATGGAGAGATGGCTGTGATACTTCTTGTAAGGAAGATGACCTTCAATACAATAAAAGGGTGATTGCAAGCAATGAATGGATTTGGGTGCCAAAGGTGCATTGTTAATTCTACAGAGTAACGATACTAAAAGCTTGGATGAATGAAATGGAGGAAGAGGGTTCAATTTATAGACTTGAGAGAGAGAAGATCAATGGTATAGAAAGAATGAGAAGATCAATGGTATAGAAAACTTGAGAGAATGTGCACGAATAGAAAGAAGACAATTGTCACGCAAAAGTTGTTTTGTTTGAGTTAACTGCTTTCTTTTATAAAGATAAGATATGCTTTCATAAATTAGAAAGCTTTTTTCTAATTTAAGATGTATTGATAAAAACAAGGTTGATTGAGTTAGTTAACTCAACTTGTGATTTGCTTTTGCATGATTTAAGAGAAACTAAATAATAAATTATTTAATTTTGTGCGCATGAAGAAGACGACTTATTTTTAGAAGATTTTTGAGGAATTTGAAGATAAGAAAGCAAATTAAATAAATAAATTTATTTAATTGTTTGCATGATTTGGAAGAATAAAATAAAATATTTGATTGTGTGTATGAGAAAAATTAACTAAATCAAAAGAAATTAAATCAAAAGCCCATAACATAAAGAGAACTGATCTAAATAAAAGCCATTACCAATAAATCAATGAAATATGAAATCTTTTATCGAGATTTGTATTGTTCCCTTTGGATGAATGTGGATTGCTCAAAAGTGTTGCGAAACCATGTTTGCAACAAGCAAGTGTAGTGCTCAAAGTGCTCAAAGATCAATGTCAAAAGATCGTGAAGTTGCCCAATCGATGCGATGTATGCTCAAAGCGCTGTAAAGGATGCCTGAGAATAGTGATCGAAGAGGATTTGTGAAGGAGATGAGGGGGGTTTATATAGGTTTCAACAAAGATCAATCAACGGTCCAGATAATTCAGAAGAATCAACAGAGGAGATAAAACAAATAACCATGATGAATGTGCACATGACATGTGTCAATCCATAAGGATATTTTTATTAAGATATGATGAAAACAAGATTGATTGAATAGATAACTCAACTTGTAATTTTGTCTTTTTTAGAGTTCTAAAAATAAGACTGATTGTGCACATAGTTAACAAGATATTTTAAGAGGAATTGGAAGATAACTAAAATTAAATAAATAAATTTATTTAATTATTTGTGCATGATTGAGGAACAGAAGATTATAAATAAAATATTTGATTTTATTTGTTTTTAAAGGATTGAGACAATTTAAATAAATTTGCATGATTTATTTAAATTTAGAAGAACAAGTGATTTAATTAAATAATGTAAATTATTTAATTGTAGATAAGATAGAATTGGATGAATTAATTAAATAATTGGATTTATTTAATTAATGTAGACTTGAAATTTGAAAGAGGATAATGATTTAATTAAATAATAAACATTATTTAATTTTGGAAGAATATAGAGGAATTTAATTTAATTAATTAAATAGATAGAATTTATTTAATTAATGTCAATTTTTAGAAGGTTTGAAGGAATTAGATGAAATTAATTAAATAATTAGATTATTCAATTAATGTTGACATGCAGGTGATTTGACAGATTAGACAAAATGCAAGTGATTCGAAGACATGGTCATTTTAGAGTGTCTACATTTTGCCCCTCTTTGATGCAATGTAGTTTACAACGTTGCGTCAAAGAAAATGATTGTTGAAGACATGATACAATTTTTTATGCCCCAGTGTAGCTGGTGTAGGGTGCCCCCTTGAGAAGAAAGAGATGGAAGTGACAGAAGAACTGTGTTGACACTCAACTAGAAGATTGTGTTGGAGAGAGGTGAGGTTGGATAGACGATAGATAGAAGAAAGGAGATAGGAGAGAACATGAGAGAAAGACGATTGATCGATCCTTGCTTGAAAAACTATATAAGGCCATGGAAAAATGGATGGTGTAAATGGATGAGCTTGTTGCAATGGTTTCACAAATGTTTATAAAGAGCAATCCTTATTTTTGATATAGCACATGGATAGTTTGCCACCAAGGTATAAAAGAACAAGGTGTTGTGATATCTAAGTGCGTGGATGTTGACTCTACAAGCAAGCGGTTTAAACTTAGATCCCTTTAAACATAATATGACCTTGTTGGTATATGTGAATAAGCCATAGTCTTGAACATAAAATAAACTTCAATACATGTGAATGCAAGAAGAGTATTAAATATGTAAGATGCTAGGTCATAACACACACAAGATAAATATGCTGCTAAGAAAGATGCCAAAGATCATTCCCCAAACACGGCACACAAAAGCAGTGACTATGTCCCCAATCCGTACTGCATCGCAACATACCAAGATTATAGATAAATCAAGGTAGTCTTGAATAAGTATTGGACAAAGGAACAAAAGATAAACCATAAAACAAATTGACTGAATTACAAAGTAAACATACAGCCAACATATTCTCTTGCCAAAGAGGTTGCTCAGGATAGATTGGATAGGAAAGATAACAACCTTATCGTAGGAGCGATGTGTCTGTTAAAGGGAGCTATCTACCCAAAAAGACAATATCCTGCTGCAGGAAATGCCACATGTCACAGGAGATGCATGTGTTGGTCTCGACAATGGAACATTTTGCAGAAGACAAGCCTGTTGATCTGGTGCTTTGGTTAAGCTAGAATTAGCTAATGCTGGCAGTCAGAATAGTAGGACAGTATATGACTCTAGAAGCAAGCTGCTTTGCTTTAGGTTTGTTAAGAACTTTTGCTTTGAAAGGATGCGCTTGCTTGTTGTTTTGCTGCTTGAGTTAGTCAAGTCAAGGTGAATGGATTTTGATAAATGAAAGACTAGAAAGATGGAATGTCAATGGATTGAGATGGGTGAAGAATGATGAATCAAGGTGAATAGATTTTGATAAATGAAAGACTAGAAAGATGGAATGTCAATGGATTGAGATGGGTGAAGAATGATGAATTGTATGTGCCTGAGTACTGGATACATCCTTCATATTCCAAACTGCCTACATACCCTGTATCCATGGGATCAAGGCACATTACAATGAAAGATGAAAAAAATGATAATATGTAGTTCTAGATAGAGTGATGAGATGGGATTGGTGAAATGATGAGATCTTTTGTACCTGAGTACTGGAAACTTTCTTCATATTCTGAACTGCCTACATACCCATATCCATGGGATCAAGGTACCTTAAGACTGAGAAGATGATAATATGTAGTTCTGGTTGATGTGATGATGTAAGAAAAAGTGTGTTGAAAAGTTAACAACCTTATCGTAGGAGCAATGTGTCTGTTAAAGGGTGTTATCTGTGGAAAGGAGAAAGATTGAAGTGTTTGCAAACCATGAACAAGGATCCATTCCTAGACCTAGGTGAAGGAAAGAGTTGCCCCCATTCCGGTAGAGGAATTTGCATGGATGACTAACGAAGAAGACACAAAAAGCTTTGACCTAGGACAAGCCAGTGTTAACTATAGACATAGATCAAGGTGTGGGACAATGATGATGGACACTAAAAAATTTCCAAGCTATACTAGATAGGGAGATGGAAATGCAAACAAGGTCAATGGTTTTATTATGGATGGATGTGGATGAACTGTGGTGTGAAGAAATGGTGTGAACAAGACTCGATAGATGGTTGATGCTGACTCTACACATAGCACCTATTTTTTAGGTTTTCACTATGGTACTTATCCAAGGCGCCTATTTACCAGGTTTTCACCAGAGGATAGATTTTTTTTTGTTTTAGAATATTCTGAGGATCAGACATAAAACTTCTTGAGATGAACACTGCTAAGTGGCTCATCTAGAGGAATGCCGTCAGGTGTAGCTAAATTATAAGCTCCTAATCCATATACTGTTGTGACAATAAAGGGACCTAACCAGTTAGGCTCAAACTTGCCCTTCTTTTCTTGGTCTGCTTGATTTCTTTGATTCTCTTTGAGTACAAGATCACCAACTTGAAACCGTCTTTCTTTGATCTTTTTTTTGTAATTACGCCAAAGGTAGTTTTGATAGACATGAATATGATTAAGCGTGGAAAGGCGCCTTTCATCTAGTAGTTCTAGCTCAGCTAATCTGGAAGTGCGA
Source organism: Cunninghamia lanceolata (assembly GCA_027924645.1). Classification (NCBI taxonomy): domain Eukaryota; kingdom Viridiplantae; phylum Streptophyta; class Pinopsida; order Cupressales; family Cupressaceae; genus Cunninghamia; species Cunninghamia lanceolata. The sequence continues at coordinate 4,111,333 of BSBN01000700.1, read as the reverse complement.
TATTCCTCTCCGCTGATCAAGTTCTGCATAGATACTCTGAGGGATGGGATCTCAACCTCTATAGGTAGGATGGCTTCAGAGCCATAGAACAAGGCATATGGTGTGGCACCAGTGGGTGTTCTGATACTAGTATGGTAGGCCCATGGGGCAGGATTGAGTTGCAGGTGCCAATCACGACCAGCTTCATTGACCATTTTCTTGAGGATTTTGAGAATGGTTTTATTGGAAGCCTTAGCTTGGTCGTTACTCTGCAGATAGTAGGGACTTGAAAAGTGATGTTGGATATTGTATTGTGTGCATAAGGCATGAACATCTTGGTTCTTGAATGGTCTCCCATTATCAGTGACAATGGTTTGAGGGATACCATACCGACAAATGAGGTAGTTAAGTATAAACTTGGCTATTTGCTTACCGGTGATATAGGTCATGGGAATGGCTTCAACCCACTTCGTGAAGTACTCCGTGGCAGTAATGATGAATTTATGGCCATTGGAAGAGGATGGGTGGATTTGTCCTACGAGGTCGAGACCCCATTGAGAAAAAGGCCATGGAGTTGTCACAGGTTGTAGTTCATGCGCTGGTGCGTGAATCAAATCTACATGCTACTGGCATTGTAGACATTTCTTAGCAAACAGTAAAGCATCATGCTCTATTGTAGGCCAGTAATAACTTGTTCTAAGTATCTTCTTAGCAAGATTGGGACTAGTAGAATGTGTACCACAGACACCTTCATGTATGTCTTGTAAGGTAGCTTCGGCTTCTTCCGCATTAAGACATCGTAAAAGGATACCATCAAGACTCCGACGATATAGTGTATCACCCAGAATGGTGTAACGGGAGGATCAACAAATAAAGGTTTTGCGTTGGGTGGATGAAAGGTCAAAGTGAAATGTACTATTCTTAAGTTATTCATAGATATCTTCGTACCATGGGGAATTGGGACCAACACATTGGCAGATGATTTCAGTAACTGGAACGTTGATGGCGGGTATCAACAATTGTTCAATCAAGAATTCACATTTCTGTGTATTAGCAGGCATGTCTATAAGTGACCCTACAGAAGCCATAGAATCTACAGCTTTGTTATGCTCTCTTGGAATTTGCTCAAATGTGATGCTAGAAAAGTGTGGTTTGTAGGCATCCACTAGTTGTTTGTAGGGGACCAACTTTTCATCTTTTGTTTGGTACTCATCTGTGACTTGTCAAATGACTAGTTGTGAGTCTCCATATACCTGTAGTTATGTGATGCCCCATTGAACTACTATATTAAGACCTATGAGGAGTGCTTCATACTCGGCTATGTTGTTGGTGCAAGGGAATGCAAGCCGATATGACTTTGGAATATAGTCATTTTGTGGTGTGATAAATAAGATACCAACCCCTGATCCATGTTCTGCGTAGGAACCATCAAAGTACAACTTCCACATTATTGAGTTGGAAAGAGTGAAGAGATTCTCATCTGGAAACTTTGCTACCATAGGGTGTGTATCTGTCATGGGTGCTTCTGCTAGTTGATCTACTAGGGCTTGTCCCTTGATGGCTTTTCGATCCATATACTCAATGTCAAACTCACTAAGGATCATGACCCATTTAGCTAATCTTCCTGTGAGAGCTGCCTTTGCTATTAGATACTTCAATGGATCAATTTTGGCTATAAGATTTGTGTGTTTGTTTAGCATGTAATGCCACAGCTTTTGGGAAGTGAACACTACTACTAAACAAGCCCTTTCCATCAGTGAATAATTGAGTTCATAGCCCACCAAGGTTTAACTAATTTAATAAATTGCATGCTCTTTTCCTAATTCATCATTTTGTGCTAGTAAGGCCCCTAGGGCCGAAGTTGCAGTTGAGATGTATAATATCAAAGGTTTATCAGCAACTGGTGGAACCAATACAGGAGGTGTAGCTAGATACTCTTTGAGCTGATCAATGCTGCTTGACACTTATCGTCCCATTGAAATGAGACATCCTTTCAGAGTAAGTGTTGAAATGGTTGACATTTATCTGCTAGCTGTGAGATGAAATGTCTAATGGACTGCAACCTTCCCTGAAGGCTCCTTAATGCTTTGAGGTTCTTTGGTGGAGGCATCTCCACTATAGCCTTTACTTTTGCGTGGTCTACTTCAATACCTCTGAGAGATACAATGTATCCCAATAGCTTCCCTGATGTTACACCAAAGACACACTTCTTTGGATTGAGGCATACTTGGTATTTCTAGAGCCTACCAAAGATTTGTCCTAGAACTTGTATGTGCTCTGCCCTAGAAGATTTAGCTAACATGTCATCCACATAGTCCTCCATGATATGATAAAAGAGATCATGGAATATCACTGTCATTGCTCTCTGATAGGTTGCTCCTGCATTCTTTAGACCAAACGGCATGACACACCAACAATAATTACCCCATAGACAAGTAAAAGTTTTTTTATGTTGATCTTCTTCTACTATCCTTATTTGATTGTAACCTGAGAATCCATCCATGAGAGAAAGCATTTCGTGACCTGCTGTCAAGTCTACTATAATATCAATGTTTGGTAATGGAAAGTCATCTTTGGGACATGCTTTATTAAGATCACTAAAATCATTACACATGTGGATGCACCCATTGGGTTTAGACACAGGTACAATGTTTGATACCTAGTCTGAATAGTCAGTAGGTTGGATGAACTTTACATCTAACAGCTTCTGTATTTCCACCTTTACCAAGAGAGCTATCTGTGGGTGCATCTTTCTTAGCTTTTGCTTGACTGGTTTAACTTTTGGATCAACTGTGAGATAGTGAACCACTAGCTTAGGGGCTAACCCTGGCATATCGGCATAGGTCCATGCAAAATTGATGGTTCTCTGTAAGAAGAATGTGTTAAGATTCCTGTGCTCTATTTCTGATAATGATGTTGCTAGGAATGTGGTCTTTAGATTTTGCTCTGTGCCAAGGTTTATCTCTGTAGAATCTTCCACTAGGAGAGATGACTTCTCTTGATACTTAGATGGTAGGGGAAGGTCAAATCCTCCATCCTCTAGTGCCACCGTTGGGTTTTCACCATTGGATACGTCCTTTATTTTTACTATTTTGTGATCAGGAGGTGCCACAATGTCGTTTTCACCTAGAGATCTTTCTTTATTTTTACTTTTACGACTAGAGGATTTGGCATTCTCGCCAAAATAAGTTGTTGGCTCTAGTTCCATTACAAAACCTACTTTACGATCACCTAAAGGAATACCATCTAGAAGTCCCATGAACTCAACTAGAGCTTCATCATTCTGAAATACATCTATAACGAGTGACCCTTGTTGGTCCCAATCAATAAGTTTAGGGTAGACAAGTGTTACATTCTGGGTGTTTGTGGTGGAGGCTAAGGATATGGAGGATAGCATAAAGACGGAGGATTCAGTGAATAGGTCAGTCATATGGAGGGAAGAGTCATCGATGGTATCTTCATTAGATGTCAAATCTATGAGGGAAGTATCATCCACCTTGTCGAGGATACCCTTGATGTCCAAGGCGCGTGGTACCTTTCTACCAAATCCCAACCCCTTCTTGTCTAGTTTCTTTGTCATAATAATGGGTTCCATAGTTCCTTGATTCTATGTCCCAAGGCCACCTTTGCCTTTATAGCCCATGTTTTTGACTATCCTTAAGCCATTGCCATATTGCTTGACTGGTATTGTGACTAGTTCTTTCTCCTTATAGACCCAAGAAGAAATATCCTCAATAGTTTCCTCTTCCAATAATTTTCCCTATTGGAATTGGGTTAGAAATGTTGGGGGAGGAATAGCTACTTTTTTAGTTGCTTTAGCCATGGGTGGTTGGCTGTAAGATTTAGGGGATAAAGGCATCCACCCTACACAACAAGATTTTGAGATATCATATGTTCCAAAACCTATGTCACAGATGTGAGCTTTCATTTCAAGAAGAGGATTAGGTTCACTTGCAGAGGCTTGTGTCAGATTTTTAGGATCAACATATAGTGGGGATTTAAGGGCTTTGTCATTTTGAGGCACTTGGTTGTAATTCTTATAACTACCTTGCAAGACACAACAAAATTTAAATGGATTGGGCTCTCCCGGGATAGTTATCTCCGTACCATTGAATGGGAACTTTAGAGACTCATGGTATGTGGAGGGGACAACTTTCATTGCATGGATCCATGGGCAGCCTAGGATAATGTTGTAAGGCAGCTCAATATCAAGGACTTAACACCTGGTTTCAAGCATGACAAGGCCCAGTTGTTGTATAGGCAAATGAATAATACCTTCTGAATGGCGTTCAACATCATCATATCCCTTGATTGTAATACTTTGATCAGTGTTGACATGATCCTCATAGTATCCCAATTGCTTTAGTAATTTTAAAGAGAAGATGTTGAGACCAGCACCACCATCTATGAGTATGCGTTTGATTTTTCACTTATAGATGAGAACTTCAATATGAAGGGCATCATTGTGACATGGATCATGGGATGGGAGGTTCTTTTCAAAAAAGACCACATTGTAGGGTGAAGCAATACTACCTACTATAGCTCAGAAATCTGCGACTGCTATGTTGTTAGGAACTGAAGACTCTTGGAGGACTTTTTCTAGCATGATTCTATGTGCAGGTGATGACCGTAGGAGGTCCAAGATAGAGATCTGTGCTAGCATTTTCTATAGATGTTTGATAAGATTATAATCAGATTGAGCTGGGAGACTGGGTGTAGGACCTCGAATGGTGACACAACCATGATGAGTTGTAACTACGCAATCCATAGATTTGCCTTTGATTGTGAGGGTAGATACTCGACTCTCTTCAAAATGACCCACAATGGAGTCAAAAGAAGTGGAAGCATGGTTGACACCTTTACCTTTATCCTATGGAGGAGGTGGACCATGATGAAGAAATGGTTCCTTGTATATGTTGAGGTCTTTGTTCATGTGTTGAGCTGGTGGATCATCTTCAAGAGAGATTTGGTTGCCTTCGATGAGATTTTGGATCAGGTGCTTTAGTTTCATGCATGATGCGGTTCTGTGCCCTTTGCACCTATGGAATTCACAATATTCATTTTCTCTGTACCATGTAGTTTTGTAAATAGGTTCGCCATACGAGGGAGCATTTGGTAAGGTGATGAGGCCTTTGTGTAAGAGTTTCTATAAGACCGACTCTATGGGCTCTCTCAAGGGAGTGAATTGATGCCGTAGAGAGTAATCTTGTTGAGGCCACTCTTGTTGTCGTTGTTGTTGGTTTTGATAAGGTTGCCACTGTTGTTGCTATTGTTGAGGTTGACTTGGTTTGGAAAGCTGCAGTGGTGTTTGCAATGTTTGGACATGTTTAGAATTGACCACCCCATCGTTGACCACATTTTTGTTTTTGTTCCAATATTTGGGTTTATCGTTCATTTGGTGTTGAGGAGCATTATCTTTAGTTTCTTTGAAGATTTTAACCACACCCTTAGCAATGAGGGCTTTTTCAATGTTGATTCCCTTGTACGTGATTTCGTCAAAAGTTGTAGCACTAAGAATTTGCAAATGAAAACCTAATTCTTGGTTGAGGTTCTGCACAAATGTGCTAACAAGTTGTTTCTCAGGTCTCTTGAATGAGAATTTGCTAGCCATTTGCCTCCATCGCTGAAGGAATGAAATGAAAGTTTCTCCATTTTTCTATTTATTGTTGCATAGATCAATCATGGAGATCTCATGCTCTGCATTGTAGGAGAAATGGGTGGTAAATTTCTCTACTAGCTCGTTAAAAGACTTGATACCTGTGGGTAAGTGTGAGAACCATTCTATAGCTTGGCCTCTAAGACTGTGAGGAAAGAGACGCATAAGATATGTGTTGTTATGTGATACCTTGAAGCAAGCAAGATAGAATTCCCTGAGATGGTCTTTTGGGTCACCTTTTCCTTTGTATTTGTCAAACTTGGGAATAGTGAAATTTTGAGGAAAAGGGATCATGGGTAATGACCGATCAAAAGGATAAGGACACACTTCCTCTAACAAGAAGGTCTTCTTGGTGTGGCCAAATGTAAGATCAGATAGTTGTTGTTGAATTTCCATGATTTTTAGCTCCATCATTGTGTGAGGGGTTGGAAACATCTCCTGTTGTCCTAGAAGTGGTTGTTGTTGCCCATATGGAAGATTGTATTGTAAGCAATGGGCATTGGTGTTATAAGGGTTGTAAGATTGGTTGGGGTCATATTTGATGTATGTGGGGTTTAGATTGGTTTGGAATTGGATACTTTGATTAGGAGGAGATGGGGGTGGTGCGAGATAAGAATGTAGGCTTTGTGATGGTTGAAGAAAAGAGTTTGGTGGAGGAAAGATAAAGTTCGTTGGGTTAGGTTGCTATTGCGGAACATAGCTTTGGGACACTTGATGTTGGGAAAGTTGAGGGTGGCTAGGCAATGTGTGAAAAAAATTTAGCGCTGATGAATGTAGTGGAGGAGGGACATAGGTAGATGTGATTTGCGATGAGTGATTGGGGATGAGTGTAGAAGAATGTTGTGGTTAGGATTGCATGACTCTAGTTGGTTGAGAGACATGAAGGTTTGATGATATGGGCGGTGGTATTTGTTGAGACCCTTGTTGCATGGCCACATAGTTGTTCCTCAGATTGTAATTTGGTGGGAAACCTATTCGTGATGGGGTAACCAAAATTTTACTTGCGATTGGTGTGGACACTTTAGGAGTTTGTTGTATATTTGATCGAGCTATGGTGGCCTATTTAGCTAGCTTTGCTTGGCATTGAAGAGTCTCCTATTGGTGTTTATAGATTTCCATAGGAGTCATAAGCGATGATATGGCCCTTTTTCCTATGGGGTTTTGATAAAGGGGATTCTCATATTGTGCAATCATTCTCCCTTGTGAGCCTCATATGAGAAAAATCGACTAAATCAAAACAAATTAAATCAAAAGCCCATAACATAAAGAGAACTAATCTAAATAAAATCCATTACCAATAAATCAATGAAATATGAAAGCTTTTACCAAGATTTGTATTGTTCCCTTTGGATGAATGTGGATTGCTCAATAGTTCTGCAAAACCATGTTTGCAACAAGCAAGTGTAGTGTTCAAAGTGCTCAAAGATCAATGTCAAAAGATCATGAAGTTGCTCAATCGATGCGATGTATGCTCAAAGCACTGTAAAGGATGCCTGAGAATAAGTGATCGAAGAGGATTTATGAAGGAGATGAGGGGGGTTTATATAGGTTTCAACAGAGATCGATCAACAGTCCAGATAATTCAGAAGAATCAACGGAGGAGATAAAACAAATAACCATGATGAATGTGCACATGACATGTGTCAATCCATAAGGATATTTTTATTAAGATATGATGAAAACAAGATTGATTCAATAGATAACTCAACTTGTAATTTTGCCTTTTTTAGAGTTCTAAAAATAAGACTGATTGTGCACATGAGTTAACAAGATATTTTAAGAGGAATTGGAAGATAACTAAAATTAAATAAATAAATTTATTTAATTGTTTGTGCATGATTGAGGAACAGAAGATTATAAAAAAAATATTTGATTTTATTTGATTTAGAGGATTGAGACAATTTAAATAAATTTGCATGATTTATTTAAATTTAGAAGAACAAGTGATTTAATTAAATAATGTAAATTATTTAATTGTAGATAAGATAGAACTAGATGAATTAATTAAATAATTGGATTTATTTAATTAATGTAGACTTGAAATTTGAAAGACGATAATGATTTAATTAAATAATAAACATTATTTAATTTTGGAAGAATATAGAGGAATTTAATTTAATTAATTAATTAGATAGAATTTATTTAATTAATGTCAATTTTTAGAAGGTTTGGAGGAATTAGATGAAACTAATTAAATAATTAGATTATTCAATTAATGTTGACATGCAGGTGATTCGACAGATTAGACGAAATGCAAGTGATTCAAAGACATGGTCATTTTAGGGTGTCTATAGATTGTATTTTATTTTTAGAGATTGAGAGGATTTAAATAAATTTGATTGATTTATTTAAATTTGGAAGAATGAATTTGACTTAATTAAATAATTAAGAATTATTTAATTGTTTGGAAGAATTAAATTAAATAAAAAATTTATTTAATTTTGACTTTAGAAGAGGTAATTAAATATTTTGATATTTAATTAACTTAGAAGAATATGAATCAAATAAATAAATTTGTTTATTTATTTATTGATAGAAGAATTAGAATGGAATAAATATCAAGAATATTTATTTGGACCGAGTCATGTCATTTTTAGGTGTATACATTTTGCCCCTCTTTGATGCAATATAATTTATAGCGTCGCGTCAAAGAATAAGAATTTATGAAAATGATACATGTCTCAGTTTGCCCTGATATAGGTTATGACCATAGGATGCCCCCTTGGGAGATTGGATGAGAAGAAGGCAGAAGGACGTGAGATGGACAATCTCATGATGAAGAAGGTGAAAAACAGGTTAGGTTGAAGAAAGAGTTGAATGATACAAGATGCAAGATAAAATGATAACACACACAAGCAAGTAAGCATGTATGCACAAATGATATAACAACAAACAAGGTATTGCCCCTATCAAGTGATAAACCAACGATTAATCGATAATGATATACAATAGTGTTGTCATGGCAGGGAATGACAGATCCCCAGATCAACATGATAGATAGTGATTGGTTTCAGGAAATGAAACATGTCGTGTAAGATGTATGTTTTGGTCTGATCTCGACAATGCAACATCCTATATAAGACAATTGATTGATTATGATTGATTGATTTGATTTACAGCTAGACAAGGATCAAGACCACTAATTGTGATTGGATCATTTGACAAGATTGATTAACATGATTGGTATGGATTAAGAATGGACTTGCATTTGGATCACTACTTATATTGATTTGGATAAGGATGAAAGATACAATGATAGATAGAAATTTGACTGAGAGAAGAATGACTCGACAGAAGGACTCACAAGCTTTTGTTTGATACTCTGTATAGAATCTTTATTGGATGGATGGTATGCGAAATGCCATTGGATACATATAGATGCGTTATGGATATGGAATGCAATTGGATACATTATAGATATGGATAAGGATATGAAATGCAATTGGATATGGTATGGATATGGATATGGATATTTGTCATCTTGATATTGCAAGTATTTTGAAGTGCTTATTTCATCATTGGGCTATTTTAAAATGTTGTAAGAAAATACAAGCATCTAGGTATAATTAAACCAGGATTACCTAAGTATCTCTTACATGGATTTTGATTTAGCAAGTTGATACAAGTATCTAGTCAAAATTGAAGCTAGATGACCTGAGTATTTCTTGCATTTTAACAGACAAGGATGCCCCCTTTCATGTTAGACCTCTGACGTCCTCAATGATCTTTTGTTGATCATGTCGTTAGACAAGGCTTCACATTACTAAAGATTAATACACAAGCAACAGACAAAGAAAATAATCATGCCCCCATCATAGCATCTCTAGCTTTTTGGTATCCTCGAGTAGCATAGAAAGACGTGATAACAAAAATCAAGATGCTATAACCTAACCTGATCACAACCACAAAACATTCTTGCATTTAGATGTGTTTTTCTTGCCATAATTTAGATATAATCAGTTTGAGTGCGTAGGTACTTGTTTTCTTTGCTTTGGATAGGTTGGTGCCTTGTGCCAAACTTTCTGCTTTGGAAGTAGGCTTTGCTTTTGCTTGCATGCATGCCTAGTAAAACAGACCCTAAGGGACTAACCTAGTGCATTGGGGGTGCATTGCTAAATGGCCTTACCTACGTGATGACACAGAGGCAACATAGTTCGGGACTTGGACTATGCATGGACTAGAGGATAGATGACCAGATATGGAACAGACAGGAAGGTGCATTGAAAATGGCCTTTCCTATGTGATGATGCAGAGGCAACATAGTTTGAGGTGACCCAATGATACTGATGACAAATGCTACGCTAGGCTAACACTGTGGATAAGATACTGGATAAGACCTTAGTTGATAAGGTGACAAAAGAGATAGAGTATCAAGCCATGATAGATTATCGTTAGGTTACACAAGGTGCTTTATCATGGAACAGATATGGACCAGATGAGAAATGATAGTAGGAAGAATGGACACAAGGTGATTGGTTTTGGAAAGATGGAGAAGGTGGTTTATCACAAATAGCGCCTATTTACCAAGTTTTTACCACTTGTTTTTATTTGCATGAAAGCTAATAGTACACATGACGCCTGTTTGCCAGGTTTTCATCATGGTACATATCCAAGGCGCTTGTTTGCCAGGTTTTCACCAAAGGACAATTTTTTTGTTGTTTTTCCATTTTTTTATTTTTTAAATTTTTTTCTAATGTTTTTATTTTTTATTTTTTTGAATTTTACCCCCCTTACATTGGGGTTCTCTTAGGTATAGAACTAACAAAGATGCATATTGTTGATTGGGTCATTGAATAGCTCACCTTCTAATGTTGCTAACTAATATGCCCCCGATCCATAGGCAGCAATGATGATATAAGGACAAGCCAGTTGGGCTCAAACTTACCTTTCTTTTCTCAATCTTGTTGATTACAAGAATTTTCCTTAAGTACTAGATCACCAACATTGAAGACCCTTGGACGGACCCTGTGATTGTAGCTTTGTGACATCCTCTATTGATATGCCTTGACATGGTTAAAGGCTTGTTTCCTTCTCTCTTCTAATAGTTCTAACTCTTGCAATCTAGAAACTCTGTAGTCTTCATCAGTGATAAGACCTTTTAAAGACACCCTTAGAGATGGTAACTTGACCTCGATGAGCAAAATGGCTTCTGATCCATAGATAAGGGCATAAGGGGTAGCACCTATGGGAGTGCGTATACTAGTTTGATAGGCCCACAGAGTGGGATTCAGTTGTATGTGCCAATCACTGCCAACATCATTGACAATCTTCTTAAGGATTTTCAGGATTGTGTTGTTGGATGCCTCTACTTGGCCGTTGCCTTGAGGATAGTAGGGGGTAGATAAACGGTGTTGGATTTTAAATTTGTCACAAAGCTCTTCGACATCCTGGTTTTGAAAGGTCTTCTATTATCCATGATAATGGATGAGGGAATTCCGTATCTGCAAATGAGGTAATTGAGGATGAATGAGGAAATCTATTTGCCTGTGACATTTGTGAGTGGAACGGCTTCAATCCACCTAGTAAAATATTCAATGGTTGTTATTATGAACTTGTGGTCATTGGATGATGGAGGGTGAATTTTTCCCACAAGGTTGAGTCCCCATTGACAAAAGGGTGAAGGTGTTATTAAAGGTCAGGGCTCTTGAGATGGTACATGTATCAAGTTTCCATGTATTTGGCATTGCTTTCACTTCTTTACAAACTGATATGAATCATTTTCCATGTTTGGCCAATAGTATCCCAAACGCATGAGTTTCTTAGCTAAAAAGGACTGCTAGATTGTGTTTCACAAATTCCTTCGTGCATGGCTTGTAAGGTGATTTGAGATTCTTCCCGTTCTAAACATGAGAATAAAGTACCATCCAGACCTCATCGGTATATGGTGTCAGTGATAATGGTGTAACGAGAGGTTTGGCAAATGAAGGTACAGCATTGGTTAGAAGACAAGTTAGGCAGGAGGGTGTTATCCTTGAGGTAAGTGTAAATCTTACCATACAAAGGTGAATCAGATCCGACTAATAGGCATATGGAGTGTGTTTCAGGAATATCATAAGCTGGTTGCATAATTGACTCTACCAAGAACTCATACCATGACTCATTCTCTAGGATCTTGAGGAGCGAGGAAATGGTTGACATGGCATATGTTGCTTTGTTTTCAATGCGAGGTATATGCTCAAAGGAGATGATCACAAAGTACTCTTTAAATTCATCGACCATACACTTGTATGGTATTAACTTGTCATCTTTGGTCTGATAGTCATCGTTGACTTGATTGATTACCAGTTGGGAGTTGCCATAGACATGTAGCTCCTTTATTTTCCATTCTGCTGCTAGTTTGAGACCAATGACCAAGGCTTCATACTCTACTATATTGTTTGTACATGGGAATAGCAGATAATAAGACTTAGGTATGGTGTCTCTGTGAGGAGTGACCAACAAGATTCCTGCCCCCGATCCATGGTTTGTATAGGATCCACCAAAGTAGAGTTTCCATGAGTGTGTTGTGAGACTGAATATGGCTTCATCTAGAAACTGAAATGTCATTGGTATGGTATCCTATAATGGTGTTTCTGCTAACTAATCGGTAATGCTTTGACCTTTGATAGCCTTCCTTTTTACATACTCAATGTCATATTTACTTAACAGCATTACCCACTTGGCTAGGCGACCTGTGAGAGTTGCTTTGCTTAATAGGTATTTTAGTAGATCTATCTTTGCAATAAGCTTGACTGAATGTGCTAGCATGTAATGTTGTAGTTTTTGGGAAGCAAAAACCACAGCAAGACATGATCTTTCTATCTGAGAATATTGTAGTTCATAGCCCACCAATGTGCGACTGATATAGTAGATAGCCCTTTCTTTGCCTTCATAATCCTGGTGTGCTAATAGGGTGCCCAAAGCTGTCTGTGTAGTAGATATGTAAAGTTATAGCAGCTTGCCTTGGATAGACAGCATTAGAATAGGAGGGTTCATAAGGTATTCCTTCAGTTTGCCAAATGCTTCTTCACACTTCTCATCCCATCTAAATGGAATGTTTTTATGTAAGAGATGACTGAAAGGTTGGCACTTGTCTACCAATTGTGATATGAACCGATGGATTGCTTGTAATTTACCCTATAGAGACCACAGTTGAGTGATGTTCTTAGACGGTGGCATTTCCATGATAGCTTTGACTTTAGCAGGATCTACTTCTATCCCATTTTTTGATACAATGAAGCCTGGGAGCTTGCCAGAGGTGACTCCAAACACACACTTCTTCGGGTTCAACCTAACTTTGAAGTGTTCTAGTCTCTAAAAGACCTTCTCTAGTACATCTAGGTGGGATTCTCTTGTTAGTGACTTTGCAAGGATATCATCGACATAGTCCTCCATTGTGACATGCATCATATCATGGAAGATAGTGGTCATAGCATGTTGATATGTTGCCCCTGTGTTCTTTAACCCAAATGGCATGATGTTCCAGTAGAAGGTGCCCCATTGACAAGTGAAAGCAGTTTTATGTTGGTCTTCTAGTGCTATCCTGATTTGATTATATCTTGAGAATCCATCCATAAGAGAAAGCATGGTATGTCCTGCTCTCAAGTCGACTATGATATCAATATTGGGCAACAAAAAATCATCCTTGTGGCAAGCTTTGTTAAGATCACAGAAATCATTACATAATCTGACTCTGCCATCAGGTTTTGATACTGGCACTATGTTGGATACCCACTCTAGATAGTGTATTGCCCTGATGAACCCTGCATCCAGCAGTTTCTTGAGTTCCTCTTTTACTAGTAATGCAATGTGTGGATGCATCTTTCTAAGCTTCTACTTGACTGGTTTGACCCCTGGATCTAGTGGAAGATGATGTAGAATCAAATCTAGATCTAGACTGGGCATATCTGCATATGACCAAGTAAAGCTAACTTGATTTTTCTTGAAGAATGGTACAAATTTGGTCTTCTCTGGTGGAGATAGAGACTTTGCAAAGTGAATGATCTTAGGATTATCCTTTGTTCCAATGTTGACAGGTTCTGTAGGTTCCACAACAATCTGAGACTTCTCCTAATACATGTCGGTGGGGAGAGTGTCAAGCCTTCCATCATCTGGTGCCTCAAAGAGGTTTTCACCATGTGATGTGTCCTTTCTTTTTACTATTTTGGGATCTGAAACTGCCATAGAATGGTTTTCACCATCAAATCCATTTTTTATTTTTACATTTTTGCGACTGGAAGGCTTGGTACCCTCTCCAAAATAAGCCATGGTGTTGAGTTCAATGGTGAAGCTATCTTTATGATCTCCTATAGGTAGGTGGTCCCTAAGTTCCATGTAGTCAATATAGGCATCATCATTTTGGAACATGTCTAGTTGTGGGGTTCCTCGTAAATCCCAGTCAATAAGTTTAGGATGCACAAGAGGGAAGGGATCGGAAGATAGATCTTATTCATTGGGTGTGATAGTTTGAATGGATATATGGTCAGGATTGAGATTGATAGGGATAGGATCTAAGATGGTACTTTCCTCTAGATTGTTTATTACGATGGAACTCTCACCTTCCTCGAAAGTCATTCTCTCAAGAGTTGGCGAATCAAACTCCAATGGTCTATGCATTAGCATATGTCCCTCACAGTAGGGGCTATAGGTTTGAATGATGTCAACCTCCTTGTCCTCATAGGAGTGCTCCATGAGTTCATCCCACCCATACTCGTTAGAGTCTATGTCACTGTCTTCTTGTAAGGCATGGATCTATTCCACAAAACAAGCATTGGCCTTAGCTTTGCCTTTGTCCTTGTATCCTAACCCCTTTGTGCTTCTTGCCAATGAGGATGAGGAGGGTTGGATGGGTTCTGTAATTCCTTCTCTTCTTAGGCCAATGGGACCTTGTCCTTCATAACCCATTATGTGTAGGATAGACTCACTGTGCCCATAAATTTCTATTAGGAGCTTAGGTTGGTTCTTGTTGTGTGTTATCTTCCTTTGTATATAGCCATTGTAATAAATCTCTCTCCTCACTTTCATCTGATAGGGTCCCCCATTTTATAAAGGGAGTTGTGGAAGGTTCGAGAGAAGCATAAGGTTTTGGCATGTACTGAGGTGGAGGTCACCCAAAGGATCTTAGAGATAGGGGCAGTTTGGCTAGGTTGAGGCTGTGCTCAATGGAGTATTTGTTGCAAGTAGGAGGTTAACCAGTGTTGTCATTGATGTCAACATACTCATATTGCATTGGTAAGAAGGTTTGGATGAGCTGTGTGCTGAGGATATTGAGAAAATTAGTCTCAATCAGGAACAGTGAAGAACAGTGATGAGAAGAAGGCAAATGTACTCAATAGGTTGAGAATCAGAGGATGCGGATTAAAGGGTTTGTAGATATGAGTCTTGAGATGATCCAGTTAAGATTTCAAAGGTTTGCATGAAGATATGCAAAAGTTGTGATCGGTCAAGTAGAACCGGTTTCGAGAGATGCTCTGGAGGGACAAAGTGTTACAAAAAGGTCCGATGAGATCCGGAGGTGCATTGTCAAACTCTGCGAATTGGAAGGAGTGTTTGGGATGTCCTTGTGATGTGTCATCTCCATTTGTACAAAGTTTGGAGGTCCAAAAGAACCTGTTTCAGTTTGACAGTCACGACAGACTGTGTTCTTGAAGTTCCAGATGAAGAGGAGAAGAGATTCCTATGAGTAGAGGAAGTACGGATGTACCTGGTCATTCAAGCAAGCTTGTGAAGGTTCTTGGATCATGTTGAGGTTGTGTTTTCTGTCCGCATTAGTGATAGAGCCCAGAGTTGAAGATATTCTTCTGGATGAAGATATTCTTATTTAGACTGGCCGACCGGATGAGTTATTCATCTTGCGAATGTTCTTGTGGATGATTGCCGACTTGCGAATGCTCTTGTGGATGATTTCTGGCTTAGATGATTGTTCCTAAGTTGATGCCTTGTATAAATAAAGGTTTGTGAGTTCATTTCAAAGTGTGTTGAAGAGCAGACGAGTGTGGTATAGCGAAAGAGCAAAGGGCAAAGCAGAAGTATCTCGGGCTTAAATGGAACTGATCCAGACACGGTAAAGATGTCAATCTCTAGTTCAAATTTGTGATTCTTATCACTTTGTAGACAGTGTGTCTCTTGTAGGCAGTGTGCCTCTTTGTGAGCAGTGTGCTCGAGCAGTGAGCCCTAATTGGCATGTGCCATTCATTTTTCTTATTCTTCTAATAGAGAATAATCCTTGGGTTAATCACCTCGTGGTTTTTCCCTTAACCAGGTTTTCCACGTCAAAATCTTGGTGTCCAATGTGTTGATGTTTATTTGCTCCTATGTTTATGCATTATGCTTTCATGAATGGTTAACTGATATGCTATTAACTAACAAAGAAGAATCAAGTGTTTGAAATAGAAGCAAGTTTTTGTACAACTGATTCACCCCCCCTTAGTTGTGTGCCCTAGATCTAACAATTGGTATCAGAGCTAAGTTCCTTTGAAAGGAGCTTAACCACTTGAGGAGATCCAGGATGTTGTCATACAAGAAGGATAGTCCAAAGTTTGATGGAACCAACTTCTCTCTCTGGAAAGGCCACATCAAATGTCACTTGGAGTGTATGGGAAAAGCATACTTGTCCATGGTCACCAAAGCATATGTTCCTCCACAAGGTGGTCCGACAACACTAAATGAAATCACAAATGCTGAAAATAATCTGCGGACCAAAGAGGCTCTTCTAAGCACATTGACTGACTCAGAACTCTCAAATGTTATTGACCTACCAACAGCATATGAGATCTCGGTTAAACTAGAACTTCTGCATGAAGGAGATGAGTTTGTTAAGAGTGCAAGGTTGCAAAGTCTTAAAGGGAAATTTGAGAGATTGAAGATGAGAGATGATGAAAATATCACTACCTTTATGCCAAGAGTAAATGAGCTGGTGTGTGGAATCAGGAATGCTGGTGGAGTTCTGGATGAAGATGAGATTGTTTGCAAAATTCTTAGATCCCTTCCTACTACCTACAAGATCAAGGTTGCCGCCATTGATGAATTCAGAGCCCATGCAACTGTCACAAGAGAGAAATTGGCTAGCAAACTAGCTGCATTTGAAATGATCAAGTTTGGAGATGATCCTCCCAAGACTAAATTTGCATTCAAAGCCAGTGCCTATGTGAAAGGCAAACAAAGATTTGATCTGGGAGAAAACTCTTCAAGGAAACTATCATGGTATGATCAAGCTAGGAAAGACATGGAAGAGGAAGAAGCAGAAATAGCTCATCTTGAAGCCCTCATTGCAAAGAGATTGCCAAGAGGATCCGGTAAGTATGAAGGAAAGTTACCTTTTAAGTGCTTCAACTGCAATAAGATTGGTCATTTTGCTTCAAGATGTCCGGAAAGATCTGCAAGGTCAAACTCTAACAGACAAAGGTTCCAAAAGAACTATTATTATGTTCATGAAGAAGCTAATAATGAAGGAGTAACAGATGATGAATCAGAGATAGGAGACAAATCCAGAAATGAATGGGTGTTTATTGCCATCAAGGAAGAAGAACCAATATCCTCTGAATCTGTCAATCATAAGGTTGTAGAAAGAGATTTGGCTGCCCAAGTTGAAGAAAAGGATGATTGGATTATTGACAGTGGATGCTCTCACCACATGACAGGTGACAAGAACAAGTTCTTAGATTTGGAAAGGTATGAAGGAGGAATGGTAAAGTTTGGTGACAATTCTGCAAGTAGAATCAGACGTAGGGGAACTATTTCTTTTGATGGAAAGAGCAAAATTGGAAATGTATTGTAGGTTGAAGGATTGAAGCACAATCTTCCTAGTGTTGGACAGTTAGTAGACAAAGGTTATGATCTCCAATTCAAAAATGGAAGATGCAGGATCTTTGAAAGCTCCAGAACTGAGATTGCATCCGGTACTCAAACAAAAGGTAATATCTTCATCTGGTTGGTTCAAATAAAAGTTGTATGTTTGTTCAAGTTGATCAAAGTTGGTTATGGCATAGAAGGATGTGTCATGTAAATTTTGATAACATCATCAAGATAAGCAATATTCAGGTTGTAAGAGATCTTCCAAAATTGGTGAAACCTACAAATAGTTTGTGCAAAGAATGTCAGCTAGGTAAACAGAGTAGAGTCTCCTTCAAAAGCAAAGATCAGTCCTCTACCGGATTATTGGAATTAGTTCATACTGATCTATGTGCTCCGACAAGAATCAAGAGTATGCAAGGTGATAGATATTTCATGTTACTGATTGATGATCATTCCCAGATGATGTGGGTTACCTTTCTAAAAGAGAAATCAGAAGCCTTTGAGAAGTTCAAAATCTTCAAGGCTATGGTAGAGAATCAAACCAGATTGAAACTAAAGTGTTTAAGGTTTGATAGAGGTGGTGAATTCACATCCGGTGAATTCATAGACTTTTGTGAGAAGCATGGCATTAAGAGACAGTTGTCTGCTCCTAGAACTCCACAGCAGAATGGAGTAGTTGAGAGAAAGAACTAGACCATCTAGGAAGCTTCCAGGACAATGATGATGGAAGCAAATGTTCCTCAGATGTTTTGGAGAGAAGCTGTCAGCACTGTAGTCTACACTCTCAACTGAGTTCGAATCAGAAGCAATACTGGTAAGACTCCTTATGAACTTTGGTTTGGTATAACTCCTACTGTGAGATATTTCAGAGTATTTGGTAGCAAGTGTTACATCAAAAGATATGAAGATCTAGGAAAGTTTGATGCTAGAAGTGATGAAGGAATTTTCTTGGGTTACTCCACTCAAAGCAAAGCATACCGGTGTTACAATAAGAGACTGAAAAAGATGATAGAAAGTGCAAATGTGAAGGTTGATGAAGGAATTGAGAAGCCCTCAAGGTTTTATGAATATGATGAAGATGATCAAGATGGTGTTCTGGTTCAAGGAACTCAATCCCTTCCTAAAAGTCAGATTCAGACTGATCCGGTAAATCAAGAAGAAGAGGTTTGTCTGAATGAACCTGATCAAGTAACAGCAGTGCAAGAGACTCCCAAAGTTCCAAGGTATGTAACTCTAAATCACTCTGAAGATCAGATCATAGGTGACAAAAGCAAAGGGGTACAAACAAGGAGGAGAATTGCTCAAAATTCAAATGAATACTATCTGATTTCAAAGATTGAACCTAAGACAATAAATGAAGCTTGCAAGGATGAAAACTGGACCAAAGCAATGGAGGAACAGTTGATGAAAATTGAGAAAAATCACACTTGGGATCTTGTTCCCAGACCTAGAAACAAGAATGTGATTGGAACCAAATGGGTCTTCCAAAACAAACTAAATGAGGTTGGTGAAGTAATCAGAAACAAAGCCAGATTGGTCTACAAAGGCTACTCTCAAATAGAAGGAATTGATTTTGAAGAAACCTTTTCTCCGGTAGCAAGAGTTGAAGCAGTCAGATTATTTTTTGCATATGCTGCCTTCAAAGACTTCAAGGTATATCAGATGGATGTCAAGTCTGCCTTCCTAAATGGTGATTTGGAAGAAGTATACATTGAACAACCGGATGGATTTCAATTGTCTGATCATGATGATATGGTCTACAAGTTGAAGAAAGCACTGTATGGATTGAAGAAAGCCCCAAGAGCATGGTATGAAAGGTTGGATAAGCATCTTGTGTAGATTAGTTTCAACAAAGGTACTACTGACAGTAATCTATATTTCCAAATAGATAATGAAAACATCCTGATTGTTGAAGTATTTGTTGATGATATCATTTTTGGAGGAAGAGATAGTTTGTGTAAAACCTTTGCAAATCAAATGAAAAGTGAGTTTGAAATGTCAATGCTTGGTGAAATAAATTTCTTCTTGGGTATGCAAATTACTCAGACAAAGAAAGGTATCTTTATCTCTCAGAACAAATATGTGAAAGAATTGTTGAGGAAATTTGGAATGGAAGATTCAAAGCCAATGAACACTCCTATGGCAACCGGATGTAAGTTGAGTAAAGATGATGACTCTCCTAAGACAGATCAGACCAAGTACAGATCAATGATTGGAGGATTATTGTATCTCACTCAGACTAGACTAGATATAATGCAGGCTGTTGGTCTTGTGGCAAGATTTCAGGCTGACCCTAGAGAATCTCATGTTATGGCAATCAAGAGGATTTTTAGATATCTAAAGGGGACAGTTGAGTATGGCCTATGGTATCCTAGATATCAGGATTTCCCTCTTCATGCATATACAGATGCAGATTGGGCAGGAGATGTGGATGATCAGAAGAGCACCAGTGGTGGAGCATTCTTCTTAGGAAAGAGATTGGTTTCTTGGCTAAGCAAGAAACAAGAGGTAATATCTCTGTCTACAACTAAAGCAGAATATATTGTAGCAGCATGCAGTTGCACTCAAATCTTATGGATGAAGTAGATGTTAAGAGACATGAAAGTAGAATATGAGGAGCCTATCACAATTTTCTGTGATAATTCAAGTGCAATAAATATTTCTAAGAATCTGGTATTGCATTCTAAGACCAAGCATATATCTATCAAATTTCACTTTTTGAGAGAACAAGTGAACAAGGGTGAAGTCAGATTGGAGTATGTGCCCTCCAAGGATCAGCTTGCAAATATTTTTACTAAACCTCTTCCCAAAGACTCTTTTGAGTATCTGCGGGAGAAGTTAGGGATCATGGCCCTCCGGTGATGAACTACGATGCACTGATGTGCATCAGTCCGGTGGATATCATAGTCATATCTTGTGATCCGGATTGATGATGGGGAGCTACTACTAAGGGGGAGCAGCTGGTACGATTATGATGTGTTACAAGTACAAGTATGAGCCCTTTGCCATTGATGTCAAAGGGGGAGAGAAGACATGTGAAAAACAAGTGGTTGATGATCAAAGGGGGGGTAGTAAAGGAAGAGAAGACATGTGAAGAGTTGTTGCTGATAGGGGGAGCTGTGACAGAAAAGAGAAGTTCTTGTCTTGATGGTTTTTCACATCATATGTTGCCATCAATGACAAAGGGGGAGATTGTTGCAAGTATGAGGTTAACCAGTGTTGTCATTGATGTCAACATACTCATATTGCATTGGTAAGAAGGTTTGGATGAGCTATGTGCTGAGAATATTGAGAAAATTAGTCTCAATCAGGAACAGTGAAGAACAGTGATGAGAAGAAGGCAAATGTACTCAATAGGTTGAGAATCAAAGGATGCAGATTAAAGGGTTTGTAGATATGAGTCTTGAGATGATCCAGTTAAGATTTTAGAGGTCCACATGAAGAGATGAAAAAGTTGTGATTGGTCAAGTAGAACCGGTTCCAGGAGATGCTCCGGAGGGACAGAGTGTTACAAAAAGGTCCAGTGAGATCCGGAGGTGCATTGTCAGACTCTACAAATTGGAAGGAGTGTTTGGGATGTCCTTGTGATGTGTCATCTCCATTTGTACAAAGTTTGGAGGTCCAGAAGAACCTGTTTTAGTTTGACAGTCACGATAGACTGTGTTCTTGAAGTCCTGGATGAAGAGAAGAGATTCCTGTGAGTAGAGGAAGTGCAGATGTACCTGGTCATTCAGGCAAGCTTGTGAAGGTTCTTGGATCATGCTGAGGTTGTGTTGTCTATCCACATTAGTGTTAGAGCCTAGAATTGAAGATATTCTTTCGGATGAAGATATTCTTATTCAGACTAGCCGACCGGATGAGTTATTCATCTTGCGAATGTTCTTGTGGATGATTGCCGACTTGCGAATGCTCTTGTGGATGATTGCCAACTTAGATGATTGTTCCTAAGTCAATGCCTTGTATAAATAAAGGTTTGTGAGTTCATTTCAAAGTGTGTTGAAGAGAGGATGAGTGTGGTATAGCGAAAGAGCGAAGGGCAGAGCAGAAGTATCTCGAGCTTAAATGGAACTGATCCAGACATGGTAACAATGTCAATCTCCAATTCAAGTTTGTGATTCTTATCACTTTGTAGATAGTGTGTCTCTTATAGGCAGTGTGCCTCTTTGTGAGCAGTGTGCTCGGGCAGTGAGCCCTAATTGGCATGTGCCATTCATTTTTCTTATTCTTCTAACAGAGAATAATACTTGGGTTAATCACCCCATGGTTTTTCCCTTAACCGGGTTTTCCACGTCAAAATCTTGGTGTCTAATGTGTTGATGTTTATCTGCTCCTGTGTTTATGCATTATGCTTTCATGAATGGTTAACTGATATGCTATTAACTAACAAAGAAGAATCAAGTGTTTGAAGTAGAAGCAAGTTTTTGTACAACTGATTCACCCCCCCTCTTAGTTGTGTGCCCTAGATCTAACAGTATTCCCCTACACCTATTTCTTTGATTGTAATTTTCTAATCTTTGGGCTTAGATGAGGAAGCTTCGGAGGTAGAATCATGCTACAGGATGGTGGATGTAGAAGCTCTATTGTTGGGAATGATGCAATCAGGCTTTGAACAGATAGTGTTGCAATGCTGAAAAGGATCTGGATCACCTTGGATGGTGATCTGTCTGTCATTATGAGGAAATTTGATGCATTGGTGATAGGTAGAAGGCACATCTTTCATGGCATGAATCTAGGGTCTACCTAGGAGGATATTATAGGCTAGCTCCCTATCTAGGACTTGGCAAATAACATCCTTTATCACTAGTCCAACTTGTATTGGTAACACCACTGTTCCTTTAGTAGTTCTTTCCTCTTCATCATAGGCCTTAATAGTGATCTCCTTGGACCCACTACATTTTTAGAGAACCCCAATGTAAGGGCTAGCTTGAGTGTACAAATATTTAAACCAACTCCTCCATCAGTAAGAACTCTTTTGATACAGTGTTTATGAATGAAGGCGACGATATTGCAAGGGTGTGTTATGAGGTTGAGACACTAAAAGGTCATCTTGTTTAGTAAATGAGATAGTGCTAGAGGAGGTTAGGTTTCCTACCATGGCTTGAAACTTCTCTTGGGCCAGGTTTGTGGGCATAGTCATTTCCACTAGAGATTTATCATGAATTTCCTTATGGGAGGGAGACATACGCAACAACTCTAAGACAGATATGTGGGAAAGAGTTTTTCGAAGTTGGTCTATGACACTATATGTATGGGGCTTAGATGGAGAAGG
Source organism: Cunninghamia lanceolata (assembly GCA_027924645.1). Classification (NCBI taxonomy): domain Eukaryota; kingdom Viridiplantae; phylum Streptophyta; class Pinopsida; order Cupressales; family Cupressaceae; genus Cunninghamia; species Cunninghamia lanceolata. Next base: position 4,088,657 of record BSBN01000700.1, on the reverse strand, counting down.
TGATGACCTTAGATGAAGCATGTTTAACGTGACCTTACCATTGCGGGTGATAATGCTGCAATTGGGTTTGTTAGGTCCTGATTATTGGTTGAATGTGACCACATTGACTTATGGGATGAGCTCCGATATGCAGTTGATGGTATAATTGAATCGTACACTCACGTAGTTAGCATTATTGTGTCTATTGTTTTGATTTTGCCTGTTGTGATTGTTATTGTTGTTTTTGTTGTTGTTGTTGGTGTTGTTGTTGTCGTTGTCGTATGGCTTGTCATGGTTGAGGAGAGGGTCCTTATATGCCACATGTATCTCATTTGAGGTATGTTCTTTAGTGCCTACCTGATTTTGGTCAAGTATGTCTTGAATGACATGTTTGAGATGGATATAGTTGTTGATTGTGTGGCCTTTTCCTCTATGGTATTTGTAGAAATTAGTGTCTTTCCAATAGTGAGGTTTTATTTAAGGTTCATAGTCACTAGTGGGACGAAGAGTGATCTCATTGTTGGCCAATAGTTTTCTCAACGTAGACTCTTGGGACTCCTCTAGTAGTGTGAATTTTCATCTAGGGTTAGAGTTAAACCATGGTTTTGGCTTCTGAGAGAAGGTTTTGTTTGGCGTAGCATTATTTGCTTCTCCTTGGAGAGTGAATATTGGTTATTGTTTGGGAGCTGCTACTTTGGCATCAACTACTCCTGTTGGTAAGAGACACTGTGTGGATTCATGAGTTTTGTCATTGATCACAACAAAGTTCATCCCACACATCCGCAGGACATGGTGTGTCTCTACCAGAAGTTAGATTGAAGAAGTGTTATGGTCCGGTAAGCAAGAACAGAGCATGCAGCAAGGTCCGACAGTCAGGTCCGGATGTCTCAGAGGAAGTATCTCAGTAAAGTACAAATTTGAGGAAGTCAAGAAGAGTACCTTGACTAATATATTCTAGGGATTAAGCCTCCGGTGATGGAAGAGTGAAGAGACATGAGTACTTGAGTGTTGAGTCTTTGTTTGGCAGAGTAGACAGAGGAAGAACTGACCGGTAGAACATCAGACCTAAATCTGGAGGAGATATTGATGGTGATAAAGCTTCTTGAGATATCATTCATGATTGGCTGACATAATTGATGACTTCTATAAACATCTCCTTGATACACATCACTTGGTAAGCAAGGATTTAGCTGACATATTAGAGTCTAGAAAAATATTGACTATTCCGGATGCCGACTAGAAAAGTGTTGAAATCATCTGTGTGGATATATATTCTAGATGGATTTAGATGTGAAGTGTGTAGTTGTGAGTTGTGTTGTGTGAAGAAAAGTAGAAAAGTAGAGTAACAGCAGTACTATAGGTCCGATATGTGACAGGACAGTAGCACCAAAGAAGAGGAAGAATGAAGTGCAGTAGATCAGTATATTGAGCCTAACCGAAACTAACTCTCAGCGTGTGTGGATGCTTCTCATCAGTTCAAGTATCTGGTTTCTTTGTATAATCTATTGTAGGTAGTGAGCCTCTTGTGAGAAGTGTGCTTGGGCAATGAGCCCTAATTGGCAAGTGCCATTTTGTACTATCTTATTCTTCTAACAGAGAATACAAACGTGGGTTAATCACCCCGTGGTTTTTCCCTTAACAAGGTTTTCCACGTCAAAATCATTATGTCATGTGTATTAATGCTATTTCCATTTTATGGTTATGTTTGCTTATTTGATTTGATGTTGCATTAATCATTAAGGAAGTTCAGAAAGCTGAAATAATTAAGATAACTGATTCACCCCCCCTCTCAGTTATCAACAATTGGTATCAGAGTCAAGTTCCTCCAAATAGAGCCTAATAGCTTGAGGAAGATCTGGGAATTCAAATGGATGTGTATGGTATGAGGGAACAACTTCAGTCTACCCTAGATGATCTTGAGCAATCTAACTTTGAAGTCAATGAATTGAAGGAAAGACTCAAACACACTGATGATTTCATAAATGAACTAAAAGGGAAATTGAGTATTTCTATGAAAAAGAGAAAGGACCTACTTCAGCAATTGGCAAACCAAGGTGAAGCAAATGATACAAATGAAGATCTGAAGGAGAAAACTAAGTTATGTGAAAAGTTATCAAAAGAGGTCATTATGGTAAGACATGAAATGGAATCAGGAGTTATGAAATTCACCCAAAAAATTGAAGAGAAAAGAAAAACTAAAGATGATCTAAGACAATCTCTCAAGGAGAAGTCAGAAGACTGCCACAAAATGGATAGAATAATTACGCATCTAGAATCTGATCTTGAAGAAGCTAGAGACAATGAAGAACAACTTGAGAATCAAATTGACACTCTTAAAAGGGATCTTCAAACAACAAATGAATACAAAAAGAAATTCAAGATAAGCTCTGCCCAACTTGAAGTTCTTCTTCAAAGCCAAAAGAGGGTAGATGACAAGCAAGGCTTGGGGTATGAAAAAGGTGAAAGCTCTGGATTCGGTCAGAAGAACTCTAGATCAGAAAATCCAAGAAACAGGCGTAGAAGACCTCCGGTAAGGCTACCAAATGCTCAAAGATATCCATCTTTCAATGGATACTGCAACAACTACAATAACTTTGGTCATAAAGCAAATCAGTGCAGAAGAAGAATGAATCAGACTAATACATCCTTCTCTAGATAGTGCTTTAATTGCAAAAGGTATGGTCACAAATCCCATGAGTGTAGAAACTTGCAAATTAATAGTTCATTCAATGGTAGATGCTTTGCATGCAATAGAATGGGACATATGGCTAATCAGTGTAGATTAAGAGGATATAAGTCAAATATGCAAAGAAATGTTGTTTGCTACAATTGCAATAGATCTAGTCATATTACCAAATTCTGTAGAAGTAAGAATCAAGACAAAAGGGGTCCAGAACAGCATAATCATAACCAAGACAAAGGAAAAGGAAAAGTGAATGCAGATGAAATTCAAAGGGAGATGAATAAGATTTGGGTGAAGAGAAGCATAAAGAATGTTGGGGATGGATCCGCACTAGAATCTAGTGCTGATAATCCTTCCAGAAATTGAATAGGTGAGCTCTGGCTCAGGGGGAGTCACTAAGAAAAACTAATTCCCCCAGCCAGTCAATTGGTGCCTAAAATTAGCACATGGGAAGTTGTGGATTAAAGGGTTCTTAGAGAAACATCTAAAGTAGGTTTGGTAAAGATATGAAAGATCTGCAAGAAGATTTGAAGAGTCTAATCTACCAAGATTGATCTAGTTCAACAGTCATCTGGTAAAAATAGGATTCTCACAGTTAGATCTGGCTTGATTCAAAATTGTGTAATCTTGATCCACGAATAGATCAAATGATTAGGGAAAGGAAGATAGATTGTCACTATTCACTGATAATAACTCTAAGTGTATCTCAGTGATCCAAAAAAGATCTGTCTCAGAATAAGAAGAACAACGCAACCAGAATGACTTAAGTTACATATTTATTGCAGCATGAAATTAGGGCTTTCCCAGAAATAAAAAGGTTCATTCATTTGTCATTTGCACATTTGCATCCAAGAAGAAAAGAAAAGGAGCTCTACAACAAATTGCTTCAAATTCTCAATATCAACCATTGAAGTCGATTCTTCCAACAAATTAATCTGACTCATTCAGTGAACCCTAGAAGCGTAAAAGGTATTTTCCGTTGCTGAATATCTCTCTATAAATCTTTGAAGATGGGTACTCCAAATGTTGTAAAGATTTCTGATAGGCCTCACCCCAAATTTAAGAAACATCCCTACAAATCTTTAGAAGTGGCACTCCGCATGGGGTTTTACATGTTGAAGACATTAAGGGCATATATTCATGCAAACATTAAGGAATTCAGAGACTCCAAACTAATGGACATTTACCATAAGGAACTGATAGATGACTCATTTGATCTCAAACCCCAATACAAGGTCATCAGGGATAAACATTTTAGTCAGTGCATTCATTTCCCCTGCTTTATTGAAGATGAATGGGTCTGGTATGTGTTAAGCAGAATACATGACAACTTCATGTGGTTGAATAGGTCGTTTAAGATCACTAAGGATGCCATTAGGGTAGTTACCAGATTGCACTCATCCGATGGGATACCTGCTCTCAAATCTATCAAGAATCAAATAGTGAGGCTACTGGATCAAGGTTTGACAAGAGGGCAATGACAATTGAAGATATCACTGATCCGGATATCAAATTTGCATCCATGATAATTGGTTACAAGATTTATCACTCCAGTAGGGAAAATTCAGTACCTGGAACTGCAATCTACACAGCCTATCAGATGCTAAAAGAAAATGCTGACTATGACCTTTATGAGATTCTCCTAAACCAACTTTTAGAGAATCTATAGAAGATAGAGAAGGACAAGAAGAATTCCTTCAAATATGGTGGCCTGATACTCTATTTGTTCTTCTACTACATGAATGAGCTACCTAGATCTAGTGGCTAGATGTGGCAAAATGATAGACTAGTTGCCATACAAATCAGGGACTACTTGCCTGGGCTTGGTGATGCCAAGGCACAAAACACAGCACTATGGGGTTACTTCAAAAACTTCCAAAACATGATGCTGGCTAGAGAGAGAATTCCTCAATCCTTAGTTGAAAAATATAAAGATACAATATGCTTTATGGTAGAAACTGATCAGTGCCTAATGGAGGCAGTGGAACCAAGAACAGTGTGGATCATGCCAATGGGGTATGAAGTTGATGAGAAAATTGTAGAGCTGCATGTTCAACACATGCTAAGTCAGCCCAAGGATCCTAAGGTAGAAAGGTTTGGAACCTTTGAAGAATTAAGTGTAAAAATCCATGTGGAGCTCAGACAACCGGAGATGAAGAGAAAAGTGAGAAAAGAGGTAGAAGAATTTTCCATGAGGCATGGAATTTCAAAAAAAGCACTAGATGCAAATAGAGAAAAGATGGAAAGGGTAGAAAAGGAAGAGGCAGAAAAAGAAAGTGCTCTGGTAGAAGCCCTCTCTCGGACCAGATCCTCTAAGAGCTCTACATCTGCCACTGCTAAGAGCTCAAAGGCATCAAAACCAGAAGCAAAATCATCTGGTAAAAGAGAAAAGAGAACAAAAACAAAGGCTACAAGATCATACACAAGCCTCAAGGATGATGAGGAAATAGAGTCTGATGAGGAAATTAAGAAAATGAAGAAGAAGAAGAAAGTATCTGGAGAATTCACTACCACTCTAGACAAGGAAAAAGAAAAGATAGATAAATGTGTTGAGAAGCCCACTCTTGATGATATCATCAAGGCAATTACTGTGGATGGAAACCTGAAACCAATAACAGAATTCTATGATAAATGCAGTGAAGCTGACCAGAAGATCTTGTAGGATGCCACAGTTAAGTATCTGAACATCTACAATAAACCTTCATTGAGACCATATCTTTAATTTCTAAAAGCCTTGAGAAGGAACTTGAAATGAGAAAGAATAATGCCAAAGAAAAGAATATGGAGATCCGGGAACAGATAGCCATTCAGCTCTATCCCTCCATCACTCCTAAGCAGAAGAATATGATCTTCAAAGATTGTAAGGATGAGTTCCGAAGCAAAGCTAGAATGAATCAGCTTATGCTTGGAGAAACTGACAAGGTAGAAAAAGAAACAGAAGATATCCTCTGAAATGCATACAAAAAATTCAACTTTCCTATTATAGAGGACTTAGATGATCCCTTGGCTACAGATGTTGAAGAAGAATCTACTGAGACAGTAGCAAAAGAGGTAAAGGAGATAGGTGAAGAAAAAGATAAGGACTTAGAATCCTCTGCTCCAGAAGAGGAGGTCCATGAACAAGAAAACATCACTCCTCCGGTTTCCCCTACAGACTACGGATCCAAAGAAGAAGAAAGAGTAGAAGAGAAGATTAGTCAAGAAGCAGAGGAGAAGGAAAAAAAAGATGACAGTAGTAAGGCTGCAGAAGGAGAGAAAATTCCAATAGAGAAGGCCACAGAAGACAATGGTAAGGTTGCAGAAAGGGAGAAGACCCTATCACCGGCAAGAGACACAGCAGAAGCAGTCAAGGAATTCTTAACCAAGGAGATGATGGAATTTGATGAACTAGAACTTCTTCAAGGACCGTTCAATTTTGACTCCCTCTCCCTGGTTCAAACCATGAAGCTAGCATCCTTTACTTCAACAAAGGCAAAAGAAAAACTTCTGAAGTCTCACATGGAGGACTGCAAACTCATAGAAATTGCATCCGGTGTACTGGAGAAGATCATACCATCTTTTCAGAAGGATCCCTCAACCTCTTCATCTAGAATTCTCAAATCTCTAGTTAATAGTGTTAGCACACATTTTGATTCCTTAGAAAAGTCAGCAAAAGATAAGGTCCAGAAGGAGTTTTTGGTAAAAAGATTATCAGAGGTACAAGGGTTAATAACCAATGATAGGAGAGTTATGGATATTGGGATAAAGAGCTTAGAAAATGCTCTCAAAGATGGCAGAGATATTTACAAATTCTGTTTATCCTGGCCTAAAGTGACCAAGGACATTGAGAAGAAAGTAAAAGAGCAAGAGGATAAACTGTTAAGTTTATCTCAAAGTTTTGATCCTCTATCCTCCTCCATAGTAAATCAAGAATGTCAGACTATTGCAGTCATAAATCAAATAAAGATGCTTGAGAAGGAGAAGAAAAATAGAATAAATAGGTTGAGTGAACTTAGAGGAATCATTATCCCTAAGTTAGAGGCCATGTATGAGGCCCTAACTGATGCACAGGCCATAGTCCGGACAAACAATCCAACAGATCTTAAGAAAGAAAAAGCTTTTGCATTCCTGTTGAGTGGTCACATCTCAATTTTGGATAGGATGAAGTAGAGTTGGGCAACATAAGTTGTACAGTTGAAGAATACCTTTGCGGACATACTTAAGTATATGTAAGTATAACCTGTAATATACTTATGCAATTAAGTATAGATTGAGTTTTGCAAATTTTGGTGTGTGGACCCCACTCTTTGCCATTGATGTCAAAGGGGGAGTGAGGAGCAATGAAAAATGAGGAATCCAACTAAGGGAGAGCTCCGAAAATGGTACATAAGAACATAGCATTAGCCAAGGGGGAGTATAGTGTGACACTTAGTCATTTTTCACTAAGTGTTCCCATCAATGCCAAAGGGGGAGATTGTTGGCAAGAGACACTGTGTGGATTCATGAGTTTTGTCATTGATGGCAACAAAGTTCATCCCACACATCTGCAGGACATGGTGTGTCTCTACCGGAAGTCAGATTGAAGAAGTGTTGTGGTCTGGTAAGCAAGAACAGAGCATGCAGTAAGGTCCGACAGTCAGGTCCAGATCTCTCAGAGGAAGTATCTTAGTAAAGTGAGGATTTGGGGAAGTCAAGAAGAGTACCTTGACTAATAGATTCTAGGGATTGGGCCTCTGGTGATGGAAGAGTTAAGAGACATAAGTAATTGAGTGTTGAGTCTCCATTTGGTAGAGTAGACAGAGGAAGAACTGACCAATAGAACATCAGACCTAAATCTGGAGGAGATATTGATGGTGACCAAGCTTCCTGAGATATCATTCATGATTGGCTGACATAATTGATGACTTCTATAAACATCTCCTTGATACGCATCACTTGGTAAGCAAGGATTCAGCTGACAGATCAGAGTCTAGAAAAATATTGACTATTCCGGATGCCGACTAGAAAGGTGTTGAAATCATCTGTGCGGATATATATACCAGATGGATTTAGATGTGAAGTGTGTAGTTGTGAGTTGTGTTGTATGAAGAAAAGCAGAAAAGTAGAGTAACAACAGTAATACAGGTTCGGTATGTGACAGGACAGCAGCACCAAAGAAGAGGAAGAATGAAGTGCAATAGATTAGTATATTGAGCCTAACCGGAACTGAATCTCAACATGTGTGGATACTTCTCATTAGTTCAAGTATCTAGTTTCTTTGTATAATCTATTGTAGGTAGTGAGCCTCTTGTGAGCAGTGTGCTTAGGCAGTGAGCCCTAATTGGCAAGTGCCATTTTGTACTATCTTATTTTTCTAATAGAGAATACAATCTTGGGTTAATCACCCCGTGGTTTTTCCCTTAATAGGGTTTTCCACGTCAAAATCATTGTGTCATGTGTATTAATGCTATTTCCATTTTATGGTTATGTTTGCTTATTTGATTTGATGCTGCATTAATCATTAAGGAAGTTTAGAAAACTGAAATAATTAAGATAACTGATTCACCCCCCCTCTCAGTTATCAACAACTCCATCATTGATGACATTTTTGTTCTTTGTCCAAAACTTTGACTTATCTGTGGTGTAGTTAGAGTTGGGGGTATCCTTGTACAACTTTATTTGCCCCTTGGCAACCATAGCTTTCTCAATAAATAATCCCATCTCAATGACTTTCAAAAATGTGGTAGGGCATTGAATTTGGATTTGGTAACTTAGATTGGGGTTAAGGTTGTGGACACACATCTCCGTCTATTGCTTCTTAGGTACATCATATGAGCATTTGACCACAAGTTGTCTCCATATTTATAATAAAGAGGCAAAAGATTCACCACCTTTTTGCTTTGTATTGCATAGGTCAAGCATGGAAACTTCTTGTTCAATGTTATACGAGAAGTGTGTGATGAACTTGTTTACTAACTCATCAAAAGTTTTGATACTCGGGGAAGTCGTGAGGACCATTCCATGGATTGACTACCTAGAGATCTAGGGAATAGTCTCATTAAGAAAGTTTTGTTGTGAGCCAATTCCATGCACACAGTGTTAAATTCGCTAATGTGATCTCTTGGGTCTCCTTTCCCTTTGTACTTGTCAAACTTTGGAACTTCAAACCGAAAAGGGAAGGGGACCATGTTCAAACTTTTGTCAAAGGGATACGGTGCGATGTCTTCCAAGGAATATTTTTTAGTGGTTGTTCCTATTTTGAGATCCATCATTTGTTGCGTTAGGGTCTCGATTTGTTTTTGCAATGTTTCCATAGGTATGTTTAACTCTAGGACTTTCATTCCTTTATCCTCACTAGTGTGGTTTTCATGAGTTACCTCTATGGTCTCTTTCAGTTTGTTGAAATCAAAGTCTGAGGGGAGGTTAAGTCCTAAGTTTGCAAGATGAAGAAAGTATCTTTGAGGGTTCTCCTTGAGCACTTTTTCTAGCATGAGTTGAAATTTTTGATATTGGAGGCTTCATTGGTAATCTTCATGAGAGATTTCCTCATCACTATCATGAGGGGATATAATACGGTTGGATGTCCCAGCCATTTCAAGTTGTTTTTGGTAATGAGATCTAGTTAACACCATGCGAGGCGACATGGGAAGAGGTGGGGTGAAACTAGAGATTTTGGTAAGGTGTTGGTGTAGGTTGGTGAGAAGAGGATACTTGCAGTGATGAGATTTAGACAAGGGACTCTTTTGATCAATGATTCCAAGAAAATTGGTTGACACAAGATGATAGCCACAAGTAAGGATAACTGGTACCTGATTACTATGTAGAGACTAGTCTTGCACCAAGACTGCTAGTAAAGTTTTGTGACCTACTAGGGTTACTTGAATCCAAAATGATCTGAAAAAGGTCTTTCACTAATCTGATATGAACTTTTGACTTTGTTTTGGAAAGACATGGTAAAAGGTAGATGAGATGATCGATGAAAGAGAGGGTATTCTAGGGAAACGGATGGAAAAGGTGACTGCACAGTAGACCTAATCTCAAAAACTAGAATAAGGCTGAAATGGGTACCTAGAAAACCTAATTTTTTTCTCCCAAAAGATGTGGAAATGCTCACTATTGCGGATGTGTAGCACTAAATGCGTTGAAACAAAGGATAAATGTGCAGCAAGTTGGTGCAAAAGCACAATTCTGGTAAATTTTAAAGGCACAGTAACAAATGATGAAAGCACAGAAAGTTGATACAAATGCATACCAGGTCGAGATGGATGCACAACTCTACAAGATAGATGTGCAGCTCTAGTTTTTCTGATTTGTTTTTGTAATTTTTTTGGCACGTTTTTTAATGTTTTTAGTTTTTTGGTTGCAAGATCATCTTTTTGATCTGATTTTCTTAATTATGATAAGAAGACACAGCAAACACAAAGAATGTTTTCATGGTTTTTAATTTTTTTGTAATTTTTTTAGACTCTTTTTTACTCAAAAGCAAGTACAAATCCTAGGTTGGAAAAGGCAATATTTATTAGATCCCCTAGCTATGTATATTCAAAGCAGATAGCTTCAGAATCTTGGTAGCATCGACTCCTCTCCATGGCACACACTTCTCACACATACCAAGATCTGGGTTTCCCAAGGCTTGTACCCCCACCGAACCTTAGGATTGTCCCTACTATCTCTACTAAGAACCACAAGAATCGAGGTGGCTTCAAAGGTCCCACCTTCTGTGCCGACAAATAGAAGGTTTTTGGGCTACTAAAACAAGGATGACTACTAAGTGCAACTGTTCGAGTGGTTATTCATGTGGCAGCACTACTCTCTATTATGGAGTCTCCCAGCCTACAAGGGTTGTGCCTTGGAGGGTTTTGGGGGAGGTTGGTTGTTGGTATAACACAACTTCACTTGTTGTTTGAAGCTTTCACTCTAAACATAATTTATTTATAGTGGTTTGGCAAGGCTTGGCTTTAGCATGTTACCATTTAAGGTCATTCCCACTTGGACGAAAGGATATCTAAGGGTAGGCCTCTGTAAAGGTTTAACACGTGAAAATGATATGTCTAGAATTTTTGTCACCCAAGATAGGGGAGAGCATAGGCCTAGTATCATTCCTAAAAACATGAAAGACAGTGGTTCTTTTCCCCTAATTAAAATGAAAAAGACTATATGAGCTAGCTACTTGGGCACACACACAAGTTGTTAACTTTGAAAACAAGATAGCAATGGTTCAATTTTATCCTCCTAGCATTGGGAGTAGATTCAATTTGTTGATGCAACAATATCAAATTACAATCCTTCCTAGTTAGATCTAGATGTGATTTTGCATGAACATTCGATTACTATCCTTTAAAAAGATGATGTGTGTTAACATTGCAACTAGAATGACTAAACTAGCCCCTAATCCTATAAGTAGATGAGAGAATATCCCTGCAAAAAGTGTCAGCATTAGCAAAAACCACAAGAAATACGCTAAAATCACTATTCAAAACATATGTGCAGCTTCAGAGCCTAAATGCGCAAAAATAGAGCCCAGAAGCATAGGAATTACAAAAGCGCAGAGACAAAATTTAAAAGTGTTGTAACAGAGATTATATGTGATGTTCAGTAGATGCGTCGTAACAAAACATCGATGCGCAGCTTCAGGAGGTAAATGCGCCGAAAGGGTGGATGCACTGAAAGAGAGCTCAAATGCGCGTTAGAATTGTTTAAATGCATCAAATCATCCTATGTACGAAACCTTTGCACAAAAAACTTAGTTCTTGGGTTAAATTAGGGCAAGGCCCCATGGTGGGTGCCAAAAATGTTACCAAAAATATTGTCAAATTATTAAATTCAATCAATAAACCAATAATCTCAATAGAATTTGCAAGTAATGAAGATTTCAAATAACAAAGAACAAACCAATGCAAACCTTGCTACTTTGTTGCTTCCATTGTTCACCTAGTCTCAATCGATCTTTATATGAATGAAGCCCTCAGAAGTGTACTTCCTTGCTTTGTTTTTCAAGATGACGATGGAGAGATGGCTATGATACTTCTTGTAAGGAAGATGAGCTTCAATATAATAAAAGGGTGATTGTAAGCAATGAATGGATTTGCGTTCCAAAGGTGCGTTGTTAATTCTGCAGAGTAACAATACTAAAAGCTTGGATGAATGAAATGGAGGAAGAGGGTTCAATTTATAGACTTGAAAGAGAGAAGATCAACGATATAGAAAGAATGAGAAGATCAAGGGTATAGAAAACTTGAGAGAATGTGCCTGAATAGAAAGAAGACAAGTGTCACGCAAAAGCTATTTTGTTTGAGTTAACTGCTTTCTTTTATAAAGATAAGATATACTTTCATAAATTAAAAAAAAAATTCTAATTTAAGAGATATTGATAAAAACAAGGTTGATTGAGTCAGTTAACTCAACTTGTGATTTGCTTTTGCATGATTTGAGAGAAATTAAATAATAAATTATTTAATTTTGTGTGCATGAAGAAGAAGACTTATTTTTAGAAGATTTTTGACGAATTTCAAGATAAGAAAGCAAATTAAATAAACAAATTTATTTAATTGTTTGCATGATTTGGAAGAATAAAATAAAATATTTGATTGTATTTTATTTTTAGAGATTGAGAGGATTTAAATAAATTTGATTTATTTATTTAAATTTGGAAGAATGAATTTAACTTAATTAAATAATGAAGAATTATTTAATTGTTTGGAAGAATTAAATTAAATAAAGAATTTATTTAATTTTGACTTTAGAAGAGGTAATTAAATATTTTGATATTTAATTAACTTAGAAGAATATGAATCGAATAAATAAATTTGTTTATTTATTTATTGATAGAAGAATTAGAATGGAATAAATATCAAGAATATTTATTTGGACCAAGTTGTGTCATTTTTAGGCATATACACCATCCATTAAGTAGAGACAAATCAAATCAACTTAGAGAATCTCTCAAGTTGAGATCACAAAATAAATAGATTGACCATAATTGTAAAGTATATTACTTTATGACTTCCTTGACTAAATCTACCAAGTAAATACTAAACTACAATTTTAATAAAAATCCTTCTTTAACAATATATGTTTCATATATACTATATTAGTATGAAAAATGAAAGAGAAGAGAGTAAATCTAAAATCTTCTTCATGTCTTCTAGAGCTACATTGAAGAAAATCAAGATATATCTTAAGAATAGTTTTAATGCCAAGAAAAGAGTTCAGTTATGAGAATTGTTCAAATCTACATTGCTATAGACCGTACAAATTTTATCAAATTTCTCATAATAAACACATGAAGCTTTAGACCATATAAATGTCTTGTTCGTAAGAGTTGTAAACACCATTAGATGATGTTCCAAAACTACTTGAGGGAAAGATTTAAATGGAATATTTCTCCTTGTTCTCAACATAAACATAAATATATTGAGTAGTCAACAAATATTTTGTCATCCCTAGGAATATAATGTAAATAACCTTGTGACGGCTAGGCTATACATTAACTCAAATCTACCTTCCTTCAAAGTTTCAAACTACAAAAATATGGTAAAAGTTTAATCCGTTCCATTTTTCAATCCAAGAATATAGCGTGTAGAAAATAATTAGGTTTTAGAGATATACCTGAAAATGCATAAACTTTGACAATTTCATGTTCGAAGTGGATACTCTAGTCCAATTTCTACCATATGTTTATGATGGCGAGTGGAAATTTGAACTTCGAAGTTTGAACATCTTATATATGTCTTATCAAATACATTCACAACAAAAGAAATAGTAAAACATGAATCTTGTCTTAAACCAACTCACGAGAGAGATTTTAACACCACAGAGTTTGGTTCGTGTAGCAACACCTATATCAATAGAACTTTTCACAACTATTGTACTATTTTTGGAAAAATGGGCACAGAACTATAGGTGGCAAAGATTAAAGCCAAAGTTCTAAACTAGAAACCAATGGTCCATAAATTGTATTTTTTTAGACAATGCAACAAATAGGCTTGTGTAAGCACATTATTTAGGTGTTGTTCTCAACTTTGGAATTGATCATAAGTTTTAACCTCTAAATTTGCACAATACAAATGAGCCTTATGTTAGATAGTCATTATGGTGTCCAATAGGAATAGTATTGGTTGTTCCCTACAGATAATTGTATCAGTACTCCTTTGGTTCTTATCTAGGACTTCCTAAGCTTGGGGGCATGATCAAACAGCACATCACAAGGCATAACAACACATGTAATAAACCTTCATATGTTATGTACAAAAACTCTATTTTACATCATTATTCAATTTACCTCTATACAGAATCACTTCAGCAGTCATGTAAATCACACGCCATGGTAAGAATTTAAAATAAATTGATTACTGGATGACTAATGTAATTTTTTTTAACAGAGTATTGATATCTACAAGCCATGGTTTGGTCATCTTTCTAATTATCCATGTCAGATAGTAATTTCCAGAAAGAAAATAATGAAGCATGTTACTCTGCCTACAATTTGTATATAAGCATCACAGTTTGAGAACATGTACATGTTAGGTCAAGTTATAGATATTTACCTTCTAGAGTGATGCATAAGAATCTTGGTTAAATGGTAACAATCTCCAGCCACTGTTGAAATGACCTACTCATTTCTAAGGTCAGATTTTTCTATTTTTTTGGTTTTAGGTTTAGTTGGTGAGGCTCAAAATCATGAAACTACTCTACTTGGATGAAAACCACAACCTTTTTTCCCAATAAATTCAAATAAGGTAATGATTTCCCTAATAGAACTCTAAACTAATAGTGAACCAAGATGTGGATCCAAGAATGGTACAAATTTATACATAACTAACCACAAAATAAAATTCATGTTATTTCCTACAATTGCTTACATCTTTGGTAATACATTCTCCATTTTACATAGGGCATCTAGCTATAGTAACAATTTCACAAAGAAATGAATATAAAAACAGGATAGGAGGGACAATTTCATCCATAACGGTAGCGACAGTTTCATCCATCACTTGGAAATTCATTATAACTTAAATGTTCTAATATGGGTTCCAACATCCTTCCATCATCTGTGAAACTCAAGAATATAAATTCGTAGACATATAGCTTCAATGCTCAGAACCTTCTAAGATATCAATTCCTAGAAACTAGGAAGAGAAAATAAAAGACCCATATATTTAACCTGATAAAAAAAACCTATTATTATATTGAAACAGAACCTAAATGAAAAGATTCAGACAATACATGAGATCTGATTGAAAAAATACCTCAGGAAGATGATATCTCAAATTCCAAGATGAGTCAAAATCATACCTAAGAACTTGAGTGAAATCAATAGAAAAATCCTTCTTACTTCATGTAGGGAATTAAGGTGTCTCAACCTTGGTAATTCCTTGTATTATTTTATTGTATTTATTTATTTATTGCCTATTATTGTAATTAGGATGCAAATCCCTGTTGTCATCTTGTGGGAGTTGGCACGGTAATGTGTCATCCTACGTGGAAGGTGACAACACGTAAATTTGTCCTCACATGAGGAGATAGGTGTCCCACTTAGTGGTAGGAATATTTTGCCATGCGTCAGCATCTTGGATAGTATGTAAGGGAATATTGACCGAAACAGTTATGATAGATTCCTATGACAAATCTATGATGCATAAGAGTCATAAATGGAAGATTCTATGACAGGTGAAGACATGTGTCATAGGGCATCTTGGAAGAAAGAATCTTTGGGCACCCCAAGGAGGGTTATGACATGTTGTAAGAGAATATGCTATTTTTAGCCTGTGTATGACAAATTCTTTACAACTATAAGATATGATAGCTATGATAGATTCTATGACAGTCGTAAGTGTCATAAGAGTATCTGTCATTGCCCAACTTGGGAATAGGTGACCTCTTTGGGATGGGGTGATATGATAAGTGTCATGAACATCCTACAGTGTTGGACAAGTGTCCATAGGCATGGGTTTTGGGCCATGAGGCCATGTTGGACGCCTATCTCAAGATAGAGTCATTTTTGCGTTGTATCTTCTATATAAACAAGTGCTTTGGAGAGGAGATTTGTGATTGACATGTACTATTATGCTACTGAATTGTCTCTAGATATGAGTACTGAAGACTCCTACAAGAGTATTGGCTCTGAAACTGTATTGTAACCTTGATTGTTTACTGGAATACATTTGAGTTGTGTTTTGGAGTGTGGCGTTTTTGACCTATAAGGGTTTTCCCCACGTATATCTTGTCTCTCTCTCTCTCTTATGTCTATTTTTTATGTGTATATATATTGCTACAATATCTTTGTTGTTGGGTTAACATTGTTGTAACTGTAAATATTAAAATGAATTTGCACTCATCTCACCTCATTAGATTAGTGTAGGAAGCGATTTCCACACACCTAGCTTCCTTTCAGTTGGTATCAGAGCTTGATCACCTTTGGTCCTAGTTGTTGGGTAGGGTTTTTTGAGTTAATCTTTGGTTGAGTGGGAGCTTTGTGCAGAGTATTTTGTAATCTTGTTGCAGGAAGGAGATGACAGGCACATCCAAAAGATTAGAGGTGGAGAAATTCAATGGCACTAATTTTGAGTTATGGAAACTTAAGATGGAAGACATGCTTATTGATCATGACCCATGGGAAACCGTATCTGGTGTAAAACCAGCTGCATTAGCACAAGTTGATTGGGATCTCAAAGATCCAAAGGCTAAGGGTCTCACAAGACTCAGTCTAGCTGATTCTATCCTATTGAATGTCCATGAGGGGAAGACCACAAAAGATCTTTTGAAGAAGTTGGGAGATGTTTATCAGGCTAGATCCCTGGTGAACAAACTTTTTCTGAGAAAGAAGTTGTATTCTCTAAGGATGGAAGATGGAGGATGGAGGATCTATTGTAGATCAACTGAATGCCTTCAACATATTAATTGCACAATTGACATCCGTTGGTGTGAAGATGGAGGAGGAGGATCGTTGTATGACCTTGCTTTATTCTTTGCTGGACTCGTGGGATCATCTTGTTATAGCTATTGAGAGCACCACATCCACTTTCACAATGGATGAAGTGGTATCTTTGCTATTATCTAAAGAGATGTAGAGAAAGTCTTCTGAGGCATCCAAAGAGGCTCTTGTGGTTCGTGGAAGACCCAAGAAGAAAGGGAAAAAGAAGGACAAGAAAGCTAAGAAGGGCAGATCCAAATCCCATGGGAGATCTAAATCTCCAAGAAAGTCCAAGGCTCTTTATTGGAACTATGGAAAAACTGGGCATTTCTGAAAGGAATGCAAGGAAGAAAAGAAAAGGAAGAAGAAGAATGTCCCAGATTTAGATTCTGACAAGTCACAAGATGATGGTGATGCATTCATTGCAACCCTGGCCACCCATGCATCTAATGAATGTGTGGTTGATTTATTATGGTACATCATTCCACATGACCTTGCATCGAAGCCGGTTCATGAAGTATGAAGAGTTTGATGGTGGAAGAGTGTACCTGGGTGATGATTCTCATCTAAAGATTGTTGGTCATGGAAGAGTCTCAATCCAATTCCCTAATGGATGAGCGAAGGGGATCACTAGGGTTATGCACATCCCAGGCTTAACATAGAACCTGCTTTCTATAAGTATGTTGAATGATGTAGGTGTGCAAGTTGTCTTTTTGAAGGATGGATGTAAGATGACTAGACAATCTATGGTGCTTGCGAAGGGTACTCAGAGAGGTACTCTGTTTCAACTGGAGGCATGCACTTCATAGTGCAATAGTTCTTCTAACTCGAAAAAAAGAGTTGCAGTCACTTCATCCCCACCATCTGAACAAGTAATGAAGAAATTTGTTGTAATAAATTCTGATGGTAGTACATCTTGTGTAGCCAAGGGTGCTCATGCTTTGGAAGTTAAGCTTTGAGAAGTTCTGTAAAGAGCAAGGGATTGAAAGACATAAGACAACTCCATACACCCTGCAGAAAAATGGAGTTGCAGAGAGGATGAACAAGACACTAATGGAGAGGGCTAGGAGTATGATTAGTGGAGCAAGCCTCAAACAAATGTTTTGTGTTGAAGTTGAAGCCACTGCTTTCTACCTAGTAAATAGTCTCCTACATTAGCTCTTGTTGGAAAGATGCATATGGAGGTGTGGTCTGGTAAGAATCCTTCAATTAGATATCTTCATGTTTTTTGGTTGTGAGGAATATGCACATCTGCCTAGGGAGAAATGGTCTAAATTGGAGAACAAGGTTGTTAAGTGTATTTTCATTGGCTATAGAGTCAGTGTGAAAGGATACAAGCTTTGGGATCCTGTGGCTAAAAAAGTGTTGTATAGTAGAAGTGTTATCTTTAGAGAGCTAACACCTTCTTTTGTTGTTCTACAACTAGAAGAAACAAAAAAGAAAGAGGATGTGGTTCAATTTCCTTCTACCCCTGAGAAGACTAAGGAGGTCTACATGAACAAGGAAGCAACCTAACAGGTTTGGTTATTCATTAATTGATTCTAGTTGAGCTTTTGCCTTGCTTACTAACACTGATGAGCCTAGAACCATGTCAGAGGCTATGGGCATGAAAGATGCAGGTTCTTGGAAGGAGGACATGGAAGATGAGATGGCTTCTTTAGAAAAAAATAAAACATGGGACTTGGTGTTTTTACCTAAAGGATGGAAACCTGTTGGATGCAAATGGGTGTTCAAGAAGAAATTTATTGCAGATCTGACAATGTTGAAAAGTACAAGGCCAAACTGGTTGTGAAGGGGTATTCACAAGTGGAGGGAATTGATTATGGTGAAATTTTCTCTCCCATTGCAAAGCTGACATCTATTCGATTCCTATTATCTCTTGCAGGAGCTTATGACTTAGAGGTCAAGCAGATGGATGTGAAGACAACATTCCTTCATGGTGATTTGGAGGAAGAGATTTACATGTCACAACCAGAGCATTACATAGAGAAAGGTAAAGAAAATTTGGTTTGCAAGTTGAAAAAGTCTTTGTATGGTTTGAAGCAGTCTCCTAGGATGTGGTACTTGAAGTTTGATGCCTTTGTGTTGTTGATTGGATTTTTTAGATCAAAATCAGATCATTGTGTATTACAAATTTGACAATGATTGCATTCTCAATATTGCATTGTATGTTGATGATATGTTGTTGGGAATGGTAAGAATATGATTTCTGATTTGAAGTCTCAGTTGTTAGCACAATTTGAGATGAAAAATCTAGGGGCAGCTAGGTACATTCTAGGAATGGAAATCAAAAGAGATAGAGCTAACAGAAAACTTTGGTTAATCCAAAGTAATTATGTGAAGACTATGTTGGATAGGTTCAACATGGCAGATTGTAGACCATAGTGTGTTCTTGTTTCTTTGGGGACAAAGTTGTATGTTAATGATTGTCCAAAATCTCCTATTGAGGTGGAGGACATGAGTAGAGTACCTTATGCTAGTGTTGTTGGCAGTTTGATGTATGCTATGGTCTGCACAAGACCAGACATTGCCCAACTAGTGGGAGTCCTTAGTCAATTTATGGCTAATCCTAGATGGGTACATTGGGATGTAGTTAAGAGAGTGTTCAGATATTTGAGGGGTACTTCCAAGTATTCCATATTCTATCATGGTAATTTTATAGGACCTCTGCATTCTATTTGTATTCATGCATTCGTGGATTCTAATTGGGTGGGTGACATTGATAGTAGGAGATCCACTACTACTTATGTTTTCACTATGTTCAGTGGTGCAATTAGTTGGATGAGTAAGCGACAACCTGTGGTTGGCTTTTCCATGAAAGAAGTTGAGTATATGGCAGCAACACATGCTTGTAAGGAATCCATTTGGCTTAAGAGATTGTATTCAGATATTTGTGTTGATGCAGGATATATTATGATTTGTTGTGATAGCCAGAGTGTGATTTCCCTAGCAAAGAATCCAACTTTCCATGCCAGAACAAAGCATATTGATGTACATTTTCACTTTGTGTGAGACATGGTAGAGGATGAGAAGGTGAATTTGGAGAAGGTAGACACTTTGAAGATGTTGCAGATGCATTGACGAAACCAATGGGCACAGAGAAGTTTAGATGGTGTTCAGAGTCTATCGGCCTCTCAGCCTATAGAATTTAAATCTTGTTATTCCCATTGGCTCTTACAAGGTGTTCAACAAGTGGTAAAATAAATTAAGGTGTCTCAACCTTTGTAATTCCTTGTATTATTTCATTATATTTATTTATTTATTACCTATTATTGTAATTAGGATGCAAATCCTTATTGTCATCTTGTGAGAGTTGGCACGGTGATGTGTCATCCTACATGGAAGGTGACAACATGTAAATTTGTCCTCACATGAAGAGATAGGCATCCCACTTAGTGGTAGCAATATTTTTCCATGTGTCGGCATCTTAGATAGTGTGTAAGGGAATATTGACTAAAATAGTTTTGACAGATTCCTATGACAAATCTATGACGCGTAAGAGTCATAAATGGAAGATTATGTGACAGATGAAGACATGTGTCACAGGGCATCTTGGAAGAAGGCATCTTTGGGGTCCTAAGGAGGGTTATGACATGTTGTAAGATAATATGCTAATTTTAGCTTGTGTATGATAGATTCTCTTACAGCTATGACAGATTTTATGACAGTCATAAATGTCGCAAGAGTATCTGTCATTGCCCCAACTTGGGAATAGGAGACCTCTTTCAGATGGGGTGATATGACAAGTGTCATGAACATCCTTCAATGTTGGACAAGTGTCCATAGGCATGGGTTTTGGGCCATGAGGCCATGTTGGATGCCCATCTCAAGATCGAGCCATTTTGCCTTGTATCTTCTATATAAATAGGTGCTTTGGAGAGGAGATGTATTATGTGATTGACAAGTACTGTTATGCTGTCAGATTGTCTCTAGATATGAGTGTCGAAGACTCCTACAAGAGCATTGGCTCTAAAACTATATTGTAACCTTGATTGTTTACTGGAATACATTTGAGTTGTGTTTTGGAGTGTGGGGTTTTTCACTCATAAGGGTTTTCCCCATCTATATCTTGTCTCTCTCTCTCTTCTGTCTACTTTCTATGTGTATGTGTATTGCTATAATATCTCCATTGTTGGATTAACATTGTTGTAACTGTAAAGATTAATACAAATTTGCACTCATCTCTCCTCATTAGATTAGTGTAGGAAGCGATTTCTGCACACCTAGCTTCCTTTCACTTCAATGTTGTGATGATACTTGTAACAAAAAAGATCACACACTATTTTTCCCAATTTTTAGATGATGAGAAAACTATATTTTCCTCAAACCTGCATATTCAATAAATCTAGAGAGCTAAAAGATATCTCCTTCCTTCACCTCTTGATCTTTTTAAAACTAGATCATCTTAACTCTTCATCTTCCAAGAGGGTGATTCCTTATTTTCCAATCTGGACACCCATTTTCTCATCCTCTTTTATAATTTTGCTCCACTAACTTGAAATTGTAAATAAATATTAATTTCTAAAATTCTCCCTTGAATTACATAACTGCCATTTCTTGGAAGTGGAGTAGAATAAAATAATTCTTTATAAAATATGTAAATATAAAAGCATAAAATAAAAATGTATGATTTTCTTTTGAAAACAATATTAAATCATCTAAATAATTATTTCAAAACAATGGAGTTAATTAATTATTCTCAATAAAATATCATAATTAATAAATAGGGTTTAGGTATCCTTACATTCTCCCCCCCCCAAGTTTAGACTTCCTCTTGGAAGTCATCAAGAGGAATGAATATTTCCTAACTTCAACACATCCAACAAAAGTTAGATTTCATCAGAAGAATTCATCTATACATTATTAAAACAAAGTAATCGATATGACAATGTTCCATTTGGAAATCAAACACAATACAACGTGCAATGGAATACCAAAATTCACTAGATTGTCATTTATCCATAAGCAAATTCCATAGTTATTTTAAAAAAACAAGGGTTATCAGCTTAATAGTTAACAAAGTTATAAAACATCTTAAATCCATTCTACCATTCAAAATTTAGGTATACCATTCTACCCATAAGAATTATGTAACATTATTACTTAACCAAGGAACATGTTAATATACATCAATATATTACCACTTATCAATTTCATTGCAACACAATTCATCATAACTTCTCACTATACCATAGAATTTTCAACTTCATATAAATCTCATCATGTACATACCATACAGAATAAGAATAATTAGTACCAAACAGAACCATAGTGCCACAAGATAGTTCTTACACAATTTCACAGTAAACATTCCCCAGGCCATCTACTCCCCTATACAACTTACCAGGGACCTCTCTTGGGTATGGTAATCAACATAATTTACATTACTCCACACAAGCTAGCAACAATAAACATTGACAAAGCCTCAAAATACAGAAGTTTTCAATGAGTAAAAATTTCAAATAAAATCAATAAATAAAACTATATAGAAACAAATTAGAGAGCGGAAAAAAATAGTTCAATTCAAAACCAAAAACCTTAATAAAGTAGTCCTTGAGGAAAAAGGACAATCAAATAAACATCTTAAATAAATTTTAAAATTGTTGGCTCAAGTAAGAAAAGAAAATAACCAAATAAGAATTTTAAATATTCTCATAAAACTTAGCATCACAATCACCGCGTGACTTCAAACGAGCCACCTAAGGGGATGAGGGGAATTTGGGGGTCTCAAACCACGTGGAACTTCATCATATCATAATGCTTATATACCAAATGTAATCACTAACATTATTCTTTCCAAAAAAATTTGTAGCTAAAATAATCACAATTTAGAAAACTCTCTTTTCACAGATGTAGCTCACATATCACAAACTCCCACAACACCATTCTATCAACCAAACCCCCATCACAACACCAACACCCACACCATGAATAACCCCAAAGGGGCATAAGTCTCTATAACTCCCTTATCGTAGCTCCTAATTCACAACATAGCTCCCAAACCATAGCTCCCAAATTACCACATCATATAACAATAAACAACCATATTATGTCAAGTCACATTAATGCAAGTAAATCCACATACCTTATTTTAAATATCTAAACATGTCTTTAATTCATCTCTACTATCATGATGATATTAATTTATAATTAAGGAATTGGATCAAGTCACCATATCCTGTTCTGGACAATAATTTTAACACTTGATTCTTGATAATGTTCAGTGACACACATATCACATAAACTTAAATCCACATATAACACATTATTCAAAATAAAATCTTTTTCACATCACATACCTCTTCTAAGTGAAACACATGATGAAGACCATAATCACATGCATCAACTATACTCATTATAAAGACATCACATGACTCACACCACAAAGCTCATTGAGAATGGGTATTATGAGGAGGACATCTCTAATATACCATTGAGTAAACCATAGTGCCATGGAGCCAAATAAACAACAAATAAATAACCATACTAGGTAGAATCACTATGCCAATATCCAAGTAACATAACACCATATAATCTCACCTCCAAGGGAGCCAATATCATCCATACCATAGTGCCAAATAACTAATTAGGAAAGATGGTCTCAGGGTCCTCTGAATGATCCCACCATACATTTCCTAGTATAAATAAGATTCCCCAAAGGGTATAGATCCTTGTAGCTCCCTTCGCATGTAGCTCCCTTTATATCAATGTAACACACACAATAGCGCACATAAAATAGTAACTCCCATAACACAATAGTAGCTCCCATAAAACAATAGCATCTCCCATAATAACAATAATATCTCCCAACAACAATATCTCCCATAAAACAATGACAACAATATCTCCCATAAACAATAACAATAATATCTCCCAACAACAATATCTCGCATAAAACAATAACTCCCATACACACAACTCCTCACAACACACCTCCAAACCCTCATTTCACCATTACTCATTCACCATTACACCCATCACCATTAGCCACACACACAAGTTTGTCAGTATCATCACAGAATAAGGTGAAAAATATACATGCTTAATAGAAATTGTTAATTAACATTATAGAAACTTACAATTCCAAGAATACATCCATGTTCATATATGTATATATGTTGAAAATAATTTACTAGACATTCATTTCATATAGTTAATCAATCAAAATTTACCTTTACTTACCATGGTGAGACCTAAAAAATAGGTTTAGCTTACTAACACTTTTACCCCAAATCTCCCAAGTGTTGTAACATGGTGCTCTAATACATATGTAATGCTTACTCATGAAAATTATGAATAAATAACAATAAAAAATATAGTAAGATTTAATGAAATAAACATGATGACAGGAGAAAATTTTCATAAATTCTAACATAAGTTTTGTTAAATTCATCGCAATGAAAATTTAAGATACAAATGTTTCATATAGAATTATACACATTTACAATATCATATAATCATCCTTTCAAAAAAATGGAAAATATTTTCTTAGCTCCAGTACCCTACACGGATAACAAAGCTAAAATTGCACAGCTAAATTTAAACACTAGTTCTGGAAAGTCAATAAATATATAAAATAGATAACAATAGCACAAGATGACAAGACTAAGGCCCTAAGGGGCTGACCTAATGTCTCATAGTCTCATGATGGCCTTGCCTACGTATGCGTAGCATAGAGACTTCATAGTCTAGGACTTGAACTCGCAACAATAAGATGGTTTCATACAAATCAAATCTTCTAAGATGATATCGACATCTTCTCAATCTTAGATACACATACACATTTCAATCCATATTAAGGGCAATAGAAGATTGGGGTTTACCTATCTCACAATATTCTCATAAAAATTTTCTAAACTTAAATGATCTTCTTCAATCTAGTATACAAGTTACTACCATGCTTACTAATCATGCAAGTAAGAAAAGACTAGAAAGATATTTCATTCTTTACATATACTATGCTAAGTTCGGTTTTCTAGTTAGAACAATCCAAGAGAATACGAAAAAATGTCTAATCTTGACAAAAGCTCAATTAGAAAGGTTCCAAATAAAAGAGTTTATTAATAATAATACCAAAACATCATAATAATATGTACCAAGCATATATTTAAGAAAATATCATTAACCACTTTACACATATATCCTTGGTTCCACAATTCCCACACTGAATAAGAGGAATAAATGGTTTATGAATTTGTAATTCTCTTTGCAATCTAGCTCAAAGAATATAATAAACCTTGCTCTTCTATAAAAGATAAATATAAATCTTAGATGGGGGTTAAAGATACACTTTTGATTCTTTGCTAAGATCACAAACACGCTAATATATTGATTGAAACCTAAGTAAACAAAATACTAAAAATACATTAATACTTACTCTACTCATTCTTTACAAGACGACGATTACCATCCATTAAGTAGAGACAAAGCAAATCAACTTAGAGAAAGTCTCTCAAGTTGAGATCATGAAATAAATAGATTGACCATAATTATAAAGTAGAATACTTTGTGACTTCCTTGACTAAATCTACCAAGTAATACTAAACTACAATTTTAATAAAAATCCTTCTTTAACAATATCAGTTTACTATATTAGTATGAAAAGTGAAAGAGAAGATAGTAAAACTAAAATCTTCTTCACGTCTTTTAGAGCTGGATAGAATAAAATCAAGATATATCTTAAGAATAGTTTTAATGCCATGAAAAAAGTTCAGCTATGAGAAATTAGAATTGTTCAAATCTACATTGCTATAGACCATAAAAATTCTATCAATTTTTTCATAATAAACACATGAAGCTTTAGACCATATAAATGCCTTGTTTGCAAGAGTTATAAACACCATTAGATGATGTTCCAAAATTGCTTGAGGGAAAGATTTAAATGGAATATTTCTCATTGTTCTCAACATAAACATAATTATATTGAGCATTCAACAAATATTTGGTCATCCTTGGGAATATAATTTAAATAACCTTGTGGTGGTCAAGCTATATATTAACTCAAATCTACCTTCCTTCAAAGTTTCAAACTACAAAATATGGTAAAAGTTTAATCCATACCATTTTTTAGTCCAAGAATATAGCATGTAAAAAACAATTAAGTTTTAAAGATATACTTGAAAATGCATAAACTTTGACAATTTCATGTTCAAAGTGGATACTCTAGTCCAATTTCTATCATATGTTTTTGATGGAGAGTGGAAATTTGAACTTCAAAGTTTGAACAACTTATATATGTGTTATCAAATACATTCACAACAAAAGAAATAGTAAAGCATGAATCATGTCTTAAACCAACCCACAAGAGAGATTTTAACACCGCAAAGTTTGGTTCATGCAGGAAAACCCATATCAATAGAACTTTTCACAACTATTGTACTATTTTTGGAAAAATGGGCACAGAACTATAGGTAGCAAAGATTAAAGCCAAAGTTCTAAACCAGAAACTAATGGTCCATAAATTATATTTTGTTCAAACAATGCAACAAATAGGCTTGTATGAGCACATTATTCAGGTGTTTCTCTCAACTTTGGAATTAATCACAAGTTTTAACCTCTAAATTTGCACAATACAAATGAGCCTTCCATTAGATAGTCATTATGGTGTCCAATAGGAATTGTACTAGTTGTTCCCTGTAGATAATTGTATCACTACTCCCTTGCTGCTTGTCTAGGTCTTCCTAAGCTTGGGGGCATGATCAAACAACATGTCACAAGACGTAACAACATATGTAATAAACCTTCATATGCTATTTATAGAAACTCTATTTTACATCATTATTCAATTTCTCTCTATACAGAATCACTTCAGCAATCATGTATATCACACACCATGGCAAGAATTTAAAATAAATTGATTACTGGATGACCAATGTAATTTTTTTTTAACAGAATATTGATATCTACAAGCCATGGTTTGGTCATCTTTTTAATTATCCATGTCAGATAGTAAAGGAAACAACCAAGCATGTTACTCTAACTACAATTTGTATACAAGCATCACAAGTTGAGAACACATACATGTTAGGTCAAGTTATAGACATTTACCTTCTAGAGTGATGCATAAGAATTCTGGTTAAATGGCAACAATCTCTAGCCACTGTTGAAATGACCTACTCATCTCTAAGGTCAAATTTTTCTATTTTTTTGGTTTTAGGCTTAGATGGTGAGGCTCAAAATCATGAAACTACTCTACTTGGATGAAACCCACAACCTTTTTCCCAATAAATTCAAACAATGTAATGATTTCCCCAGCAGCACTCTAGACTAATAGTGAAGCAAGATGTGGACCCGAGAATGGTACAAATTTCTACATAAGTAACCACAAAATAAAATTCATGTTATTTCCTACAATTGCTTGCATCTTTGGTAATGCATTCTCCATTTTACATAGGGCATCTAGCTATAGTAACAATTTCACAAAGAAATGAAGATAAAAATAGGACAGGAGGGACAATTTCATCCATAGCAGGAGTAGCAGTTTCATCCATCACTTGGAAAGTCATCATAGCTTAAATGTTCTAATATGGGTTCCAGCATCCTCCCATCATCTATAGAACTCAAGAATATAAAGTTGTAGACATATATCTTCAATTCTTAAAACCTTCTAAGATATCAATTCCTAGAAACTAGGAAGTGAAAATAAAAGATCCATATATTTAACCTGATAAAAAAAGCCTACTATTATAATGAAATAGAACTTGAATGAAAAAATTTGACAATACATGAGACTTGATTGACAAAATACCTCAGGAAGATGATATCTCAAACTCCAAAATGAGTCAAAATCATACCTAAGAAATTGAGTGAAATCAATAACAAAATCCTTCCTACTTCGATGTTGTGATGATACTTGTAACAAAAAAGCTCACACACTATTTTTACCAATTTTTGGATGATAAGAAAAATGTATTTTCCTCAAACCTACATATTCAAGAAATCTAGAGAGCTAAAAGATATCTCCTTCCTTCATGTCTTGATCTTTTTAAAACTAAATCATCTTAACTCTTCGTCTTCCAAGAGGGTGATTCCTCATTTTCCAATCTGGACACCCATTTTCTCATCCTCTTTCATAATTTTGCTCCACTAACTTGAAACTGTAAATAATATTAATTTCTAAAATTCTCCCTTGAATTACATAACTGCCATTTCTTGGAAGTGGCATAGAATAAAAGATTTCTTTGTAAAATATGTCAATCTAAAAGCATAAAATAATAATGTATGATTTTCTTTTGAATACAATGTTAAATCATCTAAATAATTATTTCAAAACAATGGAGTTAATTAATTATTCTCAATAAAATATCATAATTAATAAATAGGGTTCAGGTATGCTTACATATTTTGCATCAATTCCCTATTGTTGCCAAGAGGAGATCCCCTTTGCTGCAAGAGGATGAAGAGGTTGCCAACACAAGGATTCTTGAGGGTAGTGGAGGCTCATGTGTCTCACATTCTAGGTTCTTTAGTGTTTTTTTCATTGTGATAGTAATTAGCTAATCTTAAAATTGTTGTTGGGAATAGTAATTGGATGTTGTGATTTCCTTAATAGGATGAATAGAATTCTTTTGTTAGATTAATTTACTTCAAGTACTTTGCATCATTACTTTAGTTTTTTCTAAAGTGATTTCATTTCTTAGAGTGATTAGATCCAAAATATCAACAAAATACTAAAAAGGCATTAGACAAACCCATTTTAGATTGCATACATATTTCAAATTTTAGATTAAAAAAACACTTTCCTTTCATAAAAATCCACAAAAAGTACAAAAATATTGTCTTGCATACATATAAGTTGCATACATTCAAAAATAGAAAAAAAAGAAAAAAAAAAAGCATCACATGAAGATTGCAAACCCTTGATTTCATCATGAGGTCAACCAAAGTCAAAACAAGACAAAAAATCAAGTAAACCCTTGATTTCATCACAAGGTAAATACTAGTCAACTCTAGTCAACCAATACAAAGAAAAAAAGTTAAACCTTAGGTCATAAACCCTAAGTCAAACCTAAGTCAAATCGAGGTCAACTCCAACCAACTCTCTCTCAGTTTGGACTCATGAATGTGCTCTGGTCTTAGAGGTGAGTGGGTGAGGGTGATCATTGAAGAGATTGAGGAGATACACCCAAGGCTACAACACTATCAATTGACAATCCACAAACAACAACATAGGCTAAGGTTATTCCAAACACAATTCAACATACAACAATTTGAAGAATGACTCCTACTTTATAGAAGTATAAACAAAAACAAACAACCCACTCAACATTGGAATCTTCAGAATCCAAATAGGAGAACAATAACTAGTGACCCTTTGAGTCATATAGTTATTTCAACTACAATGGTCATAGAGCACAACATTAGAATCAATACCCAAGAAAGGCCTCAGGATCGACCGACCACTCTCCATGAAGTCCAACTCTTAAGCAAGCAAGACCGCCCCTGTGTCTCTCCTCTTCTTGACTAACTACTTCAATAAGATCAAGAGTGATGTGGAGGTTAGCCCTATGGCAAGGAGAAGGGTTCATGTGCTCATCAAAGATGACTTGACCATCCTGTGCAACCGAGTCATATTTTTGAGTGTACATATTTTGAACCTGACGTGAAGAGTAAAACCTTTTCGTTGATATTTTGCATTTCATTGCAATATTCCAATTTCATCATCACTATCGCATTTGATTTACATTCCACACATATTTTGGTGAACCCGACATGAACAACAATAAACTTTTGATACAATCATTTTGTGTTTCTATTGCTTCAAGAAATCCTTTTGGGATGGATTCTTTCACATTTTTGCACATTTCATGATTTTCCATGTAAAATGTCCAAAGGATTGTCCTCTCAAGTAAAATTACAAATCCAAAAGGGATCCAACAAAATCCCTACAACTTTGAGAAAATAAAAACACGACATTTGAATGTTTGATCTAAGATCCATCAACATGATTAACCCATAAAAATGTCCACCCAAATGGACAATGAAGTGAGCTATCAAAGGAAGAACTTACAAGAAGCTGAGGATGCACAAAAATCACTCCACATAGTATATCAAGATAAAAAGTCCACAACATGTGAAGTGTCATCAGAATGAACAAACAGGATCACTCAAACCCCAAAGAAAATAAATCCATCGCAAGGTGAAAAAACTCAAAGTCTCACCCATAGACCTTATAGAAAGTTTGGTCCAGCAAATCAAGACCCTTGAGGCTAGGAGTGTTGAACAAAATAGCCAAAATAAAATTAAAGACAAACCTAGGGCACAAGGAAATCATTTCATTGACAAGATCAAATCAAACTAGGGGGCAACAAAAAATACCCCTAATCTAAACTTCCATTCTCATGAGACACATAATGAAGCATTCATGCATCTCTTTCCCTCATCATCCAACATGACAAGTTTCAATCAATTAGGTGGGATTCCTATCATGTAGAATTAACCACAATAATCCCACCCAATTTTCAAAACACAAACATGATACCATATAGTTATCCAACTTTTCTAGGATATCAACAATCTAGGATACCCTTTCAACAAGCACAACAAGCTCCACCTCAAGGGATAATGTTTGGAGGAACAAAACCCTCTACACATAACCCCCTCTTAGGAACATACCTCAAGTATTTAAAGGAGCCTCTTGACTACAACATTCATAAGGTCATACTACCACATCCTCTCCCTAAGCTTGCAAAATTTAAAGTAGAGGGTGATCCCAACTCTCATATCATGGCTTACATGATGGTAGAGTGAGAACTCCTTCCTTGGGATGGGGTGGCAGCAAAGATTTTTCCAAAGACTTTGGAGCGTATCGCTCTAGATTGGTACTATCAACTTCTAGAAGCATTGATCCACTCTTTTAGGCAACTCATCAATCAATTTGTGGCTTCCTTTGACATAAACAAACTGGTCAAGATAGGAATACAAGAATTTTTAACAATCAAACAAGAAACCAATGAGTTGGTTGCACACTTTATCACACAATGGGGGAAAGTTCTCTATTCTTAAACAAGTGCACCAAACATGGATCATAGAGAACTTTGTGATCTCTTCTTACATGCTCTCAACAATGACATATGAGAAGGAGTTCAAAAACTCCCTTACAAATCATATGAAGAAGCACTTGAAAGTACCCTTAGAATTGACCAAGCCGCTATTGATAGTGGAAGAAGGGAGTATGATACCAATGGAAGATTGATAAACCATGATAGAAATAACAAATCCTTGATGAACAATCATAACATAGATGGGTCAACAAACACTTAAAGATCTAGAATCAACAATAATTGTGACAACAACAGTCATACAAATTTGGAAAATGAAAATGCCAACAACTATCCCCCGAAAATCAACCAGCAGTTGTACAACAATCGTCATAAACCTCAAGATCACAATCATGATAAATATTTCTCATTTTACAATAGAAGGGGGCATGAGATCAAGTCATATCAGGGGTACCATCACTTCATATCAAATCTCCCAAAACGTCAACAAAAAGCATTCATGGACACATTCACACAAGAGGAAGAACTTAGTCCCAACACCTTTGATCAAAACACCTTAGGCCTTGTGGAATTAGATAAAGATTAAGAAATTTGTGTCACCCAAGGACTAGAATGACCAAATGATACCTCCAACAATTCAAATTTTCTCACATGTTAGAACTTCTCAAAAGTTCCCCTATGCACAAGAACTCTCTCCTCAAAGCCTTACATCTAGGCCATCTAGTTCAAAACACTACAAGTGAAAAGTGTTCTTCTTCAACATTTGATTTTGAAAAGTTACCCTTAGACAATGACATAGCTAAATAGGGTGATCCCCCCTCCATCTGATAGTCCAAGTTTAGGACTATACCATTAAACATGTAATGATCAATGATGGGTCTGCAATCAACATAGTCTCTTTCTCTCTTCTTCAAAGAATGGGTTATGACGAAACTCAAATCACAAAACAAAACTTCCATCCTTAGAATTCATGATAACCCAAATATTCAAACCATGCGTAAGGTTAATCTTCAAGTCAAATTGGGTCCCAAAACCCTCCCAACTGAATGTTATGTCATCAATGAAGAAACCAATTACAACATGATCCTAGGAAGACCTTGGATCCATAGGATGAAGGCTGTTCCCTCTACACTATTTCAAGAAATACACTTCTCATACATGGGACAAACCCATGTCATCAAAGGAGATCTTGATCCTTTCAGCCTTTATAGATTTGAACAAGTCAAAAAGAAGGGAAGGACTATGGAAACCACTAGTGACCCAAAAACCAACACTTTTGAAAAAGGAGAGACCTCAAAACAAATTGAAAATGTAGACAAGACCTCAAAATACATAGGAAAGAGGACAATAGGGGAATTTCCCTTGCTCCCCACTCAATAAAGTCTTATGCACCATTGAACTTAGTGGCCATTTCAATTGATCTAGACACAAACATTCATATGATTTAAATCATGACTAAGGAAGAAGAATCAAGATCCACATAAGAACTAGGAGAGTCAACATCAATTCAAATTGCCCCTCAAAGGTTCAAAACAAACATTGAAATTAGACAAGAACAAAAAATGATAAAGCTAGGGGGAAAATCATTAAATAATGAAACATGTGAGTACACAAAACTCCTCACTGAATGTAAAGACATTTTTTCACCAAGTCTTCGAGTGTCCTTGTAAAGACTTTCAAACTAAGTTTAGACCAAATTGGATAGGTTCAGATGTAGTTAAGGAAGTCAGAAATGACACTTGCCTCTTGTGCATTATGGAAGGAGAAGAGTTAAATATCTCAAAACTTTGTAAAAACCCTACAAAATCCAAGAAAATCAAATAATTCAAAAATCCATAAAAAGCATAAAATCATGAAAGATCAAAATTTTGTATTCTTCATTCTATTCCATCATGAATTTTGTGAGTGGGTCATTCTCTTGTTCAATTTTTTTCCTGGTAAGGAGTCTAATTTTTCTTAGGTATAGGTTGACCTTTTGAGCCTTTGAGATCCCATAACAATTCATGTTTATCACTTATCACTATTCCACTATTTGCATTTCCCAATGATTCTAAGCCTAGCCCTTAGCTCTACACTGATCCCAATCTTAATGATTCATGTTGTTAAATCTAAGGAAATTCAGTATTAAAACCCATAGTGTTCAAAGGAAGCTTGCAAGTAGACCTTCCCCATTCTTCCCTAGTGGAAAGGAAGTATAATTGGACTATGAAAACTTTTGCTAGCACTCAGCCCTTATCTTTCCTAGCCAAAAATGTCAGAAGGATCAAGACTCTGAAGGAAGCAATCTAAAATACGAGTGAATAAAAAATAAGTGATAAAAAAAAGTGAGAATAGAGAGATCAAAGTTGTTGAATATCCAAAATATTTATAAAGTTCAAAAGCATTCATTTCCATAAAAGTGAAAATATTAAAAAAATGAGAAAATTAAGTGAGGCATTGGGGTCAATGCACAAAGATGAGGGACCAAAAAGTGGCCACAACCACTTTTTGGTCCCATCTAAGCTATAACATGAGCACGTTATAACACCCTCGCTTTATGGCTTGGTATTACCAAGCCTAAAATGTGAGCGTGTTAAATGTTAAAAATTAAAATAAAAAGAGCAAAAAGTGAAACCCGCAGCTCATTTGTAAAAATTTGCCATAGGTTTCACTTTTGCTATTGCAAATGTGTTATAGGAGAAATAGAAGCAATATTTCAAAGAGAAATTAATGATTTCACCATGCCACCTCACCAATCCTTCTCCTAAGGATGTCATACACAAGGTGTAGAGGGTGTAGCAATTGCACAAGGTAGGGTTTGATTGTTTTTTTGTGAATTTGAAAAGATTTTTTTTAATTTTGCAATGTTTTGATTAGATTTTTATATTGAATTTTTAGCCAATGAGCCACCACAAAACCCTAATCTAGTAGAGGAGGCTTAAAACAACCCACAACCCCCTCAAACTAAGGAGAACCCTCAAGACACCCCACCTTCATGTCCTCACCATCAAAGAGACACACAATAAAATTATTTAGGGTGAATTTAAGAAAACAAAAAACATTGTAAAACCCTAATTGAAACATTAAATGCTCCAAATTCAAGCATTGATCATAGGAGAGCCCTTCCCAAGTCATTAGAGGTCATTTTTTCTCATATTGAATTGGTGACAAACCAAATCACTGAATGGAATGGCTATAGGGAGAGGATTTGGCAATAATATATTGACTAATTATCTTACAAACAAGTTAAGGACAAAATAATTACAAAATCTCAATTATGTTCCCATTTTATCAATCCTAAAACTGACCAAACACTAGAAGAGTGTTGCAAATGGTTCCTAATTCATTGGTGTGTGCACAATGGTGTATCCCAAAACTTTTGGGATAGATGGTACATGGTCTTTGATGAGCGTCCTTATAATAACAATGAGGTGCCACAATATTTATTGAGGAAACTCTATTGTGAGTTCATCCTCAACCAGATTCCTAATTACTTTGACATTCGAGAGTTCTAGGGAAAATGTGGTGGATCTACCTAAGATAGACAAGGGACACATTGAAACCAAAATGACATACCTAGACCCCTCATGAGGCCAACACATATCTCACTCCCTTCAGCTTTGAAAAAGAGTGTTGAGGTAGAGACGTTGCATTCATTGAGTTCTCTCACCTAGTCTCTAGCACAGCATGGCGATGATCTTAACTAGGCCAATAAGGGTGAGAGTAGTAGGCATCATTGGTTCCCACATCTTTGCAATTCATGTGGGAACTTGTGCGATTATGGGACCCAAGACATGGGAACTTGTGCGATTATGGGAACTTGTACAATTCATTTGGGAACTTGTGCGATTATGGGACCCAAGACTCTCGCCATGATGCTGTAAAGTGACATGACACTATGATGTGTTGTGCCTCACACACATGCCCCATTTTTCCAATGGGGACCCATTCTTTCAAATTTTGGCTTAGAGTGTTGGCCTAGCTGGTTGATTCCTAAATGTGTTCCAATAGATCAACAAAATCACATTTTTACACAAATTAAAAGCATGAAGGTTACTTCGGTTCTCCAAAATCATTAAGTCAAGTACTAGTTTTCATCAAAACTAAGTCTGATGTCCTTTTAGCACTAAAAACATTGTCTGCTGACCTTTGTGCTAGATTCTTAATTCACCGACCTAGCGCTAAATTCTCTCTGCCGACTTGGCACTAAAATTGTTATGCACTGACCTAGCATCAAAGTCTTCATTCATTTACTTCATGCTAGGAAATAGTCTCACTGACTTTAGTCGGTGAGGTGCAAAAGTCACACTACGTCCAACCCCTCTAAAACCTATGCTAAGGCCGGATGATCCCAAAATCAGTGCAATGACGATGCTTCACAAAAATCATGAAAACCTAAAAGGTGTTTCTTAGCATATTATGCGTCGGGCTGGCTGAAGTACCTCTACATTAATGGTAGATTAGCCCAAGGGAATATAATATGTTTGGTCCATTTTCAAGCTCATTTCACACACAAACAATCATTTGACAGAACTGCGATTCCACCAACGGCAAAGGGCAGATTTGGAGCGAAGGCGAATTTGATATAGGGCACGTTTGAATGATTTTTCAACCTCTGCAACAGTATTCAGAACTAGGTATGGCACTTCCCTTATACTATTCTAGGTTTTGGGGTTTTGTTTCCAATGTATCAATCTCAGCTGGGGTTTTGCATAAAAATTGAATCTTTGGGTCTATAAGTTTGTTGAAATAGCAATCGGGCATTGGTAAAGGGGGTTTTTACTATGTAAATGATCGAATTGATTGCCAAATCCTCCATTTTAAGACTCTAGGGCATAATAAGTAGCAATAGAAAATGATGAAATATTTTGCATCAAAATGTATGTGCCCACACCCAGTAAATCATTCACAAATTCACTAAAGCGCCTTGAAGATTTAATGGGCTTTTTTGATTAGTTCTATTCATGCTGAAAGTAACATTGACCGACCCTTTTGAAATGATGAATAACTTTAGGTTGGTCAGCACTTGAATAATCCTTCACCAAATAGAGGTTTTTAACTCCTTACGCTAGAATTAACCTTCATGGACTTTGTGCTAAAAGCACCCCCAGCTGACCTAAAAATAAACCCAAGAAAGTGAGGTCAGTCAGTTACCTCTAAAATCCTGCCAGAACCAAAATTTGACTCAGCACTAAAATCCTAAGTTGTCGACCTTGCAAGAAAATTTGTCTTCACCAACTTTAGTCAGACATCATCAAATATCTAGCTAAGTCGGCAGCATCCAAAATCCCTGCCGATGTATAACCTTGGTCTAGCGCTAAATTGTTAGTCCACTGACTGGCGTGGAAATACTCCTCCAGGGACCATTGGTTAGTCATCTCCCAAATTCACACTTATTGGTCACTATTAGAACTTGTGCCAAAATATATAAACAAAAGACTTCTACCTCTAGCACTGAAAATGGATGGCATGAACTTGCATCAAATCAACCCTCAACCGACCTCCAAGGATTCGTAAAAGTTGGTCACAATCAAAACTTGCACAAGGTCGGATGAACCCGAAACCCACGCTAAGTCAGACAAAGCCCAAACTAGTGTTCTAGCATAAAAAAAGTTTGAGACCCCTAAAATCTACGTAAACTAACCTCAAAATTGTTTTTCTTGACATTTTCTAAGGCAAATGAGTTTGTTTGATCATAATGAACATGGAACAAGTAAAATTGAGATGTTTTGTATGATTTCATTTTTCAAGTAATTTAGCATTTATTACATAACTTAAAGTAGGATTTTATATGTTGTTTTAGTTATGTAATGAATTTCATTAAGTGGTGGAATCTACAATTATGAATTTGGGCATCTAAAGTATAGAAAAGAATTTAAAGGATTGATTCATTAGGCAATAACTTGACTTAGGGATATAAGATGAGTAATGTAGCTAATCATTAAAACTTAGAAACTAGAGGCCTTCAAGATATCTTTAACTTATTAGGTCCAGTCATGCAGGTTAAATGACTACTAGAGCCCAAAACATGAAGTATGAATTTAAAGGAATTCCTCCTGAATCAAAGATAGCCTCTACATGGCCAAATATAGGAGATATAGACCTAGGTCATATTAATCTAGAGGACTTCAGACTCAGGGTGTTTGGGCCTAATCCTACACCCTTGGCAAGGAAGATAAGAGACAATGGAATTGCAGATGCAGCTACCTTCCCCACCTTTGTACAATATGTAGAACTCATAGTGACATGTGTAGAAAGATATGATCCTTTGACCAGAACTATCCAGACTACCAATGGGGATATTCTAGTAGATTTAAGCTCACTCTCCTTAGTAGAAATCTTCAACATACCAGTTTACCCTGTGTTATCAATATCAGACATCAAGGATGCAAAGGAAACCTACAAGAATGGTATTGAGAAATGTAAGAAGCAAATCAATGATGGATGGATGAAACAGAAAAGGTCTACAATCATCAAGCTTCCTCATACACTTTCTAGGAGTGATTTTCATAGTGAGATTGGAGATCTTGTGACCTTTCTGAGTAGAATAGATGGACTACCTTCTGCATCAACATTTGAAGGCTGGATATTCAAATTAATTGAAGAGATTATTCATGGACAATTGAAACACCATTCGGCTTAGATTTTAATTGAAAACATACATGAGGCTTTCACAAACTTCAGGGAGAAGATGACCTTTAGATGGACTTCATATGTGGTATATGCCTTAGTAAGAAGAACTGAGTATCCAGGGTTATCCAAGTTGGGAGTTGTAGGAAATGGACAATTGAAAGTATATGAGTATTATCCCCAACTTGCCATATCTCAATCCCTGATTCATTTCAAAAGGGTAAATGATGCATTTACCATGTACATTACAAGACTGCTTCAAGGAGCTACTTCCCTAAGAATTTCTCCAGAGGCAATGAATGTAGTAATCCAATTCGAGAGGTGGTACATCCAATTTGAGAAATTCACTTACATAAGGGTACAAGGATTCTCAGGGATACCATACAAACTACCGAGATACCCAACATATAAGGCAGTACTACTAGAACTGACATGGTAGTTGATTCCATGTGAAGAGAAGCTAAAACACTTGCACAGAACAAAAGTTAAATTTCCCATACTGCTAGGTAAAGGATAGTTTCCATGTGTTTCATTGGGGGTAGCTAAATCCTCTGATAAAGAACTACAACTTTTTAATCTACATTTGTACATTAGAAGAAGTCACCTTGATCCACATGGTGTAATGGAGAAGTATGTCAGCAAGAGGATGTTCCATAGGGTGCATCTTGAGGATTTCTGGGCTGATTGCGTAGATGACTATGAGGTACTAAAAACAAGTCATTCAAGAATGTCTCTAGACTTCATTAAAAGGTTCCATGTTATAGATGTCCCGGATCAACTAGTAGATGATGACAATATGGTATATAAGGGACCTTGGGAGGATCAATACCGACACCCAGTTCCTCTTCCAAACTGGGCAAATGCTAAAGAGAGCTCCCTAAATGAAATCATGAAGGAACCTATAAGACTGAGCAAGATGTGGGTTAGGACCCAAATTGAAACCATGACTCATAATGGGGTGCAATTGACTTACACAGAGGTAGAACTAGAAAAGGAATTAGATGGTGAAGAGGACCAACCTGTGGAAGTTCCAAATGTTGAAGAGTGCGCTCAGGAAGCCCCCAAGGAAATAGATAGTGAAAAGCACATACTGTTGGCAGAAAAGGTAAAAGGGAAGAAAGTTGTTCCAAAAGCACAACAAAAGAGTTCACCTCTGGCTAAGAGAACTAGAGCTGCATGGAAGAGAGATATGCCAAGTGGGCTAGGTGAGGATTCCAAAACCAAGATACCAAGAACCAAAACAACAGGAGTCCCTATCACTACTTCTACCACTGCCCCTGCTACCCCTGACACTCCATCTGGCCCAATTCAATCTACCATTTTAACTACATCATGCCCCTTAGCATTAGATTCAAGTACCCCAAGCCTTTCCACTTCACTCATTCTAGTTGCTTCCACTTCTTCTACTCCTCCATTACCACCTATTTCAACCACTTCCCTACCTCCCATTTCCTCTATCCCTCTTTCCACCTCATTCAATTTACCACCTCTCTCCATTATTCTTTCATCTTCATTTTCCCTTCCTTGCTCCTCCATCCTTTCACCTATTGTCATGCCCCCTTCCTTGGGTTTTACATCATTTTCTAATCTAACTCATGTGAGCCTCGCTCCATTACCAACTCATTCATTGTCCATGCTCCACAACTCCTTAATTCATTCAATGCAAGATTCTACCCACCACAGCTACCTAGGATCAAAAAGGTCTGTGTAAAGTTAGAATTACAAGAATAGGTGATAGAAAAGAAAGCATTTGAATAACCTCTCCCTGAGCCCACAGTCATTGAAGTAGTCAAGATATCTGAAAGTCTAGTAGAAAAAGGCACTATGGATATGGTTATGAGAGCTGCTCAGTATGGAGTGTTAGAGAATTTTGAGGAACTGGGAGATGGAGAAGAGGATAATGACAAAGAATCTAAACATGAATTGGAAATCCTTGATAATACACTAATGTTCCCAAGGATTCCTCCTCTATAGCACCAAATTGGCTGCAATACAAGCTTGGAACTAAAGAGCCATAGATTGAAGTAATGAAACTGGATTTGGATACAATCTTAGCCAGAGTAGAGAAACCAAAGAAACAAAAGAAGACCAAGATCCAATCTAGAATATATAAGGATGCCAATGGATCAAGGATTGCTTAGGTGGCTATCCCACTAGCCAATGTGAGTAAAGATCAAGTGAGGACTAAAGGTTACGTTGTTACAACTGTCAACTTGGGACCTGCTAGGGGACAAAAGATTGATGAATTTAAAGGTACAGTCTCCTCCATTCTGGAGCAATTAGACAAAGATGAGCTCACAAAGTAAGAGTTGAAGTAGCAAAATAAGGAACTAAGGGCTTGCATTCAGTTTTTGAGGAAACCATTAAGTGTAGAGAAAGAATCTAAGGTTGCCCCTACTCTACTGTCTAAGGAAGAATTTGCAAAATTTGAGAACATTCAGGTAACTACTATAGGAACCCATGAATGACTTAGTAAAGTATACAATGAAGGATGTGAGATAATAGACTTTGCTGCCAAATGAAGATTTCACCACTCTTAAGGGAGCCTGGGATGAATTGTATGAAGACTGTGAGCCTTATGAAGATTACTTCTCCCACCTCTTTCCTTGAGTAAAAAAGATGTTGGATCTTCCTAGTGAAGTTTTGTTGTCAAAAGACATTCTGACCAAAGATAGAGTGAATAAGCCTCAAGGTTGGATAGAGCATATGGCTATGAGAAAAGAAGTCTTTGATGAAATAAAAGATTCATATGAGCCTACAAGGAACCAAATTATGGATGCTATCTACAAAATAAATGATACATTGAGAGGTTGTCTCACTTCAGAGATGGATGATTTAACCCCCATTAGTGCACATGAATGTAAAGAAAAGCTATATCATATAATTTACAGGGATTCTCCACTTAATATGGTAGGCAGATTGTACAGAATCAGTGACATTCGGGCTGCTTTCATTGAGTTCAAGAAAGAGAGAAGAATGTGAGAGGTGGTCTATTGCAAATTTTCCAAAGAGGCCAAGAAGTTGGAATATAGAGCCAACTATAGATTAAAGATCTAGACCCATCAGATATTAATCTAGCCCTGTCAACACTGGTTACATATTGCAACAAGAAAGTAGAAGAAGACAAAATAGATTTAGAGGAAAATGAATAAAATAATAAAATATCTAAAATTGAAAATGTAATCCCGTCACTTGTGACTAATGCTATATTTAGAAGGTCATGTGATGTTATTTTGTCTTTATTATGCTTTAAAATTAACTTTTCCCTATATACAGCTCAATGGGTATTCAAAATGTCTAGATTCAATGTATTTAGGAGTTGTATTTTGTCGTTTTCCTACAAGACAAAGGGAAATATGGGAATGGATAATAGTTGTTGTATATGATGTAATCTGGACTGTCAATGTTGAGATAATCTCCATTGTTCATTCAAAAAATTAGTATGGCTCCTCTTCTATATAAAGGGCCATTGTCTCTCCTATTGTAACACAGTCTTGATGCCGAATTGTTGACAATCTACCATTTGAGATTAATACAAAGCAAGTTTCTACAATATTTCTGAGAATTTGTTTATTTGTGTTATCTATCTAGTTTCATGGTTCGCTTCATGATTTGCAATTAATTAATCATGCTTTGCAATGTTACTTGTTTGTTGAAGGTATTTGATGAATGTTCTAAGTCCATACTTTTATTTGCTTACTAACTGTAAGTGGCTGTGTAAAGTTATCCTGGACTAATTATTTTGTGGTGAGTTCAATTGCATTACATTAATTAAGTCATGCCATTAACTGGATATTTAATGAATGCATGTAATCTGAAAATCTTAAGAATCCATAGAAGATAGCATCATTTTCTGTAGTGTTGTAGCAATTAGTTAGCTTGGCAACTCAAAAAGTGGTTTAAAATCTAGAATATTTGTCTACCATTAGTGAACTGTGCATTGTAAATGTCACTTAGGACTTGTCTAAACCCTACTCCTTTTGCATTTTCTTGTTAACAAGTTGTTAGTATTAGGTTTGAGCAACATTTACATTGTGATATCAGCTTATAGTCATAAGGGTTTGCATGTATTGTTGTCCTAACATGTCAAACCTATCATATTGCATGTAAGACCCCTTGTAGGCATAGCTAGAACATCCCACTGAGAAATTCCAAGCAAGCTAAGACCTAGCTGTATTATTCCTGGAGTAGTTTATCCTTGGGTAAGATACTTTTCAAGAGAGGTGTGATACCAGTGATCATACCTGTGTTGTTGTGTGCTAAAACCACCATCAACAGAATTGGCACTAGAAGGAGGGAAACCAAGTTAAAATCCCCTCCATAAAATCAGCAAGTCTAGGGACCAGACAGAGACACACTAGGTCTAGCTCAGTTGAAGAAGAGGTGCTATCTCTAGCAGAGTTTAGAAGAACCAAAAGGGATCAAGGAATACTAAGAGCACCAAGGGCTCAATCTATTTCAAGAAACCTAGCTGCAACCCCAATCAATCCTCCCATCATGGCCTTCTTCGTTGCTAATAACCAGTCCCCATTCCAGTTCAATGCTTATCATGACATACCCAAGAACCCTGACAGGTTATGCTCCAAGTTCCGCACTAATGATACAGATAGAACTGTTCATGAGCACATTAAAATCTTTGAAGGCAATATGTTTATGCTTCAGGTGCAGCATGAGGATGTGATATGTAGATTGTTTTCCTATTCTTTGCAAGATGAAGCCTACTACTAGTTTACCAACCTCCCTACCGCTTCCATAAACTCATGGCAGAATTTGAAGAATATGTTTCTTGACTACTTTAGGATGTCCACTACTCCAGTAAACCTTTATAGATCCTTTGCAAAAATCCACAGAGCTAAGGATGAGTTAATAATTTCCTTCAACAATCGATTCTAGAAGGCCTTCAGCCATTTACAAGCTCCTTATGCCCTAGGTCAGGCTGTAGCCTTGCCATTTACTATACAGCCCTAGACATACTTACTTCAATATTCGTAAGAGCTAACCTACCTCCTACCTCCTTAGCTCAGGAATATATTGAAGTAGTCACAGTGAACACATAATTAGGGCAAACAACAATATGTCCACTAAACCACATGGGTTCTGCAACCATGCCAAATCAAATACCTATGATCAATCAAGCTCTATCTAATCATACCCCTGTGATGAATCCTATCCTAGTCCCTACAGCAACCCAAGCATTAGTTGTCCGCCCCAGGGCTCCCATGGCAGAACTACCTCCAATTCAAATGCCTTTCCTCCATTCAGCTAAAGCAACCAAAGCTAAGGATGACAGAGATGACATTAGGAAGTTGGTAGAACAAATGAAAAAGCTTATTGTTGAACTTACTCATCTAAGAAATCAGAACACCTATCTACAACAGAGAAATCTGAACCAGAATCAATATCAGAATTAGAATTTTCAGTGATAAAATCAAACTTGGAATACCAGACCTAACAATTGTGGAGTCCCATCACCATTGGAGAATCAGAATACTAAAATTCATCCACCCGGTTGAGTGATGCTCGTTGAGGCAGTGTTATCCTCATGGTGCAGACTTCACAATACAAATGCTCATTCTGAATTGGACTACCTAGAGTTCTAAATAGCATCTAGTATTTTTTAGATGGAGATCCAAAATGCAGAAGCACAAGAAAATCCTCTAACAAGGTATGAACTCGTTCCATCTCAGAGGTATGACACTACTCTTGTAGTTGATAGTTATACATTTCCTTTCCAAGATGACAACCAACCTAAGGAGGAGGAATGTGAGGAAGTACATGCTTATAAGTAGTATAATAAAACTTCATACAACCTGAGGAGTAGTAAACCCAAAGGTCCTTTCACCACCTCAATCCCTCCAAACAACTACCAAATTCTACTTGACCTAAAAGGCTCAAATAATCTTGAGACTCCCAAGGCAACACCTGAGCCAACGCATCAAGGAGCCACAACTGGAAATTTACAGAGGACTGAGATAGTCAAGCTAGGGTAGTATGTTGCAAACAAACTCAAGAAAATGAAGGTCAGCTTGTTAGTCTTTGAACTGTTGAAAGTTCCTGAAGTTAGGACTACCTTCTTCCAAGACATGGGAGCCAATGTTAGAACAAATCCTTCCCAAAAGGAAGTTCCATCAACTGACAACACGAACAAGCGGAAAGATAAATTCCATGTGACAGATGCTAAGTAGAAGGTTGCTTTATAAAAGGATAAAAGAGAGAATCCACCTTTCCTCTTAACTCTTAGGATATTTGGAAAGAACCTCCATAACTGTCCAATAGACTCAAGGGCCTCTACCAATGTGATGCCTCTATCAGTATGCAAAGAATTAGGCCTCACTCTGGTAAAATCTTCTAGGAAAGTCAAGAAGTTGGACAAGACTGAGGTCAATGTGATGGGCAAACTGAACAGAATACATATGCAATTAGCGTCAGATCCTAGGGTGCAACAATATATAGACATTCAAGTAGTTGATATTCTAGATTAGTATGGCATGCTTTTGAGTAGAGATTGGTCTAGGACACTGAATGGCTATATGGCAATGGACTTGTCTCACATGTTGCTACCATGGAAGGGACTGGTGAATCAGATCTGCATTGAAAGAGAATTGAAAATGAAGCATATGATTATAGAATACAATCAGACCAATGAGATCTTGTTTTCAGAAGTAGAACTAGGAGTTTACCTTCCTCAAGTTAATTAGGTAGAAGATATACTCATGTTAAATTGTAGCAAATTCCCTGATCCACCACTTACAAAATGTCAAGAAAGTATAGAGGCATATGCGCAATCAGATCAAGAATTCTCCTCTGATGATCAAGAGCCAGGAATATTTGAGGGATTCAGAAATTTTATGGGAAAATTCATGACTAATCAGTTGGTTGTCGGAAGGAAGATACAAATCGATGAGTTACTACTGCCAAACTGGTGTCACCTTCACGATGTCTCCCATTCTAAGTTCACATGCTCACTTTTTCAAGAGCCAATTAAACAAGTGTAGAGGTGTTTAAAGATTTCAGTAGTCACAAAGGAAAATTGGACTACTACAAGTGTAGTTGGTTAGGAACCTCAACTAGATAAAAAATAGCAAATAGCACAAAATGATAGGGACAATGACTCCTGCATTTGGACATTAATATTTGATGGATCTAGGTGCAAACAAGGATCTGGTGTAGGTTTTGAGCTAATTAGTCCCACGGGAAGTTCATATATGGCAGCATATCGATTGCAATTTCCCTACACAAACAATGTGATAGAATATGAATCGTTGGTACATGGATTGTTGATGGTACTATAGAAAAAGTTAAAATTGTTCAAGTATTTGGTGACTCTAAATTAGTTGTCAAGCAAGTAAGAAGAGAATGCTCTTTCAATTATAAGAAGTTGAATAGATATCAGAATCATGTGTGGAATTTGATTGAGTGTTTTGATAGCTTTTATATCCAGCTGATCCCATGAAGACAGAATCACGTTGCTGATGCTTTGGCTCAGATAGATAGTTCTCTAGAACCACTGTCCATGGCAGGCCTGAAGAAGTTCACTGTAGAACTGGTGTCAACTCCCTCAGTACCCAATAACATCATGAATTTTTAGGATTTTGAGGATGACAAGCATATAATAGATTTTCTCACTTTGTCAGACATTTCTGCTGCTCAGATAAAGGAAGAATTGGACCCTACCGAAATAGACTTAGGAGTCCTCAACTTAAAAATGAACACTATTCCTTGAGGGATGGTTGAATTAGAATGGTTGTTTGACTCAGATGAGTTTGGAATCTAGAAGAAACAGGGAGAATCCCCTAG
This sequence comes from Cunninghamia lanceolata, assembly GCA_027924645.1. Taxonomy (NCBI): domain Eukaryota; kingdom Viridiplantae; phylum Streptophyta; class Pinopsida; order Cupressales; family Cupressaceae; genus Cunninghamia; species Cunninghamia lanceolata. The sequence goes on along the minus strand of BSBN01000700.1, from coordinate 4,043,719 downwards.
TGCACAATGTGAACCTTATAATTTGTGGACATCTGAAGAAGTCAAAAATGTTTTTAGTGGAAAATCTAGCACAGATGAAGAAAGGGAAAGTATTATTCATGCACTAAGAGATTATCATGAAGTCATAGCTTGGAGTTATGAGGATCTCAAGATGTATGATACTTCAATCGTAACTCATATGATACCTCTCAAGCCAAGGGATAAACCTTTCAGGAAAAGGTAGCGACCAGTTAATGCCTTGTTGGAACCCCTAATTTTTTAGGAAGTATAGAAATTGTTGTCCACTAGGATCATATTTCTCATCAAACATTTCACCTAGGTGGTAAATTTGGTACTAGTGCATAAGAAAAATGGAGAAATCAGGCTTTGTGTCAACTTCATAAATTTGAATAGGGCCTCAGAAAAGGATAATTACCCACTGCCATCATTGGACGAAGTGTTGCAAATAGTTAACAGTTTACAAATGATGTCTTTTCTAGATGCTTATTCAGGTTACAACCAGGTTGTTGCAAGTATGGGCCTAACTGGTGTTGTCATTGATGTCAACATACTTCTGTTGCATTAATGATAAGGATTAGATGAATTGTTTGCTGAGGATATTGATAAAATTGGTCATTTCAGGAACATTGAAGAATAGTGAAGATAGTAAGGTAAAAGTCCTAGTTAAGATGAGGATCAGAGGATACGGTTTAAAGGGTTTGTAGATAGGTGTCTTAAGATGATCCAGTAAATATTTTAGAGGTCCACATGAAGATCTGAAGAAGTTGTGGACGCTCAAGTAAAACCGATTCTGACAGGTGTTCAAAGATGACAGAGTGATACAGATAGGTCCGATGAGATCAGGAAATGCATTATCTTATTCTACAGATTTGGTGGAGTGTTTAGGAAGTCCTTGAGAAGTGTCAACTCAATTGGTTCATGGTCTGGAGGTCCGCAAGCATCTATTTCTTTGTGACAGTGATGACAGACTATGTTCTTGAGGTTCCAGACGAAGGAGAGAAGGATTTTAGTAAGAAGATATAGTGTGGATGTTCTTTGTGATTTAGGCAAGCTTGTGGAGTCTTTGGATCATGTCCAGTTCATTTTGGTGGTCCACATTGGAGTTTGAGTTTGCAATTGAAGAATTACTTTCGGATGATGGTGTTCTTCCTGAGTCTAGCCGACCGAATGAGTTACACATCCTGCAGATGTTCTTGTAAATGTTTGCTGACTTAGATGATTATTCCTAAGTTGATGTCTTGTATAAATAAGGGATTGAAAAGTCATTTCAAAGGTATCATATCGAGATGAGAGCATGGTAGATAGGAGAAGAGAGAAAGACAGAGTAGAGGTTTTGGGCTTAAATCAAACTGACTCAAGCATGATGAAGATGCTATTCTTCAGTTCAAGTATGTGATACTTATTCTTCTGTAGACAGTGTGTCTCTTGTAGGCAGTGAGCCTCTTGTGAGTAGTGTGCTCAGGCAGTGAGCCCTAACTAGCATGTGCCATTTTGTTCTTTCTATTCTTCTAACAGAGAATACATACTTGGGTTAGTCACCTCGTGGTTTTTCCCTTAACCAAGTTTTCCACATCAAAATCTTGGTGTCCCATGTGTTAATGTGTTTCTGCTCTTGATTTGATGCATTGTGTTTCCATGATTAATTTATTATTATATTACTAAATTACATAGTGGATTTAAGTGTTTGATTGAAAGGAAGTTTTGGACAACTGATTCACCCCCCCTCTCAGTTGTCTACTCTGAATCTAACAATTGGTATCAGAGCTAAGTTTCTCTAAAAGAGCTTAACCGCTTGAGGAGATCTAGGATGTCGTCCTACAAGAAGGATAGTCTGATGTTTGAAGGAACCAACTTTAATCTCTAGAAAAGTTGCATGAAATGTCACTTGCAATGTATGGGAATGCAGTACTGGAACATGGCTTCAACGAAGTATACTCCTCCACAGGGTGGCCTGAAATCCAAAAGTGAAATCATAGATGTTGAAAACAAACTGTGGACTAAAGAAGCTCTTCTAAGTGCCTTATCTGATTCAGAGCTTTCAAATGTTGTTGACCTACAAACTACCTTTGAGATTTGGGAAAAACTGGAAACTCTGCATGAAGGAGACAAGTATGTTAAATGTGCAAGGCTACAAAGTCTGAAAGGAAAATTCAAAAATCTGAAGATGAGAGAAGATGAAAATATCACTACTTTTATGCCAAGAGTAAATGAGCTTGTTTGTGGGATTAGGTGTACTAGTGGAGTCTTGGATGAAGATGAGATTGTTGGTAAAGTTCTCAGATCTCTTCCTGCTTCTTATAAAATCAAGGTTGTTGCCATTGAAGAATTCAGAGCCCATACAATTGTCACAAGAGATCAATTGGTTAGTAAATTAGCTACATTTGAATTGACTGAGTTTGGAGATGACCCCCCAAGACTGAATCTACATTCAAAGCCAGTGCCTCTGTAAAAGGTAAACAAAGGTTTGATCTGGGAGAGAACTCTTCAAGGAAACTATCATGGTATGAAAAAGCAAGAAAAGACCTGGAAGAAGAAGAAGTAGAAACTGCTCAACTTGAAGCCCTTATTGCCAAAAGACTACCAAGAGGATCTGGTAAGTATGAAGGAAAATTGCCTTTTAAGTGTTTTAACTACAATCAGATTGCTCATTTTGCCTCAAGATGTCTAGAAAGATTTTCAAGGCCAAATCCTAACTGATCAAGGTTCTAAAAGAATTGTTACTATGTTCATGAAGAAGATGATAATGAAGGAGTAACAGATGATGAATCAGTGACAAGAAACAAATCCAGAAGCGATTGGTTGTTTATTGCCATCAAGGAAGAAGAACCAATACCCTCTAAATCTGTCAATCATAAAGTTGTAGAAAGAGCTCTAGCTGCCCAAGTTGAAGAAAAGGATGATTGGGTCATTGATAGTGGATGCTCTCACCATATGATAGGTGACAAAAATAAGTTCATAGATTTGGAAAGGTATGAAGGAGGAGTGGTAAAGTTTGGTGATAATTATGCTGGTAGAATCAGAGGTAGAGGAACTATTTCCTTTGATGGAAAGAATAAAACTGGTAATGTACTATATGTTGAAGGATTGAAGCACAATCTTCTTAGTGTTGGACAGTTGGTGGACAAAGGCTATGATCTCAGATTCAAGAATGGAAAATGCAAGATCTTTGAGAGTTCTAGAATAGAGATTGCATCCGATACCCAAAAAAAAGGTAACATCTTCCATTTAGTTGGTATGGGTAAAAGTTGTCTATTTGTGCAAACTTATTAGAGTTGGTTATGGCATAGGAGGATGTGTCATGTGAATTTTGATAATATCATCAAGATAAGCAATACTCAAGTTGTAAGAGATCTTCCAAAATTGGTGAAACCTACAAATAGTCTGTGCAAAGAATGTCAATTGGGTAAACAAAGCAGAGTCTCATTCAAAAGCAAGGAACAATCTTCTGCTAGGCTATTAGACTTAGTTCATACTAATTTGTGTGGTCTGACAAGAATCAGAAGTGTGCAAGGTGATAGATACTTCATGCTATTAATTGATGACTATTCTCAAATGATGTGGGTGACCTTTCTAAAGGAGAAATTAGAGGCTCTTGAGAAATTCAAAATATTCAAGGCTATGGTTGAGAATGAAACTAGATTGAACATAAAATGTCTGAGGTTTGATAGAGGGGGTGAATTCACATCTGGTGATTTCATAGAATTCTGTGACAAGCATGGAATAAGAAGACAATTGTCTGCTCCTAGGACTCCACAGCAGAATGGAGTAGTGGAAAGAAAGAACCAGACCATCCAAGAAGCATCTAGGACAATGATGATGAAAGCAAATGTTCCTCAAATATATTGGAGAGAAGTTGTCAGCACTGCAGTCTATACTCTCAATCGAGTACAAATCAGAAGCAATACTAGTAAGACTCCTTATGAACTTTGGTTTGGCATCACTCCTACTGTGAGGTATTTCAGAGTCTTTGGTAGCAAATGTTATATTTAAAGAGACGAAGATCTAGGAAAGTTTGATGCTAGAAGTGATGAAGGAATATTCTTGGGTTACTCTACTCAAATCAAAGCATACCGGTGTTATAATAAAAGACTGAGAAAGATTATAGAAAGTACAAATGTGAAGGTTGATGAAGGAATTAAAAAACCCTCAAGGTTTTATGAATATGATGAAGATGAATAGAATGGTGTTCTAATTCAAGGAGACCAAGTCCCTTCTAAAATTTAGATTCAAACTGATCTAGTAAATCAGGAAGAAGAGATGAGCTTTAATGAGCCCGATCAAGAATCAGAAGTGCAAGAAACTCCCAAAGTTCCCAAGTATATAAGACTGAACCACTCTGAAGATCAGATCATAGGTGATAAAAGCAAAGATGTTCAAACAAGAAGAAGGATTGCTCAAGATTCAGAAGAGTATTGTCTGATTTCAAAGATTGAACCTAAGACAGTGAATGAAGCTTGCAATGATGAAAACTAGACTAAAGCAATGAAGGAAGAGTTGAAGCAAATTGAGAAAAATCACACTTGGGATCTTGTTCCCAGACCTAGAAACAAGAATGTGATTGGAACCAAATGGGTCTTTCGGAACAAACTGAATGAAGTTGGTGAAGTAATCAGAAATAAAGCCAGATTGGTCTATAAGGGTTACTCTCAAATAGGAGTTGATTTTGAAGAAACTTTTGCTCCGGTAGAAAGAATTGAAGCGGTCAAGTTATTTCTTGCTTTTGCTGCCTTCAAGGACTTCAAAGTTTATCAGATGGATGTCAAGTCTGCCTTTCTAAATGGAGACTTGGAAGAAGAAGTATACATTAAACAACTGGATGGATTTCAATTGTCTGATCATGGTGATATGGTTTGCAAGTTGAAGAAAGCACTGTATGGACTGAAGCAAGCCCCAAGAGCCTGGTATGAAAGATTGGATAAGCATCTTTTGAAGATTGATTTCAACAAAGGTACTGCTGACAGTAATTTGTATTTCAAAATTGATCATGAAAACATCTTGATTGTTGAATTGTTTGTTGATGATATCATTTTTGGAGGAAGAGATAGTATGTGTAAAACTTTTGCAAATCAAATGAAAAGTGAGTTTGAGATGTCCGTGCTTGGTGAAATGAATTTCTTCTTGGGTCTACAAATCACTCAAACAAAGAAAGGAATCTTCATTTCTCAGACCAAATATGTGAAAGAATTGTTGAAGAAATTTGGGATGGAAGACTCAAAACCAATGAGTACTCCCATGGCAACTGGATGTAAATTGAGTAAAGATGATGACTCTCCTAAGGCTGATCAGAAAAGGTACAGGTCAATGATTGGAGGATTGTTGTATCTCACTCAAACTAGACCTGACATTATGAATGTTGTTGGTCTTGTTGCTAGATTCCAAGCTGATCCTAGAGAATCTCATGTCATGGCAATCAAGAGGATTTTTAGGTATTTAAAAGGGATAGTTGAGTATGGTTTGTGGTATCCCAGAGATCATATTTTCTCTCTTCATGCATATACAAATGTGGATTGGGCAGGAGATGTAGATGACTGGAAGAGTACCAGTGGTGGAGCATTCTTTTTAGGAAAGAGAATGGTTTCTTAGCTGAGCAAGAAACAAGAGGCAATATCTATGTCCACTGCAGAAGAAAAATATATTGCAACAGTAGGTAGTTGTACTCAAGTCTTATGGATGAAGCAAATGCTTAGAGACATGGGAGTGGAGTATGAAGAACCTATCACAATCTTCTATGATAATTCAAGTGCAATAAATATTTCAAAAAATTTGGTGTTGCATTCAAAGACCAAACATATATCCATCAAGTTTCACTTTTTGAGAGAGCAAGTGAACAAGAATGAAGTCAAATTGGAGTTTGTGCCTTCCAAGGATCAAATTGTAGATATCTTTACTAAACCTCTACCTAAGGACTCTTTTGAGTATCTCAGGGAAAAGTTAGGGGTTATTACCCCTCTGGTGATGAACTAAGATGCACTAATGTGCATCAGTTCAGTGGATCTCACAGTTATATCTTGTGATCTGGATTGATGTTTGGGAAGCTGCTACTTAGGGGGAGCAGCTGGTATGATTCTAAAGTGTTAAAGTTGCAAGTATGTGCCCTTTGCCATTAATGTCAAAGGGGGAGAGAAAACATGTGAAAAACAAGTGGTTGTTGATCAAAGGGGGAGTAGTAAAGGAAGAGAAGACTTGTGAATGATTGTTGGTGATAGGGGGAGTTGTGTCAGTAAAGGAAAGTTCTGGTCTTGATGGTTAAAACAGTTTTTCACATCATATGTTACCATCAATGACAAAGGGAGAGATTGTTGCAAGTATGGGCCTAACCAATGTTGTCATTGATGTCAACATACTTCTATTGCATTAATGATAAGGATTAGATGAACTGTTTGCTGAGGATATTGAGAAAAATGGTCATTTCAGGAACATTGAAGAATAATGAAGACAGTAAGGTAAAAGTCCTAGTTAAGATGAGGATCAGAGGATACGGTTTAAAGGGTTTGTAGATAGGTGTCTTAAGATGATCCAGTAAAGATTTTAGAGGTCCGTATGAAGATCTGAAGAAGTTGTGGCCGCTCAAGTAAAACTAGTTCTAGTAGGTGTTCAGAGGTGACAAAGTGATACAGATAGGTCCAGTGAGATCCAGAAATGCATTATCCTATTCTGCGGATTTGGTGGAGTGTTTAGGAAGTCCATGAGAAGTGTCAACTTGATTGCTTTATGGTCTGGAGGTCCGCAAGAATCTATTTCTTTGTGACAGTGATGATAGACTATGTTCTTGAGGTTCTAGATGAAGGAGAGAAGGATTTCAGTAAGAAGATGTAGTGTGGATGTTCTTGGTGATTCAGGCAAGCTTGTGGAGGTCTTTGGATCGTGTCTAGTTCATTTTGGTGGTCCACATTGGAGTTTGAGTTTGCAATTGAATAGTTACTTTTAGATGATGGTGTTCTTCCTGAGTCTGGCTGACCGGATGAGTTACACATCATGTAGATGTTCTTGTAGATGTTTGCCAACTTAGATGATTATTCCTAAGTTGATGTCTTGTATAAATAAGGGATTGAAAAGTCATTTCAAAGGTATCGTATCGAGATGAGAGCGTGGTAGAGAGGAGAAGAGTGAAGGGAAGAGCAGAGGTTTTGGGCTTAAATGGAATTAACTCAAGCATGATGAAGATGCTATTCTTTAGTTCAACTATGTGATACTTATTCTTCTGTAGACAGTGTGTCTCTTATAGGCAGTGAGCCTCTTGTGAGCAGTGTGCTCGGGTAGTGAGCCCTAACTGGCATGTGCCATTTTGTTCTTTCTATTCTTCTAATGGAGAATACATACTTGGGTTAGCCACCCCGTGGTTTTTCCCTTAACCAGGTTTTCCACGTCAAAATCTTGGTGTCTCATGTGTTAATGTGTTTCTGCTCTTGATTTGATGCATTGTGTTTCCATGATTAATTTATTATTATGCTACTGAATTACAAAGTGGATTTAAGTGTTTGATTGAAAGGAAGTTTTGGACAACTAATTCACCCCCCCTCTCAGTTGTCTGCCCTGAATCTAACATAGGTAATGGTAGAATACAAGGATAGATTGAAGACATCCTTCACATGCAAGTGGGGAATCTATACAAACCGCAGGATGCCCTTTGGGTTAATCAAAGCAAGAGCAATATTCTAATGCACAATGGACATAGGTTTCAAAGGGTTGGTCAGAAAATGCATCATTATATATATGGATGATCTCACTGTGTTTTCAAAGAAAAGAGAAGATCGTGTGGTAGACCTAAGGAAAATTTTGTAGTGATGTAAAGATTATGGGATCTCGCTTAATCCTAAGAAATGTATATTTGGAGTGACTGAAGGAAAGTTGCTGGGACATGCAATTTCTGAGCAATGTATATTGATTGATCCTAACTGAGTCCAAGCAATTCTCAAGATACAACCCCTAGCCAGTAAGAAAGAACTGAAGTCATATTTTGGTAAGATTAATTTTGTTTGCAAGTTCATCACTGGGTTCATTGAGATTGTTCTCCCACTAAATGCTATGTTGAAACAAGATGCTGAGATAGAATGGACCCTGGAAGGTAAGTTTGTGCTTGCAAAGATCAAATAGGCAATAGCTAATGCTCCAGTATTGGTGAGTCCTGATTATACACTGCCATTTTGCATTTACTCCTTTGTTTCTGAACATACCTACGCAGTGATGTTGAAGCAAAAAAGAGCCATTGATGATGAAAGACCTATTTCTTTTATGAGCACTCCATTAAAAGATGCAGAATTGAGATATCCAAATGTGGAGAAGAAAGTGTACACTTTAGTCAAGGAAGTGAAAAAGTTTCGTCACTACATCTTGAGAAGCCAAGTTATTGCAATTGTACCAGATGCAGGAATCAAAGCATTGCTAATGCAAATTGAGTTGGAAAAATGGAGAGGAAAATGGGTCACAATCCTACAAGAGTTTGATATAGAAATACAGCCCATGAAATTGGTAAGGGGTCAAGCATTAACAAAGACAATGGCAGAAGCTGGTCCAGACCTAGTCTCCAAGTAGTATATGTTAGAAGATATCTCTAAAGATGAGTGGTATGGAGACATTGTGTTCTATCTCCTCAATCAGCGCTGCCCACCTCATCTAAATTCAGTCCAAAGGAGAGCACTTAGATTAAAGAGTAACAAATTTATGATTAAGCGATCAGTGTTGTATAAAAAGAACCATGAAGGTATCTATTTGAGATGTTTGGATAAAATAGAGGTAGTGCAAGTTCTAACAAGTTTCCTTGAGAAGTTCAAAATAGGCCATGGTTTGGCTCTATTGACTACCAATAGGATTCTCTAGGCAGGGTATTACTGGCCTACATTATTCAAAGATGTGCATACACATGTTAGAACTTGCCACACATGCCAAACTACTACAACCAAGCAGAAAAATGTTTCCATGCCTTTGCAACCGGTACTAGAGGTACGACCATTCACGTAGTGGGGGATAGACTTTATTGGTATGATTAAACCACCTTCCTCTGTAGGCCACAAGTATGTTTTGACCACTACTGACTATTGTACTAGGTGGTCTAAAGCTATAGCATGCAAACAATGTACCACAGAGGTAGTAATTGAATTTGTTGAAAAACATATCATTACCAGGTTTGGCTATCCCTTTTCTTTGGTTTGTGATAATGGCCCAGTGTTTTCTTCATTGCACTTTTCCAATTGGGCATTTGATTATGGGATTGTTTTAAAATTTTTATCTAATTATTACCCTCAAGGAAATGGAGTGGTTGAGTCAACAAACAAAAACCTGCTTGAGGTCATCAAAAAACTACTTGATCAAAATCCTAGAGATTGGCACACTTAGCTTCAGTTTACTTTATGGGCCAATAGGGTCAGACATAAGGTTTCATTAGGAACATCACCCTATCACTTAGTTTATGGTACTGAGCCTATCTTTCCCATCCATCTAAGAATTCTCATGCTACAATTCATGTAAGATTACCTTGAACCAAATGATCAAATGTCATCCCACTTAGCTCAATTGCTGCACCTGGAAGAAAAACATGAGACTACCATAGATAACTTTGCCAAACATCAGGGTGTAGTAAAATGATGGTTTCACAAAAGGGCTAAAGTCAAAGCCTTCCGCATTTCTAACTTAGTTTTATATTGGGACAATGCCCACAAGAAGAAATGTGAACACTGTAAGTTTGACAAACTTTGGGTAGGCCCATATCAGATCTATGAGATCCTTGGTGAGAATACATATCTACTGAAGCGCATTACTAGTGAGGAACTCCCATTGTCTATCAATGGGCAGTTTCTAAAGCACTACTTCTAGGCCTAGGAGGCATCTTTACCTTCTTTTAGTGTACATAGTTAGGTTGCTTGTCTATTTTGGTTAGGATAGGTTGCTATTAGATTAGTTTCTATTTTCCGCTTTTTCTTTCCATAGTTGTTAGGTGTTTGTTCCTTTTAGATTACTTGTTCTTTCCTGCTTTGTTTTTTCCTGTTGCACTTGCTTTGCTAGGGATCTTCATTTCTTGAATGTGGTGTCCGTTGTGCAGATGTGCAAGTGGTCCTTTATTGGGTAAGTAATCTGGAATATTTCTTTGAGAAGCTAAAGTTTTCTGATCAAGTCTTCCTATGGGTTCTACTATTATACTTGGAAAGTATGATGTCTGTTCATGGGAAATGAATCATTAGTTGGTGCACTTGAAGTATTTTCTAACCATATATATTTTACACTCTTAAATAATCCTGAAGTATCTAAGTCAAACTCAATGATCTTACATTAAGTGAAAAATCTAAGGTCCACCTTTGCCGCCATCAGGACTCCACACCCAGCTAGCTAAGTTATCAACGTAACTCATGTTGTCAAAGCATGTGTTACAAGTGTAGCAGTATTGCATTGTACTCTACCAAATCTAAGCTTAATGAAATATCAAGAAATTATGAAAAGAAAAGGAAATCAGAAAATCACAACCACACACTATAACTTAGTTAGATGGACAATCAAGTAACCTCTACCAAGGCTATAGACGCTTGACTAGTAGTAGGGCTTTACTTGAGTGGAATTTCAAGACAAACCTATTGGAGCTATAGACGCTCGCTGGCAGCAGGGCAATGTCTAGGTAGTTTATGAGGTGTGTATTAACTACATAGCTTAATGTAAAGGATCTTAGATGAGCTTAGTTTCCTAGGGATAGGAATTAACACAATTACACAAACTCAGGTTTTCAGGATATGGATGGTTGCACCTGGTTATTAAGTTCTACTTCTTTGATAGGGTATCATGTCTTCTTGTTTAACATGTGGGAAATGTAGAGGTTCTGGGTTCAAAACTAAAGTTTATCTTTGAAATGCTCTAGAGCATTTCCCAGTAGAGACGCCATTTGTTGTGCCTCATACACATGCCTCATTTCACCAATGGGGACCCCTTCTTTCAAATTTTGGCTTAGACTGTTGGCCTAGCTGGTTGATTCCTAAAAGTGTTCCAATAGATGAGCAAAATTGCATTTTTTCACAAATTGAAAGCATGAAGGTTACTTAGGTTCTCTAAAATCATTAAGTCAAGTACTAGTTTTCATCAAAACCAAGTCTAATGTCCCTTTAGTGCTAAAAAAATTGTCTTCTGACCTTTGCGCTAGATTCTCACTTTGCCAACCTAGCGCCAAATTCTCTCTACTGACTTGTCACTAAAATTGTCTTGCATTGACCTAGCGTCAAAGTCTTCATTCGCCAACATCGTACTAGGAAAGAGTCTCACTGACTTTAGTCGATGAGGTGCAAAAATTGTGCTAGGTTTGACCACCCACAATTTGCACTAAGGTCAGATGGTCCCAAAATTGGCACAATGACGATGCTTCACAAAATTTATGCAAAACCTAAAAGTCGTTTCTCAGCATATTGCACGTCAGTCTAGTCGAAGTACCTCCACATTAATGGTAGATTAGACCAGGGGAATATAATGTTTTGGGTCCATTTTCAAGCTCATTTCAAACACAAACAATCTTTTGAGAGCTCTATTAGTCCACCAAAGGTGAAGGGCAGAATTGGAGCGAAGGCGAATTTGATATAGGGCACGTTGGAACGATTTTTCTACCTCTCCAACAGCATTCAGAACCAGGTAGGGAACTTCCCTTACATTGTTCCCAATTTTTTAGTTTTGTTTCCAATATATCAATCTGAGTTGGGGTTTTGAATAAAAATTAAAGCTTTGGATCTATAAGTTTGTTGAAATCGCAGTCGAGCCTTGGTAGAGGGGATTTTTACTGTGTAAATGATCAAATTGATTGACAAATCCTCCATTTTAAAACTCTAGAGAATAATAAGTAGCAAAGAAAATGATGAAATCTTTTGCATCAAAATGTATGTGCCCACACCTGGTAAATCATTAATAAATTCACCAAAACCCCTTGAAGATTTAATGGCCTTTTTTGACTAGTTCCATTAGCATTGAAAGTAACATTGACCAACACTTTTGAAATGATGAACAACTTTAGGTTGGTCGGCAGTTGAATAATCCTTCACCAAATAGAGGTTTCTCACTCTTGCTGCTAAAATTAACCTCCATAAACTTAGTGCTAAAGTACCCTCGGCTGACCTAAAAATAAACCCAAGAAACCGAGGTCAATCGGTTACCTCTACAATCTCGCCAAAACCAGAATTTGACTCAGTGCTAAAATCCTAAGTTGCCGACCTTGCCTGAAAATTTGTCTTCACCAACTTTAGTCAAACATCATCAAATATCTTGCCAAGTCAGAGGCATCCAAAATCCCTGCCAATGTATAACCTTGGTCTAGCGTTAAATTATCAGTCCACTAACTTGTACAAAAATACTCCTTCACCGACCATTGGTCAGTCACCTCCCAAATTTGTGCTTGTCGGTCACTATTAGAACTCTCACCAAAAAGCATAAAGAAGAGACTTCTACCTCTAGCACTGAAAATGGATGGCACAAGCTTGCACAAATCAACCCTCAACCGACCTCCAAGGATTTGTAAAAGTTAGTCACAGCCAAAACCTATGTAGGGTTAGAAGAACCCAAAACCCATTCTAAGTCAAGCCAAAACTAGCGTTGTAGCATAAAATAGGTCCGAGACCCCTAAAAACTGTGCAAACTGACCTTAGAATTGTTTTTCTTGAAATATTCTAAGGCAAATGGGTTTGTTTGATCATAATGAACATGGCATAGGTAAAATTGATATGTTTTGTATGATTTCATTTTTTAAGTAATTTAGCATTTATTACATAACTTAAAGTAGGATTTTATATGTTGTTTTAGTTATGTAATGAATTTCATTAAGTGGTGGAATCTACAATTATGAATTTGGGCATCTAGAGTATAGAAAAGAACTTGAAGGATTGATTCATTAGGCAATAACTTGAATTAGGGATATAAGATGAGTAATGTAGCTAATCATTAAAACTTAGAAACCAGAGGCCTTCAAGATAGCTTTAACTTATTAGGTTCAGTCATGCAAGTTAAATGATTGCACGAGTCCAAAACATGAAGTACAAATTTAAAGGAATTCCTCTTGAATCAAAGATAGCCTCTGCATTGTCCAAGAATAGGAGATACAAACCTAGGTCATATTGATCTAGAGGACTTCAAACTCAGTGTGTTTGGGCCTAATCCTACACCCTTAACAAGGAAGATAAGAGACAATGGAATTACAGATGCAGTTGCCTTCCCTGCCTCTGTACAATGTGAAAAACTCATAGTGACATGAGTAGAAAGATATGATCCCCTGACCAGAACCATCCAGACTACCAATGGGGATATTCTAGCAGATTTAAGCTCACTCTCCTTAGCAGAAATCTTCAGCATACTAGTTTACCCTGTGTTATCAATACCAGACATAAAGGATGCAGAGGAAACCTACAAGAAGGGTATTGAGAAATGTAAGAAGCAAATCAATGATGGATGGATGAAACATAAAAGGTCTACAATCATCAAGCTTCCTCATACACTCTATAGGAGTGATTTTCACAGTGAGATTGGAGATCTTGTGACCTTACTGAGTAGAATATATGGACTACCTTCTGCATTAACATTTGAAGGTTGGATGTTCACATTGATTGAAGAGATTATTCATGGACAATTAAAACTCCATTGGGCTTAGATTTTAAGTGACAACCTACATTAGGATTTCACAAACTTCAGGGAGAAGATGGCTTTTAGATGGACTTCATATGTGGTATATGCCTTAGCAAGAAGAATTGAGTATCCAGGGTTATCCAACTTGGGAGTTGTAGGAAATGGATAGTTGAAAGTATATGAGTGTTATCCCCAACTTGATATATCTCAATCCCTGATTCATTTCATAAGGGTAGATGATGCATTTACCATGTACATTACAAGACTACTTCAAGGAGCTACTTCTCTAAGAATTTCTCTAGAGGCAATGAATGTAGTAAGTCAATTCAGGAGGTGGTACATCCAATTTGAGAAATTCACTTACATAAGGGTACAAGGATTCACAGGGATACCATACAGACTACCAAAATACCCAACAAATAAGGTAGTACTACTAGAACTGACAAGGCAGTTGATTCCATGTGCAAAGAAGCTAAAACACTTGCACAAAACAAATGTTAAATTTCCCATGCTACTAGGTAAAGGATAGTTTGCATGTGTTTCATTGGGTGCAGCTGAATCCTTTGATAAAGAACTACAACTTCTTAATCTACATTTGTATGTCAGAAGAAGTCAATTTGATCCACATGGTGTAATGGAGAAGTGTGTCAACAAGAGGATGCTCCATAGGGTGCATCTCGAGGATTTCTGGGCTGATTGCGTAGATGACCATGAGGTACTGAAAAGAAGTCATTCAAGAATGTCTCTAGACTTCATTAAAAGGTTCCATGTTATAGATGTCCCAGATCAACTAGTAGATGATGACAATGTGGTATATAAGGGACCTTGGGAGGATCAATACCAGCACCTAGTTCCTCTTCCAAACTAGGCAAATGCTAAAGAGAGCTCCCTAGATGAAATCATGAAGGAACCTATAAGGCTAAGAAAGATGTGGGTTAGGACCCAAATTGTAGCCATGACTTAGAATGGGGTGTAATTGATATACACAAAGGTAGAACTAGAAAAGGAATCAGATGGTGAATAGGACCAACACATGGAAGTGTCAGATGTTGAAGAGCAGGCTCAAGCAACCCCCAAGGAAACAGATAGTGAAGAGCACATACTATTGGCAGAAAAGGTAAAAGCGAAGAAAGTTGTTCCAAAAGAATAGAAAAAGAGTTCACCTTTGGCTAAGAGAACTAGAGCTGCATAGAAGAGATATATGCCAAGTGGGCAAGGTGAGGTTTCCAAAACAAAGAGACCAAGAACCAAAACAGTAGGAGTCTCTATCACTGCTTCTACCGCTACCCCTGCTACCCCTGACACTCCATCTACCCCAACTCAATCTGCCATTGTAACTACATCATTCCCCTTAGCATTAGATTGAAGTACCCCAAGCCTTTCCACTTCACTCATTTCAATTGCTGCCACTTCTTCTACTCTTCCATTACCACCTATTTCAACCACCTCACTACCTCTCATCTCCTCTATCCCTCTTTCCACCTCATTCAATTTACCACCTCTCTCCACTATTCTTTCATCTTCCTTCTCCCTTCCTTCTTCCTCCATCCTTTCACCTATTGTCATGCCCCCTTCCTTGGGTTTTGCATCATTTGCTAATCTGTCTCATGTGAGCCTCCCTCTATTGCTAGCTCATTCATTGCCCATGCTCCACAACTCCTTAATTCATTCAGTGCAAGATTCTGCCCACTTAACTATGCCACAACTACTTGGGATCAAAAAGGTCTGTGCAAAGTTAGAATTACAAGAATAGGTGATAGAAAAGGAAGTATTTGAAGAACCTCTCCCTGAGCCCACAAGCATTGAAGTAGTCGAGATATCTGACAGTCCAGTAGACAAGGGTACTGTGGATATTGTTATGAGAGCTACTCAGTATGAAGTGTTAGAGAACTTTGAGTAGCTAGGAGATGGAGAAGAGGATAATGACAAAGAATTTGAACATGAGTTGGACATCCTTGATAATCCACTAGCTAAAGAAGATAGTCATACTAATGTCCCCAAGGATTCCTCCTCTACAACACCAAATTGGCTACAATACAGGCTTGGAACTAAAGAGCCGTGCATATAGAAGTAATGAAACTAGATTTGGATACAATCATAGCCAGAGTAGAGAAACCAAAAAAACATAAGAAGACCAAGATCCAATCTAGAATATACAAGGATGCCACTGGATCAAGGATTACTGAGGTGGTTGTCCCACTGGCCAATGTGAGTAAAGATCAAGTGAGGGTTGAAGATTACGTTGTTACAACTGTCAACTTGGGACCTACTTCCAGGGGATAAAAGATTGATGAATTTAAAGGTACAGTCTCCTCCATTCTAGAGAAAATAGACAAAGATGAGCTCACAAATCATTAAGTGCAGAGAAAGAATCTAAGGTTGCCCCTACTCTACTATCCAAGGAAGAATTTGTGAAATTTGAGAACATTTAGGTAATTGTTGCAGGAACCTAGGAATGGCTCAGCAAAGTATACAATGAAGGATGTGAGATAATAGACTTTGTTACCAAATACCATGAATATTTCAGCACTCTTAAGGGAGGCTCAGATGAATTGTACGAAGATTGTGACACTTATAAAGATTACTTCTCCCACCTCTTTCCTTGAGTAAAAAAGATGTTGGATCTTCCTAGTGAAGTTTTGCTGTCAGAAGGCATTTTGACCAAAGACAGAGTGAATAAGCCTCAAGATTGGATAGAGTAGATGGCTATGATAAAAGAAGTCTTCAATGAAATAAAAGATTCATATGAGCCTGCAAGGAACCAAATTATGGATGCCATCTACAAAATAAATGATACATTGAGAGGTTGTCACACTTCAGAGATGGATGATTTAGCCCCCATTAATGTGCAGGAATGTAAATAAAAGCTACATCATATAATTTACGGGGATTCTCCACTTAATATGGTAGGCAGATTGGATAGAATCAGTGACCTTCGAGCTACTTTCACTGAGTTCAAGAAAGACAGAAGAACGCGAGAGGCAGTCTATTGCAAATTTTCCAAAGAGGCCAAGCTATTGGAATATAGAGCCAACTACATTAAAGATCCAGACCCATCAAATATTAATCTAGCCCTGTCAGTACTGGTTACATATTGCACCAAGAAAGTAGAAGACAAAATAGATTTAGAGGAAAATGAATAAAATAATTAAATATCTAAAATTGAAAATGTAATCCTGTCACTTGTGACTAATGCTATATTTAGGTCATGTGATGTTGTTTTGTCTTTATTATGCTTTAAAATTTGACTTTTCCCTATATACATCTCAATGGGTATTCAAAATGTCTAGATTCAATGTATTTAGGAGTTGTATTTTTGTCTTTTTCCTACAAGACAAAGGGAAATTTGGGAATGGATAATAGTTGTTGTATATTATGTAATCTGGACCATCGGTGTTGAGATAATCTCCACCATTCATTCAAAAACTTAGTATGGTGCCTCTTTTATATAAAGGGCCATTGTCTCTCTTATTGTAACATAGTCTTGATGTCGAATTGTTGACACTCTGCCATTTGAGATTAATACAAAGAAAGTTTCTATTATATTTCTAAGAATTTATTTATTTGTGTTATCTATCTAGTTTCATGGTTCGCTTCATGATCTACAATTAATTAATCGTGCTTTGCAATGTTACTTGTTTGTTGAAGGTATTTGATGAATGTTCTAAGTCCATATTTTTAGTTTCTTACTGATTGTAAGTGGCTATGTAAATTTAGCCTGGACTAATTATTTTGTGTTGAGTTTAATTGCATTGCATTAATTAATTCATGCCATTAACTGGGTATTTAATGAATGCATGCAATCTAAAAATCTTAAGAATCCATAGAAGATAACATCATTTTCTGTAGTGTTGTAGCAATCAATTAGCTTGGTAACTCAGAAAGTGGTTTAAAATCCAGAATATTTGCCTACCATTAGTGAATTGTGCATTGTAAATTTCACTTATGACCTCTCTAAACCCTACTCCTTTTGTATTTTCTTTTTAACAAACTATTAGTATTAGGTTTCAGCAACATTTACATTGTGATATCAGCTGAAAGTCATAGGGATTTGCATGCATTTCTATCCTAACCTGTCAAACCTATCATATTGCATGTAAGACCCCTTGTAAGCATAGCTAGAACATCCCACTGAGAAATTCCAAGCAAGCTAAGGCCTAGCTGTATTATCCTTGGAGTAGTCTTACCTCAGGTAAGATACTTTTCAAGAGAGGTGTGATACCATTGATCATACCTATGTTGTTGTGTGCTAAAACCACTTTCAACATGATGTAGGGGCAACAACCAGTGATGGACACATCCATATTGGATGATATTGCCCTCATAGATGTCGTCTTGCAGGAAATTTTGACTCGCAAGTAATTTTTACAAGGTCTAGCTTGATTTAATATATTTGTGTTTGAAATTTCTAAGTAATTATATGAGTATCTATATTATAAGTCAAATTTAATGTATGTGATTGTCTGCACTATTTTATTCCAGGGTCAAAGTATTCATCCTCCATCTATTAGCCATCCAGTGCAGGGTTATGAGAGGAGATTGAGTCAATAAGTATGTAATTTATCACAATATCATAAATATAGTACATATATCAATGGTAATCTTATTTAGTGATAATTTGATGATGAATAGGGAGCTTCACCACCATGACCATGATTTCCTTAGTCCCCTATATGTAGAAGCACTTTCACTGAGGTGAATTTTACCATTTGTAATCATTATACATTTAAACAATGTTATGTATTTATTTGGTCAAATAAGCTTGAACTCTATTTTCAGATGTTGAATATAGAGACTCCTCATCTTCGTCAGTCAACAAAGGTGGGCATTGTTGTAGATTTTTGTCTACAATCCTTTGACCGAGGTATGAACTAGTAACATGTAAATGTTATTTTGTATTTATTGTTTTATCTCATGTCATTTAATGTACATAAATGATATTCATGTTTACTCAATTTTTCTTCTTCATGCTTCTCATAGGAGGTCACAACTCCAACTCGTCTAGCTATAAATGAAGAGAGACAAAAAATGATCAAGAGGGATCACTAGCTAGTGGTAGGTGATTTATTACATATGTTATATATTTCATGTTTTCTATATTAATGTGGATATTGTTTGATTGTATTAACAGGTGGAGCTTCAAAAATCTCTGCCGACAAGGTCTAGTCAATGGGAGAGAGAGGATGAGTCGCTGATTGACTCTCCATCTTCACATCCAAGAAAGGGTCTCAATTATTTGATAGCAGTTCATAAGAAATTTGATGGACATTTTTTTGTATGCCTAGATGTTTTGTATACATACTTTTGTATTTTACCAATGTATATGTTTGTATATGCTTGTATGGCTTTGTTTGTACATGCCTATATGGCTTTATATATACTATATGTTATTTTCATGACATTATGTATATGACATTTTACATTAAATATAATATGATGATCAATTATGGTTACAGGATAGATATTGTATCGTGCTTAAAAGTTTTGATATTCCGTATGTGTTCTTCAATGTTTCCATAAAATGATATTATGTTCAATTATAGTTCAATATATGTGTCAAGTATGGTTTGATTAATTCAAATATTTTTATAGCATCCTTGCAAAATACATTTTATGCATATCATGCAATCATTGCATTCCATGAGACTGCATTTCTTTGAGGCATCATGTCAAACATTTCACGTGCCTTGCCAATGCTTCCACACTTTACACACATGTCTACAAGAGTAGATGCAAATACAACATGTGACAAAATTCCTAGATCCTTTATGCTTTAATGGTTGTCTGCACCCTATTCCAAAGATTCCATTTTGGCATAGGCAAGGAGGATGTTGGATAAGATTGTGGAATTTGGCTTGACACCCGCCAATTGCATTTTCTTGAAATTTTCTTTAAAGCCTTATCAAAAAATCCATTTTGTGCATATCTTACAATCATTGCATTCCATGAGACAAAATTTCTTTGAAGCATCATGTCAAATAGTTCACATGCCTTGTCTATGCTTCCACACTTTGCATACAAGTCTACAAGGGTAGCCGCAAATACAACATTTCACAAAATTACTATATCCTTTATGCTTTGATGGCTATCTATACCATGTTCCAATGATCCTAATTTGGTACAGGAAGGGAGGATGCTTGCAAAGATTATGGAAATTAGTTTTACACGTGCCAATTGCATTTGCTTTAAAGTTTATAAATCCTTTTCAAAAAATCCATTTTGTGCATACCTTGCAATCATTGCATTCCATGAGACTGTGCATTTCTTTGAGGCATCATGTCAAATATTTCACACGCCTTGTCTATGCTTCCACACTTTGCATACATGTCTACAAGGGTAGCTACAAATACATGTGACAAAATTCCTATATCCTTTATGCTTTGCTGGTTGTCCACACCCTGTTCCGAAGATCCCATTTTGGTATAGGCAAGGAGGATGTTGGATAAGGTTGTGGAATCTAGTTTTACACATGCCAATTTCATTTTCTTTAAAGTTTCTTTTGTGCATTTGCTTGAAAGTTTCTAAAGCCTTTTTGAAAAAATCCATTTTGTCCATATCTTGCAATCATTGCATTCCATGAGACAGCATTTCTTTGAGCCATCATGTCAAATAGT
Source organism: Cunninghamia lanceolata (assembly GCA_027924645.1). Taxonomy (NCBI): domain Eukaryota; kingdom Viridiplantae; phylum Streptophyta; class Pinopsida; order Cupressales; family Cupressaceae; genus Cunninghamia; species Cunninghamia lanceolata. Next base: position 4,023,533 of record BSBN01000700.1, on the reverse strand, counting down.
TCATGTGTTTTGTTTATGCTTCCACACTTTGCATACATGTCTCCTAGGGAAATTTCAACTACATCTGTCAAAATTCTCATATCCTTTATGTTTTGATGGATGCCCATACCCTGTTCTGAAGATCCCATTTGGGCATAGACAAGGAGGATGTTGGCTAAGATTGTGGAATTTGGATTTACACCCGCCAATTACATTTTCTTGAAAGTTTCTAAATCCTTATAAAAAACATTTTGTGCATATATTGCAATCATTGCATTCCATGAGATAGTGTTTCTTTGAGGCATCATGTCAAACAATTCATGAATGCCTTGCCTATGCTTCATCACTTTGCATACATGTCTCATAGGGCAGTTGCAACTACAACATTTGACGAAATTCCCATATCCTTTATGCTTTGATGGATGTCCATACCCTATTCCAAAGATCCCATATAGACATAGACAAGGAGGATGCTAGCTAAGGTTGTGGAATTTAGCTTTACACCCACCAATTGCATTTTCTTGAAAGTTTCTAAAGCCTTTTTGAAAAAATCCATTTCGTTCATATCTTGTAATCATTGCATTCCATGAGACAACATTTCTTTGAGGCATCATGTCAAATAGTTCATGTGCCTTGTCTATGATTCCACACTTTGTATACATGTCTCCTAGGGTAGTTGCAGCTACAACATTTGTCAAAATTCCTTTATCCTTTATTCTTTCATGGATGTCCATACCCTATTCCAAAGATCCTAATTTGGCATAGGTAGGGAGGATGCTTGCAAAGGTTATGGAATTTTGTTTTACATGTTCCACTTGCATTTTCGTGAAAGTTATAAAGCCTTTTCAAAAAATCTATTTTGTGCATATCTTGCAATCATTGCATTCCATGAGATGGCATCTCTTTGAGGTGTCATTCCAAATTGTTCACATGCCTTGTCTATGCTTTCACACTTTGCATACATGACTACAAGAGTAGCTGCAAATACAACATCTCAAAAAATTCCTATATTATTTATGCTTTGATGGTTGTCCACACCTTGTTCCAAATATCCCATTTTGGCATAGGCAAGGAGGATGTTGGATAAGGTTGTGGAATTTACTTTGACACCTGCCAATTGCATTTTCTTGAAAGTTTCTTTCAAGGCTTATCAAAAAATTTATTTTGTGCATATCTTGCAATCATTGCATTCTATGAGACAACATTCCTTTGAGACATCATCTCAAACAATTCACATGCACTATTAATGCCTCCACACAAGCTCTATGCATGTCTATAAGGGTAGTTGAAAATACAACATCTGACAAAATTCCTATATCCTTTATTCTTTCATGGTTGTCCATACCCTGTTCCAAAGATCCTAATTTGGCACAAGCAAGGAGGATGCTTGCAAAGGTTATGGAATTTGGTTTTACATGTGCCAATTTCATTTTCTTGAAATTTTATAAAGCCTTTTCAAAAAATTCATTTTCTGCATATCGTGCAATCATTGCATTTCATGAGATGGCATCTTTTTGAGGTGTCATGCCAAACTATTCACATGCCTTGTCTATGCTTCCACACTTTGCATACATATCTATAAGGGTAGTTACAAATACAACATCTGAGAAAATTCATATATCCTTTATGCTTTGATGGTTGTCTATACCCCGGTCCGAAGATCCCATTTTGGCATAGGCAAGGAGGATGGTGGATAAGGTTGTGGAATTTGGATTTACACCCGCCAATTGCATTTGCTTGAAAGTTTCTTTCAAATCTTATCAAAAAATCTATGTTGTGCACATCTTGCAATCATTGCATTCCTTCATTTGTGTTGTGCATAGCATTCCTTCATTTGTGATCTACATAACATGCTATAATTGTACATTCTTACAACAAGTAATTCATGCTACAATGAAGCACAACATAATGAAATAAGAAGATGAATATTTGCAACACTTAAGAATATGTAGTAGTGTTGCTCATGTCATCAATACATGTTATATGTAAGTTTGAAAAGATGAAATTTAATCCATTTTGAAACTTTTACCATAGATGCAATAGTCAAAATAGTAGCAAATCCTTCCATTTTTTCCAAATATTATCATAAACCCTAGTTTGATAACCATTTCATGCAATTTTTGTAGCACATTCTTTAAGGTGTGTTTTTCCATTATGTTTTTCTTCTTAAATGCTAGATACATGTACTTACAAGATTATATTTTGTTACTTTAGATGATGTTATCTATCCCATTATTACATTTTTCTTGTGCTAACATGATCATATCTTTTACATTTTTCTTGTTCTAACATGGATTGGAATGGGTTCATCATTTTCAAGGCTATTTGAACCTTTGATTAATGCCTTACAACACATTGGATCAAATGTGAAAACCATATCAACCTAAGTAGAGTAGAGGAAACACAAAATGGAGATTACTGTTATCACCCAGATTTGTACCCTTCCTGAGTTTGTAAAAACTTCGCAATCTGGAGAAACATGGGAATGATATCAAAGTGTGGGACCTTGCGAATTGAAATCAGACCTCTAGAGAATGTTAGTTTCCTCTTTCTAAGCCTATGACTTAGAGAAATGTATCTGAATCTAGTGCTAATGCTTGCAGGGGAAAAGGGGTAGAAGGAATGATTTGAAAATGAAAGATAAAACTGGAAAAACTTGAAAAAAGGTTGATGCACCAGATTCATTAAGCGATGGTGATCTCAATGTAGACACAACAATGATCTCAATCATGAAGGGAGTTCACACAAATTTATAGGGATGATTGAAGCTATGATATGAAGATCTAACCTATAGAGGAGCCATTTTACTCACATAATAGATTATAACTTCAAGTAAAACACAAAAATTGGGACATAAGAGAGGCAAGAAATCATGCATATATTGATCATGAAGGTCAAAAACCATTACAAGATAGAATATTCAATAGCAGAACACTAAGAAGTCTAACTACAAAAAAAACGGCAGCATAACAACTCCAAAATAAAACCATCCTCCTTTGCACAACTCATATTTTAGCATATATAGAATTTTTGTCCTAAGTTGGCTATAATGAAATTTGCCCCATGGGCTCTGTCAGAAAAATATCTTCGTCTGAAGGAACGTCCACCTGTAAGAATTCATGGCATAAAAATATCTGGAGTAGAGGTAGATGGAAGATATTTTGAGTCTTCAATGTAAGCTGTTAAATCATCAACCTGCACCCATAAATGCAACAAATATCTGCATTTGCATACACCAAATCGGTTGCTGAAATGTCCAGTCGATTGAGCCTGCAGATGTGCATCAAATCTTGAAAGTGTAAATATCCTCTTCAAAACCTGCCAGATGAAAGAGGAGGCAAAAACAAGCACTTTTGCCTTTTGAAGCATGTTGAAATTTGCCAGGATGAGGGAGATATGGGCAGTCAAAGTTACGGTCAACTATGTCTTGTATCTGTATATCATTCTGCATCTGCACTTGTATATACAATTAGACTTGCACGTTTAGATTCACTTTATGCATTCATGCAAAGTCTCCTTGACTTTTAGCCTTTTTGCATAGTCAATTCGCTTTGCATGTGCGATTGTATCTGCCCTTTGTATATGCGAATGTATGTGCAAAGATACAATTACAAACATACAAATGTAGGCCTTTACTTTTGTATCACCCTTGCACCTGCCTTTGAATCGGCCTTTGGATCAGCACTGACACGTGGCACTGTCTGATTTTCCACTGAGTTGAAATTGGGACCCACCGCTGCATATTGCATCTTCCCTATCGGCCGTCGGAAAGACCTCAAACTAAGCCATCGATGTGCATTGTCTCACCGAAAAGCCATTGTATGTGACCTTTTGTATATCAATTGTATATGAGATACAATCGCACATACATACAATAAGTGAACCACAACATTTTATGAAGCAAGTTGAAATTAACATCGAGTCTGGCCTTTGTATCTTACCCTTTTGTATGTCTACCTATACAAGCACTTCCACATACAACTATGAAACTCAATGCTGAATTTCCCAAATTTGATTTCCTAGTTGGGTCCACCTTGTATATCGCCGTTGTATCTGACCTTTGTAAATCGCATATGCAATGCAAAATATACAAACAAAACTGCACACAATTACTTGCATGCAAATATTTCATCTCAACATATACATGTGACCTTTGTATATCATTTTGTATACGACCCTTGTACGTGCAAACATACAATGCGAACATACATACAAAGAATGCATACAATCACTTCTGCCTGTATAAACCAAAATGTAATATCTTTTTAGGTTCGGGCTTTGTATCTCAGGAATGTATATGCCATTGTATATGTGATTGTATGTGCAAAGATACAATTGCATATACATGCAAAAGGCGGACCCCACCTTTTGTATCTCCCCCTTTGTATGTGTGCATGCATCGGCTGTCGGGAAGACCTTTAGCTGAGTCACCGATATGTAAAGTCTCACCAAAGACACTTGTATCTTTGCATTGCATATGCCTTAGCATCTTCCCTTGTATCTTTGCATTGTATATGTTGGATCTAGGGCATACAATTGAGAGGGGGGGGTAAATCAGTTGTATGAAAACTTGCTCTCTACTTCAAACACTTGATTCTTCTTTGTTAGTTAACAGCATATCAATTAATCATCCATGGAAGTAAAACGCACAAGCACAAGAGCAGATAAAACATCAACACATTGAACACCAAGATTTTGACGTGGAAAACCCGGTTAAGGGAAAAACCATGGGGTGATTAACCCAAGGATTATTCTCTATTAAAAGAATAAGAAAAAGAATGGCACTTGCCAATTAGGGCTCACTACCCGAGTACACTGCTCACAAAGAGGCCCACTACCTACAAGGAGACACACTATCTACAAAGTGATAAGAATCACAGTCTTGAACTGGAAAAAGACATCTCTACCATGTCCGGATCAGTTCCATTTAAGCCCAAAAATCCCTGCTTTGCCTTTCGCACTTCTCTTCACTACACCACTCTCATCCACACAATCCACACTACAAAATGAACTCACAAACCTTTATTTATACAAGACATCGACTTAGGAACAATCATCTAAGTCGGCAATCAACCATAAGAATATCTGCAAGATGAATAACACATCCGGTCGGCCACCACAAGAACATTCGCAGGATGAACAACTCATCCGATCGGCTAGTCGAAACAAGAACTTCATTCGGAAGAATATCTTCAATTTCTGGCTCTACCATCAATGCAGACCAATAACACAACCTCAACATGATCCAAGAACCTTCACAAGCCTGCCTTAATGACCAGGTACATCCGCACTTCCTCTACTTACTGGAATCTCTTCTCTTCCTCATCCGGAACTTCAAGAACACAGTCTGTCGCCACTGTCATAAAGCAGAAGGTACTTCCGGACCTCCAAATCATACACAACTTGAGATGACACATCACAAGGACATACCAAACACTCCTTCCAATCTGCAAATTAAGATTATGCAATTCCGGACCTCACCGGACCTTTCTGTGATCCTCTGTCACCTCTGAACACTTGCCAGAACCGGTTCCACACCGACAGCCATAACTTCTACAGATCTTCATGCGGACCTCTGAAATCTTAACTAAACCATCTCAAGACTCATATCTACAAACCCTTTAATCTGCATCCTCTGGTTCTCAACCTATATAATACATTTGCCTTCTTCTCATCACTGTTCTTCACTATTCTTGACTGAGGCTAATTTTCTCAATATCCTCAGCACACAGCTCATCCAATCCTTCTTGTCAATGCAATATGAGTATGTTGACATCAATGACAACACTGATTTACCTCATACTTGCAACAATCTCCCCCTTTGTCATTGATGGCAACATGTGATGTGAAAAACCATCAAGACAAGAACTTCTCCTTTCTGCCACAGCTCCCCCTATCAGCAACATGTCTTCTCCTCATTTACTGCTCCCCCTCTGATCATCAGCCACTTGGTTTTCACATGTCTTCTCTCCCCCTTTGAAATCAATGGCAAAGGGCTCATACTTGCAATTCTAACACATCAAAATCATACCAGCTGCTCCCCTTTAGTAGCAGCTCCCCATCATCAATCCAGATCACAAGATATGACTGTGATATCCACCGAACTGATGCACATCAGTGCATCCTAGTTCATCACCAGAGGGGTCATGACCCCTAACTTCTCCTGGAGATATTCAAAAGAGTCCTTGGGAAGAGGTTTAGTAAAGATATCTGCAATCTGATCCTTGGAAGGAACATACTCCAATCTAACTTCTTCCTTGTTCACTTGTTCTCTCAAAAAGTGAAACTTGATAGATATGTGCTTAGTCTTAGAATGCAATACCGGATTCTTAGAAATATTAATTGCACTTGAATTATCACAGAAAAATGTGATAGGCTTCTCATATTCAACTTTAATGTCTCTTAGCATCTGCTTCATCCATAAGATTTGAGTGCAACTACCTGCTGCTGCAATGTATTCTGCTTCAGTTGTTGACAGAGATATTGCATCTTGTTTCTTGCTTAGCCAAGAAGCCAATCTCTTCCCCAAAAAGAATGCTCCACCACTGGTGCTCTTCCGGTCATCCACATCTCCTGCCCAATCTACGTCTGTGTAAGCATGAAGAGAGAAATCTGGATCTCTAGGGTACCATAGACCATACTCAACTGTTCCTTTCAAGTATCTAAAAATTCTTTTGATTGCCATAACATGAGATTCTTTAGGATCAGCCTGGAATCTTGCTACAAGACCAACAGCCTGCATTATATCTAGTCTAGTCTGAGTGAGATACAGCAATCCACCAATCATTGATCTATACTTTGTCTGAACTGCCTTTGGGGAGTCATCATCTTTGTTCAACTTGCATCTGGTTGCCATGGGAGTGTTCATTGGCTTTGAATCTTCCATACCAAATTTCCTCAACAATTCTTTCACGTATTTGGTCTCAGAAATGAAGATCCCTTTCTTTGTTTGAGTAATTTGCAGACCCAAGAAGAAATTCATTTCACCAAGCATAGACATTTCAAACTCACTTTTCATCTGATTTGTAAAAGTTTTGCACATACTGTCTCTTCCTCCAAAAATGATATCATCCACAAACACTTCAACAATCAAAATGTTTTCATGATCAATTTTGAAATATAAGTTGCTGTCAGCAGTACCTTTGTTGAATCCAATCTGCACAAGATGCTTATCCAACCTTTCATACCATGCTTTTGAGGCTTGCTTTAATCCATACAATGCTTTCTTCAACTTGCAGACCATATCATCATTATCAGACAATTGAAATCCATCCGGTTGTTCAATGTAAACTTCTTCTTCCATATCACCATTTAGGAAGGCAGACTTGACATCCATCTAATATACCTTGAAGTCTTTAAAGGCAGCAAATGCAAGGAATAATTTGACTGCTTCAATTCTTGCCACTGGAGCAAATGTTTCTTCAAAATCAATTCCTTCTATTTGAGAGTAGCCTTTGCAGACTAATCTAGCTTTGTTTCTAATTACTTCACCAGCTTCATTCAGTTTGTTCCGAAAGACCCATTTGGTTCCAATCACATTCCTGTCTCTAGGTCTGGGAACAAGATCCCAAGTATGATTTTCCTCAATTTGCATCAATTCATCTTCCATTGCTTTGGTCCAGTTTTTATCATTGCAAGCCTCATTTATTGTTTTAGGTTCAATCTTTGAAATCAGACAACATCCATCTTGATTTTGAGCAACACTCCTTCTAGTTTGCACACCTTTGTTTGTCACCTATGATCTGATCTTCAGAGTGGTTCTGTATTACATACCTTGGAATTTTGGGAGTATCCTGCACTGCTGCTTCTTGATCAGCCTCATTCAGACCTATCTCTTCTTCCTGATTTACCAGATCAGGCTGACTCTGCCTTACCGGAGAGGATTGAGTTCCTTGAACTTGAACACCATCTTGGTCATCTTCATCAAACTCATAAAATCTTGAGGGCTTCTCAATTCCTTCATCAACTTTCACATTAATGCTTTCTATCATCTTCCTCAATCTCTTATTGTAACACCGGTATGCTTTGCTTTGAGTGGAGTAACCCAAGAAAATTTCTTCATCACTTCTAGCATCAAACTTTCCTAGATCTTCATCTCTTTTAATATAACACTTGCTACCAAATACTCTGAAATACTTCACAGTAGGAGTGATGCCAAACCAGAGTTCATAAGGGGTCTTACCGGTGTTGTTTCTGATTTGAACTTGATTGAGAGTGTAGACTGTAGTGCTGATAGCTTCTTTCTAAAACATTTGAGGAACATTTGCTTCCAACATCATTGTCCTGGCAGCTTCCTGGATGGTCCGGTTCTTTCTCTCAACTACTCCATTCTGCTGTGGAGTCCTAGGAGCAGACAACTATCTTCTTATACCATGCTTCTCACAAAAGTCAATGAACTCACCAGATGTAAATTCACCACCTCTATCAGACCTTAGACATTTCAGTTTCAATCCAGTTTGATTCTCTACCATAGCTTTGAAGATTTTGAACTTCTCAAGGGCTTCTGATTTCTCCTTTAGGAAGGTAACCCACATCATCCGGGAATGGTCATCAATTAGTAACATGAAATATCTATCACCTTGCAGACTCTTAATTCTTGTCGGACCACAGAGATCAGTATGTACTAATTCCAACAATCTGGTAGAGGACTGATCTTTGCTTTTGAAGGAGACTCTGCTCTATTTACCTAGCTGACATTCTTTGCACAAACTATTTGTAGGTTTCATCAATTTCGGAAGATCTCTTACAGCCTGAGTATTGCTTATCTTGATGATGTTATCAAAATTTACATGACACATTCTTCTATGCCATAACCAACTCTGATCAATTTGAACAAACAGACAACTTTTATTTGAACCAACCAGATGAATGATATTACCTTTTGTTTGAGTACCGGATGCAATTTCAGTTCCGGAGCTTGTAAAGATTCTGCATTTTCCATTCTTGAACTGGAGATCATAGCTTTGTCCACTAACTGACCAACACTGAGAAGATTGTGCTTTAATCCTTCAACATATAGTACATTACCTGTTTTGCTCTTTCCATCAAAGAAAATAGTTCCCCTACCTCTGATTCTGCCAGCAGAATTGTCACCAAACTTTACCATTCCTCCTTCATACCTTTCCAAATCCAAGAACTTATTCTTGTCACCAGTCATATGGTGAGAACATCCACTGTCAATAACCCAATCATCCTTTTCTTCCACTTGAGCAGCCAAAGCTCTTTCCACAACCTTGTGATTGACAGATTCAGAGGATATTGAATCTTCTTCCTTGATGGCAATAAACACCCATTCATTTCTGGTTTTGCTTCCTAGTTCAGATTCATCATCTGTTATTCCTTCATTGTCATCTTCTTCATGAACATAATAGTAGTTCTTTTGAAAACTTTGTCTATTAGTATTAGACCTTGCAGATCTTTCCGGACATCTTGAAGCAAAATGACCAATCTTATTGTAGTTGAAGCACTTAAAGGGTAGTTTTCCTTCATACTTACTAGATCCTCTTGGCAGTCTCTTTGCAATGAGGGCTTCTAGTTGAGCTATTTCTGCTTCTTCTTCTTCCATGTCTCTTCTTGCTTGATCATACCATGACATCTTCCTTGAAGAGTTTTCTCCCAGATCAAATCTTTGTTTGCCTTTCACATAGGCACTGGCTTTGAAAGCAGATTCAGTCTTGGGAGGATCATCTCCAAACTCGGTCATTTCAAATGTAGCTAGTTTGCCAGCCAATTGTTCTCTTGTGACAGTTGTGTGGGCTCTGAATTCATCAATGGCAGCAAGCTTGATTTTGTAGGCAGCAGGAAGGGATCTGAGGATTTTGCAAACAATCTCATTTTCATCTAGAGTTCCACCAGCATTTCTAATTTCACATACCAGTTCATTCACTCTTGGCATAAAGGTAGTGATGTTTTCATCATCTCTCATCTTCAATCTTTCAAATTTCCCTTTCAGACTTTGTAACCTTGCACTCTTGACAAACTCATCTCCTTCATACAGAAGTTCCAATTTAGTCAGGATCTCATATGTAGTTGGAAGGTCAATAACATTTGAGAGATCTGAGTCGTTCAATGCACTTAGCAGAGCTTCCTTGGTCCGCAGATTATTTTCAGCATCTGTGATTTCATTCAGAGTTGTCGGACCACCTTGTGGAGGTACATATGGTTTTGAGACCATGGCCAAGTATGCTATTCCCATACATTCCAAGTGACATTTCATGCGACCTTTCCAGAGAGTGAAGTTGGTTCCGTCAAACTTCGGACTATCCTTCTTGTATGACGACATCCTGGATATCCTCAAGTGGTTAAGCTCTTTTCAGAGGAATTTGGCTCTGATACCAATTGTTGGATCTAGGGCATACAACTGAGAGGGGGGGTGAATCAGTTGTATGAAAACTTGCTCTCTACTTCAAACACTTGATTCTTCTTTGTTAGTTAACAGCATATCAATTAATCATCCATGCAAGTAAAAAGCACAAACACAAGAGCAGATAAAACATCAACACATTGAACACCAAAATTTTGACGTGGAAAACCCGGTTAAGGGAAAAACCATGGGGTGATTAACCCAAGGATTATTCTCTGTTAAAAGAATAAGAAAAAGAATGGCACTTGCCAATTAGGGCTCACTGCCCTAGCACACTGCTCACAAAGAGGCCCACTACCTACAAGGAGACACACTGTCTACAAAGTGATAAAAATCATAGTCTTGAACTGGAAAAAGACATCTCTACCATGTCCGGATCAGTTCCATTTAAGCCCAAAAATCCCTGCTTTGCCTTTCGCACTTCTCTTCGCTACACCACTCTCATCCACACAATCCACACTACAAAATGAACTCACAAACCTTTATTTATACAAGACATTGACTTAGGAACAATCATCTAAGTCGGCAATCAACCATAATAATATCTGCAAGATGAATAACACATCCGGTCGGCCACCACAAGAACATTTGCAGGATGAACAACTCATCCGGTCGGCTAGTCGGAACAAGAACTTCATCCGGAAGAATATCTTCAATTTCGAGCTCTACCATCAATGCAGACCAATAACACAACCTCAACATGATCCAAGAACCTTCACAAGCCTACCTGAATGACTAGGTACATCCACACTTCCTCTACTTACTGGAATCTCTTCTCTTCCTCATCCAGAACTTCAAGAACACAGTCTGTCGCCACTGTCATAAAGTAGAAGGTACTTCCGGACCTCCAAATCATACACAACTCGAGATGACACATCACAAGGACATCCCAAACACTCCTTCCAATCCACAGATTAAGATTATGCAATTCTAGACCTCACCAGACCTTTCTGTGATCCTCTATCACCTCTGAACACTTGCTGGAACCGGTTCCACACCGACAGCCATAACTTCTACAGATCTTCATGCGGACCTCTGAAATCTTAACTGAACCATCTCAAGACTCATATCTACAAACCCTTTAATCCGCATTCTTCGGTTCTCAACCTATACAATACATTTGCCTTCTTCTCATCAATGTTCTTCACTGTTCTTGACTGAGGCTAATTTTCTCAATATCCTCAACACACAACTCATCCAATCCTTCTTGTCAATGCAATATGAGTATGTTGACATCAATGACAACATTGGTTTACCTCATACTTGCAACAGTATATACAATTGTATATCTGCCCCTTGTATGCTTCATCGGCCATCGGAGAGACTATGAGTTGAGCCGCCGATAAGCATGTCACACCGAAAATCCTTTGTATGTCTTCCCCTTGTATATTGCATTATGTACATTCACCTTTGTATCTTGCCCTTTGTATCTATTCTTTGTATATGACCTTGTATATGCGAATGTATGTACAAAGAAACATACAAAAAGACTAAGCATGAATCTGAGAAATCCCTGCGAAGGAAAATACTTGAAGCTAAAAGATTTCTTGGTTTTTTGGGGGTTTTCTGCAAGGGTTCTCCAGGCGAGATTTTTGGCAAGGTAGAGCATGGGAAACTGAAGGATTTAACCCTTTTCTCCTTCTATTTAGGCTTTCTCTAATCGGATTTCTCTAATAGAAAGAGGGAAAAGGGGATATTTTGGGGTAGGAAAAATATGACAACAGCTTTGAAAAACTATTATCACTGAGACTTGCACCCTTACTGAGTTTGTAAAAACTTGGCAATCTAGAGAAACATGGGAATGATCTTGAAATGTGGGACCTTGCGAATTGAGATCAAACCTCCAGAGAAGGTCAGCTTCCTCTTTCTAAGCCTATGACTTAGAGAAATGTATTTGAATCTAGTGCTAATGCTTGCAGGGGAAAAGGGATAGAAGGAATGCTTTGAAAATGAAAGATAAAACTGGAAAATTTTGAAAAAAGGGTGATCCACCAGATTCATTGAGCAATGGTGATCTTGGTGTAGACACAACAATGATCTGAATCATGAAGGGAGTTTACACAAACTTATAGGGCTGATTGAGACTTCCAATATGAAGATCTAACCTATAGAGGAGCCATTTTACTCACAGAATAGATTATAACTTCAAGTAAAACACAGAAATCGGGACATAAGAGAGGCAAGAAATCATGCATATATTGATCATGAAGGTCAAAAACCATTACAATATAGAATATTCAGTAGCAGAACACTAAGAAGTTTGACTACAGAAAAAATGGACCATAACAATTCCAAAATAAAACCATCCTCCTTTGCACAACTCATATTTTAGCATATATAGTATTTTTGTCCTAAGTTGGCTACAATGAATTTGCCCCATGGGCTCTGTCAGAAAAATATCTTCCTCTGAAGGGACATCCACCTACAAGATTTCATGGCATAAAAATATTTGGAGCAGAGGCAGATAGAAGATATTTTGAGTCTTCAATGTAAGCTGTTGAATCATCAACCTGCACCCATAAATGCAACAAATATCTGCATTTACATAAGCCAAATCAATCATTCAAACGTCTAGTCGATCGAGCTTGTAGACATGCATCAAATCTTGTAAGTGCAAATATCCTCCTCAAAACCCACCAGATGAAAGAGGAGGCAAAAACAAGCACTTTTGCCTTTTGAAGCATGTTGAAATTCACCAAGATGAGGGAGATATGGGCGGTCAAAGTTACGGTCAACTATGTCTTGTATCTATATATCATTCTACATCTGCACTTGTATATACAATTGCACCTGCACTTTTATATTCACTTTATACATTCATGCAAAGTCTCCTTCACTTTTGGCCTTTTTGCATATTCAATTCGCTTTGCATGTGCGATTGTATGTGCCCTTTGTATCTGTTCTTTGTATATGTGAATGTATGTGCAAAGATACAATTACAAACATACAATCACGGGCCTTTACTTTTGTATCACCCTTGCACCTGCCTTTGAATCATCCTTTGGATCAGCACTGACATGTGGCACTATCTAATTTTCTGGTAACTTGAAACTGGGACCCATCGCTGCATATTGCATCTTCCCTATTGGCTATCGGAAAGACCTCAAACTAAGCCACCAATGTGCATTGTCTCGCTGAAAAGCCATTGTGTGTGACCTTTTGTATATCAATTGTATATGAGATACAATCGCATATACATACAATGTGTGGACCACAACATTTTATGAAGCAAGTTAAAATTAACATTGGGTCCGGCCTTTATATCTTACCCTTTGTATGTCTGCCTATACAAGCACTTCCACATACAAATGCGAAACTCAACGCTGAATTTCCTAAATTTGATTTCCCAGTCGAGTCTGCCTTATATATCACCGTTGTATCTAACCTTTGTATATCACATATGCAATGTGAAATATACAAACAAAACTGCACACAATTACTTGCATGTAAACATTTCATCTCAGCATATACATGTGACCTTTGTATATCGTTTTGTATATGACCCTTGTATGTGCAAACATACAATGCGAACATACATACAAAGAATGCATACAATCACTTATGCCTATTTAAACCAAAATGCAATATCTTTTCGGGTCTGGGCTTTGTATCTCGGGAATGTATATGTCATTGTATATGTGATTGTATGTGCAAAGATACAATCGCGTATACATGCAAAAGGCAGACCCCACCTTTTGTATCTCCCCCTTTGTATGTGCGCATGCATCGGCTATCGGGGAGACCTTTAGTTGAGTCACCAAAATGCAAAGTCTCACCAAAGACACTTGTATCTTTGCATTACATATGCCTTAGCATATTCCCTTGTATCTTTGCATTGTATATACAATTGTATGTCTGCCCCTTGTATGCTTCATCGGCCATCAGAGAGACTATGAGTTGAGCCACCAATAAGCATGTCACATTGAAAATCCTTTGTATGTATGCCCCTTGTATATTGCATTATGCACATTCACCTTTGTATCTCACCCTTTGTATTTGTTCTTTGTATATGACCTTGTATATGCGAATGTATGTACAAAGAAACATACAAAAAGACTAAGCATGAATCTAAGAAATCCCTGCGATAGAAAATACTTGAAGCTAAAAGATTTCTGGGTTTTTTTGGGTTTTCTACAACTGTTCTCCATGTGAGATTTTTGAGATTTTTGGAAAGGTAGAGCATGGGAAACTAAAGGATTTAACCATTTTCTCCTTCTATTTAGGCTTTCTCTGATCGGATTTCTCTGATTGAAAGAGGGAAAAGGGGATATTTTGGGGTAGGCAAAATATGACAACAACTTTGGTGACCTCTTAGGGGTGTTTGCCTGCTAAAAGAATTGATCAGTGGCCTTATACATCCATTGGGC